>JAUMIR010000004.1:332368424-335023424 GCA_030847615.1 Gambelia wislizenii
GGTGGCACAGTGGTTAAATGTCAGTCCTGCAAGCCACCACGTTGCAAGTTCGATTCCAGCGGGCTCCAAGGTTCACTCAGCCTTCCATCCTTTCGTAGGTCGGTAAAATGAGTACCCAGCTCGTGGGGGGCAATTAGCTAACACACATTGGAAACTGTTTAATGCAGTGTAGATGTGTAAATAGCTATTGCTTAAAACAATTTGTAAGCCGCTCTGATAGCCTTGTGGCTGAAGAGCGGGGTATAAATAAATAAATAAATAAACTTGCATACAGCATGCAAACACCAATGCACAGGCTACAAGGGAGTGTGTCACTTGTCAGTTTATGTTAACAACTCAACACTTTAGCTTAGAAGAGCTACAACAACTTAATGTTCCAGGTTAAAGGAGCCAAGCCATCTTAAGAACATTTCCATCATGAACCAGGCTTCAGGAGATGCCCTGGTACTTCACTGCATACCAGTGCCACCCACACACCCCACTCCATGGAAAGAATCTGTATAGCAGGCAGAAATAAATTGCAGAGAAACTCCAATGTGGTGGACCAGCGGGATGCTGAGTGTGAAGTCACATCCATCATCAAGGCCTGTTCCTGTTCTTAGTTAACTGGACCCTGAAAACATGGCCAAAACGAGATTTGTTTTTTAAACAGTCTGTACAGTCAGGGTGGTTGCTTCTGCAGTGTGATGTTCCGGTTTTGATACTCAAGTAAAGCATATATGCTTACTGCACCAGTTATGTAGCTCACAAACGTGTGGAAATTGTGGCTTTTTGTTTTTTCAAATGCACACCAGTGAGAGCTCAGTCATCACCGAAAGCTCTACTTTCAAATCTGGAAGAAGATGTGGCTATAAAACACATGTGAATGTAGTACCTAACTGTCACAAGAAACCTGAATTTTGCACTCTGATGTCAGGGCCTAAGCACAAACCGTACCTTTAATTCTGAAGATCAGAAACAGACTGCAACATTGAATACTATCTCCATGGACCAAGTTACCCGCTTCTTTTTAAACTGTGACTAGGAATACAAAAGCATCAGCTGCAACCATAGTGAAGAATCCAAACTCCATATTAAAGCAGAGTGTAGCTATGAGGGGAGAGGGAGGACAAAAATGTATTGCTCTCCAATAAAAATTCTGCCTCTGCCCCCAATAAAATGTTCCTACAAATTTCAAGCATTACACTAACTATAAATATCAGCAGCGGATTTGCAAATAGAATTTAGGCATTCACAGAAGAAGGGTAGGTAGGCAAAGCTACCAAGGCAATGAAAGCACAGCAAATAAAGGAAGGAGTTCTGCAATTCTGAATGTCTCACTCTTCTCTGCCATACTATAAATTTGAAGATGACGAGAACATTTTATTTTGGAGGGAAGTATTCTTACCAGGTACTCTGAACACACCAAATCTTACCTGATTTAGAAAGCTAAGCAGGATCAAGCCTAGTTAGTATCTAGATTGAAGACCACTAAGCAACACTAGGTATTGCCGGGAAGGCTAGGAAAGAATTTTGCTTAAAGCCTTGGAGAGTCACTGGTGCCAAGTCAGAGTTGATTATATTGGGCTAGATGGATCAATGGACTAAGCCTGGATAAAGCAGATTCTTATGTTTCCAGGACAGTCAGCCAAGCCCTTCCCTCATCCAACCTACACACACACACACACACACACACACACACACAATGTCATGCAAACTTTGGGTTCAGCATCAGGCAAGGTATTGCAAAAAGGAGGGAGGAAGGGAGGAGATGGGTGGAGCAGAGATCAAAAAAGCAAAACCAGATTTGATCTCGAAGTCCTTATGTACCCCCTCTGGATGGCTGGATAGATGGGATGGAGGCGAAGAATCACGCTTTAACAGCTGACATGATGGTGTTAGTAGCAGCTGGGGTAGCCATTGAGTTTGCAAAGAACAAAGAATCATAACAAGGTTTAGTCCTGCATTGTCACAGAATCATAAAATCTTGTTGGAACAAACCACAAGGGTCATCTAGTCCAACTCCCTGAAATGCAGGAATATACAACCATACCACTTCTGAAGAATGGCTATCTAACATCTGTTTGAAGACCTCCATGAAGGAGATATCCACCACCCTCCAAGGGAGTGTATTCCACTGTTGAACAGGTCTTACACCTAATGTTTAGGTGGAATCTCTCTTTCTTCTAAATTGAATCCATTGGTTCTCATTATAGTCTAGTGGAACAGCAGAAAACAAGCTTCAACATGCCATCCCCCAGATATTTAAATACAGTATGGCAATCATGTCACCTCTCAATCTTCTCTTCACCAAACTATTACAAGCAATAAAGTCTGGCTATAAATTCAGGCCTATCTCATAAAGATTTTCCTTGGGTTTTTTTCTGAGCTGTGAGGCTGTGTTCTGGAAGAGTTTACTTCTGACGTTTCGCCTGCATCTGTGACTAGCATCTTCAGAGAATGGTTGGGTAGGAGTGTGTGGGGTTTTTTTATACTGTGAACCCCTGTTGGGGAGGATATGTAAATTTCTGTATTTCAATGGTTAGTTTCTAGGTGTAGATATGCAAGGAGGATTAGTGTCTGTTTGGCTAATGGTTGGTTGATGGCCCATTATCTGCTGGAAATCCCCCTATCCCTGGGTGGAATTCCTTTGTAAGTGTTGAGTTTTGATTCTATTGTTTTTCAGGATTGGGAGCCGGATTTTGTTTACTTTTAGGGTTTCTTCTTTCCTGTCGAAGTTGTCCAGGTGTTTGTGGATTTCAATAGCTTCTCTGTGCATTCTGACATGATAGTTGTTGGCTTGGTCCAGAATTTCTGTGTTTTTATTTTTTAAAATATCTTTATTTTAATTTTCTAATTTCATATATAGAAAAAAGACATTAAAAAACAGACAACAACAGATATACAACATACAATCACCCCCAACTTCCCACTTTCCTCTGCCTGCTTCTAAAAAGTATATCTCACCTCTACCACTTAATCATATATATTATACAGCCTTCCTCATTTAGAGAAAGGTAAATACTTTAAATAACAAAACATTTTATATTTAGTCTCCAATGTAATTCTTAATAAATTCCATAAATGGTTGCCAAATATCTAGGTGTATCTGTATAGGATTTTCTTTTAACATATTCGTTAATTTATCTGATTCCCTTAATACTCGTAGTTTTCTTATCCATTCTTTTATAGCTGGGATCTTACTTTGTTTCCAGTACTTGGAATAAACTATTCTTGCCACAGTGATCAAATAACAAAGTCCTGGAAACAGCATCAAAAAAGCCCACAACATGGTTCCGATATGTGGATGACACTTTCACCATTTGGAACCACGGAGAAGAAGGTCTGGTCTCAATCCTGAACCACCTGAACAGCATCCACCCAAATATCCAATTCATGATAGAAAAAGAAAAGGAAGGAACACTGCCATTCTTGGATTTCCTAGTCATCTGCAAACCAAACCAACGGATAGGCCACAAGGTATACAGAAAACCCACACACACGGACAGATACCTACACAAGAACTCCAATCATCACCCAGGACAAAAAAAAAAGCACAATAAAAACATTGGTAGACCATGCAATAAGGATCTGCAAACCCCACTACCTGGAGGACGAACTGAGGCACCTAAACTGGTCCCTACAGGCTAATGGTTACTCCAGATCAGACATCACAAGAGTAGCCAGACCCAGATAAAACCACAGGAATGAAGAAAAACAGCCACCCAAAGGGAAGGTATTTTTATCATACATCAGAGGAGTCACAGACAGAATATGGAAACTGATGAGGAAACAGAACCTCCAAATGATCTACAGACCAACCAAGAAAATCCAAGAAATGCTATGCTCAGCAAAGGACAAAAGAGACCCTGTCACAACTGGAGGAGTTTACCACATACCATGCAGCTGTGGATAAGTTTACATAGGGACCACTAAACGCAGTGTGCAAACACAAATCAAGGAACATGAGACACACTGAAGACTGGGCCAGCCAGAAAAATCAGCAGTAGTAGAACATGTTATAAACCAACCTGGACACAAAATGTTATTTAAAAACACAGAAATTCTGGACTAGGCCAACAACTATCATGTCAGAATGCACAGAGAAGCTATTGAAATCCACAAACACCTGGACAACTTTGACAGGAAAGAGTTAAGCCTAAAAGTAAACAAAATCTGGCTCCCAGTCCTGAAAACCAATAGAATCAAAACTCAACACTTACAAAGGAATTCCACCCAGGGACAAGGGGATTTCCAGCAGATAATGGGCCATCAACCAACCATTAGCCAAACAGACACTAATCCCCCTTGCATATCTACATCCAGGAACTAATCATTGAAATACACAAATTTACACATCCTCCCCAACAGGGGTTCACAGTATAAAAAAACCCCCACACACTCCTACCCAACCATTCTCTGAAGATGCCAGCCACAGATGCAGGTGAAACGTCAGAAGTAAACTCTTCTTGAACACAGCCTCACAGCCCGGAAAAAAACCAAGGAAAATCTATGGATGCCGGCTGTGAAAGCCTTCGACTTCCTATCTCATAAAGTTCATATGAGATAAAGTATATCTCCTCCTTCACCCTCTGCCTTTTGAAGCAGCTTGTCTGACAAAGGGGACTGACAATCCTAAAAGCTTGTGTGCCATCTTGGTTGGGCCTAATTAAGGTATTACTGTAATATGGAGTTTGGATTTCATTTATTAGTCAATGCGGCTTTCTTTGTGTTCCTTATGGTGAAAAAGATTAACAGGGGCCTTGAGGAAGCAAGTCATGAAGCTGAAGTGAAGGGAAGGGAAGGGAAGAACTTGGCCAACCTTACCCAAAGTGAATGCCATGGTTAAAGCTTGCTGCCAAGGGAAGGCTTGCTGCCAAAAGAGTGTGCATGATCCCATGGCCCTCTCCTTATCTCTCTGTCATAAACCAGCATGATGGCTGTTGGAAAGATGATGGGGTCAACAGGACCTTTTTGAGATACTGGCCTGAATCCTATTGTCAATCCCAATTATAGCTGTTGTTGTTGTGTGCCTTCTTCCAGCAGCCCACAGAAAATGGGAAATTCCCAGGCAGGTGGAGCTGATAGTGGTCAGAAGCCTGAGGGCAACCTGGGATCAGGGGATTGTTTACACTTGTTGAAGCAAGTTTTCTTCTTGACTTTTCCATTATCATCACTATTATTATCATCACCATTTATTGTTATTACAGGTTGAGTATCCCTTATCCAGAATTCCAAAATCCAAAATACTCCAAAATCCAAAATTGTCCACATGGGTGGCTATGATAGTGACACATTCATGGTTCAATATATACAAACTTTGTTTCATGCACAAAATTATTAAAAAATATTGTGTGTAAAATTTTCTTCAGGCTATGTATAAGGTGTATATGAAACATAGATGAATTTCATGATTAGACTTGGATCCCATCTCCAAAATAACTCATATACGGTATATGCAAGTATTGTATTACAAAATCCAGAAAATATGGAACACTTTGGTCCCAAGCATTTCGGATAAGGGATACTCAAATTGTATTGATTTTATTTTACTCAAGGAAACTTGTACATTTAAAAGATTACAATTAAAAACACAACCAAAAAAATCAGCATTAAAACTGAACTAAACTATTACCTATATTAAAAACACATACAGTTGGCTCTCTACTTTCACAGGGGGTTGGAGTGCAAACCCCCCATAAATTGGGGGGAAATGTGAATATAAATAAGAATCACAAGCAATATTTTTTTGACCGGAGAGAACACTTTCTCTAGGAATCTCAAGGTCCTCCAGAACAAATCTGTGGTCCACAGGTCTTACATACAAGCCTTCAGTTCTAAAAGCATGTCTGGATAAAAAAAAAAGTCTTTGCTTGGTGATGGTAGGACACCAAGGACAGGGCCATTCTAGCCTCCCTAGAGAGCAAGTTCCAAACACTAGAGCAGTGGTTCTTAACCTGTGGTCCAGGGACCCCCAGGGGCCTGCAATGTCCTCACAGGGGATCTACAAAGGCTTTAGGGCTGCTTGGCCCACCACCTCCTTGCGGTGGAGTGGTCAAGTGTCAGAAGCCAAGGCAAAGACTGGCTGGCTTGGCCTGCACATTGCTAATCAATCCATTCCAGCCACAAACATGCAGGAAGAAGCAGGAGAAAGTCTTCCCTCCCCCTCCAGTATCTCTGAGGGAAGGTTTTGGATGGTATAATTGTATCATCATCATCATCATCAAGTACTATTGTAATTATCACTATTAGGGTTTTAAATCTTGAGTTAAGTTTTGGGGATCCACAGCAACAAAAGATATTTAAAGGGGGTCCCTGGTAAAGAAAAGGTTCAGAGCCACTGGTCTAGAGACAAGAAGTTCCTTTCGCATCCTCACCAATCCCATCAATCACACCTGTGAAGGTGGTAGGACTATCAGAACTGCCTCTCCTATGGTTCTCACAGAGGTTAATTATCCATGCCTTGAAGGTAACACAGGCCCATAACACACATCTACTGCAGGCACCTACATCTTAATCAATAGGCTTGACATTCCAGAAGATTCTCACTGCATCTTAGGTCAAGAGGCATTTGCCACCTGTTGATGCACTGACCTGCAACGTTTATGACTCCTGCTCTTCTCAAAGCAGATGGAAAACACTTATTATGCACATATCTACTGTCTCTCCTACAAGCTCCCATGATCTGGGTGAGGATTCTGGGAATGGAAGTTGAAGCCAGAAAAAAAGCAGAGGCAGCAAAGCACGTCCTCTAAAGGTCAGTTATTTGTAACTTTTCACCCAGAAAGTACAGTGGGCCCTCAGTATCTGCTGAGGTTTGGTTCCAGGACCCCCCATGGATACCAAAATCCATGCTCAAGTCCCATTATATACAATGGCATAATAGTGTCCCTTATATAAAATGGTGAACAGCAAGGTTTGCTTTTTTTTTTAATAGTTTTTTCAAGCCGTGGATGGCTGAATCCATGGATAAAGAATCCGTGGATATGGAGGGCTGACTGTACTTTGATGTTATCTTCCCAGCCCTTAGAGCTATATAATTCCACCTTTTATTTTACAGATGGAGAACTACACTTGGGCAGCTAGGAACATGTTTAGAAATCTTTTAATATTGGGAGGGATTGAAATGTGTTAATAAATAAATAAACTAATATTCCCTAATGCCAGAGAGCCCCTTATAGTGGAGAGGGCAAAATCCCAGTCTGCCATAACTCAATCCAGTCCACTCTACTACTATGCTATGCGCTTGTCCCAACTCAAGGAAGACATTTATTATTCAGGACTTTCCAACTCAAAGACCAGAAAATGAGGCAGACAACACCTCACTCTCCGCTGCTTCTTTCCAAAGATGCCTGGACGGAAGCCAGCCCAAGCTCAAGAAGCAAAATGGGTAAGATGGAGACTCTACTAAATGGGCCCCCACTAGAGTAACTGGTGACTAGTGACTGGTGACTAGCTGGCAGCCCTCTTTCACTGGGCAGGAAGGAGCTGAATCTGTTCCTCCACTGCAGATTTCATGCAGAAGGCAAGGTTCTGTTGCTGAGAGCATCTGCCCTCTGCTGCCAATGCCTCTGCCCATATGCCTCATGTTGGTAAGAACCCCCACTGATTCAAGTGGTCTATGCTTGTTTCAAGTGGTCTATGCCGTTGATACATTCTTTAATTGCTTTCAATTCTATTGCCAGTTTAATTGCTATATCTTTTAACTTTTGTCTGGTTTTAGTGTTGTGAACTTTTCTACCTGTGTCTGTTTTCACTTTTGCAAACTGCCTTGAGTCACAGGGCTAGGGAAAAGGTGGGAAATGGATGGATGGATGGATGTTGATGGTGTCAACGTTTCTTTCTTTCTGGCTCCAAGACAAAACATAGCTCTTTATTAAAGCCTTTGGGGACTACTTTATTTCAAAATATACATGTACATGATTTTAAATCATTGTAGCTTTAACAGTTGTTTTTAAAGTTGCCCTGCATGACAGGGGGTTGGACTAGATGGCCTTTGTGGTCCATTCCAAACCTAAGATTCCAAGATTCTATACTTCTAACTGTTGCCTTGTTTAGTTTGCTTTTTAAATCTTGTTTAAATTACTTAAGGTTTGAATCTGGAAGCGTTTTAAAATGTGTCTATTGTAGGCTACCCTTAGATCTCATAATAAAGGCAGCATATAATTATTTTAATAAATAAAATAAAATATTGCAGCTTGGTGCATGCTGAAGGGAGGCTGGCAGCCCTTTTTCACTGGGAAAGGTGGCTGGTCAGGAAGGAGCTGAATCTGTTCCTCCACTGCAGATTTCATGCAGAAGGCAAGGTTCTGTTGCTGTGAGCATCTGCCCTCTGCTGCCAATGCCTCTGCCCATATGCCTCATGATTACAGAAGCGTTTCTATGGCATGTCTCTTGCCCGGGCAGAGAACCCAATAGCAGGGGACAGTTGGGAGCAGAATCTGTCGTTCAATCTGTCAGCTTGATTAAAAGGGGGGGAAAGCAGACTGTGCTGTAGTACAGGACTTTGCTTCAGTGCTCCAACCCCTCTTTCTAAGATGAAGAAAGCCCCCCTTGAAAATCTTCCCTTGCGTCCCTCACACTCTCTCTCTCCCTAAAAATCGGGTGTCTGCTCCCAGAACCATGCAAATTACAGGCATTTGCATTTATCCAATTATCATGCATCACTGCTCTAATTTTGGAAGGAGGGTGGTTGCTTTTTAAAAAGTATATACCTAATGAAAGGATACTGAGGACAGCATGAAGATGAAAATTACGTTTATTAATATTATTTTAATCATTTAAATCTTATAATTTTTTTCCCCTGGAGCTAGGACTCAGACATGAGAAAGAGGTATTAGAATGCTTCTGGGAACCTTTGGGTTTGAAGCAAAACAACAAAGGTTTTTAGGAAAAGGGGGGAGCTTATGGTTATGTACCTTCATGTCAACTCTAACTTATAGTGACCTTATCATAGGGTTTTCTTGATAAGATTTCTCCAAAGGAGGTTTGTCCTGTCCTTACTCTGAGGCTGTGTGTGACTTGCCCAAGGTCATTCTCTGAGTTTCCACAGCTAAGTAAGGGATCTAAACCTTGGGTTCCTGAGTCCGAGTTTAATATTCAAACCAATTTCTAATCCAATGTACTAATCCAATTCCTTTAAAACTGGTGTCATATGGTTTTTATAAAATGTTCCTGTCCACAATCTAACTGCTACATACACACTAGCTGCAGCTTCTGAACCATCATTCAAGGACAGCCCTGCACAGAACACGCTGCAGTAGTCTAACTGGGAAGTTATAATTTCTTTAGTGGGTTTCTCAGATTTTCCCATACGATTATCATTTCGGTGTGTCTGTTTATTCTACCTATTATTTCATTTCTGATTTAAGTGCTTCTTTCAGATGCCCACATGTATCTATTTAGGATAGATTTTGCCAGTCTGCATTCCACATAAAAGTACCGTATGTAATCACATAGTGACAGAAAATAATAAAGTCTGCCCTGCACTTTCATGGAAGTTAGGGGCACAAGACCCCCATGAAAGTGGGAAAGCCATGAATATAAATAAAAACAACAAACACTTTTTCTTTTTTCTTTTACCTGAGAGAAAACTTCTCTGGGAATCTCTAGGTCATCCAGTGTGACTCTATGGTCCATTTTCAGTGGAAGTAGACCACAGAATTGCACTGGAGGACCTACAAATGCCTAGAGAGAACATATTAAACAAATCTGCAAATCATCAAATCTGCAAATGCTTAACCCACAAATGTACAGAGATAACTGTATAGCCTTTCAGAAGACATGATGCCCCTCACAGCAAAGATGGGCCACAGAGCCATTATTTATTTATTTGCTTTATTTAGAAGCATAGAATCATAGAGCTGAAAGAGACCACAAGGGCCATCCAGTCCAACCCCCTGCCCTTCTCCAAACAAGGGAGAAAATCTTCTTAAAAATCATTTAAAATACATACTAATAAAAATTAAAATGCAGCTGACACAGCCCAGTAAAAGTCCTTTTGCACTACCCATTAATCATCACATTCCTGTTTAAATAAAAAGGTATTTATTTATCTGCCAGTGGAAGGAGAGCAGAGAGGGGGGCAGCCTAGCTTCTCATGGGAGGAATTCCATGGCCTGGGAACAGCAACCAAGAAGGCCCTCTCATCTGCTCTTACTAGAAAGGCCTGGGAAGATAGAGGGCCATATAATTTAAAACAGGTATAGGCAAGTTCAGTGACAGCCATTTTCTTCCCCTGGAGTTCTAGACTGCTAAAAATGTTTTTAAAAATAATAATGGAAGTCTACTTCTGGGTCTAAAAAACACAGTAGTGTTTGGTGGGGGTTTTTTAAGGGGAAGGGGAAGCTGCAACCTATTTAACAAGGAAATTGCTGCTTCTAGAAGCTTCCAGTAGAAGCAATTCACTGGTGGGTGGGGGAAGGAAAAGGGCACTCCTGCTATTCTGGAGAGTTTCAAGGTCCACCAAAAAAAAAAAACCAGCCTTAGAGGCCACATTTTGCTCACTCTGCTACATAAGGTTTATGGGGAGGGTCTTGCAAACTCTGGATGTGTTATTTTATGAATTGATTTGAAGGATGGTCATTGTTTTAAGATGAAGCATTGCTGTAAAGAGCCCTTAGGATGCACCATTGTTGTAACCAGCAAAAACAAGACATAAAGCTTGTTTTTATGCTCTGCAACCTAAGTTCCTGCCCTGAAGCACTTCCAGTCTAGACTGCAGCACCAATGGAAGCAAGAAAGAGAAGAGTGTGCCAAGGGCAACTGAAGCCCTTTGCAAACATGCTACATTCCATTGTTAAAGCTTCATTTTCATGGTGGATTTCTAGCACCATCACCTGCCCTGACCCCTTGGGGTCTGTGGGAAGATGAAAATCAAATAAGCGAAACTCGGCACCACATCCAGAATGCACCAAAGCTGGTGCGCAAGGGCTCATTGTGCACTACCCTCTTTGCATATGACAGAACTGAGTGCTTCCAAGCAAAGACTTGTTTTCCTCTTCAGCCATTTACCTGCCAATGGATTCAAAGGCGAAAAAGCTCTTCCAACCCAGCAGAACTCAGCCTCCGGTGCAAATTCTGCCGTTTGTTAATTCAGATCCAAGTGCCTGCCTTGGCTGAGAATACACAGTGAACCCTCCAGCTTTCTGACAAGCCTGACAAGCTGAATGGTGATTTTAATTTCCCTGGAAACCTCACGCCTCTATTTCAGCCCGGTATGCTGATGAAAACTCTACAATTTAGCCCCGCCCTTTGCAGCCAAAGGTGGGCAGCGCAATTACCTTAACAATGTGCACGCTTTGTCAGTGGCCCCACACTGCTAGCCAAATGATACGTCTTAGGGCTTTTCATCCCCTCCCCACTTCTATAAGCTGGGTAAAGAAACAAAGCAGCCCCAGGAATATCCATTTGCTCATCCAGTTCAGAGAAGGAAAAAAAGAAGCAAAGCCCAGGGAGCCGGAACACACAATCTGTACACCAGGAGAGCTGCTATTCAACGTATCCAGCTTCCTCCATGTGAGTGCTGATCACTGCAACTTTCATTCAGCAACTCTGCTGGGGATTTAGAGGGTTGCGTATCCTTGGCCAAGGGGCAGAGTCTGCAGCCAACTCTGCAAACTAGAACAGACGTCAGTGCAAGGAATCAGTGGGGGAACCCTTCTCCTGCAACCTGCACATTCCCTGCAACAGGAAATGTTTCAGGATTCTCCTCACGCAAAGAGCACTGCATTCTCTCCGTGTTGATGAAGGCAGATGCATAAGGACTGGAATCCTCTTGGTACCTATCGTCTGTGCCCTAATTGGTCTCTTCCAACTCTATGATTCCAAAATTCTATGAGTAAGTTCCCCTATGAAATCAGCTGGACATTTTTATCCAATGAGGAAACAGCCACACTCCATTCAAGGCTGCGGAGGTGGCTGCTGTTGCACGCTGAGGCGCTCATGCTGTGCTCATGGTTGCACATGCACATTGTGCATGCAGATGTGCACTGCACATTTGGTTTCACAACACCGTAATTTGCTAAGGAAGCAGCATTGCCCAGCCACTGCATAATTCCATGAGTGTAAAGTTAATACTCTGTTGCTTTAGTAACGAATCTTGGCTAAGGTATATGTGACACATGGACGAGTAAAAAATTGAGGACTAGCAACTTGTGGGTCTATTTTAGTTTTCCTTGTACTGAGTCAAGATTTTTGAAATGCAGTGGCTGTAAAGGATTACTAAGGATAATATTTAAAGCATTTTAAAACATGAATGTGGTATATAAACACTATGTAGATCAAAAGATCAATATAGCAGAAAGACACAATGCTGTGCTGATCTGGGTGATCATAGAAGATTTTATGAAGCTCTTAAAGCAGTGTTTTGACCTACCTATCAGTTCCAAAGCTCCTTATACAGTACAGATGGTCAAACATTAATTACTGATAAAGCCTCCATCCTGAATCGATGGGCTGAACACTTTCAAAGTCTCTTTAGTGCCAACTGAGTAGTCCAAGGCTCAGCTATCCAACATATGATACAAAAACCGGTGAAAAATGAATTGGACATAGCTCCCACTTTGGAAGAGACCCTTAAGGCCATACAGCAGATGAAAAACGGCAAGGCAGCTGGGATTGATGGAATCCCACCTGAAGTTTGGAAACACGGAGGTCATGCACTCCACAATAAATTCCACAAACTCCTTGTGAATTGCTGGGAAAAGGGGGAACTACCATCAGATCTCCGAGATGCAGTCATCATCACCCTGTACAAGAAAAAAGGAGCAAAATCCGATTGCTCAAACTATCGAGGCATAACACTGCTCTCTATTGCTGGAAAAATCCTTGCAAGGATACTCCTGAACAGATTAGTTCCTGCTATTGCAGAAGAACTTCTCCCTGAAAGCCAATGTGGCTTCAGAGCCAATAGGAGTACTACAGATATGGTATTTGCCATTAGACAACTGCAAGAAAAATGTAGGGAGCAGAACAAGGGTCTCTAAGTAACATTTGTTGACCTCACCAAAGCCTTCGACACTGTGAGTAGAAAAGGTCTGTGGCAGATCCTGGAAAGACTAGGATGTCCCCCCAAATTCCTTAAAATGATTATCTTGCTACACGAGGGCCAGCGCAGTCAAGTCAGATATGGCGATGCTCTTTCAGAGCCCTTTCTAATAACTAATAGAGTGAAGAAAATGGAAGTTCTTTACCAGCCTGCACCACAGGACGAACACCACCATCCCCACATTGCTGTCGGCAAATCTGTGCACAAGTCTGTTCAGCAGTTCACCTACCTGGGAAGCATCATCTCCTCAGATGCCAAGATTGACAAAGAGATCGATCACAGATTAGCAAAGGCACATAGTGCATTTGGAAGACTTCACAAAAGAGTCTAGAGTAATAAACACCTGAGGCGAAGCACAAAAATCAGTGTGTATAGAGCCATTGTACTGTCTACTCTCCTTTATGGGTCTGAAACATGGGTCACCTATCACCACCACTTGCGACTCCTCGAACACTTTCATCAGCGCTGTTTACGCAGAATCCTAAATATACACTGGACTGACTATGTGACGAATGTTGCTGCCCTTGAGCAAGCAGGGATCACCAGCATTGAGGCCATGATATTGAGAACACAGCTGCGCTGGGCAGGGCACGTTTCTAGGATGGAGGACCATCGTCTCCCAAAAACAGTACTCTACGGTGAACTCGCCATGGGTCAGCATAAGAAGGGTGCTCCAAAAAAGCGATACAAGGACTCCCTGAAACAACATCTCAGGCTTGTCACCGACAATGGTCCGCCCTTGCCACACATCAGGAGTCATGGAGACGCACTATCCACAATGCTGCAGCCTAATTTGAGAACTCAGGCCGAACAAGTCTTGAAGAGAAACGACAACGCAGAAAGAATCACAACCCAGAAACATCACCCAAGGAGACCTTCTGCTGTGCTTTCTGCAACCGGATTTGTTTATCTTGGATTGGCCTTTTTAGTCATCAGTGCACTTGCAGAAAGCACGGGATGAGTCCTTCCTGAATCTTCGTTTGTGAAGAAAAGCCAGAGAGAGAGAGAGAAAGGAAAAGATCAACGCCACAGACTGTGACTGCTCCAGTGCTTCATGAAGTCTCTCATGGGGGAGGAATGGACTGGGGAGGGAGGGTGGATTTCCACAAAGGCAAGAAGTTAAAACAGCTGACTGAGAAGTGACTGTTTGATGGCTGCTTAAATTCATGACAATATGGCAAGCTGCCTGCAGCGGCCATTTGGGCCTGCTTGCAAGCCATTAGCTGCAAAACTTATCATCATCATGCAATAAAAGCCAGCTATATGCAATGATAGAACTAATGCAGTGTTACTATAAAGCCTCCCTCTCTTAATGGCTACCTTTTAGAAACAATTCTCCTATGAATGCAATTCAACTAGCCACATTGTTCACATTTCGCTTTGACAGCAGATTCTCCAATCTCAGGTGATTTTAATTGTTTTTAAATTTTATGGTGTCAGCTTTTTAATTGACTCTCTCTGGGAGCTGCCTTGGGTCCCACTCTGGGAGAAAGGTGGCATACAAATGAAATTAATAAATAAAAATAAAAGATAAATGCGTAAGTTGTGTCGTGTGTTCTCCTCAACTTGACCATGTTTCCTGCAATATCTCTGATGCCTGAGACACACAGCAGCTCCAAGAGCACCTAATAGGAAAAAACTGGATGACAATTGAGGACAATAAGTGTGCTGTGTTGGATGAATAAAGTATGAGAGATGGTGCAAAATGAAAAATTGATGTAAAGTGGGCCCTCTGTATCTGCAGGTTAAACATCTGTAGATTCAAGCATCCATGTTATCACACTCACTCTCTGGCACCCATAACTAAAATGGTGGCACCCAATGATTAATATAGGACTCAAGCATCCATGGTTTTTGCTATCCACAGGGAACCAAACCCTCAACAGTACAGAGGGCCCAGTGTGCAACATAACCTTTATTAGAAGAGAAAGAACAATGGGCATATTAACAGCACTGCAGTGCCTAACATCCTGCTTTGCAACAGCTGCAGAGCTGTTTGGGCTGGAAGTCACCCTGAAGAAAATGGAAGTTCTTTACCAGCCTGCACCACAGGACGAACACCATCATCCCCACATTGTCATTGGCAAATCTGCGCTTAAGTCCTTGCAGCAGTTCACCTACCTGGGAAGCATCATCTCCTCAGATGCCAAGATTGACAAAGAGATCGATCACAGATTAGCAAAGGCATATGGCACATTTGGAAGACTTTACAAAAGAGTCTCAAGTAACAAACACCTGAGGCGAAGCACAAAAATCAGTGTGTATAAAGCCATTATACTGTCTGTTCTCCTTTATGGGTCTGAAACATGGCTCACCTATCACCACCACTTACATTCCTCGAACATTTTCATCAGCTCTGTATATGTGCAATCCTAAATATACATGGACTATGTGACGAATGTTGCTGTCCTTGAGCAAGCAGGGATCACCAGCATTGAGGCCATGATATTGAGAACAGAGCTGCGCTGGGCAGGGCACGTTTCTAGGATGGAGGACCATCGCCTCCCAAAAATAGTACTCTATGGTGATCTCGCCACAGGGGCGCTCCAAAAAAGCGATACAAGGACTCCCTGAAACAACATCTCAGGCTTGGTTAAATTGATCACCAACAATGGTCCGCCTTGGCCTCACATCGGGAGGCATGGAGATGCACTATCCACAATGCTACAGCCTTACTTGAGAACTCAGGCCGAACAAATCTTGAAGAGAAACGACAACGCAGAAAGAATCACAACCCGGAAACATCACCCAAGGAGACTTTCTGCTGTGCTTTCTGCAACCGGACTTGTTTATCTCAGATTGGCCTTTTTAGTCATCAGCACGCTTGCAGAAAGCGCGGAAAGAGTCCTTCCTGAATCTTCGTTTGCAAAGAAAAGCCAGAGAGAGAGGTTCCTAACTATTAATTACATAAATTACAGATCTAGATGCAATTAATCCACCAAAGATTCAGCGCAGATTTTGGAAGGACATCCTATAAGTTTTTGAAGGATTGCGTTGGAGAACAATTGGTCAGTGAATTTTGGAAAAACAGTGAAAGGGCCTCTGAAGAAATACAGGTTGTACATGAATATGCCTTAAACGTTTTGCAGTGTATTGCCTTGTATTTATTGATTTTACCTGAGTTTGGGGGAAAATGGATTCTGACAAGATCAAGAGCCCTGATATTCCCTTGCTGTCCCTAAATCCCTTTCAGAACACCTCTCTCAAGTCTTCCTTTAAAATCCACCTATGTAGGTGAGTCTGAAACAGTGTTCTGGGCATAACTGGAAGCAAGAGAGAAGAGCAAAGAGCAGGAAAGATTCAAAGAGGGGAGGATGGCTATGTTAGTCTGTTGCAGAGGAAATAACAAATAATCTTGTGGCATCTTAAAAGCCTTAATACATAGATTCTGATAAAGTGGGCTGCTGTTCTCCATGAGAGTTTATGCCACCTAACACTTGTGAGTCACAGAATCATAAAATTGTAGAATTGGAAGGAACTGTAAGAGACATCTAGTACAATCCCCTGCCATGCAGGAAGGAATACCCTGTACTCAGGAGAGACGGCCATTCAATCTCTATTTAAAGTAGGGGCAGATAAAGTGCTATGCATGGGCTGCATGAGGCCCCCCGGGGCAATTTTTTTTTAGTCCCGAGTCCCCCAGGGGTTAAAGAAAAGTTTGCTCCAGAATGCCCCCAAATGTACTCTATGTCTAGAGAGGCCCTATGCCTTCAGTTCTACCATTCTTTCAGAATCCCCATACACACACACACACACAAAAATCGTGTTCTTCTGAAATGCCCCAAAATATCCATTAGGAGGCAAAGGGTGCATGTCCACCATATTTTGCGACCTCCCTGAGCCATTTTAGGCGCAGGAGAGGCCTTTTTCAACACAGGAAGTGAATAGCAAGCAAATGACATCTGCTCACTTCTGTGGTTAAAAAGGAATATCACATGGGTCTAAAATGGCCCAGGAAGACTCCCAAAACATGATGAAAATGCCCCCATACCCCCTAGAGGCCATTTGGGGGCAAAATATATGTATGTATGTATGTATGTTTTGCAGTAGCAGTTACGGTGGAAAGGTGTGGCCCTCCAAGATCTCCTGGGGAGCTAACGCAGTCCCCTAGCCTTCCACAGTTGCCCACCCCTGGTTTAAAAATTTCCAGCAAAAGAGAGCCAACCACTCTACCAGGCAATCCACTTCCATCAAAAAACTCTTCCAAACACCTCTCCTATATTTGTAGTTCTAAGTTTTCCTGCCTGAAAGTAACATATAACATTTATGCCCGTCAATTCACTAGTTTTGGCCTAGTTCTCCAATATTTTGAGGTCATCTTGAATCCTGATTCTGAGTTATTTGCTACCCCTACCTGCTTGGTTTCATCCACAAATTTGATTACACTCTCTATTCCTTCTTCCATGTCATTCATGGAGACGTTAATCAACACAGACTCAGGACAAAACCCCAAGGCATCCCAATTGGGTCTCCTCTCTGGTATGATAAAGTACTACTGGTGGACCCTCTTTGGACTGGGCAATCAGTTGCAAATCTACCTGCAAACAGCAATATCCAGTGCACATTTTACCAGTGTGACTGCAGGAATATCACATAAGACCTTATAAAAAAAACTTTACTGAAAACAAGATACACTACATCTACAGTGTTCCCCTGATTCACCAAGCTTGTCATTTTATTGTGGGGTTTTATTTCTAAAGAGAGGGAGGATTATTCTGACATAACATCCTTCTGAAAAATCCAAGCTAGCTCACTAACAACAGCATTTTCTAAGTGTTCCTTAGTGTTCTCTAAGTGTTCTGTTCTTTAAAAATGTTGTAGTTTTTCTTTTAGTTCTTGGAAGGGTACATCAGGAGAGCAAAGAACGGGGAGGGAAAAGAGTGTTGAGAGGGTTTAGAATTAAAAATCATGGGCTTGTGTTGCACATGAATGAGAAGCCAGCATAGCAAGCAGAAGACTTCTGCACAGTCTGAGTCACAGGGGATGTTGATGGCAGAATGCTGGGCGGAGGTGTATTTTATATGTGCAAAGAACCAACCAAAATGGGCTCCAGAGAGCAAACAGAGCAGTAGAGCTCCTTCTGCAGTAGGCTTGTCGAAACCTCAATATGGTTTGAAGGCTGTAGGTTGGGATCTTCCTTGCAGAGATTCCTCCCAAGCAGCTCTACTATGCCGCATCTCCATAAACACGCAGGATTCAGGCTTGGGTGTGTTTTCTCTCTCTCTCTCTCTCAAGCAATATGAGGCTTAGAGAGCTGCAAGATAATTTCTAAGTCTCAGCTCAACAAAAGGCCTTTAAATCTCTCCGATTAAATACCCAAAGAAAAACAACCTCTCTTCAATGACAAAGTCTAATGCATTTTTAATGCTTGGTTCTACCCTTCTCAGATATTTTGCGAGTCTCCTCGTTCTCCCTGCCCAAAATATTTTGCCCAAGGACTAATACAGTGGACCCTCCATATCCATGGATTCTGCATCCACGAATTCAACCACCCATGGCTTGGGGGAAAAAATTACATTCCCCAAAAGTAAACCTTGATTTTGCCATTTTATATAAGAAATACCATTTTACTATGCCATTGTATATAATGGAACTTGAGCATCCATGGATTTTGGTATCCACAGGGGGATCCTGAAACCAAATCCCAGTGGATATCAAGGGCCCACTGTATTAAACCTGAGCAACAGAGTGAAACAAAAGTAAAAACAGAGTAGTCTTCAGCAAGCCACTTAACCATACAGTAATACTACGGTAACTGAAAATAAGCATTCATTTACACATTCTCATAATCCTTTTTATGAGCTTCAGAATATCTGATATGAGGGACCAGCAATTTCCTCCCCCCAATTGTGCCAGGAACCAGTACTATATTTGTACCCATTTACAACAATGGTTTCTTTCTTTTCTGGAAACTCTCCAGAGACCAGCAGCCAATGGCTCAGGGACAGGCATCAGTCCATAGGCCACTATTTCAAGTAGTAGTGCTCTAAGATAAACCAGTACTTCACTGGTATCCCTGGAGGTAAGGGAACTTAGGCTAAGAGAATGTGCTGCTTATCAAAACCCAAATCAAATAAGCCCAGGATGGAAGCAGGATTCGAACTGTGGACTCCCTCATCCCTATCTCAGCCCTGTACGTTTATTTAGAAGTGAGGCCTGTGGAGTTCAAGAGATGTGCACAGGGTTGCAGCCTTAGCCACTCCTTCACATCATTCTCACCCAACAAAAGAAAATGCATGGACAGGCAGGAAGCATAAAGTGACCACAGTCTTTATTTTGGATGGAGACCTCTGCTAATACAACCTGACTCTTAGGGTTGCCACCAGACTCTGCCCAGATTAGAGTGCCCTAGCTGTAAAAAGCACCCAGTGTGGCCTGTCCTTGCACCATATAAAAATTAACAAAACTAAGAGGTTCCCATTTGTACACTGTATATGCCAAGGGTAATTCCAAAGTGTGCAAGAACAACACCCACCATTTGGACACACAACATGAGACTGCCAAAAGAAGCAGCTCAAGATCAAAGCTTAGGGGGGGAAATGACCTTTTTGGACTACAACTCCCACTGGCCATATCACTGGGGAATTTGGGGTGGGATGGTTGTTCCTTCGATCATGGGCTTTGTCAGAGGCATCTGCTGGAGACTAAATGGTAGATTTCCAGTGTGACCAATGAGGTTGTTCTTATGATTTGGAAAGAATACACCCTAATCGCTGAATGTACAAATCTTGTGGGCAGAAATACGCTGTGTACTGCACTAAACCATGAATCTGTCTAAAAGCCAACAGAACATACTGCATTGGTATCACATAACCTGCAATCGGTAAAATACACCTGTAGGGTTTCCAGTGGATTTAGGGTTATAAACTGTTGACATTGTATCTCAGGCATCAAAACTCCTGAACCACTTTAAAACAAATTATACAAGCTCGAACAAGGCTATTACTACCAGCCTGCCATCTTCCTTTAATTGTGGGAGCATTTGCTTAACCACACAGTGCTATTCCAACCACTCTGTGCTCTCCAGAGCATTGCAGTCCATGCTGGAAATTTAAACATGATGGAAATTAATGGGCTACGTTTTCTGGATCCCAAACCCTAGGGAGAAGTTGGACAGACCATTAAGCAAGTCTCGCAATGGCTGGGATTATTGACTGAGCTTGAAAGGGTCTTTGCAGCCCAGAGTGAGATTAGTTAGTGGTTACATTGCTTCTTCCAATTCAAAGCTCAGATCTCTCTGGCTTTTCTTCGCAAACGAAGATTCAGGAAGGACTCATCCCGCGCCTTCTGCAAGCGCGCTGATGACTAAAAAGGCCAATCCGAGATAAACAAGTCCGGTTGCAAAAAGTGCAGCAGAAGGTCTCCTTGGGTGATGTCTTTGGGTTGTGATTCTTTCTGCGTTGTCGTTTCTCTTCAAGACTTGTTCGTCGTGAGTTCTCAAATAAGGCTGCAGCATTGTGGATAGTGCGTCTCCATGCCTCCCGATGTGAGGCCAGGGCGGACCACTGTTGGTGATCAATTTGGCCAAGCCTGAGATGTTGTTTCAGGGAGTCTTTGTATCGCTTTTTTGGAGCGCCCCTCTTACGCTGACCCGTGGCGAGTTCACCGTAGAGTAGTATTTTTGGGAGGCGATGGTCCTCCATCCTAGAAACGTGCCCTGCCCAGCGCAGCTGTGTTCTCAATATCATGGCCTCAATGCTGGTGCTCCCTGCTTGTTCAAGGACAGCAACATTCGTCACATAGTCAGTCCAGTGTATATTTAGGATTGTGCGTAGACAGCGCTGATGAAAGCGCTCGAGGAGTCGTAGGTGGTGGCGATAGGTAACCCATGTTTCAGATCCATAAAGGAGGATAGACAGTACGATGGCTCTATACACACTGATTTTTGTGCTTTGCCTCAGGTGTTTATTGCTCCAGACTCTTTTGTGAAGTCTTCCAAATGCACTATATGCCTTTGCTAATCTGTGATCGATCTCTTTGTCAATCTTGGCATCTGAGGAGATGATACTTCCCAGGTAGGTGAACTGCTGAACGGACTTGAGCACTGATTTGCCGACGGCAATGTGGGGATGGTGGTGTTTAATGGGGGGAAATCCTAAGTGGTAAGAGAGATAGGGCCAGTTTAAACTCAAATACTTGAAGGTCACAGAGAATACAGCACCAAGCACTTTACTGCTGAACCACCTCCAATAGTAAACACAAGCTGGGGCAACTTTGCAGTGTCTGTTCTAGTAACATTTCTGGGAACACTGGGGAAAGAGACAACACTGTCTTCACCCCCATGTGTCTGAGAAACCCTGACTAGTTCCAAGCCTGGCCCAATGTTTGGCCTGTGAATTTACACGCAGTTTCTGCAAGTATTTTATCAGTGACCTGCTACATCTGCTTGGAGAGAAGACAAACAGCATCTACAGTATGACCCCTGTATCTATGAGGTTTCACTTACCTGCATCCTCAAAAAAAGTCCTCTCCAGGCATTTCTAGGTCCTCCAGTGTGATTCTATGGTCAACCTCTGGCCCAACCATACCACAGAATTTTACAGAAGTCTTCAGGGAAAGAGAAATGTGCCTTTATGTTGACTGACTTACAGTGACCCTATCACAGGGTTTTCTTGGCAAGATTTCTTCAGAGAGGCTTTGTCTTTGCCTTCCTCTGAGGCTGAGTGAGTGTGACATGCCCAAGGTCACCCAGTAGGTTCCCACGGCTGAGCAGGGATTTGGTCTCCTGAAGCACAATGCCAACACTCAAACCACAGAAGCCATGCCACTGCAGCATAATCGAGTCCTCCAACCCTGCTACCCTTCCTCCCTTTTGCCTCTTCCCACGCTATGGCTGAGATCCTGTAAGACAAAGCGCAGCACAATAGTTTCACATGCAGAACTATGCTACGGCTGGCCATTCAACTCCCAAGAGAGTTCCTGCTGAGTTGCTGCAGATCCCCCTATGGCCAGTCTGTGGCTAGTGGAGAATGCACTCAGAATGATAGCATCATCTGCTGCGATCTACTGGCGTGCTCTGGCCACTTCTCTGATTCCCCCACTCCACCCACTATTCACCAATCACAAGAATAGCCATAGTGGAGGGCTGCAGTGGTTCAATGGTAAGTACGGGGGTGGCATTGGGGGGTGAAGGAGGAGATACTAACCTCTGTAATGATTCAAAAAAGACATATGTAGGTGTATGGTGGATTTCTGCCTGTGCACACCACTAACAGGTTGCCAACCAATGTCTGTAACCTATCTTTGTAGATTCAGACCTCCTCTGCCTTCTCTGCCATCTCATCCTGCTGCTAGTACCCCTTAGCACCACTGCTGCTTTGCTGTTATGTGTCTTCAAATTGACTCTGACTCATGACAGATTTCTTCAGAGAAGGTTTGCCACTATCTTCCTCTGAGGTTGAGAGAATGTGACTTCTCCAAGGTTGCCTAGTGGGTTTCCATGGCTGAGTGTGGATTCCAACCTTGACCTCCTGGACCAACACTTTTTTTTTTTAGCTATTGTTGTTTTTAAATGTTGCCACTGCCTTAGGTCATGCCATAGGGAGAAAGGTGAGATATAAATTAATAAAATAACAACAACAACACTCCTACTACTGCACCGAGCTGGCTCTTCTACCATCATTGTGTGTGAACATTTTTCCTCCTTACCTTGCTCACTGTTTAAACTTCAAAGAAATCCAACCAGAATCTCTCCCATGATCAGGAAGAGAATTTGTGTGAGCATTTGAAAGAGATGTTTCAAAGCTCAAGCAGTCCTAAATGTAACAGATTCTGTTTAATAGGGCAGAGAGAGCTGATTTACAGGCTTTGACAAGGACTGCTAAATTTACTGGAATGGTAATGTGTATGATGCATCCCTACTTAGCATCATTCTCTTTAAAACGAACTATCCTTGACCCTGAGACCATGTGCCATCCAAGCACCCATAAGTCTACAGTTTGATGAAGAGCTCCAATAACAGTAGTTCTTTCAACCGTCTTGAGCATACAAAAAGGAAGGCTAGACAGATGCATTCTGAGAAGCCACTGACACATTTCGCTCAAATATGTTGCTTAACACGCTGTAAACCTTTCACTTTGCCTCCAAATAATCAATCTCAAAGCACAAGTTCTCATTTCAGATTTACAGCCCATCCTGGGGTGGGGGGAGGGATTGAGTTACAGTGTTGTGCAGAAGCAAAATCCCAGGCGCCTGAGCCAGCAGGCACCTAAAAATCTCACTGAAACCTGTGCCAGGAATCAGTAATCTCCTTTCACCACTGTAATACTAATGATTTCTCATTTCCAAAAGGCTGGATGCATGCGCACTGGAGATTCTTCTGTTTCCACTTCAGTGGAAAAGAGAAAGCTGCATTATGCAAAGCCGGGCCACTGGTACATCTAGGTCAGCATTGCCTACAACAGGAATGGCCAATGGATGAGGGGTGGGGGTGGGCTGCCTTGGGTTCCCATGGGACCTTGGAGGAAAACCCCACACACTGTGCCTCCGTGTTATTTACCTTTTGTGGGAGACAATCCCTAAAGTTATGGGGGGCAATTTGGCCATGGGGTTTTTGGGGGGAGGGGAGTCTCCCTGGGCTGTTGGGGAGGAAGGAGTAGGGTTGAAGAGGTGGGGGAGTCTTTCTTTTCCAGAAACTAGAACAAGAACCAATAGATTAAAATTACAAGAAAAGAGATTCCGCCTAGACATTAGGAAGAACCTCTTGACTGTAACAGCTGTATGACAGTGACTCAGAGGTTGGTGAACTCTCCACTTTTGGAGGTCTTTCAACAGAGGTCGCATGGGCATCTTTCAGAAGAGCATTACTTATATATTTTTGCATGTCAGAAGATCAGAGTAGATGGCCCTTGTGTCCCTTCCAACTCTAAGACTCTACAAGGAGAGGCCTTTTTTTTCAACCATGAATAAACCAGAAGTCAACCCCTGCAATTGAAGGAGCTTGGAGGACCCCAGTGGGCTCAAATTGCCCTTGAGTGCTACATGTGGCCAACAGATCGCAGTTTACCCATCCAGAGCAGGGGGTTGGACTAGATGGCCCTTGTGGTCTCTTCCAACTCTATGATTCTATGATCTACACTCTAGTGCACCCTTCCCCAATATGGTGCCCACCAATGTTTGAAGCAACAACTATCATATCTGACCATAGGTCATGTTGACTGGAGTTGCAGTGCAACATCACCTGGAGGGCAGCATGGTAGAGAAAGGCTGCCCAAATGTTTCAGACAGTGAGTCTTACCCATCCCTATCTTAAACTGCCAAGGAACCAAACAAATCACCTTCTACACAGAAAACATAGACTCTGCTGTTCAGTTATGGTTAACACAAAACCAGGTATTAGGGAAATGTCTTTCTCTTCCGTCTAAAAAGTTTATTTTAAAACCTTTGACTGTATGAATTCAAAGCAACAACAGTGACAAGGAGTCATCATAAGCATACCTTATGTTATTCTGGTAGAGAGAAACAAACACAGATAAAGCCAGGGAACTATGAAATCCCTTGGGGACTTAAGTCTTTTTCCACATCCTCTTTTTGCATCTGTTATACCTGGAGAAAGCCCAGTGCTGACTGGACCAAAGAATGAGACAAGATTCACATGCAACATCCTTTTCCTGCTCATCCACTGATTCTGTAAGGAAGTAATCCTAGGAGCTCATGCATTTTTATTATTGTTATATTTGTTTCTCAACTTAAGCTGCTTTGGAAAATTCATTTGAAAAGTGGGGCAGAAATAATTCAACTAAGTAATAAAGAAATAAATTTACATTTAATTTAAATACACTCACAAAGATGATTGCAAAGGTAGTTTCCCCCAAAAGCAAGATTAAAATCAATGTCTGATGTACGTTTTCTACACCGATTCAGTCACCAGATATATTTTTGTTTAAAACCCCGCAACTACCCAGCCAGAAAGGCTGCAAGGTCTGGTTTGCATCTTGTTCATGTTTACTCAGAAGTAAGTCCCATTTCTTTCAATGGGGCTTCTTCCTAGATCTGTACACAGGATCAAAGTCTTATATTGCAGCACTATACATGTTTACTCAGAAGTAAGTCCTGTAGGGTTCACTGAGGCTTTTTCCCAAGTAACGAGATATATATAATTGCAACCACACCCAAATAATTACAGTACTGCAAAAGAGATCTCCATCACACTAGGCCACTCCTTCCTTGCTTTTAAGAGAACAGTAAGATGGGATCCTACTTTTTATTTAAGTCTGATTTTAGCATATTTGAGACTAAGATATTTCATTAGCATTGCCCAGGTCAATGTTGATGACTTTGCTTACGACTTAGATGAAACAGAAAACTGAGTGATAGCACTTACAACCCTTACGTTATTTTTCTCATGCAGGTCCATGCAAAATGAAACAAAACGAGATGGAAAATAAAGATTGCCATTGGAACAAAAGCGGGATGTCAGCATAAGTATATATATCAAGTTTGGCCAAAGTAGTTTATAAATGTCCATTCTAGTGCAACAAAACACAGAAATCAGAAGTGTGTGTTGAGGGGGCACTCTAAGCAGACGCTGAACGTTTGGGTCCAATACCTTATTATAGACCTCCTTTTGGTCCTATTAGATCAGTGCCTCTCAGGCCATCAGATGTGGGGGACCAGCAACTTTTTTCTCACATTCCAAGGACCAGTACCATATTTGTGCCGCCACATCAGATAACTGGACCAGCAGCTGATGGCGCACAGATTGACACCATGGACCATCTCTTTAAGCTGCACTGCATTAGATAACACACCAGCTCTGGTGATGCTGAACAAACATGTGGATTTATATAGAATCACAGAGTTGGAAGAGACCGCAAAGGCTGTCTAATCCAACCCCCTGCCCTGCAGGAAGGTAGCATTACATTGCATTTAACTATACAACAATTTGATTTTAAGTACAAGATAGTTTTATCATGGAGCTTCACAATGTATTGTTAGCTGTCTTGTGGGCATTGATTTGTCACTAAGTGAATTGTATGTTCTATCAGAAATTAAAACCTGCCCTTTATCTTCAAACAGAAAAAAGGAACGGACAAAGGAAAACTAAAGTCTGTCAGTTCTTCAATATTGGCACCCAAAGAGAACATGGTCCATTATTTTAAAAATGCCCCACATCCACCTCTATACTCTATAAACCTCCTGAGTTAGATTTGACTAATATCCAGGACTTCATTTATCTCAAATGTCATAACTTACCCCCCACCCAATCCTAACCAATCAGGTAGGCCCAAGCCAGAGTGAAAAATGCAAGGAGCTGAGTGCAGTTTCTCCTGTCAGGGTCTCCATCATAAATGTGTGTCAGCTTATTTGGGTCACACTGTAAACCATCCAGGCGGGCACAGAGCCACATGCTTGCACACTGTTGCCAAGCATATATTGACCAAAAGTATTAGGATTTTCTAAGAACACAATTAATCAAGGTTGCAGCATTTACTGAGCATGCAATCAGTTGACAAAAGAAAATATCCCAGCAACATCTGCTTTCAGGAGGTGATATTTCCATACTAGCAAAGACCTGCACAACCTGTCAGGCTCTGCAGCTGAAGGCAGCTGGTCAGGATCGGGGGGGGGGGCACTCAATATAATTCTCTTTTGTATTCCCAGATTGGTACTGCACTAACCAAAAGATTGAACCATGTCATTGGCAGGCCACAGTACATGGCTAGTGGAGTGTGTTCAACCTGGTCACAGATTGTGGAGATTGCCCTACATGACCCAGTGGTGTCTTGTTTACTGATGTGAAAACCCTGCTTAGTTCATCTTGGCTTACATTCTGCATTGATGGCTGTTTGTGTAACCACTCAAAAAGCACTGAACATATTTGAATGCTTTGAAAACGAGAAATTGCAAAAAGCAAGTCACCTGGGTGGTTCCCCCCCCCCCCGCACACCACTCCAACCCACATCCCATAAGTTTAAAACTCGCCCCATCTGATAATATTCCTAGGCATTTATTGCAGTATGGTGCTGTTTCATTTGCAACATTTTATTGGAATCCAAACGATGGTGATTTCCGCCTGCACTCCTCCTGTGTTTCCCCACTGTTTCTTCTGTCTCCCCCCCCCCGCAGCTATTTGGGGGTGAAGGTATTGAGGAAGAAAAGATGGAAAAACGGAATGATGAGTTTTGAATATTAGGAGTACAAGCAGACTATCTGAAAGCCCCCTAGTGATGGTGGAGAGGTGGAAAAAGGACTATCTGCAATCACCTGCTTTTTCAAGGTGCTTAGAAAGGTCAGAAGAGGCGCAAGGACCCCAGGGAATAAATTATCTGTGATTCCTGAATAAAGAGAGCCTTGATTGCCTGGTAAGTTTGGAAGAAAGCAGGTTAGCTAAGAAGCAGCCGTGGTGAAGGGGTGCAACCCCAATTCAAGGCAAACTGAGCCTGGGCCAGATTTCTTCAAGGGTCTTGGTTGAAACCTTGTACTGGGGTGAGAAGCTTTTCTGAGAGAGGCTGCTGCCACACTGCATAAATAATGCAGTTTGTCACTGCTTTAACTGCTATGGCTCAATGCCATGAAATTCTAGAATTTGTAGTTTTGTGAAATATTTAGCCTTCTATGCCAAATCCCAGGAATCCATAGGATGGAGCCATGAAAGTTAAAAGCGGTGTCAAACTGCATTATTTCTGCAGTGTGGCAGCAGCCTAACAGAGGTTATGTTTCAAGCTCCTCCAACTCAAACTTCACCTTCATCCTCCACAGGAGGATCCCAATATATGAAAGTTAAAATATAACAGAATTATAAAATAGAATAGAATAATAGGATGAACATCAGCAGAATTGAAAGCAATTTCAAAATGTGCCCATAAAGAACAACAGAAAAAAATTCAGACACTATAGCACATTATTTTTTTAAAAAAAGACCTTTCCTTGTGAATAGCTATTCCCCAAAGGCCTTTTGAAACATAAAGTCTTTGCCTGCCTCTAGAAAAACATCATGGAGTGCTCCAGTCTGCCTTCTCCAGGAGGGAGGACTAGCGCTTGGGAGCAGCCACTAAGAAGACCCTTTCCTGTGTTCTCACAAGATGTACCTGTAAGGAGGGGGGGATTGAGAGAAGAGCCTTCCCTGGAGATCTAAAGGCATGGGCTGGCTTATATAGGGAGAAAGAAGGCAAAGGCAAACCCTCCCTGAACAAATATTGCCAAGAAAACCCTGTGATAGGGTCACCATAAGTCAGAAAGGACTTGAACGCACAACAACAAGGGTCGTCCTTCAGCTAACTTCAACCCAAGATGCATAGGTGAGGATGAGCCTGTTGAATTGTATCTGAAAACAGGCTGGTAGGCAAGCAGAGTTGTTGAAACAAGGGAGTTACCACATTTATCTGCCAGTATGCAGAAAATAGCTTCCTTTGTGGTACAACTGCTGTTACATTCCGTATACAGTGGGCCCTCAGTATCCTCTGGGGTTTGGTTCCAGGAGCCCCGTGGATACAAAAATCAGTGGATGCTCAAGTCCCATTACTGTATATACAATGGTGAAGTAAAATGGTGCCCTTTACACTAAAATGGCAAACAGCAAGGTTGCCTTTTTGGAATTTCACCCTGCCCTCCCCCCAAATTTTTTTTTGACCCATGGTTGGTTGAATCTGTGGATGCAAAAACTGTAGATACAGAGGGCCAACTGTACATGGAGGTCCAGTTAAGCAAGATATGTGAAACATCTGGTCCTCCGCATGTTGTTGGACTGTAACTCCCAACTGGCTATATTGGCAAAGACTGATGGAAATTGTAGTCCAACATCATCTAGAGGACCACATGTTCCACATCCCTGGCTTATTCAGCCCTATTCAAAGATTCACATTTGATTTGTGCTTCAGCAGGCAATTTTTATGGATCACTGAATACTTGGAACAATATCTGAACTGCACTTTAATTCTATGTTTGATATAAAAAGGTTTTACTGCATGCAATTTCATTTCTTTTTTTTAATGGTATCTCACCCACCACTTGAGTAAAAAGGGCAGGAAATGTGTTCAATAAAAATATGACAGAGATCATGATTTGTACCTTCAGGTACATCAGTCTAGCAGATAAAAATCTATAATATTTGTGGTTAGGAACAACTTTGTAAAGAACTGATTTCCTCTTGGGATCCACGCCCCTCCAAGACACACTATACTCCAGGGAAGGTGTAATAGCAGGGAGTCTTCATTTCATATTCCTCATTAAGATGACACCAGTAGAAGATTAAGCTCGTCTGCCTCTCACAGTATGCATCACCCATTAGTAAAAAGTCATTCAGCAAATAGGCTATCCTTTTTCATGCACTCCCATCCTGAGAACAAAACAAACATTTAAAAATGCACCTGTGAAATGTTATGCTAAACTGAATCACTTTCTAAATTTATGCTCTCAGGTATTCTGTCCAAATGCACCAATTCAGTCATTTCTTTAAATTAATGTGTTATAATAAAGTAGCACCCCTGCATCCACGGATTCGCCATCTGCGGTTTCAATTATCCGCGGTTTCCGTTTCAGCACAGCTACCATAGTCTTCCTAGAAAATGTGTCCTCTAGCCATTTTCTAGGTCCTCCAAGGCAAGTCTATGGTATTTTAAACCTGAAGTCCCATTATTTTCAATGGCGTTCGCTATTATCCATGGTTTTCGTTATCTGTGGTGGGGCCCGGAACCAATCCCCTGCAGATGCAGGGGTCCTGCTGTATTCTTATGTAAAAGTATTTCAAATTCTAAGTACATGTCCTCCCCCCTGCCCCATATCCACAGGGAATATGTTCCGGGACTTACTGCAGGTATTTGAAACCACATATAATAGCGAACTGCTATGAATAACACAGAATTTCATTGGAGGACCTAGAAAATGTCTAGCAAGGATGTCTTCCTAGGCATCTGGTGCAACTCTATGGTCAATGTCTGGTGGAATTTGACCATAGAGTTGTGCTGGAAGAGCTCCTGATATCTACAGAGGGCACCTCCAGCATGATTCTAGGGTCCTCCAGATGCCTAAAGTGACTTTTTCCCCCAATAGCAGTTAAGTGATCTTAACAGGTTGATCCCGCATAAACAGGGGTGACCTGTCAGATAGGTAGATCAGTGACAAAGCTTGGAAAAGCCCAACTTGGGGTCTTCTCTACAACATTAAATCTCACAATATGGACAAATTTAAAGCGGAAACTAGAAATAGCAAGCCTACCTTTGCTCTAGAAATTCTATATGTTGTATCTAGAGCTTTAGGGGAACTTGCCTGAGTGTGTCCAACACAATCTGCATCACTCCAAACTCAAATGACATCTTTGTACAGCACCTGCTGCACTGTTGCCAGGACACCTTGGATCAAAACAAATTAAGCACATGGCACCCAGAGAGCAACCTTGCTAGACTACTTTGATGCTTTTTACTATCATCTCCTATCATTTGATTTCTCTGTATTGTTGTGAAAACTGGGCAGTGAAGAAAGTTGACAGGAAGAAAATCAATGTACTTGAAATGTGGAGCTGGTGGAGAGTTCTACAGAAACAGGTTGAGTCTCCCTAATCCAAAATGCTTGGGGCCAGAGATATTTCAGATTTTGGAATATTTCAGATTTTGGAATACTTGATTATACATAATGAGATATCTTAGAGATGGGCCCCAAGTCTAAACATGAAATCCATTTATGTTTAACGTACACATACACATAGAGGGGCGCTCCAAAAAAGCGATACAAAGACTCCCTGAAACAACATCTCAGGCTTGGCCAAATTGATCACCAACAATAGTCCGTCCTGGCCTCACATCGGGAGGCATGGAGACACACTACCCACAATGCTGCAGCCTTATTTGAGAACTCACGACGAACAAGTCTTGAAGAGAAACGACAACGCAGAAAGAATCACAACCCAAAAACATCACCCAAGGAGACCTTCTGCTGCGCTTTTTGCAACCGGACTTGTTTATCTCGGATTGGCCTTTTTAGTCATCAGCGCGCTTGCAGAAGGCGCGGGATGAGTCCTTCCTGAATCTTCGTTTGCGAAGAAAAGCCAGAGAGAGAGACACATACACATAGTTGAAGTTGATTTTATACACAATATTTTTAATAATTTTGTGCATGGAACAGAGTTTGGGTACACTGAGCAAGCAGGAAGAAAATGTCTCACTATCTCAGCCAGCCACGTGGACATTTTGGATTTTAGAATATTTCAGATTTTAGAATTCTGGATAAGGGAGAGTTAACCCATACCATGGAATGCTAAAAAGACAAATGAATGAGTCCTAGAGGAAATTAAGCCTGAACTCTCCCCAGAGTCCAAGATGACTAAACTGAGACTCTCATACTTTGGACGTAGCATGAGATGATGTGACTCACTAAAAAAAAGAAAGACATGCTTGGTAAAGAGGAAAGCAATAGGAGAAAAGGGAGAGCGTACTACAAGTGGATTGATTCAATCAAGGAAGCCATGGCTGCCCTGAGTCTGCAAGACCTGAGCAGGGCAGTGAGTGACTAGGGACCTTGGAGGTCTCTCAATCATAAGGTTGCCATAAGCCGAAGTTGACTTGAAGGCAAAGCACAACAACATATACCATAAATCTGTACTGAAACAAGTCTACAGAATGTTCCAGGAGCGGTTTAATATCTTACAGAGGGAAGGGAAATAGCTTTCTTTAAAAACAAGCATTTACTTGTGATAATAATGGGACGCGACTGCAAAGCAATGTATTGGCTAGTGTAAGTCACATGACCTGTGGCTGACAACTAGAAAGGTTTTCTTGAATTTCTTTTCTATTCTTATTATTCCTCTCTGGCTTTTCTTCGCAAACAAAGATTCAGCAAGGACTCATCTCGCACTTTCTGCAAGCGCACTGATAACTAAAAATGCCAATCCGAGATAAACATGTCCAGTTGCAGAAAGCACAGCAGAAGGTCTCCTTGGGTGATGTTTCCGGGTTGTGATTCTTTCTGCGTTGTTGTTTCTCTTCAAGACTTGTTCGGCGTGAGTTCTCAAATAAGGCTGCAGCATTGTGGATAGTGTGTCTCCATGCCTCCCGATGTGTGGCGAGGGCAGACCATTGATCAATTTGGCCAAGCCTGAAATGTTGTTTCAGGGAGTCCTTGTATCGCTTTTTTGGAGCACCCTTCTTACGCTGACCCGTGGCGAGTTCACCGTAAAATACTGTTTGGGGGAGGCGATGGTCCTCCATCCTAGAAACATGCCCTGCCCAGCACAGCTGTGTTCTCAATATCATGGCCTCAATGCTGGTGATCCCTGCTTGCTCAAGGACAGCAACATTCATCACATAGTCAGTCCAGTGTATATTTAGGATTGTGCGTAGACAGCGCTGATGAAAGCGTTCGAGGAGTCGTAAGTGGTGGCGATAGGTGACCCATGTTTCAGATCCATAAAGGAGGATAGACAGTACAATGGCTCTATACACACTGATTTTTGTGTTTCGCCTCAGGTGTTTATTACTCCAGACTCCTTTGTAAAGTCTTCCAAATGCGCTATATGCCTTCGCTAATCTGTGATTGATCTCTTTGTCAATCTTGGCATCTGAGGAGATGATGCTTCCCAGGTAGGTGAACTGCTGAATGGACTTAAGCGCAGATTTGCCAATGGCAATGTGAGGATGATAGTGCTTGTCCTGTGGTGCAGGCTGGTAAAGAACTTCCATTTTCTTCAGGTTGACTTCCAGCCCAAACAGCTCTGCAGCTGTTGCGAAGCAGGATGTTAGGCGCTGCAGAGCTGCTTCTGTGTGGGCAACAAGGGCAGCAGCATCAGCGAAGAGCAGTTCATGAACTAGATAGTTTAGAGTCTTAGTGCAAGCCCTCAGGCGGCTTAAGGTAAACAAGTTACCATCAGTACGGTAACGTATATTATAGAGGCTGAGCATATCTTATGCCTGTCACTGAAACCTGAGACTGCTGATAGAGTATTGTTAAACAAGCCACCACGTTGCAAGTTCAATTCCAGCAGGCTCCAAGGTTCACTCAGCCTTCCGTCCTTTTGTAGGTCGGTAAATTGAGTACCCAGCTTGTGGGCGCAATTAGCTAACACACATTGGAAACTGTTTAATGCAGTGTAGATGTGTAAATAGCTATTGCTTAAAACAATTTGGTTTCCCCCCTCCTTTTTCTGGATCTGAAACATGGGTCACCTATCGCCACCACCTACGACTCCTCGAGCGCTTTCATCAGCGCTGTCTACACACAATCCTAAATATACACTGGACTGACTATGTGACGAATGTTGCTGTCCTTGAGCAAGCAGGGATCACCAGCATTGAGGCCATGATATTGAGAACACAGCTACGCTGGGCAGGGCACGTTTCTAGGATGGAGGACCATCACCTCCCAAAAATACTACTCTACGGTGAACTCACCACGGGTCAGCGTAAGAGGAGCACTCCAAAAAAGCGATACAAGGACTCCCTGAAACAACATCTCAGGCTCGGCCAAATTGATCACCAACAGTGGTCCGCCCTGGCCTCACATCGGGAGGCATGGAGACACACTATCCACAATGCTGCAGCCTTATTTGAGAACTCATGCCGAACAAGTCTTGAAGAGAAACGACAACGCAGAAAGAATCACAACCCAAAAACATCACCCAAGGAGACCTTCTGCTGTGCTTTTTGCAACCGGACTTGTTTATCTCGGATTGGCCTTTTTAGTCATCAGCGCGCTTGCAGAAAGTGCGGGATGAGTCCTTCCTGAATCTTCATTTGCGAAGAAAAGCCAGAGAGAAAACAATTTGTAAGCCGCTTTGATAGCCTTATGGCTGAAGAGCGGGGTATAAATAACTAACTAAATAAAAATAAATAAAACTTGAGACTGCTGATGGAGTATTGTTAAAATATTTCAAAATGCACGACGATCCCAAGTTTTTTACATACTGCCACGCCAGTCTTAAACACACCCAATCTTATCCCATGTTAGCCTGTTGTAGCATAAAAAGATATTAAGAAATTCAGTAGCACATTTGAGGCTAACTGAAAAAAAAATAAATTTTAAGCATAAGCCTTCCTGGATATGAGTTGCAATCTATTGACATGGACTGGAGCCCATGAAAGCTTATGCTAGGAATTTCTTTTTTTCAGTTAGGTCTCAAAGGTGCTACAGGATTGCTTTATATCTTTTTACACTTGATCTGGCCTGATTTCAGAAGCTAGGCAGAATTGGGTCTGGTTAATATTTGGATGGGAAACCAGAGATCTCCACATAGGAAAAGGATGCTGCCTGAAACCCTAGAAAGCCACTGCTGCCAGTCAGATTTGGTAAGTGTTCTCCTCTGCACCTCTGCTGTAGCAATAACAACTCTACATTGATTTTCCTGCAAGGAAGTGAAGGAGGGGGGTGGGAATCCCAGGGACCATGCCACCCATTCTCTTCTCAATGGATGGTGTGACCTTGGAAATCTCTCTTTCCCCTCTGTTTTTTAAATCTCAATCAAAAACTTTCTTGTGAACAAAGCTTTGGGGATATTGTCTTATAATCTTGTACACTATGGTTATATGTATATGTCAGTTTGCTTTATATGTATTTATTGTATAGTTTTTTATATTTCTATCTGGATAATTTGTTTCAAAATTGTATTGCATAGTTTTACATTTGTATTACTCTGTCCTTCCTCTTTCTCTGTGTGTGCATGTGTGCATGCTAGAGTGTACATCTTTGGCAGGGCTGTTTGTTGTTGCTGTTGTACTTGTAAAGCACCATGTACACTGAGGATGTTATATAAATAAATGGTAATTGTAAATCATCATCATCTTCTCCTCTTCAGGAGACAGCAAACTGTGGCCTGCCAGATGTTGCTGGACTGCAACTCTCCAGCATCCCTCACTATGCTGGTTGGGATTCTAGGAAGTGCAATCCAACAACATCTGGAGGGCTGCAAGTTGTCCACACAATTTTTAATGGCAATGCTTTGAAATGCTTGTTCCATGAACAGCAATGTAAACACTGGTGGTGGTGGTGGTGGTGGTGGTGGTGATGTACCTTCAGGTCTAAGACTTGAAGCATCCTAGGGCAACCCTATCCCAGAATTTTCTTGGCAAGATTTGTTCAGAAGAGATTTGCCACTGCTCTGAAGATGCCAGCCATAGATGCAGGCGAAAAGTCAGAAATAAACTCTTCCAGAACACAGCCTCACAGCCCGGAAAAAAAACAACAAGGAAAATCTATGGATGCTGGCCGTGAAAGCCTTCGACTTCACATTCGCCACTGCCTTAATCTAAGGCTTAGAGAGTGTGACCTGCCCATGGCCACCCTGTGGGTTTCCATGGCTGAGCGGAGATTCAAACTCTGGTCTCCCGGAGTGCTAGTCCAATGCTTAAGGAACCACACCATGCTGGCTCTCACACTATTAGCATTTAGGAGTATTTTGGCCAGGATAAAGATAGAAGTGTTTGAGAAGCAAAGGGGCCTTGAGAATAGAAAAATGCTAACATGGGCACAGGGACCCACATCAGTAAAGGTCTCAGGCTTGTTAAAAAAAAAAAAGTTTGGGCCATGCCAAAAATCTTTCAGACCTGCTTGCCCTTGAGAGTGAAAGGATGGATGCACTTCCACTACTCACATGAAATACCTTTTCTCATCTTCACCTCTGTTTCTTTTTCTTTCAACTTGGTACCCTGACTCACTGGTACTCATGTCCCTCATACCAAAGCCAGAGAAGAAGGTGTTCATCAAGAGATTTATAGCAACAATAGAGTGAAGGGAAGAGGCAAAGGCTAACAAGCAGGGAGGTAGAACAAAAGCACAATGGGACATGACAACCTCAGCTTTGAGGATGGAGAAGCAGGATTTCGAGTGCTGTGGCTGCACTCCTACACACACACATACACACACACATATACACACACTTCAATGAGCTGACCATGAAAAATTAATTGAAAAAGCAAGTGTCAAGGGAGACCTTTCAACTGACCAGACCCACAGAAGGTAAAAGGCAGGCAGTGGCCCAGAATGACCAAAGGTCATAGCCCCAGGACAAGGGCTATTGTCCTGCTCACATTCCTGTGGCTCGAATCTCCATTCCCAGGGTAGCTAAGCTGACCATTTCGTAATGCCTGCAGTATACAAGGAAACTCTATTATGCTGTAAGAGCAGTGGTTTCAAAGTGAAGTTGGTTCCAGGGAACCAAAAGAGATTCCTTAAAAGTTTATCCGGGGTCCTCCAAGAGATGTTCACAGAATCACAGAGCTGGAAGGGACTACAAGTACCATCTAGTCTAACCCTCTGCCATGCAGGAATACACAACTCAAGCACTCCAACCTCTGTATAAAGAGCTCCAACGAAGAAGAGTCCATCACCTTTAGAGGCAGTCCATTCCATGATATGTTCAATACACTGCAAATGACACAGCTGTGTTTCTTATTACAGATACTGCACCTTTCCCTGGGCTTTATATAGTACTGGTCTCTACAGCAGCAGATAATAAGCTTGCTCCATCTTCTACATGACATCCCTTCAGAAATTTAAAGATGGTATCAAACACCTCCTAATTTTCTCTTCTCCAAACTAAACATACCCAGCTCCACAAGCCGTTCCCCATAGGGCTTTAACCACCTTGGTCATCCTCCTCTGGACACATTTTGGCTTGTCAATATCCTTCTCGAACTATGCTGCCCAGAACTGGAAGCAGAATTCTAGGTGAGGTCTGACAAAACCAAAACAGAATGGTATGATTACTTCCCTTGATCCCTTGACTCTGTACTCCTGTTGATGCAGCCTGGAACTGGCTTTTCTCGCTGCCACATAAGTAACACCATGAAACAAATATTCAGGGGTATTTAAAATCCACAAGCAGCGATACCTTTTTTTGGACAAATGCCAAAGCACAAAATACATTATGTAATTTTTCGAAGCTCCACTGGCTTCTTAATCAGGCAAAGATGCTAAAAATCATACAGGGGGAGAAATGGTAATTACGTTAGAGTCACAGATCTACATTCTGTCTGAGATGTGGCCAGCTAAGATGGTACTGAGAGATTTCAATGAAGGCCCACTCCCCTTATTGGACTTGTGAGGACTAGGAACAAGGAGAATGAAAGACAAGTAATAAAATTTTAGCTCCATTAGTAACAGAAAAGTAATTTCTCTTGAGATCCACATAACAAGCTTCTCTAAAAACAGGCCTCATCTACTCCTATAAAATCTTCTTCTACAACATGAAGCCTCAAGAGAAAAATAGGGCACATCCTAGGGGTCATTCTCCATGTGCACAGAACAACACTGATGTGCAAGAGAGGTGGTTGGTGGTGTTCCACATGAAGCTGAGTATCTGCCCCGGAATTACTTGAAGGGGATTCGACAACAGACATGTCAAGTTTGCACAACAGGCAGGTAGATTGGGAGGTGGGGGAACTGTCTGGGAAGCCTAAAAACTCCTAACCAACCAACTATGACTATCCTAATTGAATATGGCCAAAGACACTCAAGATGTATACCTGAGAGATTCACAGCAAGGGTTAATTGCTTTGACCTCAAGAGCTATATCCTTAAAATGTCATTTGTGCAGCATATTCAGCCTACAGCACCTGGTATTCACTGGTGGTCTCCCATACAAGTACTAACCAGGGCTGACCCTGTTTAGCTTCCCAGATCAGACAGGATCTGGTGCCTTTAGGGTATTTAGGCCCATTCAAAGTTCTGTTAGAGAAACCAAAACCAAAAACAGAAAAGCAGTGCTGAAGGTCCCTAGGGAACAGAAAGGAGCTAGGCCTCTTAGCCATGGTGGCTAATTGCTGATGATTAGAAATCCTTGCTTTTCACTTCAGGCATATGAGGTGCCTAGGCTGTGCCCTCAAGAAATCTGCCATTTCAGATTTCTCCTTTTTGGTGTCCATATCATTAACATCCCAGATGGCAGACCTATTTTACTTGGCCCACTGAATATTGTTGCTGTTTATGTAGCACCATAACAGTAAAAGAGCAGCCCTTCTGGGTCAGACCAAAGGCTTATCTAGTCCTGAATTCTGTTCTGACAGGGATCCCACTTTCAGATCCCCCTCCTGTTCACATTCCCCAGACACTGGTCCTGAGAAGGAAGCTGGCCTCCAATACCAGACATAACCCATCACCATATGACTAGTGGTCCTCATAGCCTTCAACATGCCTACTACTTCACAGCAATACATCCCTGTTTCCAAGGGGCTTACAGTCCAATGGCCAAATTACATGTTTTATGGCAGGTCCTTAAATGGCTCTTGCCCACATATTTTCTGCTTTAAGAAGAAGGAAAAATCCAAGGGGGAGGGGTCAAGAAGGGCAAAATGGATCAGAAGAGCACAAGAGGAGCCTGCCAGACGAGATCTGTCTTATTACCACCTTAGACAGCTTTAAAAAAGCTGTCAAGACGGATCTTTTCCGGCAGGCCTTTCCTGAACAATTATCCCGGCCCAAGACTCAGCTGTCCTTTCTAAGCTGTGATTGTATGTTTTAATTTTTTTCTTCCAATTTATATATATTTTTAATTATTGTATGTTTTTAATCCTTCATAATTTAATATTATTTTAAGGGGTGGGTGGGCTAGGGTATTGTGATTATGGAGTTTTTATATTGTAAGCCACCCCGATTGCGTTGCAGAGGGGCGGGATAGAAATAAAATATTATTATTATTATTATTATTATTATTATTATTTAACTATGGGAACAAAGGGCTGAGATCACCCACCCAGCAATTGCTAATTACTCTACTGGGGGAAAAGGAAGGTAGATCGGTTCATTTATTTTTCCTTAAAAGCAATTTCTCCAACACAGTGCTCTTGCCCTACCCAGCCAAAGTTGCTTTGGCATGAAAATAACTACGTCACAAGCTCCAGTTACAGGTCTCCTGCATGACACACAGTTTAACCCCACATTTTGGCAGAGCAGAGACACAGGAGTAGCCTCCAATGAAGGAACAGGTGCAGTTTTTAGTGGCACTCACGCACAGGCTCAAAGATGGGCTTGGTTACAGACAGGGATAAGATTTAAGGGCTATTAAGGTGAAGTCTTCACAAGGAAGCTCAAGCAAGGAATTTTAGGACTGGGACCCACTCCACAGCATTTTGTTGGGGCAGACTAGAAATTTAAATAGAAGTGTTTTAACTCTCACTGGCACCCTGACTCTGACTCTGGTTCTCAGACACTAGCAAGCCACAGTGGGAAGTGCCACCAATGCTTAACAATTCCCAGAGCATTTCTCAAGCACCCCAAACAGTAGGCACAGTAAGAACTTGCATCAATGGGCCTTTTAATCCTCTGGGCTCTGAAAAACATCTTGCCCCGGCTGTCGCTCCCTTCAATTATCTTCTTGTTCCACCAGTTGCAGGATGCTTGAATGCGCTGAAAGAAGCCAGTTTAGGAACAATTCCATCACCAGTGATGGCAAGGACTGAGTTCCAGAGGCTTCTTGTTTCCAGCAGCCCCTGATGCTGCCGCTTCCCAAAAGCATTATGTAATGAAAGGAACAGCAGTGTATGTTAATAAATAAACAAACAAATAAATAAACATTGATAAAATGACAATGGTCTGCTACATTCTGAGGGCTCACTGTGAAAGCGGCAACAGAAACAGGTTGGGGTTAGCATATAAGCTGCAGTCCTCAACCTTCCAGAAAAGCCCCCAAGAGATGTTTCCAAGGCTCATTTGGAGTTCCACTTAACCTTTCAACTCTATATGACTCCAAGAAGTGGCTTACAGGAGAAAGGCATAAAGATTCCAATAAAGTACTTCCTGTTTCTCCAGCAGCCCTACATTTGCACATGGCCTCTGATAAGCCATTATCAAGAACAGTTATGGTTTGTTAACAAGCTTGCAAATGCCACTGGTGCAGTTTTTAACCCCACAAATCCCTCTTTCCACTGCAGCAATGCTTGTAACTAAGCTTAATGTTTTATTTTAGTTATATTTATTGACTGAGTCACTGATTAGATTTATATCCCACCTTTCAACCAGGTTTCAGACCAAAGATGACTCACAGCATGATTAAAAACCAGCACATGTACAATGAAAACAACTTTTCTTCTTCTCTGTGCATCTGTGCATCCCTTTCCCTTGTGTCCAACTTTATAGTGTAAGCTAGTTGGGGCAGAGATCAGACCTATTGCTTTCCATAAAGCACCAGACACACTGGTAGCAGCAGAAGACTGATCTTGCATGAAGTTACAGTGGAGTTTTCCATATCTTATAGAAGTTCTTTCTATAAGCCTGAGTTATTTTTTAAAAAAAATTGATCGGCCAGTATTTGAAGATTTTCCATTGAGACGCTCTTCCTGCTTCCTGATTTAAATGAATAGGGAACAAAAGGAAAGGGAGGGGGATGAAATATTTGCATTCTGACTATTTAACAGAGAGGATTCCCAGGAGATCTACAGTGTACAGGTCACCATAATACTACTCTTTCCCTTGGTCCATGTTAAAATGGTACTTCTGTGGCAATGCATCCTAAAATCTGCAACGACTCTGGAGACTTTCAGCCCCAGAAAACCCTGTGATAGTTTCGCCTGAGGGGTCACCATAAGTCAGAAACTACTTGAAGGCACACATCAGCAACAATTGATGGTTTTGCAAGGATCGCCTGCTTGTAGAAGCAAAGTTACATTTTACATCTGACTGAATCACTAGAGTTAGTGTGCTGAAAATAATATCACCCAACAGCTCTGTTGATTAGCACACTTGCTTTTGAACTAGTCTTCTAGATATTATGGAAGGGGCCAGTTCCCTTGGTTCACTCACCACAGTCATTCAGCATGAATCCAAGTGCATCAAAGCCACATCAACCTCAGCAAGGGATAAAGTAGTATTAATTTCATCCACAGAAATGCTTGTAGTCCCAAACAACACTTTTCCTGTTCAGCTACAGCAGGGCCTTTCCTTTTGTGGCACCCCAGTTGCAGAATGCCCACCCCTCAGAGATCAGTTTGGCATAGACACTGGCTTCATTATAGCACTAAGTTAAAATATGGGGTTTTTAAAAATCTAAGTCTTTATCCAAACGACTTTATCCAAATTATCAAGTATATTGCTTTAAACTTTTTAATCTGTTAAATCGTTTAACGTGCTTTTAAACTGATTAAACTATTCCTTATTGTTCAACATTATTATAAATAGTACTAGCTGGGCCCGGCATACCATATGCCATTAAAAAACTCTGCCCCTGCCACCCCCCCTCCACTTGTTCTGCCCCCCTGCCACCTCCCCTCCATTTGTTCTGTCCCCCTTCCGCTCTTTCTGCCTCTTGGCCCCCACCCCCTCCAGCACACACCACATTCACCCCCAAGGTACTCCCTCTCCCTCTCCGGTGGCGATGTTTGAAATCTACATGGTCCCGCCCCCGTGTGCTGATTGGCTGCCCAACAGACCTGTGATTGGTTGGTCAGGTCCCTAAGCAGCCAATCAGCACACTGGAAACGGCAAAATACCCAAGAGAATAACAAATATAGATGTTGCACTGAGATCTTGTGAAAGCAGGGTTACAGAAGACAAAGTAATGACCACAGGTGATTTACATAATTTTCAAGCGGGTAAAAAACAGACTGAAATAGTGCAAGATTTCCTATATCTTGGCTCAGCCATTAATCAAAATGAGACTGCAAGTCAAGAAATCAGAAAACTACTAAGAATTGGAAAGGCAGTCATGAGAGAACTAGATAAGATTCTCAAGTGTAAGAACGGTCCAATTTCCAATTTCTATGTATGCTTGTGAAAAATGGACAGTGAAGAAAGCTGACAGGAAGAGAATCGATGGATTTGAACTGTGGAGCTGGAGAAGAGTTCTATGGATCCCATGGACTGCCAGAATAATAAAAGAATGGGTCTTAGAAAAAAAATCAAGCCTGAACTAGAAGCAAAAATGACTAAACTGGAGCTGTTGTACTTTGGACATATCATGAGATAATGTGACTCATTGGAAAAGACGATAATGCTTGGTAAAGCAGAAGGCAGTAGGAAATGAGGAAGATGCATTATGGGCAGATTGACTCCATACAGGAAACAACAGCCCTGAGACTGCAAGACTTGAGTAGGCCAATTGATGTCTGGGATTCTTGGAAGTCTCTCTTTCATAGGCCCACCGCATGTCAAAATCAGCTTGATGGCAAATAACAAAAAAATGGTAAGAAATTGTTACTGCTAACAAGTAAGAAGTAAACATGGAGAATAGGGGATGGAATTGTGCATGCCAGTCCCAGCCCTTTGCTCCATGCAGTCCTTGTATGAGGCAACATTTCTACATGGGCCTACACACAGGTATCTCCAGTGCCGAGGCTCCAACTGCATGACCTGCCCTGAACACCAATAGAAAAGTATGTAATGGGTATTTGGAGCCTGCACATTTCAACATGTATATCTTTGCACAGAGAGATCCACAAACACATGGAAGCCAAGTACAAAGAAGGAATAAAAATGAAATAAATAAAAATAATAAATAAAAGAAGGCCCAGGCCAGCAGCTGCAGTCATTTTCCCTGACTGATTCTACACAAAGCTTTCGATAAGATACAGAGAAGGTACGGGAGTCCCACTCAGAGAAAGTGCTCTGCACTCTGGCCTTTAAGAGAAAGAGACAGCCCCTCTTTTTTTGTCTCAGCAGGCTCAAAAGACAAGATTTCACCATTTGATTAGCTGCCTACTGCTCTGCTCTCAGATCGGCAACATGTTGCTATCTTGTCACGCAGCTTTTTAAAATTCATTGCCCACTTCCCGGACTCAGCCAAATTAAATTATTCTCATCTCCTCCTGGAAGAGGCAATCTTACCAGCAAGAGATGGAGAAGCTCCCCTTCCCTTACCAAGGGCTATGCGAAGAAGCAGGCACCTCCAAAAACACACTGGGGAATGTGGCCTTTTTAACTGAGCCTTTACATACGCACGAACACACACACATGCACACCCACAAGAGAGATGCTTCCAGACTTTGAAAGAACCCTCATACTTGATGAAATGCAGGAGAGGGATCTATTTTTGGCAACAAAAAGGAGACTGAATACTTTGCTGGAGATGGTGCCACGGTCTGAAAAATAAGAAATATAGGGAAACCAGCTTTGCTGAAGATAACAAGACATAAACACATGCCATTACATATTTATAAAAAAAGAGCCAATCATCTGGAAGGGGTGCACCTATCCTGCAGGGTTTCAACAAGGGTTGTGCATTTTGAGCTATACAGTAGACCCTCAGTATCTGCAGGGGTTTGGTTCCAGGAGCCTCGGCACATACCAAAAAACACCAATGACCAAATCCCTATTATTCATTCCAAAGGCAGAAGCAGGTGGCTGGCATACTCACCATGGATAATGAAAACCGTGGATAATAGCAAACAACATTGAAAATAATGGGACTTCTGGTTTAAAATAATAAATAAACAATAATAATAAAATTTATTTATACCCCGCACCTCTGTTAAAACAATCGGGGCGGCTTACAAAAATTAAAATACAATATAGATAAAATCCCCAAACACCCCCCACCCCCACCCTCCCCCATAAAAAAATATTAAACAATTATAAATTAAAACCAACTGATCTAAAATCACATTTAAAAACAATAAATACTATAAAATACAATAAATGGCCAGCGGACTAAAAGAAGCCAGGATCCCCTGAGACCGGGATCTAATTAGGAAAGGCCTGCCAAAAGAGATCCGTCTTTAGTGCTTTTTTAAAGCTACTCAGGCTTGTTATCTGATGGATCTCATTCGGCAGGCCTTTCCTAGAGTTGCCTTGGAGGACCTAGAAAATGGCTAGAGAGGACATATTTTCTAGGAAGACTCTATGGTAGGTGTGCTGTTTTTCTAGGAAGACTCTATGGTAGGTGTGCTGTTTTGTTCCCATGGATAACTGAATCAGTGAATACAGGGGTCCGACTGTATGAATACGGCTTGCATCTCTCTCCTCTGGCTCAAGGGAGACTGCCAGCCGCACAGTTCATAAGCCCTAAGAAAGCACACCTGGCAGCCAGGCCATAATGCCACTTCCACTGCTGCCCTGAGACTGCTTCTCAGCCTGGTTATACTTGATCTCAGCTTGGTTTTTTAATATTATTATTATTATTATTATTATTCTGCATTTTCAGTCCAGGGTTGATTAAACCCATAGATCCAGAGCCCATGAATACCAAGGGTCCACTATATTTTTATGCCTGCACCACAAGGTAGGAGGCAACAGACAGGTATTCAAGATGGGAGATGAATGAATCCCCAAACCAAAAACCTCCTGTTTCCAGTCAGTCCCACACCATGACCATTCTATAGTAGCCAAATCTCTCCAGACAACCAGAGCTTGATGCTGTTGTGTCTTCCCCACCCACACCTTTCTTGGTTGCAGCCACCATCTAGTTTACATTATCATAATACACACCCACTTCATGGAATAGCAGGAATATCCATGAATCTTTGTGTTTATTTCTTGATTACTGTTTTATCCTTCTTTTACAAAACAAAAACCCAACATTCAACAAAAACCCAACATTCAAGGTAGCTAATGGACATCACCAAGAGCAAAATATTTAAAATCTCAATAATGTAATGATTTTAAAAGCTAAAAGGAAAAGATGTACAATTGTCCCTTCATATTTGCTGGGGTTTGGTTCCAGGACCCCAGTGGATACCAAAATTCATGAATACTCATAGCATAGCTTAGCATAGCATCATAGAGTTGGAAGAGACCACAAGGACCATCCAGTCCAACCCCCTGCTTTGCAGGAATAAACAATCAAAGCATTCCCGACAGATGTGCATCCAGCCTCTGCTTAAAAACCTCCAAAGAAGGAGAGTCCACCACACTCAGAGGGATACTTTGGGATGCAGTTCATCTGGCCCCACTGAGCTGAACTCATTTAGGTTAACCAGTGATTCCGACTAACTCCTTATCAATCTTGATTTGTAACCTAGACTCTTTGCCAAGGTCTCTGCTGATGAATGGACGCACACAGTTCTCTTTCTGGGGGAACCTGATAATAGGTACTGAGCTGTTCTGCCTTTTCATAGTGATCTGTTAGCATCTTAACATCCTTCCTAAGCAGTGGTCCCACCATTTCCTTAGGCATTCTCTTTCTTCACACATATTTGAAAAATACCATTCTTGTTGCTTCCAGCTTCCTTAGCCAATCTTGGCTCATTCTGAGCTTTAGCTTTTCTTATACTGTTCCTCCAAGCTTGGGCTACACATCTGTATTCTTTCTTGGTGATTCATTCTTCCTTCCATTATTGATACTATATATGCCCCCCCCCCTCTCTCTCTCTCTCTCTCTGGTTTTTCTTCACAAACGAAGATGCAGGAAGGAATCATCCCGTGCTTTCTGCAAGCGCGCTGATAACTAAAAATGACAATCCGAGATAAACAAGTCCAGTTGCAGAAAGCACAGCAGAAGGTCTCCTTGGGTGATGTTTCTGGGTTGTGATTCTTTCTGCGTTGTCGTTTCTCTTCAAGACATGTTCGGCGTGAATTCTAAAATAAGGCTGCAGCATTGTGGATAGTGCATCTCCATGCCTCCCAATGTGAGGCCAGGGCAGACCATTGTTGGTGATCAACTTGGCCAAGTCTGAGATGTTGTTTCAGGGAGTCCTTGTATTCCTTTTTTGGAGCACCCCTCTTACGCTGACCCGTGGCAAGTTCATCGCAGAGTACTATTTTTGGGAGGCAATGGTCCTCCATCCTAGAAACGTGCCCTGCCCAGCACAGCTGTGTTCGCAATATCATGGCCTCAATGCTGGTGAGCTCTGCTTGCTCAAGGACAGCAACATTCGTCACATAGTTAGTCCAGTGTAATTTAGGGAATGTGCGTATACAGCGCTGATGAAAGCGTTTGAGCAGTCGTAGGTGGTGGCGATAGGTGACCCATGTTTCAGATCCATAAAGGAGAATAGACAGTACAATGGCTCTACACACACTGATTTTTGAGCTTCGCCTCAGATGTTTATTACTCCAGACTCTTTTGTAAAGTCTTCCAAAAGCACTATATGCCTTTGCTAATCTGTGATCGATCTCTTTGTCAATCTTGGCATCTGAGGGGATGATACTTCCCAGGTAGGTGAACTGCTGAACTGACTTAACCACAGCGTTGCCAACGACAATGTGGGGATGATGGTGTTCGTCCTGTGGTGCAGGCTGGTAAAGAACTTCCATTTTCTTCAGATTGACTTCCAGCCCAAACAGTTCTGCAGCTGTTGCAAAGCAGGATGTTTTGTGCTGCAGAGCTGCTTCTGTGTGGGCAACAAGGGCAGCATCATCAGTGAAGAGCAGCTCACGGACTAGATAGTTTAGAGTCTTAGTGTGAGCGCTCAGACGGCTTAAGTTAAACAAGCTACCATCAGTACAGTAACGTATATAGATGCCGTCGTCTTCTTTAAGCTCTGCCGTAGCCCTTTGGAGCATCATGCTGAAGAAGTTTGTAATGAAAGTTGGAGCAAGAACACAACCTTGCTTCACTCCATTAGTTATTAGATAGGGCTCTGAAAGAGCATCACCATATCTGACTTGTCCACGCTGGCCCTCATGTAGCAAGATAATCATTTTAAGGAATTTGGGGGGACAGCCTAGTCTTTCCAGGATCTGCCACAGACCTTTTCTACTCACAGTGTCGAAGGCTTTGGTGAGGTCGACAAATGTTACTTAGAGACCCTTGTTCTGCTCCCTACATTTTTCTTGCACTTGTCTAAGGGCAACTACCATGTCTGTAGTACTCCTATTGGCTCTGAAGCCACATTGGCTTTCAGGGAGAAGTTCTTCTGCAATAGCAGGAACTAATCTGTTCAGGAGTATCCTTCCAAGGATTTTTCCAGCAATAGAGAGCAGTGTTATACCTGGATATTTTGAGCAATCGGATTTTGCTCCTTTTTTCTTGTACAGGGTGATGATGACTGCATCTTGGAGATCTGATGGCAGTTCCCCTTTTTCCCAGCAATTCATAAGGAGTTTGTGGAATTTATCGTGGAGTGCATGACCTCCGTGTTTCCAAACTTCAGGTGGGATTCCATCAATCCCAGCTGCCTTGCCGTTTTTCATCTGCTGTATGGCCTTAAGGGTCTCTTCCAAAGTGGGAGCTATGTCCAAATCATTTTTCATTGGTTTTTGTATCATATGTTGGATAGCTGAGTCTCGGACTACTCGGTTGGTGCTAAAGAGACTTTGAAAATGTTCAGCCCATCGATTCAGTAATTATCTGAAGGCTTTATCAGTAATTAATGTTTGACCATCTGTACTGTATAAGCAGCTTTGGACCTGATAAGTAAGTCCAAACACTGCTTTAAGAGCTTCATAAAATCCTCTATGATCACCCAGATCTGCACAGCATTGTGTCTTTTCTGCTATATTGATCCACCACTTGTTCTGCATGTCTGGGAGTTTTTGTTGAAGTTTATTACATGTGAGACGGAAAGCTGCTTTTCTTACATGGCAGGTTGGCTGGGCAAGATATGCCTGGTGAGCAGTTCTCTTCTTTGCCAACAGCTACTGGATCTCTTGGTTGTTTTCATCAAACCAGTCTTGATTTTTCTTGTGGGAGAACCCGAGGGATTCTTCTGCAGACTGGAGGATGCTGTTTTTTATATGTTGCCAAAGCACTGTAGGAGAAGGATCTGTAGGATGGTCTTCAAGTTTTGTTTACAGATTTGCCTAGAAGTTGTCTCTCATGGTAGCTTGTTGAAGATTGTTGACTTGGAGTCTCCTCTTTAAGATGCCATCCCTCTTAGGTTTGAATTTAAGATGAAGACTTAGTTTACATCTGATGAGGCGATGATCTGTTTGGCATTCTGCACTGGGCATCACTCGAGTATGACAGACATCGCGAATGTTTCTCTGGCGGACTAGAACATAGTCAATGAGGTGCCAATGTTTGGATCGGGGATGCATCCAGGTTGTCTTCAAGCTATCTTTCTGCTGAAAGATAGTGTTTGTAATAGTCAGTTGTTGTTCTGCACAGAACTCTAGCAAGAGGCATCCGTTATCATTGCAATTTCCAACACCATGCTTGCCTAAGACACCTTTCCAGGCTTCAGAGTTCTTTCCTACTCTGGCATTGAAGTCACCAAGGATAATAATTTTATCTTCTACAGGGACTTTTTGTATGAGTTGGTGTAGGTCTGTGTAGAATTTGTCTTTCTCTACAGGGTCGGCTTGCATAGTTGGGGCATATATACTAAAGAGAACAACATGTGGGAGGCATAAGGAAATCATGCGATCAGAGTGTCCTGTTGACAAGGTTTTGAGTTTGGAGGCAATGAAGTTTTTAATCATAAAGCCTGCTCCTGAAAGATGTTTTTCAGTTTTGGGTTTGCCAGACCAGTAAAGTGTGTAGCCGGCGCCGTGTTCTTTAAGGCTTCCTTCCTCATGGAGACAAACTTCACTAAGAGTAGCAATGTCAATATTAAGTCATGATAGTTCATGGGCTATTAGAGCAGAATGACACTCAGGCCGTCCACTATCTGCAGAGTCTCGCATGGTTCTGATGTTCCAGCATGCAAGCGTCAGTTTATTTACACCTTTGGAGGCTGGTGTGTGCCTTTGTTTCTTTGCCTTGGTTTGACCACATCAGAAGATGCCCGTTGGCCGTGGCTACCTTTTCTAGGCCCCTCTCCATATGGAGCAAGCAATGCTCTCCTTAAAAAAGGCTGCTTGGTCGTTCAGGATGCTGCCGAACAAGACTGTCATCTCCCAAGTCAGCCTCAAGCAACCAAAGTCCTGAACCGCCTGCATGCAGGGTTGGGTCTGCGGCTTCCAGTGCATCGTTACACCTGCCGTTTCGTCCCTTGCCTATCGCTACAGGGCTTTTTTGGAACTGGATTTGTCCTTCGAGCCTGTGCAATGGATTTTTCTGGTGGAGCACAGCGTGCACAGAACTGGCCTCACCCTTTAAAAAAAAGGTTCATCTGCTGTGGTCTTGCAAGCATGGACAGTAGCAGCGAGGTCTCCGGGTCATAGGTTTGATTAGAGTTTCCTTCTCTTAAATGGTTGACCTTACAGGGTTGGACAAGCATCATCTGCCCGGGTTTGGGATTAGAGTTTTCCTTCTCCTAGGATGGTTGCCATAAGGCTAAAGAGCCCATCCTGCCATTTGACGCTCTTTGTCAGACCCTTCAGTTTTGACCTGTCTGGCATGGGAGACCCTACCGGTGGCTATTATGCCACCACCAGCATTGCTCAAAACATCATTAGGGTATGCAAGCCTCTCTCCCATGACAAGGGGGCGTCAATGAAGAGGTTCCATATGCAATTGTATAGCAAAATGGTATCCCTTATATAAGATGGGGCGATGGTTTGCTTTTTGGATTATTATTTTTTTAAGAATATTTTCAAGCCGTGAATACTAAAATCCATGGATACCAAATCCGTGGATATGGAGGGACAGCTGTATTCTCACATCCAACCTAAGAGCAGCAGAAGTCAGAAGTGATGACAGCTTTGGTGAGAGTGGGTTCCACAACCTGGGAACAACGCAAGAAAAAGCCTTCTGTTTTACGCCGCCCCAGTTGCCGAACAGAGGGGTTAAAAATAAAATTATTATTATTATTATTATTATTATTATTATTATTATTCTCAGCCTCCACAGGTGATCACGTTCCAAGAGAGCCTCACATGAAGAACTTATCAATCAGACAGGTTCATAATTGCCTAGATCCCTTAGACAGCCAGGTCCCAAGCTGATTAGAACTTGAATTGGGACGAGGAAGCATATGATAGTCAATACAGTACAGATCTTTTAGTCTCAAAGTATAGAACCATTGAGTTGGAATAGACCACGAGGGCCATCAAGTCCAACCCTCAGCCCTGCAGGAACACACAATCAAAGCATTCCCAGCAGATGGCCATTCAGGCTCTGTTTCAAAACCTCCAAAAAAGGAAACTCCATCACACTCCAAGGCAACAGCATATTCTACTGTCAAACAGCTCTTACCATCAGGAAGTTTCTTTTCCTGCTGTTTGAATCCACTGTTTCATCTCCTAGTCTCAGGACCAGCAGAAAACAAGCTTGTTCCATCTTCAATATGACACCCTTTAAGATATTGAAACATGGCTATCATGTCACCTCTTAACCTTCCCTTCTCTGGACTAAACATACCCAGCTCCCTAAGCCATTCCTCAAAGGGCATGGTTTCGAGACCTTAGTAATATGTAGTAAAAGAAATATGACTTCAATAGCATGCACCAATTAGCTGACTCCACTGTTACATTTTAAACCTAACGAAGCTTTTGTGTGCCCTTTAGGGTTGCCCCCATGTAGAGTGGATAGTTGTAGTCAAGATAAACCAAGAGACAGAGGACTATTGACAACCTGAGTTGACTCAGGAAAGGTTGTAACTGATGCTCCATGTGGAGTTGTGCAAATTGCTTTTCATCAGTGGTATCACCATGGCCTCCAGGGACAGCCATGTAAGATGAAGAAGCACTCCATCTTTCAAGGGAAGTGCAGCCTTTTCCAGAGCAGGTTGAATATCAATCGCTGAGCCATCCTTTCTACTGACCAACAGCATTTCCATCTTGCCAGGGTCTAATTTCAGCTGGCTCAGCCTCATCCAGCTCATTATTGATCCCAGGCAATATTCCAAGGTATTGACTGCTTCCTTGGTGTTGGGTGACAAGGTGCAATAGAGGCAGGTGATATCAGCGCACTGACAATACCCCATTCCAAAACTCCAAGTGACCTCTTCCAGAGGCCAACTGGTAGATTATTCAATAGCAAATAACACAAGGTGGACAGAATAAACCCTCTGAAACATAGAATCATAGAATCATAGAATCACAGAATTGCAGAGTTGGAAGAGACCACGAGGGCCATCCAGTCCAACCCCCTGCCATGCAGGAAATCTTGATCAAAGCATCCCTGACAGTTGGCCATCCAGCCTCTGTTTAAAGACCTCCAAGATGGCTGCTATGTGTCACCTCTCTATCTTCTCAAAGCTAAACACACCCAGTTTCCTTAGTCATTCCTCCTGAGGCTTGTGGGTTGGCTACATGGGGGGGAAAAAAAGCCCTCAAACAATTTGAGGAGAATGTTAGTGGTCCTCACAGATACTGGCCCACATTCACGATATTCAGATGGAGGGGGGCTGAAAACTCCACATAACTTTCGCTGTTTCTTGAGATCTTTTTAAAAAGTGCACAAAAAATGCTCACAATAGGTCATATGTATAACTGATTCGCAAAGGGGACGCAGCAGGGCTGAATGCTGATTGGTTGGACCTCGGAGGGGGCGGGCTTGCAAGGGAGGCTTGGAATGACAGAGCCACCATTGTTTTGTTTTCACAGGCACGATTGTTCACCCCTGTAAAGCTGCAGAGCAAAAGTATGACCTTTTTTTAAAACAGTAAACAGCTCTTCCACATCTGTCTTTTTAAGAGAAAGAAAGCAGGGGGAAGGGAGAGAGATTTTCTGGACTCAACTCACTTGTGGCAACCATATCTGTTTTGGGGGTGAAAACTGCTAATTATTCTGCTCCAAACTTGCTAATCAGCCATGGGCACAAATGCGTACTGCAGCAAAAGGGAGGTAAGTCACTATTTTTTGTTTTAAATTCTCCTGTATAGCTGAGCCCTTGGTTTTTAGACCTTCTCGGGAAATCACTTCTCTCAACCACAGGCATCAGATTTGGGTAGATCTGATCAACCAGGAAGGGCATGGTGGCGATCTGGTAGCTGTGGGCTATCGTGGCTATCACCCACCTGTCTGCTGTCGAGTTTGACCAAGTTGCAAGGAACAGATTGAGTCTGCTGCCCACTGGAGGCAACTCTGAGTCAGGATTGTTGACGGGGGCCTCCCCTTTGTTGTTGGGAGGTTCCCCTTCTGTTGGTGTTTGACTGGGCCCCGAAGCTTGTCTGATGATGTAGTTTGGTTTGACCCAAGCAGGGTGGAAGCAGCTGTAGTTCCTCTGCTTCCCAAATCCCCTTGAGGAACGAAAGGAGTGGGGGGTCTGAAATGGGCATCTCCCATGCTTCTTGTCTGACATCTTGAGAGTAGAGGGCATTGCTTGTTTCTTGTGCTTGGTTTTGATGAGGATGTCCTTCAGGGCCTCTTCACCAAAAAGCTTGAGGCCCTTGAATGAGGTGGAGGCAAGAGCTGCTCTGGTGGGGGCAGTATTTGAAATACTGGCTGCCAGTATTTCAGCCATATTTATCTCCTGGGCAGCATCAGGGCCCCAATGGCTCAGGCTGAGAAGATCATGGCGTCTTGAGCTGTGTCTGCTCTGAAAAAGAGGGTACGTAAGGATCTCAAGAGTGTCTTGTGAAGTACCCTTGGGTCCAGATCTTGCACTTCCCTAAGCTCCTGAAGCCAAACGATGGCAGCTCGTGAGAAGAGGGATATTAGCCAGATTGGCTCTCACTCCAAGGGCCATGGCTTCATGGGCCTTCTTGATAGCCACGTCGGCCCTTTTTTCATCCGGGTCTCTCAGGGAGCCCTCGCCTTCCTTAGGAGCCAGAAAATTGGAAGCAAGAGGCAACTGGTTTGTCGACCACTGGTGGTTTCAGACTGTCGAGGTGGTGCTGTCTGGTGTTGTAGTACTTCTGTGCCACCGTGGTGCCCCTCATTCCCAGGGAGGGTCTGTTCCACTCGTCGGTTACCAGGTTCCAGAAAGCCTCTGGAAAGGGAAGCTCTGGTTTCTTTGAGTGAGTGGTGTGCATCACTGCTACTACCTTCTCGTTGGTGGAGGACATTGAAGGAGTCTGCTCCTGGTCGAGTGGGAGATTTCCAGCATGGCCAGTATCTTGTTGAGCAGATGGGTGTACCAATCCCCTTGGAATAGCCTGTGCAAGGTTTCCTGCTCCAGCGTCTCAGAGTCAGAAATCTCGCCCTCTTCTTTGCCACTCAGAATTTCCAGTACGCTATCGTCGGGGGTCCCAGATTCTCTGACAGCGTCTATGAGGCAATGCTCTTCCTTAGAGTCCGCTAGGGATTCAGCAGACAAATGGTTGGAAGGAGGGCCCTTCCTCTTTTTGGAGTGCAGGGTATTGGGGGCTACCTTTGAAGGTCTGCCCTTAGCTTTCCTGTTGGAGGACTTGGACTTGGACTTTCCAGGTCCCTTGGATTGTGTCCAGAAGCACGGTTGAGTGTCGTCTGCCTGGATCATGGGGGGAGCCCCCGGAGCAGAGATGCTAGTGCTGGGGCCCTCAGATGAGTCCTCATCTGATAGCAGAGCAGTAGAAAGTAGCTGTAGAGCTGCCTTGATGGCTCCCTTGCGTTTTTTGCGACAATCCTGCAAGGTGGACACAACCCCCCGGAGTCACCCATGTCCCCTTGGACCCACTCCGCATCTGACTCCTCCGCGATGGAGGAGTGGGAGGACGAGGTACCCCCTTGAACATGTCTAGTGCTGCAGTAGGCCGGGGCCTGGTAGGCAGAGGCCTGAGAGACCAGGGCCTGGGAGGCCAAGGGCTGGGAGGATAAGGCTGGGGAGGCCTGTGGATGGAAAGCTTGGGCCTAGTGGCCCATGTGGCTGGGCAACAAGGTCGTGTCCCCGCCCCGCCCCTGCCATTGTCCCAGTGGCAAGGGTTTGGGTCCCATCGATGGGGGATGTCTCCGTACAAAGGGGGCTCGTCCTTATTCCCCCCATTGGGCCCAGATACCTTGCTGGGGGTCCATTCCTCCTTGAGGCCCGTGTTCCCTGTGAGCAGGATACAATGCAAGGGGGGAAATAGGAAGGCAGGGGCATCCCATCCCCACAATCCCCAAAGGTCCCCTGTACCTGACCAGAGGCTCCTGTCTCCATCCAGCCATGGCAGCAAAGTCCGGGTGCATGCCAGGAGTTCCAGAGGGGCAGATGGTGAATCATGGCCCCAGAGGACTCCTCGGAGGCTAGCTTCTTCTTTGGCTGTGTGGCCTGCTCCGCAGCTTCGCAGCAGCTTCTTTTCCCTTCGCGGGGGGGGGGGGCTGCTCCGTCGCTTCCTTGGAGGTGCTCCCTGCCACGATGGCCAGGGAGGCCTTCCGTGCCACTTCCCTCTGGGCGACCATCTGCAGGGAGTCGCCAGAGGCAGCAGCGGCTGGCATGGCTCCATCTGTGCCGCCTGGGACAACATCGGAGCAGCTGGGGTTGGAGCGTGCATCCCCGCCGCTCCGGAGGCTTTCCCCACTTGCTGGGGGATCTCCTAGGCCAGCTTGTTGCCTTCCATAGTTGCTCAAGGGAGGAAGGAGCCGCAGCAGGAGAAACAAGAAGAGAGAAGGGGGGTTGAGAAGAGCAGTGGAGAAAGAACCACGAGGGAAGAGGAAGGAAAGTTTTTTGTTTGTTTGTTTGTTTGTTTGTTTGTTTTAGGAGGGAGATTTAAATTGGAAGAAGAGAGAGGGAACGAGAGAGTAAGGTTTAGGGAAGGCAGAGAGGAAGGAAGGCAGAGAAAAAATTCAAAGGAAAATAAGGAACAAAGGATGAAAAACAGATGGAGGAGATTCTCCTACATCTGGGCAAAGCAGGAAGTTAGAACTGGCCTCGTGGACTCAGGATGGAGGAGACAAAGAAATCTAAATCACAAAGATCTGACGTAACTTCCTGCTTCCACCTGGGCGGTGACTGACGTAACCCACAGCTAAGGACCCGTACCATCCCCTCCCCTCAGAGAAGTGCCATTTCAGGCCATCAGATCGCTCAGGGAGCACAGTATGGCTGCCAACCACCAAGATTCAGCAGGATTGATCTTTGCTTTGGCAGACAACATCCATCCCACCTGCCCATAACACCATAAGCATTTTCTCTAAAAGGGGTAGGTAAAGTGTTACTCATGGACACATGTGGTCTTTGGACCCCACTCTTCTGGCCCATGAGAGCCTCTCACCAATACCCTTTTTTATGTGTTTTTTAATTGGTTAAAAAATGTGTTTTTTAATTGGTGCAATTCTTGGGTAATTTTTGTCCCAGAACCATGCAGAGAGCCCCCAATGTGTGAAAACACACAAAAATACCCCCACACCATCTGGACAAACACCCTATAACTCTCCCTTTTCCTATGTAGTCCCTCTCAAAATGCTGACACAAAGTGATGGGGAATCACCATTCTGAGACAGACTATAGAGGAAAGCTGAGGTATTTGAGCATGCTGTGGGACTGGAGGGAAACTGGCCCTTTTCCCCTATGTAGTTGTTTAACCCTGCCCTATAAATATGGGATTTCCTATATGGCAAGGCTGCTTGGAGAATTTCTTGGTCAAAGCAGGGAGAAGGAATGACTAATCAAACCAGCTTAAGTCTTGCAAAAGACTTGCCTTTCAGGAGTCTAACCCTGCTGTTCCAGAACCAAGAATGTTTAGATTTATCCAGCTCATTTGAATCCATCTTTCTGGAAGGAAGGCTGTGAGATTATTTATAGATTGGAAATTGCATCAAGACATGCGATTCAAGAAAACATGCCTCCCAGATCTCAAGGGCACATCTACTAGTATGGTAACTCTTTGCTCCCACTCAAATTTTACTTACACATACACACATATAGGCCAACACGCTATAAGTGGGTTGCACAGAATAAATCTCCACATGCTGAGTTATGTATTGTCCAGTGTAACTCTTGTGATGGATGGCAACACTGCAAAACTGAACCAAGACACCAAATGTGAATCAATGCACAATATGCATTCATGCATAAGACTACTGCATGTGCAACTCTATTTCTATAACCTTGAACTGAACATGGCTATTCCAAATTGCATAAATATGTCCAACCACTTCCACAGAGGAAAGTATGTATGCATAAGACAACAACAAGATTCTAGCAATACAGACAGATGCAGACATAAAGATAGAGACAGAGATGCATACACTGCTCTACATACATAGCCTGTTTGGGATATACCAGTGCATAGCTATCTGAGATAACTTCTACTACAACACATCAGCTCATCATAGGCTAAAATGGCTATAAACCAAAAAAGAATCAAATAAAGCAAACCACATAACAACACATGTGGTACCCATCAGATTGATTAAGCAAACGAAGCTGGAAATCTGTCATGGCTTTAGATAAGCGGCCATTAAAAAAATTAGCATAACTATATTTGAAGAAGTCTCATAAAATGGCCTCAGTCTAACAGACTGCTGCAGAAGTGTCCTTCTGCAATCACTATTAAAATAATGAGAAATTTCATCTTCGTTAGCAGGATATTTAATGGCTGCTTGCCAGAACATACCTCAGCACCAACTGTTAATTCCACTTAAGTGCCTGCGGACCACGGTCATGAGGTCACAGGCTTCTGCAATGGATCACGGGAGCATCAGGCTGTGAGAGAACACTGACTACCAGGAGTTCTTTTACCATCCCTCTTCAAATGCAAAATGGTTAAGAAGCAATGCTCATTCCCACGTGGATTTGAGGTTTCTTAAAATCCAGAATCTAGAAACCAAAACCGTCTCAGGTCTCAAATTTGGGCCAATTCCCCTCTCGTAAGGAAAAAGGTGAATATTCTTTTTTTCCAGCTGTACTGCCTGGCTGCAGGCATATCATTCTCGTCAAGATGTCATAGTGGTAAAGGACAGAAGAGGGAAGGCAAGGAAGGGGAGCAGACACAAAGAAAGACTGCACAACAGAATCACAGAATCATAGAGTTGGAAGAGACCACAGGGGCCATCCAGTCCAACTGCCTGCCATGCAGGAATAAATAATCAAAGCATTCCTGACAAATGGCCATCCAGCCTCTGATTAAAAACCTCCAAAGAAGGAGGTGCCACCACACTCCCAGGCAGCATGTTCCACTGTCAAACAGCTCTTACCGTCAGAAAGTTCTTCTCCCTGCTGCTGGCAGCTCCCTGGCTCTTAGATCTCTTAGCATGTGATAAAGGGTGGCCACATTCAGGGGGGCTGCAGTCACATGTTGCAGGACCCCTGCCTGGCTTCCAAATTAGCAGGGGAAATGGTGGTAGCCGCTTCAGTGACATGCCAGCATCTTGTTTAAACTCCAGCTCATTTTCTGCAGGTAACACAGGGGAAACTGGCCACCTCCACAGCCAGGATACGCCGGTGAAGAGCCAGCTCCCTATATGACCCTACCAGAGTTCTGAGAGCCACAGGAGAAGGCTTTCTTTCAGTCGTGCCACCATCACAGGCTTGCTTGATGTCAGGATTGGTCCTGGATGTGCTTTTTTCCTGCCAATGTTGGTATTGCTGTCTCTTTCTCTCTCTCTCTGGCTTTTCTTCGCAAACGAAGATTCAGGAAGGACTCATCCCACGCTTTCTGCAAGTGCGCTGATGACTAAAAAGGCCAATCCGAGATAAACAAGTCCGGTTGCAAAAAGCACAGCAGAAGGTCTCCTTGGGTGATGTTTCTGGGTTGTGATTCTTTCTGCGTTGTCGTTTCTCTTCAAGACTTGTTCGTCGTGAGTTCTCAAATAAGGCTGCAGCATTGTGGATAGTGTGTCTCCATGCCTCCCGATGTGAGGCCAGGGCGGACCATTGTTGGTGATCAATTTGGCCGAGCCTGAGATGTTGGTTCAGGGAGTCCTTGTATCGCTTTTTTGGAGCGCCCCTCTTATGCTGACCTGTGGCGAGCTCACCGTAGAGTACTATTTTTGGGAGGCGATGGTCCTCCATCCTAGAAACGTGCCCTGCCCAGCACAGCTGTGTTCTCAATATCATGGCCTCAATGCTGGTGATCCCTGCTTGCTCAAGGACAGCAACATTCATCACATAGTCAGTCCAGTGTATATTTAGGATTGTGCGTATATATTGCTGTGTAATCATGTGGTTAATTGTGTTTGCATTTCTCTCTGCTTGGATCCTACTGGTGGGAGAGAGTGTAATGGTTAATGCCAAGAGGAGTCTGATAAGCACTGCAGCTGGGGTTCAGCTCTGGGGAAAAGCGGTTGAACGGTAGTACTCTGAGAAGAGGGGAGGGGATGGTAGGTAGCTAATGATTCTGTAGCCCACCAAAATTTCTAGATTGGAATATGTTTTTACTATGTTGTTTGTCAGCTAAGTTTCATTCTGAGCAATGACCCTCTGGTTTGCTCTCTGGATTACTGTGTCAATGAAGTTTTCCTGTTTTAACTTTGAAACTGCTGGTCACTGTGTCTGGAAATGGAAGTACATGACACTTGGTGAGGACACGAGAGAGAGCCTTCTCGGTGGCTGCTCCCACCCTCAGAAACTCCCTTCCACGGAAGGCTAGGCTGGCCCCCTCCCTGCTTTCACTACCCATACTATAATCTACTCCCCTCAGAAAAACACCCCCTGTACTTTACACTTGAAGTTGTCAGGGATACTTTAAGCCTTTAGGTGTACACATTGGAAAGGCTGGCTTTTTTAGACTACAATTCCAAGCTGTGGTCAAACTTTCCAACTTCTGCTTATAAGGCCAATAGGAATCCACCAATGTTTTCACAGGATACACAAGAAGCCAACCATATTGTGGAAAAGCAACCCGAAAGACAACCTGAGCTGTCAGAAGGAGACAAACATGGGTCTGGAGAAATGAAGCCATGGTGAGTGAGGCCACAGAACCAGTGAACCTTTGTTCCACAGCTGAGTGCCCAATATCTCCAATTAATACAAAGTGAGTCAGCAGGATCTCAGTGGGATGCTTCAAGATTGCACTAGACTATACGGACCAAGGGTCTCACCTCCTATAAGGCAATCTCATGGATACTGTGGGAAGTTCAGCCACCGCACATGAATCAGTGGACTGAGAAGGGTGTTCTGCTATGACAAAGATAAGCTCATATGTGCCTATATACCATAAGGCACCAGATCCTGTCTGATCTCAGAAGCTAAGCAGGGGGTTAGCCCTGGTTAGTACTTGGATGGGAAATCCACAAGGAATACCAAGTAATGTAGGCTATATTCAAATGAATACCACGGCAAACCTCCTCTGAATAAATCTTGCTGAGAAAACCCTATGATAGGGTTTCCATAAGTCAGAGTCACCCTGAAGGCACATAACAACAACAAAAGTAACCTTACTCCAGACACACCACTGTGGTGTTATATCACCTGCCCATTTGGTACTCGTGGTTGCTTGTGGCATCCAGTCTCATTAACTGTGAGTGCACATTTATGATCGCTTCCCTTTATATGACAAGGTAAGCCAATTTGCAAGTTATTTTTGTAAAAAACAAAAAACCACAACACAAATCAAAACAAAATCCTAACCAAAAAAGCATTAGCTCAGGTTGTGGAATGCCCTTCCCATAGGGGCCAACTGAAGCCAACAATGGCTCATTTCTGGCTTTGCTTGTGGCTGTGGTATGTGTGTATCATATCATCTGATGATTTCATTTGTACAGGTCCAATATTTTTAAACTGCTTTAAACTGTTAACCAGCTGCTTATTTTTTACTGTTCTAAAGTGAAACTGTCTTGAATTGTTTCAATTGATTTTATTGTATGCCACCCTGAAGTCTTCTGATACAGGTTGGGATAGAAATGCCACATTGGTTACTTACCGTGAAGGTGCATTCTTGAGGGAGTGGGGTGATGCGGGTCCTTTACATCTGGGTTTCGTCAGTCACCGCCCAGGTGTAGCAGGAAGTTACATTAAGCCTCTTCATATTCAAATTTCTTTGTCTTCATCTCCTCCATCCTGGAGCCACGAGGCCAGTTCACTGACTAGCAAAGCCCTGTAAGGACTAAAGAAATCGTTTAAGTCAAATAACATTAAGCAGCGCTAAATAATAAGGGTACCGCCATGTAAGGAAAAACGCACGCAGTCACTGGGCGGGGAAAGGACCCGCATCACCCCACTCCCTCAAGAATGCACCTTCACGGTAAGTAACCAATGTGGCATTCTCTGAGGGAGGGGTGATGCGGTTCCTTTACATCTGGGACGTGCCCAAGCTGACTTAATAGGGCGGGAGTGACTGCGGGATTGGCGGACTCAGTCTCTGAGCACCTCCTGGAGCACCCTCCGACCGAAGTTCGCCTCGGCGGAACGGAACTTATCCACCTTATAGTGTCTAATGAAGGTGGACGGTGTGCTCCAGGTTGCTGCCCTGCAGATTTCTACCAGGGAAGCGTTAGTGGAGAAGACCGCGGATGTCGCGGCTGACCTAGTCGAATGTGCCGTGACCCCTGAAGGTCTGGGAAGCCTAGCTGAGTCATAGGCCTCGAAGATACAAGCCCTGATCCAGGAAGCAATGGTCTTCTGCGAAGCTCTGGACCCTATGGCTGTCTGAGAGAAAGAGACGAATAGGGCGTCGCAACGTCTGATGGGGGCAGTACGTCTAATGTAGATCTTCAGGGCCCTCCTGACGTCCAAGTTATGCCAGAGCTTCTCCTTCGGGTGCGAAGGGTCAGGGCAAAAGGAGGGCAGAATCAAGGGCTGCGAGACATGGAACTCGGAGACTACCTTTGGTTTGAATGACGGGTCTGGGTGTAGGGTCACTACATCCTTGGTAAAGGAACACAGGTGTTCCCTAATTGACAGAGAGGCCAACTCCGACACTCTTCGCGCTGAGGTGATGGCCACTAGGAAGGCAACCTTGATGGTGAGAATTCTAAGGGAAACTGTGCGCAACGGTTCAAACGGGTGCTTCATGAGTTGCCTGAGGACTAGGGAGAGGTTCCACGACGGAAACCTGTGCCGCACCGGGGGTGAAACTATCGAGGCACCCCTGAGGAAACGCCTGATATGGGGGTGCGATGAGAGGCGGTTTCCGTCCTGTGCTGTGAGGAAGGCCGACAGAGCGGCCACCTGTCTCTTCAGGGTATTTGGTCGTAAGCCCGCCTCGAGGCCTTTCTGTAAGAATGCCAGGATGTGTTTCACCGAAGCTTCTTCAGCGATCAATTGGCGAGGGGCACACCATCTCTTGAAGGCTCGCCATGTAGCTTCATAGATCCTCCTGGTGGACACGCGCCTAGAGGAAAGAAGGGTACTAATGACTGAATCGTCGTATCCATGTTCTCTTAGGGCTTGCCGCTCAATCTCCAGGCTGTCAGTTGTAACCAGCTTGGATCTGGGTGGAGGATCGGACCCTGATGAAGAAGGTCGGGTCTCTGAGGTAGACGCCACTGGCTCTGAACCCTCATGTCCATCAACTCGGAGAACCAGGGGCGCCTCGGCCAATGTGGCGCTATCAGGACCACTTGTGCCTTCTCCTGGCGAATCTTCCGACAGACTTTCCCTATGAGGGGAAGTGGGGGAAACAGATATAGGAGACCGGCCGGCCAAGGGGATCGTAGGGCGTCCGTGCCTTCGGCGTTGTGGTGAAAGAACCTGGCGAAGAACCTGTCCAGCTTGGCGTTTGATCTTGTCGCGAACATGTCCACCTCCAGCTGGCCGAACCTGGCCTGGACCTGAGTGAACACGTCGTCGTTTAGCTCCCACTCTCCGGGTAGAACCGAGTATCTGCTCAGGTAGTCCGCTTGTTGATTGCGTTCCCCCTGCAGGTACTGAGCCGCAAGGGACTGCACCGTCCGTTCGGCCCAGAGGAAGATGAGATCCGCTTCCTGTTGCAGGGACCGGGATCTCGAACCTCCTTGTTTCGCTATGTTGTCCGTCATCACCATGACGTGTTGACCCCTCAGGACTGGGGTGAAGTGTTGCAGGGCCAAGCGAGCCGCTCGTAGCTCCAACCAGTTGATGCTGTGCGTCTTTTCCTGTGGGCTCCAAATCCCTTGCGTCACTTGTCCCTGACAGTGTGCTCCCCAGCCCCGTAGGCTCGCATCGGAGGTGACCAGGATCGCCTGGGGTACTGTGAACGGAGAACCCTTGCTGACTGTCTTCATCTGAGACCACCAGGCCAGCGAATCCTTCACATGCTGTGGGAGGAGAAGGAGAGGGGACTTCCTCAATGCGATCTCCTTTTGGTAAGGCATCAGGAAGTTCTGCAGGGGTCTGGAGTGGAACCTTGCCCAAGGCACAACCCCAAAGGCTGATATCATAAGGCCGAGGAGTCTGGCTAGTAGGGACAGTGGTACCTTCCTTAGTAAACGAACGGTGCGAACTTCCCGTAGGAGGACCTCCTGTCGCTCCTTGGACAGGGTGATCTTGGAACGTTGTGTGTCTATTTCCACACCCAGGTGGACGATGGTGCGGGCAGGAGACAGGCTGCTCTTTTTGAAGTTCACCAGAAAACCATGGGCCTGCAGGTAGTGAATTGTGGTCTGCAGGTCTCTCCCTGCTTTGTTCAGAGAGGACGCACGCAGTAAGATGTCGTCCAAATATGGGTACAGGTGGATTCCCTGTGCCCTCAGGTTGGCGATTAGGGTGACCAGGACCTTGGTGAAGACCCTTGGTGCTGAGGCCAGACCAAATGGAAGGGCCCTGAACTGGAAGTGTTGATCCCCGAATGCAAAGCGGAGGTATTGTCTGCTGTCCTCGTGGATCATGATGTGCATATACGCATCGGAGAGATCGAGTGAGGCTAGAAAGTCTCCTGGTTGGAGCGCCTCCCTTATGGATGTAAGCGTCTCCATCCGGAACTTTCTGTATGTGATGTGTCTGTTGGTGTATTTTAGGTCCAGGATGGACCTCTGGCTGCCATCCTTCTTTGGTACTGTGAAGAAGAAGGAGTACACGCCTAAGAAGCGCTGAGAGGGTGGTACCTCTTCTATGGCTGCTATGTGTCTTAGGTGAGATATGGCTGTCGTCAGGTCTCTCACCTTCTTTGGGTCTTTGGGTATTGGGGCTGGGAGAAATCTGCCCCTTGGCCTTGAGTCGAACTCGATTTTGTACCCGTGGGTGATTGTTGAGACGACCCACCTGTCCGTTGTCGAGTTCGACCAAAGCTGCAGGAACAGACTGAGGCGGCCGCCCACTGGGGGCGACCCCGAGTCAGGATTGTTGTCGCGAGCCTCCACGCTGGGCATTGGAGCCTCCCCTTCTGCTGTTGTTGGGCTGCGGTCCAGTGTTCTGTCTGATGACGTAGTTTGGCTTAACCCATGGTGGGCGAAAGGAGTTGTAGTTTCGCTGCTTCCCGAATCCCCGAAAGGAACGAAAGGGACGAGAAGTCTGAAAGGGTCGTCTGTCGCTCTTCTTGTCTGGCTTCTTGAGTGTGGAGGGCATGGCCAACTTTTTGTCCTTTGTCTCGACTAGGATACCTTTTAGGGCCTCTTCCCCAAACAGTTTAAGGCCCTTAAAGGCCGCTGAGGCCAATGCTGCCCTGGTAGGAGTATCCACCTGCCAGTGCTTTAGCCAGACTGATCTCCTGGCCAGCGTGAGGGCCCCGATCGCACGGGCGGAAAAAATCATGGCGTCCTGTGCCGCGTCGGCTATGAAGAAGAAGGTACGCAGGAATCTAAGCAGAGACTTGTGCAGCACGTTTGGATCGAGCTCCTGGATCTCCATGAGCTCTTGCAGCCACACTATCGCCGCTCTGGAAAAAAGCGATATTGCCAGCGTGGATCTGACCCCGCATGCCGCGGAGTCGTGGGCCTTCTTGATGGCTGCGTCGGTTCTTTTTTCGTCTGGGTCCCGGAGAGAGCCCTCTCCTTCCTTAGGAGCCAGACAATTGGAGACGAGGGACGCGACAGGATTGTCGACCACTGGGGGCTTTAGGAGGTCCAGAAAGCGTTGAGTGGTGTTGTAATATTTCTGAGCCACAGTGGTGCCCCGCCTTCCCATTGAGGGTTTTTCCCATTCGTCAGTTACCAGGGACCAGAAGGCCTCTGGGAAGGGAAGCTCCGGCTTCTTTGGGCGTGAGGTGCGCATCACTGCAGCGACCTTCTCGTTGGACGACGATGTCGATGGAGCTTGGTCTGTGTCTGTAGGAGTAATTTCTAGTGTTGCCATCACCCTAGTAAGGAGGGGAACATACCACTCTCCTTGGAAAAGGCGATCCGATTGGTCCTGGTCTGCAAACTCGGAATCAGAGATTTCTCCTTCTTCCTTGTCGGTTAGGATTACATCGTCGTGGGTCCCAGACGCCCTGACGACGTCGGTGAGGGCGCGCTCCTCATCCGAGGGAGGTAGGGACTCTGCAGAAGAGTGGGTGGAGGGAGGATCCTTCCTCTTCTTGGCCAGGACGTCTGTGCCTCTTAATGGGTCCCTAGGGCCCTTGGACGCGGACTTAGCTTTTGCCTTGCCCGGTCCTGCTGGCTGCTGGGACTGCGCGTTGTTCGCCTGGTCCTTAGGGGGAACCCCCGAGGTTGAGGCGCTCGTGCCAGGCTCTTCTGACGAATCCTCGTCTGAGAGCAATGCCTTTGAGAGTAGCTGTAGGGCTGCCTTAATGGCGCCCTTACGCTTTCTACGACCCCCCCGCTGTGTGGGTCTAGCTCCCCTGGCCTTGGGTGGGTGAGCGGCCAACCCCTCGATGTTGGACTCTTCCCCGCTAGAGTGATCGTAAAACACTGGGATGCCATGGTGGTTTTGGCTGGTATGGCCCGTGGGTGCCTGGAGAGGCGGGGCCTGAAGGACTGGGGCCTGGTAGGGCTGTGCCTGAAAACCCACCGCCTGCATAGGCTGAGGCTGGACCACTGGTGGGAGGAAAACCTGATTTTGGTTACCCAAGCCCAGGGTCTGGTTCACCGGCCCCTGTGGCGGCAGGGCCTGGTAAACCAACGGTTGCTGCGCTTGGATAGGTACTGCCTGCTGAGGCATTGGTTGGAGCACCAAGGGCAGCTGGTGTTGCTGGGGTGGCACCTGGGCAGGCAAGGTCGGGAGGAGTGGAGGTTGGGAGGCCAGGGCCTGTGGGGGGGGTGCTTGAGGAGTTGGGGCCTGTAAGGCCTGCTCCTCCATGCCCAGGCTTTGTGGTGGTTGGCTCGGTTGGGGTAGGGCCTGGCTGCTTCCTGGAGTGGGGTCAGACAGCGAATGGGGTTCCCCATGCGGTGTGCCCCCCTCCCCCGAGGCAGCTGCGGCGGTTGCTTGGGGCCCGGTGGATGGTGAGGGCTCCGCATGGGAGCGCGAGTCCTCGCTCTCCCCTTCCCCCTCCCGCGCTCCGTTTGGCCTCCAGGGGGGTAGAATACGTGCCGTCCCCAAAAGCAGGGAGGGCACGATGCGTGGGGGAAGGGGCAGTTCGTCCCCGCTCCCCCCAAGGGCCCCTTGTACCTTCCTAGGGGCTCCTGCCCCTGGCCAGTCCTGGCAGCAGGCACCTGGCGCGTGCCAAGCACTCCATAGGGCCGGAGGTTCCATCGCGGTCCCGCTGGAGGCATCGGAGGCCAGCTTCTTCCTGGGCTGTGCTGGCCTCTTCCGTGGCTTGGCTGCTGCTTGGCCATCGGAGGCTTTCCCAGTTACGATGGCCTGGTGTGCCTTCCGGGCCGCGTCCCTCTGAGGGACGCCCACATGGGAGCCGGCAGCGGCAGCAATGGCGACCGCGGCTCCCTCAGCAGCGCTCTCCGCGTCCTCGGAGTGGCCGCGGTCGAGAATCGCATCCCCGGCCACTCCGGAGTCCTTCCCCGCCTGCTGGGGGATCTCCTGGGCCTGCATGGCCTCGGAGAAAAGAAAACAGTAAGGAGAGAGGTGGGAGGGGGGAAGAGAGAGAGGAGGAGCAGGCTGGAGCCGACTGAGCAGCCGCACGGAGAGAGGAGAGGATTTTTTTTTTTTTAAATAGGCGGGAAATTCAAAAGGAGAAAGGCAAGGGCTGAAAAGCAGCAATGCCTGGAGAAGGAAAAAGGTAGGTAAAGGAACAAGAAAGTAAAAAGAATAAAGGTGGAGATAGAAATTCCAGACGGAGGAGATTTCTCAGCTACCTACTGGGCGAAGCAGGAAGTTAGAACTGGCCTCGTGGCTCCAGGATGGAGGAGATGAAGACAAAGAAATTTGAATATGAAGAGGCTTAATGTAACTTCCTGCTACACCTGGGCGGTGACTGACGAAACCCAGATGTAAAGGAACCGCATCACCCCTCCCTCAGAGAATATAAATATATATATTAAAAATAAACAAATAAAATAGATGCTGATATTGCTGTCAAATCTTTTTAGCAAAAGCATGGTGTAAGAACTATATCCTATTCTCCACACATGGTCAGTGTCTTCCCTCTCAGTGGTAACAATAAGACCCTCCATCTTCACAAGAAGTGAAAAGTCAAATAAGAGGAAAATACTAGGGAGAAGGGCAGGAGGAAAGAAGAGCAAAGAAAGACAACCAGCCAACAATTATCTTTGCAAAAGCACTCAGAAATGGGAGTCCAGCTCAGCATCACAGTAGCACTTTGGGTCAATGAAATACTAACAGCAGACACTCCATTTGGTGCATTTAAATAGACTTTCATCTCTTTAGAGCTCAAAATAGATTTTAGTGAGGTTGTGGCATGGCCCTAGCATGGCTCATTGGAGCAGAAAATTAAGCTGAGCCATCCAGTACCAAAGTTCTATCCAGGATCCACACGCTATCAGATATAACTTACACTTTGAAACAACAGAGAACCACCCTGGAGCAAGCCAGTATGGCAGGAAATCATGCAACCCTCCAGAGGTGGTTGGACTGCAGGTCCCAGCAGCCCTTGCTGGTGTGGCCAATGGTAAAGAATGCTGGAAGTTGCAGTCTAACAATGTTTGGAGGACCTCATAATCTCCATTCATGCATTACTGCTTTGGATGCCCACAACTGAGATTTTAAAAGATGGAAAGAATGAGCCTGTCAGCCAGAGATGAAGGTGCAAGGTAGCTGGCACCAACTCCACCCCACTCTTCTCTCTTAGAAGCTGCTCTCCTACTGCCATGGCTCTTCTCCTTGCCACCAGGCAGCACCTTTCTGCAGAAGCAATTGTGGCCACTGGCTTCCAGGGCCAGATGTTGCATATTCATTAATTTCAACATAGACATATCTTCAAAATCAATGGTTTTTTCATTGATACACATATTTCCCTCACCAATGTAAAGACAGCAACTGTCACAGTGTCGCATGCACAGCTGCTATAGCCAGTTTAGTATCCATCCTTTTGATGAGCCCCTCCATACTTAGCTAAGCTGGTCACTGCATGAAAGGCATACAATCCACCTCCACGACCATACTCAAAGCCTTACCAGCCTGGGAAACACTACCAGAGTTCATGGGCTGAGATTCAATTTGATGGTGGTGGAGCATAAAGCTAAGACCTCATAATTTACATAATTTACATGGGAGATTGAGTTCAAAATGGTGGAGGTCCAGGAGGGCAACAGGGATGGAGAGAGATTTTTTGGTGCCCTCTGTAGCCAATCAGTGGCTTCGGGGGATGGAGAGATATGGAACTGTTTTTGGCACCCATCTGGCTACCATTGGACATCCAGGAAGAAACTATTGAGCAAGAAGGTAATGGTTCCCTCACTGTGCAATGATGTAAATGGGACTTAAGTTTGCATAACCCCAGGTTACACAAGTGTACATTGTGTAACTTGTGGAGGATTCTCACCTTGGTCTGCAGGTTGAAGCCTTCAAGAACTCAGGTTCACTTCCACACCATGAGGTGGCACAATAGTACACAGTGGAGAATGAACATGTTCTAAACTTGTAACATAACTGTGCAAAATAAGGGAAACAATGAGAGCCAATGAAGAGGTCAAGAAATGGCCCTCTTAGCAGTGACTCAATGACCAACTAGCTTAAATAATTTACTTCTTGACCTATAACAACTCCTGAGAGATCCAGCCTCTAGAAAAATCGGTTTGCCTGGATTTGAGGTAGTGTTTGGTTTTACTAATAATGACCTTTGTTTGGTGTTTGGTTTTACTAATAATGACCAGGTCTTTAACACCCTCAGGCCAAAATTCATCAGAAGCAAGCTACATTTCACCATAGCCCCAAATCACCTGTTGAGTGCCAGATCATTTCAACATATCTTCAGTCACAAGCTAGATATATAATGTTGTATGCCAAAGATCAACTATAGTCTACTCAAACCTACAACATCAAGAGGTGATAATTTAGTTGGCTCTTCAGTAAGTAGGCCAGAGAAAGGAAAAACAGCTTTGTAGCAGGCTCCCATATCAAGCACAAAAACATTAAATTGATTACAGCTCAGTTTTGGTTACCCACTTAATTTGATAGTGTTTCTATGGCAACTCTGCTGCAGCAAGCAGCCATGGGCTTTGAATGAAGCTCTGATGTCAGGGAAGAGATCTTTCCTCCTACATGTCTTAGGGTGTGACTTGAAAGCCCTGCAGCTGCCCGCCCTCCTCCTCCTGCCATCAGGGCTCCAGAGCTCATCTGATGTTCCAACAGCAGAGCAATCTGAACGAGAAGGGCACAGAAGAGATTTTTTGCCTATCAAGGAACCTACAGTGAGGGGGCTGTGACTGATCCAATCCATCAAAGCTGGGACTGAGTCATAAGGCCAGTTCCTAATCCATCATCATGAGGGTGAGAGTAGTTTGTGGCACTGCGGGGTGAAAAGAGTACAGTGGATAGCTAAAGCCTCCATCTGCCCTTCAGCGGGTATCCCTTCCAACCCTAAAAGCCAAGAGCAAGAAAGTCAACTTGCATCTGACACAGCAGAGAGCTTATGCTGTAATAAATCTGTTCTGTCTTAATGGTGCTATAAACAGGGGAAAATAAGAGCAAACATGACCCCACCCACTTAAGTCCAAATCCTCACTTCAGAGGCCTTGTATCTACTAGGGATGTCTACAGAATGTGATTGTTATGGGTGCCAATATAAACTGACCTGATCTGTAACTCTACGGTTCATGTGTGGTCCAGTTTTTTATACTTTCTTGCACTATCCTCCAGCTTGAACAATTCCTGGATGTCTAGACACGTTTCACAAAATGTTCAGAAATGCTACCTAAAAATGTGAATTCTCATGCAGATTTGTTTAACTTTTAAATACCCCAAGGGCTGCCACAAAGAGGAGGGGACAGGCTTGTTCTCTGAAGACTCAGAGGGTAGAACTAGATTTAATGGTTTTAAGTTATAGAGTGGTAGATTTCAATTCAACATTATAAGGAACTGGAACCAACTTAGAGGTGGTAGGATCTCCTTCTCTGGACATCTTCAAAAAGAGGCTGGATAGCTACCTGCTGAGGATGCTCTAGCTGGAAATCCTGCACTGAGCAGGAGACTGGACCTGATGGCCCCTTCCAACTCTATGATTCTATGAAACTCTTTTAGCTTACAAGTTATTGCATGAATACAAGTACAGTAATACACATGAAAGTGACATGTAGATAAGAACTAACTGATCTGTCTATCCTCAGTACCAGCTTCCTTCTCCTCCCTCTGCATTTCCCTGAAGAGAACAGCCTGTAACTCAGCTGTGGTGGTTGTGCAACTTCATGTCATTTCCAAATTATGGCAACCCTAAGGAGAATGTATGATGGGATTTCCTTGGCAAGATCTGTTCAGAAGCTGAGAGAGTTTGATTTCCTCAAGGTCACCCAGTGGGGATTCCATGGCCAAGCAAGGATTTGAACCCTGATCTCCCCGAGTCCTAGTACAACATTCAAACTACTACACCCCAATGAGCCCTTTCCAAATGAAGACAGGAGCTCATAAGACAGAATGCTCCCCGAGACCAAAATAGGAGGTTCAGGAGAAAGGTTTCCTACGACAAGGACCCTAGCAAAACAGAGATCAGATTCTAGCTTCTGAAGAAGACAGCCTCATGTCTATGCAATTCCCCCCATGAACTAGTTCTTGATTTCAAGGTAGTGTTTGCTTTTACCAATAATGCACCACTGATTCAAACTCAACCATTTCAGCAGGGCAGCCAGCATTGTGTCAATTGATTGCAACCAAATCTTGCAGCACCTTGAACCAGACAAAATGGCCTACAAGTCCAAGAAAGATTAGCTAACTAAAACTTCATTACTCTTTAAAGTGCCAGTTACCTGATGAAACCCAACCATGTCACTGTGAATTAAAGCAGGAACTGACCTTGCCTAATTTTATTCCGGTTAAGCAACCTAGATTCTCAAACTACTGCAGAAGGGGGAGAGGAAAAGTAGATACAATAAAGGTAGATTAAAGCAAGTTTTTTTTATATTTCTAGGAGCTCCCCAAAATAGTTCTTTACGGTGGACTCGCCACGGGTCAGCGTAAGAGGGGTGTTCCAAAAAAAGCAATACAAGGACTCCCTGAAACAACATCTCAGGCTCAGCCAAATTGATCACCAACAATGGTCCGCCCTGGCCTCACATCGGGAGGCATGGAGATGCACTATCCACAATGCTGCAGCCTTATTTGAGAACTCACACCGAACAAGTCTTGAAGAGAAACGACAACGCAGAAAGAATCACAACCCGGAAACATCACCCAAGGAGACCTTCTGCTGTGCGGATTGGCCTTTTTAGTCATCAGCGCACTTGCAGAAAGCGCGGGATGAGTCCTTCCTGAATCTTTGTTTGCGAAGAAAAGCCAGAGAGAGAGAGAGAGAGAGAGAGGAGCTGTTATTTAGAACGTTAAGAACTGCATGCAGTCTATAAGCCATATGTTACCCTACTCCCCATTCTTGAGCATTTTTCTTCCAGTACACCCACATGCACCTTCACATGCTCTTGTACTGCAATAAATCTTTTCAGAAAGCAGCAGAATGAAGCCAGAAGTTGTCCTTTTGCTAAAGATTCAGAGGTGAATTTGTTCTACCCCCCTCCTTTTGTTGCAGTTGCTCATGCATATTTAGCATGGAAAGAGACAGCTCCAAAACAGAGAACTCTTGTCTTATTTCTGGATAGATCACAGTCCCTTCTTTTCTCAAACACAACTTTAAAAAGAGCTGCCAGAAGCAGACAATAACAATGAAAGATATCGTTGCCACTACCTAGCAATGAAAAAGCACATTAGCAATGATGATACCTTTTATCTGGTGGCCAAGGCTGGGATAAACAAGGAACAAAAAAAAAAAAAACCCAGTCCAGGTCATCTTTCAAAGCCAAGTTGGAAGACACTATCAAGACAAACCCAGACAAAGTTACCTCAGCTGTATTGTCAAGTATCTACCCACTACCACCACCACTCAAGTCCATGTTAATGATCCCTCGCTCTTGGCAATGCTCACAATACATTCAACATAGTAAACAAAGAATATGTGATTACAATAAAGCAGAGACCAAGCTAGAAGGTCAAATCTGAAAAGCTCAGAGTGCGATTTTGAAATACCAGGTTTCCCATTAGCCAGAACTCTGACATCTTTAAAAATGCTGTCTGGCAGCAGTTTGAGAAGACTACAAGACAGCAGTCTCAAACCCTCCCAGATGTAGGGGGTCACAAACTCCCATCATCCCTAGCCATGTGGCAGGCTCAAGATTGAGAAAGACTCCTGAAGGCTCATTCTGATTGGATGAAGATGGCAAATGGAAAAGGGAGGTGGATATTTGGCACAAAGAGGAGGGGCTGTATCTCAATTAGTAGAGCACCAAGGACCAATTCCCGACATCTCCACATAAAAAGGTTTTAAAATAAGACCTCTATCTGTGATCTCCATGAATTGGTCCATGCTGGCCCTGATGAACCAACCATCTCATTTGCTATAAGAAAACTTTGCATGTGCATGTGGTGTACAAACACAAACATACACCTTTTGTAAGATGAACCCTTCCAGTATACAACCCCCCATCCCACCCCTACCCTAACATACTACACCTGGGGAAGAGAAGACTGAGAGGTGACATGATAGCCATATTTAAATACCTGAATGGATGTCATGGAGAAGAGGGAACAAGCTTGTTTTCTGCTGCTCCAGACTAGGACATGAACCAATAGATTCAAATTACAAGAAAAGATACTCCACCTAAACCTTAGGAAGAACTTCTTTACCATCAGAACTGTTCAACAGTGGAATAGATTTCCTCAGAGAGTGGTGGACTCTCCCTCTTTGGAGGGAGGTTGGAAGGGCATCTCTCAAGAGTGCTTTAATTGTGTATTCCTGTATGACAGTGGTTGCACCAGATGGCCTTTGCAGTCCCTCCCAACTCTATGATTCTCTTTCTGTATGGGGCTGTATGTAAAGGACAGTGAGGGCACTTGCTCAGTCTTTGTGTAGGAGGGATGCACAGTTCTACACTCTTCTTCTGCATGTGCAGACTAAAGCGCATCTGCACACTAACATAGTCCCTCTCCCAATTTACAGAGAAAACACCAGCATGTCCTCAAGGGAACCCTATTTTGCTTCTAGATTGTTTGGCAAAAAGACCACCACGTTCAGCAGCACAAGGCAAGGTGATGATGCAACTTGTCAGCTGAGAATATCTCTCTTTCAAAGTGAAAACTAGAAAGAGAAGAGCACAGCAAAGCATCAGGGCCTTCAGAGGCAGCTGTGGAGCCAAGGAGATGCAATCTTTAGTCAAGGAACCTTGAGTGCTGCAGGGCACAAAATGGAAGGGATTTATAATTTGCCTCTCTTCTTTGCCAGAGCCTAATTTAGCAGCTCTTCTCCTTGACACATAATATTGAGGAGATGCAAACAAGCAGAAGACCATTCATTCTCTCTGGACTAAAGGGAGAAAGTTCAATGTGAAGTCGAAGGCTTTCATGGCCGGCATCCATAGGTTTCCCATGGGCTTTTTCCAGGCTATGTTCTGGAAGAGTTTATTCCTGATGTTTCACCTGCATCTGTAGCTAGCATCTTCAGAGAAAACGGAAAGAACACTTTTCCAACCTATGCATTTAATGCAACCTATCCTTTAATGACCACACCATCACTTCCCACTGGGGTTGTGCAGTGGAAAGGTGCAGCTTACTTAGCCCCTGACCCACCTGGGGGCTTATAACTGCTGCAGGGCACAAAATATTATTAGCTACTAAAAGGGACAGACCTTTTTATGACACTCAAGAGAGGGTCCCTGGGGCTAGCTGGAAGGCCCACCACAAGATGCCTAGAGTGGACAGCAAGGGAGAGGTTAGCAAACATAGAGATGTACTGGGGTACCAAGAAAGCAGCAGGCATTCCCACCACCTATCTGGCAGGCCAAAATTGGCAAGGCTTTATTCCTAAGCAGCTCTCTCTTCTGCAGACCTGTAGGGGGGGCACCAAATTGGATGCAGCAGCCCTTCATGACTCCTCTGAGACTCCACCTGTAGTCTACAACCAGTATTCCAACAGAACACAATTTTCACCATGTCAATCCACCTGTGGTCCTTTTTGATTCTGTCCCAACGACTTGCTGCTTTGTTTCCATTTCATGACAACTCTGACACTGTTAAGCAGCCAGTAATATCACCCAAATACCCTACTCATGCCTGCAAGTTGCAGTGAGAGAGAAGTTCCCATAGGCACCATTGCAAATCATATATACAGTGGTATGTCTCATTTGGCCATTATATAACTTTAACCTGATGAATGCTATGGTGTTCTCTACAAGCACAACTACAAGCACTGGGGAAAGCTATAATGCTTTCTAAAAGCAATACAGGTCAACTCCCATATCCATAGAGGATACATTCCAGGACTTCACACAAATACGTTAAACCATAGGTAATAATGAATGCTCTATTTTTGTGCTCTGAGCAAAAATACAGCATTCACTATCCCCACCCACCCCACTCACCTGCTGTCCCATGGAGGGGAGAGTACCTTATGTTCCTCTGTTTCGTGACAGAGCTCTGCCTGCTGTGCTTCGTCACCCAGCAGACAACCAGGCAGTGGGGCAGATTCTCCCCAGTGATTAAGCGCTTGCTGTGTTTTTTCACCCAGGAGAAGACTGGGTAGTGGGCTGGATTCCCCTTGGTGATTAAGTGCTTTCTATGCTTTGTCGTCTGGGAGAAAGCAAAGTGGTGGGACAACTTCTCTCCGGCAACGAAACACTTGCTGTGCTTCGTTGCCCTGAAGTTGAGACAGTGCGGCAGCTTGTCTCCGGCAACAAAATACTTGCCGTGTTTCGTCACCCAGAAGAAATCAGGGTGGTTTCTCCTGGCAATGAAGCAATGGCGGTGGGGGAGATTCCTCCTGCTTCTGCCCCCACCCCAAACAAACAGAGGATAAGTAAAACTGCAGATATAGGAAAGCGGATATGGAGGTCGACCTGTAATGGGTTTGTTGGGAGCTGACACTTTGTCAACATACAAATGTCACACACACACACACACACACCAAAAACACACACCCCTAACTGCAAGTGTTCAATACAATCACTGACTCTACCTTCCTCTCTACCTACCAACAATTTAAAATTCCAAACCCCAGAAGCCAGTCCAAACTGGAAAGTTTCACAGAGCTTTTGGAACAAAGGGATGTGGTCCCCACCCCCGCTTTGCTCTTCTTTGAACTATAATTCTTTTCAATTGTCTTTGTTGAATTATCGTGCTATTTATAGTCCAGTTTTGTTAACTTATCACAATTATTTTGGGTCCTAATCTGCAGCTTTGAGGCATTCACAACCGCTCCCTGTGGTGCAGCTTGCCAGCATAAGCGCACACTCCATTTTTTCCATCCAAGTCATTAAATAAAGCCTGCACCAACTTTTGTTTACACCAACATAAAAAGGCAGATTAATTTAGGCCTACAAGATTATACAAAGACACTGGAGACTTTCGGCAGGGAGGAGGAAGTCTCTTTTGCCAATGCTCCTGATGAAGAGTAGCTTGGCATTATGACAACACTGTCTCTACTGTTAATCCACACTGGGACTCCTCAAGTGTTTATTGTACTAGAACAGCGACTTCTTTTGGAGATGGGTAACTGAGGCCTTGCAGTAAGCTGCACAATTAAAGAAGAAATTAAAGCTGATATAGCACATTAGCCTGTCACTAATTCAGGTTTGAGACAGGACTATAGAATAGCAAGGCTTATTCCTCAGCTAGACTTCAACCAAGTTTCATAAACTCTGACACAGTGGTTGCAAACCAAATATTATTAATAGGTTGGGGGGGGTACTGTTACATCTATGGGTGTACACACAAGCCAACTTTCAAACAACTGAACTACTCACATGGGTTAGCATCTGATGAGCGAGGCTGGTGAGCCCAAAGGATAATCCTAAATCAATTAACTAGTTAAAAGTTGCTCAAATCCCCTAGGTGGCTATTAGCTGCTTTTTGCCATCAAGTTGGCTTTGACTTATGGCAACTCTATGAATAAGTGACCCCCATGAGACTAAATCATCAACAGCCCTACTCAGGTCTTGCAAACTTCAGGCAGCCATGGCTTTCTTGATCAAATCAATCCATCTGTAATGTGATCTTTTCCTTTTCCGAATGCCTTTGGCTTTACCAAGCTTTATCATCTTTTCCAATAAGTCATGTCATCTCATGATACATCCAAAGAAGAATATCCTCAATTCAGTTGTTTTTGCTTCTAGTAAGAGTTCAGACTTGATTTCTTCTAAGACCCACTCATTTCTCTTTTAAGCAGTCCATGCTATCTGTAGAACGCTCCTTCAGCACCACATTTCAAATGAGTTTATTCTCTTCCTGTCAGCTATCTTCTCTGTCCAGCTTTCACAACCATACATAGAAACTGGAAATACCATGACGTGGATATTTCTGACTTTGAGATTCATTGGTATATTTTTACACTTATCATAGATCCTATCTAGTGCCTTCATAACTGCCCCATAGTTGTCCTATGCTCTTCCCAGCAGGTCTTCTTCCTCAGTAGATGGTTGAGTGCTACTAGTGTGGTGCCTATAGGTAATCCATTTCCCCCTTAGCCACAACAAGCATCCTTCCCACAAGCAACAGGCACTATAGTAATGGCCCATCTTAGTGTAAAAATATTCCAAATATAAGAGTACTGTATTCCAAGAGACAGTCATACTAATCTGGTTATTTTAACACATTTATATAACCTCCATTATTTTGTTGACAAACATCTGCAAAAGGACAGCAAACAACAACAACATAAGACCAAATAAACAGGCATGTTGGAGCTGACCAAAGGCCTATCTTGTCCAACATTCTGGTCATACACTGGCCAATTAGTTGCAGGAAATTGAGTGTGCAACTGCACACACACACACCCATCTCACACCCTCCATCAGCTAATATACAGAGGCATATTGACTTTAAAACTGGAAGGGATATATAGCCATTCCAACCAGTTAGTCACTGATGGTCATAACCTCCATAAGTTTTATCTCATCCCCTTTGAAGCCATCTACATTGACAGCTGTAACTATTATTTATTTATTTATTTATTTATACCCCACTCTTCAACCACAAAGGCTATCAGAGAGGCTTACAAATGGTTAATTTAACAGTTCCCTGCCCTCAGGCTTACAATCTAAATAAGACATGACACATAAGGAAAAGGGAATGGCAGTGCGGTTAGGGATAACATCCAGCAAATACTGCTGTTCTTCTCTCCCCCCAAAGGCAGGGTGGTGGCAGTTGGGCTGGAGGGAGGGCCTGTCTCCTGCTTCAAAACTACATTTTGTGGCAATGAATTCCACAGTTTAACAGTGCACTATGGAGTCACATATGGAACTTTTAGATATGAAAGGTGACACAGATCCCATAAAACTGTACTCTCTCCAGAGATGGGATCGCTTATCAGTCTGTGCAATACTAGGAATTGCAACACCTGTTGCCTTGTAGTAAAAAAATCAACACAAAAAGTTGCCATCTTGAGATGGCTCACATCAGGATTTTTTTTTAAGAGCTGCCTTTTTTTACCATGTGAGCTTGAAACAAATCATGATTTAAAACTCTAAGATGCTGGAACATAATTAATACTAAAAATGTGAGTGGCAAGTCAACCATCCAATCCTACAAAATACAGTTCATGGTGCAAAGCCCAACATATTTAGGTCTGTAAGAATGCTGAGATAAACCAGGAAACATGGTTGAATAAGAGCTCAATCCACATTGCAGAAATAATCCAGTTTGAATCATGGCTCCATCCTATGGAATCCTGGGATTTGTAGTTTGTTGTAACACCAGAGCTCTCTGCCCACAAAACTACAGATCCCAAAATTCCATAGCATTGAGCCATGCCAGTTAAAGTGGCATCAAACTGGATTATTTCTGCAGTGTTCATGCAGCCAAGATTTCCATTAGCTGGTCTCAGTGTTTGCTGTCTTTGCTTTAACTAACAAGACGATTTTCAGAAACCTGAGAACTTTATAGCTCAAAGTTGTTTGAAAATAAGGGAAATCATTAAAAAAAATATCCATTTAAGTAATTTTGACAAGTCACTGTTTATTTCTTTATTTGATTTGTATCTTGCCTTTCTCCCAGGACTAGGAATGAAGGTGGCTCACAACAAGATCAAAACAGATTCAGATAAAAACATATAAAAATAGATGTAACTTGCTATTACACTGAGAATTTTTCTTAATCAATCTTCATCAATCAATTGAAAATCCTCTCCTCAACAGCCAGTCACTTGGCAGAGCCTGCGTAAATAGAAGTGGGTTTGTCTAGCTTCCCTTGACACAGAATTCCACAGCCTCTGAGTAACCAGCAAGAAGGCCCTCTCCTGCATCTGCACCACATGTACCAAACAAAGGTGGTGGCAGAACCAAAACCTTCTTAAGATCTCAGGGCAGACTCATAAGAGACAAGATGGTCCATCACATAGCCTGGATCCAAGATGTCACTCGACTAGAGAGGATTTGAATTTCCTTTAGCTCAAGGTACACAGACACAGACACACACACACACACACACACACACATGTGTGTGGCAAACATCCCAATTTGCACCAGCTTCAAAGACTTTTAAAAATTACAGTTTAGCATCTACTATACCCCTGCATAAGGGTAAATAAGGGTCTTGCATATCAGCCAGCCATTATCCTGCGAGCACTCCAGATGGCTTTAGAACATTTATCAGGCTTCTGCTTCTTCCTCTTGAGCAAATGGACAGCGAACATGACAGCTTGTAATGACAAATCAATAAAGGAGGACTTCGAAAAAACAGGCATATTACAGGAACAGAATAAAAATTTCCCCAGACAGTGGGTCATGAAACATTTAATGTTTTCAGAATTACTTCTTTACCATTTTATTTTATTTTATTTTTTGTCACAGAACACTAGCAATCTCTAATGACAGAGTAGGCAGAGAAGTCGTTCACAAAGCCATAATAGTTCTGTACACCCTGCAGAGCAACGACAGAGAGAGACATTTTGCTTTATGCTCTTCAAAGTATACGGCAAAATTCTACACACATACGCACACAAAACAGTGGCATAGGTATTTACTATTTGCAGCACTGCAAGTTTTGCTGGGGTGTTTTGCCAAGCAAAGGATATAGACATTTTGAACAGTGTGCCACCTCTGGAGCAAGAGGGCCAAATCAAAGCCTGGCACCTTTAGGGAGTTTAATTAACTGTAGACATACCCTGAAGGCAACAGATTCTGACCCATCTTGAAAGCTAAGCAGGGTCAGACCTGGTTAGTACAAGCACGCCATAGTTAACCAAGCCTCTGACAAAGAAGCTCCTTTTTACATTCTTTTTATAGCCACTTAGCCTCCATCTTTTCCTCCTTGTCCTCTGCCTAGCTAGAAATTTTTTAAGTAGCACTGGCACTGAGAGGATGCTGAAGGACAGTTAGAGAAACACAAACTTTTGGTGCTGGGTTACAGCAGTGTGTCTGCAGCAAACAATGCAATAAGGCTTGAGCTAAGAAAGAATGGGATTCTTCTCCAGCTGATCCTACTGTAACTGGGTATGCCTGCCTACAACAGGCAAGGTAAACAGCAGCTGCCTCAGGAATCCTGAGTGTGTGTGAAAAGCAAAATAGAGACAAAAAGGGGAAGCAGGTGAGTCTGCCTCACCATCAACCCTCAGCACATTAAAAAAAGAGTGTATGTGTTACACTTCTATTCTTTTTCATTGTATAGGAACCTCTCCCTATTCTTCCCATGTTATTTATACCTTGGGTACCAAATTTTCTGTTAAAAACGTAATGTTTAGGAACATACTGGGTTCGTTAACTGAGGTATACCTGTATTTGGATGGGGGACCACCAAAGAAAAGCAGGTGCTGTAGGCTATTTTTCAAAGAAAAGCAATGGTAAATCATATCTGAGTATTCCTTGCCTTAAAAAACCTAAGAAATGTGTGGGCTTGTCATAAGCCAACAGCTGACTTGTAGCCACAGACATTCAATTGTTATTATAGACCCACAGGCACTTGGTAAATCAATGTCATTTATTTATTTTATTTGTATGCCTATCCTCTGCAAGTTCAACTGATTAACTACTTCTCTGCTAACTGGGACTAAAAACTGGATTTAAAATATCCAACACTAACAATGTCAGGGGGTCATAGCAATGCCCAAAGTTCACCCTAAAAAGATGCCTTTTTAATAAATTTGCATAGGAATCAATTAACACCTACTAGCTATGACAACTGTACAGAACATCCAAGCAGAGAGACACGCAGGACAGCCTTGTGAGTAAACCCAGCAACCTGAATAACATCTCAAGGCAACAAACTGCAAGTATTTAGTAGAGATTAGGGCCTGTTTAGTTGCGTTAGGGAATTCTTTTTAATTTCTTTACTTTGGTTGAATGTAGCTAAATTAGCAACTGAATGTAACCTGAGTAATGTAATGCTTGATCTGGATACTCTATATTGCTATCACTTTAAGCCTGCCTGCCTGAGGTAGGGGAAAATCCTGCCTCATGTGAAATTACATGATTACTTCTCTTGAATAAAGTAAATTTATTAATCTTCCTATACTGATGCTTACCACGTGCCTTACTCTTGACTATGCTACTGTGGGCCTCCTCTGGGGTTAGGAGTGAGTTAGTTGATTCTATAATGGCAAGGAGTGCCACTGATTAATATAAACTTGGGACAGGGGGGAAATCACTACCTTGTACTTCGTGCTGGCCACGGAAAGGAAGCCGACCTTTTCTCTGCTGCCAGGGAGGAATGTTGGCTATTTCATTCTTCATTCTTACCAAGGTGGAGACCGAAATGAAAACTGCCAGCCCAATTGATAGAGGACAACTGATGAAGGAATCCATCTTTCCTTTACTATCTCACTCACTTGCATGCATGGAATTCTCTGTTGCCTACAGCTACTGAACATGTTAAATTGAAGTCTGCAATATGCTGGGAGATAACAGACACTGGGGAGCAACAGTGGAAGAAGGCGGTCATCTTCAAGCCTTGTTGTGTGGAGGTACAGCTGGTGACCACTAGGGCATATATAGAATGCCAGACTAGGTGGACCATGAGGGTCTGCTCTCTAGTAGGGCTCTTCTTATGATTCACTTTGTGATTAACTCTTATGTTCTAGAAAAGCAGGCATGTTAATTTATTGCAGTAAAAACCAAAGTCCTGTGGCATATTAAAAACACAGTGGTTTATTGAGGCAAGAGCATTTGTCTTCTGATGTTCTTGCTGATGAAGGTTCAGGCCACCATGAACTTTCATTTGTTATTCTGAGAAATGATAAACATCTGTCAAAAATGGGACTCTACCCATTGGCATTTCCCAATAGTACAAATGGGAAGCCACACAGATACACCACAGTGAGGATCCCAACCCTAGCTCCACAGAGCTGCCAACCCTTTCTGAGGACTCTGATCCTAAAATGAAGCAACGCGACTCACCTGGTGTGTTATTTGGAAAGGAAATGGCACTCTTTTATTTTTTACTACAAGTGATAGAATCTGAAACAAGGCTATAAAATGTGTGGGAGAAAAGAATTCTTTTTAGCTTTACTAGTTATTTGGGGGGATACCTCCTTCCCTCCATGTGAGGTATTCAAAATAAATACTTTCTTTATGTATCACATTTTGTGCAGATTCAACAACACTGCAAGCTCATGCCACGCGAGCCATAAGATCTGCTTCCATTTCAAAGTTTTTGGCAGCGCTTTCTCCCCACCCCAACCCCCATTAAAACACTTGAATAAGCAATAAGAGATGACAAAGCATGCCATTCTGCCATCTGAGGTACAAGGCTTAAAAACCAATTACCTTCAGCCGCTGGAGAAATGCACTCATTCCTCAGTAATCTTACACTTCTTAAAATATGTTACCAATGCCATTAGAACACCCACACTGAGAGTTCTCATGTAGGCCCGGAGGGGCAAACCACACAGGTAGCGCTTTTGTGTCTCCTCATTATGGAAGGCATAACATCCACTGCCTTCTGCAGGGCCAGCATCTCTTGGTAGAAAGGGAAAGAAATAGAGTGTAAGCCCATGGTTGAGAAGCTGGATGACCAGTGTGGCCAAAGGTTCACTAACAGGAGCTGACCCAATGGAAAAAAATCCTCAACTCACTTTCTCTACTGCCTCTTATGCTATAGTAAACCCAAGTACAGGAAGCAAAAGAGAAACCTAGCCGTTGCAGTCAGACCAGCAAGCACCCACCTGGTTTTCTGAAGCACTTCCTCATCACCTAGAAATATCGATATTTGCAGAACTGTAGCTAAAACAACATTTGGAAGATGGACTTGCAAACTCCCTTAGAGTGAAGATCAATTCCTTCCAGGCAAGCAGCTTGTCAAGTCCTCTGCAAACACAGATACATGAGGAAAACAAAAACTATCCACATATTGTAAATGTGTAAATATCAGCATAGTTGAATTCCTTTATTTGCAGTTTTGGGGCAGAAGCTTGTACAAGGAATTATGGACCGTTCTACAACTAAGTTTGAGACTGTCCTTTGAAAATGCTGAGTTTAATGCTTATTACATAATACATGATTGACAAGGGGCAATGCACCCATTTCCTATATTCTCATGACTGACAAACTACCAAGGTAACCACTGTCAACTACAGCATGTGAAGTCTTGGGGAAAATGTACAACGTTGCCTTGTACCATTGGTCTGTCTTCTCCATCAAGCACAATACTCTTTGTCTTCAACTGGCAGTGGACCTCCCGGATCTCAGGCAGATGATGTTCCCAGCCTCACCTCTCTCAATCCATTCAGCTATAGCCTTTCCCAACACTTATGCCTTATTTGCAAATTGTGTGTATGTATCTTATCTTTTTCATATCTGCAACATGTCCTTCCTCCAAGCCATTCAAGGAGGTACACACAGTACTGTTCCTGACAACAACCCTGTGGGATGGCCAGCCATCATTTTCCAGTTTAGCCTAAGGGCACGTCTATAAATGTTAAAGCCCAAGTAAACATTAAAGCCCAAGTCTCCCTAGCTATCTTGCCATTCTCCTCAGGGCCTGGATAAGCTGAGTGTCCAACTGATCTGGTTGTCAAAGTGTATCCTCCTGCTCTCTGAAACTGCCATAAAGGAAGATCCCGGGAACTCTGCATCACATCCAAATGGAGTGCATTAACAACCTTCCCAGAGACCTATAGCCTACCAGTTTCTAGGAGGACTTGAAATCGCATGAGATAAATTGTGACATGAAAAAGCTGGAGTGGGAGTTTTCACCTTCTTTCACACGCTACGCTACCTATAAACTACCTGGTCAGATTCTAAACTGCAGGTAAGCCGGAGAAGGTGTACTGACTGGGATATTACTGGCAAATTCAGGCTAAAGAAAGCCCTAGAAAGTCACTCCACTCCTCAATAATATTAAAAGGAGGCCCAGTGGCCTGTACTTGCATCTACTACTTAAGAACCACTTTCACTCTACTTGTTTTAAACCTCCCATCTCTCAGGTAAATGGAACAGTTTTCGCCTCCCCAGCTCTCTAAAGAGTGCACTGAAAGCATTCTACATGCCCCAGCCACTATTTTCAATGAGGCCCCAAGGATGCTGGGCCATAAATCATGAACATTTATTGTTACCTTCAACAGGTTTTATAGGAACAGGTGGGGGTGGGATGCATTGCCAAGCATTCCACACATGGTATTATCAAAAACTGGCAACAACCCCCCCACACACACGCACACACAATGGATGGCTTCTTTCTTATTCAGTTACAGCAAGATACAGCTAATTTAGATAAGTAAGATCTCCAGAAAGTGTAAACCAACAGTCTCCAGGGATGGCTCAGCATAGAAAAGAGAATGGGGTTCTTTCCCTCTGTGGATACAACAATTCAAAGTGGAGGGAGGGTAAAAAAAAAAACATACCTCCTGACCACAGAAATCAATGAGGCTGGGTTTGCAAAGGCCCCAGATCATATACTGTACATACGCAAACATGTTCCTGAGAGCTGTCTGATAATATGTAGAGCAGGTTTTACAGCAACTCCGTTATCCTGAACTAACTACACAGATACATTTAGAGAACTTCTATAGGTCAGCAATCAAAGAGTCATAGAGCTGAAAGAAACCACAAGGGCCATCCAGTCCAACCCCCTGAGATGCAGGAATAAACAATCAAAGCATTGGTTTTCCTTGGGTTTTTTTCCAGGCTGTGAGCCTGGAAGAGTTTCTTTCTGACGTTTCGCCTGCATCTGTGGCTGGCATCTTCAGAGAATGGTTGGGTAGGAGTGTGTGTGGAGTTTATATATTATGAACCCCTGTTGGGGAGGATATGTAAATTTGTGTAATTGAACGGTTAGTTTCTTGGTATATAAATGTAAGGAGGATTAGCATCTGTTTGGCTAATGGTTGGTTGATGGCCCATTATCTGCTGGAAATCCCCCTGTCCCTGGGTGGAATTCCTTTGTAAGTGTTGAGTTTTGATTCTATTGGTTTTCGAAATTGGAAGCCAGATTTTGTTTACTTTTAGGGTTTCTTCTTTCCTGTCGAAGTTGTCCAGGTGTTTGTGGATTTCAATAGCTTCTCTGTTTATTCTGACATGATAGTTGTCGGTCTGGTCCAGAATTTGTGTGTTTTCAAATAGCATTTTGTGTCCAGGTTGGTTTATAACATGTTCTGCTACTGTTGATTTTTCTGGCTGGCCCAGTCTTCAGTGTCTCTCATGTTCCTTGATTCGTGTTTGCACACTGTGTTTAGTGGTCCCTGTGTAAACCTGTCCACAGCTGCATGGTATGCAGTAAACTCCTGCAGCTATGAGAGGGTCTTTTTTTTGTTCTTCGCTGAGCATAGCATTTCTTGGATTTTCTTGGTTGGTCTGTAGATTGTTTGGAGGTAATGTTTCCTCATCAGTTTCTCTATTCTGTCTGTGACTCCTTTGATGTATGGTAAAAATACCTTCCCTTTGGGTGGCTGTTTTTCTTCATTCCTGTGGTTTTATCTGGGTCTGGCTACTCTTGTGATGTCTGATCTGGAGTAACCATTAGCCTGTAGGGACCAGTTTAGGTGCCTCAGTTCGTCCTCCAGGTAGTGGGGTTTGCAGATCCTTTTTGCATGGTCTACCAATGTTTTTATTATGCTTCTTTTTTGTCCTGGGTGATGATTGGAGTTCTTGTGTAGGTATCTGTCCATGTGTGTGTTTTCTGTATTCCTTGTGGCCTAACCATTGGTTTGGTTTGCGGATGACTAGGTCATCCAAGAATGGCAGTGTTCCTCCCTTTTCTTTTTCCATCATGAATTGGTTATTTGGGTGAATGCTGTTCAGGTGGTTCAAATCTTTCTTCTCCATGGCTCCAAATGGTGAAGGTGTCATCCACATATCAGAACCATGTTGTGGGCTTTTTTGGTGTTGTTTCCAGGGCTTGCTTTTCAAAATGTTCCATGTAAAAGTTTGCTATCACGGGGCTCAGGAGGCTGCCCATGGCTACCCATCTATCTGTTCACAGAATTCGTTATCCCACTGGAAGTAGCTTGTGGTGAGGCAGTGTTTGAACAAGGCTGTGATGTCTTCAGGAAATATTTGCTGGATGAGTGCCATGGTGTCCATTATGGGGACTTTGGTGAACAATAAGACAAAATCAAAACTGATCAGTCTGTCTCCAGGTTTAAGTTCAATGTTGTTGATTTTTTTATGAAGTAAGCTGAGTCTCTGATGTAATGAGGGGTTTGTCCTATGTGGGTTTGTAATTGTGCAGCCAAAAACGTGGCCAAGTCATACGTGGGGAATCCAATGGCGCTCACTATGGGTCGGAGTGGAATGGAATCCTTGTGGATCTTGGGTAGTCCATATAGTCTTGGTGGGAGAGCCTCTGATCTGCATAGATTCTGGTGTATGATTGGCTGAATTGATGAGTTCTTGATCAAGGTATTTGTTTTTCTGGTGATTTTGTTGGTCGGGCCTTGCTTGAGTTTTCTGTATGTTGTAGAGTCCAAGAGTTCCCTTATTTTTTGTCTGTATTTTTCTGTTTCCTTGATTACTGTGGGATTGCCTTTGTCTGCTGGGAGAATAATGACTTCTGGGCCTGCATTGAGATCCTTGATGGCTTTTCTTTCTTATATGGTTATGTTGCTGGGGGGTGGTTTTGCCTTTCTTGGGTTCCTAGCTGTTTCTCCTCGTATCTCTTCTGCCTCTTCCTCCGGGAGATGGTAGAGGGAAGATTCAACATGGGCGATGATGTCTTCAGCTGGTATTCTGGTGGTGGTAATTGCAAAATTGCCTCCTTTGGACAGGAGGTATGTTTCTTGTTTTGAAAGTTGCCGTTCTGTTAGGTTGATAATAGTCCATGATGTGTCCAGCTGGGGTTTCTCTTGGTGCTTGTGGCATTTGTCAAATTTTTGTTTCTGCCTTTCAGTGTGAATCACCACATCTTCTTCCATTTTTCTGTAGGTGAGGTTGTCAATTTTGTCCCAGTCTTGGCTATTCATTTTTTGACTGATGTCGAGGTGGAGTGATAATAGCTCATTGTCTGTGTTGGCCAGGTCTTTGCGGGTGGTGTGTATTCTCTCTCGTAACAGTCCTTTTTCCATTCTGTTGTAGATCCGGTTGGCCTGTGGGGATTTTAATGTCCTCTTTGCTGTGAGAAAGTGTGGTATGGTTTCTGTGTCTCTGCATCGTAACAAGAAAGTTAACTAACAGAGTAGATGTGCTCTCCTGGTCCGGAATTTTTCCAGTCAGAAATGTCAGAAAGAAACTATTCCAGAACATGGTCTCACAGCCCAGAAAAAGCCAAGGAAAATCTATGGATGCCAGCCGTGAAAGTCTTCAACTTCACAAATCAAAGCATTCCCAACAGATAACCATCCAGCCTCTATTTTAAAACCTTCAAAGGAGACTCCACCAGGCTCCCAGGCAGTGCATTCCAGCTCTTACTGTCAGGAAGTTCTTCCTAATGTTTAGATGTAATCTCTTTTCCTGCAGTTTGAGTCCATTGCTCTGTGTCCTTGTCTTTAGAGCCGCAGAAAACAAGCTTGCTCCATCCTGGATATGACGTCCCTTCAAATATTTAAACACAGCTATCCCTTCTTAACCTTCTCTTTCCCAGGCTAAACATACCCAGCTCCCTAAGCCACTCCTTATAAGGCATGGCTTCCAGACCTCCCACCATTTTGGCCACCCTCCACTGGACATGTTCCAGCTTGTCCATATCCTTCTTGAATTGTGGTGCCCAGAACTGGACACAGTATTCCAGATGAGGTCTGACTAAAGCAGAATAGAGTGACACTATTACTTCCCTAGATCTAGACACTATACTTCTATTGATGCAGCCTAGAATAGTATTGGTTTTTTTAGAAACAGCATCACACTGCTGACCTATGTTCAGGTTGTTGTCCACTAAGACTCCTAGATCCCTTTCACGTGTACTGCCATCAAGCAGTCTGTGCTTTTAATTTTTACTGCCCAAGTGTAGTATCCTACATTTCTCCCTGTTGAAATTCATTCTGTTAGTATTGGCCGAGCTTGCTAATTTGTTCAGGTCATTTTAGATTCTGATCCTGTCCTCTGGGGTATTAGATACCCCTCCTAATTTGATGTCATATGCAAGTTTGAGAAGCATGACCTCTATTTCCTCATCCAAGTCATTGATAAAGATGTTGAATAACACTGGGCCCAGGACAGAACACTGTGGCACCCTGTTGGTCACTTCTCTCCAGGATGAAGAGGAGCCATTGGTGACTACCCTTTGCATTCGTCCCATCAACCAATTACAAATCCACCTCATTGCATTGTCTATCCCTCATGTTACTTTTAGAGAGTTCTACCCAGATGCCTTCATTAGCCTAGTAGATCAAATACTAAGCTGAGACCCCAGTTCAAATCTGAGTTAAAATGTAGGTTCTTAGGGAAAAAAATTGTTTCAACTTTCCCTCCCTGTAAAATGGGACTAATAAGGCCAGCCTATAGGTGTATTAACCTTCTGCATGCTGATGCTGACTTATATACACAGCCCCAAAAATGCAGGATCATGAACAGTAAGTAAAGAGGAAGACTGCATCACAGATGGATTGACTCCATACAGGAAACAACAGTCCTCGGCTTACAAGACCTGAACGGTCCTGTTGGCAACCAGGACTCACAGAAGTTTGTCATTTACGTTTTGCCAGAAGTCAAAGCTGATAGGACAACACCTAACAAATGTTACCAGCTAGATTATCTCAACAGATTCCTCAATGATCCCAGGTGTGGAACTGCCTTCTTATAGCACTTTTACACAGGGTCAACTGTTTCATGAGCTATTCACCAAATGGAGTTCTCTCGCTGGTCACTCACTGCATGTCCAGATGTCCAGCTGGGAAACATATTCCCCCACCCCCCACTCTTCTTGCAGTCCTTGTTTCCTCCAGATTTGCTGGCCGTTGTTTCTCCAGCCCAAAATAAAGAGGATGAATTGCCTCCCCTTAAAATTTCCAACAGTGGCAATCCACTTTTTCGATAGGTTGCAGCCCGCCTACCCACCCCAACAGTTTAACATTTTAAAATGACATTTTTTCTAAACTATGAATGTATTTCTAGCCCTTCTTGTTCTGTGTTTGTTTTGAGTAACTTCTTGCAGCCCATACCACCCACAGAGGGTCCCAAGTGCAGAAAAAAGCCCCCCAAGCCCAATGCAGTTGTCCTACATTAGGATATACAGTCCTGGGATTTGGTTCCAGGACTCCCTCCTACCCAATCGATACCAAAATCTATGGATGCTCAAGTCCCATTAAATATATACGGCGGCATATAAAATGGTGTCCCTTATATAAAATGAAAAAAAATATATCAAGGTTTGCTTCTTGGATTTTTTTTTTTAAGGTGGGGGATATGTTCAGGCCATGAACGGTGGAATCCATGGATGCCGAATCCATGGACAAAGAGGGCTGACTGCATGTGCTCCGGAGTGCACCCCTTCACACCATCCCACACTGAACGTCAACCCACATTCTTAGAGAGAACAGACAGGCCATGTTGTGTGCTGCGAAAGCATAATTCTATCCAAATGGTGTTTTCCTACTTTGCATGTGTGGCAGTGCTTTACAGAGTGCAAAAGGACAAGCCAGCCTGCTGCAAGATAGTTATCAACAGGGAAACAACGTGAGTCATAGCAGACCATGAGAAGCAGGGGTTGCGTGGGAGTGCTTTGATTGTGTATTCCGGCAGGACAGGGGCTTGGACTAGATAGCCCTTGTGGCCTCTTCCAACTCTATGATTCTAAGCACTTCACAGAGAAGCTAAATGCTGAAGAAGGCTCTGAAGGAAGTCAGAAAGGTGGCATCACATAGTGTTTTGTGCCAGGACAAAGTGTAGTTCCAGGCCTCCCCAAGACTTTGTTTGTACTGCTACAAGATAAGCTTTATTGGTGGCAAATGATGCAGCAGATGCCAGACAGTACAGGAGCATTCCAGCCCTTCCCTGGTGGGGTCCAGCATCCCCTCACTGACAATGGCAGAACTGGGCCTCTAAAGAACTACAATAATTCTATCCAGATCATCCCTAGATGATGATCCAATTCCACATACATGGCTATATGGAACCCTGGCTGGAGTACCCCTTCTTCCTCCCAAATAGGGCAGATGAATACGGACCCCCACCCCCAAAGGTTATATAATATAGAAGCAAACAAAGAAAAGCAAAGTGTACAAGCATGACCCATCTCCCTCCAACAGCTATGAAAACTGCACAAGAAGATTTGTCACAGGAAAATTCTCTCCCCTAGGCTGATCTCAGCCTGCATATCTTTTCCCACCCTCAAACTGTCAACCTATTGTAAAAATATATAAAATAAGGCCACTAATGCAAATTATCCCTTTCAGCATCACTGGATAGCTGTTAAAGTTTGGCTGCGATGCTAACAAGGACTCCAAAGCCCATCTTTGCAAAGGGTCAATTCACTGTACACAGGCATCCCAGTTTCAAGTACAGGGAGTAGCAAGGGAGAACTGGCATAGTCTTTCAAGAGAGCAGGAGATTGTAATTTCTCCTTCTGCACACTTTATTAGTTTTATTAATTTGAGATAGGGGACAGTGTTGTTGTGTGCCTTCAAGTCAAGTTATGGCAACCCTAAGGAAAAACTTATCACAATTTTCTTGGCCAGATCTGTTCAGTGGGGGATGCCTTTGCCATCCTCTGAGGCTGAAAGAGTGTGACTTGCCCAGTGGGTTTCCATGCCAAGTGGGGATTCAAACCCTGGTCTCCAGAACTGTAGTCCAACATTCAAACCACTACACCATGCTGGCTCCCAATAAGGGACATAACCAGCAGAAATCTTATTCAGTTCTATATTAGAACTCCTGGCTTCAAACATGATCTACATATTTTCAAAAATATCTCTACACCCATGAGTTCCAGAAACTTGCTATAGCAACAAAGAATAAAAGGTTCAAGAAGTCAGACTGTGTGCACTCAATAACACTTTCTGTACTTTTTTGGCACTCCCACAGCCTGAACATGCCTACGCGCTATACATTCACAGCGTCTCATAGCAACACTCTTAGGGATTTCATTAATGAGGGTTAAAAGTTATACATCCAAAATGACTGAACAAAAGTGGAGTGTGTCCAACGCCTCATAGTTGTTGGGAGCGCTAACATTACTTGCTTCTGGAGTCAAGGGTTTGGCCAATCTGCCTCTCATTTCTCCTCAGTGTAAAAGCTGAGAACATTTAACAGTGATACCATGCGGGCTATATGTAGGAAGATGAAGATGCCGGGCTATATGTAGGAAGATGAAGATGCTCAGCTAAGGTCTTGCTGCAACCAGATGTAAGAGTGAGAAATCCCACCCTATTTATTACAGCTAAAGTGCCATCCCTTCTCCATACACATTACCTCTCTAAGTCCATAAAGTTCTAATGGGGAACAGATAGAAAAGCATGTTTATCCCCACACCTTACAAGTCCCTCTACAACGCTGGATTCATCATGTATCGATTTCCCACCTAGTGTTTGCCTCATACTGAAACCTTTCTGAACGTCCATTGTGGCTAGAAATTATTACCTAAGTAATAATCAAATGGATTATTTGATGGAGAGGATAACAGCTCTGGGTGGCACAGCGGTTAAATGCCAGTACTGCAAGTCACCATGTTGCAAGTTCGATTCCAGCAGGCTCCAAGGTTCACTCAGCCTTCCATCCTTTTGTAGGTCGGTAAAATTGAGTACCCAGCTTGTGGGGGCAATTAGCTAACACACATTGGAAACTGCTTAATGCAGTGTAGATGTGTAAATAGCTGTTACTTAAAACAATTTGTAAGCCGCTCTGATAGCCTTGTGGCTGAAGAGTGGGGTATAAATAACTTAATAAAGCTCATGCAACTGAGACAGTGGGCTCTCTAATCTACAAAAGCTTCAAGTGACATAAAATCCTTGACACATGCTGGAAGCAAACCACACTGAAGTCAGTGGACCCTACTTCTGAGTAAACATGCGCAAGAATGGGCTGCAAGCTGTGGGGGTTTCCCCCGCCACTTTTTTTGGTTCAAGTCTATTAAGGTGCTCTGGGGCTTGAACATGAGGGGAGAGGGAAAGGAAAAAAATGAAGGGAGAAATGGAACTAAATTCCTCAACAGCAAATTTGGATGCCAAAGCATCAAAGATTACATTATTCTGGGCATAATAGCACATAGCACACTGTGGTAATAAGCAGGAATGCATATATTCCTGAAACAACCTTCCCCAACCTTGAGCCCATCATGTGTCCTATTATACCCAAAATGCATGGCTAGGCTGGCTGGCTGGCGGGCGGGCGGGACTGGTAGTCTAACACAGTGCAAGGATGACTTCAGGCTTGTGGGATCTTTTGACTAAAACCCTGAAATCCATCAACCATAGCCTGGTAAAACAACACGCTGTGGACTTTTTCGAACGTCTTAAATGTAACGGAAGCAGCCTCGCCACATTGCAAGGCTGCTGCGCTGCAGGGCGTCCCTTTCGCATGATGCCCGTCCCTGCAGTACCGCAGGGACATTTGAGTGTTATATTTCGGCGATTTTTACTCACGAAAGTTGATCGTGAGTAAAAATCGCTGAAATATAACACTCAAATGTCCCTGCGGTACCACAACAGTACCGGCAGGGACGGGCGTCATGCGAAAGGGACGTCCTGCAGCACAGCAGCCTCGCAACGTGGCGAGGCTGCTTCTGTTACATTTAAGACGTCCGAAAAAGTCCTTAGAATTAAAATACTCTTTAATCTTAAAGATTCCTATTATATACCAGACAGACCTCACAGACCTTTCTGCTGTAAAAAAAAAAAATCTACTTTTGGTTTCCTTCTTCTGTAATTTCAGCAAGATAATTGAGGTGGAAGAGACATTTTGTCCCTGTTGTTCATTAGGAATCAGAAATCCCAGCTGATCTATTGCAAATCACACAGAGATCTACCAGTAGATTCATACCTACATGTAACCCATCTAACATAAGGGTAGGGCACCATGTCAGGGAAGGCTGTTTTAACAGTCTTTAGTGCAGGAATTAATGTTTTATGATGGAGAAGAAAAAGGACTCACAGTATAACTCATATAGAAACAGTATCTGCATCAGGAAAAATGGATGTAACAAAACACACAAGCTCCCTTAAAGGTCAAAATATCTGCTAAGTGCTCCATGGTGTTAGATTCTGTAGTTTGCAGGCCTGATAAAATGTCTCAAGAGGTGTGCTGTCTCCCAGGCGCAAAAATCTGCGATGTAACAGAGAGGCTGACGAGACTCATGAAGCCTATTGACCATTATCCCTTCCTTTTGGTCCACGTGGGAACCAATGATACTGCAAGGCACAACCTTCAGAATATCAAAAGGGATTATGAGGCTCTGGATAGGAAGCTGAAGGACTTGGATGCACATGTAGTCATTTTGTCTGTCCTTCCAGTGGAAGGACATGGCCCAGGAAGGGAGAGAAAGATAGTGAAAGTGAACAACTGGCTGTGCAAATGGTACCACCAGGAATGGTTTGGCTTCCTGGACCATGGGGTGCAGTTTCAGGGAGGTGGACTTTTGGCAAGGGATGGGTTGCACCTCACAGCAGTTGGCAGGAATGTTTTGTCTAAGACTCTGACAGATCTGATCAGGAAGGCTTTAAACTGAGTTGTGTGGGGGAGGGAGACAGTATTCATGAGGACAGGAGTTCATCAAGTGCTGGAGATAATAGCTGGAATGTTATACAGAGAACAAGGCAAATAGTACCAGAACCCAACAGGGGAGGAATAACACCTTTAAAAGACAGATAGGGGGAATGGCCCATGGTCTTAGATATCTCTATACTAATGCACAGAGCATGGGAAATAAACGGGATGAACTTGAACTCTTAGCACAACAAAGCAAATATGATTTAATAATCACTGAAACCTAGTGGGATGAGTCTCATGATTGGAATATAGTAATAGAGGGGTATAACCTATTTCAGAGAAAAAGACCAAACTGAAAGGGTGGTGGAGTAGCATTATACGTTAAGTATGTGTACACCTATGGACAGATCCATGACTTAAATCCTGGAAGCCAGGTTGAGAGCATATGGGTAAAAATCAAGGGGGAAAGAAACAGCAGGAATGTCATTGTGGGAGTCTACTACAGATCTCCAAGCCAAATTGAGGACTTGGATAAACTCTTCCAAATAGAGATGACTGCACATTCAGACAGGAGAGATGTAGTAATAATGGGGGATTTTAACTATCTTGATATTTGTTGGAAGTCCAGCTCTGCCAAAAATTTAAGGTCCAACAAATTCCTCACTTGCCTTGCAGACAATTTCATAGTCCAGAAGGTGGAAGAGGCAACAAAAGGATCAGCTATTTTAGATCTGATCCAAACCAACAGAGATGATCCGGTTAATGGGGTGGAAGTGGTGGGATCCTTAGGTGAGAGTGATCATGTTCTCCTGGAGTTTGTTATATGGAGAAAGGGGGAGGCCAAGCATTGTCAGACATGTCTTCTAGACTTTAAGAAACCTGATTTCTGAAAACTTAGGGAATTACTGGAGGGTGATCCCATGGTCAGGAATACTAAAAGAGAAGGGAATACATAATGGATGGGAGTTTCTAAAAAGTAAGATACTGAAGGCACAATTTCAAACAGTTCCAATGAGGAAGAAAAATGGCAGGTGTCTAAAGGAACCAGTACAGATGTTTAAAGAACTTTCAACTGAGCTAAGACTTAAAAGGAACATGTACAAGAAATGGAAAAGGGGAGAAATCACCAAAGAAGAATTCAAACAAATAGCCAGCTCGTGTAGGGGGAGGGGGGGAAGCACAGATGGAGCCCAGGCTTGCTAGAGAGGTTAAAAACAATAAAAAGGGATTTTTTGGTTATGTCTGTAGCAAAAGAAAGAACAAGAAAGTGGTAGGACCGTTGCATGGAGAAGATGGCAACAGGGGACAGAGAAAAAGCAGAACTACTTAACACCTTCTTTGCTTCAGTCTTCTCCCAAAAGGAAACATTGCTCAACCTGGAGAAAATGGAGTATATGATGCAGTAGGGGAAATGCAGCATAAAATAGGTAAAGAGGCTGTTCAGGAATACCTGGCCAGTATAAATGAATTCAAGTCTCCAGGGCCAGATGAACTACATCCAAGGGTACTAGAAGAACTGGAAGACGTAATCTCAGAACCACTGGCAATAATCTTTGAGAAATCCTGGAGAACAAGAGAGTTCCCAGCAGACTGGAGGAAGGCAAATGTTGTCCCCATCTTTAAAAGGGGGGGGGAGAGAAGACCCAAATAATTATCACCCAGTCAACCTGACATCAATACTAGGAAAGATTCTAGAGCAGATCATGAAACAGTCTGTAAACACTTAAAAAGGAATGCCATGATCTCTAAAAGACAACATGGGTTTTTGAAAAACAAGTCATGCAAGACTAATCTTATCTTTTTTTTCCCCAACAGTTACATACTGGGTAGATGAAGGAAATGCAGTGGATGTAGTGTATCTTGATTTCAGTAAGGCCTTTGACAAAGTCCCGCATGATATCCTTGCAAAAAAGTTAGCAACATGCGGGCTAGACAATTCAACTGTTAGGTGGATTTGTAATTGGTTGACTGACTGAACCCAAAAGGTAGTCACCAATGGCTCCTCTTCATCCTGGAGAGAAGTGACTAGTGGGGTGCCACAGGGTTCTGTCCTGGGCCCAGTTCTATTCAATATCTTTATCAATGACTTGGCATGCTTCTCAAGTTTGCACATGACACCAAATTAAGAGGGGTAGCTAATACCCCAGAGGACAGGATCCTAATTCAAAATGACCTTAACAGATTAGCAAGCTGGGCCAAAACTAACAAAATGAATTTCAACAGGGAGAAATGTAGGATACTACACTTGGGCAGTAAAAATGAAAAGCACAGCTATAGGATGGGTGACACCTGACTTGATGGCAGTACATGTGAAAGGGATCTAGGAGTCTTAGTGGACCACAAACTGAACATGAGTCAGCAATATGACGCGGCAGCTAAAAAAGCCAATTTGATTCTAGAATAGAAGGCATGCTTATCAGATTTACAGATGACACCAAAATATTGGGGAAAGGGGTAGCAAATACCTCAGAGGACAGGATCCAAATTCAAAATGACCTTGACAGATTGGAGAGCTGGATCAATATTAACAAAATAAAGTTCTACAGGGATAAATGTACTACAACCAGGCAAGAAAATGAAATGCAGAAATATAGGCTGGGTGACACCCTGGCTTGGAAATAGTATATATGAAAAGGATCTAGGGGTCTAAAGACCACAAGCCAACCATGGCTCAACGGTGTGATGTGGTGTCCAAAAAAGCCAATACAGGTCTAGACAACATTAATTGAGAAACATAGTGTCCAGATTAAAGGAAGTAGCAGTGTCACTCTATTCTGCTACTGTGTCTAGTTCTGGGTACCACCCCGTTCAAGGAGGATATTGACAAGCTGGAACATGTCCAGAGAAGGGTGACTAAGATGATCAAAGGCTGGAAACCAAGCTTTATGACAAACAACTTGAGAGCTGCATATGTTTAGCCTGGAGAAGACTGTGAGGTGAGCTGAAAGCTATCTTTAAATACATGAAGCATATCATGTAGGTTCTCTCTCTGGCTTTTCTTCACAAACGAAGATTCAGGAAGGACTCGTCATGTAGAAGATGGAACCATATATGCAAAGATACTGCTCCAGAGACTAGAACACAAACCAATAGATTTTATCACCAATGGGTATTGGAAATTGCCTCTAAGAAGCTAAGCATGGAAGCAAGAAAAAGATTTTGTTCCTTGACTGCCAGTCTTTCAGGGCATTAATGTATCATGAATGTGGATCTATGTGAATAGGCAAACAATTTTTTTTCAAAAAGAAAGAAAGCTTGTGACATATTAGCAGTGCCTAAAGTGTCATCCATGAGAATAAGACGGGACACAAATCAAATAAATATGCTATAGTAAATTAGCAAAATTGCAGTTTTACTTCCTAGCTATGGTGTGCTACTGTCTCTCTCTCTCTCTCTCTGGCTTTTCTTCGCAAACGAAGATTCAGGAAGGACTCATCCCGCGCCTTCTGCAAGCGCGCTGATGACTAAAAAGGCCAATCCGAGATAAACAAGTCCGGTTGCAAAAAGTGCAGCAGAAGGTCTCCTTGGGTGATGTTTTTGGGTTGTGATTCTTTCTGCGTTGTCGTTTCTCTTCAAGACTTGTTCGTCGTGAGTTCTCAAATAAGGCTGCAGCATTGTGGATAGTGCGTCTCCATGCCTCCCGATGTGAGGCCAGGGCGGACCACCGTTGGTGATCAATCTGGCCAAGCCTGAGATGTTGTTTCAGGGAGTCCTTGTATCGCTTTTTTGGAGCGCCCCTCCCACGCTGACCCGTGGCGAGTTCTGTACTTTACAAATAAAGAGATCATGGCTACTGACCTCTTTTCCACTTTAGCTTTAATGCATTATACAAAATAATTTTGTTTTAGAGAAAAGGGTTAAACACACACACACACACACACGTCTGTACCAGGTGTCATATATATGAGGTCCACTACTTGGGTGGATGGCCATCTGTCGGGAGTGCTTTGATTATGTATTCCTGCAGGGTAAGGGGGGTTGGACTAGATGGCCATTGTGGTCTCTTCCAGCTCTATGATTCTATGACTCTATGATTCCGAAACAATTAACATCTGATGGAGCGTGGGGGTTGGGGAAACAAATGTGAAAGACCAACCCAACCCAAGACTGGCTATATTTGCATTGCTAGTGTGCCTATGAGCCCAACCTGACTTCCAGGCCTGAAAAGCTTGAGCTTGCAGCAGGCACCGGAGTAAAATCAATACAACACGATAATGGGTCTTTGGCTCAGAGGGTTAGTAGTGCTTTTAGCCAGTTGCAAATAGGCTGGATTCCCATGCATAGAAGCCCACAAAAGTAATTTACATGCAGGCAGAGCTTGGAGCTCATTGCTCAATAGACATGCGCACACACACACGCACACGTGCACACACACACACACATATATATATATGGGGGTGCAAGGCAGAACAGAAGCACACGTCTGATAGCAACCCAAAAAGTCTTCTCCAAGCCAACATAAACATGTCTGATAGCAACCCAAAAAGTCATACTGGGCACATGATTTGTTTTGTTTGCAGTCAAGAGGCCCCCAGTCCCACTTTAAGGCACAAACTGGTAAAAGAGTCATTCCACAACTGCTGCCTCATCATCTAAGGAGGCATTTATTTCTGGTTCTTCCAGTGTAAGACTCCAGGAAGAACAAGCTTCAAGGTTGACATTTGGAGCCTCATCAATCCAGAGTTTGAAATGTTCCTTTTGGAGACTACCACTCCCAAGCAGCACAACCAATGGGGGATTCTGGGATGTGTTGTCCCCAGAAAATAAACTTTTCCAACCTCTGGAAATGGCAGTATATTTAACCTGCTGTTAATGTCAAAGGGGATATTGAACAAGAAAGAAGGAAGGACAAGGCTAACACCTTATGGGCACAGTAGCATTGTCAGTGCCAGCTTGCCCAGTCAATTGGATCATGCCTCAGCAGAAACCACCTAGATGTGTTCATGGCCAAAGAGAGATTAAAATCAAGGATGCTCTCATTTGTAGTTCAATGTCTCACCCAATATGCTACACAAAATTTTGGATGGCCCTGATTCTCCAAGTGCTACACTGCACTAAGAGGGCAGCCTTTATAGAAGGAAGGAGCAGAAATGCAAGGAGGCTCTCCCACAGTTACTGCCTGGGTACTTCCAGCTCCGTGCAGCTGAGCTTCAATGGCCTGTTTCCAGATCAAGACACAGATGTCAGGCCCCTTTTGAAAATGCTGGCACAGCTTGGGATCCTTGTCTAATTCAGCGTGTAGCAACTTCTTGCTTTCTTAGAGAAAGGTAAACATTTTTTGTTGCATCTTATTCAGCCTCCTTGAGCCTATTTAAAAAAATAGCAGGAGAAGTAGCAAAGTGATTTTCCTTGGGTTTTTTCCAGGCTGTAAGGCCATGCTCTGGAAGAGTTTACTGCTGATGTTTTGCCTGCCTCTGTGGCTGGCATCTTCAGAGAATGGTTGGGTAGGAGTGTGTGTGGAGTTTATATACTGTGAACCCCTGTTGCGGAGTATATGTAAATTTGTGCATTTGAATGGCTAGTTTCTGGGTGTAGATACGCAAGGAGGATTAGTGTCTGTTTGGCTAATGGTTGGTTGATGGCCCATTATCTGCTGGAAATCCCCCTGTCCCTGGGTGGAATTCCTTTGCTATAACAGTGTAGTGTGATAATCTCCATAGAGTTGGAAGAGACCACAAGGGCCATCCAGTCCAACCCCATTCTGTCATGCAGGAAGACACAATCAAAGCATTCCTGACAGATGGCCATCCAGCCTCTGTTTAAAAACCTTCAAAGAAGGATACTCCACCACACTCTGAGGCAGCACATTCCACTGCCGAACAGCTCTTACTGTCAGGAATTTCTTCCTAATGTTGAGGTGGAATCTCTTTTCCTGTAGTTTGAGTCCATTGCTCCATGTCCTAGTCTCTGGAGCAGCAGAAAACAAGCTTGCTCCATCCTCAGTATGACATCAAATATTGAAACATGGCTATCATGTCTCCTCTTCACCTTCTCTTCTCCAGGCTAAACATGCCCAGCTCTCTAATCCGCTCCTCATAGGGCAAGGTTTCCAGACCTCCCACCATTTTGGTCACCCTCCACTGGACATGCTCCAGCTTGTCAACATCCTTCTTGAATTTTGGTGCAGAATAGAGTGGCACCATTACTTCCCTCTAGCTAGACATTATACTCCTATTGATGCAGCCTAGAATCACATGGGCTTTTTTTAGCTGCCGCGTCACAGGGCTGACTCACATTCAGCTTGTGGTCCACTCAGACTCCTAGATCCCTTTCACATCTACTACCATCAAGCTAGGTGTCACCCATCCTATATTTGTACATTTCATTTTTACTGCCCAAATGTAGTATCCTACATTTCTCCCTGTTGAAATTCAACAAGTGTTGAGTTTTGATTCTGCAGTGTCTCTTATGTTCTTTGATTCGTGTTTGCACACTGCATTTAGTGGTCCGTATGTAAACTTGTCCACAGCTGCATGGTATGCGGTAAAATCCTGCAGCTGTGAGACGGTCCCTTTTGTCCTTCGCTGAGCATAGCATTTCTTGGATTTTCTTGGTTGGTCTGTAGATTGTTTGGAGGTTGTGTTTCCTCATCAGTTTCCCTATTCTGTCTGTGACTCCTTTGATATATGGTAAAAATATCTTCCCTTTGGGTGGCTGTTTTTCTTCATTCCTGCATTTTTTTTTCTGGGTCTGGCTGCTCTTGTGATGTCTGATCTGGAGTAACCATTTGCCTGTAGGGCCCAATTTAGGTGCCTCAGTTCATCCTTCAGGTAGTGGGGTTCGCAGATCCTTTTTGCGCGGTCTACCAATTTTTTTATTGTGCTCCTTTTTTGTCCTGGGTGATGATTGGAGTTCTTGTGTAGGTATCTGTCCAATCATAAATACAGACTGTTACTTTATACAGCTCAAACTGTCCACCTATCTGACTCCTTACTGCCTACCTCTGAAAGTCCATGGCTCTCAGTGGTCTTGTGCAGAGAAAGCTCTCTCCCATCATTGCTTGTCAAATCTTCTAGGTGCCTCACAGGGAAACTAAGGCATTTTGCACACAAAGTATGGACTGTACCACTAAGCCCAACCAAGCTGCAAGATGGAGTGAAGACAGGGGCTTATTTTTCCAGCTTGTCCTGGAGGCTGAGAAAGGAGCAAAGGGGTGCACCCAGCTATGGACTTAGATGCATTGGGGTAAGATTCAATCTTTTGGGGGAGGAGGCTCCAGCAGCCATAAAGACTATGATTGATCACCAAGGCCGGGCAACATTTTGTTGATCCTTAAAGAAAACATTCTCAACTGAAATATGAAGGGGAAAACAAGAATCCTCTGAAGTCCAGAAGATCAACTTTCCATTCCCACAGGGGATACGTTCACAGAATTACCAAATATACGTGAAACCGTGTATAACAAGTAAACCACCAATAATACCACAGAATTGTGCTGGAGGACCTAGAAAATGCCTAGAGAGAACACCTCTCTGGGCATCTGTCATGACTCTATGGTCAGCTTTGGCAGAGGCTGACCACAGAGTCATGCCAGAGACCACCTCTAGTACAACTTTATGGTCCTCCAGATGCCTAGAGACCTCCCCTCCCCACAGCAAGTAAGTGAAACTGAGGGTACCAATCCCACGTAAACAGGGGGGGACCTGTATATGCAGAACACAATACCATGAAAGCTGAAAATGCCTGTTGCAAATGTTAATCTAGGAACATGCAACAGCTAACAGACTGAACTATTTAACACCTGACTTGATCTCCACTTGGACTAGCGCTTCCAACTTGTCTTTTAACTACAGTAGGCCCTCAGTATCTGCTGGGTTTTGGTTCCAGGGCCCCCTGTGAACACCAAAATCTGTGGATGCTCAAGTCCCATTATATATAATGGTATAGTAAAATGGCATCCCTTATATAAAATGGCAAACTACAAGGTTTGTTTTTTGGATTTTTTTTTTTTAATTTTTCAAGCCATGGGTGGTTGACTCCATGGATACAGAGGGATGACTGTACAAGAAACATAGCCAGCCAGCATCAGTACTAGGAGTCCAGGAGGAACCCTAGAGGGCCAGGGAACTGAAAAAGTGCAAATGCTCCATCTTGTCTCCCCACACGCAGCTTCATTTTCACAATTTGTCAGTTCAGATACAATGGTCATGTATGGCTACTATCAAAGTGCAAGGCACAGTTAGTGCTAAATACCAGTTCCACATTCTGATTCAGAAAGGAAATCTTTTGCTTTAGGTTTGACAATTCAGACATCATGGTCACTTTGACTACTGAAACTGCCAACTGAACCAGAGACCAGAGAGATTTCATGAGCCCACGCAGCCTGATTCCAATTATCTAAGCCACAGAATGGGGGATTGCCTGAATTAAGCTGTAGTGTTTGCTCTTATCCCCAAATAACCTGACTGGAAACAGTTAAGAATAGCCAATTCTCCAAGGAAAGAGAAGGTACATGGAATGACTTCTCACATGCCATCTTTCCCTAAAGAACATGATTCATAGGAGCCTGATGTCCCAAGGTGGCATGGCTGGCAAGTCATTTTTAGTGGCAATATCTACAGAAAGGGAAACCAGTCAGAGGAGACACTACCAGTACAGCTCTGGGGGACTGAATTCAGCCTGTAGGCTTTGTGTTCTTATTTTTCCCACTGGGGTAACTTTTCCCCCCAGTCAATTGAAAATATTGGGATAAAAATCATCTCTCACAGGAAAGTAACCTGACAACACAATCCTAGGCATGAGTTCAATTGGAACTTACTCCCAGGTATGTGAGTATATAGGACATCTGTTATTCTGTTTTCCCCCCTGATGTTACACATAAGCATTTTTTATTTTTATTTTTATTTTTATTTTTTTTGGTGGACAGTTTGGTGGGGGGATTCCGTTTTACTATCCTGGGAATTTTATGTGGGGCAGGAGAACTGACCCAAAATTCATGCTTGATTTTGTTGGTGATATAAAGTTCAAGACTAGCAAGTACTGTGTGATGTTGTACCCCGCCCCGATTCTGAGGAGAGAGGTGGTTAATAAATAACTAAGTATTATTATTATTATTATTATTATTATTCTTTTAGTTCACAGACTTGGGAATAAAAACCCTTGAACTAACAGAAAATAAATTATTTACTAACATGGGGATGTGAAGACTCATGCTTGTGAGATCTCTCTTTATTTTTTACTACAGCATGAAGAACTACTAGCCAGAGCCTTGTGCAAAACACATCCACTCAGACATTTGTCCTGTGTGTCAGAATAGAAGATGAATGGAGCTCACTGTCCCTCCAAACATTCAGTCTTTCTTTACTTCAAGATTTCTGTATTTCAGTACTATAACCTTAGGGATGGAGCCAGTGTCAAATCCCTGCTTAGCCATGAAAACCCACTGGGTGATCTTGGCCAAGTCACAGACTCTTAAGCCTTACAAAACCGCATGATAGATTTGCCTTAGAGCCATCGTGACTTGAAGGCACACAAGAACCACCTGAGGAAGCAGCCATTTTGCTCCCACTATTCTGAAACAACTTGCCTGAACCCCTTGCCATTCTACTGTACATCAGCCAGTCAACTCATACCTAAAGTATGCACCCTTTTAATTATTTTTGTACACTAAGAAACCCTGCCTTCCAGCCAAGTAGCTCCACTGCTTCCACCTAGAATAACATCAGTTATACAAGTTTCTTGTAGTACATAAGATGGGCATGTCCAGTGGTGGCTCCTTTCTGGCTAGATGGACAGACAAGTATTAATTTTGTATTTTAAATTTGTCTGTTTGTAGACAGTCAATATATGGAATCCTGTGTGCCCTTACTGTAGCAAGGAGACTCATACTCCAAGGTTGAAAAGGCAAATATTCACCACTCAGTCCTCAGTATGGGAAGAGCTTTATTACTTTATCAGTGCATGATTTTACAGACATTGACTTGAAGCAATAATTTCAGAACATGCAGTCAGCTTTATATTAATGTATATGGCCAGCCCCCAATACTATTTGTAGAATCTTATTGCCTCTCTCTTCTCTCTCTATTTGTATTTATAATAAAGTATACTTTTTTTTAAGTTACAGAAAACTGGGGGACTTCTGCTCCTTTGTTTGGATTTGAAAAAGTTTATGTTTTTTGGCGACCCTTCCATAACAACTGGGCAACAGACAAACTGCCAATCTGTAGAGACAACATGTAAAGACAACAACAGATGCTTTGCAACAGTGGGTGCTAAAACTTAACCAAGAATACAGCTAGGAAGGTCTCAATAACGCCAGGAGGCCACAGTCCTGCTGTACTGGTTGTCCTCTACTCTGCAACCTATATTTTCTTTATTAACACCTGTGACAACTCTGTGGACTCCTCTTTACCTAGTATCTAGAGAAGACATATGCTACAAGAAAATGAGCAAGTGCTGCAGACAAAAAGGATGTTCTACAAATCTTCCTGTTTCCAGAGCAGATAGCTGGCCTGGAGGAAAAACTGAGCAAGCAGGAGGAGAAAGATTCTCCCTCTTCTTGGTCTAAATGGTAAAATACTCAGCCTTCATTGCAAAGAAGGAACAAGAGCAAAATCCCCCCAGTGGCATCAAAGATACATCACCAAAGACTTTAAAAAGCTTCAACAAAAACATTCAATGGGATTAAAACCACTTGCAGATTCAGTGACATATGGCCATCCCATGTTTGGGACAGAAGGAACAAGAGGAGGATGTGGGGATGGGAGGGGATGGAGTTAGAAGAGATATCCTGGAGTCAGATATATCAATATCTGAAAAGAACACACCACACAAATACACTACTGTGGCAGGGAGGTAGAACACACTGAAAATCCTGGCTTTCAACTGCCTTTTCCCTTCTTCTCTAGGGGTGAATACTAAAATTCAGCACAAACATCTACAATCAGGAATCCCAGTTATTTTGCCATCCTGGCAATAATGTCAAAAAGAATAATCTCTCTCTCTCTCTCTCTCTCTCTCTCTCTCTCTCTCTCTCTCTCTCCATACAGATACAGACAGACAGACAGATCAGGGCAATACATTTTATTGCACACACTCATTCCCTGGTTACTTTAAACCCCAGTTTCTCTTTGATACAAGGAGCAAGTTTGCTCCCCTGCCACAAGAGAAACATGCATGGTGGGCCCCAACCCCTCTGCAGAGAATGAAATCAGCTTAAGCTTCCAATAAATTTAAGCTCAATTATTCAAAATGCAGGGGTGTTGGTTTCTTCCACTCCCTCAACACTCCTGAGCAATTAGCACTTGACAGCACAGATGCAAAGGCAGGCAGGTTCCTGCTGGGAGTTCACAGGCCCTAACGGGTGGCACATTGATCAGTATTCAATGCAAACGGGCTGGGCACAAGCTAAATGCACGATCTGAGCCAACAGTGGGGCAGCACTCCAACTGGCAGGTCCTACAGCCCGGACAGACTTCTTGCCTATTTGAGGGGTGCAAAGATATCCACACACACTTCCCGCCACCTGCTGCCTCTAGCATCTCCTCCAACAACTCCACTTAGTCTGCCAGGTGCAGAGATCATCAGCCAAAGTCACCATTCAAGGGTTAAGTGAAATGGTATCACACACACAGAAAAATTAATAATTCCCCATCTTGTGGTGGCTCAGCTGTATACAGAATGAAAGGGCAAAGAGAGGGGGGGGGGGACAAAGAGCACGGCGCATGCCGGCGAAGCAATCACCTGGGAAAGGAAAGGAAAAACAGTCCTGGAGAAAAGCTGGCATCCACCCTGATGAAACTGCATACCGATCCTCGGATGCTTGGAACTAAAGCACCATCTATGCTAACCTCTGCATCCATCTCAACCCTCCTGCGTACCCCACCCAAATACCAACCTTCACCCCCAAGACTCTTCTCCCAACCCCTCCCACTGCACCATCATGGGCCTCCACAGCCCATCCCATGCATTGCAGCCTATAATCAACATCAAATGAAAACAGCCAGCAGCAAAACCACACGCTTTCTCTCTCTCTCTCTCAAACACCAAGTCTCAAACCTGTATTCCTCCTCTGCCACTTGCTGACTTCAAGTGGGGGTGGGGGGGAAGAGAAATCATACCACATTTCTCCCACCCTCCTCGTTTGATTTCACAACCCAAACCAGTGACCAGGCTCTCACCAGCACCCCTCACATTGCTGCTCATCAGTATCCAAGCAATGTCATTTCCCCCACCCCATTCATGAAACCCCTAACCTCCCTCTTTCTCCTCCTCCCAAACCTGTGGTCCTCCATGCTTCCACCATGCTCCTGCTATGGGCTCAACAAGGGACGTGCTGATCACCCACCAAACACGCCCCTTCGCCTGATTCACTTGGCACACATCCAACTTAAAGAGCCCAGCCCTCCCAAAAAAAAAAAAAAAGATGGAAGACCACCACCCCGGAAGCCATACCCTGCACCATTCCTTTTTGCCTGCCTGCCAATGCAATCCAAACACACACACACCCCAAAAAAACAATAATACCAAGAATAAATGAAGAGACATTGAGCCAGCACCCTGAAGACCAGAAATCCAAAGCAGTTCCTCACTCCACCTTCATTAATCTGAGTAAAAAACAGATCTGACACCCACACAGTAACCGCACACACACCGCAATTCTGGATTGGGGGAGGTTAATCTCAGGAAGGAAAGAGACTGCCTTAAACCCAGAAGTGGACGGAGGTGTCCTATGGGGTGAGAACAGCCCATTCTCCCCACAAGCGGTGGGAAAGGCGATACAGTGAGACCAGGCTGGGCGTGGAGGAAGCCACCTGCCTGAAGACCGATGGGCAAGAACAGGTGCCAGGCAGAGGGGGGATGGGAAGGGACCAGGACAGAAGGGGACAGCCACGCAGAGACCCTCTGAACGGGGGACAGGATGACCTCCAAGCAACGGCTATGGGGGAATGGGAGGTAGAAACAGGCAGGGCTGCCAGGAAAAGGTATAGAGGGAGAGGGGCAGAGGGTAAAGAATGGCACTGCCCTCTCAATCATCCCCCTCCCCAGAGCTCAGAGAAACTGCAAAGGTGGTGGGTGGGATACAGTGCTCTGGAAAGATGGTGTGGGGTGAGATTTACGCTTCAGAGCTTTAGGGTAGATCCACACAGCTCGGCACACCAGCATGTGGGAAAGGGCCTCAGAGGAGTCCACACTTATGGGCCTGGAGCAAGAGAGGGGTCAGGGAAGAGCGTGCAAGCAAAGTTTCTGGGCTGGTGAGAGAAAAGCCCCCCCCCCAAGAATTGAATGGAACCTGATAAGAGGGGTAAAAGCCAACAAGACTGGCATATGTATCCCTTCAGGATGCCCTTTTGGGAGGAATAAACTGGAAGGGTATCACTCCATCCCAAAACTGGGTGCGGGGGAGCAGGAGGCTTGGTTGTCCATGACAGTAACCCTTTATTGGAGAGGAACTTGGGGTAGCTGGGGGGCAATGCATCAAAAATCCCCCTCTCTCCCCACTCCAGAGTGGGTGGAGCACATGGCAAAAAAGAGAGGAACCCAAGAGAAGGAAGGCAGGACGAAGAGAATCTGGTGAGGCATATCTCCCAAAATCATAAATTGGGGGGATGGCAGTGGACTCCTCCAAAAAGGGGGGGAGAGAAGGGGACCAGAGAGGCAGAGGATGATGGATGAAGTAAGAAGCAGTGATATTGCAAAGATGAAGGAGATGACAAAACACCAGGGGAAGCACCAAGCGGAATTGCCCCAAGGATCTGTCTCTTAAAAGAAGAGGAACAGAAAATGGGTCTAAGGTGGTGAGGGGAGAGGGGAAAACTGCCCCTGAACTGGGGGAACCATTCCTGCCCCCCCCCCGTGGGTTTTTAAAGTGCCAAAAGAAGGGAAGTGGGCTGGAAAGGGGTTGTCCCCCACCCCTTCTCCTAAAAAAAAGGGCTGCAAAGGAGGAGGGATTGCTGAGAGGTCCCCTTTCTGTATTTTTTTTTAAAGAGGGGGTGCCCTAAATGAGCAAAGTGGGGTGCCACTCCCTCCCCCGTTTCAAAAGGGGGATGCAAATGGGGAGGGGGGCTGCCATGATTGGAAAGAAGCAAAAATAAGAATCCGAGGATGATGGGAGGACAATTTGGAGGGCGGTGAGAGATTCCAGTTCTGCAGCTCCCCTCCCTTCCAGAAGGAAATACTGTATATTGGGGTGCGGTTTTTCTGGTTCAGTCTCCCCCCTCCCTTGAAAAACCCAGAGAAAGCAGGGCTATGGGGCCTGGCCTCTCCATCAAAGGGTGTGCAGTGGAGGCCAAAGGGGGGGGGCTGAGGCGAGGGGGATATTTTGGGGAAGCTGAGGTGAGGAGGATATTGGGGGACTGAGATGAGGGGGATATTGGGGGGACTGATGTGAGGGGGATATTTTGAGGAGTTGAGATGAGGGGAATATTGGGGGGCTGAGATGAGGGGGATATTTTGGGGAGTAAGGCGATGGGGATATTTTGGGGGGCTGAGATGAGGATATTGGGGGGACTGAGGCGAGGGGGATATTTTGGGGAGTTGAGATGAGGGGAATATTGGGGGGGCTGAGGCGATGGGGTTATTGGGGGATTAAGGCGATGGGGATATTTGGGGGGGCTGAGATGAGGGGAATATTTTGGGGGGCTGAGATAAGGAATATTTGGGGGGGCTGAGGCGATGGGAATATTGGTGGGACTGAGGCGAGGGGGATATGGAGGGGCTGAGGCGCGGGGGGTATTTGGGGGGTCTTCCTACCTCTCCGCCATCTTCTCCCCCGGGCCGGCGGGGTCGTTACCGGGCGCGGCGAGGGGCGGCGGCCCCCGCCCGGCAGCCCATGGCCCCGGCAGCGCTGCGGCTCCCCGCTCCCGCTCGCCCGCCGCCGCCGCCTGGCCACTGACTGACTGGAAGCGCCGGCCAGAAGGAGACGATGCCGCAGCAGAAGCCGCCGCCGCCGCCGCCGCGTCCCGCCGTCACCACCGACAACCGCCGCCAGCCAATCCGAGTCGGCGATGGGCGGAGCCGAAAACAGCATGGCTCCGCCCGGCCAACCCACTCAGAAGGCCTCACGTGTCACCAGGCACGCAAACGCCCTCCCTCGCATCGCCTCATGGGAAGTGTAGTTTCAGGGCCTGGCCTCACCTTTCCCGCCCAGCCACCTGCGTTGGCAGCCATGTTTGTGCACCGCAAGGATGGGAGGAGCGGAGAAAGGATATTCCCTTCTCGCGCTGCACAGTTACTATTACCAACTGTTGCCACGTTACTTCTTGGACTACAACTCCAAGCACCTCCTATATCCAGTATTGTGATCACAGTGACAAGGGAAGTCTGGGAGTCCAAGAAGTACAATAGGAGCCCCCGTATCCACTGATTCATTATTCACTGATTCAGTTATCCACGGGATACAAAACAGCACATCTACCATAGAGTCTTCCTTGAAAATGTGTCCTCTCTAGCCATTTTTAAGGTCCTCCATGGCAACTCTTAAAAGACATTTTAAACTGGAAGTCCCATTATTTTCAATACTGTTGGGTATTATCCACTGTTTTCAGTATCCACGGACACCCCCCCGAACCAATCCCCATGGGTCCTACTATATAACACACCAATCTACACTGCACAAATAATCCATCTTGAAATTGGATTATTTGCCATGGCTCCTTCCTATGGAATCCTGGGATTTTTAGCTTTACAAGGTCTTTCGCCTTCTTTACCAAAGAGTGCTGGTGCCTCACCAAACTACAGATCCCAGGATTCCACAGAAAGGAGCCATAGCAAATAATCCACTTTCAGACTGGATTATTTCTGTAGTGTGGATTCCCACAAGTGACACTAAGCATGAGAAATAATAATAATGCTGCTTCCCTCAAATGTTGAGGAAGGAAGGAAGAAGCAGTGATAAGGAAAGGAAAGCCTTTTTCACACCTGCAGAGACTCTTCTTTGTCATACTTGCCATAGTTTGTATTTGCAGAGTTATCTTTTGCTTAAAACTTCTGCAAAGCCAAGCTTTACTTTTTTGCATTTGGCATGGGAAAGCAGATATCTACATTCACCTAAGGAAGAACACATATTGTGGATATGAACTAATCAAGTCCTGCTTCCATTTGTACTTCTAATAGGATTTGTTTAATAAACATCATCAGGTTTTTAAGTACAGCACTGTATCCAGTTTATGGACTTCTTGAGCAAAAAGATAATCAACCATGTAACAATTTTCAGTTTTGATTATTAGTAACTCTAGCAAGCCCAATAAGTAAGTCTGTAATGAAATAATGAGATTTTATTTCATTATTATCTTTCTTTTAAACCACAGTTTGGAGGATGGTCAGGGTTCATTCATGTTTTAGTTTAAATGTTTTAGTCACTTAGTTTTGTGTAGTGAATTCAGTTTCAGTTTTAACATTGTTTAGGGATGATTTCCTGAGGCAAAGCCCAAAAATCAGTGTGTATAGAGCCATCGTACTGTCTATCCTCCTTTATGGATCTGAAACATGGGTCACCTATCGCCACCACCTACGACTCCTCGAGCGCTTTCATCAGTGCTGTTTACGCACAATCCTAAATATACACTGGACTGACTATGTGACGAATGTTGCTGTCCTTGAGCAAGCAGGGATCACCAGCATTGAGGCCATGATATTGAGAACACAGCTGCGCTGGGCAGGGCACGTTTCTACGATGGAGGACCATCGCCTCCCCAAAATAGTACTCCACAGTGAACTCACCACGGGTCAGTGTAAGAGGGGTGCTCCAAAAAAGCGATACAAGGACTCCCTGAAACAACATCTCAGGCTCGGCCAAATTGATCACCAACAGTGGTCCGCCCTGGCCTCACATCGGGAGGCATGGAGATGCACTATCCACAATGCTGCAGCCTTATTTGAGAACTCACAACGAACAAGTCTTGAAGAGAAACGACAACGCAGAACAAATCACAACCCAAAAACATCACCCAAGGAGACCTTCTGCTGTGCTTTTTGCAACCGGACTTGTTTATCTCGGATTGGCCTTTTTAGTCATCAGCGCGCTTGCAGAAAACGCGGGATGATTCCTTCCTGAATCTTCGTTTGCAAAGAAAAGCCAGAGAGGGATGATTTAGGCTTTCCTTTTCTTTTTGTTTTTTTATTTATTTATTTATTTATTGTATTTATACCCCGCTCTTCAGCTTTTTTATCTTTTTGGTCTTTTTTCTTCTTTGTTTTGTTTATGTATGTTTTAAAATTTAAAAAATATATTTTTAAAAAAGTCTGTAAGTACCATATTTATAAGCTCCATGCTCTCAAAACTAAATACAGGTTACAGCTGGTATAAATACAAGGTAGTTAAACATACACTGCTGTTTATACAGTGGAAGAAACCCTGCAGTACATCACAAGGTATAATTCTATTACAACCTTCCTCTCTTTTACATCATCTCCTTTCATTTCTTAACTTTCCCCACTAAGTCTTTGCCTCAAGAAAATAAAATGCCTTTTTTTGGTCATGCAGTTGCATACTTTCTAACGTTTCACAGCTGAAAACTGGGGGCCCATCTAAACGGTGAAAATACCCTCCCTGGAGTTTGCTGGGAATTTTACCAGTCTAAACAGGATCCAGCACTAATCCACACTATTTAGAAGGAGCGGGAGGCCAAAATAGCAAAAACAATGAGGTAAAAGCCTTCACAGATTTTCCCGTACTTTTTCACAAACTGCTAGGTGGGTGCAGATTTTTGCTCGTTTGGATTATAGAACAATAAAAAATTCGAAGGGAAGCACAAAGTGGAGGCCGGGCGAGAGCAGAGGGGGGGCTTGCTAGGAGGGCAAGTGCCCACTGCCGCCATGTTAGATTTTCACCTGAGCAATTGCTCGCTAAAGCTTGAAAAAGGATCAATGGTTTCTGTTTTCCTTTCATATAAAATTGGAGAATCGCTCTATCGCACCAGCGCACCTTGGGATGACTTAAAAAAAATGGTGGTGGTGAAGAACTAACGCAAGTAAATCACTTTCTGCTGCCATCTGGAATGCAAGGCTTATGGGGGCTTCTGGGGCCAGAAAAACCATCTAGACATGTTGCTGCTGCTGCGAGATGCCAATACTACGGGGTATTTTAGTTTTTTCCCCCTCGTGTAGATGGGCCCTGGGACATGTGACCAAGCAACATCAGAATGTGATCAAGATTGCTGAGAAGGACAAGATTCTGCCCCTTCCTCTCCACTGCCCACTGCTGAGTTGAGTGCACCTTAATCTTGAACTCAGTTTGCAGCAACTGGGGTTATCTATATGGTGAAAATACTCATCACAGAATTTGCTCAGAAAACAAGCTGTCTTAATGGGATCCCGCATTGTCTCACTGTACTGTGAAGGAGGGGGGGCCCAAAAGAGCAAAAAGTATGCAAGCAAAGCATTTGTTGCTTTCCCTGACTTTTTAAAAATGTCCCCTGTGGTATGCGCATTCTCGCTCATTAAGACAAGTTCTTCGACATGTATCACTTCCCCATACAAGAGGGAGCACAAACCAGATTGGCCGGACAAGCATAGGGCTGGGTTACAGGGCAAGCAGCTGCTGCCACCATGTTGGATTTTCGCCTTAGCGACTGATTGCTAAAGCGATAAAGTGGGGGATTTGTGTCATCTTTTTCCCTTTTTTTTTTTTTTTTTGAAAGGTGAAATATCGCTTGTGCACACCATAGAAATGGGTGTTTTTTAAAATTATTCTTTATTCTAATTTGAAAGAAAGAGTAAATAAAGAAACAAAAATAAAAGCAAATTCAAGCATACAATATTATAAATTCCTGTTTTAATTTATATTATTAAATATAAATAATAGATGTTTGGGGTTTTTTTAACTTTGGCTATAGCAGATTTAAAAATGCAAATAATCCACTCACAGCCGCCATCTCAGCTACAGGCATGCAAAGTTGATGGGGGCTGTAAAACCATTTACTCAGGACTGTCCTTTCCAAACAGTGGCTGTTGCTGCCATTCTCCCATTTTCACACCCTACACCTTGTGAAAAGGTCTCCTAACCCTCCCACTAGTCATCTTTTATCGACAAAGCTCTGCCCTCTTGAGGATCCTCCCCTTTAACCTACTGGTTCTTGAGGCAAGTTCATTTCTAACATGGCTCTCACACCTGCTGAGTTTGTGTCTAAACGCTTTTGTTCTCCTTATCAGTACAAGGGGATCTTGTAGCACCTTTGAGACTCCGATACTGTCTAAACAGTTAAAATAATCCTCAGAGAAATCGCATGGAAGGCGATCTGTCTAAACGGACATTCTTATCCATGTGTCTCATTCAGAAAGGGGGCAGACAGATCTACCATAAAGCTCCGAAGGGAAACCTTTGGAGCCTTTCCCGGAGTTTTTAAAAAGCTCCAAAGGCAATGTGAATGTCTGCTCATTTGGACAGTCGCATTCGCGTTGCTGTGATGAGGCAGCGTAAGCTGATTGGCCAGATGAGCATTGGGGCGGAGCTTGCTAATGGGGCAAGTGCCCGCAGCCACCATTTTTTTTCCAGGAGAGTACAGGAGGAAGGCTGTCTCATCCTCTTCTCCCTTACCCGGTTCCCCTCCACCCGATACTGCTGTCGCCACTGCCGGGACCAGGAACTGGGGGGCTCGTATTCTCTCAGTTTCAAAGGTGCTACAAACTCCTCTTGCTTACTGATATTCCAGACTAATGGCTTTGAATTCTTGTTCTCCTTATATTGTTCCGGGTGCTCTTCAGGACCAGGTTATCAATGGCTCAGTTGGATCCATTGCTCCGGGTCATTTACAGACTAGGGACCCAGTGTTGAAGGAAAGAAAGGTACAGCTTTTCTATGCTTCTCCATTCACTTAATTGCCCAATGTTTTTGTTATCAATATTTGGACTTTTTCAGACAATGCTTACCGCACTAGAAGCTTGCGAGAGAGGTACGGTGCTGTCGCGCAGCTGGGTGTCCATTTCGGATGTCGCCGGCCCTCTCGTGGAATCGTCTGTGTCACTTCCATGTATGATTGAAGGCAGCCGCGCCATATTTTACTCACAACTTCCGTGAGTAAAATATGGTGCGGCTGCCTTCAATCATACACGGAAGTGACACGGATGATTCCGCGAGAGGGACGGCAGCGTCCGAAACGGACCCCCTGCCGCGCGATAGCGCCGTACCTCTCTTGCAAGCTTCTAGCGCGGTAAGCATTGTCTGAAAAAGTCCTTTGTCTGTGAGTGGAGCAATTGCATAAAAATGGATAGGGCTTGGGCTCTTAGCCACATTTAGTTGTAGGGTTGAAAATGGATTCACGCATGAGGCTATCTGTTCTGCTGTCTAATATGTTTTGCATTTTATTCATTCTTTAGTTGTTGTTGAGTAGCTTCAAGTTGTTTCTGACTAATGGCAACCCCGAGGCAAACCTATGATGGGGTTTTCTTGGCAATATTTGCCATCACAAAGTATCTGAGGCTAACAGAGTGTGGCTTGCCCAGTAGGCTTCCATAGCTGAGCAGGGATTTGAACCCTGGCCTCCCAGAGTCCTAAACCCATACCCTCCAGTATCCCAGTTTGTCAGAGGCAGTCCTTATTAATCCTCTGTCTTCCCAATTGTTCAGCTTCTTTTAAAAAATCCCAGTTTCTCTCTCCTCCTCCCAATTACTTCCTTTTTCTCCAGGTTACTTCAGCTGGGGCAAACTGACTTCAAAGTACAAAAGTAATTTGCATTCAAGTGTGAGAAAGGAGAGGGCAGAATTTTTCCCTTCCCAGTCAGCTCAGGCAAAATTTTATTTATCTTTGTTTGTTTTATATATCCAATTTTTCTCCCCAATGGGATTCAAAGCAGCTTACAATATAAATTAAAACAGAATGCACTGCTGCAGCTTCTCACAACTTGTGTGTTCTTCCTCATTAATAACTTCTGCCATCTTGACTAAACGTGGTGTTGTTTGGCTACAAATATATGTGAAATATGTTTGTGAAATATGTGAAATATATGCAATCCTACGTTCAAACCACAACACCACACCGGCTCTTTATATATGTGTTTGTTTAATTAATCAGTTTCTCTGGCATGGGTTACACGTGTTCTGAATGAGGCCTCTGTTTTTAGAACTGCTCCAAGACGCCAACCACCTTGATCTACCCATGGTGTATCCCTGACCGCCATAGTTTCTGAACTGCTGTGCCAATGCAGCACAGGGGTGAGAATCATGCAGCTCTCCAGGGATGTCTGTCAATGAAAAAGGTGTGCTACAAAAACAAATGAAATGCAAAGTAGCAACAGGATAGGCATGACGTTGTGTGATAAGTACTGGCTAAATAATGCTAATATATTGCTCCAATTGTGAAATAGCAGCCTCGTGTGATAAAGTCCTGGGTGTTGCTGAAGTAGAACTCTGAGCATTCCTCCCCAATGGCACTACTGGGTAGAACTGCTGGGAGCTGCAGCTCAAAATCACCGGTAGAGTTGCACAATTCCCACCTCTGAGGAAACCAAATAGCAGGTATATTAGAGATCCAGCATGGTGTAGTGGTTTGAGCATTGGACTAGAACTCTAGAGACCCAGGTTTCAAATCCCTGCTCATCCATGGAAGCCCACTGACTGGCCTTGGGCAAGTCACACTCTCTCAGCCTCAGAGGCAGGAAGGCAAAGCCACTCTGAACAAACCTGGCCAAGAAATAGGGTTGCCATAAGTTGGAAACAACTTGAAGGCACACAACGACGACAATACCCAGAGCCCTAATTACTGTACACCATACTTCTGAGGAAGTGGACTGAAATCTAATATGTGATTTAGCTCACAAGCGCCAGTGTTGATTAATTCTCTATTGTCGCACTTTTTCAATTGCTTTTAAAAGGTCCCAGTTTGTCTTCCTTCCAATTGCCCCCTATGTTCTCACTTTACTTCTATTGCTGTAGAGTTCAAACTTAACTCAGTAGGAAGGAGTGAAAAAGGGGGAATGAATCTTGGCCTTCCCAGTAGACCCAGGCAAAAACAGACTGCTGCAGCCTCTCCTACTAACTTTTCCTCATTAGTAACTTTTGCCATGTGGACCACTCTCTGATGTTGCCTACCTGTATGTCTCCCAGTTTTCAGCTGTGAAATGTTAAGAGGATACGGCATAGCAATAGCATGTGGTAAATCCCACTCTTTTAATGGGTCTACTCTAGTTGGGACTAACAACAAGATTAATGCCACAAACCTTGAAGTTCTTTTTGTTAACAAAAAAAAAATTACTTCTACAATTTTTCCTTTCCTTTTCTTTCTTTTTTCTTTTTCTTTTTCTTTTTTTCTTTTTTTCTTTTTTTTGCTGCCTCCCTTTTTCTTTTTTATTGCCAAAAGGTTATGTTCATTTGAGAGTAGTATAAGTGAAGGGAGAAGTTCCTGTTCTATAGCTAAGGTATGATAGTTCTTTATCCAGGTCAGTGTTTTCTTGTCCTTCCAAATAAAGCTTCTGAAATATTTGCAATACTGGCTCATTTCCTGTTTTTATAAAATGTCCTCTATTGAAGCCAGAATATGGCTAAATTGTCCACATTTCACCCATAGACATTTGGAGGCAAAAATGCATATTGTGAAAAAGTGGGGGCCCAGCAGAGGGTATGTTCCTGTGTCCCTCCCGCCAATTCTGGTAGTTGCCAACCTTGGTGTGTGTTTGATAGTTGTTCTTCTAGAGAAAAATAAAGATCAGACATGCAGAAGATAAATTTATACAAATGCACAATTATACAAATAATATTTCTCATACATAACTATTTGCAGATCCACATTGCATTGCTCAAGTGCCTAGAGAGACAATTACTAGCAACCTATGAGTGATTGCACAGACAATTACCCCAGCCTATGAGGGGGGGAAACATATTTTTTTTCCTTATGATATGACAAAGGTTGGTGTGACACAGTAGTGAAAGGCAAAAAGCCTTAACAGATTATTCATTAGCACCGGGGATAGAACAGATTTTTGGAGCGCATAGGCAAAAGAAAACGTGGAATGTAAAATCCTCTCTGATTTCTATTAGAGGTTACTTGGGGCAGTGGCTTTTTGCCATGGATTGCCTCTGAAGTATGGTGTGAAGTTGCTGCTGAAGCCAGAGATGAGGGCAGATGCTGTTTTTCCACAGAGCTGGGGCGGCTGGTGGCTCCCACTTCAAATATCCACCCCAAGGGTTTGTCTAAATGGTGAAAATACTCCTCGTTGAATTCAAGGAGAAGCCTGCCTGTCTTAATGGCAATCTATGTCATTACACTGTATTTGGAAGGGAGGGGTCCCAAAATGGCAAAAACTCTGAGGGAAAAGCCGTCACAGGGGTGGGAGGGTTAGGATTGGGAAGGATTGTTTTAACTTGCTGTTGTTTTAATCCTGTTGTACGCCGCCCCGGTTGCCGAGCAGAGGGGCAGGTTAAAAATAAATAATAATAATAATTATTATTATTATTATTATTTATTCCTGGAGTTTTTGAAAAACAGCGAGGAGGGTGTGCATTCCTCCTTATTAGGACAGCGATTTCATAGGAATCGCTGTCCAGTAGTACAGGAAGTGCGACCTTGATCGGCTGAACAAGCATGGGGGGGGTGGCTTGCTAACAGGGCAAGCGCCCACAGCTGCCATTTTTTTTCGCCTTCTGGGATGGGGAAGGAAGGAGGCTCTCTCGTCCTCTTCCCTTGATCCCCCCCGTGGCACCACCATGGGGATCAAGGAAGGGATGAGGTCTCTATCATCTGTGGGGCACTACGTTTTTTCGAGGGCTCGTGTAGATGAGCCCCAGGTTTTGGCTGATTTTAAAGGTACTATCCAAGGTATTGAAACTGGTTGGGCATCAGGTTCAGCACCTTGGAGAGATCCTTAAAAGCCGGGATTAAAACCTAAGAGTGAATTCACCAGCCTGCTGACTTTGGAGCCACCAGCTTCCATTGCCTTAGAGGAACATACTCAAAGCCAATGTGTTTAATGGTTCAAGGGTTGGAGTAGAGTCCAGAGTCTGAATCCCCAGTCAGCTAGGAGAACCCACTAGGTGACCTTGGGCAAGTTGCACTCTCTCAGCCTTAGAGGAAGGCAGTGGCAAAACGTTGAGGAAATCTGGCCAAGGAAACTGAGCCAGGATGGTGTAGGGGTTTGAGTGTTGGACTAGGACTCTATGAGATCAGGGCTCAACTCCCTGCTCAGCCCTGAAATCCAGTGGGTGACCTTGGGCAAGTCACACACTCTCAACCTCAGAGGAAGGCAATGGCAAACCTCCTCTGAATAAATCTTGCCAAGAAGGCCCTAGGATCCAGTTGTTGTAAGTCAGTCAACTTGGAAATCACACAACAACAACAACAACAACCATGTTAAAGAGTGAGCCACAACTATATTGCAAACAACAAAGTGCACTCGGGGCTTCCTGATATATATTTGCCATATTTTTAATGAGAAACTTACATTTCACGTTTGAATTTACTGTACAACATAATCCTGCAAATGTTTATTTAAAGGTAGGTTCTAATGCATTCAGTGGGGCTGACGAATTTCTTGTGGTGTGTGGATCATAATATGCAATGACATACATATCTAAGGAATTATCACACAAGATACTGATTCTATGGCACAATCACACAAGATGCTCATACTTTTCCCCTTCAAAAACATGAGTTCTGTGCAGAACTTTACAAGCAGCCCTCAGTAGTAAGGAAGGCATTCTGCACATGTTCGGAGGCAATTGGTTCCTATTTCACATATTCCAGCATATAGCCTTTGTGGGGAAAACCTGTAGTTACTGTGTTTGTAGTAACAGTATCAAGCATTTATGTAGTGTTAAAGGTGTTTTGCATACTTACAGTAATTCTTACAACAACCTTGTAAGGCAAGCTGGTTTTATCACCTTTGCATTACAGGTGAGAAGTTCCCAAAGGTGTAATGAAGTATAGTGTAACATTACCATTTGGGGAGAATTCAAGGTCAACCTTTTTAATTGTGTTGAGTTTGCTGTTGCTTTTAAACACACAATCTGGAAGGAGATTCCCTATTCTTTTAACCACCTTTTAAGTTAAACCTTTATGCAGCTACTAAAAGCTGGGGGGAGTGTTATACTACTCAACCCCCCTTTAAGAGCTTGTTTCCATAGTAACAATGATGCCCATTGTCTGTAGGCAAAAAAGATGCTGGCATCACACATTAGTCACAAATCTGCATCAAAATGTTTAGATGGCAAGTCTGAGGGGGATGAAACTTCTGCCCAGCCACCAAGCCTGCAGCCAAAAATGTCTAAAAGTAGAATGAAAGTCCTCATTGCTGAATGCTGCAGTGCTAAGCACATTTAATTAAGAAGTCACCCTTATCCAACCAGTCGGGAGTGATTTCCTGGTCAGCATGCCACCCTGAACAAGTAGCACTGAGTAGCATCAGGCTCAGAAAGTCAGGCCTCATCAACATATGCAGCAGGATGAGGTGACAACGTGGCAGTCCATTAGATGATGAGCTATGTGGACATAAAAACCCCTAAACACCTTGGAACCAGAATGCCTAGTACACGGCCTTTCCCTATATATGCCCAGTTGGCTGCTGAGGTCTTCAAAAGAGGCCTTTCTCGGTAACTAGTAGATTCACAGAGTTGGCAGGGGCCACCACCAGCAAGACCTGCATACATAAAATTATGTTGGAGTTGTAGTTCAACATTCAAACAATTATACCTCACTACTATGGCCTCAATCCTCCTGTTAGTTCCAACTTGGGTAGAGCCAATGACTCAGTTGGATTTACCCAAATGTTGACGCATTGTTCAACAATTGATTGAATGTAGGGTCTCCTTCCTTGGAGGTCTTTAAACAGAGGCTGGATGGCCATCTGCCGGGGATGCTTTGATCGTGATTTCCTGTGTGGCAGGGGGTTGGGTTGGATGGCCCTCGTGGTCTCTTCCAACTCTGCGATTCTATGATTCTATGATTCTATGAATGGATCTATTCTAGCTGGGATTAACTAACAGTATTCCAGCCTAGGTATGCATTTTCAGTGTGAGCAGCTTGGAGACGTCACAATAGCAAGCAGTTATAAGTATGTCAAATAATAAAAATAACTTATGAGCAAGAAAAGAATAGTCATGCTGGGACAGACCAAAGTCCAAACTGTTCCAGCATCAGTTCCCTCAGTGAAAAACCAGATACCTGTCAGAAGGATTACAAACAAGATATATACATACACAACAGTTCACTTGTGTTTTACTACTGTATCACCCTGAACACACTTGATCTGTGGAAGGCTAGGGGGTGCATTTAGGATTGCTAGTTCAGGATCTTCCCAGACCAAAACCAAAGACTAGGTATGAACTGTTGTGTATGTATATATCTTGTTTGTAATCCTTCTGACAGGTATCTGGTTTTTCACTGAGGGAACTGATGCTGGAACAGTTTGGATTTTGGTAGGAGCTGTTTGGCAGTGGAACACACTCCCTCGGAGCGTGGTGGGGTCTCCTTCCTTGGAGGTCTTTAAACAGAGGCTGGATTGCCATCTGTCAGGGATGCTTTGATCATGATTTCCTGCGTGGCAGGGGGTTGGACTGGATGGCCCTCGTGGTCTCTTCCAACTCTGCAATTCTATGATTCTATGAACCTTGGTCATGTGAAGGAGGAAACATTTAGTCTAGCCCACTTGCATCTAGAGGGGGACTAAATAGTCTAAAGGCACCAGATCCCATCTGATCTTGGAAGGTTAGCATGGTCAGCCATGGTTAGTACTTGGGATGGGGGACCACCAACAAATATCAGGTGCTGTAGGCTATATTTTAGAGGAAGGAACTGGGAAAGCCTTGCCTAAGAAAACCCTATGAAATTAATAGGGTCGCCACAATTAGACAGGTATTTGAAGGTGCGTGCGCAAGCACACACGCTGCTTCTAGCCAGAAAGTGGATGCAGAGTGGAGGATGAGTCCTGGCACCACTATGACTACAAGGAAAGGAGGAAGCTAACCTCTTGGAGAGTCTTCGCAAATTGCAGCAAGAAACAAATTTCACTTTGCCCATTGTAGTAAGCTGCTACTCTCCTAGCTGAGCTGGTGGTTTGCTCACAGCCTTTTCCTCTTGCCTGGAGCTGAGCCTCCCAAAACTAGAGAATTTGCACCCTTGCCTCCTGCCTGGAGACACCCCACAAAAACTGGAGACTCAGGGCCAGGGCCTGAGATCCGGCAACCCTAGGCACATTAGTACCCCTGCGAAAGCTGTTGGAGGAAGGGGACTTCCATTACCCTCCCATGGAGGTCTCTCTCTCTCTCTCTCTCTCTCTATATATATATATATATACACACACACACACACACACACACACACACAAATGTCTCAGGACACCTTCTGGGGGAACAGGGGCATTTTTGCTATAGTTTGTCCCCACTCCAGTTGTTCTAGACTTAGCAAATAACTTTTTTACAATAGCAAATGATCTCTGCTGGACTAAAAGAAGTTCTTGGCTAGCAGGGCTGGCCTGAGGATTCTGGGAGTTGTAGTCCAAAAGAAATAACTTTTCCACTTTGGAGGTAGTTGAGTGTATGTTGTTCTGCACTTTCTCGAGTGCCCATTGAAGGGCAAAATATTATTATATATATATAAAACACATACCATGTCTTCATCATAGGACTGGGAGTGACACATTAAAGGGTAGAGCTGGATTTTTGGCAGTGTAGATTTTCCTTGGTTTTTTTTTTTCCAGGCTGTGAGGCTGTGTTCTGGAAAAGTTTCTTTCTGACGTTTCACCTGCATCTGCGGCTGGCATCTTCAGAGAATGGTTGGGTAGGAGTGTGTGGAGTTTATATTTCAGATATTTCAGATATTGCAATATATAGGCATCTGAAGATGCCAGCCACAGATGCAGGCGAAACATCAGAAAGAAACTTTTCCAGAACACAGCCTCACAGCCCGGAAAAAAACCCAAGGAAAATCTATGGATGCCGGCTGTGAAAGCCTTCAACTTCACATTGTTGGCAATGCCTCTGTGAGTTATTTCTCAGATTAAAAATACATGAACCAAAGAGTTTGAATTCCATCATTCAACATCTGGAGCTTGCAGCTTAGGCAAGCAACTATATGTGTCCTGTCTAGTCACCCCTCCTCATTCGCAGAAGAGGCGCACTCAGATTCTTCCCCAAAGAAAAATAACCACCCTCATTAGATATGTCAGAGTCCAGCTGTCGGGCCCAATTAAGTGCAGCAGATATAAGGTTATTTCTGACAAGGGTGATTCTTCCATCTTTGGCGGGGAAGGGCTTGAGGGTCAATCAGGGAAAGATCAAATCTGTGTGTGTGTCAATTCCTTCTTCTATCCTCCCATGCTAAAAGGGAACCTCTTGGCTCAATAGCTCTAATTTCACTGAAAGACCAAGCAGATGCTGAGCTTTGGCTGCATGGAGAGCATCACTCCCCACCATTTGTAATTACTGGGAATCTAGAAACTCTTAGGAACAGAGGGCTGATTTGAATGCACCAGTGCCACCAGACCCCTGAGCCACTGCGGACTTCTGCCTCTAGTTATTTATAGATAAGAGATGGGTGGGTGGGTAAGAAAATGCAGGACTCTTGCTTCTGTGGGTACTGAAAGAGGCTTTATTCACCCACCCAACCCAGCATGGTGTGGGTTTGGGGATGAAGGGAGTTATAATCTAAAACAGGTAAGGTTGCCGGGTTTTCTTCAGAGCAATGTGAGACAGGCCAGCTCAAGATTGGTTGGGATGGAAGAGGCAAGCCCACATAATGCCACTTCAGGTTTTGTGAGAGGAAGGCCTCTTGCCAAATCTCATGGCTCTAAGTTTGTCACTTCAAGATCATCCATGGCCCTGAGGTTTACAGGCCAAAACCTGAGATCTAGGTCTTGTCTTTATGAGGTAATAAAATGTAGATTGATGCGCAGTTGATTTGACTGCATTTGATGTTCAAATGGGCATGCCTGTGAATCAAGATGACAGGCACGAATAAATTACTAATGTTTTTATTCTTACCCGTTGCTGCTATGGAATAGTATTTTTAAAAGCAAAAACAAATCCAAGGCTTAATTAAACATAAAACAAAAAAAGAGGCAGTTTCATCTCCTCAGCACACAATCTCTATGGCGAAAATCCAACATGGCGGCTCCAGGTGCTGCCTTCCTGGCAAGCTCCACTCCCTGCAAACATTCAACCAATCAGCTTTCCACTTCCACTCTTATCAGGAAAGTGCAGCAAAGAGAATCATTTGTCCCAAAGAGCAGGAAGGTACATTTCCTTCAAAGATTTTGCCCCCCTCTCCTTCCGAATATAACAAAATGATGTGGGATCCCATTAGACAAAACATATTCTCTTTGAATTCTATGAGGAATATTTTTGCTGTATAGACAAGCCACTAGGCACAGCCCCTGGTGATGTCATTAACCATTATGCATTAAGGACCAACCACTGTTCTTCACAGTTTGTTATTCAAACACACACACACAGATAGAGAGCAAACTTATTTTCCTGTTTAGAAATTAATACAGAAGTCTTAACTAAAGGGGCTATTTCCAGACTAAGATGAAGTAAAATGAGCAAATTATTCCTTCTCACCTCCTTAGAGATAATGAACATGTTGCTGTTGTTGCATGCCTTCAAGTTGTTTACAACTTGAGGCGACCATTAGGTGAAACTATCATGGGATTTTCTTGCCAAGATTTCTTCAAAGGGGGTTTGCCATTGCCTCCCTCTGAGGTTGAGAGAGTGTGACTTGCCTAAGGTCACCCAGTGGGTTTCTGTTGCCGAGCAGGAATTAGAACCCTGTTCTTCAGAGTCGTAGTTCAATGCTTAAACCACTGCACCACACTGGCTCCTCATAATGAACATGACCACCTGCTTTTAGCCAGAGGTTGGATGTAAAAAAGCTAAAAAAAAGCCAATGTAATTCTAATAGAAGTATAGTGTCTAGATCAAGGGAAGTAATAGTGCCACTCCATTCTGCTTTGGCCAGACCTCACCTGGAATACTGTCTCCAGTTCTGGGAACCACAATTAAAAAAGGATATTGAGAACCTGGAACGAGTCCAGAAGAGGGTGACCAGGATGGTGGGTGGTCTGAAAGCCATGCCCTATGGGGGACAGCTTAGGGAGCTGGGTATTTTTAGCCTGGGGAAGAAAGGTTAAAGGGGAGATGATAGCCATGTTTAAATATTTGAAGGGATGTGATACTGAGGAGGGAGCAAGTTTGTTTTCTGCTGCTCCAGAAACTATGACATGGAGCAATGGATTTCAAACTACAAGAAAAGAGATTCCACCTTAACATTAGGAGGAATTTCACGATGGTAAGAGCTGTTTGGCAGTGGAACACATTGTCTGGGAGTGTGGTGGAGTCTCCTTCTTTGGAGGTTTTTAAGCAAAGGCTGGATGGCCATCTGTCAGGCATGCTTTGATTGTGTGTTCCTACATGACAGGGGGTTAGACTAGATGGCCATTGTGGTCTCTTCCAACTCTATAATTCTAAAGCAGAACGGAGGATAAGCCCTGGTGCCGCAGTAACTGGGAGGGAAAGAGGACACTAACTAAACACAAAGACGCCCCCTGGTGACTCTGGAAAAGTTGCAGCAACAAATCAATTCAGCCTGACAAATTGTAGGAGCCTGCTACTCTGCTAGCTGAGCCGGAAATTTGCACAACGGATAATTTGGACTCTCATGAGATGAGCCATGAAAAGTGGTGGCTCAAGGACAGGCCTGGAGAGTTGGCAACCCTACCTGGGCTCCCACGACGCTTCAGATCTTGCAGGAACCCCATCACAAGATAAAAAGGTCATGTTGCTGCTTGACCAGCCTCTGCAGTCAAGAAAGGGGCATGGTGATGCCCACAGATGGACCTCTGGCATTCGGTAAGGCCTGATTTGCTGCCTACCAGTTGCTCAGGGATGGGTCCGTTGGGAGCATGGCTGACCCTCACTCTCAAGAAATCAAAGGCTTTGGGATTTTGGGTGTCCTGTATGGTCCCAATATCTGGACTGGACTCCAAGCCACCAAATATGGGACGTTCTCTCTAAAATGGGAATTCTATCTGGAGGACATAAATTTAGCTCAAGGATGGGCAATTGTTTGTGGAATAGGGGCCATTTCTCCCCCCTTCCCTGCAAGTGCTGCAGCAAGCTGCACCCTCCCACAGCAATCACAAATGCCTTATTTTTTCTCTACAGACCCTCTCAGAATGGTGACAGGAAATAACATTGCATCACTTTCTGTTGCCATTTTGAGATGGACTGCACAGGAAAATGAAGGTATTTGGAGGTAGTACAGGGTTCTGGTGCTAGTAGGTATGGGGTGGGGAATTTTAATGTGTTTGGGGGGCTTTCTGAATGGTTTGAGGTCCAAAATTGCCTGGAAAAAATTACACCAAATGATTTTTTTTTAATTGGGGTGGAGGGCTTTTGAGGGACTGGTGGGGGCTTCAGTGACCACAAAAGTGGGATCCAGATAAGGCTTGCGGTCCATACTTTGCCAACCTCGATTTATTTCACAATCTGCTAAGATGTCAGAAGCTGCTTATACTGGGTCTGGCCATTAGTCCATGCAGCCCAGTATTGGCATCAGTGGTTCTCTGGGGTTTCAGGATTAATTCTTTTGTAGCACTGTCTAGAGAGATCCCCCGTCTTTTCTGATGGCCTCCCATCTAAAGCCTGACCCTGCATGGTTTTCAAAACCAGGTAAGATGGGGCTGTTTAGTTTGGTTATGTTAGTAACAAACTGGTCAGAGAGCAAATCTTCTTCAGCAGATGGAAATAGCTGCTGAGGCTCACCTGAGATGAACCTTCCTTGGAGAGATGTTGGGCATCAATAGGTTATGCAAAACACCTGACTGAGGGCCAGGATGAAAGCAGTGTGAAATGGATTGCCAAGGTTGAGCAGTCAACAACAGCTTTTAAAATTGTGTGTGTGGGTTTTTTGGGGGGGTGGAGAGGAAGCAACACAAAACTTTTACAGCCTAGCACAAAAACTCCTGAAGTTCCCTATCTGAAATTGGATTCTGTTAATCTTTTTAAGGTCTACTGTGTCTTCAAATGTTACGCAGATGTGTAGGGAAATATTTATAAATGTTATAGCTTTGGGGGTTTTCCACTGCAAGTCAATGTGGGGAAGGACTGGTGATTTGGTTGGATTCTGGATCTGAATCAGAACAGATTGGGTTCAGCTCAGTTTTGATCTGAATTGAGTCCATATGTGAATCACACAATCAGGCTCCAGAATGTATAAGCGCCCTGGGCACAGCACTATGGTCAAGTGAGGTGTCACCCATCCCATATCCCTAGTATCAAGCTTCTGCCACATGCAGGAAACCCACCTGCATTCATGTGCAGGTATCAAATCCCATAGAATCATAGAGTTGGAAGAAGGTCATCTAGTCCCCCAAGGGGCATCTAGTCCAGCCCCCTGTCAGTGGAGAAATCTGTCACTAAAAAACACCTAAGAAGTGGCCTTAGAATCTGTTGAAAAACCTCCATCCAAGAAGATTTCATTTTCTGTTCCTGTTCCATTGGCAAACAGCTCTTACCATCAGGAAGTTCTTCCTAATGTTTAGTCAGAATCTCCTTTTTTTCATATAGTAGTACCCCTGCATCTGTGGGAGATTGGTTCTTGGGGGGGGGCACAGATGGCAAATTCCGCAGATAATAGCAAATGCCATCCTGGGGGAGCATCCCGGGAGAAAGGCGGGGGGCAAGTTTGCTCCTTCCCTCCCTTCCACCTTCACCCCCACCATTGCCTTGCTGCGGGGGCAATCCTGGAGGCAACGGGGGAAGGGGACATCCCCTTCGCCTTTCGCCCCCTTCGTCCCCCCAATTGCTGCGGCAGTGACAGGAGCCCTCCCAGGGGAAGGAACAGAGGAGGTGAGATCCCTCCTCCCGCCCTTCCCCCGCCATTGCCAACCGCGGATAATTGAATCTACAGTTGGCGAATCAGTAGACACGGGAGTGCTACTGTAATTTGAACTCAGTGCTTGTTATTTATTTATGTATTTATTTTCTCCTGACTCAGCAGCTTACAACAAAGTTAAAAACCAGGTATAATTAAAAACATTAAATTAACAGTCATGTTAAAATGCCCATAATTTACAGCAGTATAAAATTGTTTAAAACATGTAACAATAGAGATAAAAATGCAGCACATAAACTTATTAAGAAACCTTCTGCAAATCCAGTTCATCTCCAAATGCCTGTCTAAATAAAAAGGTGTTTACCTGCCTGTGAAAGGAGGGGGGGGTAGCTTAGCCTTCCATAGGGAGGGAATTCTGCAGCCTGGGAGCAGCCTTTTCACATATACTCAATGTGACAATGGCAGGACTTTGAGAAGGCCCTTCCCCAAGAATCTCAGGTCTTGAACAGCCTCCTATAGGGAGACATTGTCTTTCAGGGTCAGTGTTTTGGCTCCTACTGTCTGAAGAAGCAAAAATGAAACACACACACCCTGCATCTTCTACATGCTAACCATACAGCTATTTAAACATGACTGTCAGATCATCTCTCAATTTTCTCTTCCTCAGGCTAAACATTCCCTTAACTGTTCCACGTTGGGCTTGGTTTCCAAACCAGTATTTCAATTCTAGTGGTGCAAACTCTTAAACTGATACAGAAAAGTTTCCTTAGGCTATCTATTGTACAAGCCCTTATCTCTCTCTCTCTGGCTTTTCTTCACAAACGAAGATTCAGGAAGGACTCATCCTGCACTTTCTGCAAGCGCGCTCATGAGTAAAAAGGCCAATCCGAGATAAACAAGCAAAAAGCACAGCAGAGGGTCTCCTTGGGTGATGTTTCCGGGTTGTGATTCTTTCTGCATTGTCGTTTCTCTTCGAGACATGTTCGGCGTGAGTTCTCAAATAAAGCTGCAGCATTGTGGATAGTGTGTCTCCATGACTCCCGATGTGAGGCCAGGGCGGACCACTGTTGGTGATCAATTTGGCCAAGCCTGAAATGTTGTTTCAGGGAGTCCTTATATCTTTTTTTTTGGAGCACCCCTCTTACGCTGACCCGTGGCGAGTTCACCATAGAGTACAAATCAAGACTGGTTTGATGAAGAAAAAAAACAAGTCCTTATCACAGTTCTTGCAAAAGCGGCAGCCATTAGTGGCTCCCATGTTAGGCAGGTGGTGTTGCAAATCCACTCCAGATTTTAGTCTGGACTTTAAATGAGCTATCCAAAGTGCTGAAGCAAATCTCCCAAATAAGTTCAACACTTTTAGTAGCTCTTTCAATGTTGAGACAAAAACATGGAACAGATTCACCACGAGACTCATTCACTGCTCCTTCCCTCGTTATTTCTAAATCTCAATAAAAAAAAAACTTCCTTGTTTTCCAGAGCTTTTGGAATGTTAGTTCCATATTGTTTATAATCTTGTATATTTTGATTACATGTATTGGTCAGTTTGCTTTATATTATATTGTATTTTTTTGTATTTTACTTGGATAATTTGTTTCACAATTGTATTGTATAATTTTATAATTTATTATTCCTTCCTTTGCTCTGTGCATGTATATTTTAGATTGTACACCTTTGGACCCATTTTTTTGTTATTGTTTTACTTGTAAAATGCCATATACATTGACGGTGCCACTGTATATATATAAATGTTAATAATAGTAGTAGTATTGATAACAATAATATCCAAGGTGCTGAAACCTGTCCTCCAAATAGTCAGCACCTTGGGTAGCTCTTTAAAGTTCAAACCATAACCCAGAGTGGATTCACTACCCCACGGACTTGGAAGCCACCAGCCACTACTGTGGACAAGATGTTTTGAACCCCATCCCCTAAGCTGTTGCAAAAATCATTCCAGAAGTCATGGAGCTGGTTGTTCCAGACACTATTTGCACAAACTGTTACAACTTCCTTGGACTAGGTGTTGCTGGCACCAGTTCTTCTGCTGACAGTTTTTGTATTCCTCCCACAATGTTGGGCACAAGCCAGGGGATCGGTGTGAGGTACATATGGCTTGTGGGTGTGGGACATGCTGATTCAGCACACTTGTCACTTGGAAAAATGTGCTACCTCTGCTGGGGAAAAGCACCCATCTGGATGCAGCCTAATCTTCAGCGTAAGGGCCATGATTATATGCCACTAAGTAAGGCTCTGAGGCATGGCGGTCATTACCAATGCACGTAATTACAGGGCAAATCCATGGTTGTTGTGTTTAGGCATTTTGAACCCTGTGTTTCTTCTGCAAAGGGTAGTGTCACCCCAGCAAGCTGGCCAGTCAGCTGGTACCACAATCACAGTGACAACATTTTGCAGATCAGTAGCATCTCATTCTTTTCTTCTGCCTCTTTGGGCTGCTGGTCAACCTTTGCTTGTCTCCTCTTGTTTGAAATGCCAAGGCAGCTTCTCTAAGATTATTTATTGCAAATTATTTATCTTACTATGCACTTTAGATTTTAAAAAGAAGCCAAAGCAAGGCAGGCAGCAGAGAAAAAGAACAGGGAAACTCATAGCCTCCATCAGTTGGAAGGAACACCCCTGAAGTCAGCAGGTAGCAGTCAAAAGACATAACCATGTTAGTCTGGAATATTAGTATGCAAAAGGATCTTGTAGCAGCTTTGAGACTACTTTGAAAGCTTTGAGACTTTCTCTCTAACTGAGAGAAAGAAACCGTAGCATGCACTTTTGTAGCAGGTAGTGTTGTTCTGCAGCTGCCAATGGCATTTGCTATATGCCAAGTTTAGGTTGGTATCTGGTACAAAGCAGTCCAGGGCCCATTCAAGCTACAAAATTAGATCACTATTATTCTACTTTAACTGTCATCATGCCATCCTTTCCTGAACTCGCAGTGGCAAGCGTCTGAGGAGCAATAGGGGAGGAATGCAGGAACAACAGGAAAAGGGGTGCAGTTCAGTTGCCCACAATAGAAACAGGAGAAGTCAAGAGCCAGTGCAGAGTTCAATTACCAATTGTCCATACCAGGTGCCAGGGAAGTCAAAAGCCAGTCCAGAATTCAGTAGAGTCGGGTCCTTGGTCCAAGTCCGTGGTCAACAAAGGGTTAAAGAAGTCCCTTCAAAGTCAAGGCAAGCAAGATCCCAGGAGATTCTCTAGGCATCCAGGAGGAGTGCAACAGCTCAAGATAAGCAGTTGTCAGCACTAGCTTGAAGGAAGAGCTGCTTCCAGATTTATAGCTAGAGTTCCAAGGTCAGGTGGAGCTGATTATAGAGGCAATAGGTAAGTGTTTGATATTTAAAGGCAGCTGGGCATGGCATTTGTCTCTTCAGAGTTCAGAGAAGGGAGGCGGCATGTCATATGTATCATCTATCACCTGCAGGCAGATTGTTTTTCTGAGGAAGGTTTGTTTTCTTTCTCTGGTTCAGCTGGCTTCTCAGAGGGAGCTGGAAAAGTTTCTGCTTCTTCAGACTCAGCTATACTTTCCCCTCTGTCTCATTTCCATTCTCTGCTTCCTCCTCCTCTTCCTCCGCAGCCAGGGGGTTCATGATACATCCTAATAGAATCCTGGGGTTTGTAGTATGGTGAGGCATTGAAGCTCTGTAGCAGAGACTTCTAAATTCCCCCCTAAACTCCAAATCCCAGAATTCCATAGGACTCGGGCTCCACCAACAAAGTGAGAAGCCTTAAATCAGGGATGGGCAAAGTTCATGTTCTGTGCCTAGAGGCAGCAGTTGCCAGGATAGACAGGCTATTGCAGAGGGAGAGCAGTTACAGAGGAGTCAAGTAGACCAGATCAGTTCACCAGAGATGTAGTAGTAAGATCTCAGCTGTTCCAGAATCAATCACAAGAAGTCAGCAGATATGATAACCAAACCCAAATGGACTTACAATGAGATGGGTACTACTTAAGGCAGTCCAAGAGTCATGAATCTAAATAAATCCAAGCATATGAGGGAACTGAGAGACAGGCAGAACATACAAGAATTCCTAGCAGCCCCTGAGAGATCTATAGTTGCCTTCAAAATATGCCGGCAAAAGAATGTTTACGGAGGGTGCTCTGATAAAGTCCAAAGGAGATTATCAGATGTGTCAAAAACCACAAGAGCAGCGCGCAAGGACGACGTTACTGTCCTGTGAACAGGACCTGGTTTCAGATGTCATCATCATCGTCACATGCTGCCTCTGTGCTGCAGCCATGCGTAAAGTGTCACTTTTCATTGATGGGACCTCCCCATCAATGAAAAGCAGTGCCTTACTCACAGCTGTACAGTACAGAATGCAGTACAGAAGCATCACGCAATGATGATGAGGATGTCTGAAACTGGGTCCCATTCACGGGACAGTAACATCATCCTTGCGTGCTGCTCTTGTGGTTTTTGATGTGTCTGATAATCTCCTAAGAATCCAGCAAGAGTTGTCAGACAATGCAGAGGTCATGAAACAGGAATACCAGCCAGAAAGCAGACAAGTTGCTTTCAGCATGTTAGCTCTTAAATGGGCTGCCACCAGCTGGCTCTAATCTGGACCCCTCTCTTGTTGCTTGGTAAGGAGCCTCACTGAGCATTGCTGCTCTGCTCTCGGCTCCACATGCCGGGTCCGTGGACTTGGGGGCCATGCTGTTTCCCAGTTCCATCCTCTGCCAAGTCAGCTGCAGGTGAGTCCTGACTCTGTTTCTCCTCAGGATGAGGTTGCTCTTCAACCAGGAGAGCTGCATGAGTCTCTTCTTCAATGGGGGGAGCTGCAGGAGTCTCTTCTTCAGACTTGCAATCTGAGTCCAAATCCTAGCCCGTTACAGGTACTACTGATTCCTTAGCTTCTGCATCCATGTTCAGGTGACTGCCACCCTCTTGCTTCATCACATTACTGAAGCTCTGAGTCTTCTCTTCCAGGGCTCCAAGGAGTGCCAGGCAGCAAACTATGTACAGTGGGCCTTCCTGATCTACGGGCTCCCAATCCATGGTTTCAACCACCCATGGAGTGTTGCATCCCATACAGTGTGCATATGGACATGCTGATGCATCCATGTGCACATTACTGCCATTTAATAATATGGGGCACAACCATCCATGTTTTTTGTCATCTGCAGGGGGTCCCGGAACCAAACTCCCATAGGTCTGGAGGACCCACTGTAATTGTTCATTATGCCCCAGCAGCAATACACTCCAGAGAGTTGTGGGTAAGTCCAGTGGTGGCCACCTAAGACATTGTCACATGACACAATTACAGCATTATAATGATTCCATTTTCACTGCTGTGGCTGCACCCTATGGAATCCTGGGACTTGGAGATGGGAGAGGAACTAGTGCTCTCTGGAGGAGGAGTCTAACTATAGTTAACCCCTGTATCCACAGATTTGGTATCCACAGTTTCACTTATCCACACCTGAAAAAAGATGTCCTCTCTAGGCATGTCTAGGTCCTCCAATGTGATTCTGTGGTCACTTCTGGTGTTCGTCCCATTGAAAACAATAGGATTCCCTATTATCCACGGTTTCAGTTATCCATGAAGGGTGTGTGGATATGGGGATTGACCTGTACATCATAAGATTACAAATCCTAGGATTCCATAGGATGGAGCCACAGCAGTTAAAATGGTATCAAAGTGTTCTACTTGTGTAGGGGGAAAGAGAGAATGGTTTCATCCAATGGAATCCTGCACTACACAGTTTAGGATTCTGTGGGACACAGCCAGGGCAGTTAAAGTGGTATTATAATGCTGTAATGGTGCAATGTGGAAGGGCTCCTGTGTCCACCGGAGGAGCATAGGAACTGCCACTCTCCAATTTGTTTTTATTTCAATTTGTTTTATTTCTATCACATCTTTCTCCTAGTATGGGACCCATGATGGTTCACAATATAGATGAAAACAAAGAATGTCTTACCAAAAAAACCCACAAAATGATTATACTGTAATTTTAAAAAAGTTTTTAAAAATAAACAATCTTATTAAAAGCAGCCTAAGTTTTAAAAGCATTTAAAACATAATGATATGCAATGTATGCGCACATAACCCCCTGCCCATTGCAACCTCTCTCTGGCTTTTCTTCGCAAACAAAGATTCAGGAAGGACTCATCCCACACGTTCTTCAAGCATGCTGATGACTGAAAAGGCGAATCCGAGATAAACAAGTCCGGTTGCAGAAAGCACAGCAGAAGGTCTCCTTGGGTGATGATTTTAGGTTGTGATTCTTTCTGCGTTGTCGTTTCTCTTCAAGATTTGTTCGGCGTGAGTTCTCAAATAAGGCTGCAGCATTGTGGATATTGCGTCTCCATGCCTCCCGATGTGAGGCCAGGGCGGACCACTGTTGGTGATCAATTTGGCCGAGCCTGAGATGTTGTTTCAGGGAGTCCTTGTATCGTTTTTTTGGAGCGCCCCTCTTACGCTGACCCATGGCGAGTTCACCGTAGAGTACTATTTTTGGGAGGCGATAGTCCTCCATCCTAGAAACGTGCCCTGCCCAGCGCAGCTGTGTTCTCAATATCATGGCCTCAATGCTGGTGATCCCTGCTTGCTCAAGGACAGCAACATTCGTCACATAGTCAGTCCAGTGTATATTTAGGATTGTATGAGTATAGCGCTGATGAAAACATTGCAACCACTTAACAACCAAAAACCTGTCTAAATAAATAAGGTTTTTGCCTGTTGATGGGAAGAGGGCTGAGAAGGGGCCAAGCCAGTCTCCTGAAGCAGTAAGTTCCAGAAGATGAGAACAGAATGTAGGACTCTCCTCTTCTTCTTCCTTCTCGTCAGGCAGCTTCCATGTCTGTGGGAGAGTTAATCTTCTTTGCCATCCAGTCTGAACTTTAAAGGAGCTATCCTTGGTGCTGAACCTGTTGAGGAGGGGGATAGGGTTCAATGCCTTGCATAGGATTCCATGACTTACTGAGGCTTATCAGGCAATGTCTGGAGGAAATTATCAGGAGAAAAGAGTGAATGGACCAATGCAAAGGAGAGGACACTCTGACTGGAGGGGCTCACCCTCAAGCCCCTTGCTAAGAGGCCCCTCAGATCTGGAACCAGTTGTGCGCAAAATAGGAATATACTCTCCAAGGGCACACAGTGCTACACTTTCCTTAATGAATTCCCATTTAGCCAGCCTCCGTCTTCTCCTCTGAATTTATTTGATGCGCTTTAGTGACTTGCAAGGTCAGTGGTGGACTTTTTACAACTGCTGAATAGCTCCTTAGGTGAATTCTGTACCCTTCTGTTTTTCAACCAGGAGGAGACCTAGCTTAGCATTGTTTTTCCTACAGAAGGTCATGAGAACTGAGTCCCTGGAAATCTCTATCTGTAAGGGACAAGGGTGTGAAGAACTGTCTGTCTGTCTGTCTGTCTGTCTGTGTGTCCCTCCCCATCACAGTGGGCAAATGTCATGTATTTGCATTCCCTGCTGTAGTGTTCAGATGTTTCAGAGTTTATTAGAAACTTTATTGACACAGAAATACAGAAAACATGTCATACAAGGTTGTGGGTCAAAACTGAAACTTAGAAGGCAGGCAGTATACTAAAAGCATACGGCAGTCTATAAAATCTGGTGGGCTTCAAAGCTATTGGTTAACCATCATCTTCTGACCTCCCCTTCCTGTACAAGCGTCCATCCCATTTTTCTCAAGCTCGGTATACAACTGCAAGTTTATCTCTCCAGCCCCATTAGAACTGTTATACTTCCCCTCCACACTTGACAAGGAACTCTTGTTAACTCTTGTTAACAAGCACACACAAAAAAATGAAAACACAATTAACAGCAAGGTTACATGAAAACACTGAATTTGGCAGGAATAAGTCATGTCTGGGAGCAATCCTGACAGCAGAAGATGGAGCAAACTTGTTTTCTTCTGTTCCAGAGACTAGAAAACAAACCAATGGATTCAAATTATAAGAAAAGAGATTTCACCTAAGCATTAGGAAAGACCTTCCTGCTGGTAAGATCTGCTCAACCGTGGAATGGACTGCCACAGAGGGTGATGGACTCTCCATTGTTAGAGGTCTTTAAACAGAGGTTGAATAGCTATCTCCCAGGAATGCTTCAAGTATATATTCCTGCAGGGCAGGGGGTTAGACTAAATGGCCTTTGTGGTCCCTTCCACCTCTATGATTCTTTCCCCCCCCGCCTTTTTTTTTAACCAGAGACCTTGGAAAGCCAGTTAAAAAAATTGAAAATTTAAAGCAGTCAAAAAAACCCCAAACACACACTCTAGAAAGCATGTTAAACAAGTTAAAAAGAGTTTAAAGCCATGTATGTATACTTGTATGTAGAATATATCATAGAATCATTGAGCTGGAAGAGACCACAAGGGCCATCCAGTCCAACCCCCTGCCATGCATATCAACTTTGTATGCAGAAGTCAGCCAAATTAACCCTGGCGATCAATGGGGTGACAGATGCCATAGCCAGATCACCCTCATATCCATGAAGATGGCAGCAATGGTGGAGTGACAGACCCCGAGCTGCATGCAGGCATTTGCGTAGGATCTGCGATGTCCTAGTAGCCAGACAGCGATGGCGACACGCTTCTTGGCTGGGATGGCCCTCCCCATGTTAGTGTCCTGCTTTGGGCCCACTATTGGTCATCATTGTCCCAATTTTATCTAGAGGATGCTCAGACTTCTATAATTCATATGGATAAATATTTTATTAGAGGCAGAATTTTTGAGCTCAATTCTTATGAAAATGTGCTTGCTAGCCAACAGCAAGGGTTTTCCCCATAGTATAGCCTACTAAAGAGAGAACAATACTTTCAACTGTATTTTCAAGACCTAACCTTTGTTGCTCTCAGAAAAGCTTTACTGCCCTCCATTTTCAAACAATGCTACCTGCTTATCTGGAAGGTATAAAGGAATTTCTTATACACAACAATTGTGTATTTGTGGTTCTAGGGAGGTGGAAGATCTGGTTCACTATTTATTATACTGCCCTTTATATAGTGACCCCAGGACTCATTTCCTGGGAGATATCTTGAGAGTGAGGGCAGGTTGGTCATTGGCTGATATTATTTGTGATTTCTTGGCTGGTCATTCTAAATACATCACTCTTAAGATTGCCACCTTTGCAGTAGCAGCCCAAAAGATCCACTACAAAGTCTTGAAGACAGTAGCAGTGGATTGTAAAGGAACCAGTTGTAGCTGTAATTATTGTTGGTTTGATACTTTATCCAGTAACTTTTTGGTTTGTTTCTTGATTTTAATCCTTTTTTGTCAACCTATGTTTAATGTAATTATAATTTTGTCAGCAGTACATGACTTGTTGTATGACTAGATAAACTCTTTTGTTAGAATGTTTTGTAATAGACGTTGTGCCATAGACAAATACAATTATCTACCAAGGAAAGTCAAAGAAGAAAGAGCAAAAGCAGGCTTAATGCTGAACATTAAGAAAACAAAAATAATGACCACATAGGGTCTACAAAAATTCAAAATAGACAATGAGGAAATTGAAATAGTGAAAGAATTCCCATTCCTTGGATCAAACTGCAGCCAGGAAATCAGAAAAAGACTGGAACTGGGAAGGGCAGCTATGAAAGAACTGGATAAGATCATAAAATGCAAAGATATAAAACTGAGCACTACTGTCAGAATCATTCAAACCATTGTATTTCCCATCACCATGTATGCATGTGAGAGCTGGAGAGTGAAGAAAGCTGATAGAAAGAAAATCAACTCATTTGAAATGTGGTGTTGGAGAAAAATGCCGAGGATCCCATGGACAGTCAAAAAGACAAACAAATGGGTCTTAAAACAGATCAAGCCTGAATTCTCATTAGAAGCCAAGAGGACTAAATTGAGGCTGTCGTACTTCGGACACATTATGAGAAGGAACAGCTCACTAGAAGGGTCAATAATGCTAGGAAAGGTGGAGGGGAAAAGAAAGAGAGGAAGACTTAACACGAGGTGGATGGTCAAGGAAGACACAGGCCTGAACCTGCAGGACCTGAGTAGGGTGGTTGAGGACAGGGGGTCTTGGAGATATCTCATCCATGGGGGTCGCCCTGAATTGGAGCCAACTCGAATTGCAGTTAACAACAACAAAGTATACAAATGTGGGCAAAATCCTTAGGGCTCCAAGGCTTTCATAAAAATCCAAGGTTTAATTAGGCACTGGAATTAAGTTGATGTTGATCATGGCTCCATGGGGAAGGCATTCCATAATCAGGTTGCTACAGCAGAACCATTCTACCACATCTGCAGATGGTGTATTGATCCCACTGATGGGACACTGAAGAGGGTCCCTCCAGCAGACCTGACTCCTTGGGCAGGCATATATCCTATTCTTCATTATTGCTTACTCTGGCTAAGGGTGATGGGAGTTCCAGTCCAACAACATGTGGAGATCCCCATGTGGCCAGCCCATTCTAGACCATGAGGATATGCCACAACATTTTGTTACAGGTCCTGCTTGTATATTACCCTTCATTCAGATATTGGGGGAGGGCTCTCCATTTTTTACTGATGCCACCTCCCCTGAAAACTCAGAAACTCCTGCTTCTCTGACTCATCAACCACCACCACCCTTCCTTTTAGCTCCAGACCCCAGGCGTTCTCCCCTTGCTGATTTCTTTCTTGTGCCCCTTACGCCTTGGACCTGCTTTTTGACAACTCTCTTGGTGACAGAGGTGCAAAGGAATGCGAGTGAGCCCTGGAACAGGAGGAGGCGAGTGGCTTATTCCGCCTCCTCAAGCCTTTCATGCACACCATTGGCCTTTGTCATGGCAAGAATGGCTCCTTTGATGGCAGCCTGCTATTTCTCTCTCTTGCTCTCCCTCTCACTTTCTGGGATCTATTGTATACCGGGCTAATAAGATGCACTTTCCAGCTTTCTGACTGCACAGAGGGCTGGGCTGAACAACATGCTACCCTGTGTCTTGACATTTCCAACTACAATAATGTTCTCTTTGAAGAAAAAGAAGGGCGCTTTTTGTTGGTGCTCAGGCAAAGGTCAAGACCCTAGGAGAAACAGCTGGGTTTGGAGCACTCTGGGAAGGAAATGCCCCCTCTCCCTTTCTCCACCCACCACCCCAAAAAAGAAGCAGGTGTTTCTGAAAAAGTTTGATGGGGCAGAAAAGAAAGGTGACTCTTGCCAGGGAAACAGGGACCATAATGGAACTTGTGCCAATGCAACGCTCAACAGCCAGTGCTACTCATTGTCAAGTGTTCATGAGTTTGAAACAATTCTTTTTTGGATGACAGCTCCCAGAATCCCCCAACCAGCGTGGTTACTGGGAGTTCTAGTTAAAGAAAGCAACTTGTGCAAGGTCTGAGTGCATTTCCCAAGTGGTGAGAAGTTCCCTGGATAGCCTTTGTGGTGTAGTAGTTAGAGTCCCAAAGGCCAGCATGGCATAGTGGTTTGAGTGCTGGATGAGGATTTTGGGAGACCAGGGTTCGAGTCCCTGCTCAGCCACAGAAACTCACTAGGTGGCCTTGGGCAAATCACACACTCTCAGCCTCAGAGGAAGGCAAAGACAACCCCCCTCTGAACAAATCTTGCCAAGAAAACCTGAGCAATAGGTTTGCCTTAGAGTCACCATACATCAGAAACGGATTGAAGCTGCACAACAGCAACAAAGTTAGAGTCCTAGACTAGGACTGAAGAGACCTGCTATAACTCACCCTCTGGAGATGGGAAATTAAGATGAAGAAGAGGAGCAGAGAGCCAAGAATTTGCAGCTCCTGATGCTGATAGTCTCTCTGAGTCCAAGAAGCCAGAGGGTGAGGGTGAGGGTGCAGGGTCCTGCTCCCCAGCAGGGGGTTGTAGACACTGAAGACCCATTGGCATCATTCATGGAGGGATGAAGAGACAAAGTGGTTGTTAAGTAGGAAACACTGACCTGATTAGGCACCTTGTATTTAGGAGACAGCTGCCTATAAATCTCCCAGCCACCCCCTGGCAGTTTTGTTGCTTTCAACCATCCTTCTTGATGTCTAGCAATACTCTTCAGCATTTGTGTTTTCCTGACCCTGGACTGGCTACAATTTATGACTCTGTTTTACTTCTTGCTGGCTTTGCTTATCTGGACTACTGATTTGCTGAATGATTCCTGGACTGGCTGAGCACCCTCTTGCTTCTCCCTTCATCCTGCTGGATATCCTGTGACTTACCTGAGCTGAATTAACTATTGTACTCAACAGCTCTTGTATTGTAGCCACCTGATTCCTGGGACACTTGTTGACTGGAGTATAGGACAATTACCAGGGGCCCTTTCACACAACAGGTTGCCCTCCCCCAACACCGACTGTAGATGCAACAAGTTAAAAATCCATGTCCTGCTTAAATAAAAAGGTCTTTACCTGCTAGTGGAAAGTCAGCAGGGAGAGGGCCAATCAAACCTCCGGTGGAAGGGAGTTCCACAACTGGGAGCAGCCACCAAGAAATCTCAGTCTTGGGAGAAAGACAGGATATAAATAAAATACTGTAAATAAACAAAATATATGATCATGATGATTGATTTGATTTGATTTCTGTCCTCTCTTTCTCCCACGTGGGACTCAAAGAAGCTTACAGTGCAAGTTAAAACAAAAATAGCTAAAACACTATGTAGTACAAAAGTTTAGAAAGCATTAAACTATTGATCAAATTAAACAGTACTTTCAAAGTATTAATTTCAAAAACAGTTTTAAAATGCTTGAAATGTATATTACATATTAAAATCAGCACACCTAATTGCATGTCACTCTACCCCTATCTGTCAAGGCTGAAGCCCTGTTTAAGAAGAATGTTTTTCATTTCTGATATTCTCCTGATTTAAATGCAGTGCTCAAGCTTCTGCCTGTCTTGTACAAAGGGGGAGAAATAAAAGGACCGTGTAGGTATCTTCTTATGATAAAAAATATATAAGGGGTGCATCTACACTATAGAAATAATGCACTTTGACACCATCTTAAGTGCTGAAGCTCCATCCTGTGGAATCCAGGGATTTGTAGTTTTACAGGGTCTTTTAAAGTTAAAGTGGTGTCAAAGTACATCATTTCTACAGTGTAGATGCACCCAATGATCCTACAGGTACCTTTTGCAGAGAAAAGAATGACCTCCATTCAAAAAAGACCAACCAATAACTGAACAAATAAAATAACACAAGAGCAGAGGAGGATCAGAATGCAATTAACATTTTTTCTAGGTCCACTCACACACATTTCCTCCAAACATAAACCATGCAAGATAAAGATATTGAGGAGGGAGGAAAACTCCACTATTAAGTGTATCTCTCACAAATACAAATACAAAGAAAGCCACTGGATAAACAAGAAACTAGAGGAAAATAACTTGCTGCTAAGATGTCTCCTGTGAATTCATCAAGATTTTGTGCATTTTCTGATATACAGTCATCATTTCCTACTGCCTTTTTTTTCTATATATGAGGATACACAAACACAAATAGAAAAGAGTAATTTCCAGAAAGTTGTTTCACACCATACTTCAGCCCATCCAGTGGTGATTGGTGACTCCCATATCAATGCAGAAGTTAATCCTCTCTGGGTTTTAGTGTGAATTTTAAAGAAGCTATCCAACTGACTGAAACTATAAAGGGGCGATAGGGTTCAATGCCTTGGGCAGTTTATTTAAAGTTCAGACTCAACTTTGTGGAAACACTACTAAGACCCTTTTCACACACACACACCACATGTCTTTATTCACATGCTTTTGTTTTGCCAGTAAATGGTTTTGGAGTTCCCGGCTCAGAAATATCCACCGCTTTGCTTCTAAGTGATTAAGAGCATCCAAAAGCTGAAATACATCGGGCTTTTTACTAATAAAAGACCATCTTTTCTGCATTATGAGACATGCCTCCTTTTTCTCCTGCTCCCTAATTTTTCTCTCTGACTCTTTTTATGTTCCTACCTGACAGCTTTTCACACTACTCAATTATAAGTGCTATGATTCCACTTTAACTGCCATAACTCCATCCTATGGAAACCTAGAGTGTGCTGAGGTATTTAGAACTCACAGCCAGAGAGCTCTAGTGCCTCCCCCAACTACAAATCCCAGGGACGTATCTGAGCTCTTTAGAAACAGATTCCACTGAGGCAAGATTCAACCATCTTTAAGAGACTTAATCTGAGATTAAAGAATGGTAGCGCAGGGTGAGGTCAGATTGGTAGTGGTGGGGGAGCTTTGGTGTTTTCAAGCCATCTTCTTCCCTCCCAACCAAGGGGATTTTTGGCTAAGAAAAGCAAGGACTGTGTCATCTTCCAAAATTAATACATTCAAAGGGCAAAGATCAAGGTTGACCTGGAACTCTTCCAAGTGCCTTTCCCAACCCATCTCTCTAGATAAGAAATGTCAAAATGGGATTTTCAGGTTCCAAAACCTTCCTTCCCAGCAATTACTCTTGATAGAAAAATAAAAGATTGGAAATGATTCCTCTTAACAGTGAAAGGCGAGAAAGGAATGAGAGGTAAATTAAGGAACATAATTATTTAAAAGGCTCTTTTCCTTGCCTTTTCCAATTGTTAGCTGATGAAAGATGAGGATATTACCTTTGAACAGCTAAGATAGCCATTGATGTACCAATCTTCCATAATGTTTACTCAAACAGTCTAAAGTAGATGTCATCATCATATCATGTGGCACTGAGTTCCATAAGAGCTACTGTTAATAAAAGGGGTTGGAAATTATCTTCTCTCCCATCCCCAGTGACTTCTGTGTCAGTGGCAGTGGAGTCTGCTCTTGGTTTTATTCTGAAGTTTAAAGGAGCTGTTCTAATTGTGGAATCTCTTTGTGAGATAAGGTTCAGGACCAGAGATAGTTCCTTTAAAGTTCAGACTAAAACCAAGAGTGGGCTGACTGCATCATAGACACAGAAGCCACATTACCCAGTATTGCCATTCTAGCAGTTGCTAATTTCTCCTAATATATGTATATTTAAACTGGAGGCTCCAAATCCACACATTCTCATTTGATATGACTCTTGGTGCTTCACAGGAGACTAATACACCCACCAAATGAGTGCATAAAGCTGACAGGCAGCCGCAAATTGTATTGACAGATCTTCATTGGAGGTAATTATTTGGTGGGGAAGCTCCCTGAATCCTTTCATCACAGATTGTGTGAGCTAGGGTTCCTTGCCCTTAGCTGCTAGCCAAACTGAATGTGAACTCTTTCCTGGTCAAAAATTTGGGTATTTTGAGTTGTTGAAAATGTCAACAGCTACCAAGCAGTCCCAGATTTCAGGGCTTGGCCTCTCTTCTTCAGTCTGTAGGGCAAAGGGGAAGAATCTCAGGGTGAGAGCAATGCCTTGAGAAGTGTGTGTGTGATCATATATTTTCCCAATTAGTTAACCTTGGTGTTTTGAACTTGAGTGGCATAGCCTGTACAATTGGGACTCGTGTTTAATGAATTGTGTTTAATGACATCACCAAAGGATACCTCTTGTAAAATCATCCCTGAAGATCACCAAGACCTGCCTCCTGTGAGATTACTAGGGGCTGCCAGTAATTTTGCCCCTGCAATCTCAGTGCCTAAGTGCTCCAAACCTAACAGTTCCTATGGATAATTGATATGGAGCATGTGCATGTCATCCTATAAAGAATACTATAAAAAGCTTCCTGAGTATATGCCACACTGCACAATTGCAGCAATCAACATCACAGCATGGTTAAGATGGCAAACTTTATCAAGGAGGAGGAACACACAAGCTAGGAGAGGCTGCAGCAGTTTGCTTCTGCCTGAGCCTACTGGGAAGAGCAATATTCTGCCCCCTCCTCTCTGCTCCCCACCACGGAGTTAATTGAGTGAAAACTACTTTTATATTTTGAACACAGTTTGCAGCAATTGAAAATGGGACATTTAAAAAGCAGCTGAAAAGGGTGTGTGTGGTAAAGGATTAATCAGGGGTGTTGTGGCAAAATTGGACAGTTGGAGCATATAGCATATGACTTTTTCTTCCATGATTACAAACACACTGCATAATATTTGAGGAGGGGGGATCACCACAAATCCATCTTCTGCCTGGCACTTGAGCTCAGTTAGAGCTCACTGTCACATTACTTGTGGGTATTAAGTCTGACTGTGTCACTCAACTCAAACACACAACTGGCCAGAACCCCCGGGCTTCTTGGTGGTGCTCAGGGATGCCAAGCCATGCTGTACTTAGCTGGCTTACAGATCTACTTGAGAGTGCTGCCCACAGCATGGCAACAGAAGGTGCAGAAGAGGGAAAGAAGCCTTTGACACTCAGCAGCTGGAAAGCCCTGTCCCCAAAGGCACAAATTTAACCTTTGCAATTTACTGGGCAGTAGCATCAAGTCTTATGTGTTGATGATTTCCCATGTGACATGTGGGACTCTGTTGCCAGCACGGCTCAATTTTTGTGGGACTAATTTGCAGGATCAAAGCAAAACAGAAGGAGGATCCACCCAGGCCCTTTCACGTTGCACAATCAGAGTGCTATGATTCCGCTTAAATTTTCATGATTCCATCCAATAGAATCTTGGGACTTGTAGTTTAGGGAGGGGTGTATGGTTTTCTTAGCTGGAGAGATTTAGCAGCTCAGCAAACTTCAAACCCCAGGATTTCATAGAACGCACCCATGGCAGTTAAAGTGAAATCATAGTAGCGTCATTGTGTAGTGTAAAGGAGACCATGTTTCTATCCTGTGGAATCCTGGGATTTTTAGCACAGCGAGCGGTATTTAGGATTCTTAGCCAGAGAGCCCTAATGCCTTCCTATGCTACGAATTGCAGGATTCCATGGAACACAACCATGGCAGTTAAAGTGGGATCATAGTACTATAACTGTGCAGTGTGGAAGGGCCTGTGTAGCAAAAGAGATTGCCCTACCATTAGGCAGAGTAAGGCGGCAGTCTCAGGCAGCATTTCTGAGGTGGCAAATTCTTAGGACTTGTCTATACGAGGCAATAAAATGTGGATTGTTACGCAGAAATGCCAATTCGCAGCAGCTTTTATTTGTCTCCATGGTTTTTGTTAAGATCACAGACATGCGAAGCTTTCCGCGGGCGTGAGTGAATTACTCACATTTTTATTTACCTTGAGTAGCTGCTGCCCAACAGGATTTTTAAGGCCATATCCAAGGTGCAAAAATACGAACTTCCACTTTAAAAAAGAAGCAAACAAAAAAAGGCTATTTTCTCACTGTAGTGCAAAATCGCTAAGGCAAAAATAAAAAATGGTACTTCCAGATGCTTGCTTTGTTGGCAAGCTCTGCCCCCATGCGCACATCTGACCAATCATCTTCCCATTTCTGCTCGTATCAGGAAAGCGCGTCAATTCACATCGCTTGTCCCAATGCGCAGGAATGCGCATTTCCCGCGATTAAAAAAAAAAAAAACTTCAGAGAAAGCTGTGAAGGCTTTCCCCATGGAGTATATGGCATTTTTGGCCCCCCTCCTTCTGAATACAGTGAAATGATGCGGGATCCCATTGGGACGAAAGATATTCTCGAATTCTACGAGGAGTATTTTCACCATTCAGACAACCCCATAGGCATTTATTTGAATCCCATCTTGGAAGAAATGTGAGATATAAACAAGTAAATAAATAAATAAATAGTTCTTACTATACTTTCACTACTGGTTTTGGGGAGAGGCACTTGTGCGATTTTCTACCTGATACGCCAACGTGGCTGGCATTATGTACACCTGGGATGAGCACTGCCAGGGGATGAGAGATGTACTGGTGCCCTGTGGAATCTTAGAGGAGGCTCCACTATACTCTCCCCTAATTTGCTTTAGTTTGCAACTATTTTCTAACACAGTTACCAGCATTTTTCCTTATTCTTGGTCCTACCCAGCCTCAAATTGGTTTGGGCACCCAAAAGGCCTTTTAAAAACCAGGAAGTAAATGGAAGGTGGACTTGTGGTATACTTCTTGGTCTTCTTAAGACTTTCCCCACACCTAAAACAACCCAGGGAGGCCTGAAAATGGAACAAATTTACCCCAGATACCCTTGGGAAGCACATTAATTTTTGTTTTAATTAAAAATTCTCAGGAAAATGGGAGAGGGTTGGGGGGGCAGGTGAGAGCCTCAGAGCCTTATGAGGTAGGTTTGCCAGACTGAAAACCGGAGAGGGCTTTAGGTTGCATTGAAGAGGACATTTCAGCTGGTGTTGCTTGCCATGGAACCAGGTAACAAGCAATACCTGCTGAACTCCCCTCTCCTACAGATACAGGAGCCCTCTTTTGTTCTCATTCTGGAAACCCTAGAACTTGGAGGCCATATGTGGCCTGCATTTTGCCTACCCCAGAGGTACATTGACTTGGATAAATGTGGGCACACACTATCCACAATGCTGCAGCCTTATTTGAGAACTCACGCCGAACTCACGCCGAACAAGTCTTGAAGAGAAACGGCAATGCAGAAAGAATCACAACCCAGAAACATCACCTGAGGAAACCTTCTGCAGTGATTTCTGCAACCGGACTTGTCTATCTCGGATTGGCCTTTTTAGTCATCAGCGCGCTTGCAGAAAACGCAGGATGAGTCCTTCCTGAATCTTCGTTTACGAAGAAAAGCCAGAGAGAGAGAGAGAGAGATTTGTTGCTCCACCTTAGGCAGCAAAATCCTTGTATTAAAACTGTTAAAATATGTGTAGGTTATCTTATGTAGGGACATTTCAGAAATGGGCTGTTCACATTAGTAGAAAGAGCCCCTAAATGAGTGTGCTGCAAACCCTCCAACATTTCGCAGATGAAAACCAGAACATGTGTGACCAAGGGACTTCAGCACACGGTCAAGATGGCAAATGTTATAAATGAGGAAGAACAGTCAAGCTAGAAGAGGATGCAGCAGTTTGCTTGTGCCTGAGCCAACTGGGAAGAGCAAGACACTGCCCCCTCCTCTCTCCCCCCACTGCATTAATGAGGTGCAAATTACTTTGCACTTTGAACTCATTTTGCACCACACTGAGGTGAGCTGGGGACAAAGGGGCGAAATGAGAGGAGGAGAGAAAAACTGGGACATTTTAAAAGCAGTTGGAAACGTGGGATGCAAAGAGGATTAATCAAGACACTCCCTAGGACAGTTGGAGGGTATGCTGCTGCCCTCAGGTGCCAGGGAGGATATTGTCCTGTCCGCTGTGATGAAATAAAATTGGACTCCTCATCAGTTTGGCTCTGCACACAGAACTGGAGGGAAGGGGTGGCATCCTGAGCTTGCCTCAGTCTGGGGTGTGTCAAGTCTGTGGATGAGGAAGGTACAGGCAAAGACAACCAACTTGGATTCACAGAGTGTATGCATAAGTGGGACCAGCTTGGCCCCCCACCCATGGTGTCACCCGGTGCAGTCCACACTCTGTGTGCTCCCCTACTGACACCACTGGATATAGTTATAGGACTATGATACCAATTTAGTGGGCTCTAGCTCCACTCCATGCAATCTTTCTTGGGATATGTAGTTTGGTTCAGTACTTGGAATTCTTAATAGTCTCCTGAACTACAGTTTCCAAGGTACCCTTAGAAGAGGAATTGAGGGTTAAAGCAGGGTTCCTTGGAGACTGCTGTCCTTGGGGAGTATGCCAGAGCAGCAGTTCTCAATCGTTGGTCTTCCAGCTGCTTTGGACTTAAGCTTCCAGAATTCTTGACCATTGGCCAAGAACTGACTGGGCCTCCTAGGAGAACACCTGGGGGGAACCAAAGTTTGAGAACCACGGCCCTAGTGCACAGAATTCTAGTTCTCTCCCCACACTACAAATCCCAGAATTCCCTACGATGGAGCCATGACAGCTGCCAGAATTCTCTAGGATGGAGCCATGATAGCTGAAGTGGCATCAAACTGCTATAACTGTGTAGTGCAGACAGACTGTCAAAGTGCTTTTTTCAAACATCATCTTTCTGTATCCACAGAGAGAAATGGTGATCTGAGAACACCAGCAGGGAAATAGTAGAGGACAGTGCCATGGAGCAGAGGACACTGAAAGAGGAAGGGCCCCTCGAACCCAAAACTCTGTGGTGTGGGTATCATTTTAATATTTTTCCTTGTTTATCAAATGCCTAAGAGCCAGGCAGTTGCTATTTTTACTATATGGAGTTTAGGCTCTTTTAGCACACACACACAAAAGTGTGTGATGTATAATTGACAAGGCAAAGTTATTTATTTGCATATTTGTGACCTGCTTTTACTCAAATTTAAAGAAGCATGCTATGAACAAACAATAAAACCCTTCACTCCATGCAAATTAAATCAAAGCTTTAACTGCAGCAGCAGAAGTGAAAACGCCTAATGAAAGTGGCATTTAAAAGTCCAGCAGAACTGCTTAGAATAGGGACACGGGAACATAGGAAGCTGCCTTGCATTGAGTTAAGCCTTTTGTCCATCCACACCAGCATTGTCTGCAGCCCTGGTTCTCCACATGTTCAGGCAGGATCGTTTCCTAGATCTACCTGGAGATCCTCCACATTCTCTTTAACTGCTTAGCAGTTGAAATCAGATTAGATTGATTGGGTGTGCTCCGAATAGTATTGCTGATGTCAGGAGTGTGTGTGTAGTGAATCTGTTCTGGTTTTTAGTCTGAACATTAAAGGAAATTTCCTAGCCACCGAACCTATAGCTCCTTCAAAGTTCAGACTAAAATCCAGAGCAGACTCACCATCCCACTGATGTAGAAGCCACCAACTGCCCTGATGTATTCTCCACCCCAAGCAGGATTTAGCTGGGCTTCCTTAAACATCTCGGTTCAACAAAGTTGCCACTGAAGAGACCCTTGCACCCACCCTTCCCTAGTTTTTCCTGAAATGATGAAGACAAATTCTGGGCCCCATCTGTCCCCTCTTAATGTACAGAGGAGTATTTTTCCACTAACAGCAAAGACCAAGAAGCCACTGTATACATTGGCTTATACTTCCCTCCCCTTTGCTGTCATTAATCGCCATGAAGTCGACTTAATCTTATGAATGAGAAATCTCCATGTCTCTCTGTTATTAACAGCCCTGGTCAAGTCTTGCAAACCCAGGGCAGCTATGGCTTTCTGGATTGAGTCTATCTACCTGTAATGCAGTCTTCCTCTTTTCCTACTGCCTTCCACCTTCCCAAGCATTCTTGTCTTTTCTAATGAGTCACGTCTTCTCATGATATGTCTCGGTTGAGTCATTTTGGTTTCCAAGGAGAATTTAGGCTTGATTTGCCCTAAGAGCCATCCATTTGTCTTTTTCATAGAATCATAGAGTTGGAAGAGACCTCAAGGGCCATCTAGTCCAACCCCCTGCCATGCAGGAATACACAATCAAATCATTCCCGACAGATGGCCATCCAGACTATTTAAAAACCTTCAAAGAAGGAGGTTCCACCACACTATGAGGCCACTTCCAAACAGCTCTTATTGTCCAGGAGTTCTTCCCAATGTTTAGATGTAGTCTCTTTTCCTGTAGTTTGAACCCATTGCCCCATGTCCTAATCAGAAAACAAGCTTGCTCCATCCTCAGTATGACATCCCTTCAAATATTGAAACATGGCTATCATGTCCCCTCTCAGCCTTCTCCAGACTGAATATGCCCAGCTCCCTAAGCCACTCCTCATAGGGCATGGCCTCCAGACCTCCCACCATCCTGGTCGCCCTCCTCTGGACACATCCTAGCTTCTCAATATCCTTCCTGAATTGTGGTGCTCAGAACTGGACACAGTATTCCAGGTGAGGTCTGGCTAAAGCAAAATACAGTGGCACTATTACTTCCCTTGATCTAGACACTAGACTCCTATTAATGCAGCCTAGATTCATATTGGCTTTTTTAGCTGCTGCATCACACTGCTGACTCACAGGAAAAGAGATTCCACCTAAACATTAGGAAGAACTTTCTGACAGTAAGAGCTGTTTGGCAGTGGAATACACTGCCTTGGAGTGTGGTGGAGTCTCCTTCTTTGGAGGTTTTTAAACAGAGGCTGGATGGCCATCTGTCGGGAATGATTTGATTGTGTATTCCTGCATGGCAAGTGGTTGGACTAGATGACCCTTGTGGTCTCTTTCAACTCTATGATTCTATGATTCTGAAAATACAGGTGGACTCCATATCCACGGGAGAGATGTTCCAAGACACACACCCCCATGTTACCTGCAACCAAGGATAATAGGGAATGCTATTATTTTCAATGAGATAATGCTGGAAGTTGACCATTGCGGGACCTAGAAATGCATAGAGGAAACATATTTTTTCAGACATGGATAAGCGAAACCATGGATACCAAATCTCTGGATATGGGGGTCGACCTGTATTTAACCTGTACCTATGAAATCCATGAGGTCGCCATAAGCCAAAAGGTGACTTGAAGGCATGTAGACACACATCTCTGAAGGAATTCATGCTGGTCTCTCCCCCCACCCCATGAAGTTCCTGCTGTTTACACCTACTTTCCTCCTCATTCCCCCCCTGTGAATTAGATGACAATGTGTTACTTATGGGGGCTTCTTGTGATATTCTCATGGATTTGTAGTGTTTTGCAATTACTAAAAAAAACTGATGGCAGAGTGATCCAGCAAAAATACCACTGGAAGTTTCTGTGAATGATAAAACATCATTGTTATTGTTCTTAAAATAAGCACCTGGAATATGCGTGGCTGCTTTATATGGTCCCCTTCTCTTCATCCCCCCCCCCTCATTAACTTTGCTGAGTTAGTGATGGCCAAATGCCCTTTGGTAAGTTTCATGACCAAGCAGAGATCTGAACTTGGATCTCCCTGTTCCAGGTCCAGAACTGTCTGTATTTCAATGTAATGGCTCTCTCTGACCAGTTTTTATAGTTAAAATAGTACCAAGGCCAAAGCATCGTTGTATGTGTGTGTGTGTGTGTGTGTGTGTGTGATGAACTATTTCATGTGTTTAATTTGCATAATGTGCAAATTACAATATAAATGTAGCATAATGTGTATTTGCTCTGCTGCTTGCAAATAGCTCCCATGAAAATCAACAATAGTGGCTCCAGCCACTTCATTGCCAGCAAGCTCACCTTCACCAATCTCATTTTGACTTTTGGGATGTGCCCCAGTTCGAACTGGTTGTTCAAATGGTCTGGAATGCACATTTCCACATATTTTTTTAAAAAACTTAACCAGAAAAAGCAAAGGCAGTTATTGTGAAGAATTTGGAGTTTTTGGCCCTCCCTTCTTTCGAATATGGTGAATTGCTGCAGGAGCTCAACTGGACAAAAGATATTCCCCTCACATTCCGAGAGGATGTTTTTTTTCACTGTCTAGATAACACCTGGGTCCTGCCAAGTGGCATAGAGGCAGGGAGGATGCTCAAAGCCTGCCTCTGCATTATGTAGCCCCTGGCCACAATGCCTCCTGGCCCTACAGCACCACCACGCCTGCCCCAGTGTCCCTGCAAGGCAAAGACAGACCTCCACTAGGAGACCTCACACCCATGCACAAAAGGGGGTCCTGCTTAAGGAATTATTGCAGGGCTCCAAAAACTTTAATTCAGGCTTTGCAGGGGGGAGGGCTACAGACTTCCAGCACCAGCTTTAAATGAGGGGGAACAAAGGGGGCACTTGCTAAATGAAACAAATGAAGGGTGCACTTGCTAAATGAAACTGACATCCATTGAATTCCAGAACCTTCAGCTGTGATGAGATGTTTGGAAGTTAATCTGTGCTGCCACCTCATGGTCACAGGCCATGACTATTGACTAGCAGCGGCCAGGGAATTTGCCCTGTGCTGGAGGGGGCACTAAGAGCTTCCTGAATTGGGGGGGGGGGGTGTCCTCTTTCTTTTGCAAAAAAGTGATACAAGAACTCCCTGAAACAACATCTCAGGTTCGGCCAAACTGATCACCACCAATGGTCCGCCCTGGCCTCACATCGGGAGGCATGGAGACGCACTATCCACAATGTTGCAGCCTTATTTGAGAACTCATGCCGAACAAGTCTTGAAGAGAAACGACAACACAGAAAGAATCACAACCCAGAAACATCACCCAAGGAGACCTTCTGCTGTGCTTTTTTGCAACTGGACTTGTTTATCTCGGATTAGCCTTTTTAGTCATCAGCGTGCTTGCAGAAAGCATGGGATGAGTCCTTCCTGAATCTTCGTTTGCGAAGAAAAGCCAGAGAGAGAAAGAGACTTCTTTCTTTTGTAAGGATAGCAGGGAGGGTTATGCGCATGTTGAATCCTCATCACAATTGCTAGCATGGCCCCCACATTCTGAAGCGGCCCCTAGGCCAGGGTCTTTGGCAGGCCCCCTATCTACTGCTAAGGTTAAGAGCAGCGAGATGCTCTACAAGATTTAGGATAACAATTAAAATAAGTCAGTTTAAATGATGACACCATCCAGCCTCTGTTTAAAAACCTCCAAAGAAGGAGACTCCACCACACTGCAAGGCAGTACATTCCACTTCCGAACAGCTCTTACTGTCAGGAAGGTGTTCCTCATGTTTAGGTGGAATCTCTTTTCCTGGAGTTTGAACCCATTGCTCCGTGTCCTAGTCTCTGAAGTAGCAGAAAGCAAGCTTGCTCCATCCTCAGTATAGCATCCCTTCAAATATTTAAACATGGCTATCATGTCTCCTCTCAACCTTCTCTTCTCCAGACAAAACATGCCCAGCTCCCTAAGCCGCTCCTCATAGGGCATGGCCTCCAGACCTCCCACCATTTTGGTTGCTCGCCTCTGGACTGTAATTCCACTTTAACTGCCATAATTCTGTCCTATGGAAATATAGGACATTTAGAATTCTCAGCCAGAGGGCTCCAGTGCATCGCCAAACTACAAACCCCAGGACTCTGTACGATGTTGCCATGGCAGTTAAAGCGGAATTACAGTTCAGTGGGCCTATAATTTTATATTATCCTACACAGGGATTGCAAAGCATACATAGTGCAATATTGCTGTAATGTGAATGGGCCCTACATGTGTGGATGTGTCTGGGGTGTGAGTATTATTTTCAATAAACAATTGAAAGAGTCAAGGTTATCAACGTTCATGAAATTGGCTTCAAATTTTATAGTGTGTTTTTGGGATCCATGTTCTATCTGGGGAAAAAATGTTGTACGTGCCTCTTTTCAGCTATTCCGTTGTTGTTCGGCCAGTTGCACCCTTTCCTGGAAGTCGGGGACCTTGAGACCGTGGTACATGCTCTGGTAACCTCCCATCTTGATTTCTGCAATGCACTCTACATGGGGCTACCTTCGTGCTTGGTCCGGCAACTTCAACTAGAACAGAATATGGCAGCCAGACTGGTCTCGGGTACATCTAGAAGAGACCATATAACACCAATCTTAAGATTACTTCACTGGCTGCCCATTAGTTTCCGGGCCCAGTATAAGGTGTTGGTTATCACCTTTAAAGCCCTAAATGGCTTGGGTCCAACCTATCTTCTGGACCGCCTCCTTCCATATAATCCTCCCCGTGCACTCAGGTCCTCTGGGAGGAATCTGCTGCAACTAAAAACTAGGCTTTCCTTGACCTTCCAGCGGACCTTTTTGGCTATTGCTCCCAGATTATGGAACGGCCTGCAGGAGCCATCACATTACCACCTTAAATAGCTTTTAAGAAGCTCTTAAGATGGATCTCTTCTGGCAGGCCTTTCCTGAATAGATTCCCCGGCCATCTTAATTAGTTCAATTTCATCCAGCTTTTTATTGTGTTGTTTTGAGTATTTTTAGTATTTACTGTGTTTTAAATGTTTAATTATTTAATTGTATTTTAAGGGGGGTGGGTGGGATGGAGGGGTTATATGTAGATTTTAATGTTGTAAGCCGCCCCAACTGCATTTTGTCGTGGGGCGGGATATAAATAAATTTTATTATTATAATATTATTATTGTTGTTAACTGCCATCAAGTCGGCTTTGATTGATGTCCACCTTCTGAATGAGAGACCTGGAAGTCCCCCTGATCAACAGCCCTGCTCAAACAAGCCAGTTTGAAAGTGGATTATTTGCCATGGCTCCTTCCTATGGAATCCTGGGATGTGTAGTGTGAGGAGGCACCAGCACTCTTTGGCAGAGAAGGCGAGAGACCTTGTAAAACTACAAATCCCAGGATTCAATAGAAAGGTGGCATGGCAAATAATCCTCTTTCAAACTGGATTATTTTTGTAGTCTGGAGAAATAATGCAATTTGACACCCCTTTAAGTGCTGTAGTTTCATTCTATGGAATCCTGGGATTTGTAGTTTTTCAGGGTATTTAGCCTTCTCTGCCAGAGTGCTGGTGTCTTGCAAAACTGTACAAATCCCAGGATTCTGTAGGATGGAGCCATGGCAGTTAAAGTGGTATTGAATTGCATTATTTCTACAGTGTAGCTGCACCCTGAGTTTATCCTCCAGTACAATGTATTCATGCACATACGGATATGATCTCTCTCTCTCTGGCTTTTCTTCGCAAATGAAGCCAGGGCGGACCATTGTTGGTGATCCATTTGGCCAAGCCTGAGATGTTGTTTCAGGGAGTCCTTGTATCGCTTTTTTGGAGCGCCCCTCTTACGATGAATCATGGTGAGCTCACCGTAGAGTACTATTTTGGGGGGGCAATGGTCCTCCATCCTAGAAATGTGGCCTGCCCAGCACAGCTGTGTTCTTAATATCATGGCCTCAATGCTGGTGATCCCTGCTTGCTCAACGACAGCAACATTCGTCACATAGTCAGCTCAGTGTATATTTAGGATTGCGCATATACAGCGCTGATGAAAGTGTTCGAGGAGTCATAGGTGGTGGCGATAGGTGACCCATGTTTCAGACCCGTAAAAGAGAATAGACAGTACAATGGCTCTAGTGTATATATTATGCCAGTGGTTCTTAAGCTGTGGTCTGGGGACCCCCAGAAGGCTGCAGAGTTCTCCCATGGGGTCTGCAAAGGCTTGAAGGCTGCTTGGCCCACTTCCTCCCTGCAGTGGAGTGGTCATGTGACAGGAGCCAAGGTAAGGTTAAGAGGGGACGTGATAGCCATGTTTAAATATGTGAAGGGATGTCATACTGAGGATGGAGCAAGCTTGTTTTCTCATGCTCCAGAGAGTAGGACACGGAGCAATGGACTCAAGTGATACGAAAAGAGATTCCATTAGGAATAACCTCCTGACAGTAATTGCTGTTGGGCAGTGGAATACACTGCCCCATAGTGTGGTGGAGTCTCCTTCTTTGGATTTGCTTGTGTATTCCTGCATGGCAGAATGGGGTTGGACTGGATGGCCTTTGTAGTCTTTTCTGACTCTATGATTCTATGAAAGGCTGGCTGGCTTGGCTTGGCTTGGCTTGTGCATTGCCATTCAATCTGCTCCAGCCACAAAGTTGCAGGAAGAAGTGAGACAAAAATCTTCCCCTCCCATCCAGTGCCTCTGAAGGAAGGCTTAATGGATGGTGTAAGTCTACTATTGTAGTTGTTCTGCCTTATTTGAGAACTCACGCTGAACAAGTCTTGAAGAGAAACGACAACGCAGAAAGAATCACAACCCAAAAATATCACCCAAGGAGACCTTCTGCTGTGCTTTCTGCAACCGGACTTGTCTATCTCGGATCGGCCTTTTTAGTCATCAGCGCGCTTGCAGAAAGCGTGGAGTGAGTCCTTCCTGAATCTTCGTTTGCGAAGAAAAGCCAGAGAGAGAGACAGCTCAAAGATGGAATACTGTACATCTTTGGAGGTTTTTAAACAGAGGTTGGCTGGCCCTCTGTTGGGAATGCTTTGCTTGTGTATTCCTGCAGGGTAGAGGGTTGGACTAGATGGCCTTCGTAGTCTCTTCTAACTCTATGATTCTGTGAAAGGCTGGATGGCTTGGCCTGTGCTTTATCATTCAATCCACTCCAGCCACAAACTTTCAGGAAGAAGTGGGACAAAAGGCTTCCCTCCCCCTTCAGTACCCCTGAAGGAAGGTTTAATGTATGGTGTAATTCCACTGTTGTTGTTGTTGTATATTATTATCATTATCATTGTTTTATTGTGTATTATTATTATTATTATTGATTCCTATTAGGGTTTTAAATCTTGAGTTAAGTCTTGGGGCTCCAGGGCTAAAAAAGATATTTAAGATATTTGTTATGTATTATTATCATTATCATTGTTTTATTGTGTATTGTTGTTATGTATTATTATTATTATTATTATTATTACCATGACTGATTCCTATTAGGGTTTTAAATCTTGAGTTAAGTCTTGGGCTCCAGGGCTAAAAAAGATATTTAAGATATTTGTTGTGTATTATTATCAATATCATTGTTTTATTGTGTATTGTTGTTATGTATTATTATTATTATTATTATTATTAGTGATTCCTCTCTGGCTTTTCTTCGCAAACGAAGATTCAGGAAGGACTCATCTATTAGGGTTTTAAATCTTGAGTTAAGTCTTGGGGCTCCAGGGCTAACAAAGATATTGCGAGGGGGTAAAGACAAGGTTAAGACCCCCTGTGTTATTATGTACCTGGTCATGGGATCGTAGTCCCAGGCAGAGGAGGAGGACGTACTCTGCACATGCTTAGAGGCAAGGGCACCTTAGCTCCTAACTTCATTTCCCCCCCCCCCCCCAAAGCCAGTATTTCCGCCTATTCTCTCTGCTAGGCGAGGGGGAGCCCCTCCGGCCTGGCGCTTCCTGGGGTGCCACGGGGTGGGCAGCCGAGGAGGGCGGACAGATGACCTCCGGGGCCTCCCCCCCTCCCTGGGCTGGGCTGGGCGGACTCCATTTCCCAGCCGCCTGCCTGCCTGCCTGCCTGCCTGCCTCTCCAGGAAGCGGCGGCCGAGAGCCAGGCGGCCCAGCGGGCGGAGCGCCGCGGCTTCGGCGAGGTAAGGCCGGGCCAGCCCGGGAGGGAGGCGGGCGGCTTGCAGAGGCTGGGGATGATGGGCACTGGCGCCTTCTCCACCTCCTCCCTCCCGGCCCCCTCTGCCCGTCCCTTGCGCCCCTTTCTTTGTCTTGGGGGTCGGGCGGAGAGCCCCCCCGTCTCCCCGGGGCGTCCACGGGAGGCCACCCACGCGCGCCGGGGTCCCGAGTGGGCTGGCCGCCTCCCGGGGTTCCCTGTCCAGCCACAGCCCTTGCAAGGGGCGCCTCCATTTCTAGGCCCCCCGACAGGGCTACGCCCGCGCTAAGCGATGTGCTGCAGGGGGTTAGCTCATAACAACAGAGTTGTCACGCCGTATCCGCGGATTTGGTATCCACGGATTTAAGCATTCAGGGCTTGAAAATGTTCTGTAAAAAATAATAATCCAAAAAGCAAACCTTGATTTGGCCATCTTCTATAAGGGACACCATTTTGCTCTGCCATGGCATAGAATGGGACTTGAGTATTCGCAGATTTTTGTATCCATGGGGGGTCCTGGAACCAAAGCCCAGCAATATGAAGGGACAACTTGTATTATTATTATTCTCTCTCTGGCTTTTCTTCGCAAACGAAGATTCAGGAAGTCCATTATTATTATTATTAGTATTAGTATTATGATTATGATGATGATTGGGATCAACTTGTATTATTATTATTCTCTCTCTCTCTCTCTCTCTGTCTCTCTGGCTTTTCTTTGCAAACTAAAATTCAGAAAGAACTCATCCCGCGCTTTCTGCAAGCACACTGATGACTAAAAAGGCCAATCCGAGATAAACAAGTCCGGTTGCAAAAAGCACAGCAGAAGGTCTCCTTGGGTGATGTTTCCGGGTTGTGATTCTTTCGGCGTTGTTGTTTCTCTTCAAGACTTGTTAAGTGTGAGTTCTCAAAGAAGGCTGCAGCATTGTGGATAGTGCGTCTCCATGCCTCCAGACGTGAGGCCAGGGCGGACCATTGTTGGTGATCAATGTGGCCAAGCCTGAGATGTTGTTATTATTATTTTGATGATGATGATGATGATGATGATTGGGATGTGGCTGTCGATATCCAGGGGCGTTGATTGCCCTGCCTGTCCCCCTGTTCCTTGCCAGCCTTCCCCTCTCTTTCCTCCCTTGCCTCTGCTCCTAGGTTTGTTTTCTAGGGACCCTTTCACACCACGCACTATTAGAGCACTATGATCCCGTTTTAACTTCCATGGTTCCTGGGAATCCTGGGGTTTGTAGTTTTTAAGAGGCCAGAGTGCTCCCCGGCTGAGACATCTAAATTGCCCCTCCCTAAACTGCAAATCCCAGGATGATATAGTATGTTGGTGTGGCAGTCAAAGTGGAGTAAGAGATTATGGCACTACATTGTTATAGTGCTATTATTCCACTTTAACTGCTCTGGCTGCCTCTTGTGGAATCCTGGGATTTGCAGTTTAGGGAAGGGCATTTAGCATTCTCAGCCAGAGAGCTCTTAGGCCTCACTAAACTAGAAATCCCAGAATTCCACAGAAGGCAGCCATAGGAGTTAAAGTGGAATAAGAACACTATAATAGTATAGTATGATTCAGTGTTATAACTGTATAGTGTGAAAGGACCCTGATCTTTCAAGGCTGAGGTGGAAATCATGCCTCCCTCTACATGTTGTTGGACTACAGTTCCCATCCGCCCTTGGCCAGCATAGCCAATGGTGAGGGATGCTGGGAGTTGCACTCCAACAACATCTGGAAGGCCAGATGAGCTCCTCTCCTGTGCGGGACTTCTAGTGTTTTCTCATGAGGCCTGGGTTCAAGTCCTTAGCTCATCTGTTGGGGTCATTCACTGAATGACCTTGGGCTGTACCCCTGCCTCCCTCCTTTCCTCAACCTCACCTTCCTCACAGGGTTGTTGTGGGGAGAAAATGGGAAGGGGATAACTTTGGATGCTGTCCTTCACACTCTACCCTTTGGAGGAAAAGTGTGGTTATGGTGACCTAAAATAAATATGTTTATGCCAGTTAACACCCTGATAGGTGTGGAGCCATTCTGTTTTCCTGGGCATGCTTTTCTCAATCTTCCTGGACAGAATAAATAATTTATCCTGTTGTACTAAGGAAGTGAATGAATTACTTACAGGTGCACCGTTGTTTCTTTTTAATGTTTGTGTTTTTTTAAAAGTATGTTTTAATTCCTGAATTATTTAATTGTGTTTTAAATGGGGATGGGATTGAGGGTTCGGGATGTATATTTTAATTGTTGTAAGCCGCCCCAATTGCATTTCGTAGAGGGGTGGGATATAATTAATTATTATTATTATTAGTTTAAATGAATAAAAACATATTGAAAACAGTACAGTAGCTTATTAAAAGTCCTTTATTTTTAAACAATTAGTTCTCAAAAGCCTGTTGGAATAAAGAAAGTCTTTGCTTGCCAACAGAAAGACAGCAGGGAAGGGGCCCTTTCTAGCTTCCCTAGGAGGAAATTCCAGAACCGAGGGGCTATCACAGAAAAGGCCCTTTTGTAGACTCAGAGCCTGTCTACACTGCAGAAATACAGCAGTTTGACACCACTTTATCCACCATAGTTCTATCCTATGGAATCCTGGGATTTGTAGTTTGGTGAGGCACCAGAGTTCTCTGACAGAAAAGACTAAAAATACCTCACAAAACTACAAATTCTAGGATTCCATGGCCTAGAACTATGGTGGATAAGGTGGTATCAAACTGCTGCATTTCTGCAGTATAGACGGGCCTTCAGTTCTGTGGAGATATTACAACAAACTGTGTCTCCAGAGGAACAAAATGTCCCATCCTGGTGTGCATGCTGGTTAATGCAATACTATAAGCTGCTCCTTTTTGTACTCTCTGTACAGATCTTGTAATCATGGCTGAGCCAAAGACAAAGCGTATTTTGGTGACTGGCGGATCGGGACTTGTGGGAAGGGCCATTGAGAAAGTGGTAGCGGATGGGGAAGGCCGATCAGATGAGGAGTGGATTTTCGTCTCCTCCAAGGATGCTGACTTAACGTGAGTGGAGTTCTTCAGTAAGAGCTTTAAAAAACTCAGGAGATAATGTACAGTTGCTGTATAAACCTTTTTTATTGTTTATTTATTAGTAGCTGTCAGGTTAGTTATTGCTTGTCTTTGGAAAGGATTTAAAGGGTATATCTGTGAACGCCTGGTGTAATAAGGTGTAGCAATTAGCGTTGCATGAAAAGCTACCTTGTAAGCACTAGAGGAAAGAAAAACACAATTTCACAACAATTTGGAATTCTTTTATTGAATATATGGGAAAAGAGAAAAGGTTAGGACTTCCAAAGACATTGGGTGACTGTGTTAGTAAATATTTCTGACATTTTTAATTTGTATATTTTAATTTGTATTTTATGACGGGGGCTAAAAACCCTAAAGACTCCAGATTCTGTCTGATCTTGGGAGCTAAGGAGGGTCAGCTCTGGTCAGAACATGGATGGGAGACCACCAACAAATCCTAGCTGCTGTAGGCTCTATTTCACTGGCCAGTGTGCATGGCTGTCATCCTGTAGCATAACTGAATGTGCTTCCACCACCATCAGTTGGTTATGATCTTTGAACTTTGCTCATAAAAAGCAACTCCATATTTTCCATATGCCACTGTCAGGAAGCTGCCCTCTGTGTGTTTTCTGAAGCCTTCCTTGCAGGATGCCCTGAGGATGGCTAGATAAAGATGCACAAGGCTTGCTGGACAGTCCGGTGTGGGGGGCTTGCATGAGAGAATGTCTGACGTAGAGATACTCATCCTTCTCTCACATTGTGTTTCTCTCCCTCCCTCTTTCCTTCCTTTTAGGGATGCTACAGAGACCAAAGCACTCTTTGCGAAACACAAGCCCACCCACGTCATTCACTTGGCCGCCATGGTGGGTGGCCTCTTCCGGAACATCAAGTACAATCTCGATTTCTGGGTAAGGAATTTGAGAGCCACATTGGGTGCAGTGGTTTGAGTGTTGGACTAGGACTAAAGAGGTGTTCTCTCTAAAAATCTCTTAAGTCCTCCAGCGTGACTCTATGGTATGCTTGAGCCAAAAGCCATTCATTTCAATAGGGTTTGCTATTATCTGCAATTTCCGGTAACCATGATAAGTCTGGGAAAGTATCCCCTCTGGATACTTGGGTTGTACAATATACTGTATGCTGTGCCTTCTCTTTCAACCTGATGTCTTAGCAATTTCAGGGGGCAACTGCCTTTTGTCACATTGTGAAAAAGGGTGTTGGGCTGAGTTTAGACTTGCATCCCATCTCCAAGATATCTCATTATGTATATGCAAGTATTCCAAAATCCAAAATACGTCTGATCCCAAGCATTTCAGATAATGGAGACTCAAACCATATAGAGGTGTCTGGGAACAGACCAAGGTAGTGAACTATCCTGTTTCTAACATGCTTGAGCTGTTTGCAGAGCTATTAGGATGGGAGATAGGTCACGCCTGTGCAGTTCAGTTTCCTTTGTTTGGTTCTGCCCTACATAACCTTTAGGATCCCTCTTGCTGACTGGAGGATGCACTCAAGCCTGGGAGACTTGTTATCTAGCTATGGGAAACTAGAGTGTCAGCCATGGGATAGATTGGGCAGAATCTCGGGTTGCCAGAGTGAAAACTGGAGAGGGCTCCTGTACCTTTAATGGCTGTGGAAAAAGAGGGTATTTCAGCAGATGTAGTTTGTTACCTGGTTGTATGACAAGCACAGCTTGCTGAAATTCCCTCTTCTTCACAACCATTAAAGGTACAGTAGGACCCCTGTATCCGCTGGGGATTGATTCCAGGGGGGGCATGGATACCAAAAACCGTGAATAATAGTGAACACCATTGAAAATAATGGGACATCTGGTTTAAAATACCATAGAGTTGCCTTGGAGGACCTAGAAAATGGTTAGAGAGGATTTTCTAGGAAGACTATGGTAGGTGTGCTGTTTTGTGTCCCATGGATAACTGAATCAGTAAATAATGAATCAGTGGATATGGGGGTCCTTCTGTATAGGAATCATCTTGGGTTTCCACTCTGGAAACCCTAGCAGAATTAGGCGTTTAACGGTCTGATTCTGCTCACCTGCTATTGAAAGGATGCAGGAATCCATTGTCGAAAGATGCTTTCTTCTAGTGTAGGCCACCTGCTGCATTGGTTTACCATCAGGAAAGCTTATGTTCTAGCACAGTGGTTCTTAACCTGTGGTCCATGGACCCCAGGGGTCCACGATGTCCTCACAGGGGGTCTGTGAAGGCTTGAAAGTTGCTTGGCCTACCTCCTCCCTGCAGTGGAGTGGCCATGTGACAGGAGCCAAGGCAAAGCATGGCTGGTTGGCTTAGCCTGTGCATTGCCATTCAGTCTGCTCCAGCCACAAGCTTGCAGGAAGAAGCAGGAGAAAAGGCTTCCCTCCTCCTCCAGTGCCTTTGAAGGAAGGTTTAATGGGTGGTGTATTTGCATCATCATCATCATCATCACATGTTGCTATTATTATTAATATTCTCTGGCTTTTCTTCGCAAACGAAGATTCAGGAAGGACTCATCCCGCGCTTTCTGCAAGCGCGCTGATGACTAAAAAGGCCAATCTGAGATAAACAAGTCCGGTTGCAAAAAGCACAGCAGAAGGTCTCCTTGGGTGATGTTTTTGGGTTGTGATTCTTTCTGCGTTGTCGTTTCTCTTCAAGACTTGTTCGGCGTGAGTTCTCAAATAAGGCTGCAGCATTGTGGATAGTGTGTCTCCATGCCTCCCGATGTGAGGCCAGGGCGGACCACTGTTGGTGATCAATTTGGCCGAACCTGAGATGTTGTTTCAGGGAGTCTTTGTATCGCTTTTTTGGAGCACCCCTCTTACGCTGACCCGTGGCGAGTTCACCGTAGAGTAGTATTTTTGGGAGGTGATGGTCCTCCACCCTAGAAACGTGCCCTGCCCAGCGCAGCTGCGTTCTCAATATCATGGCCTCAATGCTGGTGATCCCTGCTTGCTCAAGGACAGCAACATTCGTCACATAGTCAGTCCAGTGAATATTTACGATTGTGCGTAGACAGCGCTGATGAAAGCGCTCGAGGAGTCGTAGGTGGTGGCGATAGGTGACCCATGTTTCAGATCCATAAAGGAGGATAGACAGTACGATGGCTCTATACACACTGGTTTTTGTGCTTTGCCTCAGGTGTTTATTGCTCCAGACTCTTTTGTGAGGTCTTCCAAATGCACTATAATTATAATATATTATAGTATTATAGTACTTTATATATTTATATTATAGTACTTTATATATTATCTCTCTCTCTCTCTCTCTGGCTTTTCTTCGCAAACGAAGATTCAGGAAGGACTCATCCCGCGCCTTCTGCAAGCGCGCTGATGACTAAAAAGGCCAATCCGAGATAAACAAGTCCGGTTGCAAAAAGCACAGCAGAAGGTCTCCTTGGGTGATGTTTTTGGGTTGTGATTCTTTCTGCGTTGTCGTTTCTCTTCAAGACTTGTTCGTCAATATATTATAGTATTATAGTACTATAATAATAATAATAATAATTATTATTATTGTTATTGTTATTATGGTTTTACATCCTGGTAAAGAAAAGATTAAGAGCCATTGTTCTAGCATTCTAGCATTGACACGTGTCAGTTTTCCATGTCAGAGCAAGTTTGGTATAGCCTTGAATTGCAGCTGGTTCCAGGCCAGCATAGAAAGTGACTAGCAAGGAGGGCTTGGTATCAAATCTCTAGAAACAGGGAGGGATTCATTTAGTCTTTTTCTTTTTTTCACCAGGCAGAATTTAGGGAAATGTCTTCCTTTGTATGCTACCTTTCTTCACTGCTTCAAGAGATTAACTCCCTCTTGTGTGTGGCTCTGTCAATGTGTGCCCCCTCCCCGAACTGAAATGTTTACCTAGCAGTCTATAAACACAAGAATAGATAACAGGACACGTCATATCATGCTGCCTCAGATAGATCTTGTATTTTGCTGTGTGCCAAAGCCACGTAAACTCCAGCCACGTCATCCTTAATCTGCACACAGCCGAGGAAGCTGCAAATCCCAGTGGTGTGACCATGTACTCTGTGCTTCTCCTCTTATGCCTACAAGACAGGAAGGTGGCAGCTCACAAGTCTAGAAAAGAAGCTGTCCTTAGCTTGCTGTTTGACAAGGAGGGTGCCTAGTTACAAAAGAGGGCAGGGCTCCTACATCATTGTATAAGAAGCTGCCTTATCTTATTTATTTATTTAGAATATTTATACCCCCCCTCCTTCAGCCACAAAGGCTCTCTGAGCAGCTTACAAATTGTTAATTTGACAGTTCCCTGCTCCCAGGCTTACAATCTAAATAATAAAGGACACACAACAGAAAAGGAAAAGGGGATGGCAAGGGATTAAGTCCAGTGGATACTGCCTCTTCTTCTCTCCCTTCTTGGCCAGGGCAGAGGCAGTGGGGATGGAGGGCTTTCCTCTGCTTCTGAGCCTGGGCATGATGGAGCTGTGCCTGCCTCTTCTATGGAGAGAGGGCTGTTCATCTGCTTCTGGGCCCAGGCATGATGGAGCTGTGCCAACATCTTATCTCCCTCCACAGGCAGGGCAGTGGCAGTTGGGATGGAGGGAGGGCCTTTCATCTGCTTCTAGCCTAGGCATGATGGAGCTGGGCCTGACTTCTCTTCCTCTGAGGCCAGGGCAGTAAGGATGGTGGGAGGGCTTTTCATCTTGAAACTCACCAGTGGTCCATGGCACTCCACATCTCCATATGAAATCCATCTCCAGGATTTCAGATGGGGTGATGCCTATTTATTTATTTATTTATTTTATATCCCACATTTCTCCTTATACAGGATCCAAGGCAAGCCTGATATTTGCCACAAAGCAGATTGGTTTTCGAGTATGGTGATTCAGGCTTTAGTGCCCTTCCGATTAGACTGCTGTAATGTACTATACTTTCAAAGCTGTCCTTGAAAAGTGTTGGGAAGCTGCAACTAGTGCCAAAGGCAGCAGCCAGACTGGTGTCGGATGTGCATTTCAGTGACTGCATGACACTAGTCTTAGAAGAACTGCACTGGCTTCCACTTTCCTTCCAAGCTCAATTCAAGGTGCTGGTGTTGATCTGGAAAGCCCTAAATGGCTTGGGAGCAGGATATATGAAAGACCACTTCCTCCCATATGGGTCTGCCTGAAATTTGAGATCCATAGCGAAGGCCCAGTTATGTGTCCCAACACCTTGTGAGGTTAGGTTGCCATGTACACATAACATGGTTTTCTCTGTAGCAGCACCTGAACTGTGGAACTACCTATGAAAGGAAGTTAGGTTGGTGCCATCTCCTGAACTTCTAGTAGACAGACCAAACAATGCTGTTCTGCACTGGTTTTTGTACTTCTGTCTGGACAATTTGTCTTGCAGTTGTATTGCACAGTTTTATATTTGTACTAGCTGACCCAGTGTAACATACACTATTATAGTAGATTTGAAAGCTTCACACAGTACAGCTACCAGCTATTATTTTAGGAAAATAACATTGCATTATTTTACATGTGGGTGGTGAGTGGCTGAGGGAGTGAGGAGAGAGGGTCCCTTGTGAGGCTGGGGGCGTAGATGCAGATTGAGTGTCAGGAGTGGATTGTGAGGTGGAGAGGGAATTTGCATGTGGGTGATGATTGGCTGAGGGAGTGAGAGGAGGGAGGGGCCCTTGTGAGGCTGGGGGCGTAGATGCAGATTGAGTGGTAGGAGTGGATTGTGAGGTGGAGAGGGGATTTGCATGTGAATGGTGACTGGCTGGGTATGCTTCCAAAGCAGCCAATCAGCACACTGGGAAAGGAAACATACCCAAGACTTTGATAGATAGATAGATAGATAGATAGATAGATAGAGAACTCCTTCCTTCCCATATATATACAGTGTGTGTCTGTGTCTGTGTCTATATTTAGATTGTATACCTTTTGCTGGACTGGCTGTTTTTTGTTGTTCTTTTACTTCTAAAGTGCCATGTACACTGGTGGCACTATATAAATAGATGGTGATGGTGATGATGATCTGCTGCAGATCCTGCAGAGATCTACCAGTAGATCCATTTCTTCCATAAGTGCTTTGGTATGGGCATTTCTGCAAAATACAGTAGTAATAAGAAGAGCCAGTTCAGTTTTCCTCAGTAGCTTGGTATTTATTTATTTATTAGTTTCAAATATAGAAACTGTTTGTTAACTCTTCCTCTTAATGCCATGCAGCTACATTTATTTTTGTATGCCAGCTTCCAAACTCCACAGGCAGTGCCTTCATCTTTTTTTATCTTGTCTTTTAGTCCCTTTGATGTTCCCTTTGTGCATTTTCAATTGGTTGTCCCTGTTTGTTCTGCGGGGTGGGGGAGACACTGCATTTGAAATGCAAAAACGGTACCTGAAAAATCTGTGGAATAAAAGCAATATTTTTAAAAAGAGGAGGGGGAGATATGATAGGAATGTCTGCACAGAAGAAATGCATTTTTGTTCCTGTAGAATAGGGTGGTCAAATTTGGGAGGCTGCATTAGCCCCCAGTCAGACCTTGGAGGGCCACCCCCCACCACACACACAAAAAATATTTTGCTCCAAAATGTCCCAAATGCTCTCTTGGGTTTGTGGGGGGCATTTTTTGCCATATTTATGCCCCTCCCCAAGCTGTTTCACTCAACAGGAAGTGACTAGAATTGATTTCCTTTTCATTTCCTAATATAGAGAAAGGCATTTCGTGGGCCTAAAGTGACTGGAGGGACCCCAAAAACATAGTGAAAATATTCCTCACAGCCCCTAGAGGAGATTTGAGGACAATCTCCCCCCGCCCCCCAGCTTTCTTAAGCAAATGGAGAGGAGAATAATTGTTCTCCTTTGAGGTTTGCTGCCATTTTAAAAAGAGCATCAGATGCCAAGATTTCTTTCTCAACTTACGTACCCCTCTTTGAGGTAGAACTCTGATTCAAGAAATGCCAATAAATGCCAACTGCTTTCTTAGAGGGTAGTAGGTATCTTTGCCTCCCTGTAACTGACAGAATGTGTGTCTATGGAAATGGCTCCCTAGAATTCGTAGGGCATTATCTATTCTGGCGCTAATTGTGTGCTTAGGGAATCTTGGGGTTTGGAATTTTTGCAAGGCATACAGAAATTTTTTTTCCTGAAGAGCTCTACTGCTGCCCCAAGCTACAGTTCCTAGAATTCCTAAGTACTTTACTTAGGTCTTGTCTAATTGGTGAAAATAATACGAACAGGATGCAAATGGAAGGTGATCTATTCATATGGACATGCGCATAAATATGTGTCATTTGGAAGGGGGGCAGCCAAATCCATCGAAAAATCCATGTGCATAGTGTCCGGGGCTTCATCCGGATTTTTAAAAAAGCTCCGGATTTTTTTAATAAGATGAGGTGCAATCATTTGAACACTCGCATTCACACAGATACGAACAGGCATCACAATCTGATTGGCTGGACTAGCAGGGGAGGCGGGGCTAGCAAACAGGGAAAGCACCTGCTGCTGCTGTGTTAGATTTTCGGCTAAGCGAGGGTCCAGTAAGTCGATCAAGCAGCGATCATTATACTCTCTCTTTTTTCTTTTTTTTTTTAAAGTAAGAAATATTGCATGTGCACACTATGAGAAACTGTTGTTTTTTTTTAAAATGGTGGTGGCATATTTAAATCACAAGTAAATCACTCGCAGCTGCCATCTTGGCTAGGGGGTCATGCGGAGTTTAGGGGGGGTCTTTTGAGCATGAAGACGAGTCACATTGTTGTGAATGCCTGCTTTTTCAGACCTGTTCATGTTCCCCCCCCCCCCGTTGTATGGGACGCACTCAGCATTCCATAGGATGAAGCCATGGCATTTAAAGTGATAGCAAACAGCTTTAACTGTGTAGTGCAGGTATACAGTTTCTAATTAAAAATTGAATGGTTGCTCCTGGAGGCTTCCAGGGGAGATGAATCATCCCTTCCCCCTTTTCGGAAATCCACATTCCGGGGGAAATCTGGAATGTTGATGTTGTTTGTTGTTGTTATCTACGGTCAAGTCAACTTTGACTTATGGTGACCCTATGAATGAGAGACCTCCAAGCCACCCTGTCCTCAACAGCCCTGCTCAGGTCTTGAAGACTCAGGGCAGCAGCCGTGGCTTCCTTGATGGAGTCTCTCCATCTGGAATGCAGTCTTCCTCTTTTCCTACTGCTTTCTACCTTCCCAAGCATTATTGTCTTTTCTAGTGAGTCATGTCTTCTCACGATATGGCCAAAGTACCATAGTTTCAGTTTGGCTTCTAGGGAGAGTCCAGGTTTGATTTGCTCTTGGACCCATTGATTTGTCCTTTTAGCACTGAACAGTATCTGTAGAGCTCTTCTCCAGCACCACATTTCAAATGAGTTGATTTTCTTCCTGTCAGTTGTTTTCATTGTCCAGCTTTCACAACCATACATAGAAGTGGGAAATATGATGGCATGGACAATCCTAACAGTTGAAGTTACAGGCCTCAAAAAGAGCCCTGGGGATGCATTTCATCCACCTTTGCCTTATAGCACTTTGCAGTAACTTAGAAAGAGTTGAAATATATTCTGATCTATCTGTCTGTCTCTCTTTCTGTACCCAGCGAAGGAATGTGCACATCAATGACAATGTCTTGCACACGGCGTATGAGTTTGGCGTTCAGAAAGTCGTCTCCTGCCTTTCTACTTGCATATTCCCTGACAAGACCACCTACCCAATCGACGAAACCATGGTAAAGGGTGTTGCCTATATGTTTTCTCCAGTTTTGGTGTGGAGTGTGACAGGAGGCCATGCCAGTCACTTCTTAAACGCTTTATTCTGGGTTTGTGGATTGCTAGCAGCACATCTAGCCCAGTTCACCATGGATATGTCCTTGCACATTTTGCACAAGTTGTTCTGTACAGGGGGTAATACTTAAGCATCTGGGCTTGGCATGGGGGTCTTGAAATACCTGGTCAGTTAGTATATATTCTGAAGTGGAATGCTGTACCATAAAAAAAAATTAGATTCATTGAATCTGTAAAAATGCAGGAATATTTAGTGCAAAATGGTTTGGACTAAATGTTTTAAATCATTGGAATAGCTCAGTAAACTAAATTCTAAAGAGTTTGATTTGAATTTAATCCAGGGGTGGGGGTCATGTGGCCAAGCAGATGTTTTTGAACTGCAACTCCCATCATTCCTGGAAAGCATTGCCAGTAGGGAGGAAGCGGGGAGTTTAGCAACATCTGGGGTGCGACATTTTGCACACCCCTGTTTTAGACCATCCCCAGATGTGCAGTGGCACGGATAAGGAAGTGGCAGTGTGCCAGCCGGTTTGTGGCCTCGTCTACTGGGATGTACGGTACATCTGTCCAGCCGTGAAACTGTTTTGGATCTTGCTGTCTTCCAATGGCATCCTCTTCGCCATTCTCTTGTCACTGTTTCTCCTCCAGTGAACTTGTGAGTCTTTCTGCTCTCTCATCACTGCTTCTTGAATCTTAAAAATTGCCTTAGAAGGAGAGCAAATGAGGACATAAGAAAAGCCTTGCTGGAGCAGACCAAAAACCTAACTGGTCCAATATTCTGCACCAATAGTGGCCAACCAGTTGCCACACTGGATATCACCAGCAAGACAGGAGGTCACCTGTGTAGAGACATAGCAGCCTTTAATACTAGCGGTGATATAAAGCCATCCTGAAGTATAGCCAGTGATTGTCCCAACCACTGTTAATTTATCTAATTCCCCTTCAGTGCCATTTAAGTTCTCACTCATAGCTACATCTTGTGGCAGTGAGTTCTGCAGTATATCTATGAACTGTATGGTGAAGTACTTCCCTTCATTTATCCTGAATGTCCCACCATTCAGCTTCACTGAATGACCCTGTTGGATTCTAGTATTTGAGGGGGGCAACAAAGCTTTCTTTCCATCTATCATGCATAATTTTATGCACCTCTAATCATCCCTCTTCCCCTTGTTCATCTTTTCTCTAACTTTGCATGTGAGCAGTCTTTTCCTAGTGTTGATTTTGTCATGTTTCCAGTGCCCTAATTGAAAATGGTGATGAACCTTCCCTTACAGATCCACAACGGTCCTCCGCACAACTCCAACTTTGGCTATTCCTATGCTAAGAGGATGATTGATGTCCAGAACAGGTATGTCCTTTCTGGCTCTTTTCCTTGTCCTGCAGAGCATCCTATCCCAAAATTTAGTGCTGCTTGCTTATTTGCAAACCACTCCCTATTACAGGCTGTTACTGGCTTTATCAGTGGTTGGCTTCAGAAACTTTATCAATGGCTGGTTGGCTTTTATGTCAGGCAGTTGTGGGGAAAGTGCAGCCTTTGAGACATGTGTCTACCCCCACTCCCCAAATCTTGTTTATATGGCTCCAGCATCTCTCCCAATTATAAGAGGGCATTCTTACCAAGTTTGCAGATGACACCAAATTAGGAGGGGTAGCTAATACCCAAGAGGACAGGATCAGAATTCAAAATGAACGTGACAGATTAGAAAGCTAGGCTAAAATTAACAAAATGGATTTCAACAGGGAGAAATGTAGGACACTACACTTGGGCAGTTAAAATGAAATGCACAGATATAGGATGGGTGACACCTGGCTTGAGGGCAGCACATGTGAAAGGGATCTAGGAGGCTTAGTGGACCACAAGCTGAACGTGAGGCTGGATGGCCATCTGTCACAATTGCTTTGATTGTGTATTCCTGTAGGGAAGGGGTTTGGACTAGATGGCTGTGTGGTCTCTTTCAACTCTATGATTGTATGGTTCTGTTAATATTGTTGGGTAATTTTGTTTGTACAAAATGTCCCCATGTTCCCTGGAGGATTTGCCATGTTTTCAGGTCACTTGGGCTATTTTAGGCCCAAGAGAGGTCTTTTTGTAAACAGGAAATGTACCAAAGTTGTGGTTTACTTCCTGTTTATAAAATGGCCTCTCTTGGGTCTAAAATGGCACTGGAGACCCTGAAACAAGGCAAAATTTCCCACAATGCATCAGAAATGACTTGAAGGCACACAACAACAATGAACACCCAGAGCATTTTGAAACAAAGAGAAATGTTTTAAAAATTTGGAGTAGGAGGGCATGGTGGGGATAGTGTGACCCTTCAAAATTTCAGCAGGGCACAGTGTAGCACTCAGCCCCTGCCAGTTGCCCACCCCAAGTACAGCGTGATGTGTGTGTTTGTTTGTGTTTTTAAAAACACCATTTATATGTTATGGGTCTTCAAGTCACCTCTGAATTATGGCAGCCCTATCCTGGGGTTTTCTTGGCAAGATCTGTTTGAAGGAGGTTTGCCATTGTCTTCACCTGAGGCTGAGAGATTGTGGAACTTGCCCAAGGTCACCAAGGGAATTTCCATGGCTGAATGGGAATTCAAACCCTGGTCTACCAGTGTCCTAATCCAGCACTCAAACCACTTCACCACACTGGCTCTCAAATATCTCTGACTTTTGATGAACATATCCTAGAGTGTTATTGGCAGAGTTGGTTCAGGAGAGGTTTGCTACTGCTTTCCTCTAAGGCTGAGAGGATATGGTCCCCAGTGGGTTTCCATAGCTAGGTGGGGATTCAAACTCTGGTCTCTTTGAATCCTAGTCCACAACGCCTTGTTGGCTCCGAAGGTTGGTTCAGAGGAGGTTTGGTGGTGCCTTCCTCTAAGGCTTGGAGTGGGAATTCAGACTCTGATCTCCTGGAGTCCTAGTCCAGCACTCAAACTGCTACCCCAGGTAGAAATATAGTCCGACTCACGTATCTGCAGGTGTTTGGTTCCCAGACTTACTGTGGATAACCCTATTAAAATAAAGGGCTTCCAGTAAAAACATACCATAGAGTTCCATTGGAGGAGCTAGATGGTGTCCTCTCTAGGCATTTTCCAGCACAACTCTATGGTATGTGTCCCCTATTTTATGTCCCTTGGATAACTGAAGCCATAGATATTGTTTCCAGATACAGGGGTCTGATTGTATTTTATTGTTTTAGCCACGGGCCACTGCAGATTCAGCAGAATACACTAGGGCAGTGGCTCTTAATCTTTTCCTTACAAGGGACCTCCTTTAAATACCTTTTGTCGCCGTGGGCCCCGAAGACTTAACTCAAGATTTAAAACCCTAATAATAATAATAATAATAATACAATTACACCATCCATTAAACCTTCCCTCAGAGGCACTGGAGTGGGAGGGAAGACTTTTCTCCCGCTTCTTCTACAAGTTTGTGGCTGGAGCAATTTGAATGGCAATGTGCAGGCCAAGCCAGCCAGCCTGCCTTTGCCTTGGCTCCCTTGCCTTGGCTCCTGTTGTATGACCATTCTATTGCAGGGAGGAATTGGGCTGAGTAGCCTTCAAGCCTTTGCGGACCCTCTGTGAGGACATTGTGGACTCTTGGGGGGGGGTCACCGGACCACAGGTTAAGAACCACTGGAATAGGGTATTATTGGCAGAAACTGAGACATAAAACACGAAGAAAAATTACATATTCTGTTTACAAACATTCAAATTTCATATGCACCATAAAAAAGTTGCTAAAATCCCTCACAGAGTTAGCCCTTTCAGTTCACTGAGTCTCCCTTACGGTCTATTGCTGTCTCATTCAAGGCTCTTGTTTTGATTATTGTTATTGTAGCCGCATACAATGCAACCTGATAAGATAAATGCTCCTGTTTGTCAGATAGCTGGTGGGTTACTCTATTCTGTCCTGACCGTCCACTGCATTGCAGCACAAAATGAAACAGGAAACCTTCTCTGGGAGGGCACTCAGTGGACAGCACAATAAATCGTGTGCCCAGTGCGCCACCTGATTATAGCCACAGATGCAGAGTCTGCTGTTTGCAAGGATATGAAGGTACCTGCTGTCCAGATAGGTGGATGCACAGATACAGTATGTGGATTTTTGGAATCGTAGAGTTGGAAGGTCTCCCTAGGGTCAACTCCCTGCCAGTGCAGGAATCCATAGCTAAAGTATCCCTGAGAGGGGGTCATTTCACCTTTCTTGAAAAATCTTCAAAGAAGGAGAATCCTCCATTTTCTGATCCAGTCCATGCCACTGTTGAACAACTCTTATTCTTTAGTCCTGGCGTTTAGTCGGAATCTCTTTTCCCAAAATTTCCATCTACAGTGGATCCTCATTTTCAGGACCCCCTGTGGATACCAAAATCCATGGATGCTCAAGTCTCATTATATACTCTCTCTGGCTTTTCTTTGCAAACGAAGATTCAGGAAGGACTCATCCCGCGCTTTCTGCAAGCGCACTGATGACTAAAAAGGCCAATCCGAGTTAAACAAGTCCGGTTGCAGAAAGCGCAGCAGAAGGTCTCCTTGGGTGATGTTTTTGGGTTGTGATTCTTTCTGCGTTGCCGTTTCTCTTCAAGACTTGTTCGGCGTGAGTTCTCAAATAAGGCTGCAGCATTGTGGATAGTGCGTCTCCATGCCTCCCGATGTGAGGCCAGGGCAGACCATTGTTGTTGATCAATTTGACCGAGCCTGAGATGTTGTTTCAGGGAGTCTTTGTATCGCTTTTTTGGAGCGCCCCTCTTACGCTGACCCGTGGCGAGTTCACCGTAGAGTAGTATTTCTGGGAGGCGATGGTCCTCCATCCTAGAAACATGCCCTGCCCAGTTGTAATGAAATGGTGTCCCTTATATAAAATGGCAAAACCAAAGTTTGCTTTTGGGAATATATTTTTTAGGGGTGGGATATTTTCAAGTCATGGGTGGTGGAATCTCTGGATGCAGAATCCATTGGATTTCCCCTCTGGTGCAGCAAAAACAAGAACATGAGCTCATTCCATCTACAACTTGGCAGCCATTCAGAATAAATGGAATAATGGAGTAGATAGTCATCTTTTGATTTATTTTATTGAAGTATAATTTCCAAAACTGAGAGTTCTGGGAGATGTAGTATAGTAGAGTAACTTTTATTCAAGCTCTTGTTATAGTTCCTATTTAGTGAAGCTAGTAATGCTTCCTTCATCTGTTCCCTAATTTTTTCCCCCTCAGGGGTTATTTTGAACAATATGGCTGCCGCTTCACTGCTGTCATTCCCACCAACGTCTTTGGGCCTCATGATAACTACAACATTGAGGACGGCCATGTTCTACCAGGACTCATCCACAAAGTATACTTGGCAAAGAGTGAGTATGTCACACAAGAATAACACTGTCATCTAAAATGGCTTCTGTGCTGTTGTCTAAAGTGGGAGAGAGCTGTATTCAGATTAGTAACAGCGACTCGGGGTGTGTGTGTGGGCAGGGCCTTTGGACCTGCAGAAGGTGGAAGAGAATACCAACCTCCACAGAGACCAAAAAAGGCCTACACAAGGGTAAAGTGGACTTATGCATGCATTAATAATTTCCCCTACCGAAGCAGTTGGCCATTTTGTGCAATGCAGAAATCTGTATTCAGTTGAAGGCTGCAGAAGCAGCGTGGTGCACACCACTCCATTGTACAAGTGGTACCATTGTGCATTGCACATACTGATGTCCCTTGTGCATTGCAGTTGTGTGTTTCACATTTCTTTTCACTTTCCATTGCACAGTTCACTCATGCACAGTTGTCATATAACTCCACGAGTATAAATTTACATCCCATCTCCTTGATGTAGGAACTCCTCTGGGAGAAAGGCAGGATATAAATAAAGGGATAGGTGGATGGAACTCATTTTAATGTTTGTGGTTTTAATTGTGTAAATTATTTAATTTGTTTTTAAACTTGATATTTATACTTTTAATTATTTGTATTGTTTTTAACATGGACTGTTTTAACCTCTTTGTTAGCCGCCTTGAGTCCCTATATTGGGAGAAAGGGGGGATACAAATAAAATTATTATTATTATTGATAACAACAACTACTGCTGCTGCTACTACTCAGTCAGCATGTGGAAGCCAGAGGTGTTCGCCTACACTTATGTTTGTTGCATCCTGTCCCCCTCATTGAAGCCATATGTGATTCAACTTCAGTCTCCAGCATAACTTTGCCACCCATTGAATTTACTGTAGCCCAGCCTCCTCCAACCTGTCTTCCTGATCTTTTCATTACAACTCCCATCAGCTCCAGCTAGCTTGGCCAGTGGTCAGGGTTGCTGGAAGCTGTAACACAAAACACCTGGAGGGCCTGTGTTATGGTATGCTCTGTGAGTCATGAGAAGATTGACCTGGTCTGTTGAGCTATATTGGATCCCTACACATGAAGAAGCCGGGATGGAGCACGTTGATTGAACCTTTCAAGATGCGTTGGGAAAGCTGGGAGGAAATGGGAGAGTGTTCTCTAAATGGTTCATTTTCTCTTTTCTCTTGCAGAAAACAGCACAGCTCTTACTATCTGGGGGACAGGAAAGCCTAGGAGGCAGTTCATTTACTCTCTGGTAATCTTGTTAGCTGAGGTTTGGGAAGAAGGTGGGAGCTGGAAGCTGGGGAAAGAATGGAGATTTGGAAGATTGCATGTATGAGGCCTGTTGTGGTACAGAATACCATTGGGCCTTTTATGGTACACAGCTTTCAAGAAAATAATGTATGTGAAGGGCTGCACCAACAATCAGTTATCCTAGTGGTAACTTCCCTTGATCTAGACACTATATTCCTATTGATGCAGCCTAGAATTACATTGGCTTTTTAGCTGCTGCATCACACTGCTGGCTCATGTTCAGCTTGTGGCCCACTAAGACTCCTAGATCCCTTTTGCATGTACTGCCATCAAGCCAGGTGTCACTCATCCTATATCTGTAACTAGTGGTTACCCTGTGCCTGCATCATACTGGAAGAGTCCTTTATCCTATGCAAATAGGCCAGGCGGGGAAGAATCATAAGAACTGGAAGGGACCCCAAGGACATCTAGTCCCATTTTCTACTAATGCACGAGATCCACAGCTAAAAGAATCCCTGAAAGGTGGCATCCAACTTTGGTTTAAAAACCTCTAATGAAAGAGAGTTCCCCACCTTCTGAGAGAATCTATTCCATTCTTGAACTGATCCACCTTCAAGAAATTCTTCCTAACATTTAAGTGGAATCTCCTTCCCTGCAATATGAATCCATTGGTTTGAGTCCTACTTTCTGGGGGAGCAGAAAACAAGCTGCCTCCATCTTCCATGTGGGAACCCTTTAGATATTTGAAGATGGCTGTACAGTTTGCCCTCCACATTTGCTGGGGTTAGGGGTGCAGGACCCCTGTGAAAGTGGAAAAACTGACTTATTTCTAGGACCCCCAAACTATATTTAACACACACAAAAAGTACAATCTGCAGATTTAACCCACTGTGGATACCTTCAAGGTGGCGGGGTTCCTTTGCAAGGCAGAAGAGGGTGGCTGGTGGAACTTGCCGCCACCTCTGCTGCTGCCCTATGCTATTTTTATTAGGGACTTAAAAGCCCCGCTGCACATTCGCAGGCGCTCTGTTTCGTGAGGCTTGCAGTCCCTATTAATAATGGCAAAAGGCAGCAAAGGAGGCAGCAGCAAAAAATCCACAAATAATCAAATCCACGAATGTTAAACCTGCATATCTGGAGGGCTGAGTCTATTGTATCACTTCTCAGTCTTCTTGTCCCCAGGACTAAACATCCCCGGCTCCCACAGCCATTCCTCCTAGGGCTTGACTTACAGACCTTTCACTGTCTTCATCACCATCTTCTGGACACTTTAAGATGGGTGGGAAGAGATGAATGCAATCCCATGGGGCAAACAGCTTCCCCCAGGGCCAATTTTGGTCTTCCACTTGTGCTGAAGTTCCTGGAATTGTGTGTTGTTCAACTGCAACTCCTAGCTGGCATAGCCAGTGGTGAAGAATGCTGGGAGTTTCAGTCCAACAACATCTGGAGAATGGCACAATTCTCAGCCATGTTCTGTTGGGATTGCCACACTGTTTGGTTGTCCACAGAACTGAATATTTTGGTTAAAACAGGTATGAGTAGAGGACAGATAATGAAAGAGATGGGAGATTTGGTTTGCAAAGGAGAGACTAGTACTGAGGGACTTGGAAAGTAAAGAGGCTTAAGGCATTTGGTACAATGGGTGTTTGTGTGTGTGTGTGTGGGTGTATTGCAACTCCCCAGGACTCAAATGACTTTGCAACTCTTAGAGACCAAGATTGGACCTAGATCTCTGTTCTGTTCTATCTGCAGGACTTGGCTCGACTGTTCCTCTGGGTATTAAGGGAATATGACGAAGTAGAACCCATCATTTTGTCTGGTGAGGTCCACCTTGTACTAAATTGCTCATCTTCCAGCACCACCAGCCCACTCCCAGGTGTACGATTGCCCCAAACAGTAGTACCTGGTGACTCCCATGTCAATGAAGTGGTGAATCTCCCCCCGTCTTGGGCCTGAAGTTTAGATGAGCTAGCCAAGGTGCTGATCCCTATTTTGGAGATAGGATTCAGCACCTTGGATAGGTCACCTAACCCCCCAACTCTATTTTTTGAAATTAGGTATTTATACCCTGCTCTTCAGCCACAAAGGCTATCAGAGCAGCTTACAAATTGTTTTAAGCAATAGCTATTTACACATCTACACTGCATTAAGCAGTTTCCAATGTGTGTTAGCTAATTGCCCCCACAAGCTGGGTACTCATTTTACCGACCTATGAAAGGATGGAAGGCTGAGTGAACCTTGGAGCCCGCTGGAATCGAACTTGCAACATGGTGACTTGCAGTATTGGCATTTGACCACTGCTCCACCAGGGCTCTATTGCAGTGGGAACCACTGGCCCCAACTCCAGGCTGAGATGTAGACCTGGAATTGATTTCAAGTGCTGGTTCTCAGTCTTGGAAAACAGTAACGAATTGAGAAGGTTGCCTCTGTAGAGGCTGGTGTAGTTCTTGAGCCTCAAAATGTTGTGTCCATAATTTAAAAATCTGGATGTGGTCGTGGTCATCAGGCACAAGATAAGTGGTGCTGTCTGCTACCTTTCCCCAGTGTCCCTCCATCCTCAATTCTGAGCTTGTTACTACGTACTGTTTTCTTCCCTTTCACTCCATAATCTTCCAACCATTCCTCCTTCTCTCATGATTTTTGAGTCCCCATAGTTTGTGGGCTGCTGTTTCCATTCCAACCTCTTAACTCCCATTCTCCATTTGGCTGAAAGATGTATGGAGTTGAAAGGGGCAAAGGATGGACTTGCTTTGGCATCTCATGCTCCTCTCCTCTCTCTCCTGTTCCTTATCTTAGTTGCAGGACTGCCCAGCAACTGCATGAGAAAGGGAAATGCATTTGTCGCTTTTAATCGTATAGTAACACACCCAGACCATTACAACTCCTTCTTCCCTTCAGTCCATTTGCTATCTTCCTTACTTAACTTTTAGGATCCTGTTGGTGACGTAGACTGGTGTAATCCTCAGTTATGCTGGTGCATCCATTTTGAATGATGTTGTACAAGGAGGTATTCTGTACCTCCCTGTACAATTATTTTACAGGTTGAGTCTCCTGTATCCAAAATGCCTGGAACCAGAGGTATTTCAGGATTTTGGAATATTTCAGATTTTGGAATACTTGCATATACATAATGAGATAACTTGGAGAGGGGACCCAAGTATAAACATGATATTCATTTATGTTTCATGTACACCATATACACATAGCCTGAAGCTGTTTTGATCCACCCCAGCCCCAAATCAGGGCTGAAATAGTTCATTTAAAGCAGCCAGACAGAGCTCTGTAGCCAATTACCAGTGGGGAGAATAGAGGCACACCTAGAAGCCCCCTTGGCTACTCTTGCACACGAGTGAGGAAGTGGGGACAACAGTGTCAGTACTTAAAAGGGGAAACGTACACTCTGACAACAGCCTTGCTGGATCTAGGCTGTTCTAGTCCTTCTCTAGGCTGCAGAAGATGGCAAAAATAAGTAAAATTTTAACAACCCAAAATAGAGACAGGGAAGGTTGTTTTCCTTTTTAGACTCCAGAGAGCTATGTATTGGGGGCCTGTCCAACTGCAGAAAGAAGAGGGTAGTAGAGAGGTAGGCACAGTGAGTTGTCTTGAGTGAACATGGAATATCCCACATGCTTGCCATAATGGTTCATGCTGATTCCCTTTCTTTAGTTGGAGAAGAAGATGAAGTCTCCATACGGGAAGCGGCGGACTGCATCGTGAGGGCCATGGACTTCAAGGGAGAGCTGCTTGTATCTTTTGGAATGATTTCCAGGGAACTGTTAACCTGCCAAGGATTTTGGGGGGAGGTGGCTTTATTTTTCAAGCCATTTTGGGGAGGGGGTCCTGCTCTTTTTACACCCTCCATCCCATTCTTATACCAAGTCATTTATTGCTGAGGAACTGGTGATTCTGATTATGGGGCAGAGAGTACAGTTTTGGACCATTTTTCGTTGTATCGTTCTTCAGATTAAAACTACCACTCTCATCTTAAGGCTGCTATTTGCAATACAGGGGGACATACAGAGTTACCCCCATTTACCTGAACTTTGTTGGTTAATCCCAACTAGATAGACTCAGTGAATAAATTGTTGAATGGTGAATGATAAATTCCATTGATTCAGTGGATCTACTCTAGCTGGAGTGAACAATAGGATTCTGGTTGTGTTCTCAATGTTTTTGGTCTGTAAGATAAAAAGCAATTTTGAGGGATTTGTTCTTATTCATTGAGGAAAGCTTATAAAGTTTTAAAAACTACTCCTAGTCTTAATCTGAATTGGAACATTCCACAGACCTTATTTATGTGCTAAATTATTTTTGTTGCATTTCCCATCATACAGTATGACTCTCTCTACATGATTTTTCCTGTCCCCCTATATATGGCTTCCTGTTTAATCTTACAGCAGTCTTTTTACAGTATATTTTTACAGTATATTGAAACAGACTAACATGTATTTCTCTTATTTGATAACTGTTTCGTGCTTAGCTTCTTAAAAAATCTTAAACTTTCTTCTTGAGAGTTGTTCTAAAAATATTTTTTTCTTTAAAAATTGCCGAACCTCCATTAAAAACATTGGAGAGATTTATGTAAGACTTGCAACTCTCATAGCTCCTAAGCATAACTTTTCTTCCAAGAGTCAGGCAAGACGAGACTTTTTTGTTTTCTTTAACCCGAGCCTTCACCTAGTTTGACACAACAAAGTCTGATGGGCAGTTCAAGAAAACAGCCAGCAATAAGAAGCTGAAGATGTACCTCCCAGATTTCCAGTTCACACCGTTTGAGCAAGGTGAGGAAAACCAGCCAAGGCCTTGCTGGCTCCAGTCAGCGTGGAAGGGGAGAAACCACTCTGTGCTGGGGGGAGCCATGGGCCCATCTGCTTTGCCTTAAAACAGCTCTCCAGAGCTGAGGATCTTCATGGTCCTTCAACCAGACCTTGGAAGAAAATTACTTTTTTAGACTACAACTCCCAGAATCCCACTGCAAGCAAGCCCATGCTGGGCAGGGGAATCTGGAAGTTGTAGTCCCCTAAGATACTTTTCTGCGCTCTACCTGCAACATTGTTGTGTGCCTTCAAGTCATTTCTGACTTATGGAGACCCTAAGGCAAACCTATCATGGGGCTTTCTTGGCAAGATTTGTTCAGAGTGGGGTTGCCTTTGCCTTCCTCTGAGGCTGAGAGTGTGTGACTTGCCCAAGGTCACCCAGTGGGTTTCCACAGCTGAGCAGGGATTCAAACCTGGTCTCCAGAGTCATAGACCAGACCACTTAACCGCACTGGCTCTCTACTTGCAGTGTGTATGTGTGTGCGTGTGTGTGCCTTCAAGTCTTGAACTAAAAGGAAAAAGCAGAAAGCTGAACAAGAAAAAAGCACGGAGGGTGGTAGACTCTATCTTTGGAGGTCTTTGAACAGAGGCTGGATGGGCATTTTTCAGAAGTGTTACTTGTGTATTCTTGCATGGCAGGGGGTTGGACTAGATGGCCCTTGCAGCCCCTTCCAACTCTAAGATTCTGTGAGCTTGGAGGCTTATGCTACCAATGGAGACTTAGTCAACAAGCAGCCCTAGTCCCTCTTGGTACTCAGTCCTTTGCCCACTGTCTGGTGAAAGAAGCTATGAGCTAGGGCAGACTCATGCTGAAGCAAAGAAAAGGTTTTTAAGATACTGCATTTGTTGTTGCTGTGTGCCTTCAAGTCATTTTCAAGTTATGGTGACCTCAGACGGTTTTCTTGACCAGATTTCTTCAGATGAGGTTTCCCATTGCTTTCCTCTAAGGCTGAGAGTGTGTGGCTTGTCCAAGGTTACCCAGTAGGGTTTCCATGATTAGGCAGGGATTCATGGGTCTCCTGGCTCCTAATCGAACACTCAAATCACTATACCACACTGGCTCTAGGATACTGCATATGAAATGTTATTTTGCTTCTGAAATGCACCTTTATGTCTTACTGTCTCCTTGTCAAACAAACACACACTTTGTATTGTCAGCAACAATTTCATAAGGACAGGGATGAAAACTGAGTTGTGTTCTGGAGAAAAGAAGTCCTAATATGCAGTTGTATGGCAGAGAGAAACTGGAGTTGATGGCCAGAATGAATGTGGTTGTCTTATGCATGTGTAAGCTATCCCACAGGAGAAATTCAGCATTTTTGTCCAACCACCACATTTTAGTTCAAGGTTGTAGCAGTGCTATGGTACATGGATACACATGGTGGGGGGGGGTGTTGTGCAGTGTTGCTGTTCACTAACAAGGGGGTGTTGTGCGCTTGTGCAACTTGACTTCTACACCCTTGAAGTGAGTGCAGCTGTAACACATCAGAAAAAAAAGTCCAATCATTTCAGTGGGAGACCTAGTTCATGCAGAAGACACTGCCAGATTCAGACCATAGAACTGTAAAGTGGAAAAAAGATCCCATGAGCTATCTATCTCAAACCCCTGCCAATGCACCACTCTGACTCTGCTGTGGAAATCTGCATGCAGTTTGTATCCATGGGGGTTCGGTTCCTGGACTTACTGCAGATACTGGAAATTGCGGATAACAACTCTCTGGCTTTTCTTCGCAAACGAAGATTCAGGAAGGACTGGATTTGTCCTTCGAGCCTGTGCAATGGATTTTTCTGGTGGAGCGCAGCGTGCACAGAACTGGCCTCACCCTTTAAACCAGAGATTCATCTGCCGTGGCCTTGCAAGCATGGATGTGGCAGCGAGGTCCTTGGGCTGTAGGTTTGATTAGAGTTTCCTTCTCTTAGATGGTTGACCTTACAGGGTTGGACGAGCACCATCTGCCCGGGTTTGGGATTAGAGTTTTCCTTCTCCTAGGACGGTTGCCACAAGGCTAGAGAGCCCATCCTGCCCTTTGACACTCTTTGTCAGACCCTTCGGTTTTGACCTGTCTGGCATGGGAGACCCTACCAGTGGCTATTATGCCACCGCCAGCATAGCTCAAAACATCATTAGGGTACGCAAGCCTCTCTCCCACGACAAGGGGGCGTCAATGGAGAGGTTTTGTGTCCCACAGATAACTGAAACCCAAATATTGGTTCTATGGATACGGGAGTTTGACTGTAATTCGTTTCCTCGCTCTCAGTGGCGAGAGAAGTGCAGGATACTAAATCTGTAAACCATGGTTTCCTGCTCATTCTCTTTTATTACTAGGAAGATCTGGTTTAGCCATTTAACATCAGATAAAATCTATCTCTGGAACAGAGGGCAAGTTGTACCTCCTCCCCCCAAAAATTGCACCCAAATGCCCTCTGGGGTATGGTGGGCATTATTGCCACATTTTGTGCGCACACACAGACACCAGGCCACTTTAGGCCCTGGAGAGGCCTTTTTTAACAACAGGAAGTAATTTCCTGTTCAGTGTGAAGTCGAAGGCTTTCACAGCCGGCATCCATAGATTTTCCTTGGTTTTTGAATGGGTTGTGAGGCCATGTTCTGGAATAGTTTCTTTCTGATGTTTCGCCTGCATCTGTGGTTGACATCTTCAGAGAGATTTCCTGTTCACTTCTTCATTTTAAAAAGGTCTCTTCTTGCTCCTCAAATGGCCTGGGAGGCAAGAAATATGACAGAAATGCCCCCCCCCCCAGATCACAGAGGGCATTTGGGGACCCACGGACTGCACATGGCCATCACCTGCTCTAGAACCAAGTTTTCTCTCGGATCCTGTTTTCAGCACCCTCTGATTCATCCCATGGCCCTCTTAAAGCTCTTGTGCTTGGAAAGTCGTTACCTTAATTTCTCATTCTCAAAAAAAGCAACCGTCCACCCTAACCTGCATTCCTTTGGCTCTCATCACCTTTCTCCTCTTCCTCCCACAGCTGTGAAGGAAACCTGTGACTGGTTCTGTACCAACTATGACATTGCCAGGAAATGACAACAAGGAACAAAGGTGGTCCCAGTTCCAGCCATGGTCGCTACCTGACATTTTCCCTTGAAACTCAGGCAGTCTTTTACTGGAGCAAAAGGAGGAGAATAAAAGGACCATTTGGGGCATTGGAACAGAAGACTGCAAGCAACACTTTCCGCCTCCCAAAGCAGGGGTGGTGGTAGATCTTTGAAAAATGGAGCAGCTTATATTTACGAACCCCTACTTTGTAGCTTGTGTGTCCTGGGTGGTGGGGTTTATGTTTCTCTGCTATAAGCAGTTACTTAAAAGAGCAGCTTTGAGAAACCTTGAAAAGGGGGAAAGGGTGTTGACCCAGGAGCCAGCCCAATTGGCTGTGCCACTGTTTACATGTCAAATAGTCACACCTTCCTCACCAAACCCTCATGTCCTTTTTCTAGAGCAAAGTGCTATTTTGCCCAAATCATCTTCTACTTTTGGAAAGAGTCCATTAAACCTGAAGCCAGTGCAGTGATAGGAACTATTAGAGAGCAGGGCTCCTTAACTTTCAGTAGCTTGCCTTCCTTCCTCCTTACTTGTTCTCTTTGAAACCTCAAAACAAATTATTATTATTATTATTATTATTATTAGAAAACAAATACTTGAAAAAACTCTGGATTGTTTCAGAACTGCTGTATCTAGAGCAATGGGGCATGGATTTTCCCTCTGCTCCTGATTTCATACAAATTACCTCTTTCCCTAAAGCTACTAGCAATAAGGAGAGATAGGCTTTATGGGTGGTGGAGAGAAAACTCATTGCTCTTCACCAAAGAGCCTCACACAGACTGCTCATTTCTTGCCAGGGCAGAACAGAGCTTGGGAGAAGATTGCTTTGTGTACTACAAATCCCATAATTTCTCAGCTCACATGGACACTTGATGGGAGTTGTATTCTAAGAGGCAGTTTTCTTTCAAGCTTGAGGGCAGAGTGGAGAGGAAAGAGAATTATTATAGCTTTTCTAGAAGGTATACGGAAGGTATATGGAAGGGGCAAAGGTGCAAAGCTTGAAGAAAGCTTTGCATGCAGAAATTCCCAACTTTGAGACCCACTGTCAAAAGATGGTAGACTACCAGGGACCAATGGGCTTCATTAACTCTGAACCAGCATTGCATGGTTTGTAGTCACACAGTTGTTCGTGTGGGCTTATAAAGTTGTATTTGCCTTCTGTAAGGAAATGTCTAAATGTTTGCGACCTTAAAGGGAAGGTCTTAAGTTAGCACTGATGATCATTTCTGAAGGCCTTCTGCAAAGAAGTGAAAGTTAGCTACTTGTCACAGGAGGTTAGCTAGCAAGCATCACTACTTCAAGGGGAAAAGGCACGGGTCCCCTTTAATTCAGTAAGTTTTTTTTTTTTCCTGTTCCTCATCTCACTTGTCCTTGAGCCAGGGAAACCATTATAAATCTAACTCTTCAATAAATCTGTCCTTTCTTACTTATGCAGTGTTTCTACCAAGAATACCTGCTGTTGTAAGCAAAACTATTTTTCCATAGTGCTGTCTGCATTCAGCTTGGTATGATACTTGAATTTCAGGAAAGACTTGCTTTTTGTAATGGAAAAAGAAAAAAAATGAACTGCAGAGAAATAGGATGGGTGATACCTGGCTTGACAACAATACATGTGAAAGGGATCTAGGAGTCTTGGTACACCACAAGCTGAACATGAGTCAGCAGTGTGAAGTGGCAGCTAAAAAAGCCAATGCAATTCTAGGCTGCATTAATAGGAGTCTAGTGTCTAGATCAAGGGAAGTAATAGAGCCACTCTATTCTGCTTTGGTCAGACCTCACCTAGAATAGTGTGTCTAGTTCTGGGCATCACAATTCAAGAAGGACATTGACAAGCTGGAGTGTGTCCAACAAGATGCCAGGTGGCATCTCTGCTTATACTAGTAGTTAGGTTGGGGTGGGAATCACACAGCTCTTTAGATGATGTTGGACTGCAACTCACAGCAGCCCTAGCCAGTGTTAAGGAATGTTGGGAACTGTAGTTCAACATCTGGAAGCACACATGATTTCCAACTCCAGATAGACTGAGATAAAACTAATGGTTTTTCTTGTAACACATTTATTCAGTGTGCATATGGCAAGTTTCTCATTCTTAAAAATAGTACAAAAAGTCTAGACAGTGACGTATTTGGACTCACTTGCAGATAAAGCAAGTAGAGGAGAACAATAGAGGTAGATGAAGTCTTTGTTCACCAGAAAACAGACATTTTTAAAAAACGTGTCTTTTGTTGCAGAAAGCCACAAGACTCAGGTTGCAGCTGTAGTTTGGAAATCTTTTAGCCATAATCAAGCCTCACAGGCTAGTAAATTAAAAAAAAAACCCTCTTATTATAGGAGGGTTTGAGAAGCCAGACACAAGCTAGATCCATGAAATTTAGGCTTTCTTCACTTGGGAGCATACCAGTACAAAAACAGTATTTTTTTGTTGATTAAAAACAACCTCTCTCCATGGAAAGGAGCAGTCGTGTTGGGTCGCCCAAGCTCAGAGCCCACCAACTACACTTTTGCCAGTTCTAAGATCCATCCATCGACAAGAAAGCAAAACCTTGAAGGATGCTGCTGATTAGCCAACAAAAGAGGACTGACCAGATTCATGAATGTGGCAATAGCTGTGGCCTGGGATGGCTTTTTTCCTGCATGGCTGTCCAGTCCGGGTGACCCCTTGGCACAGCGGCCTTGGAGAGGCTGAACAAGTGGACCTGAAATCAATAAATGATCAACAGCAACTGAAGGCCAGTTTCATTCCCTTGATGTCTTTCTGATTATGGATTATAGATCATTCCAAAGGAGGTTTTCAGATACCAGTGCACTTTATAACTGCTCTGCAGAATCAGAATGATAAAAGTATCTTCTGACACTAACACTATCCCTCACTCTCAAGTTGGTCAGCCCCCCGATACATCCTTCTTACACCCCACCTGTCCATCTACTGCTTGCCATCAATTGCCAAGAAAAGACCGCCAGGTTGTGTACTTACGTATCACTGACCATGGACTCATTTGGTGAAGATGACCTTGAGCTGGGAAAGGGGTGGAAGGCTGAGCCCAGGTGGTGGTGGAATCTCTCCAAGGGGACCTGCTGGAAAAACACACCTGTAAGCATCATGAAGGTGGAAGAGAGGACAGCTGCTTTCAGGTTCAGAAAGGGAGCAGCACCAAAGCAGATTCTTAAGCTCAGCTGTGTCTGCAACACCATGCTCCTTCTCCCATGAGCCACGAGATGAGTATTTGTGGGAGCCTACCCCCTTTCACCAAAGGACCCCAGCACTCTGTTAAAGCCAACAATGACTGGTGACTTCCATGTCAGTGGGATGGTGAAACCGCTCCAGGTTTTCATCTGTACCTTGAAGGAGCTATCGAAGGTGCTGAACCATATCTGGCAAAATAGGTTCAGCACCCTGGATCGTTTGGACTGAAACCTGGAGATTTACTGTCGTCCCACTGATGTGGGAGCGGTCAGCTGCCCATTACATGTGCCCTAAAACAGTGGTTTCCAACTTTGGTCCTCCAGGTGTTTGGGACTTCAACACCCCAAAGCTCCAGTCAGCCAGCTTGGCCAGTGGTCAAGGATTCTGGGAGGAAGGATGAAAGATTGAGAAATACAGCTTTAGAAGATGCCTCTTCTTTCCCTTCTCTCAGCATTCTCTGAGATACCTGCTGTCTGGTGGAGCGGGACAAACTGAGACGGCGAAGGCTGACGGCATGGGAAGAAGGACCCAATGGAGGCTTCCAGCCTGCTGAAAACAGCATTGTGCTCTCCTGCACTCTTCTCTGGGGAGAGGGAACTAAGTCGGCAGCCTTCTCGGGGGATTCCTTTCCCAAGTGGGCTCTGTCTGCAACACAGAATAAGGACAGCCATCAACGAGTGGGTGGAGGCAGAGGAGGAGCTGCAATTTGGCTGCTTATTATTGGATTTTTTTAAAATACAAAGAATGAAAAAAAGCAGAAAAGGGGGGGGAGAAAAAAGTGAAAACGAAAAAGAAAAAGCAGAAATAAATAGAAAAAGGAGGGGAAAGGCAGAAAACGAAAAGGGATAAAAAAGGAAAAAGGATTACAGAAAAAGTGAAAGGAGTAAAAAAAGGGAGAGTGCAGAGGATATGCACATGGACTTGGTATAAACATTAATATTAGGTGATGGTTATGTCCAAAAATACATTTCTTTAAGCCTATGTGTATAAAATACATATTCCTGCACAGCTAAAGCAGTAAGATCTTCCAGCCACTGAAGAATGGATTTTATCTATACCCCACCTTTCCCCCAGCAAAACATTCAATTCCCACAAGCAAAACATTCTGTGCAAGTGAAACCAGAAACACAATGTTGCAGTGTGACAAACTCTAGTTTGGTGTACCAGTCAATCCATTCTTCCCTCTCTCTGCATATATTTATTATATTCCAGGCCTGACCAGGTTTTTTGACACACACATGCCATCAGTCAGCTAGTATCATGGGGCACACACAGTCCTCATTGTAGTGTTTGGGGGGGTTGCCACTAGATTTCTAGCTCTGCAAAACCTGGGGCTCCAAACAACCTGCTAATGTCTCCTCTCCTTTGCATAGGCAGCGTTATTTTAGTTATATAAAGAAGGAATACTCATCTTTCAACAAGAAAGAAGGAATGATACTGCAGTTCAGGTATACGGTGTTGTCTGACAGCTTCTTGCCGGGAAGCTCAAAACATACTGTGTGAAAGTTTAAAAAATTAGTTTTTGTGGGACAAGAAGATCTTAGGTTGTATTTTTGGGCTGAGAGTTAAAGGTTCAAAAGCTAGTATGCAACTAACAATAATAATTATGCATATGTTGGTCTGTACCAAGGAATCTAGCAGCATCTTTGAGACTAACTGGGAGAAAGATGATTGTAACATAAGCTTTTGCAGACTGAGTCTACGAAGTGCATCTGACGAAGTAGACTGAGTCTACAAAAGCCTACACTACAAATGTCTTTCTCCCAGTTAGTCTCAAAGGTGCTATAAGATTCCTTTGCATTATGTCCCTGTGTCCTGGTTAAAGGGATGGGAAGAAAAATGCAGGTTAAATGTGCATCATACAGTTCGAATGACAAATGGAGGTTTCTTTCCCCATCCCTTCCTCTCAGCTTTGATAAGAGAATACCTTGGGAATCAGAAAAATGAGATTCTCTGCAAGTCAGTTTCTCCTACTTACACATGGCCTGATCTGTACAGCCTATAGAACAGGTTGTTTTCTGGATAATACCCATAGCAATGCGCACTCTCTCCCAATCCAAACCACCACCACCCTTTCCCCATTTTGCTCACCTGACATGTAGCTCACCTCTTCCAACTTTTCCAGCTCCTCTTTGAAGAAGCCAGTATCATCTTCTCTAGAACATAAGAAGAACCATGCTGGGTGAGAGTAAAGACTACCTAGAATCCAACGTTCTGTTCCCATAGAGGGCCACTAGCAGGAGATGAGTGCCACGGCAGCCTCCATGTCATTTTTTCCCAGCAAGAGAGGAAGACTGGTACTTGGGAGCGGGTATACGGCCTTTCCGATAAGTGATGGCCTTAGCCTCCATGAATTCATCTAATTTCCCTTTACAGCTGTCCCAAGCTGGCACCGATCACATCTCGTGGCAGTCAATTCCATAGTTCAACTATGCACTGCTTGAAGAAGGACTTCTCTTTTTAAAATTTGTTCTAGATATCTCACCATTCAACTTCAGTGACTGATCTCAGGTTCAAGTACAATTGGACCTCCGTATCCATGGTACCAATATCTGCAGTTTCAGTTATCCATGGGACACAAAACAGCACACCCACCATCGAATCATCCTAGAAAATACCTGGAGAGGCATCCTCTCTAGATGTTTTCTATGTCGTCCAAGGCAACTCTCTGGTATTTGTAACTAGAAGTCCCATTATTTCAATGGCGTTTGCTAGTTACTGCAGTATCCAGTATCCACTGGATCCCCACAGATACGGTGGTCCAGCTGTATTTCTATTCTATCTTGCCTTAGTTGCTTTTTCTTCTAAACTAAACAGTCCCAAATATTATAACCTTGCTTTAAACGTGAATTGTTCCTGTCCCTTTCTGGACATTTCCACCTCAGTAACCAGAGCCCTTTCACACTACACAATTACAGTGCCATGATTCCACTTTAACTGCTATGGTTCCTTCCTATCAAATCCTGGGAGTTGCAGTTCAGGGAGGAGTACTTTGAATTCTCAGCCAGAGTGATCTGTTGCCTCTAAACAACAAACCCTGGGATTCCATAGGATGTATGGATGCCATAGGCAGTTAAAGTGGAATCATAGTACTATCATTGTGTATTGTGAAAGTGCCCATGGTTCCATCCTATGGAACCATGTGAGTTGCAGTGGAGTACTTAGAATTCCTAGCCAGAGAGCTCTAGAGAGCCTCACCAAACTACAAATCCCAGGATTCCACAGTGTGCACCATGACATTTAAAGTGGTATCACAGTGCTATAATTGTGTAGTAGGAAAGGGCCTCAGCTGTTGCAGGGCACTCTCATTTAGGACATCTAAACATTTTACCTCTTTGTTATAACTGGAATACATATCTGGCCAATGTAAGGGTTGCTGAAGTCCCCCATTATTACAACATTGTCTCCTTGAGTGTGTCTGGTTTTGTCTTCTACCTCAAAATCACACTTGGCCTGATCAGTCTGGCTGCCAGAGTGAAAACTGGAGGTGGCTCTTGCACCTTTAATAGTTATATATAAAGGAATTTCAGAAAGCATCCCTGGTAGTATGACAAGCAACACATGCTCAGATTCCCTCTTAAACAACCATCAAAAGGACAGGAGCCCTTGGCAGTTTTCAATCTGGCAATCCTAATTCTGCTTGGTGAGACTGTAACATGTCGGTTGTACTGAATTATTTCTGTGGTCTGGTAATGCTGCCCTCACTAATTACCTTTTAAGGTTTCTAGCTTGTTTGTCACTATACCCTCTCACATAAAGAGCACATCAGTTAACAACAGTTTTCTTGTCATACCTACAGAGGTATTTAACCTTTTTGGGTTTACCGACACCTTTGAAAACATGCAAGAAGCAATAGACCTTCTCCATAGACAAATACACCTAAAATGTAAGGGAGGCTGTGTTTTCCAAAACAACCCCCTCCCCAACAAAATCTAAAACCATCTGCAGTCATACCTTTAGTGGGCCAGGTGAAATGTGCAAAATATCACCGCAGGATGGATTTTGGATACCATTTTCAAAGTAACAGGAAGAGAATTGAAGGAAGGAAAAATGAATTACTGTACATCTGTTTTTGCACCTCATTCATGAACTCTCTGAAGCAAATCCACGGACATTCTCCCTGGGTCAGCAGACCACATGTTATCATCCCTGAGGAAGTTCCCAATTTAAAGTTCAAATAAACCTATTGATAATAAGGCTTGTAATTGTTTGGGTATGAAAAAATCCAGAACACTTGTGATTTCCGTCACCACCAATTCTGGGCATGCAGCCAATATGCATGTTTGTTATTTCTAAGATAAGAGAACACTAAGACTAGTCCAAGGAAATACCCTATCCATATAAACAGCTCAGACTTCTAAAAGAGATTGATAGCATGACAAAAGACAGAAAATAAGTACCAAGTCCTTAGAGGGGGACCAGATTACAAAAGGTGAATGCCTCAGGCCATGAACAGAGATCAAAAACTGACTCCTGCAACTATGAGGCAATTCTCAGGTATAACAGTCCTCATTTTTGGCTAAAAATATGCTCTAGAAGCATTTCTAAGTTTATTAACCAACTTCTGGCAATTTTTGCTAGCATGGCAGGGGAATGGGGTCAGGCAGGGCTGCTGGGTTTCTTGAGGACTGATGTAGGTTGAGTCTCCTTTATTCAGAATTCCAAAATCTGAAACATCCAAAAATCATCCACACGGGTGGCTGAGATAGTGACACCTTTGCTTTCTGATGGTTCAATGTACACAAGCTTTGTTCCGTGCACAAAATTATTAAAAATATTGTGTATAAAATGACTTTCAGGCTATGTGTATAAGGTGTATATGAAACATCAATGAATTCCATGTTTAGACTTGGGCCCCACCTCCAAGATATCTCACTATGTATGTGCAAGTATTCCAAAATCTGGAATATCCCCAAACCCCAAACACCTCTGGTCCCAAGCATTTCGGATAAGGGAGACTCAACCTGTACCACTGCAGGCAGTTTTGGGGTAGAGCGGTTAGTGGACATTTTTTTAATTTGGGGGGAATCTCAGGTTTTGGAAGGCTGAGAGGGCTAAAGAAATGGGCTGAGGAAGTGCTTGTAGCCATGAACTGCTGTTTCCCAATCCTTTGCTTAGCCTCTGAGGCTTCTTTGACTGGATGACAAGTTTTGCTGTATACTTGTGACCTATTTCCATCTGATCTCTATTTGTACAGTTTGTACACCAACAAGTTTGTGCTTATGTGTATTTTTTTTGAGAGGGGGCACATAGCTTAGATGTCCAGAATGGTCCATGACTCAAAAAAGATTAGGACCTACTGATGTATGGTAAGAACTAAATCTATTCCCCAGCAAGTAGTATAGTATGGTCAAAAGAACCATTTATCATCTCACCCTTTGAAAATGTTAAAAAATAGCAGTCCAAACAAATGTCCACCACACATCAGTATTTGATCAGTTCCATGCTCCTAGCCAGATTTTCCTACCTTTCAGGAGTTGAGGTGACTCTGCAGCGATTCCCATTTTGTTGTTCCACTTCATGAACACATGTTTCAGGATTTTTCTGGGGAAATGGCAAAGATACCAAGATCTGTTTCTGTTCTTTCCTTGTCACAGCACCGTGGATTATTCTTCCTAGCAGCCAATTGCCTAAAGGAAGCATAGTACAGGCTGAGTCTCTCTTATCCAAAATGCTTGGGATTAGAAGTATTTTGGATTTGGGAATACTTGCACAATGAGATACCTTGGAGATGAAATCCAAATCTAAACATGAAATTAATTTATGTTTCATGAACTCCTTATACATAAAGCCTGAAGGTCATTTCATACACTTTCTGACAGTGAGAGTGATTCAGCAATGGAACCCATTACCTAGAGAAATTGTGGGGTCTCCTTCTCTAGATATCTTCAAAAAGAGGCTGGATGGATGCTCCAGCTGAAAATCCTGCACTGAGCAGGGGTTTAGACCTGATTTCCCCATGAGGCCTCTTCCAACTCTGTGATTCTGTGCCAGGAGTTGCAATCCAGAAATATCTGGGGGGCTTATTTTGTTCACACTTGATATGCAGCTTAAATCAGATAAAACAGATATACATAAAGGGCCATAGGCTGAGAGTATCAATGCATGAGGGTCTTTAGCCTAGGTCAGCTCTTCACTTAGCCATTAGCGAGGAGTCTCTGCCAGCAGTATTTCCCTGGCTTAAGAAGCACAAGAGGGAGGGCAGAGAACTTGATCTAGCACAGCAGCTTTTAGCCGATATTGCTGAATTAGCACTTCCTCAGCTGGACAGTCAGCCTGCAGCCATGAATGCTGAGTGCATCCAAGGAAGTAATGAGGCAGGAAGCAGAAAAATGATGCCAAGGTAACTGCTGTAGACAACATTTACTGGCTGCTAGGTAAAGGTTTGTCAGGTCATTCTCCTGGATATAAGCTAAGGAGCAAAGCAAAGTCCTGGCCAAAGTTCTAAACACTAAAAAGACAGGTCCTGTGCCAACATGTTCACAGCATGGGCCAGTCAGGACTCACCAGGTGAAGAGGCTCAAAAACAGGAAGCTCAACCAGACCAACTGGTCAGAGGTTTGCAAACATTGCCTTCCACTCTGGCTGAGAGTGTGTGACTTGCCCAAGGTCACCCACTGGGTTTCCATGGTTGAACAGGGATTTGGACCCAGGTCTCCTGGAGTCATAGTCCAACACTCAAACCAAGACATCACACTGGGTCCTTGTCTTATAGGGAATAGGAATATATAAATCAAAAGATTAGCAATTAGTGATTGGGAATAACTTCAAAAACTGTCAGACAGCAAAAGGCAGTCAGCATTTGAAGTCCTTAAAAGTGTACCTTCATATGTGGGCAAAATCCTGTGTTAAATCTTGGGTCTCATCCTAGGCAAAAGCAAGGGTTTTAAATAAATAAGTAAGTCTCACCGAGAGAGCAGAGAGCTTTCCTTGTGGGAAATCTGTAACTGAGCCTGCACTACTATATCTCATCTGTATGTTTGCACTTAAATATATTCTTGCTGAGTTATACTTATAACTTTGCATTCTCATATTTACAAAATCTTTTTAAATTAAAAGGATGGGATAACTCTGCTTAAGTAGTCATCTCAGACTTTAAAAAACGGCGTGACTATACTCTGGCAGATTATAGCATCTGTCATAGGGTGACACTTGGTCTGGGGAGAACTGGATGTGCTAAATTAACTGTTCAGCCTGGAGTAGAGAGGGCATGTTCTCAGGAAAATCCAGCATACTTTCCCACAAGATGCTGCCTACACCTAGTACATACTTAGACCCTATTGTATAGGGAATATAAGTATGACCTATGGGCTGTACGCAATCCTCTCATGGCCTTAAAAAAATTTTTTTGGCCCCGAAATGCCCTCCAGAGGGTGTGGGGCATTTTTGCCCCATTTTGGGGGAGCCCTGGACCTTTTTAGGCCCAGGAAAGGCCTTTTTAAAAAAGCACAAGTAAACTGGAACTGATTTCTGGTCACTGTTTTGAAAAACGGCCTCTCCTGGGCCTAAAATGACCCGGGAAGTGGGGGGGGGGCGGCTAAAAGAATGGCAAAATGCTCCCCACAGCTCCTAGAGGGTATTGAAAGGCCAAACATTGGTTTTTTTGTGGTGTATGTGTGATGAGGGCATGCGGCCTTCCCCCAAGGCTTCCTATGGGGCTAATGCGGCCTCCTAGTTCCCCACAGTTGCCCACCCTTGACCTGGGAAGTGGAGTACCAGATCCAGGAGAAAATTCAAAGTGTGGCCAGCCTCTGCTTACTACCGCCACCAGATGTCAGATCCACCCAAAGCATCTGGAGAGGCCTTCCTACTGGCACCAGGAGCCCCTAGGTTTTACTCCACAATCTCTCAGAACCGGACTTAAGCACACCGGCATCTGCTAGGTGGGGCACTCTTCCCTGTAAAATCTGATGTACTCTAATGTTTTATATCTTTAGATGCATGCTGTAAAAATCTTACATATTTTCTCAAGCCATCCTTGTGTAATCCAACTTCCCATCTGTTTCATAGACAAGGGAAACATTGTATTTTAATCTGCAGGACTGCACATATTATATGTATTATTCCTGTTGGATACCGCCCTGAAGTTTTCTGAACAGTTCACAAGGAAATAAATTTGAGCAGGTTGCATGGGAAAAGATCTGCAGCAGGGGACAGATGTTAATTGCATACTTGCCTGCGACAGCCAACACCAAGAGGCTGGTGAGAGAATTAAAACCTAAGGAAACTGCATGGTTGAGCTCCAAGAGAGCATTGGCCACAACGAGGACTAGAAGCATGGCACGTGGAAAGCCAGGTATCTGCAGGAAAGTCATTACCAGGGCCACCAGGAGGAAATAGCTGCCATGAAGAATGCAGGTATAGATGGAGCTCAGACTGAACCCTGGAAGACAGAGGAAGACGTGTGCGGCAGAAGCAGAACAATCAAGTGACTTCACTTTTTATAACATCACTTGCACGGTCTGAGTTCTTTTATACAGCCTGTTTAATCAGAACGTTCTGTCACCTTGCAAAGCTTTGATCTGACAATGAAGATTAGGAACTGCCAGGAAGCAGAACAAACGGGAATCAAGTAAAATTGTTTCCCTCTTTTCACTTTCCCCAGCTCTGTGAAAAGCAAAACATGCCTCAATGCAACTGTCAGAGGTACCGCTATCAGCAGGGCAAAGTCAGTAATAAAACCACCATCAGTGAGAGCTACAATAACTTAAAGGGAAAATTTAAGTATTGTTGTGTGCCTTCAAGTCGTTTCCGACTTATTATAACCCTAAGACAAACTTATCCTGGAGTTTTCTTGGCAAGATTTATTCAGAGGGGGTTTACCTCCACCTTCCTCTGAGCCTGAGAGTGACTTGCACAAGGTCACCCAGTGGGTTTCCATGGCTGAACAGGGATTCAACCTTGGTCTTCAGAGTCGTAGTCCAATGCTCAAACCATAACCCCACACTGGATCTCAAAATATATACTAAGTATACAGTAGGACCCCCGTATCCACTGGGGATTGGTTCCAGGCCCCATGGATACTGAAAACCATGGATAATAGTGAACACCATTGAAAATAATGGGACTTCTGGTTTAAAATACCATAGAGTTGCCTTGGAGGACCTAGAAAATGTCTAGACAGGATACATTTTCTAGGAAGACTCTATGGTAGGTGTGATGTCCAGCCAGGACTGTTTAATTCTCCCCTGCATTTTCCTTTGTTTTCTTTTCAAGGCCTTAGCATGTTTGAGTATAGGAATACTCTATTGTATTAGTCTTGTGGGAGGAGCTAAGAATTCCCCTGCATTTTTCTAGGTTTTGGTTTGTTCCTTCCCAGCAAGCTCTGTTTTACCTAGAAGCTTTTTAGTTCCTTTGGGCAGTCTTTGCTGTGAGCTTGCAGAGAGCAGTTCTGGTGGCAAACAGGCCCAGACAGCCAGGAAGGGCATTTCTTACACCATCAGCCAAATTAGTTGCCAGTAACAAAAGAATCAGAAGCTGAAAGACCCTGCACCAGCTCCACTGAGTGAGGAGATCAAACCCAGAGAGATGTCACCCTGAAAACAGCTGAAACTCCAACTGTAAAGTACCTTTTATTTCAAGCCTTTTAGAGCTGGGGAGGAGAAAACCCTTTTCTTTTGTTCTTTAAAATAAACTTCCCCCCTTTTTGAACTGGATATTCAGCATCAGAGCCTTTTTGGGTAAAGGAGTTTGATCTCACCAGGGTACTGGCGTTGCACACCCAAACCTGCCACCACCTTTAGTTGGGTGTGTCTTCACAGTAGGTGTGCTGTTTTGTGTCCCATGGATAATTGAATCAGTGGATAATGAATCAGTGGATACAGGGGTCTACTGTACTTGTATAATTAAGTACACTTCATTAAGTATACTAAGCCAACCCCCCCCCCAAACTTAGTTGTATGCACTCTGCATGTGCTTGCTGCACAAATATGAGCATTAGTGTTTTCATGTCATTATCTTCCTTTCATTTAAACCCCTCCCAAGTTTCTAGCCCTCATGGCTATTGGGGGAAGGCAGCAAACATCTTTAATTTCTCTGGCTGCCTTTTGTGAAATAACCCTTTACCTCCTAAGTTGTTATTTTCCCCAACCAAGACAATATGAGAAAGGTGGGATATAGATTCAATAAACAAACTAATAAATAAATGCTGGATATAGTGGAAAAGTAATTAGGTGTAAGCATCAAGACGTATTAGAGTAGGCAAGAGGGAAAAAAACGTGGTCTGCATTTCACTGCCCGGGGTTGTTTTAGTGTTGCCTCCAGGATCTCCCAATTTTGAAGAAATTATTCCCAAGTACCCTCTTAGGTGATGGGGGGGGCGTACTTTCACCATTTTGATCCCTGGGGTCATTTTAGGGCCAGAAGAGGCTTTTTGCTCAATAGGAAGAAATCTGGAAATCAACTTCTGGCATCATTTCCTGTTCAAAAAAAAAGATGAAGTCCCCCTTGGGGCTAAAATGGCCCAGAGAGGGCAAAAAACATACACACACTTCCCCCACACACAAAAATTAGGAGGCTGGGGGGAGCAAAGGACTCTCCAAGATTCCCTGGTGGCCAATGTGGCGTCACAACACCCACCCACCCAAGTTGCCCATCCTTATATTACAGGATTGTTGGAGAGACTGTCCCGATTAGGCAGGGACAATCCTGATTAACCCTCCATTAGCCCACTTTTTCAGTTGCTTTTAAAATGTCCAGTTTCTCTCTCTTCTTCCCACTTCCTCCCTTTAATCTCAATTTACTTCCATTGGTGCAAACGGAATTCAAAGTAGAAAAGTAGTTGGCACTTTGTTAACTCCTCAGGGAGGAGAGCAGAGTAGAGGGCAATCTTGCCCTTCCCAGGAGGCTCAGGCAAAAGCAAACTGCTGCAGCCTCTCCTAGCTTATGCATTCTTCCTCGTTAATACATTTTGCCCTCTTGACCACACTCTGATGTTGCACGGCCACACATATCCCTGTTTTCATCCATGAAATGTTGGCAGGTATGAGACATGACCGTCCTTTCTAACAAACCCTGCCCCTGTCCCTCAGTGCTATGTTTTACCTGCCCAGCTGATGAATCTCTGAATGTGCTGCAGTTGCCCCTCTACATTGCTCTGCATTCGGTCCATGGTGTGCAGCACCAGTCCCAGGCTCTCGTTCATCTTTTGCAGCTTCCTCATCAATTCATCGTAATACAGGGCACTCTGGTTCTGATAGGCCACAAACAAGCCCAAATTGGTCTCTGGAAGAAAATGGTGGAGGGAGGAAGAGGTGGGAATGAGATTATAGTTTCAGAACACAACAGAGAAGCAGTTGTGCTCAAGGATTAGAGGTGAGGAGCATGGGCTTTGTGATTTGCTTTCTGTTACAAACCTATTTTGGAATAAACTTCCTGAGCTCGCTTTTGCACCTGGGTCAGGTCCCTGAGGATGGCTTGGTGGCCTTCTTGCAGGTCTGCATCCTGGCTGTTCAGGTGAGTGCTTACGTTTTCTGTAAGATGAGGGATAGAAGAAGCTATTCACAAGTCCTGTTCTGAACATGTAGGACACATGTTCAGAAAAACACACCCACAAAGTTGTGCAACACCTTTAAAGACTAGCATATTAAGCGTAACATAACCATTTGTGGATTATACCTAGTTTCCTCGGATGCACTGATAATAATCTTAGAAGTTCTCTAGTGTGTGTGTGTGTATTGTAAATGTCTAAAGACTAGACTAGAGCAAGCAACTGAATACAATTTTTGCACTCTATTTCTCTCTCATCCAACTTTCCTCTAAAGATCCTCGATACACTCATCACCTTATTTATATCCCACCTTTCTCTCAGGCTGGGGACTCAAGGTGGCTTACAAAAACACAGAATACACAATAGAACATCACAATTCAAGAAGAATATTGAGAAGCTGGAACGTGCCCAGAGGAGGGTGTCCAAAATGGTGGGAGGTCTGGAAGCCATGGAAAATGGCAAAAAAATGGTGGATTACCATATATAACATGATAAGGAAAATATTAAAAATAAACTTTAAACTAAAATAACAGGAGTTTTGAGGCCCACTAAAAGGCCCTAAGGATGCCCCCCATCCTGGCTGTCCTTGGCCATTTTGCATCCTCTTCTTGCCCTCACCCATCCTTCTTGAGATGCTCTCAATTAGCTGTGCCAACTGCTGCTGCCCACTGGCAATCAAAGCCTTCTCCTCAGCCAGCTGAGCCAAGTTGCTGTGGATGGACTCTTCCATTTGCTCCTGGTTGCCCTGAAACTTCTCCTGCTGGGCCAGTAGCTTCTCTTGGCCACTCGTCACTTGGTGCAAGGACTCGGCTGCCAAGGCCTTCAGCTCCTCCTGGCCACTCTGTGGGAGGGAAAGGGGCAGAAATGGAAGGGTCAAGATGGCAGGAGGCAACTACTGTTGAGAGGGCAAAAGCGACACTACAGTAGGATGCCCGTATCTGCTGGGGATTGGTCCATGGATATTGAAAACCGTGGCTAATAGTGAACACCACTGAAAATACAGTAATGGGACTTCCGGTTTAAAATACCACAGAGTTGCCTTGGAGGACCTAGAAAATGGCTACAGAGAACAAAATTTCTAGGAAGAATCTATGGTAGGTGTGCTGGCTGTTTTGTGTCTTGTGGATAATTGAATCAGTGGATAATGAATCCATGGATATAGGGGTCCTACTGTACTGACTGGAGTGAAAGAGAAGGAGTAGAACATGGGAGAGAAACTGAAGCAAAGGCAAACAGGGGAAGAAGGGAAACAGGGAGAGAAGAATCAAAACCAGGAGTATGTGTATGGGCCTTCAAGTCGTTGGTCAACTTATGGCGACTTCATGAATCTCACAGGGTTTTCTTAGGCAAGGAATCCTCAGAGGTGGTTTTGCCAGTTCCTGCCTCTGAAATAGAGCCTACAGCATCTGGTATTTCCTGGCAGTTCTCCTAGGCTTGGATAAAGTTGTTCTTTTTGGACTGGCAGTCCCAGAATCCTCCAGCCAGCTATGGTATTATTTATTTATTTATTTAGGATATTTAGACCCTGTATATGTGCCTTCAAGTTACCTGTCGACTTATGGTGACCTCATGAATTTCACAGGGTTTTCTTAGGCAAGGAATCATCAGAGGTGCTAATTCCAATTCCTTCCTCTGAAACATAGCATAGAACACCTGCTATTCGTTGGCTATCTCTCATCCAAGTACTAATGAGGACTAACCCTGCTTAGCTTCCAAAATCGACAGGGCCTGGCACCTTTGGGGTATTTAGGCCTTTAGTAATCAGGGGTACTGGAGGGAAAGCAAAAATCAGGGGTGGGGGAAAGCAAAGCAGACCATAATGGAAGGTTGCTGGAGCAAGAAAGAGGATAAACAGGCCAGGAGATAAAGTAAGAAAACTATTTCATAGACTGAAAGGATTGGAAGAGATCACAGGGGCCATCTAGTCCAACCCCCTGCCCTGCAGGAATATACAACTAAAATTACTTATGAAAGCTGCCCATCCAACCTCTACTTTATTTCTTTATAAATTCATTCATCTTTTAAAAAATTATCCCAAACTTTTATTGTGAGATCTCAGGGTGACAAAAAGATAAAACAATGTAAACAATTTAAAAAACAGTTCCAAATGAAAATCAGTTTAATAATCTCAACAAGTTAAGAACATATTTTAAAAACTCAACAAGATAAAGAAGCTAAAAAAAAGAGTTCTAAAACCTTTATTGTTATGTACCTTCAAATCAACTTCAATTTATGGTGACCCTATCTTAAGGTTTTCTTGGCCAGATTTATTCACAGAAGGTTTGCCACTGGCTTCCTCTCAGGCTGAGAGAGTGTGACTTGCCCAAGGCCACTCAGTGGGTTTAAAGGACTAAGCAGGGATTGGAACCTTGGTCTTCTGAAGCTCAAGCCCAATACTCAAACATTTACACCATGCTGCCTCTCTCACGGACATGCTTGAGAGTCAACTAGGTCTCAGAAGCTTTACAAAAAAATCATGTCTTGACCTGGCACCAAAAAGAAATCAACACTGGTGCCAGCAAGACCTCCAAGGTGAGGGTATTTCACAGTGCTGCTTATAACCTATAAAGCCCTATATGGCTCAGGTCTAGGCAATCTGGCAGACTGTATCTTCCTGTATGAGCTGGCCTGGGCTCTGAGACCATCAGAAGAGGCCCTTTTCTCAGTCCCACCACCATCACAAGCACGGCTGGTGGGGCCCAAGAGAGGGCCTTCTCGGTGGCTGCCCCTAGATTCTGGACCTCCCTCCCCAGAATGGCTCCCTCCCTGCTGTCCTTCCATTAACAGGCTAAAAGCATCTTATTCTGACAGGCTTTTAAACCAGAAAGTTTTTAAAGATTGGGCTAGGGGGTGCTGCATTTTATTATTTTACTGAGATGTGAATTGTTTCAATAAACCAGACTTGTTTATCTCGGATTGGCTTTTTTAGTCATCAGCGCGCTTGCAGAAACTGCGGGAAGAGTCCTTCCTGAATCTTACTTTGCAAAGAAAAGCCAGAGAGAGAGAGATAAAAGAGTTTAATTCTATTTTAATTTTAATGTTGTACTTTTTGTATGTTTTTAAGTGCACCGTTTTTTAAAATTGTGAGCTGCTTTGAGTCCCAGTTTTGGGGAATAAATAAATAAATAAATAGTAATACTGTAATACAACTACTAGTAGTAATAGTTGTGGGGTGTAACAGCCAAGAAGGCTGCCTCCTGTTTCCCCTACCTATGCCAGGATGGCTGTGCCAATGTAATGCAGCAACAGGATTCCAGCCTAGAAATTTGACCCTCAAAGACTGATACAGCCAAGGACACTTACAAGTCTGTGTTTAACACTGCTGGATCAGGGCAATAAACAACAAACCATTCCACATCCATCCAGCCCAATGGTGGGCAACTACCAATGGAGTGGGGGCCATTTCTCCCTCGTGGCCCCACTGGTGGGCCACACCATTTTGTTTTGGTGTGCCGGAAGTAAACTTCGTCACTTCTGGGTGCCGTTTTGTATGGTTTTTAGGCTGTCTTTTGTTCTTTTCAGGGAGTTTTGGGACACTCTGGGTTTGCGTAGGATAAATCAACTGCTACATTCGTGCCTGGTTTGGGATCAAAATATCTAGCTTTCAACCCCAAAATTGGCAGGAAATGTCTTTTTATTTTTTTAGTGGGGCTGGGGGTTCAGGAACCACACTTTGGGGTCCCATGGGCCACCTTTCCCCACCCTTGATCCCCTTACTGAGCAAAAACACTATACCAGGAACATAGGATTTTTCACCACTACTCTACAGACCTTCAGGATTTTCATGGCTTCCAGCTGGCTGGCTGCAGTGGAGACCAAGGCGTTGACTGTGTGCTCTGTTTGGAGCTTGAACTGCACCTGACGGGTGGCATAGCAGACAGCACGGGCACGGTTGCTCACTATGTGATAAGCGTTCCAGGTATCTGGATCCATCTCAGCTGTGCATTTGGCCAGAGTCTGTGAGAAGAAAGGGAGTCAGGACTAACAATAGCCACGAATATCACACCATTCATTTCAGATTTCAGATTTTGTTTGTGGGGTATGTGTGTTTATTTAGATGCATAAATTTTCCCCAGACCTCAGAGTTCAGCAGGAGTAATATGTATATGGCTTACTTGTTGCTGTTGCATTCCAATTCATAGCACCTAAGAAAAGCTGTGATAAGCAAGCTAAATCAAAAATACAAAATACTGTTTACTTTCAACAAAGCAGCAGTGTTGTCAAAATAGCACTCGTGTGGACTAGGAGAGAAAGTTGCTGCTGAGTGTGCTCTGTTTCTATTAAGTACTATATGAGGCAGGCCTTCCCAGACATTGCCATGTTAGTTTTTGGACAACAACAGCTATCATCCAAAAAGACTAACTGGCTCTATTTGGGATAATGGAGTGGGTGAGGTGGGAATCAGATATAAGTTGTCTCCCTCATCTGCAATTTCAAAATCCAAAATATTCCAAAATCCAAAATGTCCACAAGGGTGGCTGAGATAGTGACACCTTTGCTTTCTGATGGTTCAGCATATACAAACTTTGTTTCATGCACAAAATGGACAAGTAAAGCAATTTGGAATCACTTTAACTACCACAATTCCATCCTATGGCACCCTGGGATTTGTAGTAAATTGAGGGGCTTAGAATTGTCTATTGCAGTGTTACTCAGAGTGATGGTCCCTGGACCACCTGAGCCATTGGACTGCCACTCCCTGCTAAGTTTCCAGGAAAGGAAGAAACAATTGTACTCAATGGGCACAAATTTAGTGCCAGTCCTTGGATATAGGGAAGAAAAATTGCTGGTCCCACACATCAGATAGCCTGAGAAGCACTGCTCTACACCACTTCCTTGAGCTACAGCATTATAGCATTCTGGCTGAGAATTCTAAGTACTTCATGAAACTAATCCTAAGATTCCACAGGATGGAACCAGGACAGTTGGAAGGGCAGCAAAGCATTTTTGCATGGATACACCTCTAGACTCATCCTGCCTGACCACTCCAGTACATTAAAGCAAACAAATTCAGGCCAGACAGTCTTGAGAAAAAGACCAGCTTGTGAGCTCCAAGGTAATGCTGTTACACTCCCAAATGTGGTTACTTACCATGTCTCTGGTGCAGAGGTAAGTCCTTCGACCTTCCACACTAGCCTGACAGTTGAACAGGGATACCCCCAGCTTGGCCAGCTCCTCTTCTGTCAGGTCTGTGCAAGATGAACGGAGCTCTGCTATGACCTTGCAGCCAAGCCAAGAAGAAAGGCAAAAATATTAATGGTAACAGAAACCCTGGGGACTTCATAAAATGAATGGGAGAGAAGATGAAGGAAGCCATACAGGTTTTTTCCCCCTTCAACATTGGATCCCTAGCCTGTGAAGGGCTTGGAGAAATGGCTCCGACTGAACCATTGATAATTTGGTCTTGCTAACCCCCATCCAACACCCCCCCCCAAAAAAAACTATTATTTCTTCCAGTGCTTTGAAAAGTTACCTTTTTGGATTACAACTTCCAGAATCCCTCAGCCAGCAACTTGCTGCCCGGGGAGAGCTGCAGTCCAAAAGAATTCAATTGTCCAAGCTTTCCACTAGAAAACAGAGTGGAAAATTCGGGGATATAGCCTCTGACAATTGCATCAAGGCTGGCAGAGAAAGATTGTTTTTAAAATTCAGATAGGCTTTTAAAATTGAAGGCTTTTAACAAAAGGGCTGCAAGCTGTTTTAAACTGTATTGTTTAACTTTTTAATATCTTTTTAAGAGTGTATGTTTTAAATATGGTTAATAGTTCAACCTGGTTTTCATGTTGATTTTTTTGGTGTTTTTTAATTGTAATCTTTTTAATGTATAAGCTGCCTTTGAGTCAGTTTTGGGGGAAAGTGGGATTACAAAATGCAAAGGTATAACACTGAGCATTAAAGTCAGGATTGTTCAAGCCATCGTCTTTCCCATCACCATGTATGGATGTGAGAGCTGGATAATGAAGAAAGGTGATAGAAAGAGAATCAACTCCTCCGAAATGTGGCGTTGGAGAAGAGTGCTGAGGATACCATGGATGGCCAAAAAGACAGACAAATGGGTCTTAGAACAGATCAAACCAGAGTTCTCACTAGAAGCCAAGATGACTAAATTGAGGCTGTCGTACTTCGGTCACATCATGAGAAGGAACGGCTCACTGGAAAAGTCAAGCATGCTAAGAAAGTTGGAGGAAAAAAGAAAGAAAGGCAGAGCGCACACCAGATGGATAGACTCAATCAGAGAAGCCACAGGTCTGAACCTGAAAGACCTGAGTAGGGTGGTAGAAGACAGGGCCTCTTGGAGATGACTTATTCATGGTGTTGAAGTCTACTCGAAGGCAGTTAACAATAACAGAAGAGGAGGAGGGAGGGCTAAACCTTGTGGTGACAGGAATCCAGAGGCGATAGATGCAACCGCTCAGCCTCAGCTAAGAACCTCTCATCCGCTGTGGCCATCTCAAAAGGAATTTGTGGAAGACTTCCTGGGTCGGGAGCAGCATTTGGGTCTGGAACAGGCGCTGGGGTTGCACTTCGAGAGAGCCAGCCAAAAAACCCAAAGGAGGGGGCAATAAGCAGAAGCAAGGAAAGTGGGAGGACAGAAGTCCAGCAATCTCGGGGTGGCATCTTTGGAGGATACCCTGAAAGAGAGAAACAAAGATGCAACCGCCAGGTTAAGGAGAGAGGAAGGTCCTCAAGGCAGGCATGCCAGTCAGAGCTTGAGATAATTAATGCCATTACCAGCATCATCAGCAAAACTATGTGTGCGATGTGTGCTTTCAAGTGGAATGCATTGCCTGGGAGTATGGTGGTATCTCCTTCTTTGGAGGTTTTTAAACAGAGGCTGGATGGCCATCTGTCGGGAATGATTTGATTGGGTCTTCCTGCATAGCAGGGGGTTGGTATAGATTGCCCTTGCAGTCTCTTCCAACTCTATGCTTCTAAGTCATTTCTAACTTAAGGCAAACCTATTGGTATTTTTTTCTTTGCAAGGTTTGTTCAATGCAGGTTTGCCATTGCCTTTTTCTGAGAGTGAGAGCGTATGATTCGTCCAAGGTCACCCAGTGAGTTTCCCTAGCTGAGCAGGAATTTGAACTCTAGCCTCTCGGAGTACCCAGGCCAACTCTCAAACTAGTTTACCAAGATGGCTCCAGTTTTGATGACACTCTTCTAGGGTTTTCTTGGCAAGATTTATTCAAAGGAGGTTTGCCATTGCCTTCCTCTGACACTGAGAGGACAACTTGGCCAGGGGGTTTTACATGGCCAAGCAGGGATTCAACCCCTGGTCTCCCACAGAGTCCTAGTGCAAACCTCAAACTACTACATCATGCTGGTTCTTATTAAAATTATTCTTATTTCATTGTATAGCCTGCCCTTTTCCCAATAGTGGGACTCAAGGCAGCTTACAGTTACAACAAGTACAGTTAAAAACAATTTTACAAAGCCATAGACACAGAAAAATGATGAAAAGATTAAAACCATTTAAATAAATTCTATTAAAGGACAACAAATAAAGATCAATAAACCAACACACTATTAAATGTCGTAAAAGGCAATTCCTACAAATTATTGGAAGAAAAGCTTTTAACTTGTTGATGGAAGGACAGCAAGGAGGAGACCATCCTAGCCTCCCTAGGGAAGGAAGCTTTACAGCCTGAGAGCAGCCATCAAGAAGGCCCTCTCCTGTATCCCCATCAAATTGTCGGCAAAAGTAGGGAGACAAGGAAAAGGGCCTTCTCAGAAGATCTTAGAGCCTGAGCAAGCTCGTATTGGACTATTGTACAGTGGGCCCTTGATATCCACTGGGGGTTGGTTCCAGGACCCTCTGAGGATACCAAAATCTGTGGATGCTCAAGTCCCCTTATAGACAATGGTGTAGTAAAATGGTGTCCCTTATATAAAATGGCAAAATCAAGGTTTGCTTTTTGGAATTTAAAAAAAAAATATTTTCCAAGCTGTGGATGGAGGAATGGATGTAGAAGCCATGGATATAGAGGGCTGATTGTATACAGTCCTTTTGCTGTGTACTACTTGGAATCCTTGAAGAGAAACGACAACGCAGAAAGGATCACAACCCAAAAACATCACCCAAGGAGACCTTCTGCTGTGCTTTCTGCAACCGGACTTGTTTATCTCGGATTGGCCTTTTTAGTCATCAGCGTGCTTGCAGAAAGCGCGGGATGAGTCCTTCCTGAATCTTCCTTTGCAAAGAAAAGAACTCTCTATGTTCCTGGGAGAGAGAGAGAGAGAGAGAGAGAGAGAGAGAGAGAGAGAGAGAGAGAGAGACTTGGCATCCCCTTCACTCCCCCTCCTCGACAGCAAGGCCAATGGGGTTTAAAAGAAACAAACAGAAGGGCCAGCTGCCACCCTAGAGCAACCTCTTGGGAAGAACCCCCGCTCTTCCTCAGCCCACCCTTGATAATTATGTTTGTCCCGACAAGACTCTGCTTTGTTAAAAAGATGTGGGTTTTGATTAGAGAACAATTGATGAAATGGTCTGAACCCAGGGAAAGCTTGTGCCCAATAAAACCAGCCAGTCTTTAAAGGTTCCACAGTGGGCTTTGTTCTTTCTGCCGCAACAAATGAATACAGCTAGCCTTCCCCTGCTCCCCATGAAATTCTTGTTTTGATAAGATTACACTATCTGTCTTCACAATGGACTAGAGAGGCAATTGAATTCCAGATAAGTGTCCTTTTTGGAAAAAAAAAAAGATCAGACCAGAGGTTTATGTCATCCAACACCTCGTTTCCAAGGGGGCCATTGCATCTCTCTCCCTGCCCCCCACAAAAGGAAAGCCCACAAGCAGGGCAGGAAGAAGGCAGCAGTCCTTCCATTTGTCCCCAGCACACAGAGGCAGACTTTCCTGAGCACCCAACTCTTTTTTCAGTGCTTGTTTTAGGAGCCCTGGTGGTGCAGTGGCTAAATGCCAGTACTGCAGCCACAACATTGTAAGTTCCATCCCAGAGGGCTCTGAGGTTGACTCAGCCTTCCATCCTTTCTAAGGTCAGTAAAATGAGGACCCAGCTTGTGGGGGCAATTAGCTAACATGTTGTAAACTGCTCAGGGAGTGCTTCAGCACTGATAAGTGGTATAGAAATAGAAGTGCCATTGCTATTGCTATCAGGCAGGCTGTGAAGATGATTTTAATTAAATTTAGTTTAAAAAAAATTGCTCTCTTTCCAGTTCAAACTGATCTTGACTTATTGCTTAGTTCTGATGCAGGCTGCATTTTACATGGTGCTACACACCAGAGAGCCAGCATGGTGTAGTAGTTTGAGTACTGAATTAGGAATCTGAGAGACCAGGGTTCAAATTGCCACTTGGCCATGGAAATCCAGTGGGTGACCTTGGGCAAGTCATACTATCTTAGCCTCAGAGGAGGGCTAAGACAAACCCACTCTGAACAAATCTGGCTAAGAAAACCCCAAGATAGATTTGCCTTAAGTTTCCATAAGTCAAAAATAACTTGAAGGCACACAACCACACATCACACACAGAGCAGAAGTAATCAGCATTGCCTAGATTAGAAACACCTTGGTTCTCTTCTGTGTTCTTTCTCCCACTGTTCTATCACAGTGGTTTCCTTGCCTCGCCCCCAATACTCATTCAGCATTTCCCTCTCCTCTGCCCCCCATTAAGAGGAAAAATGTATTAGTGTTAGGATAGATAGTTTTATTTTTGTATTAGTAAGAAAACAATTATTATTATTTTTGCGTTATTGTTACGGCCTTTTGCGGCCGGGTGTATTTTTCAGTAGAATGGTCTTATTCCAATAAAAAATTCCTAATCCCCCAACTACAGGCAGCAGGAATTCTCACTCTAGATAGTTTGAAGCATTCTGAGCCCTGCAGAGGGAAGCACAACATGCACAGCCAAGAGGCCCTGAAAAGAAATAAATCTTCCAGACCTCTCTCCAGCCTCCTCTCTAGAGTTATTAGGATACCTAGTGTCTGAAGATGGTACATCAGCCTAAAGACCAATTTTAGTTGATGGATTGATTTTGCATACTACCTCTAAGATTCCCTTAGTCCTGAGACCATGTATTAGGCATCTAAATTTCACAGCCTTAGAGCTACACTGGAGAAAGATTGTGGAGCAAATCCAATTGATAATCAGAACTATACTGGGCTTGCAGTATTTACTGGAGGTTGGTTCCAGGACCCCGATGGATACCAATATCAATGGATGCTCAAGCCCCATTATATACTCTCTCTCTCTGGCTTTTTTTCACAAACTAAGATTCAGGAAGGACTCATCCCACGCTTTCTGCAAGCGCGATGGTGTAGTAAAATGGCATCCCTTATATAAAATGGCAAACAGCAAAATTTGCTTTTTGGAATTTATTTTTTTGGAATATTTTCAAGCCATGGATGGTTGAACCCATGGATAAAGAATCCATGGATATGGAGGGTCAACTACACAGTGAGTCAATGAGCTTTATGTAAATGTTGACCCTCCATTCAGTCATTGATTCAATGGGTCTACTCTGGTTGGGACTAACCATTAGATTTAGCCTAGACAGACCTCCTCTCCCACATATTTCTACTACAGGTAGAGTATGCTGTGTGGGTGTTTGCATGCATGGGTATGTGTATTGTTTTAATTGGTCTTTATTTGTTCATTACCCTTGTGGGCTGGAAGGCAATACATGAATGCTGTACTGTACTTTAAATAAGCAAACAAATAATGTGTGCATGCTTATATTATACATATATATTACTCTATTGTTTTTATTTGATCCTCCTTAACGACTGGGCTATCTAGTCCAACTTTCCCCCCAGCATGCAGAAGTCCACTGCATCACTGTTAAAAAGTGGAGTAAAAAGTAAATAATAAAATAACATTTAACAAATACATGCATAACACAATTTTTTAGAAAATGCTATCTACCTCAGCTGCTTTTGCAAAATGGGAGGGGAGGCAATCCTGATAATATAAATTACTTGATTTATTAATTAATGATCGGCATCACCTTGGATCCCAGGATTGGACCCCCCCATACTCACAGTTGTACTGTGGGCGCCCCCCTGCCCCCATTAATTTGTGTAAACCGTCCTGACCAATGGTTCTTAACCCTTGGTCCAGGGACCTCCAGGGTGCCGCAATGTTCTCACAGGGGGTCCTCGAAGGCTTGAAAGCTGCTAGGTCCACCTCCTCCCTGCAGTGGAGTGGCCATGGGACAGGAAGCAAGGCCAAGGCTGGCTGGCTTGGCCTGCGCATTGCCATTCAATCCACTCCAGCCACAAACTTGCAGGAAGAAACAGAAGAACTCTTCCCTCCTCCTCTAGTGCCTCTGAGGGAAGGTTTCATGGATGGTGTATTTGTATTACCGTATTATTATCACCATCATCATCATGTATTATTATTATTATTAGGGTTTTAAATCTTGAGTTCAGTCTTGGGGGTCCGTGGCAACAAAAGATATTTAAAGGGGGTCCCTGGTAAAGAAAAGGTTATGTGTCACTGCACCTGGGAATTAACTTTTAATTAATTTCGATTAATTAATTATTTTAATTGTCCAATTAATTGCGAAGGGTATAGAAAAGGCCTGGAGACACGGTCCTATTTCAGCCCCGGGGCGGTGGGAGAGAAGCCTTCCGTACCTACCCGGCCCGCAGCTACTCCTTCCAGCTTTCCCCGCAAACCCGCATTTCAAACCCGCGCGGGCGAGGCCCCTACAAATCCATTCATGGAAAGCTTCAGGGGTGACGTCACACCCAGCTCAGCCAATCCGCAGCTGAGGCTGCCCCGCCTTTCCCCCCTACCCAACGTTCTTTTCCCATCACATACCGACCAATCACAGGGAAGCAGCTGTAGGAAGGTGGAGGGGGGAAGGAGGAGGCGGCTCAGGTGGAGAAGAGAATGAATGGCTACCCGCCGAACCACGCGACCAATCGGCAGCGAAGGAAGGGACTTGCGCTTTAACCAATAAGCGCAGCCATGGAGGGAGGGGGAGAGGAAGGATGACTTTGATTGGCTTTCAGGCTCATGCAGGGGGCGTGGCCTGGGCGGAGGAAGGACATGAATGGTACAGGTCACCAGTGGAGAAGGGAAGCAGGTAGAGACAGTTGTTTGGGAAGATGGAGAAACTGCGGGAGCTGCGAGTGGGATTCATCGGCGCAGGGCGGATGGCCAGCGCGGTGGCCCAGGCGATGCTGCTGGGAGGTATGAAAGGGGGGGGGGCTAGTGGCCAGCCAGGGAAACTGGTAGCCACAGGGGGAGGAGGAGGAGGAGGAGGAGGAGGAGGGGAGCTTGCAAGCATACATCCCAGGTGTTGGTCTCTTCTGCCTCAATATCAGAATAACAACCACAATAATAATGATATTTATTTCTTACTCCCCATGGATCGGGGCAGGGAGCCACACATCCACACAAAACAATATTGATTAAAATACATCTTGGTTAACGAAGTGTAACATAGAATTGAAAAGCAGGTTGTAATAAGGATGCATTGGAGCAATTCCAGCTAAAGCAGGATGGAAGTAGGAGGAGATACATTTAGTGGGGAAACATACATTTGAATGGTATGGCAGCCTTTTCCTGTTTATGTTTCTTTTAGGAGATTAGAAAATGTTACTTTTGGCAATGAGGAATATTTAATTGCATGATTATATATACATATACATGATATATAATTACATATACTGAAGCATTGTAACTTAATTATAAAAATAAAGTTAAAAAATAAAAATAAAATACATCTTGGCTAAAAATACATAAATACATCAAAACACGATTTCAGTTTAAAAGCACAAATAAAACCAGTACATATTAAAACAGTTTAAAATTCACAGTTTAAAAGTCATATGGACAGGCCAGCCGAAAGGGATTTGTCTTTAGTGCTCTTTTAAATTAAGATAGTACAGTTGTCCCTCTGTACCCACAGATTTGGTATCCACGGATATAAGTCTTCACGGCTTGAAAATATTTTTTAAAAAATAATAATCCAAAAAGGAAACCTTGATTTTGCCATCTCATATAAGGGACACCATTTTGCTATGCCATTGCATAGAATGGGACTTGAGTATTCACAGATTTTGATATCCACGGGGGTACAGAAACCAAACCCCAGCGAATATGAAGGGACAATTGTATAGGCACTGAAGAACAGGAGAGGGACTTTTTGGACTACATGCTTCAGAATCCCCATGCTGGCACCTAAGGCTCTGGGTTCAAAGCTCTACTTCTTTGAGCCAGAGTTTCATATGGCGCAGTCAGAGCCTGGAAAAGTTACATTGGACTACAGCTCCTGCATGCCTTGGGATCCTGAAATTGGTAGTCCAACAAGACTAACTTTGTCAGGCTCTCTGCAGAGAGTCTTTAAGGCTACACTTTCCATGCTGGTTGGAGGATTCTGGAAATGTCATTTTTAAAAAAAGTACAATAGCCAATTTCTGCCTCTTTTATTCCTAACCTTGGCATTGTGAGAATTGAGTGCTAGATAAGATAGACCTTTGGTTAATCCAGTGTGGCTCAGACCCTGGCCTTGCTAATTTCAATAAATAAATAAATAAATATGAAGTAGAAAATCTAGGAAGGTCACCAAGCTAAGCTGTTTGTTAAGGGAACTTTGTATGCCTTGAGAAAGAAGTCTATCAGCAATATGCCTTGCCCCCAGAAGTGTAAAATGTACGTGGTATAATGGTATAACCTCATAACACCCTGATCTTTGAAAAAACTTTCCTGGAGACATTTCCCGAGGCTACTTCAGATCTGACACAATTTTCAGTCAGCAAAAATGGAAGTGTGAGAGGGACAGTGAATGACTGAGAAAGAAACCTCACGGCCATATGTCAATAATGTCATATTTTTACTGAGGGATCTTATAGCACCTTTGAGACTAACAGAGAAAGAAGTTGGTAGCATAAGTTTTTGTAGACTGATATTCCAGATTAACACGACTATGTCTTTGAATATTTTTACTGTGTTCATGTTCCCAACTCTAAACTGACAGGGGTTTTTTTCTTTATAAATATTGGTTCTCATTTATTAAGGCCACCCATGGAATGGCATGCTTTATTTTTGGAAAACATCTCAAAACAGTAATTCAGCAACGTCTGCCAAATATTGAGTATTGGCCCTGAAGCATACTTTCTTCAGAGTAAACCCCTAGAAACAAATAGAGCTACTTCCTAGTAAAATTGGGTAGATCTGTGTTACAAATTGTGCTAGAATGCCATATGGGGGGAAAGTTTTGCTCATGGGTGTAACAGAGCTTTTTATGGCTTTACACCCGTTGTGGAAAGTTACTGTTGTTCATGGAAATATACTAATCTGTCCTTGCTGAGTCCCTTTTTTGTTGCCATACTTGAGCAGGACTGTTAATAACAGGATGTCTCATGTTCATAGGGTTGCCATAAGTGAAAGCCAACTTGATTGCAGTTGGCAACAAAACCCACATTACTCTATGTACAACAACCCAACCAAATCCTGCCCTTTATAGACAATTTGATCTGTAAATTCTGCAAGGAAACATTCTGTGTAATAGCATACAAGTAGCTCTAATTTGTTACCTTAATTTCTAGGGCAAAGAACTGGGATATTAAAAAATACAGAGGAGTTGTCTTTTACATAGAAGCAGAACAGATCCTGAAACAATGACAAATCCCAAAACAATGACAAATAATGTCAACTCCTAAAATACAACAGAGATGAATGAAAAAATACACAGGAATAGCAGTAAAACCAAATCTGTAAGTTACAGACCCAAACCATCTTTTAAATAAATCCTCATAAGTTATTAGCCTATCCTTTTAAAACTACTCTGTTAAGAAGTCAACTTAGGCTGATGACACACTGCAGAAATAATGCCGTTTGACACCGCTTTCACTGCTATGGCTCAATGCTATGGAATTCTGGGATTTGTAGTTTTGTGAGATGTTTAGCCTTCTCTGTCAGAGAGCTCTGGTGCTACAACAAACAGATACAAGGATTCCATAGGATGGAGCCATGATAGCTAAGGTGGTGTCAAACTGCATTATTTCTGCAGTGTGTAGCAGCCTGATAAGAAGGGTTTGTAGAGTGTGGGTAGACAGTTGCAAGACACCCAAAATGAAGGTGTCAACTAGGAGTCTCCTTCCAGTACTACCTTCTGGAATCTGCCCTTCAGGAAGGATCCGAACCACCTTATCGCGTTCCCCCGAAGCCCCATCCCCGCAAGACAACTTGGAAGGTTGCCATGGTCGGTTGTACCGAAAGGCGCTGAGAAGTCAAGCGGAACAGATGGGGACGCACCCTCCTGGTGCAGTTCCAGGTGTACATCATCCAGGAGGGCGACTGAGGTTGTTTCAGTCCAAAGATCAAACTGAAAACCAGACTAAAACCGATCAAGATAAAACTTCTCATCTAGGAAGTCCTGGAGTTGGGTCACCATCACACCCTCGATCACCAGCACCATATCCAAAAATGAAATATTGGAGACCGGAGGGTAATTGTCCTGTATGTTGGGGTCCAGAGAGCTTCTCTAGCAGAGGGTTAATTACAAAGTTTTTTTAAGGTAGCAGAAGCATGAATCGTGAGACTCTCTCTTAGATTTCTTCCTCCAAAGAGGGAAAAAGCTGGCAAGGTCTTCTCTGTTGTGGCTTGCAACCTCTGGAATCAGCTCAAAGCTGAAACTTGCCTCAGTCTAACCATATCAATGGTATGCTAAATATAAAATGTTCCGGTTGAGAAGAGAGTTTGATGGAGCTGCAAATAGCCTATTTTGAAATTTACTTGGAATTTTATTGCTGTATTGCAGAAGTGATATCTTTCTTTTATCAGAAGCCATCTAGAAGTCAGGCATGTTGTAAATAATTGGAAGTGTGGTGATAACAGTATCTTCCCCCTGCAAGTTGTATATTTGGACAATTTGGACTCTCTGTTTAGTGAGCTTTTCTTCTCACTTTGCTTTCACTTCAGGAGATGTCCAGGCAGTGAATATCTTTGCCAGTGCTCCATCCAACAGGAATTTGGACAAGTTCCAGGTAAGTGAGGGCAAGACAGTGAGGGCTATGGAGGACACTTGATTCAAAAGACGCATGGGATGCTAGAGGCCATAGAACAGGAATGGGAAAACTGTGGTTGCCCAGTTTCTTGTTGGACTCTAACTCCTACCAGCCCCAACCAGCTGCTGGGAATGATAGGAGTTGTAGTCCAAAGTCTGGTCAGCCCAAAGTTTCCCATCCCTGCCACATTTTGCAGCTTGACATGTTCCCTGTTTCCTATATGTTCTTTCACCCCACTTTCTTGCACATTCTGGTATATTTATTTTTTAAATTATTATTTATTGCTTCTCAGTCAACAAATGCTCCCAAGGTGATTTGCAACAGATTAAAAAAACATTATGTAAAACAGATTAAAATATATTTTTTTAAAAAATGAATCAGTCTGAAACACGCACACACAATTAAAACAAAAAGGACCATAGACCATATGAAACAGCACAATCTTGGCTGCTCATAATGGCAGCTGGTGGCTCCCATGGGAGTGAGGTTGTGAATCTGCCCTGAGTTTTACACGGCCCTGGGGTAGGGGAGGATATTTACTAAAAATACCTCCACACATTCCCTGGGAGTATTTGGGGGCAAAGGAGATGCTTTAAAAATGGGAGGTGGAGTATGTATCATCTATGTTTCAGTGGGGGAGGGGTTGTGCACACCCCTAACTTTGGGTGTTTCCCACGCCAGCCTTAAAAACTACCCTGAGCATCAAAAACTGTTGAGCTGGTTCCCCGGGTGAAGCAGTTGTAAAAGTAATGCTGGTGAGTTTCACCATGTTGTTCCCATTTGGCTTTTCTTATGATTTCTCTTTGGGCAAGAAGAACCTTTCCTGCAAGACTACACACTCTAATCTGGAAGTGCTGCAGAACTGTACCTTTGTCTTCCTGGCTACCAAGCCCCACGTCCTCCCTGCCGTTCTGCAAGAAATTGCCCCGGCTGTCACCTCCAAACATGTGGTCATTTCCATGGCCGCTGGAGTCACGCTCCAGACCCTAGAAGAGGTGAGTTCTCCTGGACCATCCGGCCCTATAGATTGAATCCCCAGAGGAGTGCCCTGTTTTGTAGAACTGGGGGGTGTTGGAGAGGTTCATAGTGGTGCATGTGGGTTATGAGGAGGGGCCAAGGCTCAGTGGAAGAGCACATGAGCAGTAGTGTGCAGCTCTCCCCTGTGTCCCACCAGTAGTGGTAACGCACTCCGTAAGGCTTTGAAATCAGGGCCTTCTGCTGTGGTGCCCCAGTTGTGGAATGGCCCAGTTGATTCCAATGCTGGTGTTCTTCCTGCACCAAGTAAAAGCATAGCTTTTTACCAAAACCTTTGGGGCATAACTGATTTTAAGATCTGCACATTTAACTTTGCCTGGTTTTAAAAATGGTGTTTTAAAGCTGTCGGGTTTTAACTTTTCAAACTGTTAAAGATGCTTTTTTTGATCTGTTGAAATTATTTTTACAGATTTAAATTGATTTGATTATATGCCACCTTGCAATACTTGGACATAGGATAGCATATAAATATTTTAATTTGTGTTTTTGTTGTTGTGTGCCTTGAAGTCATTTTCAACTTATGGCGATCCTAAGGTGAACCTATCATGGAGTTTTCTGGGCAAGATTTGTTTGGAAGGGTTGCCCTTGCCTTTGTGTGAGGCTGAGAGAGTGTGACTTGCCCAAGATCACCCAGTGGGTTTCAATGGCAGAGTGGGGGTTCAAACCCTGGTCTTCAGAGTCATAGTCCAATCACTGCACGCCATGCTGGCTCTATTATTATTTATTTTAACAAGATGTTTCAATATTTAATTCTTTATATTAATATTTTCCATAAATAAAATATTTAAATAAGTGATAAGTAATTGTGAGGAGCCAGGTTCAACACTTGGTATGTAGAATCATCTAGGTCAGGAAGGGCAACTCGAGGGGGGGCTAGGGCCCATGTTGGCCACTGAGGAGAACCTTGGAGAATTGCACACACCCCCACAAAACAAAAAATGATTCCTTCCCCCCACCCAAATACCTTCTATGGGGTACAAGGGCAAGTTTTCTATGCTTTTAGTTTTAAGCTAAGGAGAGGCAATTGGGGCAAAAAACATTTTAAAAAAATATTTTCAACTTGGGGGCTCACAGAATGGCTCGAGGGTCCATGTGTGGTCCACAGGCCACACTTTCCACAACACTGATCTAGGTAACATGAGCATTATCCACTCAGATAGAATAATATTGCAAGAGACTATAATATTCCCATAATGTACAATACAGCACAATAATCAGAATAATCTTGCTTGAAAATAACCTGGTATGTTCTGAATGCAGCTAATCTTGATGGAGTATTTTGCCTTGAGCCAAATCCTTGAGTCGTTCTTAAACGATCTGCAAAGTGAGCTTATCCACATATTTTGATTCATTCCAAATGATTTCTAACCCATCCTGTGTCAACGAATCTTGTCCTGAACATATATAGTAGGCAACATCTTCTCTCTCTTTGGTTTCACAGCATCTTCCTGCTGGGACGAAGGTGCTGCGGATCATGCCCAATCTTCCCTGCGTGGTCCAGTCAGGGGCTATCATTCTGGCTCGGGGCAGCTGCGTTGGGGAGAATGAAGTTGACCTCTTGAAGAAGCTCCTGTCTCCCTCTGGGCTGTGTGAAGAGGCTCCAGAGTCGTACATTGACATCCACACTGGGTTGAGCGGCAGTGGGGTTGCCTATGTGAGTTTCTTTTTCTTCTTGGGCCCTCTGCTGGCCTCTTACTCTCCTTGGAAATGGAGGAAAGAGGCCAAGGGGTTGCTAGAACCCATGTCCCTCTGTGTCTGCCTAAATGAAAGCTTGAAGGAGCTGGACATGTTCAGCCTGGTAAAGAGAAGACGGGTGTGTGTGTGACATATCTGCATGTTTTACATATCTAAAGGGCTGCCACAGAGAAGAGGGTGGAGGTTTGTTCTCTGCTGCTTCAGAGGGTAGGACCAGGTCTAATGGTTTTAAGTTACAGGGGGGTAGATTTCAATGGAAAATTAGAAAGAACTTCCTGATAGTAAGAGCAGTTCAGCAGGGGATCCAATTGTCTAGAGAAGGGGTGGACATCTTCAAAAAGAGGGTGGGCTACTACCTGTTGCTGGGATGCCCTAGCTAGAGATTCTACATTGTGGTGGATTGGATTCCCATGGGACCCCTTCCAAGTTTGTGATTTTAGGATGCTGACTTCTCTCTTCCACCTCTTTCTCACTCTGTTCCAGGTGTACATGTTTGCTGAAGCACTGGCAGAAGGTGCTGTGAAGATGGGAATGGCTGGACCCATGGCGAACAAGATAGCTGCTCAGACTCTCTTGGTAAGGCCCTCAAGTGGTGGTTCTGGACCACTTTCTGATCTGCATGCCATCCCTCAGCGGCCACTCCTGTCCATTTTGGGTCATATTCCTCCCTCATCGCAACACCTGTAGGCACCACAATGCCTGAGAATATCTGTTCCTTGCCCCTTTAAAGTTTCTCCTTAGAAAACTTTGGAAACATCCAAAGAGACACTAAATTTCAGGGAAAGGGTTTATTCCTTAAATTAGCCCATTACATTTTTGGAGAAGAAGTATTAGTACAAGTACCCCGCACCCCATTTACGCAAGATCGGTACCTGTGGTTTCACTTGGCCACAGTTGGGGTGGGTGGGAAAGCTCTCTTTAGACGTCAGGAGGTCCTCCAGTGTGACTCTTTGGTCAGCTTCTGCTGGAAGTTGACCATAGAGTCATGCCAGATGCCTTGAGAGGCATTTCTCTCTAGGCGTTTTCTAGATCTTCTGGCGCAGCTCTATGGTATTCTATGGTGGTTCACTATTATACATGGTTTTACATATCTGTGGTAAGTCTGGGAATGTATCCCCCATGGATACGAGGGTGTGTGAGCTGTTCTTTTGGGGAAAGCAAATTGAAAATCAACTGGCAGTGATTTTAAAAAAATGCAGGTCTCCAAAGCTTATGTTTGGCAGGTAATGATCAAGCCAGCTGAGCAGTCATAATACAGACGTACCTCAGTTAACAGTCTCTGGCAAAGAAGCTCCTTTTTACAAAGGCATTAAATGCTCGCCCATCTCTGCCTTTTTACTCCTCATCTTCTGTGTAGCTAGAAGATTTTTAGCAGCACTGACATTGGCAGGATAATGAAAGAGAACTGGAGAAACACAGACTTTTAGTGTCAGATTGTAGTAGAGTGTCTGCAGTACGCAATGCTGCAGTAAAGCTTGGGAGCTGGGAAAGAATGGGATTCAGCTCTAGCTGGTGCTCCCATACCTCTGTGTGCCAGAATCCCTTAGTGAGCATGTGTGAATAGCAAAAATGAGAAAAAATGGGAAAGCAGATAATCCTGCCTGCCTCACCGGTATGTTAAAAAGCAAAATAAAACTCACAGATCTATAAGTTTGGCCACTGAAATGGAAATAAGAAAAGTGGAGACTGATGAAAGAAATAGATATCCCTGGATGCATTTTGGAAGAACGGTTCAGAATGTTTCTGTCAGGCTTGGTTGTTCCATTTTGCATGTGCATTTGAAGAAAAAGTTTACTGAAACCTGTTGAAATGCCCTTCTTTGTTGTGGTCTAGGGACCTCTCCCTAGTCTCTCTATGTTATTTCTGCCTTTGGTACCAAATTTTCTGTTAAATAAGTAATGCCCAGGAACACATCTACTTGGTTAACTGAGGTATACTTGTATTACAGATTATGCCATAATGGCCATCTAACCCGGTGGGCTCCATTGGCTGAGTAGAGGGTCTGAGCCTGGGATTCTCACTGACTAAAATCCAGAGCTCCCTCCCCTCCCCTCCCTGAAAACCTTATTTTATCTTTTCTCTCCTTCCAGGGAGCAGCCAAAATGATCCTGGAATCAGGGGAGCACCCGGCAGTCCTGAGGAGCGCTGTTTGCACGCCAGGGGGCACCACTATCCATGCTTTGCATGAGCTGGAAAAGGGGTCTCTTCGAGCGACCGTCATGAACGCAGTGGAAGTAGCCACTAGCCGAGCTCGCGAACTGGGCAAGCGGTAGAGGGACAGGTGGTGGCAGCAAAGCCTTGTGGCTGAGAAAGGTCCCCCTTTTGCCCCACCAGCACAGAAATTCATCTAGGCATGGGATGGCCTTGTTGTCAATCAGCCTTACCTTTGTGGTTCACATGCAGATGAGCTACTGGACTCTCAAATATTATATTATATATGGCACCAGGAACAAGAACCACCACCATTTCATATAGAAAGAGTATAAGAGGAGTGGGGTCGGACTACCTGCGTCAAGCTGCTGCCTGGGGCAGGTGTTCTGACCCCATGCCTTTTATAGTATGAACTTGTCTGACTCATTCCAAACTCTTGGAGGACAGGCACATAAGAAGCAGGTGCTTCCTGTTACTAGAAGCATTGTGTTTGTCTTATTCACAGGGAGTGAGGGGTCCACATTGACTCCTTGTTAGTAAATGCACCAGTTCTTCAGCTTTTATCACCATCTCAGTTTCCTTCGTCTCAATAAGCAACATGACTCCCCCTGCACCCAAATTTGTCCTTTCTTACATATGAGAATTCACTGAAGTGCACAAGCCTGAACCAACTTTTCCCACTGATACGGTTTCCTTTTTCAAAGGAGAATGTAGTTCTAAACATAAAAGGATGGTGCTGAGTAACAAAGGAATACATGTAGAAAAACAAATTCCAAATGGGTAATTTATTAGTGAACCTCAGACTTGCTGATTTAGCACACTGAAACTCAGTAGCAACATAGGAATTTGCAGTTTGGGAGCACTGGGGGGGGGCGGTTGGACCAAAACTCCCAGAATCCCACAATCAGCATGGCCATGCTGCCTAAGGCATTCTGGGAGTTGTGATAGCCTGGAGGAGGGGGCAGAAGAGAGAATGTATGTGAGATAGTGTTTATTTTCCAAACTCTGGGATTTTGCCTTTTAAGAGGGAGACTCCTGGTTTTATATAGACCAGACTTTCTCAACCTTTTTACCCTGGAAGAAACACTCAAATAATTTTCAGGTCTCAGGGAACCCCTGGCTAAAAATTATTATATCTACAGCTAGAAAAATGTTTAAAAATCACATCTCTCAGGGAACCCTGGTTGACCTTCCCTGTTGTTGCTGTGTGCCTTTAAGTCATTTTCAACTTAAGTTTGCCTTAGGGTTGCCATATCATGAGATTTTCTTGGCAAGATTGGTTCAGAAGGGGTTTGCCTTTGCTTTCCTCTGAGGCTGAGAGAGTAACTTGCCCAAGGTTGGGTTTTCATGGCTGAGCAGGGATTCAAATTCTAGTCTCCAAAGTTGTCATCCAACACTCAAACCACTGCACCATGCTGGCTGTGTCCCTGAGTGGTAGTCAAGCAAAACCACTGCCATAATTCCTCCTTGCACCAGAGACCGCTGGCATGAGGGGGAGATGGAACCATCCACCACCTGCTTCCCAATCAACAGGGGAACAGACCCCCATTGGTCGCACTGGCTGCTGCCTAGCAAGTAGAGATTGGGGGACTTTCGCCCCTAAATTAGAACTGTGAAAACGTAAGTCATAAGTGCATAACTTTAGGTCATAACTGCCATACAGTATTCTGTCCACCAAGTTTAACAGGTGAGGCAAATATGAACACACACTTTTTTCCCCAAAGCAGCACTCTTGCCCTGAGAACTGGAGAAGCCAAAATGACTAAACTGAGGCTATTCTACTTTGGACGTACCATGAGCTGATGTGACTCAATGGAAAAGAAGATAATACAGGGAAAAGTGGAAGGCAGTAGGAAAAGAGGAAGGCTACATTTCAGGTGGCTAGACTAAATCATAGAATCTAAAGTTGGAAGAGACCACAAGGGCCATCCAGTCCAACCCCCTGCCATGAAAGAATACACAATCAAATCATTCCCAACAGATAGTCATACAGCCTCTGCTTAAAAACCTCCAAACAAGGAGACTGCCACACTCCCAAGTAGTGTATTCCACTTCCAAATAGCTCTTAGTGTCCAGAAGTTCTTCCTAATGTTTAGGTGGAACCTCTTTTCCTGTACTTTGAGTCTATGGCTCTGTGTCCTATTCTCTGGAGTAGCAGAAAACAACCCTGCCCCATCCTCAATATGAAATCCCTTCAAATATTTAAACATGACTATCATGTTATCTCTCAACCTTCTCTTCTCCAGACTAAACATGCCCAGCTCCCTAAGCCACTCCTCATAGGGCATAATGCCTTCCAGTCCTACCATCCTGTTCGCCCTCCTTTGGACACATTCCAGCTCCTCAATATCCTGAATTGTGGTGCCCAGAATTGGACACAGTAATCCAGGTGAGGTGTGACCAAAGCAGAATAGAGTGGCAGTATTATTTCCCTTGATCTAGACACTAGATTCCTATTAAACTATTATTTTTATTTATTTATTTATTTATACCCCGCTCTTCAGCCATAAGGCTATCAGAGCAGCTTACAAATTGTTCTAAGCAATAGCTATTTACACATCTACACTGCATTATACAGTTTCCAATGTGTGTTAGCTAATTGCCCCCCACAAGCTGGGTACTCAATTTACCAACCTACGAAAGGATGGAAGGCTGAGTGAACCTTGAAGCCACGGCCCTGGTGCAAAACCTGAGCAGAGCATAGAATTGTAAGTTGGAAGAGACCACAAGGGCCATCTGGTTCAACCTGCTGCCCTGCAGGAATATACAATCAAAGCTTTGATAGTGAAGTTCGCTTCCATGAGGAAGGCAGCCTTAAAGAACATGGTGCCAGCTACACACTTTACTGGTCTGGCAAACCCAAAACTGAAAAACATCTTTCAGGAGTAGGCTTCATGATTAAAAACTCCATTGCCTCCAAACTCGAAACCTTGCCAACAGGACACTCTGATCGCATTATTTCCTTATGCCTCCCACATGTTGTTCTCTTTAGTATATATGCCCCAACTATGCAAGCCGATGCTGTAGAGAAAGACAAATTCTACACAGACCTACGCCAACTCATACAAAAAGTCCCTGTAGAAAATAAAATTATTATCCTTGGTGACTTCAATGCCAGAGTAAGAAAGAACTTCGAAGCCTGAAAGGTGTCTTAGGCAAGCATGGTGTTGGAAATTGCAATGATAACAAACGCCTCCTGCTTGAGTTCTGTGCAGAACAACAGCTGACTATTACAAACACAATCTTTCAACAGAAAGATAGCTTGAAGACAACCTGGATGCATCCCCGATCCAAACACTGGCACCTCATTGACTATGTTCTAGTCCATCAGAGAGACATCCGTGATGTCTGTCATACCCGAGTGATGCCCAGTGCAGAATGCCAAACAGATCATCGCCTCGTCAGATGTAAACTAAATCTTCATCTTAAGTTCAAACCTAAGAGGGGTGGCATCTTAAAGAAGAGACTCCAAGTCAACAATCTTCAGCAAGCTACCATGAGAGACAATTTCTATGCAAATCTGCAAACGAAACTTGAAGACCATCCTACAGATCCTTCTCTTACAGTGCTTTGGCAACATATCAAAAAGAGTATCGTCCAGTCTGCGGAAGAATCCCTCGGGTTCTCCCACAAGAAAAATCAAGACTGGTTTGTTGAAAACAACCAAGAGATCCAGGAGCTGTTGGCAAAGAAGAGAACTTCTCACCAGGCATACCTCACCCAGTCAACCTGCCATGTAAGAAAAGCAGCTTTCTGCCTCACATGTAGTAAACTTCAACAAAAACTTTGAGACATGCAGAACAAGTGGTGGATCAATATAGCAGAAAAGACACAATGCTGTGCAGATCTGGGTGATTCTAGAGGATTCTATGAAGCTCTTAAGGCAGTGTTTGGACCTACTTATCAGGTCCAAAGCTCCTTATGCAGTACAGATGGTCAAACATTAATTACTGATAATTACTGATAAAGCCTCCATCCTGAATCGATGGGCTGAACATTTTCAAAGTCTCTTTAGTGCCAACCGAGTAGTCCAAGGCACAGCTATCCAACATATGATACAGAAACCGGTGAAAAATGAATTGGACACAGCTCCCACTTTGGAAGAGATCCTTAAGGCCATACAGCAGATGAAAAATGGCAAGGCAGCTGGGATTGATGGAACCCCACTTGAAGTTTGGAAACACGGAGGTCATGCACTCCACGATAAATTCTATAAATTCCTTGTGAATTGCTGGGAAAAAGGGGAACTGCCATCAGACCTCCGAGATGCAGTCATCATCACCCTGTACAAGAAAAAAGGAGCAAAATCCAATTGCTCAAACTATCGAGGCATAATACTGCTCTCTATTGCTGGAAAAATCCTTGCAAGGATACTCCTGAACAGATTAGTTCCTGCTATTGCAGAACTTCAGAGCCAATAGGAGTACTACAGACATGGTATTTGCCCTTAGACAACTGCAAGAAAAATGTAGGGAGCAGAACAAGGGACTCTATGTAACATTTGTCGACCTCACCAAAGCCTTCGACACTGAGTAGAAAAGGTCTGTGACCGATCCTGGAAAGACTAGGCCGTCCCCCCAAATTCCTTAAAATGATTATCTTGCTACACGAGGGCCAGCGCAGTCAAGTCAGATATGGTGATGCTCTTTCAGAGCCCTGTCTAATAACTAATGGAGTGAAGCAAGGTTGTGTTCTTGCACCAACTTTATTTACAATCTTCTTTAGCATGATGCTCCAAAGGGCTACGGCAGAGCTTGAAGAAGAAGACAGCATCTATATACTTTACCGTACTGATGGTAGCTTGTTTAACTTAAGCCGTCTAAGGGCTCACACTAAGACTCTAAACTATCTAGTCCGTGAGCTGCTCTTTGCTGATGCTGCTGCCCTTGTTGCCCACACAGAAGCAGTTTATCAGCAGTTGATGACTGTTTGGGGGGGGGTATCTTTAATTCAAAGGGTCACCATAGGTTGACACTGACTTGATGGCACATGGCAACTGCAAACATACAAAAAGCTCTACAGAGCAGACAGCTCCCCCCCCCCATGTAAGAATTCCGTGTCTGAAAGAAAGAAACCTCTCAACAAGTCAGTATTTTTGTAACTTAAAACATTTCACTTTATTAATTCTTTGGCTGGGAAGCAGAGTGGGTCTTTATATCCAAAGCATCTGTTTTTCCAGAACTGGACACTGAATGATTGGGGTGGGGTGGAGGAGGAAGAGTTGCTGCTGCTGCAGCACCTGCTGACATGTTACATGATGCCATCCAGAGTTTCTTGAGTCTTTCGCCTCCCCTTGAGCTAATGGATAAGGAAAGGGCTGTGTTTCAGAAAGACAGAGAGGGAAGGAGGCTCTGCAAGAAACTACTGAGCAAATATGGAAACTTGGGGTGGTGAATTTTAGAAAAAGAGAAGTTTTCACACAGATGAGTCTGATGCTGTAGTCTAGGAGTGAGAACCATGTTGCCCTCCAGATGTTGATGGAGTACAACCCCCAACATTCCTTAGCATTGACTATGGTGGCTTGGGCTGCTGAGTTGCAGTTCAACATCTGGAGCACCGCATGATTCTCACCTCTGATGTTGTAGACATGCCACATCCAGGTGGGGAACCTTTGGCCTACCAGCTGTTTTGTGTTTCAATTCTCAGAAGCCCCAAGCCAGCAAAACCAGTGGTAAGGGATTATGGGAGTTGTAGTGCACAATTTCTGAAGGGTCACAGGTTTCTCATCCCAGCTCTGTGGTCTGTATGAAATTAACCGGTGTTTCCATTGCACAGCCCTAGAATCAAAGTGTTCTCCATTGAGACAATGCTTTGTTTTTAGGTAATATTTTAGAGTACAGTACTCTCTTATGCTTTCTATTAAAAATATGTGCTTTGAACAAGGGTCTTCATCCTGATTTTTTGTGTGTGTGTTAGGATACATGCCATAAAATCATGTGTGAGAGACCTCTGGCCATCACTTTTATTTGATGAATGTTTTGTCTAAATTTGGAAATGAGACTGGTGATTTTCTCAGTCATAGAAAACAAATTTCCACCAGTTCCAAGGACAAGAGCTGGGAGAGGGAGAGTTTTCCATTTTATCCTACACAGAATGCATTCAGGAGAATCATCCTCCCTGCAAAAATAACATGTAAAAATAGCACACACGGCTAAATCCTATTGAGAATCCCAACTAGGGTAGACCCACAAAATCAAGGGTGGGAATCATATGAGCTGCACAATAGCAATAGCACTTACATTTCTACGCACTTTATAGTGCTAAGCACTCTCTAAGCAGGTTACAATATATTAGCTAATTGCCCTCAACAAGCTGGGTACTCATGTTACTGACCTACGGAAGGATGGAAGGCTGAGTCATCCTGGAGCCCTACAGGATCGAACTCACAACGTTGTGGCTTGTAATACTAGCATTTAACCACTGCGCCACCAGGCACAGACAAGTCATTTATGTTATAGGTGTTACTTTTTTTTATTTTAAAAATGGATGTTGTAATAATGAATACAGCTGGCCCTTCATATCCACGGGTTCCACCATTCACAGTTTGAAAATATTTTTTTTTTAATTCCAAAAGCAAACCTTGGCCAAATCCACACTACACATATAATCCAGTTTGAAACTGGATTATTTGCTGTGGCTCCTTCCTATGGAATTCTGGGATTTATAGTCTGGTAAGGCACCAGCACTCTGGCAGAGAAAACTACAGACCCTGTCAAACTACAAATCCATGGATTCCATAGGAAGATGCCATGGCAAATACTCCAGTTTCAAACGGGATTATTGTGTAGTGTGGACTTGGCCTTTAATTTTGCCATTTTATATAAGGGACACCATTTTACTATGCCATTGTATAGAATGGGACTTCAGCATCCATGGAGTTTAGTATCCACAGGGGGCCCTGGAACCAAACCCCAGTGGATACCAAGGGCCCACTGTAAATATAATCAGGTTAAAAAAAAGCTATTCCAAAGCTGAAGCAGATTGACCACCCCACTGGGATGGGAACCACCCAGCTGCAACTGCTCCTTGCCCTAGAAATAGCTTCTAGAAAGCTTATTGTGCCCCCTAAGTTCTTTGGGGGAGGAGGGGGCAGCCTAAAGCAGCAAATATTGCCCCCCAAAGTGACTGGAAGTGAGTTCTAGTAGCCTGAAACACCAGTTCCAGTTGACGTTAACCTCACCAGTGTGGCCTACCAACAATCAAATGAACTTCCAACCTTCAGTGAGTGCCCACCCTATAATACATCAATGGAATTTCCCAAAGTATGGACTTACTCCATAGGAATAACTGAGTCAATGGGTCTACTTTAAGAGGAAGTATCAACATAATCCAGGCCCAAGTGTGCATCCATTTTTTTTAGATCAGCCTTCCACAACCTGATGCCCTTCAATGGCTAGACTGGCTGGTGGATCATAAAAGTTGTAGTCCAGCCCATCTAAGGGGCGCCAGGCTACAGGAAGACTGCTTTAGAACAAACTTAAGTTGCATCTTTGGAGCAGAGTCATCCGCTACAGTGCACCCAACCATGTACCATTCATTCCCTCTCTCACTATATTATCCTTAATTGGAATAGCCACTTTCTTTTCAGAAGCTGGGAAACAGCTTCTCCAGAGAGTCTTCCTCCGTTTCCCCATGTCATCCTTTGCTCTCAGCCACTTTGATTTTAGCTAGTGTTAAGAGAGATACATTGAAACCCTTTGGTATAGTTGAAAATTACCCCATAAACTGGAGGTTAGCATCTATGGGGAATGAAGGTGCAGAACCCTTTAATACTGGTACTTACTGGAGTGAGGTTAACCCCCTTTAAGAACCTCAACTCCCTCTTCATTCCAAAGAAAACCTGAGAGGCAAGGAATTTCCCTGTAACTATACCCTGATTATGCAGCATTAATATATTAGCACCTCCCCGTGATTAAAGGTTGAGGGTATGATCCCCTATTGCTGCGTGAAGAGTAGTACACACTCCACAAATGATCTTGTAAAAAAAAAAAGAAAAGAAAAGAGCAAGGAGACGATTAGCTGATCTGCTCTTCTTGCTAGGAGTCTGGAGGTGCGGCCTGTTGCAGCCGCTGGGCCATGGTGATGAAGGAGCGCAGCTGCACCACCTTCAGGGGTCCAACCTGCTGAGGGTCCTGGCTCTCCAGCCAGCACAAGGCCTTCTGCAAGCCTTGTATGGCTTCCTGGGCAGTGGGCACTGGAGGATTACCTCCTTCCATCCCACTGCCTCTCCCATCTCCTGTCACGCCCCTCTCTTCCTCACCACCACCACAAGGGCAAGACCACATATCACCTTCTCCTTCCTCCTCTTCATCTGTGATATCATCCAAGTGGAGCCAGTTGACCACCTCCTCAGGCAGCAGACGCTTGCATGTCAAGGCAGCCAAGTGAGTGAGGTCACTGGACGTCAGGCTGTCCACACCAGCAGTCTCCTCCTCTGGCTCTTTCTCGCCTCCAGAGTGGGGTTCAAAGGCAGCCCGTAAACCAAGCAGCCAGCATTTCTCGATGGATCCAGCAGGGATGAGATCCCAAGAAAGGCCAACCAGATACAGCATATCTTTGAGAAGAAATGCATGAAGGAAGTCCTGGGAGATGTCCTCACTGGCTTGCCCAGACACTTCAATGCTTCCCGTTCTTACAGCCAGGCAAGACACAGCCAGCCGTAGCAACTCCTGCTTGTACAATTGTTTGAAAGCTGGCACCACACCCTGGTCCAGGGGCGCCAAAACACGACCTCCCCCTCCCAAGGAGCTGCCTGTTGTCTTGGAAAGATAGAGAGCCCGGATGGAGCCATCAGGAGTCTGAAGTTGGAGCATTTCCTCAGAAACACCACCAGAGGATGCTAGGGGGCAGCTGAGGAGAAGCACAGCTTTTGGCTGGAGACAGTTACAGCACAGGAAGCTTTTAACGCAGGGTACAAAATGGTCAAAGAACCAATCTCGGAGAAGAGTGGGGCCAAGCGAGGCCCCGGGGCTGTAACGATAGCATGCTGGAAATTTCTCCTGGTTATGGTGACAGAGAGAGGGAGGGTCCTGTAGGCCTCCCACTACCAGAGGCTTCAGCTTGTGAGAGCCAGTTAGGTTGGCAGCTAGCAACACAGTGACTCGGTCTTTCACCCATGGCTGGTGAGCTGAGGGAGGCTGTCTGTGAGAACAGCATTGCAGCACCCTGGCATGGTCTGGCAGCAGCTTCCAATAAAGGCTGGTGATGTTGGCATTATAAATTTGGTCATCGCTGTAACCGCCCCCATCAGATGGAGATGTGGCTGATGGTGACAGGTTCGAAAGGACAGGATCTGAGAATGCTGAACCAACCTCTGCTTCAGCTTTAAGAGCAGACAAGTCGCCTACCATGCCAACACCAGCTCCTTCTCCATAAATGCGTTGGCTGGAGATGCCATGCCTCTTCTGCCATCGCCAGAACCACCCGTGGCTGGCCTTAAAGGTGCACTCGGGGCCGTAAATCTGCCTGGCAAAAGCTTCGGCTTGAGCCTGAATGATTGGTCCTGAGAGGGGCACACTGTGCTGGCGCAGGGTGAGGAACCACGTGTAGACCGCACGGTCAATCTCCTCCTCGTTAGCCAGGCGCATCTTCTTGCGGTGGGTGCCCACCTCACCCCCTAACTGGTCAAGGAACCAGCGCAGTTTACTCTCGTCTTTAAGCCAGCCACGAAGGGTGCCGCCGGGGACCCCAAAATCCCGGCACACCGAGGCCTGCCGCTCGCCTTTCTTCACGCGTTCGATGGCCTGCAGTTTGTCCTTGATGGAGTAAGCCCGGCGGAAAGCCATCTTCGACACAGGCAGTGGTGAAGGGTTGGCAGGAGCAGCAGAGACGGCACCGCCGACGCCATGAAGATTGCTTCCACGCTGGTTCAGGCCTAGCGATGCACCCCGGGGCTTGCTTGGCATCACTGGTGCCCATGGTTCTGTCTCCGTCTCAGGGCTGCTGCCAAGGGCCTGGGTGCCCCCTTCTCCATCCTGTTCACCTGCCATGGCAGGCACCCCTCCAAAATCCTAGGAGGAGAACTACAAGGCTGGAGAATGGGCCAGGAGAGGAAAAGGTGGCTTCTTGCTGAGCAAAGCGCCATACAAGTAAGTCCTGGGAAACCACAGCGCGTTATAAGCGGGGAGGGGAGTTTCCCCCTTTTGTCTCCTCTCGCCTTTACCAGCCTTTAGAGGGCGGACCAACACGCAAGGCGCATGCGCCATGGAAGCTCACTTAAAAAAAATCTCTCCCCCATCCTTGGAGTATTCCACATTTCCCCCTCCCCCTCTCTCTCTTGGACTCTTCCCGCCTCTCCATTGGATTGTCCCAGCTTGGACTGTTCCATTGCGAATATGCAGGGGGGACTATTCTCGTTTTCTTTGTTAAAAACTTCCTTCAAAATCTGGATTAGCCAATTCTATCAATGAAATAACTACCGACATATTTCATTTTATGAAATATGAGGGAGTGATTCGGCATTCAGGTCGTGGTGGCGGCTGTTGCCAACCCGCCGTTCCCCCTCAGCCTTTTTATTTTTTGCCCCGCCCTTTTCCGGGCTATTCCATTATGGCCATACCTGAGGGGGAGAGAGAAAGAAGGGGGGAAATAAATCAGAAAAATGATTGCCTTTATTCATACCACTAAATCTTTAAAAACAAACAGGGCACTATTTCTCTCCTCCTCCTCCTTGACTCTCGTTTTTCTCCCTCACAGACGCTCCCGTCCGTCTTCCCCCACCCCTTTTGAGGACGAGTTGGTTTCTCCCAGGAGGCCGCTTTTCCCACAAGCCTCCGCGCGGCGCGTGCTTGCTCCCTTTTTTCCCCTCGGTGGAGACGGAGCGAGCAGTGTGGGGGCTCTCCTTAATTCTTGTATTTCCCTCCTCCTCTTCTTATATTTTTAAATATATATATTATTATTTGCTGTCAACGTGTGAGTAGCACCTTTCTCTTACCTAGGCTGAGGTGATGGGATGGGCCCTTTAAGGCGAGCCGGAGGTTGCTAGGCAACCCCCTGCGGGCGGGGCGGGGGGAGAGGGAGAGAATTCTAAACGGGGGATGACGTAGGGAAATGCCCCCCGCGTCCCGTGATGCAGCGCGCGAGCTTTCTTGACCTGTCTTTCACCTGAAGATGGCTGCTTCTGTCCTCTTCGGAGGGGAAAGGGAAGGGGGACCAAGGCAGCCCCCTCCCTTAAAACTTAACCTTTTCTCACCCCTCTGGTTAGATGGGGTGGGCTTTTTTGGTCTTTCTTGTTGTCAGCTTATACCCATAATGCCCCTGTTTAGGCCCTCTATACCCATAATGCATCTCGATCATGCTGCAAGGTGGAAATCTGCAGCTGGGAGTGGGAGGTGGGTAGGGGGTTTTGATGGTTGTTGTTGTTGTGAAGTAGCCAGGTGGACGCTGTTATGGTCGACATCAAAACTACATCACAGGAGGCAACAGGGAAGGCTCCTTCTTCAACTTCGTCACATTGAGTCTTGGACGTTGAGCATTCATGACATTCTTGCAAACAAGCTTGTAAAATGTGGGCTAGACAAGTTAACTGTTCAATGGATTTGTAATTGGTTGACCGGCCGAACCCAAAAGGTGCTCAGCAGTGGCTGTTTTTCATCTTGGAAAGATGTGACCAGTGGGGTGCCACAAGGTTCGGTCCTGGGCCCAGTGCTATTCAACATCTTTATCAATGACTTGAACGAGGGAATTAGGGCCTTACTTATCAAATTTGCAGATGACACCAAATTAGGAGGAGTAGCTAATACCATAGAGGACAGGATCAAAATTCAGAATGACCTGGATAGACTGGAGAGCTGGGCCAAAGCTAACAAAATGAAATTCAATACGGAGAAATGTAAAGTACTGCATTTAGGGCGGAAAAATGAAATGCATAGATATAGGATGGGAGAGATCTGGCTGAACGAGACTATGTGCGAAAGGGAGCTAGGAGTCCTAGTAGACCACAAGTTGAACATGAGTCAACAGTGTGATGCAGCAGCTAAAAAGGCCAATGCGATTTTGGGCTGTATCAATAGAAGTATAGTGTCTAGATCAAGGGAAGTACAGTAATAGTGCCTCTCTATTCTGCCTTGGTCAGACCTCACCTTCAATACTGTGTCCAGTTCTGGGCACCACAATTCAAAAAGGATATGGACAAATTGGAGCATGTCCAGAGAAGGGCAACTAAAATGGTGAAAGGTCTGGAAACCATGCCTTATGAGGAGAGACTTAGGGAGCTGGGTATGTTTAGCCTGGAAAAAAGACGGTTAAGGGGTGATATGATAGCCCTGCTTATGTATTTGAAGGGGTGTCACGTTGAGGATGGAGCAAGCTTGTTTTCTGCTGCTCCGGAGACTGGAACATGGAACAATGGATGCAAGCTCCAGGAACAGAGATTCCACCTCAACATTAGGAGGAACTTTTTGACAGTAAGAGCTGTTCGGCAGTGGAACGCACTCCCTCAGAGCGTGGTGGGGTCTCCTTCCTTGGAGGTCTTTAAACAGAGGCTGGATGGCCATCTGTTGGGGATGCTTTGATCGTGATTTCCTGCGTGGCAGGGGGTTGGACAGGATGGCCCTTGTGGTCTCTTCCAACTCTACAGTTCTATGATTCTAAGTCACACTGCCTCATCCTTAGATGAAGACATTGGCACATCTTTTTTGAACACAATGGTTCTTAAGCTGTAGTCTGGGAACCCTCAGGATGCTGCCGTGTCCTCATAGGGGGCCAGCCAAGGCTTGAAAGTTGCTCAGCCACGTCTTCCCTGCAGTGGAGCAGCAACATGACGAGCCAAGGCAAAGGCTGGCTGGCTGGCATGGCTTGCACATTGCCATTCAATCCACCTCAGCCATAGACTTGCAGGACGAAGCAGGAGAAAAGTCTTCCCTCCCCCTCCAGTGCCTCTCAGAGAAGGCTTAATGGGTGGTGTAAATTGTGTTGTTGTTGTTGTTATGTTTTTAAATTTTAAGTTAACTCTTGGGGGTCCACAGCAACAAAAGGTACTTAAATGAGGTCCTTGGTAAAAGTTTAAGAACCACTGTCCTATTGTTTTCTCACCTGGTTAGACGGGGTGGAATGCTTTGGTCTTTGGCGCATGCCTCTGGTTGTCAACTTCACCCATAATGCATCTGTTTAGATCACCTTTAGCTATAATGCACCAGGATACGCTGCAAGGTGGAAATCTGCAGCTGGGAATGGGAGGTGGGTAGTGGTGGTTGTGTGCCTTGAAGTCATTTCCAACTTAGAGCAACCCTATCATGGGGTTTTCTTGGCAAGACTTGTTCAGAGGGGGTTTGCCTTTGCCTTCCTCTGAGACTGAGAGAGTGTGACTTGCTCAGGGTCACCCAGTGGGTTCCTGTGGCTGAGCAGAGATTCAAAACTTGGCCTCCAGAGTTGTACTCCAACGCTCAAACCATTATACCACACTGGCTCTCCAGGGTTTTTGAATCCCACCCATTTGTCTCAGGAACTCAGGGTTGTTCTCTTCTCTCCCCCCTCCCTCCTTGCAACATTGCTTTGAGAGATGGGCTGCAGTTTGCTAAGAAAATGGATGTTGAAAGATATATGCTTTAAGTATATGTAACAGAGGAAGAGAGTGAGCTGTGAAATCGCAGCGTAGTTGGACTTAGGGAAGGTGCTATCTTGCATCTTCTGTCCTATGTCTCCAGTGGGAATGATACTGTCCTTTTTTATAGGGCTGATGTAAGGTTTGATGTGGTGTAATGTCATGTGAGAGCCAAGGAGTTGGTCCTTAGTCAGCTTAGTCAGGATGGTAGCTGTGTTATGTCTCCTGCAAAAACAGAATCTTTTGGCACCTTAAAGGCTAACAGGCTTTATTTGGCACAAGCTTTTGTGGATTGAAGCCTACATCCAACATCTCTTTGTTAAATGATTAATGGAATTAATGATCAATGTTCATATGCTTTGCAGTTTTATTTTTCCACATCTCCCTCCCATTCTAGCCAGTATATAGAATGTAGAGAGCCAGTGTGGTGTAGTGGTTTGAGTGTTGGACTAGGACACTGGGAGACCAGGGTTCAAATGCCCACTCAGCCATGCAAACCCACTGGGTGACCTTGGGTATGTCACATAAACCCCTCTGGACAAATTTGCCAAGAAAACCCCGTGACAGGTTCGCCTTAGGGTCTCCATAAGTCAGAATGACTTGAAGGCATGCAACAATGAACACATGTTCCAAAGTGCCAATGGGGCAACCTTTCAGGGTTTTGATGTAATGGACTCTGTTTTCTGTGCCAAATAAATTGTTAGTGCTGAGTATCTCACAAGACTTTTCATTAAGCCATAAAAAGCCACTGTATTAGCTTCCAAATGATGATTGCCTGTGTGTATGTCATTAGTCTTGTGTTTGTTTTTGCCTCATCATTGTAATTTGAGTAGTTGCAGCATCTGTTATGGCTATAAAACTGCAGCATTGCTGCATATCCATTCTTAGAACTGCTCTGGCTTTACATTCTTTCGGATCTGATCACGGAACCATTTTAAAGTATGTCTGTCTGAGTATATTCCCTGTTCTCCATTTTGTAGTTTTGCTGTTGGTGCATCCTTTTGTCTTTGAAGTTGTATTTCATTTCCCCTTTCAGGTAACCTATCCTAACTGACCCTTACAGTTGTATTCTTTGACATTTTAAGACTTTTAAAACGAAGATAATGTGTGTTTTTTCTTTCTGACAGGTGTTTTTAACCTCACTGTTTGTATGTTCGTTAGCTGCTTTTTTTAATCAGGGCTGGAAAAGGTAGAAGTGCCATGTTGTCTCGTACTGTTGCCCCCCCCCTTCCAGCTAAGCTAGTCATTGTAGGGTCTTTTTTGGTGATAAGCTTCAAGCTTTTATTCAGAAATGTTTTCTGGAGGGAATAAGGGTACTCCCAGGTTGTTTTGATAGGCAGGGAAATGATGTCATACTCTTTCCTATCTATATTTTTATGGAAAGCGTTTTTGAGTGGAAGAATAGATTATCAGTCCTAAATATTTTTGCCAGTATGACTTGTCTGCATGTTACATGATGTGTCGTGATATGTCATTATTATACTTCCCCCTTCACAATTTGTGATTGTTGAGTTGTTCCATGTAAGTGGTGCGATGCAAAACATCTTTGCCATAGTTAACATTTTGTAGATGATGCTGGAATTCTTCCTTAATTGTCATTAATATGCTTCTCGTATTTCCTGTCAAGGTAATATGTTCTTGAGTTTTTTCTGCAATAAATAATTGTACCTATTTAATTACATACCCAGGTAATGCCAAGTCTGTCAAATAAGACTGTAGTGCTAACACAATATATGGCATTGTGCTATCTTCACAGTTTAGTTTTCAATAATTATCTGAGAAAGTTTAATATGACACACCTGTTTTGATGTGTCAGTCACTCATAGTGTATTCTAAGAGGTTTCTCCAACAGCTTGCATACATGAGCAGTAACTGCTCACTAGCCATCTTCAAGCATGCATTTATGGGGACAAACATAACTCATCAACCAGTAAGCATGGGCCTAGCCAAATCCTGAGATTTTGACTTTAAATAAATACTTAGTGTGCACAGATGCTGTCCGTGTATATGGATGTCAAGAGGTTTTTATGTCTGCTTCTATATACAACAACATTTATATGAGTTTAATACTTAACATGAATTGGCATGGACATCCCAGCCTTTCTCTATTTACTTCCAAGTAAGTCTCACTGGCTCGTTCCTAGATCGTGCACAGTTGCAGTGTTGTGTTTTGTTTCCGCATGTAGGAACCTGTTGTGATTTCAGGATGAAGAAGGTTCATAAAAGTTTGGCCTGTTGCTGTGTTCAAAATGGCTGTGTGTATAACTCTTTTCTGAATGTGGTTCACTGAAACCAATGATAAATGTAGTCCTACTGTGGCCTGTAAACATGGTTTGTCTCGCCCATCCATTATGTTTTGCTCCCTTGAGGTAAACATAGTCCAGGCTTTAGGAAAGAAATTTGCAGTAGAGGAAAAAATGACTAAAATAGTCATTAATAGTCATAATAGAGTGGCCTGTCTCTCCAGTTTAAAAGAGAAGGCCACAAGTGTGCAGCTAAAGCAGCTTAAGGTGTTAAAGCCAAATAGAGAGAGAATGAAGATCTAGCCCCCGCTGCCCCCCCCACATCCTGTGTTTCAAGCAGAATATATTTCAGCTAACCCTAAATTTCTGTGTATTCTTGGGGAATAGGAAGAAAATCAATTGAGAGGAAACAATTAAGAGACCCATGTCATCTTAAAGACTAACAAATTTTATTTTGCAGAAGCTTTAGTAGATAGCAGCCCACTTCATCAGGTTTACAAAAGCTTATTGTAACTTTTAAGCCTTTAAGGTATTGCAAAACTCTTGGAAGTTTTTGTTATAGCCGATTAACTACCTCTGTAAGTTGGGGGTGGGAGTGGTGGTGGAACAAAATGCTTTTTAAAATGGTAAATGGTATTCTCACCTAGGTTGGAGCTCCAATTAAAACTAACTCTGTGTTGATTCATTATTGTGTTAAAACCTCAGCAGCTCTTTGATGTTTCTTTTTTCAATCATAAAATATCGTAAAATATCTTTTAGAATTTCACTATCCAAACCTCAAAAAGGTAAATCCTTGTGTTCAGAAATTCTTCTGGGCATCCAGCTATATTATCATAAATCTGTCACCCGGCTCTTAATTAAAGTAGAGACCATGGATTCTTTGGCTTTATAAGTAGGATGAAACAAAATTTAACAACTTACCAAAGACTACATAATAAGACCGATACTCTTTGACATGAGAGTTTAAAATTTAAGAAGTAATTTTGAAAAGTAAAATTAATTTAAAATAAGCAGCTTATGTGTTGGAATTATAATACTGTACTGTATACTCTCTCTGGCTTTTCTTCTCAAACGAAGATTCAGGAAGGACTCATCCTGCGCTTTTTGCAAGCGCGCTGATGACTAAAAAGACCAATCTGAGATAAACAAGTCCGATTGCAGAAAGCACAGCAGAAGGTCTCCTTGGGTGATGTTTCTGGGTTGTGATTCTTTCTGCGTTGTTCAGCGTGAGTTCTCAAATAAGGCCACTATAAATTCCATGTATAGGATGGGGGGCAGTACTTGGCTCAGTATTACTATAAGTGAAAAAGACCTTGGAATTATTGTTAATCATAAGCTGAACATGAGCCAGCCTTGTGATGCTGCAGCAAAGAAGGCAAATTCTATCATAGCCTGCATTAATAGAACCATCATTTCAGTGTCAAGGGAAATAATAGTCCCCCTATATGTTGTGCTGGTCAGGCCTCATCTGGAGTACTGCATTCACCTCTGGGCATGTCATTTTAACAAGGATATAGACAAATTGGAGTGAGTTCAGAGAAGGGCAACAAGGATGACGAGATATGGAGAACAAAACATATGAGGAGAGGTATGAGGAGCTGTGCATCATCAGCTTTGTGAAGAGAAGATTAAGGTGCAGCACGGTTGCACTCTTTAAATACCCCAAGGACTGCCACAGAGAGGAGGGGGCAGGCTTGTTCTGTACTGCTTCAGAAGCTAGAACTAGGTCTAATGATTTTAAGTTACAGGAGAGAAGATTTCAATTGAACATTATTAGGACTTGACAGTAAGAGTGGTTCGGCAGTGGAAGCATTGCCTAGAGAGGTGGTGATGTCTCCTCTGGATGTCTTCAAAAAGAGCCTGGACAGCTTCCTGCTGGTGGGGATGCTTTAGCTGGAGATCTTGCATTGAGCAGGGAGTTGGACTCAGTGGCCCATGAGGCCCCTTCTATGTCTGTGATTCTATGATTCTGTGAAATACATTTATACTTCAAAGGCACTTTGCTATTTACAGTTAAACTGACTGAGCATTTTAAAATTTAATTTCAGTAAAATATTTCATTTACTTTTAAACTGATTTTTTAAAGTACAAGTTGAATATCCCTTATCCAGAGTGCTTGGGATCAGAAGGGTTTTGGATTTGTTCAAAGTTGGGAATAAATGTATATGCATGTATCCCTCCAATGAGGTATCTTGGAGATGGGAACCTAAGTCTAAACATGGAATTCATTAATGATTCATATACATATTATACACATAGCCTGAAGATCATTTCTATACACAATGTTCTTATTATTAAACAAAGTTTGTATACATTGAACCATTGGAAAGCAAAGGTGTCACTTGCTCAGTCACTCACATGGATAATTTTGGGTTTAGGAGTATTTCAGATTTCCAGAAAAGGGATACTCAACCTGTATCACTATAGTTATTAGCTAAAATTTATTTATTTAGAGTATTTTTACCTCTCTCTTCAGTCACAAAGGCTCTCAGAGTGGCTTTCAAATGGTTAATATAACAGTTCTCTGCCCTCAGGCTTTACATTTTTGTTTTGCAACAGTCTTTTATCTGTCTTCACTAACTTTTTTTTTTTGTATAGGTTTGAATTTAAAACAAATGCAATCACCAAACCTTGAAGACTATTTGCTTCTTGTACTGGGGTGTGATTTATTTTTATTTTTATTTCTTTACAAGGAAGGTTTGAGAGGATGACCTTCCTTGTAACTGCTGCAGAGGGAGCCATCTTCTTGTATAATAACTTTATGTCACACGAAGAGTGTGCTTCAGCAGTAAAGAGCTGTTGTAATGGCGTTTTCCCTCTTTGGATCCCTTGGTGGTTTCACTCTTTGGTTGGTCATCTCTGTAAGCAAAGTTTTCTTACTTCACTTAACTTTCTTCTTTCTTAATGCTGCCCTAGGAACTAAAAAGTAAGTACCTGCTCTCAGTAAGTTTTTTCTCTTTCTCGCTTGACCAGTTTGTACTAGAAGTGAGTCCCTCTAAGATGTTTCTACTAGGTCTTCCTTACAAAGCAATTGATAGCTTTGGTAACTTGTATGTACTGTATTCACCTTGTAATTATGCCTGCTGTTTTGATGCTGGAGCTTTTGGGGAAGGTGGCACGAATAGTATTCAGTTTTGATAAGGAATGTGGTAATGGTGCGATACTACTTTTTTGGTAATGCTTTACTCCTCTAAAGAAAAGTACATTTCTGCCTATATTAGGAAAGCTGCCACTGATGCTTTTATGTGCATTGCCTCTTAAGTATGTGTGTGTATCCTTTTCTTTCATCACCTTTCCCAAGGACTTACAGCAGGTGATGTCTGTTAGAGGAAGAACTGCCTATAAAAACCAGCCCATGCAAGAAATTTTATTGCACTGCCAGGAGGTATTAAGCATCATAGTTTTGACAGCCCTCTAATGGGCATTCCACAGTTGCCTAGTAGTGACAGAATAGCTTTTCTATGTACCATGACTTTTCAGAATTTTGTTGAAATGTGTAGAGTTCAGAAGACATTGTGACCAGTACCATCAGAGGAGTAGATAGGATACAAACCTTAGGTGCCACTGAGTGGATAAAAACTGAAACCTTAAAAATTTATAGCTACCATATTCAGTTATCATCTTGAGGGCAAAAACACACTTAAAGTAATGTGGATTACATTCTGAAAGATATGTTGACTATTCCACCTGGTATAAAATGCTGTCTTCATTTAATATTCTTTACAGTAGGACCCCCATATCCACTGATGCATTATCCACTGATTCAGTTATCCACAGTTTCCGTTTCAGCACAGCTACCATAGAGTCTTCCTAGAAAATGCATCCTTCTAGCCATTTTCTAGGTCCTCCAAAGCAACCCTATGGTATTTTAAACCAGAGGTCCCATTATTTTCAATGGCATTTGCTATTAAATGTGGATTTTGTTATCCACGGTGGGGCCCAGAACCAATCCCCCACAGATATGGGGGTCCAACTGTATTGTTAGTTATTTCATTAAACACACCCTTCAGGGCACACTGGCCTTAGTAGCTGGCCAGATATAGTAATATTAGTTGGCTTAAACTCATTACAGTGCTTGTTCCAGTCCCGCCCCCAACCAGTAAAACCTAAAGCATGAAAACAGCAGTGTAGATTTTGTTTTTATGGTGTCACAGCCTTTTCTTCTAATTGAGTGTGGATGACAGATAGTTGAAGCAGTAGGTCATGTAGTAAAGTTATTTGATTAAAAAAAACATGAGGACATCTTGAACAGATGTTCTTGGAAAACCCATTTACTAGTGTTAGAGTGCTTTGGGGTAATGATTTCTCTTTCTAATATGGCCATAATTGGATTTTAGATTGGAAGGATGCCTGTGTTTTGAAACAACAAGGAAACAAATAAATAAAAGTTGGTGAAGTGTCCTTCCTGCTTATTGCTCCATCCATTCCTCCTGTGTAGTTAATTTGATGGGTGTGAAAGTAACCTACCCCTTAAAATGGTGTCTGTTTTGGCTAACATCCTGCCTGTCTCCACCCTCCAGTTGCCTCAACCCAGAGCTGTGACTTAAATACTTTACTCTGTGAAATTCTTTACTCTGCGTTAGTATCCAAAATTTCCTAGTATCATTCTGTTCTCTAAACTCATGTAGTTAATGTCCCTTAGGCAGCTTTTTAATGCCTTGGGCAGACTGCTCATTCCCTTTAAACAATGTAGTACCTGAAATATTTTCAAACTAGGAAACAAGTGATAGTACACATTGCAGGTGATTAGTATGATGTGCTAGGAATGTGGAGTTGGCTTGGTGCTGCACTTGCAACATTCACAGGGAGATGAGAATAAAATAATCTGCAGTAGAGCCAAGAGATTACTCCTGTGAGTCATTGGCTTTCCTCCCTGTAGGTGGCATTGTGATGTCATTTATATTTGTTAGTCACAATTCTTTGTAGATCTCACCCAAAGGCTTCTCACAGGATGAAACTTGTACAACTCCAAGATTTTCAACATCTTACTACAAGCTTGGGATATATAAGTTTTCAATGGAGCCAGGGTTGAAATTCAACAAGTAATTTCCCCCCAAGCTTTTGAAAAAGACATTCCATTTCATGTCACCAATAGTAAGTAAGGGGGGGGGGATTAATAAAATGCTTATAAGGAAATACAAAATTTCATATAAAAACCCACACTGGTTTGGAGGGTGTCTAGTTTTAATTCTTAATAGAATTTAAATTCCATGAAAATTACATGGGATTACTCTGTGATAGCTCTAGAATTCACTGCTGTAACCAAAAATGTTTTTAATAATACATTGAAGAAGGTGCAACTTTTGACAACACATTAGTGGAAACTTCTCCCTTCTTAAAACTTCATTTGGATTTTGAAGGAGTAAATTACATCAGTCAATTGCACACTGGTATTTAAATTAAGATTAGTTTGTGAAGTCAAAAGGCTTTCACAGCTGGCATCCATAGTTTTTTTGTGGGGGTTTTCTGGGCGGTGAGGCTGTGTTCTAGAAGAATTTATTCCTGACATTTTGCCTGCATCTGTGGCTGGCATCTTCAGAGAATGGTGGTGTGTGGGTGTGTGGGATTTATATACTGTGAGTCCCTGTTGAAGAGGAGTAGCATTATTTAGATAATGGACCATGAGCTAAATAGACACTAATCCCCTCGCATATCCTCCCACCCTAAGAACTGAACATCCTACAACTGAATACACAAATTCACATGCTAATCCTCTTCAACAGGGACTCACACTATATAAACCCCACACCCACTATTTTCTGAAGATGCCAGCCACAGATGTAGGTAAAATGTCCGGAATAAGCTCTTCTAGAATATGGCCTCACAGCCCGGAAAACCCCCACAAAAAAACTAAGATTAGTTTTCTCTCTTTGGAGTGGTTGTTGCATAATTGCTATTAGTTGGTTTATCATTCTTGTGAGTATGTAGAGTACACCTTCTTGCAGAATAATTTATTAAGAATTTTAAATTATGAATTCTGTTCTTTCGTATGAATCAGCATGTCCATTTAATTCTAGTTCCAGTTGAATGTTTGACAATACCTGTTAACATGAAAACTACAACAACTGATATGCATCATTTGAGCCTTTAGATAAAAGGTCTGCCACTGATTGTTGTGCCCTGCTTACAGAAGACAAGATGGCTCAGTTTAGTGATTGGTCAACATGTTTTCTTTGAGCTTCAAAGAACTAGCATCTACCCTACCCGCTCTGGCCTGAAAGAAGATATTTGCCTGGCATCTGATGGCATCCCATGTATGCCAGTAAACAGGATTTCCCTAAAGACAGGCCTAAATTGAGTTGTTCATTCTAATTAGAGTGAGCCCACTGAATTAAAGGAAATTTTGTAAGTTAGCACTTAAATTCAGTCTTTTGATTCAGCAGGTTTTCTCTAATTCGGACCAACTTGGATTTAGGTGGTACATGCCACAGTTCAGATCTTCCTGTTGGACTAACTGGTTATAGTCTGCATCCCAAAGTATAATGCTAGATGTACAGTATTCTGTTGCATAAGTTCTCTAGATCCCCCCCCTTATGTAATAGCACCAAAGCAGTATTGATATACTAGGCAGCGATAAGAGATTTGAAGCAGTTTGCAAAACAGCATAACTAAAGTTGAGTGTAGAACACAAATTCCTAGGCACTTAGCGCCACATTAATTTTAATAGGGCTGTGAATAGAAGTAATTGATAGAACCTGGTGGCTAAAACCTATTGCATGCTGTTTGTATGTCTTAGTTATTTCTGCATTTGTATTATTGTGCTTATCTCTTAATGCTGCCACATCTTTGGAAGATGAGGACAAGAAAGCTGCTTTATGAGACAGAGAAATTCTGGGTGGACAAGCACTTATATGATGAAGCAGAGAGGCTCCACTATGAACGGGAAGCAACATTAGCAGCCTCCACTACTGGAACCTACCAAGAGGTGGTAGCGGTGAATGGTTTTTGCCATGAAGAGCCTATTGAGGAAGAACTGAAAGAAGACCTGCCACGGGCAGGAAATAGAAGGAAGCAAAAAAAAAGGAAGTCCTCACCCAAAGCCAAGCCTTCAGAGCCAAAAGTAGATTTTGTTTTGGCTGGGTTCTTAGCTGACCGTGTATGGTTTGACAAGCCTCTTTATGACCAGGCAGAAGCCACCTATGGAAAGAAGCTTGCTGAAGCTTTTTCACAGGCACCTTCTGAGAAGCTGCCTGCTGAACAGTCTGCACTGGTGCCATGGTCAGAAGCAGAGTTCATCGAAGGTGGTGTTGAGCCACAGAAAAACCTGGTCGTCTTGCATTGCAACCATGGCAGTCTGATGGCCTGCCACCACATTATTCAGAACTTTTGGGTCAATAAGTTCAACTTTGATGAAGCTGAGAAGATGTTTGTTGAAAGATCCCAGTTGGTGGCTCTGCCACACTTCCTAGAGCTTCCTTCTGTGCCACCACAGAGCAGCATTGAAGAAAAAACACCAGATGAAGGCTATGCCACTGGCCTACCTACTCCTTCAACACCAGCCCAGTCCGTGGATATTGTGGCTCAACCTAATGCTTCATTTGCTGCTCTAAGTCTCCCTGATGCTTCGAACCAGACAGTGAATGGGAAACCGCAGGTGTCCAGTTTGCAGGCCCTGGTCTCAGATGTGTGGCTAGAGAAGCCAATCTATGATGATGCAGAGAGACGTTTCTATGCCAACATGTTTGATGGGCACCCTCCAGAAAAGGTGTGGGTGCAGGACCGAGAGGGGCCAGAGTCTTCAAAGAGATGCCGGAAAGATAAAAAGAGCCGTAGCAAACCGACAGGAGGCAAAAGGGGGAGTGTGACCACCTCTGCAGTCACACCTCAAGGTGCTGCCCCCTCACCACCTACCTGGTATTTTGTGCACAAGGACAGTGAGTCTCCATGGTTCAGCAAACCTACATACGACAATGCTGAAGCACAGTACTATGCCTCCAAAGCTTTGGAGCTGGCAAGCAAGCAAGAGAGCACCAAAATGCCTGGAATGATGTTAGGAGAGCCATCACAACCTACCACCAGGGCTTCGAGTGAACCAGAGACTAATACTAAGTAGGAAAAGTTTGTTCTGGGGTAAATTATCAAATCTAATGGGCCAGAAAGAGGTGGACAAGCTCTTTCTTTAAAAGATAAAACTGCCTTGTGTGTGTATGTGTCCATGATAGAAGCAGGCCAGCAAGTCAGAATATAAGCCCATGTTCATGTATTGTTTGCCAGGATCAGAGTGGAGGGAGTCTTCTGATAATTTGGCTTTCTTGGTTGCAGTTAGTAGCGCTTTATGTCACTTCAGCTTATAAAACACCCATTGTTTTTGAAGGATGTGCTAAATTGCACAAAATTTAGGAAAGCATATTTGAACAGCATTACCTTTAGTTTGTTTGTTTGAGGGCATTGGTACTTTGGTGTTCAGGCAGTATCACCCCATTTATTGTATCCATCCATGCCTAGCTGTGGCAAAAAGTTCTTAATTATTTCAGGAAAAATTGTACTCAGAAGTGGTGCTTAGCAAAGGGATGCTGTGCTCTTGTGTTTTTTTCTTGAGTGGTAGGTATGTTTGACTAGTGTTGAATGAATTATAAAGATCTTGGTTACATGTGAGTGGATTAAAATCATTCAGATCTCCACTAAATTAGCTTATTTTCTTTGGCTTTATGTTGCTTTTTCCCCCAGCTTAAATTTCTCAACAGAATATTATAAATTGTGGTGCTTCGATTTAGGTTTTCTTCTTGTCCTCTATAGCTCTTTTATATTGTAAACCCTTTCATCCTCTTGCTTGAAAGTCACCAGATAGTAATTTGCTGTGTTCTGTACCTCCCATTCCCAGAAGGAATGTGTTAAACTGCCCTTGATTGTGAATTCACTGCCTCATCCAACTTTCTGATATCAGTTTATGCAAGGATCTTATGGTTTTCATTTGCCTGTATTATTACTAACAACTATGTACCATAATAGTACCATCACAAGAAGGGTGGGGGGAGCTGTCATTTTTTTTTGCTATTCATCCTCAAATTTACCCTGCTGCTTGGTTTTGCATTATACTAAGCAAGTGAATAGTGTCTTTCTTGGCAGAGGAAGGTTAAAATGCTTGCATAACACCTTTTTTTTTGCCAGTAGGAGTTGCATACCTACCTATGCAGTGTTATCACTGGGGTAATGTATGTCACGTGCTTCCCCTAGTTCTAGTATCAGTCCTCCCCACCAGAATTAGTAGGTTTGTGTCTCTGCCGCTTTTAGGAAGGACTAGCCAGTGTCAGGGAAGCAGGTTCTCTGTGAGTGATGCAAATTCTTTGAGGCAAATCCTTGTAACTTGTGGTTGTTTTATGGAGTGTGTAGATTTTCAGGTAGCTAATCTTTGTCTGAGCTTGGTTAAAAATAATTGAAAAGAGCACTTGCCTATTTCACTCTGGATAGAAAAGAGAGGCTAGAGCTAAGTGAATGAACAGTATGTTACTAATCCCATTTACACAAGCCTTCCCCTCTGGGATGATGTAAGAGGACCAACCAGCTGTTACTGGAAGCAGCCCAAAAGGGAGGAGGGAGGTTTGGCTGACCTTGCTGTAGCTATTGTGCTTAATTATTCCTAGGTATTTATTTGGCCCTTCTCTCTTTTCAGAAAAATGGCAGCCAACTTTCTCATGCATGAGAAGATCTGGTTTGATAAGTTCAAATATGATGATGCTGAGAAGAAATACTATGAACAGATGAATGGTCCAGTCTGCAGCTCTTCTGGCCAGCAGGTAAGATGCTAGCATCCTGTGATTTCAGCAACAGACCATTTTGCAAGCCGTAGTGCTTCTAACCTAGACGTAAGGGCAGTGGTGACTCTTGCCTGTATGCTTGCAGTTCAGGCAGTCTCAACCTAACCCTTACTTGAACACAGGAGGAATCATGCTGGATCAAATCTACAGACCATTTAATCAAGGTTCCCACATTGGTCAACTATACGGCCCTCAGAAGTCCAAGAACAGGACCAGAGAGCAGGAGGCACACACGTATGATTCTGTTTGCTACCTGGCAGCTTGTACTCACTGGCATATAGGCTCTGAACCTGGCTGGTGGCTGTAGGATTTGCAAAATAGTGCCCTAGCTAGAGTATGCACCCAGCATAGGGTTTCAGAATTTTTGCAAACATACTTTTGCCTACCTGCCACATTGGGGCCAAGTAGTGGACTTTTGACTTGGGATTGCAGGGCATTCATGGAGATCTGAAACATTCTTCAGTGCTCCCATACTATGTCCCAGGAGACAAAAGCATCAAAGGTGCAGAGGTCTTCCTTCTGTTGTAATTTTGGGGAGAAGACGAGCTTCTCAGACTTTCTGGAGGTGAACTGGTCAGTTTAATGAAATTGAGGCACTCTCTGTTTAGGCTGTTAAAACCTAAATGATAGCACAAAAGGAAAGGGGAATAAGGAGATACCTGGAGTGGAAAAAAACCTACCCTCTAATTCTTGTAGCTCTAGAACCTAGAAAGAAAAGAGCCCAGGGAGAGGAGAAGCCAGCTTGTCCTTTGTCCTCCCTCCCCACATTTTTTATCTCTCCAATATATTGTGACAGTTTTATATAGCTTTCATATGTAAGTTCCCCAAATCACTTTTAAGGTACTTCTTCTGGAGGGTTGCAGAATTTCCTAAGTAGCTACGGTCTCTAGTTTATGAACAATTCTTTCCTAGATGTTTTCAGTTCAGCCCCTTTCCAAATTCATTACTGTTCATATTTGGGATTTTGTGTTCTTTGGCCTTTTAAAAAAATCTATTTATTTATTTGTATCCTGCCTTTCTCCCAAATTTGGAACTCAAGGTGGCTTACAGTTTAAAAAGAATTATTCTGGGAGTGATGGCCAGGGTATAATTATGGTTATTAAGAGCATCTTGTGTGTTGTGACGATAATGAAGATGCAGTAATTACATTCACAAGTAGTAGGTGAACTTTATAAGAAAAAGATAATTGCAGGGGTTGGGTCTTCTGTTCCCTTCCCTTTGTTTCTATCCAAGAAAATCTGTTTGTGGCTTCCAACCATTGTGTGTACCAAATTAGTTTCTCATTATGTTTGAATATGAAAAGTTGATTTGTTCAAAACCAGGTGCCAAACAGCATCTGATATTGTTTTTATTTCCTAGCTCAGCTAACTGGGTTTCTACAAGTCATAAATTCTGATAATCAAACTAAATGGAAAACTAGTTTGTTACAAACAGCAACTGGAACCTTCACATTCTCTGGAGTGGTGAGAGGAGGAATCCAGTGAAATCCTGACTCTTGGGTATGCCCCTCCACCACCCAGAGAAGTGACAGTTCATCTTTTAAATAGGTTGCATTCCCCCATCCCCTACCCACACTGTCCAACATGAAAATCTGACTACTTTTCAAAACTTTTGGCCACTTCCATTTTTGGTTTTAGGTGGGCCCCCAGAAAGTTTTAGGGGTAGACATACCCTATAGTTCCCACCCATATTAAATTTGAACATGGTTTGACAGCAGTTTACAGTCCTCCCATCTTACTTAGAAAGGCCCACAGAGAGGGTGAGATCAGCAGTGAGTGCTCTCTTGCTGTTAAGTGTAGAGGCTGTTTGAAATAGCAGTAAGGGTTTTTTTTAGGCTGCCTTGAAGATGGCTAAATAGAAGGGATCAAGTTCTGTTGGTCGTAGCAACCCTGAATGTACCGTAAGCTACAGCTTCCGGAGAGACTACAGTTGTCCCTCCACATTCGTGGGGGTTAGGGTCTTGAGACCCCCGCGAATGTGAAAAAACAGCAAATAAAAAAGGCCTCCCTCTGCCCGCCCGCCACCCCCCTGCCCTTCCAAAGTGGGGACAGGGCTTTTTGAGACCCATCACCACTTGGGGAAGCGTGGGTGGCTAAAAAGCCGCCTGGCCGCCACCCCCCTGCCGCCTGCCACACTTCCTGAAGTGGCTATGGGGCTCTCAAACCTCATACCTGCTTCGGGAAGGTTGGGGTGGCAGCGGCCGGGAGGTTGGCCGGCCTCTCCCTGGCCTTCCCGAGATGGGTCCGGAGCTTTGAAGTCCTGGAGCCATGTTGGGAAGGCCGGGGACAGCGGAGGGAGGGAGGGAGGCTGGTTGGCCTTCCCCCGGCCTTTGCGAGGGGGTTCCAGGGCGTTGAAGCCTCGGAACCGCCTGGGGAAGGCTGGGGATGGGGGGGGGAGGGAGGGAGGCTGTTCGGCCTCTCCCTGGCCTTCCCGAAGCAGGTCCGGAGCTTTGAAGCCTTGGAGCCACCTCGGGAAGGCTGGGGATACCGGCGGGCAGGAGGCTTGCCGGCCTCTCCCCAGCCTTCGGGAGGGGGCTCCAGGCCTTTGAAGCCTTGGAGCCGCTTTGGGAAGGCCAGGGATGGCAGTGGGAGGGAGGGAGGCTGGTCAGCCTCTCTCTGGCCTTCGCGAGGGGGCTCCGGGGATTGACAGCCCCATAGCTGCTTTGGGAAGGTTGGGAGGGGTGGAGGGAGCTCAGAGGAGAGGCTTTTCAGCTACCCCCCCCTCCCAAAGCCGGGACAAAGCTTGGAAAGCTCAGTCATGGCTTTGGGAAGGGCAGGCGGGGGCTAAAAAGTGCCTTTCCCGCCAATTCCCTGCTCTCCTTGGGCTTGGATCGCCACCCCAAATAGAGCCAAGCCCCAGGAAAGTGGGGAGTTGAGCGCCTGGTTTGCTCAGCAAGCACTCTGTTTAAATCTGCTGCTCTCCCTTGCGTGCCAGGGAAAGAAGCTGATTTAAATGGGGTGCTTGCTGAGCAAACTGCGAATAATCAAAACCATGAGAGTGAAAGCTGCAAATGTGGAGGGGCAACTGTACTGTGGACTCACCTTTAGAAGGTAACCTGAAAGGAAAGAAAAAGTGAAACAAATTCTTACACCTACACTATACTTAATGACTCTTGCTGGTTATGAAGAAAAGTGTTGACGAAGTACCATTTTGTCAGATATCAGCACTGTTTTCTCCCCTTTTGACCTGCAACAGCAGTTTCCTCAGGAAACTTATTTGAAAAGCTACTACATTTGCATATGTGAGACATTTGCTTTCTTCTAAAGCTCAGAAAAGTGCAAGAGAGCCTCTCCTTATGGATAATGATTGTATAGTCTCCAAATTAGGCCAGGTTGAAATTAAAGATCCAGGGAAGCCTGGGCACACAAGCAATGGTACAGTTTTGTTGAATGGTTTCCTGCATGGAGCTTGCCCTTGTGCCACCAGAGTTTCTAACAATTGTGTCTTTCCCCCAAGTTACAAAATCTGTTAAGTAATGACTAAGACCTCCAAGCTTGGTGTGTAAAAATGCAAAAAGGCTTCTAATTTACCTGTTAGGTTCCAGAGCTTCCAGTGTATTGCCTGAAGAGTAGTGGCTGGACTCCTCCCTCTAGGTTTAATACTTCCTGTTCCACTTAAAGTTCTGGGAGAATAAGAAATGTCATGCCAGGAGCATTACTTGTATTTACACAGACTTGAATCTTTAGAGAGATGGAATATAGGAGCAGTTCATTCTACCTATCGTGGCAAAGAACAGTGCTCTTCATGAATATGAATAGGCCATGTACCATTGCTCTGTCCTTATGCTCTGCTCACCATAAGCCTGGCAACATCATCCTAATGGGGATTCCTTGATACAGTTTTCACTGTCAGTGGGTATAGTGCGGGTTCCTGAAATGTTCATGGTTGTCCAGAAATCTCTGTCCCTCAGTCTTAACCAGCTGGACAAACAGGAGGGTAGGATTTGTGGAAACAATATTGATCGGGCTATCCTGCAATTATACTTCTTCTGAGAGCTGATTGAAAAACTTTATAAGAAACAGATCATTGTTTATTCCCTTCCCCTTGTTTCTATCCAATAGAATCTGTTTGTGGTTCCCAACTCTTGTTTGTACCAAATTGGTTTCTCATTTTGTTTGAATATGAAAAGTTTTTGTATGTGAGACACAGCAGACTGTAACGCAGGGAGGGGGGGAACCTGTGCCAGAGTTTGAGAAGGTGCTTATATAGATTGTGATGCGTATTAACATCAGCCAAGTTTCTTGGGAAATGTGTAAGGGGGTCACATGCATACTTTAGACTCTTACAGTGCAGTTGCTGCCATAGAATACACAAATTTTCAGGATCTAGCAACATTTATTATACCAAAAGTTATGACCCATATAATGGCTAAACTCACTAGCAGGTCATCATACCAACCATGGTTCTGAAGAGCAGTGTGCAGTTTCCCAAACAGAACTGTCTGGCATCCTGAATAATCTCTCACCTTTAAAAAGTTGCTAGTCCTCATGATGCAGAAGTGTTTACAGAAATGTGAGCGATAGCTAGCGAGAAACTTAAATCAAAGGTGTGGCTTTTTCAGTGTTTTGCACAACTCTACTCTTCCTCATGGTTCCCACATCCTAAATTTGTTTGGCCCCGACTTGCTTGCCTTCCATATCTCCTTTTCCACTAATCTTTTTTTAGATTGGTGCCCTTAAAAGGAAGAAAATTTGGGCTGTGCAGGCAGAACATTATTCAAAATAATCACATATGCCCTGTTTGCATAATTTGTAGAGTAGAATATAGGTTTGCATAACATAGGCTATATTAGGCCCTGATATTGCTGTGTCTACCTGAATTTGTTGAAAATGTTGATTAGGTTTGGTTTGTTTCTTAGCTTTATAACCCACCCTTAGACTGTCGTTCATGATAGGTAGCACATTATGGAAGAGAGCCAGCATGGTGTAGTGGTTTGAGCGCATGACTCTGGGGAACAGGGTTCAAATCTCACTCGAATCCCATGGAAACCCAGTTGGTGACCTTGGGCAAGTCACGCACACTCAGCCTTAGAGGAAGGCAAAGGTAACCCCCCTCTGAACAAATTCTGCCCAGAAAACCCCATGATAGGTTCACCTTAGGGTTGCCATAAGTTTGAAACAACTTGAAGGCACACAACAGCAAAGCACTGTATGGAAATTATTTTGCTACTACAAAGTTTGCATGTTTACCTTCTCTGGAAGAGAGCTTCACTGGTGAAAGCATGAATGTAAACAGGGTTGGTTATGATACAAATAGCTGCACCTACCTGTCTGGTGCAGAGGTGAGTGGGCAGTTGGAGTGTCCCAATGCCTGATGCCTAGAACCTCTTTTTCTAGTTGGTATCCCGTTTAAAAACAAACTTATCTGGCTGTAGCTGCTGGCAGCATAGCCATTGCGTTCAGCCAATGAATTTTCTTGCTTGTGACCTTCTTTCATGCCTAACTGTTGTACACAGTTAAACTTTCCCCTTCCTTTTATGTGATTCACCCTCAGTAATTTCTCCTGTATCTGTATGTGGCTTTTTAAAAAAACACTTGGTTCTTTCTGCACTGTTTGCAGGAGAACGGAGCCAGCACGATCCTACGCGACATTGCCAGAGCCAGGGAGAATATCCAGAAGTCGCTGGCCGGAGTGAGTACCTGGGCGCTCTCTCACCAGCTGGCTAACTGCATTCATTTTTCCTCGCTATGGCACATCTCACACACCTTCTCCCTCTCCTTGGCTGTGATTGATTTTCCCCATAGACTGTGCGTGTGTGGCTTTTCTTATCATAAATAAGAGGGGCTGGATGCAATGGAATTAGCTTAGTCACATTAGTAGTATCTTATTTTATGGAGGTCTGTGAAACATTCAGCTTCCATTTTTGGCCTAAGTGTGTCCTGTGCCTTCAGCTTAAAACTTAGGGCCACACAGCTGGTGGAGTCTTATAGTGAAACATCCTGCTACAGTGGTCCATATCACATGGCAGATGGTAAATTGCAGCCTTGAGTACAACCCCATGTTTATAAGTATAGCAGCAGTATGTCAGAGAGTGGAGTTCTGCTCATCTCTTCTTGACAGGCTAGTACTGAGATGAAATTCTTAACATGGAGAAACTTTTAAGCCTGTAGGGAGAACAGTTGAGAAGATCATGTTTATGAGCTGACATATTGGAACAGTAATCTTTTACCCATTAGGATATGTGTAAAGATGTGATCTTTTCCCATTCTACATAGAGAGAATTTGGACTGGTTTAGCTGTAAATATGAACTCTAAATGCTCCGTTGTCCATGTGAATAAAGGCAAGGTGTTTTGTTTTTGTTTGTTTTTTAATATGAGTTGCATTTCCTCCAAGGTCTGTCTGTCTTTCTTTTCTTTTATTTTATTTTATTTTATACCCCGCTCTTCAGCCACAAGGCTATCAGAACGGCTTACAAACTGTTTTAAGCAATAGTAATTTACACATCTACACTGCATTAAGCAGTTTCCAATGTGTGTTAGCTAATTGCCTCCACAAGCCGGGTACTCATTTTACCGACCTATGAAAGGATGGAAGGCTGAGTGAACCTTGGAGCCTGCTGGAATCGAACTTGCAATGTGGTGACTTGCAGTACTGGCATTTAACCACTGCGCCACCAAGGCTCCTTTGGATTGACTTCTGCTTGTTTCTTAGGTAGGCTGTCTGTGTGGTAGCTCCCCAGGCTAATCCCTGCTTAGCTTCCGCAAGGGAAATGCATCATGTGTTCACAGACCACTTCGTGTGTTAGCCTTTCCAACAAGCAGTGGCTTAGGAAAGCAGACCTTACTTTAGAATTAACATAGTTTTGTGAGCGGGAGTACATTCCCAATACATGGTGGGCAACCTTGTTCTCTCCTGATCTTTTAGACACAACACTCAAAAGCCCCAGGCAGTGTGATCAATGGTAAAAAATGATATAGTCCAAAATATCTGGAGGGAACCAGGTCAACTGCCCATGTCTTACTTCTCAAGAAGTCTCCTGTTCAGGTATATTTCTCCTCAGTTGTTTTTAGCAGGGAAGTAGACACCACTTCACATTCATATATCAAATAACCTGCCATACATAGCTAAGTATTTAGGAGACTCTGTTGTTAGTTGCTCCAAAGCAGGTTGTGCGGTAAAGTCCTGCCGTACTGTACCAGTGCCACTCCAGCGTAGCTCAGAAGACATGCATTTGGCGCTACTCCTTGCTTGCTTTTCTCATGCCAGAATGCCTCTGCTAGGATATAATGAATAGATAACTGGCACTTGACATTTTTGCACAGGAAGATTCAGAGGAGCAATGATGCCAGTGTGAGAGGCCAAAAACCAATGCTTAACTGCTGTTAAGAGTTGTAAAACTGTGTCAGGTATGGTGGTTGTCAGGTAAGGCGAACTGTAAGGAGTCCCAGATCATTAGTAAGAGTGAATTGGGTTTAGGAAGTGCAGAACACAAGCAAGCTTGACAATCTTCATCCACTTGTTACATGCACATCTGATACGTCATACTGGTAATAATATGATTTATGGATTACTATTTAGCTCCATAGCCTTTGATCTGTTTTCTCACCCATATTTAATATCTACATAAACTGCTGGGAGAGGTCACCTGGAACAAGATGCCACCAGTATTCTGAGAATCCCCAGCTTTCTTGCTCTGTCACCTAATGCCAAGAAAGTTGATATACCGTATTTGAATGTTGCCTGGGTCAGTAATAAAGTAGATATGAGCTGTGTTCTCTGGCATCTGTAACTTAGAAGTACTGCTTCATCCTGTGTTGTCCCTAGATCTCCAAAAGCGATGGTGGTGGCAAGGTACATAATTTTGTCAAAAAGATCAGATGAGGGATTCCAGTCTCCCAAGTGTTTGACAGTTTTCACACAGAATTGTGACTTCATTCAAAATCATTTTCTATGGTAGCAGAAGAACGTCATAAATATTCCTAGGATTTCCCTAACTTATGCACATCTTGAAAGAATTCCAACTCATCTTTAGGGAAACAAGCATGCCCATATTTTCTACTCAAAAGCATGTAGAGCAGATTTTGAGTACCTACTGAAGGTGAATTGTTAAGACTGGAGTGTTCCTATGTGATTGAATCTGTTATCCAAGATGCTGCAGTTGAATTGAACCGAAGCCTCCAATTTTGTTTAAAAATATTCCATTGTCAGGAATTCTTGGTATGCTTTGTAATATATTTTTTGCATGGTATAAATTTGGTTCTTTTGCTTGTGGTATTTTCAAGTAGCTTTAAGCTAGTCAGAGAGTGATATTTAAATTGCTTAGGAAGACATACATCTCATTAAGAAAGCACTGTGGGAGCTACTGTAACCATGTTGAATTCAACTATTGAGGTGCAAAACTTTGAAAACATATGCTTATCTTTCTTCATAGAATTGTTGTTTTCCCCTCTGGATTATGGCACAGGATAGTTCCTCCAATCCTCATCTGAGACCAGGATAGGTTTCAAAAAAAAAAAAAAAAATCACTGTAAGGCACTCAATGCCGACAGTCACTCTTCTCCTGAGCCCAGCACAAATACCTTGTACAGTCACTGCATGCAGCCTGCTCCTTCTCATGGGGAATGTGCAGTGTGGAGAGACAATCCTTGGTGGTTGTTGATCCCAGGAAGAGTTCAGGAGCTTCTTGCATGGCTACAAAAGAGAGCTATGAACCTGGGATGTGAAATCAAGTACTGTAGATGTCCACTCCCCAGGAAAGGTGGGATGATCACTCATTTGGTTTCATTTAGATCCTGAAATATGTGCCTGCCTTTTCATTGATCCCCCAACTTCAGGGGCAAGGTGTGTGATTTGTGATGGCATGAATCATCTTAACTGCATTGTGATATGTGGGAAGGTATTATATCACTCTCTCACAAATAGCCTAATGATGGTTCACAAGCTTCTTCCAATACATTCTTAAGTCACACATGCAGCAAGAACTTAAAACTGAGCCCAGGTAGACAGGTTATCAAATAAGATCATAAATAAAAGGGAATCTGGTTTAGGAACTAGAGACACAAACTATCTTGAACATTGATTCTCAACAGATTAACATACAACATATAACATCCATTAAAAACAGACAACATTTTTAAAAACACATGACATCAGTTTAAAAGAAGAAATGAGATAAATCTCTATTAAAACAATCCATATTTAAAATTCATAGTTTAAAATTCATAATTTAAAATCATCTGGATTGGCCTGCCAGAAGAGACTGGTCTTTAATGCTGTTTTAAATTTGGACAGCTTATTCAGCTGTTGAATCTCTTCCAGTTGCAAGAGACCACCAGGGCCATCCAGTCTCATCCAGTCCATCTATTCTGCCATGCAGGAACACACAAAGCACGCCTGACCGATGGCTATCCAGCCTCTGCTTAAAAACCCTCAAAGAAAGAGACTCCACTATACTCTGAGGCACTCTTGGGTGTGCAGCATTTGAGGCAGCTTGGGTTTCTGGCATGGAACTATTCCCCTGAATGACGATTTGTTCCTTGGCAAGTAGGTGTAGGATCTTAACACATGATTAATTGAAAGTGGTGTCAAATGATGCACAGGTGTCAAAAGACGCCTATTTTTCTTCTGACCCATTTTATGTTACTGGAGTCGTTTTTGCTTTGATCCAATCAGTTGTCACATTTCTGAGGTAGCTTTTCTGTATAAGTCTAGTGAAGTTGAAAAGCCAATGTTGTGGTTGAATTGTGAACTGAGGTAACGATCACATCTCACAGTGAGTTTGAGCTGAAACTGAAACTGACTTTATGTGGCTGAAGAAGGAAGAGAGCAGCTCCTTAGGGCATCTGCTTTCCATACTTCTGTATAATTTTTTTAAACTGAGTATACTCCCTTTAAAACATTGTCTGAAGTTATATGTATGTAGAGTATGTTTCATAGTGAGATGAATCTCCCCGCCCAACTTTGTCTTCCGCAGGCATATTTAAAATGATTAGTCTGGCAATTAGATCTTAATTATGTGTTAAATTGAAGATTAAGAACAGTTAGTCTTACCTCTCTCCCTTTTTAATATTCTCATAGTTATAGATACCTAGTTAGTTGACTCAAAGCTCTTTGAGCAACACAACACTAGGAGGCTTCCTTGCCTGCCTCTTGTGAATTTCTTTGCCCTAAATATTGAACTGCAACTTCATTTAAACTGTATTGCACCAATACAGACAGGAACCATAGAATCACAGAAGTGTAGATCTGGAAGGGACCCCACAGATCACACTTGCCAATGCAGGAAATTCACAACTAAAGCATTCCTGAGGGAGGGCCATCCAACCTCTCTTTTAAAAAAAAACTTCCACCAAAGGCAAGTCTGCCACCTTCTGACCATAAAGCCATTGTATGAATAGCCAAAGTAGCAAGCTGTTCACATAAGAGGATTTGAGGTTCTCCTATAACATGCTCCCAAGACTGCTGTCTGTCTGTCCTCTTTTCATAAGAACTTTTAACGGGAAAAGGCTGTGAACAAATGTAACTTGTTCCACAGTATGAAGAGGGTCATGGTGCTGTTTTGGAAAGTAGATGGTGCAAGTGTGTTTTTTCTTTATAAATCCTGTATTTGGTTCTTCTGGCCTCCTTTGTACTCTGCTTTCCATTTTACTCTGTTTTTTAATGCAGTTTGAGGAGCTGACATTCCTACTCAGCTTGTGAATGGGAAAGAGTGATTACCTTGAAAGTCTTCCAGATCTCTCTCTGAGAACAAAATTTGAGAACAAAATTTGTTCTCAGAACCAACTTACTTTATTGTCATGTTCCAAATGTTCAAACTAGAACATGTCAGTCTTCTTTAAAAGGATTTTTGAAAGTGGAACGCATCAACTTTGACCTGGTGGTAATTGCAGAAATAGGAAAAATAACATTTTTTGACTGTTGCCAGAGTTGCCCAGCCAGTATTGCCACTTGCAGTGCTGCCTAGGGGACTGTCGGGGTTGTAGTCCAAAAAAGAATTTTTCCACACTGTGGCTGGTTGTTTAATATATGTGTGTGTGTGTGTGTGTATCTGTTAGTACCTCCATATCTGCTGATTTTACAACCGCGGATTCAATTATCTGTGCTTGGCGATGGCAGGGGGAAAGGAGGGGGAGGAGGAGGAGGGATCTCACCTCCCCTGTCCCTTCCCCTGGAAGGGCGCCACGATGATTGCAAGGGAGAAGGGGGCGGAGAAGTGATCTTGCCCTCCCCTTCACCCCTGCTGTGGCCCTGCCAGGGTCAGGGGGAAGGGGGGGCAAGACTGTTTCTCTGTCCCCTTCGACCCTGCCATGGCCCCACCGTGACAACAATTGCGGGGCCATAGGGGGAAGAGGAGGAGGCGAACTCATCTCCTCCCCTTCCCCCTTTCCCCTTGCAGCAACAGGAGCCCTCCCGGGGGAAGGGACGATGCCGTCTCGCCCCTGCAATCACCGCTGCGGTGGGGCCATGGCAGGGTTGAAGGGGGAAGGGAGGGGAGAGGAACAAACTCCCCCCACTCCGCTGGGATGGCGTTTGCTATTATCTGCAGAATTCACCATCTGCGGGAGGCCCCGGAATCAATCCCCTGCTGATATGGGGGTGCTACTGTATAGGAAGAACACCTTTTGGTTATGAAGCCCTGATATAGCATATTTAAACCAACCAGGCTCAGTGAGAAATTGAAATGCCAATTAAATGATCATAATAATTTAAGAAGAGCAGGGGCAGCTTCAAAATACAACGGAATGAAAACAAAGAGATTGGAGAGAGTTAAATGACAATAAAAATACAAATTACCCATATATTCATATCCCCAAAAATTGGGGGTCATCTTATACATCGGGATATACGGTTTGCCTCACCCGACACCCAATCTCCTGCCTCTTCGCTCCCTTCGCAAAGGAAGATGCAGGAGATCAGGCGGGGGGGGGGCTGAGGCAAAGCGTGTACGGTACATTCACCCCTCTCCTCCCCCTTCCCAGCCAAATTTCTGCGCTTTTACAAGGGCTCCTTGCGAGGAGCCCTTGTAAAAGCACAGAGGTTTGGCTGTGAACACTCCCCCCAGCCAGCCAAAGAAACCTCCGAGTTCCCCCTGCTTTGCCAAAGCTTCACACTCAGATGTTTGTTTGGCTGGCTGGCTGGCTTGGGGGACTGTTGCCAGCCAAACCTCTGTAAAAGCGCAGAGGTTTGGCTGGGAACGCTCTCCCCCGCCAGCCCCCCCCAGCCATACAAACCTCCAAGGTGACTAGGAAGCTTCCTAGCCAGCTCCCGTCATTCCTGAGTCTGAGATGGGGCTTCGGGTTGGGCGGGTGGTGGTGGGTAGTCTTATACAGTGAGTATATCCCAAACTATATTTTAACTTAAAATTGGGGGGGGGGATTGTCTTATACGCCCACTCGTCCTATACACCAGAATCTCTCTCTCTCTCTCTCTCTCTCTCTCTCTCTCTCTCTCTCTCTCTCTCTCTGGCTTTTCTTCGCAAACGAAGATTCAGGAAGGACTGATGAAAGCGTTTGAGGAGTCGTAAGTGGTGGCGATAGGTGATCCATGTTTCAGACCCGTAAAGGAGAATAGATAGTACAATGGCTCTAGACACACTGACTTTTGTGCTTACACCAGAATATACACAGTATAGAAAAGACTAAGTATCCCTTATCCAGAATTCTGAAATCCAAAATACTCCAAAAATCGTCCACATGGGTGGCTGAGATAGTGACACCTTTGCTTTCTTATGATTCAGTGTGTACAAACTTTGTTTCATGCACAAAATATTATTAAAATATTGTGTATAAAATTACCTTCACGCTGTATGTATAAGGTGTATATGAAACATAAATGAATTCCATGTTTAGACTCTGATCCCATGTCCAATATATCTCATCATGTATATAAAAGTATTCCAAAATACAGAATTCTTATGGTCCTGATTATTTAAGATAAGGGAAACTCAACCTATATTAGATGTTGGTTGCAAAGGTAAAGGTAACCACACCCAGAAAAACTGCGAAGTGAAATTGAAGCAATGAAGGGAACAATACACATGACGTAATGACATGTTACATGACTTAAACTATTTAAACAGAATACAGATTTATAAACAACTCACAACTGAGAGACTGAAAGAGATGACCTGACATGCAGTGTCTATCAGATGTTGGGAGTTTTGGCATAGGCTGCCAGTTAGCATGCTAAGATTGAAATTAAAAAAAAAACCCCATACATAGCAGTTTAGAACTTGCTGCTTCCTCTGATGTAAACAAGATTCAGGCAGCATCAGCATCTGCAAGTGTGGTAACTTCACTGCTTATTCCTGATTGCAGATTTGCTGCAGAACTTTGCAGGACTGTCTTCTGCCCTTGATTTCAAGAGCTGTTTTGCTGCTACTGTTCCTTCTTTACGCATCGTCTTTACTCACTAGTCAGGAGATAAGCTACCGTATATTCCGGCATATAAGACGACTCGGTGTATAAGACAACCCCCCAATTTTTAAATTAAAATACAGAGTTTGGGATATACTCACTGTATAAAACTACCCCCACCACCACCTGCTTTCTCTGAAGCCACAATTGGGCTCCCGATTGCGGCTTCAGGGAGGGCAGGTGGTGGCAGGAAAGCCTCCCCCCCTCCAGCCAGCCACCCTTCCACCCTCCCTGAAGCTGGCTGACTGGGGAATTGCGGGACTGGGGATTCTTCCCAGGCAGGCAGCCGCCTCCCGTGATTCCCCAACCCCCGAGTAGGCTGGCCAGCCTTCTTGCAAGTTGGGGAATCGTGGGGGATGGCTGGCTGGCTGGCTGGGGAGATTCCCCAGTCCTGCGATTCCCCAATTTGCCAGCCACCTCCTGCTCCTCCCCCACCTGCGATGGACCCATCGCGAGTTGGGGAAACGTGGGCCGGCATATAAGACGACCCCAGACTTTTAACTCGGGACCTTTAGTTGAGGGGTTGTGTCACAGACTCTTTGCAGCTCTAAGTATATACAATGTCTACTGTGTATTGTAAGCTAAGTCTAGGCAGATGACATGGCCTATGGCTCTGTTGACAGTTACAGTAACAGCTGAGTATAGAACCTTGCCTGTTAAGTTGATCCTGTTGTTACCATCAAGTGGTGCAAACCAACTAGTCAGGGTGGTAGTGTGAGTTATTTATGTTTATCTGGTCTGAGGTGGTTTGCTGTCCCTGCTCAGCTTTATTAACCCAGACTTGCTCTCTCTCCAGTTGAGAAAAGCAACATTTTGAAGCTGAAACCACTTTTTGCATTGTGTGGTTTGATTACTGTCTTAACCCCATCAAATTATTTTTATTGAGATTTTCAGTACTTAGGCATGTTTCCCTGCATGTGGACTTGAGTGGCTTTCCTGTCTAGTGCTGCATGAGTAAATCTGTAAACAAAGTATTCTTTTTTCACACACACACCCAAATGCTCTTGCCCTTTGCAGCTCAAGACAGTTTTGCACAATCCTCATGAAGCCCCTCCTGTTCGACGCAAGAAGCAGTCGGGTCGTGCGACTGTAAGTCGCTTGTGGCTGGGGAAGTCGATGTGTGTGTGTCACGCAATAACCTGTTTGTTTGTCTGCCAGAGTCAGCTTGTGAGCAAGCATTTTTGCTCGTACCCAGACTTTTCCTCCTATTCCTCACAGTGTCATTATGTTGCTTTGCAAATTTTACACCCTTCATTTTTCAGTTCTACACAGTTGCACACCTGGATTCACTAAGCCCACATTGCGATAATGGGGCTCTATTCGGCAGAAGCAGGAGGAAGTGGTCCACTACATGAGAGAACCATCAAACACATAGTTAGTGGTGTTCAGCCACCTTTTAACAGTTGTATCTCAAATAGAGTAAGCGATCATCCCCAGCTAGAAAGATATATAGAAAGAAAGAAAGTTAAAGTTTTTTTTTACTTAAGACAGGTTGATGCTATTCAAGCAACAGAAAGGCTTAATGCATACATCTAAGCTCTTTCTATAAGTGGCGTGGATGTGATTTGATCCCAGACGGGGATCAGAGGGAGCTGCTTAGAGACTTCTGGTAGTCTAGTACAATTTTGGACTTTTGTCTTTGAACAACCAATGTCATGGGACAGAATGCCTTTGAAGCAAACTGTCACATTCACAAACAGTTTGCCATACAGCATAGAAAGGGCTGGCTGTTGCCCTTAGGCTCATGATACTGGTTTTGTGGTTCCAGTTATTTAGGGAACCAATGGCTCCTGCTTTTTAGATAGGAACTGGAGTGGTCTATGCTAGTCCTGTAAACAAGTCATCCTTCCTAACATAAAAATGTTTAGAATGTGCATGTGCCTGGCTTTTTTTTTTTCAAAGCAAGAGGTAGGTTTCTTTTCTATGTAACACACATACATACCAAAAATAAATGCCAGCCACACATGCAGTCATGCTTAAAGTGCTGAAAAGTACTGTGTCCTAGGGATAATTCAGTTAAATTTTTGTTTCTGTATTTCATTATTTCTTCATAATTCAGGAAGCTAAGCCAGTGCACACCAGATCCACTATGGGGATCATGGAAAATAACGCTACCAAGCTATAAGGTCTCAAACCTTCTGCTTAAAAATGCTTTTTTCCACTTGCTCCCTTCTTCATTTCCATTCTGTTGCTTCTGGCTTTGTTAAAAAAGGTGTGTTTCCTGTCTATAAAATGTCAGCAACGGTCTCATCCTTATTCTCCTTTCTGCTTTCTATTTGCAGATTGCCAGCAGCACTTCTTCTGCAGGACCTGCTGGGGACCAAGGTGAGCTGGTCGCCAGGATTGCAAACCTAGAGGCAGAAAATCAAAGCCTTCGCAGTGGTGAGTGGCAAAACCTGACAATATGCACTGGTGAATTCTTTCTGTTCTCTTTTAAAAGAATACTGCACATATTCTTTGCTGTTTGATGGCTGTAAGGAACCAGAGCATCCAGTAGTCAATGCTCATAGAATAACTTGGATGCTGTTGAAGTATGAGAGCCTTAGTTTAATCATTTTAGATTCTCTTGAAAGTTTGGGCTTGATTTGGTCTCAGACCCATTTATTTGTCTTTTTAGCTGTCCATGTTATCCTGCCTTCAGCACCACATTTCAAATGAATTCATCCTCTTACTGTCCGTTTTCTTTACTGTCCAGCTTTGTGAGTCCTACATAGAAACTGGAAAAATGAAGGCAGGGATGATTCTAATTTTAGTATTTAATATATTTATGGTGAGGAGCTTATTTAGTGCCTTCAATAACTGCTGTTGTAGGCCTTAGACTCTTCTGATTTCTTGATTGCTGATTGTTTTCATAAATGCCTAAGCCAAGGTACAGTTACTAGATAGCATACAATAACAGTTACTGTGTGCTTTCAAGTAATTTCTAACTTACAGCGACTCTTAATGCAAGCATATCATGGGTTTTTCTTGGCAAGATTTGTTCAGAGGAGGTTTGTAATTGCCTTCCTTCTTGTATGAGAGAGTGTGACTTGCCCAAGGTCATTCTATAGGTTTCCATGGCTGAGTAGGGATTCAGATCCTGGTCTCCCAGAATCCTAGTCCAACATTCAAAGCACTACACCACTCTTTATACAATACTGTAACTAGACAGAAGGAGAGCCAAATATTTCCATGTTGTTCTTCATTAATACCATTTTTCCTTTCCCCCAACATCTTCAGTGGTTGTGGACCTGCAGCTTGCCATCTCCAGACTAGAATGTCGCCTGAATGTGCTGGAAAAAGTATCGACTTCTCATCACCCTTCCCCACCACCACCAACACTGGTAAGACTAGTCTTACATTTGATATGTGATGCATTTTACTCATTTGCAGACAAACAAGCTGAGATTCTTCAGAATCCTGCCTCCATTCGAGGTCTCCTGAGAGGCGTCTTCTGTAATTGGTCTTCCTTAGTTACTCAGGTGTAGCAAGCAGGTTCTTATTTAAGTCCCACATAGAGCATAAGCACTTGAGACAAAATGCAGTTGTTGCTCCCAACGTTCATTAATCCCATTGATTTAATGGGTCTACTCCAATGGGGGTAACAATTGGATTTATGCCTATAGTCTCAACCAGGCCCTTTTAGATGTGCAGTGGGTAATGAAAATAAAAGAAAGTTAAAAAATACGTAATGGGTTCCTTGGTGCCTATAAGCACCAGGTCACTTGTTGTAGAGCCAATTTCACCCAGGTAAATAAGACCACACTGAGAGCCCCACAGGTAAACTAGCAAACCCTATTCCAATGGTTTTCAAATTTCCTTTCATTTCAGCAGCATTTCTTCAGGGGAATTTCTCACAGTAGATTGTGCTTCCACTTTACTCAGCACATAGGATCATTTGCTCCCAAGAACTCTCCCTGTGTTGTCTTTGCGGTTCCTTTTGCTTCTCCTTGATGACTGGGTTTTACTGATTCTTTTTCTCCTTGAAGCACGTCACCCCCATGAAGAAGGTGGAACCGCTGGCTGTTTCATCAAGAAAAGTTGAGCTGCCTTCTGCTTTGCCCGCAAAGAAAGCAGAGTCCCCTGCGGCCATTGCAGAAGAAGACGACGATGATGACATCGACCTGTTTGGAAGTGAGGAGGAAGAGGAAGACCAGGAAGCTGCCCGAATTCGGGAAGAGCGACTAAAGCAGTATGCAGAGAAGAAGTCCAAGAAACCGGGCCTGATTGCCAAGTCCTCCATTCTCTTGGATGTCAAGCCTGTAAGCCCATTTCTGTTCAAGCCGGGGAATGGCTCTGTGTTGGGGTGGTACTTCTGGCTTTTCTCTCATCCACGTACAAGTACATCTTAGTGTGAAGTGCTTGTACAGTTAAATTCACAAATCTCTCTCCCCCTTTGGGTGATAGGCTGGTTCTCATTCCTCTCCTGGGTCTCTCCTCCCCATCATCTTCAGTGGGGCATTGGAAACAGAGTCTGGAATCCTATTGTTAGTCCCAACTAGAGTAGATCCGTTAAGAGCTACGTAAGTGTTGACTCCGATCCATTGAGTGAGAGCTACGTAAGTGTCGACTCACATTCAACCGTTGATTCAGTCAGGTCTATTCTAGTTGGGACTACCACAAAGGTTTGGCCTTAATGTAAGAAATACAAGTGAAAATGTGCATATTGCTTGTTTGTGGAAATTGTTACTAGAATTTAGTGGCCTGAGGATTAGGTCTTCTTTCTTGCCCTATGAACTGTCATAGAGCTGAAAGGCTGACCTAGTTTTGGCTTGAAGAGCTGGGCACCACGGATCATTCAGTGCCTAGCAGGGCTCACTGGCCTTCCCTTTGCATGGTGCAATAGTAGTGTCCCAGCTTCCATTTTTTATATGGTCACAGAATGTGGTTTATTTAGATGTGGAATTCTTTCTACTTTGTGCACAAAGGTTCTTAGAATTATTCTGTTCTAGTTTAAGGAAGAGCTTAAACTAGAAGGTAGCAGCTTGGGAAGCTGGTGTCTTGCCGTTGTATAATATGCCAAACTAATAATTGTCTAAAGTTTACACTGCAAAAATCCCAAGTAGGTTCTCCCAGACATCCTCACTCCTCCATCGCCATTGCGTTTTTACCTTTTAACTTGCCTTCACTAGAATGATTTGATTGTGTCTTCCTAGTTGTACAGTTATACCCGTTCAGGTGAAGTTTTGTGGGGAGGTTTTACATCAAGGAGCTTTATAGAGACTTAGTTTGAAGGCAGGTGAGAGGTCTAAACTTTTGTGAAATTGCTAACTAGACTGTAGATTAGGTAATTGGCCTTGGTGAGAGAATCAACCATATCTGTTCCCTCCAGCTTACTGGTTTGTTTTTTACTAATCTCCAGGAAGTCCTCTATTTCCCACAATAGGTGCTTGGTCACCTTAGCTGGTACTCTTTTGAGCTTTTCTCCATTTTACTTCTTATCCATGTTCCTAACTCTCCCCTTCCCTCCCTGCTTTTTTCCAGTGGGATGATGAAACAGACATGGCCAAGATGGAAGAATGTGTCCGATCCATTCAGATGGACGGTTTGGTTTGGGGAGCCTCCAAATTGGTCCCAGTGGGCTATGGAATCAAAAAGCTCCAAATCCAGTGCGTTGTGGAGGATGACAAAGTTGGGACGGATATACTGGAGGAGGAAATCACCAAGTTTGAAGATTATGTAAGTTCCCTGGAAAGTGCTCTGATCACTTTGATGTAACTGTTTTTTAGGCTTTATACCCAAAATGTCTGAAATTTTATAGTACAGGGATGGGCAACTGTGGCACATCTGGGAGTCAGTTTTCTCCCTCTGGGACTCTCTTTGCAAGCAGCGTTTGTTGTTATGTGCCTTCCAGTCAACTCTGACTTATGGCAGTTCTATCCTAGGGTTTTCATGACAAGATTTATTATTCAGAGAAGATTTGCTGCCATTGCCCTTGATGTGCCCAAGGTCACCTAGTGGGTTTCCATAGCTGAGTGGGGATTCCGTGGCCCAGCGGAGATTTAAACCCTGGTCTCCTGGAGTCCTGGCCCCACACTCAAACCATTCCACTCCACTGGCTCTCAAAGGCTGCATACAATGCTGGAAAACAAGCAGAATTTGAAATGGTTGGAAATCCAGTTCTGGCTTTATTTTTATAATTTCAGCTATAAGGGCTTGGGGGTGCAATTTAAAAAAAAATTCTGCTTCTGGAAGTTTCCAGGAGAGAGTCACTTCACTCTGTTTTGGCCATGACAAGGGCCAGTCCAGGGACCAAAGGCTGCAAAAAAGTCTGTGGGGATGCATGTGGCCCTGGGCCCAGATTTTGACCATCCCTGCTGATCATATTGACCTTACTGTGCCAAAATATCAATTTTCTTTAAAAAAAAAAATTAAAATAGGGGAGAAGGTGGCATTTCTTGAGTGTTCCAGTTATCTTTCCAGAGGGTTTGTTGGATGCTGTTCTGTAGGGGAGGCCTGAAGAGAAGCCCCCCATCATGCAGTGGGGGTGCTGCTCCCCTTCCACTGCCATTAATGGCCTTCAGTGCCTTCAGTGATACTCCCAGGATGATGTTGCCATACTCCATCCAAGTGGCAGTTGATCAGGGCTACTTTGGCAGTGAAGTAGCACCACACACACAAAAAGCAGTCTCTTTCTCCTGGAAATTCTAGCATGGTCAATCCGACTTGGAGACTTTGTACACTTGCCTTGTGGCTGGTCATTTGGGAAAGTATTTTACCCATTCAGCAGTGTGATGTTGAACTTTGGCCCTGACGTAGTCTTCACCTAGCCCTTACCATCCTCTCTGCCCCTTGCTTAGTTTCAGTGGTAGCCTAGTTTACAGTGTAGTCATGATCACAGGCCTTTGTAAGAGAGATTGCCACATCTCTTGGACTCTCACGGGTGTCCTTGTGGGGGTTTCAGGCACCCTTAAATCTCCATGCTAAGTGTTTTATTCAGGCAAGGTATGAATTCAGTGTGATACAGAAGTTCACATAGAAGTTTAAGTTTCTTCTGGCATTGTTATTCATTGTTCAAATATTATTTTGGAAAGACAGGATGGAGAAAACAGTGGAAGTTGTGGGTGGACAAGATTGACCAGCAGAGGCCCAGATCAGAGGAAGGACATGGATCCGTGCTGGTCATGTGCTTTGTCCTCTTTAGGGGGCAAATCCTGCTCAAAGGATCCTTTGGTTACTAAGCCTTCAGCAAATGTCCCATCTGTTCTACTTTAAAAAGTGTGAAAGATGGTTGTCATGGTTTTAAAATAGGAATGGGAATCATGCAGCCCTGCAAATGTTGTTAGACTGCAAGTCCCAAAAGCCCCTAGCCAGCATAGCAAGTGATGAGGAATACTGGAAATTATAGTCAAGCACCATCTGGAGGGCTGCGTAATTCTCACTCCTGTTTTAAGTGATGCCTCAGTGAGGCTGACTTTGTCCTTTTTAAAAGAAACCTGCATCCTCTTTCTTCTTGCTATGTTGTGATTTTTAGTCCTGAATCTTATTGGTTAGTCCCAACTAGAGTAGATCTGTTAAATTGTTGCTAAATGGTGAGACAACAGGTAAGTAAATCCCATTAGCTTAATGAGTACTCTAGGCTTTAGACCTCAGAACCCCACTTGTAAGAGCTAATGCTTTGGAATCTCTTCTCACTTCGTTTTTCTCCCTTATGTCTTTCAGGTGCAGAGTGTTGACATAGCTGCTTTCAACAAGATCTAACAGCAAGCCTTTACACTTCCTAAAGTTAATAAAAGGTCAAGAGTTGGAGAGCAATGATGTGTGAGGCTTCTTTCCTTAACCCGTCTCTGGTGTTCTGTCTTCAGACTTGGCACTGATCAGAGGGACCAGCTTTGCCTGAGCACGAAACTGTCACTCCAAGTCTCGTCTCACTTGTACTTAACTGATCATACTGCTCATCCTCTGACAATAGTGAAACCAGCCATTATGCAAGTCCTGTTCCCACTGAATTGTCCCACGCTACACCATGACACCTGCACAGCACTTGTCAGTAGCTGGCCCCTTTGTGGTTTGCCATCCTTTGTAACACAGAGCAGTAGCTCACTTGCTTTGGCATTTTGGTGTGCATGGCTAGACTCTCCTTTTCCACCAAGACTGTGCCCCTTTATTTCTCCCTCTAAACTGCATGAATTAGAATCAAAGGAATAGGAATAGGAAGGAGTGGAGGATGTCATCCTTCTCTCAGTTCTTTGAAGGAACTGCAGAATGAAAGTAATAGTAGGAACTTGCGGGAAAGTGAATATGAAATACTAGAATTCATAATCTTAGGGAGAAAGGGTAAAGCTGTGTATACTCAGTAATCTGCCTTGGATTTCAGAAAAGCTGATTTTAATAACCCCAAAGATACATTTAGTGGGATTCAGTAGGTGGAGGTACTAATGGAGAAAGCAGCCCAAGTTGGTTGGGAATTCTTGAAGAACTCACTAAAAGCATAATCACAAAGCTATTCCAGTAAAGAGAGAACTAAAGGACCTTTAAAAAACTCAGCATGGCTGAACAAAAAGCTTTAATGATGATGATGAATGATGAAAAAAGCACACATAAGAAATTGAAGGAGGAACATTTCACCAGGCATGAGTGCAGATGAGTCCTTCAGGATCACAGTCCTTCAGGACTGTGATCAGGCAGGCTGAAGCAAAATAAAATAAAATAAATCTGCTGAACAAAGGAAATGTTAGGCTGCTGCTCCGTGTGGATGGTAGTGTTATCAGGTGATAAAAGTAGGTGAAAGTGCTCAGCTCGTACTTTGTTTCCATCCACTCCTCAGAAACGGTATTACAAAATCCTTCGGAAAAGAGCTTGGAAGTTTGGTCAGTTGACAAACTTTCCCACCAATTGAGAGGAGTGAACCTCTGTTTTGATGACTATGTAGGAATTTGTACTTCCCTAATTTAACCCTGGGAATTCTTAAGTTAAAGAAATCAGGTTTCTGTGGGTACAAGAATGCAATTTTGTTATGCTAGCATATTTGTTCAGATCACTTCTTTAGATTATTCTAATTGTAAGTTTTCATTGACAAGAATGAAAACAGACAAGGCTGAATTTTATCACCCTATCTGTTTAATTTATACGCAGAACGTACCATACAGAAAGCAAAATTAGGCTCAGGATACAGGCATGGAAATTGGGAAGAGGAACATCAACAGTTGATACCTTCTTATTTGTAGAAAACAGCAGAGACCTGAAACAACTACAGTACTGAGAAAAGTTAAGGAACAAAGTGCAAAAGCAGGGTTAAAGTTCAATATTAAGAGGGAAAAAATAATGGCCACAGATGAATTACATTACTAAAAAGTGGTTAACGAAGACATTGAAATAGTGAAAGATCTCTCATACCTTGGCTCAGCCATTAACCAAAAGAGAGACTATAGCCAAGAAATCAGAAAAAGTCTTAAGACTTGGAAAGGCAGTTGTGAAGGAATTAGATGAGATCCTCAAGTGTAAAGACCTCTTAAGTAAATATCATCTAGGCCATAGTATTGTATTTCTGATTTGTCTGTATCGGAAAAGCTGGACAGTGAAGAAAGCTTACAAGAAGAAAATCAACAAATTTGAAATGTGCTGGAGGAGAGTTCTACAGATACTGTGGACTACTACAAAGACGAATGGGTCTTAGAATCATAGAGTTGGAAGAGACCATAAGGGCCATCCAGTCCAACCCCCTGCCATACAGGAATACACAATCAAATCATTCCTGACAGATAGCCATCCACCCTCTGCTTAAAACCTCCAAAGAAGCAAGCCTGAACATTTACTAGAAGTGAAGATGACTAAATTAAGGTTGTCATACCTTGGATATATCATGGGACGGTGACTCATTGGAAAAGACAATAATGCTTGGTAAGGTAGAAGGCAGTAGGAAAAGAGTGAGACCACAAGACAGGTGGATTGATTCAATTAATAAAGCAATAGCTGCTCTGAGTTTGCAAGAAGTGAGCAGGATTGTTGATGACAGGGTGACTTGGAAGTATCAAATAGGTTTCATACTATTAAGTTGAAAGTTACATTTATTGTCCTGTTAATAAAACAGCACCAAGGGAAATCTGGTGTGCTAAGGCCTAGCTTGATACAAGCAGAAAGAAATCTTGGGGCCTTTGTACACTGCAGAAATACAGCAGTTTGACACCACTTTATCCACCATAGTTCTATTCTATGGAATCCTGGTATTGGTAGTTTGATGAGGCACCAGAGTTCTCTGATAGAAAAGGCTAAATACCTATCAAAACTACAAATACCAGGGTTCTATAGGATAGAAATATGATGGATAAAGTGGTGTCAAGCTGCTGTATTTCTGCTGTGTAGACAGGCCTTGAAATGCCTATCTGAAACAGGAAAGGAGCAATTAAGTGTGTGGACATGCTTTAGGTTCAACGGGGCATGTTTTATCACCTTACCATCTTAACACTTGCACTGGCTGGTGAGCAGACTTTCAAGTACAAAGCTCATATCTTGTACAATTAAAGAGGGATAGGCCCTCATACTAATTCCAGCTCTGTTGCTCTTGCAAATCCTAGGCCCATCTTACTCTGTGGTAACCTGTTTTTGGTGATTCTGCAAACTGGTTCAGTCTGGTGACAGAATGAGCTGTTGCATTTCTCTATCTGAGCTTTAGGCTGTGGATGGCCTGAGGTGTTGTGGTGATCTAGTTAATCAACCTTACCACATGAGTGCAGCAAATAGCCATGTCATAAAATGAATCTGCAGCATTGGTACATTTTCAAGAGAGCCCTACAGGGTGAGGAAAAAGTCTCCTTTGGAAATTAAACAGAGGCTGGATGCCATCTATCAGAACTGCTTTGGTTGTGTAATCCTGCAGGGCAGGGGGTTGGACTGGATGGCCTTCATGGTCTCTTCCAACTATGATTCTGTGATTTGTCAAAATGCAGCCTAGTCATCTAGAGGTATTTTAAAACAATAAATGCCCAGATTTCAGTCATGCTTTTTTGTGACCATAAAATCAGGGCCTTTGCAGCTAATAGACTGAATTCTTAATTATAGTTGGGGGAGGGACATAAGAGGAGCTTTTGTTTATTTTTTTTCCTACTGACATATTTCATGCTCCATTATTTGTCTCCTATATGTGCAAACGTTTGCTATTCTGCACTGTGGAGCACAGTCAACAGCTATTACTGGGGAAGCCTGTAGACAGAACAAAGTCTATCCTTGAGTATGGAGTACCTTTTTAGACACATAAAAACCAAAGATAACAATGTTGGTTCACGCACAGGCCCAGAAAATACACCTGTAAAGTTCACAGTTGAGTCATGTTGGTATGCACTTTCAAGTCAACTCCACACTTTATGGTGAGACTCTCCTATGGATTTTTGGCAAGATTTATTTGGAGATCCTATGGATTTTTTGGTAAGAGCAGCTCTTGCCATCAAGAAATTCTTCCTGATGTTTAGTAGGAATACCTCTGCCATTTGAATCTCTCGGCCTTCGAGCAGCAGAAAATATCATTCCATCTGCCACTTGATACTCCATTGAATATTGAAAGATAGTGATCAGGGCTGCTCTCAAAGGGGATTTTTGCCCAAGGTCACCCAGTAGGTTTTGAGCAGGGATTCAAACCCTGGTTTCTGGAGTCCTAGTCTGACACTCAAACCACTATGCCATACTTCCATACAGAGGTTGTTGCTGTGTGCCTTCAAGTCATTTCCAACTTATGGCGACCCTACCCCAGGGTTTCCAGAGGGCTGAGAGTGTGTGACTTGCCCAAGGTGGGGTTTCATGCCCGAGGGGGAATTCGAACCCTGGTCTCCAGAGTCGTGGTCCAACACAAACCACGACCCCACACTTTTGTACAGGGATTGTTGCTGTGTGCCTTCAAGTCATTTCTGATTTATGTTGCCCCTAAGGTGACCCTTTCACAGGGTTTTCTGACAGCGTGTGATTTGCCCAAGGTGGGTTTTCATACCCGAGAGGGGATCTGAACCCTGGTCTCTGGAGTCCTTCCTAGGCCTAATCCACACCACATAAATAATCCAGTTTGGAACTGGATATTTGCCATGGCTCCTTCCTATGGAATCCTGGGATTGGTAGTTTTATATGAGGTCTTTTGCTTTCCCTTGCCAAAGAGAGCTGGTGCCTCGCCAAACTACACATTCCAGGATGCCATAGGATGGAGCCATGGCAAATCATCCAGATTCAAACGGGGCCCATCTACACAAGGGGGAAAAAATCTAAAATACCTCATAGTATTATTGGCATCTTGCAGCAGCAGCAACATGTCTAAACAGTTTTTCTGGCCTCGGAAGCCCCTATAAGCCTCTCGTTCATGATGGCGGCTGCAAGTGATTTACTCATGTTAGTTCTTCACCACCGCTGGTTGTGTTTGGTTTTTTTTTTTTTAAAGTCATCCCAAGGTGCGCTGGTGGGATAGAGTGCTTCTCCAATTTTATAAGAAAGCAAAACAGAAAATATTGATCCTTTTTATTGCCTTAGCAAGCAAGTGCTATGAGAAAATTCAACATGGCGGCAGCAGGCGCTTGCCCTCCTAGTAAGCCCCGCCCCCTGTTCTCACCTGGCCAATCAGCTTTGTGCTTCCCTTCAATTTTTTTATTGTTCCATAGTCCAAATGAGCAAAAATGTGCACTTGCCTTGCTGTTTATGGAAAAGTACAGGGAAATCTGCAAAGGCTTTTACCCCATTGTTTTTGCCGTTTTGGCCTCCCCTCCTTCTGAATAGTGTGGATTGGCACTGGATCCCATTTAGACAGGTAGGATTCCCAGCGAACTGGGAATTTTTGGAACTGATGAGAGACTGCTCAACACTTAGAGGAACACTTGAAATCACTGCTGCTCAAGGGGCTATCACCAGGGTCTGAATCTAAAGATTCACATATTGGTATTGACAGTTGCAAACAGATAAATGTTGGAAATGCATCCTGTTTACGTGCCATTTGTTTAATCAAGTTATCTCTTGTTCTTTATCTAAGATTAAGGGATTAGATCAAGATGTAATAACATTTTCAACTGGAGATATGTGCCAATGCCAAGGGGTTCATGAACTTTTTCTCTATGTAATTAGCCCAGAATGTACTGTAGCTTTTTTTTTTTTTTTAATTAAGAGATACCATGAAACTCAGCTTGATTCTCAGAATGTAGGTTATAGATTTGAATGAATAATTGTTGGGAGAAGTTTAAGAAAGGGCAAAACTGCATTGGTCAAACCTCACCTGGAATACTGTGTCCAGTTCTGGGCACCACAATTCAAGGAGGATATTGAGAAGCTGGAACGTGTCTAGAAGAGGGCAACCAGGATGGCGGAAGGTCTGGAAGCCATGCCCTAGGAGGAGTAACTTAGGGAGCTGGGCATATTTAGCCTGGAGAAGAGAAGGTGAAGAGGGGACATGATAGCCATGTTTAAATATTTGAAGGGATGTCATACGGAGGATGGAGCAAGCTTGTTTTCTGCTGCTCCAGAGACTAGGACACAGAGCAATGGGCTCAAACTACAGGAAAAGAGATCCCACCTAAACATTAGGAAGGACTTCTTGACAGTAAGAGCTGTTTGGCAGTGGAATGCGCTGCCTGGGAGTGTGGTGGAGTCTCCTTCTTTGGAGGTTTTTAAACAGAGGCTGGATGGCCATCTGTTGAGAATGCTTTGATTGTATATTTCTGCATGGCAGGGGTTGGACTGGATGGCCCTTGTAGTTTCTTCCAGCTGTTATGACTCTATGATCCTTGATAAGCTTGTTATGTTGAGCTACACAAATGTAGAGCAGCCAGTTTAAGGGCCCTGCAGCACCTGCAGTCACAGCCCCCCCCCCGTCATTGGGGGGTGGCTGTCGTAACCTTCCTCCTACAAAAACATTACAGCTGCCCCTCTGTATCTATGGATTTGTTATCCAGATTTGATTATGGTTTTGTCTCTTAATGGGACATCATGTCTGTTGTTTGACAGGTCTATGGACTGTATGAACAAATTGAAAGTTGTATAAGGAATAATTAGAATACCCTGTACTGTGAATAGGGTTAGGTGAGGTTAGGTTGACCTGAGATAAACATATCCTCCCCCCGCCAAAAAATGAAGCATTGCAGCCCCCCCCCCCAAATGCCTTCAAAACCAACCCTGTAGAGCAGCATTTGCAGGAACCCTCGTTGCTGGTATACAATCTGGATTTTTTTCCCCTCTCCTTGCTGCCTGCTTTTCTTTGCCTTGGCAATTTGGATCGAGCCTGGGTCCAAATTTCTTTGCAATGGGGAGCGACCCTTGGACTGGGAGCTGCTTCTTGGCCCGGGATGAATGGATGCATGGAATGAGCTAACGCCTAGGAACAGACTTTATAAGCAGGCTGAATGAATAGCCGTAGAAATTTCAAAACCTGTGAGTATGGTGGTGAGGTGACAAGTTCAGTTTAGTCATAGTGGCTTCTAGACTTGATTTGCTCTAGGACCATTTACAACACAATTGCCCCTCCGTATCCACGGATTTGGTATCCATGGATTTAAGTCTCCACGGCTTAAAAATGTTCCATTTTGCTCTGCCATTGCATATTATTATTTATTTATTATTATTTAGTTATTAGTTATTTATACCCCACTCTTCAGCCACAAGGTTATCAGAGGGGCTTACAAATTGTTTTAAGCAATAATGGGACTTGAGTATTATTTTGGTATGCATGGGTAGCCCTGGAACCAAACCCCAGCGAATATGAAGGGAAAACTGTAGTTGAGTCTCATCCTGTTAACTTTATTCACCCTCCAGCTTTCAGAAACATACATAGCAATTGGAAACACGATGGCATGGACAATCATGACCTTGGTATTCAGTGATATTATTATTATACAGTAGTTGATTCTCTTCCTATTTGCTTTATTCACCCTCCAGGTTGAAACTTTCTGGCATGGACGATCCTGAGTTTGGTATTCAATTAGATATCATTATACAGTTGTCCCTTATTATTCACTGGGGTTTGGTTCCAGGAAAACATCCCTCCCCCCCGTGGATACCAAAATCTGTGAATGCTCAAGTCCCATTCTATGCCTCTCTCTGGCTTTTCTTCCCAAACGAAGATTCAGGAAGGACTCATCCCACACTTTCTGCAAGCGCACTAATGACTAAAAAGGCTAATCCATGATAAACAAGTCCGGTTGCAAAAAGCACAGCAGAAAGTCTCCTTGGGTGATATTTCTGGGTTGTGATTCTTTTTGCGTTGTCGTTTCTCTTCAAGACTTGTTCAGCGTGAGTTCTCAAATAAGGCTGCAGCATTATGGATAGTGCATCTCCATGCCTCCTGATGTGAGGCCAGGGCGGACCAATGTTGGTGATCAATTTGGCCAAGCCTGAGATGTTGTTTCAGGGAGTCTTTGTATCGCTTTTTTGGAGCGCCCCTCTTACGCTGACCCGTGGTGAGTTCACCGTAGAGTAGTATTTTTGGGAGGCGATGGTCCTCCATCCTAGAAACGTGCCCTGCCCAGCGCAGCTGTGTTCTCAATATCATGGCCTCAATGATGGTGATCTCTGCTTGCTCAAGGACAGAAACATTTGTCACACAGTCAGTCCAGTGTATATTTAGAGCAAAATGGTGCCCCTTATATACGATGGCCAAATCGAGGTTTGCTTTTTGGATTCTTTGGATTATTATTTTTTAAATAATATTTTCAAGCCCTGAATACTTAAATCCATGGATACCAAATCTGTGGATACGGAGGGACAACTGTAGTTGTCTTCCTATTCACTTTATTCACCCTCCAGTTTTCACAAACATACATAGGCATTGGAAGTATGATGGCATGGACAATGCTGACCTTGGTATTCAATTATATTACCATTATGCAGTAGTTGATTCTCTTCCTATTTGCTTTATTCACCCTCCAGCTTTCACAAACATACATAGCAATTGGAAACATGATGGCATGGACAATCCTGACCTTGGTATTCAATTATATTACGGTTAAGACGGTTAAGAGGCTATATGATAGCCCTGTTTAAGTTTTTGAAGGGATGTCAGAATTCTATGATTCTATGATTCTCCTAGGATGGTTGCCATAAGGCTAGAGAGCCCATCCTGCCCTTTGATGCTCTTTGTCAGACCCTTCGGTTTTGACCTGTCTGGCATGGGCGACTCTACCAGTGGCTATTATGCCACGGCCATCATAGCTCAAAACATCATTAGGGTACACAAGCCTCTCTCCCACGACAAGGGGGCGTCAATGGAGAGGATTACCATTATACAGTAGAAACATATATAGCAATTGGAAACATGATGGCAGGGACAATCCTGACCTTGGTATTCAGTTATATTACCATCATACAGTAGAAACATACATAGCAATTGGAAACATGATGGCATGGACATCCTGACCTTGATATTCAGTTATATTACCATCATACAGTAGAAACATACATAGCAATTGGAAACATGATGGCATGGACATACTGACCTTGATATTCAGTTACATTACCATCATACAGTAGAAACATACATAGCAATTGGAAACATGATGGCGCGGACAATCCTGACCTTGGTCTTCAATTAGATATCATTATACAGTGTGCCTCATAATTGGAATACCCTGTACTGTGAATAGGGTGAGGTGAGGTTGACCTGAGATAAGCCTATGTCTCCCCCTTCCAAAAAATGAAGCGTTGCAGGGGGCTCCCCCCAAATGCCTTCCAAACCCACCCTGTAGAGCAGCATTTGCAGAAACCCTCCTTGCTGGTATAAAATTTGGATTGTCCACCCTCCTTGCTGCCTGCTTTGCTTTGCCCTGGCCATTTGGATTGCAAAAAATTATTTGCAAAGGGGAGCAACCCTTGGAGTGGAGGGGGGAGGTTCTGGGTCTGGGACCCCCAGGTGGAGAGCAGCATTTGCAGAAACCTTCCTTGCTGGTATAACATTTGGATTGTTTTTTTCTCCCCCTCCTTGCTGCCTGCTTTGCTTTGCCCTGGTCATTTGGATTGCAAACATTTCTTTGCAATGGGGACCAACCCTTGGGGGGGGGACTTTTGGGTCTGGGACCCCCAGGTGGAGGGCGGCCCCGGGCGGGACAGAAGGACGGCCGGGGGGTCAGGCGCCGCCTTGAGGCGGCGCCTGACCCCCGGCCGTCCTTCTGTCCCGCCCGGGGCCGCCCTCCACGTGTCCGAGCCGCCTGGGACGCTGCAAAGCCTCTCCTCCGCTGTGCAATGGGGGATCCTCTCCCCGCAGGTCTCTGCCCCGCTGCCTCGCCTCCGCCGCCTCTGCTGAGCGACCTCTACCAGTTCACCATGGCTTACGGCTACTGGCGGAGCGGGAGGCACCGGGAGCCGGCCGCCTTCGAGCTTTTCTTCCGCCGCTGCCCCTTCCAAGGCGGCTTCACCCTCTGGGCTGGCCTGGCCGATTGCCTCGCTTTCCTCCAGGCTTTCCGTTTCTCCCGGGCAGGTAGGTAAGGAAGCAAGGAAAGGCGCTGGCGCTCTGCACATGGCCAGAGGTTGGCTTGCTCTCCCATAGCAAGGAGCAAACAGGAGCTGCCCGGCTTGGCCCAGCTGGACTTTGGCTGGTGAGCAATTTGGAAAGTGGAGCCCCGGACTGGGGTCAAATGAGGACAAGGTTCCACCAGCTTTTTTATTTTTTCCCCAAACAGCAATAAAGAAGAGCTGGCATCCAGGGCAAGGCAGGGTGAAACACCCCCCCCCCCAGGAAGGAGCTGTGAAGGTTAGATCATAGATCATAGAATCATAGAGTTGAAAGAGACCATAAGGGCCATCCAGTCCAACCCCCTGCCATGCAGGAATATACAACCAAAGCACTCATGACAGCTGGCCGTCCAGCCTCTGTTTAAAGTTTAATATCCCCTCAATCCCAACGGGGAAAGACAGTAGGACACCCATATCCGTTGGGGATTGGTTCTGGGCGGGCACCAGTGGATACCGGAAACTGTGGATAATAGCAAACACCATTGAAAATCATGGGACTTCCAGTTTGAAATACCATGGAGTTTAGCCTGGAAAAAAAGACGGTTAAGGGGTGATATGATAGCCTGCGGGGAGAGGATCCCCCATGGCAGAGTGGAGGAGAGGCTTTGCAGCGCCCCAGGCTGCTCGGACACATGGAGGGAGGCCCCGGGCGGGACAGAAGACAGTTAAGGGGTGATATGATAGCCCTGTTTAAGTATTTGAAGGGGTGTCATGTTGAGGATGGAGAGGGCTTGTTTTCTGCTGCTCCAGAGACTGGAACACGGAGCAATGGATGCAAGCTCCAGGAACAGAGGTGCCACCTCAACATTAGGAGGAACTTTTTGACAGTAAGAGCTGTTCGGTAGTGGAACACACTCCCTCGAAGCGTGGTGGGGTCTCCTTCCTTGGAGGTCTTTAAACAGAGGCTGGATGGCCATCTGTCGGGGATGCTTTGATCGTGATTTCCTGCATGGCAGGGGGTTGGACTGGATGGCCCTTGTGGTCTCTTCCAACTCTACATTTCTACGATGCTATGATTCTATGAGTTGTGAAGTCGAAGGCTTTCACGGCTGGCATCTGTAGGTTTTCCGGGCTTTTTTTCCAGGTTGTGAGGCTGTGTTGTGGAAGAGTTTATTTCTGATGTTTTGCCTGCATCTGTGGCTGTGGCATCTTCAGAGAATGGTTGGGGCGAAAAGATAGGGTGAAAGAAAACACGACAGAAAGGTTGGAGCTCTTTCGTCAAGATATCCGGTTGGCACAAATTTATATATACTTCCCAACAGGGGTTCAGAATATATAAACTCCACACACACTCCTACCCAACCATTCTCTGAAGATGCCAGCCACAGATGCAGGCAAAATGTCAGAAGTAAACTCTTCCAGAACACGGCCTCACAGCCTGGAAAAAAATCAAGGAAAACCATAGAGTTGCCTTGGAGGGCTTAGAAAATGGCTAGAGAGGACACATTTTCTAGGAAGACTCTATGGTAGGTGTGCTGTTTTGTGTCCTGTGGATAACTGAATCTGTGGATAATGAATCAGTGGATACAGGGGTCCTACTGTGGTAGTTTCAGTTAATCTAGCCTTGTGTTTCTCTGACCCTGTCTAAACGGTGGAAATAACCCTTCTGGGAATCCGACCTGTCTAAATGGGATCTCACACCAATCCGCAGTACAGTAGGACCCCCCGTATCCACTGAATCATTATCCACTGATTCAGTCATCCACGGGACACAAAACAGCACACCTACCATAGAGTCTTCCTAGAAAATGTCTCCCTTCTTGTCATTTTCTAGGCCCCCCCCCCCAAGGCAACTCTGTGGTATTTCAAACTGGAAGTCCCATTATTTTCAATGGCATTTGCTATTATCCTCTGTTTTCGATATCCATGGGACACCCCCCCCCGAACCATTCACCAGTGGATACAGGGGTCCTACTGTAGTAGTTTCAGTTAAGCTAACCATGTGTTTCACTGACCCTGTCTAAAGGGTGAAAATAATCCTCCTGGGAATCTGACCTGTCTAAATGGGATCCAGCACCAATCCACAGTATTTGGAAGGAGAGGGGCCCCAAACGGCAGAAACAACACAGGAAAAGCCTCTGCGACTTCATTTTTTAAAACAGCGGGGAGTGTTAGGACAAGCAATTCACGTTGAATTGTTTTCCCGTACAAGTGGATACACAAAACTGATTGGCCGGACGAGTGCGGGGAGGGGGGCTTGCTGATAGGACAAGTGCTCACTGCTGCCATGTTGAATTTTTGACTTACTGAGCAATCGCTATTGATAAAGCGAGGTGGTTTTTTTGTTTTTTGTTTTTCTGTTCTTTTAACTTGAAAAGTCACTCTATCGCTCCAGTGTGCCTTAGACAACATATTAAAAAAAAAAATTTGGTGGCAGTGAAGTACTAACGCAAGTAAATCATTCATGGCTGCCATCTGGCATGCAAAGCTTCTGGGGGCTTCTGAGGCCCAAACCACCATCAAGACAAGGTGCTGCTGCTGCAAAATGCCATTACTACAAAATACTTCGTTTCCCCCCACCCCTTGTATAGACGGGCCCTCTGTAAAATCAACATATTGTCCACATTCAGGAATTACATGAGGCACCTATTGGTGTCTTTATTAAGAGCCTACCCCCCCCCCAATTTATGGGATTGGGGGGGATGTTGCTCAGCCTGTATAAAAGGAAAAGTGTTCCAACCCTCAAATAGGTGACACCCCTTGTAATAAGGGACACCTACCAGTCCAATGTGTTGTTGTTAATTGTTGTCAAGTTGACTTCAAATTATGGTGACCCCATGAATGGGAGACCTCCAGGTCACCTTGTCATCAACAGCTCAGCTCAGGTCTTGCAGACCCAGGGCTGTGCCTTCCTTGACTGAGCCTATCCATCTGGAATGTGGTCTTTCTCCTTTCCTACTGCCTTCCACATTACCAAGCATTGTTCTTTTTTCTAGTGCGTACAGTTGTTCCTCCGTATCCACAGATTTTGTATCCATGGATTTAAGTATTCACAGCTTGAAAATATTATTTAAAAAATTATATCCCCAAAAGCAAACCTTGATTTTTGCCAGTTTATATAAGGGATACCATTTTGCTATGCCATTGCATGTAACGGGACTTGAGTATTCACGGATTTGGGTATCCACGGGGGATCCTGGAACTAAACCCCAGCGAATATGAAGGGACAACTGTGCAACAGTCTCAGCTTAGCCTGCAAAAGGATTTTGAAGTGTCTTTGAGACTGACAAGGGAATAAAATGTGAATTGTGGCACAGAAACGCCAATTCGCAGCAGCTTTTATTTGTCGTAATGACTTTTTTGCAAGATCGCTGATGTGTGAAACTCTCTGTTTCCTGTTCACATGGAGGCATGCCAGAGAATCAAGATGGCGGCCACGAGTGAATTACTCATGGTCTTGTACTCCCCAACTTGGCCCCGCCGAACAATATTTAAAAAAAACCCTAAATCCAAGGTGCAGAAGAGCAATCTTCTGCTTAAATAATGAAAATAAAAATAAAGCTTGGTTCATTGCCTCAGCACATGATCGCTAGGGTGACAATCCAACATGGCGGAACTGCAATCTGCCATCTTAGGAAGCTCGGCCTCCTGTGCACATCCGACCAATCATCTATCCTGTTCAGCAATGCGTTGTGATGCAATTTGATTGTTCTAACATGCGGGAGTGTGCATTTCCTCCGCAGTTGTCAAAAAACTCAGGGAAAGTCCTGGAGCCTTTTGCCGTGGACTTTCCCCGACTTTTGCTCCCCCTCCGTCTGAACAGGACGGAACGCTACGGGATCCCATTTGGACACATGGGATTCCATGAGGATTTATTTCACTGTCTGGACTACCCCTGAGAGAAGGAAGCTGTACCATGAGCCTTTGGTCTACGTTCTCAGATGCATGGAGTGAACTCATGCCTAGGAACAGACTTTATAAGCAGGCTGAATGAAATAGCCTTAGAAATGTCCAAACCTGTCATTATGGTGGCGAGGTGACAAGTTCAGTTTAGTCATGATGGCTTGTAGACTTGATTTGCTCTAGGACCCATTTACTTCCCTTTTTAGCAGTTTTTTTAGCAGTCTTCTCCAGGCACCATATTTCAAATGAGTTGATTTTCTTCCTATCATCTTTCTTCACTGTCCAGCTTTCACAGCCATACAAACGAACGGAAAATGCAACGGCATGGACCGTCCTAAATTTAGTGTTCAATTATATATCTTGACACTTCAGGATCTTGTCTAGTTCCTTAATAGCTGCCCTTCCAAGTCCTAGTCCTTTTCAGATTTCTTGACTGTAGTCTCCATTCTGATTGACTGAGCCAAGGTATGGGAAATCTTGAATTATTTCAATGTCTTCATCGCCTACTTTAAAATTATTGTCTAATAAGGGACAAGATTTCCAGGCCTCAAATAAAGGATATCTGAAAAAGGGACACCTGGTAACCCTAAGGCACCAGGTCCCATCTGATCTTGGATGTTAAGCAGGATCTGCTCTGGTTAGTACATGGATGGGAGACTGCCAACAAATCACAGGTGCTGTAGGCTCTATTTCAGAGGAAGGGACTGGCAAAAGCACCTCTGAGTATTTTATTCCTTGCCTAAGAAAACCGTATGAGATTTGTGGAGTTGCCATAAGTTGACAGGTGGTTTGAAGGTACACACATATACACACTGTACCCTAAATGGGACCAGAGAGAAAAGGGATGGTGGAAAGCAATCCTGACCCTTGTATATATTGTATCAATACATTATTCATTTTATCATTACTCCAAAATATATTGTAACATTTTGGTCTGTACAGCAATAGGAAATTAGTAAGCGTTATGGTAAGAATAGTATCAACAACCACCAGTAGCATCAAGACAAATATTGAAGAATTAACTACGTATAGGAAAGATAATCTGTGTAAACAAAAAGGTGAAGCTGTTGATTGCCTTATCAGTTTGTGCAGCCAGATCACGGAGACTTAATATTGTACGGAACTTTGGGGTCACATCTTTGATATTATTTTATGATTTTTACATTCTTGTTTTCTGTTACTCTCTGGGGGATTGTAGATAATGTTGCTCTACAAGTGTGTGTGTGTGAGAGAGAGAGAGAGAAAGAGAGAGAAATACCTGCATTGAATGAATGACCCCTGTTGTGAACTGGATCACACTTAAATATTGCTGCTCCCCTGTGCTAGACAGAGATAGTGGCAACAGATGGCTTCTGTACTAGTGAGGCAATGAATCTGTTCTGGGGTTTAGTCTGAACTTTAAAGGAGCTATCCTAGGTGATGGGCCTCAAATAGTTTCAGCACCATGGATAGCACCATGGGAGTTTGGACTAAAACCAGGGACGGATTCAATGCCTTGCTGACACTCCTTTAAGGCCTATTTTGAGTGTGTCTATTTGGGCTCTGGCAAGTGTTTTGTCAGCGGCAACCAGCTTTTGTGTCAAGGCAGCTCCCTGTTCAGCAAATCTCCCCCTAAAGCATCTCGTGACTCAGCTGGGATGCTGCCCTTCTCTTGGTTGCATCACCACCTCCAAGCTTTGATTGTTGACTTCCTGCCAAGATGGACCATCACTAATCAAGGCCATGTGTTGTAAACATTTGTAGATGTCAAGAAACAGGTCTCCGATGCCTCGATGATGTAGGCCTGGTAAACACAGGGCTTTCAGACGTCTTGAAAATATTTTCAGTTAAGGGGGAGGCTTTTGTCTCTGTGTGCTTAGCCCATCTAATATTGCTCATTCTTGGTGTGCTGGGTGTCATCTTTAGAGCTTGGAAAAATTCCATTTAGTTTTCTTACTCTATAACTTCCAGGATCCTCCAGGAATAACCAGGGGGTACCACTAGCCACTAGCACCAGAACTTGCAAAAATCCCCCCCTTTTTTTTTTAATTTTTATTTTTTGCTAAAGCTCTCAGAATCTCCAAGTCAGCATAGCAACTGGAGGATACTGGGAGTTTCTAGTCTCAAGCAGAGAATCACCGCCCCTTCTAATTTGTTACCCATTCCTTTTCACTAGAGGTACCAAGGTTTGAACCATGGAATCTATAGCATGCAAAACGTGTGAGTGGCCAATTGTCAAACCATGGTACCTCTCTGCTCGAGCAATATATATTTTAAAATGATCGATGGACGAAACAATAGCTGTACACAGCATAAATCAGATAATCAAAATTATTTCAAATCCTTAAAATAGGAATGGGGAAAGTGCCCCCTCTGGACCAAAGGTGGATTCCAAAGTATCCTGAAGCCTCCCCAAACTGAATTTTTGGGCAGTTTGCACCCCCAAACCACACCAAAACATCCAAAACTGTATGGAAATGCCACAGTTTTGTTGCTGTTGTTGTGTGCCTTCAAGTTGTTTCCAACTTATGGTGATGCTGTTGGTTTGCTGGCCCCAAATAGTGACCAGAAATGACATGATGTCACTTCCTGTGTACCAGGAAGTACCAGTGTGGCCCACAGGGAGTTCTGGGGAATTAAAATGGCCCCGATCCCTCATGTAGTTCCCCACCCCACCATATAATCATAGAATTATGGAGTTGGAAGAGACCACAAAGGTCATCTAGTCCAACCCCATTCTGCCCTGCAGGAATATACTGTATAATCAAAGCATTCCCAACTCCACCACACTCCCAGGCAGTGCATTCCATTGCCATAACACACTCTACAACATAAAGTGTTCAAATATGGTTGACCAGCACAGAAAAAATGCATTTCTTGTCTTAAAAATGAGTATAATTTTACTCCTTCTACTTGTTTCACAGTGCCATGACAACTATATTACGACAGCCAGTAAGTCTGAGCTTTATATGTTAACATGATACATAAAAAGGATTAAACTTCATTCACACACTTGATTGCTTGTAGCTTGATGAAATCTTGAGATTTTATTAGCAAAATGGTTGGGTGTTCTTTTTAACTTTTCTGTGCTCACCTTTCCTCTTCCAAACGTTGCTCAAAATCTTTCCATGACTGCTGCAGTTGGTTGCTTCTGATTTCTTCTTTTCAGACATTGAGTATCTCAAGTCAGTGCTTCCCATTACCACGGAGGAAGCCTTCTTTGAATACCTGCACACAGTGGATGCGTCTGAAGTGTCTGTCTCATCTGTTCCAGAGGGCTCTGTTGTCTTCTCCAGGGTGAGTAGCATCTAGCAGCACAGTAAAACAACGTGGCAGCGTAGTCTCAAGACTAGTGAGGTCTGGTGAATTTCTTGTCAAGGGAGCAGTAAATCTACTCTGGGTTTTCTGTTAGATTCTGAAGGAAGTACAGTAGAACCCCCGTATCCACTGGGGATTGGTTCTGGAGGGGCCACTGGATACAAAAAACAATGGATAATAGCAAACACCATTGAAAATAGCGGGATTTCCGGTTTAAAATACCATAGAGTTGCATTGGAGGACCTAGAAAATGGCTAGAGAGGAGACATTTTCTAGGAAGACTCTATGGTAGGTGTGCTGTTTTGTGTCCCGTGGATAATTGATTCAGTGGATAATGAATCAGTGGATACGGGAGGTCCTACTGTACAAGTCACCCCCTGTTCACATGGGGGATAAGTTCCTGGACTTACTGCAGATACGTGAAACTGTGTATAATAGTGAACTGCCACAGAGTCGCGCTGGAGGACCTAGAAAATATCTAGAGAGGACACATCTCTAGGCATCTTAAATTAATCTTTTTAATTTAATATTGTTTTAAGGGGTGGGTGGGTTAGGGTACTAATGTAATTATGGAATTTTTATGCTGTAAGCCTCCCCGATTGCATTGCAGAGGGGCAGGATAGAAATAAATTTTGTTGTTGTTGTTGTTGTTGTTATCTTGTGTGACTCTGGTCAACTTCTGCTATGGCTGAGGTTGACCATAGAGCTTCACTGCAGGACTTACTGATGCTTAGAGAGACTACCTCCAGCATGACTCTGTGGTCCTCCAGGTGCCTGGAGAGGTAAGTGAAACCGTGTGTACCAGTCCTACATAAACAGGGAGTGACCTGTATTCAAGGTGCGGAACCCTGTCTGCCAAATAAATCAGGACCCTGGATAGTTCTTTAACGCCCAGGGTGGGCTTTATTTCCCTGCACCCCGACATGGAAGATGAAGCTTCTTTGATATCTGGAATAGAACCCACTGTGGATTCACTGCACTTTGAAATATAAGCCACCAGCTCAGGACCTCTCCAGTTGCATGCAAAGAGCATAATGGTCCCTTTATCACTCATTTCCCCTTGTTGTTGTTATTGTATGCCTTCAGGTCATTTCTGACTTACAGTAACCCTAAGTCGAACCTATCACAGGGTTTTCTTGGCAAGATTTGTTTAGAGGGGGCTTGCCTTTGCCTTCCTCTGAGGTTGAGAGTGTGCGACATGCCCAAGGTCACCCGCTGGGTTTCCATGGCCAAGCAGAGATTCGAACCCTAGTCTCCAGAGTCCTAGTCCAACACTCAAACCACTACACCACACTGGCTCCTTCATTTACTCTATGAAGTAGAGAGACAAAAAAGCCAGAGGACACCACTGTCTTTTAGCTGCTGTCCCTTCAACATAAATTGGATTTTTTAAAGAGCAGTTTGGCTTAAGGCATTGTAGAGATTAAGCCTTGTAGAGATTAATGAGGAAGCCTAAAGTTATAATACCAATTCTGGCCAGCTGTACAGGAGTTTTTACCACAAAACACAGAGGTCAGGAAAGTTACTTCTCCACTCAGTAGCTAGGCTGCCTAGGAGGCTTCTAAGGGGAGGGCTTGACATCCCTAAAAGTAACATTCCCAAGTTACAAGGAGATGCCATTTCCCCCCACCCCACCCGAATCTTTCCCTGCAGGTACCTCTACTTCAGGTGAAGGGTCCTTTGCTCATGGTGCAGCTCGTAGAAACTACCCTGATCTGTTTGGTGAACTATGCCAGGTGAGAACATGTCAGGAGAATGGCTTCAGCGCCATGTGCCTGGGTTTCAAATTTGCATTCCTGCATTGGAATGGGTGGGTGGTAAGATATCGAAACAATCGGTTAATGTTCACCCTTGATCTTTCTTTCTTCAGTCTTGTGGCTACCAATGCTTCTAGGTTCCGCCTTGCAGCTGGTCCAGACAAAAAACTTATGGAGCTGGGGTTGCGCCGGGCCCAGGGACCGGATGGAGGCCTCTCTGCATCCAAATACTCATACCTTGGAGGTAGGTTCAACCTGCTGGCAATTCACCTTGTGTAACTTGCTAGGTGGTATCACCTTTCTTGGTTCCTGGCCTCTCTCTTCTTACAATCATAGAATGGCATTTTAAAAGGCCCATTTTCAAGCTTATAGAATCATAGAGTTGGAAGAGACCCCAAGGGGGCCATCCAGTCCAACCCCATTCTGCCATGCAGAAATACACAATCAAAGCATTCCCAACAGATGGCCATCCAGCCTCTTTTTAAAAACCTCCAAAGAAGGAGACTCCAACACACTACGAGCCAGTGCTTTCCACTGCCCAACAGCTCTTACTCTCCGGAAGTTCTTCCTAATGTTTAGGTGGAATCTCTTTCCCTGTAGTTTGAGTACATTGCTCTGTGTCCTAGTATCTGGAGGAGCAGAAAATAACCTTGTTCCATCCTTAGTATGACATCTCTTCAAACATTTAAACATGGCTATCATGTCCACTCTTCACCTTCTCTTCTCCAGGCTAAACATGCCCAGCTCCCTAAGCCACTCCTCATAGGGCATAATGGCTTCCAGACCTCCCACCATTTTAGTCGCCCTCCTCTGGACACGTTCCAGCTTCTCAATATCCTTCTTGAATTGTGGTGCCCAAAACTGGACACAGTATTAAATCCATTTAAAATCTTACATTAAGATAAAGGTTAAAAACAGTACAGCACTGTAAAAATCCCTTCCCTTGTTAACAATCAGAGGAATGATGGGAGTTATAGTCCCTTGATCTAGGCAACTCATTTTGATTAATCCAATTAAATTAATTAAATTTTAATTTAATTCAGACTGCTCATTTAATTGAATCATTTTAATTTGCCTCTCAATTCAGATATGATGGAAAGGGCAGTCTAGTGACCACCCACACATGGCCCACAATTACTCACAATTCAACTTTTCTGTGTTCCAGGCTTTGATTTCACCAGCAACGTCCTAGCTGGGAAACTTTTTGGGATTCCAGTGCGAGGAACTGTAGCTCATTCGTTTGTTTCTTCCTTCACTTCACTGGGTGAGATAAAACCACGGGTTAGTATTGCTTCTGTTGAATTAGTAGTAGTTTCCTGAGGTGTAAGCCATATCTTCCAACATTTCACTGATGAAAACTGGAGTGCATGTAGCCAACATCAGAGTGTTGTCAAGATAGAAAAAGTTACAATAATACACAAGCTAGTCGAGGCTGCAGCAATTTGCTTTTGCCCAAGTCTACATGGAAGGGCTAGACACCACCCTCTCCTCTCCTCTTCCCCCACTAAATTAACTGAGTGCAAACTGTTTTTGCACTTTTTGCACTTTGAACTCAGTTTGTAGTAATTGTCTAAATGTTTAAAATATTCAAATGTTTAAATGTTTGAAGGGATGTCATACTGAGGATGGAGCAGGGTTGTTTTCTGCTACTTCAGAGACTAGGACATTGAGGAATGGGGTCAAATTACAGGAAAAGAGATTCCACCTAAACCTTAGGAAGAACTTCCGGAGAGTAAGAGCTGTTCGAAAGTGGAATACACTGCCTCGGAGTGTGATGGAGGTTTTTAAACAGAGGCTGGATGGCTATCTGTCGGGAATTATTTCATTGGGTATTCCTGCATGGCAGGGGGTTGGACTGGATGGCCCTTGAGGTTTCTTCCAACTCTATGATTCTAAGAAAACTGAGGACAAAGGGGAAGGAGGAGAGAGAAAATGGGACATTTTAAAAGCAGCTAGAAAAGTGGGACAACAGAATTTTGGATATAATATAATATAATATAATATAATAACTAGATCCAATCCAGTCTAGTTTCAGACCTGGTTATGGGACAGAGACAGCCTTGGTTGCCTTAGTAGATGACCTATGCAAGGAACCGGACTGTGGAATGTGTCTCTGTTGGTTCTGCTGGAGGTCTTGGCAGATTTCAATACCATCGACCATGATCTCCTTCTGAATTGCCTCTCTGGCACGCTCAGAGAGTGGTGCTGGGGAATTCTTGTTCGACTCCTTGGCCATTGGCCTGTGGGGTCCCTCAGCGTTCAATCTTATCCCCTAGGCTGTTCAACATCTACATGAAACTGCTGGGAGAGGTTATCCAGAGTTTGGGGGTCAAGTGTCACCAGTATGCTGATGATACCCAGCTCTATTACTCCTTTCCACCTAATTCCAAGGAAGCTGTTCCTGTGCTAAACAGGTGCTTGGCAGCTGTCATGGACTGGGAACAGGGATTCAGCCTGTGTTAGATGGGGTTACACTCCCCCTGAAAACACAGGTTCGCAGTTTGGGGGGTTTCCTGGATTCAGCTCTGAGCCTGAGCCCCAGATCTCAGCGGTGACCTAGAGTGCTTTGCACAGCTAAAGCTAATGCGCCAACGGCACCTGTTCCTGGACAAGTCAGAGCTTGACTTGGTTACATCCCGTTTGGGTTACTGTAATGCACTCGACTTGGGGCTGCCTTTGAAAAGTGCTCAGAAACTTCAGTTGGTCCAAAGAGCTGCAGTCAGGTGGTTAACTAGAGCTGACTACAACGAGCATACAACTCCCTTGTTGCAACAGAGCCATTGGCTGCCAGTTCATTTTTGGGCACCATTCAAAGTGCTGGTTTTGACCTATAAAGTCCAATATGGCTCAGGTCCAGGTTATTTGAAGCACCGCATCTCCCTGTATGAGTCCAGTCGAGCTTTAAGATCATCTGGAGAAGCCCTTCTCTCTGTCCCACCATCTTCTCAGTCTTGTTTGGTAGGAACAAGGGAGAGGGCCTTCTCGGTGGCTGCTCCCAGACTGTGGAACTCTGTCCACAGAGAGGCCAGGATGGCCCCATCTTTTGTCTCCTTCCACTAGCAGGTTAAGACGTTTTTATGCCACCAGGTTTTTATGAACCAACAAGGGTGGGCTAGTGAGGCTGTGTGGTGTACTTTAAAAAAAAAAATTAAGGGATTTTAAAAAGGTATTTTAATTTTTACTGTTGTGTTTTTAACTTGTAAATTGTTTAATTCTTTTTTAAAGTTTATATTTATAATGTGATTTTAACTTAGTACTGTTTTTAGCTTGTATTGTTTTTATTAGGATATTGTGAGCCGCCTTGAGTCCCATTGGTGGGAGAAAGGCATTATCGAAATGAATAAAATAACAATAATAATAATAATCAGATGGAACAATGGTAGAAGATGTGGTCTAAGGGGTTGAAATTTACCTTAGGTTATGGGTTTAAAATATATAAAGATGTTTAGAATACATTTTTGAAATGTGGTCAATGTGAAGGAACATTTTACCATATGTGGTGGACATGTAAAAAAGCAACAAAAAAAATTTTTTTTTGGATGCAAATACAAACTCTAATTCAGAGAATTTTGAAAGGTAAACATTCAAATGAAACCAGAACTCTTTCTTTTGGGAATTACGGGTGAACAGCTTCAGAAAAATCATGGACATTTGTTTCAATATATGACCACAGCAGCTAGATTGTTATATGCACAAAGGTGGAAGAATTGAAAACTATAGATGAAAGAAGAATGGTTGCTGAAACTGATGGACTTAGCTGAGATGGACAAGTTAACTTGCTTAATTAGAGAAAAATACATTGTTTCTTTTTTGAAAAATTGGGGCTTGTCTACACCAGCTAAATACCCAGCTTGCCTCTGTTCCAGAGCCCTGCATTCCTGATGATGCAAGGCATTTACCCCGATCTGCCCGCAGAAAGTCCAAGTGACCCCCCGGGGCAGATACAGGGCTAGAATGGGTGCAAGTTGGGATAGGGCCCTTTACTGGGTTTTTAAAAAATACACGGTTTAATCCAGTACCACCAGATTGGACCTTGTGTGTCTGCAGGAGCCCATCCCAGAATGCCTTTCCTCACTGCCACTTCCCTGACTTCTCCCGGAATCCAGGCAGGGTCCTACATGGGTCCTTGTCCAATCTCCCATCGGACAAGCCTCAGGGATTGTGGCATTTATGGGGTCTCTGCAGATCAAAATCATCCATGGCGGCTACGAGGTGGGTTTGGGATTTCCCACCAGTGTAGACAAGCCCTAAATCTTGTGCATCTGTGTTTGAATAATAAACTGTGAGCAGCTATAGTTGGCACAGTGCTTAATGACATCACCAGGGCCCGTCCCTTGGTCTTAGGTTTGGCCCTCAAACTTCGGGGCCTGGGATGATGATGGCAACTGTATTCCCTGTGATCTCCCATTCAATAGGCCTTACTCTGTTTAGTTTCTGAAATCAGACAAGATCTAGTGTGTTCAAAGTGGCATGTTGGCATAATTCAGTCCTGACCTCTATACTTGGTACTGTAGAGTCTGACTCCCCTGGGTGGGAAGGAGCCCGTGGACTTCCCCTCTTTAGCAGAGCTGTGGCTCAGCCGAGTGTGCCAACTACTTCAAGTTCCGTGTGATCAGGTGAATCGAGGAGAGCTGGCAGCCTTTGTGTCTTATGCCATCACCTTCCCACAGAACTTCCAAGGCTTAGTGGACACCTACTGTGTCATGAGGTAAGCAGCCATTCAAAAACGCTGGGTTCCAGTCTCATTTTGAAGGTCAGTGTTTATGAGTAATGGTGGAATCTTTGGAGGTTTTTAAACAGAGGCTGGATGGCCATCTGTTGAGAATGCTTTGATTGTTTATTCCTGCATGGCAGGGGGTTGGACTGGATGGCCCCCTTGGGGTCTCTTCCAACTCTATGATTCTATAACTGTAAAAAGGAAGTGGCCAGGAATCAAGAAAGGTGATACTACCTAGCAGGCTGCACAAGGTGAGTTGCCAGGAGGTTGAATCTACCTCCAAGGTATGAGTACTTGGATGCAGAGAGGCCTCCATCTGGTCCCTGGGCCCGACACAACCCCAGTTCTATAATTTTTTTTCATAGAATCATAGAACTGTAGAGTTGGACGAGACCACGAGGGCCATCCAGTCCAACCCCTGCCACACAGGAAATCACGATCAAAGCATCCCTGACAGATGACCATCCAGCCTCTGTTTAAAGACCTCCAAGGAAGGAGACCCCACCACGCTCCGAGGGAGTGCGTTCCACTGCCGAACAGCTCTTACTGTCAAAAAGTTCCTCCTAATGTTGAGGTGGCACCTCTGTTCCTGGAGCTTGCACCCATTGCTCCGTGTTCCAGTCTCTGGAGCAGCAGAAAGCAAGCTTGCTCCATCCTCAGCGTGACATCCCTTCAAATACTTAAACAGGGCTATCATATCGCCTCTTAACCGTCTTTTTTCCATACCCAGCTCTCCCCCCCTTTTTTTTTTGGTCTGGACCAGCTGCAAGGTGGAACCTGGAAGCATTGGTAGCCACAAAGCTGAAGAAGGAAAGATCAAGGGAGAACATTAACCCTCAGGAAATCCCATGTCATGAGGGAAAACCCGGGTGGATCTGGCATGGGAACACAGGGCCTATATACAGGCCTGTATAGCTGGCTGCTGGCGCCGCTGACACTGTTGCCACTGGATAGCAATAACAACAGCATTTATATTTCTATACGGCTTCTCAGTGCCAAGCGCTCCCTAATCAGTTTACAATGTTTTTTAGCTAATTGCCCTCAACAAGCTGTGTACTCATTTTACCGACCTACTGAAGGATGGAAGGCTGAGTCAACCTTGGAGCCTCTGGGATTAAACTCATAACCTTGTGGCTGAAGTACTGGCATTTGACCACTGTGCCACCAGAGCTCCACTGGAGCCACTCTGCAGCCGAGAGCGAGGCCCCCAGCACATGATCAAGACCCCCTGCCTGTGACCAGCCTTGATCACATGCTGAGGGCCTCCTTCCCAGCTTCCCATGCCCTATGAGGAACGGCTTAGGGAGCTGGGCATGTTTAGTCTGGAGAAGAGAAGGTGAAGAGGGGACATGATAGCCATGTTTAAATATTTGAAGGGATGCCAGACTGAGGATGGAGCAAGCTTGTTTTGTGCTGCTCCAGAGACTAGGACATGGAGCAATGGACTAAAATGACGAGAGATTCCTCCTAATCATTAGGAAGAAGTTCCTGATGGTAAGAAATATTTGAAAGTGGAACGCACTGCCTCGGAGTGTGGGCAGAGTCTCCTTCTTTGGAGGTTTTTAAACAGAGGCTGGATGGCCATCTGTCGGGAATGCTTTGATTGGGTATTCCTGCAGGGCAGGGGGTTGGACTAGATGGCCCTTGTGGTCTCTTCAAACTCTATGATTCTGTGAGAGAGTGCAATGCACAACAGCTCCAGAAGTGCCTGCCAATACAACCCAATGTGTGTGTGTGGACTTCTGCCTGTTTCATCATAGTAATGCAGAGAATTCTCCGGCTGGAAGGTGGAATATTCTGGCCAGTGTAGACAAGGCCCAAGCCATGGAAACCTACTCACTCACTATCAGCCTCAGAGGAAGGCAGTGCTAAACTTCCTCTGTATTTCAGGGGTTCAGGGAGAAAGAGAGAGGAAGAGAGGGTGGGAGAGAGAGAGAGACAGATCTGTTTTAAGTATGTGTTTATTTAATGGTTCGTTTCTTTAAAAAAAAGTTTGTACCATGCATTGTTTTCATTGTGTGTTGTTTTAATCCTAACTTTAAACTGCATTGAGTCCCATAAGGTAAGAAGGGGAGGATATAAATCAAATAAATAAAGACAGGCAGACTGACAGACTACTTTTTCCTTGGGAACCCACTATAAAGTTCCACTACTGTTGGTTGTTTGCTGGAAGGGATAAACAAGAGATTTGATGCCAAGCTTGGAAATGGAACTGGTGGGAAAAGGTTATGCATTAGCAAATCCAGCCATTAACCTTTGTTCGGCACCCCTCCTTTGCTGCCATCTTGGCGTGAATGAATTACTAAGTAGGGACCCAGGAAACTGCTTTGATTTCTATTTTGTGTACTTCAAAGAAAGCTGTTGTGGGAGAGGGGCACTTTGGCAGCCTTTGCTTACTGTGGTCACTGCTGCCAAAGGAACAAGAAAAGAAAAAGAAAAGTTTGTCAAAGAATTTAAACAGCACTCTCTTCAAGTAGCAAACTCCGTTATTGAGTAGTGACAGCATCAGAGCCAAAGCCAGGTATGCTGAGAAACAAGAGGGAGGCATCAGCATGTTTTGATGAAAGCAGAAATTTGCAAAAGTACAAAAATGAATGAATGAATGAATGGAACCTAAATGGGAAAAATCCCACTGTAATGGGAACAGTTCAAAAAGTACTTGGCATGTTCAGTAAGACGTAGGACTGTGACGTGTCGGCTATGAAAGAGAACAGAACAGTTCTGCTTGAGCTTAGAACACCTTGCAGAAGGCAAAATCTGGTGGGTGGCTTATGCTGTGTAACCCCTGAAAATGCCAGCATACGTCCTTTTCATAGGTATTGCACAAGGGGGTATCCAGTGCCTCCTTCTGCAACACCTTTGCCCCAGATGCACAAAAGTAGCTCGAGCCCTCCAGGCACAGTTTGGACCCTCCCTCACCCCCAGTCCTAGCAGAAATGTGCCCAAAATGCCATCTCTCTGCTTGGAGAAGAAGCAGCTTTTGCCTGCCCCCTTCCCTGACCACCAGCATAGCAGCATGTAGCTACAGGGGGCAGAATGAGGGCATTGCCCCCCCCATGAGATTCTGCTCACTCCAATGAAATTTTCCTTCAGTTCACAAACTTCTAGAGTTGAAAATTGTTCACCTCTAGAACTGTTGGATTTGCTGGGTTCACATTCCCTTGTTCATTTCGGCTGCCCCCTCCCCCCTTTTTTTGGATGCCTAAAAGCTATGTCTAAAAGCTCAGCTGCAGTTTTAAATAATCAGAAAGTTAGAAATTTGGGAACTGAAGGAAAATTTCATTTGGAGGGGCAGAATTCTTATTGGAGGGGCACTGTCCTCATTCCCCCCCCCCCCATCCAGTAGCTATACCCCGGTAGGCAGAGATTTACCGCATGCTAACAATTTATCTTTTGTCAATAGTTCTAGTGGATCTTAGACAGTACCCAAAAAAAGAGCATGCATAGCTGGTTAGTTGGCTGGATCCCTGAACAGGAGCATTCAAATTAAGGAGTGATTGCATCACTGCAACATTTTGTTGCAGTCTCTACTTACAGTTTCTGCCTGGAACATTCAAGCTAAGGGGTAGTCTCACTCTGAACAGTAGGATGCTGGTGCAAACCGAGGACAGTACTCCATGCCCTAATGGTAACCTTCCTGGGGCATCAGGCTGCACACTGCTGGAAACAAGATGCTAGTGTCAGGATTAGGTCATAAAGCAACCTTTTCCGCCATTAATACTGTGTGCTGATGTTAAGCGATCTTTTCCTGCCATTAATAACACAATGCTGATGTTTCTGGGTGCTGTGTGACCACTTGATGTTTTGAAATTTGAAATTGTAAGAAGTTGATGTGCTGGGAATGGCTGATGGAGGATGGCATCTGTTGGAACAAATGGTTCAGAGGATACTGCAGCTGAAAAGGTGTGGTAAAAACAATAGGTGGAATTAAGGCTGAGAGAAAGGGGAGTGTGGATATCTGGGTAACTAATGAATGAGTTGCCTGCCAGATTTGGCTGGTTGTAAATACTTTTTATTAGACTGCTTTTCCTTTGAGTTTCATTCAAAGCGATGATGTTGTACACTTTGGCTTTTTAGTTTCTTCTGTGACAATAAAGCTTACTGTTTAACCCTGAAGCTACTGTCCACTGATTCTGAACATGCGGTTACATGACAGCTAGACAAGATGGACATTTTTTTTAATCTAACTAGATTCTTCTTATAATGCTGTTGTGTTCTTTTGTTATCCACAGGAGCGGCATTCCAAACTTCTGCGCTGTTGCCCTGGCACTAAATGAGCTGGGATACCGAGCTATTGGGGTGCGTCTAGACAGCGGGGACTTGGCCAAGCAGTCCATAGAGATACGACGTGTGTTCCGAACTTGTAGCAAACAGTGAGTCTTGAACTTGCATTGTTCATGTAACATGTACAGTAGCACCCCCGTATCAGCTGATTCGCCATCTGCTGATTCAATTATCCGCAGATGGCAACAGCAGGGGGATGGATGAAGGAGGGAGGAGAGGAGGAGAGATCTCGTCTCCCTTTGCCCCTGGGATCACCCCCCAGGATCGCTCCCGTGGTGTGGATGGTGATGGGGGGGTGAAGGGAGGGAAGGAGGAAATCTTGCCTCCTTTTGCCCCCGGGATCACTCCTCAGGATTGCTTCCGTGGCGAGAATGCTGACAGGGGCATTCCCTATTATCTGCAGATTTCATTATTCGCAAGGCCCCCTGGAACCAAACCCCCATTGATACGAGGGTCCTACTGTATTTGATTTTAGTTGGTGGGGTAAGGGGAGAATATTAGAGAAATGAACATTGGGGTTCATGTCAAATTAAATTGTTAAATTGACCATTTGTAAGCCACTCTGATAGCCTTTGTGGCTGAAGAGCGGGGTATAAATACAATAAATAAATAAATACCAGCAACAACAACATACACTAAACAAACAAAAAAAAATACATAAATAAATACCAACAACAACAACATGTCCAATTCTGGGCATCACAGTTCAAGAAGGGTATTGATAAACTGTAATGTGTCCAGAGGAGGGTGACCAAAATGGTGAAAGGTCTGGAAGCCTGGAGAAGAGAAGCTGAAGAGGTGACATGATGGCTGTCTTTAAATATATGAAGGGGCATAATCCTGTAAAAGATGGAGCCATCTTGTTTTCTGCTATTCCAGAGGCTAGGACATGGAATAATGGATGTCAAATACAGGAAAAGAGATTCCACGTAAACATTAGGAAGAATTTTCTGAGACTAAGAGCTGTCCATAGAACAAACAAACAAACAACCATTTTAAAATCATAAACCACCTCAAAAGATGAAAGTTGAATAATACGATCTATCAGAATATAGTGATGAAATAATGTGTACAACTAATTCAAAAAAACAACAACCCTACCACAACTCAGATATAAAGGATGCCACATATACACAGTTTAAACCAATGAAGTAGGTGAACATTCATGAAACTTGTATGAAGCTATATCAAAAAGTCAACATTCATAGAACCCTATCAAAATATATAACACCATTTAAAAAGTCAGCTCAGAATGATGAACACTTAGGGCTCATCTAAACCACCAGCTCCCTGATGGCATATCATGGCTCCACATCTGGCCCACCCCCTTCCCACACTGTTACCTGGTGAAAACAGGCCAGAATCCAGACAGGATGCCGGTCTGTCACTTCCGCCACCATTTCCCTGCTGATGTGGAAACAGGAAGGGGCCTGACAACATGTGACTGCAGACCCCCTTCGTGCAACCAGCCTCGGTCACATGCTGAGGGACCCTTGCCTGGCTTCTGGGAGAGCCAGGGAGCTGGTGGCAGCAGCAAGGAGCGGAGTACCGGGTGGGCTCCTGCGGACATGTGGGGCCTAATCTGGTCTTTGCTGGATAAACTGGGTATTTAAAAAAAAACAGTTTATCAGACCCTATTCTGGCTTGCCACCATTCCACCCCCATATCTGTCCAGGTTGGTTTATAATGTGTTCTGCTACTGCTGATTTTTCTGCCTAGCCCAGAAAAATGAGAGACACTGCAGACTGGGCAAGCCAGAAAAATCAGCAGTAGCAGAACACATTATAAATCAACCTGGACACAAAATATTATTTAAAAACACCAAAACTCTGGACCAGGCCAACAACTATCATGTCAGAATGCACAGAGAAGCTATTGAAATCCACAAACACCTGGACAACTTCAACAGGAAAGAAGAAACCCTCAAAGTAAACAAAGTTTGGCTACCAGTCCTAAAGAACACCAAAATCAAAACTCAACACATGCAAATGAACTCCACCCAGGGACGGGGGATTTCCAGGAGATAATGGACCGTTAGCCAAACAAACACTAATCCTCCTTGCATATCTTCCCCCAGGAACTAGTCATTCAAATACACAAAGGTACATATCCTCTCCAACAGGGACTCACAGTATATAACCCCACACACACACAGTCCTACCCAACCATTCTCTGAAGATGCCAGTCACAGATGCAGGCGAAATGTCAGGAATAAACTCTTCCAGAACACAGCCTCACAGCCTGGAAAAAAACCATGGAAAACCTATGGATGCTGGCTGTGAAAGCCTTTGACTTATTTATTTAATTATTTATTGTATTTATACCCTGTTCTTCAGCCACAAAGGCTATCACCTTGCACTCAGTTTTAGATGTGTATGGAAAAAGGGCTTTGAAGAGCCGTGTGATCTGGTGGAAAGTGTTGCTTTGCACACAGAAGATCTTGTTTCAATTCTAGGCAGGCAAGGTGCACTAAATGGAACTTAATGGGTGCAAAGTTGGGAGGGCCCTCTCTTTGCCAAGGCTGTGAGTGGAGGGTAGAGATAACACAGGGCTAGAGGGAGCAGATAGACTCGCTGAAGATAACTCCTTCTTTTTAACCCTGATCTCTTATCTCCCAGCTTTCAGGTCCCCTGGTTTGAAAGTGTTCCCATTGCTGTGACTAATGATGTCAGTGAACGGAGCCTTGAAGAGCTCACAACGGAGGTGAAGATAAACTTACATTTTTCCTTGCTCAAGGTGGTGGGAATTCTGGCTGGCATAACTGGACCAATGACCCTACACTATTTATTTACTTGATTTATATCCCCCCTTTCTCTTAAAATGGGACCCAAAACAGTTCACAGTATGTTGAAATATAATAACTAAAACAGTATGTAATACAAAAGTTTTAAAAGCATTAAACAATCCGATGGAAAAACCCTTCCTGTAAAGTACGTCTGTGTTATTATGCCCATATTGCAGCTGATCAGGGGAAGACTGTGGGTGGGAGATTGTGGTTTGTTTTAAGTCCATTTAGTAAAGCAAGAACCAACAGCCTGTGGTTTGTACCAAATACTCTTTAACCTGTGTTCCATCTACCTCATTTATGGACTGAAAATAAAGTTGGTTTTCTCTGAGTATCCCATTGAAATGGATGAGAGTGTGAGGCTTAAAGTCTATTTACACTATATTGTTTAATATTGCTTTAACTGTCATGGCTCCATCCTACAGAATTCTGGGATTCATAATTTTATGGGGTAAATAGAATTCCCTTCTAGAGACCTCTAATGCTTTACGTTCAGGTGATTGTACTAGAGAATTCTAAGTATTTTACCAAACTACAAATTCCATTATTCTTTAGGACAAAGCCATGAGAACTATAGCTGCTCATTGCTGCTTAAACTGTCTCCATCCTATGGAATCCTTAGATTTATAATTTAATTTATAATTAATCCTGGGATTTATAATTTGCTGAGAAGGTACTTAGAATTCTCAGCTAAAGAGCTATAGGGCTGTAGTTCAGGAGAATGGACTAGAGCTGCCTAGCAAATAATTTTGTGGACCTCCCCAAGCTCCAAACCCCAGCATTCCTCAGGATGAAGCTGTCACAGTTTGATAAAGTGGTATCAAACTGCTATTAACTGCCCAGTGTAGATGCTTTCTGAGCTGAGAAGCCTGTGATCCCAACATCAAAGTCAGGGGTGGAGGGCTCACCATGCTGTCTTGCTGTGATCCTTGCCAGGGGAATGAGATTGACATGATCGGCGTTGGGACCCACCTTGTGACGTGTCCACTTCAGCCTTCTCTGGGCTGCGTCTATAAGGTAATCAATGTTTCCCCTCTCTGTGATGTGCTTGGTCCAGCAGGCAGGTTCATTTGGGGATTTTTTTGCTGTGTTCTACAATAGACTTTCCCAACCTGGCTGGGCAGTTCTGTGAATTGTAGCTCCTTTCCCTAAACCAGGGTTAAATTCATGCAGCCCTCCAGATGTTTCTGGACTGCAACTTCCAGCATCCCTCACCTATGGCTATGCTGGCTAGGGTTGCTGGAGCATGCAGTCCATCAACACCTTGATAGACTTCCCACTCCAAGGGCCTGTCTACACCGCAGAAATGCAGCAGTTTGACACCACTTTATCCACCATAGCTCTGTCCTGTGGGATCCTAGTATTTGTAGTTTGGTGAGGTATTTGCCCTTTTATATCAAAGATCTCTGGTATATCACCAAACTACAAATACCAGGATTCCATAGGATAGAACTATGGGGGATAAAGTGGTGTCAAACTGCTGCACTTCTGCAGTGCAGATAGGCCCTTAATCAAAGGTTATTTCAATCACAATCCCTAAACAGATCCCCCAACCTAATGCCTTCCCTATATGGACTACAACTCGCGTCGTCTCTAGCCAGCATGAGATGATGGGATTTGTAGTCTGGCATATTTAGAAAATACCAATTCAGGAAGGTCAGGTTGATTTAATTGCCTTATCCCTTCCTCCCTAGCTGGTGGAAGTGAATGGGTCTCCCAGGCTGAAGGTGACAGAAGACAAGGAGAAGGCAACCATTCCAGGAAGCAAGGTGGTCTACAGGCTGTGGGATGCTGCTGGTGAGATCCGGGAGCCATTTTTAGACATAGAAAACTCATAAACTGCCACACCCCATTGGTCTGTTTTCTCTGGCTTCTGTTCTTTACAGCCACGAGCCATGAGGGCTCTTTGCTAGCCAGCATTGTGACCCGACGTCATTTAAACTTTGGCCTGAATTTTCTCACTGCTGTATTAGATAGCTAATACAAGAATATCCCTTATAGCACAGAAAGGCAAAGTGTGTCCCCAGGACCGCCTGTGGCCCCTGAACCCTACTTTTTTGGACTCTGAAGTGCCCCATCAGTTCAACCCCCCAATTTTTAAAAAAATTGATGCAATTTTCAGGCAGCTTTTGCCCCCAAACCATGCAGAAACCCCCCAAATGTGTGCAAACTTTTAAAAAAACCTGATTCCCATCGCCACAGGCACTTGAGAGTCCCATTCCGCCCATGAATACCTCCATTTTCCTGTGCAGTCCTTCTCAAAATGGCAACAGGAAGTGACCACTGGTCACCATTTTGAGAGGTACTGGAGAGAAAACCAGACGTATTTGGGCTTGCTGTGGGGAGGGTGCTACCTTGGGTTTGATCCCGGAAGAAAGGTGGGGTATAAATTCAATAAATAAATAAAATATAGGGCCCATTATGGCTCACAACATAGAGTAAAACAAACTACAGTGTTGAGAAGAGGCCGACCAAGATGGTAAAAATCTGATGACCATCTCCATCTCCTTTTTCCAAGCAGGAGGCTGCTCTTGCACATGAAGGCTCATGTGATCCTAAATTGTTCATGCCTTTGGTCACACAAGCGTGCCCTTGTTGTTTGCAGGATTCCCATATATGGATCTGATGACACTGGCAGAAGAGTCACCTCCCAGGGCTGGCCAGGAGGTCAAGTTCTGGTTGCTAGGAAGAACCGAAAAAGCTGGGAAGCTGGTTCCAGCCGTAGTAGAAACTTTGCACCGTGTGTACTTCAAAGATGGGCAGGTGGGAAGCAAAATCCATTGGCTCAAATCTTCTTGCCCCTTATCCACACTACACAGATAATCTAGTTTGGAGGTGGTAAAGATGATTCAGGGTGGCTGGTTTGGACCTTGGGGCCAGAAAATCGGAAAGCCTTCCTCTTCCCATATGAGCCTGCTGAAATGTGAGATCCTCAGAGGAGGCCCTGTTGTGCGTCCCAACACCTTGTGAAGTTAGGTTGGTGGGTACACATAACAGGCATTCTTTGTAGCAGCTCCTGGCCTGTGAAACTCCCTACCAGTGAAGTTAGGCTGGATCCAACTCTTTTGAGCATTGAGAGGCAGCTAAAACAGAGCTGTTCTGCCTGGCCTTTAATGTTTGAAATTGCTGTTTTTATTGTTTTTAGAACTGCATTTTAGGATTGTTTTTAAAAGTTTTAAAAGAGTATTTTAATGTGTTTTTAATATTGTTTATATTTGTACTGTTTTAATTGCTTTGTTCATCACCTTCAGAGCCCTTGTGGGCTAGGAGGCAATATATAAATACCTTAAATAAAATAAATTGATGATGATGATGATGATGGAGGGACATCTTTGAGGAACAGAGCTGTAGGTTTGTTGCTGCAAGGGCAGATGACTGCTAGCTTGTTTTGGATGGATTTAGCAGAGGATCCAACCAATATATGAGAAAATAGAGAAAGGTTTGTCAATGGCTACTAGTCAAGAAGCCTCAGTGGAGCCTTTATATTCAGGTAGCACATACCACCACCACCCCATTGCTGGTGGACAAACCAGGTGAGTTGGCTACTGTTGTGATGCTGTCAGTGGCTTTTCAGGCCCTTGCCATGCAGTGGTCAGGCCTTTGTAATGGTCCGTTCTATATTATGCTTTGCAGCTAACTGGGAATCTATGTTACGCTTTGCATAACATAGCTAGTTGAGAACACAGAATTGCTATCTTTGTTATTGTTGGATTTCACTCCGTTCCCAGGAAGGAAAGGCCAGTTAGTGCCAGGCAGATGCCTGGTGTCAGTGTCTGTGATGTGTTTTCCCAGAGAGATTCAAGGCCGGTGATACCGAGCAAGACAAAAAGGAATATGATGCTCTGCCTGTTTGGTTTCTAAGAAGAAACTTTCTGGTCTGTGCTTCATAGCAGGATCCAGGCCTGGATAAACCTTTGGTCCGATTCTGCTTTTGAAAAAAAGGATGGGCAACTTCAAACATCCAGGGGCCATTTTTTCTGGACTGGATTGACCGATGATGGGCTACAGCAGCCTTTCCTGACAAAACCAGAACTGATTGGAAGGTCTCTTCTATTTTTTAAAAAACACTTGATTTTTTTTTTTTAACTAAAGGCTCATCTACACCAGGGGCAAAACTCCAACTGGATTCCCCAAATGTTTTGCTCTGGAGGTGCCCTGGAGCCACACTGCTACCTGTCACTCCACAGGCACCTTGGGTAGACATTGGGTCCCCGCATCCACATGTTGCTCAGGTCTGCTGCTGCTGCTGCTGCTGCTGCTGCTGCCTTTCTCCATCAGATTCCAGGTGGAGCAAGGATAGATCACAGCCTGGCCGCTGGCACCATTTTCCTGGATGTCTGAGACAGTTCCTTGCCACTGTTGTCATGCAATCATTTGCTCTGAGGCAAACAAATCAGCGAGATCACATGGCTGGGCGGTACCTTGTTTGCCTCAGAGCAAGCTACTGTGCGCCAGCGCCAAGGAGGCAAAAACTTTTCTTTACTATTCCGGGCCAGAAACTGGCTTGGACATTGATGGAAATGGTGGCACCTGCCAGGCAGCTATCTATCCTGCCTCCTCCACTTCCCACCCACCCCAAATCCAGGGTGAATTCATTGTTCAGACTACAGAAAACACTGGAGTTTTCAGCAAACTCCAGAGCAAATTGTGAGTTTTTAAAACCTGGGTTAAGGTGGTATACCCCGAGTTTGGTGTGGACACGGCCATACGTCATGTGGTTTTATTGTACCAGATTCAGAGGAGGAGGTTACAACACCCCCCCTTGTTTAGGCATGCCTTAAAACAAAGTGCAAGGGAAATTGCGTCTTGTTTTATAGGAACATCACACCCCCTGGAGGCCTCTGGAGACACAATTCTGTCATTACAGTAGGACCTCTGTATCCTCTGATTCAATTATCCATGGGACACAAAACAGCATACCTACCATAGAGTCTTCCTAGAAAACATGTCCTCTCTAGCCATTTTCTAGGTCCTCCAAGGCAACTCTATGGTATTTAAAACCAAAAGTCCCATGATTTTCAATGGTGTTCACTGTTATCCATGCTTTTCAGTATCCACGCCCCCCCTGAACCAATCCCCAGCGGATATGGGGATCCTACTGTATTTAGATCAGTGGCTCTTAACCTTTTTTTTTTTAACCAGGAAATATCTCTTGTTGTTGCAAACACCCAAGACTTAGTTCAAGATTTAAATAATTTAATAATAATAATAATAATAGTAGTAGTAGTAGTACTAGTAGTAACAACAACAACAATACCTAATAACAACAATAAGAAATACAGTTACACCATCCATTAACCCTTCCCTCACAGGCACTGGAGGGGAGGGAAGATTTTTCTCCTGCTTCTTCCTGCAAATTTGTGGCTGGAGTGGATTGAAGGGCAATGTGCAGGCCAAGCCAGCCTTTGCCTTGGCTCTGGTCACATGGGCTGAGTAGTCTTCGGGGACCCCCTGTGAGGGCATCATGCCCCCCTGCGGGTCTGCAGACCACAGGTTAAGAACCACTGATTTAGATTAAAAGGTTGTGAAGGAGCTGGGAGGGGGGAAGGTTCAGAGACAGCAAAACCAGTCCTGCGAGGAGCACTTGCCATGCACGGCACACAAGATCTGGTCCACCCCCGGCTCTAGAATAATCTGTTGTAACATTTCCTCTGCTCTTCCTTTCCCACCATGAAGGTTTGCCAGCCGCTCCCCAGCCTTGCCGAGATCAAGGATCACGTTCAGGCCTCCTTAGACAAGCTCAACCCTATCCATAAGAGACTGAAGAATCCAGAGCCCTACCAGGTACGATCTCTTTGTGTAGATCAGCTCCACCCTTTTTAATCCCCCACCCCGTCTTTGTTAGGGTTTAGGATGCTGGACTCTCCTTCTTCAGTGCTCTTGAAACAGAGGTTGGATGGCCATTTCTTGGGAGTGTTAGTTATGCGTTTCTGCATGGCAGGGGGGTAGACTAGATGCCCCTTAAGGTCCCTTCCAACTCTATGATAAGACTTAGGCAGCAGAATGAAGTATGGTAAAAGAGTAAGAGCTGTAATGAAATGACAAAGAAACCAGGGCAGGACAGTGTCTCTAATTTTTCACTAGTGTATGTAAATAAAATGGCTAAATACCCTAAAGGCATCAGATCCCATCTGATTTTGGAAGCCAAGAAGGTGGGAGACGGCCAATGAATCCCAGGTGCTGTAGGCTTTATTGCAGAGGAAGGAATTTAAAAAGCCACCTCTGAGTATTCCTTGGATAAGAAAACCCGATGAGATTCATGGGGTTGCCAAAAGTCAGCAGGTGACTGGAAGGCACATATATACACAAAGGGCCTAAATACCCTAAAGACATCTGATCTTGGATGCTAAGGAGGGTCAGACCTGGTTAGCTCCCAGATGGGAGACTGCCAACGAATACCAGGTTCTGAAGGCTCTATTTCAGAGGAAGGAACTGTCAAAACCACCTCTAAGTATTCTTTCTCAAAGAAAACCCCATGTAATTCATGGGGTTGTTGTAAGTCGACAGGCCACTTGAAGGCACATACACACTTGTGTAAATAAAAGCCAAGAAAGTCTACAGGCCCATCTAAACAAGGGGAAAAAATCCAAAATACGGTACCTTGTAGTATTGGCATGTCGCAGCATCAGCAACATGAATGAATTTCTTTATTGTGGTCATAGACCAGCACAAATAACTAAAAGTACAATATACAGGAAACAGATTAAAACATTTACAATCATCATTTCAGGGTACATGCCCTCATTAAACCTAGACAAATTTTATATTAGTGGTCCTCCACTGGCAACATGTCTAAATGGTTTTTCTGGTCTTGGAAGCCCCCATAAGCCTCGCATTCCTGATGGTGGCCGCAAGTCATTTATTCGCGTTCGTTCTTCACCGCTGCCGTTTTTTTTTTAAAAGTCATCCCAAGGTGTGCTGGTGCGATAGAGCAATTTTCCAAGAAAGCAAAACAGGAAATATTGAGCCTTTTTATCACCTTAGTGAGTGATCGCTAAGGCAAAAATCCAATAAGGCGGCAGCGGGCACTTGCCCTCCTAGCAAGCCCCACCCCCGCTCTCACCCGGCCAATCAGCTTTGTGCTTCCCTTCGAAATTTTTATTGTTCTGTAGTCCAAAAGAGCAAAAATGCCCTCCTGCCTCGCAGTTTGTGAAAAAGTACGGGGAAATCTGCGAAGGCTTTTACCCTGTTGTTTTTGCTATTTTGGGCTCCTCTCCTTCCGAACAGTGTGGATTGGTGCTGGATCCTGTTTAGATTGGTAGGATTCCCTGAGAATTCCATGAAGGATATTTTCACCATTTAGACGGGCCCTACGTTATCTCCTTCCTCACTCTTTTTGTCCTTTCCCCCTTCTCAGGTTGCTGTGACCGAAAAGCTCCACTTGCTGCTTACCAGCCTTCAGAGCAACAGCCCATGATTCACACAAGCCCTTCATCCAAAGCCAGGAACAAGTAAGCCTCTGTGCCATGCACTGAACCTTCCCGGCACCATCAGTTGCTGCAAATGCAGCCCCTTCTACGTGCCTTTTGGATCTCTTCCAGTGATGCTAGATTTATGCCTGTGTTGGAAGAAGTCAGACTGTATTTACATACCCTCCAACTGCCCCAGTTTGGCAGGGACAATCCCAATTACTCCTCTGTTGTCTCACTTTTTCAGATGCTTTGGAAATGTCCCAGTTTCTCTGTCCTCCTTCCACATCCCTCTTCTGTCCTCAGCTTACTTCAGTCGCTGCAAACAGAGTTCAAAGGGCAAAAATAGTTTGCACTGAATTAACTCTACATGAAGGAGAGGAGAAGTGGGTACAGAATCTTGGGGCTTGTCTAAACAAGTCTATAAAATGTGGATTGATGTGCGCTAACGCCAATTCGCAGCAGCTTTCATTTGCCTCCATGATTTTTTGGCAAGATTGGCATGTGAAGCTATCCGCATTTGTTATTCAAACAGGCATGCTTACGAATCAAGATGGCAGGCGCGAGTGAATTACTTGCATTTTTATTCCCTCCAACTGTCACCGTCAAACAGTTTAAAAAAAGCATATGCATGGTGTGGAACCACAATATTCCACTTAAATAAACCGGAGGGGGAAAAGGCTGTTTCATTGCCTCAGTGCACAATCGCTATGGCGGGAATCCAACATGGTGGTTCATGACACTTGCCTTGCCCCCTGCGCACGTCTGATCAATCAGCTTTCCACTTCCACTCTTATCAGGAATGAGCATCAAAAGCAAATTGGTTGTCCCAATGAGCGGGAACGTGTATTTCCTTCAATTTTTTAGAAAAATTCAGGAAAAGCCGCAAATGCTTTTCCCATGGAGTATTGGGTGTTTTTGCCCCCTGCCCCCACTTCCAAATACGGTGGATTGATGCAGGATTCCATTTAGACAACACGAATTTTCCTCAAATTCTATGAGGAGTATTTTTGCTGTTTAGATGACCCCTTGTCCTTACCAGTAGACTAAAGGAAAAACAAATAGCTACAGCTTCTTCTGGCTTGGGTGTTCTTCCTCATTAATAATGTTTGCCATCTTGAACACACTCTGATGTTGCTTAGACTCATGTCTTCCTTTTTTTTTTTTCACCTGTGAAATGTTGGAGGGTACGTATTTACCCTCTCTCTTTAAAATAAATAAATAAAAGAAACAGACATTAATCCATCAAACTGGACACAATGTTAAGAGAAGACAATGTTTTTGGGACTCATTTTTGAATAAATATACATTATTCTAATACTATGCAAAAAAATTAAACAAATCATACTAATATCTTATTTTGGATTTTACCGTAGTGCTATGTATGTCATTATCAGTCTGTATCAATATGCACAGTTTAGAATGTTTACTTTAAGAAGAATAACTAGGGGCCTTTTGTAGTACACAATTATAGTGCTATGATTCCACTTTAATTACCTTGGTTCCATTGTATGGAATGCTGGGACTGATGGTTTAGGGAGGTGGTATTTAGAATTCTGTGCCAGAGACCTCTAGCACCTCCCTAAATTATGAATCTCAGGATACCATAGGATGCAACCATGGCGGTTAAGTGCAATCCCTAGTGCTAAAATTGTCTAGTCTGAAAGCCCCCTATATAACAATGTGTTGAAGCCATCTGTAACTGAACAGTAGCAGGATGGTGGAGGTGCATCCTTATAACACAATTCTATCACTCTGACACCATTTTAATTGCTACGACCCCAATCTTCAGCACCCTGGGATTTATAGTTTGGTACTTACCAAGTCGTCTAATGCACGTCTCTGAACTACAGCATTAGAGCAATCTGGCAGAGAATTCTAAGTAGCTCATTAAAGCACAGATGCCAGGATCCCATAGGATGGTGTCATGGCAGTTAAAGTGGTATCAGAGTGCCAGAGTGCTGGCAGAGTAAAAGACTGCTGAAGGTTCGAGTGGAGGTGGCCATTAAAAGAAAAGGCCCTCTCCTCAGGCCTAGATGTTGCTGCTTTGAATTGGGTTCATGGGGGTTCATGGGGTTCATGGGGGATTGGGCTATCAATAGCTATTATTCATGGCAACTAGATTATCACCTCTGGTTATCACAGGCAGTATGGCAGAGTGGATCAGCTCCTGAGGAATGTGAAATGCTAGCAGTCAAGTCCTGGCAATTGTTTGATTGCTGTATAGGATGGCCAATATGTCCCTTATTGGAGGGCTGGAAAGATTGTCCCATAGCTGAATGGAAGTGTCCCTTATTATAACAGACGTCCCCTATTTGTGGACTGGAGAGCTTTTTCTTTTACAGTTGGCCCTCCACATTCACTGGGGTTAGAGGCTCAGGACCCCCCCCCCCCCGTGAAGTGGGAAAACTGCAAATATCTCTAGCCCCCCCCCCAACTATATTTAACACACAAAGTAGATCCATGAATTCAACCCACCATGGATGTCTTCAGGGTGGCAGGGTTCCTTTGCAGGGCAGAAGTGGGTGCCTGGTGGGGCTTGCCATCACCTCCATTGCTCCCGTACGCCATTTTTATTAGGGACTTACAAGCCTCGCTGTGCGTTCGCAGTCTTTCTCAGTCTCGGAAGGCTTGCACTCACTATTAAAATGGCATAGGGCTGCAGTGGGAATGGCAGCAAATAATCCACAAATAATCACATCTGCAAAAGTTAAACCCACAGATTTGGAGGGCTGACTGTATATAGGTTGAACAAGGTGCCAAAAATATGTTGCATTTTTGGGTGCGGGCCCTTCCTAAAAACAGACATGTGTGCATCATGTTATTTATAAAAGTGGACAACATGTTAATTTTATGGAGAAACACATGGCTAAGTTAACTGAAATTGATACTTTCATTTGGTATTCAGGTAGAACGCAAATTTGTTAATAGCTAATTCCTGATTGACAACCCTGCATGTCATATATGTTGACTATTCCTTTTCACTACTTTGAAAACCTGACAACACGAACGCTGTAGGAGCAGAATGCTGAACTAGATAGGATTTTGGTCTGATGTAGCACAGCTCTTATTACTTGTTTTATTTACAATTATTTTTAGGCTACCTCTACTGGTGGAGCCCTCCCTTCTTATGTTCCTCTGGCTTAAAAACAACTTCTAGTTATCCATTTATAGAGGGCACAGCTGTGGCTTGCTTTCTCACTTGCTCTTCACCAAGGTAGTGAAACCAAAATCTTCAGGCCCAGAGGAGTCCCAGCAAGTGCCAGGTGCCGAGGTCAGAGAAGGGATAGCTGCCTCCCCCTTCCTGCCTGCGTGACACTGGAGTAGGTGCCAGCCACTTCTGAAAGCAGGTGTTTTGATCTGCAATGTTTTCAGGCGTGTACATGTTCGTTTTTGTAATTTTTTGCACCAACAGTACACATTTCCAGGAAAGGCATCGGTATCAAATGAAAAATGCTTAGTGCAATTTGTTTGGTGCAAAACATGGATGTCTGTGTGTGTATAGTAGGACCCCTGTATCTGCTGGGGATTGGTTCTGGGGGTCTGTGGATACTAAAAACCATGGATAATAGCAAACACTATTGAAAATAATGGGACTTCTGGTTTAAAATACCATAGAGTTGTCTTGGAGGACCTAGGAAATGGCTAGAGAGGACACATTTTCTAGAAAGACTATGGTAGGTGTGCTGTTTTGTGTCCAGTGGATAATTGAAACAGTGGATAATGAATCAGTGGATACAGGGGTCCTACTATATGTGTATACATAAAGCCACATAGTAAGACCCCCTGGGAACCTAAGGTTGGAAAAGCTGCTGTTTTGGACTACACATCCCATAATCCCCCAGCCAGCAGCCAGTTTCAAACAGAAGTTTGAAATCATTTACTTTTTTGGATTACGTGTTGTCCCCAAAAAGTAAACTTCTCCAACTTCTGTGTGAAACTGATGCTCTTTTCAAAAGTACAGTTGGACCCCAGTATCCATGGGGGGTTGGTTCTCGGACTTACCACGGATTCCAGAAACAGCAGATAATAGTGAACACCATTGAAATAATGGGACTTCTGGTTACAAATACCATAGAGTTGCCTTGGAGGACCTAGAAAATGTCTAGAGAGGATGCTTCTCTAGACATTTTCTAGGAAGACTATGGTAAGCGTGCTGTTTTGTGTCCAATGGATAACTGAAATCGTGGATATTGGTTCCACGGATATGGGGGTCCAATTGAAATTGATACTGGCAGGTGGGCTGGGGTTGAAGTTGGGGATCATGCAATCCAAAGCAAAGATCACCTTAAGCACCCCCAAAATTAGGAATAGGCAAAATAATGGCATTAGACTCACACTGAGACTCGTGTAAAGCTCTTTTTATAACTTTTGACCCTTCAACCCTGGCCTTTTTCTGAGAGGAAAAAAAAAAGGGGGAGTAGATGGTTTAATAGTTTGAATGTTGGATTCCAGAAGACCAGGGTATGAATCCCGTGCTCAGCCATGGAAACCTGCCAGATGACCTTGCACAAGTTATACTCTCTCAGGCACAGAGGAAAGCAGCGGCAAATCTCCTCGGAATAAATCTTAAGAGCCATGAGGATTTTGAGAGGCCAGGGTTCGAATCCCCGCTCAGTTATGGAAACTCACTGGGTAGGTGAGCTTGGGCAAGTCTTAGGCTGCTGGCACACTGCAAAAATAAAGCAATTTGACACCACCTTAATCATCATGGCTCCATCCTATGGAATCCTGGGATTTGTGCAAAAATAAAGCAATTTGACACCACCTTAATCATCATGGCTCCACCCTATGGAATCCTGGGATTTGTAGTTTGTTGTGGTGCCATAGCTCTCTGAGAGAGATTAACTAAATATCTCACAAAACTACAAATCCCAGAATTCTATAGCATCGAGCCATGGCAGTGTCAAATTGGATTACTGTATTTCTGCAGTGTGTCAGCAGCCATACTCTCTCAGCCTGTCAAACCTCCTTGGAAAACACCTTGCCAAGAAAACAATAGGAGAAGGTTTCCATAACTTGGGGTTGATTTAAAGGCATGTAACAATAATGACTTACTTTTCCTGGAATGTTCTGTTTAACGTCAAAACAAACAAAAAGAAACAGTTTTTTCAAACACCAAAAGTGAGTTTCCAGCCTCTTCCAGGTTTTCCCCCTCATTGGTTTTGGGCAATTTTGGTATGTTACCCAAATTGCAGAGGTCCGTGGAATTTCCACACATGTTCAAATCGTGACTTGGGGAATTTTAATTAGCTCAAATTGGCATGCAAGAGGCTGGGTAACTGTGAGCTCTTTTACCTGTGTATACCAGTACTCACTGAACGGACTCAAGACCAGGAAACAAAAATAAGCTAAAATGGTTTTTACTGAAAAATAGTCTAAACAACATTCACACCAACACTCAGGCTTCAAGCACTCACACAAGGCTATCGAAGATAGCAGGAAGTATTTGGACAGAGGAATAGATTGAGGGGATGTTAGGCTATACTGTACTGATCTGAAGAGCAGAGATGTCCAAGCAGAAACAGGCACATAGAAGGAGAGGGAAGATGAAGGGGAACTGGTGTCACAGACTAAAGGGTCAATGGGAGAAGAGCAGTCCGTGTGTGGCAACAAATTGGCAGCAAGGGGGGTTAGAAGGAGGGGTGGGATTTGGAGATACAGACTAATGTGGAGCTGGGAGGAAAGGGATCTGTGCAACCTGAGATGGAATTTGGTGGTGATATTTATAGTCGATATATGCCTTGAAGGGGTGATTTCAAGAGGAAGACAAATGTTTGCTGGAGATTCCCAAAATTAAGCAATGAACTCTGGTATATGTTAATGATTGTGATGAAAGGAATGTTTTAGGACTGATGAGTGACAGGCAACTATCTTTTGATTTGGAGACCTGGAAGAGGAAAACCAGCATCCCGCACACCAATGAGACTTCCAACTACCTTTGATGTGATCTGTGAATGTCTCACCCCCAGAGACACAAAAACAAAAAAACCAGCCACTATCACTCTAACTGCAATCTTCAGAGGTTTCCCAGTGATCCTTATCTGGGGATATGACCCTTTGAGGAATTGGGGGGGGGGGTCCTTAGGTTGTACCTGCCTGTAAGCATGACTCCAGCCCTGGGCATGGGGAGTTCTAATTTACCGTCACCTTGAGGAAGGCCAGCCACATCATGCCAAATTATAGAATACAGTCAATTATGAGTTATTAAAAAGGTTTTATGTTTCATTGCAGGCACCCCTTGCAGCTGCTGGAGATTCCTAGGGCAGAAAACTGCTCCCTGGGACCCACTGATATGTCCACTCAGAGTCATAGCTATGGGGATGGAAAAATGAGGGCCTTGCCCGTCAAACTAAACTTTCTGCTCTTCTGTGAAATGTTCCAAATTTCTACCATTGCAGTAATTTAAAAACCCAGTTAAGCATTTAGAACCAAAGTTTAGGCATGCAACAAACAGGACCAAGCAAAGTGACCACAGAAATGCAAACACAGAAAACAGAATTCTAGGTGTGAATGGTTTTCAATATCCCACTCTCTGCAATGCTGGAAATATGAAGATGGAGAGAAAATGTCATGGGAGGGGGCAGAATTCTTACTTGGAGAGGTAATGCTTTGATTTTACCCTTCATCCTGCACTTATATATCCCTGAGCCCACTCATAACCCATCATTCATAGAATCATAGAATTGTAGAGTTGGAAGAGACCACAAGGGCCATCCAGTCCAACCCCCTGCCACGCAGGAAATCACGATCAAAGCATCCCTGACAGATGGCCATCCAGCCTCTGTTTGAAGACCTCCAAGGAAGGAGACCCCACCACGCTCCGAGGGAGTGCGTTCCACTGCCGAACAGCTCTTACTGTCAGAAAGTTCCTCCTCATGTTGAGGTGGAATCTCTGTTCCTGGAGCTTGCATCCATTGCTCCGTGTTCTAGTCTCTGGAGCAGCAAAAAACAAGCTTGCTCCATCCTCAATGTGACACCCCTTCAAATACTTAAAAACAGGACTATCATATCACCCCTTAACCATCTTTTTTCCAGGCTAAACATACCCAGCTCCCTAAGTCTTTCCTCATAAGGCATGGTTTCCAGACCTTTCACCATTTTTGTCACCCTCCTCTGGACATGGCAGAGGAGTCTTGGAGAGTAGACCCTTAACGTCCTGGGAAAAAAGCTTCATAGCATCCAAAGACCTGAATCCATCTGGTTGCTTTCCACTGAAGCAGTTCCACGTTCTATCAGCAGAATTCGCTTGCAGTCATTTCACTGAGTCTATTCTAATTAGCACTAGTCAATCTAACCTAGGCCAATTTTTTTAAGGTTAAAAAAAAAATTAAATGGCCTTTTCTTAAAACAATTAGTTAAAAAAAGGAAAGTGAATCTAGGTTAAAGATATCATCGTGAGTACTAATTGTACAGCTTGTAATTATATTCTATGAATATGTTAAGGAAAGCTTATAGAGATGGGAGATAATATAAACATTTATAATCTGCAGATGATATACAACCTTGCCAAGAGCTCCTGACACACCGCAGAAAGAATGCAGTTTGATGCCACTTTAACTGCCACAGCTCAATGCTACTGAATTCTGGGATTTGTAGTTTTGTGAGCTATTTAGACTTCTCTGTCAGAGAGCTCTGGTGCCCCAACAAACTACAAATCCCAAGATTCCATAGCACTGATCCATGGGAGTAAAAGCGGTGTCAGACTGCATTACTTTCTGCAGTGTGTCAGCAGCCTTTGTCTCTACTAAGTGCAAAGCAAAAGAAGGTCCATGAACAGAGAATTTGGGGCCATAGCATAGACCTGAATAAAGGAGGGGTGCGAATAGAAGTGCAAGGGATCCCATTCTTTTTTAATGAGTTGAAAATTTGAAAACAATTTGTTTAATTTGAAAACAATTCAGAAAAATTGCTTAGTGTGTAGCTGCCTAATAATGAAACCTGTAACTCTGAATATTTAGTAAAATTATATTGAACAATAACATCTCTGTCTGGCTTGTCTTCGCAAACAAAGACTCAGGAAGGACTCATCCCATGCTTTCTGCAAGCGCGCTGATGACTAAAAAGGCCAAGCCGAGATAGACAAATCCGGTTGCAGAAAGCATAGCAGAAGGTCTCCTTGGGTGATGTTTCCGGGTTGTGATTCTTTCTGTGTTGTCGTTTCTCTTCAAGACTTGTTCGGCGTGAGTTCTCAAATAAGGCTGTAGCATTGTGGATAGTGCGTCTCCGTGCCTCCCGATGTGAGGCCAGGGCGGACCATTGTTGGTGATCAATTTGGACAAGCCTGAGATGTTGTTTCAGGGAGTCCTTGTATCGCTTTTTTGGAGCGCCCCTCTTACACTGACCCATGGTGAGTTCACCGTAGAGTACTATTTTTGGGAGGCGATGGTCCTCCATCCTAGAAACGTGCCCTGCCCAGCACAGCTGTGTTCTCAATATCATGGCCTCAATGCTGGTGATCTCTGCTAGCTCAAGGACAGCAACATTTGTCACATTGTCAGTCCAGTGTATATTTAGGATTGTGTGTATACAGTGCTGATGAAAGCGTTTGAGGAGTCGTAAGTGGTGGCGATAGGTGACCCATGTTTCAGATCCATAAAGGAGAATAGACAGTACAATGGCTCTATACACACTGATTTTTGTGCTTCGCCTCAGGTGTTTATTACTCCAGACTCTTTTGTAAAGTCTTCCAAATGTGCTATATGCATTTGCTAATCTGTGATCGATCTCTTTGTCAATCTTGGCATCTGAGGAGATGATGCTTCCCAGGTAGGTGAACTGCTGTACGGACTTAAGCACAGAGTTGCCGACGGCAATGTGGGGATGGTGGTGTTTGTCCTGTGGTGCAGGCTGGTAATGAACTTCCGTTCTCGTCAGGTTGACTTCCAGCCCAAACAGCTCTGCAGCTGTTGCGAAGCAGGATGTTAGGCGCTGCAGAGCTGCTTCTGTGTGGGCAACAAGGGCAGCAGCATCAGCGAAGAGCAGCTCACGGACTAGATAGTTTAGAGTCTTAGTGTGAGCCCTTAGACGGCTTAAGTTAAACAAGCCACCATCAGTACAGTAACGTACATAGATGCCGTCGTCTTCTTCAAGCTCTGCCGTAGCCCTTTGGAGCATCATGCTGAAGAAGTTTGTAATGAAAGTTGGAGCAAGAACACAACCTTGCTTCACTCCATTCGTTACTAAAAAGGGCTCTGAAAGAGCATCGCCATATCTGACTTGACCGTGCTGGCCCTCGTGTAGCGAGATAATCATTTTAAGGAATTTGGGGAGACATCCTAGTCTTTCCAGGATCTGCCACAGACCTTTTCGACTCACAGTGTCGAAGGCTTTAGTGAGGTCGACAAATGTTATATAGAGACCCTTGTTCTGCTCTCTACATTTCTCTTGCAGTTGTCTAAGGGCAAATATCTGTAGTACTCTTATTGGCTCTGAAGCCACATTGGCTTTCAGGGAGAAGTTCTTCTGCAACAGCAGGAACTAATCTGTTCAGGAGTATCCTTGCAAGGATTTTTACAGCAATAGAGAGCAGAGTTATGCCTCGATAGTTTGAGCAATCGGATTTTGCTCCTTTTCTCTTGTACACAGTGATGATGACTGCATCTCGGAGGTCTGATGGCAGTTCCCCCTTTTCCCAGCAATTCATAAGGCCTTTGTGGAATTTATTGTGGAGTACATGATCTCCGTGTTTCCAAACTTCAGGTGGGATTCCATCAATCCCAGCTGCCTTGCCGTTTTTCATCTGCTGTATGGCCTTAAGGGTCTCTTCCAAAGTGGGAGCTATGTCCAATTCATTTTTCATTGGTTTTTGTATCATATGTTGGATAGCTGAGCCTTGGACTACTTGGTTGGCACTGAAGAGATTTTGAAAATATTCAGCCCATCGATTCAGGATGGAGGCTTTATCAGTAATTAATGTTTGGCCATCTGTACTGTATAAGGAGCTTTGGACCTGATAAGTAGGTCCAAACACTGTTTTAAGAGCTTCATATAATCCTCTAAGATCACCCAGATCTGCACAGCGTTGTGTCTTTTCTGCTATATTGATCCACCACTTGTTCTGCATGTCTCAGAGTTTTTGTTGAAGTTTACTACATGTGAGGAGGAAAGCTGCTTTTCTTACATGGCAAGTTGGCTGGGCAAGGTATGCCTGGTGAGCAGTTCTCTTCTTTGCCAACAGCTCCTGGATCTCTTGGTTGTTTTCATCAAACCAGTCTTGATTTTTCTTGTGGGAGAACCCGAGGGATTCTTCTGCAGACTGGAGGATACTGTTTTTGATATGTTGCCAAAGCACTGTAGGAGAAGGATCTGTAGGATGGTCTTCAAGTTTTGTTTGCAGGTTTGCCTGGAAGTTGTCTCTCATGGTAGCTTGTTGAAGATTGTTGACTTGGAGTCTCTTCTTTAAGATGCCACTCCTTTTAGGTTTGAACTTAAGATGAAGATTTAGTTTACATCTGACGAGGCGATGATCTGTTTGGCATTCTGCACTGGGCATCATTCGAGTATGGTGGACATCGCGAATGTTTCTCTGGCAGACTAGAACATAGTCAATGAGGTGCCAATGTTTGGATCAGGGATGCATCCAGGTTGTCTTCAAGCTATCTTTCTGCTGAAAGATTGTGTTTGTAATAGTCAGCTGTTGTTCTGCACAGAACTCTAGGAAGAAGCGTCCGTTATCATTGCAATTTGCAACACCATGCTTGCCTAAGACACCTTTCCAGGCTTCGGAGTTCTTTCCTACTCTGGCATTGAAGTCACCAAGGATAATAATTTTATCTTCTACAGGGACTTTTTGTATGAGTTGGCGTAGGTCTGTGTAGAATTTGTCTTTCTCTACAGGGTCTGCTTGCATAGTTGGGGCATCTATACTAAAGAGAACACGTGGGAGGCGTAAGGAAATAATGCGATCAGAGTGTCCTGTTGGCAAGGTTTCGGGTTTGGAGGCAATGGAGTTTTTAATCATAAAGCCTACTCCTGAAAGGTGTTTTTCGGTTTTGGGTTTGCCAGACCAGTAAAGTGTGTAGCCGGCGCCATGTTCTTTAAGGCTGCCTTCCTCATGGAAGCGAACTTCACTAAGAGGAGCGCTGTCAATGTTAAGTCGTGATAGTTCATGGGCTATTAGGGCAGAACAACGCTCAGGCCGTCCACTATCTTCAGAGTCTTGCATGATTCTGATGTTCCAGCATGCAAGTGTCAGTTTATTTACACCTTTGGAGGCCAGCGTGTGCCTTTGTTTCTTTGCCTTGGTTTGAGTGCATCAGAAGATTCCCGTTGGCCGCGGCTAGCCAACCAGGTAGATGGGGATGAGCTTTCGTTAGGCCACCTTTTCTAGGCCCCTCTCCATTTGGAGCAAGCAGTGTTCTCTTTAAAAAAAGGCTGCTTGGTCATTCAGGATGCAGCCGAACAAGACTGTCATCCCGCAGGTCAGCCTCAAGTGACCAAAGTCCTGAACCGTCTGCATGCAAGGTTGGGTCTGCGACTTCCAGTGCATCTTTACACCTGCCGTTTTGTCCCTCGTCTATCGCTACAGGGCTTTTTCGGAATTGGATTTGTCCTTCGAGCCTGTGCAATGGGTTTTTCTGGTGGAGCGGAGCGTGCACAGAACTGGCCTCACCCTTTAAACCAAAGGTTCATCTGCTGTGGCCTTGCAAGCATGGACGGTAGCAGTGAGGTCCTCGGGTCCTTCTCTTAGATGGTTGACCTTACAGGGTCGGATGAGCACCATCTGCCTGGGTTTGGGATTAGAGTTTTCCTTCTCCTAGGATGGTTGCCACAAGGCTAGAGAGCCCATCCTGCCCTTTGACGCTCTTTGTCAGATGCTTCAGTTTTGACCTGTCTGGCATGGGAGACCCTACCAGTGGCTATTATGCCACTGCCAGCATAGCTCAAACTTCATTAGGGTACGCAAGCCTCTCTCCCACGACAAGGGGGCATCAATGGAAAGGGAACAATAACGTAACCTACTGAGTCCAGTTCCAGGCATCACAATTCAAGAAAGATATTGGCAAGCTGGAAAGAGTCCAAAGGAGGACAACTAAAACCTACAAGGAACAGTTGAGGGAACTGGATATGTTTAGCTGGAGAAGTGAAGAGATGATACGATGTGTGTATATATGTGCCTTCAAGTTCCCTGTCAACTTTTGATGACCCCATGCATTACATTGGGTTTTCTTAGGTAAGGAATACTCAGAGGTGGTTTTGCCGGTTCCTTCTAAAATAGAGTGTGCAGTACTTAACATAGTGGCCAGAAGGTGGCTCTCTTCAGATATACAGTACAGTAGATAAATATTTGGAACATGGCTATTACAAGGCTGAACAACAAATCTTTCCCCTTTGCAGTGGAATTCCAGAGCCAGGATCTATCAGTCCCACCCACATCTGGCCTGCATCAAGGAGACAAAAATTGAACTTCACACTGATGGAGTCATGTGAAGATTGTATATTAGTGAAATGCAACACTGTGCCACTGAATGTATAAACGTGAAATGCACAATTGCTGTGCTCAGTGCACACCTGCCTGTGCATTCCACAATGGCACCACATGCGCAACTCTGCTTCTGCAAACTTCAAGCAAATACGGACTTCCGCATGGGACATAAATGCCCAGCCGCTTCTGCACAAGTGCACGGACTGGCTTAGCCTTGTGTGAAGGGGTGGGGAGCGAGATTGGCCAAAAAGAGGATCGGCAGCCCTTTGCTGACTCCTTCTTCTGGGAACTCTTCCACTGCCACTGGGTGGTTGTCTTTACTTGTGAGGCTGTTTCTACCAATGCATCCCCCCAACTTTCCCCCCACAAATTAAGCCCCCTTTTGGTAGAGTGGTAAAACTTGAGGCATGGGGTGTTGCTGTTGTGTGCCTTCAAGTTGACACCAAGGTTTTCTTGGCAAGATTTGTTCAGAGCGGGTTTGCCTTGGCCTTCCTCTGAGGCTGAGTGCGACTTGCCTAAGGTTACCCAGTGAGCTTTCATAGCTGAGCAGGGATTTGAAGCCTGGTCTCGAGTCGTAGTCGAACACTCCAACCACTACGCCATACTGGCACGGGGAGGGCAACCGATAACTTCAAGCCACAGCAATAACAGCTTTTTGGAAAAGATGTATTAGTCTCATATAAAAACAACAACAGCAAAACTTTTCTGGTGTTAGAGTTCACAATGATATCCTAATTTGTTTTTAATAGTTTGTTTCAGCTTACAGAAAGTGCATAGGAAACAAATAAATAAACAGATCCCTCTACTCTTTCTAACCATACTCCCTGAGGAATACAGATCTTAATTTTATTTTTTAATTTAAATATTTATGCCATAGCCATATCAAGTGATCTCAGGGCAGCTTACAGATAGCATTAAAACAGATTAAACAGGTTAAAAACAATAAGATAATTTAAATAAGATAAAAACATATTAAATAATATGAGGTTGAAACATTTAAAAAATAAAATAAAAGTTTTCAAAACTATATACAGTATAACAGTCTTTGGGTTGAATTAATGAAGGTCCAAGTGAACAACCAAGTTCTAACTTGGAGCCTAAATGACGGTGAGTGTTGGCATCAGTTAGGCCTCCCGGGGGAAGACATTCCCCAATTGGGGTGCTGCGGCTGAGAAGCCCCTTTCCCATGTCCCAACACAGCATATTGGCCTCACTGATGAGACACAGAGGAGCCCTTCCCCAGCACATCTTAATCCTCGGGCAGACACGGATGGGGAGAGGCGCATCTTGAATTCAGACAGTAAACATGGTGACAACCAGTGCAATTCTTTTAAGACTGGCATTACAGGCTGTCTGTAGGTGCCTCCCATACATATATATGCGGTTTCAGTTATCCACAGCTGAAAAAATAGGGACACATACCATAGACTTGCTCTAGAAAATGCCTACAGAGATATCCTCTCTAGGAATCACTAGGTCCTCCAACACAACTCTATGGTATGTCTGTACCAGAAGCCCTACATTTTAATAGGGTTTGCTATTATCTGTGGTTTCACTTATAAACAGCAAGTCCAGGAAAGTGCCCCTTGCGAATACGGGGGGGGGCACCTGTATATGATATTCCAGTCAGCAGTTGAGCTGATGCATTTCGAACTAGCTGTAGGTTCCAAGTCTTCTTCAAGGGCAGCCCCACGTACTCCGCATTACAGTAGTCCTAAGACTTTTCCTGTGGTCTTCCTCTCTGGCAGGAAGTTCTTTGCAGTGGTCTACTGGCAGGCTTTTCTCCCCAGACTGTTCTTCCACAGATAAAGCCCCTCTCTCTGGCTATTTCTCTGCTTCTGACTCCTTTCTTGGAGATTCCTTCTTTGGCCTCCTTTCTCTCTCTCTGCTACCTTCTTCACTTTTCCTTCAACCTCACATTCCTATTCCTCATACACCGAGTCCTGGCTCACTGATACACAAAATATTTGCTTTCATTTTCTGTTCTCTGCAAGCCCCTTGCATTTTATGGGAAATTAAATTGAGCCACAGAACATTAATTCAGACGGAACCAGGGACCCTTTCACACTATACAATCATAGTACTTTATCATCAGTTTAGCTGCTGTGGCAACATCCCAGGAATGCTGGGATTTGTAGTTTAGAGAGGGTCATCTAGACTTTTTAGCCTCAGAACTCTAGTGCCTCCCCAAACTACATACCCCCAGGATTCTATAGGATGCAAGCATGGCAATGAATGTGGTGTGAAAGGACCACAGGTCTAAAAGGAAGGCACTCTAAAAATACCGGGAGCTTCACATTTGTAAACAGTTGATACATTTCAGCCTCTATATATCCTGACAAATTTACTGCTCTTTCCCAGGTGGGTACATGATAGGTTCGTCCTAAGGGTGCTGAAAGTGGAAAATGACTTGAAGGCACACACCACCACCAACAACCTTTTCGGCCCAGCCAATGTGAATGTATTTTGTTTTGTTTCTGGTAAACTGCAAAGCAGAAGTGATATATCCTGGTAGTCAGTAGATTGGCCCCATTTAGTGGGAACACTGAAATTAACACTGGAGGCAGGAAATATGAGAATGACATATTAAGCTCCAACCCTGACGCTAGCCCTCAATAAACTTGGATCCGCAGGCGGATCAGAAATATCCTGTAACTCACTCCGTGTAATGTTTGTCTGTATAAATCTGGGTGCACAAAAGTGAAAGAAATGAGGGTTAGGCTGCAAATGCAGGCGGGAAGCTATATTCAGACTGTTGGGTCAGAATCCATCCAAAATATGGTCCTTTTGGCCTGCATTCCTGGATCAGCCCCAGCTCATGTGTCTCTTCTGAAGAGTGGCATATGCCCTCAGGCAATTGAGGTCAGGTGCAAGAGGAAAACAGTGTCAGAAATCCCATTGCACAGTTCTCACTGCAATCCGTAACAGGGCTATATGAGCGCTGACTGCTCCTCTGGCATGTTAGAGGGTGGTGTTGGAATTCTGCCTATTTATCTATTGGCTGGGAATTATTTTTTTCATGGAGTCATGTGTCACGTAAACATCCGTGTCGCCTAAAGCAGCATATTTGTCCAGACATATAGTTACGACTTCAAGGGAGAACTAAATTTAGTGTGGCTTATAAATGTTAAAAGGAGAGCACTTCTTTGTTGCTATCGGCTTTGGTTCAGCTCAAGATCTTTTATACCCCAAGCACAGAAAAACATGCGCAACCCTTTTCTTTGTTCCACTTTAAGATGATATAGCTTGTGCAGGATGCTAGTCTGACTGGATAGGGCTTGATGTAAAGTTGTTCCTAAAAGTTCTTCATGTTTCAATTTGTTGTTATGTGCCTTCTAAGTATACTCCAATTTACGGTAACCCTATCCCAGAGCTTCCTTGGCAAGACTGATTCAGAGGTTTGCCATTAGCTTCCATTAAGGCTTAGAGAGAGTGTGGCTTGCACAAGCCCCCCCAGCCAGTGGGTTTCCATGGCTGAGCAGGGATTCGAACCCTGGTCTCCTGGAGTCCTAGTCCAACATGCAAACCACTACACCATGCTGGTTGTTCTTCCACTTTTGTAGTGTATTTCTTTAAAAAGCCATTATTCAGTTACTGACAGCAAGCATGGTGTAGTAGAGTGTTGAACTACAACTTCCGAGATCAGAGTTCTAATCTGCTCAGCCATGAAAATCCACTAGGTGATCTTGGGCAAGTCACACTCTCTCGGCCTCATAGGAAGGAACAGGCAAGCGCCCTCTGAACAATTTTTTCCAAGAAAACCTTGTGATAGGTTTGTCTTAAGAGTCAGAAATGGCGTGAAGGCACACAACAACATTGCTAGTGAAAATTAGTTAGAAACCTGGTGTCTTCCACCACAGCTCCTCCCAAAATGTGAACTGGCTCTGTCACTTGAACAACTACAAAGTTCATCAGCCTAGATACCTATTGGTCCCTTGCATGACTGAATTGTAAAAGCTGGTAAATACAGTAGACTGACAAAGCTGTTAGGTCCCCTTGGAGGTCAGTGGGCTTGCTTCTGAGTAGACTGGTAGAGATTTGTGCTATAAGGGATTGAACTGTTATTTAGGAAGTCTCGGGTTCAAACTCTCAGGTTGGTCACTCGCAGCCTCAGTTTCCCTGCTTTCCTATTTATGGTATGGGGGGATAGTACTACTGACCTACCTTGCATGGTTGTTTTAAAAGTTAGAGCTGGAGTGCAAGTGAAGCAATTTTCACTTTCTAAAATTTGACACAGGAGAGATAGCAGGCAAAGAATGTGCAACTATCTCCTTACACATACTTGGGCTTGGCTTCAACAGGGTGTGATTTGTTTTTTGTTTTTTTTAGAAAGTATGCCTTAGGCACTGCCCACAGTCATTTTGACCCGAATAGCAAGCCAAAAATGTTGGAAGGGTAAGCACAAATTTCACAAACAAGGATGCATGGAGATACAGGAATGGAGAAATATGGGATGGCAAGGACAGAGCCTTAAAAGGAAGGGAAAGAATCCAGAGTTTGGGGAACATTAATTTGTTAGCGCTGCTACCAATAGGAGAATTAGTTTATTAACAGCACTACTTCAAGTGAGAACAGAAACATTAATTTGCTATGCTAATCATTAATAACATGTTTACAGTGTGTATACTTCTAAATTAAAAACATAGTACATAGCTAAAAATTGCGATAAATAACACCAAAAACGTAAAGCGTCAAAATAATGGGTAAAGTTCACTACTGCAGCCTTAGAATGCCTTCTATGTAAAAATCACAACTGTTCCAAAATGTTGTTAGAAATGTTAATAAATGTGGGAGGACTACATTAATTTCTCTCCAGGTCTTCCAAAGCTCTGCAGGGAGTTTTATTATGAAGGGTCTGGAACAGACAAGATGGCTGAGGAAGGATTTAAGGAGGCATCGTGTTGGAAAAGCAACCATGGATTTTGCAGAGTGATTAAGAGAAGAGGCCGCAAAGGTGGTGATAAGAGAGAGGAACAGGCGTGCAGTGAAAGCTCCGATAAGCAACCATGCTTGTGTGTTCTAAACACAGAATTGTCGTCTTCTTTGTTAAGAAAGCGATCCAGGCACAAGCCAATTTCTGAGACTCATTTTAAAAGATTTCTAATTCCCCCAAATAAAGAGATAAACCAGGGATATAAACTTTAGGAGATAAACTAGGGATCTCAAAAGGCTCTCCAGGTGCTGGAGAACTCCCAGCAGTCCCTGCTAGCAACCAACAGCAGGGAATGCTGGGGGCTACAGTCCAACATCTAGGAGACTCCCTCCCTTCAGAATTGTTTTACTTTACTGCAAATTTGAGCGAAACTCACACAATGTAGTGAATTGTGTGGGTGTATATGTACCCTCAAGTTGTCTGTCAACTTGTGGCAACCACATGAATTTCATGAGCTAGGAATCTTCAGAGGTGGTTTTGCCAGTTCCTTCCTCTGAAATACTGTGCAGCCTGCAGCACCCGATATCCCTTGGCAGTCCTTCTGGGCCAGGGGAAGATTCTTCTTTTTGGACTGCCACTCCCATAATCCCCCAGTCAGAGCACCTTGTGTGTGTACATGTCTTCAAGTTTCCTGTTGACTTATGGCAACCCCATGAATTTCACAGGTTTTTCTTAGGCAAGGAATACCCAGAGGCGGTTCTGCCAGTTCCTTCCTCTGAAATAGAGCCTACAGCACCTGGGGTTCCTTGGCGGTCTCCCATCCAAGCAAGGCTGACCCTGCTTAGCATCCAAGATCAGCTAGGATCTGGTGCCCATACCTCATCTGATTTTGGCAGGTGTTAAGTACTTTACACAGAACACCAGGCAGAGCGAGGGAAAAATCTGACCAGAAATTCTGGAGGAGCTGCCAGTCAGAGATGCCAAGACTAGCCTAGATGGGCCAGCAAGGTCTGACTCAGGAGATGGCAGTTGCGGGATACAAGTTCTTATTACAGCAAATCTTAGAAAAGTAAATAATAATTGTGAGGCTGATGATAAAAGATTAGAAAAAATTCTGGGCATCACAAAACTGCACCTGGAGTATCCTCTTTTAAAGGAGAAAGTAACTAACAAAGTAAGCAAGTGTATTTATTTATTTAATGTATAAGCTGCCTTTATCCTGATGTGGGACCCAAGGCAGCTCATAAAAAGCATCTCTAGTTACATCTAAAGCCAGTCAGTTTAATCCTCCAGCCTGGCAATGGTTTTTTTGGCAGACTCTTCCTCTTGGGACTTTCTTTGTCATGTTTAAAGTTGGAGAGATCTTTCGCCAACACCAAACACGCCCTTCATAGACCTATGGTATCCATCCTCCCTCATCAGAAATAATTCCCAGTGAGGTTTTTTTTAATGAGACCTCTGCCCAAGTAAGCTTATGGTGCTTACAGTCTAAATTATATGTCTTTTTCTTTCTTTTTTAATTTATAATTTTATAAAAAAAAAAACATTTCCCATGTATAAGAAAATCAACCGTTGTCCCATAAGAAACTTTTACAAGATAATTATATCTTTTTGTCAAATGTATTTCTTATACTCTGAGAATGGGATCCTAAATCATGACTAAAATATATGTAAATCATCTGTTGTAAAGTTAGTGATATAAAGTGGAGTAGATGGATGATTATTTATCATCAAGAGTGGCAGGGTGAGAAGTTTTATGAAGTTATGGTGTTATATCTTTCTCATTGGAATGGATAAAAGTTTTACTAGTTATTGAGAAAGGTATACAGTAAATAGTAAATGCATGAGAAACTGAATTCTATGTCTAACAGTCAATGGGATTTACCCATGAACGGGCTCACTCTTTCACTCCCTTCCCAGCCATCCTATTTTCTTCCCAGCCTCAAAACTGGTAAGTAAAGGATTGGGAAAAATTGAGGCTGTTCTTAACAAATCATTATAATAAAAATTAAATAATGTGGAACTGAGGATGGAGAGGGAGAATTAGTCAAACAGAGGATGGCAGTGATGATCCATAGACCATACAAGAAACATGAAGGGAGTCCATACTAGTCTGCATTTGTGTTGGCAGGAAGTCAGTTATTGTTAAGTATTAACTTATTGTTTATTTTATTAGTTATAGTATCCTAAAATGTATTTACAAAATTAAAGTTAAATCACATTTTAAATAGCGAAGCTGGAATATCCTACAAGATTAGATAAAACGAACGGAATTAGGTGGTTAAGTTTCTATGATGATGGTCTGATTTTTCTGGCTTTTGATGCATGATTTTCCCCCCTTTGTTGCACACAAGTATGGAACGAAAAAAGGGTAAGGTCCTGCAAAACCTATCTAACAAAGTCACTAATAGGTGCAAACGCTTTGGTACCACCGGGCAGGTGGGCTTGGTCTGATCCTAAACAGGGACTGCCCAACCCATCCTGCCTGGTGGCAGCGGCTCAACTCCCCCGAGGACTCTATTTCCCAATATCCAGTTATGAGCCACGCTGTCCTTTGTAGGAGCATTAAAAAACACCAGCACCAGAGGAAAAGAAACCCGATGCGGGAACACAACTTTATTGAAACCAACGAACAGAAACACCTGCCACGGGTGGCAACTCGTTCGGGTCACTTCTTTCTCCCGAGGAGGAGACTTTTTCCTCTTGGCGATAACTCCTCTGTCCTCCTCCCATCCGCAGCCGAGGCCTCCGATGGCTCGACGGGGCTGGGGGGTCCCGCTCCTTCCCTCCCTCTCCGGTAAAGTCTCCAAAACCTCCCCAACGGGGGAGGCGAACCAGCAGAACCAGAACCAGGCCGAGGCCCAACGATGTCCTCCTCCTCCTCCTTCCTTCCTTCCTTCCTCGAGGGCGGCCAGCCCCGACGGCTGGGACGGGCGGCCCCTTCCTCCCTCCCTGCCTGCCTGCCTCCTTCACTCGGCCGGGGCGGCTCCCCTGGCCGGTCCGGGGCCGTCGGGCCTTGGGGCGGTCTCGTCCTCCTGGGCGCCGCCGGGGCCTCGTTCGAGGGCGATGGGCACCAGCCGCTCCTCGGGCTGCGGGAGGGCCAGGCGGGGGGCGCGGAGGCGGAGGCGGCCCTGCTCGGGGGCGAAGGCGCAGCGGAGGGCCCGGAGGTCGGCGTCGTCGGGCAGGAGCAGCTCCTTGCGCACCTCGCGGTACTCGTGCGAGAGGCAGCCGTCGGGGGCTTGGCTGCGGCGCTCCCGCTTGGCGCTCACCGTCAGCCGCCGGCCCGCCACCTTCACCGACAGCTCCTCGGGCGCGAAGCCCGACACGTCCAGGCTCAGCCGGTAGCAACCCTCCTCCTCCCCCTCCTCCTCCGCCGCCGCCGCGGCTGCCGTCGGGGAAGGGGGAGAGGCCACTCCGCCGGGGCCCGGGCGAGCCTTCGGGGGGCCGCCGTCGTCGACCCAGCAGCCCAGGCGCGGGTAGGCGTCGACCAGCACCAGCCGCATCTTCTCCATCTCGTCCAGGTGGCTCTGGAGGTCGGCCACCAGCCGGTCCAGCAGGCTCCGCGGGGGGAGGCCCACCGGCACCAGCTCCACGCCCTCCCGCCCCCCGGCCCCCCACGGCGGGGAGGGCCACCAGGAACAGGAGGGGCGGCCCCAGCGGAGACGCGCCTCCCGGGAGTAGCCCCCCGACGCCATGGGGGCGAGCCGCTGTCGGGCCTCTCCGGGCAAGGCTGGGCTGGACCCGGGCCGGGCTCTGGAGGAGGAGGAGGAGCAGGAGGAGGAGCTGGGCTCGGAGTCAAAGCCGGAGCGGCCCCAGGGAGGAGGCGGGCCCGAGAGAGCGCCGCGTGGCCGCGCCCTCCAAAGTTGCAAGAAGCGGTGGCAAGCCTTTTGCTACTCTTTGCAAGCGCAGCAGCCTCCCTCGGCCAGCAAAGTTGCAGGAGGCGATTGTAAGCCTTTTGCTACCCTTTGCAAGCGCGGCAGCCTCCCTGGGCCAGCGAAGTTGCAAGAGGCGGTGGCAACCCTTTGCAAGCGCGGCAGCCTCACTGGGCCAGCAAAGTTGCAAGAGGCGGTTGCAACCTTTTTGCACCCCGTTGCAAGCGCGGCAGCCTCCCTGGGCCAGCAAAGTTGCAAGAGGCGGTTGCAACCTTTTTGCAACCCTTTGCAAGCGCGGCAGCCTCCCTGGGCCGGCAAAGTCGCAAGAGGCGGTTGCGACTTTTTGCAACCCTTTGCAAGCGCGGCAGCCTCCCTGGGCCAGCAAAGGCGAGCAGCCCTTGGGCGGTGCCCGCCCAGGGGCTGCTTGTCTTTGCTGGCCCAGGGACCCTCTGCAAATAGCCTGGGTGGCCCAGTCCCTCAAGACTGAAGGTTTAAAACCCTCGTCCTCGTCACCACTACCACCTGATGATGATGATAATATTGTACATAGATTTTCCTTGGGTTCTTTTAATGCTGTGAGACCATGTTCTGGAAGAGTTTACTTCTGACATTTCACCTGCATCTGTGGGTGGCATCTTCAGAATTCTCTGAAGATGCCAGCCACAGATGCAGGCGAAACGTCAGAAAAACTCTTCCAGAACAAAATAACCCAAGGAAAATTTATGGATGCCAGCCATGAAAGCCTTCGACTTCACAAAATTAATACATTTACACTATCCCTGAAAACTTCCCTTAGAGATAGTGGAGGGGAAAGGAAGACTTTTCTCCTGCTTCTTGCTGCAAGTTTGTGGCTGGAGCAGATTGAATGGCAATGCGCAGGCCAAGCCAACCTTTGCCTTGGCTCCAAACATGTGGCTGCTCCACTGCAGGGAGGAGGTGGCCCAGGCAACTTTCCAGCCTTCGCAGACCCCCTGTGAGGGCATTGTGGACCCCTGGGGGTCCTCAGACTGTTAAGGTCTATCTGGGTAACAAAAAATGGAGGCTCAAGGTCGGTTCAACAGATGGCTTTATTTGCTAGCAAAAACGACACAGGGGGATCATTCCTGCCAAATTGTGTTCCCTGAAACAAGGCACACATCTTTTTATTACAGAGAAACAAAACCTAAAAATCTAAGGCACTGCACATGTGTATTATAATGGTCTCCAGTCAGACCTTTTTGGAACAGAAATCATTTGTCAGTTCTATGTGTTTTCTTATTTTGATACCTTAGGCAGCCGAACTGGGCAATGCGCCCAAAAGAAGATAACCCTTGCCTAGGTTAAATGAATGAACTATTGTGTACTAAATTTAGCTAGCAGGGAAGACCTTGTCTTTGATTTCAGAAGACAAACCATATTATTTTTCCAAGCACAGCATACTATAACAAGCATTGGTTATTTATCAATATAAACTATATCAGAATCTTCACTAAATTTCATTTCTCCAAATGCACATCATTTCTTGTAACGGACTTAATATATTTTACCTGTGTCTTTAGCTTTTTGTTTTTCCAGGCATAGCATCTTATCTATGTGTCTGGGCTTCTGGTCTACCTGGAGCAAGTACAGTTCTATTTCTCAGCTTTCTCTGACACAGACATATTTTGGCAGACTAGGTCTTTTTCTTTACAGACTCAATATAACAAACTTTTGGTTAATCAATACAGACAAACCCTCTCAAGACTACAGGTTAAGAACCCACTGGGCTAGCATTTTGGAGATCCCAGGGTTTTGTTGGGCTTTTTTGCATATGACTGGAGACCAGGGTTCAATACCCATTGCCCAGCTATGGAAACCAACTGGGTGGTCTTGGCCAAGTGACACGCTCTCAGCCTCCAAGGAAGGCAAAGGCAAACCTCCCCTGAACAAATCTTGCTAAGAAAACCCCGTGATAGTCTTAAGGTCACCATTTAAGTCGGAAACGATTTGAAAGCATGTAAGACAACAGGGTTTGGGGCTTTTTATTGGCAGTCAAAGTGTTAAAAAGCAGGTCCTTTCCCCCTCTCCCTTGAAGTCTTTGGGACTTTTGCAAATGAGAGACTTGGACGTTTTGTTTGTGTTTTTTTCCCGGGTGGGGGGGGGAATGGAAGAGGAGCAAGTTTGCAGAGACCCCTGAGCTGTAGAGTGGGATGCAAGGACAGTGTTTGCGAGAACTTTTGTCCCACTTAGAGATGTGAAGGCTGGGGAGGAAAAAAAGAAAAAAAATCAGGAAAAAAGTTTTTTCCCATTTTTTCCCCTGAAGCCTTTTTTGTGTGTTTTTTCCCCAAAAAAATGAAAAAAGGAAGAAAATTAATTATGAAATGTTTTATTTTAGCATAATGAGTAAAATCTTTAAGACAATAAAATCTTTAATATACTAATATACTAATTGTGATAATTTTATGCCAAATCAAATTGTACATAGTTATATTTTATGTTCGTAAAATAACAGTGACTTTCAATCTGTAAACAGTTCAATTTTTCCAAAAATTTCCATTTTTTCTGAAAAAAATAAAAAAACAGTTTTCCCCCATGGTTTCAAAATTTCCAGAAAGGTTACATCTCTAGGACCCCCATGTCCCCACCCCCTTCCCAGCTATACAGCATTTATGATAAAGCATTAATTAAAAACTCCTTTCACACAGAAAACATATCCTTGCATCTGCTAGATTGCTTTGCAAATAGCAAATTGCTTGCCGTTCCTTGCAAAGCAAGCACTTTTTGCAGTGAATGTCTCAGGCTTTATATACCAATGGCACCTAGTATTATTTCAGCTGTATTATTATTGAAAAGGCCATCTTGCCTTTTGAAAAAAAAAATTGCAGCAGATTCAGCAGGACGCAGAAAGCAATACTGGGGTGAGGGTTACCTATTCCATTTGCAAGTAGTTTCTTCCAGCTGCATTTTTACTTTTGTTATAAATGCTTGCCTACCTTAAATCTTAATTAAGCCAGGTGATTCTTCCAAGAAATAGGCAGACACAAGCCCATGATCCAAGCAACACAACAGCTGTTGTCTTTTATTTACAATTTGCAAATTGGGCCCTCACCATGCTCCTTCCAACACCCTGAACCTCTAACCACCCACTCCCTCCTCTTCCCAGTTTAATGTTCCTGCCTTCTCTCTGATTAGTAATATCTTATTTTCTAAGAGGACCGTCGCCTCCCAAAAATTGTACTCTACGGTGAACTCGCTACGGGTCAGCGTAAGAGGGGCGCTCCAAAAAAGCGATACAAGGACTCCCTGAAACAACATCTCAGGCTCGGCCAAATTGATCACCAACAATGGTCCGCCCTGGCCTCACATCGGGAGGCATGGAGCCGCACTATCCACAATGCTGCAGCCTTATTTGAGAACTCACGCTGAACAAGTCTTGAAGAGAAACGACAACGCAGAAAGAATCACAAGCCTGAAACATCACCCAAGGAGACCTTCTGCTGTGCTTTCTGCTACAAGACTTGTTTATCTTGGATTGGCCTTTTTAGTCATCAACGTGCTTGCAGAAAGTGTGGGATGAGTCCTTCCTGAATCTTCATTTACAAAGAAAAGCCAGAGAGTGTGTGTGTGAGAGAGACTAACTTCTATAGGATAAGCATTTCCCCCATGTCTAGCTTCTACAAGAATAAATTTGTTGACAGCATATGGCTAAACTATGAGAAGCTAGTCTGTTCGCTGGCAGTGTATGTCTGTGACAGATATAGCTGTGTGTGAACAGGAAGCCTGAGAGAGAGGGGCCCCTGGTACTTGCTAGGCTAAGCATATATTGCTCTTATCAGCGTATTTGATTTGATTCCTGGAACTCAGACAGAATCGATGGTTCTCACACTATGATCTCTGTGCACGCATGTCGACATGTACACACACATACCGTCAGACACCCCCCCATATCCATGGAACCAATATCAGTGGTTTCAGTTATCCAAGGGACATAAATAGGGGATGGCTGATTTGCTTGCAACAGAGATCCCTCTATACGAAGGAGGAGGAATACGAACTATTCCGAAAAAGCAACTATTTGCAGCACTGTGACCTGTCTTAATGGTCAAAAGAGTCACCCTAAACTTCACATGCCCCCTAGCCAAAGTGGCAGCTGTTAGATATTTATTCGCACATTTTAAATCTGCTGCCTCCAATTTTTTTAAAACAGTTTACTGTGGTGCACACATACAATATTTTGTATTTACAAAAAAGAAAAGAAAAAGAGTGTAAGATTGGCATTTTATCAACTTACTGGACCTTTGCTTAGCCAAAAATCCAATATGGCAGCAGCAGGCACGTTCCCTGTTTGCTAGCCCTGCCCCCATGTTCATCCAGCCAATCAGATTACGCTGTCTGGCTGCAGCAATGCCACTGCAACTGTCCTAACGATTGCACATTTGCATGCCGTTCAGAGCTTTTTAAAACTCAAGACTTATTGATGTGAATGTTCATTTGTATAGATCGTCTTCCGTGCAACTGCTATTTGGATTATTTTCACCATATAGACAAGCCCTGAGACTTAAGCATTTAGTTCAAGAAAGGAAGGTGCAGTAAGAAAGCCTGCCATGCTGCTGTCATGAGTTGTACATATATATTTGTGTGTGTGTGTGAGAGACACACTGCTGTGAAGAACCCAGTTAAGTAAGAAATCCACTCACTTCCTAAAGAGGCTACCCAAAGCCCTCTTCATCTGCCTGTGGTTGGCTGCGCACAAGCCATGATGCCACAATTGTGGTGACATCACCATGCAGAGTCTTGCTCCCAGAGAAGTCTTGGCATAAGCAAAAACTGGCTGAAAGGATCTCCACAAAGAGGGAAGAGTTGGTGTGCGGATTCTCCCCAATCTCTACACAGGTATGGTAGGACAGGCCAGAAGTACAGAAGTCACTGGGGGGGATCCCCATTGTGCCAGCCTCAGCTTACTTCCATTGCTGCAACTGAGTTCAAAATGCAAAAGTCATTTCCACTCCGTTGGCTCAGCAGGGGGAAAGGAGAGGAGGGATGAAATTTTGCCCTTCCCAGGAGGCTCCGGCAAAAGCAAACCACGGCCGCCTCTCCTTGCTTGTCTGTTCTCCGTAGTTCATAACTTTTGCCATCCTTTGGAAAGTATAGATTTACTACTGGAGAGATTAAAAGAAGTTAGAGGGTTGGCTAGATTTAAGATTGCTAAGCAAAATATAATGATAACAAAAAATATGGAAAAAGAGGATAAAACAAGTCGGATTTTAACACTAAGAAAAAGGCTAAATCCCTAGGTATTACTATGACAAATATGAATTGTGTACTATTTCAGAATAACTCTGTTAAGACATGGAATGAAATTAAAAGTGATCTGCAAAGGTGGGAGAAATTAAATATGTCACTGCTGGTGAGGAATTTCAGTGATAAAGATGAGTGTTTTGCCTAGAATGTTCTTTATATTCCAAACAATAGTAATTTTGACTAATGATGTGCCATTTAAGCAATGGCAGAAGGATTTGTCCAAGTTTATATGGCAAGGGAAGAAACAGAGAATTAAATACAAAGTTTGACAAGATCAAAAACAAAGAGGGGGATTGGGTTATCGGCTTTGAAACTGTATTTTTTGTATGCTTTGGTTGAAAGACTATCGTAGTTTGTGTTGCATAATAAAAGATGATTGGAGTTAGAAGGACATGACCCAAGGTTTGCGGGGGGGGGGCATAGATCTTTATGGTATGATAAAGCTAACGTGAACATAGATTGTTGTAATCATTTTTTTATGTGCCTTGTTAAGAATATGGAACGGTATAAACTGAGGTTGTGCCCTAAGATGACTTTGTGGGTCTCAACACAAGACACTTTTTAATAGAAAGGAAACAACAGCAAAAGAAAGATTGATAACTTACCAAGATCTTTTGGAGTCGGATCAGGAGGAATATAAAATTAAGTCGAATGAAAAATTCTTGTCATAGGGCCATAGTTTTCACAGATTCTCTTACTGACAAATAGTTGAAAAATTTAAGATGGATAAAAGGACGTATGATTTTGAACAAAACAAAGCAGAATTTTAATTACAATTATGTTTCAATGATGACTGATAACATTTATAAACTGTTAACATTTGATATGGTAGAGGGACAAGTTAAAGATTTACTGTATGATAAAATGAACTCATTATTTTGGATATAACATACAGATGGAACAATGGGAAAAGATGTGGTCAAGGAGGTCAAAAATTGTATGGCATGATCTTAAGGAAACATGTTATACAAAAATGTACTGATGGTATATGACCTCAGAAAAATTGGCTAGAATGCATAAAGATGTTCCAAATGTATGCTGGAAGTGTGACCAACATGTTGGGTCATTTTATCATATGTGGTGGACATGTGAGAAACCTAAAAGGTTTTGGATCATTATCCATAGTTTAGTACAGAAGATATTGAAGGTTAATATTCAATTAAAACTGGAAATGTTTTTATTGGGAGTGATGAATGAGCAACTAGAAAAGAAATATGGAGTATTACTCTGATATGCTCAAAAATGGAAGAGTGCAACAATACTGTATTTTGGCAAAAACCGAAAAGCACAGATATAGGATGGGTGACACCTGACTTGACAACAGTACACGAGAAAGGGACCTAGGAGTCTTAGTGGACCACAAGCTGAACATGAGCCAACAGAGTGATACAGCAGCTAAAAAAGCCAATGCGATTCCAGACTGCGTCAATAGGAGTATAGTGTCTAGTTCGAGGGAGATAGTAGTACCAATTTATTCTGCTTTGGTCAGACCTCACCGGGAATTCTGTGTCCAGTTCTGGGCACTGCAATTCAAGAAAGATATTGACAAGCTGGAACGTGTCCAGAGGAGGGCGACCAAAATGATGGGAGGTCTGGAAGCCATTATGGCCAATGAGGAGTGGCTTAGGGAGCTGGGTATGTTTAGCATGGGAAAGAAAAGTTTGAGGGGTGATAAGATAACCATGTTTAAATATTTGAAGGGATGTCATATTGAGGATGGGGCAAGCATGCTTTCTGTTGCTCCAGAGACTAGGACACGGAGCAATGGGTTCAAACTCCTGGAAAAGAGAGTCCACCTAAATCTTAGGAAAAACGTCCTAACAGTAAGAGCTGTCTGGAATGCACTGGTGCCTGGGAGCGTGGTGGAGTCTCCTTTGCAGAGGCTGGTTGGCCATCTGTCAGGAATGATTTGATTGTGTCTTCCTGCAAGGACTGGATGGCCCTTGGGTCTCTTCTAACGCTTATGATTCTATGAATACCAACAAAAGAGGACTTGATATTAAAAATGAATTACTGTATTTCATCGAAATGGACAAACTGTCCTCTTTGATGAGAGAAAAATCACTAGTGACATTTTTGAAAGAGTAGTAGAATAATATGATAACTGTGGGGTTTGATAATTAGTAGTTTTGGTATAGTAAAAGAAGTATGAAGTAAATTATTAGCTGGAGAAGTAAGTTTTGTGTTGTTTGTACATTAAGACTTATAACCACCGTAAAGAAAGCTGGAAGTCATTGCAGATGCTTTCTTTTTGTTTATGGCTGTATCTTCTTTTTTCTTCTTCTTTTCTTTCTTTCTTATTCTCTCTTTCATGTTTATATTTTATATAACATAACAATGCTTTTGTATATCCATATAGTGTCCCCCTTTTTCTATATGTATAGTATCTGTATAGGCAGACATATAGGAGATTATCAGACACAGCAAAAACTGTGTCAAAAGATTTTTTGTGTGTGTTCCTCCGCGTCTGATAAAATTAAATTCAATAAATAAATAAATAATCTCCATATTCAATCTTTTTATCATCTGAGTTTCTAACAGTTTTTAATTGATTGATTGTGTTCTGCATCTCTTATGCTGGTCTATGATTGCAATAAAAGCACTTACTTTTCTCTTTTCTTTTTATGTATATGGTTATATTTTTAAAAAATGTATTTGGAAAATAATAATAATAATAATAATAACATGGAAGAGTGGTGCCAAGGCTGTAACATAGTGAAAGAAAAATGCAACAATTAATACCCTATGTTTACACTAATTTGCATTCTAATTATGCAACGTGCACAATTAGGGTAATTTGCAGTATATAGCAATTATATACCCAGATCTGAGGACGTTTATACAGCACTCCTACCAGTAAATGGCCGTGTGTGTGTGTGTGTGAGCTGCAGCAGCTGAAAGGTTGGTTTTCAGGGGTGATTGTTGGCCATGGTTGGTCAAGGGTTCCAAGCGCAGCGGCCACCAAAGAACTGGGTGATGCAGACACCAGTTGTTTGTGTGTCTGTGCAACCCACACACAACATGCCCACCTTAGTCAATGGTGGGGAGACGAGTTGCCCCAAAGTGCTGGCATGTGGGGAGATTGTCTCACTGCATTGGGGGACTTCTGAGGGTATCTCTCTGAACCTCCAAGTGGGACAGGGGTGTTGGCCTAAGCACTAATGCCTGCTGTTTGCCCCTTGTAGGATGGAAACCTTTGAAGACCATGCTTGGTGCTCCCACAGTTATCAGAGTGGGGAGGAGGATTACAACGGAGGAGACGAACCCCACCATGACCCCCAGTTGGCCAAGGTGAGGTCCCGGAGCAATCGCCGCTCCTGCCGCCGCTCCTGCCGCCGCTCCTGCTGCCGCTCCTTCCTGGTGGATGAGCTGGACATACTGATGGATGAGGCGGCCACCACCATCCAGGCTGCCTATCGGGGTCACCTGACACGGAAGCGCCTCATGTCTGAGCACGCTGCCGCCTCCACTATTCAGAACGCCTGGAGGCGCTTCATCACTCGGGAGTACATGGCCCTCCAGCGGGACCAGGTGCCCTCGTGGCAGGTTCATGGGCATCGAAGGCGAACCCCCTCCTTGGCCTCCTTGGAGGACACGAGAAGACCCCGGGGGCCGTTCCCGAAGGATAGGGAGCATGCCGCTCTGGTCATTCAGGCCCACTACCGTGGGTACGTGACCCGGCGGGCCTTCTCGGAATGCAAACGGGCAGCCGTCACCATCCAAGCCCACTGGAGGGGCTACCGCACCAGGCAGGACTTGGCCCACAGAGCACAACACACGTACCCTCGTGGCAACCAAGAGGGAACCTATTACACCCACCCCACCTATGTGCCTGGCAGCTCTGGGTGGGTGGGCCCCTATCCTCGGAAGCATTGGCGCAAAGTCATGGTGGGAGACCCCGAGGAGTGGGTGAGCAAGGGGGCCCGGGCCCAGCCACCAAAGCGGGAAAGGGAGCATGTGGACCCTGCCCAGCTAAAGACGTGCCCTCAGTGCGGGAGGTGCACCAGTGTCCGTGTGCTGGTAGGGGTGGGCAAGGGCCCGCCCTCTGAGTCGGAAATGGATGACAGTGAGTGTGAGGGCCACGCCACTCGCCCACTTTCTGCCAGGCAGAAGAGGTCGCCCTCCAAGGCCATGCAGAGCCAGGGACTGGCCCCTAGGTCTCATGCTTACGGGGCCCACGTGACCTACCAGGCGAGTTCCAGATCGTACTACTCTAACACCCAGCATGTGGTGACTGAAGACCAGCCCCGGAGACAAGGCCGAGACCCCCGAGGGTTACCCCAGCAGTACTCCACAGGGTACATGTCCACCCGGGTCACCCGGGACCGGAACACGACCCGGAGTTTCTCCTCCACCAGCCTCCAGCAGCAAGGAGCCCCGAGCCCGGGCACCTCTGACTGGATTTATGAGAATTACTGCGCCCGCCGGATGGGTGAAGGCCAGAGACGGGTGTTCAAGACGAGGAAACAGCTGTGGCAAGTGGCCCGGGCCGCCACTCTCATCCAGTCCTTTTGGCGGGGCTGGAAGGTCCGGCAGGCATTAGCTGTCCAGCATGCCGCCGCTACCAGGATCCAGTCAGCTTACCGTGGGTACAAAACCAGAATCTACCTCATACAGGCGGGAGTGCTGAGTGAAGGCGATACGGAGTGAAGATGCTTTAGATGGACAGTGTCCTGTTGTGGCCAGAAGGAGGAATCGAGGGATGAGTTGCCGTGTCACTGGATGTCTCTTCTAACCCCCTTTCCTGACGCCCCCGCAGGACAGAACAGGCTTACATCTTGATAAATTAATCCTGATTGAAAGTGCCTCTGAGAGTTGTCAAGCTAACATGGTAGAAACCCATCACTGTTTCAGGTTTGCATAAGAAGTTAAGATAAGCTTGGCTGGATCCAGCACTGGGTTGCCAAAGTGGCCATCCACAGGCCAACGGCATATCCTCCAACATTTTACAGATGGAAACAGGGACACCTGTGGCCAAGCAACTTCAGAGTGTGGTCAAGGTGGTAAAAGTTATGAGTGATTAAGAACACACAAGCTAGAAGATGTTGTTGTATGTTGTGAAATGTTCTAGACCAGTGGTTCTCACATTTTGCTCCTTCAGGATGTTCTGGACTTCAGCTCTGACCATAAATGGATGTTGGCCAAGCATGCTGAGGCTTCTGAGAGCTGAAGTCCAAAAAACTGGGAGAACCAAAGTTTGAGAACTATTGTTCTAGACCCTAACAGCAGTATCCCCTTCCCCTTCCCCTTCGGCTTCACACCACAGGTTTGCACAACCAGGCACATGTTCTGCACTGCTTTAGGTTTTGCTTTGCCTTGTGAAATCTGGGTAAGAGCCAACCCCTGCTCTCTAGACCTGAGTGCCTGCACACACTCTTTCCCTGGATGGCTGGATGCTTCCGGTGGATGGCCATCTGCCGGGAATGCTTTGATTGGGTACTCCTGCATGGTGGGGGGTTGGACTAGATGGCCCTTGGGATCTCTTCCAACTCAATGATTCTATGATTCTTTTGTTATAAATGCTTACCAATGTTAGATCTTAATTAAGCCAGGTGATTCTTCCAAGAAATAGGCAGACACAAGCCCATGATCCAAGCAGTGCAACAGCTGTTGTCTTTTATTTACAATTTGCAAATTGGGCTCTCACCACAATCTTTGGCAAAGGAGGTGAGAAGAGAGAGCACCACCCCAAAAATCCCTCCTCCTTATGCCAGGTGATAAGGCTCTTGCAGTTTACAATCTTACCCATGATGCTCTAACCACCCACTCCCTGCTCTTCCCAGTTTCGTGCTCCCCCTTCTCTCTGATTAGTAATATCTTATTTTCTAAGAACGTTAGACACTAAATTCTATAGAATGAGCAGTTCCCCCATGTCTAGCTTCTACAAGAATAACTTTGTTGACAGCATATGGATAAAATATGAGAAGTTAGTTTGTTTTCGCCAGCAGTGTATGTCCGTGACAGATATAACTGTGTGTCAACAGGAAGCCTGAGAGAGAGGGGGCCCTGGTACTTGCTAGGCTGAGCATATATTGCTCTTATCAGCATATTTGATTTGATTCCTGGACTTAGACAGAGTCTATATTTCTCACACTTTGAAAAAAAAAGTTTTGCTCACACATGTTTATATTACAAAAAAATAGCTCTGAATTTAGCTGCTTGCATAAAGTGTTTTTCAGTTATGTATCTCAGTTGCACATAATTTGTTTCAGCTGTAATACTACTTTGAAGAAAGGTACTTACATGTGTATTATTTTATCACCAAAAAATGGCAGTGAATTTCATTGGGTACAAAATCAGTGCTTTTAAGCTACATATAATAGCTGCATATTCCTTGAATCTGAGGACATTTTTTAAGGGAAAAATCTTTTTTGTTTTTGTTTAAAAGTGTTCATATTCTAAAAACAACAATTATACACAGCGACTAGCATTCTGCTGGGAAGTTTCATCATTATAAGCCCGTCTATGATGGCATTAAGTTAAATTGTGCCATTGCATTGTGAGCCTGGATTGGGGCCTGTGTGTCTGTCTAAAATGAATTCCAGCATCCATTTTAGAGCAGACCAACTCACTGAAGAAGCCCCCTCCTCTCCTGCTTTATATCTAAAGAATTTCTGTCTGACACCTGCAAGGACAAGAAGGAACAAACAGTCTTTCTTGAAACAATGGGAGCCTTCTAGACATATCAATATGACTTTCACGCTTGCCATGAAATGTAGGGAGGTAACGTCTGACTTGCATCTCTAAGACTTCTTCACCAGTGCCAAGTACAGTTGTTCCTCCACATTCACGGATCTGGCATTCATGGTTTTAAGTATTCACGGCTTGAAAATATTCTTTAAATATAATAATCCAAGAAGCAAACCATGATTTTGTCATCTTATATAAGGGACACCATTTTGCTATGCCGTTGTACATAATGGGACTTGAGTATTCACGGATTTGGGTATTCATGGGGGCCCTGGAATCAAACCCCAGCGAAAGTGAAGGGACAACTGTATTTCTAAATGTCCTTCATGTCTGCCAAAATGTCTGGATAGTAAAAACTTTCCCCAGCATGAATGCATGGATTTTTAAAAAATCCATACATTCTTTAGGTACATAATTAGAACTGGCACTAGGGAGCCATAGCAACCATGATGAAAAGATGTATTTTGCAAGCTAGCAAGAGTATGCATATAAAGGTCTGGTTCTATGATAGTTGGTCATCTCTTCACTTGAGGGCACCATATCTGAACAGATATATTTTTCTATGATAGCTCGAGCTTTTGTATTTTACCTTTTGACTTAAGTCTATTTTGCTGATTGACTTCTTTCTCTGTTCTGTAATAAAACTCCTGAACCAATAAACGCTGGTTGTCTAATTTACCTACCTATTATTGAGCTGAGCTGTCAGCTTTTAGGAGAGTGAGGCGACTGCATGATGTTTGTATTCTGAAGAGGAAAGCAGAGCGTGGCATTGGGGCCACTGCGTACCTTCGAACTGTCTAGATTCGGCAAGGACACTCCTGGTTACTCCTCTGCTATCCCACTTTTCAAGCTTCTTCTTAAATGTCCTAGTTTCACTTCTCACTTTCCCCCCTTTTCCTCAGCTTACTTCTATTGCTGCAAACCGAGTTTAAAATCCAAAAGGATCTTGTAGCTCCACAGGTGGGAGGGAGGGGTCTGCATGTTGCCCTGCCCAGGAGGCTCAGGCAAAAGCAAACCGCTGGAGCTTCTCTGAGCTTGTCTGTTCTTCCTCATTAATGACTTTTGCCATCTTGACCACACTCTGAGGTTGCGTGGCCAGTTTGTATTCATGAAATGTTGCAGGGTATGCCATTGTGCAGCAGTGCCAGCAGCATAGCTGTTGTGAAAGGTCCCAATGCACAGTAAGGGTCCCATTGTCCAAGAAGACAACTTGTGTAGCACCCCATTGTGCATTTCACTAGGATGGTTGCATATTGTGTCAGTGAAGTAGCTACAGTTGGACCATAGTATCTGCAGAACCAATATCTGTAGCTTCACTTATCTGTGGGACACAAAACAGGAACTCATACTGTTAGCAGTGGGGAGAGAACTGAGATATCAGCCCCATTCGCCAGACCTGGAATCTATTGGTGCAACACCAATCCTTGGATCCTGAATCCCTGTATAAAGGCTTCTGCTTATCTTTGTCCAGAGATGGTTCTTACCCTCGAACAAAGACCCATGCAGTCAGTGTCAGGTGCAGGCAACGAAGAACAACTTTATTACTGGAAGCTAAGATTTTATAGACCCCGCTCCTGGGTCCTGTACACGTGTTAGAGAGAAAGGTTCTCATGAGCTCATCCAGTTTAAGTAGCAAACTTCAGCTAACATGTTAGTAAGACAATTGACCATTCATATGCTTACCCCGGCTTGGTTAAGGTTACAGAAAAACATACATTCCTCTGCTGGGAACTGTGGCCCCTAGCAGTTTCTAAGTTGTTACTATCTCTCATATACACAGTCAAGGTCTATCACAGTTTTAGCATTCTCAGCAAAGATGGCTTTACTTTGGTTCATTTCAGTACCAACTAGTACTTGTTATTGATCAATATATCAGGACGCTCTGTCATCCCTATAGATATCCCACTCTAGCTATGGCTAACTATGCATATTTCTAATAAAGCAATGCAGCATTATGGAATTATGAATACAGATTTGTGTTTCAGGCTTCAATACCATAGAGTCTTCCTAGAAAACGCCAAGAGAGTCATCCTCTCTAGACATCTTCTTGGACCTCCAGTGCAACTCGATGGTATTTTAAACCAGAAGTCCCATGAACAGTGTTTGCTGTTATCTGCTGTTTCTGGAATCCGTGGCAAGTCCGGGAACTAAACCCCGCCTGATACAGGGGTCCAAATCTATAGTATCATAAAATTACACCCCGTAGTTTCTGGTGCAGGATATTGGGGATATTTATTTGTAACTAGCTGGACCTGACGTAACATATGTTGGTGGTGTGTTGAGGCTGAGTTGCTCTGCTGACCTGCCCCTGGTGCCACGGCCGCCATTGCCAATTGACTGCATGGTCCTGTTGGAGTGGCAGCAGTGGCGTCCACTGCCGCCACCAGTCCCACTGCCACCACCAGTTGAATGTGTGGGTCCGCAGTCAACTGGCAGTGCTGGCACTGGGGGCAGGTCAACAGAGCAACTCACCCTCCATGTACCACCGATGTATGTTACGTCAGATACAGCTTGTTGGAGTGGCAGGAGCGGTGTCCCACTGCTTCTGCCATTCCCACCACTATTGCCACTGTGTGTGTGGCCTCTCGCCACTGCCATTCCCACTTCCGCTGCCAAGTTCACTCAGCAGCAGTGGGGTGATGACCTCACCCGTTTGACCTGGAAAGGCCTGAGCTTGGAAGCATCAGCAGTGGAGATCTGACCTCCCCCCTGTTCAGAAGCAGTGGCACGGGGGCGAAGGAAGGGGAGGAGTTGTTCTCGCCTCCCTTCTCCTTTTGCCCCCGGGATCGCTCCCGTGGCAGGAATGGCAATGGGGGTGTTTGCTATTATCCATGGATTTCATTATCCACAGGCCTCCTGGAACCAATCCTCCACAGATATGAGGGTCCTACAGTATATAGATGGCCACCAGATTTGCAGAAAAGAGTGCCAGGATTGGAAAATTAAAAAGCTGTTTATAATTACAGCTGGCCCTCTGTATCCATGGATTCTTTATCTGCAGATTCAACCAAGCAGAGATTGAAAATATTAAAAGAATATATTCCAAAAAGTGAACCTTGCTGTTCACCATTTTATATAAGGAACACCATTTTATTATGCCATTGTATATAATGGGATTTTATTATGGCATTGTATATCGTGAGACTTGAGGATTCATGGATTTTGGTATTCACAGGTGGGGGTGGGGGCTGGAACCAAACCCCAGCGGATACCTACTGTACACAGAATTATTTGGGTTTCCTGCAATGCATAGCCTTATTTATGATTTCTTGCAGATTCAACCTGAGATATTTTGCTGCCTGGGGCAATGCTCACCTACTACTCCCATTTCATGGGCAGAAGCCAACTGAATCTTAGCTTTCTCCACAACCTGGAAGGATAGCCGGCTACGTAGTTGAGGAGATCAAGGCCAGGCTACACAGAGCAGATGCAGTTCCATCATCCAGGAGCAGAATGAAGGGGGGGGGGGCGGGGGCTCAGAAGGAAAGGTGGTCCATGAAGGCCTAAATACCCTGAAGGCATCAGAGGCTGTCTGATCTTGGAAGCTAAGCAGGGTCTGTTCTTGTTAGTACTTGGATGGGGGACCGCCAACAAAAACCAGGCACTGTAGGCTATATTTCAGAGGAAGGAACTGGCAAAACCACCTCTAAATATCTGTTGACAAAGAAAACATTGGGAAATTCATGGGGTTGCCATATGTTGACAGGCGACTTGAAGGCACATGCGCACACACATACACAAAGGCACCCGATCCTGTCTGAACTTCCAGAGCATAGGAAGATGTGTATTTTTGGAATGTCACTCCCAGTCTCCCCTAGCCAGCTCACTGGAGGATTCTGGGAGTTGTAGTCCAAAAAGAAGAACCTCCACCAAGTCCAGAGGACTGCCAAGGAATCCCAGGTGCTGTAGGCTATATTTTAGAGGAAGGAACGGGCAGAACCACCTCTTGAGGATTCCTTGCCTAAGAAAATCTTATGAGATTCATGGGGTTTCCATAAGTCAACAGGAAACTTGAGGGCACACAGACACAAGGGGGACACTGCTGCCCACATGCATCTGCTGCCTGAAACTATTTCCTTGTTCCAGCCCTCATTTCTTTGGTATCTATATTTCTTCCAGCTAAAGAAGAACTTAATGCAAAGTGTCTTATTTCCTAGTTAGAAGGCATCAGAGCCACCCACTGACGCCTCAGCCATTTCCGACTCTGTTTCTCTTGCTGCTATTTTCTTTCCCACCTTATCGCAAGGCAGGTTAAAAATAGGGTGTCTTGTAGTGGGATAGGTACATGGGGGGGAGTACATGCCTGGAAGACAATTTCATGGTCCAAAAGGTGGAAGAGGCAACAAGGGGGTCAGCTATTTTAGATCTGATCCTAACAAACAGGGATGACCTGGTTAATGGGGTGCAAGTGGTGGGATCCTTAGGTGAGAGTGATCATGTTCTCCTGGAGTTTGTTATGCAATGGAAAGGAGAAGCCAGGCATAGTCAGACACGCATTCTTGACGTTAGGAGAGCTGATTTCAATAAACTCAGGGAAATACTGGGGGTGATCCCTTGGTCAGGAATACTAAAAGAGAAGAGACCTCAAGACGGATGGGACTTTCTCAAAAGGGAGATACTGAAGGCACAATTTCAAACAGTACCATTGAGGAAGAAAAATGGGAGGTGTCTCAAGAAACCAGGATGGATGACTAAAGAACTTTCAATGGAGCTAAGTTTTAAACGGAACATGTATAGGAAATGGAAAAGGGGGGAAATCACCAAAGAAGAATTCAAACAGATAGCGAACACGTGTAGGAGTAAAGTCAGAAAAGCTGAAGTGCAGAATGAGCTCAGGCTCACTAAATAGGTTAAGAACAATAAAAAGGGTTTTTTGGGGGTATGTCTGCAGCAAAAGGAGGAAGAAGGAAATGGTAGGGCCACTACGTGGAGAAGATGGCACTGCTGACTCATGTTCAACTTGTGGTCTAGGACTCCTAGATCCCTTTTGCACGTAGTCTCATTCAGCCAGGTCTCCCCCATCCTATATCTATGCATTTCATTTGTTCGCCCTAAGTGCAGTACCTTACATTTCTCCGTATTGAATTTCATTTTGTTAGCTTTGGCCCAGCTCTCCAGTCTATCCAGATCATTTTGAATTTTGATCCTGTCCTCTAGGGTATTAGCTACTCCTCCTAATTTGGTGGCATCTGCAAATTTGATAACTATGCCCCTAATTTCTTCATTCAAGTCATTGATAAAGATGTTGAATAGCACCGGGCCCAGGACAGAACCCTGTGGCAGCCCACTGGTCACATCTTTCCAAGACGAAGAGGAGCCACTGCAGAGCACCCTTTGTCCCGTCCAGTCCAAAGGTTTCTGTGCGCCACATTTGGCAGTGCTAGTTTCCAGCTAGATGAGACAAAGGACAATTCCTGGACAAAGGAATTGATCCAGGAAATGCTGGTTGACCTTGATGATTACAGTCTCTCTCTGGTCGAAGAAGGCCCGTAACCTCAGACCAATGTCCAGAGAGCGTTGTTCAAGATTATAAGTGAATTTTGCAAAGGATCCAGGAAGAGATCCCTCACATAATATGGGGTCTACCTGTAGTTTAGTTTAGAGAATGCTGGACAGGCACACAAAGCCCTCTAAGAAGAGGTAGTGGGTAGGGGTCAGGAGGAAAAGAGGGAATGGAGCTGCCCCATCCCTTCTGCCCAATAGCAGGGCCGGTAGGTTTGCCAGCTCAGGATCATCCCAGGCCCTGAGGTTTCCAGGCCAAAACCTAAGATCTAGGGACAGCTCCTGGTCATGGCATTAAGCTTTATGCATGGCAACCAGTAACTCACAGCTTGTCATTCAACACACATACACAGCCAACATATTTTCCTATTTGGGAATTACAGTACAACAAAAATCCTACTCAAAGGGCTGTTCCCAGATCAAGGTAAAACAAGGGGATTTTTCCTTCTCACTTCCTTAGGGAAATGGGATAAGGCACATTTAAGCTAGCCTACTTGCTTTCAGCTAGAAGGCCGATGCAGAGCAGAGTGGAGGGCGAGTCCTTGCTACACAACAACTGGGAAGAAAAGAAGAAGGTAACTAAGTAGATACATAGACCCCATATAAAGTCTTTGCAAGTTCCAGCAACCAATCAGGTACACTTTGCTGAACTGGAGCTTGGCGCCAAGCCCTTTGGTCTAGACGTGAGCCCATCAAAACTGGAGAATTTGTACCTTTTCCTCCCACCTGGAGATGACCCACAAAAACTGGAAACTCAGGGCCTTTGTGCCTCTGCCATGGCTGGCCCTTAGGGTTACAGGCCCTCAGGGCCTGGCCATGAGTTTCCAGTATTTGTTACTGTTAGACACTATTCCAGGTGAGATCTGACCAAAGCAGAATAGACCTGCCCTATGAGTTCCCTTGATCTAGACAGTACACTCCTTGATGCAGCCTAGAATCACATTGGCTTTTTAAGCTGTTGCATCACACTTCTGCCTCATGTTCAGCTTGTGGTCCACTAAGACTCCTAGATCCCTTTTGCATGTACTGTCATCAAGCCTGGTGTAACCCATCCTATATTTCTGAAGTTCATTTTTCTGCCCAAGCATAGTATCCTACATTCCTCCCTGTTGAAATTCATGTTGTTAGTTTTGGCCCAGCTTTCTAATATGTTAAAGTTAATTTGAATTCTGATCCTGTCCTCTGGGGTATTAGCTACCCCTCCTGATTTGGTGTCATCTGCAAACTTCTCTCAACCTAGGTGCCAGTTAGATGGTAGTTTTTGTCATGGGGCATCCTGGGATTTCTTGATCCCATATTTGTCCCTCCCTGTTTACACGATTTTTGTCTCTGAACTGGAGATCCCGGGAGATCCCGGGATCATTGTTTACACAGCATCACATCCACGATATGTACCTTCTCCCACTATATACTACCCTGGGTTTTTATTGTTTACATGAGTTTACGGTCCCGGGATGCTATTGGCTGGCTCAAATGTTTGTTAAAGCTTCTGCATTGGGGATAAGGAGATGATTGACTGTTGCATTGGGGATGAGGTGATGAGAGGATGAGGGGAGGAATGAGTGATCGTGACCTAACTTGGGGAGGAAGGAGCGATCAGTGGCTACAGCCTTTGTTGTCCTTCCAAATTGAAAGAACACCATTTAAATCCCATTGAAAGTGAGGATGCAGGCGTGTGTGTGTGTGTGTGTGTGTGTGTGTATGAATGGATCGTCTGCTGAGACAATGGCATTTTTTACTGTGCCTTTAAACAAATGAAGTGGATGCAGGAGGGTGTGTGTGTATGGATGAATATGAGATCATCTGCTCAGACGGTGGCATTTTTTACTGTGCTTTTACACAAATGGAGTGGATGCAGGTGGGGGGGGGTCATCTGTGATCTCTTTACAATTTATTCTCTCTTTAAAATTTGAACCAAGCATGTAGGGGAGGAACAGGTTAAAGTAAAAGGGTTCCCAGTGTAGAAATCCATTGAACAGGGTGATTTAATGCAGACACACACAACTTATTTGCAGCTGGAATGGAAGCCTTTGTTTTCATCTGGTGAGGCTGAATCTATTGAACAGTTGACTGACCCCTCCTCTCTGAGCCAGCCCATGGTCACATATATTTCAGGTCATCACCAAATACTGAAATATCTTGTCCCAGGGTGTTTAGATGTGCGATTTTCTGAATCCTCCTGTGACTTTTTTAAAAAAACCCGGACATACTGCAGGACTGAGAGTCCCGCGGGTTGCGTGATAAAAGGTGGTCCCATTTCCCAAAATCCCTGTGCCTGACATCGTGGCCCGATGTACATGCCAGTGCGCGACACGAATTCCTCCCGCTACTTTTTCATCGTGTAAACGGCACCCAAGATCAGAGAAATGCCTTGAAGACATTGAGGACAAATGTGTGTCCATCCAGTGTTTGTTTGATTCCAACTCCCATTGTCCGCCACCATGGCTTCTAGTGAATGACTGGTGGGGGGAGTGAGGGGGAAGGTGTCTACCCCCCCATGTGGCTGGACTCCAATTCCCAAGAGCCTTTTTTTGTGGCTGGCTTTCTAAAAAAGAAGGGGGCTGATGATGGGACACCCCTCTACTTTCTGTTCTGATCATTTGGAGGCCTGTAGGGGAGGGCGACACACACACACATACACACACACACACACACACACACACAGAGTCCCTGCCTCCGCCCCAGCCCAAAGAGACGCTGGGAGGCCGGTGTTATGTTCAAAGGTGGCCGGCTTTATTCTACGTGGGTGGGGTTGGGGGACTGGGGGAGGGAGGAGGGAGCGGGGTGGGGGGAAGGCCCTCCCCTCTAGAGGGGGACCCTTAGAGCCCCAGACCGCTCAGGCCGATGCCTTCGAAGCCCCCCAAGCCTCCCAGGTCCTTCAAGCCGTCAGGGTCCCCCCAGCCGCTGAGGTCGCTGCCGAAGCTCCCCGAGCCACCAAAGCCCCCCAAGCTGCCGAAGCCCCCGAGGCTGCCGCTGAGTGTTCCGAGGCCAGTGTTGCGTTCAAAGGTTGCCGGCTTTATTCTTTCAGGCTGCCCACGGCGATATGGCTGAAGCCGCGTTCCGAGAAGTTCACGATGATCCCGGGGTCATCACTGGCATCTTGTATCAGGTAGGGACAGATCCTGCGATGGAAGCAGGGGAGGCGGAGGAGCTGCGAGCTGTTATAGGGGTTGCCGATCACGTTGGCTTGGGCCTCCTGGAGTTCCTGGAGCACCTGCAGAGAGAGGGGGGCGTCAGGGGGGAGGAGGAGGAAGGGGGGGCCTTGCCAGGGGAAGAGCAGCCCCCCACTCCGGCACCTAGGAGATAGGGAGGGAGCCCTCCCTGCAAGTCAGTGGGGGGGGGGGTCGGGGCAGGGCAGCCTGGCGGGGGAGGGAGGGAGGGGGACTCACCTTCTCATGGAACTCCAAGACCTGGCTGTCGGCCCGCTGGAGGCCTCCTCCCGAGGAGAGGGTCTTGGCCAGGTCCCCCAGAATTTGGGCTTCCCGCAGCAGAGTTGTGGCCACTTCTGCCTGGTCCCGGGACTGGCCCCCCGAGAAGCCCCCCGATCCCTGGGACAGCCTGCCAGGAGGAAGGAGGGGGAAAGAAAAGCAGCCGTCAGGGAGGGAAGGAGGAAGGGGCCCCAATCCCCCCAGACCCGGCGCCAATCTGGCGGGGAGGCTGCCTTACCCGGCCAGTCCGAGTTTGCTTTGCACCCTGAAAGCCATCCTGGCTGCCAAGAGTCCGTGATGCCTTGGAAGCCAGCTGGGCTGCAGCCTTCACTTATATCGGGGTGGCCAGATGGGGCCCCGCCCCTCTCTCAGTGCCCAATGCCCAGCATCACCATCCTCCTGGGTGCCAAACAGGAACGGGGAGCTAAGGAGCCTCGGGGAGCCTCAGGCAGAGGGCTGGCAGAAGGCATCATCCCCTGGCAGCCTGGGAGTGTCCCAATTCTTCCTTTGAACCCAGATCTGCTGATGTACCAGGGCACCACGACCTGGGAATTTGGAGAGCTAATTGTGCCTTCTAAGCATGGGGGAGGGGGAGGTTAATGAGTAAAATCAAAGGTCCCTTCTCAGCAGAATCTCCAGCCTCCCTTCCCCGGGGCTCCCCTTCTCCCAACTCAAGCAGGATGCTGGATCTCTTCCTCCCTGCCTGAACCCCAGATCATAGAATCATAGAATCATAGGATCATAGAATTGTAGAGTTGGAAGAGACCATGAGGGCCATCCAGTCCAACCCCTTGCCATGGAGAGGGAGAGCCCTGAAGGATTCCTCCTAGAAGCAGAGGGAGAGGAGGTCCCCCTGCCCTCTCCAGAACCCACCTTTCTCTAAGTTAATTGGAGGGGGAGTGGAGGGCAGGCTCTTCAGATTTTCACCTAGACCGAACTGGGAAGGGTAGCTTAGTCCTTGGAAGAGAGGATGAGGATTCAAGGTGACCTCAAGAGATTGACCGACTAGAGCCAAACTAAGACCACAGGTTTCAGCTGAGAGAAGTGTTGCATTCTGCACTGAGGGAGGAATGCTCAGCTGTACAGAGCTCAGGTGAGAGAGCCAGCTGTGGTGTAGGGACTTGAGCATTGGAGACTAGGGTCCAAATCCCCACTCAGACATGGAAACCCACTGGGTGACCTTGGGCAAGTCATTCTCACTCTCTGCCTGAGAGGAGGGCAAAGACAAAGCCCCTCAGAACAAATCTTGGCAAGAAAACCCCATTTAATGGCGTTAGGACTGCTCTAAGTGTCAAGTGACTGGAAGGCACACAGCAACCACAACATATATCAGATGGATAACACTGGCTCAACAGCAGTATCTAAGATCCTAGGTGTCATCACAAAGCTGTACAGGAAACACGAGTCAATACTGTGATGTGGCAGCAAAATCATACGAAGACCGACCTAGGCTGCCTCAACTGGCTGACAGTGTCCAGATGAAGGGAATTCATAAAGTCGCTCTATTCTGCTTTGGTCAGGTTTCTCATGAAGAAGAAAACAAATGAGGAGAGGTCGAAGGAGCTGGGCATTTCAGCTTGGTGAAGAAAAGATTGAGAGCAATTGCATCACACTCTTTAAATACCAGAACGCTGCCACAAGGAGGAGGGGCTAGGCTTGTTCTCTGCTGCCTCAGAGCGTAGAACTAGGACTGATGGTTTTAAGTTGCAGGAGGGTAGGGTTCGATTGAACATTAGAGGGAACCTCTTGACAGTATGAATGTTTTGGCAATGGAGCCAATAGCCGAAAGAGGTGGTGGGGTCTTCTTCTCTGGATGTCCTCAAAAAGAGGCTGGGCCCTTTCTAACTCTCTCTCTCTCTGGCTTTTCTTCACAAACGAAGATTAAGGAAGGACTCATCCCACACTTTCTGTAAGTGCGCTGATGGCTAAAAAGGCCAATCCGAGATAAACAAGTCTGGTTGCAGAAAGGACAGCAGAAGGTCTCCTTGGGTGATGTTTCCGGGTTGTGATTCTTTCTGCATTGTCGTTTCTCTTCAAGACTTGTTCGGCGTGAGTTCTCAAATAAGGCTGCAGCATTGTGGATAGTGTGTCTCCATGCCTCCCGATGTGAGGCCAGGGCGGACCAATGTTGGTGATCAATTTGGCCGAGCCTGAGATGTTGTTTCAGGGAGTCTTTGTATCGCTTTTTTGGAGCTCCCCTCTTAAGCTGACCCATGGCAAGTTCACCGTAGAGTAGTATTTTTGGGAGGCGATGGTCCTCCATCCTAGAAACGTGCTCTGCCCAGCACAGCTGCGTTCCCAATATCATGGCCTCAATACTGGTGATCCCTGCTTGCTCAAGGACAGCAACATTCGTCACATAGTCAGTCCAGTGTATATTTAGGATTGTACGTAGACAGCGCTGATGAAAGCGCTCGAGGAGTCGTAGGTGGTGGCGATAGGTGACCCATGTTTCAGATCCATAAAGGAGGATAGACAGTACAATGGCTCTATACACACTGATTTTTGTGCTTTGCCTCAGGTGTTTATTGCTCCAGACTCTTTTGTGAAGTCTTCCAAATGCACTATATGCCTTTGCTAATCTGTGATTAATCTCTTTGTCAATCCTGCCATCTGAGGAGATGATGCTTCCCAGGTAGGTGAACTGCTGAATGGACTTGAGCACAGATTTGCCAACGGCAATGTGGGGATGGTGGTGTTCGTCCTGTGTTGCAGGCTGGTAAAGAACTTCTGATTGATGGAATCCCACCTGAAGTTTGGAAACACGGAGGTCATGCACTCCAAGAAAAATTCCATGAATTCCTTGTGAATTGCTGGGAAAAAGGGGAACTGCCATCAGACCTCCGAGATGCAGTCATCATCACCCTGTACAAGAAAAAAGGAGCAAAATCCGACTGCTCAAACTATTGAGGCATAACACTGCTCTCTATTGCTGGAAAAATCCTTGCAAGGATACTCCTGAACAGATTCGTTCCTGCTATTGCAGAAGAACTTCTCCCTGAAAGTCAGCCATGAATGATAACATGATAAATCAGGATGGGAACATGTAAACTTTTGGTCCCATGTCTTATGAGTGGGTACGTTAATCATAGAATCATAGAGTGGGAAGAGACCTCAAGGGCCATCCAGTCCAACCCCCTGCCACGCAGGGATATATAATGAAATCATTCCCCACAGATGGCCATCCAACTTCTGTTTAAAAAAACCCAAAGAACGAGATTCCACCACACTCCAAGGCAGTGTATTCTACTTCCAAACAGCTCTTACTGTCAGGAAGTTCTTCCTAATGTTTAGGTGGAATCTCTTTTCCTGTAATTTGAACCCATGGCTCCTTGTCCTAGTTTCTGGAGCAGCAGAAAATAAGCTTGCCCCATCCTGTGTATGACATCCCTTCAAATATTTAAACATGGCTCCCACGTCACCTCTTAGCCTTTTCTTCTCCAGGCTAAACATACCCACCTCCCTAAAGCTGTTCCTCATAGGGCACAATGGCTTCCAGACCTCCCACCATCTTGGTCACCCTCCTCTGGACACATTCCAGCTTCTTAATATCCTTCCTGAACTGTGGTGCCCAGAACTGGACACAGTATTCCAGGTGAGGTCTTATCAAACCAAAATAGAGTGACACTTCTACTTCCCTTGATCTTAGGGCATGGCTTTCAAACCTCCCACCATTTTGGTCACCTGAATTGTGGTGCCCAGAACTGGACACAGTATTCCAGGTGAGGTCTTACCAAAGCAGAATCGAGTGGCACTATGACTTCCCTTGATCTAGACACTATACTCCTGTTGCACACAAACACATAGAGGGCTTAAATACCCTAAAGGTGCCTGATCCCAATCTGATCTTGGATGTTAAGTAGGGCCACCCCTGGTTAATACTTGGATGGGAGTCCGCCAATGAATGCCAAGTGCTGTAGGCTCTATTTCAGAGGGAGGAACTGGCCAAACCATCTCTGAGTCTTCCTCACCAAAGAAAACCCTGTGAAATGAATGGGGTCACCATAATTGAGGATGGAGAAAGCTTGTTTTCTGCTGCTCCAGAAACTGGAACATGGAACAATGGATGCAAGTTCCAGGAACAGAGATTCCACCTCAACATTAGGAGGAACTTTTTGACAGTAAGAGCTGTTCGGCAGTGGAACACACTCCCTCGGAGTGTGGTGGGGTCTCCTTCCTTGGAGGTCTTTAAACAGAGGCTGGATGGCCATCTGTCAGGGATGCATTGATTGTGTATTCCTGCATGGCAGGGGGTTGGACTGGATGGCTCTCGTGGTCTCTTCCAACTCTACAATTCTATGATTCTATGAAATCAACAGGCAACTTGAAGGCACATGCACAGCCAGGAAAAGGGCAAGATAGCAGATGGTTGGAAAGAATCTGCAACCACACATTTTAATTAATACTTTGCTGTAATTAGGCTGCATATTTAGCTCTGTAGTGTAATAAATGGATGCTGTATTTAGTCAGGAAATATGCTGCTTGAAAGGCTTTGGGTGGCTGCCTGAACCCCAGCCTCTACCTACTAGTCTGTTGGAGACCTTGCTCCAAGCTCATCTCATTCAGGTTCCAAAAACACTGGGCCAGTAAAGGCCTCCAGAAAGTCAGGCAGGGGGGTCAGCATGGAGTCAGGGGAGAGGGCCCAGGACAGGCCGTGGCTGTTCCTCACCTCCCTTGTGAGTAAAGCCTAACCTGGAATAACTACGGCGTTGGTTACACGACGGATTACATCCGTGAAGAATGCGCTGAGAATTCTAATTGTTTACATGTATCACGGTCCTATGTCGCTGTTTTCGGAAGGAGGGGGTCAAAAATACCCATTTTTTACGTATTTTTTCTTTCGTATTTTTTCCCGTCTTTTTAAAAAAGATACGAAATTTATCGCTGTATCGATAATGTGAACTTTCATCCGTTCTAAGGACGGGATGTCCCAAGAACCGGAACTTTTGTCAGAAGGGCGGGATGTGGGGTGTGGTTTAAACCCATCCCCCCAAAAAGGGCAAACAGAAGTAAACACTTTTGAGAAATGGCTGCTGTTACCGATGCAAGACAAAGGAAGGGTGGTAGGGGCATCGCCTGGGCAAAAGATGAAACTATCGATTTGCTTGTCTTGTGGGGAGAAGAGACGGTGCAAGATCAGTTACGAAGTTCGCACCGAAATATTGATGTTTTTGAGAAGATTGCTGAAGAAATGAGGAAAAGGGGACACAATAGGACTGCGGAAGAATGCCGAACGAAAAGTAAATCGTTGCGTGCCCATTACCGCGAAGTGATAGATCATAATTCCAAAAGTGGGAACGATGCCATTACAATGCCCTGCTTTGAAGAACTTCATGCGATTTTAGGCGCTGACTGCAGCATGCATGCCAAAAGGGTGGGGAGAAGTTCTTCTGCAAACAGAAGACCATTTAACAATATTTGAAGACTGACCATTACATCGATGGACACCAGTAATGACTCCTTACTGCTTTTTGAAACTGTGCCTGGTAAGCACTCTTTATTTTTTTATTGTCCCGTTTTCTATCTTAAACGTATTGCTATTACTTTTTGCTGCTAGAAAAATGTACTATACGTTATAACTTTTATCAATACTGCAATGCTTTCCCTACACGGGCAACATTCTATTTCAGTTCTAGCATGCTTTAAATCCCTAATTTATTGAAAGCAAGTTCTTATGTTACAGGTTTTTTGTTTATTGCCTTGTTCAGTGATTTCATTAGCAATTACTGCAAGTAAATCTTGTTTACGCTACTTTTGCCATGGTTTTCTGTAACGACAAAATGCAACATAACACCTGAACACGTACTGGCTAACCCTCCCCCATTCGTATATATATATAAAAACCTTGCTTTTCCCTTTTTTTAAAAAAAATAAAATGACAGATTAATCGCTGTTGCTATGATTTCCAATACCGCCAAAATGAGCATCCCCGGGACACATATTCCTTAACCCTCCCCCCCCTTATCCTATGTATTAAATGCTTTGCTTCATTTCATATACTGTCTTTTGATGTAACCCTGTTGCTCAATCAAAATCAATAATTGGTGTTTCTTTTCTGGTTTTATCAACTCAGAGAACAATCGCTTTTGCTATTATTTTCTATACCGCTATTATGTTTATTTTGAGAAGGATCGATCGGACCCAAAGTTAAACTCAAACCCTTCTCATGATAATCTTTTTTTTTTTAAAGGCTCATGAAAAAACCGTGCTGAATATAGGATAATCAATTTACACATGAAACAACCATACTTTTGTTAAAATAAATTTATTGTGTTACCTCTCTTGCCCTAAGGGATGATAAATGTAAGTTGGTTGTAGTGTAAATTTTTTTTTTTAAGAGCAGCAGGTAAATTTACATTTCAAAATCAAATCTTTCCTTTGATGTGCTTTGAGCAGTACTGTGTTTTTTTTCAACGGGTAAACATAAGGTTAACATTAAAAGGGAGAATACCCCTTAGGAAGATCCATTGCACGTGTGTAGTACTCCATAAACCTGCCCATATTCAAAATTTTAATAGAATAGAAATGTAACTTCCTGAGATAATATACGAAATTGACTCCCGTCTGCTAACTTCTTTTCTCCTTTTTTTATTTACATTTATTCACAGATGTCAGAACTTGAAAGGATAGGAGTGGATATCAATGCTCAACACTTTTCTCCCAGCCATGTTTGCAGGGTGCCATAACATTGGGGATGAAAGGGATTTCTTTTGTCTGTAGAGTCTTTATAGCCCCAAGTAACAAATACAGAGGGCCATTCCTATCCTCAATTTGTTATGCTAACTACGGTAATGGAAGCCTAAATACAGAGCATGCATTCCTACACTAACCTATGGGTTTTTTTTTTTATAAATGACTATAAAGGATTAGCACTGCTGCCAACCCTCAGTATAAAAATGGTCTCATTTAAAAGAAGTTTCATGTATTACCCAGTATTAACTGACGGTATTTTACCATTAAAAATTGCTCCCATTAATGGACAGATGTAGATTGGCATGTGACATTGAGAAATTGCTGTGTATAAATATGTAAAATATTTATTCTTTTTTTCACTCGTACTTATTAATACTGTAATTTTTCTCCTTCTTTCTTTTTTTTTAAATGCTTTAGAAACACAAGAAGAAGCTTCCACAGAGGTTGACCAAGAAACAGTAACTCTTCATCTGGTGGAAGAAATTTCAGAAACAACCCCTTCTTTCAATGCAATTCTTGACAGAGAAGAAACCAATGATATAAATGAGGAAAGGATATCTACTGAGTATGAACTACTATAGAGTAGTCAGCAAAAAACTATTTCTAGTGGTAACACTATTTTCACATTTATAAGTTAATATTAAATGTATATATTCTCTGATTATTTTGAATGAATGACATGTCCAATGCACTTATACTTTCTTTTTTTAATAACCTTTCCAGTGGCATCTTCGACCAATTCTGTGGCCTCCCTTACACCTGCTGAACGTTTAGCAATGAGTAAAAGAAGAAAAGAGCGAAAAACTGTGGATACAGGGCAAATAATGCAGCACTCAAGCAGGCTGATGGACAGATTGCTCTCTCATTTCAAAACACTTGCTAAGGTTGAGGAAAGTAGAGTGGAGCATTTGGAAAGGGCCACTTTAGAAAGGCAGAAAATGGAAGATTCCCAGTATGAGCGTAGTAGGGAAATGCTAGAAACAAATATGAAGGAGCAAACTTCATTGCTTTCAGCAATGGTTCAGCAGTTGACAGCATTAACATCCCAGAAAAGAATTGTGAGAAAAATTGTTAGGAAACAATGCCTGAACAACCCTCTACATCTGGGCCTGTTGCTCCTGGTACAAGCCAGGATGAAAATGCAACAAGTCGTCCACAGCCTACCACAGTCATTAAAAAGAGGCCTGTGCGCAAGATACAAAAACCAGATGTGATGAGCTTGTAGTACCATTATTTTATGTGTACTATTGCTACAGACAATCACTTGAATTGATTAGTTGCAGCTATAGGGTGATCTGTATTATTAATTTTGCCCTGAAGAAGTAGGACAACAAACTTTAATTATAGGTACACTTTAGACACAAAGTAGAAATCTATAGATTCTGATGTTATCATGCATTGACATAGTTACCATATGAGTTTCTTTGGAAAATACGTGTTTATGTTTTCACTGTGCAAGCACTGTTAAAGTAGTCAACACTGTAGTTTTTGAAATAATTTTTGGTTTCTTTGAGTACAGGATACCTTTCTGTCCTGAGAATTTATTAGACAATACTCAAGGACCGTTTTAGGGCTAGATATAAATTCCTTTTCTGTTAATGTTACAGTATTCACTTCTGGAACACATTACATACCTGTAATGTGTGCCTTTGTAAATGTGCAGACCATGATACAATGACTTGCAACCAAACGTAGCATAACTGTCAATTCAGGAAACAGTTTTAAATCTTTATTTTTACATTAATATGAATTTGTGGAGCCAGCAATTACCAGTATTTGACAACTAGAAAGCAAATACAAGTACAACACAGTTTATTAGGTGACAAATTTTGTGTTTTATTAATTCAATAAATAAATAATGTAAGTGCATCTACTTGTGCAGTATCTGTATACAAATGAAATAGTATTTGCGAAAAAGTACATATAAATTAAATATTATAGTTAGAAAAAAAGTAAGTTTGTACTCTATTATTACACAGTAGCGCACAACAGAAAGAAAGATGTAGGGAGTCCTATTTACATAGAAAGAAAAGTAAAGTTTTAGTTTTCATCCCGTGGGCCCTCCCTTTGATGGTGCAGATCTTCAAGTGCCCTTATTCTTGGTTCCAAATGAGCAACTGCAAGTAGAACAGAAAATAAATTGAGAGGAATGTGTAACATAATGTTTTCTTACAGGTATTTTTCAAAAAGCAACCTACCAACAGCTTCTGTTATGGGACAAACGAGGTGCCTGAATTGCTCCCCTCCAAATGGAAAATTTCCTTGAGCAGGTGCTGCTTCTGCTTCTTGCTGTTGTTCTGCTGTACATATCCAAAAACAGGACAATAATGATTACAGAGAAAAATAATGTTCTGTTTCCTAACATTTTATAATAAGTAACACATATCATCTTCCACAGCAATAACAGCAACACTGTAGGGTAGTGTCAAACACCAATTCCAGTTTGTTTTTGCTTCTCAGAGATACCTTTTTTTAAAAAGAACTTTTCTTTCCTAACAGGATAGTAACTTGTAAATATTATCTCTCATTACATACTAATTCCCCCCCCCCCACAAATGCATTCTTTTGAATGCTGGACATAGGTTGAAGTTGTAGCAGGAAATACCATAGTACTATATTTACATTTTTTATGGACACTCAATTTTTTTTATTGTATAGTTGAGATTGGCAGAGAGTCTGTGCTTATGGCACTGCGCAGTACTAGTCAACAGTACTTGAAATGTTTCATTCAAGACTATGTCCATGCCTCTTACTGCTGTTATTAATATCTTATAGTGGTTATGTTAAATTTATAAAGTACAGCACACACTTCCCATTAAATCCTTATCATAAGTATAACATACATGTAGGTGCCTATCATTGTACTTTACATTACTTAAAAAATAAAGATTCATTCTGTTAGGCTGCAGAGGACAAGACCTATGTAGAGTAGATATATGTGCAGTCATACATTTACATTGATATTCACAAAGCACTGATAAGGATATTATTTTGGGAAATAAAAGAAATTATTACCTGCAGCAGGCGCCTCCTGTACATCTTCCCCCACTTCGTCCTGCTGTGCTTCTTTGGAAGAGGAATCAGACTGTACAGCAGCCCTACGCGCTCGTCCACGCATTCATAGAATCATAGAATCATAGAATCATAGAATTGCAGAGTTGGAAGAGACCACGAGGGCCATCCAGTCCAACCCCCTGCCACGCAGGGAATCACGATCAAAGCATCCCTGACAGATGGCCATCCAGCCTCTGTTTAAAGACCTCCAAGGAAGGAGACCCCATGTTTAAAGATCTGTGGTGGAGGGCTTTCTCTTGGTCCAACCACCATTACAGGTGCATTTGGTGAGGACACAGGACAAAGCCTCCTTAGTGGCTGCTCCCAGGTTGTGGAAAACCCTCCCAAGGGAGGTTCAGCTAGCCCTCTCTCTGGTCTTTTTCTATCAGCAGGCAAAGACATTTTTATCTGGCTCTTATTTCACATGGCAGAGCATCTTTTAATGGGATATGCTGTTTGTTCATCTTTGTTATTTGTCCCCTCAAGTTGTTTCCAACTTATGGAACCCTAAGGTGTCTCTATCACCGGGTTTTCTTTGCAAGATTTCTTCAGAAGGGGTTCGCCACCACTGCCTTCCTCTGAAGCTGAGAGAGTGTCACTTGCAGGGATTTGAACGCTGCTTAGCCAAGTAGGGCTTTGAAGCCTGGTCTCCTAGAGTCCTAGTCCAACATTCAGACCACTACACCATGCTGGTCCTCTAATCTTTTTTTAAAAACATTCCTAAAGAAATATGTAGATTACCTTGTTAGTTAACATGAATTAATATAGCTCAGCAGCAATAGAATGGCATGTAATTAGGGAAAAATTTACCAGCTGGCTTGCGGTCTCGCCAATGTGGTCTTCCTCCAGTAACCCACAGGTCATGCATCAGGTTGTAAAAGGGTGGGCGATGCCTGGGTGGGGGACTGCCATTAAATGCCTCTCTGGCATCAAAAAATTTAGTTTTAAAAATTTTATATTTAGAGCGGCACTGTTGGGCAGACCTGTTATAGCCAGCCCTTCTTAATGAGTTTGCCGCAGCAGAAAAAAAAATGTCTATTCACTCTATTAGAAGAGTTCATAATTCTCCGTGGACAACCCTCCTGTTGAACAAGATTTTCTAATAAAAGGGTTGTCTCTTGGGACCTCCAATAAGTTATTCTACATGGCTCTACTCTTGGGTCAGCCATGACAACAAAAGCAATGAAGCTGTATACCTCCACCGCGACTTTGCATAAAGATCCGGCACGGTGCACGTTACTTTTGAACTATGATAGGGAAATAACATGTGTTGGGGTGGACATTTTCACCTTTAAGGAGTAGTGATTTCATGAAAACATTATTTGTCGGAGTAATTAAAAGTAGTTCCCCCTACTTTTATTTTTTTAGATAACGGAAACAATAAAAGCGCTGTTGCTTTAATGAATAAGAGCGATTTTCAAAGTAGCACCGCTACTTTCAATGCCAGGCTAGTAGATAAATTTAAAGTAACATAGTGATCAATTTCCGCACTGTTCCTAGCTATGGTATGTTACTGAGAAATTGAAATTTGAGTGGTTTATAGATCATTTCAACGTATGATTTTTGATATAAATTTATCAACGTATGGAAAAAGCACAATTTTGCCTAGTATATTCCGCTGCGAATATTAACCCTTAGTGGGTTTTACCTTTACATAGCCAGTGTTTCTTGAAGCCAGTAGGGATTACTTTAAAGCTGGCGATAAGCAGTGCAAGTATATGTTAATTCATTTTAAGCTATTTTTAACCACATAGAACCTTAATGTTTTAAAATGGGAAGAAATCGGCTTGCAAGATTTGTGAAAAACATTTTATTCAATGTTAATGGAGTAACACATTTTACATGTGTATTTATAAGCATGGTAACATCACAATTTTTACATTTCAAAAAGTAGGTGAGGTATCTGTGTTACATATTAAAAGACATGGCAAAGAAGAATGAAACAACTATTACTGGGGTGCTTCTGTTGCCAGAAGTAATCCGTTAAGGCGGAACGGATTTTTTCACCTTCCTCTTTTTTTTTCTTTCTCCCTGTTCTCAAGGGGTGCACCAAGTGTATTAAGAATGTAGTGGTTAGATCTGTATCGGTTGGGATCAAGCACTTTTCCTCGCGTCTCACAAAAATTGTGTAGAATAACACAAGCACTAACAACGGAACAAATATTCTGTTCAGCAACCTCCAGAGGGATCCTTAATGCCCTCCAGTGTCCCTTCAAACGCCCAAACTTCCTCTCGATACAATTCCGAGACCAATTATGAAATTTATTGTACAGAAGTTTCTTCGGTGTCAATCTACCTCTGTACGGCGTCATAAGCTATTTCCTTATAGGGTATGCTCCATCTGCTAATACTAGTGGCCCAATCTGTTTTCCACACAGAGTGATTGTTGGGTTTTGGGGCACATATATTCCTGCCTCCATGGCTTCAAAAAAAATTGAATTTCTTAACATGCGGGCGTCGTGTATCTTGCCGCTCCAACCGACCTCAAGGTCCACAAAAAGTCCAGTATGGTTGCACACTCCCTGTAGTAGTATGGAATAACTGTTTTTCCGGTTAATATAATCATTCCCTTGTCTAACTGGTGGGATAATAGTAATGTGACATCCATCTAGAGCCGCGATCACATTAGGGTATCCCATTCTTTCAAATCCATCCATGATCTGTGAATGAAAAATAAAGTAGCATCAATTATTGTTACCTAGCTGTGTAATTCATCACAGAACAAGGAGAGAAAAGTACGTCTGCTATATATATATATATATATATATATATATAACTATTATTTGACAATAAAAGCGCTTTATCGATACTTAAATATATAGTATTGCTTTATGTTTCAGCGCCAAAACTGTTCGTGTTTTGTAGCTGAGAAATAGAATGAGGGCATACAGTTAGTAATTACCAATCTGCTACCTGAAGCAGAGGAATAATGTGTTGAAATTAATTATAAAGACTTATTGTTAAATATTATAAGAAGTAAACCAGTTAAAAGGTCCTCATTTTTGTTTGGTAAGAAAGGATTACCACTCCTGCGATAAGACGGACACACAATACAGTGACATTAGCGAAAACGAATTCTATACATTATAACCTTACCACTTTCAGATCTCCGGGGTACACTGCCTTTGAAAGAAATTCATTTTCCATAATCAGGACGAACTCCTCAAAATTTTTAGAAACAGTGGATTTTCCAACACCGAACAGATAACTAGCAGTAGCAAAAGAACATCGGTGTCCCAACAGCCAGATAGCTATCGCTACACGTTTTTCCGGAGAAATTGCCCTCCTCATGTTGGTATCCGATTTAGCAATGTGTGGTCTCAAAAGTTCAACAAGTTTCATAAACAGTGCTCGGTCCATACGAAAGTTTTCAAACCAGCGCTCATCGGACCACACAAGCATCACAAACTGCTTCCACCATTCCGTCGATGCTGGATACACCCAGAATCTCCTATCTCTCATAGGTGTGCAAAATAATTCTGCTCTATTTGATGGGAAATTATCAAGAACCCCAAATTGAAGCATAGCGTAACATATGCGATGAATTAAGTGGACGCCATCCGATGATTTTGTCTTCATTAGTCTTGACATAATTCTTTCTCTACGACAGTTTAAAATTCGATACCTTTTTTCATTAGTATCGAATGCCCTAATGGATGCTTTCAGTTGATCAATGACATATAAGCATAAGCTAACGATGTGAAATACTTCCATTGTTGCAATTGGGAAAGAAGAAGGAATAGATCGGTATGTGGAGACACCAATCAGGTAGAAAGATCTAATTCAATCATGTGGTGTTCTGAAAACCAATTGTAACTGCTCTGGCGCGAAATAGAGAGGAAGTACGTAACGAAGAAGCGATTACACGCAGGGTTGATTGACAGGAACAGCAGCAGATAAACGCGTAACCAATGACCCATTTGAATTTAAAAAATACGAAATTGGAGAATACGGAATAAAAATAAATACAGGGCATTACTGTATTGTGAACATATGTAACGGAATTTACTACTACAGGATTTTAATTGTGGGAACTTACCGACGCTATATCGAAAGATCGCTAATGCGCAAAGTACCGCAATAAAACATGCCGTTTAACTGAGGCCTACAAAAGCAAATGATCAATCCTTCACTGGCTCTGCAGCTAATGGGAAGGAGGAATCCCCCCTCCCCTGTTCTCTTTGAGCTCAGCCCAGGTTGCCAAGGACTGCTTGACATAAGCCAAGCCCCCTTGTGAGTAAAGCCTAAGCATGGATTCCCTCCTAATCTCTTCCCCATTGCTGTAGCCCTCATTGGCTCCCTGCATGGCGCTGGACAGGCGCACTCCATCCACACCATGTGCACACATAGCATTGCTCAGATTTTATTTCTCTCCCCCCCCCAATGTTTTGACTCAAAACACCCCACATAGTCTATACAGGACGCATAACAATTCACAGATAAAAACGGGGACACTTTTGGCCATGCACCATCAGGAAGTGGCCAAGATGGCAAAAATTATTGATAAAGAAGAATGTACAAGCTAGGAGGAACACTGTACAAGCCAGGAGGGGCTACAGCAGTTTGCTTTTGCCTGAGCCTGCAGGGAATGGCAAGATTCTGTCCCCGCCTTTCCTCTTCTCCTTGCTGAATTAATGGGGTGTATACTACATTTGTACACAGTTGTCTACACTGGCCATATACCCCGGCTTGCCTCCTTCCAAAGCCCTGCAGTCCAAACAACACAGGGCATTTATCCCAGTCTTCCCCAAGGGAGTCCAAACAACCCTCAGGGTAGATGTGGGGCTGGAATGGGGGCAAGCTGGGATAAGGCTCTTTACCACGTTTTAAGAAAATACCCAGTTTAATCAGTTTCTGGCAGACTGGGCCCCATGTGTCTGTGGGAGCCCATCCCAGAACACTGCTCCTCGCTGCTGCTACTGCCTCTCGTGCAGCATGTCACCGAGGCTGGTCACAGGCAGGGGGTCTGCAGTCACAGGTTGCAGGACCCCTGCCTGGCTTCCGCATGAGAAAATGGTGGTCACGGCTGCTTCAGGGATGGGCTGGCATTCTGTTTGGACTCTGGCCCGTTTGCTGCAGGTACCAGGGGAGAAACTGGTAACTCCGGAGGTAGGATACGCCGGTGGTGAGCCATTGTATCCTAGATGAGCCCTATAAGTCAGGTAGCCTTCATATGATATATTCTGTGAAATCATTGATTTTCCTCTTACTTTTGATATATTATGTCTTCATATTGTGGACTTGCTTCTTTGTTTTATCCACGATTATTTTAATAAAATGAAATGCACATCTAAACAGCCTCAGGTTGTGTTTGGATACACCCTCTAACCCTCTGGAGAAAACAGCCTCATTTTCTTAGATGAGACAAGTTGCAGGATTGAAAGGACCATCAGCTGACTCCCTGGCAGAGGCCAAGCTGATCTTTTTGGAGCAATATTTGCTGATGCAACACAACACCCCTTTATAGGACAGAGAGAGCTACGTTTGCAACCTATTTGATGCTAATTAAAAAGGGAGCATTTGGCGAGGAGACTGCCTTTACCACCTGAAGCCAAACTCAGCTCCCTTTTGCTGCATATTTCCCTCTTGTCCAAAAATACCAGTGATTTAAAAGTAAAGATCATAGAATTACAGAGCTGGAAGAGACCCCAAGGGCCATCCAGTCCAACCCCATTCTGCCATGCAGGAAGACACAGTCAAAGCACACCCCAGAGATGGTCATCCAGCCTCTGTTTAAAATAGGAGACTCCACCACACTATCAAGGTGCAGACTCTACTAAGGAAGAGAGAAGAAAAAATCCAAACAGCTACAGCTTAAGGTTCATTAAGGAAAACTCCACATTTTCCATTGGAGTAGGGTTTAGGAGTTTGAGTGGTTAGGAGAGATAGGCTTTATCTGTTTTATATTTACTATTTCCTTCTCTTCTGTATTTCCATTTCTCTTCTGTGACACCCCTCCCTTTTGTTCTCTCACTCCTTCGTTCTCCTTCGAGCCTCTCTCTTTGCTTTGTGCGCCTGTGCTCACTTTCAATATTCCTAATGTCACCGTGCCTTTAACTGTTAAGGTTGTACCTTTTCCCCAATCTTCTGGCTTGAGTTAATTTACTTCACTTGAGAGATACAAGCTTCTCCATAGAAAGGCAGACTCAAAGTAAGGAGTTCTAAATGGAAAACTTGAAGAGATTCATTTTCTACTATGATAAACTCAAGCTAGCCTCTAAAAAGTGGTGGCATCACTTCCACCAGGAACGGCGGCTTCAAAGAGGATATGGCTCAGTGGGTCTCAAAATATGTCACCATCCTTTCAGGACCTGAAAAGATAAGAGATACTGCTGGTTTCTGGAATGGAGAGTACCACTGTACCACTGTATTGTATCATTCAAGAATGAGGACCCTCAGTTCAGGAAAGGTAAAATCCCCAAGTATTTTTTCCTAGGGGCCAACCGAGGAATCACCAGATACAGCGGATAGCTGGCCGCCTGCTTTCAATGTGGCTCTTATGAGCACCAGAGGCGTACTTGTCACACCCCCTTATGTTCCCGCTGTGGAGCGAGAGGTCACCCCTCCGTCAGGTGAACATTCGGTGCAACTTTTATGAAGAATTTGGTCACACCTATTTTTGGTGTTCCAAGGCCTTTTATAATTGGCAAGATGCACAGTATTTGGAAAAGGCGAACTAGGTGGCTAGGTCTGGCAGAGAGAAGGCTCAGGAAAAGGAAGCGAGAATTCAGTCCTGGGAGACAGGAGGTCAGTTTCAAGAAGCTGATCAAGAAGGGGGAAAGAGGGAGGAAGAAGGTAACCAACCAAAAGGAATTCAAAGATCAACAGGGACTGGAGGGAAGCCTGAAGAAAGGAAGCAGATGGGGAAGAGAGAGTGGAGTACAGTGGATAAAAGGAAAAAAGGGAAAGTGGGGAGGAAATCACCACAGAAGGGGGAGTTGCATCTCATAGGTGGGGTGGCTCAGAAAAACAGGTTTGAATTGTTGATAAAAGGGGAAGAGAAAGAGGCTACTGGGGATGGTGACCAAGTTCCAGAAAGGAAGGAAGAGAAGCAGGCTGCTGTGGGTATAGGAGAAAGTACAGAAAGAGAAATGACTGATCAGGAATTGCTTCAGGAGTCTACAGTCATGGAAATGGAACATCAGGAGAGCTGAGAGAAAAGGGAAAAAGAGGGGGAGGCGTTTGCAAAGAAATCGGGGGGAGGAAATGAGAGAAAGAGTGGAAGAGATGGATACGAGTGAACAAGATTGTTCTCTGACTCCAAAAGTTGGCTCTCAAGACCTCTTGATCCCAGAGCAGCTTTTGGTATCATACCCTTTGACCCCTGAACTCCCTAAACCTCCAGACCCTGGCCCCTGGCTCCTGACCCTTCTTTTTCATCCCAGCCCCCTTTCACCCCATCCTCACCTCCCTCCGTCTGCAACACTTGGATGGCTATGCCTCAGGAAAATCCTGAGGAGGTAGAAGTGATGCATTCAGAGGAACAAGAGATGCAGTCACCAGTTAAGTTAGACTTTAAGTTATATTTTAAGTAGAAAAATAATTATTCCAATCGGTATGACCAATATACGTCTGTTAGTTTTTTGGTTATTTATGTTAGGGTTTTGAATATGTAGCCCTAGGAAATTTATGTCATAAAGAGATACCATATATTCCATTTATCTGTAGAGGACACAGCTGAAGGTTAAACATCTATGTAGTAGTCTAAGTCAGCTGATGTTTTTCAGCCAGCTTATCTCAGTATGACTCAGAAAGGAGATGACATACTAGGGATGATGTCAGATGATGCCACCAGTCACCAATTGAATGAGGGGGAGTTGCTAGAACTTGCTAGAACTGCTAGGAATCATAGAATTGTAGAGCTGGAAGAGACCACGAGGGCCATCCAGTCCAACCCCCTGCCACGCAGGAAATCACAATCAAAGCATCCCTGACAGATGGCCATCCAGCCTCTGTTTAAAGACCTTCAAGGAAGGAGACCCCACCACGCTCCGAGGGAGTGTTTTCCACTGCCGAACAGCTCTTACTGTCAAAACATTCCTCCTAATGTTGAGGTGGAATCTCTGTTCCTGGAGCTTGCATCCATTGTTCTGTGTTCTAGTCTCTGGAGCAGCAGAAAAGCTTGCTTTATCCTCAATGTGACACCCCTTCAAATACTTAAACAGGGCTATCATATCGCCCCTTAACCATCTTTTTTCCAGGCTAAACATACCCAACTCCCTAAATCTTTCCTCATAATGCATGGTTTCCAGACCTTTCACCATTTTAGTCGACCTACTTGGATGGGAAGCCACCAATGAATCCCAGGTGCTTTAGGCTCTATTTCAGAAGAAGGAACTGGCAAAGCCACCTCTGATTATTTCTTGATGAAGAAAACCCTATGAAATTCATGGGTTCACCATAAGTCGACAGGCAACTTGAAGGTACACACACACACATCCACCATGAGCCTGAGCTCATTCTGCACTTTAGCTTTTCTGACTTTACTCCTACATGTGTTCGCTATGTGTTTGAATTCTTCTTTGGTGATTTCCCCCCTTTTCCATTTCCTATACATGTTCCGTTTAAAACTTAGCTCCGTTGAAAGTTCTTTAGTCATCCATCCTGGTTTCTTGAGACACCTCCCATTTTTCCTCCTTATTGGTACTGTTTGAAATTGTGCCTTCAGTACCTCCCTTTTGAGAAAGTCCCATCCGTCTTGAAGTCCCTTCTCTTTTAATATTCCTGACCAAGGGATCACCCCCAGTATTTCCCTGAGTTTATTGACATCAGCTCTCCTAAGGTCTAGAATGCGTGTCTGACTATGCTTGGCTTCTCCTTTCCATCGTATAAGAAACTCTAGGAGAACATGATCACTCTCACCAAATACTTAAACAGGGCTATCATATCGCCTCTTAACTGTCTTTTTTCCAGGCTAAACATACCCAGCTCCCTCAGTCTTTCCTTATAAGGCATGGTTTCCAGACCTCTCACCATTTTAGTCGCTCTTCTCTGGACACGCTCCAATTTGTCAATATCCTTTTTGAATTGTGGTGCCCAGAACTGGACACAGTATTGTAGGTGAGGCCTGACCAAGGCAGAATAGAGTGGCACTATTACTTCCCTTGATCTAAACACTATACTTCTATTGATGCAGCCCAAAATTGCATTGGCTTTTTTAGCTGCCGCATCACACTGTTGATTCATGTTCAACTTGTGGTCTACTAGGACTCCTAGATCCCTTTCGCATGTAGTCTCATTCAACCAGTTCTCCCCCATCCTATATCTATGCATTTCATTTGTTCGCCCTAAGTGCAGTACTTTACATTTCTCCTATTGAATTTCATTTTGTTAGCTTTGGCCCAGCTCTCCAGTCTATCCAGGTCATTCTGAATTTTGATCCTGTCCTCTAGGGTATTAGCTACTCCTCCTAATTTTGTGGCATCTGCAAAGTATGCCCCTAATTCCTTCATTCAAGTCATTGATAAAGATGTTGAATAGCACTGGGCCCAGGACAGAACCCTGTGGCAGCCCACTGGTCACATCTTTCCAAGATGAAGAGGAGCCACTGCAGAGCACCCTTTGTCCCGTCCAGGTCAAAGGTTTCTGTGCACCACAGTTGGCAGTGCTAGTTTCCAGCTAGATGAGACAAAGGACAATTCCTGGACAAAGGAATTGATTCAGGAAATGCTGGTTGACCTTGATGATTACAGTCTCTCTTTGGTCGAAGAAGGCCCGTAACCTCAGACCAGTGTCCAGAGGGCGTTGTTCAAGATTATAAGTGAATTTTGCAAAGGATCCAGGAAGAGATCCCTCACATAATATGGGGTCTACCTGTAGTTTAGTTTAGAGAGTGCTGGACAGGCACACAAAGCCCTCTAAGAAGAGGTAGTGGGTAGGGGTCAGGAGGGAAAGAAGGAATGGAGCTGCCCCATCCATTCTGCCCAATAGTACTTAGAAACTTCTGATTTGATTATCCTAACATGAACTTCCCAAGATTGGGTGAGTCTTCTATCCTGTACTGTAATACTCTTAGTTAAGGACCTAGATTTGTTTTGGATATGTAATGTAAGATTGCTATACCTTCAGTAAACTTTTGATCTGTATTTTTAAGCAAATGTTATTGTCCTTAATTTTGTCTGCTTGACTTTAATGCTGGGTGATTTAGAACACATACAAATGCAAATTGAGCTTGGTCAGTCTTCCCTACTTTAACTCTGCTTACTTTTAAAGGAACTTTTCTTAGGGGCTTGCTCTCTGGAATTTTTTCATGTTTATACTCATACACCCCAACAGACCCCCCCTCTTCTTTCTGTTCTGGTCATTTGGAGGCCTGTTGGGGAGGGGGCGTGGGTGAGGGAGAGGCTGCTGCTCTGCTTTGGGGGACAGTGAAAGTGGGGAGGACTTCTCTTTCCAGACGGGAGCCCCCACCCACCCCACAAACAGTCCCTGCATCCCCCCCAGCCCAAAGAGACGCCTGGAGGCCAGTGTTGGGTTCAAAGGCAGCCAATTTTATTCTTTGTGGGGTGCTGGGGGTTGCGGGTGGGGTTTGGGGAGAGAAGGGGAGGGGAGGGGGGCGGGGCAGGGCGGGGAAGGCTCTCCCCATCAGAGGTGGACCCTTAGAGCCCGGAGCCCAGGCCGCTCTGGCCAATGCCCCCCAAGCTGCCAAGGCCCCTGTAGCCCCCCAGGTCCCTGAGTCCCCCCAAGCCGCCGAGGCCCCTGAGGTCGCCATTGACGCCGACTTCCAGGTTGGGACAGAGCCTGCAGAGGAAACGGAGGATTTGGAAGAGTTGCAAGGAGGTGTAGTGGTTGTTGATCATGTTGTTGTAGGTCTCCCAGAGTTTCTGCAGCACCTGCAGAGAGAGGGGGGCATCAGGGCAGAGGAGGAGGAAGGGGCACAACCTTGCCAGGGGAAGAGAAGTCCCCCACCCTGGCACCCAGCCCGGGAGGGAGGCCCCCCTGCAGATCAAGCTGGGGGATCAGGGCTGGGGCAGGCTGGCGAGGGAGGGAGGGAGGGGGACTCACCCTCTGGCGGATTGGCAGGACAAAGCTGTCATCCCGCTGGAAGCCTCCTCCCATGGAGAGGGGGAGGCCCAGACCCTTCAGAGCTTGGGCCAGCTGCAGCAGAGTTGGGGCCACTTCTGCCTGGTCTGGGGACTGACCCCCAAGAAGCCCCCCAATCCCTGGGAAAGCCTGCAGGGAGGAGGAAGGGGAGAAAGAAGCAGCTGTCAGGGAGGGAGGGAAGGGGCCCCAATACCCCCTAGACCCGGCCCCGATCCAGGCGGGAGGCTGCCCTACCCGGCCAGTCTGAGTTTGCTTTGCATCCCAAAAGCCATCCTGGCCGCTGAGAGTCCGCGATGACTTGGGAGCCAACTGGGAAGCAGCCCTGACTTATATCAGGGTGGTCAGATGGGGCCCCCACCCCTCCCCCAGTGCCCAATGCCCAGCATCCTCCTCCTCCCCGCCGCCTCCGGGTGCCAAACAGGGATGGGGAGCTCAGGAACCTCAGGGAGCCTCTGTTTCCGGGCGGTGCCTGGGTCGCCCATGCTGACCGCCTTCCCCAGGGCCTTGGGCTCAGGCGGGAGGGCTGGCAGAAGGCATAATCCCCTGGCAGCCTGGGAGTGTCCCAATTCTTCCTTTGAACCCAGATCGGCTGATGCACCCAGGCACCACTTTCTGGGAATTTGGAGAGCTAATTGTGCCTTCTAAGCACGGGTGGGGGGTGGAAAGTTAATGAGTAAAAGCAAAGGTCCCTACTCAGCAGATTCTCCAACCTCCCTTCCCAAGGGCTCCCCTTCTCCCAATTCAAGCAAGATGCTGGATCTCTTCCTCCCTGCCTGAACCCCAGATGGAAAGGGAGAGCCCTGATGGGATTCCTCTTAGAAGCAGAAGGAGAGGAGGTCCCCTTGCAGTCTCCAGAACCCACCTTTCTCTAAGTCATTTGGAGGGGGAGTGGAGGTCAGGCTCTTCAGATTTCCACCTAGACCGAACTGGGAAGGGTAGCTTAGACCTTGGAAGAGAGGATGAGGATTCAAGGTGAATCTCAAGAGATTGGCAACTAGACCCAAACTAAGACCACAGGTTTCAGCTGGGAGAAGTGTTGCATTCTCGGCAAGTCATTCTCACTCTCTGCCTGAGAGGAGGCCAAAGGCAAAGCCCCTGAGGACAAATCTTGCCAAGAAAACCCCATTTTATGGCCTTAGGGCCACCCTAAGTGGGAAGAGACTGGAAGGCACACAGCAACCACAACATATATCAGACGGATAACACCAGCTCAACAGCAGTATCTAACGTCCTAGGTGTCATCACAGACCTGCACAGGAAACATGAGGCAATACTGTGATGTTGCAGCAAAAACATACTAAGACCTACCTAGGCTGCCACAACTGGCTGACATTGTCCAGATGAAGGGAAATCATAGCGTCACTCTATTCTGTTTTGGTCAGGTTGAAAGAGCTGGGCATTTCAGCTTGGTGAAGATTGAGGAACAACTGGATCACATTCTTAGATACCTGAAGGCTGCCACAAGGTGGAGGGGGTAGGCTTGTTCCCTGCTGCCTGAGAGGGTAGAACTAGGACTGATGGTTTTAAGTTGCAGGAGGGTAGGGTTCGATTGAATATTAGAAGGAAGCTCTTGAGAGTAAGAATGGTTCAGCAGTCGAACCAATTGCCTAGAGAGGTGGTGGGGTCTTCTTCTCTGGATGTCCTCAAAAAGAGGCTGGACAGCAACCTGCTGCTGGGGGTAGGATAGCTGGAGATCTTGCATGGAGCTGGAGGTTGGACCTGATGGCCCATAGGACCCTTTCCAACTCTATATGGTTCTATGATTCTGTGGAGTTCTGTGTTTGATTCTGGGCACCACAGTTCAAGAAGCATGTTGACTCTCTGCAAGTTAGAACATGAGTACCAAAGCCCATGAGGAACAACTGAGAGGGATGAGTACATTTAGCCAGGAGAAGAAGGAGAGGTGATAAGATCATCACTGTCAAACATCATAAGGGCTGCCATCATGTGGCAGATGGGGAAAGGAGGATTTTTTCCGGCTGCTGTGGAGGGCAGGCAGTTTTCCAGGGCACCTTGTCTTTGAGAAACACCCTAACCAGCCACTCTTGGAAGCCATGTATTTGTAGGAAGACTGGGCCACCAGCTAGAGCTTTGCTTCTTTTCCCTACTAGGTTCCTCTCGTTCCCTTGCCAAGCTGGGCTCATAGCTCTTATCACCTGCCCCCTGGTTCTGCTGCCATGCTTTGCCTGTCACACAGGCCCTGGGCCATTCTCCATCGATGTCCCAGGAGATCCCATCCAATTCTGATTCTATGATTCTACATCTTTATAAGGATCTATTTGGGGTTCATGGACCCTACTGAACGGCCTCTCCCAAACATTCACCATGCCTAAATGGCATGGAAGTCAACTCCATTTCTGAATCTGAGATCTTTTTTGTCTTTTTCAAAGTAGTTTCACCCCATCCTGGCTCAGAAAGATTTTATGAGTCCAAAACTAGTCTTTAGTCTCCCCCTGATTTTCTGCCAATTTTTGAAAGAGGAGAGGGTCAGGAGGTTTGAAACAGCCACCTTGGGGCTGCATTTTGGCAATAATTTTGGGACATTTTAAACAGTTTGAGGGCAGGATCCAGATACTTTTGAAAGGGGGGGGTTATGGGTGGTTCAGTATGGGTGGTTCAGAGCCTGGGACTTTTTGGGATCACTCTGATCTAGTCAGGTGTGACTGCCAAATTTTGCTGTTATGGATAGACCTACCTGGATGGGAAACTATCAATGAATCCCAGGTGCTGTAGGCTCTATTTCAGAAGAAGGAACTGGCAAAGCCACCTCTGACTATTTCTTGCAGAAGAAAACCCTATGAAATTCATGGTGTCACCATAAGTCGACAGGCAACTTGAAGGTACACACACACATATCCACACAAGATTTGACCTTGGTCCCTTTTCCCTAAATGCTGTAGGCTGGAACTTCCAAAGCATGGGGAAAGATGCCTTTTTGGACTGTCACTCCCAGAATTTCCCAGCCATCATGCCTGGCTGGGGGATTCTGGGAGTGATAGTCCAAAAAGAAGAACTTTGCCCAAGCCCAGAAGGACTGCTTGGGAATCCCAAGTGCTGCAGGCTCTGTTTCAGTGGAAGGAACTGACAAAGCTACCTCTGAATATTCCTTGCCAAAGAAAACCCTATGGAATTAATGGGGTCGTCAAAAGTCAACAGGCCACTTGAAGGCACATACGCACACAATTCCAGGCTCCTGAAGTCACAGACCAAAAGCCTGGCATGATCCCAGGTCTCTTTGTGTGGATCCGTCAGGAGAATTCCCTGGTGGGCTTTACTCACAAGGGAGACCAAGAGTAGTTGGCATGGCTTGTCTTGTTCCCTCCCCTTGAGTTCATCTTGAGCCTCCCAGTTGACTGTCCCAGAAGCCTTTGCTCAGCCCTGTTTCTGGCACCGTCCTGAACAAGAGGAGCCTGGACCAAGGCCATCCAGTGACTACCAGGTGGAGGAGGCTGGGAACCGGGCAGCCCCTAAAGGCGAAACTGTTCCTTTCCACTCACATTTGCTGATGAGGTGCAGCAGGCATTTGTTACAGTAGAGAACGTAATATGCCATGTAATTACCAGGGAGTATTAATTAACGGAGGGAGGAAGAGGAACTCCTCGAACCTTGAAGGAAAAAGGCAGCAGGTGCAAGGCCCATCACCACTGCCTCTGGGTGCCTCCTAAGAGGCTTCAGCCAATAGCTGGTGCAGCTTCAGACTTTCTTCCTTCAGGCTCGGAGAGTATCTCTTGCTGCCTTCCATTAGCCAAAATCACGGCTGGCCCGGTTGCCTTCCTGGGGCATTGGTTTGGGCAGGAGGATTGACACAGAGCTCCATCACTTGGGTGCGGGGAAGAGCCTGTATCCCCTGAAGACCAAACCCTTCCCTTGAACCTGCACCGGCTGATCTCACAGGCCTACTAATGATGGTGAAGGTTGAGGAAGAGGAAGGAGGGCTCTCTCTCAGCAGAAGCTCCAAAGTCAATTAATTGCAGCTTCTCCTTCCTCTCTCATCTCCTCCCCAGAGCAGGAATGACCAGGCCTGCTGATATCAGATGGCTTGGCAGGACAACCTGGCTTGACTGTTGTACATACAACAAAGTTGAAGGGGTCTTCAAGGAACATATCCTCCACCGATATGGGGGGATTTGCTCCAGCTCCTCCATTTCTCCCATTTCGTCCTGTTTTCTGCTTCTATTTTTAATCCCATTATCCCCTCCTTCTTCCTATTGTGTTATCTCCTCAAGCCAGGTACTCCTCTGGCAGCCCACCCTCCCTTGAATTCTTTCCACCTTTTAGAACTATTCCTGGGATAGTTGATTTTCCAGTCTCCAATGCCCAGGGTAGGACAGGCCAAAGCCCATTAAACCATTACATTTTAACACCTGGGGGAAACGCCTCATTTAAGAAAAACTGGTGTGGGCCCTATGGGAATGCAGGAGTCAATACTGGCACACCAGCCCATATCTGCAGCTGCCTCTGCTGCTGTCTGCATCACTCTGAAGCCAGAAAGAAGGCCTGCAGCCTGTGATCAAGGCTGGTCACGTGAAGGGCCTTGATCACGGCTGCCTGGCTTCAGAGAGTGTGACGCAGATGGCAGTGGAGCTGGCTGCAAATAGGGGTTGGCGTATCCATGTGGACTTCCTCTTGTTTCGTCCAGGTAACAAGCGGGGAGCATACTGATCCCGGGCCAGAATATGCCAGCAGGAAGCCGGCATATTTCGTCTAGTGTAAACAAGCCCTGAATGAGCTAAAATGGATCAGTTGTCTACAGTACTTTGATTAGAGAAAATTCATCCGCGACAGTTCTGATAGTTTGGAAACCTTTATTCCTCTTTTTGCAGATCCATGAGAATAATATGTTAACCGTAGGCTTTGATTATTAGTAGGTTTAGCTAAATTAAATAAGTATGTGACATTATTATAATGGGAGAAGTAAGATAACATTTTATATACAGTATAGTACAGCCTCTGTTAAAAAAGTCAGAAGTCATTATAATCTTTTCTTTTCTTTTTGCTTGGTTATTTTTTCCCCTCATATTTTTTTCTCTCTCTCTTATCTTTCTATATTTTTTTCCTATATTTTCTATATTTTTAGTTTGTGTAATTGCTTTTCTTTTAATGTACTGGAAATATGTGTGTGTGCTAACAAAACAGGTGCAGCTGGTAGACAAGTATTGGTTGTGCAAGTGCACTCCTGGCCATCACTGAAACACTGAAGCCTTAGGTCCAAAGACTCAGGTTGAATCCAGACATTGCACCCAAACTGTGAGCCCATGTCTTCAGGGAAAGTGTAACCCCATCCAGCACAGCCTGAATCCCTGTTCCCTGATCTGTGCTTTGACTGTCCAGGAGCACCTCTGTCTTGCCTTGATCAAGGCATCATCTACATGGGCCAGAATACACTGGTGTATTCTGTTCATGGATCAGGTCTTTTGCACCCCCATTACCGGCACGAAACGGGATGGAGTCTGCATGGAAACACCTGCCCATCTCTGTACCTGACGCTGCTGCCATCTGCGTCACACTCTCTGAAGCCAGGAAGGGGGCCCGCAGAATGTGATCAAGGCCCCTGTATGTGACCAGCCCTGGCTGCGGGCCTGGTTCCTGGCTTCAAAGAGTGCAATGTGGAGAGCAGCTACAGAGATGGGCCAGTGTGGCGATATGGCCTCCTGCAGACCTGCAGGGCTCAGTCCGCTTTTTATTGGATGCGGCTTTTCCTCGGTATTTTGCTGTAATGATTTAATGGCCTTTACCCATCCTTGCCCGGGTTCTTGTGAAGACTGCCGGGGGGGAGGTGACAGGGAAAAACCCTACATTGTATAGACTGCAGGGCTCTAAGCAGGCCAAGACAAGGTAAATAGCCCATCTAGACAAGGCCTTCTCTTCACCATTACTGGTGGCAGTCACCAATATAGGACTCAAAGAGCTTCCTTGGATTAAGTCATAAAGGTGCAATAGAGTTGGGTGTCATCTGCATACTGATGTCACTGGGCTAAAGCTCTGGACAACCTCCAGGGACTTACCTACATAGCATCCAAAACCAGTTGAGATTGCCTGTGTGGAGGGTAGTCTGGTGATACAGAAGAGGATGAGCAAACACAGGGGCTGTATTGGGCTTTTATCCAGGAGAAACCCCAAGACATACACTGCAGAGTTTCCCATTAGGAAAACAGACCTGAGACCCATATTGGGCTGAAAGTGATGCAGGCAATGTCCTTTCCAGATGCTTAGATGCCTTCCCTTTGGATGCCTTCTTAATTAACACCCATGATAAGTAGGTTGCATTGTTAGCTCTCCCATTTAGTTTGAAAGGATATCATGTTGTTCCAGGAAATCTTGGTTCAAAAAGAGCATCTTGGCCTCTGGAGGCTCATACCTGGATTTTGCTTAATAATCAGGTGACGGTCTTTTAGATCCAGTGCCTTGGCTGATCTGCGAAAATGAGATCCTGTATTTGTCCCAGGAGGTGAGAGGAAGTAACTAGAGATGACCTGAAGTGCTTCATGTGAGTTTGGACACATTTTCAAAACAACAACAACGTTAAAAACATTTACAGTCAGCCTTATGTATCCACGGATTTGGCATCCACGGATTCCACCAGCCACAGTTTGAAAATATTTTTAAAAATATTCCATGAAGCAAACCTTGATTTTGATATTTTATATAAGGGATGCCATTTTACTATGCCATTGTATATAATGAGACTTGAGCATCCATGGATTTTGGCATCCATGGGGGGGGGGGTCCTGAAACCAACCCCCAGTGGATAACAAGGGCCCATTGTATTTATTTATCCATCCAACCAGCTCTCTATCTAGAAATATCAGGGCAGCATACAATGAAAGCAACTTAAGCAATTTAGTCAATGTAAACAATGTTTTTACAAGGCTAAAAATATACTTAAAAACCCAAGAAATGAAGGGCACATCCAGACTGGTTGAAAAGTCCCAGATATGGATCCTTTCCTTTCCAATTTTATAAGGGATTAGAATAAAACAGAAGCTGGTATTAAAAGTATCTGATCGTAGATCAAAGAAAAAGGATGTGATATACATTGGTTTATATACCACCAGTTAAACACTAGATTTAAGGAGGATACTGTTGTATATGGTATTAGTAAGGAACAGAACCCATTAGATAAAATTATTTGGGGTACAAAAAAGAAAAAAATTGCCAAAATTTACAGACGTTTACTGGACAGACACTTAGAAACAGAATTGATTAAAGAACCCATGATTAGATGATCAAAGGATATAGGAGAGTCCATAACTATAGATGATTGGGAGATTGCATGGAGTAGAACAAATTCTTTTACAGCTAGCCAGGATTTAAAAGAGAACCATCTGAAAATTGCCAACAGATGGTACTTAACTCCGGTGAGAATAAGTAAAATTTATAAACTAGAAAATAGAAAATGTTGGAGGTGTGATCTTGGGTCATTGTACCACATGTGGTGGGACTGTAAGGTTATAAAGAAATTCTGGGGGGAAATAAGTAAAACAATCCGAAAGATGCTGAATATATGCATTCCTCTAGATCCTAAATTATTTCTTCTGAATATAACATCAGTCTTAGAGAGACAAGATGAAAAGGTTCACTGGAGGGTACTTTTATACTGCATTACGGTTGCTAGAATATTAATAGCAGCAAAATCATAGAATCATAGAATTGCAGAGTTGGAAGAGACCACGAGGGCCATCCAGTCCAAACCCCTGCCACGCAGGAAATCACGATCAAAGCATCCCTGACAGATGGCCATCCAGCCTCTGTTTAAAGACCTCCAAGGAAGGAGACCCCACCACACTCCGAGGGAGTGTGTTCCACTGCCGAACAGCTCTGACTGTCAAAAAGTTCCTCCTAATGTTGAGGTGGAATCTCTTGCATCCATTGCTCCGTGTTCCAGTCTCTGGAGCAGCAGAAAACAAGCCTGCTCCATCCTCAGCGTAACACCCCTTCAAATACTTAAACAGGGCTATCATATCGCCTCTTAACCGTCTTTTTTCCAGGCTAAACATACCCAGCTCCCTAAGTCTCTCCTCATAAGGCATCGTTTCCAGACCTTTCACCATTTTAGTCACCCTCCTCTGGACATGCTCCAGTTTGTCAATATCCTTTTTGAATTGTGGTGCCCAGAACTGGACACAGTATTCTAGGTGAGGTCTGACCAAGGCAGAATAGAGCGGCACTATTACTTCCCTTGATCTGGACACTATACTTCTATTGATGCAGCCCAAAATCGCATTGGCCTTTTTAGCTGCCACATCACACTGTTGACTCATGTTCAACTTGTGGTTCAACTTGTGGTCTACAAGGACTTCTAGATCCCTTTCGCACGTAGTCTCATTCAGCCAGGTCTCCCCCATCCTATATCTATGCATTTCATTTTTTCGCCCTAAGTGCAGTACCTTACATTTCTCCGTATTGAATTTCATTTTGTTAGCTCTGGCCCAGCTCTCCAGTTTAAATGGAAAAATTAAGAAGCTCCTGTGATGTACCAAGAACCCACGCTCACATTCACTCAATAAGAATTCTTTATTGGTAAGGAAACATGTGTCAGGAACATGGAACAAAGCCGAAACTGAATAAAGGCTAGCACCAACCCCCAGATAAACCCTTACAGTGTGAGAATGGCATGTAGGGAGGAGAAATGGTCCAGCCAGCACCTGGAGCTGCGACCTTGAGCTGCTGCGGAGAGCAGCATTCCTAGGCCAACAAAGCGGGCTGGCACCCCTCCAAAGACAGAGGGGCCTAAGCAAAGGAAACAGGCCAAAGTCAGCCTCATGTCAGGGTCCCCCATGAATTCTACTCTAAACCCTAGAATTCAGGGGTGAGCCTGACAGCTCTGAACTTCGAAGAGTGGTTGTATAAAGTGATGGAGATGATGAATAATGATAAACCAGTTTGGTACAGTTTAGAAACTTATCTATTCCTTCACTAAAGTAATTTGCAAAGATGTTGATCAACACTGTACCCAGGACAGGGTGCTATGACACCCCACTTATCCCCTCTCTTCAAGATGATGAGGAACCATTGGATAACACTCTCTGTCTCTTCCATCAACCAGCTATGAATCCTCAACAGGGACACCAACATGGCAAAATATATTTCCCCAGGAAGGACAGATGGCACCTGTGTAGCTGGTTATGGTTTTATTTTATTTTTCTAAATGGCATTTGAGTTCTTAGCTCCCTGGCCAATATTTCCTGGGAAGTGTACACAACTGTTCCCCCTGCAGGAAACGAGAATCCCCTCTTGCCTCTTCCATTGCTCATTGGAAGCCTGTTCTCTCTTCCTCCCTGGGGTGACATCAGGGCAAGGGGAAGCCAACCAGACCTCACATGCTGGCCAGAAGAGAAAGAGCAGCAGGGACCTGGTTGGCTCCCCTCTTCCATCCTCAGCCAGAATGAACAAGAGTCAGAACTTTGCCACTCAGAATTAGCGAAAAGTTTGCTGTTCTTCTAGGCTCTATTTTAGAGGAAGGAATTGGCAAAACCACCTCCGACTATTCCTTGCCTAAAAAAACCTTATGAAATTCATGTGGTCACCATCGATCGACAGGGAGCTCAAAGGCACATACACACAGAGATCTGACTTTGCTCCCTTTCCCCCAAATGCTGCAGTCTAGAACTTCCAGAGGGTGGGAAAAGGTGCCTTTTTCAACTGTCCTCCCCAAATCACCCAGACAGCATTGCTGTGAGTGGCAGTCCAAAAAGAGAACCTTTCTCGAGTCCAGAAGGACTGCTAATGAATACCATGTGTTGTAGGCTCTATTTCAGAGGAAGGAACTGGCAAAACCACCTCTGAGGATTCCCTTCATAAAAAAACCTGTGAAATTCATAGGGTCACCATAAGTCCACAGGTGACTTGAAGGTGTGTGCGCGCACACACACACACTCCATCCCTTTCCCTTTTGTGATTTTTTAAAAAATGTTAGCTTGGGAACTGGGAAAAGGAATTGTCTTGTTCTTGAACCTTCTAAGAAGGGTAGGAAAATACAGCTTTCTTCTTCGTGGTCTCTGTGAATCCACACAACCGGGTTTATGCACCTGTGCAGAAACAGCTTTGGAAACTTCTAGAATTCTTATGTAAGCTATTTTATTTCTGCATCACTCATGGACAGTATTGTAAGATCAGCCATTGATACTGTTCTCCTCAAGGCCACTCACCATCGCATTCGTGGAGGGACCATAATCGTGGCTCATGGGTCCCGTCGAGATTGAGATTGAGTAGATCCTGTTTCCGGGGCAGGGCGGGTACCCGCCTGTTATCTCCTTCTGGACTGGCTCTTCCCAGTAGAGATGAAAGGCATGAGCAGGAACCGACATTGGGAGTCTCAGGATTGACAGCTCCTCCAGGTCTGCCTATACTAAGTTATGATGTCCTCGCTGTGCTTCCTCGTAGTCTTCCATCTCCAGGAGGTGGTGCTGGTGTTTCCCAGGACAACGCTTGGGGTGCTGGTGGTATGGTACTGATGATGCCGATGGATGAGCAACCCATTCCGGAGTCTCCACCAAAGAAGCAGAAACCGAGACGTCGTATGCTGTCTTCATCCTCTTTGGATGTGGGATCATCGACATCGAGTGCCACTGTTCCTCACACATCCCCTCCTGATCGCGTAGGGGACTGGTGTGTCATCAGAAACATCACGCTGACAGTGCTTTATCTTCCAGGGACCAAGAAAATTTGGGTGGACACCCTGTGGCTCTATGTCACAAGTGGACACTGAGCAGCCAGGTCTTTCGGACTCTGTCTCACATATGGGGATGCCCCCAGGTGGATCTTTTTGCTTCAAGAGAAAACATGTACTGCAACCTGTACTGCTCTCGAGACCCAACAGCTCTGGCATCCCTGGGAGATGCCTTCCTCTTCTCATGGAGGTGTCCTCTCCTTTACGCCTTCCCGCTGTTTCCAATGATTCCTCACATTCTGATGAAACTGCCCCAAGACAGGGTGAAGTGCATCCTTGTAACATCTTGGTGGCCCAGACAACATTGGTTTGCCACTCTCCTAATGTTGGCAAACAACACCTTCATGCGTCTGCCTCGTTACCTGGACCTACTGACGTTGAGCCAGGGGAGGGTTTGGCACCCCAATCTTCCCACCTTGAAGATGACAGCCTGGCCAGTGTTCCCCACCCCCGAATCTACCGACCTCCATTCAACAGATTGTGATGTCTTCGCAGCACCCTTCTATACTTCACTCCTATTCTTATAAGTGGCAGAGATTTACTGACTTTTTCTCTTCCAAGGGTTTATCCTCCAAGGAGGCGTCACATCCTTTGGCTCTGGAGTTCCTGGCATCACTTTCTCAATGGGGACTTTCATTCTCCTCTATTATGTGCTACCTCACAGCATGGCACTTCCAGAAAACAGGCAAGCAGTCGTATTTCTAGGACCTATTAATGAAAAGGTTCCTCAAAGGGTATCAGAACCCACATCCACCTATATCTGAACCAGCCCCACAGTGGAACCTGGATTTGGTGCTCAAGGCCCTGGCCGTGCCTCCTTTTGAGCTTCTGGCAACGTGCAATTTGTAGCTATTATCATCCAAGACAGCTTTCCTGATAGTGATTACCTCAGCCAGGAAGGCCTGTGAGTTATACACTCTCTGGATTGATCCTCCCTACCTGTGTTTCCACGAATCCGAGGTGGTACTGCGTTTGGATATATCCTTACTCCTGAAGGTGGTTTCAACCTTCCATCTTGGTCAGGACATTGTCCTCCTGGCTTTCTTTCAGCAGCACACCTTGCTTTGCGCACCTGGGATGTTTGCTGGGTACTGACTGTTTATATTGATAGGATCAGCACATTTCGCCGTTCCACCAGACTGTTCATCTGCCATGATGGCTGTCTCAAGGGTCAGCCTATTGGAAATTGTTTAAAATACCAGGGTAATTATATTGTCCCTGTTTAAACATCCACACTGTATTTCACACGCTAGTGGAGAATACAGCCAATGTAGCAGAGTTCAAAACAAACATAGCAGCATTTAGTGTTAGATTCTTAGCATACATATAAACCACAGCTTAGTAAATAACCAAACACCCTTTGTCTTTTCCCAAGTTGTTTAACTAGCAAAATAATCACTCAAGACTCAAAAGTTAGTTTAAAAGTACAAAAACATATTTACTCACAGTTGGAGAGCTATCATGGCAGATACATCAATACTTCATCAAAATAAACTAAAACTACTTAAAAATGTTTAAAAACTACATTGTTACAAAAACAATATTCAGGATTCCCCGCCTGGGGTCCTTTCCCTTCGATGGTCATGTGGTTTGTTAAAGAGCATGGCTTCTGGAACAAACGAGGAAACTTAGACACTCCCCTTCACCCCAGAATTCCAATAGCAAAACTTCAGGAAATTACATCAGCTCATCTTATATGGCTTCTAAGTTAACCCTTCAGTAGCAAACACATTTCCACTTATTGGACTGCAAACTATGTTTTCCAATACAGCCTGTGTCTCCCCAGCGGCTCTCCAAATGGGTGTCCTATACTACCAAGCTGGCATACGACCTGGAGGGGGAGCAGTGCCTGGGACATGTGTGCAGCCATTGACTAGGGCTGTGGCCAGATCTACTGCCTTCCTGCATGGGTCCCCCTTCCGGACATTTGTAGGGCCACAGTGTGGTCCACCCCACTCACCTTTGTGTCTCATTATAAGGTGGACTCCACTGCTGCGTCCGCAGCTGCTGCTGGACATGCAGTGCTTCTCTCATGTGTTGCTTGATATGCACTCTGCAGTATTTTGTTCTCTGTTGCGATGTCTGCCATTGGGTTTCTGGGTTTCTAGTCACCCTGTTGTATGCTTATGAACAGTTAATTGTGCTGTGCTTGTTGCTTTGCCTATTATTGGTCTGTTCAAGGGAACATAGGCACTTGTAATGTTCATTTTGCTTGATGTTGCTTTGTGTGATAATACACTATTTGCTTCACTTACCTGTCTGTAGTTTCTTTCTGGCGGTATGGGGGGGGGGGGCTTTCTGACATGTTGCTGTTGTTTTGCTACGCAGTACACACCCTCTTCCAGTTATTGCTTGAGCGTGCTAGTCTCCCAGTTGTGTGGATTCACAGAGACCACGAGAAGGACAGGTTGCTTACCTGTAACTGTAGTCTCTGAGTGGTCACCTGTGAATTCACACAAGCCCACCCATCCTCCCCTCTGGTGTCCTGCTCTTGGTTTCTTGGGAACTGCAATTGCAGCATTCAAGGAACTGAGGTGTTTAGGCAGTAACCCTGCTTATATAGGGCAGGGGAGGGTGGCTGGGGTTACCGCCAAAAATAGCTTATGTAAGAGTTCTAGAAGTTTCTGAAGCTGTTTCTGCAAAGGTGCATAAAACCCAGTTGTGTGAATTCACAGATGACCACTCAGTGAACTACAGTTACAGGTAAGCAACCTGTCCTTTCTAAAGAAATAGATGGCAAGAGGTTCAGCATTCAGCAAGTCCTATGGAAGGGGGCATGCTCTTTTTGGAAGTAGTTGTTGCTTGGCTAACCACCCCCTTGACTTCAGTCTGTGGGACCATTACTGCTGCTAATGGAGTTCAAATTTTCCCATCTTTTTGTCTCAGTCCCCACATGGCCAAGGATAGGAGTGGCCTCTGCCTACATTGAGTTTCCTGCAGACCAACTGAACTGCCACAGAAACAACATCAGATGCAAAATGTAGGGCTGGGGCTCTAACATCATCGCTTTTTTCCCCCTGTATGATTTTAAAATCATCTTTTGCCTGAGGAAAAAGCCAGTGCAGCCTCCCAAACATGCATGGTGTCTTTTGCTCTTTTTAATTGGTCCCCCCCTCCCCCAAAGTACTGGACGGCTGTTCGGTGGATTTGGGGCGCTGTTGTCTTTCCCCACGGCTGTCACGAGAGGGCGCCCTGAGCCCTGTCACCGCCAGTCAAGCGGCGCCCTGGTGGCTCCCAGGCAGGGGTCTCTCTCTGACGGGCAGCCAGCAGAGGGCGCCCTGTGCCGGTCGGGCCGGCTACCCACAGGGGCGATTGGGCCACAGCCAGGCCCCGGTGGCTCGAGAGAAGCAGCCGGGGGAAGCCGCGCTGGAGGGCCCGGAGCTGCTGTCCCTTCTGGCAAGAGGCCCGGAGGCAGCCGCGGGCCAGGGCGAGGCCAGGCCAGGGGGGAGAAGACCGGCTCGCCAAGCGCGCTCTCCAAAGGGGGCGGCTCTTCGCTGCCGGGAGACCCTCCGGAGGGGGGACGGCCTCGCCTTCGGGCGGCCTGGGGAAGCGCCCCCGTTGCATCCTCACTCGTCTCGTCTCGCCTGGCCGGCCGCCCCGCCGAAGGAAGGCAGGACTCGGGACCCTTGCCTGCCGGCCTGCCTGCCTTCCCGGCGGGGCCAAGGCTGAGCGGCTGGGGCCCCTGTCCGGCCCGCGGGCACCTCCTTCCTGGCCCTGCCTCCCCGCCCTGCCTTCCAGGCGTCCCTGGGGCCGCCCCCCTCGATCATGAAAGCCCAGAGTTGGAGGTGATCCCAAGGGTCATCCAGTCCAACCCCATTCTGCGTTGCAGGAAGACACAAAGCACCTCCGACAGATGGCCACCCAGCCTCTGTTTGAAAACCTCCAAAGAAGGAGACTCCACCACACTCCCAGGGAGCAGCGGATCCCACTGTCCAACAACAATTACATCAGGAAATTCTTCCCAATGTTTAGGTGGAATCTCTTTTCCTGGAGTTTGAACCCATGGCTCCACAAGCTTGCTCCATCCTCAGTATGACATCCCTTCAAATATTTAAATATGGCTATCATGTCCCCTCGCAACCTTCTCTTCTCCAGGCTAAACATACCCAGCTTCCCAAGCCGCTCTGCATAGGGCATAATGGCTTCCAGACCTTTCACCATTTTGGTCACCCTCCTCTGGACATGCTCCAATTAGTCAATATCCTTGCTGAATTGTGGTGCCCAGAACTGACCAAAGCAGAATAGGGTGATACTATTACAGGTACTTCCCTTAATCTAGACACTATACTCCTATGGATGCAGCCTAGAATTGCATTCTCTTTTTTAGCTGTCGCATCACACTGCTGACTCATGTTCAGCTTGTGGTGTACTGAGACTCCTAGATCCCTTTCACGTGTACTGTTTTCAAGTCAGATATCACCCATCCTATATCTCTGCATTTCATTTTTTTCCCCTGCCCAAGTGTAGGACCTTACATTTGTCCCTGCTGAAATGTTTTTGGTTAGTTTTGGCCCAACTCTCTAGTCTGTCAAGGTCATTTTGAATTTTGATTCTGTTCTTTGGAGTATTAATTACCTCTTCTAATTAGGTGTCACCTACAAACTTGATAAGTATGCCCTCTATTCCCTCATCTAAGTTATTGATAAAGACGTTGAATAGCACTGGGCCCAGGACAGAGCCCAGTGGCACCCCACTAGTAACTTCTCTCCAGGAGGAAGAGGAGCCATTGGTGAGCACCCTTTGGGTTCCTTTGGTCAACCAATTACAAATCCTGCTCTTCCCCATCCTTGGGAGACTGGAACAATTTGAGGGGGCTCCAGCAGCTCCTCTCTCTGGTGGAGAGGGACACCCTCGACCATGGGCCCTTAACTTCCTCCTCAAGATGTCAGGGTCCACATGGGGGCAGATATCGGGATGATCTTTGGCTCAGCAGACCGCAGTACGTATCTCAACTCAGGGCTCAACTAGTCTTAATTAGATTTTGAAAATAGGAAGAAGGGACAGTCAAAATTCACAAAAAGCAGGGTTGACAGTCAGGTGTTGTACCTGAGTACCTAGGCTTCAAGTCATTTCAGGATTATGGCAGTCCTAAGGGTTCAAATCCCCACTCAGTCATGGCAATCCACTGGGGGACATTGGGCAAGCCACACTCTGTCTCAGCCTCGGGGGAAGGCTCTAGTTAAGAGTCATAGAATCATAGAGTTGGAAGGGCCTTATGGGCCATCATATCCAAGACTTTGCTTAATGCAGGATCTCCACCTAGAGGTGTCCAGAAAAGGAGACTCTACCATCCATCTAGGCAATTGGTTCCATTGCCAGACTGCTCTTATGTGTCCGTGGGAGCCCGTCCCAGAACATTGCTCCTCGCTGCCTGCTCCCTGGTTCTCCCAAGAGCCAGGTAGGGGTCGAGCAGCATGTCACCAAGGCTGGTCACAGGCAAGGCAGGGGGCCTGCAGTCACAGGTTGCAGGACCCCTGCCTAGCTTCCGCATTTTTTGAGAAAATGCGAGTCACAGCAGCTTCGGCAATGGGCTGGCATTCTGTTTGGACTCTGGCCCATTTTCTGCAGGTACCAGGGAAGAAACTTGCAACTCCAGAGGTAGGATATGCCAGTGGTGAGCCAGTGTATCCTAGATGAGCCTTATAAAAGAACTGGCAGAAGTAATCTCAGAACCACTGTCAATAATCTTTGAGAATTTCTGGAGAACAGGGGAGGTCCCAGCAGACAGGAAGAGAGCAAATGTTGTCCCCATCTTTAAAAAAAAAAAAAAGGGGGGGGGGAGAAGACTCAAATAATTACCACCCAGTCAGACTGACATCAATACTAGGAAAGATTCTAGAGCAGATCATTAAACAGTCTGTAACCACTTAGAAAGGAATGCCATGGTCACAAAAAGTCAACATGGATTTCTCAAAAACAAGTCATGCCAGACTAATTCCATCTCTCTTTTTTTTGATAGAGTTACAAACTTGATAGATAAAAGGAATGCAGTGGATGGAGTGTATTTTGATTTCAGTAAGGCTTTTGACAAGGTCCCCCATGATATTCTTGCAAAAAACTTAGTAACCTGTGGGCTAGACAATGCAACTATTAGGTGGATTTGTAATTGGTTGATGGGCCTAACCCAAAGGGTAGTCACCAATGGCTCCTCTTCATCCTGGAGAGAAGTGACCAGGGGGTGCCATAGGATTCTGTCCAGGGCCCAGTGCTATTCAATATTTTTATCAATAACTTGGATGAGGGAATAGAGGGTATGCTTACCAAGTTTGCAGATGACACCAAATTAGGGAGGGTAGCTAATACCCCAGGGGACAGGATCAGAATCCAAAATGACCTCCACAGATTAGAAAGCTGGGCCGATATTAACAAAATTAATTTCAACAGGGAGAAATGTAGGCTACTGCACTTGGGCAATAAAAATGAAATGCAGAAATATAGGATGGGTCACACATGGCTTGAGGGCAATACATGCTAAAAGGATCTAGGAGTCTTAGTGGACCACAAGCTGAACATGAGGCAGCAGTGTGATGCAGCAGCTAAAAAAGCCAATGTGATTCTCTCTCTCTGGCTTTTCTTCGCAAACAAAGATTCCGGAAGGATCCATCCCACGCTTTCTGCAAGCACGCTGATGACTAAAAAGGCCAATCTGAGATAAACAAGTCCGGTTGCAGAAAGCACAGCAGAAGGTCTCCTTGGGTGATGTTTCCGGCTTGTGATTGCATTGTTGTTTCTCTTCAAAACCTGTTCGGGCGTGAGTTCTCAAATAAGGCTGCAGCATTGTGGATAGTGTGTCTCCATGCCTCCCGATGTGAGGCCAGGGCAGACCATTGCTGGTGATCAATTTGGCCGAGCCTGAGCTGTTGTTTCAGGGAATCCTTGTATCGCTTTTTGGAGTGCCACTCTTACGCTGACCCTTGGTGAGTTCACCATAGAGTACTATTTTTGGGACGCGATGGTCCTCCATCCTAGAAACATTCCCTGCCCAGCGCAGCTGTGTTCTCAATATCATGGCCTCAGTGCTGGTGAGAGACATGCAGAACAAGTGGTGGATCAATATAGCAGAAAAGACACAACGCTGTGCAGATATGGGTGATCATAGAGAATTTTATGAAGCTCTTAAGGCAGTGTTTGGACCTACTTATCAGGTCCAAAGCTCCTTATACAGTACAGATGATCAGACATTAATTACTGATAAAGCCTCCATCCTGAATCGATGGGCTGAACATTTTCAAAGCCTCTTTAGCATCAACCGAGTAGTCCAAGGCTCAGCTATCCAACATATGATAAAAAAAACGATGAAAAATGAATTGGACATAGCTCCCACTTTGGAAGAGACCCTTAAGGCCATACAGCAGATGAAAAACGGCAAGGCAGCTGGGATTGATGGAATCCCACCTGAAGTTTGGAAACACGGAGGTCATGCACTCCACGATAAATTCCACAAACTCCTTGTGAATTGCTGGGAAAAAGGGGAACTGCCATCAGACCTCCGAGATGCAGTCATCATCACCCTGAACAAGAAAAAAAGGAGCAAAATCCGATTGTTCAAATTATGGAAGCATAACACTGCTCTCTATTGCTGGAAAAATCCTTGCAAGGATACTCCTGAACAGATTAGTTCCTGCTGTTGCAGAAGAACTTCTTCCTGAAAGCCAATGTGGCTTCAGAGCCAATAGGAGTACTACAGACATGGTATTTGCCCTTAGACAACTGCAAGAAAAATGTAGGGAGCAGAACAAGGGTCTCTATGTAACATTTGTCGACCTCACCAAAGCCTTCGACACTGTAAGTAGAAAAGGTCTGTGGCAGATCCTGGAAAGACTCGGATGTCCCCCCAAATTCCTTAAAATGATTATCTTGCTACACGAGGGCCAGCGTGGTCAAGTCAGATATTGCAATGCTCTTTCAGAGCCCTATCTAATAACTAATGGAGTGAAGCAAGGTTGTGTTCTTGCTCCAACTTTCTTTACAGACTTCTTCAGCATGATGCTCCAAAGGGCTACGGCAGAGCTTAAAGAAGACGACGGCATCTATATACGTTACTGTACTGATGGTTGCTTGTTTAACTTAAGCCGTCTGAGGGCTCACACTAAGACTCTAAACTATCTAGTCCGTGAGCTGCTCTTCACTGATGATGATGCCCTTGTTGCCCACACAGCTCTGCAGCACCTAACATCCTGCTTCGCAACAGCTACAGAGCTCTTTGGGCTGGAAGTCAACCTGAAGAAAACGGAAATTCTTTACCAGCCTGCACCACAGGACGAACACCACCATCCCCATATTGCCGTCGGCAACTCTGTGCGTAAGTCCGTTCAGCAGTTCACCTACCTGGGAAGCATCATCTCCTCAGATGCCAAGATTGACAAAGAGATGGATCACAGATTAGCAAAGGCACATAGTGCATTTAGAAGATTTTACAAAAGAGTTTGGAGTAATAAACACCTGAGGTGAAGCACAAAAATCAGTGTGTATTGAGCCATTGTACTGTCTATTCTCCTTTATGGGTCTGAAACATGGGTCACCTATCGCCACCACTTACGACTCCTCGAACGCTTCCATCAGCGCTGTTTACGCACAATCCTGAATATACACTGGACTGACTATGTGACGAATGTTGCTGTCCTTGAGCAAGCAGGGATCACCAGCATTGAGGCCATGATATTGAGAACACAGCTGCCCTGGGCAGGGCATGTGTCTAGGATGGAGGACCATCGCCTCCCAAAAATAGTATTCTATGGTGAACTCGCCACGGGTCAGCGTAAGAGGGGCGCTCCAAAAAAGCGATACAAAGACTCCCTGAAACAACATCTCAGGCTTGGCCAAATTGATCATCAACTATGGTCCGCCCTGGCCTCACATCAGGAGGCATGGAGATGCACTATCCACAATGCTGCAGCCTTATTTGAGAACTCACGCCGAACAAGTCTTGAAGAGAAACGACAACACAGAAAGAATCACAACCTGGAAACATCACCCAAGGAGACCTTCTGCTGTGCTTTTTGCAACTGGACTTGTTTATCTCGGATTGGCCTTTTTAGTCATCAGCGTGCTAGCCGAAAGCACGGGATGAGTCCTTCCTGAATCTTCCTAGCACACTTTGCTCAGTAATGTCCTATAAAATGGTGTGTTGCCTCAGCAGATGTTGGTTCAAAGGAAAGATTTGGCTTTTGGGGGGTCCCGGCCTTTCCCTGGCAGCGAGGCAAGGACACCTGGTGCCAGATACCCTGCCCAAGCAAATACCCCCAGAAATGCTGCCGGCAGAGTTGATACAGATCCCACTAAGTCATTTGGGCTAGTGAAGGGATGCGAGAGAAACTACTGGAGCTTCAAGGGAGAACAATGATAGCTGCACCGGGTGGGTTTCAGCCTGCTGCAGCTCCTTGGAATGTGTCATTCCTCCAAGAGTCATAGGGCAGGGCTTGGAGCTTTGGTGCAGAAAGAGACAATAGAAACTAGACGTTTCTGTGCCTCTGCCATGGCTGGGTCTTAGGATTACAGGATCCCCTTGTTTCACCTTGATCTGAGAACAGCCCCTTGAGTAGGGTTTTTGTTGTAATTCCCAAATAGGAAAATATGTCGGCCGTGTGTGTGTGTGTGTGTGTGTGTTTGAATGACAAGCTGTGAGTTACTGGTTGGTGCTTCATGCATAAAGCTTAATGCCATGAGCAGGAGTTGTCCCTAGATCTCAGGTTTTGGCCTGGAAACCTCAGGGCCTGGGATGATCCTGAGCTGGCAACCCTACCGGCCCTGCTATTGGGAAGAATGGATGGGGCAGCTCCCACCTCACTGCCCCTCCTGACCCCTACCCACTCCCTCTTCTTAGACAATGCTGTGTGCTTGTCCAGTGCTCTCTAAACTACAGACAGACCCCGTATTATGTAAGGGATCTCTTCCAGGGTCCTTTGCATAATATGAAATTCATGTATAATCTTAAATCCTATTTTTTTACCCAGAACAAATTATGTAATATTCATAGAATCATAGAGTTGGAAGAGACCACAAGGGCCATCCAGTCCAACCCCCTGCCATGCAGAAAAACACAATCAAATCAATCCCAACAGATGGCCATCCAGCCTCTGTTTAAAAACCTCCAAAGAAGGAGACTCCACCACAGTCTGAGGCTTTTTCTCTATGCTTTCTATAGGTCCTCCAGTGCCACTCTATGGCATGCTTCTGATAGAGGTTGATCATAGAATCACACAGATTCTATGTGATATGCTTTTGATAGAGGGTTGACCATAGAATCATAGAGCTAGAATTTCTAGCTCTCTAGGAGCTAGAAAATGCCTAGAGAGAACATATTTTTTCAGTGAGAATCATACAGTGAGAAGAGACAACAAGGGTCACAGTTGCGTATACATGAAACTGCGTAATATGAGCTTGTGTTATACGGGGTCCACCTATACTGCTCTCTACTTAGGTGAGGATAGCAGTGCCTGGCACCAGTCCTCAAGTTTGATTCAGCTGCCAATCCATAACATGGAATTGGCAGGGAGTACAAATGGCCTCAGGCTGCATGATGTCTTGGGCTGTCCTGCCCTGTGGACATTGGTCTGAAGTTAGGGGCCTTCTTTGACCAGAGAGAGACTATAATCATCAAGGTCAACCAGCATTTCCTGGACCAATTCCTTTGTCCAGGAATTGTTCTTTGTCTCATCTAGCTGGAAAGTAGCACTGCCAAATGTGGTACACAGAAACCTTTGGCCTGGATGGGGCAGAGTCTCATCCACAGAGGCCATGGGGTCCTGGGCAGGAGGGTGATTGTGGGGTGTGGAGCCCCCGTTCTTTCCTCTTTTTATGCCCCTCTGCGTATGATCCACAGGGTGCGCAATGCTCAACAGTGCCCAGAGCACACAGTAAGAGTTAGGCCATGTTCAGCGCATTCCCTCTTTATTGAGAGCTGTGCAGGGCATCAATGCCACTGGTGTCCCCGGGTCAGGCTTGAGCGACCAATGTCCTGAACCGCCGGCATGCAGGGTTGGGGCTGCGGCTTCCAGTGCATCTTTACAGCTGCCGGTTTCGTCCCTCGCCAGTCGCTACAGGGCTTTTTTGGAAATGGATTTGTCCTTCGAGCCTGTGCAATGGATTTTTCTGGTGGAGCGCAGCGTGCACAGAACTGGCCTCACCCTTTCAACCAGAGATTCATCTGCCGTGGCCTTGCAAGCATGGACGTGGCAGTGAGGTCCTCGGGCCGTAGGTTTGATTAGAGTTTCCTTCTCTTAGATGGTTGACCTTACAGGGTTGGGCGAGCACCATCTGCCCGGGTTTGAGATTAGAGTTTTCCTTCTCCTAGGACGGTTGCCACAAGGCTAGAGAGCCCATCCTGCCCTTTGACGCTCTTTGTCAGACCCTTCGGTTTTGACCTGTCTGGCATGGGAGACCCTACCAGTGGCTATTATGCCACCGCCAGCATAGCTCAAAACATCATTAGGGTACGCAAGCCTCTCTCCCACGACAAGGGGGCGTCAATGGAGAGGGCCACTGGTGTATCACCTTTAAAATTCTGGAGGCTAAAATTGATTTCAGTGGTTGTGAAGACCACCATTTATGTCATGTGGTTTCATGCAGCTCTATTTCTAAACCATGTTTCCATGCCTTCTTCAGCCTGTATTTAGCTTCTATGCCTAGTTAGAAAAAAAGGATGCAACTATAGATTTTCCTTGGGTTTTTTTCCAGGCTGTGAGGCTGTGTTCTGGAAAAGTTTCTTTCTGATGTTTCGCCTGCATCTGTGGCTGGCATCTTCAGAGAATGGTTGGGTAGGAGTATGTCTGGGGTTTATATGCTGTGAACCCCTGTAGGGGAGTATATGTACATTTGTGTAATTGAATGGTTAATTTCTGGGTATAGAAATGCAAGGCTCATTAGTGTCTGTTTGGCTGATGGTTGGTTGATGGGCCATTATCTGCTGGGAATCCCCATGTCCCTGGGTGGAATTCTTTTTGTAAGTGATTCTATTGTATTTCAAAACTGGGAGCCAGATTTTGTTTACTTTTACAGTTTCTTCTTTCCTGTTGAAGTTGTCCAGATGTTTGTGGATTTCAATAGCTTCCCTGTGCATTCTGACATGATAGTTGTTGGCCTGGTCCAGAATTTCTGTGTTTTTAAATAACATTTTGTGTCCAGGTTGGTTTATAACATGTTCTGCTACTGCTGATTTTTCTGGTTGGCCCAGTCTGCAGTGTTTCTCATGTTCCTTGATTCGTGTTTGCACACTACATTTAGTGGTCCCTATGTAAACTTGTCCACAGCTGCATGGTATGCGGTAAACTCTGCAGCTGTGAGAGGGTCTCTTTTGTCCTTTGCTGAGCATTTCTTGGATTTTTCTGGTTGGTCTATAGGTTGTTTGGAGGTTGTGTTTCCCCATCAGTTTCCCTATTCTATCTGTGACTCCTTTGATGTATGGTAAAAATACCTTCCCTTTGGGTGGCTGTTTTTCTTTGTCATTCCTGTGGTTTTTTCTGGGTCTGGCTGCTCTTGTGATGTCTGATCTGGAGTAACCATTAGCCTGTAGGGCCCAGTTTAGGTGCCTCAGTTCGTCCTCCAGGTAGTGGGGTTTGCAGATCCTTTTTGCATGGTCTACCAATGTTTTTATTGTGCTTCTTTTTTTTGTCCTGGGTGATGATTGGAGTTCTTGTGTAGGTATCTGTCCGTGTGTGTAGGTTTTCTGTATACCCTGTGGCCTAACCGTTGGTTTGGTTTGGGGATGACTAGGACATCCAAGAATGGCAGTGTTCCTTCCTTCTCTTTTTCCATCGTGAATCGGAAATTTGGGTGGATACTATTTAGGTGGTTCAGGAATGGGACCAAATCTTCTTGGTGGATGCCACTTTTTAGCCCAGATACTTTGGAAGGAAAAGATGTTCAAATTTTGTCAGGGATTTTGATTTCTTGCAGTGAAGATTCCTTCATTTGCCATCTAATTTTCCCAAGTCAAAGGTGGCCCCACTCAAAGCACAATAAATGGCTATCAGATTCAAATAAGAGGGAAGGTGTGAGACCAAACACCACTGGAACCAGCTTTGAAATACTGTGCACATTTTAAAAAGGGATTATAGATCCCTCTTTACTTCTTTCATCTGTGAATGTACAAATGGCAGGGCATTAACTCTGTGGCCCAGCCCACCTACCACCATCTTCATCCAAAAAAGGATAATCTCTCCCGCTTTTATATCAGAGCCTCCAACTGATCCGGTTTGGCAGAGTCAGTCCGGATTACTCCTCTGCCGTCCTATTTCCCCAGCTGCTTTAAAATGTCCCCCCCCCTCTTTCTCCTCCTGCTGCTTGCCCCCTTTGCCCTCAGCTTACTTCCTTTGCTGCAAACTGAGTTCAAAGGGCAAAAGTAGTTGCACTCAGTCAAGTCAGCAGAGGGGAGAGGAGATGGCAGACTCTTGCCCTTTCCAGTAGCTCAGGCTAAAGCTGCTGTGGCTGCTCCTAGCTTTGTGTTCTTCCTCATTTCTTAATGTTTGCTCTTTTGACTCTGAAGTTGCTTGGCCACAGGTATACCTGTTTTTATCTTTGAAATGTTGGAGGATATGTTATACAGTGTACCATATTTTTGACAGGGGATGCAAGAAAGTGGAATCCACCATTTGAACAGCCACACCTCCTTTCAGTCTGTGAAATTACCACAGAGGAGCCCCCCACTCCTCCTCCTCTTTTTTTTTTTTTGGTATAAGAACATAAATTACCGTAATTTTTGCTGCCCATATTTCCTTGACCTGAGTACATTGACATCATCTAAAATACAAATAAGAATTTCCAGGGAGAAAATGCACCTTGGCTATTGCAGCTCTGCCTGGGAAAGGAGAGTATTAGTTTATTCCACTCCACTGACCTATTTGCACTTTAAGCCATGGGATGATAGGTCAGTCTTTCCTTCTCTGTCCTTGTTTTCTCTTCCCTTTGCTAACATGACCTCCAAACACCCAAATGCTGAGTGAGTAACTAGGTGGGAGAATTCAGCCATTTTCCTGCAGTTCATTGCTGGTCCATTCAGGAACATCCATTCTGGATGACCATCCTTCATTTCTTAGCCCATGTTGGTAAAACAGTATTTTAATCTTTTTTACCATGTTGGTAAAACAGTATTTTAATTCATTCTTCAACCCCGGTTGTACTTCCCCCAATCAAGATCAGAGAAATCCATTCAAGGCAGTGAAGGCAAATGTGTGGCCAGCCAGCATTTGTTTGATTGCAGCTCCCATCATCCCTCACCACGGCTTCCACTAGGTTGGGCCTGTGGTGTCACTAAGCCTGGTGTCCCCTGCTGCGGTTTGGCCTCTCTGCATGCTCCACCCCAGTGCCGTCACTGGTTAGGGCTGATGGGCATTGTAGTCCTACAACTCAGGGAACAGCAAGGAGGCCCTTTCCTCCAGCAAAAGTGAACAATAGGAGCAAGGGTTCTGGCTGGAGCTGATAGACCAGGGGGGATGAGGAGGCAAGGTGCCCCCCTCTCCAGATGTGGCTGGACTCCAACTCCCAAGGGCCCGTTCGTTTTATGATTCTCCTATTACCTATTTGTTTGCGAGCTCACGGTAGAAGGATTCTGAAAGAATAGCACAGGCCACAGTGCAGGGGTGCCAGTGCTGACACGGCCACCTTCCTGTGTAGTTCCCCCATATGTGCAACAGAATAGTCCCCTATAACTTCAACCCAGCCCTATAAAGGGAGTGACCAAGATGGCCTGGGATGTTTCCTGCAAGCGTTTCCTTTAATGTGGAAAGAGTGGTACTTTGGTCCCATTAAAGAGATGACACTGAAGTCAAACACTGGAATTTAATCAAGAAATCAGAAGAAGACTAGGACTGGGAAGGGCAGCTAAGAAAGAACTAGACAAGAGCCTGAAGTGCAAAGATATACAACTGAACACTAAAGATAAAATTGCCCATGCCAACATATTACCTGTCACTATCTATGGGTGTGAGCGCTGGACAGTTAAGGAAGCTGATAGAAAGAAAATTAACTCTTTTGAGATGTGGTGCTGGAGAACAGTTCTGCAGATACCATGAATGGCTAGAAAGACAAAGAAATGGGTCCTAGAAACAACTCAAGGCTGACCTCTCCCTAGAAACCAAGATGACTAAATTGAAGCTATTGAACTTTGGCCACATCATGAGAAGGCATGACCCACTAGAAAAGACAATTATGCTTGGAAAGGTAGAAGGCAGTAGGAAGAGAGGAAGACAACTTACCAGATGGACAGGCTCACTCAAGGAGGAGCAGAGCTCTTGAGGATAGGGCGTCTTGGAGGTGCCTCATTGACAGGGTTGCCATGATTCAGGGTCAACTTGGAGGCAGTTATCCACAACACATAACACAACCTAAATATGAGTGCATGTATTCTGAGCTTGGGAAAGTGAAATCTTTGACTATAATTTCCAGAACCTTCTGTAACCATGCTGGATAGGGGATTCTGGAAGCTGCAGTCCAAACAGTAACTGTTCCATACTCTGTTATTGTTGTTAACTGCTGTTGACTTGGACTTACTGCGACCCTTTGAGTGAGAGACCTCCAAGTCACCCTGCCCTCAACAGCCCTGCTCAGGTCTTACAGACATCGGGCCGTGGCTTCCTTGACTATAGATTTTCCTTGGTTTTTTTCCAGGCTGTGAGGCCGTGTTCTGGAATAGTTTCTTTCTCACAGCCTGGAAAAAAAAAGGAAAATCTATGGATGCCACCTGTGAAAGCCTTTGACTTCATACTTCCTTGACTGTTTATCTATCTGTAATGTGGTCTTTCTCTTTTCCTACTGCCTTCTACCTTACCAGGCATTGTTCTCTTTTCTAGTGAGTCATGTCTTCTCATGATATGGTCAAAGCACAACAGTCTCATTTTAGTCATCTTGGCTTCTAGGGAGAGTCCAAACCTGATTTGCTCAAGAACCCATTAATTGGTCTTTCTAGCAGTCCACAGTATATGTAGAGCTCTTCTCCAGCATCACATTTCATAACTTGATTTTCTTCCTATCAGCTTTCTTCACTGTGCAGCTTTCAAAAGAAACACAGACATGGGAAATACAATGGCATGGACACTTGGCACTTTTCTCATTCCATATATGGCTCCAAACTCTGTATATGCTGCTTTACATGTGACTTTAAAGAGTGGCTGAATTTAGCTTGTTCCCAGAAAAAAGTTTGAGTCCCAAAGAGTGGAAGGGGTCCTGGGTTGCTGAGAGAAATGTTTCCCTGTCAAATCTCTCTCTCTGGCTTTTCTTCACAAACGAATATTCAGGAAGGATCCATCCCGTGCTTTCTGCAAGCGTGCTGATGACTGAAAAGGCCAATCCAAGATAAACAAGTCCGGTTGCAGAAAGCACAGCAGAATGTCTCCTTAGGTGATGTTTCCGGGTTGTGATTCTTTCTGTGTTGTTGTTTCTCTTCAAGACTTGTTCGGTGTGAGTTATCAAATAAAGCTGCAGCATGGTGGATAGTTTGTCTCCATGCCTCCCAATGTGAGGCCAGGGCGGACCATTGTTGGTGATCAATTTGGCCGAGCCTGAGATGTTGTTTCAGGGAATCCTTGTATTGCTTTTTTGGAGCGCCCCTCTTACGCTGACCCATGGCGAGTTCACCGTAGAGTACTCTTTTGGGGAGGCGATGGTCCTCCATCCTAGAAACATGCCCTGCCCAGCGCAGCTGCGTTCTCAATATCATGGCCTCAATGCTGGTGATCCCTGCTTGCTCAAGGACAGCAACATTAGTCACATAGTCAGTCCAGTGTATATTTAGGATTGTGCGTAGACAGCACTGATGAAATCGTTCAAGGAGTCGTAGGTGGTGGTGATAGGTAACCCAAGTTTCAGATCCATAAAGGAGGATAGACAGTACAATGACTCTATACACACTGATTTTTGTGCTTTGCCTCAGGTGTTTATTGCTCCAGACTCTTTTGTGAAGTCTTCCAAATGCACTATATGCCTTTGCTAATCTGTAATTGATCTCTTTGTCAATCTTGGCATCTGAGGAGATGGTGCTTTCCCAGGTAGGTGAACTGCTGAACGGACTTGAGCACAGATTTGCCGACGGCAATGTGGGGATGGTGGTGTTCGTCCTGTGGTGCAGGCTGGTAAAGAACTTCCATTTTCTTCAGGTTGACTTCCAGCCCAAAGAGCTCTGCAGCTGTTGCAAAGCAGGACGTTAGGCGCTGCAGAGCTGCTTCTGTGTGGGCAACAAGGGCAGCATCATCGGCGAAGAGCAGCTCACGGACTAGATAGTTTAGAGTCTTAGTATGAGCCCTCAGATGGCTGTCAAATAAATTCCATTAAAATGAGAAGAAAGGGAGTAGCAGATTATGAAAGGAAATTGGATGCAATGTTGGGGTGTGTAAGGGGACGGGGGAATAGAAAGCGAGAGGGAGCTTACTCCAAGGTGGAATGTAATGCTGATATAATCAGAATTCATCATGGCTTGGCTGACAGGAGCACAGGGAGGGAGTGTCTTTTGGGGTGCCCAATTACTGTCCCAACTAATTTTGAGCCTCCCTCCTGGAGAAAGAGGCAGGGGAGCTAAGTTTCAACAAGAGTCCCAAGTGAGGAAGCCAAGGAGACAGGTGTTTTGAAGGAATCTGCAACTTACACACCCATTCATTAATAATGCCCCCTAAGCTGGTGGCCTATTTAGCTCTGACTTGTAATAAACTGCCACCTGCATTGTTGGTAATATAAATTTCTTTCCATGTGATTTAAAGGAGTGGCAGAATTCAGCTTGTGCCCAGGATGGGGAGGGGAAGCAAAGCATGCAAGGGGTCCTGGGTGGCTGAGGGAAATCTCTATGGCTGGGGTACATGAAGAAATAACAAAGAGGGAATAATGGAAATAAACTGAAGCAGAAACTGAGGGACATCAATTATTTTTAGGCAGAGAGGAGAGAAAGGGAGGAAGAGCACACGTTGGTGGATTGGGTGCAGTTTTCTTGCCTTTATGGATTGGGTGGAAATAAACTGAGAGGGACCTTACTCTGCATGGAATGTAACACTGAAACACTGGCCAACCAGTGGCCACAGGAAGTTGGCCAGGAAAGTCAAGGTGTCAAGAGCAGACAGACCAATATGTAAGCAGAATGACCACTCTATTCATTTTTTATACACGTTTATCAGGCCCTCTGCAAGGCTGATGGTAAAATTCAGGTCAGGACTAGAGCACACTCGCCCCACACGTACACACTGAAGGACAGGCCATTTCAGATTTCTCAGTGTTTTTCACACTTCTGGTAAGGGTGAAGCTGTTTTCTTTTAAGTTTGCAATAACACTGCCATGTTTTTCTGAGAAGTCACCAGGAGGAAGCATCCTCCTGACCACTTCAAAATTTAACTGGAAATCTCATTGTGGCGTGAGGACTGGTTTCCTCATCTTTCCATCTACATCCCAAAGAGAGTTGTCTGTCATCCATCAGTCTTTAACACCACCCATTTCCCACAGCACCAACTCATCTGGAATTCCTTTCCTGTAAGGTTGGGAATCTTCCAATAAACAATTGGCTTCTTTTTTGAATTATACCTTCTAATGAGATTTTGCATTTAAATATACCCCAAAACCTACTCTCAGCGTGCTCAGTCTCCATTTTCCTCCTGTCGACACATCAGTCAGAACTCCTCCCCCCCCCTTTACTCTCTTTTCCTTTCTGAATGTCTCTCTCTCCTGCTGGACAAAGGTTTCTTTTCCTCCCGATTCTAACTTCTGCCTCCCTTTCTATTTAACCATCAGCTGCCTGTCATCACAAGCTGCACAAGAGTAATTCTCTGTTGTGCTACTCGTGAGGAGTGCTTTGCTTCAGAGTGGTATAGTATTACCTAGAAAGCCTCAATCTAACCACCTTTCAGATTCTTCCTTCTTTTCCTCAATAGTTCTTTTGAGTGTGCTGGATGAATGAATGTGTGTGTGAATGCAGTTTTACTTCATTGTCAATAAAGTTTTCAAGGTGATTTGATTTCTTTGCCTCGTTCTCTCCCTATTAGTACTGGCATACACAGGGCACAAGGTCCTGCAGTTGCATGACCTCTCACATGCCAACTGAGCAAATTTACATTCCCCAAAGACACGTGTGGATTTTCCATGGAAATTAGCAACGTGCATAACAGATACATGGAGAATGTGGTAAGAATGCTTGGCCAGGCTGTAGGGAAAGTGAACATTATTGAGAGAACTGGGTACTTTAGATGTTGTGCAGTTTTCCATGGCTTTGAGTAGGCCCCAGGTGTGTCTTGAAAAGATTTCAAGGGATTGGGGGACCACAGTTGCCCCCTACATGTCCATGGAAAGCTACTCGCCTATGCACATCATGCATTCCCACTCTTAGATTCACCCCTCAATATGCTTTGAATCACACTGGGGGTGTGTGTAATTCCACTGTGGTTTTGGCCTCAGCCTAAGCCCTTTTAGACTCAGGAGAGGCCACTATTTCCATATGGAAATAAATGGGCTCTTCCTTATTCACCAAAAGTGTGGCCTCTGCAGTTTCCAATGCAGACCTGGATTTCAGGAGTGACGGCAAACAGACCTAAAAGTACAGAGGGAATTTGAGGGATGTTATGGCCTAGTGGTTTGAAGAATGGTGTTACCTTAAGAGGTGGGGGTGCTTTAGAGCCCCACTTGTGATATTAATCTTTGGGAGAATGATTATTAGTTCAAGTGGTGTGCTGCAAGAGGCGGGTAACTTCGGTACCTTTTCACCTATGTATACCAGTACTAACTGCAGAGAACTCCAGGTTAAAGTAAAATAAATGTTTTTATTGGAAAATAACACAGAAGCATTCGCACATGAAACACACTCTCACAAGAATCACACAAAGCTATTGATGAGCTAAGGCAGAAAGTTTGGATAGAGGTATGGATTTGGGAGATGGGACTATAGTGACCAGTCTTGAAGAGGGGAGCAAAGTACTCAGACAGAAGTCTGAGGATGGCATTGGAAGCTTCAATCCAGGGAGGGGTGCGCCGACAGAGAGAGTGGCCAGATTTCGTCCACAGTGGTACACCTTGCTATTGTTTGGGGATAATATTTATACTATATTTCATGTCCTGAGGGGGTATTTTGGGCTTAGAACAAAGCTTAGATGGGTTTCCCATCAAATGAACAAAGGAACCCAAAACTTGGCTGATTCCTTTTAGTGGCTAGAAGATAGGAATTGATGAGTTTATGACAACTTCACATTGTAGGACAGGAGGGGGATGCCTAGGGAGATTTCCTGGGAACATAAGTTGTGCAGGTCACTTTTTTGTTTCCAATGTGTTCATTGCTGAGAGGCCCAAGACTAAATTAGCACATACCTCCTTAATGGTGTTGTTTACTAGGGGTTCCACTTAACCCTAGTTTGGGTGTGTTTGCTAAAATGTTTCCAAGACACCTTCCTAGGTCCTTGTGACCTCCATCTGACCTCACTTTCAACCATCCTAGTCGACTAGACCCCTTGAAGTGTCCAATATTGCCAATCATGAGATATTATAGGGAGAGGGTAATGGCGAGAACGCATTAGGACTCCAGGAGGCCAGGGTCTGAATCTCCACTCAACCATAGAAACCCATTGGGTGGTGACCTTGGGCAAGTCACGCTTTCTTAGCCTCAGAGGAAGGCAATGGCAAACTTCCTCTGAGGAAATCGTGCCAGGAAAACCCTAGGAGAGGGTCACCGTGAGTTGGAGTCAACTTGAAGACACACAGCAGCAACCAATAGTAGATCAAAAAGCAGAAAAGTTGCACCCCCAGAAAGGTTCTCCCCGTTTTCTTATTAAAATTGTCCCTTTTGCCTATTTGTATGTTCTTGGTCTTCAGTTTGACTTTTTCCTCCCTTTTGAGAAAAAGTTCAGCGTTTACAGTAGGTTTTGTAGTGTGGAGTCTTCTTCAGACTCTTGCCTAGCTCAGTTCCTTTTATTTATTTGCTCTCATTCTTATTTTCCCATGGTGAGGCTCAGGCCACCCCCATCACCCCCATTTTCTACATGGAATATTTTTTTCCCATTTCAATTTTTCCAGATGATCTTATACAACCTTCACCTGAGTCTTCATGAACTGACTACTTCCAATAAGTAGCTATAAGCCCTTTTGAATCTTTACTCTGAAATGTAAAGCTGGTAGAAACATGATAAATTTTAACCAGAAAGCTTGAAGAATAGGGAAAAGCTGTGTTTTTTAATGCCAACTCTGGGTAAAATGGCATACTCTAACTGTAGTACCAAAGACCCCTCTTTGCATTGTTCCTGAACTTAAGTTCTTTTCAGCATCATTTTACATGTTTTTTTCTTTGAAACACATTTTCCTAAGCTTTCTGATCTACTGTATTGTACTTTCATCTCACAGGCTACATTTCCCATTTATCTGCTATTATTTTAATAAAATGAATGGCACCTGTCAGTAGCTTCAAGTCATGTCTGGTGCCTCCCTCTGGACCAAATAGAAACCCTTGTTTTCACAAAAGAGTGGAGAAACTGGATGAAAGAGGGTGTCCGCTATTTCCCAGGCTCCCAGGGGCCAAGGTGCCCCCTTTGAACCAAACTTTCCTGGAACACCACAACAGTAACAAAGCAATCAACTTTCCATGGGTGTTTGTTATCTGGAGAGAAGACATCTAAGCAACCAGAGTGTACACTGCCTGTATCCAAAGTCAATTTTTCTGGGGTTCCCTGGAAAAATCCACAACACAGCTTATTAGTATGTCAATCTACATTGCACAACAGCTCTCCCACATGCAATTTCATTGGCTTTCAGACACTTCAGAGGTAAATACTAGGGATACCCAAGAAGGGCTAAGAGAGAATCCTGCTGGTATAGATGAACCAAAGATTTTACGTGTTCTGATGCACTTTCCAATAATTCTATATCTGAGTGGCTCCCAGGTCTTCCAAGTAAGGGTCCAGACATACAGCTCTGCCAACAGTTTGCCAACAATATCAGCCAGAAATGTTGAAAGTTATAAATGGCAATTCACCTACAGTATCATTGGGGTTGTGGAAGAAAATGTGAGTGGAATAATTGAGGAGGCTCTGATCTGAAGCACTGTACTTCTATGGACCTTCCAAGGCACTTTGCAGCCTTCTTACCAGGCCTGCTTTGCCTCCATCTTCTCTCAGTCTGAAAATAGAACCAGTGATGCAGTAAAGGGACTGCAGCTTAGAGCAGATAAAGAGGCAGGACAGGAAGACCTACAGCAGCTCCAGGTCCAGATGAAAGGTATCCAAGGGTATTAAAGGAACTTGCAGGTGTAATCTTGGAGGCCCTGTTGATGATCTTTGAGAATTCTTGGAGGACAGAATAAGATTCAGAATAGGGCAGGTTCAGAACCTTGAGAAACTGGAGAACTGGGTAAAAAACTAACAGATGGAATTTCAACAGGGAGAAAAATAAAAGGAACTACTGTAATGGGTCTTTTTAGACCACAAGCTGAACATGAGTCAACAGTGTGATGCAGTGACCAAAAAAACCAGTGTCATTCTGGGCTGCATGAGCAAGAGTATAGTGTCCAGATCAAGGGAAATTAGTAGTGCCACTCTATTCTGCTTTGGTCAGACCTCACCTGGAATACTATCAAGAAGGATATTGACAACCTGAAACAACAAGCTGGAAGGTATCCAGAGAAGAGCTACTAAGATGGTGTGTGGGGTATATGAGCATAAAAAATTAAAAATTAATAAAGATTCCAGGGAGCATGCCCTTTGGGAATATCTTCTTAAATAAGGTTTCTTGTAAAGTAAGCAGAGTTAACAAAGATGAAAGACAGATGCAGACGAAACCTCAGAAAGAAACTATTCCAGAACACGGCTTCACAGCCCAGAAAAAAAAAACAAGGAAAATCTATGGATGCCGGCCATGACAGCCTTCAACTTCACCCAAACCAGACTCAATTTGCATTTGCATTTGTATGTGTTCTGAATCACCCAGTCATTAAAGCCACTCAGACAGATTAAAGACAATATAGATGTTTGCTTAAAAATATCAAAGCGTTTACTGAAGGTATAGCAATCTACATATTCAAAGCAAGGCTAAGTAACTAAGAGGATTTCAGGGTAATAGACTCACCCAATCCTGGAAGGTTCCAGTTAGGATAGGATAATCAAATCAGAAGTTTCTAAGTATTATAGCAGTAACATTCATGTTTCTTTATTGTCCAGAAAAAGGGTGAATGCAGGTAAGGGAGAGCTCATCTCTCTTCTTCGTTTATGGGGGTCAGGTAAGTAAGGGAAGGAAGGAAGGGAAGGAAGATAATGTAGAACCTCATGGTGAGACTTCTCTCTCCAAGAGGGAATGAACAAAGGATCATAAAACATTTAAATCAGGAGGTCATGTGATGACTGACTCAATGGTCACCCCATAGCTACAAATGGCTAAGATGGTTTGAGGATATGGACAAGCTGGAACATACCCAGAGAAGAGCTACTAAGATGGTCAAAGGTCTGATAACTGAGTCTTGTGAGGAACAACTAAGGGAGCTGGATAAGTATAGCTTAGAGAAGAGAAGACGGAGAGGTGATTTTATAGCCATCTTTTAATATCAGAACGGATGTTATGTAGAAGATGAAGAGAGGTTGTTTTATGCTGTTCCAGATACTATAATGAGAAACAACGGATTCAAATTGCAAGAAAAGTGATTTTATCTAAATCTTAGGAAGAATGTTTTAACAGTTCAGCAATGGAATAGACTGCCTTGGAAGCTGGTGGACTCTCCTTCTTTGGAGATCTTTAAGCAGAGGTTGCATGGACATCTTTCAGGGGTGCTTTAGTGATGTATTCCTGCATGGCAAAGGGTTGGACTAGATGGCCTTTGTGGTCCCTTCCATCTTGGTCAGGACACTGTTCTCCCAGCTTTCTTTCAGCAGCACACCTTGCTTTACGCACCTGGGATGTTTGCTGGGTACTGACTGTTTATATTGACAGGATCAGCACATTTTACCGTTCCACCAGACTGTTCATCTGCCATGATGGCTGTCTCAAGGGTCAGCCAATTGGAAATTGTTTAAAATACCAGGGTAATTATGTTGTCCCTGTTTAAACATCCACACTGTACTTCACACGTTAGTGGAGAATCCAGCCAATGTAGCAGAGTTCAAAACAAACGCAGCAGCATTTAGCGTTAGATTCTTAGCATACATATGAAAACCACAGCTTAGTAAATAATCAAACACCCTTTGTCTTTTCCCAAGTTGTTTAACTAGCAAAATAACCACTCAAGACTCAAAAGTTAGCTTAAAAGTACAAAAACATCTATACTCACAGTTGGAGAGCTTTTTCATGGCAGGTACATGAAACACCATCCAAATAAACTAAAACTACTTAAAAATGTTTAAAAACTACATTGTTACAAAAACAATACTCAGGATTCCCTGCCTGGGGTCCTCTCCCTTTGACAGCCATCACCCAAGGAGACCTTCTGCTGTGCTTTCTGCAACCGGACTTGTTTACCTCGGATTGGCCTTTTTAGTCATCAGCGCGCTTGCAGAAAGCACGGGTTGAGTCCTTCCTGAATCTTCATTTGTGAAGAAAAGCCAGAGAGAGAGAGATCTTTGCAATAGAATTCACTCCATTCTGATGGAAATGCAAACCTTTTGTGAGAGTATGCTTGTATGTATGATTGTGTGTATTTATGGGTTCCTGTCGATCCTAGAGAAGCAAGGCCTTAAAATGAACCAAGAAAATGGATGCTGTGCAAAGCATTGCTTGAGGCGTAACTTGGAAACCGGACCGAGGAAAGGAGAAAACTTGGAAGCTGAGATGAGGTGCTGACCAAGCATAACCAAACACAATGGAAACTGATAACCCAGTTTGGGAGCGTTCTGTACAAGTGAGTGGACTGCTGCGAAGAAAAGCCAGAGAGAGAGAGAGAGAGAGAGATAATAAAGATGGGTTTTTGTATCAGTCTCATCATACTGTATATAAAATCTTATCTTACTTCTTCCATTATAATAATGTCACATACCTCTTTAATTTAACTAAACCTACTAACAATCACAGCCTACGGTAACACATTATTCTCATGGATCTGCAAAAAGAGAAATAAAGGTTTCCAAACTATCAGAACTGTTGCCGATGAATTTTCTCTAATCAAAGTACTATAGACAACTGATCCATTTCAGCTCATTCAGGGCTTGTTTACGCTGGCTGAAATATGCCGGGTTCCCGCTGGCATATTCTGGCCCTGGATCAGTATGCCCCCCGCTTGTTACCTGGACAAAACAAGAGGAAGTCCACATGGATAAGCCAACCCGTATTTGCAGCCACCTCCACTGCCATCTGCGTCACACTCTCTGAAGCCAGGCAGTCCGTGATCAAGGCCCTTCACGTGACCAGCCTTGATCACAGGCTGCAGGCCTTCTTTCTGGCTTCAGAGTGACGCAGACAGCAGCCGAGGCAGCTGCAGATATGGGCTGGTGTGCCAGTATTGACTCTTGCATTCCCATAGGGCCCACACCAGTTTTTCTTAAATGAGGCGTTTCCCCCCAGGTATTAAAATAAAATGGTTTAATGGGCTTTGGCCTGTCTTCCCCCTGTCTTTGCCCTGGGCATTGGAGATTGGAAAATCAACTATCCTAGGAATAGTTCTAAAAGGTGGAAAGAATTCAAGGGAGGGTGGGCTGCCAGAGGAGTAACTGGCTTGAGGATATAACACAATAGGAAGGAGGAGGGGATAATGGGATTAAAAATGGAAGCAAAAAACAGGACCAAAGGGGAGAAATGGAGGAGCTGGAGCAAATCCCCCCATATCGGTGGAGGATATGTTCCTTGAAGACCCCTTCAACTTTGTTGTATGTACCACACTCAAGCCAGGTTGTCCTGCCAAGCCATCTGATATCAGCAGGCCTGGCCATTCCTGCTCTGGGGAGGAGATGAGAGAGGAAGGAGAAGCTGCAATTAATTGACTTTGGAGCTTCTGCTGAGAGAGAGCCCTCCTTCCTCTTCCTCAACCTTCACCATCATTAGTAGGCCTGTGAGATCAGCCGGTGCAGGTTCAAGGGAAGGGTTTGGCCTTCAGGGGATACAGGCTCTTCCCCGCACCCAGGTGATGGAGCTCTGTGTCAGTCCTCCTGCCCAAACCAATGCCCCAGGAAGGCAACTGGGCCAGCCGTGATTTTGGCTAATGGAAGGCAGCAAGAGATACTCTCCGAGCCTGAAGGAAGAAAGTCTGAAACTGCACCAGCTATTTGCTGAAGCCTCTTAGGAGGCACCCAGAGGCAGTGGTGATGGGCCTTGCACCTGCTGCCTTTTTCCTTTAAGGTTCAAGGAGTTCTTCCTCCCTCCTTTAATTAATACTCCCTGGTAATTATGTGGCATATTAAGTTCTCTACTGTAACAAATGCCTGCTGCACCTCATCAGCAAATGTGAGTGGAAAGGAACAGTTTCGCCTTTAGGGGCTGCCCGGTTCCCAGCCTCCTCCACCTGGTAGTCACTGGATGGCCTTGGTCCAGGCTCCTCTTGTTCAGGATGGTGCCAGAAACAGGGCTGAGCAAAGGCTTCTGGGACAGTCAACTGGGAGGCTCAAGATGAACTCAAGGGAGAGGGAACAAGACAACCATGCTAACTACTCTTGGTCTCCCTTGTGAGTAAAGCCTAACCAGGGAATTCTCCTGAAGGCTCCACACAAAGAGACCTGGGATCATGCCAGGATTGTTGTTCTGTGGCTTCAGGAGCCTGGAATTGAGGGCGTATGTGCCTTCAAGTTACCTGTAGACTTTCAACGACCCCATTAATTTCATAGGATTTTCTTTGGCAAGGAATACTCAGGTGGCTTTGCCAGTTCCTTCCTCTGAAACAGAGCCTACAGTACCTGTTATACCTAGGAAGTCCTTCTGGGATTGGGCAAGGTTCTTCTTTTTGGACTATCACTCCCAGAATCCCCCAGCCAGCTATGATGGCTGGGAAGTTCTGGGTGTGTCAGTCCAAAAAGGCATTTTTCCCCATGCTTTGGAAATGCCAGCCTACAGCATTTAGGGAAAAGGGACCAAGGTCAAATCTTGTTTGGATATGTGTGTGTGTACCTTCAAGTTGGCTGTCGACTTATGGTGACCCCATGAATTTCATAGGGTTTTCTTTGGCAAGAAATAGTCAGAGGTGGGTTTGCCAGTTCCTTCTTTTGAAATAGAGCCTACAGCACCTGGGATTCATTGATAGTTTCCCATCCAGGTAGGTCTATCTATACCAGCAAAATTTGGCAGTCACACATGACTAGATTGGTGTGATCCCAAAAACTCCCAGGCTCTGGACCACCCATAATCCCCCTTTCAAAAGCACATGGATCTTGCCCCCAAATTTGTTTAAAATGCCCCCAAATTATTGCCAAAATGCTGCCCCAAGGTGGCTATTTCAAACCTCCTGACCCTCCAAACCCCCTCCTCTTTCAAAAATTGGCAGAGAATCAGGGGGAGACTAAAGACTAGTTTGGGACTCATTACCGACTTTTAAAAAACCTTCTGAGCCAGGATGGGGTGAAACTACTTTGAAAAAAACAAAATTAAATTCTCAGATCTAGAAATGGAGTTGACTTTCATGACTTCCATGACTTTCCACACCTTGACTTTTAGGTGTGGTGAAGGTTTGGGAGGGGCCATTCAGTAGGGTCCATGAATGCCAAATAGATCCTTTATAAAGTCGTAGAATCATAGAATCAGAATTGGATGGGATCACCTGGGACATCGATGGATGATGGCCCAGGGGCTGCGTGACAGGCAAAGTGTGGCAGCAGAACCAGGGGGCAGATGATAAGGGCTATGAGCCCAGCTGTGGCAAGGGAAAGAGGGGAATCTAGTAGGGAAAAGAAGCAAAGGCTACAAGCTCTAGCTGGCCCAGTCTTCCTACAAATGCATGGCTGCCAAGAGTGGCTGTTAGGGTGTTTCTCAAATACAAGGTGCCCTGGAAAACTGCCTGCCCTCCACAGCAACTGAAAAAATCCTCCTATTCCCATCTGCCACATGATGGCAGCCCTTCAGATGTTTGAAAATTATAATCCTATCACCCCTCCTTCTTCTCCTGGCTAAATGTACTCATCTCTCTCAGTTGCTCCTCATGGGCTTTGGCACTCATGTTCTAAACATACTTCCAAAGAGTCGACATGCTTCTTGAACAGTAGTGCCCAGAACTCCATAGAATCATAGAACCATAGAGTTAGAAATAGACCATTGTACTGTCTATTCTCCTTTGTGGGTCTGAAACATGGGTCACCTATCGCCAGCACTTACGACTCCTCAAACACTTTCATTAGCGCTGTCTATGCACAATCCTAAATATACACTGGACTATGTGATGAATGTTGCTGTCCTTGAGCAAGCAGTGATCACCAGCATTGAGGCCATGATATTGAGAACACAGCTGCGCTGGGCAGGGTACATTTCTAGGATGGAGGACCATCACCTCCCAAAAATAGTACTCTATGGTGAATGCGCCACAGGTCAGCGTAAGAGGGGCGCTCCAAAAAAGCGATACAAAGACTCCCTGAAACAACATCTCAGGCTTTGCCAAATCGATCACCAACAACGGTCCGCCCTGGCCTCACATTGGAAGGCATGGAGATGCATTATCCACAATGCTGCAGCCTTATTTGAGAACTCACGCCAAACAGAAGGGAAATGACAATGCAGAAAGAATCACAACCCAGAAACATCACCCAAGGAGACCTTCTGATGTGCTTTCTGAATCCAGACTTGTTTATCTCAGATTGGCCTTTTTAGCCATCAGCGCACTTGCAGAAAGTGTGGGATGAGTCCTTCCTGAATCTTCGTTTGTGAAGAAAAGCCAGAGAGAGAGAGAGAGTTAGAAAGGGCCCAGCCTCTTTTTGAGGACATCCAGAGAAGAAGACCCCACCACCTCTTTCGGCTATTGGCTTCATTGCCAAACCATTCATACTGTCAAGAGGTTCCTTCTAATGTTCAATCGAACCCTACCCTCCTGCAACTTAAAACCATCAGTCCTAGTTCTACCCTCTGAGGCAGCAGAGAACAAGCCTAGCCCCTCCTCCTTGTGGCAGCCTTCAGGTATTTAAAGAATTTGATCCAGTTGCTCTTCAATCTTTTCTTTACCAAGCTGAAATGCCCAGCTCCTTCGACCTCTCCTCATTTGTTTTCTTCTTCATGAGAAACCTGACCAAAGCAGAATAGAACGACTTTATGAATTCCCTTCATCTGGATACTGTCAGCCAGTTGAGACAGCCTAGGTCGGTCTTTGTATGATTTTGTTGCCACATCACAGTATTGACTCGTGTTTCCTGTGCAGCTTTGTGATGACACCTAGGATCTTAGATACTGCTGTTGAGCCAGTGTTATCCATCTGATATATGTTGTGGTTGCTGTGTGCCTTCCAGTCACTTGCCACTTAGGGCGGCCCTAAGGCCATAAAATGGGGTTTCTTGGCAAGATTTGTACTGAGGGGTTTTGCCTTTACCCTCCTCTCAAGCAGAGAGTGAGAATGACTTGCCCAAGGTCACCCAGTGGGTTTCCATGTCTGAGTGGGGATTTGGACCCTGGTCTCCAATGCTCAAGTCACTGCACCACAGCTGGCTCTCTCATCTGAGCTCTGGACAGCTGAGCATTCCTCCCTCAGTGCAGAATGCAACACTTCTCCCAGCTGAAACCTGTGGTCTTAGTTTGGCTCTAGTCGGTCAATCTATTGAGGTCACCTTGAATCCTCAGTCCTCTCTTCCAAGGACTAAGCTACCCTTCCCAGTTCGGTCTAGGTGGCAATAGGAAGAGCTTGCCCTCCACTCCCCCTTCAATTAACTTAGAAAAAGGTGGGTTCTGGAGAGTGCAGGAGGACCTCCTCTCCCTCCGCTTCTAGGAGGAATCCCGTCAGGGCTCTCCTTCTCCATCTGGGGTTCAGGCAGGGAGGAAGAGATCCAGCATCCTGCTTGAGTGGGGAGAAGGGGAGCCCTGGGGAAGGGAGGCTGGAGATTCTGCTGAGAACGGACTTTGCTTTTACTCCTTAACCTCCCTCCTCCCCCGTGCTTAGAAGGCACAATTAGCTCTCCAAATTCCCGGGTTGTGGTGCCCTGGTACATCAGCAGATCTGGGTTCAAAGGAAGAGTTGGGACACTCCCAGGCTGCCAGGGGATGTTGCCTTCTGCCAGCCCTCTTGCCTAAGCCCAAGGCCCCAGGGAAGGCAGCTAGCACGGGCAACCTGGGCATCGCCAAGGAACGGAGGCTCCCTGAGGCTCCTTAGCTCCCCGTCCCTGTTTGGCACCCTGAGGCGGCGGAGAGGAGGAGGATGCTGGGCGTTGGGTGCTGAGGGAGGGGCGGGGGCCTCATCTGGCCACCCCGATATAAGTCAGGGCTGCTCCCCGTCTGGCTCCCAAGGCATCGCAGACTCTCGGCGGCCAGGATGGCTTTCAGGGCAAAAAGCAAACTCGGAGTGGCCAGGTAAGACAGCTTCCCCGCTGGATCAGGGCCGGGTCTGGGGGGGATTGGGGCCCCTTCCCTCCCTTCCTCTCTGACGGCTGCTTCTTTTCCCCCCTTCCTCCTCCTGGCAGGCTTTCCCTAGGATCGGGAGGCTTCTTTGGGGGCCAGTTCCCGGACCAGGCAGAAGTGGCCCAAACTCTGCTGCAGCTGGCCCAAGCTCTGGGGGCTCTGGCCAAGGCCTTCTCCTCGGGAGGAGGCCCCCAGTGGACCGACAGCTCCCTTTTGGCCTTCTGTGAGAGGGTGAGTCCCCCTCTCTCCCTCGCCAGGCTGCCCTGGCCCTGACCCCCCCCCCGGCTGACTCGCAGGCAGGGCTTCCTCCCTCCCTCCCGGGCCGGGTGCCGGGGTGGGGGGCTGCTCTTCCCCTGGCAAGGTTGGGACCCTTCCTCTTCCTCCGCTGCCCTGACACCCCCCCTCTCTCCGTAGCTGCTCCAGAAACTCCAGGTGACCTACAACAACGTGATCAACAACCGCTACACCTACTTGCAGCTACTCCAACTCGGCCGGTTTCTCTGCAGTCTCCGTCCCAACCTGGCAGCGGGTGTCAGCGGTGACCTCGGGGGCTTCGGTGGCTCGGGGGACATCTGGGACCTGGGGGCCTATGAGGGCCCCGGCCAGGAGCCTGAGCTTGAGCACCGGGAGGATTTAGGGCTCAATCTGTAGTGGGAAAGGCCTCCCCAATCCCTCCCCCCCCAGCAGCACCCCATGAAGAATAAAATCTTATCCTTTTGAATGCAACACCGGTCTCCAAGCATCTCTTTGGGCTGGGGGAGTGCAGGGACTCTCTCTCTCTCTCTGTGTGTTCACAGGGGAGGTACCGCCTGGGAAGGGAAGCCCTCCCTGCCATTGCCCACCTCCAACCTCCCCAGACCCCACAGCTGAGCAGCAACCCCTCCCTCACCCAGCCCCCCCTTCTATAACTGGCCTCAAAATGATCAGAACAAAAAGTAGGGGGGAATCCCATCAGCCCCCATCGTTTTTAGAAAGGCGGCCACCAAGAACGGGCCCTTGGGAGTTGGAGTCCAGCCACATCTGGAGAGGGGGGCACCTTCTTTCCTCATCCCCCCTGGTCTATCAGCTCCACCCAGAACCCTTGCTCCCATTGTTCACTTTTGCTGGAGGAAAGGGCCTCCTTGCTGTTCCCTGAGTTGTAGGACTACAATGCCCATCAGCCCTAACCAGTGACGGCACTGGGGTGGAGCATGCAGAGAGGCCAAACTGCACCAGGGGACACCAGGCTTAGTGACACCACATGCCCAACCTAGTGGAAGCCGTGGTGAGGGATGATGGGAGTTGCAATCAAACAAATGATGGCTGGCCACACATTTGCCATCACTGCCTTGAATGGATTTCTCTGATCTTGATTGGGGGAAGTACAACTGGGATTGAAGAATGAATTAAAATACTGTTTTACCAACATGGTAAAAAAGATTAAAATACTGTTTTACCAACATGGGCTAAGAAATGAAGGATGGTCATCCAGAATGGATGTTCCTGAATGGACCAGCAATGAACTGCAGGAAAATGGCTGAATTCTCCCACCTAGTTACTCACTCAGCATTTGGGTATTCATAGAATCATAGAATTATAGAGTTGGAAGAGACCACAAGGGCCATCCAGTCCAACTCCCTGCCACGCAGGAAATCACAATCAAAGCAGCTTTCGCCTGAGGTACTGGGAAGGGCAATATGCTGCCATCTTCTCTCCCCTCTGCTGAGTTGACTGACTGCAACTACTTTTGCCCTTTGAAAATTAGATGGCAAACAGAGGAACCTTCATAGCAAGAAAACAAAATCCCTGACAAAATTTGAACATCTCTTCCTTTTAAAAGTATCAGGGCTAAAAAGGGCGGCATCCTTCTTTTCTTACTAGAGCACAGAATCTAAATACAGTCTGAAGAAGGCATGGAAACATGGTTTAGAAACAGAGCTACATGGAGCCACGTGACATAAACAGTGGTCTTCACAACCACCGAAATCAATTTTAGCCTCCAGAATTTTAAAGGTGATACACCAAAGGCATTAATGCCCTGCACAGCTCTCAATAAAGAGGGAATGCCCTGAACATGGCCTAACTCTTACTGTGTGCTCTGGGCACTGTTGAGTATTACGCACCCTGTGGACCATCCCCAGAGGGGCATAAAAGGGGAAAAGAACTGGGGCTCCACACCCCACAATCACCCTCCTGCCCAGGACCCCATGGCCTCTGTGGGATGAGACTTTGCCCCATCCAGGCCAAAGGTTTCTGTGCGCCACATTTGGCAGTGCTAGTTTCCAGCTGGATGAGACGAAGGACAATTCCTGGGAAAAGGAATTGATCCAGGAAATGCTGGTTGACCTTGATGATTATAGTCTCTCTCTGGTCGAAGAAGACCCATAACCTCAGACCAATGTCCAGAGGACAGGACAGCCCAAGACGTCAGGCAGACTGAGGCCGTTTGCACTCCCTGCCAGCTCCATGCTATGGATTGGCAACTGAATCATACTTGAAGACTGGTGCCAGGACACTGCCCATCTCCACCTAAGTAGAGAGCAGTACAGGCAGACCCTGTATAATGTGAGCTCGTATTACACAGTTTCATGTATATACAACTGAAAAAAATATGTTCTCTCTCAGCATTTTCTAGCTCCTCCAGAGTGAGTCTATGGTCAACCTCTATCATAAGCATACCATAGAATGACATCGGAGAACCTAGAAAACCCCTAGAAGAACTAGCCCAAATGACTTGGTGAGGTCTGTATCAACTCTGCTGGCAGCATTTCTGGGGCATTTGCTTGGGCAGGATATCTGGCACCAGCTATCATTGCCTGGCTGCCAAGGAAAGGCTAGGACCCCAAAAGCCAAATCTTTCCTTTGAACCAACACATGCTGAGGCAACACACCATTTTATAGGACATTACTGAGAAAAGTGTGCCAGGAAGGTTAATTACAGGTATACCTCATTAATGGAAGTACAGTAGATATGTTGTTGGGCTTTACTTCTTTAAGAGAAACATTGGTATCAAAGAGGAAGAAATCACATGGAACAAATAGGGAGAGGTTCCTACCCCACAACCAAGAAGAGCTGTTTAACAGCCTCCACTTTTCTTATAATTTCAGTTTTGGTGGCTAAACTTCTAGTAGGTCTATGCTTTCTTAAAATCTTCCTGGGCGGAGCTAGTGAGACACGCAAATCTGCTTCCACCTTTCCTTTCTGGATTGCTCTTCCCACATAGCCAGTCAGTGATTCTGGAGACAGCCACTGTTTACCTTGCCTGTTGTACATAACCACAAACAGGTACAACAGGGTCACCTAGAGCAGAATCCCATTCTTTCCTAGGTCAGGCTTCATTACATTGTTTACTGCAGACATGCTGCCATCACCCACCACTGAAAGTCTGTCTTTCTCCAGCCCTCCTTCACCATCCTCTGGATGCCGAGGCTACAAGACAAACTTCCAGCTAGGCAGAAGACAATAAAAGGGCAGTGGGGCTTTTGTAAAACGACTTTGTAATAATGGAGCATCTTGGTCAGAGGCTGTGTTCACTGAGGTATGCCTGGATTGAGATCAAAGCCTCCGTAGGATTCTGGAATTTCGGAAAGAACTGGCAAGGAGTGATAGTTCTCACTTTTTTTCTATGGATATATTTTTTATGTTTTAGGGATGCATAACCTAAAATTAGAATTTGTTAATTAACCAAGCAGGCCTGTAATAAATAATAACAACAATGCAGCTTTCAGTTGTTGAAGAATCACTAGCAGCTGAACAAGGTCAGCTCCTCCTGAAGTGACAGATAAGAATGTTTCTTAGAATGCTGTGAAAACTGTGCTTTTATTAGTTAGGATGGGGTGACTTTCTTTCCCCTTTGCCTGAGAAAGTATAAGCACCTTCTGGAACAAGGGAGAAGGATAAATAAAGACTGGAAAGATCAAATGCAAGTGCTAGGTAGATTTGTAATTGGTTGACCAATGGCTCTTCATCATCCTGGAGAACTAGTGGGGTGCCACCAGGTTCTGTCCTGGGCCCAGTGCTCTTCAACATCAATGACTTAGGGGTCGTTTACATGGGCAAATATTCCTCTAAATATACCACTAAGATAGCTCATAGTTCCCATGGATCGCAGCACAGCATCGCCTCATTCAGAAGGGGGGAAGGTAAAACACCCAAATATAGCGTGGCAAGGGATGTCGCTACTTTTGCAGGTATATTTGCAATGTAGCGCATTATTGGCAGTGTAAACAACCATTCCGCTAAGGGCTACAGCAGAGCTGCATTGTGATTGGTTGATGATGCAGGGGTGGGCTTAAAAGAGGGGCAAGGAGGGAAGGAAAGACAGTAGCGATTAGAGGAAACTTTGAAAAATCCTCTCTACTATTTTGCAAGCCAGTTTGCAAACAAAAAGGATTCCCAACAATTTTCGTTCAGGGAGCATTCCTTCTCATCCTCTCTGCTGTTTTGCAAGTATGTAAAAGCTCAGTTCGTCAGCTGTGATCCAGTGCATGGGGGAGGGAGAGAAACCATTTCACAAAGGGCTGCATCAGAGCTGCACTGCTATTTCCCCACCCCCCGGCTTTCCTCTATTTGGCAGAAAATGCTGTTAAGCAAGGAGGAAAACCTTCCGTTTGATTTGTGGGAAGGGAGTGGGGGGGAGGGGGACTGCCTCTAAGCTGTTAAGCACGGAGTTCGGGCCAGGGCAGACATTCCTATGGCATTCCTTTCCCTCTCCAATGCTTGGCCATGCCCCCAGCACATTTGGTTGTGTGAACCTCAAAGCGGAAAAAATCAAAGAGCCACAAAATATAGCTGTATAAACATATACCGTGTAAACTACCCACCACTGATGCGGGAAAGCGCTAAAGCACAACTTAACGCAATAAAACCTGCCGTGTAAACCAGCCCTTAGATGAGGGAATAGAGGGCATAGTTATAAAATCTGTAGATGATACCAAATTAGGAAGGATAGCAAATACCCCAGGGGGCAGGATCAGAATTCAAAATGACCTTAACAGAAAGCTGGCCAAAACTGACAAAATGAATTTTAACAGGGACAAATGTAAAGTACTACACATAGGCTGAAAAAATGAAATGCATAGATATAGGATTGGTGGTACTTGGCTAGACAGCAGTGCATGAGAAATGGATCTAGGAGTCTTAGTGGACCACAAGCTAAACATGAGTCAGCAGTGTGATGGGGCAGTCAAAAAAGCCAATGCGATTCTAGGCAGCATCAATACATGTACAGTGTTTAGTGTTTAGATTGAGGGAAGTAATAGTGCTACTCTATTCTGCTTTGGTCAGGTCTCACCAGGAATCCTGTTTCTGTCAAAGACGCAGACTCACCACTCTTTCTGAGCTGCAGCATTTGGACAAGTGTTCAGTCTGTGAAGAAAGGTGAAGGAGAAGCAAGCAAGCTCCCAGTAGCAAATCCTTTCCTGGTCTCCCCCTTGTCCTGGCACCTTGGGGGCAGAAGGAAAAGTCTGGCAGTTAGTGACAGATGAGGCCAGAGGGGCTCTCCTCACCTGTCCTGAAGGAGGAGAAATGTTTGTGTTTCCATCAGAATGGAGTGAATTCTATTGCAAAGATAGGCAACCCAATTCATATAAAAGAAATTGATCATGCATAACAAGTGCAAAAACTGTTGTTAGGGAACTGATAAAAGAATATACAGTTAGGCTCCGTATCCATGGATCTGGCATCCACGGATTCAACCATCCATAGCTTGAAAACATTTCAAAAATATTCCAAAAAGCAAACTGGATTTTGCCATTTTGTATAAGAGACACCGTTTTATTGTGCCATTGTATATAATGGGACTTAAGCATCCACGGATTTTGGTATCAATGGGGGTCCTAGAACCATTAATTTGTATTCCACTCCCCCCCCCCAACTGGAACTCAAAGCACCTCACAATTTAAAATAACAATACAATTAAAAACATGCAAAGGTGAACATTAAAATAGAATTCTATTAGTCACAGTATTAAAATAATTCAAAGCTCAAGTTAAAAGAATAAAATGCAATTAAAAATATAAAGAGCTATTAAAAACAGTTTAGTTAAACAGTATAATTCAAACAATGCAACACCCCCTAGCCCATTTTTAAAAAACCTTCTGGTTTAAAAGCCTGTCAGAATAAAATAGTTTTAGCCTGCCAATGGAAGGACAGCAGGGAGGGGGCCATTGTGGGGCCATCCCTGGGGAGGGAGTTTGAGAGTCTAGGGACATCCACCGAGAAGGCCCTCCTCTGCACCCCACCAACTGTGCTTGTGGTGATGGTGGGAACCTCAGGGCCCAGGCAGGCTCATACAGGGAGATACGGCCTGCTAAATAGCCAGGACCTGACCCATACAGGGCTTTATTGATCATAACCAGCACTTTGAATTGTGCCCAGAAGCAGATTGGCAGCCCATGGGGCTGTTTGAACAGGGGCCCAGTAGCGTCTCTGTAACCTGCTCCAGTTAACAGTCAGGCTGCAGCTCTTTGGACCAGCTGAAGCTTCCACACACTGTGCAGTCGAAGGCTTTCATGGCCAACATCCATACGTTTTCCATGGGTTTTTTCTGGGCCAGGAATAAACTCTTCCAGAACATGGCCTCACAGCCTGGAAAAAACCACGGAAAACCTTCCACACACTCTTCAGAGGAAGTCCCAAGTGGTCCAAATGGGACTTTAGTTGTCAGTGAATCCTGTCTCTTCTCATGTTTTAGCTTACCATGTATATTATTCCTATATAGTCTGTTGGTGCAATTTTGATTTCCACAGTTCTTCTAATATTGGCATTTTGAGGGTTTTAAAATCTCGGCTCTGCCGGAGTCCAGCACTCAAACCATTTACACCACACTGACTTTTCAATAAGCTTTTGAATATTCTAGAATTCGGGCACCTGGGGATTTAGTTGTCCATGATCTTCAGAAACTGAAAAGGAGAGAAAATGTGGACATGGCACAGTCTGTACAGGATGAAAAAATCCACTTTAAAGGAATATGGTATAAAGATGAGGCTTTTAAACCTGCAGATAAGTGAAAAGCTACTATTTTTATTTATTTATTTTTATATTATCTCATAAATGGCTCTTTAATGTAAATCACTATAGAATATGTAGGAGTCTTCTTCTTCAAGCTCTGCCGTAGCCCATTTGAACATCATGCAGAAGAAGATTGTAAATAAAGTTGGAGCAAGAACACAACCTTGCTTCATTCCATTAGTTATTAGAAAGGGCTCTGAAAGAGCATCGCCATATCTGACTTGACCACACTGGCCCTCATGTAGCAAGATAATCATTTTTATATGTTACCGTACTGGTGGTAGCTTGATTAACTTAAGCCGTCTTGAGGGCTTGCACTAAGACTCTAAACTATCTAGTCCGTGAGCTGCTCTTCGCTGACAATGCTGCCCTTGTTGCCCACACAGAAGCAGCTCTGCAGCGCCTAACATCCTGCTTTGCAACAGCTGCAGAGCTGTTTGGGCTGGAAGTCAACCTGAAGAAAACGAAAGTTCTTTACCAGCCTGCACCACAGGACGAACACCACCATCCCCACATTGCCGTCGGCAAATCTGTGCTCAAGTCCGTTCAGCAGTTCACCTACCTGGGAAGCATCATCTCCTCAGATGCCAAGATTGACAAAGAGATCGATCCCAGATGAAGCAAAGGCATATAGCGCATTTGGAAAACTTTACAAAAGAGTCTGGAGTAATAAACACCGGAGGCGAAGCACAAAAATCAGTGTGTATAGAGCCATTGTATTGTCTATTCTCCTTTATGGGTCTGAAACATGGATCACCTATCGCCACCACTGACGACTCTTTGAACGCTTTCAACAGCGCTGTATACGCACAATCCTAAATATACACTGGACTGACTATGTGACGAATGTTGCTGTCCTTGAGCAAGCAGGGATCACCAGCATTGAGGCCATGATATTGAGAACACGGCTGCGCTGGGCAGGGCACATTTCTAGGATGGAGGACCATCGCCTCCCAAAAATAGTACTCTACGGTGAACTTGCCACGGGTCAACATAAGAGGGGCACTCCAAAAAAGCGATTCAAGGACTCCCTGAAACAACATCTCAGGCTTGGCCAAATTGATCACCAACAGTGGTCTGCCCTGGCCTCACAGTGGGAGGCATGGAGACGCACTGTCCACAATGCTGCAGCCTTATTTGAGAACTCATGCTGAACAAGTCTTGAAGAGAAATGACAATGCAAAAAGAACCACAACCTTCTGCTGCTGCAGAAGAACACGTTTAGTCAATAGCCAAACCCCGGCGGGAAAAACAAAGGTCAAGGAAAAGACAAAGGAAGAGATACTTTTGAAACAACAAACAGTATTTATCTTACTTTCACAACCTAATCCCAGAACTAGTATTACAGGTGAGGTCTGGCCAAAGCAGAATAGAGGGAAAATTAATACAAGTATACCTCTCTCTTAACAAAGTAAATGTGTTCCTGGATGTGACAAAATCCTTTACCCAGGCTAGCCCCACAGTTTCAACCCTTAGAATCCTGCAACTCACCCTGCCCTTGTTCCTCCACTTAATTCTTTTCTGGAGTGGGTTTCTTGGCATCAGGATGACCCCTTGGTTGTAGACTTGTGGCTGTGTTGTTGTGGTGGGTTCTTTATTTTGGTATGTGTGGCCTGACTCCAATTCAGGTATCATAGAGAAAGCCAGAGACAATTTTAAAACAACAACAACAATAGGTTTATTGAACACAGCAAAACAATATAGTACAGGCTAATTCTCCCGTTTTGAGAATTCCAAAATCCAAAATATTTCTTAATTCAAAATTGTCCACATGTGTGGCCGAGACACTGACACTTTGGCTTTCTGATGGTTCAATGTACACAAACTTTTGTTTCATACACAAAATTATTATAAAATGACCTTCAGGCTATGTGTATCTTGTAAGGTGTATGTGAAACATAAATGAAATTCATGTTTAGTCTTGAGTCCCGTCTTCAAAATATCTCATTATGTATATGCAAGCATTCCAAAATCCAAAATACCTCTGGTCCCAAACATTTCAGATAAGGAAGACTCAACCTGTAACTTTCAGCATTCTATTCTTTTAGGCTCCTCCAAGCAACAATTTAGGGCCAGTCTAGACAAGGGAATAAAATGTGAATTGGGGTGCAGAAATGCCAATTATCAGCAGCTGTCATCTGTTGCAATGATTTCTTGGCAAGATCGCTGGTGTGCAAAACTCTGTGTTTTCTGTTCACATGGAGGCCTGCCAAGAAATTAAGATGGCATCCGCAAGTGAATTACTTGTGGTTTTGTACTCCCGAGCTTGCCTCTGCCAAACAATTAAAAAAAACAAACACCTAACTCCAAGGGGGGGAAGAGCGAGCTTCTGCTTAAATAATAAAGAAAAAAACAAGGAAAGAAAGCCTGTGTTATCACCTCAGTGCATGGTCGCTATGGTGACAATCCAACATGGCAGTTCCGCAATCTGCCGTCTTACTAAGCTCTGCCCCCTGCACACGTCTGACCAATCAGCTGTCCTCTTCAGCAACGCAATTCAGTTGTCCTAACAGGCAAGGGTGCACATTTCCATTGGGTTTTTTAAAAAAACTCAGGAAAAGTCCTGGAGGCTTCTGCTGCGGACTTTCCCCGACTTTTGCTCCCCCACCCTCTGAAAAGGACGGAATGCTCCGGGATCCCATTTGGACACACGGGATTTGCTGCGGATTCTAAGAGGGGTTTTTCACCATCTGGACTACCCCTTAGTTTTCTCTCTAACAGGCTATGCTGTTTCTCTCCAATCCAATCTTGTCTCTCAGCTCCAACCTTCATAGAATCATAGAATCCCTGCCAGCTTCTCTCTGAGAAAAGTCTCCGCTTTTGTTAGGTTTTGTTCACCTGCAGCCTCCCTTCACAGCCCCCCTGAGCTGTAATTGGCTGGCTTTGAGCCTAATCCATCCAGAGCTTCCTTCACACAGGGCATCACTTCTTTAACAGAAAATTTCAGAGTAGATCAAAGAATAGTGAGGAAAGAATAGGCAGAGGTGTTCCAGCAAGCGTTTTATTCAGAGCAATCTGTACAGTACATGTGAGCCAAAACAGACAGGTCAGCTAAGTCTTGCTTAAAGAGACAAAAACATTTTTCACCTTCTGGAGACCACCTGAAGGCTTCCTTCAAAATGCATCCAAGGATGACCTTTTGATTCACCAGCTTCTACTTTTCCTATGGCTTTCATTTTGGGGTCTAGCCTTTTTGAACTATGCTTTTTTAAATACAGGTCACACGCACAGTATTCATGGGGAAACATGCCTGGACTTACCATGTATAACTGAAATCACAGATAATCTCAAACCCTATGAAAATAAAGTATTTCCTGTAAAAAAAAAACAACACCTATATAGTTGCATGGAGGACCTAGAAGATGGCTAGAGAGGATGCATCTTTAGGCATTTTGCAGCACAACTCTATGTCCTTAAACCATGGATATTGGTTTCGTGATTTCATGGACACCAGTATATGGGAGCAGCTGTTGAGGGTTGTATCTGTTATCCTGTTTTCTCCATTTTTTGGTTCATGCATCTCAGTAAGGGGATTCTGGGAATCACTCCTGTTTACTTTGCCTATTGTAGGCAGACAGTAAAGATATGCACCTTTAAGGAACACTTTAGCACTGGGTTCCTGCACAGCCAAGGGTTGGACTAGATGGCCCTTGGGGTCCCTTCCAACACTGTTTTTTTTCTGTAAGATGTGGCTACAATAGGATCAGCTAGAGAAGAATCCACTTCGTTCCCAGATCAAGCTTTATTACAACAACTATCTCGGACTGGCCTTTTTAGTCATCAGCGCGCTTGCAGAAAGCACGGGATGAGTCCTTCCTGAATCTTCGTTTGCGAAGAAAAGCCAGAGAGAGACAACGACTACTGCAGACATGCTGCCACAAACACATAGTCGAAGTCTGTGTTTCTCTAACCCTTTCACACCATCCACCCAACGCAGAAAGCCATTGATTGAACTAGCAAAAGTTCTGCAATTTGCTGCAATCCCACCTGCAAGTGTAAAAACAAAACGGAGGCTCCTGCCTAGAGTAGCCCCATTGAACCAACTGGGTTCACCTGAGTCTCGTTAGGCCACTCTTCCACAATTGATTGAAAGGGTCTGCTCTAGAGTGGGCCAAGCAGTGGTTCTTGACCGAGGGTCCATGGACCCCCAGGGGGCTGTGATGTCCTCACAGGGGTGGGCAAAGGCTTGAAGGCTGCCTGGCCCTCTTCCTCCCCGCAATGCAGCAGCCCCGTGACAGGAGCCGAGGCAAAGGCTGGCTGGCTTGGCCTGCGCATTGCCATTCAATCCGCTCCAGCCACCAACTTGAAGGGAGAAGCAGAAGAAAAGTCTTCCCTCCCGCTCCAGTGCCTCCGAGGGAAGGTTTATGAGATGGTATAATTGTGTTGTTGTTGTTGTTGTTTTAAATCTTGAGTTAAGTATGGAGGGTCCGCAGCAACAAAAGCTATTTCACGGGGGTCCGGGTAAAGAAACGGCTCAGAGCCACTGGGGTAAGGCGCTCGCTGCAGCCGGGCCTTTTCCGTCGCTACCGTAGAGAAGAGGCGGCTAGTAGCGGGAGACCAAGGCGGCCGCCAAGGACCCGAGCCGCCGGTCGAGGAAGAAACGCTCGCAACGTCTAGCCCATTTCTACACAGTCTATTCGCCAGCCCCGCCCGCTTTGGACCCCGCCCACCGGCCCTCGTGATTGGCCAGGAGGCGGAGCGTTCCCGGGGCTTCTGTTCGCAGCCCCGCCTCCTCTATAAAGGGAGGAGCGGCGGCGTTCCGCAGGCAGTCGAGAGGTGGAGGTTGAGGTAGGAGGTTGGGGGCTGCGACTGAAGAGGGAGGGAGGGAGGGAGGGGGGTTTTGTGCGCCCTTTTCTGGACGGTCTGGCGAAACTGATGGCGACCTTCCAACCGCGACCCCATCCTCCTGTGGCTGTTTAGCCGGGACCCGCCGCCGGCCCGTGGGCCCCGGAGCCTCTTCCACCAGCTGGGACGGGGGCCGCCCAGCAGAGCCCCCGGGGCCGCCCGCCTCGACGCCCACCCGCCGCTGCCTTGGCACGGAGAGAGCCCGCCGGCCAGCCCGCCCGCGAGGCGGCTCGCCAAAGCCTGGCCGCGGCGGCGGCGGCGGCGGCAGCGACCCTGAGCGGCCCCAGCCCGAGCAGTGCCGGTGAAGCGGGAGGGGCGGGGGCGGGCAAGGGGGCCTCCGAGTCCCGCGAGCTCCGTCCGCGCGGGGTGAGGCTGCCCCAGGCCCGTCGGCTCGGCCTCCAGGCGCCCCCCTCAGAGGACCCCCGCCTCCGCATCGCCCTCCCCCGCCTCCCCGAGGCCTTCGCGGGGGGAGGAAGGCGGCCGCCGGAGGGGACGAGCCAAAGACCCCCCTCCCGCCCCTGCCTGCCCTGGGGGTCGGCTCCCATGCAAAGGCTGCCGGAGCTGGCTTCCACATCACCCCCTTGGACCTCTTTGCAAAGTTTGCAGCGATACACTTTAAAAAGGCATGCCTAAGCTTTCTGTAGCATCCTCTGTTTCTTTCAACAGTTTGCAACTACAGTATGTTTTTTTTAAAAAGGCATCCCTGGGTTTTAATCTCGGATTTCATAGAATTGCAGAGTTGGAAGAGACCACGAGTGCCATCCAGTCCAACCTCCTGCCACGCAGGAATCACGATCAAAGCATCCCTGACAGATGGCCATCCAGCCTCTGTTTAAAGACCTCCAAGGAAGGAGACCCCACCACGCTCCGAGGGAGTCTGTTCCACTGCCGAACAGCTCTTACTGTCAAAAAGTTCCTCCTAATGTTGAGGTGGAATCTCTGTTCCTGGAGCTTGCACCCATTGCTCCGTGTTCCAGTCTCTGGAGCAGCAGAAAACAAGCCGGCTCCATCCTCAGCGTGACATCCCTTCAAATACTTAAACAGGGCTATCATATCGCCACTTAATGTCTTATTTCCAGGCCAAACATACCCTGCTCCCTAAGTCTTTTCTCATAAGACATGGTTTCCAGACTTCCCTTTCCTTTTGGAGTTCAACTTCCTTTAGACTTGGGTACTCTGCTTTTGCACCAGGTGGGGTTGCCTTATTAACCTTGCTTCTCCACTATTTTTTGTCAGTGCAAGATAATCACGCCTCTCTGATGCATGTGCAGAGTGCAGAATGCACAACATACTAGTATGGAGGCACTAGTCTGTTAGCTTCCATGCCAGCTTGAAAGAACACAGATAGACAGCGACTTCAGTCAGGGCTTTTGCAGAGTCCACATACATACAGAAACTTATGTCTGAGTCCAATTAGAGATAAGATGCAAGTGCAGTTAGACCTCTCAGTACTACAGAGTTCTTAAGTACACTAGACTCAAGGTACAAAAATGACCTTCACTCCGACACTCTCCCTTAGGTCTTGAATGAGACCAGCTGTAGGAGATAAGCATTAACCAAATGGCCTTACTCCTTTCTCTTTTCAGTACCTAGAAAAAACTACATATATGAAAGGAGTATACAGTATAACATTTCCCCCTATTACTTTGATTTTAAGAAACCATTAGAAAATTAGGCCGCCTGTTTTCTTCACATTGCAATCTACATTATAAAAATATTTGCAGAAGCTACTGGAGGGAAAAAGTGTTCCTAGTTTAAGAATGTGTTCTGGAGTTTATCTAAAATGTGTTGCTGTCCCCTTTTTGTTCCTTAGGGACGTTTTCTTTATACTTGAGTGCTTGTCATACTTTTGTGTCTATAGTTGCAAGTTAATTCGTTAGCATTATTAGCTTTTGTTTTGTATTGGATTTTTAAACTATATTTTGATTTTGAGAAATTGGGAAATAAATCTGCACAGGCTTCACATGGCAGTTGTCTTGTCCTGCCCTTCTTATTTTTATGACTTTGGCTGTTTTTAAATGGGAAGTGTTCCTACTGGGGTGCACGTGGGGTTTTTTGCACAGACTATAACTTGGTTGTTGTTTTTTTTCCCTTTTAAAAGAACTTAACTCTCTTAAATTGGTCCTTGGTATCCTGAAATGAGATTGAAGTGACTCTCTTTAAATATCTTTTGTTGCCCAGACCCCCCTATTTATTTATTTATTTATACCCCGCTCTTCAGCCACAGGGCTATCAGAGCAGCTTACAAATTGTTTTAAGCAATAGCAGTTTACACATTTACACTGCAATAAGCAACTTCCAATGTGTGTTAGCTAATTGCCCCCACAAGCCGGGTACTCATTTTACCGACCTATGAAAGGATGGAAGGCTGAGTGAACCTTGGAGCCCACTGGAAACGAACTTGCAACGTGGTGGCTTGCAATACTGGCATTTAACCACTGCGCCACTAGGGCCCCAAGACTTAACTCAAGATTTAAAACCCTGATAATAATAATGCTGATGATTATGATGATCAGGACCGGTTTAAGGAATTTTGGGGGGCCCTGCAATGCTTTATTTTGGGGGCCCCATATGTTTATCTCAGGTTAATGTAATCTAACTCAACCTAAGCTATTCACAGTACAGGATATTCAGATTATTACTAATAATCTTTTTGCAGGAGGAGGGTTACTATGGGGCCCCCCACAATGATGGGGCCCCCTGCGGATGCTGACGCCGCCGGTGCCTTAAACCGGCCCTGATGATGATGATACAATTACGCCATCCATTAAACCTTCCCTCAGAGGCACTGGAGGGGGAGGGAAGACTTTTCTTGCTTCTTCCTGCAAATTTGTGGCTGGTGTGGGTTGAATGGCAATGCACAGGCCAAGCCAGCCAACCTTTACCTTGGTTCCTATCATGTGGCCACTCCACTATGGGGAGGATCTCCTGTGAGGACATCGTGGCCCTGGGGGGTCCGCAGACCACAATTTAAGAGCTACTGCTATAGCACTATAGAGGGATTTCAACCGTGTTGTTCAGTGGAATCCTGGGAAATGTGGCTTATGGGAGGAGGCAATTAAACGTCTTGGCCGGAGAGGCCTAGCACTTCACCAAACTACATATCCCAGGATTCCATAGGATGCAACCAGGGAAGCAGAGGTAATTAAAGTGAAATCATAATGTTGAAATTGTCATAGAATCATGAGAGTTGGAAGAGACCCCCGAGGGTCATCCAGTCCAACCCCCATCAGCCATGCAGGAAACCACAATCAAAGCACTCAGGACAGATGGCCATCCAGCCTCTGTAAAAAAAATCTTCTTTGAAGGTTTTTAAAGAAGGAGAGTCCACCAGACTTCAAGGCAGTGGATTCAACTGTTGAACAGCTCTTACTGTCAGGAAGTTCTTCCTAATGTCTGGGTCCTGAAACGGGAAACCGGTTTAGTGGCCCCTCAGTGGCGTTGCCTGCTGGCTAAGTCGTGTTATCTAAATTAGTAAATCGCTTATTCTGTCCCATGGCCTCGGAAAGGATTTGAAAGCCGCTTTTCCAGTCTTCACGCATTTCTGCCTGCAGGGCCCATGAAATCTGGGAAGCAGAGGTAATTAAATAGTTGCGACACATAAGAGGTGAAAAGTTTATGAATTCAATGTGAAATCAGAGGCTTTCATGTTCGGCATCCATAGATTTTCCTTGGGTTTTTTCCAGGCTGTGAGGCCGTGTTCTGGAATAGTTTCTTTCTGACGTTTTGCCTGCATCTGTGGCTGGCTGGCATCTTCAGAGAATGGTTGGATAGGAGTATGTCTGGGGTTTATATTCTGTGAATCCCTGTTGGGGAGTACATGTACATTTGTGTAATTGAATGGTTAGTTTCTGGGTATAGAAATGCAAGGAGGATTAGTGTCTGTTTGGCTAATGGTTGGTTGATGGCCCATTATCTGCTGGAAATCACCCTGTCCCTGGGTGGAATTCCTTTGTAAGTGTTGAGTTTTGATTCTATTGTTTTTCAAATCTGGAAGCCAGATTTTGTTTACTTTTAGGGTTTCTTCTTTCCTGTTGAAGTTGTCCAGGTGTTTGTGGATTTCAATAGCTTCCCTATGCATTCAGTATTTAAAGAAATTCTGGACTAGGCCAACAACTATCATGTCAGAATGCATAGAGAAGCTATTGAAATCCACAAACACCTGGACAACTTCAACAGGAAAGAAGAAACCCCAAAAGTAAACAATCTGGCTACCAGTCTTGAAAAACACTAAAATCAAAACTCTACACTGGCAAATGAACTCCACCCAGGAACAGAGGGGATTTCCAGCAGACAATGGACCATTAGCCAAACTGACACTAATCATCCATGCATATCTCCAGCCAGAAACTAGCCATTCAAATACACAGATTTACATATACTCTCCAACAGGGGCTCACAGTATATAACCCCCCCCCCCACACACTCCTACCCAACCATTCTCTGAAGATGCCAGCCACAGATGCAGGCGAAACGTCAGAAAGAAATTCTTCCAGAACATGGCCTCACAGCCCGAAAAAAACCCCAAGGAAAATCTATGAGTTCACTTTCTGCAAATGAAAGCAGGCTTTGAAATATAGTTATTGGGCTCTGGTGCCATCTTGTGGCAAAATGTGGTATTGGCAGGTAGTTTCATCTTGCCTTATCTTGAAGGTGGAATCCGTATCCACAGATTTAAATATTCACAGCTTGAAAATGTTCTTCCAAAAATAATCCAAAAAGCAAACCTTGACACCGTAGAATAATATTTTTGGGAGGCGATGGTCCTCCATCCTAGAAACGTGCCCTACCCAGTGCAGCTGTGTTCTCAATAGCATGGCCTCAATGCTGATGATCCCTGCTTGCTCAAGCACAGCAACATTCATCACATAGTTCAGTGTATGATTGTGCGTATACAGCGCTGATGAAAGGGTTTGAGGAGTCGTAAGTGGTGGCTATAGGTGACCCATGTTTCAGACCCATAAAGGAGAATAGAGAGTACAATGGCTCTATACACACTGATTTTTGTGCTTCGTCTCCGGTGTTTATTACTCCAGACTCTTGTAAAGTTTTTCAGTTCGCTATATGCTTTTGCTAATCTGTGATCGATCTCAGCATAAGAGAGTCGCTCCAAAAAAGTGATAAAAGGACTCCCTGAAGCAACATCTCACTGGACTGACTATGTGACGAATGTTGCTGTCCTTGAGCAAGCAGGGATCACCAGCATTGAGGCCATGATATTGAGAACACAGCTGCGCTGGTCAGGGCACGTTTCTAGGATGGAAGACCATCGCCTCCCAAAAATAGTACTCTACGGTGAACTCGCCACGGGTCAGCGTAAGAGGGGCGCTCCAAAAAAGCGATACAAGGACTCCCTGAAACAGCATCTCAGGCTTGGCCAAATTGATCACCAACATTGGTCCGCTCTGGCCTCACATCAGGAGGCATGGAGATGCACTATCCACAATGCTGCAGCTTTATTTGAGAACTCGAGCCGAACAAGTCTTGAAGAGAAACGACAACGCAGAAAGAATCATAACCTGGAAACATCACCCAAGGAGACCTTCTGCTGTGCTTTTTGCAACTGGGCTTGTTTATCTCGGATTGGCCTTTTTAGTCATCAGCGCGCTTGCAGAAAGCGCGGGATGAGGGGCAGCGACATCTTCCCTCTTCGCCAAGGGCCATCGAATTACCTCAGCCACCTCCACTAGGGGAATATGTGTCCAGGGTCACAAACCTAGCCTCCTGTAAAGCCACAGAAATATTGTCCAAAATAAATAAAAAGCAGTGGCATCTTTAACAAATAGTGAAATATTACTTACAAAAGGCTTGGGGGGGCAGGAGACATATGCAGATACAGGTTCTAATTCTGAGCCACAAATCAACTGTAAAATCTTGGCACCCACCCTTGAAATTCTAGTAAAAAATATGAGGGGATTTGTTCATTATTTTTCCCCACAAGAGACTCACCCAATTGATTATATCCCTTTTAATTTAAGAAATCAGATTATATTCCTACATATTCCACAGTGATTTACATTAAACAGCCATTTATGAGATAATGTGAGAGGTCCATAAAAATAGTAGCTTTTCACTTAATATTCTGTTAAAGTGGATTTTTTCATCCTGTTCAGGCTGTGCCATGTCCACATTTTCTCTCCTTTCCAATTCCTGAAGATCATGGACAACTCAGTCCCCAGGTGCCTGAATTCTAGAATATTCAAAAGCTGATTGAAAAGTCAATGTGGTGTAAGTGGTTTGAGCGCTGGACTCTGGCAGAGCCGAGATTTTAAAACCCTCAAAATACCAATGTAAAAGAACTGTGGAAATCAACATTGCACCAGCGGAGTATATTATACTATATTGGAGTAATATACACACTAAGCTAATACAGTTGTCCCTTCATATCGCTGGGGTAATCAAAACTGACTCTACCAAATTGGATCAGTTGGAGGCTTTGGTATAAAAGCGGAAGAGATGATCCTTTGGGTGAAAATGGAGGAAGATGGGCTGGGCCACAGAGGGAATGCCCTGCCATCTGTACATTCACAGTTGAAAGAAGCAAAGTGGGATCTACAACCCCTTTTTAAAATGTGTATTTCAAAGCTGGGTCCAATGGTGTTTGGTCCCACACCTTCCCTGTTATTTGCTTCTGGTAGCCATTTATTATGCTTTGAGTGGGGTCACCTTTGACTTAGGAAAATTAGATGGCAAATAGAGGAGCCTTCATAGCAAGAAAGCAAAATCCCTGACAAAATTTGAACATCTCTTCCTTCCATGAGTATCTGGACTAAAAAGGGTGGCATCCTTCTTTTCTTACTAGAGCATAGAAACTAAATACAGGCTGAAGAAGGCATGGAAACATGGTGTAGAAACAGAGCTGCATGGAGCCACGTGACAAACAGTGGTCTTCAAGACCACTAAAATTGATTTTGGCCTCCAGAATTTTAAAGGCGATATGCCAAAGGCATTAATGCCCTGCACAGCTCTCAATAAAGAGGGAATGCCCTGAACATGGTCTAAGTCTTACTGTGTGCTCTGGGCACTGTTGAGTATTACGCACCCTGTGGATCATCCCCAGAGGGGCATAAAAAGGGAAAAGAACTGGGGCTCCACACCCCACAGTCACCCTCCTGCCCAGGACCCCATGGCCTCTGTGGGATGAGACTCTGTCCCATCCAGGCCAAAGGTTTCTGTGCGCCACATTTGGCAGTGCTAGTTTCCAGCTGGATGAGACGGACAATTCCTGGGAAAAGGAATTGATCCAGGAAATGCTGTCTGACCTTGATGATTATAGTCTCTCTCTGGTCGAAGAAGGCCCATAACCTCAGACCAATGTCCAGAGGACAGGACATCCCAAGATATCAGGCAGCGTGAGGCCATTTGCACTCTGCCAGCTCCATGTTATGGACTGGCAGCTGAAACATACTTGAAGACTGGTGCCCATCTCCACCTAAGTAGAGAGCAGTATAGACGGACCCAGTATAATGCAAGTTTGTATTATGTGGTTTCGTTTGTATGCAGCTAAAAAAAGATATGTTCTCTCTATGCATTTTTAGTGCTTCCAGCGTGATTCTATGGTCAACCTCTATCAGAAGCATACCATAGAATGGCATCGGAGGACCTAGAAAAAGCTAGAGAGAACATAACATCATTTGTTTGGCATAAGAAAATAGTGTTCAAGATTATAAGTGAATTTCATATTATGCAAAGGATCCAGGAAGAAATCCTATGGGGTCTGCCTGTAGTTTAATTTAGAGTGGTTGACAGGCACACAAAGGCCTCTAAGAAGAGGGAGTGGGTAGGGGTCAGGAGGGGCAGTGAGGTGGGCGCTGCCCCATCCATTTTGCCCAATAGCACGGCCGGTAGGGTTGCCAGCTCAGGATCATCCCAGGCCCTGAGGTTTCCAGGCCAAAACCTGAGATCTAGGGACAGCTCCTGGTCATGGCATTAAGCTTTATGCATGAAGTACCAACCAGTAACTCACAGCTTGTCATTCAAACACACACACACACACACACACACACACGGCCAACATACTTTCCTATTTGGAAATTACAAGAAAAATCCTACTCAAGGGGCTGTTCCCAGATCAAGGTGAAACAAGGGGATTTTTCTTTCTCACTTCCTTAGAGAAATGGGATAAGTCACATTTAAGCTAGCCTACTTGCTTCCAGCTAAAGGCAGATGCAGAGCAGAGTGGAGGGTGAGCCCTTGCACCATCACAACAGGGAAGAAGAAGCTAACTAAGTAAATACATTGATCCCCATGGAGAGTCTTTGCAAGTTCCAGCAACCAATCAGGTACAATGTGAATTTGAAGGCTTTCAGGGCCAGCATCCATAGATTTTCCTTGGTTTTTTTCCGGGCTGTGAGGCCGTGTTCTAGAAGAGTTTACATCTGATGTTTCGCCTGCCTCTGTGGCTGGCATCTTCAGAGAATGGTTGGGTAGGAGTGTGTGTGGAGTTTATATACTGTGAACCCCTGTTGGGGAGTATATGTAAATTTGTGTATGTTAAGGTGGAGCCCCTCCTTCTCTGTGCAATCCAACTTCACAGAGAAGGAAAGGGAGCTCCCAGCCTTTTTGTACAATCCGAAAACACTCTCCCAGAGCTCCTGTAGCCTAGAAGTCCCCGGAGACCAATCCTTTGGTAGTCTGCCACCACCCGCTGTTAGAAAGTTCTTGAACCCAGTTCAGTGGGAAACTGGGACAGTTCTCTGGCTAACCAATGAACAATTCACTCTGTTGGGGATTCCCAACCCTCCTTCTCTACACCCCCAGAGAAGACACAAGATAGCTGACCGAAAAGGCGTGTGAGGCAAATTGGTAGAGAAAAAGAGAATAAACCTGATTCTCTGAAGATGCCAGCCACAGATGCAGGTGAAACGTCAGAAGTAAACTCTTCCAGAACATGGCCTCACAGCTTGGAAAAAACCAAAGAATATCTATGGATGCCGGTTGTGAAAGCCTTTGGCTTCACATTGATCTAGACACTATAATGCTACTGATGCAGCCTAGAATCACATTGACTTTTTTAGCTGCCGCAACACAATGCTGCCTCATGTTCAGCTTGTAGTCCACTAAGACTCCTAGATCCTTTTTGCATGCACTGTCGTCAAGCCTGGTGTCACCCATTGTGTATCTGTGAAGTTCATTTTTCTGCCCAAGCGTAGTATCCTATATTTCTCCCTGTTGAAATTCATGTTGTTAGTTTTGGCCCAGCTTTCTAATCTGTTAAGGTTAAGTTGAATTCCCGTCCTGTCCTCTGGGGTATTAGCTACCCCTCCTGATTTGGTGTTATCTGCAAACTTCTCTCAACCAAGATCATAGAAATGCCTTCAAGACAGTGAGGACAAATGTGTAGCTGGCCATCCAGCGTTTGTTTGATTGCCACTCCCGTTGTCTGCCACCATGGCTTCTAGTGTTAGACCTGGTGGGGGGAGTGAGGGGAGAAAATGTGCCCCCACCATGTGGCTGGACTCTACTTCCCAAGGGCCCTTTTATTGTGACTGACTTTCTAAAAAGGGAGGGGGCTGATGATGGGACCCCCCTCTATTCTGATCATTTGGAGGCCTGTGGGGGGGACCTGGGTGAGGGAGGGGCTGCTTCTTGGCTTTGGGGGTGGGAGAAGGTGGGAGGGCTTCCTTTCTCAGAGGGGAGCCCCCACCCCCCATGAGTCCTGGATTGGCCAGATTTGGCACAACAGGCTTGGGAGACAGTGCTTTCAAAGACTGAACCTCCGGAGGGTGTCAGGTGACCCAGAAGGTCAGTGGGCCAAAAGAGGATGAGGAAGGAGTCTGGTTCCGTGGCTGAGAGTTTTTGGACAGTGCCCTGGTCCACAGTGCGCCTGGTAAACCTCAATGTCATGTTGGGATTTTTTTCCCAAAGACAAAGGGAGGTAAAGAGTCAAAATCTGTAGGATGTAAAAGGCACTGCTTATTATGTGAAGAACGTAATTGAAAATTTAGCTCTGAGTGGAAAAGAGAAATTGCCCAAACCATGGTTGGGAAAATTTTTGGCGGTGGTTTAATGAGACAACCTCAGCAATAACTTAAAGGATATCTTTAAATAAATATTTTATTACTATTTTTGTATTATTATGTATTATCATTTTTATTAATCTTTTATTATTTTTTCTTTCCCAAATATGTATAATTGTAATGTGTAAATGTAATGTTCATTGGAAAAGGAAAAAGAGTGATTATAGTGTGTTTAGATTAAGAGGAAAAATGTATCAGTGTTAGGACAGAGAGTTTTATTTTTGTATTAGTAACAAAAGAGGAAAACTATTATTACTATTATTGTTGTTGTTATTATTGCGTTATTGTTGCGGCCTTTTGCGGTTGGGTGCATTTTTCAGTAGAATGGTGTTATTCCAACAAAAAAATTCCTAATCCCACCCTCTATGAGCATGCACACGCGTAGACATACACACGCGCGCGCACACACAGAGTCCCTGCCTCCCCCCCAGCCCAAAGAGACGCCTGGAGGCCGGTGTTGGGTTCAAAGGCAGACGGCTTTATTCCTCGTGCTTGGGGTGCTGGGGTGGGGACTGGGGGAGGGGAGGGGAGGAAGGTGGGGGTGGGGGGCCCTCCCCACCAGAAGGGGACCCTTAGAGCCCGAGGCCGCCGACGCCCCCCAAGTCGCCAAGGCCCGCGAGGATGTTAGCAAGGAGGCTAGAGAGGCCTGCGAGGAGGCCACCGGTTTTCTCGCTGTTGCTGCCGAGGCCCGCTGCCCGGTTGGGACGGAGCCTGCAGAGGAAGCAGAGGAGGTGGAAGAGCTGCCGGCTGTTGTACTGGTTGCCGATCACGTTGGCTTGGGCCTCCTGGAGTTTTTGGAGCACCTGCGGAGAGAGAGGGGGCGTCAGGGGGAGGAGGAGGAGGAAGGGGGCCCCCTTGCCAGGGGAAGAGCAGCCCCCCACCCCGGCACCCAGGAGAGAGGGAGGGAGCCCTGCCTGCAAGTCAGTTGCGGGGGGTCGGGGCCAGGGCAGCCTGGCGGGGGAGGGAGGGAGAGAGGGGGTCTCACTGTCTCGCGGAGCTCCAAGAGTTGGCTGTCGGCCCGCTGGAGGCCTCCTCCCGAGGAGAGGGTCTTGGCCAGGTCCCCCAGAGTTTGGGCTACCCACCACAGAGTTGGGGCCACTTCTGCCTGCTCCTGGGACTGGCCCCCCAAGAAGCCCCCCGATCCCTGGAAAAGCCTGCCAGGAGGAGGGAGGGGGAAAGAAAAGCAGCCGTCAGAGAGGGAGGGAGGGAAGGGGCCCCAATCCCCCCAGACCCGGCCCTGATCCAGCGGGGAGGCTGCCTTACCCGCCCAGTCCATGTTCGATTTGTGCCCTGAAAGCCATCCTGACCGCCGAGAGTCCGCGATGCCTTGGGAGCCAGACGGGGAGCAGTCCTGACTTATATCGGGGTGGCCAGACGGGGACCTCGCCCCTCCCTCGGCACCCAACGCCCAGCATCATCATCCTCCCTGCCGCCTTGGGGTGCCAAACAGGGATGGGGAGCTAGGGAGCCTCAGGCGGAGGGCTGGTAGAAGGCATCATCTTCTGGCAGCCTGGGAGTGCCCAAATTCTTCCTTTGAACCCAGATCAGCTGATGCACCCAGGCACCACATCCCGGGAATTTGGAGCACTAATTGTGCCTTCTAAGCACGGGGGAGGGGGAGGTTAATGAGTAAAAGCAAAGGTCCCTTCTCAGCAGAATCTCCAGCCTCCCTTCCCCGGGGCTCCCCTTCTCCCCACTCAAGGAGGATGCTGGATATCTTCCTCCCTGCCTGAACCCCACATGGAGAGGGAGAGCCCTGATGGGAGTTGCCTTAGGAGCAGAGGGAGAGGAGGCCCGGCTGCAGAGTCCAGAACCCCCCCTTTCTCCAAGTTGCCTACAGGATGAAAAGCATCCTCAAAGCATTCGCTAAGAATGCCGTTGCTCCTCACTGGGGATATTCAGAAGGAGGGGGGCTGAAAACTCCACATAGTCTGTGATAACTGCTTTCACTATTCTTCCTGGGCGCCGTTTACATGATAATGTCCTGGGAAGAATTCGTGTCGATCCCCGCCAGTTTACACGTACATCGGGTCGGACACGTGATTTTCGGAAGGGGGGCCACCTTTTGTCGCTCAACCTGCGGGACTTTCAATCCCGCGGGTTGTGCCGAATTTTAAAAAAAGCTCGGGGGGAAGCGGAAAATCGAAAATGTAAACAGCCAGTGACAACTTATCCCGGGCAGAGGAGATGCCCGGAAATTGCCCTACCCGTGGGCGGGCTCTGACCAGTTAGTAGGTGGTGTTCGTGCCCCCTTTTTGGCCATCCCTAAAATTTCAAGTTGATCCTTCTCCATTTTGCTGCTGCACGTTTACCTGTTAGCATTTGCGGCAATGGACGCAGAAAACGCACCTCGTTCCAGAAAAGGTGGCTGCGGGATCTCGTGGTCCTACAACGAAACAGTAGATCTTTTGGCTATATGGGGCGAAGAAAAGGTGCAGGAGCAGCTGAGGGGATCACACAGAAATATAGATTTGTTTGAAAAGATTGCTGCCGAAATGAAAAAGAAAGGGCATGACTGCACCGCAGAAGAATGCCGCACAAAGACTAAATTGATGCGTAAAAATTACCGCCAGGTAACTGACCACAACTCAAGAAGTGGAAACAACGCGGCTACAATGCCCTTTTATAAAGAACTGCATGCCATTCTTGGCGGGGATGCCAACTACCACCCGAAGCGGCTAGGAAGCACCACCGACATTGTGCAGGTTCCGCGAGGGTTGGCAGTTCCCCATCACGCCCCCCTCGTCTCAGAAGAAGAGGGATTCCCTCCATCCTCCCAAGAGATGCTACAGGGTTTCTCAGAGGAACTGTTTTCGCAACCCCTGGGTGAGTTTTTTTTTCTCTATGTATAATGTATGTGAAAAATCGATTAATCTTGTACGCGAATTTCATTAGTGTGCAATAACAATTTCTTTCAAAGTGATCACTGCTAACACGATGCTGGTATCCCATCTGTTGGTCAAAAATATGCAGACCGAGTATTTCACACCTGGTTTTCCAATGTAAAATTGATTGGAAATGTAAGTGAATCAATGTGGAAACTCGGTTGCATAATTTTTCGATTAAACATCTTCTTAAAAAAAATTGTGTAATGTCTGTTGCTGCTATGATGAACAGTAGCCGTACATATTTTAATGTTACAAAACCTTACCAAAGTTCTCCATGTTTACAACATTGAATTACTGATGTGCTGTATTGAGGTTTCCCCTTTGTTTTATGCAAATGACGGCTGTAAAAGCCAAATGGCGCTATTTTGTTTCAGTGCCCTAGGACTGAAAAGGGATGCGTGCACCTTGGCACGTTTGCAATGGCGCCTCCTGAACTTGCCATAAACAAGGATGTGAACTATATGTTGCCCTCTTTCACTGTGGCTTAGCCACTGCTAAATATTTTCTAAACTGCATAACTTTATTCATAGGAATAAATCAGTTGTTTTTTCTCTCTTTTACTTTTAAACCAGAAGTATCTCCCACCCAGAACTCTGATGATACAACAGTGACTCTAAACCTTACTGAGGAGGGAGACGAAAATGTGGTGGTAAATGAAACCCAGGTTAACAATAATGTTGTTGTGGAGGAAATTGACACAGTGTGGTCAACAACACCTGCAAGAAACGGTACGCGTCCAAGCAGTATTGGGCTGGAAATTCACTACACCTTCCTCTGTTCTTGCAAAAATAGACTACATTAATTAATTTTTTTTCATACAGCAGCAGACTTGAGTAATCCGACTGCCATGTTATCCCCCGCTGAGAGATTGGCATTATTTCGTAGAAAAAAAAGGAATTCGGATGTCGAGCAGATGATGGCGAATACAAGATCTGTGGCAGATTTGTTTGCTTCCCGGATAGAAAAAAATTCAAAAGAGCAAACGCAGTCTTTGCATGGTTACCTAGAAAAATTCTATGAGCATTCAGTTGATGAATCAGAGAGGATGCTAAAAGAAATTCAATGGCAGAATGACCTATTTGGTGAATTGGTATCTCATATTAGGTCTATTGGTAGTGTAAAACAACGTGCCGTTGAAAGGGGAAATAACTCCACTAATAATGTTTCTGTGGAAGATAAGGAAAATTCTGTTGCAGAAAAGGATGATACACCCACACCAAAAAAAAACAAAACAAAAACACCAAGTACTTTAAATGTGCTCAGACCGACAAGGGTGATTAAGAAAAAAATTCCCTTGTCACTGTAGGTGCACAGTTGATCAGTTAGATATATTTGTAAGTCTTTTGTGGGAGGGAATGCACGGTTTTAAGAATTAGCTTTTATTTTTACTGCACTTATCTACCTCACAAATGAAACTAAGTTTTAAAAAAAGTATTTACCTACATTGTTCTTAATCTGTGTTACTGCTTAGTTAACGATAATTGATTGAAATAAGCAGGGTTTATGTGGTGCAAACAATAAACAATTTATTTTTTTTAAAAAACAGTAATATTTCAAATATTTACAAATATATACATACATTTTTTACAGTTTGAACAACTTTACATGAAGGAAAGGGCATATTTACATGGATGCGGGTATTGATATACTTTACAGTGAAATAGGGCTATTTACAATGATAATATGTACAATATTTACATTATAAAAAAAGGAAAACCACTTTTTAAAACATATTTACAATAAAAGAATTAACAATATTTACAGTATTTACAAGGCAAGCCTTTCTTCTATCGCTTGCACCGTCCTGCCAAGGTCCCGTATCTCCTCCCTTAGTGACCTCCCTGAAATGATAAAGAAAAAAATTTATTGATGTGCTGCAACAGAACTATGCGTATACTACTTTGCTTTAGTTTTCATTTAATAATAAATATTTACCTAGCTCCTCAATTCTGGCGATTATATTGAGGCCAGCCAGCTGAGCAGCTGCCTCCTGAGCATCTTGGGGACCTTAAAAGAAAATGAAGCAGCACTTCAATTCCCACAGCTATAAACTGTCCAATACATTATTCTCATTACATTAATGTTAGGGGTGTTTTGAATTTTTGCGAAAGTTACCTTGGGGGGGTGCAACAGGTGCATGGCCTGCTTGTTCCTCTCCTGCTGAGGATTCGGAGACAGGCTCCCCTGCGGCCCGTCTCTGGATCCGGACCGCTGTATAAACACATTGAAGGGGAAGGTATTAATTTTTCATAACAAGAAATAACACACACATACACACACATATCACCCATTATAGCAAGATATGTCTGGGAGGTGCTTACCTCTGGGGAGCCTGTCGCGCCAGCTTGGCTGTCCTGCACGGACCCACATGTCGTGTAGGACGGCATAAAAAGGCGGCCGCCTACGGGGGGGGGGCTACCGTCACTGGCCTCCAACGCCACAAAAAATTTGCCCTTAGGGTCATAAATTTTGAGCGGCATTGGAGGCCAGTTCGCAAGTAGCCCCGCGACCGGAGGAACCACGCTGCCTCAGAAAAGAATTTGCAGTTCCTCCGGTTGGAGGACCGCATGAGCCGGTCTGGCGCACCGACCTGCTGGGCCAGGGATTCCAACATCAAATTGGTCTCCCTGGTGCCCCAGTAGGCGATGCGCCGTTCCGGCCGGATACGTCCTCTCCCCCCTTCGGCCATCATAACGCCATGTGGCGGGATGCGAAAACTCGAGTTTATAACTTTGCGCGTTGACCGTTACATTTTTGCAATAAGCCTATGGGGTTTAGAGCTTTCAAAACAGTTCAAAATTTAAGTACTTTGTGCTAATCGATTGGTTTATTTGCGGAGGATACTGTTTGAGGCTATAAGGCAGAGTCTGGATCCTTTACCAGAAAGAGTAATCCCTTCCAAAAGCCCGCCAATTCCTTCAACTGTCGAAACCGCAACAATGTATCAGTTCAGGTAGCTTGCCTTACAATTCATTTGTATCAAGTTTGCCCTACTGTGCAGAGATCATTTCCACTCCTATTATATAGCATGCTATATATTGCAAACATAAACCTTTAAAGGCAATGCCTCTTCAGCTTGTATAAAGGGTATTAGGAACATACTGTCATGAAAATGAAAAGCAGGAACATAAAGAGATGCATAAACTTTATTGGTCATAAGAAGAAGTAATCCTGTACATTTAGGAAATGGAATAGCATGCATAAACTTACTCGCCGTCAACACGGTGATGTTCGCTCCAAAAATATTCTTTTAAAGCGTTCCGTACCGCCTCCCCCCTCTCCTTCTCCCTAGCATCATTATTTACCATTGGTGCCCCAAGTGTGTCAAGGACAAACCTCTGCACACGCCGGTTAGGATCATCAAGTATACTGCCCTTGGTTTCACATATATTGTGCAGAATAACACATGCACATATTACAGAACATACATTCTCCTCAGCTACCTCTATACAGTATTTTAATGCTCTCCATCTCGCCTTTAAATGGCCGAAACGCCTCTCCACCGTCGATCTAATCTTGTTATGGTACCTATTGTACAGTCTCTGCTTGGGATTTGTAGTCCCCCTGTATGGTGTCAGCAGCCAATTTCTTATTGGATATGCCCCATCTACAAGAGTAAGTGGTACAACCTGCTTCCCCATTATTGTCAGTGTAGGATTCCCCGGCACAAATATCTCCGCCTCCATAGTCTCAAAAAACCAGAGTTCCTTAACATTCGGGCGTCATGATTCTTCCCGCTCCAACCGATCTCCGCGTCAATAAAAACCCCACGGTGGTCACAAGTCCCTTGAAGAAGAACGCTGTACCTATTCTTTCTGTTTATAAATTCGTCCCCTTGGCATATGGGGGGGATTATATTAACATGGCACCCATCCAGGCAAGCAACCACTTGTGAATATCCCATTGCTGCAAAGGAATCCATCACCTAGGAAAAGAATAAATGAAATAATGGAGACAGTGAGAAGTCGGAAGCAGGAGTTTTCGAATAAACATATGTGTACAGAAAAAAAAATTCCTTTCTTTTTTGCCATGCTATACATGTCCTGTACATATACAGTTCGGGTGAACCTTCAAGAACTATCTGTACATTATTATACACGTGTATTACGTAATGCTTTGTTAAGAAGTCATACAGAAAATGCGATTACACGATTTCTCAATAACAAAAAAAAATTACCTTTCTGTGGTCTCTGAGGAAGACTGTTTGCTTAAGAAGTAACTTTTCCATTGCGAGCACGACCTCCACAAAAATCTTGCACACAGTAGATCTCCCAACACCAAACAACTGGGAAACTGCTCCATACGAGCATCGGTGGGCGAGAAGGAAAACGACAACAGCGAATCGCTTCTCAACAGGAATGGCTTTTCTCATGTTAGTGTCCGACTTAGCAATCTCTGGCCATAGTAGCTCGGCAAGGCGCATAAATAGGAACCGTGGCATCCTGAAGTACAGTATCCAATGTTCATCCGACCAGATGTTCATCACAAATTTCTCCCACCACTCATCCATTGTCGGGTACACCCACCAACGTCGCTTCCTCCGGTCTGGACGAACAAATCTCAAAACCTCTGGGGAATCGATGGCAGCAAAGTACATGACCTGTGGCCTTGAAAGTGTTTTTTCTATAGCTTGGGAATGGAGAAGAAGAAGGAAAATAAGGAGCATCCTTCTTCTATGCATGAGGATTATGCGCCTCTTAAGAGCTAAAAGAGATAAGCGCAAACGGGCAGCAGTAGACAGAGCTGCCGAAGTTGCCACCTCCATGTTGCCATTCAGAAATGATGAGGTGCATTAAAAGCGCATGTGACGTCCTTCTTTGTGTAAAGTTTGGCCAATCGCTGCATCCGTGGTGGGAAAAAGGACCGGAAACACATAGGCCAAAATTTGAAAAAACGAGTAATCGCATCTTTGATTGACAAACAAAAAAATAAATCACGGAACATCCAATGCGTGTAAACAAAAAAATCACGGGATAAACCATCTCGGGATCTGCAATTAAAAACGGAACCCTGTACGTGTAAATATCAGTCACGGGACCAAACGGGATATCCTTATCAGTGACATAAATCGTATAAACAGTGGGGGACGGATTCGGGATCACTATACCACGGTAAGCATCGTGACATTTTTTGTCGTTTAACTGGCGCCCTGGTCTTTTTGACAAAGCGCATGAAAATGTGCACAACAGGTCGTCTGGACAACCATATTCACAATAGATTATCTGGGCAACGAATTTGCAAAAGCTGCCGGTATTGGGATTTGCCTTGGTTCCGAGCTGGGAATCCTCATCCTCTGTAGGCTTACCCCCACCCCGCGGGAGCAAGGACTTCAAGGAGTTTTTTTAGGGGGGCTTGTCCCCCCCCCCCCGTTGTGTTTTCATCCCCGCTCATTCTCCCTGGGGTTCTGCATCCCTGAGTTCAGTCAGCAAAGATACACATCATAATTATGCCCTTGGAAGATTGCCTTGTCAGGAGGCAACCCCCTCCCCTCACAAACACACACACTGACATTACACAGCAGTGTAAGAGATGGTTATAGATAATTTCCTGTTTTGTTAGAACAGCCTCTTACAACCTTCTTGCAGGCAGAATTCCTTTGATGCCCTTGTTAGGTTGGGGAGCTGGGCTGCCATTCCCCGGGAGATGCCCAAACGACACATGTGCTTTCTTTTTTAGAGATGAAGCACTGAATCCTATACAGGGTGTGTAGCATGCAGAACTTCATATTTTACTTCTTTGCATACATATTCTTCAAGTACGGAACCTGTGTAATCTTCTTACACAAAATACTGTAAGTAAACTGATTTTTATATACTTTTAATGAAGTCTCAGAAGTGTTTGTTTCCTAGACACTGTGAAAGGGGTGTCTGTGTGGCTGGCTTAATTACTGATCTATATAGACAATGTTCCGCTGAATGCGTGTTTCTTTTTCAGGCACTGGTGGCTTCAGCATCTGCAGGAGGGCCCATCATTATGGGGGGCCTGTAGTAACCCTCCTGCAAAAACATTATTAGTAATAATCTGAATATCCTGTACTGTGAATAGCTTAGGTTGAGTTAGGTTACATTGATCTGAGATAAACATATGCCCCCCCCCCAAAATAAAGCATTGCAGGGGAGCCCAAAATTCCTTAAACCGGTCCTGTTCTTTTTATCTGCTACTGAATACCAATATTCCCAACAACCTCAAGAGATCTGAGGATTAGACCCAAACTAACCAAAGGGATTTCAGCTGGGAGAAATGTTGCATTCTCCATGGAGGGAGGAATGGTCAGGTATAGCAATATCAGATGTGAGAGCCAGGGTGGTGTAGTGATTTGATGATTGGAGACCAGGGCTCCAATCCCCACTCAGACATGAAACCCACTGGGGGGGGGGCTTGGGCAAATCACTCTCTCAGGCTCAGAGGAGGGCAAAGGCAAAGCCCCTCTGAACAAATCTTGCCAAGTAAATCCTGTTTTATGGCTGTAGGGTCACCCTGAGCGGGAAATGGCCTGAAGGCACATTGCAACAACAACATATATCAGGTGGGAAACACTGGCTTAACAGCAGTATCTAAAGTCCTAAGTGTCATCATAGACCTGCACAGGAAACACAAGTCAATACTGTGATGTAGCAGCAAAAACATGCAAAGACCTACCTAGGCTGCCTCAACTTCTGCTGCTGTGGAGGGCAGGCAGTTTTCCTTGCCTTTGAGAAACTCCCTAACCATCCATTCCTGGAAGGTTTGTAGGAAGACTGGGCCAGCTGGAGCTGGTAGCCTTTACTTCTTTTCCCTTCTAGCTTCTCCCTCGTTCCTGTGCCACAGCTGGGCCCATAGCCCTTATCACCTGGCCCCTGGTTTTCCTGCCTTCCTTTGCCTGTCACACAGGCCCTTGGCCATCCTCCATTGATGGTCCAGAAGGCCCCGTCCAATTCTAGGATTCCACGACTCTATGAATTTATGAAGGGCCATCAGGAACTATTGGGGTGCATGGACCCTACTGAGTGGCCTTGCCCAAGTCTTCACCCCACCTAAAATGGTGTGGAAGTCAACTCCATTTCAGAATCTGATTGAGAGCTTTTTTTTGTTGTTTTCAAGTAGTTTCACCCCATCAAGGCTCAGAAATTGTTTTCAAAAGAAAGTTATGAGTCCCAAACTAGTCTTTATTCTCCTTCTGATTTGCTGCCAATTTTTGAAAGAGGAGAGGGTTTGAAGCATCAGGACGTTTGAAACAGCCACCTTGGGGCTGAATTTTGGCAATAATCTGGGGGCTTTTAAAACAATTTGGGGGCAGGATCCAGGTACTTTTGAAAGAAGGTTTATGGGTGATTCACACCCTGGGACTTTTTGGGATCACTCCCATCTAGTCAAGTGTGACTGGTAAATTTGGCTGGTATGGATACACCTACTTGGATGGGAAACCACCAATGAATCCCACGTGCTGTGGGCTCTATGTCAGAGGAAGTAACTGGCAAAGCTACCTCAAGAAAACCCTGTGAAATTCATGGGATTGCCATAAGTCGATAGGCAACTTGAAGGCATGTGCACCCATAGCTACACACAAGGTCTGACCTTGGTCCCTTCCCCCCAAATGCTGCAGGCGGGAACTTCCAGAGCATGAGAAAAGGTGAATTTTTGGACAATCACTCTCAGAACAACCCAGTCAGCTATGCAGGTTGAGGGATTCTAGGAGTGCCAGTCTGAAAAGACGAACCTTCCCCAAACCTAGGAGGACCTTCTGCAAGCCCAGGTGCTGTAGCCTCTAATACAGAGAAAGGAATGGGGAAAACCACCTCTGAGTCTTCCTTGCCTAGGAAAAAACTATGAAATTCATAGGGTCACCATAAGTTGACAGATGACTTGAAGGTACATCTCTCTCTCTCTCTCTGGTTTTTCTTCGCAAATGAAGATCCAGGAAGGACTCATCCCGCGCTTTCTGCAAGCGCGCCAATGACTAAAAAGTCCAATCCAAGATAAACAAGTCTGGTTGCAGAAAGCACAGCAGGTCTGCTTGGGTGAAGTTTCCGGGTTATGATTCTTTCTGCGTTGTCATTTCTCTTCAAGACTTGTTCGGTGTGAGTTCTCAAATAAGGCTGCAGCATTGTGGATAGTACGTCTCCATGCCTCCCAATTTGAGGCCAGGGCGGACCATTGTTGGTGATCAGTTTGGTTGAGCCTGAGATGTTCTTTCAGGGACTCCTTGTATCGCTTTTTTGGAGCGCCCCCGTTACGCTGACCTGTGGCGAGTTCACCGTAGAGTACTATTTGGGGAGGTGATGGTCCTCCAACCTAGAAACGTGGCCTGCCCAGCGCAGCTGTGTTCTCAATATCATGGCCTCAATTCTGGTGATCCCTGCTTGCTCAAGGACAGCAACATTCGTCACATAGTCAGTCCAGTGTATATTTAGGAGGTTGCATATACAGCGCTGATGATTTGGTAGGATTGTGCATATACAGCTCGAGGAATCGTAAGTGTTGGCGATAGGTGACCCATGTTTCAGACCCATAAAGGAGAATAGATAGTACAATGGCTCTATACACACTGATTTTTGTTCTTCACCTCTGACATTTATTACTCCAGACTCTTTTGTAAAGACTTCCAAATGCGCTATATGCCTTTGCTAATCTGTGATCGATCTCTTTTGTCAATCTTGGCATCTGAGGAGATGATGCTTCCACAAGAACTCACCTTGGTCCCTTTTCTCCAAATGCTGCAGGCTAGAAATTCCAGAGCATGGGAAAAGGTACCTTTTTGGACTGTCACTCCCAGAATCTCCCAGAGTGACATTCTAAAAAAGAACCTTCCCCAAAATTAGACAGACTGCCTGCAAGCCCAGGTACTATAGGCTCTGTTTCAGAGGAAGGAATGGGCAAAGCCACCTCTGAGTCTCCCTTGCTGAAGAAAGCCCTATGACATTCATGGGCTCGCCCAAAGTAGACACGGAACTTGAAGGCACATCTGCACACAATTCCAGGCTCCTGAAGACACAGACATCAAGCCCAGGTCTCTGTGTGGAGCCTTCAGGAGAATTCCCTGGTTGGGCTTTACTCACAAGGGAGACCAAGAGTAGTCGGCATGCCTTGCATTGTTCCCCCTCGCTTGAGTTCATCTTGAGCCTTCCAGTTGACTGTCCCAGAAGCCTTTGCTCAGCCCTGTTTCTGGCACCATCCTGAACAAGAGGAGCCTGGACCAAGGCCATCCAGTGACTACCAAGTGGAGGAGGCTGGGAACTGGGCAGCAGCCCCTAAAGGCGAAACTGTTCCTTTCAACTCACATTAGCTGAGGAAGTGCAGCAGGCATTTGTTACAGTAGAGAACGTAATATGCCACATAATTACCCAGGAGTATTAATTAGAGAGTGTTGAGGTATCAGATTCTTGCCCAGAACACCTGCCACTGTGTCTTCCCCCTGGAATAACCCAGACTGAGTTCCATGACTTCTGTTGCCAGGATTCAGACTTACTGGAGTAGTAAATGGGTACTCTGGAAGCCTCCCCCCCGTCTATGCCATGCTGAAGGTTCTCCCTCTTACCTTTGGTTCATTTACACAAACATGCAGGCAGACAGACACACACTGAGAGAAGATATAAAAAAATGCAGGTCCCCCCATCTGCAGTATTGGTAACTGCGGTTTCATTTAACCACAGTTGGAGGAGGGGGGAGGTCTCTGGAGGGTCTCTCTAGGCATCTGGAGGTCCTCCAGCATGACTCTATGGTCAATGTCTATGGTCTCTCTCTCTTTCTCTCTCTCTCTGGCTTTTCTTCGCAAACAAAGATTCAGGAAGGACTCATCCCGCACTTTCTACAAGCGCACTGATGACTAAAAAGGCCAATCCGAGATAAACAAGTCCAGTTGCAGAAAGCACAGCAGAAGGTCTCCTTGGGTGATGTTTCCGGGTTGTGATTCTTTCTGCGTTGTCGTTTCTCTTCAAGACTTGTTCGGCGTGAGTTCTCAAATAAGGCTGCAGCATTGTGGATAGTGCGTCTCCATGCCTCCCGATGTGAGGCCAGGGCGGACCATTGTTGGTGATCAATTTGGCCGAGCCTGAGATGTCTATGGTACTCCGTGGCAGTTTGCTATTTTCCACAGTTTCATTTATAAACTGTAATCAGAGGACATATCCCCCCACAGATACGGGGTGGTGGTGACCTGTACCCCTTCATTTGCTCCAGCTCCTCCTTCCTCCCCTTTCATTAGTCCCATTTTCTGCTTCAGTTTCATCCCATTATCCCCTCCGTCTTCCTACTATGTTATCTCGAACTCCAGTTGCTCCTCTGGCAGCCCACCCTTCCCTGTGCTCTTTCCGTCTGTAAGAAATATTCTAAGGATAGTTGTCTTTCCAATCCCCACTCGGCCATGAAAACCCAGTGGGTGGCTTTGGGCAAGTCACACTCTCTCAGCCTCAGAGGAGGGCAATAGTAGCAAACCCCCTCTGAACAAATCTTGCCGAGAAAACCTTGTGATAGGGTATTCTTAGGGTCGCCATGACCCTTATGCTATGGGCCCGTCCCCAATTAGGGAAGAGGGTGATGCTGTGAGGGATGGGGAGAGAAGGGTGACAGCGCCAAGCGGTGTTGTCTTCCGCAGAACCCATGGCTTCTGAGACTGGCTTGGGTGTTCTTCAAAGGCAAAATGCTCTGGATAATCGTGTGCCCTCACGATTTGGGGGCGTAACTTGCACATAATATAGCAAAATTTTGCTGCTTTGAATACAACAGATTGCTCAGGATTGTCTAGCAAATAACGTAAATAGAAGGCATCAGAATGGCCCGGGAATTTATTTAACATGGGATTAATCAACTGTTGTCTAATGTCTCTGTAGAACTGACAATACAAGAGAACATGGGCTGTGGTTTCTACAACACCAGTGTTACAAGGGCAAAGTCATATCTCGTAGGAAATTTTTGCAAATTTCTCTTGCAGCACCGCTGTGGGAATAAGATTAAAATATGCCAATGATAAAGCTCTCCTGAGCTTGGGCACAGTAATACAATATAGGTATGAAGCTGGTTTAAGGACCATCATTTCACTATTAGCTATAGCGGTGAGGGTGAACCTATGACACGCGTGTCACCACTGACACACATAGTCATCTGTGGTGACACGCGGCTAGGCCTCCCCCCTTCCCCCCGCAACCTCACCACCATCCCTAAAGTGACAGGCAGGGCTTCGAAACCCCGATCATCACTTTATGGAGGGTGGGATGGGGGAGGAAAGTGGCAGGCAGGGCTGCAAAGCTCCGATCATCACCACCACCCCTGAGGCCTGCCTTCTTCCCTGGAGCCACCTTGGAAAGGTCGGGTAAGGCAGCGGGCGGGTGGGTGGGAGTCTGCCTGGCCTCTCCTTGGCCTTCCTGAGGAGGCTGTGGGGCTTTGAAGCCCCGGAGCCACCTTGGAAAGACCGCGTAAGGCGGGGGGTGGGCAGGTGGGCGGGAGTCTTCCCGGCCTCTCCGTGGCCTTCCTGAGGGCTCTGGGGCTTCAAAGCCCAGGAGCTGCCTCGAAAAGGCCAGGGAAGGCAGCGGGCAGGCAGGTGGAAGGGAGGGAGGGAATCTGCCTGGCCTCTCCGCGGCCTCCCCAAGGGGTTTTGAAGACCTGGAGCTGCCTCGGAAAGGCTGGGGAAGGCAGCGGGCTGGCTGGTGGGAGGGAGGGAGTCTGCCCGGCCTCTCCTCAGCCTTCTCGAGGGGCTCCGGGGCTCCAAAGCCTCAGTTGCCTTGGAAAGGCCGGGGAAGGAGGCAGGTGGGCTGGCAGGTTGCCGGGAGGGAGGGAGTCTGCCCGGCCTTTCCTTGGCCTTCCCGAGGGGCTCCAGGGCTTCGAAGCACCATAGCCACCTCGGAAAGGCTGGGGAAGATGGCAGGTTGGCTGGTGGGAGTTTGCGGGCCTTCCCCTGGCCTCAGAAAGGCCAGGGAAGGCGGCGGTCGGGCAGGCAGGCTGGCAATAGGGAGGGAGTCTGCACGGCCTCTCCTTGGCTTTTCTGAGGTGGCTCTGGGGCTCTGAATCCCCGGAGCTGCCTTGGAAAGGCTGGGGAAGGCAGCGGGTGGGCAGGCAGGATGGCGAAAGGGAGGGAGTCTGCACCATGTCTCCCCAGCCTTCCCAAGGGGCTCCAGGGCTTCGAAGCCCAGGAGCCACCTCGGAAAGGCTGGGGAAGGCGGCAGGTGGGTGTGTGGAAGTCTTCCCGGTCTCTCCCCAGCCTTCCTGAGGGGGCTCTTGGGCTTCCGCAACAAAAAAAGTCACTAATAGGCATGTTAGTCAAAGAATTCCCCATCCCCCTCACTTATCTCAGTTCACAACACCCCACACAAGCTAAATAATATCAAGAGAGCAAAAGAAACTGACTGACAGATGAACAAAGAAGTCACTAAGTGGGTAAGTTAAATTATTAGTTTTTGGTTTATTAAATACAATTATATATAACAATTATGCATTTATCTTATTTAAACAGTAAATATCACGAAATAATGCTTTTTCTTCTAAGTGACACACTGCCCGAGTTATGCTCAGTTTTTTGGCAAATTTTGACACACCAAGCTCAAAAGGTTGCTCATCACTGAGCTATAGTGTAATTGGTAAAGGCAGCAATTTCTGTTTGGCCCTCTATATCTAGTATCCTTTGTTTTACAATAGATTTTGTTTGATCCAATCCTAATTGTAGGATGGTGTCACTCGCCAGACCACAACATCTCAATTTCTGAAGTATAGCTGATTCCCAAGAAGATTTATAGTTATCCATCAAAATTAACTGGGTCAGACCCTCAGGATTATTATGTAGTTTTAGCCAGTAAGTAAGGATGTTCAACCAAACACTTGATTCCAATTTACTGACACCTGCCTTCCTTTGCAAAACTGTTAGGACAGTCAGGAGTTAGGGACTGAACTCCATTACAAAATGGCAGAACAATTGCAGAAACATGCTGCTTGAACTACCAAGTCATGCCTAGTCAGGCCACTAGGGGGCAATGTCCTCTTTCTCTCTCTCTCTCTCTCTGTGTAAATATATATATATATATATATATATATATGAGCTCAGAACAGAGTTCACTTGCTCTTTCTTCCTGTGAATGCTGAGGCCTGGTGAAGCAGTTTTCTTCTGGAATTGTAAAGATTTGTATATATTTCAACTAAGTTTGAAAATAAAAGTGCCTCCTGCTTATTCTTGGGAACGGGTTCCCACTGAGTCTACTGAGACAGTCTTTTTGGCTTCTGCTGGGGATTGCATGTCCTATCATCCCCTGACACATCGGAACACATCGGCCAACCTGAAATATAGTTCTTAAAAGCTTTGTTTGAACTCTTTCCAAAGAGTTCATATTACTATATGGCCCCAGCTGAGCCTCATATAATATCTGGGCTGGAGCTTTAACATTAAACAGTTTAACTGTGGCAGGAATGAACTGCGCTTCTTTAGTGAAGTAGTAGTTTTGAATAGCTGTAACAGATCTCAGAGCTTTATGGGACACATAGTTTGCATGAGTGTTCCTACTTCCAGAAACTTGGAAAACTATTCCCAAATATTTAAAGGACTTGACTTGCTCAATTGAATGCCCTCCCAAGACCCAGCTCTTTTGCCTAAGATGTTTTATGATGTTTTGAGAAAGGGAGGATCTTGGTCTTGGTGTAATTTATTGTTAATTCCTCTTCAACACAGCACTACATAAGAGACCTAAGGGCCCTCTTAAGGTCAACAGGGGTCAATGAGACAATTACAGTACTGCATCATCAGCATATAGTATGCTGGGGACTATGCAAGGGAAGGCTTTGGCTTTTGGGGCTCCTGCCTGTCCAGCCTGTCCCTGCCAGCCAGGGGATGGTGCCTTGTGCCAGGCCTCCTGCCCAAGCTATGCTCCCGGGAAGGCTGGCAGCCGAGGTGATGCGGGCATTGGCAGGGAATTTGGGCTGATGGGATATTTGAAGGGATGTCATACTGAGGATGGAGCAAGCTTGTTTTATGAGGCTCCAGAGACTAGGACACGGAGCAGTGAATTCAAATTACAGGAAGAGAGATTCCATCGAAACATTAGGAAGAACTTCCTGACAGTAAGAGCTGTTCGGCATTGGGGAATGCGATGCTGCCTCAGAGTGTGATGGAGTCTCCTTCTTTGGAGGTTTTTAAAGAGACACTGGATGGCCATATTGTTGGGGCGTAGAAAGACACGCTGTGTCCACCATGACCACCTGCAGAGTTGTTCCACGTCAACAGGACGCCAAGGAAAAGGTTTCTGGAGAGACTTCTGCAAAAGACTTCAGGCTGAGAAGGAAAAATTCCTTCACCCCAGCACACTGCCTTGAGCTCTGGCTTGCCAAATAAAGACAGCAAAAAGGCCAGCCTTCACTCAACTTGAGGGCTTTAATCTTTGTTTGCAGTATACAGTTGTCCCTTGACATTCGCGGGGGTTAGGTTCCACGGACCCCCGCGAATGTCAAAAAACCGTGAATATTGATTGCCCTCCCCCCACCCTCCCCAGGCCTTCACGGAGCCTTCCAAGGCTCCGTGAAGGCCTCCCCCCATCCTCCCCCCTCCCCCCCCTGGGGCCTTCACGGAGCCTTTCAAGGCTCTGTGAAGGCCTCCGCGGCCTCGCCCCACCCTCCCCAGGGCCTTCACGGAGCCTTCGAAGGCTCCATGAAGGTCCCCGCAGCCTCCCCCCACCCTCCCCAGGCCTTCACGGAGCCTTCCAAGGCTCCGTGAAGGCCTCCCCCCATCCTCCCCCCTCCCTCCCCGGGGCCTTCACGGAGCCTTTCAAGGCTCCGTGAAGGCCTCCGCGGCCTCCCCCCACCCTCCCCAGGCCTTCATGGGGCCTCTGGAGGGTCTCCAAAGGCCCCGTGAATGCCTCCCTGGCCCTCCCTGCTCCTTCCCAGGGCTTTCAAGGGGCCTCCGGAGGCCCCTTTTCGCGGTTTGGGGGCCCCCCGGGGGGGGCCTCCCAAAACCACGAATAATTAAAACCACGAATGCTGAGTTCGCGAATGTGGACGGACAACTGTATTTACAATATATATACAGAGTATAGGACAGCCGTCTCTAATACTCATAAATCTCTCTCAGACCAACAAACTGCTTCGCCAACCACCATCCACAACAAACCCACACTGGAGATAATTCCCATCTCCTTTTTATAGGCAGTTAAACAATACCTGTTACATCAGGCATCTCAGATGTGCATACTCTCACGTGCTGACTCACACACACACCTGCCACTGGAGCTTAACTGCTTTCATTACTAAGCTTACAGCTCCATCTTGTGGTCACATCCATGTCATTTCCTGACACATCTGTAGGGAATGCTTTGATTCTTTATTCCTGCATGGCAGGGAGTTGGACTGGGTGGCCCTTGTGGTCTCTTCCAACTCTATGATTCACCTGGGTGGAGGGAAGAGACTGTATCCCCAAAGCCAACCCTTCCCTTGAACCTGTACCTGCTGATCTCACAGGACGAAATGTGTCTTCTAATGACAGTGAAGGTTGGAGAAGAGAAAGGAGGGCTCCCTCTCAGCAGAAGCTCCAAAGTCATAAACTGGGGCTTTTCTTTCCACCCCCATCTCCTCCCCAGAGCAAAAATAACTAGGCCTGCAGATATTAGATGGCTTGACAGTAGTACCCATGACAAGGCTGAAGGGGTCAACAAAGGGGTGGTCTTCCTTCTCACAACACAAGGTAAGCCTGAGCCAAACAGTGTGATGTGGCAGCAAAAAAAAAAAAAGAAAAAAAGAAAAAAAAAAAAAAAGCTGAGATCATTCTAGGGTGGCTCAATAGACTGAGAGTGTTCAGATCAAAGAAAGGCATCGGATCACTCCACTGTGCTTTGGTGAGGCCTTGCTTGGTGTGCTGGGCCCAGTTCTGGGCTCCACAGTTTAAGAAGGGTGCCCACCAAGCCCTGTGAGGAATGCTGCAATAGTTGGGTATCTCTATCATGGGGAAGAGGGAGAGGTGACCTGGGAGCCATCTTGGGTCCTGTCCAAGAGAATAAAATAGGATCCAGTCCAACCCCATCCTGCCATGCAGAAAGACACAATCAAATCATTCCTGACAGATGGACTTCCTGCCTCTGTTTAAAAACCTCCAAAGAAGGAGACTCCACCACACTATGAGGCTGTGTATTCCACTGCCTAACAGCTCTTACTGTCTGGAGGTTCTTCCTAATATTTAAATGGAATCTCTTTTCCTGTAGTTTGAACCCATTGCTCCGTGTCCTAGTCTCTGGAGCAACAGAAAACAAGCTTGTTCCATCCTCAGTATGACGCCCCTTCAAATATTTAAGCATGGCTATCATGTTACCTCTGAGCCTTCTCATCTCTAGACTAAACATACCCAGCTCCCTAAGCTGCTTCTCTTAGGGCATGGCTGCCAGACCTCTCACCATCCTGGTCGCCCTCCTCTGGACAGGTTCCAGCTTGTCAACATTCTTCCTGAATTTTGGTGCCCAGAACTGGACACAGTATTCCAGGTGAGGTCTGACCAAAGCAGAATCAAGTGGCACTATTACTTCCCTTGATCTAGACAGTATACTCTGTTGCACACAAACACACAGAGGGCTTAAATACCCTAAAGGTGCCAGATCCCAATCTGATCTTGGATGTTAAGAAGGGTCACACCTGGTTAGTACTTGGATGAGAGTCCACCAATGAATGCCAGGTGCTGTAAGCTCTATATCAGAGGAAGGAACTGGCCAAACCATCTCTGAGTTTTCCTTGCCAAAGAAAACCCCGTGAAATTAATGGGGTCACCATAAATCAACAGGCAACTTGAAGGCACATGCACAGCCAGGAAAAGGGCAAGATAGCAGATGGTGGGAAAGAATCTGCAACCACACATTTTAATTAATACTTTGCTGTAATTAGGCTGCATATTTAGCTCTGTAATGTAATAAATGGATGCTGTATTTAGTCAGGAAATACGCTGCTTGAAAGGCTTTGGGGTGGCTGCCTGAACCCCAGCCTCTACCTACTAGTCTGTTGGTGACCTTGCTCCAGGCTCATCTCATTCAGGTTCCAAAAACACTGGGCCAGTAAAGGCCTCAAGAAAGTCAGGCAGGGGGGTCAGCATGGAGTCAGGGGAGAGGGCCCAGGACAGGCCGTGGCTGCTCCTCACCTCCCTTGTGAGTAAAGCCTAAACTGGAATAAATGTACAAAAGTGGATGGCCCTCGTGGTCTGGTTGGCCCTCGTGGTCTTCCAACTCTGCAATTCTACGATGATGATTCTATGAAAAGCAAATGATCGCTCCTTCACTGGCTCTGCAGCTAATGTGAAGGAGGAATCCCCCCTCCCCTGTTCTCTTTGAGCTCAGCCCAGGTTGCCAAGGACTGCTTGACATAAGCCAAGCCCCCTTGTGAGTAAAGCCTAAGCGTGGATTCCCTCCTAATCTCTTTCCCATTGCTTTGACCCTCATTGGCTCCCTGCATGGCGCTGGACAGGCACACTCCATCCACACCATGTGCACACATAGCATTGCTCAGATTTTATTTCTCCCCCCCCCCCCAATGTTTTGACTCAAAACACCCCACATAGTCTATACAGGACGCATAACAATTCACAGATAAAAACGGGGACACTTTTGGCCAAGCACCATCAGGAAGTGGCCAAGATGGCAAACATTATTGATTAAAGAAGAATGTACAAGCTAGGAGGAACACTGTACAAGCCAGGAGGGGCTACAGCAGTTTGCTTTTGCCTGAGCCTGCAGGGAAGGGCAAGATTCTGTCCCCTCCTTTCCTCTTCTCCTTGCTGAATTAATGGAGTGTATACTACATTTGTACACAGTTGTCTACACTGGCCATATACCCTGGCTTGCCCCCTTCCAGAGCCCTGCAGTCCAAACAACACAGGGCATTTATCCCAGTCTGCCCCTAGGGAGTCCAAACAACCCCCAGGGTAGATGTGGGGCTGGAATGGGGGCAAGCTGGGATAAGGCTCTTTACCACGTTTTAAGAAAATACCCAGTTTAATCAGTTTCTGGCAGACTGGGCCCCATGTGTCTGTGGGAGCCCATCCCAGAACACTGCTCCTCGCTGCTGCTACTGCCTCTCGTGCAGCATGTCACCGAGGCTGGTCACAGGCAGGGGGTCTGCAGTCACAGGTTGCAGGACCCTGCCTGGCTCCCACATGAGAAAATGGCGGTCACGGCTGCTTCAGGGATGGGCTGGCATTCTGTTTGGACTCTGGCCCGTTTGCTGCAGGTACCGAGGGAGAAACTGGTAACTCCGGAGGTAGGATACGCCGGTGGTGAGCCATTGTATCCTAGATGTGCCCTATAAGTCAGATAGCCTTCATATAATATATTATGTGAAATCATTGATCTTCCTCTTACTTTTGATATATTATGTCTTCATATTATGGACTTGATTCCTTGTTTTATCCACAATTATTTTAATAAAATGAAGTGCACATCTGAACAGCCTCAGGTTGTGTCTGGATACACCCTCTAACCCTCTGGAGAAAACAGCCTCATTTTCTTAGATGAGACAAGTGTCAGGATCCAAAGGACCATCAGCTGACTCCCTGGCAGAGGCCAAGCTGATTTTTTTGAAGTGATATTTGCTGAAGCAACACAACACCCGTTTATAGGACAGAGAGAGCAAAGTTTGCACCCATTTGATGATAATTAAAAAGGGAGCATTTGGCGAGGAGACTGCCTTTACCACCTGAAGCCAAACTCAGCTCCCTTTTGCTGCATATTTCCCTCTTGTCCAAAAATACCAGTGATTTAAAAGTAAAGATCATAGAATCACAGAGCTGGAAGAGACCCCAAGGGCCATCCAGTCCAACCCCATTCTGCCATGCAGGAAGACACAGTCAAAGCACACTCCAGAGATGGTCATCCAGCCTCTGTTTAAAATAGGAGACTCCACCACATTATCAAGGTGCAGACTCTACTAAGGAAGAGAGAAGAAAAAATCCAAACAGCTACAGCTTAAGGTTCATTAAGGAAAACTCCACATTTTCCATTGGAGTAGGGTTTAGGAGTTTGAGTGGTTAGGCGAGATAGGCTGCTGACATACTGCAGAAATATGGAATTCTGGGGTTTGTAGTTTTGTGAGATATTTTGCCTTCTGTGTCAGAGAGCCCTTGTGTCACAGCAAACTACAAATCCCAGGATTCCATAGGGATAGCCATGATACTTTAAGTAGTGTCAAACTGCATTACTTTTGGAATATTTCAGCACCCTTAGTCAGGAGCATAGTAATAATAATAATAATAATAATAATAATAATTTATTTCTCTCCCACCCCTCTGCAACGCAATCGGGGTGGCTTACAATATAAAAACTCCATAGTCCCAGTACCCTAGCCCACCCACCCCTTAAAATAATATTTGAGACTAGTTGAAGTCAAGGTTTTCTGGTGAAGAAGCATGTGGGCTTTGAAAGCCAGGGTGATACTTTTTGCTCTTTTGGGTTGGTCTAACAGAGGCATTATTTTGGATTATTGCATCATACCCTTATTAAGCCAACCAAAAGGCACCAGATACAGGTGGCTTGACTGAGGCTCCTACCTCTCTCTCTCTCTGGCTTTTCTTTGCAAACGAAGATTCAGGAAGGACTCATCCCGCATTTTCTGCAAGTGCGCTGATGACTAAAAAGGCCAATCCAAGAGAGACGAATCCGGTTGCAGAAAGCACAGCAGAAAGTCTCCTTGGGTTATGTTTCCGGGTTGTGATTCTTTCTGCGCTGACGTTTCTCTTCAAGACTTGTTTGGCATGAGTTCTCAAATAAGGCTGCAGCATTGTGGATAGTGCGTCTCCATGCCTCCTGATGTGAGGCCAGGGCGGACCACTGTTGGTGATCAATTTGGCTGAGCCTGAGATGTTGTTTCAGGGAGTCTTTGTATCGCTTTTTTGGAGCGCCCCTGTTACGCTGACTCGTTGCGAGTTCACCGTAGAGTAGTATTTTTGGGAGGCGATGGTCCTCCATCCTAGAAACGTGCCCTGCCCAGCGCAGCTGTGTTCTCAATATCATGGCCTCAATGCTGGTGATCCCTGCTTGCTCAAGGACAGCAACATTCGTCACATAGTCCAGTGTATATTTAGGATTGTGCATAAACAGCGCTGATGGAAGCGTTCAAAGAGTAAGTGGTGGCGATAGGTGACCCATGTTTCAGATCCATAAAGGAGAATAGACAGTACAATGGCTCTATACACACTGGTTTTTGTGTTTCACCTCAGGTGTTTGTTACTCCAGACTCGTTTGTAAAGTCTTCCAAATGCGCTATATGCCTTTGCTAATCTGTGATCGATCTCTTTGTCAATCTTGGCATCTGAGGAGATGATGCTTCCCAGGTAGGTGAACAGCTGAACGGACTTATGCACAGAGTTGCAGATGGCAATGTGGGGATGGTGGTGTTCGTCCTGTGGTGCAGGCTGGTAAAGAACTTCTGTTTTCTTCAGGTTGACTTCCAGCCCAAACAGTTCTGCAGCTGTTGCGAAGCAGGATGTTAGGCGCTGCAGAGCTGCTTCTGTGTGGGCAACAAGGGCAGCATCATCGGCGAAGAGCAGCTCACGGACTATATTGTTTAGAGTCTTAGTGCGAGCCCTCAGATGGCTTAAGTTAAACAAGCTACCATCAGTACGGTAACGTATATAGATGCCGTCGTCTTCTTCGAGCTCTGCCATAGCCCTTTGGAGCATCATGCTGAAGAAGATTGTAAATAAAGTTGGCGCAAGAACACAACCTTGCTTCACTCCATTAGTTATTAGAAAGGGCTCTGAAAGAGCATCGCCATATCTGACTTGACCACGCTGGCCCTCGTGTAGCAAGATAATCATTTTAAGGAATTTGGGGGGACAGCCTAGTCTTTCCAGGATCTGCAACAGACCTTTCCTACTCACGGTGTTGAAGGCTTTGGTGAGGTCAACAAATGTTACATACAGACCCTTATTCTGCTCTCTACATTTCTCTTGAAGTTGTCTAAGGGCAAATACCATATCTGTAGTACTCCTATTGGCTCTGAAGCCACATTGGCTTTCAGGAAGACGTTCTTCTGCAATGGCAGGAACTAATCTGTTCAGGAGTATCCTTGGAAGGATTTTTCCAGCAATAGAGAGCAGTGTTATGCCTCGATAGTTAGAGCAATCGGATTTTGCTCCTTTTTTCTTGTACAGGGTGATGATGACTGCATCTTGGAGATCTGATGGCAGTTCCCCCTTATCCCAGCAATTCACAAGGAGTTCGTGGAATTTCTCATGGAGTACATAGAATCATAGAATCATAGAATTGCAGAGTTGGAAGAGACCACGAGGACCATCCAATCCAACCCCCCCTGCCACGCAGGAAATCTTGATGAAAGCATCCCCGACAGATGGCAATCCAGCCTCTGTTTAAAGACCTCCAAGGAAGGAGACCCCACCACGCTCCGAGGGAGCGTGTTCCACTGCCGAACAGCTCTTACTGTCAAAAAGTTCCTCCTCATGTTGAGATGGAATCTCTGTTCCTGGAGCTTGCACTCATTGCTCTATGTTCCAGTCTCTGGAGCAGCAGGAAACAAGCTGACCTCCGTGTTTCCAAACTTCAGGTGGGATTCCATCAATCCCAGCTGCCTTCCCATTTTTCATCTGCTGTATGGCCTTAAGGGTCTCTTCCAAAGTGGGAGCTATGTCCAATTCATTTTTCACCGGTTTTTGTATCATAAGTTGAATAGCTGAGCCTTGGACTACTCGGTTGGCACTAAAGAGACTTTGAAAGTGTTCAGCCCATCGATTTGGGATGGAGGCTTTATCTGTAACTAATGTTTGACCATCTGTACTGTATAAGGAGCTTTGGACCTGATAAGTAGGTCCAAACACTGCCTTAAGAGCTTAATAAAAGCCTCTAGAATCCCCCATATATGCACAGCGTTTGTCTTTTCTGCTATATTGATCCATCACCTGTTCTGCATGTCTCAGAGTTTTTGTTGAAGTTTACTACATGTGAGACGGAAAGCTGCTTTTCTTACATAGCAGGTTGGCTGGGCAAGATATGCCTGGTGAGCAGTTCTCTTCTTTGCCAACAGCTCCTGGATCTCTTGGTTGTTTTCATCAAACCAGTCTTGATTTTTCTTGTGGGAGAACCTGAGGGATTCTTCCGCAGACTGTAGGATACTGTTTTTGATATGCTGCCAAAGCACTGTGGGAGAAGGATCTGTAGGATGGTCTTCAAGTTTTGTTTGCAGGTTTGCCTAGAATTTGTCTCTCGTGGTAGCTTGTTGAAGATTGTTGACTTGGAGTCTCTTCTTTAAGATGCCACCCCTCTTAGGTTTGAACTTAAGATGAAGATTTAGTTTACATCTGACGAGGCGATGATCTGTTTGGCATTCTGCACTGGGCATCACTCGGGTATGACAGACATCACGGATGTCTCTCTGACAGACTAGAACATAGTCAATGAGGTGCCAGTGTTTGGATCGGGGATGCATCCAGGTTGTCTTCAAGCTATCTTTCTGCTGAAAGATAGTGTTTGTAATAGTCAGCTGTTGTTCTGCACAGAACTCTAGGAAGAAGCGTCCATTATCATTGCAATTTCCAACACCATGCTTGCCACACCTTTCCACGCTTCGGAGTTCTTTCCTACTCTGGCATTGAAGTCACCAAGGATAATAATTTTATCTTCTACAGGGACTTTTTGTATGAGTTGGCGTAGGCCTGTGTAGAATTTGTCTTTCTCTACAGGGTCGGCTTGCATAGTTGGGGCATATATACTAAAGAGAACAACATGTGGGAGGCATGAAGAAATAATGCGATCAGAGTGTCCTGTTGGCAAGGTTTTGAGTTTGGAGGCAATGGAGTTTTTAATCATAAAGCCTACTCCTGAAAGGTGTTTTTCGGTTTTGGGTTTGGCAGACCAGTAAAGTGTGTAGCTGGCACCGTGTTCTTTAAGGCCGCCTTCTTCATGGAGATGAACTTCACTAAGAGCAGCGATGTCAATATTAAGTTGTGATAGTTCATGGGCTATTAGAGCAGAATGGCGCTCAGGCTGTCCACTATCTTCAGAGTCTCGCATGGTTGTGATGTTCCAGCATGCAAGTGTCAGTTTATTTACACCTTTGGAGACCAGTGTGTGCCTTTGTTTCTTTGCCTTAGTTTGACCGGATCAGCAGATGCTCGTTGGCCGCGGCTAGCCAACCTGGTAGTTGGGGATGAGCTTTCGTTAGGCCACCTTTTCTAGGCCCCTCTTCATATGGAGCAAGCAGTGCTCTCCTTAAAAAAGGCTGCTTGGTCGTTCAGGATGCTGCCGAACAAGACTGTCATCTCCCGGGTCAGCCTCAAGCGACCAAAGTCCTGAACCGCCTGCATGCAGGGTTGGGCCTGCAGCTTCCAGTGCATCTTTACACCTGTCGTTTCATCCCTCGCCTATCACTACAGGGCTTTTTTTTTTTTTGAATTGGATTTGTCCTTCGAGCCTGTGCAATGGATTTTTCTGGTGGAGCGCAGAGTGCACAGAAGTGGCTTCACCCTTTAAACCAAAGGTTCTTCTGCTGGCCTTGCAAGCGTGGACGGTAGCAGGGAGGTCCTCAGGTCGTAGGTTTGATTAGAGTTTCCTTCTCTTAGATGGTTGACCTTACAGGGTTGGACGACCACCATCTGCCCGGGTTTGGAATTCGAGTTTTCCTTCTCCTGGGATGGTTGCCACAAGGCTAGAGAGCCCATCCTGCCCTTTGACGCTCTTTGTCAGACCCTTCGGTTTTGACCTGTCTGGCATGGGAGACCCTACCAGTGGCTATTATGCCACCACCAGCATAGCTCAAAACATCATTAGGGTACACAAGCCTCTCTCCCACGACAAAGGGGCGTCAAACTGCAGAAATAAAGCAGTTTGACACGACTTTGACTATCAGTGCTCCCTCCTATGGAACCCTGGGGTTTGTAGTTGTGGCACCAGAGCTCTCTGACAGAGAAGGATAAATAGCTCACAAAACTACAAGCCCCAGGATTCCGTAGCATTGAGCCATGGCAGTTAAAGTGGTGTCAAACTGCATTATTTCTGCAGTGTGGAAGCAGCCTGAGTTACAGATCAACCCAGTATGGATGGATTGACTTAATCACAGACATCATGGCCCTGAGTTTGGAAGCTGAGAGCTGTGCTATTCATAATGGGGTGTTTTGGAGGGCTTTCATTCAGAGAGTTGCCATAAGTCAAAGCCAACTAGGCTGCACAAAACAACAACAACAACAAAATACGTCACTACAATGTGGCTTTGGATTTTGTTTCATGGTCAGCATGGCTACACTGCAATTTTAAATTGGTACAGTTCCTTGAGTATTACTGTTTTAAATTTCACCTTCATGAATGAATCAGAATAAGAAATAATGGTAATCCAATGGTGCAATGGAAGATGGTTCCTCAGGGATATATATGTGGCAGAACAAAACAGACAGAGGAAACTGAACTACATAGCTATGTCCTGTCTCCCATCCAAACATGCTTTATGGAGACCTGGGTGCCGTTTACACGATGAAAATGTCCCGGGAAGAATTCGTGTCGATCCCTGGCAGTTTATACGTACATCGGGTCGGGTACGTGATTTTCGGAAGGGGGGCCACCTTTTATCCCTCAACCTGCAGGACTTCCAGTCCCGCGGTTTGTGCCGGTTTTTAAAAAAGTCACTGGAGGATTCGGAAAATCGGAAATGTAAACAGCCTGGGACAAAATATCTCGGTACTAGGGGATGACCGGAAATGGTGACTGGGGGCAGGCTTAGAGATCAGGGACCAGAAAAGGAGGGGTCAGTCACCCGTTCAACAGATCCAGCCTCACCAGCTGAAAACAAAGGCATCCCTTCCAGCTGCACGAAGGTTGATGTGTGTGTGTGCACGCGTGTGTACTCAATCACCTTTTTAAATGGATTTCTACACTGCAAATCCTTCAGCTTTACCTTTTCCTCAACTGCACGTTACAGAGAGATCGTGGTGGGCAGAGGGTTGCCCATTCATCCCCTGCCTTGATCACCTCCCAGAGTCTGAATGGGCACATTAAAATATTCCAGCCTCTGAGCGAATGAACACCCTTTAATTCTCCCTCTCTGTGTCTGTGTCTTTCAAAATGCCTGTCTGTAGCTAGCTTGAAACCTAAACTCTGCAGCTAAATCTCTGCTGTAAGGGTTAACATTTTAAAGAGGCAAGGGGAAACCCAAGAAGCTTGATTTCAGAAGGAAAGCACTCGGCTTGATTTCAAACGAAAAGCACTCGTTTGTTCCTGCGTCTGAGCGAAAGATCTGCTTTCTGCCACTGCTTGAAGGGTTAACATTTTAAAGAAGCAAGGGGAATACCAAACCTCTGCCCCCCCTCCCCTCCCAGCCAGCCAATATCATCGCTTGTGGCGCAGAACTCTAAAGGAAGTGCGTCACTGAGGTTGTGAAAACATGAGTAATTGTATCCTTGATTGACAGCCAAAAAAACAAAAAAACTAAAACCTAAAACAACCACGGAACTTTGGACGTGTAAATATCAGTCACGGGACCACCCAGGATATCCAGATCAGTGACATAAATCGTATAAATAATGAGGGACGGATTAGTGATCACAAAGTCACGGTAAGCACCGCAACAATTTTTGACGTGTAACTGGCACCCTGGCTGGGAGAGGCCAGTGCTGTTACTTGGGCGGTAATCAGTTACTGAGCCGGTAAGGAAAAGTGGGCGGGGGGAGGAGTGGCTCTGGTTCATAAAAACAATCTAACCATGACCACAAAGCCTATCTGGAACACAGACCACATCGAGTGTATGTACCTAAGCCTGAGGTCCAGGGATAGCTTAGGGATTCTTTTAGTATACCGCCCACCCCGTTGTCTAACAGACTCCCTAACTGAGCTAACGCAGCTGGTCTCAGAGTTGCTGCTGGAGTCGCCCAGACTTTTAGTTCTGGGCGACTTCAACATCCCACTCGAGACCAGCTTGCTAAATCGAACTGGCACAGCTTGGGAGTTCATGGAATCCATGACAAACATGGGCCTATCTCAATTGGTTGTCGGGCCTACTCACTCTGGTCATACCCTCGCTGCGGCCTTTAGTACGGAATAGGATTATCCATGGGTGGAGGTTATTAAAACCTCCGCATTGTCATGGATGGATCATTTCCTGGTCAAGATGGAGCTAAGAGCCACTGTCTGCCCCACCGGGGGTGGTGGACCTATTCGAATGGTCCTCCCTCGAAGGCTAATGGAACCAATTGGATTCTGGAAAGCCTTGGAGGGTTTAATGGTTGGTAACTCCAGTGATTCTGTCGAAGCTTTGGTTAATATTTGGAACACTGACCTCACCAAGGCTATCGACACAATCGCTCCCAAACGTCCTTTCCAGCCTGCTCCTAACCGTAAGCCGTGCTATTCAGAGGAGCTTAGGAAGATGAAGCACGCTTAACCTGGGGTCTGTGATGGCCTCACGGGGGTCCTCAAAGGCTTGAAGGCTGCTTGGTCCACCTCCTGCCGGTAGTGGAGTAGCCACGTGACAGGAACCAAGGCAAAGGCTGGCTGGCTGGGTCTGCACATTGCCATTCAATCGACTCCAGCCACAAACTTGCAGGAAGAAGCAAGCGCGCCTCTGAGGGAAAGTTTAATGGATGGTGTAATTGTATTGTTGTTGTTGTTAGCTATTATTATTAGCTATTATTATTAGGGTTTTAAATCTTAAGTCTTGGGGCAACAAAAGATATTTAAAGTAGGTCCCTGGTAAAGAAAAGGTTAAGAACCACTGGTCTAGGCCAATGCCTCTCACATGACACTAAGGGGATACTGGTGTGTTTAGTGACAAAAATAAAACCATTGTTCCCAGTAACATTACTCCAAATTTTTATTTATATTCTTTATATTCTTCTGTTAAAAGAGCTAGAGTGCTGTAGAAGTTTCAGCATTGTGCTATGACTGTGGAGACCAGGGTTTGAATCCTTACTTAGTTATGAATCCCCACTGGCTGACCTTGGGCAAGTTACATTCTCTCAGCCTGAAAGGAAGGCAAAGGCACACCCCCTTTGAACAAACCTTGCCTAGAAAACACCATGGTAGGTTCACCTTAGTCAGAAATGACTTGAATTTATATTTATTTACTGATTTATTTATTTATTTATTTCATAGAATCATAGAATTGCAGAGTTGGAAGAGACCACGAGGGCCATCCAGTCCAACCCCCTGCCACACAGGAATCACGATCAAAGCATCCCCGACAGATGGCCATCCAGCCTCTGTTTAAAGACCTCCAAGGAAGGAGACCCCACCACGCTCCGAGGGAGTGCGTTCCACTGCTGAACAGCTCTTACTGTCAAAAAGATCCTCCTAATCTTGAGGTGGAATCTCTGTTCCTGGAGCTTGCACCCATTGCTCCGTCTTCCAGTCTCTGGAGCAGCAGAAAACAAGTCTGCTCCATCCTCAATGTGACACCCCTTCAAATACTTAAACAGGGCTATCATATTGCATCTTAACCGTCTTTTTTCCAGGCTAAACATACCCAGCTCCCTAAGTCTCTCCTCATAAGGCATCGTTTCCAGACCTTTCACCATTTTAGTCGCCCTTTTGTGGACACGCTCCAATTTGTCAATATCCTTTTTGAATTGTGGTGCCCAGAACTGGACACAGTATTCCAGGTGAGGTCTTGCCAAGGCAGAATAGAGCGACACTATTACTTCCCTTGATCTAGACACTATACTTCTATTGATGCAGCCCAAACTCGCATTGGCCTTTTTAGCTGCTGCATCACATTGTTGACTCATGTTCAACTTTCCGGGCCCAGTATAAGGTGTTGGTTATTACCTTTAAAGCCCTAAATGGCTTGGGTCCAACTTATCTCCGGACCCACCTCCTCCCATACAATCCTCCCCGCGCACTCCGGTCCTCTGGGAGGAATTTGCTTCAGCCACAAAAATCTAGGCTGTCTGCAACTTCCCAGAGGGCCTTTTCGGTAATCACCCCCAAATTGTGGAATGACCTACCGAATGAGATCCATCAGATGACAAGCCTGAGTAGCTTTTAAAAAGCACTAAAGACGGATCTCTTTCAGCAGGCCTTTCCTAATTAGATCCCAGCCTCAGGGGATCCTGGCCTCTTTTAGTCCGCTGGCTATTTATTGTATTTATTGTTTTTAAAAATGATTTTAGATCAGTTGCTTTTTAATTTATATTTGTTTAATATTTTTTTATGGGGGAGGGTGGGGGTGGGTGGTGTTTTGGGATTTTTATCTGTATTGTATTTTAATTTTTGTAAGCCGCCCCAATTGTTTTAACAGAGGGTATAAATAAATTTTATTATTATTATAATATTATTATTGTGGTCTACTAGGACTCCTAGATCCCTTTCACGTGTAATCTCATTCAGCCAGGTCTCCCCCATCCTATATCTATGAATTTCATTTGTTCGCCCAAGTGCAGTACCTTACATTTCTCCGTATTGAATTTCATTTTGTTAGCTTTGGCCCAGCTCTCAAGTCTATCCAGGTCATTTTGAATTTTGATCCTGTCCTCTAGGGTATTAGCTATTCCTCCTAATTTGGTGTCATCTGCAAATTTGGTAAGTATGCCCCTAATTCCCTCATCTAAGTCATTGATAAAGGTGTTGAATAGCACTGGGCCCAGGACAGAACCCTGTGGCACCCCACTGGTCACATCTTTCCAAGACGAAGAGGAACCACTGCGGCTGGTCAACCAATTACAAATCCATTGAACAGTTAACTTGTCTAGACCACATTTTACAAGCTTGTTTGCAAGAATGTCATGGGGAACCTTGTCAAAAGCCTTACTGAAATCAAGGTATGCAATATCCACAGCGTTCCTTTCATCTACCAAGCTGGTAATTTTATCAAAAAAAGAGATCAGATTAGTCTGGCATGACTTGTTTCTCTGAAACCCATGTTGACTTTTTGTGATTAGGGCATTGCCTTCTAAATGTTCACAGACTCTCTGTTTAATGATCTGCTCTAGAATCTTTCCTGGTATTGATGTCAGACTAACTGGATTTATTTATAGCCTCAAGGCTATCAGAGCAGCTTACAAATTGTTTTTAAGCAATAGCCATTTACACATCTACACTGCATTAAGCAGTTTCCAATGTGTGTAAGCTAATTGCCCCCAGAAGCCGGGTACTCATTTTACCAACCTACGAAAGGATAGAAGGCTGAGTGAACCTTGGAGCCCTCTGGGCACATTGGCAAACATACACAAATTCCTTTTGAAGGTTGAACTCAGTTGGCAGCAAGGGGAGGCAGCTGAGGAGAAAGGGGGAAAGGGAGGGAGGGGAGAGAAACCAGGACATGTTAAGAGCAGCTGGAAAGATGGGCTGGAGGGGATCTATGTGGAAGGAAGGGAAGGAAGGAAGGAACGAAGGAAGGAAGGAAGGGAGAAGCCCTTTCTGGCGAGAGAGCAGGGGAGAAAGAGAAGAGAAGGCCCTCACACTTCCTCCCACCCCCACACACACTCACCCCTCTCAGACACACGCCTGGCTGGCTTGCCTTTGAGGATCCTGGGAGGACGGGGCAAGAAAGCAGTCGCAGGAAGGGCAGCTACTTTTTTCTCTTTTGCTTTCTAGTTTGGGAGACACTTTGTTGTTGTTTTAAAGGAAGAATCATAGAATCATAGAATTGTAGAATTGGAAGAGACCACGAGGGCCACCCAGTCCAACCCCCTGCCACACAGGAAATCACGATGAAAGCATCCCCGACAGATGGCCATCCAGCCTCTGTTTAAAGACCTCCAAGGAAGGAGACCCCACCACGCTCCGAGGGAGTGGGTTCCACTGCCGAACAGCTCTTACTGTCAAAAAGTTCCTCCTAATGTTGAGGTGGAATCTCTGTTCCTGGAGCTTGCATCCATTGCTCTGTGTTCCAGTCTCTGAAGCAGCAGAAAACAAGTCTGCTCCATCCTCAATGTGACACCCCTTCAAATACTTAAACAGGGCTATCATATCGCCTCTTAACCGTCTTTTTTTCCAGGCTAAACATACCCCGCTCCCTAAGTCTCTCCTCATAAGGCATTGTTTCCAGACCTTTCACCATTTTAGTCGCCCTTCTCTGGACATGCTCCAATTTGTCAATATCCTTTTTAAATTGTGGTGCCTAGAACTGGACACAGTATTCTAAGTGAGGTCTGACCAAGGCATAATAGAGCGACACTATTACTTCCCTTGATCTAGACACTATACTTCTATTGATGCAGCCCAAACTCGCATTGGCCTTTTTAGCTGCCACATCACACTGTTGACTCATGTTCAATTTGTGGTCTACTAGGAGGGGGCCTTCTGGCTGTATGACCCCCCCCCCCGCAGATGCTGATTTGGCGGTATGGTTAAACCGGTTCTGCACATCCATTACAAACCATGACCTGGGTATGTGTTCTACACCATCACTCTACTGCCACAGAAACACTGGTGTCTGAGGGGTTTTCTGAATGGCAAAAAATACAGGCTTTCACCCATAGATTTTCCTTGGTTTTTTTCTAGGCTGTGAGGCCGTGTTCTGGAATAGTATTTGCACAGTTTAGACGACCCCTAGGGTTCAAATCCCAGCTCAGCCCTAGGAACCCAATGGGTGACCTTGGGCAAGTCACACTCTCTCAGCTTCAGAGAAAGGCAAATGATAAACCTCTTCAGAACAAATCTTGCCTGTGATTGGTTTCCCTTAGGATCATTGTAAACTGGAAATGACTTGAAGGCACACCACCACAACAAAACTGAACACAAAATGACACTTTTTATGCCATTGGAAGGCTGTTATCATTTGTCCATGATACTGACAAGGATTCCAAAACCCATCTGCCTGGTACTAGGGTCCACATCCATTACAAACCATGAGCTGGGTATTGTGTTGTATGCCATCACTCTGCTGCCACAGAAACACTGGTGTCTGAGGGGTTTTCTAAATGGCAAAAATACTCCTCAGAGAATGCAAGGAGAAGACGGCCTGTCCCAATTTCAATCCATGTTGTTTCGCCATATTGTGAAGGAAGGGGGGGCAAAAGAGAAATGAGAGGATTATGGTTAGTTTGTGGACACACAAGCATGGTGTTTGAAGGGTTCTTTCTCCATTGGTGCAGCCTTATCACTTTAAACTCCCCCCTGCCCAGTCAATCCAAATCGTACCCAGGGCTGCTTTCTCTCACCGCTCACAGCCACACACAGAATGACTTAATTTATTTCCCTAAAGAATCCCCCACCTCCTCTGCCGTCCCCCCTGACTGTCTCACTGACTCAGCTCCCAACTGCCTCACTGACCCCCTCCAACTGTCATTTTTTAAACTGGCGCCTCTCAAACTCCCAGCCAATCACCAGTCGCCCCCAAGGTTCCAGCCCGCCTCCCTCTCGGCTTACCTCAGCCTCCCAGAGGGACCCATTCCTATGGAAATTGGGAAAAGAGGGGCAGTGACATCTTCCCTCTTCTCCGAGGGCAATGGCATTACCTCAACCACCTCCTCTACGGGAATATTTGTCCAGGGTCCCAAACCTAGTCTCTTGTGAATTCACATAAACGTTGTCCCAAATAATTAAAAAATGAGTAGCATCTTTAATAAATGGTCTGCAGTCTATATGACGCAGTCTATAAATGCAGTCTATACGACACATGGTTTTGCCCCATTTGCCCCCCCCCCCGGCAGTCTTCACAAAACCTGGGGCAAGGATGGGTAAAAGCCGTTAAATCATTACAGCAAAATACCCAGGAAAAGCCACTTCATCCGACAAAAAGCAGATCGGGCCCCATGTTTCTACAGGAGGCCATACTGCCACATTGGCCCATCTCTGTGGCTGCTCTCCACGTTGCACTCTTTGAAGTCAGGAAGCAGGCCTGCCGCATGTGGCCAGGGCTAGACACGTGATGGGGGCCTTGACCACATGTTGCGGGGCCCCTTCCAGGCTTCAGAGAGTGTGATGCAGATGGCGGTAGCGGCAGTTACAGAGACGGGTAGGTGTGTCCGTGCAGACTCCATCCCACTTCGTGCCGGTAATGGCGGTGCAACAGGCCTGATCCATGGCCAGAATGCACCAGTGTATTCTGGCCCATGTAGATGATGCCTTGATTCAGACAAGACAGAGGTACTCCTGATCAGTCAAAACCCAGATCAGGGAACAGGAATTCGGCTGTGCTGGGTGGGGTTACACGTTCCCTGAAGAAAAGGGGTCACAGCTTGGGTGTAGCTTCTGGATTCAACCTGAGTCTTGGAGCTAAAGCTTGGAGCTAAATGAACCAGGAGTGCATTTGCACAGCCAATACTTGTGTACCAGCTGCACCTGCTTTTTTAACACACACACACAAAAATATTTCCAGTACATTAAAAAAAAGCAATTATACAAACTAAAAATATAGAAAATATAGAAAAAATACAAAAAGAAGAGAGAGAGAGAGAGAGAGAGAAGATGAGACAAAAAAATAAAAATAAAATAAAAATAACCAAGCAAAAAAAGAAAAGATTATAATGACTTCTGACTTTCTTAACACAGGCTGTATTATACTGCATATAAAATCTTATCTTATTTCTCCTATTATAATACTGTCACATACTTATTTAATTCTCATGGATCTGCACAAAGAGAAATAAAGGTTTCCAAACTATCAGAACTGTTGCCGATGAATTCTCTCTAACCAAAGTACTGTAGACAACTGATCCATTTTAGCTGATTCAGGGCTTGTTTACACTGGCTGAAATATGCTGGCTTCCCGCTGGCATATTCTGGTCCTGGATCAGTATGCTCCCCGCTTGTTACCTGGACGAAACAAGAGGAAGTCCACATGGATACGCCAACCCCTATTTGCAGCGACCTCTACTGCCATCTGCGTCACACTCTCTGAAGCCAGGCAGCCCGTGATCAAGGCCCTTCACCTGACCAGCCTTGATCACATGCCGCAGGCCTTCTTTCTGGCTTCAGAGTGACGCAGACAGCAGCAGAGGCAGCTGCAGATAGGGGATGGTGTGCCAGTATTGACTCCTGCATTCTCATAGGGCCCACACCAGTTTTCCTTAAATGAGGCGTTTCCCCCCAGGTGTTAAAATATAACGGTTTAATGGGCTTTGGCCTGTCTTCCTCCTGTCTTTGCCCTGGGCATTGGAGATTGGAAAATCAACTATCCCAGGAATAGTTCTAAAAGGTGGAAAGAATTCAAGGGAGGGTGGGCTGCCAGAGGAGTAACTGGCTTGAGGAGATAACACAATAGGAAGAAGGAGGGGATAATGGGATTAAACGGAAGCAGAAAACAGGACCAAAGGGGAGAAAGGGAGGAGCTGGAGCAAATCCCCTCATATCGGTGGGGGATATGTTCCTTGAAGACCCCTTCAGCTTTGTTGTATGTACCACAGTCAAGCCAGGTTGTCCTGCCAAGCCATCTGATATCAGCAGGCCTGGCCATTCCTGCTCTGGGGAGGAGACGAGAGAGGAAGGAGAAGCTGCAATTAATTGACTTTGGAGCTTCTACTGAGAGAGAGCCCTCCTGAGCTCCTGTTTCTTTCTCTTTGCTCCTTCCAAAGGCAGCAACCGGTGGGTGGCAGGTGGCAGGCTAACCAAGCTTTGGAAGGAAGGAGGAGGAAGGACCGGGGTTTCTCTTCTCCTTTCCAAAGCCAGGTAAGCCTGCCAGCTACCGGTTTCTGCCTTTGGCAGGAGCAAAGAGAGAGGAAGGGGGTTTCTCTTTGCTTTGGAAAGAGTGGCTGGCATGGTGAGTAGGAGAGGAGACTCAAGGAGCAGAAGGAGTGTGGTGAGGAGATCAAGGTAGCCAAGCAGCCACTACAAACCTGTGAGTCGTGAAATCCGTGAAAGTGAAACCTGTGAATGTAGAGGGCCAACTGTAATTCTAGACTATTTTGTGTTCTCTTTTTTCATAACATTTGGACAGTAATCAGACTTTGAATATAACCATACCGATTTGAAGTTACAGGAGGGTAGATTTCAATTGAACATTAGAAGGGTTGGACTCGATGGCCCATGAAGCCCCTTCCAACTCTATGATTTTTTTAAAAAGAGCTCTTCATTTGTGTAACCATTTCAGCCCTGCAACTTTAGGAAAATTAACAGCCTGATCCCATGCAGTTTTAATCTATTACTCAAGTAACACACAAAATTTTTGAACATTACAGAGACATCAGGGGGTTCCAGAGGTGACTGAAGAAGAAAAACTATACCTTTCGCCCTTACCACTGGACCCCCAGCTGGTGAAGGGCCTGAAGCAATTGTACCAACGGGTCCTGGTGCTGGTTGAAAACATTCAGTCTCCTTCCACTTTCCTGAACCTATCAATACAGCTAGATACTGTCGGGGATGCTTTGATTGTGATTTCCTGCATGGCAGGGGGTTGGACTGGATGGCCCTCGTGGTCTCTTCCAACTCTGCAATTCTATGATTCTATGATTCTATGATTCCTCTTCCTCAACCTTCACCATCATTAGTAGGCCTGTGAGATCAGCAGGTGCAGGTTCAAGGGAAGGGTTTGGCCTTCAGGGGATACAGGCTCTTCCCCGCACCCAGGTGATGGAGCTCTGTGTCAGTCCTCCTGCCCAAACCAATGCCCCAGGAAGGCAACCGGGCCAGCAATGATTTTGGCTAATGGAAGGCAGCAAGAGATACTCTCCGAGCCTGAAGGAAGAAAGTCTGAAGCTGCACCAGCTATTTGCTGAATCCTCTTAGGAGGCACCCAGAGGCAGTGGTGATGGGCCTTGCACCTGCTGCCTTTTTTCTTCAAGGTTCGAGAAACTCCTCTTCCTCCCTCCTTTAATTAATACTCCCTGGTAATTATGTGGCATATCAAGTTCTCTACTGTAACAAATGCCTGCTGCACTTCATCAGCAAATGTGAGTGGAAAGGAACAGTTTCACCTTTAGGGCCTGTCCACTTCCCAGCCTCCCCCACCTGATAATCACTGGATGGCCTTGGTTCAGGCTCCTCGTGTTCAGGATGGTGCCAGAAAAAGGGCTGAGCAAAGGCTTCTGGGACAGTCAACTGGGAGGCTCAACATGAACTCAAGGGAGAGGGAACAAGACAAGCCATGCCAACTACTCTTGGTCTCCCTTGTGAGTCAAGCCCAACCAGGGAATTCTCCTGAAGGCTCCACACACAGAGACCTGGGATCATGCCAGGCTTGTTGTCTGTGTCTTCAGGAGCCTGGAAATGTGTGCGTATGTGCCTTCAAGTGGCCTGTAGACTTTTGATGACCCCATGAATTTCATAGGGTTTTCTTTGGCAAGGAATTTTCAGAGGTGGCTTTGCCAGTTCCTTCCTCTGAAACAGAGCCTGCAGCACTTGGGATACCTACGTAGTCCTTCTGGGCTTCGGCAAGGTTCTTCTTTTTGGACTATCACTCCCAGAATCCCCCAGCCAGCTACGATGGCTGGGAAATTCTGGGACTGACAGTCCAAAAAGGCATCTTTCCCCATGCTTTGGAAGTTCCAGCCTACTGTTTTTAGGGAAAAGGGACCAAGGTCAAATCTTGTGTGGATATGTGTGTGTGTACCTTCAAGTTGCCTGTCAACTTATGGTGACACCATGAATTTCATAGGGTTTTCTTCTGCAAGAAATAGTCATAGGTGATTTTGCCAGTTCCTTCTTCTGAAATAGGGCCTACAGAACCTGGGATTCATTGGTGGATTCCCATCGAAGTAGGTCTAGCAAAATTTGGCAGTCACACATGACTAGATTGGTGTCATCCACAAAACCCACAGGCTCTGGACCACCCATAATCCCCCCTTTCAAAAGCACCTGGATCCTGCCCCCAAATTGTTTAAAATGCCCCAAATTATTGCCAAAATGCAGCCCCAAGATGGCTGTTTCAAACCCCCTGACCCTTCAAACCCTCTCCTCTTTCAAAAATTGGCAGAAAATCAGGGGGAGACTGATTTTTTAAAAAATCATAACTGACTTTTAAAAAATATTTCTGTGCCAAGATGGGGTGAAACTACTTTGAAAAAAAAATAAGTTCTCAGATTTAGATATGGACTTGACTTCCATGCCATTTTAGGCGTGGTGAATGTTTGGGAGGGGCCATTCAGTAGGGTCCATGAACCCCAAATAGATCCTTTATAAAGTCGTAGAATCATAGAATCAGAATTGGATGGGATCTCCTGGGACATCGATGGAGGATGGCCCAGGGCCTGCATGACAGGGAAAGCGTGGCAGCAGAACCAGAGGGCTGGTGATATGAGCCCAGCTATGAGCCCAGCTGTGGCAAGGGAAAGAGGAAGAAGCTAGTAGGGAAAAGAAGCAAAGGATACCAGCTCCAGCTGGCCCAGTCTTCCTACAAATGCATGGCTTCCAAGAGTGGCTGGTTAGGGTGTTTCTCAAAGACAAGGTTCCCTGGGAAACTGCCTGCCCTCCACAGCAACTGAAAAAATCCTCCTCTCCCCATCTGCCACACGATGGCAGCCCTTCAGATGTTTGAAAATGATGATCCTATCACCTCTCCTTCTTCTCCTGGCTAAATATACTCAAGGTTCTTCTTTTTGGACTATCACTCCCAGAATCCCTAAGCCAGCTATGATGGCTGGGAAATTCTGGGACTGACAGTCCAAAAAAGGCATCTTTCCCCATGCTTTGGAAGGTCCAGCCCAAGGTCAAATCTTGTGTGGATATGTGCATGTGTACCTTCAAGTTGTCTGTCGACTTATGGTGACCCCATGAATTTCATAGGGTTTTCTTCAGCAAGAAATACTCAGAGGTGACTTTGCCAGTTCCTTCTTCTGAAATAGGGCCTACAGAACCTGGGATTCATTGGTGGTTTCCCATCCAAGTAGGTCTAGCAAAATTTGGCAGTCACACATGACTAGATTGGTGAACTATAGAGTTAGAAAATGCCCAGCCTCTTTTTGAGGACATCCAGAGAAGAAGACCCCACCACATCTCTTGGCTATTGGCTCCATTGCCAAACCATTTTTACTGTCAAGAGGTTCCTTCTAATGTTCAATCAAACCCTACCCTCCGGCAACTAAAAACCATCAATCCTAGTTCTACCATCTGAGGCAGCAGAGAACAAGTGTACCCCCTTCTTGTGGTTGCTGTGTGCCTTCCAGTCACTTGCCACTTAGGGCGGTCCTAAGGCCATTAAATGGGGTTTCTTGGCAAGATTTGTTCTGAGGGGCTTTGCGTTTGCAAATTGAGAGTGAGAATGACTTGCCCAAGGTCACCCAGTGGGTTTCCATGTCTGAGTGGGGATTTGGACCCTGGTCTCCAATGCTCAAGTCACTACACAGCTGGCCCTCTCACCTGAGCTCTGTACAGCTGAGCATTCCTCCCTCAGTGCAGAATGCAACACTCCTCCCAGCTGAAACCTGTGGTCTTAGTTTGGGTCTAGTCGGCCAATCTCTTGAGGTCACCTTGACTCCTCAATCCTCTCTTCCAAGGACTAAGCTACCCTTCCCAGTTCGGTCTAGGTGGCAATAGGAAGAGCTTGCCCTCCACTCCCCCTCCAATTAACTTAGAGAAAGGTGGGTTCTGGAGAGTGCAGGGGGACCTCCTCTCCCTCTGCTTCTAGGAGGAATCCTTCAGGGCTCTCCCTCTCCATCTAGGGTTCAGGCAGGGAGGAAGAGATCTAGCATCCTGCTTGAGTAGGGAGAAGGGGAGACCCGGGGAAGGGAGGCTGGAGAATCTGCTGAGAAGGGACTTTGCTTTTGCTCATTAACCTCCCCCCTCCCCCGTGCTTAGAAGGCACAATTAGCTCTCCAAATTCCCAGGATGTGGTGCCTGAGTGCATCAACCAATCTGGGTTCAAAGGAAGAATTGGGGCGCTCCCAGGCTGCCAGGGGATGATGCCTTCTGCCAGCCCTCTCGCCTAAGGCTCCCTAGCTCCCCGTCCCTGTTTGGCACCCGTAGGCGGCGGGGAGGAGGAGGATGCTGGGTGTTGGGTGCTGAGGGAGGGGCGGGGGACCCGTCTGGCCACCCCGATATAAGTCATGGCTGCTCCCCGCCTGGCTCCCAAGGCATCGCGGACTCTCAGTGGCCAGGATGGCTTTCGGGGCGCAAAGCAAACTCAGACAGGCTAGGTAAGGCAGCCTCCCCGCTGGATTGGGGCGGGTCTGGGGGGGATTGGGGCCCCTTCCCTCCCTCCCTGATGGCTGCTTTTCTTTCCCCCTCCCTCCCTCCCTCCTGGCAGGCTTTCCCAGGGATCGGGGGGCTTCTTGGGGGGCCAGTCCCGGGAGCAGGCAGAAGTGGCCCCAACTCTGCTGCGGGCAGCCCAAACTCTGGGGCACCTGGCCAAGACCCTCTCCTTGGGAGGAGGCCTCCAGCAGGCAGACAGCCAACTCTTGGAGATCCGCGAGAAGGTGAGTCCCCCTCCCTCACCCGCCAGGCTGCCCTGGCCCTGATCCCCCGGCACACTTGTAGGCAGGGCTGCCTCCCTCCCGGGTGCTAGGATGGGGGGCTGCTCTACCCCTCGCAACATTGGGACCCCTTCCTCCTCCTTCCCCCTGAGGCCCCCCTCTCTCCGCAGGTGCTCCAGAAACTCCAAGAGACAGAAGCCAACGTGATCTGCAACCGCCTCAACCGCTGCCAGCTCGTCGACCTCCTCCGCTTCCTCCGCAGGCTCCCTCCCAACGGGGCAGTGGGCCTTGGCAGCAGTCTCGGGGGCTCTGGCGGCTTGGGGGGCTTAGCTGGCGACAACGGCTGCATCGGGGGCTAAGGGGGCTTCTGGGGCTATGGCGGTGGCTATGGGGGCTTCAGGGGTGACATCGGCGGCTTTGGGGGCCTCAGTATCTGCCCCCCCCTATGGTTTGAAGGACCTGGGGGCTTCGAGGGCCTCGGCGACTTCGGCCTGAGCAGTCTCGGGCTCTAAGGGTCCCCCTGTGGTGGGGAGGGCCTGCCGCCCCATCCTCCCCTCCCCCTCCCCCCCAGCACTCCAAGCACGAAAAATAAAGCCGGCCGCCTTTGAATGCAACACCGGCGTCCAGTCGTCTCTTTGGGCTGTGGGGGGAGGCAGGGACCGTGTGTATGTGTGTTTGTGCGTGCACGTGCGCGCTTATGGGGGGATGGAGGGTCCCCTCCCTCACCCACGCCACCCTCCCCCATAGGCCTCCAAATGATCAGAACAGAGAGTAGAGGGTGTCCCATCATTAAACCCTTCCCTTTTTAGAAAGTCGGCCACAAAAAAGGCCCATTGGGAACTGGAGTCCAGCCACGTGGAGGGGGGGTAGACACCTTCCCCCTCACTCTCCCCACCAAGTCTATCACTAGAAGCCATGGTGGCAGACAATGGGAGTTGCAATCAAACAAACACTGGATGGACACACATTTGTCCTCACTGTCTTGAAGGCATTTTTCTGATCTTGGTTGAGAGAAATTTGCAGATGACACCAAATCAGGAGGGGTAGCTAATACCCCAGAGGACAGGATTGGAATTCAAATTAACTTTACCAGATTAGAAAGCTGGGCCAAAACTAACAGCATGAATTTCAACAGGGAGAAATGTAGGATACTACACTTGGGCAGAAAAATGAACTTCAGAGATACACAATGGGTGACACCAGGCTTGATGACAGTACATGCGAAAGGGATCTAGGAGTCTTAGTGGACTACAAGCTGAACATGAGGCAGCAGTGTGTTGCAGCAGCTAAAAAAGTCAATCTAATTCTAGGCTGCATCAATAAGATTATAGCATCTAGATCAAGGGAAGTCATAGTGTCGCTCTATTTGCTTCGGTCAGACCTCACCTGGAATACTGTGTCCAACAGTAACAAAAACTGGAAACTCAGGGCTGGAACCTGAGAGCCTATAACCCTAAGGGCTAGCCATGGCAGAGGCACAAAGGCCCTGAGTTTCCAGTTTTTGTGGGTCATCTCCAGGTGGGAGAAAAAGATACAAATTCTCCAGTTTTGATGGGCTCACCTCTAGACAAAAGGAAAGGGCTGGGTGCCAAGCTCCAGTTCAGCAAAGTGTACCTGATTCTCTGAAGATGCCAGCCACAGAGGCAGGCGAAACGTCAGAAGTAAACTTTTCCAGAACATGGCCTCACAGCCCAGAAAAAAACCAAGGAAAATCAATCAGGTACAATGTGAAGCCTCAGTCTTTCACAGCCAGCATCCATAGATTTTCTTTGATATATATCAAAACATAGTTTAAAAAATCCAATACAAAACAAAAACTAGCAGTGCTAAGGAAATAACTTGCAACTATGGACACAAAAGTATGACAAGCACTCTAGTATAAAGAAAACATTCCTAAGGAACAAACAGCAACACATTTTAGATAAAGTCCGGAACACATTTTTATACCAGGAACACTTTCCCCCCCAGCAGCTCCAGCAAATATTTTTATAATGTAGATTGCAATGTGAAGAAAACAGGCCGTCTCATCTTCTAATGGTTTCTTACAATTAAAGTAATAGGGAAAAATGTTATAATGTATAATCCTTTCATATAGAGTTGTCCCTCCATATCCACGGATTTGGTATCCACGGGGGTGTGTGTGTTCTGGAACCAACCCCCAGTGAATGCGAAGGTAGAACTGTATGCCGTTTTTTCAATCTAGGTACTGGAAAGCGAAAGGAGGAAGGCCACTGAGTTGCTTGCTTCTCTCCTTCTACAGCTGGTCTCATTCAAGACCTAAGGCGGAGTGTGGGAGCCAAGGCCATGTTGGTCCCTGGAGTCCAGTGTACTTTTTAAGGACTCTAGGGCACGGAGAGGTCAAGCTGCCCTGGCATTAGAAACAGAGGCTCCTACAGAAAGCGGAGGCCTGCCTTGGAAAGTGTCCCGATGCAAACTTTGCCCAGCGGCCCATGGGGAGGACGTGGAAACCAACTCCGACAGCCTCTGCATGGAAGCCGACCCCCAGGGCGGGAGGGGGTCTTTGGCTCAGAGACAGCCCTGGTGGTGCAGTGGTTCAGTGCCAGTCCTGCGAGCCACCACATTGCAAGTTCGATTCCAGCCGGCTCCAAGGTCCACTCAGCCTTCCATCCTTTCGTAGGTCGGTAAAATGAGGACCCGGCTCGTGGGGCAATTAGCTAACACACATTGGAAGCTGCCTATTGCATTGTACATGTGTAAACTGCTATTGCTTAAAAAACAATTTGTAAGCCTCTCTGATAGCCTTGTGGCTGAAGAGTGGGGTATAAATAACTAAATAAAAAAAATAAAGGGAGGGCCTCGGGTGGGGGCTGGGGGCGCCTGGAGGCCGAACTTCTCCGGCAGCTCCTCGGGGACCGAGCCGCGGCTGCTCCGGCTGCTGCTGCCCCTGCCGCCGTGGTTTGGCGAGCCAACTCGAGGGCGGGCTGACTGGCGGGCTCTCTCCGTGCCAAGGCAGCAGCAGGTGGGTGTTGAAGCGGACGGTCCCGGGGGCTCTGTAGGGCGCTCCCCATCCCCATCATGGTGGAAGAGGCTCCGGGGGCCACGGCCCGGCTGGAAGGGGGAGGTTGGAAGGGCGCCCTCAGCCCCGCAGGGCCCGCCCTCTGTCCCCCTCCGGAGCCCACGCCCACCCTCCTCCGCCGAGACCCGCCTCTCGATTGCTGCGGGAACGCCGCCGCGTCTCCATTTATAGAGCAGGCGGGGCTGCGGGCAGAACCCCCGGGAACGCCCCGCCTCCGTCGCCTCCTGGCCAATCATGAGGGCAGGTGGGCGGGGCCCAAAGCGACAGGGCTCCTGAATTGAACCCCCCCCCCGCCCTGGATGACAACACCCGCGAATGCTCAAGTCCCATTCTATGCAATGGCATAGCAAAGTGGGGTCCCTTTTAGCAGATGGCATACTCAAGGTTTGCCTTTGGGATTATTAATTTTTTAAAGAACATTTTCAAGCCCTGGATACCAACCTCCGCAAATGCTCAAGTCCCATTCTATGCAATGGCATAGCAAAGGGGGGTCCCTTTTAGCAGATGGCAAACTCAAGGTTTGCCTTTGGGATTATTAATTTTTAAAGAACATTTTCAAGCCCTGGATACCAACACCCGCGAATGCTCAAGTTCCATTCTATGCAATGGCATAGCAAAGGGGGGTCCCTTTTAGCAGATGGCAAACTCAAGGTTTCCCTTTGGGATTATTAATTTTTAAAGAACATTTTCAAGCCCTGGATACTTAAATCCGTGGATATGGAGGGACAATGGTACGTGCAGAACTGTGCTCGAGGTTGCGTGCGCCTCTTCCTCATGTCACGGCTCGGGTCCACTGGCAAGTCGGAGCCCTTGGCCGCCGCCTCCTCCTGCTCGGGTTCAGGGCCCTTTTTTCCGGGCAGGCTCTTCTCCACGGCACCCATGGAAAAAGCCCAAATGCTGCGCCTTAGACCCGTCGCTCTTAACCCGTTCTTTACCAGGGACCCCCTTTAAATAAATAGCTTTCGTTGTCGCAGACCCCCAAGACTTAAGATTCAAAACCACCGCCACAAAATATGATGATGATGATGATGATGATGATGATGATGATGATACAGTTACACCATCCATGAAACCTTCCCTCGGAGGCACTGGAGGGGGAGGGAAGACTTTTCTCCTGATTCTTCCTGCAAGTTTGTCCAGTTTGCCCAGTGGGTTTGCATGGCTGAGTGGGGATTGGCACTCTGGTCTCCAGAGTCCTGCTCCAGCGCTCAAACCACTACACCAGGCTGCCTCAGAAACTTTCTTGCCACATGCAAAAGGTCACTTTCAGCTGTTGTAGAGAAACCTGATATATTATTTTTTAAACCACAAAATGTTCCCCAGGGCTTTGGAATGCTACAGCCCTTTTTAAAAAAATAAAAAAGTAGTGTTCAAAGAATCCCTTAGTCAACTTGCCCTGTGAGTTTGGTTGCTGGTAGAATTTTGGGAGGTGTAGTCCAAAAAACACAGGCATACTACAAAGCCTCGGAAAGTAAACCTCTTTTTACAGAGCCCTTTTTTTACACCGACTCAACCCCCCCTTTTCTGCTCATCCACTGTCTAGCTGGAGGTTATTTAGCCACATTGGCATTGGGGAGATGGTGTGAAAAGGTTAGAGAAACACAGACTTCAAATATGTTTGTGGCAGCATGTCTGCAGTAGTCGTTGCAATAAAGCTTGATCTGGGACAGAGGTGGATTCTTCTCTAGCTGATCCTATTGTAGCTACCCTCTCGATCCTTGCCCTTCATGGCTGGCCATCCAGGGGGGGACTGCCTTGATGATGTTCCTTAAGGACATCATCAATGCATCCCTCAGAGAAGGGTGTGTTCCATCTTGTTTAAAGGAAGCAGCCGTTAGGCCGCTCCTGAAAAAATCTTCCCTTGACCCCCTGGACATGAACAACTATAGGCCGGTTTCTATGTTACCATTCTTGAGCAAAGTGATCGAGAGGGCAGTTGCGCTTCAACTCCAAGTGGTCTTGGATGAAACCGATTATCTAGACCCATTTCAAACTGGCTTTAGGTCGGGATTTGGAGTTGAGACTGCCATGGTTGCCTTGACCGACGACCTGCGTCTAAGCATCAACAGGGGTAGTGTGACCCTGTTGGTGCTTTTAGAAATCTCAGCGGCTTTCGATACGATAGATCATAGCATCCTCTTGGATCGCCTGAGAAGGTTAGGAATCGGAGGCACTGCGCTCCAGTAGTTCCGGTCCTTCCTCTCGGGCAGGTCCCAGAGGGTGTTGCTCGGGGACAGCTGCTCCAGCAGAAAGGAGCTTACTTGTGGTGTTCCACAGGGCGCCATCCTGTCCCCGATGCTGTTTAACATTTATATGAAGCCGCTGGGTGAGATTATTCGCAGTTATGGGGCTGGGTGTTATCAGTACGCTGATGACACCCAGATCTATTTCTCCTTGCCCCGATCATCGGCCTCGAATTCCGATGGCGTCTCTCCTCTTAATGATTGTCTTAAAGCAGTAATGGGCTGGATGAGGAAAAACAGATTGAGATTAAATCCAGATAAAACGGAGGTGCTCACGGTAGCGGCCCCCAAACCAGGAGTTGGGTTGCAACCTCCAGTCCTGGACGGGGTCACGCTCTCCGTTAAGGACTGTGTTCGCAGTCTGGGGGTGCTCCTTGATTCATCGCTTCAGATGACGAGTCAGGTGAATGCGACAGTCAGGAGCGCCTGTTATCAGCTTTGGCTGATACGCCAGCTGCGCCATTTCCTGGAAGTAAGGGACCTCGAGACTGTGGTGCACGCGCTGGTAACCTCCCGTCTAGATTTCTGCAATGCGCTCTACATGGGGCTGCCCTCATGCTTGGTCCGGAAACTTCAGTTGGTACAAAATATGGCAGCACTCCGGTCCTCTGGGAGGAATTTGCTTCAGCCACAAAAATCTAGGCTGTCTGCAACCTCCCAGAGGGCCTTTTCGGTAATCGCCCCCAAATTGTGGAATGACCTGCCGAATGAGATCCGTCAGATAACAATCCTGAGTGGCTTTAAAAAAGCACTAAAGATGGATCTCTTTCGGCAGGCCTTTCCTAATTAGATCCCGGCCTCAGGGGATCCTGGCCTCTTCTAGGCTGCTGGCCATTTATTATATTTTATTGTATTTATAGTTTTAAATGTGATTTTAGATTAGTTGTTTTTAATTTATATTTGTTTAATGCTTTTTTATGGGGGAGGGTGGGAGTGGGGGTGTTTAGGGATTTTATTTGTATTGTATTTTAAATTTTGTAAGCCGCCCTGATTGTTTTAACAGAGGGGAGGGGTATAAATAAATTTTATTATTATTATTATTATTATTATTATTATTATTAGATCTGTCTGCCTTCAATAGGCAAAGTCTCTCTCTGGCTTTTCTTTGCAAACGAAGATTCAGGAAGGACTCACCCCGCGTTTTCTGCAAGCGCGCTGATGACTGAAAAGGCCAATCCGAGATAGACAATTCCGGTTGCAGAAAGCACAACAGAAGGTCTCCTTGGGTGATGTTTCCGGGTTGTGACTCTTTCTGCGTTGTCGTTTCTCTTCAAAACTTGTTCGGCGTGAGTTCTCAAATAAGGCTGCAGCATTGTGGATAGTGCGTCTCCATGCCTCCCAATGTGAGGCCAGGGCAGACCATTGTTGGGGATCAATTTGGCCTAGCCTGAGATGTTGTTTCAGGGAGTCCTTGTATAGCTTTTTTTGGAGCGCCCCTCTTACGCTGACCCGTGGCGAGTTCACCGTAGAGTAGTATTTTTGGGAGGCGATGGTCCTCCATCCTAGAAACGTGCCCTGCCCAGCGCAGCTGTGTTCTCAATATCATGGCCTCAGTGCTGGTGATCCCTGCTTGCTCAAGGACAGCAACATTCGTCACATAGTCAGTCCAGTGTAAATTTAGGATTGTGCGTAAACAGTGCTGATGGAAGCGTTCGAGGAGTCGTAAATCGTGGTGATAGGTGACCCATGTTTCAGACCCATAAAGGAGGATAGACAGTACAATGGCTCTATACTCACTGATTTTTGTGCTTTGCCTCAGGTGTTTATTGCTCCAGACTCTTTTGTGAAGTCTTCCAAATGCACTATATGCCTTTGCTAATCTGTGATCGATCTCTTTGTCAATCTTGGCATCTGAGGAGATGATGCTTCCCAGGTAGGTGAACTGCTGAACGGACTTGAGCACTGATTTGCCGACGGCAATGTGGGGATGGTGGTGTTCGTCCTGTAGTGCCGGCTGGTAAAGAACTTTTGTTTTCTTCAGGTTGACTTCCAGCCCAAACAGCTCTGCAGCTGTTGCCAAGCAGGACGTTAGGTGCTGCAGAGCTGCTTCTGTGTGGGCAACAAGGGCAGCAGCATCAGCGAAGAGCAGCTCACGGACTAGATAGTTTAGAGTCTTAGTGTGAGCCCTCAGACGGCTTAAGGTAAACAAGCTACCATCAGTACGGTAACGTATATAGATGCTGTTGTCTTCTTTGAGCTCTGCCGTAGCCCTTTGGAGCATCATGCTGAAGAAGATTGTAAATAAAGTTGGCGCAAGAACACAACCTTGCTTCACTCCATTAGTTATTAAAAAGGGCTCTGAAAGAGCATCGCCATATCTGACTTGACCGCGCTGGCCCTCGTGTAGCAAGATAATCTTTTTAAGGAATTGGGGGGGGACATCCTAGTCTTTCCAGGAGCTGCCACAGACCTTTCCTACTCATGGTGTTGAAGGCTTTGGTGAGGTCAACAAATATTACATAGAGACCCATGTTCTGGTCTCTACATTTCTCTTGCAGTTGTCTAAGGGTAAATACCGTATCTGTAGTACTCCTATTGGCTCTGAAGCCACATTGGCTTTCAGGAAGAAGTTCTTCTACAATAGCAGGAACTAATCTGTTCAGGAGTATCCTTGCTAGCATTTTTCCAGCAATAGAGAGCAGTGTTATGTCTCGATTGTTTGAGCAATCAGATTTTGCTCCTTTTTTCTTGTACAGGGTGATGATGACTGCATCTCGGAGATCTGATGGTAGTTCCCCCTTTTCCCAGCAATTCACAAGGAGTTCATGGAGTTTATCGTGGAGTGCATGACCTCCGTGTTTCCAAACTTCAGGTGGGATTCCATCAATCCCAGCTGCCTTGCCGTTTTTCATCTGCTGTATGGCCTTAAGGGTCTCTTCCAAAGTGGGAGCTATGTCCAATTCATTTTTCATCGGTTTTTGTATCATATGTTGGATAGCTGAGCCTTGGACTCCTCGGTTGGCACTAAAGAGACTTTGAAAATATTCATCCCATCAATTGAGGATGGAAGCTTTATCAGTAATTAATGTTTGACCATCTGTACTGTATAAGGAGCTTTGGACCTGATAAGTAGGTCCAAACACTGCCTTAAGAGCTTCATAAAAGCCTCTAGAATCCCCCATATCTGCACAGCATTGTGTCTTTTCTGCTATATTGATCCACCACCTGTTCTGCATGTCTCGGAGTTTTTGTTGAAGTTTACTACACGTGAGACGGAAAGCTGCTTTTCTTACATGGCAAGTTGGCTGGGCAAGGTATGCCTGGTGAGCAGTTCTCTTCTTTGCCAACAGCTCCTGGATCTCTTGGTGGTTTTCATCAAACCAGTCTTGATTTTTCTTGTGGGAGAACCCAAGGGATTCTTCCACAGACTGGAGGATACTGTTTTCGATATGTTGCCAAAGCACTGTAGGAGAAGGATCTGTAGGATGGTCTTCAAGTTTTGTTTGCAGAGTTGCCTGGAAGTTGTCTCTCACGGTAGCTTGTTGAAGATTGTTGACTTGGAGTCTCCTCTTTAAGATGCCACCCCTCTTAAATGTGAAATTAAGATGAAGATTTAGTTTACATCTGACGCGGCGATGATCTGTCTGGCATTCTGCACTGGGCATCACTCGGGTATGACGGACATCACGAATGTCTCTCTGATGGACTAGAACATAGTCAATGAGGTGCCAATGTTTGGATCGGGGATGCATCCAGGTTGTCTTCAAGCTATCTTTCTGCTGAAAGATTGTGTTTGTAATAGTCAGCTGTTGTTCTGCACAGAACTCTAGCAGGAGGCATCCGTTATCATTGCAATTTCCAACACCATGCTTGCCTAAGACACCTTTCCAGGCTTCGGAGTTCTTTCCTACTCTGGCATTGAAGTCACCAAGGATAATAATTTTATCTTTTACAGGGACTTTTTGTATGAGTTGGTGTAGGTCTGTGTAGAATTTGTCTTTCTCTACAGGGTCGGCTTGCATAGTTGGGGCATATATACTAAAGAGAACAACATGTGGGAGGCGTAAGGAAATAATGCGATCAGTGTCCTGTTGGCAAGATTTCGAGTTTGGAGGCAATGGAGTTTTAAAACATAAAGCCTACTCCTGAAATATGTTTTTCGGTTTTGGGTTTGCCAGACCAGTAAAGTGTGTAGCCAGTGCTGTTTTCTTTAAGGCTGCCTTCCTCATGGAGACAAACTTCTCTAAGAGCAGCAATGTCAATATTAAGTCGTGATAGTTCATGGGCTATTAGAGCGGAACGACGCTCAGGCTGTCCACTATCTGCAGAGTCTCACATGGTTCTGATGTTCCAGCATGCAAGTGTCAGTTTATTTACACCTTTGGAGGCTGGTGTGTGCCTTTGCTTCTTTGCCTTGGTTTGACCGCATCAGAAGATGGCCGTTGGCTGCAGCTAGCCAACCAGGTAGTTGGGGATGAGCTTTCGTTAGGCCACCTTTTCTAGGCCCCTCTCCATATGGAGCAAGCAGTGCTCTCCTTAAAAAAAGCTACTTGGTCATTCAGGATGCTGCCGAACAAGACTGTCATCTCCCGGGTCAGCCTCGAGTGACCAATGTCCTGAACCACCTGCATGCAGGGTTGGGGCTGCGGCTTCCAGTGCATCTTTACACCTGCTGTTTCGTCCCTCGCCCATCGCTAAAGGGCTTTTTCAGAATTGGATTTGTCCTTCGAGCCTGTGCAATGGATTTTTCTGGTGGATTGCAGTGTGCACAGAACTGGCCTCATACTTTAAACTCAAGGTTCATCTGCTGTGGCCTTGCAAGCATAAACGGTAGCAGCGAGGTCCTCAGGCTGTAGGTTTGATTAGAGTTTCCTTCTCTTAGATGGTTGACCTTACAGGGTTGGATGAGCACCATCTGCCCGGGTTTGGGATTAGAGTTTTCCTTCTCCTAGGATGGTTGCCATAAGGCTAGAGAGCCCATCCTGCCCTTTGATGCTCTTTGTCAGACCCATCGGTTTTGACCTGTCTGGCGTGGGAGACCCTACCAGTGGCTATTATGCCACCGCCAGCATAGTTCAAAACATCATTAGGGTATGCAAGCCTCTCTCCCATGACAAGGGGGCATCAATGGAGAGGTATTCAAAACTACTACTTCACTAAAGAAGCGCAGTTCATTCCTGCTGTAGTTAAACTGTTTAATGTTAATGCGCAAGCCCAAATATTATATGAGGCTCATCTGCGGCTATATAGTAATATGAAATCTTTGTAAATAGTGCGAACAAAGCTTTTAAGAACTATATTTCAGGTTGGCCAATGTGTTCCTTGTCAGGGGATGATAGGACATGCAATCCCCAGCAGAAGCCAAAAAGACTATCTCAGTAGACTCAGTAGCAACCCGTTCCCAAGAATACTCACACACAGAGTGTTTGACGTCCAAATAAGCAGGAGGCACTTTTATTTTTAAACTCAGTTACAATCTATTCAAATATTTACAATTCCAGAAGAAAACTGCTTCACCAGGCTTCAGCATTCACATGAAGAGCAAGTGAACTCTGTTCTGATCTCTCTCTCTCTCTCTCTCTCTCTCTCACACACACACACACAAAACACACGACATTGCCCCTTAGTGGCCTGACTAGGCATGACTTGGTTAGCATGATTTTGCTATGTTTTGGGTAAGTTGCGCCCCCAAATGTCATAAATAGTGGTTGATGCAAGTCATCGATATTCTGCTATTTGTCTTTTACTAGTTTTAATAATGTTTATGATTGTATATATTATTTTATTGGCCAATGGCCGAAATAAAGTGTCTGTCTAATATCTGAGTGTCAACGTGTGGCTGACAGAAGGGCACACAATTATCCAGAGCATTTTGCCTTTGAAGAACACCCAAGCCAGTCTCAGAAGCCATGAGTTCTGCAGAAGACAACACCACTTGGTTCTGTCAGCCTTCTCTCCCCATTCTTCATAGCATCACCCTCTTCCAAAATTGGGGACAGGCCCATAGCATAAGGGTCATGGCGACCCTAAGAATACCCTACCACAAGTTTTCTCGGCAAGATTTGTTCAGAGGGGGTTTGCTACTATTGCCCTCCTCTGAGGCTGAGAGAGTGTGACTTGCCCAAAGCCACCCACTGGGTTTTCATGGCCGAGTGGGGATTGGAAAGACAACTATCCTTAGAATATTTCTTACAGACGGAAAGAGCACAGGGAAGGGTGGGCTGCCAGAGGAGCAACTGGAGTTCGAGATAACATAGTAGGAAGACGGAGGGGATAATGGAATGAAACTGAAGCAGAAAATGGGACTAATGAAAGGGGAAAAGGAGGAGCTGGAGCAAATGGAGGGGTACAGGTACCACCACCCCGTTTCTGTGGGGGGATATGCTCCTCTGATTAGAGTTTATAAATGAAACTGTGGAAAACAGCAAACTGCCACGGAGTACCATAGACATTGACCATAGAGTCATGCTGGAGGACACCTAGATGCCTAGAGAGACCCTCCAGAGACCTCCCCCCTCCTCCAACTGTGGTTAAATGAAACCGCAGTTACCAATACTGCAGATGGGGGGACCTGTATTTTTTTATATCTTCTCTCTGTGTGTGTCTGTCTGCCTGCATGTCTGTGTAAATGAACCAAAGGTAAGAGGGACAACCTTCATCATGGCATAGATGGGGGGGAGGCTTCCAGAGTACCCATTTACTACTCCAGTAAGTCTGAATCCTGGCAACAGAAGGCATGGAACTCAGTCTGGGTTATTCCAGGAGGAAGACACAGTGGCAGGTGTTCTGGGCAAGAATCTGATACCTCCACACTCTCTAATTAATACTCCTGGGTAATTATGTGGCATATTACGTTCTCTACTGTAACAAATGCCTGCTGCACTTAATCAGCAAATGCGAGTTGAAAGGAACAGTTTCGCCTTTGGGGGCTGCTGCCCGGTTCCCAGCCTCCTCCACTTGGTAGTCACTGGATGGCCTTGGTCCAGGCTCCTCGTGTTCAGGATGGTGCCAGAAACAGGGCTGAGCAAAGGCTTCTGGGACAGTCAACTGGGAGGCTCAACATGAACTCAAGGGAGAGAGAACAAGACAAGCCATGCCAACTACTCTTGGGGTTCGTTTACACGGCAGATTTATTGCGACAACTTGTGCTTTAATTCTTTTCCGCAGCTGTGCCAGTCAGGATTTTTTCCTAATTATGCTGCTTTTTCGTTCAGACTTGAAAAAGTGGAGGAGCGTGGCCTCCCAAGCAGAGGAAGGCTTTATGGGAAAGAGCATAGACCCTCCTTTGAAGCCCTGCATTTTCGAGATAAAGAAAGACAGACAGACTACCAAAATAGCAGGGGGCAAGATCAAAGTAGTGGCTCTGTCTCTGTATCTCTCTAAATCTGCCTGTAAATGAACTCGGTCACTCCCTGAAGCAGAGACACAGCAATCTCCCCATCTGCCCCGGCATCTCTGCTGAAAGACCTTGCTGCCCATGCTGTGGATCCTAAGGTGACCCTATCACAAGTTTTTTCAGCACGATTTGTTTATTCAGGATTCACACAGACTTGCAAAGTAGCAGAGGATTTTTCAAAGTTTCCTGATTGCTACTGAATCTCCCTCCCTCCCAAAATCACAATGCAGCTCTGCTGCAGCCCTTAGTGAAATGGTTTCTCTCTCGCTCGCTTTCTCCCTCCTCGAACAGAGCTGATAGATGGGAGCTTTATGGGCAGAACAGATCTTCCCATGACTGAAAGGTCTTGGGAATCCTTTTTCTTGGCAGAATTGCAAAATAGCAGAGAGGATTTTTCAGTTTCCTGATCGCTACTGAATCTCCCTCCCTCAGTCCCCCTCTTTTAAGCCCACCCTTCATCATAGCAACCAATCACAGTGCAGCTCTGCTGCAGGCCATAGTGGAATGGTTGTTTACACTACCAATAATGCGCTGCTTTGTAAATATACCGGCAAAAGTAGTGACATCCCTTGCCACACTATATTTGGGTGTTTTACCTTCCCCCCTTCTGAATGAGGTGATGCTGTGGTGCGATCCGTGGGAACAATGAGCTATCTTTGCGGTATATTTAGAGTAATATTTGCCCGTGTAAACGGGCCCTTGGTCTCCCTTGTGAGTAAAGCCCAACCATGGAATTCTCCTGAAGGCTCCACAAAGAGACCTGGGCTTGATGTCTGTGTCTTCAGGAGCCTGGAATTGTGTGCAGATGTGCCTTCAAGTTCCGTGTCTACTTTGGACGAGCCCATGAATGTCATAGGGCTTTCTTCAGCAAGGAAGACTCAGAGGTGGCTTTGCCCATTCCTTCCTCTGAAACAGAGCCTATAGTACCTGGGCTTGCAGGCAGTCTGTCTAATTTTGGGGAAGGTTCTTTTTTTAGAATGTCACTCTGGGGGATTCTGGGAGTGACAGTCCAAAAATGCACCTTTTCCCATGCTCTGGAAGTTCTAGCCTGCAGCATCTGGAGAAAAGGAACCAAGGTAAGTTCTTGTGTGTATATGTACCTTCAAGTCATCTGTCAACTTATGGTGACCCTATGAATTTCATAGGATTTTCCTAGGCAAGGAGGACTCAGAGGTGGTTTTCCCACTCCTTCCTCTGTATTAGAGGAAGATCCTTGCAGAAGATCCTCCTAGGTTTGGGGAAGGTTCTTCTTTTCGGACTGGCACTCCTAGAATCCCCCAACCTGCATAGCTGCCTGGGTTGTTCTGGGAGTGATTGTCCAAAAACACACCTTTTCTCATATTCTGGAAGTTCTAGCCTGCAGCATTTGGGGGGAAGGGACCAAGGTCAGATCTTGTGTGTGCACATGCCTTCAAGTTGCCTATCGACTTATGGCAATCATGAATTCCACAGGGGTTTCTTGAGGTGGCTTTGCCAGTTACTTCCTCTGACATAGAGCCCACAGCACGTGGGATTCATTGGTGGTTTCCCATCCAAGTAGGTATCTCCATACCAGCCAAATTTACCAGTCACACTTGACTAGATGGGAGTGATCCCCAAAAGTCCCAGGGTGTGAACCACCCACAAACCCTCTTTCAAAAGTACCTGGATCCTGCCCCCAAATTGTTTTCAATGCCCCCAGATTATTGCCAAAATTCAGCCCCAAGGTGGCTGTTTCAAACGTCCTGACGCTACAAACCCTCTCCTCTTTCAAAAATTGGCAGAAAATCAGAAGGAGAATAAAGACTAGTTTGGGACTCATAACTTTCTTTTGAAAAAAAATTTCTGAGCCTTGATGGGGTGAAAATACTTGAAAACAACAAAAAAAGCTCTCAAACAGATTCTGAAATGGAGTTGACTTCCACACCATTTTAGGTGGGGTGAAGACTTGGACAAGGCCACTCAGTGGGGTCCATACATCCCCAATGGTTCCAGGTGGCCAGGTGATAAGGACTATGAGCCCAGCTGTGGCAAGGGAAGGAGGGGGAACCTAGAACTGAAAATAAGCAAAGGCTACCAACTCCAGCTGGCCCAGTCTTCCTACAAATCTTCCAGGAGTGGATGGTTAGGGAGTTTCTCAAAGGCAAGGAAAACTGCCTGCCCTCCACAGCAGCAGAAGTTGAGACAGCCTAGGTAGGTCTTTGCATGTTTTTGCTGCTACATCACAGTATTGACTTGTGTTTCCTGTGCAGGTCTATGATGACACTTAGGACTTTAGATACTGTTGTTAAGCCAGTGTTACTCACCTGATATATGTTGTTGTTGCAATGTGCAGGGAGGAAGAGATCCAGCATCCTGCCTGAGTTGGGAGAAGGGGAGCCCCGGGGAAGGGAGGATGGAGATTCTGCTGAGAAGGGACTTTGCTTTTACTCATTTACCTTCCCCTTCCCCGTGCTTAGAAGGCAAAATTAGCTCTCCAACTTGCTGGGACGTGGTGCCCGGGTGCATCAGCCGATCTGGGTTCAAAGGAAGAATTGGGGTGCTCTCAGGCTGCCAGGGGATGATGTCTTCTGCCAGCCCTCCCGCCTGAGGCTCCCTGAGGCCCCTTAGCTCCCCATTCCTGTTTGGCTCCCAGAGGCACGGGGAGGATGATCATAATGATGGGCGTTGGGTGCCAAGGGAGGGGCGGGGGCCCTATCTGGCCACCCCGATATAAGTCAGGGCTGCTCCCTGGCTGGCTCCCAAGGCATCGCGGACTCCCAGTGGCCAGGATGGCTTTCGGGGCGCAAAGCAAACTCGGACTGGCCAGGTAAGGCACCCTCCCTGCCGGATCGGGGCCGGGTCTGGGGGACATTCGGGCCCCTTCCCTCCCTCCTTGCCTCCCTGATGGCTGCTTTTCTTTCCCCCTCCCTCCCTCCCTGGCGGTTGCTTCTTTCTCCCCTCCCTCCTCCTGGCAGGCTTTCCCAGGGATCGGGGGGCTTCTCAGGGGGCCAGTCCCGGGAGCAGGCAGAAGAGGCCCCAACTGTGCTGCGGGCAGCCCAAACTGTGGGGGACCTGGCGAAGACCCTCTCCTCGGGAGGAGGCCTCCAGCAGGCCGATAGCCAACTCTTGGACCTCCGCACGAAGGTGAGTCCACCTCCCTCCCTCCCTCGCCAGGCTGCCCTGGCCCCGATCCCCCCCCCGGCCGACTTGCAGGCAGGGCTCTCTCCCTCCTGGGCCGGCTGCTGGGGTGGGGGGTACTCTTCCCATTCCAAGGAGGCCCCTTTCCCCCCCTTCCTCCTCATCCCCTGATGCCCCCATCTCTCCGCAGGTGCTCCAGAAACTCTGGGAGACCCAAGCCGACGTGATTGGCAACTGCTACTACAGCCGCCAGCTCGTTGACCTCCTCCTGTACGTCTTGACTATCTGTCCCAACATGGCAGCGGACCTCGTCGGCGGCGGCCTCGGGGATCTGGCGGGCTTGGGGGGCCTCGGCGGAATCGGCCCGAGCAGCCTCGGGCTCTAAGGGTCCCCCTCTGGCGGGGAGAGCCTGTCCCCTCCCCCCGCCCCCTCTTCCCCTCCCCTCCAATCCCCTCCCCCAACCCCCGGCACCCCAAGCACAAAGAATAAAGCCGGCCGCCCTTGAATGCAACGCTGGCTTCCAGGCGTCTCTTTGGGCTTGTGGGGAGGCAGGGACTCTGTTTGTGCACTTGTAGGTACTCATGGAGATTAGGATTAGGAATGTTTTTCGGGGGTGGGTGGAATAGGAATGGTTTTGTTGGAATAAGACCATTCTTCTCAAAAATTCTCTCTCTCTCTCTCTCTCTCTCTCTGGCTTTTCTTCGCAAACGAAGATTCAAGAGGGACACATCTCGCGCTTTCTGCAAGCACCTTGATGACTGAAAAGGCCAATCTGAGATAAACAAGTTTGGTTGCAGAAAGCACAGCAGAGGGTCTCCTTGGGTGATGTTTGCGGGTTGTGATTCTTTCTGCGTTGTTGTTTCTCTTCGAGACTTGTTCGGCATGAGTTCTCAAATAAGGCTGCAGCATTATGGATAGTGTGTCTCCATGCCTCCTGATGTGAGGCCAGGGCGGACCATTGTTGGTGATCAGTTTGGCTGAGCCTGAGATGTTGTTTCAGGGAGTCTTTGTATCGCTTTTTTGGAGCTCCCCTCTTACGCTGACCCGGGGTGGTACTATTTTTGGAAGGCGATGGTCCTCCATCCTAGAAATGTGCCCTGCCCAGTGCAGCTATGTTCTCAATATCATGGTCTCAGTGCTGGCAACATATGTCACCCAACCACAAAAGGCCATAACAACAACACAATTATTGTTGTTGTTGTTGTTTTCCTCTTTTGTTACTAATACAAAACTGAAACTACTGTATCTGTCCCAACACTAATACATTTTTCCTCTTAATCTAAACACACTATAATCACTCTTTTTTCTTTTCCAATGAACATTACATTTACACATTACAATTATACATATTTGGGAAAGAAAAAATAATAAAAGATTAATAAAAATGATAATACAAAATAATACAAAAATATTAATAAAATATTTATTTAAAGATATCCTTTAAGTTATTGCTGAGGTTGTCTCATTAAACCACCACCAAAAATTTTCCCAACCATGGTTTGGGCAATTTCTCTTTTCCACTCAGAGCTAAATTTTCAATTACGTTCTTCACATAATAAGCAGTGCCTTTTACATCCTGCAGATTTTGACTCTTTACCTCCCTTTGTCTTTGGGAAAAAAATCCCAACATGACATTGAGGTTTACCAGGCGCACTGTGGACCAGGGCACTGTCCAAAAACTCTCAGCCACGGAACCAGACTCCTTCCTCGTCCTCTTTTGGCCCACTGACTTTCTGGGTCCCCTGACACCCTCCGGAGGTTCAGTCTTTGAAAGCACTCTCTCCCAAGCCTGTTGTGCCAAATCTGGCCAATCCAGGACTCATGGGGGGTGGGGGCTCCCCTCTGAGAAAGGAAGGCCTCCCACCTTCTCCCACCCCCAAAGCCAAGAAGCAGTCCCTCCCTCACCCTGGTCCCTCCTTCCCAACAGGCCTCCAAATGATCAGAACAGAGTGTGTGTGGGGGGGGTCCCATCATCAGCCCCCTCACTTTTTAGAAAGTCAGTCATAAGCAAAGGCCCATTGGGAACTAGAGTCCAGCCACATGGGGGGGGGGAAGGTAGACACCTACCCCCTCACTCCCCCCACCAGGTCTATCACTAGAAGCCATGGTGGCAGACAATGGGAGTTGCAATCAAACAATGCTGGATGGACACACATTTGTCCTCACTGTCTTGAAGGCATTTCTCTGATCTTGGTTGAGAGAAGTTTGCAGATGACACCAAATCAGGAGGGGTAACTAATACCCCAGAGGACAGAATCAGAATTCAAATTAACTTTAACAGATTAGAAAGTTGGGCCAAAACTAACAACATGAATTTCAACAGGGAGAAATGTAGGATACTACACTTGGACAGAAAAATGAACTTCAGAGATACACAATGGGTGACACCAGGCTTGATGACAGTACATGCAAAAGGGATCTAGGAGGCTTAGTGGACCATAAGCTGAACATGAGGCAGCAGTGTGTTGCAGCAGCTAAAAAAGTCAATGTGATTCTAGGCTGCTTCAGTAGGATTATAGTGTCTAGATCAATGGAAATCATAGTGTCGTTCTATTCTGCTTTAGTCAGACCTCACCTGGAACACTGTGTCCAACAGTAACAAAAACTGGAAACTCAGGGCTGGGACCTGAGAACCTATAACCCTAAGGGCCGGCCATGGCAGAGGCACACAGGCCCTGAGTTTCCAGTTTTTGTGGGTCATCTCCAGGTGGGAGAAAAAGGTACAAATTCTCCAGTTTTGATGGGCTCACCTCTAGACAAAAGGAAAGGGCTGGGTGCCAAGCTCAACCTGAGCAAAATGTACCGTACCTGATTCTCTGAAGATGCCAGCCACAGAGGCAGGGAAAATGTCAGAAGTAACAGAACACAGCCTCACAGCCCAGAAAAAAACCAAGGAAAATCAATCAGGTACAATGTGAAGCTGAAGACTTTCACAACCAGCATCCATAGATATTGGAGTGGCCACGTGACAGGAGCCGAGGCAAAGGCTGGCTGGCTTGGCCTGCACATTGCCATTCAATCCACACCAGCCACAAATTTGCAGGAAGAAGCAAGAGAAAAGTCTTCCCTCCCCCTCCAGTGCCTCTGAGGGAAGGTTTAATGGATGGTGTAACTGTATCATCATCATTATCATTAGGTATTATTATTATTAGGGTTTTAAATCTTGAGTTAAGTCTTAGGAGACTGCGGCAACAAAAGATATTTAAAGAGAGTGACTTGATTCTCATTTCAGGATACCAAGGACTAGTTTTAGAGAGTTAAGTTCTTTTAAAAATGAAATAAAACTCAGTCACATTCTGTGCAAAAAAACCCACCTGCACCCCAGTAGAAACACTTTCCATTGAAAAACAGCAAAAGTCATAAAAATAAAAAGGGCAGGACAAGACAAGTGCCATGTGAAAACGGTGCAGATTTATTTCCTGATTTCTCAAAATCAAAATATAGTTTAAAAATCCAGTACAAAACAAAAACTAGCAGTGCTAACGAAAAAACTTGCAACTATAGACACAAAAGTATGACAAGCACTCAAGTATAAAGGAAACATTCCTAAGGAAGAAAAAGGAAACAGCAACACATTATAGGTAAAGTCCGGAACGCATTCTTAAACCAGGAACACTTTTCCCCCCAGCAGCTCCTGCAAATATTTTTATAATGTAGATTGCAATGTGAAGAAAACAGGCCGTCTCATCTTCTAATGGTTTCTTACAATTAAAGTAATAGGGAAAAAATGTTATAATGTATAATCCTCCGATATACAGTTGTGTCCCTCCATATCCCCGGATTTGGTATCCATGGATTTCAGTATTCACGGCTTGAAAATATTCTTCAAAAAATAATAATCCAAAAAGCAAACCATGATTTGGCCATCTTATAAAAGGGGCACCATTTTGCTATGCCATTGCATAGGATGGGAGTTGAGTATTCACGGATTTTGGTATCCACGGGGGGGGTGGGTGGGTCCTGGAACCAATCCCAAGTGAATATGAAGGGACAACTGTATGCAGTTTTTTTCTAGGTACTGGAAAGAGAAAGGAGCGAGGCCATTCTTTTGCATCCTTCTCTCCTTCTACAGCTGGTCTCATCCAAGACCTAAGGGGGAGTGTGGGAGCCAAGGCCATTTTTGTTCCTTGAGTCTAGTGTACTGAAGGACTCTGTAGTACTGAGAGGTCAAACTGCCCTTGCTTCTTGTTATCTCTAATTGGACTCAGACAGAAGTTTCTGTATGTATTTGGACTCTGTAACCATGATGTGTTGGGTTTTTTTAAATTTCTGACCCACCAGAAAAGCCATACTGATGGAAGTCGCTGTCCATCTGTGTTCCTTCAAACTGGCATGGCTGCTAAAGGACCAGTGCCGCTGCACTAGTATATGTTGTGCATTCTGCACTCTGCACATGCCTCAGAGAGGCATGGTTACCTTGCCCTGACAGAACATGCAAAACTTAAAAGAGTAGTCAACAGCAAGGTTAATAAGGCAACCGGCCAGGCGCCAAGGCCGAGCCCCCAAGCCTAAAGGAAGTGGAAGTAACCCCCAAGGGAAAGGAAACAAGCCGTAGCTTAAACCCCCGGGATGCCTTTTGTAAAGAAACAGCTGCAACCTAAGGAGAGCGGAGGCCTGCCTTTGGAAAGTGTCCCGATGCAAACTGTGCAAAGCGGCCCCCGGGATGATGTGGAAACCAACTCCAGCAGCCTTTGGATGGGAGCCGACCCCCAGGATCCAGGTGGGCAGGGGCGGGAGGGCCTCGGGGAGGCGGCGGTCCTTGGGGTGGTTTCGGGATAATTATCTTTTAAAGAATATTTCCAAGCCGTGGATACCACATCCGTGGATACGGAGAGACAGCGGTATGTGCAGAACTGTGCTCGAGCTTGCGAGCGCCTCTTCCTCGAGTTGCGGCCCGGGTCCGCTGGCAAGCTGGAGCCGTTGGTGGCCTCCTCCTCCTCCTGCTCTTCGGGTTCAGGGCCCTTTTTTCCAGGCAGGCTCTTCTCCACGGCGCCGAGGGAGAAAGCCCAAATGCAGCTCCTTAGCCCGTGGCTCGTAACTCTTGCTTTACTAGGGACCCCCTTGAAACAGCGTCTGTGGCCGCGGACCCCCAAGACTTAACTCAAGATTTAAAACATCCCTCAGAGGCACTGGAGAGGGAGGGAAGACTTCTCTCCTGCTTCTCCCTGCAAGTTGGTGGCTGGAGCGGATTGAATGGCAATGCGCAGGCCAAGCCAGCCAGCCTTTGCCTTGGCTCCTGTCACGTGGCCGCTCCACTGCAGGGAGGAAGAGGGCCAAGCAGCCTTCAAGCCTTTGCCCACCCCTGTGAGGACATCACAGCCCCCTGGGGGTCCATGGACCCTCGGTCAAGAACCACTGCTTGGCCCACTCTGGAGCAGACCCTTTCAATCAATTGTGGAAGAGTGACCTAACAAGACTCAGGTGAACCCAGTTGGTTCAATGGGGCTCCTCTAGAGGGGAGCCTCCCTTTTATTTTTACACTTGCAGGTGGGATTGCAGCAAATTATAGAACCTTTGCTTGTTTAATTAATGGCTTTCTGCTGCTGGGTCTTAAAAGAGTAGACGTTTTCCTGTTGCTGCTATTTGCCCTCAAGTCGTTTCTGAGTAACCGTGACCCTAAGGGGAAGGGACAACGGGGTTTTCTTGGCAGAACTTGTTCAGAGGGGGTGTTGCCTTTGCCTTCCTCTGAGGCTGAGAGAGTGTGACTTCCCCAAGGGTGACCGAGTGGGTTTCCATGGCTGAGTGGGGATTGGCACTCCCCTCTAGGCATCCTCTAGGTACTCCGATGCAAGTACATAGTATGCTCTCTTTTTTATAGGAAATACTTTATTTTCATAGGGTTTGAGATTATCTGTGATTTCAGTTATACATGGTAAGCCCAGGCATGTTTCCCCATGAATACTGTACGTGTGACCTGTATTAAAAAAGCATAGTTCTATCAGGCTGGACTCCAAAATGAAAGCCATAGGAAAAGTAGAAGCTGGTGAATCAGAAGGTCATCCTTGGATGCATTTTGAAGGAAGCCTTCAGGTGGTCTCCAGAAGATTAAAAATGTTTTTGTCTCCTTAAGCAAGACTTAGCTGACCTGTCTGTTTTGTCTCACATGCACTGTACAGATTGTTCTGAATAAAACGTTTGCTGGAACATGTTGAACTGCTCTTTGTGTCTGTATGGTGTGGGAACCTCTGCCTAGTCTTTCCTTGCTATTCTTTGGTCTACTCTCAAATGTTCTGTTCAAGAAGTGATGCTCAGTGTAAAGGGGGCTCTGGACAGTGTAAGCACAGCTTGCACCCCACTTCCAAGGCACCCCACTTCTGGAATGTTAGCATTGGCTATAGGCCTCAGAAACTGGCCAACTTGGTTCATTACTGTGGCCTTTTACAAGGGAAAAAGACAGGATGGTCTCAAAAGGTCATTTTTGGTTTTTCCCTGGAAAGGAAGGCCTGGAGCTGCAAGGCCAAAAGAAGACACATTCCACATAAATGGGAGGTTAATGGATGGAGAAACCCTTTTGTATTTGCTGATTGTGACATTTCCTTTCCTCAGATCACTGGACATTAAGAAACACATTTAGCATCTTCCTCACCTTTTCTCTTTAAAAAAGCACTAAAGACGGATGTCTTTCGCCAGGCCTTTCCTGATTAGATCCCGGCCTCAGGAGCTCAGTCTCCTGGCTTTTTTAAAATTATGTATATATTTGTTTTTAATGTGTTTTTAGTTAGAAGGTTTTAATCTTATTGTGTTTAATGTCTTTTTATGGGGGAGGGTGGGTGTGGGTAGTGTTTTTAGTCATTATTATAATGTATTAATTGTTGGAAGCCGCCCCGATTGTTTTTAGCCGAGGGGCGGGGTATAAATAAATTGTATTATTATTATTATTATTATTATTATTATTATTCTCAAGACCAGGAAACTCATTGTGCAATCCATGAAGGCTCATGGAATTCATTGTTTCACCCATGAAGCAACCAATCCCCTCAGGTGTATTTGGAGGTATAAAAGACCCCCCAAAATATGCCTCATGGCACACAGTTAGTAACGGGGGAAACTCTGTTGCTCTGTGTTAGCTACACCCAGTTTCCTCCATCCACTCTGCCAGACTGAGTACAGGACAGGTAGTATTATTATCCCAGCAAAACCCTCTTGCAACCCTCTATCCCAAGTTTTCCTACTGTTTCTTTCATTAGCCTTGAGTGAATGCTTCTTCTGGGCGAATGTGTGTTAATTTTGAACTCCTTAATTAAAAAAAATACTTAATTTTAAATCTGTATGTATTCCATCTAGACTAGTACTGGTATAATTGGTTTTCAGATTCCCTGGTTACCCCCTCTTGCATAGCGAAAGTCGAGTTGCTGCTAATTTCCCCAACATATTAGAAACTCGATATTTTCTTGGAATTTTCCAAGGAGCATTTTTGGTAACAACAGATTTGGCTCAAAGGCAGCTCATCACAGCTCAGGGAGGCTGGGAAGGGGGGCTGCAGGTGAACAAAACCTAACAAAAGCAGAGGCTTGTCTCAGGGAGAAGCAGGTGGGGTTTGGAGCTGAAGCAGATCGGATTGGAGTGGAGAGACAAGGTTGGATGGAGAGAGACAGCAGAGCCTGCGAAAAAAACCCTCTTAGAATCCGCAGCAAATCCCGTGTGTCCAAATGGGATGCCGGAGCATTCCGTCCTTTTCAGGGGGTGGGGGAGCAAAAGTCGGGGAAAGTCCGCAGCAGAAGCCACCAGGACTTTTCCTGAGTTTTTAAAACCCCCGATGGAAATGCACACCCTTGCCTGTTAGGACAACTGAATCACATTGCTGAAGAGGACAGCTGATTGGTCGGACGTGCGAAGGGGGCAGAGCTTGGTAAGAGGGCAGATTGCGGAACTGCCTGTTGGATTGTTGCCATAGCAATCATGCGCTGAGGTGATGAAACAGGCTTTCTTTCCTTGTTTTTTTTTTTATTGTTTTAGCAGAAGATCGCTTTTCCACACCTTGGAGTTAGCTTTTTTTATATTGTTTGGCAGGGGGAAGCTGGGGAGTACAAAACTGCAAGCAATGCACTTGTGGCCGCCATCTTGTTTCGCTGGCATACCTCTGTGTGAACAGGAAACAAGGAGAGTTTTGCACACCAGCAATATTGCAAGAAAAAAAAGTCATTGTGACAGATGACAGCTGCTGAGAATTGGTATTTCTGCACCCCAATTGACATTTTATTCCCTCATATAGACTGGCCCTAAATTATAGTTTGGGGGAGCCTAAAAGACTAGAATACTGGAAGTTACAGGTTGAGTCTCCCTTATCTGAAATGTTTGGCATCAGAGGCTTTTTGAATTTTGGAATATTTCAGATTTTGGAATGCTTGCATATACTTAATGAGCTATTTTGGAGATGGGACTCAAGTCTGAACATGACATTCATTCATGTTTCATATATGTCTTACAAGATACACATAGTCTGAAGGTCCTTTTATAATAATTTTGTGTATGAAACAAACGTTTGTGTACATTGAACCATCAGAAAGCAAAGGTATGAGTGTCTCAGCCACACATGTAGACAATTTTGAATGATGGAATATTTTAGAATTTGGAATTCTGGATAAGGGAGACTCGGCCTGTACTATATTGTTCTATTGTGTTAAATAAACCTCCTCCTCTTCCTCCTCCTCCTCCTCCTCCTCTTCTTCTTGTTAAAACTGTCTCTGGCTTTCTCTGTCATACCTGAACTGGAGTCAGGCCACACATACCAAAATAAAGAACCCACCACAACAACACAGCCACACGTCTACAACCAAGGGGTCACCCTGATGCCAAGAAACCCACCCCAGAAAGGAATTAAGTGGAGGAAGAAGGGCAGGGTGAGTCGCAGGATTCTTATGGGTTGAAACTGTGGGGCTAGCCAGGGTAAAAGATTTTGTCACATCCAGGAACACATCTTCTTTGCTAATAGAGATAGACTTCTTGACAAATTGTGGGGCCTTTGACTTATGTGGAGGCCCTTCTCCCTCCCAGCCCATGCTACTGGGTTATTTTGACAGGAAGAGGTTGCAATTATTCTGCAAATGGCAAAAACACTGGGAAGAAATTGTATGACTGTGATGGATAAGTGGCCTAAAGGCACCAGATCTTGTCTGATCTTGGAAGCTAAGCAGGGACAGTCCTGCTTAGTACTTGGATGGGAGACCAGCAATGAATACCAGGTGCTGTATGCTATATTTCAGAGGAAGGAACTGGCAAAAACATATCTGACGATTCCTTGCCTAAGAAAACCCAATGAAATTCATAGGGTATCTGTAAGTTGACAGACTACTTGAAGGTGCACACAAACACACACATACACTTGGTAAGATAAATAGATTACAGAAGGTAAGTTCATCCATTTCTGTGGTAAGTTCATCCATTGCACTCTTCATTGAGCATCAGTGTAGACCTTTTAGCCATAGTATGGCGTTGCATGGCACCTACATATGGATACAAAGCACTACCCTGCTGGGTTGCCTGCAGCCTCCTATTAAATCTGTAGGCATAAACACTGTGTATAATACTTAGTGGGCAGCTTAAACCCCAAGTACAGCCCCTCCCTACCTAGGAGCAAGCCCCCCGAATTTCATGAGACTTACTTTTGAATAGATAAATGCTGGGGAAAACATATCTTGTGCTATTGTGGAACAGGAGAAATATACTATAACAAGTTCTAGATTTTGTTCCAGTTCTGGGCACCATAGATCAGACATAATACTGAGAAGCTGGAAGATGTTCAGAGGAGGGTGATCATAATGGTCCAAGGTCTGGAAACCAAGCCCTGTGAAAAATAGTTTAGAGAGCGCCATGTGTTTAGCTTGGAGAAGAGAAGATTGAGAGGTGATCCAATGGCCATATTTAAATATGTGAAGGGATGTCATGTAAAAGACAGAGCAAGCTAGTTTTCTGCTGTGTCAGAGAGTAGAACAAAAACCAACGGATCCCAACTACAGGAAAAGAGATTCCACCCAAACATTAGGAAGAAAGTCATGGCAGTACGGGCTGAGAAGATAAAGGGGGAAGGATGACAGCAGGGTATGGTGATCTGGGCTGATTAGAGGAGAGGAAGAATGTCGATTTCTTTACTTCTGTGTCACCTCCCAGCTCACAAGGACCCCATCCCGAGGCACTGAACAAATAAACGCCAATTGAAACAATGCAAAGATTAAAACATTTTAAAACACACATTAAAATGCTCTTTAAAAACTTCTAAAAGCAAGGTAAAAACAATGCCAGAATCGAGATTTGGAACAGTTAAAACAGCAATTTCAAATACTGAATGCCATGTAGAACAGCACTGTTTGGCCTGTTTTAGATGCAAATGTTAAACATAAGTAGATACATTAATCTAAATATTTCTCTTTTTTAAATGACAAAATAAGCAGTGGGAGCCTTAATAAACCTGTGCCCTTACCTATAGCCTACCACCTATTAGAATTATCCCCAAGCAACATCAGAGGAGTTGACTGAACGGCAAGGATGGCCAAAGAGTGGCTCACCAGCTGTGGCACGGCAGCTGCCATCACCCTTCCCCATGGCCTACCCTGGCTAGGACTGGCAGGAGCTGCTGTTGTCCAGCCACAGGAAAGCTCCCATTTGTCCAGCCCTTCCTTTAAGAAATGGGAAAGCGACCCCTTCCCACAGCAGAAAGCTGCCACATTAAAGCACGGTGGTACAATTCAGAGAGATAGCTGTCTTGATCTGGATCTGCATGCAAAGGGATCTTGAAGCATCTTTGAGACTGAGAGAAAGAAATGAGTAGCATAAGCTTTTCTAGACATGGAGCCCATCTATAGACGAGGGGGAAAACACCAAGGTACCTCATCGTAATGGCATTTTGCAGCAGCAGCAGCAACGGCATTTTGACACCCAGGAGCCCCCAGAAGCATCACATGCCAGATGGTGGCCGAAGTGATTTACTCACATTATTTTTAAAAAATATTGTCTAAGGTGTGCTGGAGCGATAGAGTGATTTTTCAAATTAAAAGGATAGCAAAAGAGTTTGTCTAAAATCCAATGTGCCCTGTTAGCAAGCCCCGCCTCCGGTGCTCACCTGGCCAATCAGTTTTGTGCTTCCTCTTGTATGGAGAAGCGATTCAAAGTGACGCACTTGTCCTAATGAGCAGGACTGGGCATCCACTTGCTGTTTTTTAAAAACGATGGGAAAAGCCGCAAAAGCTTTTCCTGTGTTGTTTTTGCCATTTTGGGGTCCCCTCCTTCCAAATAGTGTGGATTGGTGTGGGATTCCATTTAGACAGGGAAGATTCCCAGTGAATTTCATGAGGGTTATTTTGGCCATGTAGACAACACATTTGCACTGCAGAAAATAATCCAGTTTGATGTTGCTTTAGCTGCCATGGCTCAATGCTATGGAATTCTGGGATTTGTAGTTTTTAAAAGATATTTAATTTTCTCTGTCAGAGAGTTCTGGTGCCACAACAAACTACAAATCCCAGGATTCCATAGCATTGAGCCATGGCAGTTAAAACAGTGTCAAACGGCATTATTTCTGGCGTGTGGCAGCAGTCCAAGTCCACTTCATCAGATGTATGCTTGTGCTACCGACTTCTTTCAGTCTCAAACATGCTACAAGAGCCCTTTGCATCCCTTAAGCTATTGGTGACAAGAGTTGTTGCTGTAGCTGGGGAGGAGAGATGGAGCCTCCTCTCCACCAAATGCAGTGCCTGGACTGTAAAATATTGGTCCCCATGGATTCTTTGAAGGATTTTAAACAGAGGTTGGATGAGTGTCTCTGGGGATTCCAGCCCCAATATAAGCTGGACTGCTCCCCAGCTCTGAGGGTTATGTGTTCCAGCATACCTGAGGGTTGGACTAGATGGCCCTTGGAGGTACCCTTCAACCCTAAGATTCTGTCATCATAACCAAAAGAAGGAAATAAATGCAGAGTTAGTTCATCCTGCCCCATGCTGCTTGTGTTGTTGGTCTCATTCTCTGCCTCTGGGTCTGCTACAATTCTTCCTTATTTCCCTTTGTGGAAAAGTACCCCCTTGCTAGGCTCTGCCGTGTTCTGGGTTCAAGAAGGAAGGAAGAGTATTTTGCCCGTGGGGATGGAAAGGGACTGGAGAGGGAGGGAAGGGAAGGGGGAAAGGTGGGGTGGGGCGGGGGCAGCCCGGAGGTGTTGGTATTGAGCCTTGCTGCCCCCCACCAGTCTAGTTGTGTTGGGTGGCGATCCACGAGGAGGCCACCAAGGCCAAGGACTTGTCCAGGTTGGCACACACCTCCAGGCTGACCACTGAGGGCCACCTGCGGAGAGAGGAGAGTGGGGCAACAGTCAGAGAGGGAGGCGGTGGCTGAGGAGGGCCCGATTCACCCAATTGGGAGGGCAGCACAGTTCCCTTGTAGGGGGACACCCTCAAACAGCGCAGCTGCCACCCAACATGGAACTGGTGATGGGGGAGGAAAGTAGGCTAGGGGGACTCACCTCTGAAAGGACACGCCCCACTTGGGGGACCCTGGGTGAGCAAAGGGAGATGGCTAGGTCTCCTAAAGTATGGGCAGCCTGGGCCAGGACTTCAGCCACTTCTTTGTTGTCAGAAGGGAGCTGCTCATAGGGACTCTGGTGGCCAATGGGGCCCTGTGCCTGGAAGCCCCTGTGAGGGGAGGAAAGAGGGGCCATCACGTGCTGGAGAAGACAAGCCTCACCCTGGTAGTTATTGGAGGGAGGGTGTGGTGTGGTGGGGGAGTCAGCAGCAAATGGATGACTTACCCAGGCAGTCCAAATTCATCCTCCCCTCTGAAGGCCATTTTGATGGCTGGGAGTGCATTGTGCTCTCAGAGCCAGGGAGAAGGTCTTATATTGGAGCTGGAGAACCAAGCCTCCCATCATCTCAGCCCTCCCTCTATGCCTAAGTGTACCTCACTGCTGCCTTAGGGTGCTTTCTGACAAGCACCAGCAAGTAGATTTTCTGACAGTGCACCTGCTGCTCTAGGAGTTCCTTTTCCTGGCTTCCATTCTTCACAATTACCTCTTGGTGCCAGTATCACTCTGCGTGTGCCCAGGCAGGAGAACTGGCAGAGGGCTTCATCAGCTGTCTGCTAGGGAGAGGCCAGCTAGGAGTCCTCAAAGGCCCCAGCCTTCCTCTGCTTAGAAGGATCAGGAACCAGACAGACCCTGTTCCATTATTTTAAAAAAAGAAGACACAAAAGGAAAAGGGATGGGCAGGCAGGAAGGAGGAAAAAGAAGAAGCAAAGTTGTCATTAATTCTGAGTTGCAAAGGTGTTTGGGCAGAATCATAGAGCTGAAAGGGGCCTTACGGGCCATCATGTCCAACCCCCTGTTCAGTGCAGGATCTCCAGCTGAAGCATCCCCAGCAGGTAGCTGTCAAGGTTGCTCTCCTCCTCCCTGTGTATGTGAGAGTGGAATACGTGGTCTCTCTAGGCATCAGGAGGTCCTCCATCATGGATCTGTGGTGAACTTCTGCCAGACGTTGACCATAGACTCATGCCCGATGCCTCCTCTCTAGGCATTTTCTACGTACTGTATTCTATGGCAGTTCACTATTATACATGCTTTTGCGCACCTGCAGTAAGTCCAAGAACGTGTCCTCTCACAGATACAGGAGGTGGGAGGAGTGACCTGTATTTTCACAGCCTCTGCCTACAACCATTTGACTGATGCATCCATGCCAAAAGGGCATGAGAATCACCCGTACAATTTATTTGGGGACTTCCCCACCATTTTGTTTAAGGAGCTCAGATGAGTAACATTCCGAAAGAAAAGCACTAGCAGCAGTGCAGCGTGCAGCCATCTGTGAGTCTCCCCCTCCCCACATTGCCTCCTTTGCTCCGAACTCCTTTAAAAAGCCCTCAGCCCCACCGAGAGCTGGAATGCTGGTTTTAATCTCCATTAGGAATTACCCTAAAGGCACCAGGTCCCATCTGATCTATGAAGTTAAGCAGGATTAGCCCTGGTTAATACTTGGATGGGAGACCACCAATGAATACCGGGTGCTGTAGGCTCTATTTCAGAGGAAGGAACTGGCCAAACGACCTCTGAGTATTCCTTGGCTAAGAAAACCCTATGAAATTAATAGGATCACCGTAAGTCAACAGGCAACTTGAAGGCCCATATGTACCCAGGAAAAAGGGGAAGATTACCGATGGACTGAAAGAGTCTGCAACCTCCACACCTGTTAATTAATACTTTGCTGTAATGAGGCTGCATATTTAGCTCTGTACTACAATAAATGACTGCTGTATTTAATCAGGAAATATATTGCTGCCTGAAAGGAGGGTCAGGGGAGAGGGCTCAGGACAGGCCGTGACTGCTCCTCACCTCCCTTGTGAGTAAAGCCTAACCGGGAACAAGTGTGCAAGAGCAAATGATTGCTCCTTCTCTGGCTCTGCAGCTAATGGGAAGGAGGAATCCCACCCCTCCCTTGTTCTCTGTGAGCTCATTGCAGGTTGCCAAGGCCTGCTTGCCACAAGCCCAGGGCTTAGGAGCTCCCTTGAAGCAAAACCTAAGCATGGAGTTCTTCCTTGCCTCTTTGCCATTGCTGTGCCCCTTGTTGGCTCCCTGCATGACCCTGGAGGGGCACACTCCATCCACACCATGCACACACATTGTATTGCTCACATTTTATCCCCCCCCCAAGGTTTTGACTAAAAACACCCCACATAGTCTATATAGGATGCACGCCTTTTTATGGGGGAGGGTGGGGGTGGGTAGTGTTTTTACATCACCCAAGGAGACCTTCTGCTGTACTTCTGCAACCGGGCTTGTTTATCTTGGATTGGCCTTTTTAGTCATCAACGCGCTTGCAGAAAGCGCAGGATGAGTCCTTCCTGAATCTTCGTTTGTGAAGAAAAGCCAGAGAGAGAAAAGAAAAGCAATTGTACAAACTAAAAATATAGAAAATATAGAAAAATGTAAAAAGAAAAGAAAGAGAGAGAAAAGATGAGAAAAAAATAACCAAGAAAAAAAAAAGAAAATATTATAACAACTTCAGACTTTCTTTACACAGGGTGTATTCTATTGTGTATAAAATCTTATCTTACTTCTCCCATTATAATAATGTCACATACTTCTTTAATTTAGCTAAAACTCTCTCTCTCTGGCTTTTCTTTACAAGCGAAGATTTAGGAAGGACTCATTCCATGCTTTTTGCGAGTGCGCTGATGACTAAAAAGGCTAATCTGAGATAAACAAGTCCGGTTGCAGAAAGCACAGCAGAAGGTCTCCTTGGGTGATGTTTCTGGGTTGTGATTCTTTCTGTGTTGTAGTTTCTCTTCAAGACTTGTTCGGCGTGAGTTCTTAAATCAGGCTGTGAGTAGAAAAGGTCTGTGGCAGATCATGGAAAGACTAGGATGCCCCCCCAAATTCCTTAAAATGATTATCTTGCTACACGAGGGCCAGCGCGGTCAAGTCAGATATGGCGATGCTCTTTCAGAGCCCTTTCTTATAACTAATGGAGTGAAGCAAGGTTGTGGTCATGCACCAACTTTATTTACAATCTTCTTCATCATGATGCTCCAAAAGGCTACGGCAGAGCTTGAAGAAGACGACGGCATCTATATACGCTACCGTACTGATGGTAGCTTGTTAAACTTAAGCCGTCTGAGGGCTTGCACTAAGACTCTAAACTATCTAGTCCGTGAGCTGCTCTTCGCTGCTGCTGCTGCCTTTGTTGCCCACACAGAAGCAGCTCTGCAGAGCCTAACATCCTGCTTCGCAACAGCTGCAGAGCTCTTTGGGCTGGAAGTCAACCTAGCTAAACTTACTAATAATTAAAGCCTGCGGTTAACATATTATTCTCATGGATATGCAAAAAGAGGAATAAAGGTTTCCAAACTATCAGAACTGTCACCGATGAATTTTCTCTAATTAAAATACTGTAGAGAACTGATCCATTTTAGCTCATTCAGGGCTTATTTACACTGGCCGAAATATGCCGGCTTCCTGCTGGCATATTCTGGTCCGGGATCAGTATGCCCTCGCTTGTTACCTGGACAAAACAAGAGGAAGTCCACATGGATACGCCAACCCATATTTGCAGCCACATCCCCTGCCATCTGCGTCACACTGTCTGAACCCAGGCAGTCCGTGATCAAGGCCCTTCACGTGACCAGCCTTGATCACAGGCTGCAGGCCTTCTCTCTGGCTTCAGAGTGACGCAGACAGCAGCCGAGGCAGCTGCAGATATGGGCTGGTGTGCCAGTATTGACTCCTGCATTCCCATAGGGCCCACGCCAGTTTTCCTTAAATGAGGCGTTTCCCCCCAGGTATTAAAATATAATGGTTTAATGGGCTTTGGCCTGTCTTCCCCCTGTCTTTGCCCTGGACATCGGAGATTGGAAAATCAACTATCCTAGGAATAGTTCTAAAAGGTGGAAAGAATTCAAGGGAGGGTGGGCAGCCAGAGGAGTAACTGGCTTGAGGAGATAAGCACAGTAAAAAGAAGGAGGGGATAATGGGATTAAACGGAAGCAGAAAACAGGACCAAATGGGAGAAATGGAGGGGCTGGAGCAAATGCCCCCATATCAGTGGGAGATTTGTTCCTTGAAGAACCCTTCAACTTTGTTGTATGTACCACACTCAAGCCAGGTTGTCCTGCCAAGCCATCTGATATCAGCAGGCCCAGCCATTCCTGCTCTGGGGAGGAGATGAGAGAGGAAGGAGAAGCTGCAATTAATTGACTTTGGAGCTTCTGCTGAGAGAGAGCCCTCCTTCCTCTTCCTCAACCTTCACCATCATTAGAAGGCCTGTGAGATCAGCCGGTGCAGGTTCAAGGGATGGATTTGGCCTTCAGGGGATACAGGCCCTTCCCCGCACCCAGGTGATGGAGCTCTGTGTCAGTCCTGCTGCCCAAACTAATGCCCCAGGAAGGCAACCGGGCCAGCTGTGGTTTTGGCTAATGGAAGGCAGCAAGAGATACTCCCTGAGCCTGAAGGAAGAAAGTCGGAAGCTGCACCAGCTATTTGTTGAAGCCTCTTAGGAGGCACCCAGAGGCAGTGGTGATGGGCCTTGCACCTGCTGCCTTTTTTCTTAAAGGTTTGAGGAGTTCCTCTTCCTCCCTCCTTTAATTAATACTCCCTGGTAATTACGTGGCATATTAAGTTCTCTACTGTAACAAATGCCTGCTGCACTTCATCAGCAAATGTGAGTGGAAAGGAACAGTTTCGCCTTTAGGGGCTGCCCGGTTCCCAGCCTCCTCCACCTGGTAGTCACTGGATGGCCTTGGTCCAGGCTCCTCTTGTTCAGGATGGTGCCAGAAACAGGGCTGAGCAAAGGCTTCTGGGACAGTCAACTGGGAGGCTCAACATGAACTCAAGGGAGAGGGAACAAGACAAGCCATGCCAACTACTCTTGGTCTCCCTTGTGAGTAAAGCCCACCAGGGAATTCTCCTGACGGATCCACACAAAGAGACCTGGGATCATGCCAGGCTTTTGTTCTGTGTCTTCAGGAGCCTGGAATTGTGTGCGTATGTGCCTTCAAGTTACCTGTTGACTTTTGACGACCCCATTAATTTCATAGGGTTTTCTTTGGCAAGGAATACTCAGAGGTGGCATTGCCAGTTCCTTCCTCTGAAATAGGGCCTACAGCACCTGGGTTTCATTGGTAGTTTCCCATCCAGGTAGGTTTATCTATACCAGCAAAATTTGCCAGTCACACATGACTAGATTTGTATGATCCCAAATACTCCCAGGCTCTGGACCACCCATAATCCCCCTTTCAAAAGCACTTGGATCCTGCCCCAAAATTGTTTTAAATGCCCCCAAATTATTGCCAAAATGCAGCCCCAATATGGCTGTTTCAAACCTCCTGACGCTCTCAACCCAGTACTCTTACAAAAATTGTCAGAGAACCAGGGGGAGACTAAAGACTAGTTTGGGACTCATTACTGACTTTTAAAAAACGTTTCTGAGCCAGGATGGGGTGAAACTTCTTGGGAAAAAAAACAAAATTAAGATCTCAGATTTAGAAATGGAGTTGACTTCCTTGCCATTTTAGGCATGGTGAAGGTTTGGGAGGGGCCATTCAGTAGGGTCCATGAACCGCAAACGGATACTTTATAAAGTCGTAGAATCATAGAATCAGAATTGGATGGGATCTCCTGGAACATCGATGGAGGATGGCCCAGGGCCTGTGTGACAGGCAAAGCGTGGCAACAGAACCAGGGGGCAGGTGATAAGGGCTATGAGCCCAGCTGTGGCAAGGGAAAGAGGGAGAAGCTAGGAGGGAAAAGAAGCAAAGGCTACCAGCTCCAACTGGCCCAGTCTTCCTACAAATGCATGGCTTCCAAGAGTGGCTGGTTAGGGTGTTTCTCAAAGACAAGGTGCCCTGGAAAACTGCCTGTTCTCCACAGCTGCCGAAAAAATCCTCCTCTCCCCCTCTGCCACATGATGGCAGCCCTTCAGATGTTTCAAAATGATGATCCTATCACCTCTCCTTCTTCTCCTGGCTAAATACACTCAGCTATCTTAGTTGCTCCTCTTTGGCTTTGGCACTCATGTTTTAAACATCCTTCGAAAAAGTTGACATGCTTCTTGAACTGCGATGCCCAGAACTCAATAGAATCATAGAACTCTAGAGTTAGAAAATGCCCAGCCTCTTTTTGAGGACATCCAGAGAAGAAGACCCCACCACATCTCTTGGCTATTGGCTCCATTGCCAAACCATTCTTACTGTCAAGAGGTTCCTTCTAAAGTTCAATGGAACCCTACCCTCCGGCAACTAAAAACCATCAGTCCTAGTTCCACCCTCTGAGGCAGCAGAGAACAAGCGTACCTCCTTCTTGTGTTTGCTGTGTGCCTTCCAGTCACTTGCCACTTAGGGTGGCCCTAAGGCCATAAAATGGGGTTTCTTGGCAAGATTTGTTCTGAGGGGCTTTGCGTTTGCCCTCCTCTCAGGCAGAGAGTGAGAAGGACTTGCCCAAGGTCACCCAGTGGGTTTCCATGTCTGAGTGGGGATTTGGACCCTGGTCTCCAATGCTCAAGTCACTACCCCACAGCTGGCTCTCTCACCTGAGCTCTGTACAGCTGAGCATTCCTCCCTCTGCAGAATGCAACACTTCTCTCAGCTGAAACCTGTGGTCTTAGTTTGGCTATAGTTGCCAATCTCTTGAGGTCACCTTGAATCCTCAATCCTCTCTTCCAAGGACTAAGCTACCCTTCCCAGTTCGGTCTAGGTGGAAATCTGAAGAGCCTGCCCTCCAGTCTCCCTTCAAGTAACTTAGAGAAAGGTGGGTCCTGGAGAGTGCAGGGGACCTCCTCTCCCTCTGCTTCTAGGAGGAATCCTTCAGGGCTCTCCCTCTCCATCTGGGGTTCAGGCTGGGAGGAAGAGATCCAGTATCCTGCTTGACTGGGGAGAAGGGGAGCCCCGGGGAAGGGAGGTTGGAGAATCTGCTGAGAAGGGACTTTGCTTTTACTCATTAACCTCCCCCCTCCCCCGTGCTTAGAAGGCACAATTAGCTCTCCAAATTCCCAGGATGTGGTGCCTGGGTGCATCAGCTGATCTGGCTTCAAAGGAAGAATTGGGGCACTCCCAGGCTGCCAGGGGATGATGCCTTCTGCCAGCCCTCCCGCCTGAGGCTCCCTGAAGCTCCTGAGCTCCCCGTCCCTGTTTGGTGCCCAGAGGCGGCAGGGAGGATGATGATGCTGGGCGTTGGGCACCGAGGGAGGGGCGGGGGCCCCATCTGGCCACCCTGATATAAATCAGGGCTGCTCCCTGTCTGGCTCCCAAGGCATCACAGATTCTCAGCAGCCAGAATGGCTTTCGGGGTGCAAAGCAAACTCGGACTGGCCGGGTAAGGCAGCCTCCCTGCCGGATCGGGGCCGGGTTTGGTGGGGGGATTTGGGCCCCTTCCGTCCCTCCCTCCCTCCCTGATGGCTGCTTTTCTTTCCCCCTCCCTCCCTCCCTCCTGGCAGGCTTTCCCAGGGATCGGGGGGCTTCTTGGGGGGCCAGTCCCGGGAGCAGGCAGAAGTGGCCCCAACTCTGCTGCGGGCAGCTCAAACTCTGGGGCACCTGGCCAAGACCCTCTCCTTGGGAGGAGGCCTCCAGCGGGCGGACAGCCAACTCTTGGACCTCCGCGAGAAGGTGAGTCCCCCTCCCTCCCTCCCTCCCACGCCAGGCTGCCCTGGCCCTGATCCCCCCGCACACTTGTAGGCAGGACTCCCTCCCTGCTGGGCCTGGTGCCGGGATGGGGGGCTGCTCTTCCCCTCGCAACGTTGGGGCCCCTTCCTCCTCCTCTTCCTCCTCCTTCCCCCCCTGAGGCCCCCCCTCTCTCCACAGGTGCTCCAGGAACTCCAGGAGACCCAAGCCAACGTGATCTGCAACCGCCTCAACCGCTTCCTGCTCGCCCTCCTCCTCCGCTTCCTCCGCAGGCTCCCTGCCATCGGGGCAGTGCCCGGCAGTGGCCTCGGGGGCTCTGGTGGCTTTGGGGGCTTAGCTGGCGACGTTGATGGCTTCGGGGCCTACGGCGGCGGCTCTGGGGGCTTCGGTGTCTGGGGGCCCCCATGGTTTGAAGAACCTGGGGACTTCGAGGGCCTCGGGGGCTTCGGCCTGAGCGGTCTGGGGCTCTAAGGGTCCCCCTGTGGTGGGGAGGGCCTGCCGCCCCATCCACCCCTCCCCCCACCCCCACCCCCCCTCCAGCACGAAAAATAAAGCCGTCTGCCTTTGAATGCAACACCGGCGTCCAGTCATCTCTTTGGGCTGGGGGGGAGGCAGGGACCGTGTGTGTGTATGTGCGTGTGCGTGCTCATGGGGGGTGGAGGGTCCCCTCCCTCCCCCACGCCACCCTCCCCCATAGGCCTCCAAATGATCAAAACAGAGAGTAGAGGGGGGTCCCATCATTAGCCCCTTCCCTTTTTAGAAAGTCAGCCACAAAAAAGCGCCCTTGGGAACTAGAGTCCAGCCACATGGGGGGGGGTAGACACCTACCCCCTCACTCCCCCCACCAGGTCTATCCGTAGTAGCCATGGTGGCGGACAATGGGAGTTGCAATCAAACACTGGATGGACACACATTTCTCCTCACTATCTTGAAGGCATTTCTATGATCTTGGTTCAGAGAAGTTTGCAGATGACACCAAATCAGGAGGGGTAGCTAATACCCCAGAGGACAGGATCGGAATTCAAATTAACCTCAACAGATTAGAAAGCTGGGCCAAAACTAACAGCATGAATTTCAACAGGGAGAAATGTAGGATACTACACTTGGGCAGAAAAATGAACTTCAGAGATACATAATGGGTGAAACCAGACTTGAAGACAGTACATGCAAAAGGGATCTAGGAGCCTTAGTGGACCACAAGCTGAACATGAGGCAGCAGTGTGATGCGGCAGCTAAAAAAGTCAATGCAATTCTAGGCTGCATCAATAAGATTATAGTGTCTAGATCAAGGGAAGCCATAGTGTCACTCTATTTGCTTCGGTCAGACCTCAGCTGGAATACTGTGTCCAACAGTAACAAAAACTGGAAACTCAGGGCTGGAACCTGAGAGCCTATAACCCTAAGGGCCAGCCATGGCAGAGGCACAAAGGCCCTGAGTTTTGAGTTTTTGTGGGTCATCTCCAGGTGGGAGAAAAAGGTATAAATTCTCCAGTTTTGATGGGCTCACCTCTAGACAAAAGGAAAGGGCTGGGTGCCAAGCTCCAGTTCAGCAAAGTGTACCTGATTCTCTGAAGATGCCAGCCACAGAGGCAGGCGAAACGTCAGAAGTAAACCCTTCCAGAACGCGGCCTCACAGCCCAAAAAAAACCCAAGGAAAATCAATCAGGTACAATGTGAAGCCGAAGGCTTTCACAACCGGCATCCATAGATATTCTTTGGTTTTTTTCCGGGCTGTGAGGCCGTGTTCTGGAAGAGTTTACTTCTGACATTTCACCTGCATCTGTGGCTGGCATCTTCAGAGAATCAGGTTTATTCTCTTTTTGTCTACCAATTTGCCTCACGCACCTTTTCGGTCAGCTATCTTCTCTCTTCTCTGGGGGCACAGAGAAGGGGGGCTGGGAATCCCCAACAGAGTGAATTGTTCATTGGTTAGCCAGAGAACGGTCCCAGTTTCCCACTGAACTGGGTTCAAGAACTTTCTAACAGCGGGTGGTGGCAGACTACCAAAGGATTGGTCTCCGGGGACTTCTAGGCTACAGGAGCTCTGGGAGAGTGTGTTTTCAGATTGTACAAAAAGGCTGGGAGCTCCCTTTCCTTCTCTGTGAAGTTGGATTGCACAGAGAAGGAGGGGCTCCACCTTCACATACACAAATTTACATATACTCCCCAACAGGGGTTCACAGTATATAAACTCCACACACACTCCTACCCAACCATTCTCTGAAGATGCCAGCCACAGAGGCAGGCGAAACATCAGAAGTAAACTCTTCTAGAACATGGCCTCACCGCCCGGAAAAAAACCAAGGAAAATCTATGGATGCCGGCCGTGAAAGCCTTCAAATTCACATTGTACCTGATTGTTTGCTGGAACTTGCAAAGACTCTCTATTGGGATCTATGTATTTACTTAGTTAGCTTCTTCTTTTCTTCCCTGTTGTGGTGGTGCAAGGGCTCACCCTCCACTCTGCTCTGCATCTGCCTTTTAGATGGAAGCAAGTAGGCTAGCTTAAATGTGCCTTATCCCATTTCCCTAAGGAAGTGAGAAGGAAAAATCCCCTTGTTTCACCTTGATCTGGGAACAGCCCCTTGAGTAGGATTTTTTTATTATTATTATCTCTCTGGCTTTTCTTCGCAAACGAAGATTCAGGGAGGACACATCCCGCGCTTTCTGCAAGCGCGCTGATGACTAAAAAGGCCAATCCGAGATAAACAAGTCCGGTTGCAAAAAGCACAGCAGAAGGTCTCCTTGGGTGATGTTTTTGGGTTGTGATTCTTTCTGCGTTGTCGTTTCTCTTCAAGACTTGTTCGGCGTGAGTTCTCAAATAAGGCTGCAGCATTGTGGATAGTGCGTCTCCATGCCTCCCGATGTGAGGCCAGGGCGGACCACTGTTGGTGATCAATTTGGCCGAGCCTGAGATGTTGTTTCAGGGAGTCTTTGTATCGCTTTTTTGGAGTGCCCCTCTTACGCTGACCTAAACTTATTTCTGAACTCATTTATAGATTGGTGTTTAATCCAGGAAGTGAGTTGCTCATCCATTCTTCACAGTTTGGAATTAGTTTTGATTTCCTCATCCATTCTTCACAATAGTTTCCTCATCCATTCTTCACAGTTTGGAATTAGTTTTGATTTCCAATACCTCGCAAAGAGTAGGAATTTTGTTGTAATTGCCAAATAGGAAACTATGTTGGCTGTGTATATGCGTATGTGTGTGTGTGTGTGAATGACAAGCTGTGAGTTACTGGTTGGTGCTTCATGCATAAAGCTTAATGCCATGACCAGGAGCTGTCCCGAGATCTCAGGTTTTGGCCTGGAAACCTCAGGGCCTGGGATGATCCTGAGCTGGCAACCCTACCGGCCCTGCTATTGGGCAAAATGGATGGGGCAGCGCCCACCTCACTGCCCCTCCTGACCCCTACCCACTCCCTCTTCTTAGAGGGCTTTGTGCGCCTGTCAAGCACTCTAAATTAAACTACAGGCAGACCCCTTAGGATTTCTTCCTGGATCCTTTGCGTAATACGAAATTCACTTATAATCATGAACACTATTTATTTTTTACCCAAAAGAAATGATGTTATGTTCTCTCTAGGGTTTTTCTAGGTCCTCCGATGCCATTCTATGGTATGCTTCTGATAGAGGCTGACCACAGAATCACGCTGGAAGCACTAGGAAGTGCCTAGAGAGAACATATCTTTTTTTTTTTTTTTTAGTTGCATACAAAGGAAACCACGTACTGCAAACTTGCATTATACCGGGTTCGTCTATACTGCTCTCTACTTAGGTGGAGATGGGCAGTGTCCTGGCACCAGTCTTCAAGTATAATTCAGCTGCCAATCCATAACATGGAGCTGGCAGAGTGCAAATGGCCTCAGGCTGCCTGATGTCTTGGACTGTCCTGTCCTCTGGACATTGGTCTGAGGTTATGGGCCTTCTTCGGCCAGAGAGAGACTATAATCATCAAGGTCAGCCAGCATTTCCTGGATCAATTCCTTTTCCCAGGAATTGTCCTTCGTCTCATCCAGCTGGAAACTAGCACTGCCAAATGTGGTGCACAGAAACCTGTGGCCTGGATGGGACAGAGTCTCCTCCCACAGAGGCCATGGGGTCCTGAGTAGGAGGGTGATTGTGGGGTGTGGAGCCCCATTTCTTTCCCCTTTTTATGCCCCTCTGGGGATGATCCACAGGGTGCGTAATACTCAACAGTGCCCAGAGCACACAGTAAGAGTTAGGCCATATTCAGGGCATTCCCTCTTTATTGAGAGCTGTGCAGGGCATTAATGCCTTTGGTGTATCACCTTTAAAATTCTGGAGGCCAAAAGTAATTTTAGTGGTCATGAAGAGCACTGTTTATGTCACGTGGTTCCATGCAGCTCTGTTTCTAAACCATGTTTCCATACCTTCTTCAGCCTGTATTTAGATTCTATGCTCTAGTAAGAAAAGAAGGATGCCACCCTTTTTAGTCCAGATACTCGTGGAAGGAAGAGATGTTCAAATTAGTGTGTATATTATTCCAATATAGTATAATATAGTCCGCTGGTGCAATGTTGATTTCTACAGTTCTTCTAATATTGGTGTCAGGATCGTCCATGAATTCTGGGGTATAGAGTGGAATTCATGGAAGACCCTGACAGGTTTGGTTCTGTCTATCCTAGGCTTTGGAATGTCTGGGAACCGAGCCAGGCCCTTTGAGTCTCCATGGGAATGCAGGTCCTACCAGGAGCTCAAGGTCAGCCAGATGGTTCAGTGTCTTGCTATTTCTCTCCCCCTGCTTCTCTCCCCCCCTGTGCTGCTTTCTCACGCTGGGTGTCCTTTTATCTTCATCACGTTAGTTTGAACCTCAGTTGCAGCTTTGCAAATGTTCCTTACACATGCTTCCATTCCAATAAAGAACTTTATTGAAGATATGTGAGTTTGTGTTCTGTGTACATCACAGAAAGCTGCAACTCACTCAACCTTTATTTTCTCGTCCTGAACCTGTGGAGCCTTTACCCGCAATGTCTGAGGACGCGGAGACTGGCACGCAGACGGACCAAGATCTGATTGTGGCCAGCACCCAAGCAGTCGATGCCTCGAAGCAGGAGACCGGGGCAGAGGGAGGTGCTGCAGCTGTCGAGGCTGGAGGCACAAGCCGGGAGGGCTGGCAGATTTACGCTCTTCTCCGAGCCCTGGGAGCTGGGAGTTGAGCTGGCTCCAGGGAGGGGCAGCCTGCCTAACTTTCTGGCACCCCGGTGCGAAAGGTTTTGGCCCCCGCCTGGCCATGGGCAGGGGCCGGCCGCCGAGAAGAACGCAGATCCCGGTGGGACAGGCCCCAGGGTGAGGGGCCTCGGGAGCCAGAAGCGAAGTTTTCCCTGGCAGAAGTTGGAGCTGAGGTTCTTCAACTGAAACAGCAAATGGGTGAGATACGGGAGGTGCTCCTAGAACTCCTGCATAGAACCCCTCCGGCTCCACCAGCCCCGGGGGGGGGGGGCAGCCTCCTCCAGCTCAACCAGCGGCTGCCCAGGTACCCGGGGATGGAGTCCCCGCTCAGCCTCCTGATGTCCCTGGCCTGCCGGCTCCTGGACCGGCTCCCCCTGTTGGGGCTGGACCAGTTGAGCTGCGGGAGAGACCCAGGGGTCTGAAGCAACGGCATCTAAAGGCGAAGTTTGATGGGGATGCAGCGAAGCTACCCTACTTCATGACTCAAGTGGTGAGTTTCATGACCCAGTGGGAAGGGGAGTTCCAGTCTGAGGCTGAGAAAGTGCAGTATGTGTCCAACCAATTGGAGGGAGAGGCGGCCCAGTGGTTGGTGGGACTTTATGACATGGGAGCACCTGAACTGGGGAATTTCCAAGAGTTCCTGATGGCTCTCAGGGCCCAGTTCGAAGACCCCTTAAGAGTGAAGCGAGCTCGGGTGGAGCTTAGGCGCCTGAAGCAAGGTACCAAGACAGTGGCAGAGTACGCGGCTGAGTTCCGCCGCCTAGCCAGCCAAGTGCCTGAGTGGTCAGAAGAGGTCAAGGTGCAGTTTTTCCAGGAAGGGCTGAATCCTGACATCCTAGAGTGGGCCATGTTCCAGGGAAACCCCAAAACCCTCCTAGGGTGGGTGCGTCTGGCTGGTGAAGTGGAGTCTGTGAAAGGCAGCATCAAGATGCTGCGCCGCCAGCTAGGAACTGAAGGGAAGCCCTCCGGGTCCACTGGGAAGAAGGCCAAGGGGGTGCGCTCAGGCAGAGCCACCACCGGAGAGTCCGAACGAGAGCGTAGGATGAGAAAGGGCCTGTGCCTGCATTGTGGGTAGAGTGGACATCGCATAGCGGAGTGCCCAGAGAGGAGCCCTCGGGAGCAAACCGTCGCCGCCAAGCCTTCACGGAGCGAGGGGAGAACCGGGCCCGCCAAGACTCCCTCCAAGCCCAGGCCTAAAGCGACGGCCCGGGCCCTGGTGCCAGGCCATGCGGCAGGGGAGTCTTCAGAGTCTTCAAATGATCCTGAGGATAGCGGGTCCTACTCCTCCGACACTGAGTCGGCGGGAAACGGGCCCATCCCGCCCTATTGAGCGCCCGAGGGCGGGCTAATCCCGAAGGGCGCCCGGATGCTGTGGTGAGTGGAGTGAAAGGCCCTTTCTTTATCAAAGCTCGAGTGGGGGTTGGAGGGGAGGGCCCCACCCAAAAAGTAATGTTAATGATTGACTCTGGATGTACCCAAGTGCTCAGACACCCCTCCTTAGTTAGTGAACTGAACATTAATACGGTTAAGCTGGACAAGCCAGTGTGGCTGTCCCAGATGGATGGGGGGATGATGAAGGGGGGCCCCGCCAGGCGCATGACCAGCCCCATGCACATGAGGATGGGAACCCACCAGGAGGAGCTGCAGTTTGTGATTGCTCCAGGCTTAGTCCCCGCGGCAGTTTTGGGTTTGAACTGGCTGAAGTACCACAACCCCACCATAGACTGGATAAAAGAGACACTGACTTTTGCAGACCCACTGTGTACCAAGGAGCATAGGGTGGGGGGAGGATCCCCAGGGGACGGGGTCCCCCTGGAGGGTGAGTCACGGAACTACACGACTGCCCTAGTAAAAGGGGAGCTGAAAGGGTTGCCAGTGGAATACAAGGCTTGGCAGTATGTGTTTGAGGAGAGGGAGTGCGACATCTTGCCGCCACACCGGGCTTTTGACTGTGCCATCGAAATACTCTCGGAGTCAAGTCTACCTAAGCCTCGCATTTATTCCATGACCCCAGCTGAAATGGAGGCGCTCCGAGAGTTCATAGACAAAAACTTAGCCCGAGGGTTCATTAGGCCCTCAACCTCGCCAGTGGGGGCTCCGGTGATGTTTAGGCGCAAGGCCGATGGGGGGCTTCATTTGATTCAAGATTACAGAGGGCTAAATGCGATTAGTGTCTCCAACCAGTACCCCCTGCCCCTGATGAAGGACATATTGGCCCATCTCTCCAAGGGGAAGATTTTCACAAAGTTGGATCTGCGGGAGGCCTACTACAGAGTACGGATCCGGGAAGGGGATGAGTGGAAGACTGCATTCAATTGCCCCTTGGGGGCTTTCAAGTTCCTCGTCATGCCTTTCGAACTAAAAGGGCCCCCCGGCATTTTCCAGAACTTAATCAATGATGTGTTACGTGATTTTCTGTACAAAGGGGTATTGGTGTACCTAGATGATGTGTTGGTTTATTCAGAGGACTATACGTCCCATGTGAAACTGGTGAAAAAGGTACTTGCCAGGTTGGGGGAAAATCATCTGTATGCAAAAATGTCCAAGTGTGAGTTCCATCAAAGCCGTTTGGATTATTTGGGGTACCGCATCTCAAACAAAGGGATTGAAATGGACCCAGAGAAGGTAAAAGGGGTCTTGGCATGGGAACCCCCTAGAACCAGGAAACAACTTCAGAGCTTCCTGGGTTTTGCTAATTTTTATCGGTCCTTCATCCCTGACTTTGCGTCGGTAGCCCTCCCCCTGACAGATCTGCTGAAAACCAAAGAAGGGAAAGGCAAGGGTTCCAGGCTCAGTAAAAGGGAAAAACCTCCCCAAAAGATTGTGTGGTCACCACAGTGTCAGCAAGCATTTGACAAATTGAAATCCCTTTTCACTTCTGAGCCAATTCTCAAACACCCCGATCCCTCCCAGCCTTTTGTGGTCCAAGTGGATGCCTCAGATGTGGCGATGGGTGGTGTTCTGTTGCAAAAAGGGGAGGAAGGGGATCTGAGACCATGTGCCTACTTGTCCAGAAAGTTCAATGAAACTGAACGAAATTGGCCGGTGTGGGAGAAGGAGGCAGGTGCAATCAAGCTGGCTCTAGAGACTTGGCACCACCTACTGGAGGGCTCACCCAAACCATTTGAAGTTTGGACTGATCACAAGAATCTGGAAGTGTTGGCTACCCCTAGACGTTTGAGCCCCAAGCAGGTCAGGTGGGCCAGTTTCTTTTACCGATTTAATTTCACCCTGAAATTTATTCCGGGGAAACAAAATTTTCTAGCTGATGCTTTATCCAGACTCCCGCAGCATGAGAGTAAGCGTAAGGAGGTCATTGACACTGTTTTTTCTCCTTCCCACTTGGGACTAGCAGTCCTCACGCGAAGCAAAGCCAAGCAGCAGGAACCCCCTGCTAGCCCTGCTGGGGAGCCTGGATCAAATGAATTGGACAATGGCTCGCCCCTGCCACCTGGGCCTGAGCCCCGACCCTTGTCCACCGAACCCCCCTCCCCAGACACTGCCCCACCTAAAGGTCCTCGAGTGGAGAAAGGGGGGTGGCATTCCCAGTTGGCCTTGGAACTGCCTACGGATCAGTGGTTCCGATCTCACCCTAATGACGTGACAGTGAGGGAGGGTTTGGCCTGGAAAGGGGATTGCCTGTATGTTCCTGAAGTCCTAAGGGCGAGCATCCTCAAGCAGTGCCATGATGTCAAAAGTGCGGGGCATTTTGGATATCTTAAGACTTTGCATTTGGCCTGGAGACAGTTTTGGTGGCCTCGAATAAGGAAGGAGGTGGAGGAATATGTGAAGCGGTGTACCACCTGTGCAGTGGCCAAAGGGGGGTCAGGGAGGCCCAAAGGTTTGCTCCAACCTCTACCCACCCCAACCAAGCCCTGGGAGGTCATCAGCATGGACTTTATAGTTGAGTTACCAGAGAGTAGGAAAAAGACGGTTATTTGGGTGGTCACTGATTTGTTCTCAAAACAAGCGCATTTTGTGGCCTGTAAAAAACTCCCCACGGCCTCCCAATTGGCCAGTTTGTTCATTCAGCACATTTATCGGATTCACGGCATTCCTGCCAAGATTGTGTCTGATCGGGGGCCCCAGTTTGCTTCGCAGTTTTGGAAGGCTTTCACAAACCTTCTAGGGGTGGAGCTCGGCCTTAGCAGCTCCCATCATCCCCAGTCGGACGGGCAAACGTAAAGAACGAATCAGACACTTGAACAGTACCTGAGGTGTTATGTAAATTTCCAACAGTCTGATTGGGTTGATCTGTTACCTTTTGCTGAAGTGGCTTACAATAATGCCACCCACCAGAGCACTGGACTCTCGCCTTTTAAAGTTGTTTCTGGACATGATTTTGGTCCCCTGCCTTTGTTGAAGGGGCCCCCCAACTCCGACCCTGTTTTGGTCTCCCAGTGGAGTCAAAAGGTCAGAGACGCTTGGCCTCATGTAATCTCGGCCTTAGACTTCGCCAAAGCACGCTACAAACATTATGCTGATCAAAAGCAGGACCCCTCTCCAAGATATGAGGTGGGGGATCTGGTTTATTTGTCCACCAAGTTCCTTAAGTGCCCCCAACCTTCCAAGAAGTTGGGGGCCAAATTCATTCGACCTTTTCGTATTGTTAGGATGGTAAATCCCATGGCCTTTGAACTGTCTTTACCTAAGTTATACCAACATGTGCATCTTGTGTTTCATTCCGGCCTCCTCAAGCCCGTGAACCCTCCAGACCAACACCATCTGGCACTGGAACCGGCGCCTCAACCGATCCTGGTGGACCAGGACCAGCATTTTGAAATCTCTGAAATCTTGGACTCTAGGCTTCATCGGGGAGGGTTACAGTATTTGGTGAAGTGGAAACACCTGCCTTTGGGCCATGCTGAGTGGGTTGCTTCTGAACATGTCAATGCCAAACGCTTATTGCGAAAGTTTCATGCCCGCTTTCCCGATAAGCCTGGCTGAGAGATGGGGGGGGTTGGTCTTCAGGGGGGCAGTATGTCAGGATCGTCCATGAATTCTGGGGTATAGAGTGGAATTCATGGAAGACCCTGACAGGTTTGGTTCTGTCTATCCTAGGCTTTGGAATGTCTGGGAACCGAGCCAGGCCCTTTGAGTCTCCATGGGAACGCAGGTCCTACCAGGAGCTCAAGGTCAGCCAGATGGTTCAGTGTCTTGCTATTTCTCTCCCCCTGCTTCTCTCCCCCCCTATGCTGCTTTCTCACGCTGGGTGTCCTTTTATCTTCATCACCGTTAGTTTGAACCTCAGTTGCAGATTTGCAAATGTTCCTTACACATGCTTCCATTCCAATAAAGAACTTTATTGAAGATATGTGAGTTTGTGTTCTGTGTACATCACAATTGGCATTTTGAGGGTTTTAAAATCTCGGCTCTGCCAGAGTCCAGCACTCAAACCACTTACACCACATTGACTTTTCAATCAGCTTTTGAATATTCTAGAATTCAGGCACCTGGGGATTTAGTTGTCCATGATCTTCAGGAATTGGAAAAGAGAGAAAATATGGACATGGCACAGCCTGAACAAGATGAAAATATCCACTTTAACAGCATAGTAAGTGAAAAGCTGCTATTTTTATGGACCTCTCACATTATCTCATAAATGGCTGTTTAATGTAAATCACTGTGGAATATGTAGGAATATCATCTGATTTCTTAAATTAAAAGGGATATACAGTTGTCCCTCCACATTCGCGAACTTGACATTCGCGGTTTTGGTTATTCGCGGTTTTGGGAGGGCCCCCCTGGCCCCCCCAAAACCACGACACGCGGCCTCCAGAGGCCCCGTGAAAGACCTGGAGGGAGAGGGGAGGCCTCCACGGATTGCCCTCCCCCCACCCTTCCAAGGCTCCGTGAAGGCCTGGGGAGGGTGGGTGGAGTCCGCGGGGGCCTTCACGGAGCCTTGGAAGGCTCCGTGAAGGCCCCGGGGAGGGAGGGGGGAGGCCTTCACGGAGCCTTGGAAGGCTCCGTGAAGGCCTGGGGAGGGTGGGGGGAGGCTGCGGAGGCCTTCAAGGAGCCTTGAAAGGCTCTGTGAAGGCCCCGGGGAGGGAGGGGGGAGGATGGGGGGAGGCCTTCACGGAGCCTTGGAAGGCTCCGTGAAGGCCTGGGGAGGGTGGGGGGAGGGTTGCAGAGGCCTTCACGGAGCCTTGGAAGGCTCCGTAAAGGCCTGGGGAGGGTGGGGGGAGGGCAATCAATATTCACGGTTTTTTGACATTCGCGGGGGTCCGTGGAACCTAACCCCCGCGAATGTCAAGGGACAACTGTAATCCATTGGGTGAGTCTCTTGTGGGGAAGAATAATGAACAAATCCCCTCATATTTTTTACTAGAATTTCAAGGGTGGGTGCCAAGATTTTACAGTTGGTTTATGGCTCAGAGTTAGAACCTGCATCAGCATATATGTCTCCTGCCCCCCAAAGCCTTTAGTAAGTAATATTTCACCATTCGTTAAAGATGGCATTCACTTTTTATTTATTTTGGACAATATTTCTGTGAATTTACAGGAGGCTAGGTTTGTGACCCTGGACAAATATTCCCCTAATTGAGGTGGCTGAGGTAATTCGATGGCCCTTGGCGAAGAGGGAAGATGTCGCTGCCCCTCTTATCCCAATTTCCATAGGAATGGGTCCCTCTGGGAGGCTGAGGTAAGCAGAAAGGGAGGCGGGCTGGAACGTTGGGGGCGATTGGTGATTGGCTGGGAGTTTGAGAGGCAGCAGTTTGAAAAATGACAGTTGGAGGGGGTCTGTGAGGCAGTTGAGACTGTGAGGGGGGACGGCAGAAGAGGTGGGGGGATTCTTTAGGGAAATAAATAAAGTCATTCTGTGTGTGGCTGTGGGCGGTGAGAGAAAGCAGCCATGGGTACGATTTGGATTGACTGGGCAGGGGGGAGTTTAAAGTGATAATGCCGCACCAATGGAGAAAGAACCCTTCAAATGCCATGCTTGTGTCCACAAACTAACCACAATCCTCTCAGTTCTCTTTCGGCTTAATCTCTTTCATTCTCTCTGTCATACACACACACACACACACACACACACACACTGCCATGACTCCCAAATGGCTGTATGATTTGTGGTAGTTATGGTTTAGATTCAGGGTCTGTGGACAGGAGGCCAAAATAAAGGGATTGCTCTGCAGTAATAGCAATGTGCAAAATGCGCAGCAGCTGCAACTTGTCTTAATGGTTTTACAACACCCATAAACTTTGCATTCCCTCTGGCCAAGATGGCAGCTGCAAGTTAATTACTCCTGTTTTTAAATCTGCTGCTGCCTGACTTTAAAAAAAAAAAAACCTACTTCCACAGTGCACATAAATGATTTTTCACCTTACAAAAAAAAAGATGTAAAACAAACCCCATTTTATCACCTTAGTGATCACTTGCTAAGGGGAAAACAACATGGCAGCAGTGGGCATTTCCCCTGTTAGCAAGCCTTACCCCCAGCTCATCTGGCCAATCAAGTTTGCGCTTCCTCTCATATGAGAAAGCAATTCATATTGAATGTTTTTCCCCACGAGTGGGAATGCACACTCCCCTTGCTTTTCCTGTGGAGTTTTTGCCAGTTTTGGCCCCCCTTCCTTCGCAATATGGCGAAACAACGTGGATTGATATTGGGACAGGCCGTCTTCTCCTTGCATTCTGCAAGGAGTATTTTTGCCATTTAGAAAATCCCTCGGACACCAGTGTTTCTGTGGCAGCAGAGTGATGGCGTACAACACATACCCAGCTCATGGTTTGTAATGGATGTGGACCCTTGCACCAGGCAGATGGGTTTTGGAATCCTTGTCAGTATCATGGACAAATAACAGCCTTCCAATGGCATAAAAAAGTGGCATTTTGTGTTCAGTTTTGTTGTGGTGGTGTGCCTTGAAGTCATTTCCAGCTTACAGTGACCCTAAGGGAAACCAATCACAGGCAAGATTTGTTCTGAAGAGGTTTGTATCATTTGCCTTTCTCTGAAGCTGAGAGAGTGTGACTTGCCCAAGGTCACCCAGTGGGTTCCTAGGGCTGAGCTGCGATTTGAACCCTAGGGGTCGTCTAAACGGTGAAAATACCTGTCATGGAATTCGCTGCGAATCCTACCTGTCTAAATGGGATCCAGCAGCCATCCACACTATTCGGAAGGTGGGGGGAGGCCAAAATGGCAAAAACAACGCACTAAAAGCCTTTACAGATTTCCTTGTACTCTTTTAAATACAACGAGGGGGTGTGCATTCCCGTTCGTTTGGACTATCGAACTACAGGAGATGTGATGGGAAGCACAAAGCTGATTGGGTTGGGCAAGAGCGGAGGCATGGCTTGCTAGCAGGGCAATTACCCACTTCCACCATGTTGAATTTTCGCTTTAGCGATTGCTCACTAAGGCGATAAAACAGGATCAATATTTTCTGTTTTGCTTTTCTATAAAATTGGAGAATTGCTCTATTGCGCCAGCATACCTTGGAGGACTTTAAAAAACACGGTGAAGAACTAACGCAACTAACTAACTTGCGTAAAGTAATTTACGTAAAGTAAATCACTAATAGCCGCCATCGGGAATGAGAGGCTTATGGGGGTCTTCCTAGGCCAGAAAAAACGCTTTGACTTGTCGCTGCTGCTGCGAGATGCCAGTACTATGAGATACTTTGGATTTTTCCTCCTCATGTAGATGGGCTCTTGGTCTCCAGAGTCGAAGCCCAATACTCAAACCACCACACCAGGCTGGCTCTTTGCTTTCTGTAGGTCCTGCTAGATAGCTGGGTTTTTGCCTTGCAGTTCAGGAATACAGAGGCATGCTGGGGACGGTCTGGAGGAGTCCGCCTTCCTGTCATTTCGAATACTGCTCTCAGGTTTGTTTGGATGGGAGACAGGCCATAGCTATGCAGTTCAGTTTCCTCTGCCTGTTTTGTTCTGCCACATATATATCCCTAAGGAGCCATCTTCCATTGCACCATTGGGATTACCATTATTTCTTATTCTGATTCATTGATAAGGGTGAAATTTAATGCAATAATACTCAAGGAACTGTACTGATTTAAAATTGCAGTGTAGCCATGCTAACCATAAAACAAAATCCAAAGCCACATTGTAGTGACGTATTTTGTTGTTGTTGTTTTGTGCAGCCTAGTTGGCTTTGACTTATGGCAACTCTCTGAATGAAAGCCCTCCAAAACACCCCATTATGAATAGCACAGCTCTCAGCTTCCAAACTCAGGGCCATGACGCCCGTGATTCAGTCTTTCTTGACTTCAAGAAATTTAAGATTAAGAATTGGCGAACATCGCAGTAAAATTAGAACAAAATATGTGGGGTGTCCTTTAGTGGATCATTTTTTGGAGAAAAACCATGATCCTGCATCATTTAGATTCTGTGTGATTGAACAGCTGCATTGGGGTTTGTTCCACAAAGATAAAGACTCTATACAGAGGTTACTGCATCAGAGAGAAGCCTATTGGATTTTCAGATTAAATTCTAGAAAACCAGGGGGATTGAATGATCAATTGGATTTTGTTAATTTTTTATAAATGAATCCTATTTAGATTGTGCATGAAGACAGTTCTTATGAATGAATAGAGCTGGGGGAGCGTCTTCTCTAGAGTAGATCCATCTCTGTCTTCCAGGGTTAAGAGATGAGAGGAATTGGGCTAAAGGTTAATTAGGGTAATAGCTTTAGGAATGAGTCATTTAGCCATTCAATAGAGGGGATACCCATAAAAACTTCAAACAGTTACCAGCCTTACTAGCAGCGGAATGGAAAAGAGCTGTGAAGGACACTCCATGAAAGTACATGGTAAGCATAGATGTTTCCCTTAGAACTAGCAGTGGTGATAGACAAAAATAATTATGTGTGTTAATATTTGTTATAGATAAATCCGCATTGAGAAAGTTCAACTACGAAACGATTTACTATAATTGGCTCTAGAGGTGAATCGTCTGCGGTATCAGCTTGCTGTAAATCACAAGTCTAAAAGCAAGCCATAAAACAGATTAAGGGAGTGCATCTACAATTCCGTCTGCCTTCATGACCTGGAGAATTTCTGTGTGACATATGGGTTCATGATACATTCCTCCCATTGAAGTTCTTTGTACATTAATTGGTGATAACAGCATTGTGAAGTTCCAGCATAAAGGCGTGGTGAAAACACACTGGTTGAATTCCACCAAGAGAAGATTCATCGCTGGTAGAGGTATTGGCAAGGACCCAGAGGAATTGGATTGGAAGTGTCGGGACTTATTATTGTGGATGTGGTTGTTTGCTTTATACAGATGTTTTGTGGAAGTGATTGTATGTAACATATATGTTCTGTAGATCATCATAAATATATATAGTACACAGATACTTAAAAGTTATACTGTTGCATCATTGTTGTAATACTTTACCTTTGAGAACTGCGCACACAATTCCTCTTATAGTTTTGGCTTACAGTGGTCTGTAACCCTGGTGCTGTTATTTTTGGGTTGGTGAACCATTTAGCCTTCTCTGTCAGTGAGCTCTGGTGCCACAACAAACTACAAACCTCAGGGTGCCATTTACACAATGAAAATATAGTGGAAAGAATTAGTGTCAAACCCTGGTTGTTTACACATACATCGTGACGGTCCCAAGCTTTTTTAAAAAAATATATTTTTTATTCAAGAAATCAACCTCCCAGTAGTCTTTAAACATCAAACTTATCACATACAAATTTTACTTTTTTTAAAAAAAATTAACATAAAAACATATATTGTAAATACATCCAATGCATAATGTATAATCCATATCTTTTTTCTTTATCTTCTTCTCTTTCTACTCCTATCTTTCAATTTTCCTTTCCTAAATCTTCCCATATCTTCCTTAATTCAACCAGAATTTCCAATAAGATGTATTATTTTAACCCTTGTTTCCCATTCCTTGTATATTTCCCATTCTCCTAATTGTTTTATTATAAACACTGTTAAATTTGACATTTTATAGAATCTTATAATTAAATTGAATATAATGTAATATGGTATATATTGATTATATATAGAACTCACGACGAACAAGTCTTGAAGAGAAACGACAACGCAGAAAGAATCACAACCCAAAAACATCACCCAAGGAGACCTTCTGCTGCACTTTTTGCAACCGGACTTGTTTATCTCGGATTGGCCTTTTTAGTCATCAGCGCGCTTGCAGAAGGCGCGGGATGAGTCCTTCCTGAATCTTCGTTTGCGAAGAAAAGCCAGAGATTTATATTATAGTGTATGTTTATTCTTTAAAGGTCAAATTTATCTAGATCTCTCCATTTCTTTTTCCAGAAAGTTTTTATCGGTTTCCATCCTTCTTTAACCTCGTCTATCATCTTCCCCTTTAGTGTGGTGGTAAGAATGTCCATATCCATCATATCTTGAAGTTTAATCATCCATTCCTCTAAGGTGGGGTTTTCCCTCTTTTTCCATTTTGCTGTATATATCAGCCTTGCAGCAGAAATCATATATAATATGATTTTCCAGTTTAATTTGGTAATTTTTTCTTTAATCTTATCTATCATATTTAATAGATAAATTTCAGGATCCATGGGGAAGACGGTCCCAAGCTTTTGGGAAGGGGGGGACACCTTTTATCTCTCAACTAGCGGGACTTTCTGTCCCGCAGTTTGTAACATTTTTTTTTAAAAGTCACGGGATGATTCGGAAAATCGGACGTGTAAACAGTCAGGGATAAGATATCTTGGTACTAGGCGATGACCGGAAATGGTGACCGGGGGTGGGCGCAGAGGAGGGCTCAGTCACCCGTTCAATAGATTCAGCCTCACCAGCTGAAAACAAAGGCTTCCCTTCCAGCTGCGCGAAGGTTTGTGTGTCTGTCTGTCTGTGCACTATGTCAGCCTATTCAATAGATTTTTACACTGCAAAGGCTTCGGCTTCAACCTGTTCCTCCCTTGCATGGTGTGTTTAAATTTTAACGGCAGTCACAATGCAAACCTGTGTGTTCCTGATCGCTCATTCAATCCCTCCGTGCCCCATCCCCTACGCTCGGCTTCCCAGCTGAGAGCATACTCGGCTTGGGGCTTGTGTGTGCGCGTGCACCGGGGCTCCACTCGGCTCTGCTGTTTTTGACTTCTCTCACTGTCCCCAGCACCAACCGAGGTGTGTCTTTAAAAATGGCTTCTGTGCCTGTACTGGCATTCTCCTTTTACATAGAGTTTAACATTTTGGGGCAGGTTTTTTTAAAAATCAAATTGTGCAGAGGGGGGTTCCCTTCGCACTCCTTCTCTTACCAATGCAGAAGTTTGAACAAACATTTGTGCCAGCCAATAGCATCGCTCAAGGTGGGAAACTCTAAAGGAAGTACGTCACTGAGGTTGTGAAAAAATGAGTAATAACCCTTGATTGACAGCAAAAAAAATAATAATCCCGGGACCATAAAGGCATGTAAATAAACAAACAAACAAACAGGATAGTATATAGTGGGAGAAGAGACATATCACGGGATGTGACACCCTGTAAACAATGATCCCGGGATCTCCCGGATATCCCAAAAAGAGACAAAAATTGTGTAAACAGTGAGGGACGAATACGGGATCAAGAAGTCCCGGGATGCCCGCAACAATAACTGCTGTCTAACTGGCACCCAGGATTCCATAGGAGGTAGCTATGATAGTTACAAAGGTATAAAATTGCATAATTTCTGCAGTGTGGCAGCAGCCTCAGTCAAGCCATCCCTGTCTGATGGCTTTTGGTTGGCTTAATAAGTGTATGATGCAACAATCCAAAAATAATGTCTCTATTAGACCAACTCAAAAGTGCAAAAAATATCACCCTAGCTTTCAAAGCCCACAAGCTTCTTCACCATAAAACCTTGACTTTAACGAGTCTCTACCTTTGATCCTGACTAAGGTTGCTTGAAACATTCCACAAATAATGTAGTTTGACACCAATTTTAAAGGACCGTTATTGTGGGCGGAGTTACCGCCAAAAATGTATCTATGCACATTCTGCCTAGCGATATTAGAAGGTTCCGTATGCACTGTGCAGGCGCAGGAATAAACCCAACTGTGTGAATTCACAGAAGACCACTCGAAGATCTATGGTTACAGGTAAGCAACCTGTCCATTTGTAGTTTGTTGTGGCACAAGGGCTCTCTGACACAGAAGGCAAAATATCTCAACAAAACTACAAACCCCAGAATTCCATCGCATTGAGCCATGGCAGTTAAAGTGGTATCAAACTGCATTATTTCTGCAGTATGTCAGCAGCCTATCTCTCCTAACCACTCAAACTCCTAAACCCTGCTCCAATGGAAAATGTGGAGTTTTCTTTAATGAACCTTAAGCTGTAGCTGTTTGGATTTTTTCTTCTCTCTTCCTTAGTAGAGTCTGCACCTTGATAGTGTGGGAGTGTGGTGGAGTCTCCTATTTTAAACAGAGGCTGGATGACCATCTCTGGGGTGTGCTTTGACTGTGTCTTCCTGCATGGCAGAATGGGGTTGGACTGGATGGCCCTTGGGGTCTCTTCCAGCTCTGTAATTCTATGATCTTATCAACATTACTTTTAAATCATTGGTATTTTTGACAAGAGGGGAAATATGCAGCAAAAGGGAGCTGAGTTTGGCTTCAGGGGATAAAGGCAGTCTTCTTGCTAAATACTCACTTTTTAATTATCATCAGATAGGTTGCAAACGTAGCTCTTTCTGTCCTATAAACGGGTGTTGTATTGCTTCAGCAAATATTGCTTCAAAAAGATCAGCTTGGCCTCAGCTGATCGTTCTTTGGATCCAGTCACTTGTCTCATCTAAGAAAGTGAGGCTGTTTTCTCCAGAGAGGAGAAACCAGACACAAACTGGGGCTGTTCAGATGTGCACTTCATTTTATTAAAATAATTGTGGATAAAACAAGGAATCAAGTCCATAATATGAAGACATAATATATCAAAAGTAAGAGGAAAATCAATGATTTCACAGAATATATCATATGAAGGCTATTTGACTTATAGGGCACATCTAGGATACAATGGCTCACCACCGGCGTATCCTACCTCCGGAGTTACCAGTTTCTCCCTCGGTACCTGCAGCAAACGGGCCAGAGTCCAAACAGAATGCCAGCCCATCCCTGAAGCAGCCATGACCGCCATTTTCTCATGTGGGAGCCAGGCAGGGGTCCTGCAACCTGTGACTGCAGACCCCCTGCCTGTGACCAGCCTCGGTGACATGCTGCACGAGAGGCAGTAGCAGCAGCGAGGAGCAGTGTTCTGGGATGGGCTCCCACAGACACATGGGGCCCAATCTGGCAGAAACTGATTAAACTGGGTATTTTCTTAAAACGTGGTAAAGAGCCTTATCCCAGCTTGTCCCCATTCCAGCCCCACATCTATCCTGGGGGTTGTTTGGACTCCCTTGGGGAAGACTGGGATAAATGCCCTGTGTTGTTTGGACTGCAGGGCTTTGGAAGGGGGCAAGCCGGGGTATAAGGCCAGTGTAGACAACTGTGTACAAATGTAGTATACACCCCATTAATTCAGCAAGGAGAAGAAAAAGGAGAGGACAGAATCTTGCCCTTCCCTGCAGCGTCAGGCAAAAGCAAACTGCTGTAGCCCCTCCTAGCTTGTACAGTGTTCCTCCTAGCTTGTACATTCTTCTTTATCAATAATTTTTGCCATCTTGGCCACTTCCTGATGGTGCTTGGCCAAACGTGTCCCCGTTTTTATCTGTGAATTGTTATGCGTCCTGTATAGACTATGTGGGGTGCTTTGAGTCAAAACATTGGGGGGGGGGGAGAAATAAAATCTGAGCAATGCTATGTGTGCACATGGTGTGGATGGAGTGCGCCTGTCCAGCGCCATGCAGGGAGCCAATGAGGGTCAAAGCAATGGGAAAGAGATTAGGAGGGAATCCACGCTTAGGCTTTACTCACAAGGGGGCTTGGCTTATGTCAAGCAGTCCTTGGCAACCTGGGCTGAGCTCAAAGAGAACAGGGGAGGGGGGATTCCTCCTTCCCATTAGCTGCAGAGCCAGTGAAGGAGCGATCATTTGCTTTTCATAGAATCATCATCACAGAATTGCAGAGTTGGAAGAGACCACGAGGGCCATCCACTTTTGTACAGTTATTCCAGTTTAGGCTTTACTCACAAGGAGGTGAGGAGCAGCCACGGGCTGTCCTGGGCCCTCTCCCCTGACTCCATGCTGACCCCCCTGCCTGACTTTCTAGAGGCCTTTACTGGCCCAGTGTTTTTGGAACCTGAATGAGTTGAGCCTGGAGCAAGGTCACCAACAGACTAGTAGGTAGAGGCTGGGGTTCAGGCAGCCACCCCAAAGCCTTTCAAGCAGCATATTTCCTGACTAAATACAGCATCCATTTATTACATTACAGAGCTAAATATGCAGCCTAATTACAGCAAAGTATTAATTAAAATGTGTGGTTGCAGATTCTTTCCCACCATCTGCTATCTTGCCCTTTTCCTGGCTGTGCATGTGCCTTCAAGTTGCCTGTTGATTTATGGTGACCCCATTTATTTCACAGGGTTTTCTTTGGCAAGGAAAACTCAGAGATGGTTTGGCCAGTTCCTTCCTCTGAAATAAGAACCTACAGCACCTGGCATTCATTGGCGGACACCCATCCAAGTACTAACCAGGGTTGACCCTACTTAACATCCAAGATCAGATTGGGATCTGGCACCTTTAGGGTATTTAAGCCCTCTGTGTATTTGTGTGCAACAGAGTATAGTGTCTAGATCAAGGGAAGGACAGGTTGCTTACCTGTAACCATAGATCTTCGAGTGGTCTTCTGTGAATTCACACAGGTGGGTTATTCCTGCACCTGTGCAGTGCATTCGGAACCTTCTGGAATTGCTAGGCAGAATGTGCATTGATACATTTTTGGTGGTAACTCTGCCTACCCTAACAGTCCCTTAAAAGGCGCTCCTGCCTAATTCCCCTCAGTTCCTTGAATGATGCCACAACCAGCAGCATTAAGAACATTAAGCATATATATATATATATATATATATATATATATATAGTATAGTAGGACATAGAGGGGAGGATGGGCGGGTCTGTGTGAATTCACAGAAGACCACTCCTGTCCATCTTCTTGTGGTCTCTGTGAATCACACAGCTGGGTAGACTAGCAAGCTGCATCCCCAGAGGAGGGTATGTCCTATACATACTGACACTAGGACTATACTGCACAGTCAAACAGCAATTGGATTTATTGACAGCACATTCTTAAGCATGAGTAAACTGACCAACTATATATACTTAGCATATCAAGGATATCAATCAAGTAAATTGGCAACAAATTTACACTCACTCATTGAATAGAAGACAAAAGCACAGCTTTTCCAAAGGCAGCCTCGTTCCTAGAACGAGTGTCAAGTCTATGGGAGATGAAAGTCAAAGGTGATGACCAAATTGCCACTCTGCAAATGTCCTCTAGAGGCACCCCAGAGAGGAAAGCTGTCTGAGGTGAAGACAGCCCTTGTCAAGTGCCCTCAAATCCATGGCAGCAACGGCTTCTTAGCCAGTTCATAGCAAATAGATATAGTCGATGTCACCCACTTTGACAAGCGTTGTGCAGAAATCGGTTCTCTGAGTCTCGAGTCGGCATAGGAGATAAACAGTCTAGGTGACTTCCTGAATGGAGCAGTTCTCTGGATGTAAAAGGAGAGCACCTTTTACATCCAGAGAACTGCAAACCTCATGACATCCATGAAACGGAGGGTGCGCTCAAATTTGTCCTTCAGATCCTGCATCAGAGCACGGAGGGTGATAGGTTGATTCAGGTGGAAGCTAGACACCACCTTCGGGAGGAAGGAGATGTCAGGACGCAGCACCACTTTGTGCTTGTGGAAAGCAGTGTACGGTGGGTCCAAGTGTAGGGCACACATTTCTCGATGCACTGAAGTAATAGCAATAAGGAAAGCAGTTTTCCAAGACAGGAGTCTCAAGTCAGTAGATGCCATGGGTTTGAAGAGATGTCGAACCAGTAGGGAAAGGACCAGTTCGAGGCTCCAGGTTGGGGTAGGCTCAAGCACCGGAGGATGCAGGTTGACGTAGCCTCTTAAAAACTTCTTGACTGTCGGGTCCATGAAAGGGGAATGTTGGTCCCTAGCCTGGAACTCAACAGAGACAGCTGCTAAGTAGCACCGGAATAACGAAACTGAAAGTCTTGTTGCAGACAGGTGAAGGAGGAATTCCAGGACTGTTGGGATGGAGTACGGGTCTGTGGACAGTCCCTGGTCAGCCAGGAAGGCTTCAAACTTCTTCCACTTGTAGTGATACGACCTACGTGTTGCAGGTCGTCGGGCAGTGCCGATGACAGCCTGTACCTCTGGAGGAAGGGATGGAGGGATCTGGCCCTTCGGAACCAAGGACAAATTCAAGGGTGTAATCTCCATGCTGTCAGCCGCAGAGCCTCCAAATCTGGGTGTCTGACCATCCCGTCCTGAATGGTGAGAAGGTTGGGACGGTTCAGAAGGTGGATGAACCGATGCCTGGTCAGATGTAGGAGGGTTGCAAACCAAGGTTGATGGGGCCACCATGGAGTGATGAGGATGGCATCTGCTCGATCCCGACGTAGTTTGGTGATCACTCTTGTCAACAGTGGGAACAGAGGAAAGAGGTAGAGAAGAGGTCCCGTCCAGCAGAAGAGGAACGTGTCGCCTCTCAAGCACGGAGAGCAACCCCTGGAACAGAAGTGGTGACACTGCTTGTTCTCTGGTGATGCAAAGAGGTCTACCTGAGGAGTTCCCCACTGCCAGAACAGGTCTGCTGCCACCGACCTTTGCAACATCCACTCGTGGATGGAGATGCTAGAACGGCTGAGTCCATCTGCAAGAATGTTCTCCTCCCCCAGTAAGTGGATAGATTGGAGGTGAATGTTCCTGAGTACGCACCAATCCCAGATGTCCAATGTGAGCTGAAGAAGCTGGGGGGATCTCGTTCCTCCTCGCTTGTTCAAATAGTACATAACCGATGTATTGTCTGTCACCATCAGAATGGTCTTGCCTGTCACCAAAGTCTCGAAGGCCTGTAGCGCTTTCTGGACACCGAGGAGCTCTAAGACGTTGATATGCGGCGTCTGTTCATTGGCATCCCAAGTCCCTTGAATCTCGTAGGATTTGAGATGGGTTCCCCAGCCGAGCATAGAGGCGTCCGTCGTCAGAGAGGTGTCTGGTTGAGGTGGGTCAAAGGTCATCCCTGACATGACATTTTCTGGGACTAACCACCATTCCAGCGAACGTTGGATTGCGCGTGACATCGTGAGTAGTTTCTTTGAGGAGTTGTGCAGAGGGTCGAACACCTACAGAAATCAATGCTGAAGCGGGCAGAACCGGAGTCTGGCAATACAGGTCACATAGGTAGTAGCTGCCATGTGACCAAGAAGCACTTGAACTGCATGGGCTGAGAGTCTTCGGGACCAGCGGCAGGCATGGATCAAAGAACAAAGGGTGTCGAATAGGTCCCGAGGGAGGTAGGCTGCTGCAGTCAACAAATCCAGCCAAGCCCCGGTGAATTGGATAGACTGGGATAGTTGAAGTTGTGACTTCTCCATGTTGACAAGTCCCAGGCTGTGTAACACATCTAGGGTGAGACCGATGTCCAGTTTCGAGCTGACATCGAGAGTTGGCTACAATCAGCCAGTCGTTGATGTAGGGGAAGACCACTACTCTGCGCTGATGCAGAAAGGCCACTACAACTGCCATGCACTTCGTGAAAACTCTCGGAGCAGTCAAGATTCCAAATGGCAGGACCTGGAACTGGAATGCCTCGGTCCCAATCTGAAACGGCAGGAACCGTCTTGGGGAAGGATGAATCCCGATGTGGAAGTAAGTGTCCTTGAGGTCTATGGATGCAAACCAATCTCCCTGTTGAAGGAGCAGGATGATGGAAGCCAGGGTAATTATCCTGAACTTCTTTGGTGCAATATACCAGTTCACTCCACGAAGGTCGAGAATGACTAGGAAGTACCTGGCGAAGAAACAAAGGTGATGAAGTTCGGAGTCCACAGGTTCGATGGCCCCCTTCTGCAGCAACGTCTGCACTTCCTCGAGAAGGGGAGGGGAGGGCGATGTTGGTTGAACCCGACCTGTCAAAGGCAGTGAGTCGAATTCAATCCAATAGCCTTTCTGGATAATGTGAAGTACCCAGCGGTCTGATGTTATTGAAGACCAGGCTTCTTGGAACCTCGACAGGCGATCTTCAAACATTAGAGTCTAGAGAGAAAGAGAAAAGAGTGAGGAAGTGGAGATTCAGAATTTTCTCCTGGTTTGGTCCTTGGACCTCTGCTTAGCAGGGGGTCGGTACCGAGATGTCAATCCTTGGCTCCTCACCGATGAGGCTGAAGAGCGGGGCGGCAGGTAGCAGGAGCGTCTATAGGACTGACCAGTGAAGCCTCTTATAAACTGATGGCCAGGGGTAGAGGCCTGCCAGTTGGTACAGCTCCTGGAGTGATACACAGAAGATGAGGAAGTAGCCATACCGTACTTTCTGGCGGTAGTCCTCATCTTCTGCGTGAATTCTAATTTCTCGTCTGTGGAGCGATTGAACAGGCCCGACTCATCAAACGGCATATCTTCGATGGTGGTCGATGCTTGTGGAGTAAGGCCCGAGGACTGGAGCCACACATGACAATGCAGGGCAATGGATCCAGCTATCATTTTGGCAGCACAATCTGCAACATGTTGGGCAGAGTTCATTTGTTGTCCGGCCAACAGCTGTGCCTCCAACTGGATTGCCTCAGCTAACCTTCGTCTCTCATCTGGCAGATCCTGAATGAGGGGCATCATCCTCTCCCAGAGAACCTGTTGATACGCCCCCATACAGGTGGAATAATTAGCAATATGGAAGCTCAGATCTGTGGCTGAATAATTTTTTTTGCCAGTTATGTCTAACTTCTGTCCCTCTGGGTCAGGTGGTGTCGATTGTGGGCGCTGCTGCCTTCGGCTCTGGGAGGCCTCAACTACCACTGAATTGGGACGAGGATGAGCCTCCAGCCATGCGATGTGTTTACCTCCAACCCTATACAGTCTGGCAATCTTCTTCGATGTTGACTGGATCAAAGAAGGATTCTCCCATGAGCTCTGAGTTAGTTTTAACTGAGAAGGTAGGACTGGGAGACTGGCGGTAGGAGGTGCCTTAGACTGTATAAGATGGAATATCAGATCCATCGGTTCCAACTCCTTTTCCACAACCTTGAGGTCCAGAGTGTGGGACATACGGACCACTTGTTCAGAAAAGGCATGGACATCATCCGTTGGTGAAGCAGAATCCTCATTCACTAAATCAGGTTGTGGTGACGGCAGATAAGGTAAGTATGGATCCCATGAATCCGATGAAGTGGAGGTTGAAATCTGAGGGTGATGGACTCCAGCCTCCTCCTGGTTAGGCCGCTCCTGAAAAAACCTTCCCTAGACCCTCTGGACATGAACAACTATAGGCCGGTTTCTATGTTACCATTCTCGATCAAAGTGATCAAGAGGGCAGTTGCTCTTCAACTCCTAGTGGTCTCGGATGAAACCCCAGAGAGGAAGCTAGCAGAAGTGGATACAGCTCTGACGGAGTGCCCTTGAATCAAGGAGGCAGAGGCTTTTGAGGCAGTTCATAATGGAGGGAGATGGTCAATACCACCCACTTTGACAGGCACTGTGGAGAAACAGGGGGGTCCAACTTAAAGTTTGCATAGGACACAACCAGATTCGGCGACTTTTGAAATGGAGCTGTCCACTGTACATAGAAGGCAAGGGCTCTCCAAGCATCCAGGGAGTGGAGAGTCCATTCAAGTCATTCTTTGGATCCTGCATTAGAGCAGGGAGAACGAAGGATTGGTAGATGTGGAAACTGGAGACCACCTTCGGGAGAAAGGACATGTCCAGTTTCAGAAACTGTGTGCTTGTGGAATGTCAAGTATGGAGCATCAACGCAAGGCACAAAGCCCACCGGCTCGATGGGTGGACATGATAGCTATGAGGAAGGCTGTTTTCCATGACAGGAGTGTCAGATCCATTGTCACCAAGGGTTCGAAGGTGTGTCTCGTGAGTTGAGAGAGGACTAGTTTGAGATTCCTAGCTGGGGTAGGCTCAACCACCAGTGGATGAAGGTTGACGTAGTGCTTCAGGAATTTCCAAACCAATGGGTCTTGGAACAGAGAAGGTCGACCCCATGCTTGGAACTCAATGGAGGGAGCCGCCAGATATCACTTTGGGGACAAGAAGGATAATCCTGAATCTGAAAGATGCAGTAAGAATTGGAGGACAGTGGTCACCGAGGAGGAAGCAGCAGTGAGGCCACAGCCTAAGAAAAGGGATTTGAAGCGTTTCCACTTGTAGGAATAGGATCAACGTGTAGAAGGGCAGAGAGGGGCGTCAAGGACTACCTGTATGTTGGGCGGTAGCGGTAGATGCATGGAACGCCTCAGATCCAAAGACAGATTCAGAGCAGTACCCTCCAAGCCATCAGACGAAGCATCTCGAGGTCCGGATGTCTGACATTGCCGTTCTGGATGGTCAATAGATGCAGACGGCTTGGAAGGTGCAGAAAGCACCAATGGTCCAGGCAAAGGAGGGGTGAGAACCACGGTTGCCAAGGCAACCATGGAGTGAGGAGGATCGCGTCCTATTGGTGCCGACTCAGCTTGGCCACCACTCGTGTTCATAATGGGCCTGCGGAGTACCCCATTGCTGAAACTGTTCTTGTGCCACCTATTGATGTGGCATCCATTCGTGCACGGATGAATTTGGATGGTTCAGTCCATCAGCAAGACTATTCCCCTCTCCCGGAAGATGAATGGAATGGAGAAGTATACCCTTCTGAATGCAGCAGTCCCAAATTACGAGGGTAAGCGACAGAAGAGAAGGAGACCTCGTCCCTCATTGCTTGTTGAGGTAGTACGTCACGGATGTATTATCCGTGACAAGCAGAACCGTCTTGGCTGATACCATCTTCTCGAAGGCCTGAGGCACCTTCTGAACAGCCAGGAGATCAAGGATATCGATATGTAGCTCCCATTTGTCAGCAGTCCACGAGCCCTGGAGCACGTATGTCTTGAGCTGGGCTCCCCATCTGAGTGAGGATACATCCGTGGTGACTGAGACTTGCAGTTGGGAGTTGAACAGCATGCCTGACAGGACGTTGTTCGGGTCCAACCACCAATCCAGGGAATGTTGAATTGCTCGCGGTAAGTTGAGGAGTTTGTGAGGGCAGTCCCACACTGGGTCGAAGATGCTCAGGAACCACGACTGAAGCAGTAGGAACCGTAACCTTGCAAACTGAGTGACTGCCATGTTTCCAAGTAGGGTTTGAATCAAACGAGCAGAGATCCTCCGGGATCTGCAGCATTGGTGGATGAGGTTGCAGAGAGTATCGAAACAATCTGCAGGCAGGTAAGCCACAGCGGTGTTTGAATTCAAGGTGGCCCCGATGAACTGGAGAGACTGGCTGCGTTCAAGATGTGATTTCTCCAGATTGACAATCAGGCCCAGGGCATCCATTAAGTCCAATGTCAGCTTGATGTCATCTAGGAGTTGCCAACAGGACTCTGCCACAGGAGCCAGTTGTCGATGTAGGGGAAGATGACCCCCCCCCCCATTGACACAGGAAAGCTGCCCCAACCATCATGCATTTTGTAAATACCCTTGGTGCTGTGGATAGTCCAAAGGGCAGGACACAAAACTGGAAGGCCTCGTCCCCGACCATGAAGATGAGGAACCATCTGTGGGTCGGGTGGATTCCGATATGAAAGTACGCGTCCTTGAGATTGATGGAGGCAAATCAGTCGCCTTGCTTAAGAAGAGGCAGGATCGAACTCAGGGTAACCATCCTGAACCTCTTTAGATGATGAATTTGTTCAAACCCAATCCAGTAACCATCCTGGACAATGCAAAGCACCCATCGGTCCCATGTTATCTTGGACCAGGTGTCTCGGAATGCAGACAAGTGGTTTCTGAACAGATGGTTCTTAGGAAAAGGAATGAGTGGATTGAGAGTGAGGGCAGTTTAAAATCTCCTTCTGCCCTGTCCTTTTAGCACTTTGCTTTGTCAGTAGCTGGTACCAGGAGGTGGAAGCCTGGCTCCCCACCTAAAAGGCGGACAAAGCGAGTTGCTGGTGCCATGAGCACCTGGAGGATTGCGGAATGTATCTCCTCTGAAAGGACTGGGTGTAAGAGGAGGAGTGCCACCCAGATCGACCCCTTGATCATTACGCAGATGAAGACGACGGCATACCATACTTCTGTGTGTGGTGGTCCTCACCTTCTGCGTTAATTCAAGCGTGCCATCTGTTGAGCTGTTGAAGAGGCTGGAATGCTCAAATGGCATATCCTCGATGGTCAAGGAAGCCCGCAGAGCAAGGCCAGATGAACAGAACCATGCATGCCGCAAAGTTCCACAGAACTGGCCACCATTTTCGCTGCAAGCCATTGCTCAGAAGCCTCTACCACCACCGAATTTGAGTAACGGCGTTCTCTGATTCAGCCGATACAATCCCCCGACACATGATAGTGCCGATCTATCCTCTTTGAGGTTGATGGAATGGATGATGGATTTTCCCACGAGCCTTGAACGAGCTTCAATAGTGAAGGTAGCACTGGTATGACAGCAGTTTGAGTTGATCCTACAATAGACTGGATCCACAGGCTCAGACTCCCTCTTGGTGATCTTCAAGTCCAAGGCGTGGGTCATCTGGACCATCTGCTCTGAAAATGCTCGAACATCGTCCATCGCGGATGAGGAGTCATCGTCGATAAAATCCGGTGGTGGAGAGGGAGCTCTCGGTATGTACGATACAGAAGAGTCCGACAATACCAAAGAGGATGACAAAGGTGAGGGGCTACAGCCCTGAGGCGAAGGGCTATGCCAACCTTGGTGCAGAGAAGTCATGAATGCTCGATGTCCAAGACTCAATGTGACAGAGTCGAAGATGGAGCCTTCCCTGTTGCCTCCTGTGATGTAGTTTGGACGTTGACCATAACTGCGTCTGTACTCAAGGAGCTTTGACCAGGAGCAAAGGGGATCGAGCCTGAACCACAGGGGAGGAAGCCCTTACCCCTTCAGAGATCTCTCATTCTCTGGTTTGAACAATCACCAAGGAAGAGTAGGAGACACCTCATGTGATGGATCGCGGACAGTGGTGACATCTCCGGTTTCTGTAGGAGGAACCGGTACTGACATCTGGTTCGGATCCAAAACAGCCATAGTGGCAGTAGCCGGCCGTTGTTGCTCCTCAGGCTTCTGTGCCAAAGTAGCCACTGCGGTGGACAAAGGGCGCTCTGTGCTGTAGTGGCAGCAGCCGGCTGTTGAGCTCCTCGGTCTCCTGAGCCAAAGTAGCCACTGCAGTGGACAAAGGGCGCTCTGTGCCGTAGTGGCAGCAGCCGGCTGTTGAGCTCCTCGGTCTCCTGTGCCAAAGTAGCCACTGCAGTGGACAAAGGGCACTCTGTGCCGTAGTGGCAGCAGCCGGCTTTTGTTGCTCCTCGGGCTCCTGTGCCAAAGTAGCCACTGCAGTGGACAAGGGACGCACTGTTAGTCTCGGAGAAGAGAGTTTGGTCTTCTTTTTCCTCTTCTTAGTCCTGGCCCGGAGGAGGCAGAGGAATCACGGTCTTGACTGGACCCAGATGGTCCCGAGTCGAGGTCGAAGGTTTTGAAGAGCCATGGCCTTTACTCGATCCCAAAGTGGTAGTATGCTTATGGGACTGATGCACGGCCTCTGGATCTGACGCCACCGATTGATGACAGGACGGACTCAAGGGCCCATGCGTTCTGTTCGCCGATGGACTGGCCGACAGAGAGCAACATCTCTTCTGTGGCGGCAGAACCCCAACCTGAGTGCCTGGGGTAGAAGCAGAGGGTGGGAACAGCACCTTCTCATAGAAAAGGGACTTCAGCCTCAAACAGCAATATTTACACGCCTGAGGGGTGAAGTTCTGACAATGTATACAAGCATCCACATAGTGGGCTTCACCTAGGCAGATGAGGCACTCTGAGCGCTCATCAGAGGCAGGAAGCTTCGCCTGACAAACAGAGCACAGTTTGAAGGTGGCAGAGTCGAGGCCATAATCACAGAAACAGGGAAAAGATGAAAGAAGAGTCAAACCAGTCCGACATCATACCGAGTCAGAGTCCGAATCCGAATCCAAGGGCAAATGAGAGAGAGAAGCCGAAAAACAGTCCAAGAGACAAAAGGGCCAGAAACCACAAGAAGAATCAAAAGGAAAAGCCAAAAAAACAAAATCAATAAGCAGTCCGAGTCAATCCGTGAGGTAAAATAGAAAGCGAAAAAAGTTCTAGTGAACAAAGGGTCCCTATGTGCTGCTCGCACAGCGGATAAAAAGGAAATGAGTGGAATTAGGTGAGAGTGCCTTAGAGAGACTGTTGGGGTGGGCGGAGTTACTGCCAAAATGTATCAAAAACTATTCTGCCTAGCGATTCCAGAAGGTTCCGAGTGCTCTGTGCAGGCACAGGAATTACCCACTATGTGTATTCACAGAGACCACGAAGAAGATCCTTCATAGATAGCGGCCGGGGGGGGGGGGAGAGGCTTCCAAGTATCCATTTTCTACCCCAATAAATCTGGATCCTGGCAACAGAAGGAAGTGAACTCAGTCTGGGTTATTCCAGGAGGAAGACACAGTGGCAGGTGTTCTGGGCAAGAATCTGATAACTCCGCACACCCTAATTAATATTCCCTGGTAATTATGTGGCATATCAAGTTCTCTACTGTAATTAATGGCTGCTGCACTTAATCAGCAAATGCGAGTTGAAAGGAACAGTTTCACCTTTAGGGGCTGCTGCCCGGTTCCCAGCGTCCTCCACCTGGTAGTCACTTGATGGCCTTGGTCCAGGCTCCTCTTGTTCAGGATGGTGCCAGAAACAGGGCTGAGCAAAGGCTTCTGGGACAGTCAACTGGGAGGCTCAACATGAACTCAAGGGAGAGAGAACAAGACAAGCCATGCCGACTACTCTTGGTCTCCCTTGTGAGTAAAGCCCACCAGGGAATTCTCCTGAAGGCTCCATACTAGAAATTTGGGCTCATGCCAGGCTTGTTGTCTGTGGCTTCAGGGCCTGGAATTGCATGAGCCTGGAATTGTGTGCATATGTGCCTTCAAGTTGCCTGTTGACGACCCCATTAATTTCATAGGGTTTTCTTTGGCAAGGAATACTCAGAGGTAGCTTTGCCAGTTCCTTCCTCTGAAACAGAGCCTACAGCACTTGGGATACCTAGGCAGTCCTTCTGGGCTTGGGCAAAGTTCTTCTTTTGGGACTGTCACTCCCAGAATCCGCCAGCGAGCTATGTTGGATGGGAAATTCTGGGATTGATAGTCCAAAAAAGCATGTTTTCCCATGCTTTGGAAGTTCCAGCATTCATAGGATTTGAAGTCAAAGGCTTTCATGGCCGACATCCATAGATTTTCCGTGGGGTTTTTTTTCCGGGCTGTGAGGCCGTGTTTGAAATAGTTTCTTTCTGACGTTTCACCTGCATCTGTGGCTGGCATCTTCAGAGAATGGTTGGGTAGGAGTGTGTGTACAGTTTATATACTGTGAAGCCATATTGGGGAGTATATGTAAATTTGTGTATTTGAATGGTTCTTTTCTGAGTGTAGATATGCAAGGAGGATAGTGTTTGTTTGGCTAATGGTTGGTTGATGGCCCATTATCTGCTGGAAATCTCCCTTTCCCTGGTTGGAATTCCTTTGTAAGTGTTGAGTTTAGATTCTATTGTTTTTCAAAACTGGGAGCCAGATTTTGTTTACTTTTAGGGTTTCTTTTTTCCTGTTGAAGATGCCCAGGTGTTTGTGGAGTAGTGTTATGCCTCGATAGTTTGAGCAATCGGATTTTGCTCCTTTTTTCTTCTACAGTGTGATGATGACTGCATCTCGGAGATCTGATGGCAGTTCCCCTTTTTTCCAGCAATTCACAAGGAGTTCGTGGAATTTATCGTGGAGTACATGACCTCCGTGTTTCCAAACTTCAGGTGGGATTCCCTCAATCCCAGCTGCCTTGCCATTTTTCATCTGCTGTATGGCCTTAAGGGTCTCTTCCAAAGTGGGAGCTATGTCCAATTCATTTTTCATCGCTTTTTGTATCATATGTGGGATAGCTGAGCCTTGGACTACTTGGTTAGCACTAAAGAGACTTTGAAAATGTTCAGCCCATCGATTCAGGATGGAGGCTTTATCAGTAATTAATGTTTGACCATCTGTACTGTATAAGAAGCTTTGGACCTGATAGGTAGGTCCGAACACTGCTTTAAGAGCTTCATAAAATCCTCTAAGATTACCCAGATCTGCACAGTGTTGTGTCTTTTCTGCTATATTGATCCACCACTTGTTCTGCATGTCTCGGAGTTTTTGTTGAAGTTTACTACATGTGAGGTGGAAAGCTGATTTTCTTACTTTGCATGTTGGCTGGGCGAGGTATGTCTGGTGAGTAGTTCTCTTCTTTGCCAACAGCTCCTGGATCTCTTCGTTGTTTTCATCAAACCAGTCTTGATTTTTCTTGTGAGAGAACCCAAGGGATTCTTCTGCAGACTGCAGGATACTGTTTTTGATATGTTGCCAAAGGACTGTAAGAGAAGGATCTGTAGGATGGTCTTCATGTTTTGTTTGTAGGTTTGCCTGGAAGTTGTCTCTTATGGTAGCTTGTTGAAGCTTGTTGACTTGGAGTCTCCTCTTTAAGATGCCACCCCTCTTAGGTTTGAACTTAAGATGAAGGTTTAGTTTACATCTTACGAGGCAATGATCTGTTTGGCATTCTGCACTTGGCATCACTCGAGTATGACGGACATCACAAATGTTTCTCTGGTGGACTAGAACATAGTCAATGAGGTGCCAATGTTTGGATCGGGGATGCATCCAGGTTCTCTTCAAGCTATCTTTCTGCTGAAAGATAGTGTTTGTAATAGTCAGCTGTTGTTCTGCACAGAACTCTAGGAAGAAGCGTCCGTTATCATTGCAGTTTCCAACACCATGCTTGCCTAAGACACCTTTCCAGGCTTCGGAGTTCTTTCCTACTCTGGCATTGAAGTTACCAAGGATAATAATTTTATCTTCTACAGGGACTTTTTGTATGAGTTGGCGTAGGTCTGTGTAGAATTAGTCTTTCTCTACGGGGTCGGCTTACATAGTTGGGGCATATATACTAAAGAGAACAACATGTGGGAGGCGTAAGGAAATAATGCAATCAGAGTATCCTGTTGGCAAGGTTTCGAGTTTGGAGGCAATGGAGTTTTTAATCATAAAGCCTACTCCTGAAAGATGTTTTTCGGTTTTCAGTTTGCCAGACCAGTAAAGTGTGTAGCCAGCGCCGTGTTCTTTAAGGCTGCCTTCCTCATGGAAGACAAACTTCACTAAGAGCAGTGATGTCAATATTAAGTCGTGATAGTTCATCGGGTATTAGAGCAGAACGGTGCTCAGGCTGTCCACTATCTGCAGAGTCTCGCATGGTTCTGATGTTCCAGCATGCAAGCGTCACTTTATTTACACCTTTGGAGGCCGGTGTGTGCCTTTGTTTCTTTGCCTTGGTTTGACTGCATCAGAAGATGCCCGTTGGCTGTGGCTAGCCAACCAGGTAAATGGGGATGAGCTTTTGTTAGGCCACCTTTTCTAGGCCCCACTCCATATGGAGCAAGCAGTGCTCTCCTTTAAAAAGGCTGCTTGGTCATTCAGGATGCTGCCGAACAAGACTGTCATCTCCCGGGTCAGCCTCAAGCGACCAAAGTCCTGAACTGCCTGCATGCAGGGTTGGGTCTGCGGCTTTTAGTGCATCTTTACACCTGCCGGTTTCGTCCCTCACCTATCACTACAGGGCTTTTTTTGGAACTGGATTTGTCCTTCGAGCCTGTGCAATTGATTTTTCTGGTGGAGCTCAGCGTGCACAGAACTGGCCTTACCCTTTAAACCAAAGTTTCATCTGCTGGCCTTGCAAGCATGGACAGTAGCAGCGAGGTCCTTGTGTCATAGGTTTGATTAGAGTTTCCTTTTCTTAGATGGTTGACCTTACAGGATTGGACGAGTACCATCTGCCCAGGTTTGGGATTAGAGTTTTCCTTCTCCTAGGATGGTTGCCATAAGGCTAGAGAGCCCATCCTGTCCTTTCACGCTCTTTGTCAGACCCTTCAGTTTTGACCTGTCTGGCATGGGAGGCCCTACCGGTGGCTATTATGCCACCACCAGCATAGGTCAAAACACCATCAGGGTACACAAGCCCTTCTCCCACAACAAGGGGGCGTCAATGGAGCAGACACAAGATTGTATTGCATTATAATTTCCCCACATTCCCCTTCTCAATTAAGGTGGATCTCATGAACAATCTACATTTCTTCTCGTAGTCTCAGGAAATTGTCCTTAGGAAGGGGTTTAGTTAAAATATCAGCTATCATTTCTTCTGAACTGCAGTACTCCAGCGGAACAAGTTGACACTGGCACATCTCTCTCACCTTGTGAAAGCAATATCTATGTTCTTCTTCAGAGGCTTGTCACTCTGAGAAATTTTGATACAGCTTTGATTGTCTTGCATCAGAATGGTTGGCTTGGGTTCTTTTATCCCAAGATTTAGAAGCAAATTCTGTAGCCATTTGATTTCATCACAGGCTGTTTTCACTGAGACGCACTTGGACCTGTGGAAGTATCTGCTATTGTACTCTGCTTCCAATTTGTCCAACTTACTACTCCACCACTGTAAAAGATGATGTTTCAACTGGTTGATTTTCTCTCCACTGGATCGGATCCCCAATCTGCATCTGCATAGGCAATCAATTGTGGCTGGTCACATGCTGGCAGCATCAGTTTGAAGTCAGCAGTTGATTTTAGATATCTTGAAATTCTTTTCACTGCAACAAAATCTCAGAGAGTAGGAAAGTTAACCATTCTACATAAGATGCCAACAGCATTTGCAATATCAGGTCTGGTGAAATTAGCTATGTACAGAAGTTTTCCAATTGCAGTTCTGTACTTTTCACTGTCTCTTAAGGGTTCAGATGCCTCATTGTTCTTTAAGAAACATATTTCCATTGGAGTTTGAGCATCCTTTACATCTTTTAAGCCAAGACAGTCCAGAAGATCTATAATCTTTTGTTTTTGATTAAGAAAGAAGCTTCCATCATGGTTTCTTTCAATTAGGACTCCAAGACAGTGTGAGATGTCTCCCAAACTTTTAATATCTATTTCTTTCAGGAGATTTAGGAGTATCTCTTCACTATCTGCTTTGTCTTGACTGCACAGAATCAAATCATCAACATAACTTGCAATGTAATCCATTTATTGTTTCTGAATCTTTTGTAAACACATTGGTCAACAGTGCCTGGAGTAAATCCTTCTTTGATAAGGAGCTGATTTGACTTTTCGTGCCATTTCTTGGCTGCTTGTTTTAATCCATACAAGCTTTTCTCAAGTTTACACACTAGATGCTCCTTTCCAGGAACTTGGAATCCTGAAGGCTGAAGGCATGTACAGTTCCTCATCTAGATCTCCATTAGAAATGCTGTTTTCACATCTAGATGTTGTACATGAATTTTCTTGGAAGCTGCAACAGCCAATAAGGTTTTAATAGTTGTGTGTGTGACTACTGGGGAGAAAGTTTCATGAAAATCTTCTCCAAATTGCTGATTGTAACCTTTCGCTACAAGTCTGGCTTTATATCTTTCAATCTCTCCTTCTGCATTTTGCTTTGTTGTAAAGACCCATCTGTAGCCATTTGCCTTCTTGCCTTTTGGCAATTCTGTCAAAGTCTAAGTTTTATGTTTATATAAAGATTCAGTTTCCTCCATTGCTGCTTTCACTCATTTCTCAGAATCAGACTTTGGCCGTCCTTTGATCTTCTGCCAGTCAGAGGGGTCCAGAAGACTTTCCCCTGTGGCTAGATAAGAGAATCTCAAAGGAGGCACTCCCCTGTTACCCCTCGCAGACTGTCTCACCTGGACTTGAGTTCCTGGCTCTGCCTGTGGTGCGCCGTCCGGTCCTCCGTCCTCTGGTAAATCCTGGGCTGAGGGAGCCCCTTCTGGATGTGAAGCACTTGCAGGAGGGTGAAACAGCTGCACACACTGTGGCTGCTGGTGGGAATCAGGATCTTCTTCTACTGCAAACACATCTGAACAGAATTCTTTGTTTGGATTAGAATTAAATTGAGGTCTTTCATCAACATAAACAGTACTTGTTATTTTCATTGTGCGCCCATCAGGGTTTAGGATTTTGTAAGCACCTTTGGCATAACCAATAAAAACTCCCTCTTCACTTCTACTGTTCAGTTTGTCTCTTTTCTATTTGGGAATGTATGTATAAGCTTTAGATCCAAAAACCCTGAGATGGTTCAGTCTGGATTTCACACCATGCCACAATTCAAATGGAGTAACATTTCTAGACCTGGTTGGAAGTCTATTGTGTAAGTATGTGGCTGTGAGAATTGCCTCAGACCAATAAGCTTTAGACATGTTAGCTTCTAAAAGCATTGCAACTGCCATTTCTTTTAAGGTTCAGTTCAGCCTCTCTGATAAGCCATTTTGTTGAGGACTATAACTTCTGATAGTCTGGTTTCTTTTTTTGTATAATTTCTTTTTGTTCGTTTATAATAAAAAAATACATAACAATTCCATTTTGTGGTTGACAGTCTCCACAAAATGACAAGTAACAATAATATTTTCAACGTATATGGTGATAAGAAAAAATAAATAACTACAACAACACAAACAAACAAGGATAAATATTAAAAGGAAAAATTATGCTGTTATATATGTCTGGTATGCAGTTTCTTAATATATGATTCAATTTGGTTGTGATAGTCTGGCTTCTAATGCCATGTTCCTTTAAGAACTCATCAGATTGAGTATTGACAAATTCAGAACCATTATCCGTTCTCAGATTTTGAATTTTATATTTAAATTTATTAGTGACGTAATTAAAGTACTCTTTGAACTTTTCAAAAGCTTGACTTTTCTCCCTTAGGCAGTAGAATGGGTGTACCTGCTGAAATCATCTCTGAGAGTCATGAAATAGAGGTTTCCACCCACTGATTTCTGATTAAATGGCCCACAGAGATCAGAATGTATTAATTCAAGAGGTTTAGTAGATTGTCTTTCTGTGAGAGGCTTGTGTGTAGGTGCAGTAGACCTTACTTTAATGCATTCCACACACATTTCATTCACACAACAGTTCTTGAACTGAAAATCTCTTGATAGCTCTTTTTAAGCCAATAGCCAATAGCCTTGTGGCTGAAGAGCAGGATATAAATAAATAAATAAATAAATAAATAAATAAATATTTCTTTATGCATTCAACATTTCGATAAGCAAATCTTTTATGCCATAAATTTATGCAGTCTTTGTGTTTACACTGAGTGGCAACATTGGCATTTGAATCACTGATCTCCATGTGATAAAGGCCATCATCCTTTAGAGTGCCTTTAAAAATCAAATGTTTGCCATGAAGACCATAACATGAATTCTTTTAAAAAATTACTCTGTTGCCTTTTAATGTGCTCATTTTTACAGAGTAGAGGGAGCTCTTTAGGTTGGGGGTGTAAGGAGCGTCCATAATTTTCAATATCTCTGTCCTAGCTCCCAATCTCATTGACAAACACACAGTTCCCATTCCTTGCACTATAACAGAATCTCCATTGGCAAGAAACACAGGGAAATTAACTTCTTCATTAAAATCTTGGAAATATTCCCTTTTATTGATAGTGATTACAAGCTCCAGAGTCTATGAGTAGTCAGTTTTTATATTCATTTCCAGAAGCTTGCATTATTTTTCCATATGCCAATCCAATGTTAAATTTATGCTTAGGATTGCCTTTGTTTGAGCAGTCTCTATCTCTCTGGCCTTTGTCAGTATCTGGCCTTTGAGCAGTTCTCCCTTGCTGTGACAATGACTGCTTTCCCTTTGAAGTTTTAACTTACCCTCCATTTGGCTCAGAAGAGAAGGAGGAGGGGTTGGAGTGGGTAGCATTCCATTTAAAATGCGGCTTGTCTTTTTCAGCTAAGTTAACTTGCTGCTTAAAATTAGAATTTCTGGATTCAAACTTGTCATTTTGCATCAAATTTTGTCTATGTTGAAATTCTCTTATCTGAATATAGGCTTCTGGTAGAGTTAAATCATTCTTTAATTACAAGGTATTTATTATGGGATTGTAAAACTTTGGTAAGATTACCAGGAAGATCCCAACTTGCATAACTTTTGGAATTTCCTCTCCAGGAGATGTAATTCTGCTAATGTAGCTCTAAAATCATTAATGTGCTCATTCAAAAATTTAGGATTCAATAGCTTCATATTAACCAACTTTATCATTAATGCAACTTTACTTCCCATAGATAGAACATCACAGAGATTTTTCAGAGTGTCCCAAGCAGCTTTTGCTGTTCTCTTATCTTTAATTTCAGAAACTAGTGCATCAACCACAGCCAAAATTATAAAAGCCAAAACATTTTGATCATCCTTATCAAAATCAGTCTGTGCTCTCCCTTGAGCCAGTCTCTGATCATGTAAAATATGAATAAGACCCATAGCTTTGAGATATGTTTCAAAAGAAAAATACCACTTTTTATAATTTGGGCCATTCAGTTTCTCTAAGCTTAGGATAGAGCTGAGACCAGGAGCAGACGATTCAGCCATAATTGCTTGTGTCTCCAGCCGAGCTGAGAGAGACGAAGGGGTAGCTGAGTGATCAGGTAAAACCAATACTTTGCAAAACAAAATACATTGAGCTTTTAGTAGTGTTCAACTGGGCCAATAACCCTCATTTGTTGGCCGTATGAGTCTAAAATTAAATTTTTTTTCAAGGATTCCAGGGATCTAGCCTTTTTAAAAATAAAAATATCTTCTTTAAAAGTAAAAAAAAACCAAAAAAAAAAAACTTGTCTTTCAAAGTAAGCAGAGTAAAGGCATCAGAATGCAGACACACCTCAATTAACATTTAAATGTGTGGTCTAATCACCCAGTCAATTAGACTCATCAAACAATAAAGATGTCAGTTTAAAAATGCCTATCAAAAGTTTACTGAAGGTATATCAATCTTAATCTACATATTAAAACAAATTTAAAGGTCCTTAACTAACTAAGAGAATTTAGGGTAGGAAAAACTCACCCAGCCTTAAGCAATGAGGGCTGCATGGTGAAGGGTGAAAAAGCAAGACTCTAAGAAAAGAGAAGAAGATGGCTACAGCCACATGGAGACAAACTTAAAAGAAAACTTAAACAAAGTGTAATAAAATATTTAAATTAGGTCATGTGATGAATGACCCATTGCTCCAGTTGGCTGAAATTGCCTAGGGAAAGAAGAAGGGGGAGTGGAAAAACTCATGCGTGAAGGGGAATTCCTAAACTGAACTTAACATGGAATACACAAGATTGTATTGCATTATAATTTCCCCACACTAAGCTGCTCCTCATAGGGCACCATGGCTTCCAGTCCTCCCACCATTTTGATCGCCTTCCTCTGGACACGTTCCAGCTTCTCAATATCCTCCCTGAATGGTGGTGCCCAGAACTGGACACAGTATTCCAGGTGAGGTCTGACCAAAGCAGAAGGGAGTGGCACTGTTATGTCCCTTGATCTAATGATGAGTCAATTTGTTACTCAGTTTTGTTACCTACCCTGACACCCCCAGCCCCATATCTACAGTAACATCTATAGTAATAATTGGTAATATTTAATAATTTGGTCAACGTGTGGCCTTACATGCAGTGTGGCCATTAATAAAAACCTGGGAAATTACTCATCTAGGAAACCCAAAGACAAGCACAACAGGGACCCTTTGTGGCTATGGGTGCTGTGGGTGCCTTGGGTTTCTAAATGGCACTAAAACCTCATTCTGCTTGTGTGTGTGTGTGTTTGCCTATCAATAATTATTAAGGTAAAGAGGGGCCCATTTATTTATAAAGGGGCAGGTTTGCAGTAGGAACAATGTCACACCGTTCCTGCAACCTGGCTAAGAGAGGAGCATATCTTTCCTCTGAAGTATTTCTTACCTCTTGAAAATAATTTAGCAGCAATTTATTTTTTAAAAAAATGCAGGGGAGGGGATCTGGTATATAGCTTTCCCAGACACTAGGATAAACATACCCCCCCCCCAAAACAAACCATTGCAGGTGGGGCAAATTCCTTAAACCAGTCCTGGATCCTGCTGTTGAGCCAGGGTTATCCATCTGATACATGTTGTGGTTGCTGTGTGCCTTCCTGTCACTTGACACTTAGGGCGGCCCTAAGGCCATAAAATGGGGTTTCTTGGCAAGATTTGTTCTGAGGGGCTTTGTCTTTGCAAAGATAACACAATAGGAAGAAGGAGGGGATAATGGGATTAAAAACAGAAGCAGAAAACAGGACCAAAGGGGAGAAAAGGAGGAGCTGGAGCAAATCCCCCCATATCGGTGGGGGATATGTTCCTTGAAGAGCCCTTCAACTTTGTTGTATGTACCACAGTCAAGCCAGGTTGTCCTGCCAAGCCATCTGATATCAGCAGGCCTGGCCATTCCTGCTCTGGGGAGGAGATGAGAGAGGAAGGAGAAGCTGCAATTAATTGACTTTGGAGCATCTGCTGAGAGAGAGCCCTCCTTCCTCTTCCTCAACCTTCACCATCATTAGAAGGCCTGTGAGATCAGCCGGTGCAGGTTCAAGGGATGGGTTTGGCCTTCAGGGGATACAGGCTCTTCCCCGCACCCAGGTGATGGAGCTCTGTGTCAGTCCTCCTGCCCAAACCAATTCCCCAGGAAGGCAACCGGGCCAGCCGTGATTTTGGCTAATGGAAGGCAGCAAGAGATACTCCCCGAGCCTGAAGGAAGAAAGTCTGAAGCTGCACCAGCTATTTGCTGAAGCCTCTTAGGAGGCACCCAGAGGCAGTGGTGATGGGCCTTGCACCTGCTGCCTTTTTCCTTCAAGGTTCGAGGAGTTCCTCTTTCTCCCTCCTTTATTTAATTAATACTCCCTGGTAATTACGTGGCATATTAAGTTCTCTACTGTAACAAATGCCTGCTGCATTTCATAAGCAAATGTGAGTGGAAAGGAGCAGTTTCGCCTTTAGGGGCTGCCCGGTTCCCAGCCTCCTCCACCTGGTAGTCACTGGATGGCCTTGGTCCAGGCTCCTCTTGTTCAGGATGGTGCCAGAAACAGGGCTGAGCAAAGGCTTCTGGGACAGTCAACTGGGAGGCTCAACATGAACTCAAGGGAGAGGGAACAAGACAAGCCATGCCAAGTACTCTTGGTCTCCCTTGTGAGTAAAGCCCAACCAGGGAATTGTCCTGAAGGCTCCACACAAAGAGACCTGGGATCATGCCAGGCTTTTGGTCTGTGGCTTCAGGAGCCTGGAATTGTGTGCGTATGTGCCTTCAAGTTGCCTGTAGAATTGGATGACCCCATTAATTTCATAGGGTTTTCTTTGGCAAGGAATACTCAGAGGTGGCTTTGCCAGTTCCTTCCACTGAAACAAAGCCTTAAGCACCTGGGATACCTAGGCAGTCCTTCTGGGCTTGGGCAAGGTTCTTCTTTCTGGACTATCACTCCCAGAATCCCCCAGGCAGCTATGATGGCTGGGAAACTCTGGGACTGACAGTCCAAAAAGGCATCTTTCCCCATGCTTTGGAAGTTCCAGCCTCCAGCATTTAGGGAAAAGGGACCAAGGTCAAATCTTGTGTGGATATGTGTGTGTGTACCTTCAAGTTGCCTGTCAACTTATGATGACCCCCTGAATTTCATAGGGTTTTCTTCTGCAAGAAATAGTCAGAGGTGGCTTTGCCAGTCCCTTCTTCTGAAATAGAGCCTACAGCACCAGGGATTCATTGGTAGTTTCCCATCCAGGTAGGTCTATCTATCTACCACAGACCTTTCCTACCCACGGTGTCGAAGGCTTTGGTGAGGTCAACAAATGTTACATAGAGACCCTTGTTCTGCTCCCTATATTTTTCTTGCAGTTGTCTAAGGGCAAATACATTATCTGTAGTACTCCTATTGGCTCTGAAGCCACATTGGCTTTCAGGAAGAAGTTCTTCTGCAACAGCAGGAACTAATCTGTTCAGGAGTATCCTTGCAAGGATTTTTCCAGCAATAGAGAGCAGAAACAGTACTTCCACTGAAACAGAGCCTACAGCACCTGTGATACCTAGGCAGTCCTTCTGGGCTTGGGCAAAGTTCTTCTTTTTGGACTATCACTCCCAGAATCCCCCAGCCAGCTATGATGGCTTGGAAGTTCTGGGACTGACAGTCCCAGTGAGAGGTGGCTTTGCCAGTTCCTTCTTCTGAAATAGAGCCTATAGCATCTGGGATTCATTGGTAGTTTCCCATCCAGGTAGGTCTATCTATACCAGCAAAATTTGCCAGTCACACATGATTAGATTTGTAAGATCCCAAATACTCCCAGGCTCTGGACCACCCATAATCCCCCCTTTCAAAAGTATCTGGATCCTGCTCCCAAATTGTTTAAAATGCCCCCAAATTATTGCCAAAATTCAGCTGTTTCAAACCTCCTGACCATCCAGAACCCCTCTTCTTTCAAAAATTGGCAGAAAATCATAGAATCATAGAATTGCAGAGTTGGAAGAGACCACGAGGGCCATCCAGTCCAACCCCCTGCCATGCAGGAAATCACGATCAAAGCATCCCCGACAGATGGCCATCCAGCCTCTGTTTAAAGACCTCCAAGGAAGGAGACCCCACCACGTTCCGAGGGAGTGCATTCCACTGCCGAACAGCTCTTACTGTCAAAAAGTTCCTCCTAATGGTGAGGTGGAATCTCTGTTCCTGGAGCTTGCATCCATTGCTCCATGTTCCAATCTCTGGAGCAGCAGAAAACAAGCTTGCTCCATCCTCAACGTGACACCCCTTCAAATACTTAAGCAGGGCTATCATATCACCTCTTAACTGTCTTTTTTCCAGGGTAAACATACCCAGCTCCCTAAGTCTCTCTTCATAAGTCATGGTTTCCAGACCTTTCACCATTTTAGTCGCCCTCCTCTGGACACGCTCCAATTTATCAATATCCTTTTTGAATTGTGGTGCCCAGAACTGGACACAGTATTCTAGGTGAGGTCTGACCAAGGCAGAATAGAGCGGCACTATTACTTCCCTTGATCTGGACACTATACTTCTATTGATGCAGCCCAAAATCGCATTGGCCTTTTTAGCTGTCGCATCACACTGTTGACTCATGTTCAACTTGTGGTCTACTAGGACTCCTAGATCCCTTTCACACGTAGTCTCATTCAGCCAGGTCTCCCCCATCCTATATCTATGCATTTCATTTTTTCACCCTAAGTGCAGTACTTTACATTTCTCCCTATTGAATTTCATTTTGTTAGCTTTGGCCCAGCTCTCCAGTTTATCCAGGTCATCTTGAATTTTGATCCTGTCCTCTAGGGTATTAGCTACTCCTCCTAATTTGGTTTCATCTGCAAATTTGATAAGTATGCCCCTAATTCCCCCATCCAGTCGTTGATAAATATGTTGAATAGCACTGGGCCCAGGACAGAACCCTGTGGCACCCCACTGGTCACATCTTTCCAAGACGAAGAGGAACCACTTCTGAGCACCCTTTGGGTTTGGCCAGTCAACCAATTACAAATCCATTGAACTGTTAACTTGTCTAGCCCACATTTTACAAGCTTGTTTGCAAGAATGTCATGGGGAACCTTGTCAAAGGACTTACTGAAATCAAGGTATGCGATGTCCACAGCGTTCCCTTCATCTACCAAGCTGGTAACTTTATCAAAAAAAGAGATCAGATTAGTCTGGCATGACTTGTTACTCTGAAACCCATGTTGACTTTTTGTGATTATGGCATTGTCTTCTAAATGTTCACAGACTCTGTTTAATGATCTGCTCTAGAAACTTCCCTGGTATTGATGTCAGACTAACTGGACGATAATGGTTGGGATCCTCTTTTTTCCCTTTTTTGAAGATGGGGACAACATTTGCCCTCCTCCAGTCTGCTGGGACTTCTCCTGTTCTCCAGGAGTTCTCAAATATTATTGCCAATGGCTCTGAGATTACATTTGCCAGCTCTTTTAATACTCTTGGATGTAGTTCATCTGGTCCTGGAGATTTAAATTCATTTAGATTAAGAAGGTATTCCTGTACTACCTCTTTGCTTATTCTGTGCTGGATTTACCCTGTTGTGTCTTCTGTACTTTTATCCTCAGGTTGGTCCCCCTTTACCTTTTCTGAAAACACTGAGGTGAAGGTGTTGAGTAATTCTGCCTTTTCTCTGTCCCCTGTTAGCATTTTGCCATCTTCTCCACGTAGTGGCCCTACCATTTCCTTCTTCCTCCTTTTGCTGCGGACATACCCAAAAAAACCCTTTTTATTGTTCTTAACCTCTCTAGCAAGCCTGAGCTCATTCTGTGCTTTAGCTTTTCTGACTTTACTCCTACATGTGTTCGCTATCTGTTTGAATTCTTCTTTGGTGATTTCCCCCTTTTTCCATTTCTTATACATGTTCTGTTTAAAACTTATCTCTGTTGATATTTCTTTAGTCATCCATCCTGGTTTCTTGAGACGCCTCCCATTTTTCTTCCTTAATGGTACTGTTTGAAATTGTGCCTTCAGTATCTCCCTTTTGAGAAAGTCCCATCCATCTTGAGGTCTCTTCTCTTTTAGTATTCCTGACCATGGGATCATCCCCAGTATTTCCCTGAGTTTATTGAAATCAGCTCTCCTAAAGGGGGAGACTGATTTTTTAAAAATCATACATGACTTTTTAAAAATCTTTCTGAGCCAGGATGGGGTGAAACTACTTTGGAAAAAAAAGTTCTCAGATTTAGAAATGGAGTTGACTTCCATGCCATTTTAGGCATGGTGAAGGTTTGGGAGGGACCATTCAGTAGGGTCCATGAACCGCAAACATATCCTTTATAAAGTCGTAGAATCATAGAATCAGAATTGGACGGGATCTCCTGGAACATCGATGGAGGATGGCCCAGGGCCTGCGTGACAGGCAAAGCGTGGCAGCAGAACCAGGGGGCAGGTGATAAGGGCTATGAGCCCAGCTGTGGCAAGGGAAAGAGGGAGAAGCTAGGAGGGAAAAGAAGCAAAGGCTACCAGCTCCAACTGGCCCAGTCTTCCTACAAATGCATGGGTTACAAGAGTGGCTGGTTAGGGTGTTTCTCAAAGACAAGGTGCCCTGGAAAACTGCCTGCCCTCCACAGCAGCCGAAAAAATCCTCCTCTCCCCATCTGCCACACGATGGCAGCCCTTCAGATTTTTGAAAATGATGATCCTATCACGTCTCCTCCTGGCTAAATATACTCAAGGTTCTTCTTTTTGGACTATCACTCCCAGAATCCCCAAGCCAGCTACGATGGCTGGGAAATTCTGGGACTGACAGTCCAAAAAGGCATCTTTCCTCATGCTTTGGAAGGTCCAGCCTGCAGCATTTAGGGAAAAGGGACCAAGGTCAAATCTTGTGTGGATATGTGTGTGTGTACCTTCAAGTTGCCTGTCGACTTATGGTGACCCCATGAATTTCATAGGGTTTTCTTCAGCAAGAAATACTCAGAGGTGGCTTTGCCAGTTCCTTCTTCTGAAATAGGGCCTACAGAACCTGGGATTCATTGGTGGTTTCCCATCCAAGTAGGTCTAGCAAAAATTGCCAGTCACACATGACTAGATTGGTGAACTATAGAGTTAGAAAATGCCCAGCCTCTTTTTGAGGACATCCAGAGAAGAAGACCCCACCACATCTCTTGGCTATTGATTCCATTGCCAAACCATTCTTACTTTCAAGAGGTTCCTTCTAATGTTCAATCAAACCCTACCCTCAGCTTTCTCAGTTGCTCCTCATGGGCTTTGTCACGCATGTTCTATACATACTTCCAAAGAGTCGACATGCTTCTTGAACAGAGGTGCCCAGAAATCCATAAAATCATAGAACCATAGATTTAGAAAGGTCCCAGCCTCTTTTTCCTCTCCATTGACGCCCCCTTGTCGTGGGAGAGAGGCTTGCGTACCCTAATGATGTTTTGAGCTATGCTGGCGGTGGCATAATAGCCACCAGTAGGGTCTTCCATGCCAGACAGATAAAAACTGAAGGGTCTGACAAAGAGCGTCAAAGGGCAGGATGGGCTCTCTAGCCTTGTGGCAACTGTCCTAGGAGAAGGAAAACTCTAATCCCAAACCCGGGCAGATGGTGCTCGTCCAACCCTGTAACGTCAACCATCTAAGAGAAGGAAACTCTAATCAAACCTACGACACAAGGACCTCGCTGCTACGTTTATACTTGCAAGGCCACGGCAGATGAACCTTTGGTGTAAAGGGTGAGACCGGTTCTGTGCACGCTACCCTCCACCAGAAAAATCCATTGCACAGGCTCGAAGGACAAATCCAGTTCCAAAAAAGCCCTATTGCAATAGGCGAGGGATGAAACGGCAGGTGTAAAGATGCACTGGAAGCCGCAGACCCAGCCCTGCATGCAGGCGGTTCAGGACTTTGGTCACTCAAGGCTCACCCGGGAGATGACAGTCTTGTTCGGCAGCATTCTGAACAACCAAGCAGCCTTTTTTAAGGAGAGCACTGCTTGCTCCATATGGAGAGGGGCCTAGAAAATGTGGCCTAACGAAAGCTCACCCCCATCTACCTGGTTGGCTAGCCACTGCCAACGGGCATCTTCTGATGCAGTCAAACCAAGGCAAAGAAACAAAGGCACACACCGGCCTCCAAAGGTGTAAATAAACTGACACTTGCATGCTGGAACATCAGAACCATGTGAGACTCTGAAGATAGTGGATGGCCTGAGCGTTGTTCTAATAGCCCATGAACTATCACGACTTAATATTCACATTGCTACTCTTAGTGAAGTTTGTCTCCATGAGGAAGGCAACCTTAAAGAACACGGCACCGATTACACACTTTACTGGTCTGGCAAACTGAAAACCGAAAAACATCTTTCAGGGTTAGGCTTCATGATTAAAAACTCCATTGCCTCCAAACTCGAAACCTTGCACTCTGATCGCATTATTTCCTTATGCCTCCCACGTGTTGTTCTCTTTAATATATATGCCCCAAATATACTAGCCGACCCGGTAGAAAAAATTGTACACAGACCTAGGTCAACTCATACAAAAAGTCCCTGTAGAAGATAAAATTATTATCCTTGGTGACTTCAATGCCAGAGTAGGAAAAACTCCTAAGTCTAGAAGGTGTCTTAGGCAAACATGGTGTTGGAAATTGCAATGTTAACGTAAGCCTCCTGCTAGAGTTCTGTGCAGAACAACAGCTGACTATTACAAACACTATCTTTCAGCAGAAAGACAGCTTGAAGACAACCTGGATGCATCTCCGATCCAAACATTGGCACCTCATTGACTATGTTCTAGTCCGCCAGAGAATCTTTCACGATGTCCGTCATACCCGAGTAATGCCCAGTGCAGAATGCCAAACAGATCATTGCCTCGTAAGATGTAAACTAAACCTTCATCTTAAGTTCAAACCTAAGAGGGGTGGCATCTTAAAGAGGAGACTCCAAGTCAACAGTCTTCAACAAGCTACCATAAGAGACAACTTCCAGGCAAATCTGCAAACAAAACTTGAAGACCATCCTACAGATCCTTCTCCTACGGTACTTTGGCAACATATCAGAAACAGTATCCTCCTGTCTGTAGAAGAATCCCTTGGGTTCTCTCACAAGAAAAATCAAGACTGGTTTGATGAAAACAACGAAGAGATTCAAGCGCTGTTGGCAAACAAGAACTGCTCACCAGGCATACCTTGCCCAGCCAACTTGCCATGTAAGAAAATCAGCTTTTCACCTCACATGTAGTAAACTTCAACAAAACTCCGAGACATGCAGAACAAGTGGTGGATCAATATAGCAGAAAAGACACAACGCTGTGCAGATCTGGGTAATCTTAGAGGATTTTATGAAGCTCTTAAAGCAGTGTTTGGAACTACTTATCAGGTCCAAAGCTTCTTATACAGTACAGATGGTTAAACATTAATTACTGATAAAGCCTCCATCCTGAATCGATGGGCTGAACATTTTCAAAGTCTCTTTAGTGCCAACCGAGGAGACGAAGGCTCAGCTATCCAACATATGATACAAAAAGCGATGAAAAATGAATTGGACATAGCTCCCACTTTGGAAGAGGCCCTTAAGGCCATACAGCAGATGAAAAACGGCAAGGCAGCTGGGATTGATGGAATCCCACCTGAAGTTTGGAAATATAGTGGTCATGTACTCCATGATAAATTCCACAAACTCCTTGTGAATGGCTGGGGAAAAGGGGAACTGCCATCAGATCTCCGAGATGCAGTCATCATCACCCTGTACAAGAAAAAAGGAGCAAAATCCGATTGCTCAAACTATCGAGGCATAACACTGCTCTCTATTGCAGGAAAAATCCTTGCAAGGATACTCCTGAACAGATTAGTACCTGCCATTGCAGAAGAACTTCTTCCTGAAAGCCAATGTGGCTTCAGAGCCCATAGGAATACTACAGATATGGTATTTGCCCTTAGACAACTGCAAGAAAAATGTAGGGAGCAGAACAAGGGTCTCTATGTAACATTTGTTGACCTCACCAAAGCCTTCAACACTGTGAGTAGAAAAGGTCTGTGGCAGATCCTGGAAAGACTAGGATGTCCCCCCAAATTCCTTAAAATGATTATCTTGCTACACGAGGGCCAGCATGGTCAAGTCAGATATGGCGATTCGCTTTCAGAGCCCTTTCTAATAAAGTTGGAGCAAGGTTGTGTTCTTGCTCCAACTTTATTTAAAATCTTCTTCAGCATGATGCTCCAAAGGGCTACCACAGAGCTTGAAGAAGATGGCATCTATATACGTTACCGAACTGATGGTAGCTTGTTTAACTTAAGCCGTCTGAGGGCTCACACTAAGACTCTAAACTATCTAGTCTGTGAGCTGCTCTTTGCTGATGCTGCTGCCCTTGTTGCCACACAGAAGCAGCTCTGCAGTGCCTAACATCCTGCTTCGCAACAGCTGCAGAGCTGTTTGGGCTGGAAGTGAACCTGAAGAAAACAGAAGTTCTTTACCAGCCTGCACCACAGGACGAACACCACCATCCCCACATTGCCGTCGGCAACTCTGTGCTTAAGTCTGTTCAGCAGTTCACCTACCTGGGAAGCATCATCTCCTCAGATGCCAAGATTGACAAAGAGTTCGATCACAGATTAGCAAAGGCATATAGCGCATATGGAAGACTTTACAAAAGGGTCCGGAGTAATAAACACCTGAGGCGAAGGACAAAAATCAGTGTGTATAGAGCCATTGTAGTCTATTCTCCTTTATGGATCTGAAACATGGGTCACCTATCACCACCACTTACGACTCCTCGAACGCTTACGACTCCTCGAGCAAGCAGGGATCACCAGGATTGAGGCCATTATATTGAGAACACAGCTGCACTGGGCAGGGCACATTTCTAGGATAGAGGACTGTCCCCTCCCCAAAATAGTACTCTACAGTGAACTCACCATGGGTCAGCGTAAGAGAGGCGCTCCAAAAAAGCAATACAAGGACTCCCTGAAACAACATCTCAGGCTCGGCCAAATTGATCACCAACAATGGTCCACCCTGGCCTCACATCGGGAGGCATGGAGACGCACTATCCACAACGCTGCAGCCTTATTTGAGAACTCACGACGAACAAGTCTTGAAGAGAAACGACAACGCAGAAAGAATCACAACCCAGAAACATCACCCAAGGAGACCTTCTGCTGTGATTTCTGCAACTGGACTTTTTTATCTCGGATTGGCTTTTTTAGTCATCAGCGTGCTTGCAGAAAGTGTGGCATGAGTCCTTCCTGAATCTTCATTTGCGAAGAAAATCAATTGGAGAGCCTCTTTTTGAGGACATCCAGAGAAGACCGCACCACTTCTCTCGGCTATTGGCTCCATTGCCAAACCATTCATACTGTCAAGAGGTTCCCTCTAATGTTCAATCGAACCCTACCCTCCTGCAACTTAAACCATCAGTCCTAGTTCTGCCCTCTGAGGCAGCAGAGAACAAGCCTACCCCTCTTCCTTGTGGCAGCCTTCAGGTATTTAAAGCGTGTAATCCAGTTGCTCCTCAATCTTTTCTTCACCAAGCTGAAATGCCCAGCTCCTTCAACCTCTCCTCATTTGTTTTCTTCTTCATGAGAAACCTGACCAAAACAGAATAGAGTGACGTTATGACTTCTCTTCATCTGGACACTGTCAGCCAGTTGAGGCAGCGTAGGTCTTAGTATGTTTTTGCTGCCACAACACAGTATTGATTTGTGTTTTCTGTGTAAGTCTGTGATGACACCTAGGACCTTAGATCCTGCTGTTGAGCCAGTGTTATCCATCTGATATATGTGGTGGTTGCGGTGTGCCTTCCAGTCACTTGCCACTTAGGGCGGTCCTAAGGACATAAAATGGGGTTTCTTGGCAAGATTTGTTCTCAGAGGCTTTGCCTTTGCCCTCCTCTCAGGCAGAGAGTGAGAAAGACTTGCCCAAGGTCACCCAGTGGGTTTCCATGTCTGAGTGGGGATTTGGACCCTGGTCTCCAATGCTCAAGTCACTACACCACAGCTGGCCCTCTCATCTGAGCTCTGTACAGCTGAGCATTCCTCCCTCTGCAGAATGCAGCACTTCTCTCAGCTGAAACCTGTGGTCTTAGTTTGGGTCTAGACGCCAATCTCTTGAGGTCACCTTGAATCCTCAATCCTCTCTTCCAAGGACTAAGCTACCCTTCCCACTTTGGTCTAGGTGAAAATCTGAAGAGCCTGCCCTCCAGTCTCCCTCCAATTAACTTAGAGAAAGGTGGGTTCTGGAGAGTGCAGGGGGACCTCCTCTCCCTCTGCTTCTAGGAGGAATCCTTCAGGGCTCTCCCTCTCCATGTGGGGTTCAGGCAGGGAGGAAGAGATCCAGCATCCTGCTTGAGTTGGGAGAAGGGGAGCCCCGGGGAAGGGAGGCTGGAGAATCTGCTGAGAAGGGACTTTGCTTTTACTCATTAACTTTCCACCCCCCACCCGTGCTTAGAAGGCACAATTAGCTCTCCAAATTCCCAGAAAGTGGTGCCTGAGTGCATCAACCAATCTGGGTTCAAAGGAAGAATTGGGGCGCTCCCAGGCTGCCAGGGGATGATGCCTTCTGCCAGTCCTCCCACCTGAGGCTCCCTGAGGCTCCTTAGCTCCCCGTCCCTGTTTGGACTCCTGGCCAGGGCTTCTTGGGAGTTGCCCCGAGGCGGCAGAAAGAGGAGGATGCTGGGCATTGGGGCGCCAAGGGAGGGATGGGGGCGGGGGCCCCATCTGGCCACCCCAATATAAGTCAGGGCTGCTCCCCGTTTGGCTCCGTAGGCATCGCGGACTCTCAGTAGCCAGGATGGGTTTCTGGGCGCAAAGCAAACTCAGACTGGCCAGGTAAGGCAGCCTTCCCGCCGGATCGGGTCTGGGTCTGGGGGGATTGGGACCCCTTCCCTCCTTCCCTCCCTCCCTCCTTGATGGCTGCTTTTCTTTCCCCCTCCCTCCCTCCTGGCAGGCTTTCCCAGGGTTTGGGGGGCTTCTTGGTGGGTCAGTACCGGGACCAGGCAGAAGTGGCCCCCACTCTGCTGCGGGCAGCCCAAACTCTGGGGCACCTGGCCAATACCCTCTCCTCGGGAGGAAGCCTCCAATGGGCCAACAGCCAACTCTTGGAGCTCTGTGCGAAGGTGAGTCTGCCTCCCTCCCTCCCTCCTGGGCAAGGTGCCGGGGTGGGGGGCTGCTCTTCCCCTGCCAATTGGGCCCCTTCCTCTTCCTCCTCCCCCCTGACATCCCCCTCTCTCTGCAGGAGATCCAGAAACTACCGGAGACCCAAGCCAACGTGATAGGCAACTGCTACAACTGCTGGCAGCTCCACCAACTCCTCCGTTTCCACTGCTGGCTCTGTCTCAAACTGATACAGGATGCCAGTGATGACCTCGGGATCATTGAGGTCTTCCCGGACCGCCACTTTGGTGTTATTGCCCCGGGCAACCTATGACTCACCCTCAGGCTCTAAGGGTCCCCCTCAGGTGGGGAGGGTCTGCCCCTCCCCCCTCCCCCAGTCCCACCCCAAACCCCAGCACCCCAAGCACAAAGAATAAAACTGGCTGCCTTGGAACCCAACACCAGCCTCCAGGCATCTCTTTGGGCTGGGGGGATGCAGGAACTCTCTCTCCCTATGTGTGTGTGTGTGTGTGTGTGTGTGTGCACTCATGGGGGGTGGAAGCTCCCCTTCCTCACCCATGGCCTCCAACAACAGGCCTTCAAATGATCAGAGCAGAAGGTGGAGGGGGGCTCCCATCATCAGATCCCTCCTTTTTTAGAAAGCCAGGCACAAAAAAGGGCCAACCACATGGGGGGGGGACGACACACTTTCTCCCCTCACTCCCCCACCCCAGGTCTATCAGTAGAAGCCATGGTGGCAGACAATGGGAGCTGCAATGAAACAAACACTGGATGGACACACATTTCTCCTCACTGTCTTGAAGGCATTTCTCTGATCTTGGTTGAGAGAAGTTTGCAGATGACACCAAATCTGGAAGGGTAGCTAATACCCCAGAGGACAAGACTGGAATTCAAATTAACTTTAACAGATTAGAAAGCTGGGTCAAAACTAACAGCATGAATTTCAACAGGGAGAAATGTAGGATACTACACTTGGGCAGAACTCTCAAGGGGCTGTTCAAGGTGCATTGTTTCACATTGATCTGGGAACAGCCCCTTGAATAGCCATCGAAGGGAGAGGACCCCAGCCAGGGGAGTCCTGAATCGTGCTTTTGTAACAATGTAGTTTTAAAATATTTTAAAGTAGCTTTAGTTTATTTTGATGGTGTTTCATGTACCTGCCATGAAAAAAAAGCTCTCCAACTGTGAGTAAAGATGTTTTTGTACTAAAAAACTAACTTTTGAGTCTTGAGTGGTTATTTTGCTAGTTAAACAACTTGGGAAAAGACAAAGGGTGTTTGGTTATTTACTAAGCTGTGGTTTCATATATATGCTAAGAATCTAACGCTAACTGCTGCTGCGTTTGTTTTGAACTCTGCTACATTGGCTGTATTCTCCACTAGCGTGTGAAGTACAGTGTGAATGTTTAAACAGGGACAACATAACTACCTTGGTATTTTAAATAATTTCCAATAGGTTATGGGCACAAGTTAATGAATTTTTAAGCTGCATATTTTTGATTTTGAATTTTGAAGAGTTTTGAATTTTGTGTTTTGCTTAGATAACCAAAATTTTTCGTGGTGTGTTATTTTAAAAGTAAAGAAAAGCATTGGTTTTTTCACCCTTTCCCAAGTGAAGCTGATTTTAAACAGTTTTGGTGCTTTCCTTGAGGGAACAAAAGGTAGAGAGAGCTGGCAGAGAGAGATTTTTTTATACTCCTGAGTCATAAAGGAAGTAAAGGAGAGTCATTTGCTGCACATTAACATAACAGAGAAAGGCTTGCCTGGCTGTATGTGAGTGAAAAATGGCAACTTAAGATTTGAAGCAGACTAACAGCCTCAGAAAGGGGGCATTTTTACAGTGGAAAGAAAAGATTTTTAAAGAGTTTGAAGCAGCCAAAGTTATAGATTGTTTACAGAAATTACAGCCGGATGATCCCAATGAGAGAGAAGATTTGAGGGACACAGATACTAGAGCACGATTAATTTTGTTTGAGAATTTAAACCATGAGCAGTTTTGTGAAGTTTTAAATTGTGGTACAGCCCAGGAAATGTTATGCAAGTTGGAACAGAGTTATGGTGAAGAAGTGGTAGGGAGATGTATGGATGAACAAAGTTACATTGCAAACAAAGAGAGTAAAACTCCCCCCACTAACAGCCAAAAGGAAATTCATTTTTTTAAATGTAATCAAGTTGGGCATTTTGCCAGGATGTGTAGAGCGCGTGGAGATTTTAGCCAGAGGGGGCAGCATTTTCCCTAAACTAGTAACAAAGCATTTCAACAAAGGACCATGCTTGCTCAGAGTGAATTTGCAGAATCAGTTTCTGTTGAGAGGGGGCAGTGTGTACAAAGGAATTCAAACAAAGACAAAGAGAAAGTGAGCATGTTTGCTTTAAGAAAAAATTTCCATGCTGTGGACAATAATGATAAACAAAATAAGAGAAATAATGGAAAAAATGAATGGATAGTACAGTAGATAGTGAGTGCTGAAGTCATTGCACAAATTCTGAATTTCATAGAGTTGGGAGATTTTCAGACGATCCTTGCCGTGCAAGGATCACCCGGGACAGTTTCATTGCAGCAGCGTGGCAGGGAGTCGATTTCGGATGACGCTGTCGCTGCTGCGAGATCATCGGTCCCTCTTGCACTAAGGCTTGGAGCCTGCCGTGCTATATTCAGCAAGATTTTATTCACGGAGGTTGTCCGTGAATAAAATCTTGCCGAATACAGCGCGGCAAGCTCCAAGCCTTAGCATGAGAGGGACTGACGATCTTGCAGCAGCGACGGTGTTGTCCAAAACTGACGTGCTGCTGCGCCGGAACTGTCCCAGGCAATCCTTGCACAGCAAGGATCGTCTGAAAATCTCCAATAATAATAATAATAATAATAACAATAATAATAATAATAATGGAGAGTTGCAAATTGCTGATGGATCTAAAATTCCTATACAGGCAGTTGGGCCTTGTAAATTGAATCTTGCAGCACATGATGGATGTGAATCACAAATACTGGAGAATGTTGATTATGTTTCAGGACTTCAAGCAAATCTTTGCAGTGTTCCAGCTTTGGTGGCAAGAGGATTTTCTGTATTGTTTCAAAGAGATGTGTGCACTGTATTTAATGACAAAAATGGAAACATATACTTAAAGGCACATAAGGATAATAATGATGGTCTTTTAAAGTTTTTTACTCCTCCAGATAAACAAGCCTATGTAGTGCAGACAAGCAGTACTAATGAAGAGAGCATGGATTTGTGGCATAAACCTTTTGGACACCGTGACTGCAGTGCTATTATGGAACTTCAAGAGAAAGGTTTGGCAACAGGAATCAAGGTAAAAAGGCAACACAATAGTAACAATGCAGAGAGATGCATAGTATGTGTTGAACAAAAGGCAACAAGGCCTTCATTTCCAGAGAGAAGTGAGAAAAGGTCCAACAGAATTCTGGACCTCATTTATTCTGATCTAATGGGGCCAATGAGAGTGCCTTCATTTAGAGGAAATAGATATGTACTAATCTTCATAGATGATTTTTCCAGATACACTGTGATGTACCTGCTCAAACAAAAGAGTGAGATGTGTGATGCACTGCGTGCGTATGTTGCCATGGTGAGAAATATGTTTGGAAGGAATCCCAAAGCTTTGAAGAGTGATCAAGGTGGTGAGTTCCTATCAAATGATCCACAACAATTCTTGAGAGAGAATGGAATACAACATATTAAGACTGTTTCTTACACTCCACAAATGAACTCTGTTGCTGAAAGAAAATTTCGTACACTAATTGAGATGACAAGATGTCTTTTGGCTAATGCCAGACTACATAATAATATGTGGGGCAATGCTATTGTTACAGTGAATTACTTACAGAACTGCCTACCCACAAAAGGCACAGAGAAAACACCTTTTGAGATTTGGCATGGGAGACCCCCATCAGTTAAGCACATTAGAACATTTGGGTGTATTGCATATGCATATGTTCCAAGGGAACTGAGAGGAAAACTGGATCCAGCAACTGAAGAGATGATGCTGTTTGGATATGAAAGTGGCACAAGAAGCTACAGAGTGATTAACTTAAAAACTGGTAGAATATATAGCGGACATGTGGTATATTTTGTTGAAGGCAGAAAAGTTGATTTAACAGGAACTGTGATTGACTTTCAAGAAGAGGATAATGTTGATTTTTATGAACAGGAGGAAAATATGTCTATTTCAGAAGCAGAGAGTGAATCTTTTGTGCAGCATTGTTTCAGAGAATTGTGTGGGAGCTGATCTGATCGATCTGGACAGTGGCAAAGCAGATGCTGAACATGAAGGAAGTCACCAGGATCAAAATCAGGAACCTCCCAGGTATGAACTCAGACCTAACAGAGGAGTCCCTCCTGAGAGACTTGGCTACCTTACAGGGGTGGTGTCACATGAAAAGTCAACAGAAGGTGGAGATGGTGAGCAAATACCTACAGATGAGGCAACAAAGCATATGGAATAGATTTCTATGAGACTGTTTCTAAGTTTGGCTGAATCGAAACAGATGGATGTCAGAAATGTTACTATGAATATTGAGAACTTGCATACAACACTGGAGAGTTTGGGTTTTAAACAAGGAGAAAGAAATAAAAGGCTGCATAGCAAAGTCCAAGATGAACTGTTTACATATGTGCTGATTAATGATGGTGATGTGCTTATTGCTACTCAGAGAGATGCTGACTACAAACAGATTGTGAAAAGTTTGAAAAGAATTGCTGAACTGGAGGAACATGGAGATGTAACAGGATTTATGGACATTGAAATTGAAAGAGAAGATGGATCTTTCCACTGAGTGAGAAACAGAAAATTGCTGACTTGTTAGAGCTTCTAGGACTGCAAGATGCACATCACATTGCCACACCAATGATAACATAATTCAACAAGAGTAATGAGTACAGTGAACTTTTGCCAAACAAAAAGATGTACAAGAGAGTTATTGAGGAACTGAAATGTTTAACCAGAGGCACCAGGCCTGATATTGTCTATGCTGTTAGAGTTCTTAAAGAAAAAGTAGATGCACCAGCACAGAAGTTTTGGGATGGAGTGAAGAGGATTTTGAGGTATTTAAAGGGATCCATAAATGTATTTTATTATTTATTTATTTATTTATTTATACCCCGTTCTTCAGCCACAAGGCTATCAGAGCGGCTTACAAATTGTTTTAAGCAATAGCAGTTTACACATCTACACTGCATTAAGCAGTTTCCAATATGTGTTAGCTAATTGCCCCCACAAGCTGGGTCCTCATTTTACCGACCTACGAAAGGATGGAAGGTTGAGTGAACCTTGGAGCCCACTGGAATCGAACTTGCAACGTGGTGGCTTGCAGTACTGGCATTTAACCACTGCGCCACCAGGGCTGTTACCAGCTAATTCTAATCCAGATCTTGTTTGTTTTACAGATGCAGACTGGGTCAGATTCAGAAGGGATTCAGTATCCACAAGTGGTTGCCTGTTCATGTATGGGGATGGACCAATCTGCTGGGATAGTGTTAAACAGAATGTGATAGCTTATTCTTCTACAGAGGCAGAATATGTTTCTGTGGCACATGAATCGAAGCCCGATACTCAAACCACTACACCAGGCTGGCTCTTTGTTTTCTGTAGGTCCTGCTAGATAGCTGGATTTTTGCCTTGCAGTTCAGGAGTACAGAGGCATGCTGGGGATGCTCTGGAGGAGTCCACCTTCCTGTCATTTCTAATACAGCTCTCAGATTTGTTTGGATGGGAGACAGGCCATAGCTATGCAGCTCATTTTCCTCTGCCTGTTTTGTTCTGCCGCATATATATCCCTGAGGAGCCATCCCCCATTGCACCATTGGGATTACCATTATTTCTTATTCTGATTCATTGATGAGGGTGAAATTTAAAGCAGTAATACTCAAGGAAGTGTACCGATTTAAAATTGCAGCGTAGCCATGCTAGATAGTTTATGATACAGCAAGCGACACAGAGTTGTCATGAAGTGAGCAGAAATGCTGATCTTTATTCAAAAAGTCACAGTTTATATAGGTACACAGAACTATCCATTTGCCCATAATACAATCGATCAACTAAGATCCAAGGTGCACCTAGACATCTTAACGTAGGGATGTGAAAATTACAGTTGCCCCTTCGCGGTTTTGATTATTCGCGGTTTAGCCCCAGTCCCTTAGAGAAGGCTGCCGAGAGGCGGGGCAACTTCCTGCCTGCACCTTCTCTGGCCTTCCAGAGGTGGCTCCGTGGCTTCAAAGCCCCGGAGTCTGCTCAGGAATGCTGGGGGGTGAGGCGGGCAGCCTCCCTTCCTCTGATTTTCCCGGCCTTCCTAAAGGGACTCCGAGGCTTCTAAGACCCGGAGTCCCCTCAGGAAGGCCGGGTAGAGGCAGCGCAGCTTCCCTCCCACCCACCTGCTGCCTTCCCTGGCCTTCCTAAGCGGGCTCCAGGGCTCCAAACCCCGGAGTCCGCTCAGAAAACCTCCTCCCCGCCCACCCACTGCCTTCCCCGGCCTTCCTGAGGGGACTCCAAGGCTTCTAAGCCCTGGAGTCCACTCAGGAAGGCCGCGGAGAGGAATGCAGACACCCGCCCACTGCCTTCCCCGGCCTTTTTAAGCGGGCTGCGGGGCTCCAAAGCCCTGGTGTCTGCTTCGGAAGGCTGGAGAGAGGCAGCGAAGCCTCCTCCCCACCCACACGCTGCCTTCCCCGGCCTTCCTCAGCAGAGAAAGTCCGGGGAGAGGCAGTGCAGCCTCCTCCCTGCCCGTCTGCTCACCCGCCCGCCCACCCGCTGCTCTCCCCGGCCTTCTGAAGCAGGCGCCGGGGCTACAAACCCCGGAGTCTGCTCAGAAAGCCTCCTCCCCGCCCACCCGCTGCCTTCCCCGGCCTTCCTGAGGGGACTCCAAGGCTACTAAGCCCCGGCGTCCACCCAGGAAGGCCAGGGAGAGGAAGGCAGACACCCGCCCGCTGCCTTCCCCAGCCTTTTTAAGCGGGCTCCAGGGCTCCAAAGCCCCGGTGTCCACTTCGGAAGGTCGGAGAGAGGCAGCGCAGCCTCTTCCCCGCCCGCCCGCTCACCCACCCGCCCACCCGCTGCTCTCCCCGGCCTTCCAAAGCGGGTGCCGGGGCTCCAAAGCCCCAGCACTCGCTTCGGAAGGCCAGGGTGGCAGCGCAGCCTCCTCCCCACCCGCCCGGCCACCCACCCGCCCGCCTGCTGCTCTCCCCGGCCTTCCGAAGTGGGCGCCGGGGCTCCAAAGCCCCAGCGCTCGCTTCAGAAGGCCGGGGGTGGCAGCGCAGCCTCCTCCCCACCTGCCCGCCCGCTGCTTTCCCTCGCCTTCCAAAGCAGGCGCCGGGGCTCCAAAGCCCCAGCGCTCACTTCGGAAGGCCGGGGGCTGGCAGCGCAGCCTCCTCCCCACCTGCCTGCCCACTGCTCTCCCCGGCCTTCCGAAGCAGGCGCCAGGGCTCCAAAGCCCCAGTGCTCGCTTAGGAAGGCTGGGGGGGAGGCAGCGCAGCCTCCTTCCCACCCGCCCGCCCGCCCGCCCGCCTGCTCACCCGCCCGCTGCCGTCTCAGCCTTCCTAAGTGGGCTCTGGGTATTCTAAGGCCCGGAGTCCCCTCAGGAAGGCTTGTGGAGAGGCCAGCCAGGCTGGCCAGACACCCTCCCACCACCTCCATCCCTCGGGGGGGGGTTGCAGGAGCAGTTGTTATTCGCAGTTTTTCCACATTCACGGGGGTCTCAAGAACGTAACCCCCGCAAATGTGGAGGGACGACTGTACATTAAAGGAAAACTACCATGGGAAAAGACACAGATAGTGTTGGAAAATATAGTTTGCAGTCCAATAAGTGGAAATGGTTTTGCCATTGAAGGGTTAACTGAGAACGCATATGAGATGAGCTGATGTAACTTCCTAAAGTTTTACTATTGGGCAATCTGGGATGAAGGGGGAGTGTCTGAGGGTTCTTCTTTGTTCCAGATGCCATGTTATCTAACAATCCTCATGGACCTTTGAACTGAGAGGACCCCAAAAGGGGCGTCCTGAATATAGTCTTCTAACAATGTAGTTTTTAAGTATTTTTAACCAGTTTTAGTCTGTTTTGATGGTGTTTTTGTTACCTGCCAAGAATGAGCTCTCTAAACTGTGAGTAAAGAAGTTTTTGTGCTTTTTAAACTAACTTTGAGTCTTGAGTGGTTAGTTTGGTAGTTAAACAACTTGGGAAAAGACAAAGGGTGTTTGGTTATAAGTTAAGCAGTGTTTTTACATGCATGCTAACATTCTGACGCTAGATGCTGTGTGTGCATTAAGCTTGCTATGCTCTGCTAAATTTGGCTGCATTATCCATTAACGTGTGAAGTGCAGTGTGGATGTTTAAACAGGGACAAAATACCCTGATATTTTAAACAGTGTATTTTTACACAGTTTCCAACAGATAGGATAAGAGCCCTTCCTTCAAAGATGGCTTTGAAGTCAGATGTTTATTACCTAATAATCTCTTCAGAAGAGATTATGAGGCCCTGGGGAGGAAGCTGAAAGAAATGGACGCACAGGTTGTCATCTCGTCTCTTCTGCCAGTTGAAGGGCATGGTCCAAGAAGGGAGAGGAAAATAGCCGACGTAAACAACTGGCTCCGTAGATGGTGTCGCCGAGAACAAATTGGATTCTTGGATCATGGACTGCGCTTCCATGAGGGGGGACTTCTGGCAAGAGATGGGGTGCATCTTACAACAGTTGGAAGAAACATTTTTGCCAACAGTCTCAAGAATTTGATCAGGAGGGCTTTAAACTGAGTCAAATGGGGGAGGGAGACAGTATTCTGGAAGGCAAAAGGGCTGGAGAAAATAGTGAAACTGTCATAGAGGGAACAAGGCAAACAGCGCAAGGACCCAACAGTGGGAGGCAAAAAAACTTGCACAGGGAGCAAGTAAAGGGAACACATGGTCTTAGATGTCTCTACACTAATGCACAGAGCATGGGAAATAAGCAAGATGAACTTGAACTCCTAGCACTACAAAACAAATATGATATAATAGGCATTACTGAAACCTGGTGGGACGAGTCTCATGATTGGAATGTAGGAATAGAGGGGTATAACCTTTATAGGAGAAACAGGCCAAACAGGAAAGGAGGAGGAATAGCATTATATGTCAGGGATATTTACACCAGTGAAGTGATCCATGACATCAATACTGGAAGCCAGGTGGAGAGCATCTGGATAAAAATTAAAGGGGAGGGAAACAACAGGGATGTTATTGTGGGACTCTACTACAGACCCCCAAACCAGACGGAGGAATTGGATGATGCCTTTCTAGAACAGATGAACACACATGCAGAAAGGAGAGATGTAGTAGTGATGGGTGACTTCAACTATCCTGATATTTGCTGGCAATCTAACTCAGCCAAAACTTCAAGGTCTAGCAAATTCTTTACATGCCTGAAAGACAACTTCATGGTCCAAAAGGTGGAAGAGGCAACAAGGGGGTCAGCTATTTTAGATCTGATCCTAACCAACAGAGATGACCTGGTTAATGGGGTGCAAGTGGTGGGATCCTTAGGTGAGAGTGATCATGTTCTCCTGGAGTTTGTTATACAATGGAAAGGAGAAGCCAGGCATAGTCAGACACGCATTCTTGACTTTAGGAGAGCTGATTGCAATAAACTCAGGGAAATACTGGGGGTGATCCCATGGTCAGGAATATTAAAAGAGAAGAGACCTCAAGACGGATGGGACTTTCTCAAAAGGGAGATACTGAAGGCACAATTTCAAACAGTACCATTGAGGAAGAAAAATGGGAGGTGTCTCAAGAAACCAGGATGGATGACTAAAGAACTTTCATCCAAGCTAAGTTTTAAACGGAACATGTATAGGAAATGGAAAAGGGGAGAAATCACCAAAGAAAAATTCAAACAGATAGCGAACACGTGTAGGAGTAAAGTCAGAAAAGCTAAAGCGCAGAATGAGCTCAGGCTTGCTAGGGAGGTTAAGAACAATAAAAAGGTTTTTTTGGGTATGTCCACAGCAAAAGGAGGAAGAAGGAAATGATAGGGCCGCTACGTGGAGAAGATGGCAAAATGCTAACAGGGGACAGAGAAAAGGCAGAATTACTCAACACCTTCTTTGCCTCAGTGTTTTCAGAAAAGGAAAAGGAGGACCAACCTGAGGATAATGGAACAGAGGACACAATAGGGGAAATCCAGCTCAAAATAAGCAAAGAGGTAGTACAGGAATACCTTCTTAATCTAAATGAATTTAAATCTTCAGGACCAGATGAACTACATCCAAGAGTATTAAAAGAGCTGGCAAATATAATCTCAGAGCCATTGGCAATAATATTTGAGAACTCCTGGAGAACAGGAGAAGTCCCAGCAGACTGGAGGAGGGCAAATGTTGTCCCCATCTTCAAAAAGGGGAAAAAAGAGGATCCCAACAATTATCGTCCAGTTAGTCTGACATCACTACCAAGGAAGATTCTAAAGCAGATCATTAAACAGAGAGTCTGTGAACATTTAGAAGGCAATGCCATAATCACAAAAAGTCAACATGGGTTTCAGAGAAACAAGTCATGCCAGACTAATCTGATCTCTTTTTTTGATAAAGTTACCAGCTTGGTAGATGAAGGGAATGCTGTGGACATTGCATACCTTGATTTCAGTAAGGCATTTGACAAGGTTCCCCATGACATTCTTGCAAACAAGCTTGTAAAATGTGGGCTAGACAAGTTAACAGTTCAATGGATTTGTAATTGGTTGACTGGCCAAACCCAAAGGGTGCTCAGCAGTGGTTCCTCTTCATCTTGGAAAGATGTGACCAGTGGGGTGCCACAGGGTTCTGTCCTGGGCCCAGTGCTATTCAACATCTTTATCAATGACTTGGATGAGGGAATTAGGGGCATACTTATCAAATTTGCAGATGACACCAAATTAGGAGGAGTAGCTAATACCCTAGAGGACAGGATCAAAATTCAGAATGACCTGGATAAACTGGAGAGCTGGGCCAAAGCTAACAAAATGAAATTCAATACGGAGAAATGTAAAGTACTGCATTTAGGGCGGAAAAATGAAATGCATAAATATAGGATGGGAGAGACCTGGCTGAATGAGACTACATGCGAAAGGGATCTAGGAGTCCTAGTAGACCACAAGTTGAACATGAGCCAACAGTGTGATGCGGCAGCTAAAAAGGCCAATGCGATTTTGGGCTGTATCAATAGAAGTATAGTGTCTAGATCAAGGGAAGTAATAGTGCCACTCTATTCTGCCTTGGTCAGACCTCACTTAGAATACTGTGTCCAGTTCTGGGCACCACAATTCAAAAAGGATATTGACAAATTGGAGCGTGTCCAGAGAAGGGCAACTAAAATGGTGAAAGGTCTGGAAATGATGCCTTATGAGGAGAGACTTAGGGAGCTGGGTATGTTTAGCCTAGAAAAAAGACGGTTAAGAGGCGATATGATAGCCCTGTTTAAGTATTTGAGGGGATGTCATGCTGAGGATGGAGCAGGCTTGTTTTCTGCTGCTCCAGAGACTGGAACACGGAGCAATGGGTGCAGGCTCCAGGAACAGAGATTCCACCTCAACATGAGGAGGAACTTTTTGACAGTAAGAGCTGGAACACGCTCCCTCGGAGCGTGGTGGGGTCTCCTTCCTTGGAGGTCTTTAAACAGAGGCTGGATTGCCATCTGTCGGGGATGCTTTGATCAAGATTTCCTGCGTGGCAGGGGGGTTGGACTGGATGGCCCTCGTGGTCTCTTCCAACTCTGCAATTCTATGATTCTATGATAATTGATAAAGGCAGGAAGAGGGAAAGCATGAGATTCCCATAATGTCTGGTTTGCCAGAGCTGGGAATCTCAGGCTCTCTACAGGTAACACTGAGTTGTAAAAACTTAAGCTAATTTCTGAGCCTTCCTGAAAGTTTGCTTTGAAGATGTTCATATAATAAATAAAGAAGGCAGTTGCTCAAAGAAAGTATGAAGCTCCCATTAAACTCCAGTGTGCTGGGTAAATGAAAATTCCATGCTCCCACCTGTCTCCCTTCTATATTTATTAAGTTCCAAATTATCTCGCTGTTTGTTTAAATATAACATCTGATGTCTTTTTATACGGAAGGCTTGTGAGTTATTACAGAATATGGAAGTTAAGGATGGGATGCATTGTAGGCAGCAATACAGAGAAATAAGAAACACTATGAATCCTAAAAAATACACAAAGGCAGTTTACTTGAGTGCTTGTCATACTTTTGTGTCTATAGTTGCAAGTTATTTTGTTAGCACTGCTAGTTTTTGTTTTGTATTGGATTTTTTAAACTATATTTTGATTTTGAGAAATCAGGAAATAAATCTGCACAGTTTTCACATGGCACTTGTCTTGTCCTGCCCTTCTTATTTGTATGACTTTGGCTGTTTTTAAATGGGAAGTGTTCCTACTGGGGTGCAAGTGGGGTTTTTTGCACAGAATGTGACTGGGTTTTATTTTAATTTTAAAAGAACTTAACTCTCTAAAACTAGTCCTTGGTATCCTGAAATGATTTTGAAGTGACTCTCTTTAAATGTCTTTTGTTGCCCCAGTCTCCCAAGACTTAACTCAAGATTTAAAACCCTAATAATAATACCTGATGATGATGATAATGATGATGATACAATTACGCCATCCATTAAACCTTCCCACAGAGGCACTGGAGGGGGAGGGAAGACTTTTCTCTTGCTTCTTCCTGCAAATTTGTGGTTGGTGTGGATTGAATGGCAATGCGCAGGCTAAGCCAGCCAGCCTTTGCCTCGGCTCCTGTCACGTGCCAACTCCACTATGGGGAGGACCCCCTGTGAGGATATCATGGCCCTGGGGGTCCGCAGACGACAGTTTAAGAAGTACTGCTATAGCACTATTGAGGGCTTTCAACTGTGTTGTACAATGGCATCCTGGAAAATATGGCTAGGGGAGAAGGCAATTAAACGTCTTGGCCAGAGAGGTCTAGCACTTCGCCAAACTACATATCCCAGGATTCCATAGGATGCAACCAGGGTACTTAAAGTGGAATCATAATGTTGTAATTGTCATAGAATCATGAGAGTTGGAAGAGACCCCAGAGGGCCATCCAGTCCTACCCCCTTCTGCCATGCAGGAATCTACAATCAAAGCACTTGGGACAGATGGAAATCCAGCCTCTGTAAAAACCTTCTTTGGAGGTATTTAAAGAAGGAGAGTCCACCACAGTCCAAGGCAGTGGATTCAACTGTTGAACGGCTCTTACTGCCAGGAAGTTCTTCCTAAGGTTTAGGTGGAATCTCTTTTCCTGTATGAGAAGTCGAAGGCTTTCATGGCCGGCATCCATAGATTTTCCTTGGTTTTTTTCTGGGCTGTGAGACCATGTTCTGGAATACTTCTGTTCTATTAGAACTATTCCAGAACACAGTCTCACAGCCTGGAAAAAACCCAAGGAAAATCTTTTCCTGTAGTTTGAACTCATTGCTCTGTGTCCTAGTCTCTGGAGCAGCAGAAAACAAGCTTGCCCCATCCTCAGTATGACATCCCTTCAAACAGTTAAAACATGGCTATCATATCCCCTCCTAACCTCTTCTCCGGGCTAAACATACCCAGCTGCTCCTCCTGGGGTGTGGTTTCCAGACCTTTCACTATTTTGGTGGCTCTCCTCTGGACATGTTCCAGCTTGCCAATTGTGTAGTGTAAAAGGGCCCTAAGAGAAACTCCTCAGAGCTTCCATCCTTGCATGAGCCCCTCCCAGTGAGTGAGTGCTGACTGCATTTACCCAGTGGCTCAGGCGGAAGGATTTCTGCAGATGCCCGGAGGTTGCAAAATCCATGTTCCACGCCTGGGTCCTACAACGGGAAACCGGTTTAGTCGCCCCACAGTGGCGTTGCCTGCCAGCTAAGTCGTGTTATCTAAATTAGTAAATCGCTTATTCTGCCCCATGGCCTCGGAAAAGATTTGAAAGCTGCTTTTCCAGCCTTCACGTGTTTCTGCCTGTGGGGCCCATGTAATCTGGGAAGCAGAGGTAATTAAAAAGTCTGCAACACATAAGAGGTGGAAAGTTTATGATTTCATAGAAAAAACCAACAATATCAAACTGAAACCTGGAGACAGACTGCTGAGTTTTGGTATTGTCTCCTTGTTCACCAAAGTCCCCATAATGGACACCATGACACTCATACAACAAATATTTCCTGAGGACATCACAGCCTTGTTCAAACACTGTCTCACCACAAGCTACTTCCAGTGTGATAACGAATTCTACGAACACATTGATGGGGTAGCCATGGGCAGCCCTCTGAGCCCCGTGATAGCAAACTTTTACATGGAACATTTTGGAAAAGCGAGCCCTGGAAACAGCACCAAAAAAAGCCCACAACATGGTTCCGATATGTGGATGACACTTGCACCATTTGGAACCACGGAGAAGAAGATTTGGTCTCATTCCTGAACCACCTGAACAGCTTCCACCCAAATTTCCGATTCACGATGGAAAAAGAGAAGGAAGGAACACTGCCATTCTTGGATGTCCTAGTCATCCGTAAACCAAACCAACGGTTAGGCCACAAGGTATACAGAAACCCTCCACACACACACACACACACACACACACGGACAGATACCTACACAAGAACTCCAATAATCACCCAGGACAAAAAAGAAGCACAATAAAAACATTGGTAGACCATGCAAAAAGGATCTGCGAACCCCACTACCTGGAGGACAAACTGAGGCACCTAAACTGGGCCCTACAGGCAGAAAGAAACTCTTCCAGAACACGGCCTCACAGCCAGGAAAAAAACCAAGGAAATTCAATTTATGATTTCACTTCCTACAGATGAAAGCAGGCTTTGAAAAATAAAGTTATTGGGCTCTGGTGCCATCATGTGGCAAAATGGGGTATTGGCGCATAGTTTCCTCCTGCCTGATCTTGAAGGTGGAATACAGGTGTCCCACCGTATCCACGGATTTGGTATCCACGGATTGAAGTATTCACGGCCTGAAAATATTTATTCATTCATTTGTATCTGCCTTTCTCTCAATATGGGACCCAAAGTGGCATAAACACCTTAAAAACACAATACAATTTACAAAGCTCTCAGTATAGGGTAAAATACGATTAAACTAACTTTGATTTAAAATGTAAGTGAAAAACACAAATAGTATTAAAAGGCATTTAAACAGATTAAAATAGAAACTCTAGACTACCTCAACATTAAAACTCTATCTGTCGCTATCAAATGCCTCCTTAAAAATTGGAAGCAGAAAGGGAGCAGGCTCTCTCCTGCCCTTTGTTATAGCCTGTAAAGCAAAGGAAGGGTGCAGGGAGAGTCCGGCTTCCCAGGGAAGAAGTGGAAAAGACCAGGAGTGCTGCAATGGGTCCGCTGAGTGCAGATCCTGGGTTCCAATCCTGCCTCTCCTTTTCCACCTGAGCAGTGGAAAAAATGTCTTGTTTTGATTTCTTTATTCACAAAAGAAGCTTGTGCTTCCTTGAGCACTTTGTGTAAGAGAGGATTAGACTCCTGGGATCCAGTTATCTTTGGGGTGGGGGAGAAATCCCACCCAAACCTGCTTTCTGTACCTTGTATTAAAGCAGGGGTAGAAATCATATGGCGCTCCAGATCTTAATCATGGAATCATAGAATCATAGAATTGTAGAGTCAGAAGAGACCACGAGGGCCATCCAGTCCATCCCCCTGCCATGCAGGAAATCACGATCAAAGCATCCCCGACAGATGGCCATCCAGCCTCTGTTTAAAGACCTCCAAGGAAGGAGACCCCACCACGCTCCTAGGGAGCGCGTTCCACTGCCAAACAGCTCTTACTGTCAGAAAGTTCCTCCTAATGTTGAGGTGGAATCTCTGTTCCTGGAGCTTGCATCCATTGCTCTGTGCTCCAAGTGTAGTATCTTGTTGGTTTGCAACTCCAGCATCCCCTGACAATTGTTTATGATGGCTAAAACTCATGGGGTATTTAGCTCAACGAGATCTGGAAGGGGACTCTTGTGGGAATCCACACTACACAAATAATACAGGTTGAAACTGGATTATTGCACAGCTCCTTCCTATGGAATCCTGGGATTTGTAGTTTTACAAGGCCTTTAGCCTTCTCTGCCAAAGAGTATGGGTGCCTCACCAAACTACAAACCCCAGGATTCCATAGGAAGGAGCCATGCAAATAATCCAGTTTCAACCTGGATTATTTCTCAAGTGGGGATGCCCTAATAGGACAAAAAAGCGAGTTGGAGATTACTGCTGTGTATGATAGCAGCAGCAAAGTTCAGCATTGCTCAGAAATGGAAGGCAAAAGAAATTCCTTCCCTAAGCAAGTGGTCACTGAGACGAGCTGACATGGCTTGTATGAAAAGGTTTACACTTGAGTTAAAACAAAAACATACTCAAAAACATGACAAAGAATGGGAACCTACTATAGAATTCTGTAAAAATAGATGTACGCCTTGATTTAAAAACCATTTTTTTTAATAACCACTACCAGAATTATAATAGAGGGAAGAAATAGTGGGGGAGATATACAGAATTAATTTAGGAGGGATATGAATTAAGAATTGAGGGTGTTATCTTCAGGTCAGTAACACCGATACAACTATGAGGTCAATACAAAGAGACAAGGATCTATAGTTTATATAGTGGGGTAATGATTAATTACAAAGTTGGTTAATGGATTCAGTGTGAAACATTTTCAAGACTGAATGTACCAAAGGAAGTCAATTAGAAGCGAAGATACTTTTTAAAAAATAGTATTTTTTATTAAAAATACTCCAGTCTTCTTACAATAAAACATTCAACTTCTCAATTCCACATTGTGATATGATACTTATATGTCTATATGTATTATAATTCTACACATAGCACAAATTACAATTTATATAATTCCCCCTTTTTTCAACTTCCCACCCAGGTTATTAGGATTAGTTTTTGTATGAGTTATCATTCCTATACGTACACTATACAAGATGTCCCACAGTACTGAACAAGTCAAAGCCTAAACATATTATTTTTATATACTTAAATTACAGATTTTAATGCATCAATTATCCTTCTCCTTGCTAAACTGTTTCTATATCTCAATTAATTAGTTATCTTATTATTTGTTTGTTCCTTCATACTCAGTTGTCTCAACTTTGCAGCCACGTCTCTTTTTTATTAAATTATTAATTTATTTTTTATTAAATTAGAAGTGAAGATAAAAAGATACCACTACAAAGAGAAACATGAGACTGTTTAATGCGGTATACAAGAGGAAATATGGCCATGTATCATGTGAAATCTTGTTCATTCTGTTTTATACATGCTTACTGTCTGATTTTGTTTGATAAATATAAATAAATAATTTTTAAAAAAAGCCTTCAAAGGAGAGTCCCCCACTCCAAAAATAAATAAGTCAGTGGAGGGTTGTGTTTTTTTCCCTGAAAAAAATTCCCCAACATGATTGCGCAACAGCCAGGATTCCCAGAGGAGGGAGGGGCCATCCAGATGGGAGGGACAGCAGTCCCAGCCAATCGGTAATCAAGTGTTCCTAAACCCTTTTTTTCCCGGATGCGCATGCGCAATTACGTTTCTGAGGCCTTTTCTGAGGTGTCTTACTATATTATTATTATTATTATTATTATTATTCGAGGAAGCATTTGTTTTAATTGGGAGTAGTTGTCATCATCATCATCATCATCTCTCTGAGTTTCACAGTCTAGCAGGTATTTCTGACCGGAAATATTACCATTGTGGTTGTGGTTGTTGGACGCCACTTGAGAGGAAAGTGAGATATAAATCTAACCAAATAAACTAATTGTTGTTGTTTGGAGGAATATTTATTGTTTTGGGGGAGAGGGTGAATTATTAGCAAAAGGAGGGGGGAAAGGAAGGCATGGAGGGAAGATTATTTGCTGTGGCTTCTTCCTATAGAATTTTGGGATTTGCAGTTTTCAGGAGTCTTTATTCTCCTCTGTCAAAGGAGTGCTGGTGTCTCACTAAACTACAAATCCCAGAATTCCATAGCATTGAGCCATGGCAGTTAAAGCGGTGTCAAACTGTATTATTTCTGCAGTGTGGCAGCAGCCTGAGTTACAGATCAACCCAGTATGGGTGGATTGACTCAATCACAGACGTCATGGCCCTGAGTTTGGAAGCCGCGAGCTGTGCTGTTCATAATAGGGTGTTTTGGAGGGCTCACATTCAGAGAGTTGCCATAAGTCAAAGCCAACTAGGCTGCACAAAACAACAACAACAAAATACGTCACTACAATGTGGCTTTGGATTTTGTTTCATGGTCAGCATGGCTACACTGCAATTTTAAATCTGTACAGTTCCTTGAGTATTACTGCTTTAAATTTCGCCCTCATGAATGAATCAGAATAAGAAATAATGGTAATCCCAATTGGTGCAATGGAAGATGGCTCCTTAGGGATATATATGTGGCAGAACAAAACAGACAGAGGAAACTGAACTACATAGCTATGGCCTGTCTCCCATCCAAACAAATCTGAGAGCAGTATTAGAAATGACAGGAAGGTGGACTCCTCCAGACCGTCCCCAGCATGCCTCTGTATTCCTGAACTGCAAGGCAAAAATCCAGCTATCTAGCAGGACCTACAGAAAGCAAAGAGCCAGCCTGGTGTGGTGGTTTGAGTATTGGGCTTCGACTCTGGAGACCAAGAGCCCATCTACATGAGGAGGAAAAATCCAAAGTATCTCATAATACTGGCATCTCGCAGCAGCAGCGACAAGTCAAAGCGTTTTTTTCTGGCCTAAGAAGACCCCCGTAAGCCTCTCATTCCTGATGGCGGCTATGAGTGATTTGCAACGCAGAAAATATCACAACCTGGAAACATCATCCAAGGAAACCTGCTGTGCTTTCTGCAACCGGACTTGTCTATCTCAGATTGGCCTTTTTAGTCATCAGCGTGCTTGCAGAAAGCGTGGGATGAGTCCTTCCTGAATCTTCGTTTGCGAAGAGAAGCCAGAGAGAGTTCTTCACCACCGTTTTTTTTAAAGTTGTCCAGGGTATGCTGGTGCAATAGAGCAGTTCTCCAATTTTATAGAAAAGCAAACCAGAAAATATTGATCCTGTTTTATCGCCCTAGCAATGAAATCACTAAAGCAAAAATTCAACATGGTGGCAGTGGGTGGTTGCTCTCGCCCAGCCCAATCAGCTTTGTGTTTCCCTTCAGATTTCAGTTTGATAGTCCAAACAAACAGGAATGCACACCCCCTCATTGTATTTGAAAGAGTACAGGGAAATCTGTAAAGGCTTTTAGTGCGTTGTTTTTGCTGTTTTGGCTTCCCCCCACCTTCCGAATAGTGTGGATGGGCGCTGGATCCCATTTAGACAGGTGGGATTCGCAGCAAATTCCATGAGGGGTATTTTCACCGTTTAGACAACCCTTAGGGTTCAAATCCCAGCTCAGCCCTAGGAACCCACTGGGTGACCTTGGGCAAGTCACACTCTGTCAGCTTCAGAGAAAGGCAAATGATACAAACCTCTTCAGAACAAATCTTGCCTGTGATTGGTTTCCCTTAGGGTCACTGTAAGCTGGAAATGACTTGAAGGCACACCACCACAACAAAATGCCACTTTTTATGCCATTTGAACACAAAATGCCACTTTTTATGCCATTGGAAGGCTGTTATTTGTCCCTGATACTGACAAGGATTCCAAAACCCATCTGCCTGATGCTAGGGTCCACATCCATTACAAACCATGATCTGGGTATGTGTCGTATGCCATCACTCTGCTGCCACAGAAACACTGGTGTATGAGGGGTTTTCTAAATGGCAAAAATACTCGCAGAATGCAAGGAGAAGACAGCCTGTCCCAATGTCAATCCACGTTGTTTCTCCATATTGCGAAGGAAGGGGGGCCAAAACTGGCAAAAACTCCATAGGAAAAGCAAGGGGAGTGTGCATTCCCACTCATTGGGAAAAACGATTCGATATAAATTGCTTTCCCATGTGAGAGGAAGCGCAAACTTCTTTGGCCAGATGAGCTTGGGGGCAAGGCTTGCTAACAGGGGAAGCGCCCACTGCTGCCATGTTGTTTTCCCCTTAGCAAGAGATCACTAAGGTGATAAAATGGGATTTGTTTTACATATTTTTTTGTAAAGGTGAAAAATTATTTATGCGCACTGTGGAAGCAGGTTTTTTTTTTTTTTAAGTCAGGCAGCAGCAGATTTAAAAACAGGAGTAATTAACTTGCAGCTGCCATCTTGGCCAGAGGGAATGCAACGTTTATGGGGGCTGTAAAAGCATTAAGACAAGTTGCAGCTGCTGCACATTGCTATTACTGCAGAGCAATCCCTTTCTTTTGGCCTCCTGTCCACAGCCCTGAATCGAAACCATAACTACCACAAATCATACAGCCATTTGGGAGTCATGGAAGTGTGTGTGTGTGTATGTATGACAGAGAGAACAAAAGAGAGAAAGACATTTTATCTACGCAGAAAGAGAAATGAGAGGATTATGGTTAGTTTGTGGACACACAAGCATGGCGTTTGAAGGGTTCTTTCTCCATTGGTGCAGCATTATCACCTTAAACTCCCCCCTGCCCAGTGAATCCAAATCGTAACCAGGGCTGCTTTCTCTCACTGCCCACAGCGCTGCACACTGCCCACACACAGGATGACTTTATTTATTTCCCTAAAGAATCCCCCACCTCCTCTGCCGTCCCCCCCTCAGTCTCACTGACTCAGCTCCCAACTGCCTCATTGACCCCCTCCAACTGTCATTTTTCAAACTGCTGCCTCTCAAACTCCCAGCCAATCACCAGTCGCCCCCAAGGTTCCAGCCCGCCTCCCTCTCTGTTTACCTCAGCCTCCCAGAGGGACCCATTCCTATGGAAATTGGGATAAGAGGGGCAGTGACACCTTCCCTTTTCGCCAAGGGCCATCAAATTACCTCAGCGACCTCCACTAGGGGAATATGTGGAATATGGGGAACAGGGGAATATAAATTGGGAGTTGTTGTTGTTGTTGTTGTCATCATCATCTCTGAGTTTCACAGTCTAACAGGTGTTTCTGACCGGAATTATTAGCATTGTGGTTGTGGTTGTTGGACGCCACTTGAGAGGAAAGGGAGATATAAATCTAATCAAAAAAACTAATTGTTGTCGTTTGGAGGAATATTTATTGTTTTTGCGGAGTGGCTGAATTATTAGCAAAAGGAGGGAGGGAAAGGAAGGGTTGGAGGAAAGAATCTTAATCCACACTACACTAGTAATCCAGTTTGGAACTGGATTATTTGCTCTGGCTTCTTCCTATAGAAGCTTGGGATTTGCAGTTTTAAGGGGTCTTTATTCTCCTCTGCCAAACTACAAATCCCAGGATTCCGTAGGAAGCTGCCAAGGCAAATAATTCTCAGAGAAAGAAAGAAAAGTGAAGGTGTTGAAGTCATATCTAGTTTTATTTTTATTTTTCCCTCTGGATTTTCCTATGGAAATTGGGATAAGAGGGGCAGTGACATCTTCCCTCTTCGCCAAGGGCCATCAAATTATACCTCAGCCACCTCCACCAGGGGAATATTTGTCTAGGGTCACAAACCTAGCCTCCTGTAAAGCCACAGAAATATTGTCCAAAAAAATTAAAAAGTGAGTGCCATCCTTAATGAATGGAGAAAGATTACTTACAAAAGGCTTTGGGGGCAGGAGACATATATCCAGATGCAGGTTCTAATTCTGAGCCATAAACCAACTGTAAAATCTTGGCACCCACCCTTGAAATTCTAGTAAAAAATATGAGGGGATTTGTTCATTATTTTTCCCCACAAGAGACTCACCCAATTGATTATTTCCCTTTTAATTTAAGAAATCAGGTGATATTTTGACATATTCCACAGTGATTTACATTAAACAGATATTTATGAGATAATGAGAGAGGTCCATAAAAATAGTAGCTTTTCACTTACTATTTTGTTAAAGTGGATTTTTTCATCCTGTTCAGGCTGTGCCATGTCCACATCTTCTCTCCTTTCCAATTCCTGAAAATCATGGACAACTCAATCCCAGGTGCCCGAATTCTAGAATATTCAAAAGCTGATTGAAAAGTCAATATGATGTAAGTGGTTTGAGTGTTGGACTCTGGCAGAGCCGAGATTTTAAAACCCTCAAAATATTAGAAGAACTGTAGAAATCAACATTGCACCAGCGGACTATATTATACTATATTGGAATAATATACACACTAAGCTAATACAATTGTCCCTTCATATCACTGGGGTAATCAAAACTGACTCTCTACCAAACTGGTTCAGTTGGAGGCTCTGGTATAAAAGCGAAAGAGATGATCCTTTGGGTGAAAATGGAGGAAGATGGGCTGGGCCACAGAGGGAATGCCCTGCCATGTGTACATTCACAGATGAAAGAAGCAAAGAGGGATCTACAACCCCTTTTTAAAATGTGTATTTCCAGGCTGGGTCCAGTGGTGTTTGTTCCCACAACTTCCCTGTTATTTGCTTCTGGTAGCCATTTATTATGCTTTGAGTGGGGTCAACTTTGACTTAGGTAGGAAAATTAGATGGCAAATAGAGGAACCTTCATAGCAAGAAAGCAAAATCCCTGACAGAATTTGAACATCTCTTCCTTCCACGAGTATCTGGACTAAAAAGGGTGGCATCCTTCTTTTCTTACTAGAGCATAGAATCTAAATACAGGCTGAAGAAGGCATGGAAACATGGTTTAGAAACAGAGCTGCATGGAGCCACGTGACATAAACAGTGCTCTTCATGACCACTAAAATTGAATTTGGCCTCCAGAATTTTAAAGGCGATACACCAAAGGCATTAATGCCCTGCACAGCTCTCAATAAAAAGGGAATGCCCTGAACATGGCCTAACTCTTACTGTGTGCTCTGGGCACTGTTGAGTATTACGCACCCTGTGGATCATACCCAGAGGGGCATAAAAAGGGAAAAGAACTGAGGCTCCACACCCCACAATCACCCTCCTGCCCAGGACCCCATGGCCTCTGTGGGATGAGACTCTGTGCCATCCAGGCCAAAGCTTTCTGTGCAACACATTTGGCAGTGCTAGTTTCCAGCTGGATGAGACGAAGGACAATTCCTGGGAAAAGGAATTGATCCAGGAAATGCTGGTTGACCTTGATGATTATAGTCTCTCTCTGGTCGAAGAAGACCCATAACCTCAGACCAATGTCCAGAGGACAGGACAGCCTAAGACGTCAGGCAGCCTGAGGCCGTTTGCACTCCCTGCCAGCTCCATGCTATGGATTGGCAGCTGAATTATACTTGAAGACTGGTGCCAGGATGCTGCCCATCTCCACCTAAGTAGAGAGCAGTATAGACGGACCCAGTATAACGCAAGTTTGTATTATGTGGTTTCCTTTGTATGCAACTAAAAAAAAAAAAAGACATGTTCTCTCTAGGCACTTTTTAGAGCTTCCAGAGTGATTCTATGGTCAACCTCTATCAGAAGCATACCATAGAATGGCATCAGAGGACCTAGAAAAAGCGTAGAGAGAACATAACATCATAACCAAATTAGGAGGAGTAGCTAATACCCTGGAGAAAAGGATCAAAATTCAGAATGACCTGGATAGACTGGAGAGCTGGGCCAAAGCTAACAAAATGAAATTCAATACGGAGAAATGTAAAGTACTGCACTTAGGGCGGAAAAATGAAATGCATAGATATAGGATGGGAGAGACCTGGCTGAACGAGACTGTGTGCAAAAGGGATGTAGGAGTCCTAGTAGACCACAAGTTGAACATGAGTCACTGGGTGACCTTGGGCAAGTTATTGTCACTCTCTGCCTGAGAGGAGGGGAAAGGCAAAGCCCCTGAGAACAAATCTTGCCAAGAAACCCCATTTTATGGCCTTAGGACCACCCTAAGTGGCAAGTGACTGGAAGGCACACAGCAACCACAACATATATCAGATGGATAACACTGGCTCAACAGCAGGATCTAAGCTCCTAGGTGTCATAGCAGACTTACACAGGAAACACAAGTCAATACTAGCTGAGGAACAACTGAGAGACTTGAGTGTATTTAGCCAGGAGAAGAAGGAGAGGTGATAGGATCATCATTTTGAAACATCTGAAGGGCTGCCATCATGTGGTAGATGGGGAGAGGAGGATTTTTTCGGTTGCTGTGGAGGGCAGGCAGTTTTTCAAGGCACCTTGTCTTTGAGAAACACCCTAACCCACTGCTCTTGGAAGCCATGCATTTGTAGGAAGACTGGGCCAGCTAGAGCTTGTAGCCTTTGCTTCTTTTCCCTACTAGGTTCCCCTCGTTCCCTTGCCAAGCTGGGCTCATAGCCCTTATCACCTGCCCCCTGGTTCTGCTGCCACGCTTTGCCTGTCACACAGGCCCTGGGCCATTCTCCATCAATGTCCCAGGAGATCCCATCCAATTCTGATTCTATGATTCTACAACTTTATAAAGGATCTATTTGGGGTTCCTGGACCCTACTGAATGGCCCCTCCCAAACCTTCACCACACCTAAAAAGGCATGGAAGTCAACTCCATTTCTAAATCTGAGAACTTGATTTTGTTTTTTTCAAAGTAGTTTCAACCCATCCTAGATCAGAAAGATTTTTTTAAAGTCAGTTATGATTTTTTAAAAAATCAGTCTCCCCCTGATTTTCTGCCAATTTTTGAAAGAGGAGGAGGTCTGGAGGGTGAGGAGGTTTGAAACAGCCACCTTGGGGGTACATTTTGGCAATAATTTGGGGGCATTTAAACAATTGGGGGGCAGGATCCAGGTAATTTTGAGAAGGGGATTATGGGTTGTCTGGAGCCTGGGAGTTTTGGGGATCATACCAATCTAGTCATGTGTGACTGACAAATTTTGCTGGTATAGATAGACCTACCTGGATGGGAAACTACCAATGAATCCCAGGTGCTGTAGGCTCTATTTCAGAATCAGAAGAAGGAACTGGCAAACCCACCTCTGACTATTTCTTGCCGAAGAAAACCCTATGAAATTCATGGGGTCACCATAAGTCAACAGGCAACTTGAAGGTACACACACACATATCCACACAAGATTTGACCTTGGTCCCTTTCCCCTAAATGCTGTAGGCTGGAACTTCCAAAGCATGGGGAAAGATGCCTTTTTGGACTGTCAGTCCCAGAACTCCCCAGCCATCATAGCTGTCTGGGGGATTCTGGGAGTGATAGTCCAAAAAGAAGAACCTTGCCGAAGCCCAGAAGGACTACGTAGGTATCCTAAGTGCTGCAGGCTCTGTTTCAGTGGAAGGAACTGGCAAAGCCACCTCTGAAAATTCCTTGCCAAAGAAAACCTTATGAAATTCATGGGGTCATCAAAAGTCTACAGGCCACTTGAAGGCACATACGCACACATTTCCAGGCTCCTGAAGACACAGACAACAAGCCTGGCATGATCCCAGGTCTCTTTGTGTGGAGCCGTCAGGAGAATTCCCTGGTGGGCTTTACTCACAAGGGAGACCAAGAGTAGTCAGCATGGCTTGTCTTGTTCCCTCTCCCTTGAGTTCATGTTGAGCCTCCCAGTTGACTGTCCCAGAAGCCTTTGCTCAGCCCTGTTTCTGGCACCATCCTGAACACGAGGAGCCTGGACCAAGGCCATCCAGTGACTACCAGGTTGGATGAGGCTGGGAACCGGGCAGCCCCTAAAGGCGAAACTGTTCCTTTCCACTCACATTTGCTGATGAGGTGCAGCAGGCATGTGTTACAGTAGAGAACTTAATATGCCACATAATTACCAGGAGTATTAATTCAAAGAGGGAGGAAGAGGAACTCCTCGAACCTTGAAGGAAAAAGCAGCAAGTGCAAGGCCCATCACCACTGCCTCTGGGTGCCCCCTAAGAGGCTTCAGCAAATAGCTGGTGCAGCTTCAGACTTTCTTCCTTCAGGCTCGGGGAGTATCTCTTGCTGCCTTCCATTAGCCAAAATCATTGCTGGCCCGGTTGCCTATATCGGGGTGGCCAGATGGGGCCCCCACCCCTCCCTTGGCACCCAACACCCAGCATCATCATCATCCCCGCCACCTCGGGGTGCCAAACAGGGACGGGGAGCTAAGGAGCCTCAGGGAGCCTCAGGTGAGAGGGCTGGCAGAAGGCATCATCCCCTGACAGCCTGGGAGTGTCCCAATTCTTCCTTTGAACCCGGATCGGCTGATGCAGCCAGGCAACACATCCCGGGAATTTGGAGAGCTAATTGTGCCTTCTAAGTACAGGGAAGGGAGAGGTTAATGAGTAAAAGCAAAGGTCCCTTCTCAGCAGATATTCCAGCCTCCCTTCCCTGGGTCTCCCCTTCTCCCAACTCAAGCAGGATGCTAGATCTCTTCCTCCCTGCCTGAACCCTAGATGGAGAGGGAGAGCCCTGAAGGATTCCTCCTAGAAGCAGAGGGAGAGGAGGTCCCCATGCACTCTCCAGAACCCACCTTTCTCTAAGTTAATTGGAGGGGGAGTGGAGGGCAAGCTCTTCCTATTGCCACCTAGACCGAACTGGGAAGGGTAGCTTAGTCCTTGGAAGAGAGGATTGAGGAGTCAAGGTGACCTCAAGAGACTGGTAGACTAGAGCCAAACTAAGACCACAGGTTTCAGCTGGGAGAAGTGTTGCATTCTGCACTGAGGGAGGAATGCTCAGCTGTACAGAGCTCAGGCGAGAGAGCCAGCTGTGGTGTAGTGACTTGAGCATTGGAGACCAGAGTCCAAATCCCCACTCAGACATGGAAACCCACTGGGTGACCTTGGGCAAGTCATTCTCACTCTCTGCATGAGAGGAGGGCAAACGCAAAGCCCCTCAGAACGAATCTTGCCAAGAAAACCCCATTTTATGGCCTTAGGGCCACCCTAAGTGGCAAGTGACTGGAAGGCACACAGCAACCACAACATATATCATATGGATAACACCAGCTCAACAGCAGTATCTAAGATCCTAGGTGTCATCACAAAGCTGCACAGGAAACACGAGTCAAAACTGTGATGTGGCAGCAAAAACATATTAAGACCTACCTAGGCTGCCTCAACCGGCTAATAGTTTCCAGACGAAGGGAAGTCATAGCATCCCTTTATTCTGTTTTCGTCAGTTTTCTCCTGGGTGCCAGTTACACAACAAAAATTGTCGCGGGGCTTACCGTGACTTCCTGATCCTGAATCCGTCCCTCCCTGTTTATACGATTTTTGTCACTGATCTGGATATCCCGGGTGGTCCCGTGACTGATATTTACACGTCCAACGTTCCGTTTTTTATGTTAGGTTCCACGACACTTTATTCCATGCTTTTCTTCTATACACATGGTTAGTGTACCGGGATTTTTTTTTTTTTTTTGGCTGTCAATTTTCAAAGTTTGAGCTACGTGTTTCCGGTTCTTCTTCCTGCCACGGATGCAGTGATTGGCTACAATTTAAACAAAGAAGGACATCACATGTCCTTTTCATGCACCTATTGTCCTATTTTATGGCAACATGGAGGTGAGCACATCGGCTGCTCTGGCTACCGCAGTCCGTTTGCGATTATCTCTTTTAGCTCTTAAGAGGCGTGTAATTATCAGGCATAGGAGAAGGATGCTTCTTATTTTTCTGATCCTTCTCCATTCCCAAGCGATGGAAACAGCAATTTTCGACCACAGTTTATGTACTTTGCTGCCGTGGATCCCCCGGAGGTACTGAGGCATGTTCGCCCCGACCAGCGGAAGCAATGGTGGTGGGTATACCCGACAATGGAGGAGTGGTGGGACAAATTTGTGATGAACATCTGGTCGGACGAAAGGTGGATACTGTACTTCAGGATGCCTCGGTTCCTCTTCATGCACCTTGCCAAGATACTCCGTCCAGAGATTGCAAAGTCGGACAGGAACATGAGAAAAGCCATCCCTGTAGAGAAGAGATTTGCTATTGCCGTTTTCCTTCTCGCCCATCGCTGCTCATATGGTGCAGTTTCCCAGGTGTTCGGTGTCGGAAGAGCAACTGTGTGTAAGATTTTTGTGGAGGTTGTCCTCGCTATGGAGAAGTTACTTCTTAAGTGGGCAGTCTTCCTGGGAGATCACAGAAAGGTATTTTTTATTTTATTTTATTTGCTTCTGAAAATTCGTCTAATCACATCAATTCCTAAGTGTTTAAAAAATGAAATATGCAGTTCCTTATGTGATACCATAGTGATAACAATTACAGCTTCCCCTATGTTTTGAAGTTACTTGATATCATGCCACAGACTTTTGCAATATTTATGTCTGTACATAGTTGTTTAATTGAAAACTCGTTTTTCCATGCTCTTATTGTTCCCTTTTCTTTGCATTTGATTTTTTTTATAGGTAATGGATTCCTTTGCAGCAATGGAATACCCACAAGTGGTTGCTTGCCTGGATGGCTGCCATGTTAATATAATCCCCCCCATCTGCCAAGGAGATGAATTTATCAACAGGAAGAATAGGTACATCGTTCTTCTGCAAGGGACTTGTGATCATAGGGGAGTTTTTATTGACGCAGAGATCGGTTGGAGCGGGAAGAATCATGATGCCCGAATGTTAAGGAACTCCAGGTTTTTTGAGACTATGGAGGCTGGCATCTTTGTGCCTGGTAATCCTACACTGACAATTATGGGGAAACAGGTAGTACCTCTAACTCTGGTAGATGGTGCATATCCAATAAGGAATTGGCTGCTGACACCTTTTAGGGGGACCACAAATCCCAAACAGAGACTGTACAATAGGTACCATAACAAAATTCGATCAACAGTGAAGAGGTGCTTCGGCCATTTGAAATCGAGGTGGAGGGCTTTGAAATACTGTATTGAGGTTGCTGAGAATGTATGTTCTGTAATATGTGCATGTGTTATTCTACACAATATATGTGAAACCAAGGGTAGTATCCTTGATGATCCTCACTGGCGTGTGCAGAGGTTTGTACTGGACATGCTTGGAGCTCCGATGGTTAATAATGATGCTGCGGAGAAGGAGTGGGGGGAGACGGTACGCAACACTTTAAAAGAATATTTTTGGCTTGAACATCACCGGGGAGGCGGGGAGTAATGTAATGCATGGTTTGCCTTCTTATCATTTTCCTGGATTAACTGAAAATCTGCTTAATAAAATATTGGGATTTTTAAAGGTTCTGCATTTGCTATGCCCTTCTTTAATCGAATCACACTTTACCCACGGGTACACTTGCATTGTCTTTTCCGTTTAGAATTATGAATGTATCCATTACACTTCAAGGGCAGTTGAATTACACCTTGAAAAGTAGGTCAGACTGGATACAACTTTATTTTAAAACAATAAACCTAAAAGGAAACATAGTTGCGGTTTGGGTGGTTAAAGGAATTGGCGGGTTTTTGCCAGGGATTACTCTTTTTGGTAAAGGATCCAGACACTTCAGAATTCCTTTAGGTAGTTTCCTCCACCAATTAACCAATCAATAAGCAAACATAAGTTAAATTTTAAAAAGTTAAGCTTTTTCCTAACACCATATAGGCTTCTTAAAAAAATGAAATGGCCAGCTTGCAAACTTATAAACTCGAGTTTCCACATCCTACCACATGGTGTTACGATGGCCGAAGGGAGAGAGGCCGGGTCCGGCCGGGTCGGCGCATCGCCTACTGGGGCACCAGGGAGACCAACCTCCTGATGGACTCCCTGGCCCAGCAGGCTGGTGTGCCAGACCGGCTGATTCGGTCCTCTAACCGGAGGAACCACAACTTCTTTTTGGAGGCAGCGCGGTTCCTCCTGTCGAGGGGCTACATCAGAACTGGCCTCCAATGCTGCTCAAAATTCAAGACCCTGAAGGGTAAATTCTTTGTGGCATTGGAGGCCAGTGGTGGTAGCCCCCCCCAAAGGCGGCCGCCTTTTTATGCCATTCTGCATGACCTGTGGGTCCGTGCAGGATGGCCAAGCTGGCGCGACAGGCTCCCAAGAGGTAAGTTTGGCCAAGGCATCTCTGGTACCAGGTTGTGTGCTCCTGTGAGCGTGTGTGTGTGTGTGTGCTCCGCATGCGGCTAACTTTTATTCTGTCTCTATGTTTTGTTATAGCTGTCTGGATTCAGAGATGGGCAGCAGGGGAGCCCGTCTCTGATTCCTCCTCCGAGGAGGAGGAGCATGCAGGCCCGGCACTGGCTGCACCCCCCCCCAGGTAAGTTTGATTTCAGTACTTATGAGGCACAGCTATAGGGGGCATAGCATAAGAAAAAGTATTGTTTAGTGTTGAAAAGTGACAGCTATGCTTAATTTATTTAAACGTCCCCAGGCTGCCCAGGACGCGGCAGCCCAACTGGCTGGGCTTAATATCATAGCCAGAATTGAGGAGCTTGGTAAATATGTTTAAGGAAAAAAATTAAAGAAGGGCAATCTGCATTGCATACAGAGTATTTCATGCTAATTAACTATTCCTTTTTTTACAATACAGGGAGGAGTTTACGAGATGAAATAAGGGACCAGGCCAGGAGGGTGCAAGCCTTGGAAGAAAGGCTTGCAGTGTAAATATTGTATATAGTTCAGGTGTACATTTGTAAATACTTCTTTTTGCTTATATCTTTCATTACATTTATCTGTAAATACTGTAAATATTGTACATTCCCCCCCTCCAAAGTGTGCGGTCTTCCATGTAATATAGTTCTGTAAAAAAATGTTTTCCTATGTTTATATTTATTTCTGTTTGGTGCTCTTTTATTTATTTTCTCCATATTACCCCTAATAGTGTTTGTGTTATGTTCCCAATTTGAGTTGTATTGTATTCCTTTCTTGTGTTTGTCCCTGAACCTTGTAAGTAGTGTAAGTAATGTAAATGTTGATTGTATTGTAAATATGATTATATGTAGAAATGTATATATGTAAATATATCATTCTTTCTAAAATGGGAAGGGTAGCTCAGTCCTTGGAAGAGAGACATTTAAAACAATTTGGGGGCTGGATCCAGGTGCTTTTGAAAGGGGGGATTATGGGTGGTCCAGAGCCTGGGAGTTTTGGGGATCACACCAATCTAGTCATGTGTCACTGTCAAATTTTGATGGTATAGACCTACCTAGATGGGAAACTACCAATGAATCCCAGGTGCTGTAGGCTCTATTTCAGAAGAAGGAACGGGAAAAGCCACCTCTGACTATTTCTTGCCGAAGAAAACCCTATGAAATTCATGGGGTCACCATAAGTCGACAGGCAACTTGAAGGTACACACACATATCCACACAAGATTTGACCTTGGTCCCTTTTCTCTAAATGCTGTAGGCTGGAACTTTCAAAGCATGGGAAAAGGTCCCCTTTTGGACTGTCAGTCCCAGAATTTCCCAGCCATCATAGCTGGCTGGGGGATTCTGGGAGTGCTACTCCAAGACGAAGAACTTTGCCAAAGCCCAGAAGGACTGCCTAGGTATCCCAGGTGCTGTAGGCTCTGTTTCAGTGGAAGGAACTGGCAAAGCTACCTCTGAGTATTCCTTGCCAAAGAAAACCCTATGAAATTAATGGGGTCATCCAATTCTACAGGCAACCTGAAGGCACATACAGACACAATTCCAGGCTCCTGAAGCCACAGACAAAAAGCCTGGCATGATCCCAGGTCTCTTTGTGTGGAGCCTTCAGGAGAATTCCCTGGTGGGCTTTACTCACAAGGGAGACCAAGAGTTCTTGGCATGGCTTGTCTTGTTCTTTCTCCCTTGAGTTCATGTTGAGCCTCCCAGTTGAGTGTCCCAGAAGCCTTTGCTCAGCCCTGTTTCTGGCACCGTCCTGAACAAGAGGAGCCTGGACCAAGGCCATCCAGTGACTACCAGGTGGAGGAGGCTGGGAAGTGGACAGGCCCTAAAGGTGAAACTGTTCCTTTCCACTCACATTTGCTGATGAAGTGCAGCAGGCATTTGTTACAGTAGAGAACTTAATATGCCATGTAATTACCAGGGAGTATTAATTAACGAAGGGAGGAAGAGGAACTCCTCAAACCTTGAAGAAAAAACACAGCAGGTGCAAGGCCCATCACCACTGCCTCTGGGTGCCTCCTAAGAGGCTTCAGCAAATAGCTGGTGCAGCTTCAGACTTTCTTGCTTCAGGCTCGGAGAGTATCTCTTGCTGCCTTCCATTAGCCAAAATCACTGCTGGCCCAGTTGCCTTTCTCGCGCATTGGTTTGGGCAGGAGGACTGACACAGAGATCCATCACTAGGGTGCGGGGAAGAGCCTGTATCCCCTGAAGGCCAAACCCATCCCTTGAACCTGCACCGGCTGATTTCACAGGCCTACTAATGATGGTGAAGGTTGAGGAAGAGGAAGGAGGCCTCTCTCTCAGCAGAAGCTCCAAAGTCAATTAATTGCAGCTTCTCCTTCCTCTCTCATCTCCTCCCCAGAGCAGGAATGACCAGGCCTGCTGATATCAGATGGCTTGGCAGGACAACCTGGCTTGACGTTAGTACATACAACAAAGTTGAAGGGGTCTTCTAGTAACATTTCCCCCACCGATATGGGGGGATTGGCTCTAGCTCCTCCATTTCTCCCAATTAGTTCTGTTTTCTGCTTCCGTTTTTAATCCCATTATCCCCTCCTTCTTCCTACTGTGTTATCTCCTCAAGCCAGTTACTCCTCTGGCAGCCCACCCTCCCTTGAATTCTTTCCACCTTTTAGAACTATTCCTAGGATAGTTGATTTTCCAATCTCCAGGGCAAAAATGGGGAAGACGGGCCAAAGCCCATTAAACCATTACATTTTAACACCTGGGGGGAAATGCCTCATTTAAGAAAAACTGGCGTGGGCCCTATGGGAATGCAGGAGTCAATACTGGCACACCAGCCCATATCTGCCGCTGCCTCTGCTGCTGTCTGCGTCTCTCTGAAGCCAGACAGAAGGCCTGCAGCATGTGATCAAGGCTGGTCACGTGAAGGGCCTTGATCACGGGCTGCCTGGCTTCAGAGAGTGTGAGGCAGATGGCAGTGGAGGTGAAAGGCATCTGCTATCTCCCTCCCCACTCGAACAGAGATCCACGGAATCTGTGTCAGGAACAAGCAGGAACAACAAAAGCAATACAAGGACTCCCTGAAACAGCATCTCAGGCTTGGAAAATTGATCACCAACAATGGTCCACCCTGGCCTCACATTGGGAGGCATGGAGATGCACTATCCACAATCCTGCAGCCTTATTTGAGAACTTATTTGAGAACTCACACTGAATAAGTCTTGAAGAGAAACAACCACGCCGAAAGAATCACAAACCGGAAACATCACCCAAGGAGACCCTCTGCTGTGCTTTCTGCAACCGGACATGTTTATCTCGGATTGGCCTTTTCAGTCATCAGCACGCTTGCAGAAAGTGTGGGATGAGTCTTTTCTGAATCTCAGTTTGCGAAGAAAAGCTAGAGAGATCTTTGACCCTAACTAAGGCTGCTGAAACACTTTCAGAATAATGCACTTTCTCCAATATTGTTTGCAATGGTAATAGAAATTCTAGCAAATGTGATAAGAAATTATGATAGTATAGAAGGAATTGGAGTAGAAACAAAACATAAGATAAGCTTGTTTGCTGACGATACATTGTTAACAATTAAGGAACTGATTAACAGAATAGAAAATATTAAAGAACATTTAAAAGTATTTGGGGAGATGACAGGCTTACAGATTAATTGGAATAAATCAGATATGATGTTGTTTAACTATACTAAGGAAGAAGAAAATGTATTTGTAAAAGAGAAAAAATTAAAAGTAAGATTAAAAAGTAATATTAAATATTTAGGAATAAATATTACAAAAGATTTAAAAGAATTAGAAGAGAAAAATATTATGGTACTAAGGAAAGAAATGGAAAAGAAGTTGGAAGAATATAAAAATATTCAACTATCATGGTTTGGAAGAGTAGCTTTAGTTAAAATGAAAATATTACCTAAACTAAATTTTTTGTTTAGAATGTTACCAATAAAGGTATCAGAAGTAGAATTGAAAAAATGGCAAAATATGTTGAATAAATATTGTAATGGAGGGAAAAGGACAAGATTAAATAAATTATTTTGGTATATATCACAGAAGGAGGGAGGACTTGGTCTTCCCAAAATAAAAGGATATTATGAAGCTAATCAATTGAGATATGTTAAAGAAGGAATTGTAGGACAGGGGGATTTAGAATGGTTAGAGATAGAAACAGGGAGAATAGAAAAGAGAATATGGAATATATTTTTTGATAATTTTACAAAAAAGGAAATTAAAGGAATTGAGAACCCATTTCTGCAAAATATATGGGAAATATGGTGTAACACCGGGTATAATGGGAAAAAAATTCCCAAATAATTTGAAGGAAAAAATGGGAAAGGAATTAAAGAAAAGAGGACTAGAAAAAATAGAGGGATGGACAGGATGGATGAATGAGAAAGGGAGTATAAGAGAGAAATTATGTGGAATGAAAATTTCATGGTTTAATTGCATACAGTTAGAACAATGGATTAAAAATTGGAAAAAGAATCATAAAGAAATAAGGGGATTTACAAAATTTGAAAATTTGGTGAAAAAAGGTGAAAAGAGGGATGATAATGAAAGTATGAAAGGTATTACAAGTGAATTATATATAAAATATTCATAAAAAATAAGGGAAAAAAAGACAAAGGGGAATATTTAAGGAGAATATGGGAGGAAGATTTGAAACAAAAAATTGGAGATCATGAATGGGATAAGATATGGAAACAAAGACACCTAAAAAATATGTCGATACGGATAAAAGAAAATTATTATAAAATAATATGGAGATGGTATTTGACACCAGCAAGATTGCATAATATAGATAAGAATAACTCTAAATATTGTTGGAGAGGGTGTCAAGAAATAGGTGCATATGTGGTGGAATTATAAATTTGTACAGCAGTTTTGGGAAATGGTTTTTATATAACTAGAGAATATTCTGAATAGAAATATAGAAAGGAAGCCGAGCATAGCATTGATGTCAATTTATAATGAAGAGAATGGGAACCAAGCAGAAAAGGATTTAATAACAAATTTATTAACGGCAGCAAGATTAATTATAGCCTCTCTCTCTCTGGCTTTTCTTCGCAAACGAAGATTCAGGAAGGACTCATCCCGCGCTTTCTGCAAGCGCGCTGATGACTAAAAAGGCCAATCCGAGATAAACAAGTCCGGTTGCAAAAAGCACAGCAGAAGGTCTCCTTGGGTGATGATTTTGGGTTGTGATTCTTTCTGCGTTGTCGTTTCTCTTCAAGACTTGTTCGTTGTGAGTTCTCAAATAAGGCTGCAGCATTGTGGATAGTGCGTCTCCATGCCTCCCGATGTGAGGCCAGGGCGGACCACTGTTGGTGATCAATTTGGCCAAGCCTGAGATGTTGTTTCAGGGAGTCCTTGTATCGCTTTTTTGGAGCGCCCCTCTTACGCTGACCCGTGGCGAGTTCACTGTAGAGTACTGTTTTTGGGAGGCGATGATCCTCCATCCTAGAAACGTGCCCTGCCCAGCGCAGCTGTGTTCTCAATATCATGGCCTCAATGCTGGTGATCCCTGCTTGCTCAAGGACAGCAACATTCGTCACATAGTCAGTCCAGTGTATATTTAGGATTGTGCGTAGGCAGCGCTGATGAAAGCGCTCGAGGAGTCGTAGGTGGAGGCGATAGGTGACCCATGTTTCAGATCCATAAAGGAGGATAGACAGTACGATGGCTCTATACACACTGATTTTTGTGCTTTGCCTCAGGTGTTTATTGCTCCAGACTCTTTTGTAAAGTCTTCCAAATGCACTATTTGCCTTTGCTAATCTGTGATCAATCTCTTTGTCAATCTTGGCATCTGAGCAAGACATTGGAAAATGCAAATAAATGTACAAGTGGAGGAGTGGTATAAAGAAGTGTGGAAGATGGCAATAAATATTAAGTTAACATGTAGACTCAAAGTAAGAAGAGGGAGTTGGAAAGAAAGTGATTTTGATAAAATTTGGAATGTATTTGTTAAAAAAGTATTACAGACAAAAGATGGGAGGTTACCTCCATGAGAAGAAATGAGATTCTGGAAAGATTAGGTAAGGGATAATGGCTCCGGTGAAGGGGAGCACTGAGGTGGGGGGGGGGAATTAATATTTTTGAATAGAATTATAATAAAGAATCTATGTTAACTTTTGAAACTAGTTAATAGAAAAATTGTGATTTTATAGTAATTTTATGTGTTATAATAACTAAGTATTGATTAGATAATATAATGTATGATTATAAAATTAATAAAAATATATATATTTTTAAAAAAAGAATAATGCAGTTTGACATCACGTTAACTATCATCACTCCCACTAGGGAATCCTGGGATTTGTACTTCCTGGGATCTGTGGTTCCAGAGCTCCCTGACAGAGAAGGCTAAATAGCTCACAAAACTACAAATTGCAGAATTCCATAGCACTGCACTGTGGCAGTTAAAGCAGTGTCAAACTGCATGATTTCTGCAGTGTATCAGCAGTTTATCTCTCCTAACCACTCAAACTCTAAACCGCACCCCAATGGAAAATGTGGAGTTTTCCTTAACGAAGCTTAAGCTACAGTTTTTGGATTTTTTCTTATCTTCCTCACTGGAGTCTGCACTTTGATAGTGGAAGACGCTGCCTGGGAGTGTGGTGGAGTCTCCTTCTTTAAAGAGGGGCCGGATGGCTATCTGTGGGGAGTGCTTTAACTGTGGATTCCTGCATGGCAGAATGGGGTGGACTGGGTGGCCCTGGTGGTCTCTTCCAACTCTATGATTCTATGATCTTATCAACCTGACTTTTAAATCATCGATATTTTTGACAAGAGGGGAAATATGCAACAAAAGGGAGCTGAGTTTGGCTTCAGGTGGTAAAGGCAGTCTCCTCGCCAAATGCTCCCTTTTTAATTAGCATCAAATAGGTTGCAAACATAGCTCTCTCTGTCCTATAAACGGGTGTTGTGTTGCTTCAGCAAATATCACTTCAAACAGATCAGCTTGGCCTCTGCCAGGGAGTCAGCTGATGGTCCTTTGGATCCTGCCACTTGTCTCATCTAAGAAAATGAGGCTGTTTTCTCCAGAGAGGGTGTAACCAGACACAACCTGAGGCTATTCAGATGTGCAATTCATTTTATTAAAATAATAGATAAAACAAGGAATCAAGTCCATAATAATGAAGCATAATATATCAAAAGTGAGAGGAAAATCAATGATTTCACAGAAAATATATGAAGGCTAACTGACTTATACGAGTCAAGAATCAGGCAAAACTGACACTCCTATTGAAAGAGCTGAAATATGTAAATTTAACCAGAGTTGGACTTTTATAAACTACCAGCTTTGGCTCCAACCTACCACCAGTCAAAATTTATCCTGTTCCCAGCTGCTTAACAGTTCTCCATAAAGACTTCCAAAGACTTTATCTTTAGGCTTCCACAGTACTACAATTCTAAGTGGTCAGTGATATTCATCACACAGTTCTAACTGCTGAAATTGTTGGTGAAACACTTCCCATTTTTATAAAATGAGAACCAAGTACAGTTGTCCCTTCATATTTGCTGAGGTTTGGTTCCAGGACTCCTTCCCACCCACCCACCCGGATACCAAAATCTGTGAATACTCAAGTCACATTCTATGCAATGGCATAGCAAAATGGTGTCCCTTACTTAAATCCATTGAACTTAAATCCATGGCTACCAAATCCGTGGATACGGAGGGACAACTGTACACCATATTACTTCCATGTTAAAAAAGAGCCACTCCTGAGCGTCAAACAGATTAGGATGGTGCCAAAATATAGTGAAATTGCCTCCTACATCCTCTTGCTCTCCCACTGTCCCAATTTGGCAGGCACATCCCTTTTAATCCTGTTGTCCCACTCTTTACCCTGTTTTTAAAGGTTCTGGATTCTGTCTCTTGCTCCCAGTTTTTGCCTTTGTACTCAGCCTATTTCCATTCCTGCAAACTGAGTTCAAAATGAAAAAAGTAGAAAATGGGCCAGACTCCAGACAAGATGCCAGCCCATCGCTGACTGCCATTTTCTCATGCGGAAGCCAGGCAGGGGTCCGGCAGCCTGTGACTGCAGACCCCTTCCTGTGACCAGCCTTGGTGACATGCTGCACACCCCCTGCCTGGCCCCTGGGAGAGCCAGGGAGCAGGCAGTGGCAGCGAGGAGAAACCTTGGGACGGGCTGCCATGGACACATGGGGCCCAGTCTGGCAGAAATTGATTAAATCAGCTATTTTCTTAAAACATTGTAAAGGGCCCTATCCCAGCTTGCCCCCATTCCAACACCATATCTATCCTGGGGGTTGTTTGGACTGCCTAGAGGCAGATTGTCCTGTGTTGTTTGGACTGCAGGGCTCTGGAAGGGGGCAAACTGGGGTATTTGGCCAGTGTAGACGAGTGTGTACAAAAGTAGTATACACTCCATTAATTCAGCAAGGAGGAAAGGAATGGAGGGGACAGAATCTTGCCCTTCCCTGTAGGCTCAGGCAAAAGCAAACTGCTGTAGCCCTTCCTGGCTTGTACAGCCTTCCTCCTAGCTTGTGCATTCTTCTTTATGAATAATTTTTGCCATCTTGGCCACTTTCTGATGGGGCTTGGTCAAAAGTGTCCCTGTTTTCATCTATGAATTGTCAGAGGTTATGCATCCTGTATAGACTATGTGGGGTGTTTTGAGTCAAAACCTTGTGGGGAGGGATAAAATCTGAGCAACACAATGTGTGTGCATGGTGTGGATGGAGTGTGCCCCTCCAGGGTCATGCAGGGAGCCAACAAGGGGCACAGCAATGGCAAAGAGCCTGGGAAGAACTCCGTGCTTAGGTTTTGCTGACAAGGGAGCTCCTAAGCCCTGGGCTTGTGGCAAGCAGGCCTTGGCAACCTGGGCTGAGCTTAAAGAGAACAAGGGAGGGGTGGGATTCCTCCTTCCCATTAGCTGCAGAGCCAGAGAAGGAGCGATCATTTGCTCTTGCACACTTGTTCCAGGTAAGGCTTTACTCACAAGGGAGGTGAGGAGCAGTCACGGCCTGTCCTGGGCCCTCTCCCCGGACCCTCCTTTCAGGCAGCAATATATTTCCCGATTAAATACAGCAGTCATTTATTGTAGCACAGAGCTAAATATACAGCCTAATTACAGCAAAGTATTAATTAACAGGTGTGGAGGTTGCAGAGTCTTTCAGTCCATCTGTAATCTTCCCCTTTTTCCTGGGTACATATGGGCCTTCAAGTTGCCTGTTGACTTAAGGTGATCCTATTAATTTCATAGGGTTTTCTAAGGCAAGGAATACTCAGAAGTTGTTTGGCCAGATCCTTCCTCTGAAATAGTGCCTACAGCACCCGGTATTCATTCGTGGTCTCCCATCCAAGTATTAACCAGGGCTAACCTTGCTTAACTTCCAAGATCAGATGGGACCTGGTGCCTTTAGGGTAATTCCTAATGGAGATTAAAACCAGCATTCCAGCTCTCGGTGGGGCTGAGGGCTTTTAAAAGGAGTTCGGAGCACAGGAGGCAATGCAGGGAGGGGAAGACTCACAGATGGCTGCACACTGCACTGCTGCTAGTGCTTTAAGCAGTTCAGTTGTTTGTTGCCAAGGGTACAACAATCTAGCTTCAGCTGCCACAAAGCTCTCTGAGCCTCCGTCCAGTTTGACCCTGCTGTGTTCCCAGCCTTGTCTCCCCTCTCCCTCTTCTGCCCACTGCTGTTCTTTTGTCCACAATCTGGATCTCTCCTCTCCTGTCAGCACTTTCAACAACACCTGCTCCACATCCATGTATGTGGGATTGTAACTACAATGTTTCCAAAAGGTCCAAAATTCCCCCATGGTTCAACCACAAAAGTGCCCTTCAGGGCAGACCACGGCATGAGGTCCACTCCTGCCAGGGGTGGACGTCCGTAACAACCTCCCTACCCACACCTCCATCTGCCCTACAGTAAGGCAGAGAGCGGGTAGTCAAAGGACAAATTCTTCCCAGTGCCTCTGCACCCTGCATTTGACCGTTCTCTGCTCCACAGTCTCCTGCTGCATTTCATGCCACTTTTCTTTCAGAGCTGCCATTTGCAGCTGCAGAGTCAAGAGGTTTTCCTCGTCAGGAATCTCTTCCCTTGCCTGCCTTTCCCTCTTCCCCAGAATGGCCGGTTTTGTGGAAGGGGGTGGACTAAATGGGTGCTGCAGCTTGGCAAAGGCTCTGAACTTGCTGCAATCTGGCCCACTCCCACATCCTCTCTTGTCTCTACAACGAAGACATGGCCCAAATGGCTCCAACAACAGAAAGGGGATTGAGGTCCTGGGTGACAACACGAAATGAGGTGAGGATACAGACAAGGAGACACTCAGCAAAGCATTGGCAGGTGCAAGGATAGGAGCTGGATGCTGTTGGGGAGGGAAAGGTGTCTGGCTGAGAGGATTTGGGTGAAGTAGGAGGGAGGAGGAACACAGAATTGCCCAGGCATTGAAGAATTTTGTTGGAAACCTAGGGAAAAGGCAGCACCCAGGACTGGGATCAAAGTGACTCTCCTTCTGTCTGCTGCCACCTCCCAAAGATCCAAATAGTCCAATTTGCTTAAAATGCTGATCAATGGTCTTCTTCTGAAGCTCCCAAAGAGATTCAAAGTCCATCTTGGACCCGGTTTTGTACTCAGGTCATTTGTGCATGCAAAAATCTACCCAGTCTCGGGAGTTTTCGGCTTGCCCTTACTGGTTGTTGCCTGTCTCTCTTCAGACGGCACATCAGCCCCCGTGGGCTGGCGCTGGGGATGCTTTCTGCACCCCCCCTCTTTCCTACAGGGGGATCCACAACTAGTCACCTCCCTTGCCCAGACTCCCACGGGTCCTTTCGGAAGGTGGCAAGAAAACTCACCCCACTGCAGCGTAACCTCTGCGCGCTAGTTGTGCGTTCCAATAAAGGTAGTCCCCAGGTCAGTCTGGATGAGCGCTGGTGGCTGTGATCCTGGACGAGCCCCCAAATTGTTAGCGGTGGGGAGAGAACTGAGATATCAGCCCCATTCGCCAGACCCGGAGTCTATGGGCAAAACACCAGTCCATAGGATCCTGAATCCCTGTATAAAGGCTTCTGCTTATCTTTGGCCAGAGATGGTTCTTACCCTCGAACAAAGACCCATGCAGTCAGTGTCAGGTGCAGGCAACGAAGAACAACTTTATTACTGGAAGCTAAGATTTTATAGACCTCGCTGCTCCTGGGTCTTGTACAGGTGTTAGAGAGAAAGGTTCTCATGAGCTCATCTAGTTTAAGTAGCAAACTTCAGCTAACATGTTAGTAAGACAATTGACCATTCATGTGCTTACGCAGGCTTCGTTAATGTTACAGAAAAAGAGACATTCCTCTCTGCTGGGAACTGCACCTCCTAGCAGTTTCTAAATTGTTACTATCTCTCACATACACAGTCAAGGTCTACCACGGTTTTAGCATTCTCAGCAAAGATGGCTTTACTTTGGTTCATTTCATTACCAACTAGTACTTGTTACTGATTAATATATCAGGATCCTCTGTCATTCTATAGATATCCCACTCCAGCTATGGCTAACCACAGGACCGGTTTAAGGAATTTTGGGGCCCCCTGCAATGCTTTACTTTGGGGCCCCCATATGTTTATCTCAGATCAATGTAACCTAACCTATTCACCATACAGGATGTTCAGATTATAGTAGGACCCCCGTATCCCTGGATTCATTATCCATGGGACACAAAACAGCACACCTACCATAGAGTCTTCCTAGAAAATGTGTCTTCCCTAGCCCTTTTCTAGGCCCTCCAAGGCAACTCTATGGTATTTTAAACCAGAAATCCCATTATTTTCATATTAAGGAGGCCAACACGGGGCCCTCTCTTGACCTCGGGGCCCCCTCTTGACCTCGGGGCCCCCTGCCAATGCTGATTTGGCAGACAGGTTAAACCGGCCCTGGCTAACCATGCAAGTTTCTTATAAAGCAATGCAGCATTATGGAATTATTAATACAGATTTGTGTTTCAGCCTTCACTAATGGAGATTAAAACCAGCATTCCAGCTCTTGGTGGGGCTGAGGGCTTTTTAAAGGAGTTAGGAGCACAGGAGGCAATTTGGGGAGGGGGAGACTCACAGATGGCTGCACGCTGCACTGCTGCTGGTGCTTTTCTTTCGGAATGTTACTCATCTGAGCTCCTTAAACAAAATCCCCAAATAAATTGTAAGGGTGCTTCTCATGCCCTTTTGGCATGGATGCATCAGCCAAATGGTTGTAGGCAGAGGCTGTGAAAATACAGGTCACTCCTCCCACCTCCTGTATCTGTGAGAGGACAAGTTCCTGGACTTACCGCAGATACGCAAAACCATGTCTAATAGTGAACTGCCATAGAATACAGTACGTAGAATTGCACTGGAGGACCTAGAAAATGCCTAGAGAGGAGGCATCTAGCATGACTCTATGGTCAACTTCGGGCAGACGTTCACCACAGATCCATGATGGAGGACCTCCTGATGCCTAGAGACGGTCTCTAGCGCAAGTCTATGGTCATCCAGATGCCTAGAGAGACCACGTATTCCACTCTCACATACACAGGGAGGGGGGGAGCAACCCTGACAGCTACCTGCTGGGGATGCTTCAGCTGGAGATCCTGCACTGAACAGGGGGTTGGACGTGATGGCCCGTAAGGCCCCTTTCCGCTCTATGATTCTGCCCAAACACCTTTGCAGCTCAGAATTAATGACAACTTTGCTTCTTCTTTTTCCTCCTTCCTGCCTGCCCATCCCTTTTCCTTTTGTGTCTTGTTTTTTTAAAATAATGGAACAGGGTCTGTCTGGTTCCTGATTCTTCTAAGCAGAGGAAGGCTTGGGCCTTTGAGGACTCCTGCCTAGCTGCCCTCTCCCTAGCAGACAGCTGATGAAGCCCTCTGCCAGTTCTCCTGCCTGGGCAAACGCAGAGTGATACTGGCACCAAGAGGTAATTTTGAAGAATGGAAGCCAGGAAAAGGAACTCCTAGAGCAGCAGGTGCACTGTCCCAACATCTACTTGCTGATGCTTGTCAGAAAGCACCCCAAGGCAGCAGTGAGGTACACTTAGGCACGGAGGGAGGGCTGAGATGATGGGAGGCTTGGTTCTCCAGCTCCAATATAAGACCTTCTCCCTGGCTCTGAGAGCACAATGCACTCCCAGCTATCAAAATGGCCTTCAGAGGGGAGGATGAATTTGGACTGCCTGGGTAAGTCATCCATTTGCTGCTGACTCCCCCACCACACCACACCCTCCCTCCAATAACTACCAGGGTGAGGCTTGTCTTCTCCAGCACCTGATGGCCCCTCTTTCCTCCCCTCATAGGGGCTTCCAGGCATAGCCCCATCGGCCACCAGAGTCCCTTTGGGCACTTCCCTTCAGAAAACATACAAGTGGCTGAAGTCCTGGCACAGGCTGCCCATGCTTTAGGAGACCTAGCCATCTCCCTTTGCTCACCCAGGGTCCCCCAAGTGGGGTGTCTCCTTTCAGAGGTGAGTCCCCCTAGCCTACTTTCCTCCCCCATCACCAGTTCCATGTTGGGTGGCAGCTGCGCTGTTTGAGGGTGTCCCCCTACAAGGGAACTGTGCTGGCCTCCCAACTGGGTGAATCGGGCCCTCCTCAGCCACCGCCTCCCTCTCTGACTGTTGCCCCACTCTCCTCTCTCCGCAGGTGGCCCTCAGTGGTCAGCGTGGAGGTGTGTGCCAAACTGGACAAGTCCTTGGCCTTGGTGGCCTCCTCGTGGATCGTCACCCAACACAACTAGACTGGTGGCGGGCATCAAGGCTCAATACCAACACCTCCGGGCTGCCCCCGCCCCACCCCACCTTTCCCCCTTCCCTTCAGTCCCTCTGCAGTCCCTTTCCATCCCCACGGGCAAAATACTCTTCCTTCCTTCTTGAACCCAGAACACTGCAGAGCCTAGCAAGGGGGTACTTTTCCACAAAAGAAATAAGGGAGAATTGTAGCAGATCCAGAGGAGGAGAGTGAGACCAACAACACAAGCAGCATGGGGCAGGGTGATGCCTCTTAGGTCTCTTATTTTAAAAATGAGTATTTTACAATCTAAATGCTGAACTAACTCTGCATTTATTTCCTTCTTATAGTTATGATGACAGAATCATAGGGTTGAAAGGTATCTCCAAGGGCCATCTAGTCCAACCCTCAGGCATGCTGGAACACATAACCCACAGAGCTGGGGAGCAGTCCTTATATTGGGGCAGGAATCGCCAGAGACACTCATCCAACCTCTGTTTAAAACCCTCCAAAGAATCCATGGAGACCAATATTTTACAGTCCAGACACTGCATTTGGCAGAGAGGAGGCCCCATCTCTCCTCTCTAGCTACAGCAACAACTCGTGCCACCCATAGCTTAAGGGATGCAAAGGGCTCTTGTAGCATGTTTGAGACTGAAAGAAGTCGGTAGCACAAGCATACATCTGATGAAGTAGACTTGGACTGCTGCCACACGCCAGAAATAATTCAGTTTGACACTGCTTTAACTGCCATGGCTCAATGCTATGGAATCCTGGGATTTGTAGTTTGTTGTGGCACCAGAACTCTCTGACAGAAAAAAATTAATATGTTTTAAAAACTACAAATCCCAGAATTCCACAGCATTGAGCCATGGCAGCTAAAGCAGCATCAAACTGGATTATTTTCTGCAGTGCAAATGCAACCTTCAGTGTTGTCTACATGGCCAAAATAAATCTCATGAAATTCGCTGGGAATCTTCCCTGTCTAAATGGAATCCCACACCAATCCACACTATTTGGAAGGAGGGGACCGCAAAATGGCAAAAACAACACACACATCGTTTGTAATAAACAGCAAGAGGGTGCCCAGTCCGGCTCATTAGGACAAGAGCTTCACTTTGAATCGCTTCTCCAGACAAGAGGAACCACAAAACTGATTGGCCAGGTGAGCACGGGAGGCGGGGCTTGCTAACAGGGCAAGTACCCACTCCCGCCATGTTGGATTTTGGATAAACTGTTTTGCTATGCTTTTAATTTGAAAAATCACTCTATCGCTCCAGCACAACTTAGACTATATATAGACATGTGAGTAAATCACTCATGGCCACCATCTCGCATGTGATGCTTCTGGGGGCTTCTGCGTGTCAAAATGCCGTTGCTGCTGCTGCTGCAAAATGCCATTACTATGAGGTACCTTGGTGTTTTCCCCCTCGTTATAGATGGGCCCAAAGTCTAGAAAAGCTTATGCTACTCATTTCTTTCTCTCAGTCTCAAAGATGCTACAAGATCCCTTTGCCTGCGGATCCAGATCAACACAGCTATCTCTCCAAATTTTACCACCGTGCTTTAACGTGGCAGCTTTCTGCTATGGGATTGCATTGTATTGTTTTAATTGGGTTTTATTTGTTCAATGCCTCGGGATGGGGCCCTTGTGAGCTGGGAGGTGACACAGAAATACTTTAAAGAAGGAAAGAAATCGACATTCTTCCTCTCCTCTAATCAGCCCAGATCACCATACCCTGCGGTCATCCTTCCCCCTTTATCTTCTCAGCCCTTACTGCCATGACTTTCTTCCTAATGTTTGGGTGGAATCTTTTTTCCTGTAGTTGGAATCCTTTGGTTTTTGTTCTACTCTCTGACACAGCAGAAAACTAGCTTTCTCTGTCTTTTACATGACATCCCTTCACATATTTAAATATGGCCATTGGATCACCTCTCAGTCTTCTCTTCTCCAAGCTAAACACATGCCGCTCTCTAAACTATTTTTCACAGGGCTTGGTTTCCAGACCTTGGACCATCGTGATCACCCTCCTCTGAACATCTTCCAGCTTCTCAGTATTCGGTCTGATCTATGGTGCCCAGAACTGGAACAAAATCTAGAACTTGTTATAGTATATTTCTCCTGTTCCAAAATAACACAAGATATGTTTTCCCCAGCATTTATCTATTCAAAAGTAAGTCTCATGAAATTCGGGGGGCTTGCTCCTAGGTAGGGAGGGGCTGCACTTGGGGTTTAAGCTGTCCACCAAGTATTACACACAGTGTTTTTGCCTATAGACTTAATAGGAGGCCGCAGGCAACCCAGCAGGGTAGTGGTTTGTATCCATATTTAGGTGCCATGCAACGCCATACTATGGCTAAAAGGTCTACCCTGATGCTGAATGAAGAGTGCAATGGATGAACTTAGCAGAGTAATGGATAAGCTTACCTTCTGTAATCTATTATCTTTTCAAGTGTGTGTGTGTGTGTGTGTGCACCTTCAAGTAGCCTGTCAACTTACAGATACCCTGTGAATTTCATTGGGTTTTCTTAGGCAAGGAATCATCAGATATGTTTTTGCCAGTTCCTTCCTCTGAAATATAGTATACAGCACCTGGTATTCATTGCTGGTCTCCCATCCAAGTACTAAGCAGGACTGACCCTGCTTAGCTTCCAAGATCAGACAAGATCTGGTGCCTTTAGGGCACTTATCCATCACAGTCATACAATTTCTTCCCAGTGTTTTTGCCATTTGCAGAATACTTGCAACCTCTTCCTGTCAAAATAACCCAGTAGCATGGGCTGGGAGAGAGAAGGGCCTCCACGTAAGTCAAAGGCCCCACAATTTGTCAAGAAGTCTGTCTGTATTAGCAAAGAAGATGTGTTCCTGGATGTGACAAAATCCTTTACCCGGCTAGCCCCACAGTTTCAACCCATAAGAATCCTGCGACTCACCCTGCCCTTCTACTCCACTTAATTCCTTTCTGGAGTGGGTTTCTGGGCATCAGGGTGACCCCTTGGTTGTAGACTTGTGGCTGTGTTGTTGTGGTGGGTTCTTTATTTTGGTATGTGTGGCTTGACTCCAGTTCAGGTATGATAGAGAAAGCCAGAGACAGTTTTAACAAGAAGAAGAAGAGGAGGAGGAGGAGGAAGAGGAGGAGGTTTATTTAACACAATAGAACAATATAGTACAGGTTGACTCTCCCTTATCCAGAATTCCAAATTCCAAAATATTCCATAATTCAAAATTGTGTACATGTGTGGCTGAGATACTCATACCTTTGCTTTCTGATGATTCAATGTACACAAATGTTTGTTTCATACAAAACAATTATTATAAAATAACCTTCAGATTATGTGTATCTTGTAAGATATATATGAAACATAAATGAATTTCATGTTTAGACTTGAGTCCCATCTCCAAAATATCTCATTAAGTATATGCAAGCATTCCAGAATCTGAAATATTCCCAAATTTAAAAAGCCTCTGGTCCCAAGCATTTCAGATAAGGGAGACTCAACCTGTAACTTCCAGTATTCTAGTCTTTTAGGCTCCCCGAAACCATAATTTAGGGCCAGTCTATATGAGGGAATAAAATGTGAATTGGGGTGCAGAAATGCCAATTCATCTCAGCAGCTGTCATCTGTCACAGTGACTTTTTTTTTGCAAGATCGCTGGTGTGCGAAACTCTCCTTGTTTCCTGTTCACACAGAGGCATGCCAGCGAAACAAGATGGCGGCCACAAGTGAATTACTTGCAGTTTTGTACTCCCCATCTTACCCCTGCCAAACAATATAAAAAAAGCTAACTCCAAGGTGTGGAAGAGCGTTCTTCTGCTTAAACAATAACAAAAAACAAGGAAAGAAAGCCTATTTCATCACCTCAGTACATGATTGCTATGGCAACAATCCAACGGGCAGTTCCACAATCTGCCCTCTTACCAAGCTCTGCCCCCTTCGCACGTCCAACGAATCAGCTGTCCTCTTCAGCAATGTGATTCAGTTGTCCTAACAGGCAAGGGTGCGCATTTCCATCAGGGTTTTTAAAAACTCGGGAAAAGTCCTGGTGGCTTCTGCTGCGGACTTTCTCCGACTTTTGCTCCCCCACCCCCTGAAAAGGATGGAATGCTCCGGCATCCCATTTGGACACACGGGATTTGCTGCGGATTCTAAGAGGGTTTTTTCGCAGGCTCTGCTGTCTCTCTCCATCCAACCTTGTCTCTCCACTCCAATCCGATCTGCTTCAGCTCCAACCCCTGCCTGCTTCTCCCTGAGACAAGCCTCTGCTTTTGTTAGGTTTTGTTCACCTGCAGCCCCCCTTCCCAGCCTCCCTGAGCTGTGATGAGCTGCCTTTGAGCCAAATCTGTTGTTACCAAAAATGCTCCTTGGAAAATTCCAAGAAAATATTGAGTTTCTAATATGTTGGGGAAATTAGCAGCAACTCGACTTTCGCTATGCAACAGGGGGTAACCAGGGAATCTGAAAACCAATTATACCAGTACTAGTCTAGATGGAATACATACAGATTTAAAATTAAGTATTTTTTTTAATTAAGGAGTTCCAAAATAACACACATTCACCCAGAAGAAGCATTCACTCAAGGCTAATGAAAGAAACAGTAGGAAAACTTGGGATAGAGGGTTGCAAGAGGGTTTTGCTGGGATAATAATACTACCTGTCCTGTAGTCAGTCTGGCAGAGTGGATGGAGGAAACTGGGTGTGGCTAACACAGAGCAACAGAGTTTCCGCCTGTTACCAACTGTGCGCCATGAGGCATATTTTGGGGGGTCTTTTATACCTCCAAATACACCTGAGGGGATTGGTTGCTTCATGGGTGAAACAATGAATTCCATGAGCCTTCATGGATTGCACAATGAGTTTCCTGGTCTTGAGAATAATAATAATAATAATAATAATAATAATAATAATACAATTTATTTATACCCCGCCCCTCTGCTAAAAACAATTGGGGCGGCTTCTAACAGTTAAAACATTATAATAATGACTAAAAACACTACCCACACCCACCCTCCCCCATAAAAAGACATTAAACACAATAAGATTAAAACCTTCTAACTAAAAACACATTAAAAACAAATATATACATAATTTAAAAAAAGCCAGGAGACTGAGCTCCTGAGGCCAGGATCTAATCAGGAAAGGCCTGGTGAAAGACATCTGTCTTTAGTGCTTTTTTAAAGAGAAAAGGTGAGGAAGATGCTAAATGTGTTTCTTAATGTCCAGTGATCTGAGGAAAGGAAATGTCACAATCAGCAAATACAAAAGGGTTTCTCCATCCATTAACCTCCCATTTATGTGGAATGTGTCTTCTTTTGGCCTTGCAGCTCCAGGCCTTCCTTTCCAGGGAAAAACCAAAAATGACCTTTTGAGACCATCCTGTCTTTTTCCCTTGTAAAAGGCCACAGTAATGAACCAAGTTGGCTAGTTTCTGAGGCCTATAGCCAATGCTAACATTCCAGAAGTGGGGTGCCTTGGAAGTGGGGTGCAAGCTGTGCTTACACTGTCCAGAGCCCCCTTTACACTGAGCATCGCTTCTTGAACAGAACATTTGAGAGTAGACCAAAGAATAGCAAGGAAAGACTAGGCAGAGGTTCCCACACCATACAGACACAAAGAGCAGTTCGACATGTTCCAGCAAACGTTTTATTCAGAACAATCTGTACAGTACATGTGAGACAGAACAGACAGGTCAGCTAAGTCTTGCTTAAGTAGACAAAAACATTTTTAATCTTCTGGAGACCACCTGAAGGCTTCCTTCAAAATGCATCCAAGGATGACCTTCTGATTCACCAGCTTCTACTTTTCCTATGGCTTTCATTTTGGAGTCCAGCCTGATAGAACTATGCTTTTTTAATACAGGTCACACGTACAGTATTCATGGGGAAACATGCCTGGGCTTACCATGTATAACTGAAATCACAGATAATCTCAAACCCTATGAAAATAAAGTATTTCCTATATATATATAAAAAAAGAGCATACTATGTAGTTGCATTGGAGTACCTAGAGGATGCCTAGAGGGGAGTGCCAATCCCCACTCAGCCATGGAAACCCACTGGGTCACCCTTGGGGAAGTCACACTCTCTCAGCCTCAGAGGAAGGCAAAGGCAACACCCCCTCTGAACAAGTTCTGCCAAGAAAACCCCGATGTCCCTTCCCCTTTGGGTCACGGTTACTCAGAAACGACTTGAGGGCAAATAGCAGCAACAGGAAAACGTCTACTCTTTTAAGACCCAGCAGCAGAAAGCCATTAATTAAACAAGCAAAGGTTCTGCAATTTGCTGCAATCCCACCGGCAAGTGTAAAAATAAAAGGGAGGCTCCCCTCTAGAGGAGCCCCATTGAACCAACTGGGTTCACCTGAGTCTTGTTAGGCCACTCTTCCACAATTGATTGAAAGGGTCTGCTCTAGAGTGGGCCAAGCAGTGGTTCTTGACCGAGGGTCCATGGACCCCCAGGGGGCTGTGATGTCCTCACAGGGGTGGGCAAAGGCTTGAAGGCTGCTTGGCCCTCTTCCTCCCTGCAGTGGAGCGGCCACGTGACAGGAGCCAAGGCAAAGGCTGGCTGGCTTGGCCTGTGCATTGCCATTCAATCCGCTCCAGCCACCAACTTGCAGGGAGAAGCAGGAGAGAAGTCTTCCCTCCCTCTCCAGTGCCTCTGAGGGATGTTTTAAATCTTAAGTTAAGTCGTGGGGGTCCGCGACCACAGACGCTGTTTCAAGGGGGTCCCTGGTAAAGGAAGGGTTATGAGCCACGGGCTAAGGCGCTGCATTTGGGCTTTCTCCCTCGGCGCCGTGGAGAAGAGCCTGCCTGGAAAAAAGGGCCCTGAACCCGAAGAGCAGGAGGAGGAGGAGGCCACCAACGGCTCCAGCTTGCCAGCGGACCCGGGCCGCAACTCAAGGAAGAGGCGCTCGCAACCTCGAGCACAGTTCTGCACATACCGCTGTCTCTCCGTATCCACGGATGTGGTATCCACGGCTTGGAAATATTCTTTAAAAGATAATTATCCCGAAACCACCCCAAGGACCGCCGCCTCCCCGAGGCACTCCTGCCCCTGCCTGCCCGCCCTGGGGGTTGGCTCCCATCCAAAGGCTGCCGGAGTTGGTTTCCACATCATCCTGGGGGCCGCTTTGCAAAGTTTGCATCGGGACACTTTCCAAAGGCAGGCCTCTGCTTTCCTTAGGTTGCAGCTGTTTCTTTACAAAAGGCATCCCTGGGGTTTAAGCTACGGCTTGTTTCCTTTCCCTTGGGGGTTACTTCCACTTCCTTTAGGCTTGGGGGCTCGGCCTTGGCGCCTGGTGGGCCGCCTTATTAACCTTGCTGTTGACTACTCTTTTAAGTTTTGCATGTTCTGTCAGGGCAAGGTAAGCATGCTTCTCTGAGGCATGTGCAGAGTGCAGAATGCACAACATATACTAGTGCAGCGGCACTGGTCCTTTAGCAGCCATGCGTTTGAAGGAACACAGATGGACAGTGACTTCCATCAGTATGGCTTTTCTGGTGGGTCAGAAATTTAAACCCCTGGTGGCGCAGTAGTTAAATGCCAGTACTGCAAGTCACCACATTGCAAGTTGCAAGTTCGATTCCAGCCGGCTCCAAGGTTCACTCAGCCTTCCATCCTTTCGTAGGTCGGTAAAATGAGTACCCAACTTGTGGGAGCAATTAGCTAACACACATTGGAAGCTGCTTAATGCAGTTAGATGTGTAAATAGCTATTGCTTAAAACAATTTGTAAGCCGCTCTGATAGCCCTGTGGCTGAAGAGCGGGGTATAAATAACTAAAAAAAAAACCAAACCCAACACATCATGGTTACAGAGTCCAAATACATACAGAAACGTCTGTCTGAGTCCAATTAGAGATAACAAGAATCAAGGGCAGTTTGACCTCTCAGTACTATAGCCCTTCAGTACACTAGACTCAAGGAACAAAAATGACCTTGGCTCCCACACTCCCCATTAGGTCTTGGATGAGACCAGCTGTAGAAGGAGAGAAGCATGCAAAAGAATGGCCTTGCTCCTTTCTCTTTCCAGTACCTAGAAAAAACCACATACAGTTGTCCCTTCATATTCACTGGGGTTTGGTTCCAGGACCACCACCACCACCCCGTGGATACCAAAATCCGTGAATACTCAAGTCCCATTCTATGCAGTGGCATAGCAAAATGGTGCCCCTTATATAAGATGGCCAAATCATGGTTTGCTTTTTGGATTATTATTTTTTGAAGAATATTTTCAAGCCGTGAATACTGAAATCCATGGATACCAAATACTCCGTATCAGGGATATGGAGGGACAACTGTATATCGAAGGATTATGCATTATAACATTTTTTCCCTATTACTTTGATTGAAAGAAACCATTAGAAGATGAGACGGCCTGTTTTTTTCACATTGCAATCTACATTATAAAAATATTTGCAGGAGCTGCTGGGGAAAAAGTGTTCCTGGTTTAAGAATGTGTTCCGGACTTTATCTAAAACGTGTTGCTGTTTCCTTTTTGTTCCTTAGGAATGTTTTCTTTATACTTGAGTGCTTGTCATACTTTTGTGTCTATAGTTGCAAGTTATTTTGTTAGCACTGCTCGTTTTTGTTTTGTATTGGATTTTTAAACTATATTTTGATTTTGAGAAATCAGGAAATAAATCTGCACAATTTTCACATGGCACTTGTCTTGTCCTGCCCTTCTTATTTGTATGACTTTGGCTGTTTTTAAATGGGAAGTGTTCCTACTGGGGTGCAGGTGGGATTTTTGCACAGAATGTGACTGGGTTTAATTTTATTTTTAAAAGAACTTAACTCTCTAAAACTAGTCCTTGGTATCCTGAAATGAGATTGAAGTGACTCTCCTTAAATGTCTTTTGTTGCCCCAGTCTCCCAAGACTTAACTCAAGATTTAAAACCCTAATAATAATACCTGATGATGATGATAATGATGATGATACAGTTACACCATCCATTAAACCTTCCCACAGAGGCACTGGAGGGGGAGGAAAGACTTTTCTCTTCCTTCTTCCTGCAAATTTGTGGCTGGTGTGGATTGAATGGCAATGCGCAGGCTAAGCCAGCCAGCCCTTGCCTCGGCTCCTGACACGTGGCCACTCCACTATCGGGAGGACCCCCTGTGAGGATATCATGGCCCTGGGGGTCCGCAGACGACAGTTTAAGAAGTACTGCTATAGCACTATTGAGGGATTTCAACTGTGTTGTTCAATGGCATCCTGGAAAATATGGCTAGGGGAGGAGGCAATTAAACGTCTTGGCCAGAGAGGTCTAGCACTTCACCAAACTACATATCCCAGGATTCCATAGGATGCAACCAGGGTACTTAAAGTGGAATCATAATGTTTTAATTGTCATAGAATCATGAGAGTTGGAAGAGACCCCAGGGGGCCATCCAGTCTTACCTCCTTCTGCCATGCAGGAATCTACAATCAAAGCACTTGGGACAGATGGAAATCCAGCCTCTGTAAAAACCTTCTTTGGAGGTATTTAAAGAAGGAGAGTCCACCACTCTCCAAGGCAGTGGATTCAACTGTTGAACAGCTCTTACTGCCAGGAAGTTCTTCCTGATGTTTAGGTGGAATCTCTTTTCCTGTATGAGAAGTCGAAGGCTTTCATGGCCGACATCCATAGATTTTCCTTGGTTTTTTTCTGGGCTGTGAGACCATGTTCTGGAATACTTCTGTTCTATTAGAACTATTCCAGAACACGGTCTCACAGCCCGGAAAAAACCCAAGGAAAATCTTTTCCTGTAGTTTGAACTCATTGCTCCGTGTCCTAGTCTCTGGAGCAGCAGAAAACAAGCTTGCCCCATCCTCAGTATGACATCCCTTCAAACAGTTAAAACATGGCTATTATATCCCCTCCTAACCTCTTCTCCAGGCTAAACATACCCAGCTGCTCCTCCTGGGGTGTGGTTTCCAGACCTTTCACTATTTTGGGGGCTCTCCTCTGGACGTGTTCCAGCTTGCCAGTTGTGTAGTGTAAAAGGGCCCTAAGAGAAACTCCTCAGAGCTTCCGTCCTTGCATGAGCCCCTCCCAGTGAGTGAGTGCTGACTGCATTTACCCAGTGGCTCAGGCAGAAGGATTTCTGCAGATGCCCAGAGGTTGCAAAATCCATGTTCCACGCCTGGGTCCTGGAATGGGAAACCAGTTTAGTCGCCCCACAGTGGCGTTGCCTGCCAGCTAAGTCGTGTTATCTAAATTAGTAAATCGCTTATTCTGCCCCACGGCCTCGGAAAAGATTTGAAAGCTGCTTTTCCAGCCTTCACGTGTTTCTGCCTGTGGAGCCCATGTAATCTGGGAAGCAGAGGTAATTAAATAGTCTGCAACGCATAAGAGGAGAAAAGTTTATGATTTCATAGGAAAAAAATCAACAACATCGAACTGAAACCTGGAGACAGACTGATGAGTTTTAATGTTGTCTCCTTGTTCACAATAGTCCCCATAATGGACACCATGACACTCATACAACAAATATTTCCTGAGGACATCACAGCCTTGTTCAAACACTGCCTCACCACAAGCTACTTCAGTAGGATAACGAATTCTACAAACAGATAGATTGGGTAGCCATGGGCAGCCCTCTGAGCCCCGTGATAGCAAACTTTTACATGGAACATTTTGGAAAAGCGAGCCCTGGAAACAGCACCAAAAAAGCCCACAACATGGTTCCGATATGTGGATGACTCCTTCACCATTTGGAACCACAGAGAAGAAGATTTGTCTCATTCCTGAACCACCTGAACAGCATCCACCCAAATTTCCGATTCACGATGGAAAAAGAGAAGGAAGGAACACTGCCATTCTTGAATGTCCTAGTCATCCACAAACCAAATGAAAGGGTAGGCCACAAGGTATACAGAAAACCCCCACACATGGACAGATACCTCCACAAGAGCTCCAGTCATCATCCAGCATGAAAAAGAAGCACAATAAAAACATTGGTAGACCTTGTGAAAAGGATCTGCGAACCCCAATACGTGGAGGACGAACTGAGGCACCTAAACTGGGCCCTACAGGCAGAAAGAAATTCTTCCAGAACCCAGCCTCACAGCCCGTAAAAAAACCAAGGAAATTCTATTTATGATTTCACTTTTTGCAGATGAAAGCAGGCTTTGAAAAATAAAGTTATTGGGCTCTGACGCCATCGTCTGGCAAAACCGGGTATCGGCGCATAGTTTCCTCCTGCCTGATCTTGAAGGTGGTATACAGGTGTCACTCCATATCCACGGGTTTGGTGTCTATGGATTTAAGTATTCAGTGCTTGAAAATATTCTTCAAAAAATAATAATCCAAAAAGGAAACCTTGATTTTGCCATTTACACGATGAAAATGTCCTGGGAAGAATTTGTGTTGATCCCTGGCAGTTTACACGTACATTGGGTCGGGTACGTAATTTTCGGAAGGGGGGCCACCTTTTATCCCTCAACCTGCGGGACTTCCAGTCCCGCGGTTTGTGCCGGTTTTTAAAAAAGTCACGGGAGGATTCGGAAAATCGGAAATGTAAACAGCCTGGGACAAAATGTCTCGGTACTGGGATGACCGGAAATGGTGACTGGGGGCGGGCTTAGAGCTCAGGGACCAGAAAAAGAGGGGTCAGTCACCCGTTCAACTGATCCAGCCTCACCAGCCAAAAACAAAGGCATCCCTTCCAGCTGCACGTAGGTTGATGTGTGTGTGCGTGCGAGCTTGTACTCAATCACCTTTTTAAATGGATTTCTACACTGCAAACCCTTCAGCTTTACCTTTTCCTCAACTGCATGTTACAGAGAGATAGTCGTAGCCCATTCATCCCCTGCCTTGGTCACCTCCCTGGCACATTAAAATATTCAAGCCTCTGAGCGAATTAGCACCCTTTAATTTCCCCTCTCTGTGTTTGTGTCTTTCAAAACGCTTACCTATAGCCGGCTTGAAATATCCGCAGCCTGCAGTAGGGGTTAATATTTTAAAGAGGCAAGAGGAAACCCAAGTGGCTTGATTTCAAAGGAAAGCACTCAGCTTGATTTCAAAGCACTCAGCTTGATTTCAAAAGGAAAGCCCTGCGTCTGAGCAAAAGATCTGTCTGGATCTTTCAAAATGCTTTCTGCCTCTTCTGAAAGGGTTAAAATGTTCAAGAAGCAAGGGGGAATAACAAACCTCTGCCCCCCTCTCCCCCCCCCCAGCCAGCCAATAGCATCTCTCCTGGCACGGAACTCTAAAGGAAGTGCGTCACCGAGGTTGTGAAAACAGGAGTAATCGCATCTTTGATTGACAGCCAAAAAAAAAAAAAAAAATTAAAACCTAAACAAAACCGGAACTATGGACATGTAAATATCAATCATGGGACCACCCAGGATATCCAGATCAGAGACATAAATCGTATAAACAGCGAGGGGCGGATTCGTGATCACTATGTCACGGTAAGCACCGCGACAATTTCTGTCGTGTAACTGGCACCCTTGTTCAATGCTCAAACCACTATTCATTCATTAATTTAGATCTGCCTTTCTCCCAGTATGGGACCCAAGGTGGCATAAACACCTTAAAAATCATAATACAATTTACAAAGCTCTCAGTATAAGTTAAAATACGATTAAACTAACTTTGATTTAAAATGTAAGTTAAAAACACAAATAGTATTAAAGGGTATTGAAACAGATTAAAATAGAAAGCTAGACCACCTCAACATTAAAACTCTTATCTGTCACTACCAAATGCCTCCTTAAATAAAAATTGCCTGCGGAAAGAGAGCAGGCTCTCTCCTTCCCTTTGTTACAGCCTGCAAAGCAAAGGAAGGGTGCAGGGAGAGTCGGGCTTCCCAGGGAAGAAATGGAAAAGACCCGGAATGCTGCAATGGGTCCGCTGAGTGCAGATCCTGGGTTCCAATCCTGCCTCTCCTTTTCCACCCTGGCAGGGGAAAAAATGCCTTGTTTTGATTTCTTTATTCACAAAAGAAGCTGGTGCTTCTTTGGGCACTTTGTGTAAGAGAGGATTAGACTCCTGGGATCCAGTTTATTTGGGGGGGGGGGAAATCCCACCCAAACCTGCTTTCTGTACCTTGTATTAAAGCAGGGGTAGAAATCATATGGCGCTCCAGATCTTGTTGGATTGCAACTCCAGCATCCCCTGACAATTGTTTATGATAGCTAAGACTCATGGGGTATTTAGTTCAACAAGATCTGGAAGGGGACTCTTGTGGGAATCCACACTACACACATAATCCAGGTTGAAACTGGATTATTGCACAGCTCCTTCCTATGGAATCCTGGGATTTGTAGTTTTACAAGGCCTTTAGCCTTCTCTGCCAAAGAGTATGGGTGCCTCACCAAACTACAAACCCCAGGATTCCATAGGAAGGAGCTATGCAAATAATCCAGTTTCAACCTGGATTATTTCTCAAGTGGGGATGCCCTAATAGGACAAAAAAGCGAACTGGAGATTACTGCTGTGTATGATAGCAGCAGCAAAGTTCACCACTGCACAGAAATGGAAGGCAAAAGAAATTCCTTCCCTAGGCAAGTGGTCACTGAGACGAGATGACATGGCTTGTATGAAAAGGTTTACACTGGAGTTAAAACAAAAACATACTCAAAAACATGACAAAGAATGGGAACCTACTATAGAATTCTGTAAAAATAGACGTACGCCTTGATTTAAAAACCAAATTCGTTTTTTTTTAATAACCACCAGCAGAGTCATAATAGGGGGAAGAAATAGTGGGGGAGATGCACAGAATTAATTTAGGAGGGATATGAATTAAGAATTGAGGATGTTATCTTCAGGTCAGTAACCCCGATACAACTATGAGGTCAATACAGAGACAAGGGTCTATACTTTATATAGTGGGGTAATGATTTATTACAAAGTTGGTTAATGGATTCAGTGTGAAACATTTTCAAGACTGGATGTACCAAAGGAAGTCAAATAGAAGCGAAGATACTTTTTTAAAAATAGTATTTTTTATTAAAAAATACTCCAATCTTCTTACAAAAAAACATTCAGCTTCTCAATTCCACGTTGTGATATGACACTTATATGTCTATATGAATTGTAATTCTACACATAGCACAAATTACAATTTATATAATTCCCCCTTTTTTCAACTTCCCACCCAATTTACTAGGATTAGTTTTTGTATGAGTTATCATTCCTAAACGTACACTATGCAAGATGTCCCACCGTAGTGAACAAGTCACATCATATACATATTATTTTTATATACTTAATTACAGATTTTAATACATCAATTATCCTTCTCACTAAACTGCTTCTATATCTCAATTAATTAGTTACCTTATTATTTGTTTGTTCCTTCATACTCAGTTGTCTCAACTTTGCAGCCACGTCTCTTTTAGAATCATAGAATCATAGAATCATAGAATTGCAGAGTTGGAAGAGACCACGAGGGCCATCCAGTCCAACCCCCCTGCCACGCAGGAAATCACAATCAAAGCATCCCCGACAGATGGCCATCCAGCCTCTGTTTAAAGACCTCAAAGGAAGGAGACCCCACCACGCTCCGAGGGAGTGTGTTCCACTGCCAAACAGCTCTTACTGTCAAAAAGTTCCTCCTCATGTTGAGGTGGAATCTCTGTTCCTGGAGCTTGCACCCATTGCTCCGTGTTCCAGTCTCTGGAGCAGCAGAAAACAAGCCTGCTCCATCCTCAGCGTGACATCCCTTCAAATACTTAAACAGGGCTATCATATCGCCTCTAAACCGTCTTTTTTCCAGGCTAAACATACCCAGCTCCCTAAGTCTCTCCTCATAAGGCATTGTTTCCAGACCTTTCACCATTTTAGTTGCCCTTCTCTGGACACGCTCCAATTTGTCAATATCCTTTCTGAATTGTGGTGCCCAGAACTGGACACAGTATTCTAAGTGAGGCCTGACCAAGGCAGAATAGAGTGGCACTATTACTTCCCTTGATCTAGACACTATACTTCTATTGATACAGCCCAAAATCGCATTGGCCTTTTTAGCTGCCGCATCACACTGTTGGCTCATGTTCAACTTGTGGTCTACTAGGACTCCTAGATCCCTTTCGCACGTAGTCTCATTCAGCCAGGTCTCTCCCATCCTATATTTATGCATTTCATTTTTCCGCCCTAAATGCAGTACTTTACATTTCTCCGTATTGCATTTCATTTTGTTAGCTTTGGCCCAGCTCTCCAGTCTATCCAGGTCATTCTGAATTTTGATCCTGTCCTCTAGGGTATTAGCTACTCCTCCCAATTTGGTGTCATCTGCAAATTTGATAAGTATGCCCCTAATTCCCTCATCTAAGTCATTGATAAAGATGTTGAATAGCACTGGGCCCAGGACAGAACCCTGTGGCACCCCACTGGTCACATCTTTCCAAGACGAAGAGGAGCCACTGCTGAGCACCCTTTGGGTTCGGCCGGTCAACCAATTACAAATCCATTGAACAGTTAACTTGTCTAGCCCACATTCTACAAGCTTGTTTGCAAGAATGTCATGGGGAACCTTGTCAAAGGCCTTACTGAAATCAAGGTATGCGATGTCCACAGCATTCCCTTCATCTACCAAGCTGGTAACTTTATCAAAAAAAGAGATCAGATTAGTCTGGCATGACTTGTTTCTCTGAAACCCATGCTGACTTTTTGTGATTATGGCATTGCCTTCTAAATGTTCACAGACTCTCTGTTTAATGATCTGTTCTAGAATCTTCCCTGGTATTGATGTCAGACTAACTGGACGATAGTTGTTGGGATCCTCTTTTTTCCCCTTTTTGAAGATGGGAACAACGTTTGCCCTCCTCCAGTCTGCTGGGACTTCTCCTGTTCTCCAGGAGTTCTCAAATATTATTGCCAATGGCTCTGAGATTATATTTGCCAGCTCTTTTAATACTCTTGGATGTAGTTCATCTGGTCCTGGAGATTTAAATTCATTTAGATTAAGAAGGTATTCCTGTACTACCTCTTTACTTATTTTGAGCTGGATTTCCCCTATTGTGTCCTCTGTTCCATTCTCCTCAGGTTGGTCCTCCTTTTCCTTTTCTGAAAACACTGAGGCAAAGAAGGTGTTGAGTAATTCTGCCTTTTCTCTGTCCCCTGTTAGCATTTTGCCATCTTCTCCACGTAGCGGCCCTATCATTTCCTTCTTCCTCCTTTTGCTGCGGACATACCCAAAAAAACCCTTTTTATTGTTCTTAACCTCCCTAGCAAGCCTGAGCTCATTCTGCGCTTTAGCTTTTCTGACTTTACTCCTACACGTGTTCGCTATCTGTTTGAATTCTTCTTTGGTGATTTCCCCCCCTTTTCCAATGTAGTGTAATGTTGGTTGGGAACCAGAAAGGAGATGTGATAAACTGGACAAGAGTGCCCTTTGAAACTAGGGTGTTACCTAGTGTTATAATATGTGTAGTGTGTCAGGAAACCATTGTCTCTGTTCAACCCAATGTTGATGGGCTGGGATTTATGGATCAATTCCAATTCAGCTGTTTCTCTTTCCAAGCTTACACATGCACAAGACACCAACAGGATCCTGACCCTTGTAAACAGGGCTCAGGTTTCTAGATTGTTCAAAATCCCCTTCGATACTGATCTTCTCTAATGGGACTTTGGACATTTGGCCTATTTATATATCCCTGGTGTGCTTTTCTAATGAGCCACCTTAGGCAAAACTGGCCTGCAGACCTTGAACGAGCAAGCCCAAGATGACTGTGCAAGGCAGAAAGTGGCTTGATCTCCTCTGCACCTCTCAGCATGAACAGGATTAATGAGCCAACCAGGTACACCTCAGACAGTTCTTTCTTTTGTGTTCACACCACACATTGCAGATTAGCTACTGCAAGGAGAGAATTCCAGTTATTTAGAGCAGGGTATGCTTCACATGTGAAAATATTCCATTGCCAGCAATTTTTTAAAATCATTTGCTCTCTGACACACAGTTGTCAGGCTCAGCGCTGTTTACTTGCGCTTTGTTAGAGAGATTTGTCTCCTGATGTTTTCAAGCAGGGCACCACTGAGCAGGGATAAATGAATGGCACTGCAGCAGCAACAATTCTCTCTGTTGATATTGATCCAGAGGCTTTTCTGCATTGCTAACACTTATTTTCTTTCCAGACAAAGAGATGAAACGCACAACCTTCTTCCTCCCATACTCCCTCCCCAAAACCAAAGCAACGGCTAGGACTGCAAGTCACAGCAGACGTTTCTCCCCTTAGCTATCATCCATGTAGAACTTATTGCTTCTATGGTTTGCTTTCCTACGAGGTCATTTTGGGCTTTTCTTGTAAAGCAGACACCTCAAGCCCAAACTGGTTCATCCAAGTCAATACAAGGAATTCTTTGATCTATACCCTCTGTCCTCCAAATCTCCACAGACCAACCCTTCCAGAAATCTCCACCTCTCCCTAAGAATGTTCACCCTGAGCTTCTTTTACACAACGGCACTTTCTGCCTGGTCTCTTCCCTCTTTTTTTTCTTTGATCTTTTCCCAGAAATAAGAAAAAAAGAACTGATTGATTTACATGGGAGCCTCTAGCTGAAATCTTTTGGGATTTAGTTGCCTTGCACATGTGGTTGCATATATTTTTTTTTATTTTTGAGCTGTTGCACAATGTGAATATTAAATTCATGGTTGAATAAGTGGGTTTCCACAAGGGTAATCATCTCACATGGACCTAAATGAGCAAGAGGATCTTTGAGACTAACTGAGAGAAAGAAGTTGTAGCATAAGCTTTCATAGTTTCTACTTCCTCTATGAATCTGAAGAAGTAGACCAAGCCTGTGAAAGCTTATGCTACAATGTTCTCTCTCTCAGTCTCAAAGGTGCTACAAGATCCTCTTGCTTACTGATATTCAGACTAACATGGCTATGTCCTTGAATGGACCTAAATGTGATTCTTAGGCCTGACTAGAGCAGAGCCATCAAAGGATTTTTTTTAACCTGTTCATCATTCAACAGTTGACCCAATGTCTCTAGCTGGGACGTATCTAAAGGATTCCAACCATTCAGTTGTGCATTCTTGGATGGTACACAGCTATATATCAGTGTCTTCAGCTTACCACTTTCTTCACAGGGATTGCAGGAGCATGCCATTGTATATTCCCCATTGCGCTATGGAATAATAAGCAAGCCCATGGGGTTGCCATAAGTTGACAGGTGACTTGAAGGCATCCACACATACAAATACAAATCTCTCTGTCACATACCCACACCCACACTGCAGAACAATCCAGAGAAAAGGACATAAATGCAGATCTGATACAGAAATCAGTACACTTAAACGATAAAGACCTACGTCTACAGTAACTGTTAGTCCCAGCTACAGTAAGCATATTGAATCAATGAAACTTACAAAAATGTTGACTAACCAAGTTCCCATTAATTCGATCAACTGGGACTGACAACTCGATTCAGGTCAAAGACTCAATCATACACATGCATGCTTGAGAGTCCTAAGACAATGGCATTTATCAGATGCAGCAAATATAGCATGATAACTATGCCTAATTAACATGAAAGGGCACGCATATCAGATAACGTCGTCCTTTTGTGATAATGTCTTGTCCAAAAGCCATGCTACTTTATTGACATGGCAAGCAAACAATAGATCTCCCATTCTGCTTTTGTGCCAGCATCGCCGGCATTTGAAACTTCGCACCATTGTGCTCACATGACTACAGCATCAATGACAGAACACTTCTGGGTGAGATTGTGACAGCCAGGTAGAGGACGCTCTTTTTATGAACCTCCCTGGTTCAATTTTAAGTTCTAAAGTGTCCTTCTGTGCTTGTGTCTATGTTTTCTGTTTTTATTTTTGTATATTTTTCTTTCTTTTTTTAAACTTATATTTTTATTTATCCAGAAGCTTCTTACATCATCAAACATTATACATGATACTCAGTACATACTACTTATTACATAATCCTGTATCTATCCCAATCTTTACATTTTTTATACTTCCACAGCCGTGTGTCTTCATTCTTCATTACATATGTTCTTCATTATCATACATATAGTACAATCCATCAAGAATTTTCTTTCGAATAGCTACACCTCTCTCTCCTAAGTGCTTCCCTTACTTATCTAGTCGCTTCATACATCTTCAAGCATTATACCTGATACTCGATACATACTACTTAGTACCAAATCTTATGTCTATCATAATCTTAACATTTTTTTTATACTTCCACAGCCATGTTTCTTGATTCTTCATAACATACATTCGTCATTATCATGCACATAGTACAATCCATCAAGAATTTTCTTTCCTATTACTTCTCCTCTTACTCCTAAATGCTTCCCTGTTTACCTTCTCTCCCTCTTGACTTCCCATGGTTGCGGGCCCAAAGGATTTATTCATCTTAACTTCTTTCTCTGTCTTTGATCCTTAAATTGCAATTCCAATCTGACTTATGCCTCTTATTAGCATGTTTCCTTAATTTGTGTAATTTGCCATATTTTCTAGACTTACTCTTTTACTTTTGTAACTTTCTGGAACCCTAGGTTTTGGCTATTTTACCTCTTCCTTGTACACAAATAATCTTGTCCATTTCATTTTTCATCTTTGAAAACCCATATGTTGCCTTATCTTCTCTGAATCTATATGTCAATTGGGCATGCGTTAACCATTGCGTGTTGTATCCTTGGGTATTTAATTCATCTCTCGTTTTTAAATAGCAATCTCCGTTGGACCATTTTATCAGATCTTTGTAAGTCATCCAGTCTTCTTTTTTTGTCCATCTTACTTGGAATGCTTCCACCGGTGATACCCATGAGGGAACATTTTTGTAGAATTTCTGTTTTATCTTATTCCAAATTTTCAATAAGGGCCCTCTTGTAGTATGATTTACAAATTCTCTGTCTGCTTTTACTTTGTCGTACCAGAGATACGCATGAATGCCAAATTTCTGATTTCCACATTCCAGATTTATTGTTCGTTCATTTCTAAGATTTATCCAGTCGCTAACCCAATTTAAACCGCAAGCCAAATAGTATAACTTGAAATCTGGGAGACCCATTCCACCTTTATCCTTTACATTGATTAATGTTGTCCATTTTATTCTGGGTTTACGTCCATTCCATATGTAATTCTTCAGATCCTTCACCCATTCCTGAAAAGGCTTTTTGTTAACCAATATAACCAGATTCTGAAACAAGAAGATCATTCTTGGCAGGACATTCATCTTGATCGTTGCTATCTTCCCTAATAAAGTTAAATTCAATTTTTGCCATCTTTTAAGATCCTCTTTAATCTGGCTCCACGTTTTTTTATAGTTATTTTCATATAATTGCCTGTTTCTTTTAGACAGCCATATACCCAGATACTTTACTTTAGCTTCAATCTTACAGCCTGATTTAGCTCTTAGAATAAATTCTTCCGATTTTGTTAAATTCTTAGTTAACATAACTGTCTTCTCCTTATTGATTTTGAAGCCTGATATCTTCCCGTATTCAGTTATCATTTCGAATGTTTTTTCCATATTGATTAGTGGGTCTTGTATTATTAAGAGTAAATCGTCAGCGTAGGCTAACAGTTTGTATTCGTGTCCTTTCAATCTTAATCCCGGAATTTCCTTTTCGTCCTTTTGGCCGTTCAGGACTTCCATTGCCAAAATGAACAGTAAGGGGGACAGAGGACATCCCTGTCTAGTTCCTCTTTGAATGTTGATTGGTCTGGATTTTCCTCCGTTTACTAGTACTTGTGCTTTTTGTTTTTTATATATCTGATCTATGCATTGATAAAATTCAGATCCTACGCCAGTCTCATCCAATACGATTTTCATGAATTCCCATCTCAGACTGTCAAAAGCTTTTTCAGCGTCTGCGAAGACCAAGGCTACCTTCTTATCATTATTTTTCTTGTAGTATTCCAAGATGCTTAGGGTTAGCCTTATGTTATTCGCCAGTGTTCTTCCTGGGAGGAAGCCATTCTGATCTGGATGTATAAACTCCCTTAGTACTTCTTTCAATCTGTTAGCTAGAATCGTTGCGTATATTTTGTAGTCAACATTCAGGAGGGAGATTGGTCGATAGTTCTTTACCTCCGTTTTATCCTTCCCTTCCTTTGGGATCACTATTATTTCTGCATTTTCCCAAGATTCAGGGATGCCCTCCTCCTTTATTTTATTAAACATTTCATACATGTGTTCTATTAGGTCTTCCTCAAAGATTTTATAATATTCTGCTATGAATCCGTCTGGGCCTGGAGATTTGCCCATCCTCAAATTTTTAATCGCCGAAGATATCTCTTGTATCGTTATTGGTTTTCCAAGTGTTTCTCGTTGTTCTGTTGTCATCTTGCCAATCTTACTGTTTTTTATACTTTTTCTTATCTCCATCCCTTGAGTTATTTCTGTGTTGTTTTCTGAATACAGGTTTTCGTAATATTGTTTGAATTTTGAGCTAATATCCTTCTGCGAGGTATATGTTTTATTACCGTCTCTGATCAGTGTGATAATTTTCTTATCGGATTCTTTTTTGAGCCTGTGTGCGAGCCATCTTCCCACTTTATTAGCGTTCCCAAAAAATCTTTGCTTAACACTTTTTAGTTTATATGCCATTTTTACTATTATTTCCTGATTTAGTTCTTTCTGTAAACTTTTTATATTTTTTAGAATCTTCACATTTCCGGGTTTTTGTCTTAGCCTTTCTTCGTCCGCCTTCAATGCTTTCCATAATGTCTCGGCTCTCTCTTTTCTCTGTCGTTGTATTTCTGCGCCTCTTTGTAGAAACAGGCCTCTCATAGTCGCCTTAAAAGCATCCCATCTTACTTTACTGGAAGTTTCTCCAATCTTGTTTATTTCAAAATATTTTTTTGTCTCGGTCTTTATTTTAGCTATGAATTTCTCCTCTTTTAACATTGCTTCTTTCATCCTCCATGAATATTCTTTCTTTGTAGCGTTTAAGATCATTTTTAATGGGTTATGGTCAGATAAGATTTTTGGCAGAATCTCTATATCCTTAATTCTTATACTTATTTCTTTTGCAACCCAGTACATATCCAACCTGGACCAGCTTCTGTGCACCTCTGAGTAAAATGTGTAGCCTTTTTCCTCATCTTTCTTATAGGGTCATGCATCAATTAAATTCAATTCTGACAGAATCTCTTTTCCAGTCGTTGGAAGATTACCTTGTTGTTTCCTTTGGTCCCCCGATCTGTCTCTGGCTGCGTCTATTACTCCATTAAAATCCCCGGTGATTATAATATTATCGCATTCTAATTTTTCAATATCTTTCTTCAGCTGAGCGTAGAATTGTTTTTTCCTTACCAGGGGTGCATACACTGCTATCAGTGTAATAACAAGATCTGTCAGCTTTATCTCCACACCTATGTAGTGCCCTTCAGAATCTCTCAAAATTTCTTTTGCCTCGAAGTTGTTTTTTATATAGAGTGCTACTCCGTTTTTTTTCTGTGTATCTAGAGAGTAAAATAGTTGTCCCAGCTTCTTGTTTTCTAGATATTGATAATCTCGTTCCTTTATTCGAGTCTCTTCCAATGCTATAATATCTACTTTCTGCTTTTCCAAATAATAGTTCACACGTTTCCTTTTGTCTGGGGTATTTAGTCCTTTCACATTCCAAGTTAACAAAGATATTGCCATAACGATATCTATTCTGAGTCTTCTCGATAGCTCCCCTCTTCGTCTGATTTTTGTCTGTCTTCTCTTTCTTCACGATCCGAAACTTGCTCTGAACCTTCTATCTCCTCTTGCGATACCTCCTCCGCTTCTTGTCGGTTTGTTTCATCATCCAAGTCTCTTACTTCTGATCTTGACTCTTTCTTATCATATCCATTCCTTTGAATTTCTCCTTTTCTTTTTTCTCTGCTCGGTTGCGGTCTCGTTTGCTCTTCCTCCCCTATGCCTTTTTTCTTTCTTCTCTTCCTCTCGAAATCCTTATCCTCTCTGTCCATTCTTTCCATAAATTCCTTGACCTTCTCCATCGTGTTTATTTTGTATCTTTTTTGATAGTAGCTAAAGGAGACTCCTTCAATACGCTCCCATCTATAATTTATACCTTTCCTTTGGAGTCTTTGTGTCAGAGGTCTATATTCCTGCCTGCGTCTAAGTATTTCTGGAGGTGTGTCCTTAAAGATTTGTATGTCATTTTCTTCTGTTACCAGTTTCTTCACATAGCTTTGTTGGATTATCTCGTCTCTTATTGAAGATTTTGTGTATGTAACAACCACATCTCTGGGGATTTTTCTTTCCTTGGCAACTTCTGAGCTTATTCTAAAGATTTTATCCGTGTGTTGCAGTAGGTAGTCTTCGGACATATCCATGAAATGGGCCAAGGGGGGAATTATTCTGTCAAACAAGTTTTCTCTTAATTTTTCTGGAATTCCTCTCAGTTTTATACATCTTTCTCGATATCTTAGTTCATGTATCAAACTGAGATTTTTTTCTTTCTCTTGTTCCGCCATCAAATTTTCAGACTGGTTCTCCAGCGTTTTCATCTTACTTTTTACCTCTTCTAACTCTGTTTTGATCTCTTTCATTTCTCCAGTAAGTTTGTCCAGTCGTTTACCCAGTCTTTCAATGTCTGATTTTAATTCTTTCTTCATATTTTAAAATTCATCCTTCATTTCCTGCTTAAATTCTCGTAATTCCTGTAAGATCTGCGCGATAGCATCTGTCTGTTTGCTCGGCATTTCAATAGACCCTCTTCTCGTCAGCGTTGTTTGCGATGTGGTGTATGCCCTTGATCTAATCCCTGATGCCATTGTACAGTTTTTGTTACCTCCTGCTTTAAGTTCTCCCCTTCTATTGTATCTTTGTCAAATCTTAATGAGTCTCAAATTCTTTCTTCCAAATTCCAGTTTCTTTACCCTTATATTCTTTTGAAATAGTATTTTAAATCTTTTAAATGTTTTCTTGCACAAATAAATAGTTTACGCTTGGTTCGTACTCATTCAATTCTTAGACTCACAATCTTTTTCCTTTCTGGTACCCACTTAAATAATTTCCCATGTATCTATAAACCTTTTACACTGAATTACTTATTTTATCAACTTATCAACTTATACCACTTATGGGCTGTATTCGTTTTATCTATTACATTCAATCGCCACTGTAGAACATTTATCAAATACCCTCAATCAGATTTTGAATTGCAAAATAACTTCCTTTATCTCTGTTTTTAATCCTAAATCATTTATACCTTCATAAACATTTATCAATGTCAATATAGTCAATGATATGTGTGTCTTTTACCCTCAATCTAAGTTTAAACTCAATAGGAAGTAACCTACCACTTGTATTTCAATTCTTTACTTATACTAGGGCACTAATACAAAACAGTATCATAGTTTGTCAGGAGAAATAGGAAAAAAAAGAATTCACATCACATTAATATTCTCCATCCCCCACACTCAATCAGTTTTCTCTTTATGGCACGCCCCTTTTCTGTTTTCACCAGGCCTTCACCTTCCTTCTTTTACTTCCCCTTTACATTTACATTTACTTCTCCCATAGCCTTCTAAACCTCCCAAACCTCCACCCTCAAAGCTTTACTGTTCTCAAGTCCAACCTTTCTTCTGCTTTCGCCAACTAGTCGCATTCGTTACTGTCCTGTCCCGTTCACTCGCTTCTCGGCCTTTCGGATTTCCACCTTCCGGCTCTCCTGTTCTCAATCTCCGTCTCTTCTCAGGTTCCGTCTCTTCTCTGTCTCCGGGGATTCACTGCTGCGCCCCTTTTCCTTGCTCTAGACTCTGATCTCTAAGACTCTAAACCTCGCTCTGGGCTTTTGTTCTCTACTTCTCTCTCTCCCCTGTCTCCCAGGAGGTCCGCCTTCGGAGCGTCTCATTCTTTCCCCACTCTATTCTGTATCTCCCGCCTCCAGATTTTGCTGTACTCAGATTTTGCTGTACTCAGTCTCAATCCTCTCCTCCCTCAGCTTTCCGCTTTCTCTCCTCCCGTCTGCAAAACTCTGGTCTCGTCTGTTTCCTCCAGGCGGGGTTCACCTACACACCTTCCCGTTTTCTTCCCTCTTAGAGATCAGAGACTCACACCTCCGGTGTTATTGTCCTCAGTCTCAGTCCGGTCTCTATTCTCTCTGTGGGACTTATTCTCTCTCCTTCAGCTCTCCTTCTCCAGACCCTCCGGCCACCTCCGCCAAGCTTTACACCCCGTCTCCGTCTCCTCGTCTCTCCGTCTCTTTTCCGCCCCGCTACTCCTCCTCCGCTTTTCGTTTCCCACCTCTGGGGGGGGGATTCCTTACTCACAGCACTTTCTATCTCCGTCTTCTCTAGTATGCTGGCAAACACTGTTATTGTTCAAAACCCCCTCCGACCACTTTGGGTACGCAAATTATAGCTTCAGTTAGATAAATTGAAGCTTTTGGGTCGTGGGCTTACTGGAGACTCGGAGCTGACGCTCTCACTACGGGACTGAGGCTACCGCGCCCTTACTCAGCTGTTGTCTCCGACAAGGTTTTAACCTTATCTCGGACCCCAGCTTCTACTGGGCACCGGTCCCAGTACTCTGTCTTCCCCGCCCAGAGTACCTTGAGGGTTGTCAAACTGGATGTTAGATAGTTTTAAAAACCCTCAAGTAGTCTCGTTTGGAAGTCTAACCTGCGGAGCCTCGTCGCAGGTCGACCGTTGTCTCCGCCCACGGAACCGGAAGTCCATTTTTGTATATTTTTCAAATTTGCCACACTTGTGTTGTCTCGTGAGAATTGGCGAGATCTTAAACCCAGAAGTAAACAGAGCTCTGTTTGTGCTTTGTTTATGTTGGGGCTGCCTATTGATGCTACTGAAGGTAAGGTCTGGTAGGAACGGTTCTTTTGCCGGCAGAAAAACAGTTTACAATAGGCTGGCAAAAGAACATCAGAAGAGGATTGTCTGATAAAGTCCAATGGTGTCAACTCTTTTGTTGCCAGATTTTATTTTATTATTTGGACTTCAGTTCTGAGAAGCAGCACTCAGCATGGCCAGTGCTGAAGAACTGCAGTCCATCAATTTCTGTGGTCCAACAGCTTGCCTTTTCCTTTAAAGATTAGGGGCTCATCTACACCAAGCAGGATACACTGTCTCCCTGCTGGTGTAGCCTGCCTTTGGAGCTGGCCGGTTTCCATCCTCTTACCTGCAGAAAATGGGCCAGAGTCCACACAGGATTGCTGCCCATTGCTGAAGCCATTGTGGCTGTGGCCACCGTTTTCTCACTAATCCAGAACCATGCAGGGCTCCTGCAACATGTGATTGCAGGCTTCCTGCAAGTGACCAGACTTGGTCACATGCTGCAGGACCCCTGCCTGGCTTCCAGGAGAGCTAGGGGGTGGCAGCATCAGCAAGGTGTGGTGTTCTGAGACAGACTCCTGCAGACATGCAGATTAAACTGGGTATTTTTAAAAAACACAGTAAAGGGCTCTATCCTATCTCCAGCCCTGTATCTGCCCCGGGGCCATTTTGACTGTCTGGGGAAAGTTTGGGGTCAATGCCCTGCATTATTTGGACTGCATGACTCTGGAACAGGGGCAAGCTGGGTATTTAGCCAGTGTAGACAAGCCCTAAGTTTTTCTGTCAAGCTACCTAGAAGGCCCCAATTCATTTTTGCCTTTGCCTCATTAAGAGAATATCCCTCCTACCAGGAAACTCCCACAGTCTCTTTACCATGAGATCTGTGAGGTTCCTCCACTTACAGCTTTCATGATAGAACAAAGCTAGAATCCTAGATTGCCTAGGGTAACATAAGTGTTTTGTGGGTGGAACTTCTCAGGGGATTCCTGCTTACCACCCACAGGACTGATGACTCTGCTGTGACAGTCCTCTGAAGGACCATTCCATAGAGCACTGGGAGTAGGGAATCAGAAAAGAGTCTGGCTATGGTCCATAGCTACACCATAGCAGACCAATAACATCTTCTGTCAAGAACTTCAGGGCTCTTGGCAGATGATCATAGAATCACAGAATCATAGAGTTGGAAGAGACCACAAGGGACGCCTAGTCCAACCTCACAGGAATACACAATCAAAGCTTGCTTGACCAGTATCCATCCAGCCTCTGTTTAAAAACTTCCAAAGAAGGAGACTCCACCACACTACGAGGCAGGGCATTCCACTTCCAAACAGATCTTTCTGTCAGGAAGTTCTTCCTAATGTTGAGGTGGAATCTCTTTCCCTGTAGTTTGAACCCATTGCTCCGTGTCCTAGTCTCTGGAGCAGCAGAAAACAAGCTTGCTCCATCCTCAGTATGACAGCCCTTGAAATATTTAAACATGGCTATCATGTAACCTTCTCTTCTCCAGGCTAAACATATCCAGCTCCCTAAGCCACTCCTCATAGGGCATGGCTTCCAGACTTGCCACCATCCTGGTCGCCCTCCTTCGACACATTCCAGCTTCTCAATATCCTTCTTAAATTGTGGTGCCCAGAACTGGACACAGTATTCTAGGTAAGGTGTGACCAAAGCAGAATAGAATGGTGCTATTACTTCCCTTGATCTAGATAGTATACTCATATTGATGCAGTCTAGAATTGCATTTGCTTTTTTAGCTGTAGCATCACACTGCTGACTCATGTTCAGCTTGTGGTCCACTAAGACTCCTAGAACCCTTTTGCATGTACTACCATCATGCCAGTTGTCCCCCATCCTGTATCTGTGCATTTCATTTTTACTGCCCAAGTGTAGTATCTTACATTGCTCCCTGTTGAAATTCATTTTGTTAGTTTTGGCCCAGCTTTCTAATCTGTTAAAGTCATGATGGCATTGGCCTGGGGCATAGCCAGAGTCTTCTCCAGTCCTCCACTCTCTGCAGCAGCCAAGGAATGTCTGTGGAGGGGGCTCTCCTAGAAAAACAATGAATCAGGCAGGGGGGGCTTTGGTCATTGCAGTGTGTGGAAGACCATACTAACTTTGATACCAACAACAAAGACATGCACAGGCATAAGGTGCACTCTCACTTGTCCATGTCACTAACAGAATGCCAGCCAAATGGTGTTAGCTAACCCTGGTTGCAAATTCCAATTGTATAGGCAATAGGGCTTTTAGAGAATGGTGGTTATCCAGGGTTCATTATATTTTCAAGGGATCTGGGATGTCAGTCTGCTATTGTTGTGGCAGAAAGGGCCATGACTGAGCTACCATCCTGGTTCAATAATGCTCTGGAGACCTTCACAAATAAGCACTGAAGTAGGGGTGCTCGGTTTCTAGAATACTTTATGCAGCCTTTTACAGACTTTATGGTGGGGATTCTAGATTTTTGGTAGAATTTACAGGGAATTCTAGACCCACAAAAGCCTCTTGAGAGCTGAACTGAATGGTTTGTCAAATCCCTTGTTTACCTTTCACAAATTTATTTTAGTTAAATTATTTATATATCACCTGCCAGTCCACTAGCAACTCCTGCCCCCCCAAGACAATGGAAAACTGATAAAAACATTTTAAACAATGCAGAGATAAAAAATTTATAAACACAAACTTAAAATAGCCTTTAAAAATATTTTTTTAAAAACCAGTTATCCAGACAGATTCGTTTCAAACACCTTGAAGAATAACACCATTTTAGCTGCCTGAAGGAAACTCAAAACAGATGGAATAGGCCTAGGTCCTCCAAAATTTCACAAATGAAAACTGGACCATATATGGCCAAGTAACATTGGAGTGCTATCAAGATGGCAAAAGTTATTAACGAGAAAGAACACACAAGCTAGGGAGACTGCAGAAGTTTGCTTTTGCATGAGTCTACAGGGAATCTACTCTATCCCCTCCTCTTCTGTTTTCTTCCTCCAGCTAATTGCTTTTGCACTTTGAACATCGCTTGCAGCAATTGAAGTAAGCTAAGGATAAAGAGGTAAAGTGGGAGGAGCAGAGAGAAACTGGGACTATCTAAAAGCAGCTGAAAAGGTGAGACAACAAAGGATCAATCGGGATTGCCCCTGCCAAATCTGAGCAGTTATAGGCTATGCCAGCCTAACTTCTCTTTGGCAGAGTTCCACAGTGAGTGCGCAGCTACAAAGAAAGGCATGTCATGTTTGCACAGTAACCTAGCCTAGCAAGATTTGGGGGGCATGCAATAGTGTTATGCAAGTTGCTAGTGCACGTGGAAATCCATGTGTGTAAAGATCTTGCTGTGGGAAATTTAAATTAGCTTGGTTGGCAAGCGTGAGGTCGTGTAACTTTGCAGGATCTTTTACGCTGTGTATACCAGTACTCACTGGGAGAGAATGAGCCAGAGAAACCAAATAACATTGAAACACATTGTGGAACTTGAAATGGCCTGTCCTTTGGCATGTATATGTGGGGCAAGTGTGCTTTAGTGCTGACCTGAATTTTCTGTCAGCCCCGTGGAGGGCCTGGTATCAATATATTTCAATTAAACATGTATCAAAGATGGATGGAGCAGTTGCTCTCATGACAATGCCTTCTCAAAAAAAGTGTCAGATTTCAGATAGGTTCATATTCGAGGAGGTGGTCTTTCAGATATCCTGGCTCCAATCCCCAAATGTACAACTACCTCAGGTTTTAATTTGATCCACACTTCTCCAAATTTTATGCGTACCTTCTCAGTGGTTCAGGTGGGAGTAGACAAATAATTCCCCCACCTCCAAGAGATAAAACCATGTCTCTTAAGAATTTACCATGCAAGATGTCAGTTTTGTGCTTTGCTCTTTGCTTTCCTGGCCCGACTTATTCAAGTTTAGGTGCATGAAATAGAAAACAAAATCCTCTGATTCAATTAAATGTTGCCTGGGCATGTTTCCTTTGATTGGAACACATCAATGGTGGCAGAATATTTCAGAAAGAGATAGTGGTCTTGAAAAGGTGATCAATTTTTCAACACTTCTTCCTAGGCTGTATTTTGGGATGGACAGTGTCATTATTGAACAAACCAAAGCTGCAACAGGACCGTGTGTGAGTGCAAAAAAGGGGGAAAGGAAAAAAGAGTTATTCTCATTTATCCTTTCCTCCATAACAAAATAAGCTGGTTTAAATGCCTCCGGGGTTTAGAATTTATTTTTATTTTTTTTTTTGTTCTTCTTTTTAACTCTTAGTTTTCTGACCAGAAGGATATGTTCTAAAAGAAACAAACAGAGTGGAGAGCACCTTTCTTGGAATTCATATCCAGGCCCTGTCAGGGTCAAAGATCTGCTCCTAAACAGTGTTGTCAGAAAGACAATCTACTCTAGATTTGCCAACTTTTGATTATCACAGTCAGAGAGAGAGAGAGAGAGAGAGAGAGAGAGAACCATGTATTGGCCATCTGCTTGCAGCCTTAAGGAATCTGCAAGGTGTTCTGCGGAAGTAAAAGTGTCAGCTTGTGGACTATCACACTCATCATTGTATAGGTGGAGAACCTCTTCTCTCAGCCTAAGAGCCAAACTGAGTTTTCAGAGAAGTCCTTGGGATTGACATTTCAGTTGCGGTATGCCAAAATACCAGCATATGTTTTCCTGTAGACTTCATTGCCAGGAACTAAGGTCATGTCCAAATGGTGAAAATAATCCTCATAGAAATTGCATCGAAGCTGATCTGTCTAAATGGACATTTGCATCCATGCGTCTCATTCAGAAGGGGGGCAGGCAAATCCACCATAAAGCTCCAAAGGGAAGCCTTTGGAGCTTTTTCTGGAGCTTTTAAAAAGCTCCGTAGACTATGTGAATGTCCAATCATTTGGACAGTCACATTCGCATTGCTGCACTGAGTCAACGCAAGCTGATTGGCCAGTCAAGCATTGGGGGAGGGGCTTGCTAATGGGACAAGCACCTGCAGCCACCATTTTTTATTTTTTATTTTGCTGGGAACCAGGTAAGGAAGGAGGGCTGTCTTGTCCTCTTCCCCCTTCTCCGCCCCCCCCCCCCAACATGATGTTGTTGCCATTGCCAGGACTGGGAAGGGAAAGGAGGATGAGACAGCTCTCCTCCTTTATGCAGTCACCTCCCTGTGCCACTGTTGTTGTCATTGCCGCAGGGACCAGGTAAGGGAGGAGGGAGAAAAGGATGAGACAGCCCTCCTCCCTTACCCAGTAAATTAGAAGTGAAGATACAAAGATACCACTACAAAGAGAAACAAGAGACTGTTTAATACGGTATACAAAAGGAAATATGACCATGCACCATATGAAATCTTGTTCATTCTGTTTCATACATGTTTACTTTCTGATTTTGTTTGATAAAAATAAATAAATAAATAAATATATTTTGTTTTTTTAAAAAGCCTTCAAAGAGGATAAGTCCACCACCCCCAAAATTAATAAGTAAGTGGAGGTTTGTGGTTTTTTTCCCTGCAAAAAAAATTCCCCAACACGATTGCGCAACAGCCAGGATTCCCAGCGGAGGGAGGGGCCATCCAGATGGGAGGGACAGCGGTCCCAGCCAATCGGAAATCAAGTGTCCCTAAACCTTTTTTTTCCCCGGTCGCACATGCGCAATTACGTTTCTGAAGCCTGGCCCCGCCTCCTGTTCCTCCTCTTTTTCATTGGTTGGTCTTAATCTTCCTCCTCAGGGGAAAAGTTTACTCCTTCCCGCTTGGTGGGTCCTTCTCTTATTCGATTCGACAAACGGAGTTTTGTCGCCGCCCCATTCACTCCGTCCTGAGTAGTGATTGGTTGGCAGCCCTGAGGGAAAAGGATGGAGGGTGGGGAATTTCCGTCGACGTTCCAACGGTGGCGGCCTTGGCCTCGGTGGGGGGCTTCGTGGGCCAGGAGGTGAGCGGCCACGACCCCCTTCAGCCCCTGAGCGGGTGCCCCCTCACCCAGCCCTCCTCGAGAAAAGTCTTAGGATAGTGCTTTCAAACTTTGGGCATCATCATCAACATCAGGTCTATCCAAATGAGTTTAAAGTGTTTTTTTTAATTGTGTGTTGACTGTTTTAAAATGTTTTGGGTAAGAAATTAATAACAATAACAACAACTTAAGGAGAGGCGGGTAAGAAATTAATAGCAATAATAATAATAATAATAATAACGTAGGGAGAGGAGGGTAAGAGATTATTATTATTACCAAAAACAACAACATAGGGAGAGGCAGGTAAGAAATTAATAATAATAATAACAACAATATAGGGAGAGGCAGGTAAGAAATTATTATTAATAACAACAACATAGGGAGAGGTGGGTAAGGAATTAATAATAATAATAACAACAACTACAACAACATAGGGAGAGGCAGGTAAGAAATTATTAATAATAATAATAATAATAATAATACAGTATGACCTCTGTATCCACTGATTCAGTTATCCACAGGGCGCAAAACAGCACACTTACCATAGAGTCTTCCTAGAAAATGTGTCCCCTCTAGCTATTTTCTAGTCCTCCAAAGCAACTCTATGGTATTTTATACCGGTAGTCCCATTATTTTAAATGGTGTTTGCTGTTATCCATGTTTTTCAGTATCCACGGGGCCCCCAGAACCAATCCCCAGTGGGTAGGGGGGGTCTTACTATAGTAATAATAGTAATAGTAATAATAATAATAATAATAATAATAATAATAAATAATTTTATTAATAATAATAATAATAACCCTTATTATTCGAGGAAGCATTTGTTTTAATTGGGAGTTGTTGTTGTCATCATTATCGTCATCATCATCATCATCTCTCTGAGTTTCACAGTCTAGCAGGTGTTTCTGACCATTGTGGTTGTGGTTGTTGGACGCCACTTGAGAGGAAAGCGAGATATAAATCTAACCAAATAAACTAATTGTTGTTGTTTGGAGGAATATTTATTGTTTTGGGGGAGAGGGTGAATTATTAGCAAAAGGAGGGGGGAAAGGAAGGGTTGGAGGGAAGATTATTTGCTGTGGCTTCTTCCTATAGAATCTTGGGATTTGCAGTTTTCAGGGGTCTTTATTCTCCTCTGCCAAAGGAGTGCTGGTGCCTCACCAAACCACAAATCCCAGAATTCCATAGCATTGAGCCATGGCAGTTAAAGCGGTGTCAAACTGCATTATTTCTGCAGCGTGGCAGCAGCCTGAGTTACAGATCAACCCAGTATGGATGGATTGACTTAATCACGGGCGTCATGCCCTCAGCTTGGAAGCTGAGAGCTGTGCCATTGGAGAGAGCTGTGTTTTGGACGGCTCTCATTCAGAGAGTTGCCATAAGTCAAAGCCAACTAGGGTGCACAAAACAACAGCAAAATACGTCACTACCATGTGGCTTTGGATTTTGTTTCATGGTCAGCATGGCTAAACTGCAATATTAAATCGGTACAGTTCCTTGAGTATTATTGCATTAAATTTCACCCCCATGAATGAATCAGAATAAGAAATAATGGTAATCCCAATGGTGCAATGGGGGATGGCTCCTCGGGGATATATATGTGGCAGAACAAAACAGACAGAGGAAACTGCACTGCATAGCTATTCAGTCCCATCCAAACAAATCCCATCCAAACAAATCTGAGAGCAGTATTAGAAATGACAGGAAGGCGGACTCCTCCAGACCGTCCCCAGCATGCCTCTGTATTCCTGAACTGCAAGGCAAAAATCCAGCTATCTAGCAGGACCTACAGAAAGCAAAGAGCCAGCCTGGTGTGGTGGTTTGAGTATTGGGCTTTGACTCTGGAGACCAAGAGCCCATCTACACGAGGCGAAAAAATCCAAAGTATCTCATAGTACTGGCATCTCGCAGCAGCAGCAACAAGTCAAAGCGTTTTTTCTGGCCTAGGAAGACCCCCATAAGCCTCTCATTCCCGATGGCGGCTATGAGTGATTTACTTTACGTAAATTACTTTAGGCAAGTTAGTTAGTTGCGTTAGTTCTTCACCGTGTTTTTTAAAGTCGTCCAAGGTATGCTGGCGCAATAGAGCAATTCTCCAATTTTATAGAAAAGCAAAACAGAAAATATTGATCCTGTTTTATCGCCTTAGCGAGCGATCGCTAAAGCGAAAATTCAACATGGTGGAAGTGGGTGCTTGCCCTGCTAGCAAGCCATGCCTCCGCTCTTGCCCAACCCAATCAGCTTTGTGCTTCCCTTCACATCTCCTGTAGTTCGATAGTCCAAACGAACGGGAATGCACACCCCCTCGTTGTATTTAAAAGAGTACAAGGAAATCTGTAAAGGCTTTTAGTGCGTTGTTTTTGCCATTTTGGCCTCCCCCCACCTTCCGAATAGTGTGGATGGGCGCTGGATCCCATTTAGACAGGTAGGATTCGCAGCGAATTCCATGAGGTATATTTTCACCATTCAGAAGACCCCTAGGGTTCAAATCCCAGCTCAGCCCTAGGAACCCACTGGGTGACCTTGCGCAAGTCACACTCTCTCAGCTTCAGAGAAAGGCAAATGATACAAACCTCTTCAGAACAAATCTTGCCTGTGACTGGTTTCCCTTAGGGTCACTGTAAGCTGGAAATGACTTCAAGGCACACCACCACAACAAAACTGAACACAAAATGCCACTTTTTTATGCCATTGGAAGGCTGTTATTTGTCCATGATACTGACAAGGATTCCAAAACCCATCTGCCTGGTGCAAGGGTCCAAATCCATTACAAACCATGAGCTGGGTATGTGTTGTACGCCATCACTCTGCTGCCACAGAAACACTGGTGTCCGAGGGATTTTCTAAATGGCAAAAATACTCCTTGCAGAATGCAAGGAGAAGACGGCCTGTCCCAATTTCAATCCACGTTGTTTCTCCATATTGCGAAGGAAGGGGGGCCAAAACTGGCAAAAACTCCACAGGAAAAGCAAGGGGAGTGTGCATTCCCACTCGTGGGGAAAAACATTCAATATGAATTGCTTTCTCATATGAGAGGAAGCGCAAACTTGATTGGCCAGATGAGCTGGGGGTAAGGCTTGCTAACAGGGGAAATGCCCACTGCTGCCATGTTGTTTTCCCCTTAGCAAGTGATCACTAAGGTGATAAAATGGGGTTTGTTTTACATCTTTTTTTTTGTAAGGTGAAAAATCATTTATGTGCACTGTGGAAGTAGGTTTTTTTTTTTTTAAGTCAGGCAGCAGCAGATTTAAAAACAGGAGTAATTAACTTGCAGCTGCCATCTTGGCCAGAGGGAATGCAACGTTTATGCGGGCTGTAAAAGCATTAAGACAAGTTGCAGCTGCTGAGCATTGCTATTACTGTAGAGCAATCCATTTCTTTTGGCCTCCTGTCCACAGACCTGAATCTAAACCATAAATAGCAGCTTTTCACTTACTATGCTGTTAAAGTGGATATTTTCATCTTGTTCAGGCTGTGCCATGTCCATATTTTCTCTCTTTTCCAATTCCTGAAGATCATGGACAACTAAATCCCCAGGTGCCTGAATTCTAGAATATTCAAAAGCTGATTGAAAAGTCAATGTGGTGTAAGTGGTTTGAGTGCTGGACTCTGGCAGAGCCGAGATTTTAAAACCCTCAAAATGCCAATTGTGATGTACACAGAACACAAACTCACATATCTTCAATAAAGTTCTTTATTGGAATGGAAGCATGTGTAAGGAACATTTGCAAAGCTGCAACTGAGGTTCAAACTAACGGTGATGAAGATAAAAGGACACCCAGCATGAGAAAGCAGCATAGGGGGGGAGAGAAGCAGGGGGAGAGAAATAGCAAGACACTGAACCATCTGGCTGACCTTGAGCTCCTGGTAGGACCTGCGTTCCCATGGAGACTCAAAGGGCCTGGCTCGGTTCCCAGACATTCCAAAGCCTAGGATAGACAGAACCAAACCTGTCAGGGTCTTCCATGAATTCCACTCTATACCCCAGAATTCATGGACGATCCTGACATACTGCCCCCCTGAAGACCAACCCCCCCATCTCTCAGCCAGGCTTATCGGGAAAGCGGGCATGAAACTTTCGCAATAAGCGTTTGGCATTGACATGTTCAGAAGCAACCCACTCAGCATGGCCCAAAGGCAGGTGTTTCCACTTCACCAAATACTGTAACCCTCCCCGATGAAGCCTAGAGTCCAAGATTTCAGAGATTTCAAAATGCTGGTCCTGGTCCACCAGGATCGGTTGAGGCGCCGGTTCCAGCGCCAGATGGTGTTGGTCTGGAGGGTTCACGGGCTTGAGGAGGCCGGAATGAAACACAAGATGCACATGTCGGTATAACTTAGGTAAAGACAGTTCAAAGGCCATGGGATTTACCATCCTAACAATACGAAAAGGTCGAATGAATTTGGCCCCCAACTTCTTGGAAGGTTGGGGGCACTTAAGGAACTTGGTGGACAAATAAACCAGATCCCCCACCTCATATCTTGGAGAGGGGTCCTGCTTTAGATCAGCATAATGTTTATAGTGTGCTTTGGCGAAGTCTAAGGCCGAGATTACATGAGGCCAAGCGTCTCTGACCTTTTGACTCCACTGGGAGACCAAAACAGGGTCGGAGTTGGGGGGCCCCTTCAACAAAGGCAGGGGACCAAAATCATGTCCAGAAACAACTTTAAAAGGCGAGAGTCCAGTGCTCTGGTGGGTGGCATTATTGTAAGCCACTTCAGCAAAAGGTAACAGATCAACCCAATCAGACTGTTGGAAATTTACATAACACCTCAGGTACTGTTCAAGTGTCTGATTCGTTCTTTACGTTTGCCCGTCCGACTGGGGATGATGGGAGCTGCTAAGGCCGAGCTCCACCCCTAGAAGGTTTGTGAAAGCCTTCCAAAAGTGCGAAGCAAACTGGGCCCCCCGATCAGACACAATCTTGGCAGGAATGCCGTGAATCCGATAAATGTGCTGAATGAACAAACTGGCCAATTGGGAGGCCGTGGGGAGTTTTTTACAGGCCACAAAATGCGCTTGTTTTGAGAACAAATCAGTGACCACCCAAATAACCGTCTTTTTCCTACTCTCTGGTAACTCAACTATAAAGTCCATGCTGATGACCTCCCAGGGCTTGGTTGGGGTGGGTAGAGGTTGGAGCAAACCTTTGGGCCTCCCTGACCCCCCTTTGGCCACTGCACAGGTGGTACACCGCTTCACATATTCCTCCACCTCCTTCCTTATTCGAGGCCACCAAAACTGTCTCCAGGCCAAATGCAAAGTCTTAAGATATCCAAAATGCCCCGCACTTTTGACATCATGGCACTGCTTGAGGATGCTCGCCCTTAGGACTTCAGGAACATACAGGCAATCCCCTTTCCAGGCCAAACCCTCCCTCACTGTCACGTCATTAGGGTGAGATCGGAACCACTGATCCGTAGGCAGTTCCAAGGCCAACTGGGAATGCCACCCCCATTTCTCCACTCGAGGACCTTTAGGCGGGGCAGTGTCTGGGGAGGGGGGTTTGGTGGACAAGGGTCGGGGCTCAGGCCCAGGTGGCAGGGGCGAGCCATTGTCCAATTCATTTGATCCAGGCTGCTTGGCTTTGCTCCGCGTGAGGACTGCTAGTCCCAAGTGGGAAGGAGAAAAAACAGTGTCAATGACCTCCTTACGCTTACTCTCATGCTGCGGGAGTCTGGATAAAGCATCAGCTAGAAAATTTTGTTTCCCCGGAATAAATTTCAGGGTGAAATTAAATCGGTAAAAGAAACTGGCCCACCTGACCTGCTTGGGGCTCAAACGTCTAGGGGTAGCCAACACTTCCAGATTCTTGTGATCAGTCCAAACTTCAAATGGTTTGGGTGAGCCCTCCAGTAGGTGGTGCCAAGTCTCTAGAGCCAACTTGATTGCACCTGCCTCCTTCTCCCACACCGGCCAATTTCGTTCAGTTTCATTGAACTTTCTGGACAAGTAGGCACATGGTCTCAGATCCCCTTCCTCCCCTTTTTGCAACAGAACACCACCCATCGCCACATCTGAGGCATCCACTTGGACCACAAAAGGCTGGGAGGGATCGGGGTGTTTGAGAATTGGCTCAGAAGTGAAAAGGGATTTCAATTTGTCAAATGCTTGCTGACACTGTGGTGACCACACAATCTTTTGGGGAGGTTTTTCCCTTTTACTGAGCCTGGAACCCTTGCCTTTCCCTTCTTTGGTTTTCAGCAGATCTGTCAGGGGGAGGGCTACCGACGCAAAGTCAGGGATGAAGGACCGATAAAAATTAGCAAAACCCAGGAAGCTCTGAAGTTGTTTCCTGGTTCTAGGGGGTTCCCATGCCAAGACCCCTTTTACCTTCTCTGGGTCCATTTCAATCCCTTTGTTTGAGATGCGGTACCCCAAATAATCCAAACGGCTTTGATGGAACTCACACTTGGACATTTTTGCATACAGATGATTTTCCCCCAACCTGGCAAGTACCTTTTTCACCAGTTTCACATGGGACGTATAGTCCTCTAAATAAACCAACACATCATCTAGGTACACCAATACCCCTTTGTACAGAAAATCACGTAACACATCATTGATTAAGTTCTGGAAAATGCCGGGGGGGGGCTTTTAGTTCGAAAGGCATGACGAGGAACTCGAAAGCCCCCAAGGGGCAATTGAATGCAGTCTTCCACTCATCCCCTTCCCGGATCCGTACTCTGTAGTAGGCCTCCCGCAGATCCAACTTTGTGAAAATCTTCCCCTTGGAGAGATGGGCCAATATGTCCTTCATCAGGGGCAGGGGGTACTGGTTGGAGACACTAATCGCGTTTAGCCCTCTGTAATCTTGAATCAAATGAAGCCCCCCATCGGCCTTGCGCCTAAACATCACCGGAGCCCCCACTGGCGAGGTTGAGGGCGTAATGAACCCTCGGGCTAAGTTTTTGTCTATGAACTCTCGGAGCGCCTCCATTTCAGCTGGGGTCATGGAATAAATGCGAGGCTTAGGTAGACTTGACTCCGAGAGTATTTCGATGGCACAGTCAAAAGCCTGGTGTGGCGGCAAGATGTCGCACTCCCTCTCCTCAAACACATACTGCCAAGCCTTGTATTCCACTGGCAACCCTTTCAGCTCCCCTTTTACTAGGGCAGTCGTGTAGTTCCGTGACTCACCCTCCAGGGGGACCCCGTCCCCTGGGGATCCTCCCCCCACCCTATGCTCCTTGGTACACAGTGGGTCTGCAAAAGTCAGTGTCTCTTTTATCCAGTCTATGGTGGGGTTGTGGTACTTCAGCCAGTTCAAACCCAAAACTGCCGCGGGGACTAAGCCTGGAGCAATCACAAACTGCAGCTCCTCCTGGTGGGTTCCCATCCTCATGTGCATGGGGCTGGTCATGCGCCTGGCGGGGCCCCCCTTCATCATCCCCCCATCCATCTGGGACAGCCACACTGGCTTGTCCAGCTTAACCGTATTAATGTTCAGTTCACTAACTAAGGAGGGGTGTCTGAGCACTTGGGTACATCCAGAGTCAATCATTAACATTACTTTTTGGGTGGGGCCCTCCCCTCCAACCCCTACTCAAGCTTTGATAAAGAAAGGGCCTTTCACTCCACTCACCACAGCATCCGGGAGCCCTTCGGGATTAGCCCGCCCTCGGGCGCTCAGTAGGGCGGGATGGGCCCGTTTCCCGCCGACTCAGCGTCGGAGGAGTAGGACCCGCTATCCTCAGGATCATTTGAAGACTCTGAAGACTCCCCTGCCGCATGGCCTGGCACCAGGGCCCGGGCCGTCGCTTTAGGCCTGGGCTTGGAGGGAGTCTTGGCGGGCCCGGTTCTCCCCTCGCTCCGTGAAGGCTTGGCGGCGACGGTTTGCTCCCGAGGGCTCCTCTCTGGGCACTCCGCTATGCGATGTCCACTCTACCCACAATGCAGGCACAGGCCCTTTCTCATCCTACGCTCTCGTTCGGACTCTCCGGTGGTGGCTCTGCCTGAGCGCACCCCCTTGGCCTTCTTCCCAGTGGACCCGGAGGGCTTCCCTTCAGTTCCTAGCTGGCGGCGCAGCATCTTGATGCTGCCTTTCACAGACTCCACTTCACCAGCCAGACGCACCCACCCTAGGAGGGTTTTGGGGTTTCCCTGGAACATGGCCCACTCTAGGATGTCAGGATTCAGCCCTTCCTGGAAAAACTGCACCTTGACCTCTTCTGACCACTCAGGCACTTGGCTGGCTAGGCGGCGGAACTCAGCCGCGTACTCTGCCACTGTCTTGGTACCTTGCTTCAGGTGCCTAAGCTCCACCCGAGCTCGCTTCACTCTTAAGGGGTCTTCGAACTGGGCCCTGAGAGCCATCAGGAACTCTTGGAAATTCCCCAGTTCAGGTGCTCCCATGTCATAAAGTCCCACCAACCACTGGGCCGCCTCTCCCTCCAATTGGTTGGACACATACTGCACTTTCTCAGCCTCAGACTGGAACTCCCCTTCCCACTGGACCATGAAACTCACCACTTGAGTGATGAAGTAGGGTAGCTTCGCTGCATCCCCATCAAACTTCGCCTTTAGATGCCGTTGCTTCAGACCCCTGGGTCTCTCCCGCAGCTCAACTGGTCCAGCCCCAGCAGGGGGAGCCGGTCCAGGAGCCGGCAGGCCAGGGACATCAGGAGGCTGAGCGGGGACTCCATCCCCGGGTACCTGGGCAGCCGCTGGTTGAGCTGGAGGAGGCTGCCCCCCCCCGGGGCTGGTGGAGCCGGAGGGGTTCTATGCAGGAGTTCTAGGAGCACCTCCCGTATCTCACCCATTTGCTGTTTCAGTTGAAGAACCTCAGCTCCAACTTCTGCCAGGGAAAACTTCGCTTCTGGCTCCCGAGGCCCCTCACCCTGGGGCCTGTCCCACCGGGATCTGCGTTCTTCTCGGCGGCCGGCCCCTGCCCATGGCCAGGCGGGGGCCAAAACCTTTCACACCGGGGTGCCAGAAAGTTAGGCAGGCTGCCCCTCCCTGGAGCCAGCTCAACTCCCAGCTCCCAGGGCTCGGAGAAGAGCGTAAATCTGCCAGCTCTCCCTCGGTCTCGGCTTGTGCCTCCAGCCTCGACAGCTGCAGCACCTCCCTCTGCCCCGGTCTCCTGCTTCGAGGAATCGACTGCTTGGGTGCTGGCCACAATCAGATCTTGGTCCGTCTGCGTGCCAGTCTCCGCGTCCTCAGACATTGCGGGTAAAGGCTCCACAGGTTCAGGACGAGAAAATAAAGGTTGAGTGAGTTGCAGCTTTCTGTGATGTACACAGAACACAAACTCACATATCCTCAATAAAGTTCTTTATTGGAATGGAAGCATGTGTAAGGAACATTTGCAAAGCTGCAACTGAGGTTCAAACTAACGTGATGAAGATAAAAGGACACCCAGCGTGAGAAAGCAGCACAGAGGGGGAGAGGAGCAGGGGGAGAGAAATAGCAAGACACTGAACCATCTGGCTGACCTTGAGCTCCTGGTAGGACCTGCATTCCCATGGAGACTCAAAGGGCCTGGCTCGGTTCCCAGACATTCCAAAGCCTAGGATAGACAGAACCAAACCTGTCAGGGTCTTCCATGAATTCCACTCTATACCCCAGAATTCATGGACGATCCTGACACCAATATTAGAAGAACTGTAGAAATCAACATTGCACCAGCGGACTATATTATACTATATTGGAATAATATACACACTAAGCTAATACAGTTGTCCCTTCATATCACTGGGGTAACCAAAACTGACTCTCTACCAAACTAGTTCAGTTGGAGGCTCTGGTATAAAAGCGGAAAAGATGATCCTTTGAGTGAAAATGGAGGAAGATGGGCTGGGCCACAGAGGGAATGCCCTGCCATTTGTACATTCACAGTTGAAAGAAGCAAAGAGGGATCTACAACCCCTTTTTAAAATGTGTACTTCAAAGTTGGGTCCAGTGGTGTTTGGTCCCACACCTTCCCTGGCATTTGCTTCTTGTAGCCATTTATTATGCTTTGAGTGGGGTCACCTTTGACTTAGGAAAATTAGATGGCAAATAGAGGAACCTTCATAGCAAGAAAGCAAAATCCCTGACAAAATTTGAACATCTCTTCCTTCCACGAGTATCTGGACTAAAAAGGGTGGCATGCTTATTTTCTTACTAGAGCATAGAATCTAAATACAGGCTGAAGAAGGCATGGAAACATGGTTTAGAAACAGAGCTGCATGGAGCCACGCGACATAAACAGTGGTCTTTGTGACCACTAAAATCACTTTTGGCCTCCAGAATTTTAAAGGTGATACACCAAAGGCATTAATGCCCTGTACAGCTCTCAATAAAGAGGGAATGCCCTGAACATGGCCTAACTCTTACTGTGTGCTCTGGGCACTGTTGAGTATTACGCACCCTGTGGATCATCCCCAGAGGGGCATAAAAAGGGAAAAGAACTGGGGCTCCACACCCCACAATCACCCTCCTACTCAGGACCCCATGGCCTCTGTGGGATGAGACTCTGTGCCATCCAGGCCAAAGGTTTCTGTGCACCACATTTGGCAGTGCTAGTTTCCAGCTGGATGAGACGAAGGACAATTCCTGGGAAAAGGAATTGATCCAGGAAATGCTGGTTGACCTTGATGATTATAGTCTCTCTCTGGTCGAAGAAGGCCCATAACCTCAGACCAATGTCCAGAGGACAGGACAGCCCAAGACATCAGGCAGACTGAGGCCGTTTGCACTCCCTGCCAGCTCTATGCTATGGACTGGCAGCTGAATCATACTTGAAGACTGGTGCCAGGACACTGCCCATCTCCACCTAAGTAGAGAGCAGTATAGACGGACCCAGTATAACACAAGTTTGTATTACGTGGTTTCCTTTGTATGCAAGTAAAAAAAAAAAAGATATGTTCTCTCTAGGCACTTCCTAGTGCTTCCAGCGTGATTCTGTGGTCAACCTCTATCAGAAGCATACCATAGAATGGCATCGGAGGACCTAGAAAAACCCTAGAGAGAACATAACATCATTTCTTTTGGGTAAAAAATAAATAGTGTTCAAGATTGTAAGTGAATTTCGTATTACGCAAAGGATCCAGGAAGAAATCCTACGGGGTCTGCCTGTAATTTAGATTAGAGTGCTTGACAGGCGCACAAAGACCCCTAAGAAGAGGGAGTGGGTAGGGGTCAGGAGGGGCAGTGAGGTGGGAGCTGCCCCATCCATTTTGCCCAATAGCACGGCCGGTAGGGATGCCAGCTCAGGATCATCCCAGGCCCTGAGGTTTCCAGGCCAAAACCTGAGATCTAGGGACAACTCCTGGTCATGGCATTAAGCTTTATGCATGAAGTACCAACCAGTAACTCACAGCTTGTTATTCACACACACACACACACACACACACATATACACATATACACAGCCAACATACTTTCCTATTTTGCAATTACAACAAAAATCCTACTCTTTGCAAGGTATTGGAAATCAAAACTAATTCCAAACTGTGATGAATGGATGAGGAAACTATTGGATGTAGGTCAAATGGAGCAACTCACTTCCTGGATTAAACACCAATCTATAAATGAGTTCAGAAATGAGTTTAGGTCAGCGTAAGAGGGGCGCTCCAAAAAAGCGATACAAGGACTCCCTGAAACAACATCTCAGGCTCGGCCAAATTGATCACCAACAGTGGTCCGCCCTGGCCTCACATCAGGAGGCATGGAAACGCACTATCCACAATGCTGCAGCCTGATTTGAGAACTCACGCCGAACAAGTCTTGAAGAGAAACGACAACGCAGAAAGAATCACAACCCAAAAACATCACCCAAGGACACCTTTTGCTGTGCTTTTTGCAACCGGACTTGTTTATCTCCGATTGGCCTTTTTAGTCATCAGCGTGCTTGCAGAAAGCGCGGGATGTGTCCTTCCTGAATCTTCGTTTGCGAAGAAAAGCCAGAGAGATAATAATAATTAAAAAATCCTACTCAAGGGGCAGTTCCCAGATCAAGGTGAAACAAGGGGATTTTTCCTTCTCACTTCCTTAGGGAAATGGGAAAAGGCACATTTAAGCTAGCCTACTTGCTTCCATCTAAAAGGCAGATGCAGAGCAGAGTGGAGGGTGAGCCCTTGCACCACCACAACAGGGAAGAAAAGAAGAAGCCAACTAAGTAAATACATAGATCCCCATGGAGAGTCTTTGCAAGTTCCAGCAACCAGTCAGGTACAATGTGAATTTGAAGGCTTTCATGGCCAGCATTCATAGATCTTCCTTGGTTTTTTTCCGGGCTGTGAGGTCGTGTTCTAGAAGAGTTGACTTCTGATGTTTTGCCTGCCTCTGTGGCTGGCATCTTCAGAGAATGGTTGGGTAGGAGTGTGTGTGGAGTTTATATACTGCGAACCCCTGTTGGGGAGTATATGTAAATTTGTGTATGTTAAGGTGGAGCCCCTCCTTCTTTGTGCAATCCAACTTCACAGAGAAGGAAAGGGAGCTCCCAGCCTTTTTGTACAATCTGAAAACACACTCTCCCAGAGCTCCTGTAGCCTAGAAGTCCCCGGAGACCAATCCTTCGGTAGTCTGCCACCACCCACTGTTAGAAAGTTCTTGAACCCAGTTCAGTGGGAAACTGGGACAGTTCTCTGGCTAACCAATGAACAATTCACTCTGTTGGGGATTCCCAGCCCCCCTTCTCTGTGCCCCCAGAGAAGAGAGAAGATAGCTGACCGAAAAGGCACGTGACCAAATTGGTAGAGAAAAAGAGACTAAACCTGATTCTCTGAAGATGCCAGCCACAGATGCAGGTGAAATGTCAGAAGTAAACTCTTCCACAACACGGCCTCACAGCCAGGAAAAAAATCAAAGAATATCTATGGATGCCGGTTGTGAATGCCTTCGGCTTCACATTGTACCTGATTGATTTTCCTTGGGGTTTTTTTGGGCTGTGAGGCCGTGTTCTGGAAGGGTTTACTTCTGACGTTTCGCCTGCCTCTGTGACTGGCATCTTCAGAGAATCAGGTACACTTTGCTGAACTGGAGCTTGGCACCCAGCCCTTTCCTTTTGTCTAGAGGTGAGCCCATCAAAACTGGAGAATTTGTACCTTTTTCTCCCACATGGAGATGACCCACAGAAACTGGAAACTCAGGGCCTTTGTCCCTCTGCCATGGCTGGCCCTTAGCGTTACAGTTTCTCAGGGCCCAGCCCGAGTTTCCAGTTTTTGTTACTGTTGGACACAGTATTCCAGGTGAGGTCTGACCAAAGCAGATTAGAGTGACACTATGGCTTCCCTTGATCTAGACACTATAATCTTATTGATGCAGCCTAGAATCGCATTGACTTTTTTACCTGCCGCATCACACTGCTGCCTCATGTTCAGCTTGTGGTCCACTAAGGCTCCTAGATCCCTTTCGCATGTACTGTCATCAAGTCTGGTTTCACCCATTATGTATCTCTGAAGTTCATTTTTCTGCCCAAGTGTAGTATCCTACATTTCTCCCTGTTGAAACTCATGCTGTTGGTTTTGGCCCAGCTTTCTAATCTGTTATGGTTAATTTGAATTCCGATCCTGTCCTCTGGGGTATTAGTTACCCCTCCTGATTTGGTGTCATCTGCAAACTTCTCTCAACCAAGATCATAGAAATGCCTTCAAGATAGTGAGGAGAAATGTGTGTCCATCCAGTGTTTGATTGCAACTCCCATTGTCCGCCACCATGGCTACTACGGATAGACCTGGTGGGGGGAGTGAGGGGGTAGGTGTCTACCTCCCCCCCCCATGTGGCTGGACTCTAGTTCCCAAGGGCGCTTTTTTGTGGCTGACTTTCTAAAAAGGGAAGGGGCTAATGATGGGACCCCCCTCTACTCTCTGTTTTGATCATTTGGAGGCCTGTGGGGGAGGGAGGGGACCCTCCACCCCCCATGAGCACGCACACGCACATACACACACATGGTCCCTGCCTCCCCCCCAGCCCAAAGAGATGACTGGACGCCGGTGTTGCATTCAAAGGCGGCTGGCTTTATTTTTCATGCTGGAGGGGGGTTGGGGGTGGGGGGAGGGGAGGATGGGGCGGCAGGCCCTCCCCACCACAGGGGGACCCTTAGACCCCCAGACCGCTATTGCCGAAGCCCCCGAGGCCCTCGAAGCCCCCGGGTTCTTCAAGCCATGGGGGGAGCCAGAAAATGAGGCCCCCAGAGCCGCCGACGTCGCCATGGAAGCACGCAGGTCCTTCAAGCCATCGGGGCCTCCAGTACCGAGGCCCCCAAAGCCGCCAACATCACCGCCGTAGCCTCCGAAGCCGTCGCCGTCGCCAGCTAAGCCCCCCAAGCCGCCAGGGCTCCCGAGGCCGCCGCCGCCCACTGCCCGGTTGGGAAAGAGCCTGCAGAGGAAGCGGAGGAGGTTGGCAAGCTGGCAGCGGTTGAGGCGGTTGCAGATCACGTTGCCTTGGGTCTTCTGGAGTTCCTGGAGCACCTGCGGAGAGAGGGGGGGCCTCAGGGGGGGAAGGAGGAGGAAGAAGAGGAGGAAGGGGCCCCAACGTTGCGAGGGGAAGCAGCCCCCCATCCCGGCACCAGGCCCAGGAGGGAGGGAGGGAGGGAGCCCTGCCTACAAGTGTGCTGGGGGATCAGGGCCAGGGCAGCCTGGCGTGGGAGGGAGGGAGGGAGGGGGACTCACCGTCTCACGGAGGTCCAAGAGTTGGCTGTCCGCCTGCTGGAGGCCTCCTCCCGAGGAGAGGGTCTTGGCCAGGTCCCCCAGAGTTTGAGCTGCCCGCAGCAGAGTTGGGGCCACTTCTGCCTGCTCCTGGGACTGGCCCCCCAAGAAGCCCCCCGATCCCTGGGAAAGCCTGTCAGGAGGGAGGGAGGGAGGGGGAAAGAAAAGCAGCCATCAGGGAGGGAGGGAGGGAAGGGGCCCCAATCCCCCCAGACCCAGCCCCGATCCAGCGGGGAGGCTGCCTTACCCGGCCAGTCCGAGTTTGCTTTGCGTCCCGAAAGCCATCCTGGCTGCTGAGAATCCGTGGTGCCTTGGGAGCCAGATGGGGAGCAGCCCTGACTTATATCGGGGTGGCCAGACGGGGTCCCCGCCCCTCCCTTGCCACCCAACACCCATCATCATCATCCTACCTGCCGCCTCTGGGCACCAAACAGGGACGGGGAGCTCAGGAGCTTCAGGGAGCCTCAGGCGGAGGCCTGGCAGAAGGCATCATCCCCTGGCAGCCTGGGAGTGCCCCAATTCTTCCTTTGAACCCAGATCGGCTGATGCACCCAAGCACCACATTCAGGGAATTTGGAGAGCTAATTGTGCCTTCTAAGCACGGTGGAGGGGGAAGGTTAATGAGTAAAAGCAAAGTTCCCTTCTCAGAAGATTCTCCAGCCTCTCTTCCCAGGGGCTCCCCTTCTCCCTACTCAAGCAGGATGCTGGATCTCTTCCTCCCTGCCTGAACCCCAGATGGAGAGGGAGAGCCCTGAAGGATTCCTCCTAGAAGCAGAGGGAGAGGAGGTCCCCCTGCACTCTCCAGAACCCACCTTTCTCTATGTTACTTGGAGGGGGAGTGGAGGGCAGGCTCTTCAGATTTCCACCTAGACCGAACTGGGAAGGGTAGCTTAATCCTTGGAAGAGAGAATGAGGATTCAAGGTGACCTCAAGAGATTGGCCGTCTAGAGCCAAACTAAGACCACCGGTTTCAGCTGGGAGAAGTGCTGCATTCTGCAGAGGGAGGAATGCTCAGCTGTACAGAGCTCAGATGAGAGAGCCAGCTGTGGTGTAGTGACTTGAGCATTGGAGACCAGGGTCCAAATTCCCACTCAGACATGGAAACCCACTGGGTGACCTTGGGCAAGTCCTTCTCACTCTCTGCCTGAGAGGAGGGCAAAGGCAAAGCCCCTGAGAACAAATCTTGCCAAGAAATCCCATTTGATGGCCTTAGGACCGCCCTAAGTAGCAAGTGACTGGAAGGCACACAGCAACCACAAGAAGGGGGTACACTTGTTCTCTGCTGCCTCAGAGGGTGGAACTAGGACTGATGGTTTTTAGTTGCCGGAGGGTAGGGTTCCATTGAACTTTAGAAGGAACCTCTTGACAGTAAGAATGGTTTGGCAATGGAGCCAATAGCCGAGAGAGGTGGTGGGGTCTTCTTCTCTGGATGTCCTCAAAAAGAGGCTGGGCATTTTCTAACTCTATAGTTCTATGATTCTATGGAGTTCTGGGCACCGCAGTTCAAAAAGCATGTCAACTTTTTGGAAGGATTTTAAAACATGAGTGCGAAAGCCAAAGAGGAGGAACTGAGAGAGCTGAGTGTATTTACCCAGGAGAAGAAGGAGAGGTGATAGGATCATCATTTTGAAACATCTGAAAGGCTGCCATCATGTGGCAGAGGGGGAGAGGAGGATTTTTTCAGCTGCTGTGGAGGACAGGCAGTTTTCCAGGGCACCTTGTCTTTGAGAAACACCCTAACCCACCACTCTTGGAAGCCATGCATTTGTAGGAAGACTGGGCCAGCTGGAGCTGGTAGCCTTTGCTTCTTTCCCCTACTAGCTTCTCCCTCTTTCCCTTGCCACAGCTGGGCTCATAGCTGGGCTCATATCACCTGCCCCCTGGTTCTGCTGCCATGCATTACTTGTCATGCAGGCCCTGGGCCATCCTCCATCGTTGTCCCAGGAGATCCCGTCCAATTCTGATTCTATGATTCTACGACTTTATAAAGGATCTGTTTGGGGTTCATGGACCCTACTGAATGGCCCCTCCCAAACATTCACCACACCTAAAATGGCATGGAAGTCAACTCCATTTCTAAATCTGAGAACTTATGTTTTTTTCAAAGTAGTTTCACCCCATCCTGGCTCAGAAAGATTTTTAAAAAGTCAGTTATGGTTTTTTAAAAATCAGTCTCCCCCTGATTTTCTGCCAATTTTTGAAAGAGGAGAGGGTTTGAAGGGTCAGGAGGTTTGAAACAGCCACCTTGGGGCTGCATTTTGGCAAAAATTTGGGGGCATTTAAACAATTTGGGGGCAGGATCCAGGTAATTTTGAAAGGGGGGATTATGGGTGGTCCAGAGCCTGGGGGTTTTGTAGATCACACCAATCTAGTCATATGTGACTGGCAAATTTTGATAGACCTACTTCGATGGGAATCCTCCAATGAATCCCAGGTTCTGTAGGCCCTATTTCAGAAGAAGTAACTGGGAAAGTCACCTCTGAGTATTTCTTGCCAAAGAAAACCCTATGAAATTCATGGGGTCATCATAAGTTGACAGGCAACTTGAAGGTACACACACACATATCTACACAAGATTTGACCTTGGTCCCTTTTCCCTAAATGCTGCAGGCTGAAACTTCCAAAGCATGGGGAAAGATGCCTTTTTGGACTGTCAGTCCCAGAATTTCCCAGTCATCATGCCTTTCTGGGGGATTCTGGGAGTGCTAGTCCAAAAAGAAGAACCTTACCCAAGCCCAAAAGGACTGCCTAGGTATCCCAAGTGCTGCAGGCTCTGTTTCAGAGGAAGGAACTCGCAAAGCTACCTCTGAGTATTCCTTGCCAAAGAAATCCCTATGAAATTAATGGGGTCATCCAATTCTACTGGCAACTTCAAGGCACATACGCACACAATTCCAGGCTCCTGAAGTCACAGACCAAAAGCCTGGCATGATCCCAGGTCTCTTTGTGTGGAGCCGTCAGGAGAATTCCCTGGTGGGCTTTACTCACAAGGGAGACCAAGAGTAGTTGGCATGGCTTGGCTTGTTCCCTCTCCCTTGAGTTCATGTTGAGCCTCCCAGTTGACTGTCCCAGAAGCCTTTGCTCAGCCCTGTTTCTGGCACCATCCTGAACAAGAGGAGCCTGGACCAAGGCCATCCAGTGACTACCAGGTGGAGGAGGCTGGGAACCGGGCAGCCCCTAAAGGCGAAACTGTTCCTTTCCACTCACATTTGCTGAGGAAGTGCAGCAGGCATTTGTTACAGTAGAGAACTTAATATGCCACATAATTACCAGGGAGTATTAATTCAAAGAGGGAGGAAGAAGAACTCCTCAAACCTTGAAGGAAAAAGGCAGCAGGTGCAAGGCCCATCACCACAGCCTCTGGGTGCCTCCTAAGAGGCTTCAGCAAATAGCTGGTGCAGCTTCAGACTTTCTTCCTTCAGGCTCGGGGAGTATCTCTTGCTGCCTTCCATTAACCAAAATCACGGCTGGCCCGGTTGCCTTCCTGGGGCATTGGTTTGGGCAGGAGGACTGACAGAGTTCCATCACCTGGGTGCGGGGAAGAGCCTGTATCCCCTGAAGGCCAAACCCTTCCCTTGAACCTGCACCGGCTGATCTCACAGGCCTACTAATGATGGTGAAGGTTGAGGAAGAGGAAGGAGGGCTCTCTCTCAGCAGAAGCTCCAAAGTCAATTAATTGCAGCTTCTCCTTCCTCTCTCATCTCCTCCCCAGAGCAGGAATGACCAGGCCTGCTGATATCAGATGGCTTGGCAGGACAACCTGGCTTGACTGGAGTACATACAACAAAGTTGAAGGGGTCTTCAAGGAACAAATCCCCCACAAATATGGGGGGATTTGCTCCAGCTCCTCCCTTTCTCCCCTTTGGTCCTGTTTTCTGCTTCCATTTTTAATCCTATTATCCCCTCCTTCTTCCTATTGTATTATCTCCTCAAGCCAGTTACTCCTCTGGTAGCCCACCCTCCCTTGAATTCTTTCCACCTTTTAGAACTATTCCTGGGATAGTTGATTTTCCAATCTCCAATGCCCAGGGCAAAGACAGAGGGAAGACAGGCGAAAGCCCATTAAACCATTATATTTTAACACCTGGGGGTAATGCCTCATTTAAGAAAAACTGGCGTGGGCCTTATGGGAATGCAGGAGTCAATACTGGCACACCAGCCCATATCTGCAGCTGCCTCTGCTGCTGTCTGCATCACTCTGAAGCCAGACAGAAGGCCTGCAGGATGTGATCAAGGCTGGTCACGTGAAGGGCCTTGATCACGGGCTGTCTGGCTTCAGAGAGTGTGACACCGATGGCAGTGGAGGTGGCTGCAAATACGGGTTGGCGTATCCATGTGGACTTCCTCTTGTTTCGTCCATGTAACAAGTGGGGGGCATACTGATCCAGGGCCAGAATATGCCAGCAGGAAGTCTTGTCTTGGCTCATCTACATTGGCCAAGTTGATCATAATTACAAAACTGCTGAATATAAGGCTGCAGTGTCCCTGCGGTAACGCAACAGTAGCAGCAGGGGAGAGCGTCATCTGAAAGGGACGCCCTGCAACGTAGCAGCCTCGCAACGGGGATGAGGCTGCTTGTAATGTAAAAGACTCATCCGAAAAAGTCCTTAGTGTGAGCCCTCAGATGGCTTAAGTTTAACAAGCTGCCATCAGTATGGTAACGTATATAGATGACATCGTCTTCTTCAAGCTCTGCCGTAGCCCTTTGGAGCATCATGCTGAAGAAGATTGTAAATAAAGTTGGGGCAAGAACACAACCTTGCTTCACTCCATTGGTTATTAGAAAGGGCTCTGAAAGAGCATCGCCATATTTGACTTGACCATGCTGGCCCTCGTGTAGCAAGATAATCCTTTTAAGGAATTGGGGGGGGCATCCTAGTCTTTCCAGGATCTGCCATAAACCTTTTCTACTCACAGCCTTATTTGAGAACTCAGCCGAACAAGTCTCGAAGAGAATCGACTCATCCTGTGCTTTCTGCAAGCGCATTGATGACTAAAAAGGCCAATCCAAGATAAACAAGTCCAGTTGCAGAAGCACAGCAGAAGGTCTCCTTGGGTGATGTAAAAACACTACCCACCCCCACCCTCCCCCATAAAAAGACATGCATCCTATATAGACTATGTGGGGTGTTTTGAGTCAAAACCTTGGGGGGGGGGTAAAATCTGAGCAACACAATGTGTGTGCATGGTGTGGATGGAGTGTGCCCCTCCAGGGTCATGCAGGGAGCCAACAAGGGGCACAGCAATGGCAAAGAGGCTGGGAAGAACTCCGTGCTTAGGTTTTGCTTCAAGGGAGCTCCTAAGCCCTTGGCTTGTGGCAAGCAGGCCTTGGCAACCTGCAATGAGCTCACAGAGAACAAGGGAGGGGTGGGATTCCTCCTTCCCATTAGCTGCAGAGCCAGAGAAGGAGCAATCATTTGCTCTTGCACACTTGTTCCAGGTAAGGCTTTACTCACAAGGGAGGTGAGGAGCAGTCACGGCCTGTCCTGGGCCCTCTCCCCTGAAACTCCTTTCAGGCAGCAATATATTTCCCGATTAAATACAGCAGTCATTTATTGTAGTACAGAGCTAAATATGCAGCCTCATTACAGCAAAGTATTAATTAACAGGTGTGGAGGTTGCAGACTCTTTCAGTCCATCTGTAATCTTCCCCTTTTTCCTGGGTACATATGGGCCTTCAAGTTGCCTGTTGACTTACGGTGATCCTATTAATTTCATAGGGTTTTCTTAGGCAAGGAATACTCAGAGGTCGATTGGCCAGATCCTTCCTCAGAAATAGAGCCTACAGCACCCGGTATTCATTCGTGGTCTCCCATCCAAGTATTAACCAGGGCTAATCCTGCTTAACTTCCAAGATCAGATGGGACCTGGTAACTTTAGGGTAATTCCTAATGGAGATTAAAACCAGCATTCCAGCTCTCGGTGGGGCTGAGTGCCTCTGAAGGCCATTTTGATAGCTGGGAGTGCATTGTGCTCTCAGAGCCAGGGAGAAGCTCTTATACTGGAGCTGGAGAACCAAGCCTCCCATCATCTCAGCCCTCCCTCCGTGCCTAAGTGTACCTCGCTGCTGCCTTGGGGTGCTTTTTGACAAAACCCAGCAAGTAGATTTTCTGACAGTGCACCTGCTGCTCTAGGAGTTCCTTTTCCTGGCTTCCATTCGTCACAATTACCTGTTGGTGCCAGTATCACTCTGCGTTTGCCCAGGCAGGAGAACTGGCAGAGGGCTTCATCAGCTGTCTGCTAGGGAGAGGCCAGCTAGGAGTCCTCAAAGGCCCAGGCTGCCCATACTTTAGGAGACCTAGCCATCTCCCTTTGCTCACCCAGGGTCCCCCAAGTGGGGCGTCTCCTTTCAGAGGTGAGTCCCCCTAGCCTACTTTCCTCCCCCATCACAGGCTCCATGGTGACAGCTGCGCTGTTTGAGGCTGTATCAATAGAATTATAGTTTCTAGATCAAGGGAAGTAATAGTGCCACTCTATTCTGCCTTGGTCAGACCTCACTTAGAATACTGTGTCCAGTTCTGGGCACCACAATTCAAAAAGGATATTGACAGATTGGAGCATGTCCAGAGAAGGGCGACAAAAATGGTGAAAGGTCTAGAAACGATGCCTTATGAGGAGAGACTTAGGGAACTGGGTATGTTTAGCCTGGAAAAAAGACGGTTAAGAGGCAATATGATAGCCCTGTTTAAGTATTTGAAGGGGTGTCACGCTGAGGATGGAGCAGGCTTGTTTTCTGCTGCTCCAGAGACTGGAACACGGAGCAATGGGTGCAAGCTCCAGGAACAGAGATTCCACCTCAACATGAGGAGGAACTTTTTGACAGTAAGAGCTGTTCGGCAGTGGAACACACTCCCTCGGAGCGTGGTGGGGTCTCCTTCCTTGGAGGTCTTTAAACAGAGGCTGGATGGCCATCTGTCGGGGATGCTTTGATCAAGATTTCCTGCGTGGCAGGGGGTTGAACTGGATGGCCCTCGTGGTCTCTTCCAACTCTGCAATTCTATGATTCTATGATTCCCTGTCTAAATGGAATCCCACACCAATTCACACTGTTTGGAAGGAGGGGACCCCAAAATGGCAAAAACAACACAGGAAAAGCCTTTGCGGCTTTTCCCATCGTTTTTAAAAAACAGCAAGAGGGTGCCCAGTCCTGCTCATTAGGACAAGTGCGTCACTTTGAGTCGCTTCTCCATACAAGAGGAAGCACAAAATTGATTGGCCAGGCGAGCACGGGAGGTGGGGCTTGCTAACAGGGCAAGTACCCACTGCCGCCATGTTGGATTTTGGATAAACTGTTTTGTTATCCTTTTAATTTGAAAAATCACTCTATCATCCAGCACACTTTAGACAATGTTTTTTTTTGTTTGTTTTAAATAATGTGAGTAAATCACTTTGGCCACCATCTGGCATGTGATGCTTCTGGGGGCTTCTGGGTGTCAAAATGCCGTTGCTGCTGCTGCTGCAAAATGCCATTACTATGAGGTACCTTGGTGTTTTCCCCCTCGTCTATAGATGGGCCCCAAGTCTAGAAAAGCTTATGCTACTCATTTCTTTCTCTCAGTCTCAAAGATGCTTCAAGATCCCTTTGCCTGCGGATCCAGATCAAGACAGCTATCTCTCTGAATTGTACCACCGTGCTTTAACCTGGCAGCTTTCTGCTGTGGGAAGGGTCACTTTCCCATTTCTTAAAGGAAGGGCTGGACAAATGGGAGCTTTCCTGTGGCTGGACAACAGCAGCTCCTGCCAGTCCTAGCCAGGGTAGGCCATGGGGAAGGGTGAAGGCAGCTGCCGTGCCACAGCTGGTGAGCCACTCTTTGGCCATCCTTGCCGTTCAGTCAACTCCTCTGATGTTGCTTGGGGATAATTCTAATAGGTGGTAGGCTATAGGTAAGGGCACAGGTTTATTAAGGCTCCCACTGCTTATTTTGTCATTTAAAAAAAGAGAAATATTTAGATTAATGTATCTACTTATGTTTAACATTTGCATCTAAAACAGGCCAAACAGTGCTGTTCTACATGGCATTCAGTATTTGAAATTGCTGTTTTAACTGTTCCAAATCTCGATTCTGGAATTGTTTTTACCTTGCTTTTAGAAGTTTTTAAAGAGCATTTTAATGTGTGTTTTAAAATGTTTTAATCTTTGCATTGTTTCAATTGGCGTTTATTTGTTCAGTGCCTCGGGATGGGGTCCTTGTGAGGTGACACAGAAATACTTTAAAGAAGTGAAGAAATCGGCATTCTTCCTCTCCTCTAATCAGCCCAGATCACCATACCCTGCTGTCATCCTTCCCCCTTTATCTTCTCAGCCCGTACTGCCATGACTTTCTTCCTAATGTTTGGGTGGAAATTCTTTTCCTGTAGTTGGGATCCGTTGGTTTTTGTTCTACTCTCTGACACAGCAGAAAACTAGCTTGCTCTGTCTTTTACATGACATCCCTTCACATATTTAAATATGGCCATTGGATCACCTCTCAGTCTTCTCTTCTCCAAGCTAAACACATGCCGCTCTCTAAACTATTTTTCACAGGGCTTGGTTTCCAGACCTTGAACCATCATGATCACCCTCCTCTGAACATCTTCCAGCTTCTCAGTATTCTGTCTGATCTATGGTGTCCAGAACTGGAACAAAATCTAGAACTTGTTATAGTATATTTCTCCTGTTCCAAAATAACACAAGATATGTTTCCCCCAGCAATAATAATAATAATAATAATAATAATAATAATAATAATAATTTATTTTTAACCCACCCCTCTGCTCGGCAACCGGGGCAGCGTACAGCAAGACTAAAACAACATCAAGTTAAAACAATCCTTCCCCATCCTAACCCTCCCACCCCTTAAAACTAAATTAAACTAATGGAGATTAATCTATTCAAAAGTAAGTCTCATGAAATTCGGTGGGCTTGCTCCTAGGTAGGGAGGGGCTGCACTTGGGGTTTAAGCTGTCCACTAAGGATTGCACACAGTGTTTTTGCCTACAGACTTAATAGGCCGCAGGCAACCCAGCAGGGTAGTGCTTTGTAGCCATATGTAGGTGCCATGCAACGCCATACTATGGCTAAAAGATCTATGCTGATGCTGAATGAAGAGTGCAATGGATGAACTTACCAGAGTAATGGATGAACTTACCTTCTGTAATCTATTTATCTTATCAAGTGTGTGTGTGTGTGTGTGCGTGCGTGCACCTTCAAGTAGTCTGTCAACTTACAGATACCCTGTTAATTTCATTGGGTTTTCTTAGGCAAGGAATCATCAGATATGTTTTGCCCTGAAATATAGCATACAGCACCTGGTATTCATTGCTGGTCTCCTATCCAATAACTAAGCGGGACTGACCCTGCTTAGCTTCCAAGATCAAACAAGATCTGGTGCCTTTAGGCCACTTATCCATCACAGTCATACAATTTCTTCCCAGTGTTTTTGCTATTTGCATAATAATTGCAACCTCTTCCTGTCACAATAACCCAGTAGCATGGGCTGGGAGAGAGAAGGGCCTCCACATAAGTCAAAGACCCCACAATTTGTCAAGAAGTCTGTCTGTATTAGCAAAGAAGATGTGTTCCCGGATGTGACAAAATCCTTTACCCGGCTAGCCCCACAGTTTCAACCCATAAGAATCCTGCGACTCACTCTGCTCTTCTTCCTCCATTTAATTCCTTTCTGGAGTGGGTTTCTTGGCATCAGGGTGACCCCTTGGTTGTGGACTTGTGGCTGTGTTGTTGTGGTGGGTTCTTTATTTTGGTATGTGTGGCCTGACTCCAGTTCAGGTATGATAGAGAAAGCCAGAGACAGTTTTAACGACAACAAGAAGAAGAAGATGATGATGATGAAGAGGTTTATTTAACACAGTAGAACAATATAGTACAGGCTGAGTCTCCCTTATCCAGAATTCCAAATTTCAAAATATTCCATAATTCAAAATTGTCTACATGTGTGGCTGAGACACTCATACCTTTGCTTTCTGATGGTTCAATGTACACAAACGTTTGTTTCATACAAAACATTATTATAAAACGACGTTCAGGCTATGTGTATCTCGTAATATATATCTGAGACATAAATGAATTTCACGTTTAGACTTGAGTCCCATCTCCAAAATATCTCATTAAGTATATGCGAGCATTCCAAAACCTGAAATATTCCAAAATTCAAAAAGCCTCTGATCCCAAACATTTCAGATAAGGGAGACTCAACCTGTAACTTCCAGTATTCTCGTCTTTTAGGCTCCCCCAAACCATAATTTAGGGCCAGTCTATATGAGGGAATAAAATGTGAATTCGGGTGCAGAAATGCCAATTCTCAGCAGCTGTCATCTGTCACAATTATTATTATTATTATTTTGCAAGATCGCTGGTGTGCGAAACTCTCCGCGTTTCCGGTTCACAGAGGCATGCCAGCGAAACAATATGGCGGCCACAAGTGCATTGCTTGTAGTTTTGTACTCCCCAGCTTGCCCCTGCCAAACAATTAAAAAAAAAAAAGCTAACTCCAAGGTGTGGAAGAGCAATCTTCTGCTTAAATAATAATAATAATAAAAAAAACAAGGAAAGAAAGCCTGTTTCATCACCTCAGCGCATGATTGCTATGGCAACAATCCAACAGGCAGTTCCGCAATCTGCCCTCTTACCAAGCTCTGCCCCCTTCGCACGTCTGACCAATCAGCTGTCTTCTTCAGCAATGTGATTCAGTTGTCCTAACAGGCAAGGGTGCGCATTTCCATCAGGGTTTTTAAAAACTCGGGAAAAGTCCTGGTGGCTTCTGCTGCGGACTTTCTCCGACTTTTGCTCCCCCACCCCCTGAAAAGGATGGAATGCTCCGGCATCCCATTTGGACACACAGGATTCGCTGCGGATTCTAAGAGGGGTTTTTCACAGGCTCTGCTGTCTCTCTCCATCCAACCTTGTCTCTCCACTCCAATCCGGTCTGCTTCAGCTCCAAACCCCGCCTGCTTCTCCCTGAGACAAGCCTCTGCTTTTGTTAGGTTTTGTTCACCTGCAGCCCCCCTTCCCAGCCTCCCTGAGCTGTGATGAGCTGCCTTTGAGCCAAATCTTTCTAGAGCCCCCTTTACACTGAGCATCGCTTCTTGAACAGAGCCCTGGTGGCGCAGTGGTTAAATGCCAGTACTGCAAGTCACCACGTTGCAAGTTCGATTCCAGCGGGCTCCAAGGTTCACTCAGCCTTCCATCCTTTCATAGGTCAGTAAAATGATTACCCAGCTTGTGGGGGCAATTAGCTAACACACATTGGAAACTGTTTAATGCAGTTTAGATGTGTAAATAGCTATTGCTTAAAACAATTTGTAAGCCGCTCTGATAGCCTTGTGGCTGAAGAGTGGGGTATAAATAACTAAATAAACAGAAAACTTGAGGGTAGAGCAAAGAATAGCAAGGAAAGACTAGGCAGAGGTTCCCACACCATACAGACACAAAGAGCAGTTCAACTTGTTCCAGCAAACATTTTATTCAGAACAATCTGTACAGTGCATGTGAGACAAAACAGACAGGTCAGCTAAGTCTTGCTTAAGTAGACAAAAACATTTTTAACCTTCTGGAGACCACCTGAAGGCTTCCTTCAAAATGCATCCAAGGATGACCTTTTGATTCACCAGCTTCTACTTTTCCTATGGCTTTCATTTTGGAGTCCAGCCTGATAGAACTATGCTTTTTTAATACAGGTCACATGTACAGTATTCATGGGGAAACATGCCTGGACTTACCATGTATAACTGCAATCACAGATAATCTCAAACCCTATGAAAATAAAGTATTTCCTGAGAGGGAGGGATGGGGGCCCTGTGGGGCTGAGGGTGTCATTCCATCACCCCCTTCCCGCTGGAGGGCTGTGTGCGGGCTGAGGGCGACCCTCCAACCACCCCCTTCTCGAGGTGGTTGGACCCCCACCCAGCCTGTGGGCGCCAGAGACTCTTGCACCAGCTGGGATGGGGTGCCGCGCTGCAGAGTCCCCGAGACCGTCCGCCTCGATGCCCACTCACCACTGGCTTGGCACTGAGAGAGCCCACCCGCCCACGAAAAGAGGGAGAGTCCCCCACCACAAAAATAAATAAGTAAGTAAGTGGAGGGCTGCGTTTTTCCCCTGGAAAAAAATCCCCAACACGATTGCGCAACAGCCAGGATTCCCAGAGGAGGGAGGGGCCATCCACATGGTTGGGACAGTGGTCCCAGCCAATCAGAAAGCAAGTGTGCCTGAACCCTATTTTTCCTGGCCGCGCATGCACAGTTACGTTTCTGAGGCCTAGCCCCCCCTCCTGCTCCTCCTCCTCCGTTTCATTGGTCAGTCTTAATCTTCCTCCTGAGGGGAAAAGTTTGTTCCTTCCCGCTTGGTGGGTCCTTCTCTTCTTCGATTGGACAAACAGAGTTTTGTCGCCGCCACATTCACTCCGTCCTGAGTGGTGATTGGTTGGCAGCCCTGAGGGGAAAGGATGGAGGTGGGGAATTTCCGTTGACGCTCCGGCAGCCTTGCTCCTCGCCATGGCCACCCCTCAGGAGGAGGCCGAGCGGCGCCTCAGGTAGCCCGGCTCTGGTCTGGCAGCAGCGGCCTTGGCCTCGGTGGGGGCTTCGCGGGCCAGGAGGTCAGCGGCCATGACCCCTTTCGGCCCCCTCAACGGGCGCCCCCTTGCCCGGCCCTGCTCGAGAACAGGCTTAGGATAGTTCTTTCAGCCCTTGGGCATCATCATCATCATCAGGTCTATCCAAATGAATTTAAAGTGGTTTTTTAAAAATTTTTTATTATATTTTCAGTTTTATTCCACAAAATAAAATCCATTTACTTCCTTTACACTGTTGTCTGAATTTGATTTCTTTCTAACATTGGCTTTCTATCTACCCCTTTTCAAATGTTTTTGTACCTCTAAGTCATAGAAACAGGAATCCCTTTCCCCCTTTCCACTATATAAATTTATATACATCATTTCTCCTGTATTTCTCCCAACAGAGAGTTTACATACATACAATTATTAATACCGGTTACTACAGATTTAATAAGTTTCATTAATCTACAAACCAAATTTATCGTATCCCATTGCTCTCAGCTTTCCAATACTCAATTAAGCTTCTCCATTCTTTTCTAAACTCATTTATAGACTGGTGTTTAATCCAGCAAGTGAGTTGCTCCATTTGAGCGACTTCCCACAATTTCCTCATCCACTCGTCACAATTTGGTATTATTTTTGATTTCCAATACCTCGCATACACAATTCGTGCTGTGGTGACCATGCAAAGCATCATACTTTTAAATTTGTTTGGAAAAGTCTCTAATAGTTTAATAGATATAATTCTGGTTTTAGTCTAAAATTTGTCTTGATTATTTTTCTTATCAGATTATGGATATTTATCCAGAATTCCTTCGCGGCTTTGCATGACCACCACATGTGGTAAAAAGTACCCTCAATGTCTTCACATTTCCAGCATTTATTTACTCTTGCTTTATACATTTTCTCTAACCTTGAAGGTGTCATATACCAGCGGTATTGCATTGTATAGCAGTTTTCCTTTAATTCACTATTTGATGAAAATTTCATATATTTTTTTCCATAGAATCTCCCAATCTTCTATTGGGATATTATTTCTTATATCTCTCGACCACCTGGTCATGAATTCCTTCACTGTCTCAGATTCCAAGTCTAATTTTAACAGCAATTTATACACGTTTGCCTCTCCATTGAGACTCTAAACTATCTAGTCCATGAGCTCCTCTTCGCTGCTGCTGCTGCCCTTGTTGCCCACACAGAAGCAGCTCTGCAGCACCTAACATCCTGCTTCGCAACAGCTGCAGAGCTGTTTGGGCTGGAAGTCAACCTGAAGAAAACGGAAGTTCTTTACCAGCCTGCACCACAGGACGAACACCATCATTCCCACATTGCCGTTGGCAATTCTGTGCTTAAGTCCATTCAGCAGTTCACCTACCTGGGAAGCATCATCTCCTCAGATGCCAAGATTGACAAAGAGATTGATTACAGATTAGCAAAGGCACATAGCGCATTTGGAAGACTTTACAAAAGAGTCTGGAGCAATAAACACCTGAGGCAAAACACAAAAATCAGTGTGTGTAGAGCCATTGTACTGTCTATTCTCCTTTATGGATCTGAAACATGGGTCACCTATCGCCACCACTTACGACTCCTCGAAGGTTTCCATCAGCGCTGTTTACGCACAATCCTAAATACACACTGGACTGACTATGTGACGAATGTTGCTGTCCTTGAGCAAGCAGGGATCACCAGCATTGAGGCCATGATATTGAGAACACAGCTGCGCTGGGCAGGGCATGTGTCTAGGATGGAGGACCATCGCCTCCCAAAAATAGTACTCTACGGTGAACTCGCCACGGGTCAGCGTAAGAGAGGCGCTCCAAAAAAGCGATACAAGGACTCCCTGAAACAACATCTCAGGCTCAGCCAAATTGATCACCAACAATGGTCTGCCCTGGCCTCACATCGGAAGGCATGGAGATGCACTATCCACAATGCTGCAGCCTTATTTGAGAACTCACGCCGAACAAGTCTTGAAGAGAAATGGCAACACAGAAAGAATCACAACCCAGTAACATCACCCAAGGAGACCTTCTGCTGTGCTTTCTGCAACTGGACTTGCCTATCTCGGATTGGCCTTTTTAGTCATCAGCGCGCATGCAGAAATCGCGGGACGAGTCCTTCCTGAATCTTCGTTTGCGAAGAAAAGCCAGAGAGAGATACACGTTTAACATTCTAAAAGCTTTCTCATCCATAATCAGCTCGTCTAATTCTGTTTTTAACTCTTCTACTCCTATCAGCTTTCTATCCATGTTGTATCTCTCCATAATTTGCCTGTATTGGAACCAGTTACACTTTTTTTGTTCTTTATCTATCTCTTCTCTTGTTTCAATCTGTTGCTTCCTTTTTGAACATGTACGTATCAGATCTCCATAAGTCCACCATGTTTCTAAGTGTGGCATCTCAGTTCATCTAAAGGCTTCCTGAGGGGAAACCCACAGTGGTAATTTACAAGAGATCTTCCTCTTCACTTCTTTCCAAGCTTTCAATAAAGATTTCCTAACAAAATGATTGTTGAAATTTTTATCTGTTTGCTCCTTCTGGTACCACCGGTAAGCATGAAATCCGTATCTTAGTCCAATTCCCTCTAAAGTTATAATCTTATCATTATTCAATGAAAACCATTCCAATTGCCATACTAACGCACATGCTTGATGGTATAGTTTCAAATTTGGGAGGCTTAGACCCCCCCCCCCTTTAGCCTTTTCTTTCTGCAGTATTTTCCACTTAATTCTCGGTTTTCTATTTTTCAATATAAATCTAGATAAATCTCTATCCCATTCTTTAAATAACTTATCATTACACAATATCGGCAAATTTTGGAGAATATACAACATCTTTGAGAGTATCGTCATCTTTACTGCTGCTACTCTACCCAGAATAGATAAATTCAGCTGTTTCCAATTTTCTAATTCTTTTCTGATCTCCTTCCACTTTGTCTTATAGTTATTTTCCACCAGGTCCATATTATTTTTGTTAATTGTTATCCCCAGATATCTGATTTTCTTTTCTATTCGAAAACCGGATATATCTTTTAATTTTTCTTCCTCCATTTTCTCTATATTTTTAGTTAACATTACCATCTTTTCTCTATTAATCCTTATCCCTGAAATCCCCCCAAATCTATCTAAGACTCTCTGTAGATTTTGAATAGATTGTAGTGGGTCTTCTAATGTTACTGCCAGGTCGTCGGTGAAAGCTGACATCTTATAAGTATGTTTTTTAATTCGGACACCCTGTATACCTTCAGTTAGTCTTATTTCCCTACATAAAACTTCCAAAACTGTTATAAATAACAGGGGGAAGAGGGGGCAACCTTGACGAACCCCTTTCTCCATTCTTATTTTGCCCGTCCATTGACCGTTTATTATGATGTGAGCAGTTTGCTCATTGTATATTGCCTTAATTCCATTCAAGAAATCTTGTCCTATACCCAATTCCTTCAAGGTTTCCCGCATACAAGTCCAATTTACACTATCAAAGGCTTTTTCTGCATCTAAGCATATTAATGCAAATTTCTTTCCATGATATTTATCAAAATATTCTATCAGATCTAGTATCTTTCTTATATCTCAGATGTTGATTTGGTAAAAAGCCTGATTGATCCTCTCCTATCCATTCGTTCAAAACTTTCTTCAAGTGTTCTGCCATTATAATTGCAAAAATTTTATAATCTGTATTTAATAATAAAATAGGTCTATAATTTTTTAATTCTTCAGGGTTTTTATTTTCTTTTGGTATTACTGTAATATTTGCATTTTCCCAGGAAGCTGGCATTTTTCCTTTGGTGATTATTTTGTTGAATAGTTTAAGGAGAGGCTCTTTCAGTTCTCCTTCAAACATCTTGTAGTATATTGCTGGAAACCCATCCAGGCCCGTAGTTTTCCCATTCTTTAGCTTTTTTAATGCGTGCTCAATTTCTGCTATGGTTATTCTTTTATCTAATTCTTCTCTGTCCAGATCGCTTATTTTTCGTAAATTCTGTGACATTAAGTATCTTTTGGTTTTTTTTTTCTTTTCTTTCCTCATTCATTTGGCTTTCTTTAAACAAGTTTGCATAGAACCTCTGGAAGCAGTTTCTGATTTTGTCCGGTTGTGTTATTATATTTCCATTATCCTTTATTTTTAGAATCTGTTTCCTCTCTTGTTCCTTTCTCAGCTTATTGGCCAGCCATTTACCAATTTTATTTCTGCCTTCATAATATCTCTGTTTGGCAAACCTCATCTTCTTTTCTATTTCATCCATATATTCTCTCTTCATTTGATCTTGTATTATCTTTAATTCCTTTTTCACTTCTGCGTTAGTTGGATCATTTTCATATTCTTTCTCTTGCTTTTTTAATGCATCCTGCAATTTTTGTATTTTCTCTCTTTTCCTTTTGTTATGTTCCCAATTTGCTTGCATAAGTATTCCTCTTAGGACCGCTTCGCTAGCATTCCAAACATTTTGTATTGATGTCTCGCCTTCTTTATTTTCTTCAAAGTAGTTTTTCAAAGCCTGTCTTACTTTCTCTTGTATCTTTCATCTTGTAATAATATTACATTTAGTCTCCAGTTATATTCCCTCTTAATATCCTTTAATGTCAATGCTATTAGATTGTGGTCTGATAACATCTTTGGGTATATTTCAATCTTTTCCAGGTTTGTTATGATGTTTATGGATACTGTAAACATATCTATCCAAGAGGAGGATTTGTGACATTCTGAGTAATAAGTGTATTCTTTCCTATCACCGTATAAGTGTCTCCATACATCTATCAGTGATAAGTTTTCCATAAGCTTCGAAAAAGATGTTGGCAATTTTCCTTGCTTCAGGTATTTCCTTAAACTTCCCGCCGTTCTGTCTTTTATCGGATCTGGAACTCCATTCCAGTCCCCTAGGAAAATTAAACTGTCATGTTCTGCATCTAGAACTGTCTTCAATAAGTTTCTATAAAACCCATCTTTATTTTCTGACGGCGCATATATGCCTATAATCAAAGTTTTCCCCCCAATAAGTTTATCTCAATTCCTATATATCTCCCATTCGGATCTTTTAGTTCCTCTTTCACTGTCCATTTCCTATTTATATAGAGAGCTATTCCTTTTTTCTTTTCTTGTCCTGAATTAATGAATTCCTGTCCCAATCTTCTGTTTTTCAACAATCTTTGATCTTTTTCTTTTATATGGGTTTCTTGTATGCATGTAATGTCAGCTTTCATCTTTTCCAATCTATGGAATATTTGACTTCTTTTGTTTGGGGAATTTAACCCTTTAACGTTCCAGGATATAATTCTTATTTTCATATTTGCTATCATTATTTATTTACTTATTATTTATATTACTTATGGTGACAAGATTATTTTTCTAGCTGTCTTCTATTTCTTCCTCTCAGTCTCCTTCTTCCTCCTCTTCACTTTCCGTTTCTCCAGCATCTTCCTCATCTTCAATTTCCTCTATCTCCGGTTCCTCTTCTTCACTTTCTTCTGTTTCTCCCGATTCCCTTGTATTGTCTTCTTTATTACCTCTCATATTTTCAATCTCTTCTATTTGTTTTCCTCTTACTTTTTCTGTTCCCTTTTTTGAAGTTCTTGGCTTTCTCCTATCACCCTAATCTTTTGTAGCTTTCTCTATATCGCCAAACTCTTTCTTAAATTTTACTATAAAATCCTTTGCTTTCTTCACCGTATTTAATCTGTATTTTCTTTGATTATATGTAACTGTTATACCTTCTATTTTTTCTCATCTATACTGAATCCCTTTTCTCCTGAGTTTGGAAATAATGAATTGGTAGTCCTTTCTTTTCTTTAAGATTTGAGGAGGGATATCTTTATATATCTCAATTTCATTATCTTCTATCACCAATTTAGTTTCAAAATTTTCCTGCAATGTTTGATCTCTAATCCTTCCTCTAGTAAAGTATATGACAATATCTTGAGGAAGCATCTTTTGTCTAGCAATCTTCGAATTAATTCCATAAATTCTATCAACCTCAAATTCAATCCTTTCCAAGGGGATTTTAATGTATTTTGCTAATCCTGGTAGTAACCTTCCATATAAGTCTTCAATCTCTATCTCCACCAAACCCCTTAATTTCAAACAATTTTCTCTTAATTTCAGTTGTAGTTCTAAGTTTTTTTCCTGAATTTGCACGCTGCTTGCCACACCGCTCCAATCCGTTCCGTTCCTTTCCACTCCTTCTTTCTCTCTCTGACCTCTCTGTTTCCTCTTTGTTCTCTGCTTACTCCCAGGTGGTCCCCAAACCTCCTTTCCCCTTTTGCCAAGCTTCGTATCAATACTTTCTCCACTTTCTGCACTCTCCTCTCACCACTCTTCTCTTTCTCTTACTCTCACTCACTCCTTTGCTCCTACTCCTCGTCCCGTCTCCCATCTCCATCTCCGTCTCCGTTTCTCTGTTTCTTCATTAGTAGTAGCCGTCAATGTTCTCTTCAAGCTCTCCAGCTTTCAAGCTCTCCGTCTCTCTGTCTCACTTTTGTAACTTGCCGTTATGTATAACACCACCAAGAAAGATTTAGCAAGGTTCAGACTCACAGTGCTCTGTTTCAGTCCAGCGTCCCCCTGTCAGAAGTTAAATTTGGCTTCTCTTTAAAAATTGGCGAAGCTGCTTTCCCCTCTCCCCAGAGGGATACCGGTCAGGAGTGTTGCCGGCTCTCGGGCTCCGTCACTGAAACCTGCGCACTCGTTTTCTGAAAAGATAGGGGGCACTGGTCACTGGAATAAGCCCCTGCCAAGCCCACTCTGTTTCCCCTTTCACAGGGGGAAAATTCCTGAGCGCAATATTATGGGTTACTCAGGGCTCCATCTACCCGGCAAACGCATGAGCTTAGCTGCTAGAGTCCGTTCACAGCCTCGTCACCGACCGGTCTATCCAAATGAATTTAAAGTGTTTTTTTTAATTGTATAATTGTGTTTTAAAATGTTAGTGTAAGAAATTAATAATAATAATAATAATAATAATATAGGTAGAGGCGGGTAAGAAATTAATAACAACAACAACAACAACATAGGGAGAGGTGGGTAAGAAATTAATAATAATAACAGGGAGAGGCAGGTAAGAAATTATTAATAACAACAACAGCAACAACATAGGGAGATGCAGGTAAGAAATTAATAACAATAATAACAACAACAACATAGGGAGAGGTGGGTAAAAAATTAATAACAACAATAACAGCAACAATACAGTTTCCCCTCCACATTCGCGAACTCGACATTCGCGGTTTCGGTTATTCGCAGTTTTGGGAGGGCCCACCGGGCCCCCCCAAAACCGCGAGACGGGGCCTCTGGAGGCCCCGTAATAGCCCTTGGAGGGAGCGAAGAGGGCCGGGGAGGCCTTCACAGGGCCCTCAGAGACCCTCCGGAGGCCCCGTGAAGGCCCTGGGAGGGAGGGGGGAGGGCCGCGGAGGCCTTCACAGAGCCTTCCAAGGCTCCATGAAGGCCCCAGGGAGGGTGGGGGGAGGCGCTGGGGAGCGTGGGGGGAGGCCGCGGAGGCCTTCATGGAGCCTTGGAAGGCTCCGTGAAGGCCCCGGGGAGGGTGGGGGAGGCACTGGGGAGCATGGGGGGAGGCCACGGAGGCCTTCACGGAGCCTTGGAAGGCTCAGTGAAGGCCCTGGGGAAGGTGCGGGGAGTCCGCGGAGGCCTTCACGGAGCCTTGGAAGGCTCCATGAAGGCCCCGGGGAGGGTGGGGGGATGCGCTGGGGAGCGTGGGGGGAGGCCGCGGAGGCCTTCATGGAGCCTTGGAAGGCTCAGTGAAGGCCCTGGGGAAGGTGCGGGGAGTCCGCGGAGGCCTTCACGGAGCCTTGGAAGGCTCCATGAAGGCCCCGGGGAGGGTGGGGGGAGGCGCTGGGAAGCGTGGGGGGAGTCCGCGGAGGCCTTCACGGAGCCTTGGAAGGCTCCGTGAAGGCCCCGGGGAGGGTGGGGGAGGCACTGGGGAGCGTGGGGGGAGGCCACGGAGGCCTTCACGGAGCCTTGGAAGGCTCTGTGAAGGCCCCGGGGAGGGTGGGGGGAGGCGCTGGGGAGGGTTGGGGGGCCGTGGAGGCCTTCACGGAGCCTTGGAAGGCTCCGTGAAGGCCCCGGGGAGGGTGGGGGGAGGCGCTGGGGAGGGTGGGGGAAGGCCCCGGGAAGGGTGGGGGGAGGCCACGGAGGCCTTCACGGAGCCCTCCAAGGCTCTGTGAAGGCCCTGGGGAGGATGGGAGGAGGCACTGGGGAGGGTGGGGGGAGGCCGCGGAGGCCTCCACGGGGCCTCGGGAGAGTCTCCAGAGGCCCCGTGAAGGCCTTGGGAGGGAGTGGGGAGCCCAGGAAAAGCGAGTATGGGGCCTCCGGTGACCCCATGGTCGCTTTAGCAGGGGAGCGGAGGGCAATCAATATTCGCGGTTTTTTGACATTCGCGGGGGTCCATGGAACCTAACCCCCGTGAATGTGAAAGGACAACTGTATAGGGAGAGGTGGGTAAAAAATTATTAATAACAACAACAGCAACAATATAGGGAGAGGCAGATAAGAAATTATTATTAATAACAACAACATAGGGAGAGGTGGGTAAGAAATTAATAAAAATAACAGGGAGAGGCAGATAAGAAATTATTATTAACAACAACAACAACATAGGGAGAGGCTGGTAAGAAATTAATAATAACAACAACAACAACAACATAGGGAGAGGCGGGTAAGAAATTAATAATAATAAAATTTGGGGAGGCGAGTAAGAAATTAATAATAGTAGTAGTAGTAATAATAATAACAATAACATAGGGCGAGGTGGGTAAGAAATTATTATTATTATTAATAATAATAATAATACAGTATGACCCGTGTATCCACTGATTCAGTTATCCACTGGACACAAAACAGCACACTTACCATAGAGTCTTCCTAGGAAATGTGTCCCCTCTAGCCATTTTCTAGGTCCTCCAAGGCAATTCTATGGTATTTTAAACCGGCAGTCATATTATTTTCAATGGCGTTTGCTATTATCCACGGTTTTTGGTATCCACGGGCCCCCCAGAACCAATCCCCAGTGGGTAGGGGGGGTCTTATTATAGTAATAATAATAATAATAATAATAATATAACAACAACCCTTATTATTTGAGGGGGCATGTGTTTTAATTGGGAGTTGTTGTTGTTGTTGTCATTTTCATCATCATCTCTGAGTTTCACAGTCTAGCAGGTGTTTCTGACCGGAATTATTACCGTTGTGGTTGTGGTTGTTGGATGCCACTTGAGACGAAAGGGAGATATACATCTAACCAAATTAATTGTTGTCGTTTGGAGGAATATTTATTGGTTTGTGGGAGAGGGTGAATTATTAGCAAAAGGAGGGGGGAAAGGAAGGGTTGGAGGAAAGAATCTTAATCCACACTACACCAATGATCTAGCTTGGAACCAGGGCTGGTTTAACCTGTCTGCCAAATCAGCATTGGCATTAAGCTTTATGCATGAAGTACCAACCAGTAACTCACAGCTTGTCATTCAAACACACGCACACACACGGCCAACATATTTTCCTATTTGGAAATTACAACAAAAATCCTACTCAAGGGCTGTTCCCAGATCAAGGTGAAACAAGGGTTTTTTTCCTTCTCACTTCCTTAGGGAAATGGGATAAGGCACATTTAAGCTAGCCTACTTGCTTCCAGCTAAAAGGCAGATGCAGAGCAGAGTGGAGGGTGAGCCCTGGCACCACCACAACAGGGAAGAAAAGAAGAAGCTAACGAAGTAAATACAGAGATCCCCATGGAGAGTCTTTGCTAGTTCCAGCAACCAATCAGGTACAGTGTGAAGTTGAAGGCTTTCACGGCCGGCATCCATAGATTTTCCTTGGTTTTTTTCCAGGCTATGAGGCTATGTTCTAGAAGAGTTTGCTTCTGATGTTTCGCCTGCCTCTGTGGCTGGCATCTTCAGAGAATGGTTGGGTAGGAGTGTGTGTGGAGTTTATATACTGTGAACCCCTGTTGGGGAGTATATGTAAATTTGTGTATGTTAAGGTGGAGCCCCTCCTTCTCTGTGCAATCCAACTTCACAGAGAAGGAAAGGGAGCTCCCAGCCTTTTTGTACAATCTGAAAACACACTCTCCCAGAGCTCCTGTAGCCTAGAAGTCCCCAGAGACCAATCCTTCGGTAGTCTGCCACCACCCGCTGTTAGAAAGTTCTTGAACCCAGTTCAGTGGGAAACTGGGACAGTTCTCTGGCTAACCAATGAACAATTCACTCTGTTGGGGATTCCCAGCCCCCCTTCTCTGTGCCCCCAGAGAAGAGAGAAGATGGCTGACCGAAAAGGCGCGTGAGGCAAATTGGTAGAGAAAAAGAGACTAAACCTGATTCTCAGAAGATGCCAGCCACAGATGCAGGTGAAACGTCAGAAGGAAACTCTTCCAGAACATGGCCTCACAGCCCGGAAAAAACCCAAAGAATATCTATGGATGCCAGCTGTGACAGCCTTCGGCTTCACATTGTACCTGATTGATTTTCCTTGGGTTTTTTCTGGGCTGTGAGGCCGTGTTCTGGAAGAGTTTACTTCTGACGTTTCGCCTGCCTCTGTGACTGGCATCTTCAGAGAATCAGGTACACTTTGCTGAACTGGAGCTTGGCACCCAGCCCTTTCCTTTTGTCTAGAGGTGAGCCCATCAAAACTGGAGAATTTGTACCTTTTTCTCCCACCTGGAGATGACCCACAAAAACTGGAAACTCAGGGCCTTTGCGCCTCTGCCATGGCTGGCCCTTAGGGTTATAGGTTCTCAGGGCCCAGCCCGAGTTTCCAGTTTTTGTTACTGTTGGACACAGTATTCCAGGTGAGGTCTGACCAAAGCAGAATAGAGCGACACTACGACTTCCCTTGATGTAGACGCTATAATGCTACTGATCCAGCCTAGAATCGCATTGACTTTTTTAGCTGCCGCAACACAATGCTGCCTCATGTTCAGCTTATGGTCCACTAAGATTCCTAGATCCTTTTCGCATGTACTGCCATCAAGCCTGGTGTCACCCATTGTGTATCTCTGAAGTTCATTTTTCTGTCCAAGTGTAGTATCCTACATTTCTCCCTGTTGAAATTCATGTTGTTAGTTTTGGCCCAGCTTTCTAATCTGTTAAGTTTAATTTGAATTCTGATCCTGTCCTCTGGGGTATTAGCTATCCCTCCTGATTTGGTGTCATCTGCAAACTTCTCTCAACCAAGATCAGAGAAATGCCTTCAAGACAGTGAGGAGAAATGTGTGTCCATCCAGTGTTTGTTTGATTGCAACTCCCATTGTCTGCCACCATGGCTTCTAGTGTTAGACCTGGTGGGGGGAGTGAGGGGGAAGGTGTCTACCCCCCCACGTGGCTGGACTCTACTTCCCAATGGGCCTTTTTTGTGACTGACTTTCTACAAAGGGAGGGGTTTGATGATGGGACCCCCGCTCTACTCTCTGTTCTGATCATTTGGAGGCCTGTTGGGAAGGGGGGACCAGGGTTAGGGAGCGACTGCTTCTTGGCTTTGGGGATGGGAGAAGGTGGGGGGCTTCCTTTCTCAGAGGGGAGCCCCCACCCCCCATGAGTCCTGGATTGGCCAGATTTGGCACAACAGGCTTGGGAGACAGTGCTTTTGGGGACCGAACCTCCGGAGGGTGTCAGGGGACCCAGAAAGTCAGTGGGCCAAAAGAGGACGAGGAAGGAGTCTGGTTCCGTGGCTGAGAGTTTTTGGACAGTGCCCTGGTCCACGGTGCGCCTGGTGAAAAACCTCTATGTGATGTTGGAGTTGCCCAAACCATCATTGGAAAAAGTTTTGGCAGTGGTTTAATGAGACAACCCCTGCAATAACTTAAGGGATATCTTTAAATAAATATTTTAATACTAGTTTTGTATTATTATTTTTATTAATCTTTCATTAATTTTTTCTTTCCCAAATATGTATTATTGTAAAGTGTAAATATAATGTTCATTGGAAAAGAAAAAAGAGTGATTATAGTGTGTTTAGATTAAGAGGAAAAATGTATTAGTGTTAGGACAGATAGTTTTATTTTTGTATTAGTAACAAAAGTGGAAAACTATTATCATTATTATTATTATTATTATTATTATGTTATTGTTACGGCCTTTTGCGGTTGGATGTATTTTTCAGTAGAATGGTCTTATTCCAACAAAAAAAATTCTATTCCCCCCACCCCCAAAAACAATTCCTAATCCTACCCTCCATGAGCGCGCGCACACACACACACACACACACAGAGTCCCTGCATCCCCCCCCAGCCCAAAGAGACGCCTGGAGGCCGGTATTGCGTTCCAAGGCGGCCGGTTTTATTCTTCGTGCTTTGGGTGCTATGGGTTGGGGGCGGGGCTGGGGGAGGGGAGGAGGGGGCGCGGTGTGAGGCCAGGAAGTCCCTGCAAGAGGGGGATCCTTAGACCAGAGCTCAGTCTGCTGTAGATGAAGCCACCGAAGCCCACGAACCCGCCGGAGCCCTTGACGAGGCCCCAGAAGCCCTCGAGGACTCCGTCGAGGGCCCTGAGGTTGCCGCTGAGGGCCCCAAATTCGCCGCCGAGGGTCCCGATGTGGCCGCCGTTGCTGAGGCCCACTGCCAGGTTGGGACTGAGGCTGCAGAGGAAGCGGAGGAGGTCGATGAGCTGGCAGCGGCTGAGGCGGTTGCAGATCACGTTGACTTTGGTCTCCTGGAGTTCCTGGAGCACCTGCGGAGAGAGGGGGGTGTCAGGGGGGGAAAGGAGGAGGAAGGGTCCCAACCTTGCCAGGGGGAGAGCAGCCCCCCATCCCGGCACCAGGCCCAGGAGGGAGGGAGGGAGGGATGGAGGGAGGGAGGGGGACTCACTGTCTTGAGGAGCTCCAAGACTTGGCTGTCGGCCTGCTGGAGGCCTCCTCCCAAGGAGAGGGTCTTGGCCATGTCCCCCAGAGTTTGGGCTGTCCGCAGCAGAGTTGGGGCCACTTCTGCCTGCTCCCAGGACTGGCCCCCCAAGAAGCCCCCCGATCCCTGGGACAGCCTGTCATGAGGGAGGGAGGGAGGGAGGGGGAAAGAAAAGCAGCCATCAGGAGGGAGGGAGGGAAGGAAGGGGCCCCAATCCCCCCAGACCCAGCCCCGATCCGGCGGCATGGCTGCCTTACCCGGCCAGTCCGAATTTCCTTTGCGCCCCGAAATCCATCCTGGCCACCGAGAGTCCGCGATGCCTTGGGAGCCAGCCAGGGAGCAGCCCTGACTTATATCGGGGTGGCCAGATGGGGCCACCGCCCCTCCCTCGGTGCCCAACGCCCAGCATCATCCTCCCTGCGCCTTGGGGCGCCAAACAGGAATGGGGAGCTAAGGAGCCTCGGGGAGCCTCAGGCGGAGGGCTGGCAGAAGGCATCATCCCCTGGCAGCCTGGGAGTGTCCAAATTCTTCCTTTGAAGCCAGATCAGCTGATGCACCCAGGCACCTCATCCCAGGAATTTGGAGAGCTAATTGTGCCTTCTAAGCACGGGGGAGGGGGAGGTTAATGAGTAAAAGCAAAGGTCCCTTCTCAGCAGATTCTCCAGCCTCCCTTCCCCGGGGCTCCCCTTCTCCCAACTCAAGCAGGATGCTGGATCTCTTCCTCCCTGCCTGAACCCCACATGGAGAGGGAGAGCCCTGAAGGATTCCTCCTAGAAGCAGAGGGAGAGGAGGTCCCCCTGCACTCTCCAGAACCCACCTTTCTCTATGTTACTTGGAGGGGGAGTGGAGGGCAGGCTCTTCAGATTTCCACCTAGACCGAACTGGGAAGGGTAGCTTAGTCCTTGGAAGAGAGGATTGAGGAGTTAAGGTGACCTCAAGAGACTGACCGACTAGAGCCAAACTAAGACCACAGGTTTCAGCTGAGAGAAGTGCTGCATTCTGCAGAGGGAGGAATGCTCAGCTGTACAGAGCTCAGGCGAGAGAGCCAGCTGTGGTGTAGTGACTTGAGCATTGGAGACCAGAGTCCAAATCCCCACTCAGACATGGAAACCCACTGGGTGACCTTGGGCAAGTCCTTCTCACTCTCAATTTGCAAACGCAAAGCCCCTCAGAACAAATCTTGCCAAGAAAACCCGATTTTATGGCCTTAGGACCGCCCTAAGTGGCAAGTGACTGGAAGGCACACAGCACCCACAACATATATCAGATAGATAACACTGGCTCAACAGCAGGATCTAAGGTCCTAGATGTCATCACAGACCTGCACAGGAAACACAAGTCAGTACTGTGATGTGGCAGCAAAATCATACGAAGACCAACCTAGGCTGCCTCAACTGGCTGACTGTGTCCAGATGAAGAGAAGTCATAACGTCACTCTATTCTGTTTTGGTCAGGTTTCTCCTAAAGAAGAAAACATATGAGGAGATGTGGAAGGATCTGGGCATTTCAGCTTGGTGAAGAAAAGGTTGAGGAGCAACTGGATCACACTCTTTAAATACCTGAAGGCTGCCACAAGGAGGAGGGGTTAGTCTTGTTCCATGCTGCCTGAGAGGGTAGAACTAGGACTGGTGGTTTTAAGTTGCAGGAGGGTAGGGTTCGATTGAACATTAGAATGAACCTCTTGACAGTAAGAATGGTTTGGCAATGGAGCCAATAGCCGAGAGAGGTGGTGGGGTCTTCTCTGGATGTCCACAAAAAGAGGCTGGGTCTTTTCTAACTCTGTGATTCTATGATTCTGTGGAGTTCTGGGCATCGCAGTTCAAGAAGCATTTCGACTGTTTGGAAGTATGTTTAGAACATGAGTGCCAAAGCCCATGAGGAGCAACTGAAAGAGCTGAGTATATTTAGCCAGGAGAAGGAGAGGTGATAGGATCATCATTTTCAAACATCTAAAGGGCTGCCATCATATGGCAGATGGGGAGAGGAGGATTTTTTCTGCTGCTCCATCAATGTCCCAGGAGATCCCATCCCATTCTGATTCTATGATTCTACAACTTTATAAAGAACTGATTCCCAAACTCTAGTCCTCCAGGCATTTGGGACTTAAATTCCCAGAATCCTCAGCCACTTTGGCCAAGTGATCAGGGATTCTGGGAGCTGGAGTCCAAAACATCTGGATGACCAGAGTTTGGGAAACACTGTTATAAAGGATCTATTTGGGGTTCATGGACCCTACTGAATGGCCCCTCCCAAACATTCACCATGCCTAAAATGGCATGGAAGTCAACTCCATTTCTAAATCTGAGAACTTATTTTTTTTGCCAAACTAGTTTCACCCCATCCTGGCTCAGAAAGGTTTTTAAAAAGTCAGTAATGAGTCCCAAACTAGTCTTTAGTCTCCCCCTGATTCTCTGCCAATTTTTGTTTTATTTTACTAATTTTTATTGAGAAAATTTTAAAAGCAAACACAAATTGACAAATACAAAAACAAAAAGCGGCAACAATAAAAACAGAAACAAAAACATAAGCAAAAACAAAAACAGTAAAAAAAAAACCGAACACACATAGTACACATAAAAGAGTAACTATAAAAAGGCTAATACATAAATCACTATTCAGTTCCCCCTTCCCCTCCCTCCCCCCCTTTGAAAAAAGGCTTCCCGCTTTTCCCTGGGTGCCGTTTACACGATGAAAATGTCCCAGGAAGAATTTGTGTCGATCCCTGGCAGTTTACACGTACATCGGGTCGGACACGTGGTTTTAGGAAGGGGGGCCACCATTTGTCTCTCGACCTGCGGGACTTTCAATCCCGCGGTTTATGCCGGTTTTTAAAAAAGTCACGAGAGGATTCAGAAAATGGGAAATGTAAACAGCCCGTGACAAGATATCATGGGCACAGGAGATGCCCGGAAATTGCCCTGACCGTGGGCGGGCTCTGGCCAGTAAGTGGGAGGTGTACCTGCCCCCTTTCTGGCCATCCCAAAATGTGAAGAAGATACATCTCCATTGTTCTCCTGGCCGTTTATCTGTGCAGTTTAAGCAATGGATGCCGAAACCGCACCTCGTCCCAGGAAAGGCCTCCCTGGGATCTCCTGGTCCTACAACGAAACCATAGACCTTTTGGCCATATGGGCTGAGGAAAAGGTGCAGGAACAGCTGAGGGGATCCCACAGAAATATTGACCTGTTTGAAAAGATTGCTGCCAAAATGAAAAAGAAAGGGCATGATCGCACCGCAGAAGAGTGCCGTACGAAGACGAAGCTGATGCGCAAGAATTACCACCAGGTAAATTACCACAATGCCAAAAGTGGCAACAATGTATCCACCATGCCCTTTTATAAAGAACTGTATGCCATTCTTGGCGGCGATGCCAACTACCACCCGAAGCGGCTGGGAGCACCACCGACATTGTGCGTGTTCCACGTGGGTCAGCAGTTCCCCATCACACTCCCCTCACCAATGAAGATGTGGGATTACCTCCCTCATCCCAAGAGATGCTGCAGGGGTTCTCTGAGGAATTGTTCTCACAGCCCCTAGATAAGTTTTCCATTTATTTATTTTTTTAAGTAAGTAGTAGTATGTGAAAACTCGATTAAGCACGTTCTCAGATTTCATGCTTTTCCCAATTAGAAGATGGTGTTTTATAAATGTTCATGGCTATCCCATGGCTGATATGCATGCTATGTGTTCTTACTGTGTTCTTACTGTGTAGGCTGCATTACAAGACATTTCTTTTATCAAAGTGAAAACCCTGATGTTTAAAATTCCGTTTTCACAACATTAAAACCGTATCTGAAACTTTGCATTCTGTACTGAATAAATGTTCCATGAGTCCATGGAGTCCTACCTATAAAGAACCATTTTGCCATATTTACCTACATGCCCTCAAATGGTGCTGCTGTGGTTTGCGGGTTCTCCTTTATTTTGCAAATTAAGGCTGTTAAAGCCAAATGGCGCACTTTTGTTTGTGTGCCCTTGGCATGTAAAGTACTGCGTGCATCCTGGCATGTTTGCTATGGCGTCTCCTTCAGTAGCCATAAACAAAGAAGACTATTACTTGTTTACTTCTGCCACAAGCAGCGCGGAAGTCCTGTGGACTAATTACAGTGCTTAGATTTCTTCTATAATCCGACTCTCTTATTTCCCTTCACTTTTCTTTTGCATCCAGATGTTTCTGGTACCCAGGGATCTGATGAATCTGCTGTTACTTTACCCTTAACTGAGGAGCCTTCAGAAACCTTTGCAGTAAATGAAACAGAGGGAAACAACACTGCCATGGTAGCAGAGATTGATACTGTGTGGTCAACTACCCCGGCACGTAATGGTAGGTATCACATCATTACAGAACAGGGTGATTGCTGTAACTTGGTCAGTACTGTAATAATCTTTGAATATGATTGTTTTTTTTTCCCAATTTTCTCAGTTGCAGATTTGAGTAATCCTACAGCCACATTGTCCCCGGCTGAAAGGTTGGCCTTATTTCGGAGGAAGAAACGTTCTTCTGATGTGAATGATCTGATGGCAAATTCGAGACCAATAGCGGAAATTTTTGTGTCTAAAATAGAAAAAAATATCAGATAAGCATACCATGTCTTTACAGGGCTACCTTGAAAAATTCTATGAGCATTCAGTGGATGAATCTGAGCGAATGCTCAAAGAAATACAAAGACAAAATGCTCTGTTTGGGGACTTGGTAACTCACATTAAGTCCATGGATAATTCTAAGAAACGTGTTGTGGTGAAGAGAAAGTGTAACTCAAAAAGTGTAGGTGAGAAGAACAAGGAGAATTCACAAGAAAACAATCATACTACACCCACAAAAAGTTTGCCTGGAAGTGCTTCAACTTCCAGTAGACCTGTGAGGGCAATTAAAAAAAATATCCCTGTCAATGTAATTTTCTGTTATCAGTATCAATTGCTGTACCATTACTTGTGGGGAATACATAATGGACAGTTTTTACATATTTTATTTCTGTTTATCTTACACTACTCTACCTTATATGTGTACCATCTTAAAAAAGTGTTCACTTAAGGAGATCTGTACATCTTTTAGAAGGGAGGTAGTGAATAAATGGGAAATAAACAGGCTTTTTGATTTCAAAACAGTAACAGTTTATTTTTTTAAAAAGTATCTTAAAATAAATATTTACAATTTTTTTAGACAGATTTATATATTTACAGATATAAATTTATACATATATACATATTTAGAAGATAAACAATAATTACAGTATTTACATTATTTACAAGGTACAGGGACAAACACAAGAAAGGGTTACAATACAACTCAAATTGGTAACATAACACAAACACTGTTTGGGGTATTAAGCAACAAATAAATAAAAGAACACCAAACAGAAATAAATATAAACATAGGAAAACATTTCTTTACAGAACTATATTACATGGAAGACCGCACACTTTGGAGGGGGGGATGTACAATATTTACAGTATCTACAGAGAAATATAATGTAAAGTATAAACAAAAAGAAGTATTTACAAATAAACAGCGAAACTATATACAATATTTACAATGCAAGCCTTTCTTCTAAGGCTTGCACCCTCCTGGCCAGGTCCCTGATCTCCTCTCTAAGACTCCTCCCTGTATTTGAAAAAAGGAATAATTAATTAGCTTCAAATGCTCTATGTGCAAAGCAGATTGCCCATTTTTTAATTTTTCTACTTAAACATATTTACCAAGCTCCTCTATCCTGGCTATGATATTAAGCCCAGTCAGTTGGGCTGCCGCCTCCTGGGCAGCCTGGGGACCTTTAAAAAAATTAAGCATAGCTGTCAGTTTTCAGTAGTAAACTGTAATATTTCTTATGCTATGGCCCCTACAACTGTGCCTCATAAATACTGAAATGAAACGTACCGGGGGGGGGGGCGTGCAGCCGGTGCCGGGCCTGCATGAACTTCCTCATCGGAGGAGAAATCAGAGACGGGCTCTCCTGCTGTCCGTCTCTGAATCCAGACACCTGTAACAAAACATAGAGACAGAAGAAAAGTTAGCGGCATGCGGAGGATAACACACACACACACTCACACGGGCACACACAACTTGGTATCAGAGATGCCTTGGCCAAACTTACCTCTTGGGAGCCTGTCGCGCAAGCTTGGCCGTCCTGCACGGACCCACAGGTCGTGCAGGACGGCATAAAAAGGCGGCCGACGTCGACAGGGGCTACCATCACTGGCCTCCAATGCCGCAAAGAATTTACCCTTCAGGGTCTTGAATTTTGAGCAGCATTGGAGGCCAGTTTGGATGTAGCCCCTCGACCGGAGGAACCGCGCTGCCTCCAAAAACAATCATAGAATCATAGAATTGCAGAGCTGGAAGAGACCATGAGGGCGATCCAGTCCAACCCCCTGCCATGCAGGAAATCACGATCAAAGCATCCCCGACAGATGGCCATCCAGCCTCTGTTTAAAACCTCCAAGGAAGGAGACCCCACCATGCTCCGAGGGAGTGTGTTCCACTGCTGAACAACTCTTACTGTCAGAAAGTTCCTTCTAATATCGAGGTGGAATCTCTGTTCCTGGAGCTTGCATCCATTGCTCCATGTTCCAGTCTCTGGAGCAGCAGAAAACAAGCCTGCTCCATCCTCAGCGTGACACCCCTTCAAATACTTAAACAGGGCTATCATATCGCCTCTTAACCGTCTTTTTTCCAGGCTAAACATACCCAGCTCCCTAAGTCTCTCCTCATAAGGCATTGTTTCCAGACCTTTCACCATTTTAGTCGCCCTCCTCTGGACACGCTCCAATTTGTCAATATCCTTTTTGAATTGTGGTGCCTAGAACTGGACACAGTATTCTAGGTGAGGTCTGACCAAGGCACAATAGAGCAGCACTATTACTTCCCTTGATCTGGACACTATACTTCTATTGATACAGCCCAAAATTGCATTGGCCTTTTTAGCTGTTGCATCACACTGTTGACTCATGTTCAACTTGTGGTCTACTAGGACTCCTAGATCCCTTTCACACGTAGTCTCATTCAGCCAGGTCTCCCCCATCCTATATCTATGCATTTCATTTTTTTTGCCCTAAGTGCAGTACCTTACATTTCTCCGTATTGAATTTCATTTTGTTAGCTTTGGCCCAGCTCTCCAGTTTATCCAGGTCATCTTGAATTTTGATCCTGTCCTCTAGGGTATTAGCTACTCCTCCTAATTTGGTGTCATCTGCAAATTTGGTAAGTATGCCCCTAATTCCCTCATCCAAGTCATTGATAAAGATGTTGAATAGCACTGGGCCCAGGACAGAACCCTGTGGCACCCCACTGGTCACATCTTTCCAAGATGAAGAGGAGCCATTGCTGAGCACACTTTGGGTTTGGCCGGTCAACCAATTACAAATCCATTGAACTGTTAACTTGTCTAGCCCACATTTTACAACCTTATTTGCAAGAATGTCATGGGGAACCTTGTCAAAGGCCTTACGGAAATCAAGGTATGCGATATCCACAGCGTTCTCTTCATCTACCAAGCTGGTAATTTTATCAAAAATGAGATCAGATTAGTCTGCCATGGCTTGTTACTCTGAAACCCATGTTGACTTTTTGTGATTATGGCATTGCCTTCTAAATGTTCACAGACTCTCTGTTTAATGATCTGCTCTAGAATCTTCCCTGGTATTGATGTCAGACTAACTGGACGATAATTGTTGGGATCCTCTTTTTTCCCCTTTTTGAAGATGGGGACAACGTTTGCCCTCCTCCAGTCTGCTGGGACTTCTCATGTTCTCCAGGAGTTCTCAAAGATTATTTGAGAAGTTGAGGTTCCTCCGGTTAGAGGACTGCGTCAGCCAGTCTGGCGCACCGGCCTGCTGGGCCAGGGATTCCAACAGTAGGTTGGTCTCCCTGGTGCCCCAGTAGGCGATGCGCCGAGCCAGCCTAGCACGTCCTCTCCCCCCTTCAGCCATCATAACACCATGTGGCGGGATGCGGAAACTCGAGTTTATATGTTTCCGAGTTGACCGTTTCATTTTTTTAAATAAGCCTATGGTGTTAGGAAAAAGCTTAACTTTTTAAAATTTAACATGTGTTGGCTAATCGATTGGTGAATTAGTGGAGGAAACTATCTAAAGGAATTCAGCATTGTCTGGATCCTTTACCAGAAAGAGTAATCCCTGGCAAAAGCCTGCCAATTGCTTTAACCGCCCAAACTGCAACAATGTATCATTTTAAGGCTGATTGTTTTAAAATAGACTTGTAGCCAGTCTGACTTACATTTCAAGGTGTACTTCAGCTGCCCTTAAAGTGTGATGAATACATTCACAATTCTAAGGTAAAAAAACAATGCAAATGTACCAGTGGGAAAAGTGAGATTCAATTTAAGAAGGGGAAAGCAAAAGCAGACACCTTTAAAAATCACAATATTTTATTAAGTAGATTTTCACTTAATCCTGGAAATGATAAGAAGGGAAAACATGCATTTACTTATTCCCCACCTCCCCAGTGATGTTCAAGCCAAAAATATTCTTTCAAAGCATTGCGAACGGCCTCCCGCCGCTCCTTCTCTGCAGCATCATTATAAACCATCAGAGCTCCAAGTGTGTCAAGTACAAACCTTTACACACGCCGGTGAGGATCATCAAGGATACTACCTTTGGTTTCACATATATTGTGCAGAATAACACATGCACATATTACAGGACATACATTCTCCTCAGCAACCTCTATACAGTATTTTAAAGCCTTCCACCTCGATTTCAAACGCCTGAAGCACCTTTCCACTGTCGATTGAATTTTGTTATGGTACCTATTGTACAGTCTCTGTTTGGGATTTGTGGTCCCCCTATAAGGTGTCAGCAGCCAATTCCTTACTGGATATGCACAATCTACAAGAGTTAGAGGTACTACCTGTTTCCCCATAATTGTGAGTGTTGGATTACCTTGCACAAAGATGCCAGCCTCCATAGTCTCAAAATAACCAGAGTTCCTTAACATTCGGGCGTCATGATTCTTCCTGCTCAAACCGATCTCCGCGTCAATGATAACTCATCTATGATCACAAGTCCCTTGCAGAAGAACGATGTACCTATTCTTCCTGTTGATAAATTCGTCTCCTTGGCAGATGGGGGGGATTATATTGACATGGCATCCATCCAAGCAAGCAACCACTTGTGGGTATCCCATTGCTGCAAAGCAATCCATTACCTACAAAATATCAAATGCAAAGAAAAGGGAACTATGAGAGCACGGAAAAACGAGTTTTCGATTAAACATTTATGTACAGACATAAATATTGCGGAAGCCTGCAGCATGATATAAAGACCCTTCAATAGAACATAAGGGAAGCTGTAATTGTTACCACTATGGTATCACATAAGGGAATGCATATTTCATGTTTTTAACACTTAGGGATTGATGCGATTAGACGAATTTTCACAAGCAAATAAAATAAAATAAAATAAATACCTTTCTGTGATCTCCCAGGAAGACTGTCCGCTTAAGAAGTAACTTCTCCATAGCGAGGATGACCTCCACAAAAATCTTACACACAGTTGCTCTTCCGACACCGAACACCTGGGAAACTGCACCATATGAGCAGCGGTGGGCGAGAAGGAAAACGGCTATAGCGAATCTCTTCTCCACAGGGATGGATTTTCTCATGTTCGTGTCCGACTTAGCAATCTCTGAATGGAGTATCTTGGCAAGGCGTATGAAGAGGAACCGAAGCATCCTGAAGTACAGTATCCACCGTTCGTCCGACCAGATGTTCATCACAAATTTCTCCCACCACTCGTCCATTGTCGGGTACACCCACCACTGTCGCTTCCGCCGGTCAGGGCGAACATGCATCAGAACCTCCGGGGGATCCACGGCCGCAAAGTACATAAACTGTGGTCGGAAAATTGCAGTTTCCATTGCTTGGGAATGAAGAAGGATCAGGAAAATAAGAAGCATTCTTCTCCCTATGCCTTACAATTGCCCGCCTCTTAAGAGCTAAAAGAGATAATTGCCAACGGGCTGTGGTAGCCAGAGCAGCCAATGTGCTCGCCTCCATGTTGCCAAAAAATAGGATAATAGGTGCATTAAAAGGACATGTGATGTCCTTCTTTGTTTAAACTTTAGCCAATTGCTGCATCCGTGGTGGGAAGAAGAACCGGAAACACGTAGCTCAAACTGTGAAAAAACGAGTAATCGCATCCTTGATTGACAGCCAAAAAAAAAATCCCGGTACGCTACCCGTGTGTAAACAAGAAAAGCACGGGATAAAGCGTCGCTGTACCTAAAATAAAAAACGGAACTTTGGACGTGTAAATATCAGTCACGGGACCACCCGGGGTATCTAAATCAGTGACAAAAATTGTATAAACAGCGAGGGACTGATTCGGGATCAGGAAGTCACGGTAATCCCCGTGACAAAAATTGTTGTGTAACTGGCACCCTGGTTGTTTTATTTCTTACTTTCGATTAGTAGCCCTCTCCTATACCTCTAACATTCCATATCACTATTTCTAACTAACTATACCAATCATGCCAATTTCTAACTATACCAATTATATTTATTAACACTTCTTTCATATCACTTAAACTACTACTATTACATATATTTTATCATTTTGTTTCCAGATCTAAATTTTTTCATTAAGCTCCAAATCCCAAAATACTATTTTTCCCATTACTTTGTCTAACATATTCTATAAAAAGTTCTCAATTCTTTATAAATTCATCATTTCACTTATTTTTCATTAAGTCTGAGAGTTTATCTAGAGTCGCTAGCTCCATAACCTTCTCCAGCCAGTTTTCACGTGTTCGTACATCATAAGTATTCCATTTCCTTGCAAAAACAAGTCTTGCAAATTTTTGAAAGAGTATGGGGTTGGGAGGGTCAGGAGAATTGAAACAGCCACCTTGGGGCTGCAATATGGCAATAATTTGGGAGCACTTTAAACAATTTGGGGGCAGGATCCATATACTTTTGAAAGGGCAGGTTATGGGTGGTTCAGAGCCTGGGACTTTTGGGAATCACTCCCATTTAATCAAGTATGATTCACAAATTTTGCTAGACCTACTTGGATGGGAAACCACCAATGAATCCCAGGTGCTGTAGGCCCTGTTTCACAAGAAGGAACTGGCAAACCCACCTCTGACTATTTCTTGCAGAAGAAAACCCTATTAAATTCATGGGGTCACCATAAGTTGACAGGCAACTTGAAGGTACACACACACATATCCACACAAGATTTGACCTTGGTCCCTTTTCCCTAAATGCTATAGGCTGGAACTTCCAAAGCATGGGGAAAGATGCCTTTTTGGACTGTCAGTCCCAGAATTTCCCAGTCATCATAGCTGCCTTGGGGAATCGGGGAGTGATAGTCCAAAAAGAAGAACCTTGAGTATATTTAGCCAGGAGAAGAAGGAGAGGTGATAGGATAATCATTTTCAAAAATCTGAAGGGCTGCCATCATGTGGCAGATGGGAATAGGAGGATTTTTTCTGCTGCTGTGGAGGGCAGGCAGTTTTCCAGGGCACCTTGTCTTTGAGAAACACCCTAACCCACTGCTCTTGGAAGCCATGCATTTGTAGGAAGACTGGGCCAGCTGGAGCTGGTAGCCTTTGCTTCTTTTCCCTCCTAGCTTCTCCCTCTTTCCCTTGCCACAGCTGGGCTCAAAGCCCTTATCACCTTCCCCTGGTTCTGCTGCCATGCATTACTTGTCACGCAGGCCCTGGGCCATTCTCCATCGATGTCCCAGGAGATCCCGTCCAATTCTGATTCTATGATGCTACAACATTATAAAGGATCTGTTTGGGGTTCATGGATCCTATGGAATGGCCACTCCCAAACCTTCACCACGCCTAAAATGGCATGGAAGTCAACTCCATTTCTAAATCTGAGAACTTATGTTTTTTTTTTCAAAGTAGTTTCACCCCATCCTGGCTCAGAAAGATTTTTAAAAAGTCAGTTATGATTTTTAAAAAATCAGTCTCCCCCTGATTTTCTGCCATTTTTTGAAAGAGGAGAGGGTTTGAAGGATCAGGAGGTTTGAAACAGCCACCTTGGGGCTGCATTTTGGCAAAAATTTGGGGGCATTTAAACAATTTGGGGGCAGGATCCAGGTAATTTTGAAAGGGGGGATTATGGGTGGTTCAGAGCCTGGGAGTTTTGGGGATCATACCAATCCAGTCATTTGTGAATGGCAAATTTTGCTGGTATAGATAGACCTACCTGGATGGGAAACTACCAATGAATCCCAGGTGCTGTAGGCTCTATTTCAGAAGAAGGAACTGGCAAACCCACCTCTGACTATTTCTTGCCAAAGAAAACCCTATTAAATTCATGGGGTCACCATAAGTTGACAGGCAACTTGAAGGTACACGCACACTCATCCACACAAGATTTGACCTTGGTCCCTTTTCCCTAAATGCTGCAGGCTGGAACTTCCAAAGCATGGGGAAAGATGCCTTTTTGGACTGTCAGTCCCAGAATTTCCCAGCCATCGTAGCTGGCTGGGGGATTCTGGGAGTGATAGTCCAAAAAGAAGAACCTTGCCCAAGCCCAGAAGGACTGCCTAGGTATCCCAGGTGCTGTAGTCTGTTTCAGTGGAAGGAATTGGCAAAGCTACCTCTGAGTATTCCTTGCCAAAGAAAACCCTATGAAATTAATGGGGTCGTCAAAAGTCGACAGGCAACTTGAAGGCACATACGCACAGAATTCCAGGCTCCTGAAGACACAGACAACAAACCTGGCATGATCCCAGGTCTCTTTGTGTGGAGCCTTCAGGAGAATTCCCTGGTTGGGCTTTACTCACAAGGGAGACCAAGAGTAGTCAGCATGGCTTGTCTTGTTCCCTCTCCCTTGAGTTCATCTTGAGCCTCCCAGTTGACTGTCCCAGAAGCCTTTGCTCAGCCCTGTTTCTGGCACCATCCTGAACAAGAGGAGCCTGGACCAAGGCCATCCAGTGACTACCAGGTGGAGGAGGCTGGGAACTGGATAGCCCCTAAAGGAGAAACTGTTCCTTTCCACTCACATTTGCTGATGAAGTGCAGCAGGCATTTGTTACAGTAGAGAACTTAATATGCCACATAATTACCAGGGAGTATTAATTAAAGGAGGGAGGAAGAGGAGCTTCTCGAACCTTGAAGAAAAAAGGCAACAGGTGCAAGGCCCATCACCACAGCCTCTGGGTGCCTCCTAAGAGGCTTCAGCAAATAGCTGGTGCAGCTTCAGACTTTCTTCCTTCAGGCTCGGGGAGTTTCTCTTGCTTCCTTCCATTAGCCAAAATCACGGCTGGCCCGGTTGCCTTCCTGGGGGATTGGTCTGGGCAGGAGGACTGACACAGAGCTCCATCACCTGGGGCAGGGAAGAGACTGTATCCCCTGAAGACCAAACCCTTCCCTTGAACCTGCACCGGCTGATCTCACAGACCTACTAATGATGGTGAAGGTTGAGGAAGAGGAAGGAGGGCTCTCTCTCAGCAGAAGCTCCAAAGTCAATTAATTGCAGCTTCTCCTTCCTCTCTCATCTCCTCCCCAGAGCAGGAATGACCAGGCCTGCTGATATCAGATGGCTTGGCAGAACAACCTGGCTTGACTGTGGTACATACAACAAAGCTGAAGGGGTCTTCAAGGAACCAATCCCCCACAGATATGGGGGGATTTGCTCCAGCTCCTCCATTTCTCCCCTTTGGTCCTGTTTTTTGCTTCCATTTTTAATCCCATTATCCCCTCCTCCTTCCTATTGTGTTATATCCTCAAGCCAGTTACTCCTCTGACAGCCCACCCTCCCTTGAATTCTTTCCACCTTTTAGAACTATTCCTAGGATAGTTGATTTTCCAATCTCCAATGCCCAGGGCAAAGACAGGGGAAGACAGGCCAAAGCCCATTAAACCGTTATATTTTAATACCTGGGGGGAAATGCCTCATTTAAGAAAAACTGGCGTGGGCCCTATGGAAATGCAGGAGTCAATACTGGCACACCAGCCCATATCTGCAGCTGCCTCTGCTGCTGTCTGCGTCTCTCTGAAGCCAGACAGAAGGCCTGCAGCATGTGATCAAGGCTGGTCACGTGAAGGGCATTGATCACGGGCTGCCTGGCTTCAGAGAGTGTGACCAGATGGCAGTGGAGGTGGCTGCAAATACGGGTTGGCGTATCCATGTGGACTTCCTCTTGTTTCGTCCAGGTAACAAGCGGGGGGCATACTGATCCAGGACCAGAATATGCCAGCAGGAAGCCGGCATATTTCGACCAGTGTAAATAAGCCCTGAATGAGCTAAAATGGATCAGTTTTCTACAGTACTTTGATTAGAGAAAATTCATCGGCGACAGTTCTGATAGTTTGGAAACCCGTATTTCTCTTTTCCAGATCCAGGAGAATAATATATTACCGTAGGCTTTGATTATTAGTAGGTTTAGCTAAATTAAAGAAGTATATAACATTATTATAATGGCAGAAATAAGATAAGATTTTATATACAGTATAATACAGCCTGTGTTAAGAAAGTCATAAGTAATTATAACCTTTTCTTTTTTTGCTTGGTTATTTTTTTTCCTCATCTTTTCTCTCTCTCTCTTTCTTTTCTTTTTATATTTTTTCTATATTTTTAGTTTGTATAATTGATTTTAATGTACTGGAAATGTGTGTGTGTGTGTGTGTGTGTGTGTGTTAAAAAGCAGGTGCAGCTGGTACACAAGCAGTGGTTGTGCAAATGCACTCCTGGTTCATTTAGCTCCAAGCTTTAGCTCCAAGGCTCAGGTTGAATCCAGAAGTTACACCCAAGCTGTGACCCCATTTCTTCAGGGAAAGCGTAACCCCACCCAGCACAGCCGAATTCCTGTTCCCTGATCTGTGTTTTGACTGATCAGGAGCACCTCTGTCTTGTCTGAATCAAGGCATCATCTACATGGGCCAGAATACGCTGGTGCATTCTGGCCATGGATCAGGCCTGTTGCACCCCCATTACCGGCACAAAATGGGATGGAGTCTGCACGGACACACCTACCCGTCTCTGTAACTGCCGCTACCGCCATCTGCATCACACTCTCTGAAGCCTGGAAGGGGACCCGCAACATGTGGTCAAGGCCCCCATCACGTTTCCAGCCCTGGCCACATGCGGCAGGCCTGCTTCCTGACTTCAAAGAGTGCAACGTGGAGAGCAGCCACAGAGATGGGCCAATGTGGCAGTATGGCCTCCTGTGGACTCACGGGGCCCGATCTGCTTTTTGATGGATGAAGTGGCTTTTCCTGGGTATTTTGCTGTAACGATTTAACGGCTTTTACCCATCCTTGCCCCAGGTGTTGTGAAGACTGCTGGAGGGGGGCAAACGGGGCAAAACCATGTGTCGTATAGACTGCATTTATAGACTGCGTCATATAGACTGCAGACTATTTATTAAAGATGCTACTCATTTTTTAATTATTTGGGACAACATTTATGCGAATTCACAAGAGACTAGGTTTGTGACCCTGGACAAATATTCCCCTGGTGGAGGCGGCTGAGGTAATTTGATGGCCCTTGGCGAAGAGGGAAGATGCCACTGCCCCTCTTATCCCAATTTAGGAATGGGTCCCTCTGGGAGGCTGAGGGAAGCCGAGAGGGAGGCGGGCTGGAACCTTGGTGGCGACTGGTGATTGGCTGGGAGTTTGAGAGGTGGCAGTTTGAAAAATTACAGTTGGAGGGGGTCAGTGAGGCAGTTGGGAGCTGAGTCAGTGAGACTGAGGGGGAGACGGCAGAGGAGGTGGGGGGATCGTTAGGGTAATGGCTCTGAGCCTTTTCTTTACCCAGGACCCCCTTTAAATAGCTTTTGTTGCCACAGACCACCAAGACTTAACTCATGATTTAGAACAACAACAATAATACAGTTACACCATCCATTAAACCTTCCCTTGGACACACTAAAGAAGAAGGGATGACTTTTCTCCTGCTTCTTCCAGCACATTTGTTGCTGGAGTAGGTTGAATGGCAATGTGCATGCCAAGCCAGCCAGCCTTTGCCTTGGCTCCAGTCATGTGGCTGCTCCATTGCAGGGAGGAGGTGGGCCAAGCAGTTTTCCAGCCTCTGTGGAGCCCCCGGGGAGGACATTGCGGACGCATACCCCAGGTTAAGAACCATGGCTTAAGGAAAATAAATAAATTCATTCTGTGGTGGGTGAGAGAAAGCAGTGGAATGTATGATTTGGATTAACTGGGCAGGGTGGAGTTTAAAATAATAACGCTGCATCAATGAAGAAAGAACCCTTCAAACACCATGCTTGTGTTCACAAACAAATCATCACACTCTCTTTCTCTTTCTGCATAAATGAAGTCTCTGTCTGTCTGTCTGTCTGTCACACACACACACACTTCCATGACTCTGAAATGGCTGTATTAGTTGTGGGAGTGAAATCAGAAATGCAAGTCCCCTTTCTATGCTAGTAATTCCATCTTGACAGTAGGTAGATCAGGGTCTCTGGCTGTGTTCTCCTCTACATGACAGCCAACATTAAACAAAACCAAAGAGCATCCGTGATTGCTGATACGTGCCAAAGCAAAAATAATTTGAAGCAACCTTGAGAGCACAGTACGTACAATCAGAGGTACTATAGCAGCTATGGGACGACTGGGAGCTGCTCTTCCCAGCATAAAATGTAGCCCTTTCTGCAACTTTTAGGCAGCATTAGTTAGCCAGCACGGGTAAAGTGAATAATCCATTGTTTAACTGTATAGAGATTATCAGACTGGCTTTATAATCTGGGACAGGGATGCAACACGTTCACAAAAGGATTTACCTTTCAGACGATGTCGTCCCTTTCCCGTTCTCCCTCCATTCTGCCCCGTTCTGTCCCCGTGTTTTCTCATTCATGGGGAAAAGCCATTACAGGCGTCTGAAACGGAGCGCTGTTCTGCTGGCGCAATGCCAGTGTCACTCTGATGTCACTGGCGGTCCCTGCAGAACACTACCGGGTGCGATCGTGATGAGGAGGTAAGTGACACCTGTGTTTTCTCTCTCTGGCTTTTCATCGCAACCAAAGATTCAGGAAGGACTCATCCCATGCTTTCTGCAATTGCGCTGATGACTAAAAAGGCCAATCCGAGATAAACAAGTCCTAAGCACAGCAGAGAGTCTCCTTGAGTGATGTTTTTGGGTTGTGATTCTTTCTGCGTTGTCATTTCTCTTCGAGACTTGTTCGGCGTGAGTTCTCAAAAAAGGCTGCAGCCTTGTGGATAGTGCGTCTCCATGCCTCCCGATGTGAGGCCAGGACAGACCATTGTTGGTGATCAATTTGGCCGAGCCTGACATGTTGTTTCAGGAAGACCTTGTATCATTTTTTTGGAGTGCCCCTCTTACGCTGACCCGTGGCGAGTTCACCGTAGAGTACTATTTTGGGGAGGCGATGGTCCTCTATCTTAGAAACATGCCCTGTCCAGCGCAGCTGTGTCCTCTCCTGTTCTCTCTCCATTCTGTCCCCGTGTTTTCTCATTCACGGGGAAAAGCCATTAGTAAAAAGCCCGTTCCATTTCAGTAACGAATCACAGGCATCTGAAACGGAGCCCTGTTCTGCTGGCGCAATGCCAGTGTCACTCTGATGTCACCGGCGGTCCCTGCAGAACACTACCGGGTGCAATCGTGACGAGGAGGTAAGTGACACTCTTTTTTTTACCCTCCCCAGGTTACTTGGGATTTTTTTTAGTGTGTTTTGGGGCTTGTTTTTTTACAGTTGATCTTTCTTTTTCTTTTTAAGTTTCCTGTGCATCGTTCTCTTGCGAGAATGGGCGGGATTTGCTTTACGGGACGTGAATGCAGCTTTGCGACAGCGGCATTCACTCCCAGCCAGCTGAGGGGAGGGGGAGCAGTTCTTACATTGAGATGAGGGTAAGTGTATGAAAAGTTTTTGTTTAAAGTGGAACAGGGATGTGAGTGGGGCAGGTGGGGGGGGGTACCGGGACAGGGATGGGTTTTAAGGGCCCATCTGATCATCTCCTTTTTTGTCAGGTATAGTTTGATACTTTTACTGCATGAAAGTATGAGAACCTTCTGCCTTTAACCTGTATTTCTACAACAATCTGAACTTTAGTGAGCAGGGCAAAAAATTCTTCGCTTCCATTAATAAAGTTGTTCCTGCTTGTTCCTGACACCGTTGGATCTCTGTTTGAGGGGGTAAGGGAGATAGCAGATGCCTTTCTACAGGGGTTCAGGATCCAAGCACTGCTGTTTCGCCCATAGACTCCGGGTCTGGCAAATGGGGCTGGTTATCTCAATTCACTCCCCACTGCTAACAGTAGTTGCAGTTAAGATTCAGATGCTAGTGTGTCAGTGGCAGCAGCCACATCTACAGTGAGAGTGAAGGCATGGTTTGCAATGGATGTGGCCCCTACCACCAGGCAGATGTGCTTTGGAATCCTTGCCAGCATCATAGGCAAATAATGACAGTCTTCCACTGGCATAAAAAGTGGTATTTTGTATTCAGTTTTGTTGTTGTAATGTGCCTTCAAGTCATGTAATGTGCGCCCTGGTGGCGCAGTGGTTAAAGGCCAGTCCTGCAAGCCACCACGTTGCAAGTTCAATTCCAGCAGGCTCCAAGGTTCACTCAGCCTTCCATCCTTTCATAGGTCAGGAAATTGAGCACCCAGCTTGTGGGGGCAATTAGCTAACACACATTGGAAACTGTTTAATGCAGTGTAGATGTGTAAATAGCTGTTGCTTAAAACAATTTGTAAGCCGCTCTGATAGCCTTGTGGCTGAAGAGCGGGGTATAAATAACTAATTTTTTTAAAAAAATTCCAACTCATGGCAAACCTATGACAGGTTTTCTTGACAAGATTTGTTCTGGGGGGGGGGTTGCCTTTGCCTTCCTCTGAGGCTGAGAGAGTGTGCCTTGCCCAAGATCACGCAGTGTGTTTCCATGGCTGAGCTGGAATTTGAACCCTGGTCTCCAGAGTCGAAGCCCAATACACAATCCACTACACCAGGCTGGCTCTTTGCATCCTGCAGGTCATGAGAGATAGCTGGATTTTTGCCTTGCAGTTCAGGAATACAGAGGCATGCTAGGGATGGTCTGGAGGAGTCCACCTTCCTTTCATTTCTTATAATGCTCTCAAATCTATTTGGATGGGCGATTTATTTATTTGTCTATCTATCTGTGCAATTTCTATGTCTTCTTTCTCCCAAAGTGGAATTCAAGATGCCTCACAGAATGATTAAAATCACAATTAAAAGCAATTAAAGCATACAAAGTAAAAAAAAACAACAACACACAGATTAAAACAACATAAAAAACACCCTGATAAAATTCACAATTATATGTCAAAGGTCTGCTTAAATAAGAATGTTTTTGCCTGCTGGTAAAATGAAAATAGTGAGGGGGCCAGCCTCGCCTCCTGCGGGAGGGAATCATAGAATCATAGAATTGCAAAGTTGGAAGAGACCACAAGGGCCATCCAGTCCCACCCCCTGCCACGCAGGAAATCTTGATCAAAGCATCCCTGACAGATGGCCATCCAGCCTCTGTTTAAAGACCTCCAAGGAAGGAGACCCCACTACGCTCCGAGAGAGTGTGTTCCACTGCCGAACAGCTCTTACTGTCAAAAAGTTCCTCCTAATGTTGAGGTGGAATCTCTGTTCCTGGAGCTTGCATCCATTGCTCCGTGTTCCAGTCTCTGGAGCAGCAGAAAACAAGCCTGCTCCATCCTCAGCGTGACATCCCTTCAAATACTTAAACAGGGCTATCATATCGCCTCTAAACCGTCTTTTTTCCAGGCTAAACATACCCAGCTCCCTAAGTCTCTCCTCATAAGGCATCGTTTCCAGACCTTTCACCATTTTAGTTGCCCTTCTCTGGACACGCTCCAATTTGTGGATATCCTTTCTGAATTGTGGTGCCCAGAACTGGACACAGTATTCTAGGTGAGGTCTGACCAAGGCAGAATAGAGTGGCACTATTACTTCCCTTGATCTGGACACTATACTTCTATTGATGCAGCCCAAAATCACATTGGCCTTTTTATCTGCCGCATCACACTGTTTAGTTCCAAAGGGTGGGAGCAGACATAGTTTTGCAGCTCATTTTCCTCTGTCTGTTATGTTCTGCCACGCCTATATCCCAGGGGATCTAACTTTCATTGCAGCATTAGGATTACCATTATTTCTTAATCTGATTCACTGACGAGGGTAAAATTTAAAGCAGTAATTCTCAAGAAACTGCACCAATTTAAAATTGTAGGGTAGCTGTGCTGACCATAAAACAAAATCCAAAGCCACATTGTAGTGTTGTTGTTGTAGTAGTTGTTGTTTTTTTTTTGTGCAATCAACTTGGCTTTGACTTATGGCAACTCTGTGAATGAGAACCCTCCAAAACACCCCATTATGAACTACACAGCTCTCAGTTTGCAAACTCAGTGCATGACTTCCGTGCGTGAGTCAGTCCATCTATAATGGGTACAGATTCTAGTGAGGAAAAGATAAGAATAATCGAAAACAACTGTAGTTTAAGCTTCAGCTTCATTAAGGAAAATCCCACATTTTACATTGGAGTGAGGGTTTAAAAGTTTGAGTGGTTAGGAAGGATGGCATTATTTTTGCAGTGTGGCAGCAGCCTCAGTCAAGCCATCTGTATTTGACAACTTTTGGTTGGCTTAATAAGGGTAATGATGGAACAATCCAAAATTATGCCTCTATTAGGCCAACCCAAAAGTGCAGAAAATATCACAGTAGCTTTCAAAGCCCACAAGCTTCTTCACCAGAAAATCCTGACTTTAACTATTCTCTATCTTTGACCCTGATTAAGGCTGCTGAAACACTTCCAAAATAATGCAGTTTGACACCACTTTAACTATCATGGCTCCCCCTAGGAAATCCTGGGATTTGTAGTTAGCTGTGGTGCCAGAGCTCTCTGACAGAGAAGGCTAAATAGCTCACAAAACTACAAATCCCAGAATTCCATAGCATTGCACCATGGCAGTCAAAGCAGTGTCAAACTGCATGATTTCTGCAGTGTATCAGCAGTTTATCTCTCCTAACCACTCAAACTCTAAACCCCACCCCAATGTAAAATGTGGAGTTTTCCTTAATGAAGCTTAAGCTACAGTTGTTTGGATTTTTTCTTATCTTCCTCACTGGAGTCTGCACCTTGATAGTGGAAGACGCTGCCTGGGAGTGTGGTGGAGTCTCCTTCTTTAAAGAGGGGCTGGATGGCTATCTGTGGGGAGTGCTTTAACTGTGGATTCCTGCATGGCAGAATGGGGTGGTCTGGGTGGCCCTGGTGGTCTCTTCCAACTCTATGATTCTATGATCTTATCAACATTACTTTTAAGAAGAGGGGAAATATGCAACAAAAGGGAGCTGAGTTTGGCTTCAGGTGGTAAAGGCAGTCTCCTCGCCAAATGCTCCCTTTTTAATTATCATCAAATAGGTTGCAAATGTAGCTCTCTCTGTCCTATAAACGGGTGTTGTATTGCAACAGCAAATATTGCTCCAAAAAGATCAGCTTGGCCTCTGCCAGGGAGTCAGCTGATGGTCCTTTGGATCCAGTCACTTGTCTCATCTAAGAAAATGAGGCTGTTTTCTCCAGAGAGAGTGTAACCAGACACAACCTGAGGCTGTTCAGATGTGCAATTCATTTTATTAAAATAATAGATAATTTTCAATCCAAACACACTAAAGAAGAAAAAAAGAACTCTTAATGAACCATCAATGTATAGCTGATTACAGGAAATAAATATTTTCAGGTTTCAAAAAAAAAAATTGGAATTATAGCTTCTTATAATCTGTTTCTTTGTTCTTGTCTAGCCCAAAAGAATAAACATGAAAAATAACATTATGAAAATCATGCTAGCCCATGTTTGCATCGTCTGCAGTGCAAGCCTGAATATTGCCCACCATTAGAATATAAAGGTAGTACAAAATTATAATCAATGGACTAAGATAAATTACAATATAATCTTTGAAACAAAAAAAAATTGATCTGATTAAATCCCAATTCAATTTACTTTTCAAAACTGTTATTTGTACTCAGGCCTTTTATAATAAATGGGATCTCTTGAAAATTACATTGCTTTAAGATATGGGTGCGGCTATACGATCATTAAAAAATCCGTATGGGGGGCAAAAAATACGAACAGCCTGTCGTTCGTATGCATATGAACCGGCTATACGATTTTTAAGCCCCCTAAGCTCCGTATGACTCCCTCTTCCCGAAGCTGGCTGGAGCGAGCAAGCCAAGCGGCAGTTTTAAATCTCCCGCCGCTTTTTTTTTTTTTTAAAGGTTCCTGGTTTGCGGACATTCGGTTTTCCATATTTACAATATAAAATAAAAATAAATAAACATATAAATTCACGGACTTACTGGACGCTCGCTAGCCAGGAAACCAACATGGCGGCCGCTCCCAATTCCCCTCTGTGCTAGCCCCGCCCCCTCTACTCGGCCAGCCAATCAGATTACCCTGCCTGTTCATATGTGTGCGAACGGACCGTACAGACCCGTCAGCCATCCGAACGGCGTACGGATTTCTCTTCGCGATCCGCTTTCCTTCCCGAATGCCACGTGTGCGTATTTCCGGGTGGAAAACCGCCCCCCCTCTTTTGCATTCGTGTGCATCCGAACGGCCATTTGTACGGAAGTGCGAACTTTCGCACGCCGTACGTATTATTTAAATCGTGTAGACGGGACCATAGATAGGCAGCTTTCACACATCAGAGCATCCTTTTTGCAATTACATAAAATGTAAAACTTAGCTGAAATGTTAATTCAGCTAGTCAGTCTCTCTAACCCTCCACACACACTTTTAGGCAGCACTTGATACAGCAACTTTCTTCAAATGGTCCATGAAGACTTGCAGACTAACATCGTCTGTTAGAATGGGTGCTCCAGATTCCTGTCCCCAGGCATACATGTTATTATGTGTCTGAGAGGGATTAACTTTAGAAAGCAGAAAATGAGCCTGACTACTGCCATGCTCTGTATCGATGTACTGTGGCATTGGAAAGCTGGATTGAAGAATTTCCTGCGCATCATCTGATGGATCTTGGAGCAAGTGATGGAAGTTTTCATACTCAGGCATGTCCTGGTAGCCTGACTTGTGCCATTGAGCTATAGTCTCTCATTGATTAATAAGGATCTGGAAAAAGGTGTCCATGAGCAGAATGCGATCAAGCAGAATACTGCTGCTAGTATTTTCTAGTATTGAATACACAGAGAAATGTAGAGAGCAGAACAAGGGTCTCTATGTAACATTTGTTGACCTCACCAAAGCCTTCGACACCGTGAGTAGGAAAGGTCTGTGGCAGATCCTGGAAAGACTAGGATGTCCCCCCAAATTCCTTAAAATGATTATCTTGCTACACGAGGGCCAGCGCGGTCAAGTCAGATATGGCGATGTTCTTTCAGAGCCCTTTCTAATAATTAATGGAGTGAAGCAAGGTTGTGTTCTTGCTCCAACTTTATTTACAATCTTCTTCAGCATGATGCTCCAAAGGGGCTACGGCAGAGCTCGAAGAAGATGACGGCATCTATATACGTTACCGTACTGATGGGCTCGCCATCTGAGGGCTCACACTAAGACTCTAAACTATCTAGTCCATGAGCTGTTCTTCGCTGCTGCTGCTGCCCTTGTTGCCCACACAGAAGCAGCTCTGCAGCGCCTAACATCCTGCTTCGCAACAGCTGCAGAGCTGTTTGGGCTGGAAGTCAACCTGAAGAAAACGGAAGTTCTTTACCAGCCTGCACCACAGGACGAACACCACCATCCCCACATTGCCGTCAGCAAATCTGTGCTCAAGTCCGTTCAGCAGTTCACCTACCTGGGTAGCATCATCTCCTCAGATGCCAAGATTGACAAAGAGATTGATCACAGATTAGCAAAGGCAAATAGTGCATTTGGAAGACTTCACAAAAGAGTCTGGAGCAATAAACACCTGAGGCAAAGCACAAAAATCAGTGTGTATAGAGCCATCGTACTGTCTATCCTCCTTTATGGATCTGAAACATGGGTCACCTATCGCCACCACCTACGACTCCTCGAGCGCTTTCATCAGCGCTGTCTACGCATAATCCTAAATATACACTGGACTGACTATGTGACGAATGTTGCTGTCCTTGAGCAAGCAGGGATCACCAGCATTGAGGCCATGATATTGAGAACACAGCTGCCCTGGGCAGGGCATGTTTCTAGGATGGAGGACCATCGCCTCCCCAAAATAGTACTCTACGGTGAACTCACCATGGGTCAGCGTAAGAGGGGCGCTCCAAAAAAGCGATACAAGGACTCCCTGAAACAACATCTCAGGCTCAGCCAAATTGATCACCAACAATGGTCCACCCGGGCCTCACATCGGGAGGCATAGAGACACACTATCCACAATGCTGCAGCCTTATTTGAGAACTCACGCTGAACAAGTCTTGAAGAGAAACGACAACGCAGAAAGAATCACAACCCAAAAACATCACTCAAGGAGACCTTCTGCTGTGATTTCTGCAACCTGACTTGTTTATCTCGGATTGGCCTTTTTAGTCATCAGCACGCTTGCGGAAAGCGCTGGATGAGTCCTTCCTGAATCTTCATTTGCGAAGAAAAGCCAGAGAGAGAGAGAGAGAGAGAGAGAGAGAGAGAGAGTGAATCTTAGATGCCTTTGATATTTCTTTGCGTTGTTGACACTTGTATGGAAAATGAAGACTTACAAGCTTTGAAGGAATCCATGCAAATGTCATTAAGTCTCCTACCTCCAACTGCTTTGTGTGGCTTATTACTTTTGGAAGAATGGTGCAAGTACACGAGCTTGGCTGTGAAGGGATTTCCAAAAGTTATGTCTTCAGAGGGACCAAGGATTTGTCTGCAAAACACCTTCAGGAGATGTTAGGACTGACCAAAGTGAATGTTTCACAAGTGGGTCGTGGTCCTCAGGTGCAGCAACCACCACCATCTAACAGATTCTTGCAGCCAGTACAGAAAATTGACACGAATCTCACAGATCTTCTGGGTGAGTTGCAGCATGATCCTTGGCCTGTTCCTCAGGGGAAGAGACCTGTACGGTCTTCTGGAGTGGCTCTTTCCATTGCTGTAGGACTGCTAGAGTGTACTTTCCCTAATACCGGTGCCCGGATAATGATGTTTATTGGTGGACCAGGCACTCAAGGACCTGGAATGGTTGTAGGGGATGAGCTTAAGCTGCCTGTTAGATCTTGGCATGACATTGAGAAAGACAATGCCAAATATGTCAAGAAAGGTACTAAGCATTTTGAAGCTCTGGCAAATCGTGCTGTGACAACAGGTCATGTTATTGACATCTATGCGTGTGCACTAGATCAGACTGGTCTCCTGGAGATGAAGTGCTGTCCTAACTACACAGGGGGTTATATGGTAATGGGAGATTCTTTCAATACATCCTTGCTCAAACAAACCTTTCAGCGTGTGTTTACAAAAGATGTGCAGGGGCAATTCGAGATGGGATTAGGAGGCACCTTAGAAATTAAGACCTCAGGAGAAATAAAGATATCTGGAGCTATTGGACCTTGTGTATCACTCAATTCTAAAGGGCCCTCTGTATCAGAAAATGAAATAAGAACAGGAGGTACGTGTCAGTGGAAGATATGTGGACTTAATCCTAGCACAACTTTAGGATTGTATTTTGAGGTGGTTAATCAGCACAGTGCTCCAATTCCTCAGGGTGGTCGGGGTGCCATCCCATTTGTGATGCAATACCAGCATTCAAGTGGACAGAGACGTATAAGAGTCACTACTATTGCCAGAAATTGGGCAGATGCTCAGACACAGATTCAAAACATCCCTGCTTCTTTTGACCAGGAGGCAGCTGCCATTCTTATGGCCAGATTAGCAGTGTATCGGGCTCAGACAGAGGAAGGACCTGATGTTCTTCGATGGTTGGACAGGCAGCTTATCAGACTGTCAGAAATTTGGAGAATATCACAAGGATGATCCAAGCTCCTTCAGATTTTCAGAAACATTCTCCCTTTATCCACAGTTCATGTTCCATTTAAGAAGATCCCCTTTTTTTGCAAGTTTTCAACAACAGTCCTGATAAAAGATCCTATTATCGCCATCATTTCATGTGCCAGGAACTGATTCAGTCTCTTTTAATGGTTCAGCCAATCCTCTATGCCTATTCTTTCAATGGACCCCCAGAGCCTGTTCTTTTAGACAGCAGCAGTATTCCACAGCGCTACAATTCTAAGTGGTCAGTGATATTTATCACACAGTTCTAATTGCTGAAATTGTTGGTGAAACACTTCCCATTTTCATAAAATGAGAACCAAGTACAGTTGTCCCTTTGTATTTGCTGAGGTTTGGTTCCAGGACTCCTTCCCACCCACCCACCCGGATACCAAAATCTGTGAATACTCAAGTCCCATTATATGCAATGTAGCAAAATGGTGTCCCTTATATAAGACGGCAAAATCAAGGTTTGCTTGGGGGCTTATTATTTTTTAAAGAATATTTTCAAACCGTGAATACTTAAATCCATGGCTACCAAATCCGTGGATACGGAGGGACAACTGTACACCATATTACTTCCATGTTAAACAAGAGCCACTCCTGAGTGTCAAACAGATTAGGATGGTGCCAAAATATAGTGAAATTGCCTCCTACATCCTCATGCTCTCCAACTGTCCCAATTTGGTAGGCACATCCCTATTAATCCTGTTGTCCCACCCTTTCCCCTGTTTTTAAAGGTTCTGGTTTCTGTCTCTTGCTCCCAGTTTTTGCCTTTGTACTCAGCCTATTTCCATTCCTGCAAACTGAGTTCAAAATACAAAAAGTAGAAAATGGGCCAGACTCCAGACAAGATGCCAGCCCATCGCTGACTGCCATTTTCTCATGCGGAAGCCAGGCAGGGGTCCAGCAGCCTGTGACTGCAGACCCCCTTCCTGTGACCAGCCTTGGTGACATGTTGCACACCCCCTGCCTGGCCCCTGGGAGAGCCAGGGAGCAGGCAGTGGCAGCGAGGAGCAACCTTGGGATGGGCTGCCATGGACACATGGGGCCCAGTCTGTCAGAAATTGATTAAATCAGCTATTTTCTTAAAACATTGTAAAGGGCCCTATCCCAGCTTGCCCCCATTCCAACGCCATATTTACTCTGGGGGTTGTTTGGACTGCCTAGAGACAGATTGTCCTGTGTTGTTTGGACTGCAGGGCTCTGGAAGGAGGCAAACTGGGGTATTTGGCCAGTGTAGACGAGTGTGTACAAAAGTATTATACACTCCATTAATTTAGCAAGGAGGAAAGGAAAGGAGGGGACAGAATCTTGCCCTTCCCTATAGGCTCAGGCAAAAGCAAACTGCTGTAGCCCTTCCTGGCTTGTACAGCCTTCCTCCTAGCTTGTGCATTCTTCTTTATCAATAATTTTTGCCATCTTGGCCACTTTCTGATGGGGCTTGGTCAAAAGTGTCCTGTTTTCATCTGTGAATTGTCAGAGGTTATACGTTGTATATAGACTATGTGGGGTGGTTTTCTGTTTGTTTGTTTTGTTATTTATTTGTTTATTTATTTATACCCCGCTCTTCAGCTACAAGGCTATCAGAGCAGTTTACAAATTGTTTTAAGCAATAGCAAATTACACATCTACACTGTATTAAGTAGTTTCAAATGTGTGTTAGCTAATTTGGGGGGGGGGATAAAATGTGAGCAACACAATGTGTGTGCAGGGTGTGGATGGAGTGTGCCCCTCCAGGGTCATGCAGGGAGCCAACAAGGGGCACAGCAATGGCAAAGAGGCTGGGAAGAACTCCATGCTTAGGTTTTGCTGACAAGGGAGCTCCTAAGCCCTTGGCTTGTGGCAAGCAGGCCTTGGCAACCTGCAATGAGCTCACAGAGAACAAGGGAGGGGTGGGATTCCTCCTTCCCATTAGCTGCAGAGCCAGAGAAGGAGCAATCATTTGCTCTTGCACACTTGTTCCAGGTTAGGCTTTACTCACAAGGGAGGTGAGAGGCAGTCACAGCCTGTCCTGGGCCCTCTCCCCTGACCCTCCTTTCAGGCAGCAATATATTTCCCGATTAAATACAGCAGTCATTTATTGTAGTACAGAGCTAAATATGCAGCCTCATTACAGCAAAGTATTAATTAACAGGTGTGGAGGTTGCAGACTCTTTCAGTCCATCTGTAATCTTCCCCTTTTTCCTGGGTACATACAGGCCTTCAAGTTGCCTGTTGACTTACGGTGATCCTATTAATTTCATAGGGTTTTCTTAGCCAAGGAATACTCAGAGGTCGTTTGGCCAGTTCCTTCTCTGAAATAGAGCCTACAGCACCCGGTATTCATTTGTGGTCTCCCATCCAAGTACTAACCAGGGCTAAACCTGCTTAACTTCATAGATCAGATGGGACCTGGTGCCTTTAGGGTAATTCCTAATGGAGATTAAAACCAGCATTCCAGCTCTCGGTGGGGCTGAGGGCTTTTTAAAGGAGTTAGGAGCACAGGAGGCAATGTGGGGAGGGGGAGACTCACAGATGGCTGCACGCTGCACTGCTGCTAGTGCTTTTCTTTCGGAATATTACTCATCTGAGCTCCTTAAACAAAATGGTGGGGAAGTCCCCAAATAAATTGTAAGGGTGCTTCTCATGCCCTTTTGGCATGGATGCATCAGCCAAATGGTTGTAGGCAGAGGCTGTGAAAATACAGGTCACCCCTCCCACCTCCTGTATCTGTGAGAGGACACGTTCCTGGACTTACCGCAGATATGCAAAAGCATGTCTAATAGTGAACTGCCATAGAATACAGTACGTAGAAAATGCCTAGAGAGGAGACATCTGGCGTGACTCTATGGTCAACGTCTGGCAGAAGTTCACCACAGATCCATGATGGAGGACCTCCTGATGCCTCGAGACCACCTCTAGCACAAGTCTATGGTCATCCAGATGCCTAGAGAGACCACGTATTCCACTCTCACATACACAGGGAGGAGGGGAGCAACCTTGACAGCTACCTGCTGGGGATGCTTCAGCTGGAGATCCTGCACTGAACAGGGGCTTGGACGTGATGTCCCATAAGGCCCCTTTCAGCTCTATGATTCTGCCCAAACACCTTTGCAACTCAGAATTAATGACAACTTTGCTTCTTCTTTTTCCTCCTTCCTGCCTGCCCATCCCTTTTCCTTTTGTGTCTTCTTTTTTTAAAAGAATGGAACACGGTCTGTCTGGTTCCTGATTCTTCTAAGCAGAGGAAAGCTTGGGCCTTTGAGGACTCCTAGCTGCCCTCTCCCTAGCAGACAGCTGATGAAGCCCTCTGCCAGTTCTCCTGCCTGGGCAAACGCAGAGTGATACTGGCACCAACAGGTAATTGTGACGAATGGAAACCAGGAAAAGGAACTCCTAGAGCAGCAGCTGCACTGTCCCAACTTCTACTTGCTGATGCTTGTCAGAAAGCACCCCAAGGCAGCAGTGAGGTACACTTAGGCATAGATGAAGGGCTGAGATGATGGGAGGCTTGGTTCTCCAGCTCCAATATAAGAGCTTCTCCCTGGCTCTGAGAGCAGAATGCACTCCCAGCTATCAAAATGGCCTTCAGAGGGGAGGATGAATTTGGACTGCCTGGGGAAGTCATCCATTTGCTGCTGACTCCCCCACCACACCACACCCTCCCTCCAATAACTACCAGGGTGAGGCTTGTCTTCTCCAGCACCTGATGGCCCCTCTTTCCTCCCCTCACAGGGGCTTCCAGGCACAGGGTCCCATCAGCCACCAGAGTCCCTTTGGGCACCTCCCTTCTGACAACATACAAGTGGCTGAAGTCCTGGCCCAGGCTGCCCAAACTTTGGGAGACCTAGCCATCTCCCTTTGCTCACCCAGGGTCCCCCAAGTGGGGTGTCTCCTTTCAGAGGTGAGTCCCCCTAGCCTACTTTCCTCCCCCATCACAGGCTCCATGGTGGCAGCTGCGCTGTTTGAGGGTGTCCCCTAACAAGGGAGCTGTGCTGGCCTCCCAACTGGGTGAATCGGGCCCTCCTCAGCCACCGCCTCCCTCTCTGACTGTTGCCCCACTCTCCTCTCTCCGCAGGTGGCCCTCGGTGGTCAGCCTGGAGGTGTGTGCCAACCTGGACAGGTCCTTGGCCTTGGTGGCCACCTCGTGGATCGCCACCCAACACAACTAGACTGGTGGGGGGCAGCAAGGCTCAATACCAACACCTCCGGGCTGCCCCCGCCCCACCCCACCTTTCCCCCTTCCCTTCACTCCCTCTCCAGGCCCTTTCCATCCCCACGGGCAAAATACTCTTCCTTCCTTCTTGAACCCAGAACACGGCAGAGCCTAGCAAGGGGGTGCTTTTCCACAAAGGGAAATAAGGAAGAATTGTAGCAGACCCAGAGGAGGAGAGTGAGACCAACAACACAAGCAGCATGGGGCAGGGTGATGCCTCTTAGGTCTCTTATTTTAAAAACAAGTATTTTACAATCTAAATGCCAAACTAACTCTGCATTTATTTCCTTCTTATGGTTATGATGACAGAATCATAGGGTTGAAAGGTACCTTCAAGGGCCATCTAGTCCAACCCTCAGGCATGCTGGAACACATAACCCACAGAGCTGGGGAGCAGTCCAGCTTATATTGGGGCAGGAATCCTCAGAGACGCTCATCCAACCTCTGTTTAAAACCCTCCAAAGAATCCATGGAGACCAATATTTTACAGTCCAGGCACTGCATTTGGCGGAGAGGAGGCCCCATCTCTCCTCCCCAGCTATAGCAACAACTCTTGCTACCCATAGCTTAAGGGATGCAAAGGACTCTTGTAGCATGTTTGAGACTGAAACAAGTCGGTAGCACAAGCATACATCTGATGAAGTGGACTTGGACTGCTGCCACACACCAGAAATAATGTAGTTTGACACTGCTTTAACTGCCATGGCTCAATGCTATGAAATCCTGGGATTTGTAGTTTGTTGTGGCACCAGAATTCTCTGTCAGAGAAAATTAAATATCTTTTAAAAACTGCAAATCCCAGAATTCCATAACATTGAGCAATGGCAGCTAAAGCAGCATCAAACGGGATTATTTTCTGCAGTGCAAATGTGTTGTCTACATGGCCAAAATAACCCTCATGAAATTCACTGGGAATCTTCCCTGTCTAAATGGAATCCCACACCCATCCACACTATTTGGAAGGAGGGGACCCCAAAATGGCAAAAACAACACAAGAAAAGCCTTTGCGGCTTTTCCCATCGTTTTTGAAAAACAGCGAGGGGGTGCCCAGTCCTGCTCATTAGGACAAGTGCTTTACTTTGAATCGCTTCTCCAGACAAGAGGAAGCACAAAACTGATTGGCCAGGTGATCACGGGAGGCGGGGCTTGTTAACAGGGCAAGTACCCACTGCCGCCATGTTGGATTTTAGATAAACTATTTTGCTCTTTTTTTAATTTGAAAAATCACTCTATCGCTCCAGCACACTTTAGACAATTTTTTTTGTTTTAGATAATGTGAGTAAATCACTCACGGCCACCATCTGGCATGTGATGCTTCTGGGGGCTTCTGGGTGTCAAAATGCCGTTGCTGCTGCTGCTGCAAAATGCCATTAGTATGAGGTACCTTGGTATTTTCCCCCTCATTATAGATGGGCCCAAAGTCTAGAAAAGCTTATGCTACTCATTTCTTTCTCTCAGTCTCAAAGATGCTACAAGATCCCTTTGCATGCAGATCCAGATCAACACAGCTATCTCTCCAAATTGTACCACCGTGCTTTAATGTGGCAGCTTTCTGCTGTGGGATTGTATTGTATTGGTTTAATTGGGTTTTATTTGTTCAATGCCTCGGGATGCGGCCCTTGTGAGCTGGGAGATGACACAGAAATACTTTAAAGAAGGAAAGAAATCGACATTCTTCCTCTCCTCTAATCAGCCCAGATCACCATACCCTGCGGTCATCCTTCCCCCTTTATCTTCTCAGCCCTTACTGCCATGACTTTCTTCCTAATGTTTGGGTGGAATCTTTTTTCCTGTAGTTGGAATCCTTTGGTTTTTGTTCTACTCTCTGACACAGCAGAAAACTAGCTTTCTCTGTCTTTTACATGACATCCCTTCACATATTTAAATATGGCCATTGGATCACCTCTCAGTCTTCTCTTCTCCAAGCTAAACACATGCCGCTCTCTAAACTATTTTTCACAGGGCTTGGTTTCCAGACCTTGGACCATCGTGATCACCCTCCTCTGAACATCTTCCAGCTTCTCAGTATTCGGTCTGATCTATGGTGCCCAGAACTGGAACAAAATCTAGAACTTGTTATAGTATATTTCTCCTGTTCCAAAATAACACAAGATATGTTTCCCCCAGCATTTATCTATTCAAAAGTATGTCTCATGAAATTCGGGGGGCTTGCTCCTAGGTAGGGAGGGGCTGCACTCAGGGCCGGCTTAACCATACCGCCAAATCGGCATCTGTGGGGGCCCCACACAGGCAGGGGGGCCCATCTGGACCTAACTCTCTTCCCGAAAAACCCTCCTGCTGGCTTTAAAAAAACCCAACAACCAGCGTCTCCCAAACTGGAAAGAAAAAGAGAAAGATGGAGCTTTCTTTGGGTGGCTGATTCTCCCCCCTCCTCCCAGGATCATCGTCAAAAGGCAAGCCAGCCAGGCGCCTGTTGGAGAGGGGTGTGTGTGTGTGTGTGTGAGAGAGAGAGAGGGGGGTCATCTCTTGGTCTCCCCTGCTCTGTCTTCAGAAAAGGCTTCTTTCTTTCTTTCTTTTTATCCCCTCCTCTCTCCCTTCCTTCCTTCCTTCTTCCTTTGCCTCCCTTCTTTCTGACTTTTTGTCTCTCTCTCCCCCTCCCTCCTTCCTTCCTTCCTTCCTTCCTTCCTTCCTTCCTTCCTTCCTTCCTTCCTTCCTTCTTCCCTTTCCTTCCTTCCACATAGATCCCCTCCAGCCCATCTTCCCAGCTGCTCTTAACCTGCCCTTCTCTCTCCTTCCTCCCTTCCTTCATCCCTTGGTCTTCTTCAGCTTCCTCCCCTTGCTGCCAACTGAGTTCAACTGGCAAAAGTAAATTGTGTGTGTTTGCCTATGTGCCTTGAAGTCATTTCTGACTAAGGCAAACCTACCATGGGGTTTTCTAGGCAAGGTTTGTTCAAAGGGAGTGTGCCTTTGCCTTCCTTTGAGGCTGAGAGAGTGTGACTTGCCCAAGGTCAGCCAGTGGGTATTCATGGCTGAGTAAGGATTCAAACCCTAGTCTCCACAGTCATAGGGCAATACTGAAACTTCTACAACACTCTGGTTCTTTTAACAGAAGAATATAAAGAATATAAATAAAAATTTGGAGTAATATTACTGGGAACAATGGTTTTATTGTTGTCACTAAACACACCAGTATCCCATTAGTGCTATGTGAGAGGCATTGGCCTAGAGCAGTGGTTCTTAACCTTTTCTTTACCAGGGACCCCTTTTAAATATCTTTTGTTGCCCCAAGACTTAACTCAAGATTTAAAACCCTAATAATAATAGCTAACAACAAAAACAATACATTTACACCATCCATTAAACTTTTCTCAGAGGCACTCTTGCTTCTTCCTGAATGTTTGTGGCTGGAGTGGATTGAATGGCAATGTGCAGGCCAAGCCAGCCAGCCTTTGCCTTGGTTCCTGTCACGTGGCTACTCCACTACCAGGAGGAGGTGGGCCAAGCAGCCTTCAAGCCTTTGTGGACCCCTGTGAGGACATTGCAGACCCCAAGTTAGAAACCACTGGGCTAGAGAATGCTGGAAAAGGAACAATGCAACCAGGCCTCGAGAAGGGTGCTGGCAGGGGGATTCTGGAAGGTGTAATCCAAGAGTAACTTTCCCAGGCTCTGACTGCAGCCTAGAATCATAGAATCATAGGGCTGGAAGGGACCCCAACAGCCATCCCATCCGATTGGCTTCTGCCCTGCAGGAACACACAATCCAATCATTCCTGACAGAGGGCCATCCAACCTATGTTTAAAAAACCCAAAGAAGGAGACTCCACCACACTCCAAGGCGGCAGCGTATTCCACTTCCGAACAGCTCTTACTGTCAGGAGGTTCTTCCCAATATTCAGGTGGAATCTCTTTTCCTGGAGTTTGAACCCATGGCTCCGTGTCCTAGGAGATTTTCACACGCCGAAAATATTCCCTCCAGAAACCGGGACAGAAATATTTCTGTCCCAGAAGCAGCGCCGCGGTTCGCACGCTCACCTCCCTCTTCCGTTTTTCCGTCATCCTCGCTTTGGGTTTTTTCCTCTCTCTTCCGGAATATTTTATTAATGGCAAACTCCCGTTAGTAAAATATTCCAGAAGAGGGAGGGAAAAACCCAAAGCGAGGACGACGGAAAAACGGAAGAGGGAGGTGAGCGTGCGAACCGCGGCGCTGCTTCCGGGACAGAAATATTTCTGTCCCGGTTTCTGGAGGGAATATTTTCGGCGTGTGAAAATCTCCCTAGTCTCTGGAGCACCAGAAAACAAGCTTGCTCCTTCCTCAATATGACATCCCTTCAAATATTTAAACATAGCTATCACGTCACCTCTCAACCTTCTCTTCTCCAGGCTAAGCATACCCAGCTCCCTAAGCCGTTCCTCATAGGGCGTCATGGCTTCTAGACCTCCCACCATCCTTCTTGAATTGTTGTGCCCAGAACTGGAAACAGTATTCCAGGTGACCAAAGCAGAATGGAGTGATACTATTACTGCCCTTGATCTAGGCACTACTCCTATTAATGCAGCCTAGAATCGCATTGGCATTTTTTGCTGCTGCATCACGCTACTAACTCATGTTTAGCTTGTAGTCTACTCTTTATTTTCTTTAAGGAAATTAACACCATTATGTTAATTGCTAATAAACAAAAAAATATTATGTTAGTGCATATAATATAGCTTTTAAACTGAATGATTGGTGGCAAATTATGTAATACAGTAGGCCACTCTTATCCACTGGGGATTGGTTCGGGGGGGGGTTGATTCTGAAAACCATGAATAATCGTGAACGCCATTGAAAATAATGGGACTTCTGGTTTAAAATACCACAGAGTTGCCTTGGAGGGCCTAGAAAACGGCTAGGGATGACACATTTTCTAGGAAGACTATGGTACGTGTGCTGTTTTGTGTCCCATGGATAATGAATCCATGGATACGGGGGTCCTACTACAATCTGAACATCCTGTACAGTGAATAGGTTAGGTTACATTGATCTGAGATAAACATATGGGGCCCCAAATAAAGCATTGCAGGGGGCCCCAAAATTCCTTAAACCGGCCCTGGTTGGAACTGGATTATTTGCTGTGGCTTCTTCCTATAGAAGCTTGGGATTTGCAGTTTTAATAAATAATAATAATAATAAAATTTTATTTCTATCCCGCCCCTCTGCAACGCAATCGGGGCGGCTTACAATATAAAAACTCCATAGTCCCAGTACCCTAGCCCACCCCCCCTTAAAATAATATTAAACTATAAAAGATTAAAAACATACAGTAAATTAAAAATATATAAATTAGAAAAATATTAAAACATACAATAGTTTTTTTAAAAAAAATAAATAAAAATGATTACAGCTCAGGGAGGACAGCCGACTCTTGGGCCGGGATAGTTATTCAGGAAAGGCCTGCTGGAAAAGATCCGTCTTGACAGCTTTTTTAAAGCTGTCTAAGGTGTTAATAAGACGGATCTCGTCCGGCAGGCCATTCCATAATTGGAGCAGCAGCGGAGAAGGCCCTCTGGGACGTCACCGACAGCCTTGTTTTCATAGGCTGTAACAGATTCCTCCCAGAGGACCGAAGTGCGCGGGGAGGGTCGTACGGAAGGAGGCGGTCCCGGAGATAAGTTGGACCCAAGCCATGCAGGGCTTTAAAGGTTATAACCAACACCTTGTACTGTGCCCGGAAACGAATAGGCAGCCAGTGGAGAGCTTTTAGCACAGGTGTTATATGCTCTCTTCTGGAAACACCAGAAATCAACCTGGCTGCCATGTTCTGAACTAGTTGAAGTTTCCGTGTTAAGCACAAGGGTAGCCCCATGTAGAGCGCATTACAGAAATCCAGACGGGAGGTTACCAGTGCATGTACCACAGTTTCGAGGTCCCTAGTTTTCAGGCAAGGGCGCAGCTGGCGTATCAGCCGAAGTTGATAACAGGCACTCCTGACCGTCGCATTTACCTGATTAGACATCTGGAGCGTTGGGTCCAGGAGCACCCCCAGACTGCGAACACAGTCTTTGGAGGAGAGTGTAGTTCCATCCAGGACTGGAAGTTGTATTCCCAGACCTGGTTTCGGGCCTGTAACTGTTAGTACCTCCGTTTTGTCTGGATTCAGTCTCAATTTGTTTTTCCTCATCCAGTCCATTACTGCTTTAAGACAATTATTGAGAGGAGAGATGCCATCTGAAGTCGAAGCTGATGACCGAGACATGGAGAAGTATATCTGGGTGTCATCAGCATACTGATGACAACACACTCCATGCCTCCGAATGATCTCTCCCAGCGGCTTCATATAGATGTTAAATAGCATCGGGGACAGGATGGCAACCTGAGGAACGCCACAGTTAAGCTCTATTCTGGTAGAGCAGCTGTCCCCGAGCCTCACCCTCTGGGATCTGCCCGAGAGGAAGGAACGGAACCACTGCAAAGCAGTGCCTCCAATTCCTAACCCCCTCAGGCGATCCAGGAGGATGGAATGATCTATTGTGTCAAAGGCCGCTGAGAGGTCCAAGAGCACCAACAGGGTCACACTACCCCTGTCGATACCCAAGCGGAGGTCATCAGCCAGAGCAACCATGGCAGTCTCCACTCCATATCCCGTCCTAAAGCCAGTTTGAAATGGATCTAGATAACCAGTTTCATCCAAGACAGCTTGGAGTTGGGAAGCGACCACCCTCTCAATCACCTTGCTTAGAAAAGGCAGCAAGGAGACTGGTCTATAGTTGTTCCTGTCCAAGGGGTCCAGGGAAGGCTTTTTCAGGAGCGGCTTAACCGCCGCTTCCTTCAGACAGGGTGGAATGGACCCCTCCCTGAAGGACGCATTGATAATATCCCTAAGGAGTACTCTCGATGCGTCTCCCCCTTGGGTGGCCAGCCAAGATGGACAGGGATCGAGGGGACAGGTCGTCTTTCTCACTCTACCAAGGAGTTTGTCCACGTCATCGGTACTCACAGATTGAAGCTGATCCAATAAAATTTCATCAACGGAGTTGCTGGACACCTCGTCTATAGATTCTGTCATAACACTGGCATCTAAGTCGGCTCTTATCCGAGAGATTTTATCTGCAAAGCGGATGTTAAACGCATCACAGCAGGCCGTTGTCGGGTTAAGTAAGGGGTTCTGCGCAGGTGGAATCTGCGTCAGCTCCCCCCCCCCCAAACAGTTCTGCTGGACGGGACTCTGCAGACGCAATACGTGCAGAGGAGAAAGACTTCTGCGCTGCACGTATTGCCTCTCGATAAGAATCAAGGAAATTCCTATGACGAGTCTTGTCGGACAAGAGTCGAGTCTTCCGCCAGGTGCGCTCTAGTTGTTGTCCAGCCTGCTTCATCTTCCTAAGCTCCTCTGAATACCAGGGCTTACGGTTAGGAGCAGGCTGGAAAGGACGTTTGGGAGCGATTGTGTCTATAGCCTTGGTGAGGTCGGTGTGCCAAATATTAACCAAAGCTTCAACAGAATCACCGGCGTTACCAACCATTAAACCCTCCAAGGCTTTCTGGAATCCAATTGGTTCCATTAGCCTTCGAGGGCGGACCATTCTAATAGGTCCACCACCCCCAGTGGGGCAGACAGTGGCTCTTAGCTCCATCTTGACCAGGAAATGATCCGTCCATGACAATGCAGAGGTTTTAATAACCTCCGCCCACGGATATTCCTGTTCCGTACTAAAGGCCGCATCGAGGGTATGACCTGCACAGTGAGTAGGCCCGACAACCAATTGGGATAGGCCCATGTTTGTCATGGATTCCATGAACTCCCGAGCTGCGCCAGTTAGATTTAGCAAGCTGGTCTCGAGTGGGATGTTGAAGTCGCCCAGAACTAAAAGTCTGGGCGACTCCAGCAGCAACTCTGAGACCAGCTGCGTTAGCTCAGTTAGGGAGTCTGTTAGACAACGGGGTGGCCGGTACACTAACAGAATCCCTAAGCTATCCCTGGACCTCAGGCTTAGGTACATACACTTGATGTGGACTGTGTTCCGGATAGGCTTCCTGGTCAAGGTTTGATTGTTTTTATGAACCAGAGCCACTCCACCCCCCCGCCCACTTTTCCTTACCTGCTCACTAACTGAGTACCCGGCCGGGAGTGCCTGCGCCCAAGTCGCAGCACTGGCCTCTCCCAGCCAGGTCTCCGTAAAGCATGCCAGGTCGGCAGCCTCATCCAATAAAAGGTCATGGATAATATGTGTCTTGTTTTTAACCGACCTGGCATTGCAAAGGAGCAGAGTAAGGGTCTGTGGAATGGTTGGTGCGCTCCCCAATTTATTCTGGGAAACAGAGTGAACTGAAGGCAGGATAGGTATTAAACATCGATCCTGCCTTCTTTTGTAACAATTTTTCACTCTGTTGCCGCCATACCTTCCCTTCCCCCACACAACCTCAATTCCCGCTCCCAGATCATTCCTGGCCCCTGGTAGGTGTTCCTGGGGTGGGGTGGTGGAGTGACTTTTAAGGCCAGCCACTCCTGGCCACACCCCAACTCCCTGCTGCCTCAGCTGTCCTTACCCCGGTGTAATGGGAAGGAAGGAAGGCTTCCTCACAGCCCTGCAGAGTCTTCTTCTGGCTGGCTGGCTGGTAGGTGTTCTGGGGTGGGGGTGGTGGAATGGCTTTTAAGGCTAGCCACTCCTGGCCACACCCCAACTCCCTGCTGCCTCAGCTGCCCTTACCCCGGGGTCTTTATTCTCCTCTCCTCTCCTTTAAGGGGACTTTATTCTCCTCTGCCAAACTACAAATCCCAGGATTCCATAGGAAGTTGCCAAGGCAAATAATTCTCAGAGAAAGAAAGAAAAGTGAAGGTGTTGAAGGGGCAGGAGACATATATGGAGATGCAGGTTCTAATTCTGAGCCATAAACCAACTGTAAAATCTTAGCACCCACCCTTGAAATACTAGTAAAAAATATGAGGGGATTTGTTCATTATTTTTCCCCACAAGAGACTCACCCAATGGATTATATCCCTTTTAATTTAAGAAATCAGATGATATTCCTACATATTCCACAGTGATTTATATTAAACAGCCATTTATGAGATGATGTGAGAGGTCCATAAAAATAGTAGCTTTTCACTTACTATTCTGTTAAAGTGGATTTTTTCATCCTGTTCAGGCTGCGCCATGTCCACATTTTCTCTACTTTCCAATTCCTGAAGATCATGGACAACTAAATCCCCAGGTGCCTGAATTCTAGAATATTGAAAAGCTGATTGAAAAGTCAATGCGGTGTAAGTGGTTTGAGCGTTGGACTCTGGCAGAGCCGAGATTTTAAAACCCTCAAAATGCCAATATTAGAAGAACTGTGGAAATCAACATTGCATCAGCGGACTATAGTATACTATATTAGAATAATATCTCTGGCTTTTCTTCGCAAACGAAGATTCAGGAAGGACTCATCCCGCGCTTTATGCAAGCGCGCTGATGACTAAAAAGGCCAATCCGAGATAAACAAGTCCGGTTGCAGAAAGCACAGCAGAAGGTCTCCTTGGGTGACGTTTCTGGGTTGTGATTCTTTCTGCGTTGTCATTTCTCTTCAAGACTTGTTTGGCGTGAGTTCTCAAAAAAGGCTGCAGCATTGTGGATAGTGCATCTCCATGCCTCCTGATGTGAGGCCAGGGCAGACCACTGTTGGTGATCAATTTGGCCGAGCCTGAGATGTTGCTTCAGGGAGTCTTTGTATCGCTTTTTTGGGGCACCCCTCTTACGCTGACCCGTGGCGAGTTCACCGTAGAGTAGTATATTTGGGAGGCGATGGTCCTCCATCCTAGAAATGTGCCCTGCCCAGCACAGCTGCGTTCTGAATATCATGGCCTCAATACTGGTGATCCCTGCTTGCTCAAGGACAGCAACATTCGTCACGGAGTCAGTCCAGTGTATATTTAGGATTGTGCGTAGACAGCGCTGATGAAAGTGCTCAAGGAGTCGTAGGTGGTGGTGATAGGTGACCCATGTTTCAGATCCATAAAGGAGGATAGACAGTACAATGGCTCTATACACATTGATTTTTGTGCTTTGCCTCAGGTGTTTATTGCTCCAGACTCTTTTGTGAAGTCTTCCAAATGCCCTATATGCCTTTGCTAATCTGTGATTGATCTCTTTGTCAATCTTGGCATCTGAGGAGATGATGCTTCCCAGGTAGGTTAACTGCTGAATAGACTTAAGCACAGATTTACCAATGGGAATGTGGGGATGATGGTGTTCTTCCTGTGGTGCAGGCTGGTAAAGAACTTCTGTTTTCTTCAGGTTGACTTCTAGCCCAAACAGCTCTGCAGCTGTTGCAAAGCAGGATGTTAGGCGCTGCAGAGCTGCTTCTGTGAGGGCCACAAGGGCAGCATCGTCGGCGAAGAGCAGCTCATGGACTAGATAGTTTAGAGTCTTAGTGTGAGCCCTCAGACGGCTTAAGTTAAACCAGCTACCATCAGTACGGTAACGTATATAGATGCCGTCGTCTTCTTCAAGCTCTGCCATAGCCCTTTGGAGCATCATGCTAAAGAAGATTGTAAATAAAGTTGGTGCAAGAACACAACCTTGCTTCACTCCATTAGTTATTAGAAAGGGCTCTGAAAGAGCATCGCCATATCTGACTTGACCACGCTGGCCCTCATGTAGCAAGATAATCATTTTAAGGAATTTGGGGGGACATCCTAGTCTTTACAGGATCTGCCACAGACCTTTTCTACTTACAGTGTCGAAGGCTTTGGTGAGGTCGACAAATGTTACATAGAGACCCTTGTTCTGCTCCCTACATTTTTCTTGCAGTTGTCTAAGGGCAAATACCATGTCTGTAGTACTCCTATTAGCTCTGAAGCCACATTGGCTTTCAGGAAGAAGTTCTTCTGCAATATCAGGAACTAATCTGTTCAGGAGTATCCTTGCAAAGATTTTTCCGGCAACAGAGAGCAGTGTTATGCCTCGATAGTTTGAGCAGTCGGATTTTGCTCCTTTTTTCTTGTACAGGGTGATGATGACTGCATCTCGGAGGTCTGATGGCAGTTCCCCTTTTTCCCAGCAATTCACAAGGAATTTGTGGAATTTTTCGTGGAGTGCATGACCTCCGTGTTTCCAAACTTCAGGTGGGATTCCATCAATCCCAGCTGCCTTGCCGTTTTTCATCTGCTGTATGGCCTTAAGGGTCTCTTCCAAAGTGGGAGCTATGTCCAATTCATTTTTCATCAGTTTTTGTATCATATGTTGGATAGCTGAGCCTTGGACTACTCAGTTGGCACTAAAGAGACTTTGAAAATGTTCAGCCCATCGATTCAGGATGGAGGCTTTATCAGTAATTAATGTTCGACCATCTGTACTGTATAAGGAGCTTTGGACGTGATAAGTAGGTCCAAACACTGCTTAAAGTGCTTCATAGAATCCTCTATGATCACCCAGATCTGCACAGCGTTGTGTCTTTTCTGCTATATTGATCAACCACTTGTTCTGCATGTCTCGGAGTTTTTGTTGAAGTTTACTACATGTGAGGCGGAAAGCTGCTTTTCTTACATGGCAGGCTGGCTGGGCAAGATATGCCTGGTGAGCAGTTCTCTTATTTGCCAATAGCTCCTGGATCTCTTGGTTGTTTTCATCAAACCAGTCTTGATTTTTCTTGTGGGAGAACCCGAGGGATTCTTCTGCAGACTGGAGGATACTGTTTTTGATATGTTGCCAAAGCACTGTAGGAGAAGGATCTGTAGGATGGTCTTCAAGTTTCGTTTGTAGATTTGCCTGGAAGTTGTCTCTCATGGTAGCTTGTTGAAGATTGTTGACTTGGAGTCTCTTCTTTAAGATGCCACCCCTCTTAGGTTTGAATTTAAGATGAAGATTTAGTTTACATCTGATGAGGCGATGATCTGTTTGGCATTCTGCACTGGGCATCACTCGGGTATGCCGGACATCACGAATGTCTCTCTGACGGACTAGAACATAGTCAATGAGGTGCCAATGTTTGGATCGGTGATGCATCCAGGTTCTCTTCAAGCTATCTTTCTGCTGAAAGATAGTGTTTGTAATAGTCAGCTGTTGTTCTGCACAGAACTCTAGGAAGAAGCGTCCGTTATCATTGCAGTTTCCAACACCATGCTTGCCTAAGACACCTTTCCAGGCTTCGGAGTTCTTTCCTACTCTGGCATTGAAGTCACCAAGGATAATAATTTTATCTTCTATGGGGACTTTTTGTATGAGTTGGTGTAGGTCTGTGTAGAATTTGTCTTTCTCTACAGGGTCTTTCTCTACAGGTTGCATAGTTGGGGCATATATACTAAAGAGAACAACATGTGGGAGGCGTAAGGAAATAATGCGATGAGAGTGTCCTGTTGGCAAGGTTTCGAGTTTGGAGGCAATGGAGTTTTTAATCATAAAGCCTACTCCTGAAAGATGTTTTTTGGTTTTGGGTTTGCCAGACCAGTAAAGTGTGTAGCCGGCGCCATGTTCTTTAAGTCTGCCTTCCTCATGGAAGCGAACTTCACTAAGAGCAGCAATGTTAATATTAAGCCGTGATAGCTCATGGGCTATTAGGGCAGAATGACGCTCAGACCGTCCACTATTTTCAGAGTCTTGCATGGTTCTGATGTCCAGCATGCAAGTGTCAGTTTATTTACACCTTTGGAGGCCGGTGTGTGCCTTTGTTTCTTTGTCTTGGTTTGACCGCATCAGAAGATGCCCGTTGGCAGCAGCTAGCCAACCAGGTAGTTGGGGATGAGCTTTTGTTAGGCCACCTTTTCTAGGCCCCTCTCCATATGGAGGAAGCAGTGCTCTCCTTAAAAAAGGCTGCTTGGTCGTTCAGGATGCTGCCGAACAAGACTGTCATCTCCCGGGTCAGCCTCGAGCGACCAATGTCCTGAACCGCCTGCATGCAGGGTTGGGTCTGCAGCTTCCAGTGCATCTTTACACCTGCCGTTTCGTCCCTCGCCTATCGCTACAGGGCTTTTTTGGAAATGGATTTGTCCTTCGAGCCTGTGCAATGGATTTTTCTGGTGGAGCGCAGAAAAAAAAATCCAGAATAATATACACGCTAAGCTAATACAGTTTTCCCTTCATATCGCTGAGGTAATCAAATAAATCTCTACCAAACTGGATCAGTTGGAGGCTCTGGTATAAAAGCGGAAGAGATTATCCTTTGGGTGAAAATGGAGGAAGATGGGCTGGGCCACAGAGGGAATGCACTGCCATTTGTACATTCACAGTTGAAAGAAGCAAAGAGGGATCTACAATCCCTTTTTAAATTTGTATTTCAAAGCTGGGTCCAGTGGTGTTTGGTCCCACACCTTCCCTCTTATTTGCTTCTGGTAGCCATTTATTATGCTTTGAGTGGGGTCACCTTTGAGTTAGGTAGGAAAATCAGATGGCAAACAGAGGAACCTTCATAGCAAGAAAGCAAAATCCCTGACAAAACTAGAACATCTCTTCCTTCCACGAGGATCTGGACTAAAAAGGGTGGCATCCTTCTTTTCTTACTAGAGCATAGAATCTTAATATAGGCTGAAGAAGGTATGGAAACATGGTTTAGAAACAGAGCTGCAAGGAACAACCTGACATAAACAGTGGTCTTCATGACCACTAAAATTGATTTTGGCCTCCAGAATTTTAAAGGTGATACACCAAAGGCATTTATGCCCTGCACAGCTCTCAATAAAGAAGGAATGCCCTGAATATGGCCTAACTCTTACTGTGTGCTCTGGGCACTGTTGAGTATTACGCACCCTGTGGATCATCCCCAGAGGGGCATAAAAAGGGAAAAGAAATGGGGCTCCACACCCCACAGTCACCCTCCTGCCCAGGACCCCATGGCCTCTGTGGGATGAGACTCTGCCCCATCCAGGCCAAAGCTTTCTGTGCACCACATTTGGCAGTGCTAGTTTCCAGCTGGATGAGACAAAGGACAATTCTTGGGAAAAGGAATTGATCCAGGAAATGCTGGTTAACCTTGATGATTATAGTCTCTCTCTGGTCGAAGAAGGCCCATAACCTCAGACCAATGTCCAGAGGACAGGACAGCCCAAGACATCAGGCAGACTGAGGCCGTTTGCACTCCCTGCCAGCTCCATGCTATGCTATGGACTGGCAGCTGAATCGTACTTGAAAAGTGGTGGCAGGACGCTTCCCATCTCCACCTAAGTAGAGAGCAGTATAGACGGACCCGGTATAACACATGTTTGTATTACGTGGTTTGTATGCAACTAAAAAAAAAGATATGTTCTCTTTAGGCACTTTTTAGTGCTTCCAGCGTGATTCTATGGTCAGCCTCTATCAGAAGCATACCATAGGATGGCATTGGAAGACCTAGAAAAAGTCTAGAGAGAACATTACATCATTTGTTTGGGGTAAAAAAATAGTGTTCAAGATTATAAGTGAATTTCATATTATGCAAAGGATCCAGGAAGAAATCCTATGGGTCTGCCTGTAGTTTAGTTTAGAGTGCTTGACAGGCACACAAAGCCCACTAAGAAGAGGGAGAGGGTAGGGGTCAGGAGGGGCAGTGAGGTGGGAGCTGCCCCATCCATTCTGCCCAATAGTAGGGCCAGTAGGGTTGCCAGCTCAGGATCATCCCAGGCCCTGAGGTTTCCAGGCCAAAACCTGAGATCTAGGGATAGCTCCTAGTCATGGTATTAAGCGTTATGCATGAAGTACCAACCAGTAACTCACAGCTTGTCGTTCAAATACACACACACATATACACAGCCAACATATTTTCCTATTTGGAAATTACAACAAAAATCCTACTCAAGGGGCTGTTCCCAGATCAAGGTGAAACAAGGGGATTTTTCCTTCTCACTTCCTTAGGGAAATGGGAAAAGGCACATTTAAGCTAGCCTACTTGCTTCCATCTAAAAGGCAGATGCAGAGCAGAGTGGAGGGTGAGCCCTTGCACCACCACAACAGGGAAGAAAAGAAGAAGCCAACTAAGTAAATACATAGATCCCCATGGAGAGTCTTTGCAAGTTCCAGCAACCAATCAGGTACAATGTGAAGTTGAAGGCTTTCACGGTCAGAATCCATAGATTTTCCTTAGCTTTTTTCCAGACTGTGAGGCTGTGTTCTAGAAGAGTTTACTTCTGATGTTTCGCCTGCCTCTGTGGCTGGCATCTTCAGAGAATGGTTGGGTAGGAGTGTGTGTGGAGTTTATATACTGTGAACCCCTGTTGGGGAGTATATGTAAATTTGTGTATGTTAAGGTGGAGCCCCTCCTTCTCTGTGCAATCCAACTTCACAGAGAAGGAAAGGGAGCTCCCAGCCTTTTTGTACAATCCGAAAACACACTCTCCCAGAGCTCCTGTAGCCTAGAAGTCCCCGGAGACCAATCCTTCGGTAGTCTGCCACCACCCGCTGTTAGAAAGTTCTTGAACCCAGTTCAGTGGGAAACTGGGACAGTTCTCTGGCTAACCAATGAACAATTCACTCTGTTGGGGATTCCCAGCCCCCCTTCTCTGTGCCCCCAGAGAAGAGACAAGATAGCTGACCGAAAAGGCGCGTGAGGCAAATTGGTAGAGAAAAAGAGAATAAACCTGATTCTCTGAAGATGCCAGCCACAGATGCAGGTGAAACGTCAGAAGGAAACTCATCCAGAACACGGCCTCACAGCCTGGAAAAAACCAAAGAATATCTATGGATGCCGGTTGTGACAGCCTTCGGCTTCACATTGTACCTGATTGATTTTCCTTGGTTTTTTTCTGGCCTGTGAGGCCGTGTTCTGGAAGGGTTTACTTCTGACGTTTCGCCTGCCTCTGTGACTGGCATCTTCAGAGAATCAGGTACACTTTGCTAAACTGGAGCTTGCCACCCAGCCCTTTCCTTTTGTCTAGAGGTGAGCCCATCAAAACTGGAGAATTTATACCTTTTTCTCCCACCTGGAGATGACCCACAAAAACTGGAAACTCAGGGCCTTTGTACCTCTGCCATGGCTGGCCCTTAGGGTTATAGGTTCTCAGGGCCCAGCCCGAGTTTCCAGTTTTTGTTACTGTTGGACACAGTATTCCAGCTGAGGTCTGACTAAAGCAGAATAGAGTGACGCTATGACATCCCTTGATCTAGACGCTATAATCCTATTGATGCAGCCTAGAATTGCATTGACTTTTTTAGCTGCTGCAACACACTGCTGCCTCATGTTCAGCTTGTAGTCCACTAAGGAGATTTTCACACGGGGCCAAAATGTCCCGTTACTGCCCCGCTACCTCCTCTCTCGTTCCTGCCACGGAATAACATAAATCTTTCGCACACTCACCTTAATTCCGCAGCAGGAACGGGCTCCCCCTCCCCTTGCTGGCCGGCCGTAAATGCAGCCGTCGTAAGGCTGCTTTTACGACCGGCCATCTGAAACGTTATCACGTTATCACGTGATAACGCCGGACAGTAAATTTAAAAAATAAAACTCCCCCAAACATAAAATCAGTTCACCAAGCACAAAAGCACTCTTTAAATCACATAATCAAAACAGGGAGGGTAAAATAAAGGGTGCCACTTACCTCGATGTCCAGATCGTACCAGGAAGTGCTCGGAACGGACCTCCCCTCCATGGCTGTCATTTCGGAACAGGAACGGGGCTCCTGTTCACACACCTGTGATTCCGTGATAGTGACGGAACGGGAGGTCTATTCACGATGAAAAATCGTGATTACATTGTTCTGGAACAGTCACGGGAGTAGGACAGATGAAGGACAGAACGGGGTCAACGTCGTCCGAAAGGGAAAACCTTTCCCGACCCTGTTCTGTTCCTGCCACGGGATATATAGCCCGTGTGAAAATCTCCTAAGACTCCTAGATCCTTTTCGCATGCACTGTCATCAAGCCTGGTGTCACCCATTGTGTATCTCTGAAGTTCATTTTTCTGCCCAAGTGTAGTATCCTACATTTTAGGAGTTTAATTTAAATTCCGGTCCTGTCCTCTGGGGTATTAGCTACCCCTCCTGATTTGGTGTCATCTGCAAACTTCTCTCAACCAAGATCATAGAAATACCTTCAAGACAGTGAGGAGAAATGTGTGTCCATCCAGTGTTTGTTTGATTGCAACTCCCATTGTCCGCCACCATGGCTACTACGGATAGACCTGGTGGGGGGAGTGAGGGGGGAAGGTGTCTACCCCCCCCCCCATGTGGCTGGACTGTAGTTCCCAATGGGCCTTTTTTTGTGGCTGACTTTCTAAAAAGGGAAGGGGCTAATGGTGGGACCCCCCTCTACTCTCTGTTCTGATCATTTGGAGGCCTGTGGGGGAGGGTGGCGTGGGGGAGGGAGGGGACCCTCCATCCCCCCATGATCGCGCACGTGCACGCACAAACACACACACACATGGTCCCTGCCTCCCCCCACAGCCCAAAGAGACGCCTGGACACCGGTGTTGCATTCAAAGGCGGCTGGCTTTATTTTTCGTGCTTGGAGTGCTGGAGGGGAGGATGGGGCAGCAGGCCCTCCCCACCACAGGGGGACCCTTAGAGCCCGAGACCGCTCAGGCCGAAGTCGCCGAGGCCCTCGAAGCCCCCAGGTCCTTCAAGCCATTGGGGGGGCCTAGGTGCTGAGGCCCCCAAAGCCGCCGATGTCACCCCCGAAGCCCCCATAGCTGCCGCCATAGCCCCAGAAGCCCCCTTAGCCCCCGATGCAGCCATCGTCGCCAGCTAAGCCCCCAAAGCCACCAGAGCCCCCGAGGCCGCTGCCGGGCACTGCCCCGATGGCAGGGAGCCTGCGGAGGAAGCGGAGGAGGTCGACGAGCTGGCAGCGGTTGAGGCGGTTGCAGATCACGTTGGCTTCTGTCTCTTGTAGTTTCTGGAGCACCTGCGGAGAGAGGGGGGCCTCAGGGGGGAGGAGGAGGAAGGGGTCCCAACGTTGCGAGGGGAAGAGCAGCCCCCCATCCTAGCACCCGGCCAGGGAGGGAGCCCTGCCTACAAGTGTGCCGGGGGATCAGGGCCAGGGCAGCCTGGCGGGGGAGGGAGGGAGGGAGGGAGGGAGGGAGGGAGGGGGACTCACCTTCTCGCGGATCTCCAAGAGTTGGCTGTCTGCCTGCTGGAGGCCTCCTCCCGAGGAGAGGGTCTTGGCCAGGTGCCCCAGAGTTTGAGCTGCCCGCAGCAGAGTTGGGGCCACTTCTGCCTGCTCCCGGGACTGGCCCCCCGAGAAGCCCCTCGATCCCTGGGAAAGCCTGCCAGGAGGAGGGAGGGGGAAAGAAAAACAGCCATCAGGGATGAAGGGAGAGAGGGAGGGAAGGGGCCCCAATCCCCCCAGACCCAGCCCCGATCCGGCAGGGAGGCTGCCTTACCCGGCCAGTCCGAGTTTGCTTTGCGTCCCGAAAGCCATCCTGGCTGCCAAGAGTCCGTGATGCCTTGGGAGCCAGACGGGAAAAAGCCCTGACTTATATCGGGGTGGCCAGACGGGGCCCCCGCCCCTCCCTCGGTGCCCAACGCCCAGCATCATCATCCTCCCCGACGCCTCCAGGCGCCAAACAGGGACGGGGAGCTCAGGAGCCTCGGGGAGCCTCAGGCGAAGGGCTGGCAGAAGGCATCATCCCCTGGCAGCCTGGGAGTGTCCCAATCCTTCCTTTGAACCCAGACCTGTTGATGCACCCAGGCACCACATCCCGGGAATTTGGAGAGCTAATTGTGCCTTTTAAGGACGGGGGAGGGGGGAGGTTAATGAGTAAAAGCAAAGTTCCCTTCTCAGCAGATTCTCCAGCCTCCCTTCCCAGGGGCTCCCCTTCTCTCACCTCAAGCAGGATGCTGGATCTCTTCCTCCCTGCCTGAACCCCACATGGAGAGGGAGAGCCCTGAAGGATTCCTCCTAGAAGCAGAGGGAGAGGAGGTCCCCTTGCACTCTCCAGAACCCACCTTTCTCTAAGTTACTTGGAGGGGCACTGGAGGGCAGGTCCTTCAGACTTCCTCCTAGACTGAACTGGGAAGGGTAGCTAAGTCCTTGGAAGAGAGGATGAGGATTCAAGGTGACCTCAAGAGATTGGCCGACTAGAGCCAAACTAAGACCACAGGTTTCAGCTGGGAGAAGTGTTGCATTCTGCACTGAGGGAGGAATGCTCAGTTGTACAGAGCTCAGGTGAGAGAGCCAGCTGTGGTGCAGTGACTTGAGCATTGGAGACTAGGGTCCAAATCCCCACTCAGACATGGAAACCCACTGGGTGACCTTGGGCAAGTCATTGTCACTCTCTGCCTGAGAGGAGGGGAAAGGCAAAGCCCCTCAGAACAAAGCTTGCCAAGAAACCCCATTTTATGGCCTTAGGACCGCCCTAAGTGGCAAGTGACTGGAAGGCACACAGCAACCACAAGAAGGGGGTACGCTTGTTCTCTGCTGCCTCAGATGGCAGAACTAGGACTGATGGTTTTTAGTTGCAGGAGGGTAGGGTTCATTTGAACATTAGAAGGAACCTCTTGACAGTAAGAATGTTTTGGCAATGGAGCCGATAGCCAAGAGAGGTGGTGGGGTCTTCTTCTCTGGATGTCCTCAAAAAGAGGCTGGGCCTTTTCTAACTCTATGCTTTTATGATTCTATGGAGTTCTGGGCACCACAGTTCGAGAAGCATGTCAACTCTCTGGAAGTTTCTTTAGAACATGAGTGCCAAAGCCCATGAGGAGCAACTGAAAGAGCTGAGTATATTTAGCCAGGAGAAGAAGGAGAGGTGATAGGATCATCATTTTCAACCATCTGAAGGGCTGCCATCATGACGATGACGTGGACAAGCTCCTTGGTAGTGTGAGGAAGACAACCTGCCCCCTCGACCCTTGCCCGTCTTGGCTGGCCGTCCAGGGAGGGGATGCATTGCGGAAGTTCCTGGTGAGCATCATCAATGCATCCTTCAGGGAAGGATATATCCCATCATGTTTAAAGGAGGCGGCTGTTAAGCCTATTTTGAAAAAACCTTCCCTGGACCCCCTGGCTATGAATAATTATAGGCCAGTCTCTTTATTACCATTTTTGAGCAAGGTGATTGAGAGGGCAGTTGCTCTTCAACTCCAAGCTGTCTTGGATGAAACCGATTACCTAGACCCATTTCAAACTGGCTTCAGGACAGGCTTTGGGGTTGAGACTGCCATGGTTGCTTTGACCGACGATCTGCGTCTGAGCATTGACAGGGGTAACGTGATCCTGTTGGTGCTCCTAGACCTCTCAGCGGCTTTTGATACGATAGATCACAGCATTCTTCTGGATCGCCTGGGGGAGTTAGGCATCGGAGGCACTGCTTTGCAGTGGTTCCGGTCCTTCCTCTCAGGCAGGACCCAGAGAGTGCTGCTCGGGGACAGTAGCTCCAGTAAAAGGGAGCTCACCTGTGGAGTACCACAGGGTGCTATTCTGTCCCCGATGTTATTTAACATCTATATGAAGCCGCTGGGTAAGATTATTCGGAGTTATGGAGCTGGGTGTTATCAGTACGCTGATGACACTCAGATCTATTTCTCCGTATCTCGTTCGTCGGCCTTGAATTCTGACGGCATCTCTTCTCTCAATGAATGTCTTCGGGCAGTAATGGGCTGGATGAGGAAAAACAGATTGAGACTGAATCCTGACAAGACGGAGGTGCTCACGGTAGCGGCCCCGAAACCAAGAATCGAGTTGCAATCTCCAGTCCTGGATGGGGTCACACTCTCCTCCAGTGACTGTGTTCGCTCCTTGACTCGTCGCTCCTGATGACAAATCAGGTAAATGCGACAGTCAGGAGCGCTTGTTATCAGCTTCGGCTGATACGCCAGCTGCGCCCTTTTTTGGAAGTAAGGGATCTTGAGACCATTGTGCACGCGCTGGTAACCTCACGTCTGGATTTCTGTAATGCTCTCTACATGGGGCTACCCTTGTGCCTAGTTCGGAAATTACAGCTGGTACAAAATATGGCAGCAAGGTTAGTTTCTGGAACATCTAGGAGGGACCACATTACTCCGGTTCTGAGGTCCCTCCACTGGCTGCCTATCAGCTTCCGGGCCCAGTACAAGGTGTTGGTTATCACCTTTAAAGCCCTAAATGGCTTGGGCCCAAGCTATCTCAGGGACCGCCTTCTCCCTTATAATCCTCCCCGCGCTCTCCGGTCCTCTGGGAGGAATTTGTTGCAGTCACAAAGACCTAGGCTGGCGACTACCTCCCAGAGGGCTTTCTCGGCTGTCGCCCCCAAATTGTGGAACGGCCTGCCCGACGAGATCCGCCTATTGACATCATTAGACAGCTTTAAAAAGGCTGTCAAGACGGTTCTCTTCGGGCAGGCTTTTCCGGAATAGCTAACCCCGACCTCAGGAACCCCCTCTGGAGGTTCCTTTTGGATCTCCTAACAGATGCTGCCTGCTTAAAAGGATATTTAGCATATGGTAATACATATTGATTTTAACTTGTATTGATTTTAACTTGCATTAATTTAATAATGTTTTAAGGGGAGGGAGGGATTTTGGGTTGTTTTATACTGTCTACCATTTTATCATTGTAAGCCGCCCCGATTGCTTGCAGAGGGGCGGGATATAAATAAATTTTATTATTATTATTATTATTATCATGTGGCAGATGGGGAGAGGGGGATTTTTTCTGCTGCTCCATCAATGTCCCAGGAGATCCCATCCAATTCTGATTCTATGATTCTACAACTTTATAAAGGATCTATTTGAGGTTCATGGACCCTACTGAATGGCCCCTCCCAAACATTCACCATGCCTAAAATGGCATGGAAGTCAACTCCATTTCTAAATCTGAGAACTTTTTTTTTTTCAAAGTAGTTTCACCCCAACCTGGCTCAAAGATTTTTAAAAAGTCAGTTATGATTTTTAAAAAATCAGTCTCCCCCTGATTTTCTGCCAATTTTTGAAAGAGGAGGTGTTCTGGAGGGTCAGGAGATTTGAAACAGCCATCTTGGGGCTGCATTTTCGCAATAATTTGGGGGCATTTTAAACAATTTGGGGGCAGGATCCAGATACTTTTGAAAGGGGGGCTTATGGGTGATCCACAGCCTGGGAGTATTTGGGATCATACAATTCTAGTCATGTGTGACTGGCAAATTTTGCTGGTATAGATAGACCTACCTGGATGGGAAACTATCAATGAATCCCTGGTGCTGTAGGCTCTATTTCAGAAGAAGGAACTGGCAAACCCACCTCTGAGTATTTCTTGCCAAAGAAAACCCTATGAAACTCATGGGGTCACCCTAAGTTGACAGGCAACTTGAAGGTACACACACACTCATCCACACAAGATTTGACCTTGGTCCCTTTTCCCTAAATACTGCAGGCTGGAACTTCCAAAGCATGGGGAAAGATGCCTTTTTGGACTGTCAGTCCCAGTACTTCCCAGCCATCATAGCTGTCTGGGGGATTCTGGGAGTGATAGTCCAAAAAGAAGAACCTTGTCCAAGCCCAGAAGGACTGCCTAGGTATCCCAGATGCTGTAGGGAAACCACCAATGAATCTCAGGTTCTTGCAGGCTCTATTTCAGAGGAAGGAACTGGCAATGCCACCTCTGAGTATTCCTTGCCAAAGAAAACCCTATGAAATTAATGGGGTCGTCAAAAGTCAACAGGTAACTTGAAGGCACATACGCACACAATTCCAGGCTCCTGAAGCCACAGACAACAAGCCTGGCATGATCCCAGGTCTCTTTGTGTGGAGCCTTCAGGAGAATTCCCTGGGTGGGCTTTACTCACAAGGGAGACCAAGAGTATTGGCATGGCTTGTCTTGTTCCCTCTCCCTTGAGTTCATGTTGAGCCTCCCAGCTGACTGTCCCAGAAGCCTTTGCTCAGCCCTGTTTCTGGCACCATCCTGAACACGAGGAGCCTGGACCAAGGCCATCCAGTGACTACCAGGTGGAGGAGGCTGGGAAGTGGACAGGCCCTAAAGGCGAAACTGTTCCTTTCCACTCACATTTGCTGATGAGGTGCAGCAGGCATTTGTTACAGTAGAGAACTTAATATGCCACGTAATTACTAGGGAGTATTAATTAAAGGAGGGAGGAAGAGGAACTCCTCGAACCTTGAAGAAAAAAGGCAGCAGGTGCAAGGCCCATCACCACTGCCTCTGGGTGCCTCCTAAGAGGCTTCAGCAAATACCTGGTGCAGCTTCAGACTTTCTTACTTCAGGCTCAGGGAGTACCGTATATTCCGGCGTATAAGACGACCCGGCGTATAAGACGACCCCCCCCAATTTTTAAGGTAAAATGCAGAGTTTGTGATATATTCGCCTTATAAGACGACCCCCCTCTTCCAACGCATAGCCCCCGCATGCCCCTCCTGCGCTCCCTTCCAGGAGGGAGCGCAGGAGGAGGATGCGGAGGCTGTGCGCCCAAAAGGGGCACGTTCGCCCCTTCTCCCCACCTTCCAGGAAGGTGAGGAGAAGGGGCGAATCGCGGGTTTGGCCACATAGCCTCCGGATCCCCCTTCTGCGCTCCCTTCCAGGAGGGAGCGCAGGAGGGGGATCCGCAGGCTGTGCGGCCAAACGGGGCATGTTCGCCCCTTCTCCCCACCTTCCAGGAAGGTGGGGAGAAGGGGCGAATCGCGGTTTGGCCGCGCAGCCTCCGCATGCCCCTCCTGCGCTCCCTTCCAGGAGAGAGCGCAGGAGGGGGATCCGGAGGCTGTGCAGCCAAATGGGGCACGTTCGCCCCTTCTCCCCACCTTCCTGGAAGGTGGGGAGAAGGGGCGAATCGTGGTTTGGCCACGCAGCCTCCGCATGCCCCTCCTGCGCTCCCTTCCAGGAGAGAGCGCAGGAGGGGGATCCGGAGGCTGTGCAGCCAAACAGAGCACGTTCGCCCCTTCTCCCCACCTTCCAGGAAGGTGGGGAGAAGGGGCGAATCGCGGTTTGGCCGCGCAGCCTCCGCATGCCCCTCCTGCGCTCCCTTCCAGGATGGAGCGCAGGAGGGGGATCCGCAGGCTGTGCGGCCAAACGGGCCTTTGGGGAAGGGGGGAGGCTGGGCGGATGGTGGCTGGGTGGCTGGGGGGAGGGGGCTTCGCAGCCACCCCCCCTCTCCAAAGCGAGCCTTTGGGGAAGGGGGTGGCTGGGCAGAGGGTGGGCGGGTGCCAGGGAGTAGGGGGCTTCCCAGCCCCCCTCCCTTTCGGGAGGGGGCTGGATGCACGGGGGGTGGGGGGAAGGGAGGAGGGGGCTTCTCCGCCACCCCCCTCCTGAAAGCCGCGATTCCGCGTCTTTCAGGGAGGGGGGTGGATGCATGGGGAGTGGGCAGGGGGAAGGGAGGAGGGGGGGTGCACGGGGAGTGGGCGGGGGAAAGGGAGGAGGGGGATTCTCCGCCACCCTCCTCCTGAAAGCCGCGATTCCGCAGCTTTCAGGGAGGGGGGTGGATGCATGGGGAGTGGGCAGGGGGAAGGGAGGAGGGGGGGTGGATGCACGGGGAGTGGGCGGGGGGAAGGGAGGAGGGGGCTTCTCCACCACCCCCCTCCCTTAAAGCCGCGGTTCTGTGGCTTTCAGGGAGGGGGGTGGATGCACGGGGAGTGGGCGGGGGGAAGGGAGGAGGGGGCTTCCTAGCCACCCCCCCAAAGCCGCGGTTCCGTGACTTTCGGGAGGCGGGGTGGAAGCGCGGGGGTGGGCAGGTGGCAGGGAGGAGCACTTTGCTTCACCCCCTGCCCGATCTCCTGCCTCTTCGCTCCGTTTGCGAAGAGGCAGGAGATAGGCAGGCAGGTGAAGCAAAGTGTATCCGGCGTATAAGACGACTGTCGATTTTGGAGGGCACTTTTGAGTGCTCAAAAGTCGTCTTATACGCCGGAATATACGGTATCTCTTGCTGCCTTCCATTAGCCAAAATCACGGCTGGCCCGCTTGCCTTCCTGGGGGATTGGTCTGGGCAGCAGGACTGACACAGAGCTCCATCACCTGGGTGCGGGGAAGAGCCTGTATCCCCTGAAGGCCAAACCCTTCCCTTGAACCTGCACCGGCTGATCTCACAGGCCTACTAATGATGGTGAAGGTTGAGGAAGAGGAAGGAGGGCTCTCTCTCAGCAGAAGCTCCAAAGTCAATTAATTGCAGCTTCTCCTTCCTCTCTCATCTCCTCCCCAGAGCAGGAATGGCCAGGCCTGCTGATATCAGATGGCTTGGCAGGACAACCTGGCTTGACTGTAGTACATACAACAAAGCTGAAGGGGTCTTCAAGGAACATATCCCCCACCGATATGGGGGGATTTGCTCCAGCTCCTCCATTTCTCCCCTGTGGTCCTGTTTTCTGCTTCCATTTTTAATCCCTTTATCCCCTCCTTCTTCCTATTGTGTTATATCCTCAAGCCAGTTACTCCTCTGACAGCCCACCCTCCCTTGAATTCTTTCCACCTTTTAGAACTATTCCTAGGATAGTTGATTTTTCAATCTCCAATGCCCAGGGGCGGACAGGCCAAAGCCCATTAAACCATTACATTTTAACACCTGGGGGGAAACGCCTCATTTAAGGAAAACTGGTGTGGGCCCTATGGGAATGCAGGAGTCAATACTGGCACACCAGCCCATATCTGCAGCTGCCTCTGCTGCTGTCTGCGTCACTCTGAAGCCAGAAAGAAGGCCTGCAGAATATGATCAAGGCTGGTCACGTGAAGGGCCTTGATCACGGGCTGCCTGGCTTCAGAGAGTGTGACGCAGATGGCAGTGGAGGTGGCTGCAAATACGGGTTGGCGTCGCCATGTGGACTTCCTCTGGTTTTGTCCAGGTAACAAGCGGGGGGCATACTGATCCAGGGCCAGAATATGCCAGCCGGAAACCGGCATATTTCAGCCAGTGAAACAAGCCCTGAATGAGCTAAAATGGATCAGTTGTCTACAGTACTTTGGTTAGAGAGAATTCATCGGCAACAGTTCTGATAGTTTGGAAACCTTTATTTCTCTTTGTGCAGATCCATGAGAATAATATGTTAACCACAGGCTTTGATTATTAGTAGGTTTAGCTAAATTAAAGAAGTATATGACATTATTTTAATGGCAGAAGTAAGATAAGATTTTATATACAGTATAATACAGCCTGTGTTAAGAAAGTCATAAGTCATTATAACCTTTTCTTTTTTTTGCTTGTTTATTTTTTTCTCCTCTTTTCTCTCTTTCTCTTTCTTTTCTCTTAATTTTTTTTCTATGTTTTCTATATTATTAGTTTGTATAATTGCTTTTCTTTTAATGTACTGGAAATGTGTGTGTGTGTGTGTGTGTGTGTGTGTGTTAAAAAAAGCAGGTGCAGCTGGTACACAAGTAGTGGCTGTGCAAATGCCCTCCTGGTGCCTTTAGCTCCAAGCTTTAGCTCCAAGACTCAGGGGTTCACCACACGAGGGTTTTTTCCGTTGAGATCACGCTTCAGTGTTGTGTAGAATTTTCGCGGCCCACACGACGCCGTGTGTATTCAGTGTTCCATCTGTATGTGTTTGAGTTCTGGTGCGCTACAACCTATTGACGATTTTTCCCCGTCAATAGCCCTTCGTCGCGCAATACTCCCGCCATACCATGGCATGTGCTGTGAAATTTTGTGCTTGTTCCGGGTTCTGTTCAGCACATGATTATGCGAGCGCGTGGCTATCCTTCGCTGTACTTTCTCCACCCCTGCATCCTCCAAACTCGACTTCCGGTGGCCATTTCTTCAACAACGCGGAGAAGATCTGGTATGTGATACTTACTTTTCTTAACAAACTTATTAACAAACTGTGTAGTTTAGCGCGATCGCGTCATGGTCTCTGTTCCCTTGCCTTCCTATACAGCTTTATGTGATTTCACGTGAAGCTATACTACTTTGCTGGACCGTCATTAGGTGTTACAGACCAGTGCTTGTTCATGTAGCCAGCGCCATTTTCTATTCGATTTGATGCTATCATTAATATGTACAGTTACTAATCTGCTTATATTATTAACATTACTATTTCCTTTTCTGCTTTATTTTACCTATTTTGTATTAGGTGTCACTCGTGAAATTTTTAAGTGATGTCCTGCTGCTCCCGCTGTGAGAAACTTAGCCATAAAGGTATATGCCTTGCCTCTTTTCTCTCTTGCATTATAACTTTCCTTTGTCTGTGCTTCAGCATGTATTTCCCTGTGTTCGTGGCGATCATCAAATGTCACGTTATTATGTTGCATCGCGCGATGACGTGAAACTTGTCGAACAGTAATTACGTGTGGTTTTATAAATCTGCTATCTCAACTCTCTCTGACACAGCATTTGGCTATGCTTGTATTAGTATATCTGCCATTTCTCATTACATTCAAAATGGCTGCGCAAAACTGTAAGGTGATACATCTGAGCTGTGAAGCTCTTTACAGCGCAAAAGATTAAAAACATGATATACCACAGAAATATATCTTTTAATCTAAAATGTTTACTATTTCCTGTGTAGGAGGGGTTAAGTACCCAGATAGCCAATGTGGAGGATGTTCAAAATGCAGGTTGGAGTTGAATTGTCCACAAAAGCAACATATGAGAAATCATAACAATTATGGATTGGGAAATTGTGCTCATACCTGCTGCTGCCTTGCAATGTACCCTGCCCTGTGTCCAGGTATGTATCAGCCTAGTAAACTTCTTATCAGACATTCCAGACACTATTTACTAGGTATACTTACCCCATTACAAAAACTTCACATGTAAACTGGTTCTCACACCAAATTTGGTGTGTAAGCACCCATTCCTTGACCAGCAGTCTTTTCTTTTCCAATGAGAGACCCCAACACTGCACCAGCCCATAAACACCCACTTCTCACAGTATAAAACCAGGAAGGAAACGGCTACGTTTACTACGGATGGTTGACCACACAATTGCATGTATGATATGTGGGGGGAATTCTATGCCTGATCCATTCGCAGAAGCCAATACCTTCTCAGTTTGCACAGGAAACAACCAGGATGAACTTTGTTACGTGCAATACTTTCAAGGTAGGTGGTACAGCTTGCTCCGGCCAGGGAATTTCTAAGGCAACAGGAAGGGTCGGCCCCAACACTGCATGCAAGGTACATGGCGGAATTCTTTTGTCCGCTCCATGGGCACAAGCCCAAAACTCCCCACTACTCATGGGATACAACCAGGATAAAAACGGCTAAGTGTACTAGTTTCAAGGTAGGTGCAAAAGCTTGCTCCAGGCTAGGCATACCTAAGGCAACAGAGAGGTTGACCCCAAAACTCTCTGCAAGATACTTGGGGGAATTTTTATGGCCGTTCCATTGTCACCAGCCCAGTTTGTACGGGATAAAGTCAGGGTGGAATTGTCCTCTATCAATGTTAGAGGAAAAGCTTGTCCCGGACTAGGCATTACTAAGGCGGAAGGGGGGGTTGAACCGCAAAACAATTCATGCAAGTTACATGGGGTGATTTTTATGCCCTGGCCATGAGCACCAGGCCATACATTCTCAGTTCGCAGGGTAAAAAAACCCAGAAGGAAATGGGTTCATGTTCTAGTTTCAAGGTAGGTGGAACATCTTGCTTCAGCCAGGGCATTTCTACGCCAACAGGGAGGGTTAACCCCAACACAGCATGCAAGATACATGTGGAAATTATTATGCCTGCTCCATGGGCACCACACCATAACTCCCAAGAACTCACGGGATACAACCAGGATGGAAATGGCTACGTATACTAGTTGCAAGGTTGATGGAAAAGCTTGCTCCGGGCTAAGCATTTCTAAGGAAACAGGGAGGGTTGATCACAACACTGCATGCAAGACACATGAAGGGGGGTTTAGGCCAGCTACATGTATACAATTCCATACCTTCTGATTTTGCGTGGAAAAAGAATATAATGGAAATGTAAATGTGGAATACTTTCAAGGATGCAGGAAATAGTTGTTCCATAACAGGAAAAGATCAATCTGGTGTATTCCCTTTCCTAAATTTTTCTTTTTTTGTTCCTTTCTAGGAATTGCTACCTGTCAAGTGTTTCAACAAACCAACTGTTTGCCAATATCGCACCACAGATTTAAAAGGCGAAAAGTGTTGATTGATAGTGGAACGCAAACAGAGAGCGAGGATATCTTTGCCAGCAAACAATCTACCACTGAGGCAATTAGGAGTATTAGAACAATATTAAACACACTACATGCAACAAACAAGGCAATTACAGCGTTAGCAACTGCTCTAGATCCAGTGATTGAAGATATTGTTGTTAATACACTGGAACAACCTAGAACCAAACAAGAAAAGAAAATATCCAATTCTTCTAGGCAGCAAGACTTCGACAGTGATGACACTATTATTTCAGAAATAAATCAACCCTGCATGACATCCACACCATGGAAATGTGATTAAATAATAATTAGAATGAAAGTAGTTTTAAACTTGACAGCAGTGACCCATTAATTCCTGGGAGAATACTATTACATTCATGTTTGGGCTTTTGGGGGTATTGGTAACATTAACCACAATCACAATAAATATATGGGATTATAAACAACTGGCATCCTTGGTTAGATGGATAACTGAAAGAAAGCATGTATTTAAAGGTGCATCAAATAAGTCTATTTAGCGTTTGTAGGTAAAACACCAGATGCAGATATAAAATTGATATGTAAAGGACAACTACTCATGGATATGTTATGGTCCACACTGCAGTAAGTTATTACTGCTAACAATAAATAAATCATTTTAAAGTATGAACACAAGGATATATGTTTTCTTTTGTGCCTTGTGCAAACATCCCCTTAAAGATGGATACAATACTTTTAACAGTTTGGTATACGAGCAGGAGCCAAGGCGAAGTTACAGATACAACATACGACTGCACACACTGTGTGTAATTCATTACACCAAATCATTAAAATACTTAGTGGCATTCAATAACTATATACAGGTATCATGATACCTCCACCATACACCACCCAGTTACAAAGAACCAGAGAGATTACTATTTTACCAGCTATTAATTATGATGGTGTGTATTGCCTGAATGTTCTTATGCTTATGAAACAATAAAATAATAAATGCACAACTTGTACTACGGGGGTATATTTCTGGCAAGAGCATTTATTTTAGGTCCTTTTTCCAATACACAAACAATAGCAATTAATAATTGGTGAAACGTTGCACTACATACTCTGTGTAGCAAAGTCGTGTTTCTTGAGTAGCAAAAACCCTCATGCTGTGAAGGGACGTGTACGTTTTGAAAGGCGGTTTCACAAAGAAAAAAAATCAAATGTGCGACTGCGGGGCTTTCATTCAAGCTTCAAGTAATAAGCAGCTCCTATCTCTTTCTGCTTTAAAAAAAATTAAAAGAAGCAATATCTCAGTATCAATTTGGCTAGGAAAAAGAATGTGTAACGTGAAAATGTCTTTGCGCCCAAAACACACGCATGATAGGAAAGAAATGACGTAGAAATTGCGCAACATCTCCTGTAACAGATACTTCTGCTCAACGACCACAGGTAAATCCCAGCGTTCCGGAAACTACACTCTCTAACCCGTGCCTAGTCGTAGCGGAAATTACACGTCAACCTGCATAGAGCACTTCCTTCATCGCGCGAAAACTAGATCCCCGCTTCCAAATACTGTTGAGTAACCTTATATTTTTCGCAGCGTTTTTCCGCGGGAGCGCAAAACAATAGGCTGCAATGGATGATGGTGGTAGGAGGAAAATACAGGGAAGGGGCGTTGCATGGAGAGATGCTGAGGTGAGAGATTTGTTGTCTATATGGGGGGGAAAGAAAATTCAAGAGCAGCTGCACTCCAGCCACCGTAATATTGATGTTTTTGAAAAGGTGGCAAAGGAAATGTCCATGCTAGGGCACTCTAGGACTGCCCTTGAGTGCAGGAGTAAGAGTAAAGTTCTAAGACTTGAATATAAGAAAGTTCTTGCACACAACAGAATGAGTGGTGCTGCGCCAGTCACATGCCCTTACTACAGGGAACTTAACAATATTTTGCAAGGGGATGCAAGCGTTTCTCCTAGACGTGTCTGCAGAAACCTAAAATTTAGCATGAAAAATAGCGCTTCAGGATCTGGACCTGTTAGTAGAACTGATGGCTTGTCATCCACCTCAACAAATGATGGGCCTCCAGAGTTAAGCACTGTGGACATCACGCAAATCCAGGACGATGGAGCTCAAGGTATGCCTCGATTACTTGACTTGGATGTTGGCAAGAGTGCATCGAATATGCATCTAATAGAAATATTTTTACCTAGGTGCAAGCCAGCAATCCATTTGTTCTCCTGGAAGACATTCTGAAGGGGATATACTTTGTACTTTTACGTCAGAGTGTAGCCAGGAACTATTCAATGAGAATTCCACAACTTCAGCTCAGGATTCTGAAGGCAGGTGTAACGAAGAAGGGGGGGGAAGCCGTTGTAGGCATGCTTCAATGAAATAATATTGAAAAGGAAGATGAAGAACCTCATTATTTTCTGCTTTCCAGAAACAATACCATTGTGTGATAATTCCACTGGCGGGGCAAGTTCATCATCAACCATCAATCCAACAAATGATGGTAAAGGACATTGGATAGTTAGTTTTTTAAAGGAATGGTTCTTATAGAAAATTTTTTATTAGGTTTGGGACAGCAGTTTCCAGGCAATAGATTGGTCTAGAAAAAAGTAAAATTTGCAAATTGTCTTAATAATGACAGCAAATGGATGGGTCATGGATGTAGTTTAAAACCGTTCAAACTATGGTCTCCTATATATGAGAGTACTTATTATCCAATGCAATGTAAAGTCAACCCTTTCTGTCAAAGGCATAGGCTAATTCATCAACTTAACTTTGTTTTCATTCACGTAATATACCAGAAACAGTGGTTTTCAATTCAGTAAGAGTTTTTTTAGAAAGGATATCTTTCATTATGGGTTAGTTATCCATTGCGTACATATTAATCTGTACAAGTATTAACTCATTAAGTGTAAGTAAGAATTTTTTTTTCAAATCAAGAATGTACGTTTATTTCGTATGATTAAAAGTTCACATTAATTCAAATCAAGAAATCAATATATGAGTAGTTTACTGATTACAACCTTATTATTACAGCGAATCATGTAACGTGTGATTTTTATTACGATGCTTCAAAATAACTCTGTTCTTTGTACTAACACTTACAGTTGTAGAAGCAAATGCAAGTACTCCCCTGGCTTCATTGTCCCCTTCCTCAAGGCTTCAGATGATCCGCAGAAGGGAAACAAGAGGCCGGAAAGGGGAAAACATTGCATTAGCCATAATGGAGAATTCACGAGAAGAAGCACAGCAGACCAGAGCAGAACTTCTACAACGTCTTGATGAAGATGCAGCCATTATGCAACAATTATTGGAGGTAATAAAAGAAGATGTGATGTTGTCCAGGGAAGACAGGGAGAAGATTCTGCTTAGAATGGATAAGGCAAACGATCTAGCAGACTTAGATATTGTGCATGCATCTGTGGAAAAGCAGGCATCATCTGTTGGCAGGGTCAACCAGCCTGACAGCGTTGTCATTAACTCCACAAAGAGACGCATTAAACTAGGCTTGTCTGGAGGGAGGGCTAGAACTGAGAATAATGTACAGGGTTGCAGTATGAGTTGTAACTCTAATAATGGTAGTGCTGATGATGGTTTTATGACTGGTGGCACTGTTGAATCTGGAAATGTTGCCCATTCATCACCATTACCTAGTTCTTTTTCTCAGCCCTCTTGCACTGATGGGCCTAGAATTCGCAAAAAACCACAGTGCTACAGTCCACAGAGTTGTTACCAAACTCATTAGTCTCATAGTCTATGTAGTGGAAATCTGCACCATTTTTTCCTTGACTGTTACCTATTGTAGCTTCTATGCAAAAGAAACTGTTAATAGCATCTCAACATTACACTATGTTTTAAGTTTAACAACACAATTCTGAGCTATGAAGAAATGGTTATTTGTTTTTGACCATAGTTGGGATGTGATACGTTTCCGTAAGAATATGTAAAGAATATGTAGAAGTATATACATAGTTTGTCCATAATGTTTGCAGTATTTCCTTTTTTTTCCTTCTGTGAAACATACCATTACTACATTCTAAAATATATCTGTTTACTTAAATTTCAATTCTGCTTGCTTTTGTTTTAAATTAAAAAAGTGATATTATTGCTTGCTGTTTAGAGCAGTACTCCGAAGTTAGAAAAGTAGGAAGAAGACAATTACAACATTTGTATTAAAACTTTACAATGTTGACTAATGAAACTTTATTAAGAAAGTAGTATCACACTCCATTGTACATTTTACAAACAAAATACAGTACATTTTAGTGGGAGAACAATGGGAAAAGTTTCACAAGCAGTATAATCTTAAATATCTTGACAATTTGTATGTGTACTTGTTTGACATTCCTTTATAATCTAATCCACCGTATAAACTGGGGCCAACATATTTCGGAATAAAATGAGATTCAAAAGGGATTACATAGAATAAAGGATAACAAAGGACACTTCACAAATATGGTATCTAAATTCAACAAAATGTTGAATTATGTGCTAATTTCAAAACTGCATATTTGGTATGAGGAATACACCTGAGCAAAGTTAACGTTTTAGGTTAGGGAAGAATGTTATTATTAAATCTTTCTGATTATGCTATTGAGCCGTTTTATTACACTTTACTCCATCCATTCACTTTTAACATTATGCAATGCTACCTGGTTATATTAAACACAAAAAACAATTGTTCCGGCTCCAAAAATATTACATCAAATTATATTCTTAACAATTAGAATATTCAGCATTACTTGCCTGCAATTAGTCTGGCCAGTGCTGCCTGCACTACTGCACCCTCTCTTGTCCTTCTGTCATTGTACGGGCGGTATTGTTCCTGATTATCAGGAAGGACTAATTCTTCAGGAACATGAACATCTTCTGACAGTACATGTCCTCTAGACTCACATATGTTATGAAGAACAACACATGCCGATATTACCGGCATGAAATTTTCTTCAGCAACAGTAAGTCTAGAGGAAAGACATATCCATCTGGATTTCAATCTCCCAAACGCATGTTCCACCACGCACCTTGCACGGCAAAGGGCAGCGTTAAAGGCTGCCTTTCTCCTGTCTAGCCTCCCACCATACGGTTTCATAAGCCATCTACATAGCAGATATGCAGTCAGCAACAATAATTGGAGGTATCTGAACTCCATGGACTGTAATTGTAGGATTTCCTGGGACAAATTCACCAGCATCCATTGCCTGCCGTAGCATGGAGTAACGGAATACATGTGAATCATGATTTTTCCCTGTGTATCCTATCTCTGCGTCAATTAATCTACATGTATGATCAACTGTTCCCTGGAGAAGTATTCCCCTTCCGGACGGTGCACAAACAGGGATATGGGATCCATCCACTGCTCCTATGCAATGAGGAAATCCGAGAGCATCGAATCCATCCATTATCTGCATTAAGAGAGAAAGTAAAAATTCAGGTTTTTGTATATTGTCAAAACATACCCAAGGCATATATATTTTCACAAGGTAAATGTATGGAATGGTCACGGAAAGAGGAACACATACATTATAGATAATGCATTATGTTCTCTCGTAGTCAGAAATCCCTCAAAGTGTACTGTAGTAGAGTTAGTTCACAGAACGTTGTGCACACATCATAAGTAAAACGAAAATTGTCCTACAGTGTTTAATACAGCTTGTGTTTTTCAAAGCAATCATATGCAGTGATAGTTGGTAGACATTAGAATATGTACTACTTAGAACAAAATACAATCCCCAACGCTACTATAACGCCACATCAAGTAGAAAGCAATGGTTCCAATACGTCACAGTCTCATTACATAATAAAAACACTGACCCTCCTGTGCATCTGTGGCCCTAGTATGATATGTACGATAAGTATTGGTACCTAGTAGAGGAAGCATGCATTTAGAGAGAGAAAGCATTGATAGCGCAGAAAGAGAAGGCCACGTTGGGAGCAACATGATATTCAGTTGCAGTAAGGGGATATATCCAGAGAGTCACTTAAATCTTTCAAAATTAAACTTAACGCATCCACATGTAGTGCAGTGGTGGACATTAGGATGTGTACTATATTGAACAAAATACAATCCCTACGGCTAGTGTGACACCACATCAGATTGATAGCAATAGTTTAGTTACTTCACACTTTACTTACGTACTCGTAACACTATCCCTCATGTGCATCTTTGGCCCTAGTATGATGTGTACAATAAATATTAAAAACTGATAGAGGAAGCATACATTTAGGAACAGAAAGCATTGTTAACACAGAAAGAAAAGGCCGCGTCTGGATCATCACGATATTCAGTTGCAATAAGGGGATATATCAAATGGAAATTTTGGTAACAACGCACTTATTCCGTGAAGTTATTTTTTGAATTTATTTCTTACCTTTCTGTAGTCACCGAGCTGTATTGTTTTCCTTAGGAGGATTTTTTCTATAGCAAGGCAGACCTCAATTGCAATTTCAGCAACAGTAGAGGCTCCTATTCCAAATGTTTCTGCTGTTTTCCTATATATGAGAGGAGTTGCGAGCCAATGCAATGTGATGGCAACCCTTTCTTCAACTGATATAGGTTTCCTCATAATGGTTCTTTGTCTCTCTATCTCTGGACGTAGTTGGTTAGCAATATCAAAAAGGGTGTTCCTAGTCATTCTAAAGGAAGCAATCCATAAGTCATCATTTCAGAAGCATAGTACTTCAGATTCCCAGAAAGACCATTCCCTCCTGCGCACCCAGTATCTTCGTGGGTCAGGTGCAGTAGCATTCCACGTAAGAACATCAGGGGATATATCAGAAGAAAATTTTGCTAGGTACTGCAGAATGTTTCTCCTTCTTTTATGCAGGTGTAGGATCAGTGATAGAACAATTTTCATTCTTCCTCTGCATCTCTGCTGCAAAAGAAAGATTTCACGCAGAACTGTACGATTGTCATTACCTGTAAAACTGTTACCCATCTGCACACTCATTTCTAACTGTGAGGTATGAAAAGTGTTCCGCTACTGTTCCCCCCAATACAAAAACGTGATATATTTTAATTCTTTCCCCTTGGAAAAGATGTGCCCTGTATGCCAACGTGAAATAATAAGGATAGGTGTTACTGATGTAGATTATGACGTGATTTTCGTGCGCTGTAATGGACCGGAGATCATAGATATATTATCATAGAGTATCGCGCTAATCTTTAATGTGTAAAAGGTTGGAGTTCAGTGAGTATAACTGTATTAAGCCTTATTTAGGATAATGTTCCTTTACAGTAATTAGTCTGTGGTCCAGAATACTATTTTACAAAGGTTTTTAACGTGCAATAAACTTTTTGGAAAGATAGAAAAATGCTGTTACAGTGGGGGCAGATCTATGTTAACACACGCAAGTACTGTGCGACAACTTTCACGTCATCGCACAATGATTCATAGCAATGTGACGTGTGATGACTGCCACTATATTGAAGTCGGAGTAGGGATGGATTGAAGGGAAATATGGTACTGTTTCATCATTTGAAAAAGCCCTAGTTATGGACAAAAGGAGGATCAACATCAAAGTTCGGATCCTATGAAACCGTTGATGGATCTATAAACAGGGTGTTGGATAACTGGAGATGTAGAAAATCAAGATGATCCCTACTGCAACTTGTACTTTTACTCCAAGCATAATACCCAAAGAGAAATTCTGACTACTGTATCATAACATGTTCTTTATTACCTGATTATTAATTTTTAAAGGTAGAGAGAATGAAGCCAACATGTCTTCCGACGCCTACGCCTTTTTTGTGTGTTTGTTCACTGTAAAAAGAGCATCCTTGTGAAATGTAAGGATAACTGTTGAACATGGTTTTTGCTGCCGTACTTATAACCCACAGTGAAATACTAACATGTGTCGATATTCATCCTAATGTTGCCTTACCTATCATGCATGTAGCCTGATTTTATCACCTCACTGATATGCCAACATATGACCCTCCCTTTTTTGAAATTATGGAAGTGCTGATGTATTGATTCCTACTAAAAGAAGAAAACCCTTTATGTCTGCCATTTTTTTCATATTATCTTTTGAAAGTCTAATCCCAGATTGATAGTAAAGTAAATAAAGGTTATAAATAGTTCAAGTACTAATGCAGCCTCACTAGGAAATCCACAGAAAGGATTTTTGTAAACAGGGTAATTGCTTTATTTCATAGAGTCATAGAATCATAGAATTGCAGAGTTGGAAGAGACCACGAGGGCCATCCAGTCCAACCCCCTGCCATGCAGGAAATCACGATCAAAGCATCCCCGACAGATGGCCATCCAGCCTCTGTTTAAAGACCTCCAAGGAAGGAGACCCCACCTCACTCCGAGGGAGTGCGTTCCACTGCCGAACAGCTCTTACTGTCAAAAAGTTCCTCCTAATGTTGAGGTGGAATCTCTGTTCCTGGAGCTTGCACCCATTGCTCCGTGTTCCAGTCTCTGGAGCAGCAGAAAACAAGCCTGCTCCATCCTCAGCGTGACATCCCTTCAAATACTTAAACAGGGCTATCATAACGCCTCTTAACCGTCTTTTTTCCAGGCTAAACATACCCAGCTCCCTAAGTCTCCCCTCATAAGGCATCGTTTCCAGACCTTTCACCATTTTAGTTGCCCTTCTCTGGACACGCTCCAATTTGTCAATATCCTTTTTGAATTGTGGTGCCCAGAACTGGACACAGTATTCTAAGTGAGGTCTGACCAAGGCAGAATAGAGTGGCACTATTACTTCCCTTGATCTAGACACTATACTTCTATTGATACAGCCCAAAATCGCATTGGCCTTTTTAGCTGCCGCATCGCACTGCTGGCTCATGTTCAACTTGTGGTCTACTAGGACTCCTAGATCCCTTTCGCACGTGGTCTCATTCAGCCAGGTCTCTTCCATCCTATATTTATGCATTTCATTTTTCCGCCCTAAATGCAGTACCTTACATTTCTCCGTATTGAATTTCATTTTGTTAGCTTTGGCCCAGCTCTCCAGTCTATCCAGGTCATTCTGAATTTTGATCCTGTCCTCTAGGGTATTAGCTACTCCTCCTAATTTGGTGTCATCTGCAAATTTGATAAGTATGCCCCTAATTCCCTCATCCAAATCATTGATAAAGATGTTGAATAGCACTGGGCCCAGGACAGAACCCTGTGGCACCCCACTGGTCACATCTTTCCAAGACGAAAAGGAGCCACTGCTGAGCACCCTTTGGGTTCGGCCGGTCAACCAATTACAAATCCATTGAACAGTTAACTTGTCTAGCCCACATTTTACAAGCTTGTTTGCAAGAATGTCATGGGGAACCTTGTCAAAGGCCTTACTGAAATCAAGGTATGCAATGTCCACAGCATTCCCTTCATCTACCAAGCTGGTAACTTTATCAAAAAAAGAGATCAGATTAGTCTGGCATGACTTGTTTCTCTGAAACCCATGTTGACTTTTTGTGATTATGGCATTGCCTTCTAAATGTTCACAGATTCTCTGTTTAATGATCTGCTCTAGAATCTTCCCTGGTATTGATGTCAGATGCATGTGTAACAGCATTTTTTAGAAGCAGCTTAGCAAACAAAATTTGAAACTGCTTGACAATGCAGTGCAGCCATTTTATAAATCAAATAAATCAGTTCTTAATCTGGACAAACAGAGTGGTGTACAGGAAGTAAGCAAAACATGTTGAATTGTCAGTTCCTGAAGTTCAGTTTTGTACATAACACCTAATACATAGGACTTGAGTGATTCATATGCAAGTGATCCTTTTTTAATTTGCAGCAAGTGCAGGAAATCATAATGTAGGAAGCAGAACCTGGCACCTTGAAATGCTCCGCCAACGGTGAAGGGTTATTCCATGTATTACATGAGATTGTGCCCTCATCCAATATATTGTATGGATATATTGGAAAATAAGTATTATAGGATTGTGTAGAATGTAGTTAACACAAGCAATAAATTTTTGGAGCGGAAGCATATTTTGGCAGTTAGTTTTGCAGATGGGACTTGATTAACACAGGATAAAAAAGGGTAGGGGAAACTTGAATGTAAGCAGATTTGGGGAGTCATTTTTGAACATTGGCTCAATCCACCTCACAGTAAAATAAGGGTGGGGGAAATAGAAAAAAAATAAAACAATGTTCTCATGCATCGCCTCACAGAGGTGCAAAGAAAACATGTCGATTGCAAACATTAATCAATGGTGAGTTGTTCAGTAGCAAAGCACGCTTACACTTTTGACAGAAAAGATAGTAGAGATACAGCAAAAGTTTCATGCAAGGAAGGAGAATAAAAACTCAAATTATTAATGTAAACCATTGCCCCTATTAGCAGTGCGTAAGCTTATAATGAATTCTAACTGCACCCACATTCCTGGTATTTATAAGTGCTGTGTAGTGCTGATATGGTAGCCCGGCAGGATGGCTGCGAATGACGAGTAACAGGTTGCATAAGTACTTGTTGTTATAATGTGACAAGAAAAAAAGGTGTTCAGAAATATATACACTGTTTGTATCAACCACAATAACAGCGACCATTACTGTCCGTATCAACAGGCATTGGTCATCCCAGCGGTATAGAAAACAAAGCATGGTAGCACATGTTAATGCATAATTGTTGTGAAGGATTCAAAAAATCGTAGCACTATACTCATATTAATACATAGCATGGAATACTGTTCCCATAAGGATTTCTTACTTGGAAAATTAACTATACTGCCACAATTTAAAAGAAGGTATGGTTTTATAGCTATGATCCCCAGTTTTTTCATTAATACTGAACGAAGGTTGGCAGTATTTGCTGTGCACACAGTAGTAAGTGCTTTCACTTTCAACTAAATAGAATTATATAAAAAATAATTTTTATTAAACCTGTAATCAGTCTTGTAACATAGCCACAGGAGTTGCACATCAAGAATCCTGAGAAGCTGGATTGGAGGCCTGCAGTCTTTAATAGTAGTTATATGTATTATGGCAGTATGGTTTTGCTAAGTAGTGAAGTAATCATGATTGCTTTTCAAAATTTTTCAAAGGCAGGTAATGAACATAAAGTAGAAGAATTTTTTGTTGTTGTTGAAACTCAAATCTGTACATTATCACTATGGGACAGTTCGCCTTCGCAGTTCTTCGAGCCATGCGCTGTGTCTGTTCGTTGTTACTTCCACCATTGTTAAGCACCGATCCAGATTACAGAAGTGGATATCCAACTGTCTTGCTATGTTGGCAACTGTAAGGTATGAGTGGGACTGAGTATTGATTTTTTAAAAATATATAAATTATAGAATCATACATAAAGAGTACTGGCATCATGTATTAATTCGATGAGAAGGTTCTGTCTGCAGGATGATGAGTGATAACAAAAAGAGGACATTTTCCTGAGTGCACTACATATATTTATAATTTATTACAAACAGGCAACCGTGGCATGCACAGTGGAGAGGAAGAATGAATGTTTCTAAGTGTAGATTTACAATTTCCATAACCAAACATCAAAGAAAGAAATCTTATTTTTAGGAAATGTTAACTATAGAACCATAAATACAGCTGTGCAGTTCTACTAAAGGAGGGTTGTACAAACCTTCTCTGTTGACAGTAAGCAGCAATTCTACTGTTTCCCACAAGTTGGATGGACGTTCTCCATCACCATGGTCAGTTTGCACAGCTATATTGTGCAGCTCACAAGGAACGGTTTGCACTCCAATTTCATTAGTTGCAGGGCAAGTCACAGTTTTGAGTTCTACATCTGGAAAAGATATAAAGAATAGTACTCAAACCTTTGAATGGACTGTACTGTTATGCACACAATTGTTATACTCATGTCAGCCATAATTAAATGGGCAGTGAAATATTCAAAATATCCATCTCACAACAAGAGTTTTATGTGAGTTTGTGGAGCAATGTATTTTCTGTATTATTGGTGTGGAGACACTATCAACAAAAGGTGGTGGCTGTTTCAGGTGTGCAACGTTAGTACCCTGATGAGAAATAAATGAAACAAGCTAAGGCTAGAAGTGAAAAAAAGAAATGCAGGGTAGATTTATGGAGTACGTACTGGACATCACAGTTGCAGGCAGCGTATAATTGGTTATTATATATCATATACAGCAGTACCTTCAGAGCGGTGTCTGTCAATCACACCCTCAGGTAAAATTGGGGAAGTTGGCGCAACTTTCCCAGCAATGTCACTCTCAGGAGCTGTAACAACAGTGTTTGCTGAGGACAATATATCCTGCTGCTGGGTGTCAATCTCAACCTCAGATGCTGATGGGGAAAGTACAGAAGGTTGTTGCACTCCCTCTTGTTCTTCTGGTGGGTCACACACAGCCCCTTCTGAGTCTTCTTCAAGATTCCGATCTGAAAAGTAAGAGAAAGAAAGTGTTAGGAACGTACAGCTTATTTAGCATTTTTCTACTGTTAAAACCGAACACCATTTAAGGGGTTCATAGTTAAACTGCATAACACACCATGTGACGATGTTGGTGACCAATGAGCAGGTTCCTGCACAGCTGATGTTAGAACATCCTCAGAGGTATCTTGCCATACTGGTAGTGAGAAAGAAAGAAGTATATTTTTAATAGGCTTGTTTATTTAGGAGGGAAGTCTAACTATGTCACATGTGTGGCCTTGGTTCATTCTGACTTACCTCTGGCCTGTCTGCTCCCCTCAGATCGGGATCCCTGACCTAAAAGGAACAACACAAATTGTTATCAAAATTGCAGTTGTCCTGCAAAAAGTAAGGGTTATTAACTTACTAGGTAAGTCAGGAGCTGGTGATTTATATTTTAAGGAAACGTTGCATAAAAACCTTAAAACCTGTAAACTTAATTTTTATACCAGAACTTATATGTCCCTGAAAGAAATCTGTCAGGGGTACATACAGTTACATAACAGTCTGTAATATTCTGTGACAGTAAATCCAGTTGAATATAGAGAGAGAGGTTTTCATGCAATCAATGAAAAATAAAATGACAGTGCAGCGTTCCACTCACCATAGATATGTCTCTCCTGCCAGCTTGGCCTGCCTGCCATTTTCCACAGCTTATACATTCTTTTAAAGAATGGTGGCTGGTGCCTTGGAGGAGTCCTGCCGTCAAACATCTCCATGGCATGGTAAAACCTTCCCTTTAAAACTTTTACTTTAGAAGCACTCTGTGCCTGGGTACGATTATGTCCAGCAAAAAGGAACGCCCTAGTAATTTTTCTATATAAGTGCCTATTGGGCACAGAGGCACTTCGCAGCAAAGTTTCAACACCCCCACTCTTTCTAACTGCCCTAAGAAGGAGATGTACCTCCTCTGTAGTCCACCTAGCTCCCCTCCTGGACATTATGGACAACATCTCGACAAAAAAATAACAGTACTTAACAACTCTCATAAGCAGGGCCCCTGCAGTACCAGACGCATCCACCACAGACGTCGTGGCGCTGCTGTAGGTATTCATAGTTTCGCGCAATTCGGTAAAATAAAACATTATTGTAATACTTACACAACATACGCTACTATGTAACGTGGAAATCATGCGCCGTGAAAATGCTTCCAACATATCTCTGCGCTGACCATGGTTAGAAGGACGCATGCGCTAATCCATGGAAATCCCTGCAGCAGCTGAAAATATCGCGCGATCGTGCGAAAAGCAAACGGGATCAGGAATTGCACGCACGTGCACAATAATTCAAGGAAATGACGCAGGAAGGAGGAGACTGATGTAGTAATTGAGGAATAACGGGAGGGAGGGACATAGATGGCAAATGTGGTGTGCAAAAAGCGCTAACTGTGAGTAATCATCTGCCACTGTTCCGGTATGACAAGCAACATGTGGTGCGATACGGCAGTGATTCCGCGATGTACGTCACGGAATCATTGCACATTCTGACCCTGGTATGGTAAACGCCATAATTTACACTGGGATTAGAGAAAGAACAATTTTGTATTTTGATAAGCCAACTCAGAGCTGTTGAGTTTTTGGAAGTCTTTGTTTAAAATTATATATAATGGTGGTGAATTTGTGGTTATAAAAATAATAATAATAAAAAAAGAATGTTACACGCCCATTATGACGCTAACTTTAAAAAAGAACCTTTTTTTTGTTATGACGCTAGGTTGAAAAACAAAACATTTTTTTAAAAAAGCAAACTGGCAAAGGCATAAAAGGTAGAACAGATAGGTTTACCCAAGTTCGCAGAACATAATTTTAGTTTGGAAGTGATGTCATAAAAAATGCGCTGCATGACTTTCCCGTCAAAACTGCGAGAGAAATCACGCGATTTCAGCCACCACAGAGATCGGCAGTCTGCTAAGGACAGCCGATGACGTACATCTATGTGTGTCAGGAGACCTGAAGTGGCTAACCAATGTCGCTTAACATATTTCCAGTTTGCATGCTATAGATAATACGCCTCGATAAAGCTTTGTCTGAATTGCGGGGTAACCTTGTGTTCTATTTATGCAGTGAAATCTCGGCACGAATGTAATAGTAGATAATGTATAACAGGGACGAAATTGTGTGTTGCGTCCTTTTTGTAAAAAAGTTATGCAGAAGTCTAAATTTTTGAACACGTTGTAGTTCATAGTAACAGTTACTGGTTGCTGAAGTATGGGTGTAGATTTCACCACATAATACAAACTATAAATACTCTGTAGCTGCTTTCAAGTATGGGAGTACTGACAACTCGGCAAATGATAACAGGGTATTATTGCGTAGTCTTCCCCCTGCGTCAGCATCTTCATTGGTTCAGTCTATTGACAGGCAGGCTGGAGAATGGTAAATGGCAAACCCCACACCTGTTATGAAGTTTATGCAGGAATGGAAATCATCCCCTTTGTGTATTTCCCCATGATGTAAAATAGCAGTGTATTTTTGTGTGTGTTTGTGTTCTTTAGCGCATTGACTGTACTTAAGCCACTTGGGACACAGGAAGTAAGGGCGCAACCGCAATCCTCTACTGGTTGGTTTACTTCCAGAAAATATGATCAAACCTCCATCATAGCCCACATACCAAGTATGTACTAAACTCTGACCACAAGTAAACAATAGGGATGTCATTAAGTTAAGTGCAGTAACTAATTTCTTACCTTTATTCCCAATATTGATAGCCTCCAATAAATGCAATCACAACACAGTGTAGACTTCAGTGCATTCCCCTTAGCAGTACTGATGCAGGGTTAAGAAATGTTCCAGCCACCTCTATCCCCTTCCATACTGAACTGCACAGTACAGTATGTCTGCTTCCCCATGGTAATGCATATGCCAAAAATGTCTTGGGAGGAGTAGTTTTTCCAGGTCACAAGGCAAGGTAGTGCACAAGCAGCACAGTATATAACTATTCAGTTGGGCACTGAGCAAACATACGATGAGTGTGTAACACTGTACTTTATTGGGATAAGGTAGCATCCTTTTGAAGGAAAAAAACTCGCAAACAGCACAACATAATTTTAAAAAATATTTTTATTTTCATTGCTTAGATTACATTTTCCAAGTTCTCAGAAGGAAACATTATATTATGAAAGCAGAATAAAGGGAACAAACCACAAGGTTATACTGATCCTGATCACAAGTTGTTTGAGGAAATCAAACAGAGATAGATATCAAGCGTATTCCTATGCATTTTGTTTTCAGGTGGCTGTGTAGTACAGTGCATATGAGTCCCCCCAAAGCAAATACAGTACACCAAGCATGTTGAAACAGTACATAACATTCAAGATTGGAGTGTTAACGCAGGGTATTGTCTGTAATGTCAAAAGGAAATGTTGAAGACTATGTGCAGTGCCCCGAACAACCTTTATTTTATTAAGAAAAAAAGGTTGTTTGGGGCAACACGTTTAAATTAAGTGTAAATATTCATGATATTCAAAGCCATTCAAACTTGAATATGTTGGAGTGGAGTCATCAGTAATAAAGAAAGGTTGTTTTCAAGAAAAGACATATCAACCGATATCAAACTAACTCACAAGTACCATCATGATTTTCAGTAAGTTTGTTCATATGCAAACCAAATTACAAAAGACATATATTGCTTCTGATACAGCATTACCCTTTGGAAGCTTGTTATTTACTGTCATGTTTCATTCACAGCTATCAACATCCTCTTGACATGCTAGTATTCATGGTGGAGTATAATGTATATGTATCTACACGTATAGCCAAGCTAAATTTGCAGATCGATATTGTGGAAACTACAAGATATACAATTTACTCATCAGTGAGATATTCAGTAAAATGATGCTGCAGAGTCATACAAATACAGGTAAGCAGAAGTGCACAATTTGCTGGAACCAAATTAGAATGAGGAAAGATCCAGTCTTAACCTTACAGATCAAATCATTTTAAAGAGACAGTATGAGAATCCACAAAGTAATGTGCACTGTGGTTCTTCTCCATTACAACTTAACAAATTCAAAAGTGCAGCAATGTATCCAATGAAATGGTGAATTCCACCAAAAAAAAATCTCAAGCACAGCTGAATACCATTACTTGTGCAGTAACTGTGTGTAGGCGTCATTCATTTTAAAACAAACCAAATCATTACATTCTGATCAAGTCACATAATTCAAAACAGCATCAATCAAGTGCTCATAATTTACATACTGTGATATCAGCATACATTCAGTAGCTGCATGTATCACACCCCAGCCACTGCTTAAATAATAAAGACTTTGGCTTTCAAAGGAAAAAATGAGTTTCAGAAGTGTATTTCAGACAATTCCCTGCCTGACATAAACGAGCGACTTCACACCCAGCTAATTTGGAATCATTCTTCTGATCTGCTCAATCCAAGCGGAGTTTCTATTCATTCCTGTTTCAAGTATTGTTAGGCATCTGTCGGTAGAAGAAAAGTGGGCCTCCTGCACTGTGGCTATCCTGATAACTTTAAAAAAAGGACACGCTTATTAGAAAATTAAGTATCGAACATTATGACGGGGGCATCTTATTCTCAATGGAGAAGGCCCAACAAATCCACGCCTTATTTACTACCTTCTGTTTGAACTGTCATCAACCTCTCGACTGTTTCCCAAAGGTTAGTGGGTCTTCCATGGGGAGAATCTTCAGTCTGGATGCACTTGTCACTCGTAAGGCACACTGTTGTTTGGACTTCCTTATGCTCCCTTGTAGCAGGGGGATTTGAAATGTAAAATATAACATCGGGATATTAATGTGTTCAATCACTTTAGCATTTAACTAGAAGAAGGAAACACATGTAACAGTTACTGAATCAGCATAAAAGAAGGAGACTATACTACTTAGCCGGCAAATACACCGCAATGCCTGTTTTTATTTATTGCAACCCAACCTGTTCAAAACGTGGTACTTATACCATTGGCATTTACCATCCCATTAACAGTGAATATTCATGGCAGCCTTTTTGAGTTCCCAGCTTGTGGGGGAAATTTGCGAACACACCCTGGATTATGTCCAGTGCAGTGCAGATGTATAAATAGTTATTGCTTAAAACAATGTCTAATTTGCCCCGGCAGCCGTATGACTGAAGAGTGGGATATGAATAAATAAATTAATTTAACATTTAATATTCTGGAAACAATAGTTTGGCGAAACAAATTAATTGTAATGTATAAAAGTGGTTATACATTACATTCTCCGTGCTAGTACGAAAAAAAATCTGTAGGAACTAGTTTGGATAACTACTATTATGAAATTAGAAACACTACATACCACGCATGTCTGGTAACTGAGTTGGATATGTTTCAACCTGATATATTCCAGCTTCAGAGTGTGATGTTGTACATGATTCTTCAGCAACTTTATCTTGAGATTCTTGGGATTCATCAGAAGTAGTATCATTTATATCACTGTCATCATTTGTTCTCAAGTCCAAATTTGGAGCAGCAAGTAAATCGGTGGATTGGTCATCAGCATCATGGGACAGCATATGTGATTTTGGACTGTATGTTAAGGAAGACGCACGGGAAACATTACTTGGTCCTGGAGTGTCAGGGTTGTCTGGAAGCGGATTGTCCATCATACAAACTGCATCGTCACCATTGTCATCATCATCATTTGACTCATCAATAAGAGGTAATGCTGTGCACAGGTAATAAAAAAAACCTATTACAACAGAATCTATAGGGACGGGAGACAGTTAAGGAATAACAATTGTTTACTTTTTGCCATGGCCTGGCCCCATCATTTCGTTTTGAAGCATGCAGGAATTGTCTGCCCTATCTTTGACCTGCAGCAGTATACAAATACAAATGTAATGTAATCTTTGAATTACAAGTGCCCATAACAAAATATAATATGCCATAATTACAGACTCACCATAGATATGGCTGTTTTCCCAGTGTGGGCGGCCTGCAAGCTTCCACATGGTGCGAAGATGTTTGAAGTATGGAGGCTGATGTCTAGAAGGTGGCCTCCCTTCAAACATCTCCATCACCCTGTAGAAGCCTGCCTTCATAACTTTAAATTTCGAGGCTACTTGTGCCTGTGACCTAAAATGCCCTGAAAGGTACAGTTTCCTAGCAATCCATGTGTATATATATATATATATATATATTAGGAGCGGAGGTGCTCCTCATTAAAGTGTAAACCTCCCCACTTTTTCGAATGGCACCGAGAAGCATGGCAACCTCGCTTGAACTCCACCTTGCACATCTTCCTGCTGCCCTTTTAGACATTTCTAAAATTTAATGGCGCCGAATGACAAGCCTGCAGTACCATGCGCACCCTATAGTGCGTCTTGGCGCTGTATACATAAATAACATACTGCACAGAATCAAAAGCCGTGGCAAAAAGGCTAAAGGTATTGCAACTGGACCACAGCACCTCATACGGACAACAAGAGGAAGAAAATAAATAATGTATTAAACAGTTAAAACAATTGGAGTTTGGAATCAAAGGTTGGAAGTAAAAACCAAAGAAATACATACTCGGCTTCAGACAGTATGCAAGCGATGTTTATCCTTGGGTGAAACTGCTGTAAGTATACGCATGCGCAATGAAAAACACCGTTTACAGGGTTAGGCTCGCAATATCGCGCAAAGTCTAGGCCTGCAATTTGCGCATGCGTAAAATCAGGAGAGGATGTGACGACAGCAGGTAAGGGGTGGAGTATGCCTGCTGAGAAGTGTTAGTGACTGTACATGCGGCACACAAAATAGCGCTATTACACCTACAAAATGAGTTGCAGGAGCGCTATGGGAGAAGGAAGCGCAGAGAGAACAGTCATATATTTCTTATCTACATGGCGAAATAATCACAACCCAAAAACATCACCCAAGGAGACCTTCTGCTGCACTTTTTGCAACCGGACTTGTTTGTCTCGGATTGGCCTTTTTAGTCATCAGCGCGCTTGCAGAAGACGCGGGATGAGTCCTTCCTGAATCTTCGTTTGCGAAGAAAAGCCAGAGAGAGAGAGGCAAAATAATACCAGGATAGGGCATAATGTGGTATACACTCCAGTTCAGTGGGAAACTGGGACAGTTCTCTGGCTAACCAATGAACAATTCACTCGGTTGGGGATTCCCAGCCCCCCTTCTCTGTGCCCCCAGAGAAGAGACAAGGTAGCTGACCGAAAAGGCGCGTGAAGCAAATTGGTAGAGAAAAAGAGAATAAACCTGATTCTCTGAAGATGCCAGCCACAGATGCAGGTGAAACGTCAGAAGGAAACTCATCCAGAACACGGCCTCACAGCCCGAAAAAAAACCAAAGAAAATCTATGGATGCCGGTGGTGAAAGCCTTCGGCTTCACATTGTACCTGATTGATTTTCCTTGGGTTTTTTCTGGCCTGTGAGGCCGTGTTCTGGAAGAGTTTACTTCTGACGTTTCGCCTGCCTCTGTGGCTGGCATCTTCAGAGAATCAGGTACGCTTTGCTGAACTGGAGCTTGGCACCCAGCCCTTTCCTTTTGTCTACAGGTGAGCCCATCAAAACTGGAGAATTTGTACCTTTTTCTCCCCATGTGGCTGGACTCTAGTTCCCAATGGGCCTTTTTTTGTGACTGACTTTCTAAAAAGGGAGGGGGCTGATGATGGGACCCCCCTCTACTCTCTGTTCTGATCATTTGGAGGCCTGTGGGGGGGGGGAACCTGGGTGAGGGAGGGGCTGCTGCTCAGTTTTGGGGGTGGGAGAAGGCGGGGTGGGGCTTCCTTTCTCAGAGGGGAGCCCCCACCCCCCATGAGTCCTGGATTGGCCAGATTTGGCACAACAGGCTTGGGAGACAGTGCTTTCAGGGACTGAACCTCCGGAGGGTGTCTGGGGACCCAGAAAGTCAGTGGGCCAAAAGAGGACGAGGAAGGAGTCTGGTTCTGTGGCTGAGAGTTTTTGGACAGTGCCCTGGTCCACGGTGCACCTGGTAAAAAACCTCTATGTGATGTTGGGGTTATTTTTCCAAAGACAAAGGGAAGTAAAGAGTCAAAATCTGCAGGATGTAAAAGGCACTGCTTATTATGCGAAGAACATAATTGAAAATTTAGAAAATTTGGAAAAGAAAACAGAGTGATTATAGTGTGTTTAGATTAAGAGGAAAAATGTATTAGTGTTAGGACAGATAGTTTTATTTTTGTATTAGTAACAAAAGTGGAAAACAATTATTATGATTATTATTATGATTATTATTGTGTTATTGTTATGGCCTTTTGCGGTTGGGTGTATTTTTCAGTAGAATGGTCTTATTCCAACAAAAAAAATTCTATTCCCCCCACCCCCCAAAACAATTCCTAATCCCTCCCTCCATGAGCACACACGCACACACACATAGAGTCCCTGCCTCCCCCCCCAGCCCAAAGAGACACCTGGAGGCTGGTGTTGCGTTCCAAGGCGGCTGGTTTTATTCTTCATGCTTGGGGTGCTATGGGTTGGGGGTGGGACTGGGGGAGGGGAGGAGGGGGCTGGGTGTGGGGCCAGGACCTCCCAGCAAGAGGGGGACCCTTAGACCAGAGCTCAGTCTGAGGTAGATGCCACCGAAGCCCTCGACCTCGTCGGGATCCACAAAGAGGCCGAAGAAGCCCTCGAGGACTCCGTCGAGGGCCCTGAGGTCGCCGCCAAGGGGCCCAAATTCACCGCCGAGGGTCCCAGTGTGGCTGCGGCTGCCGAGGCCCGCTGCCAGGTTGGGACTGAGGCTGCAGAGGAAGCAGAGGTGGTCGACGAGCTGGCAGCAGTTGAGGCGGTTGCAGATCACATTGACTTTAGTCTCCTGGAGTTCCTGGAGCACCTGCAGAGAGAGGGGGCATCAGGGGCGGAAAGGAGGAGGAAGGGTTCCAACCTTGCCAGGGGGAGAGCAGCCCCCCACCCCAGCATCCGGCCCGGGAGGGAGGGAGGGAGGGAGGGAGGGAGGGAGGGAAGGAGCCCTGCCTCAAATCGGCCAGGGGGGGTTGGGGCCAGGGCAGCCTGGTGAGGAAGGGAGGGAGAGAGGGGGTCTCACCATCTCGCGGAGGTCCAAGAGTTGGCTGTCCGCCTGCTGGAGGCCTCCTCCCGAGGAGAAGGTCTTGGCCAGGTGCCCCAGAGTTTGGGCTGCCCGCAGCAGAGTTGGGGCCACTTCTGCCTGCTCCCGGGACTGGCCCCCCAAGAAGCCCCCCGATCCCTGGGAAAGCCTGTCAGGAGGAGGGAGGGGAGAAAGAAGCAGCCGTCAGGGAGGGAGGGAGGGAGGGAAGGGGCCCCAATCCCACCCAGACCCGGCCCCAATCTGGCGGTGAGGCTGCCTTACCCGGCCAGACCAAAATTGCTTTCTGCCCCGAAAGCCATCCTGGCTGCCAAGAGTCCACAATGCCTTGGGAGCCAGCCAGGCAGCAGCCCTGAGTTATATCGGGGTGGCCAGATGGGGCCCCCGCCCCTCCCTCAGTGCCCCAATGCCCAGCATCCTCCTCCTCCAGGCGCCAAACAGGGACGGGAAGCTGAGGAGCCTCAGGGAGCCTCAGGCGGGAGCGCTGGCAGAAGGCATCACCTCCTGGGAGCCTGGGAGCGCCCCAAGTCTTCCTTTGAACCCAGATCTGCTGATGTACCAGGGCACCCCATCCCGGGAATTTGGAGAGCTAATTGTGCCTTCTAAACACGGGGGAGGGGGAGGTTAATGAGTAAAAGCAAAGTCCCTTCTCAGCAGATTCTCCAACCTCCCTTCCCCAGGGCTCCCCTTCTCCCCACTCAAGCAGGAGGCTGGATCTCTTCCTCCCTGCCTGAACCCCAGATGGAGAGGGAGAGCCCTGAAGGATTCCTCCTAGAAGCAGAGGGAGAGGAGGTCCCCCTGCACTCTCCAGAACCCACCTTTCTCTAAGTTACTTGAAGGGAGACTGGAAGGCAGGCTCTTCAGATTTCCACCTAGACCAAACTGGGAAGGGCAGCTTAGTCGTTGGAAGAGAGGATTGAGGAGTCAAGATGATCTCAGGAGATTGGCCGACTAGAGCCAAACTAAGACCACAGGTTTCAGCTGGGAGAAGTGTGGCATTCTGCACTGAGGAAGGAATGCTCAGCTGTCCAGAGCACAGGTGAGAGAGCCAGCTGTGGGGTAGTGACTTGAGCATTGGAGACCAGGGTCCAAATCCCCACTCAGACATGGAAACCCACTGGGTGACCTTGGGCAAGTCCTTCTCACTCTCTGCCTGAGAGGAGGGCAAAGGCAAAGCCCCTCAGAACAAATCTTGCCAAGAAACCCCATTTTATGGCCTTAGGGCTGCCTTAAGTGGCAAGTGACTGGAAGGCTCACAGCAACCACCACATATATCAGATGGATAACACTGGCTCAACAGCAGGATCCAAGGTTCTAGGTGTCATCACAGACTTACACAGAAAACACAAGTCAATACTGTGATGTGGCAGCAAAAACATACTGACCAACCTAGGCTGCCTCAAATGGCTGACAGTGTCCAGATGAAGGGAAGTCATAACGTCACTCTATTCTGTTTTGGTCAGGTTTCTCCTGAAGTCGAAAACAAATGAGGAGAGGTTGAAGGAGCTGGGCATTTCAGCTTGGTGAAGAAAAGGTTGAGGAGCAACTGGATCACACTCTCTAAATACCTGAAGGCTGCCACAAGGAGGAGGGGTAGGCTTGATCTCTGCTGCCTCAGAGGGTAGAACTAGGACTGATGGTTTTAAGTTGCAGGAGGGTAGGGTTCGATTGAACATTAGAAGGAACCTCTTGACAGTATGAATGTTTTGGCAATGGAGCCAATAGCCGAGAGAGGTGGTGGGTTCTTCTTCACTGGATGTCCTCAAAAAGAGGCTGGGCATTTTCTAACTCTATAGTTCTATGATTCTATGGAGTTCTGGGCACCACTGTTCAAGAAGCATTTCGACTGTTTGGAAGTATATTTAGAACATGAGTGCCAAAGCCCATGAGGAGCAACTGAGAGAGCTGAGTATATTTAGCCAGGAGAAGAAGGAGAGGTGATAGGATCATCATTTTCAAACTTCTGAAGGGCTGCCATCATGTGGCAGATGGGGAGAGGGGGATTTTTTCTGCTGCTCCATCGATGTCCCAGGAGATCCCATCCAATTCTGATTCTATGATTCTACAACTTTATAAAGCAGTGATTCCCAAACTCTAGTCCTCCAGGCATTTGGGACTTAAATTCCCAGAATCCTCAGCCACCTTGGCCAAGTGATCAGGGATCAGTTATGATTTTTAAAAAATCAGTCTCCCCCTGATTTTCTGCCAATTTTTGAAAGAGTACGGGGTTGGGAGGGTGAGGAGTTTTGAAACAGCCATCTTGGGGCTGCATTTTGGCAATAATTTGGAGGCATTTTAAACAATTTGGGGACAGGATCCAGATACTTTTGAAAGGGGGATTATGGGTGGTCCAGAGCCTGGGAGTTTTAGGGATCATACCAATATAGTCATGTGTGACTGGCAAATTTTGCTGTTATAGATAGATCTACCTGGATGGGAAACTACCAATGAATCCCTGGTGCTGTAGGCTCTATTTCAGAAGAAGGAACTGGCAAAGCCAGCTCTCACTGGGACTGTCAGTCCCAGAACTTCCCAGCCATCATGCCTGGCTGGGGGATTCTGGGAGTGGTAGTCCAAAAAGAAGAACCTTGCCCAAGCCCAGGAGGACTGCCTAGGTATCCCAGGTGCTGTAGGCTCTGTTTCAGAGGAAGGAACTGGCAAAGCCACCTCTGAGTATTCCTTGCCAAAGAAAACCCTATGAAATTAATGGGGTCATCCAATTCTACAGGCAACTTGAAGGCACATACGCACACAATTCCAGGCTCCTGAAGACACAGACACCAAGCCTGGCATGATCCCAGGTCTCTGTGTGTGGAGCCTTCAGGAGAATTCCCTGGTGGGCTTTACTCACAAGGGAGACCAAGGGTACTTGGCATGGCTTGTCTTGTTCCCTCTCCCTTGAGTTCATGTTGAGCCTCCCAGTTGACTGTCCCAGAAGCCTTTGCTCAGCCCTGTTTCTGGCACCATCCTGAACAAGAGGAGCCTGGACCAAGGCCATCCAGTGATTATCAGGTGGGGGAGGCTGGGAACCGGGCAGCCCCTAAAGGCGAAACTGTTCCTTTCCACTCACATTTGCTGATGAGGTGCAGCAGGCATTTGTTACAGTAGAGAACTTAATATGCCATGTAATTACCAGGGAGTATTAATTAACGAAGGGAGGAAGAGGAACTCCTGAAAGCTTGAAGAAAAAACACAGCAGGTGCAAGGCCCATCACCACTGCCTCTGGGTGCCTCCTAAGAGGCTTCAACAAATAGCTGGTGCAGCTTCAGACTTTCTTCCTTCAGGCTCAGGGAGTATCTCTTGCTGCCTTCCATTAGCCAAAATCACGGCTGGCCCGGTTGCCTTCCTGGGGCCTTGGTTTGGGCAGGAGGACTGACACAGAGCTCCATCACCTGGGTGCGGGGAAGAGCCTGTATCCCCTGAAGGCCAAACCCTTCCTTTGAACCTGCACCTGCTGATCTCACAGGACTTCTAACGATGGTGAAGGTTGAGGAAGAGGAAGGAGGGCTCTCTCTCAGCAGAAGCTCCAAAGTCAATTAATTGCAGCTTCTCCTTCCTCTCTCATCTCCTCCCCAGAGCAGGAATGGCCAGGCCTGCTGATATCAGATGGCTTGGCAGGACAACCTGGCTTGACTGTGGTACATACAACAAAGTTGAAGGGGTCTTCAAGGAACATATCCCCCACTGATATGGGGGGATTGGTTCTAGCTCCTCCATTTCTCCCAATTAGTTCTGTTTTCTGCTTCCGTTTAATCCCATTATCCCCTCCTTCTTCCTACTGTGTTATCTCCTCAAGCCAGTTACTCCTCTGGCAGCCCACCCTCCCTTGAATTCTTTCCACCTTTTAGAACTATTCCTAGGATAGTTGATTTTCCAATCTCCAATGCCCAGGGCAAAAACGGGGAAGACAGGCCAAAGCCCATTAAACCGTTATATTTTAACACATGGGGGAAAATGCCTCATTTAAGGAAAACTGGCGTGGGCCCTATGGGAATGCAGGAGTCAATACTGGCACACCATCCCATATCTGCAGCTGCCTCTGCTGCTGTCTGCGTCACTCTGAAGCCAGAAAGAAGGCCTGCAGAATATGATCAAGGCTGGTCACGTGAAGGGCATTGATCACGGGCTGCCTGGCTTCAGAGAGTGTGAGGCAGATGGCAGGGGAGGTGGCTGCAAATACGGGTTGGCGTATCCATGTGGACTTCCTCTTGTTTCGTCCAGGTAACAAGTGGGGGGCATACTGATCCAGGGCCAGAATATGCCAGCAGGAAGTCTTGTCTTGGCTCATCTACATTGGCCAAATTGATTGTGATTAGAAAACCGCCCAATATAACGCTGTAGTGTCCCCGTGGTAACACAACAGTAACAGCAGGGGAGAGCGTCATCCAAAAGGGACGACCAGCAGCGCAGCAGCCTCACAACGGGGACGAGGCTGCTTGCGCTGTAAAAGACTCATCTGAAAAAGTCCTTAGTGTGAGCCCTCAGACGGCTTAAGTTAAACAAGCTACCATCAGTATAGTAACGTATATAGATGCCGTGGTCTTCTTCAAGCTCTGCCGTAGCCCTGTGGAGCATCATGCTGAAGAAGATTTTAAATAAAGTTGGTACATGACCACAACCTTGCTTCACTCCATTAGTTATTAGAAAGGGCTCTGAAAGAGCATCGCCATATCTGACTTGACCGCGCTGCCCCTCATGTAGCAAGATAATCCTTTTAAGGAATTTGGGGGGACATCCTAGTCTTTCCAGGATCTGCCACAGACCTTTTCTACTCACAGCCTTATTTGAGAACTCAGCAGAACAAGTCTTGAAGAGAAACAACAACACAGAAAGAATCACAACCCAGAAACATCACCCAAGGAGACCCTCTGCTGTGCTTTCTGTAACCGGGCTTGTTTATCTTGGATTAGCCTTTTTAGTCATCAGCGCACTTGCAGAAAGCGCGGGATGAGTCCTTCCTAAATCTTCGGTTGTGAAGAAAAGCCAGAGAGAGAGAGTTTTACCTAAATTAAAGAAGTATGTGACATTATTATAATGGGAGAAGTAAGATAAGATTTTATATACAGTACAATACAGCCTGTGTTAATAAAGTCTGAAGTCGTTATAATATTTTCTTTTTTGGTTTGGCTATTTTTTTCTCATCTTTTCTCTCTCTCTCTTTGTTTTCTTTTAATATTTTTTCTATATTTTCTATATTTTTAGTTTGTATAATTGCTTTTCTTTTCTCTCTCTGGCTTTTCTTCACAAACGAAGATTCAGGAAGGACTCATCCTGCGCTTTCTGCAAGTGCGTTGATGACTAAAAAGGCCAATCCAAGATAAACAAGTCCAGTTGCAGAAGCACAGCAGAAGGTCTCCTTGGGTGATGTAAAAACACCACCCACACCCACCCTCCCCCATAAAAAGACATACATCCTATATAGACTATGTGGCATGTTTTGAGTCAAAACTTTGGGGGCGGGGGTAAAATCTGAGCAACACAATGTGTGTGCATGGTGTGGATGGAGTGTGCCCCTCCAGGGTCATGCAGGGAGCCAACAAGGGGCACAGCAATGGCAAAGAGGCTAGGAAGAACTCCGTGCTTAGGTTTTGCTCACAAGGGAGCTCCTAAGCCCTTGGCTTGTGGCAAGCAGGCCTTGGCAACCTGCAATGAGCTCACAGAGAACAAGGGAGGGGTGGGATTCCTCCTTCCCATTAGCTGCAGAGCCAGGGAAGGAGCGATCATTTGCTCTTGCACACTTGTTCCAGGTTAGGCTTTACTCACAAGGGAGGTGAGGAGCAGTCACGGCCTGTCCTGGGCCCTCTCCCCTGACCCTCCTTTCAGGCAGCAATATATTTCCCGATTAAATACAGCAGTCATTTATTGTAGCACAGAGCTAAATATGCAGCCTAATTACAGCAAAGTATTAATTAACAGGTGTGGAGGTTGCAGATTCTTTCAGTCCATCTGTATTCTTCCCCTTTTTCCTGGGTACATATGGGCCTTCAAGTTGCCTGTTGACTTAGAATCATAGAATCATAGAATTGCAGAGTTGGAAGAGACCATGAGGGCCATCCAGTCCAACCCCCTGCCACGCAGGAAATCACGATTAAATCATCCACGACAGATGGCAATCCAGCCTCTGTATAAAGACCTCCAAGGAAGGAGACCCCACCACACTCCGAGGGAGTGCGTTCCACTGCCGAACAGCTCTTACTGTCAAAGACTTATGGTGATCCTATTAATTTCATAGGGTTTTCTTAGCCAAGGAATACTCAGAGGTTGTTTGGCCAGTTCCTTCCTCTGAAATAGAGCCTACAGCACCCGGTATTCATTCGTGGTCTCCCATCCAAGTACTAACCAGGGCTAACCTTGCTTAACTTCCAAGATCAGATGGGACCTGGTAACTTTAGGGTAATTCCTAATTGAGATTAAAACCAGCATTCCAGCTCTCGGTGGGGCTGAGGGCTTTTTAAAGGAGTTAGGAGCACAGGAGGCAATGTGGGGAGGGGGAGACTCACAGATGGCTGCACGCTGCACTGTTGCTAGTGCTTTTCTTTCAGAATATTACTCATCTGAGCTCCTTAAACAAAATTGTGGGGAAGTCCCCAAATAAATTGTAAGGGTGCTTCTCATGCCCTTTTGGCATGGATGCATCAGTCAAATGGTTGTAGGCAGAGGCTGTGAAAATACAGGTCACTCCTCCCACCTCCTGTATCTGTGAGAGGACAAATTCCTCGACTTACCGCAGATACGCAAAACCATGTCTAATAGTGAACTGCCATAGAATACAGTACGTAGAATTGCACTGGAGGACCTAGAAAATGCCTAGAGAGGAGACATCTGGCATGACTCTATGGTCAACCTCTGGCAGAAGTTCACCACAGATCCATGATGGAGGACCTCCTAATACCTAGAGACCACCTCTAACGCAGGTCTATGGTCATCCAGATCCCTAGAGAGACCACGTATTCCACTCTCACATACACAGGGAGGAGGGGAGCAACCTTGACAGCTACCTGCTGGGGATGCTTCAGCTGGAGATCCTGCACTGAACAGGGGCTTGGACGTGATGGCCCGTAAGGCCCCTTTCCGCTCTATGATTCTGCCCAAACACCTTTGCAGCTCAGAATTAATGACAACTTTGCTTCTTCTTTTTCCTCCTTCCTGCCTGCCCATCCCTTTTTCTTTTGTGTCTTCTTTTTTTAAAATAATGGAACAGGGTCTGTCTGGTTCCTGATTCTTCTAAGCAGAGGAAGGCTTGGGCCTTTGAGGACTCCTGCCTAGCTGCCCTCTCCCTAGCAGACAGCTGATGAAGCCCTCTGCCAGTTCTCCTGCCTGGGCAAACACAGAGTGATACTGGCACCAACGGATAATTGTGATGAATGGAAGCCAGGAAAAGGAACTCCTAGAGCAGCAGGTGCACTGTCCCAACATCTACTTGCTGGTGCTTGTCAGAAAGCACCCCAAGGCAGCAGTGAGGTACACTTAGGCACGGAGGGAGGGCTGAGATGATGGGAGGCTTGGTTCTCCAGCTCCAATATAAGACCTTCTCCCTGGCTCTGAGAGCACAATGCACTCCCAGCTATCAAAATGGCCTTCAGAGGGGAGGATGAATTTGGACTGCCTGGGTAAGTCATCCATTTGCTGCTGACTCCCCCACCACACCACACCCTCCCTCCAATAACTACCAGGGTGAGGCTTGTCTTCTCCGCACCTGATGGCCCCTCTTTCCTCCCCTCACAGGGGCTTCCAGGCACAGGACCCCATCAGCCACCAGAGTCCCTTTGGGAACCTCCGTTCAGACAACATACAAGTGGCTGAAGTCCTGGCCCAGGCTGCCAAAACTTTGGGAGACCTAGCCATCTCCCTTTGCTCACCCAGGGTCCCCCAAGTGGGGTGTCTCTTTTCAGAGGTGAGTCCCCCTAGCCTACTTTCCTCCCCCATCACCGGCTCCATGGTGGCAGCTGCGCTGTTTGAGGGTGTCCCCCTACAAGGGAACTGTGCTGCCCTCCCAATTGGGTGAATCGGGCCCTCCTCAGCCACCGCCTCCGTCTCTGACTGTTGCCCCACTCTCCTCTCTCCGCAGGTGGCCCTCAGTGGTCAGCGTGGAGGTGTGTGCCAACCTGGACAAGTCCTTGGCCTTGGTGGCCTCCTTGTGGATCGTCACCCAACACAACTAGACCGGTGGGGGGCAGCAAGGCTCAACACCTCCGGGCTGCCCCCGCCCCACCCCACCTTTCCCCCTTCCCTTCACTCCCTCTCCAGGCCCTTTCCATCCCCACGGGCAAAATACTCTTCCTTCCTTCTTGAACCCAGAACACTGCGGAGCCTAGGAAGGGGGTACTTTTCCACAAAAGAAATAAGGGAGAATTGTAGCAGATCCAGAGGAGGAGAGTGAGACCAACAACACAAGCAGGGTGATGCCTCTTAGGTCTCTTCTTTTGAAAATGAGTATTTTACAATCTAAATGCTGAACTAACTCTGCATTTATTTCCTTCTTTTGGTTATGATGACAGAATCATAGCGTTGAAAGGTACCTCCAGGGGCCATCTAGTCCAACCCTCAACCATGCTGGAACACATAACCCTCAGAGCTGGGGAGCAGTCCAGCTTATATTGGGGCAGGAATCGCCAGAGACACTCATCCAACCTCTGTTTAAAACCCTCCAAAGAATCCATGGAGACCAATATTTTACAGTCCAGGCACTGCATTTGGCGGAGAGGAGGCCCCATCTCTCCTCCCCAGCTACAGCAAGAACTCTTGCCACCCATAGCTTAAGGGATGCAAAGGGCTCTTGTAGCATGTTTGAGACTGAAAGATGTTGGTAGCACAAGCATACATCTGATGAAGTGGACTTGGACTGCTGCCACACGCCAGAAATAATGCAGTTTGACCTTGCTTTAACTGCCATGGCTCAATGCTATGGAATCCTGGGATTTGTAGTTTGTTGTGGCACCAGAACTCTCTGACAGAAAAAAATTAATATGTTTTAAAAACTACAAATCCCAGAATTCCATAGCATTGAGCCATGGCAGCTAAAGCAGCATCAAACTGGATTATTTTCTGCAGTGCAAATGCAACCTTCAGTGTTGTCTACATGGCCCAAATATTCGCTGGGAATCTTCCCTGTCTAAATGGAATCCCACACCAATCCACACTATTTGGAAGGAGGGGACCCCAAAATGGCTGAAACAACTCACCCATCGTTTGTAAAAAAAACAGCGAGGGGTGCCCAGTCCTGCTCATTAGGACAAGAGCTTCACTTTGAATTGCTTCTCCAGACAAGAGGAAGCACAAAACTGATTGGCCAGGCGAGCACAGGAGGCGGGGCTTGCTAACAGGGCAAGTACCCACTGCCGCCATGTTGGATTTTGGATAAACTGTTTTGCTATCCTTTTAATTTGAAAAATCACCCCATCGCTCCAGCACACCTTAGACAATATATATTTTAAAAAAATAATAATGTGAGTAAATCACTTCGGCCACCATCTGGCATGTGATGCTTCTGGGGGCTTCTGGGTGTAAAAATATCGTTGCTGCTGCTGCTGCCAAATGCCATTACTATGAGGTACCTTGGTGTTTTCCCCCTCGTATAGATGGGCCCCAAGTCTAGAAAAGCTTACACTACTCATTTCTTTCTCTCAGTCTCAAAGATGCTTCAAGATCCCTTTGCCTGCGGATCCAGATCAACACAGCTATCTCTCTGAATTGTACCACCGTGCTTTAACGTGGCAGCTTTCTGCTATGGGATTGTATTGTATTGTTTTAATTGGGTTTTATTTGTTCAATGCCTCGGGATGGGGCCCTTGTGAGCTTGGAGGTGACACAGAAATACTTTAAAGAACTAAAGAAATCGACATTCTCCCTCTCCTCTAATCAGCCCAGATCACCATGCCCTGCGGTCATCCTTCCCCTTTATCTTCTCAGCCCGTACTGCCATGACTTTCTTCCTAATGATTGGGTGGAATCTCTTTTTCTGTAGTTGGAATCCGTTGGTTTTTGTTCTTCTCTCTGACACAGCAGAAAACTAGCTTGCTCTGTCTTTTCCATGACATCCCTTCACATATTTAAATATGGCCATTGGATCACCTCTCAGTCTTCTCTTCTCCAAGCTAAACACATGCCGCTCTCTAAACTATTTTTCACAGGGCTTGGTTTCCAGACCTTGGACCATCATGATCACCCTCCTCTGAACATCTTCCAGCTTCTCAGTATTCTGTCTGATCTATGGTGCCCAGAACTGGAACAAAATCTAGAACGTGTTATAGTATATTTCTCCTGTTCCAAAATAACACAAGATATGTTTTCCCCAGCATTTATCTATTCAAAAATAAGTCTCATGAAATTCGGGGGGCTTGCTCCTAGGTAGGGAGGGGCTGCACTTGGGGTTTAGCTGTCCACTGATTATTACACACAGTGTTTTTGCCGACAGATTTTATAGGAGGCCGCAGGCAACCCAGCAGGGTAGTGGTTTGTATCCATATGTAGGTGCCATGCAACGCCATACTATGGCTAAAAGGTCTATGCTGATACTGACTCCCCCACCACACCACACCCTCCCTCCAATAATTATGGAGTGCAATGGATGAACTTACCAGAGTAATGGATGAACTTACCTTCTGTAATCTATTTATTTTACCAAGTGTGTGTGTGTGTGTGCACCTTCAAGTAGTCTGTCAGCTTACAGATACCCTATGAGTTTCATTGGGTTTTCTTAGACAAGGAATCGTCAGATACGTTTTTGCCAGTTCCTTCCTCTGAAATATAGCATACAGCACTTGGTATTCATTGCTGGTCTCCCATCCAAGTACTAAGCAGGACTGACCCTGCTTAACTTCCAAGATCAGACTAGATCTGGTGCCTTTAGGCCACTTATCCATCACAGTGATACAATTTCTTCCCAGTGTTTTTGCCATTTGCAGAATACTTGCAAGCTCTTCCTGTCAAAATACCCCAGTAGCATGGGGTGGGAGGGAGAAGGGCCTCCACATAAGTCTAAGGTTCCGCAATTTGTCAAGAAGTATACCTCCATTAAGAAAGTAGATGTGTTCCCGGATGTGACAAAATCTTTTACCCAGGCTAGCCCCATAGTTTCAACCCATAAGAATCCTGCGACTCACCCTGCCCTTGTTCCCTCCACTTAATTCCTTTCTGGAGTGGGTTTCTTGGCATCAGGGTGACCCCTTGGTTGTAGACGTGTGGCTGTGTTGTTGTGGTGGGTTCTTTATTTTGGTATGTGTGGCCTGACTCCAGTTCAGATGTGATAGAGAAAGCCAGAGACAGTTTTAACAAGAAGAAGAAGAGGAGGAGGAGGAGGAAGAGGAGGAGGTTTATTTTATAGGGGCCCTGGTGGCACAGTAAGCTAATGCAGCCAACACTGCAGCCAAAAAGAACTCATGTTAGATCTTGAGTCTATAGGTTCGATCCCAGGGCCCCCCAGGTTGACTCAGCCTTCTGTAACTCAGTAAAATGAGGACCAGCTTATTAAGAGCTGGGGTGATGTGCTGTGGAAACTAGTATGGTAATACGCTTTCTCAAAAAGCAGCATGTCACTTATCATTGTACAGTGCATTCTGACTGCACCTTCAGTGCCATCAGCACCATCTACTGGCAGTTACATTGCCTGCACTGTACAGCTGTTTGTAATGGCCTGCAATGTTTGTCTGTATTGATTTCTGATTTGTATAAACATTGTATAAGCTGCTTGTATTGTATTGTATTGTATTGTAATGTAATGTATAACTTACTTGAATTGTATGTGATGCATTGTGATGTTGTATCCCACCCCGAACCTGAGGGGAGAGGCGGGTAATAAATAACTTAGTATTATTATTATAGTAGTATTATTATTTTACACAATAGAACAATATAGTACAGGCTGAATCTTCCTTATCCAGAATTCCAAATTCCAAAATATTCCATAATTCAAAATTGTGTACATGTGTGGCTGAGACACTCACACCTTTGCTTTCTGATGGTTCAATGTACACAAACTTTTGTTTCATACACAAAATTATTATAAAATGACCTTCAGACTATGTGTATCTCATAATATATATATGAAACATAAATGAATTTCATGTTTAGACTTGAGTCCCTTCTCCAAAATATCTCATTAAGTATATGCAAGTATTCCAAAATCTTTAATATTCCAAAATTCCAAAAGCCTCTGGTCCCAAGCATTTCAGATAAGGGAGACTCAACCTGTAACTTCCAGTATTCTAGTCTTTTAGGCTCCCCCAAACCATAATTTAGGGCCAGTCTATATGAGGGAATAACATGTGAATTGGGGTGCAGAAACACCAAGTCATCTCAGCAGCTGTCATCTGTCACAGTGACTTTTTTTTTGCAAGATCGCTGGTGTGCAAAACTCTCCGTGTTTCCTGTTCACACAGAGGCATGCCAGCGAAACAAGATGGCGGCCACAAGTGCATTGCTTGCAGTGTTGTACTCCCCAGCTTGCCCCTGCCAAACAATATAAAAAAAGCTAACTCCAAGGTGTGGAAGAGCGATCTTCTGCCAAAACAGTAAAAAAAAAAAAAAAAACAAGGAAAGAAAGCCTGTTTCATCACCTCAGCGCATGATTGCTATGGTGACAATCCAACGGGCAGTTCTGCAATCTGCCCTCTTGCCAAGCTCTGCTCCCTTCGCACATCTGACCAATCAGCTCTCCTCTTCAGCAATGTGATTCAGTTGTCCTAACAGGCAAGGGTGCGCATTTCCATCGGGGGTTTTAAAAACTCGGGAAAAGTCCTGGTGGCTTCTGCTGCGGACTTTCCCTGACTTTTGCTCCCGCACCCCCTGAAAAGGACAGAATGCTCCGGCATCCCATTTGGACACACGGGATTTGCTGCGGATTCTAAGAGGGTTTTTTCGCAGGCTCTGCTGTCTCTCTCCATCCAACCTTGTCTCTCCACTCTAATCCGATCTGCTTCAGCTCCAAACCCCGCCTGCTTCTCCCTGAGACAAGCCTCTGCTTTTGTTAGGTTTTGTTCACCTGCAGCCCCCCTTCCCAGCCTCCCTGAGCTGTGATGAGCTGCCTTTGAGCCAAATCTGTCCAGAGCCCCCTTTACACTGAGCATCGCTTCTTGAACAGAAAATCTGAGAGTAGACCAAAGAATAGGAAGTAAAGACTAGGCAGAGGTTCGCACAGCATACACACACAAAGAGCAGTTCAACATGTTCCAGCAAATGTTTTATTCAGAGCAATCTGTACAGTACATGTGAGACAAAACAGACAGGTCAGCTAAGTCTTGCTTAAGTAGACAAAAACATTTTTAACCTTCTGGAGACCACCTGAAGGCTTCCTTCAAAATGCATCCAAGGATGACCTTTTGATTCACCAGCTTCTACTTTTCCTATGGCTTTCATTTTGGAGTCCAGCCTTATAGAACTATGCTTTTTTAAATACAGGTCACACGCACAGTATTCCTGGGGAAACATGCCTGGAGTTACCATGTATAACTGCTTGGCTCTCTTCCTCCCTTCAGTGGAGCGGCCACGTAACAGGAGCCAAGACAAAGGCTGGCTGGCTTGGCCTGCACATTGCCATTCAATCTGCTCTATCCACCAAGTTGCAGGGAGCAGCAGGAGAAAAGTCTTCCCTCCCCCTCCAGTGCCTCCGAGGGAAGGTTTCATGGATGGTGTAACTGTATCATCATCATCATCCATCATGTGTTGTTGTGTTGGTTTTAAATCTTGAGTTAAGTCTCGGGGGTCCACAACAATGAAAGGTATTTATTTAAAGGGGGTCTCTGGTAAAGCAAGGTTTAAGAGCCACGGGCTAAGGCGCTGCATTTGGGCTTTCTCCATTGGCGCCGTGGAGAAGAGCCTGCCCGGAAAAAAGGGCCCTGAACCCGAGCAGGAGGAGGAGGCCGAGGAGGGCTCCGACTTGCCAGCGGACCCAAGCCGTGACTCGAGGAAGAGGCACTGGCAACCTTGAGCACAGTTCTGCACATACGGCTGTCCCTCCGTATGCACAGATTTCAGTATCCAGGGCTTGAAAATATTCTTTAAAAAATAGTAATCTCAAAGGCAAACCTTGAGTTTGCCATCTGCTAAAAGGGACCCCACTTTGTTATGCCATTGCATAGAATGGGACTTGAACATTCACGGATGTTGTCATCCAGGGTGGGGGGGTTCAATTCAGGAGCCCTGTCGCTTTGGGCCCCGCCCACCTTCCCTCATGATTGGTCAGGAGGCGGCAGAGGCGGGGCGTTCCCAGAGGTTCTGCCCGCAGCCCCGCCTGCTCTATAAATGGAGGCGCGGTGGCGTTCCCGCAGCAATCGAGAGGCGGGTCTCGGCGGAGGAGGGTGGGCGTGGGCTCCGGAGAGGGACGGAGGGCGGGCCCTGCGGGGCTGATGGCGCCCTTCCAACCACCCCCTTCCAGCCGGGCCGTGGCCCCCGGAGCCTCTTCCACCATGATGGGGATGGGGAGCGCTCTACAGAGCCCCCGGGACCGTCCGCTTCAACACCCACCTGCTGCTGCCTTGGCACGGAGAGAGCCCGCCGGTCAGCCCACCCTTGAGTTGGCTCGCCAAACCACGGCGGCAGGGGCAGCAGCAGCCGGAGCAGCCGCGGCTCGGCCCCCAAGGAGCTGCTGGTGAAGCTCGGCCTCCAGGCGCCCCGAGCCCCCACCCGAGGCCCACCGCCTCCCCAAGTCCCTCCCTTTATTTTATTTTTTTATTCAGTTATTTATACCCCACTCTTCAGCCACAAGGCTATCAGAGCGGCTTGCAAATTGTTTTTTAAGCAATAGCAATTTACACATCTACACTGCAAGAAGCAGTTTCCAATGTGTGTTAGGAAATTGCCCCCAGAAGCCGGGTCCTCATTTTACCGACCTACGAAAGGATGGAAGGCTGAGTGAACATTGGATCCCGCTGGAATCGAACTTGCAATGTGGTGGCTCGCAGGACTGGCATTGAACCACTGCACCACCAGGGCTGTCTCTGAGCCAAAGACCCCCTCCCGCCCTGGGGGTCGGCTTCCATCCAGAGGCTGTCGGAGTTGGTTTCCACGTCCTCCCCGTGGGCCGCTGGGCGAAGTTTGCATCGGGACACTTTCCAAGGCAGGCCTCCGCTTTCTGTAGGAGCCTCTGTTTCTAATGCCAGGGCAGCTTGACCTCTCCGTGCCCTAGAGTCCTTAAAAAGTACACTGGACTCCAGGGACCAACATGGCCTTGGCTCCCACACTCCGCCTTAGGTCTTGAATGAGACCAGCTGTAGAAGGAGAGAAGCAAGCAACACAATGGCCTTCCTCCTTTCGCTTTCCAGTACCTAGATTGAAAAAACGGCATACAGTTCTACCTTCGCATTCACTGAGGGTTGGTTCCAGAACACACACACCCCGTGGATACCAAATCCGTGGATATGGAGGGACAACTCTATATGAAAGGATTATACATTATAACATTTTTCCCTATTACTTTAATTGTAAGAAACCATTAGAAGATGAGACGGCCTGTTTTCTTCACATTGCAATCTACATTATAAAAATATTTGCAGGAGCTACTGGGGGGGAAAGTATTCCTGGTATAAGAATGTGTTCCGGACTTTATCTAAAATGTGTTGCTGTTTCCTTTTTGTACCTTAGGAATGTTTTCTTTATACTTGAGTGCTTGTCATACTTTTGTGTCCATATTTGCAAGTTGTTTCCTTAGCACTGCTAGTTTTTGTTTTGTTTTGTTACTTCTGACATTTTGCCTCCTTCTGGCTGGCATCTTCAGAGAATCAGGTACGCTTTGCTGAACTGGAGCTTGGCACCCAGCCCTTTCCTTTTGTCTAGAGGTGACCCATCAAAACTGGAGACTTTGTACCTTTTTCTCCCACCTGGAGATGACCCACAAAAACGGGAAACTCAGGGCCTTTGTGCCTCTGCCATGGCTGGCCCTTAGCGTTACAGGTTTTCAGGGCACAGCCCGAGTTTACAGTTTTTGTTACTGTTGGACACAGTATTCCAGGTGAGGTCTGACCAAAGCAGAATAGAGTGACACTATGACTTCCCTTGATGTAGACGCTATAATCCTATTGATGCAGCATAGAATCACATTGACTTTTTTAGCTGCTGCAAGACACTGCTGCCTCGTGTTCAGCTTGTGGCCCACTAAGACTCCTAGATCCTTTCCGCATGCACTGTCATCAAGCCTGGTGTCACCCACTGTGTATCTCTGAAGTTCATTTTTCTGCCCAAGTGTAGTAACCTACATTTCTCCCTGTTGAAACTCATGCTGTTGGTTTTGGCCCAGCTTTCTAATCTGTTACGTTTAATTTGAATTCCGATCCTGTCCTCTGGGGTATTAGCTACCCCTCCTGATTTGGTGTCATCTGCAAACTTCTCTCAACCAAGATCAGAAAAATGCCTTCAAGACAGTGAGGAGAAATGTGTGTCCATCCAGTGTTTGTTTGATTGCAACTCCCATTGTCCGCCACCATGGCTACTACGGATAGACCTGGTGGGGGGAGTGAGGAGGAACGTGTCTACCCCCCCTCCACGTGGGTGGACTCTAGTTCCCAAGGGACGTTTTTTGTGGCTGACTTTCTAAAAAGGGAAGGGGCTAATGATGGGACCCCCTCTACTCTCTGTTCTGATCATTTGGAGGCCTATGGGGGAGGGTGGCGTGGGTGAGGGAGGGGACCCTCCACCCCCCATGAGCGCACACATGCACGCACGTGCACACACACACACACACACGGTCCCTGCCTCCCCCCCAGCCCAAAGAGATGCCTGGATGCCGGTGTTGCATTCAAAGGGGGACGGCTTTATTTTTCATGCTGGGGGAATGGTGTGGGGGGGGAGGGGAGGATGGAGTGGGGCGACAGGCCCTCCCCACCACAGGGGGACACTTAGAGCCCGAGACCACTTAGGCTGATGCCGCCGAGGCCCTCAAAGCCCCCGGGTCCTTCATGCCATCGGGGCCCCCAGATACCAAGGCCCCTAAAGCCACCGACATCGCCACCGAAGCCCCCAGGTCCTTCAAACCATCGGGGCATCCCCAAAGCTGCCGACATCACCGCCGTAGCCCCCAAAGCCGTTGCCGTTGCCAGCTAAGCCCCCCAAGCCGCCAGGGCCCCCAAGGCCGCCGCCGCCCACTGCCCAATTGGGAAGGAGCCTGCGGAGGAAGCGGAGGAGGTCGGCGAGCTGGCAGCGGTTGAGGCGGTTGCAGATCACGTTGGCTTGGGTCTTCTGGAGTTCCTGGAGCACCTGCGGAGAGAGGGGGCCTCAGTGGGGGGAAGGAGGAGGAAGGGGCCCCAACATTGCGAGGGGAAGAGCAGCCCCCCATCCCGGCACCAGGCCAGCAGGGAGGGAGGGAGGGAGCCCTGCCTACAAGTGTGCCGGGGGATCAGGGCCAGGGCAGCCTGGCAGGGGAGGGAGGGAGGGGGACTCACCATCTCACAGAGGTCCAAGAGTTGGCTGTCCGCCTGCTGGAGGCCTCCTCCCGAGGAGAGAGTCTTGGTCAGGTGCCCCAGAGTTTGAGCTGCCCACAGCAGAGTTGGGGCCACTTCTGCCTGCTCCCGGGACTGGCCCCCCAAGAAGCCCCCCGATCCCTGGGGAAGCCTGTCAGGAGGAGTGAGGGGGAAAGAAAAATAGCAATCAGGGAGGGAGGGAGGGAAGGGGCCCCAATCCCCCCAGACCCAGCCCCGATCCAGCGGGGAGGCTGCCTTATCTGCCCAGTCCGACTTTGCTTTGTGCCCCAAAAGCCATCCTGGCCGCTGAGAGTCCGCGATGCCTTGGGAGCCAGACGGGAAAAAGCCCTGACTTATATCGGGGTGGCCAGACGGGGCCCCCGCCCCTCCCTCGGTGCCCAACGCCCAGCATCATTATCCTCCCCGCCACCTCGGGGTGCCAAACAGGGACGGGGAGCTCAGGAGCTTCAGGGAGCCTCAGGCGGAGGGCTGGCAGAAGGCATCATCCTCTGGTGCCACGATTCTTCCTTTGAACCCAGATCAGCTGATGCACCCAGGCACCCCATCCCGGGAATTTGGAGAGCTAATTGTGCCTTCTAAACACGGTGGAGGGGGAGGTTAATGAGTAAAAGCAAAGTCCCTTCTCAGCAGATTCTCCAGCCTCCCTTCCCCGGGGCTCCCCTTCTCCCCACTCAAGCAGGATGCTGGATCTCTTCCTCCCAGCCTGAACCCCGGATGGAGAGGGAGAGCCCTGAAGGATTCCTCCTAGAAGCAGAGGGAGAGGAGGTCCCCCTGCACTCTCCAGAACCCACCTTTCTCTAAGTTACTTGGAGGGGGAGTAGAGGGCAGGCTCTTCAGATTTCCACCTAGACCGAACTGGGAAGGGTAGCTTAGTCCTTGGAAGAGAGGATTGAGGAGTCAAGGTGAATCTCAAGAGATTGGCCGACTAGAGCCAAACTAAGACAGTGAGGAGAAATGTGTGTTTGATTGCAACTCGCATTGTCCGCCACCATGGCTTCTACGGATAGACCTGGCGGGGGGAGCGAGGAGGAATGTGTCTACCCCCCCTCCACGTGGCTGGACTCTAGTTCCCAAGGGCCCTTTTTTGTGGCTGACTTTCTAAAAAGGGAAGGGGCTAATGATGGGACCCCCCTCTACTCTCTATTCTGATCATTTGGAGGCCTATGGGGGAGGGTGGCGTGGGTGAGGGAGGGGACCCTCCACCCCCCATGAGCACGCACATGCACGCACGTGCACACGCACACACACACACACGGTCCCTGCCTCCCCCCCAACCCAAAGAGACGCCTGGACACCGGTGTTGCATTCAAAGGCGGCTGGTTTTATTTTTCGTGCTGGAGGGGAGTTGGGAGTGGGGGGAGGGGAGGATGGGGCGGCAGGCTCTCCTCACCACAGGGGGACCCTTAGACCCCCAGACCACTCAGGCCGAAGCCCCCGAGGCCCTCGAAGCCCCCAGGTTCTTCAAGCCATGGGGGGAGCCAGAAAATGAGGCCCCCAAAGCCGCTGACGTCGCCATCGAAGCCCCCAGGTCCTTCAAGCCATTCGGGGTCCCAGATACTGAGGCCCCCAAAGCCGTCGACGTCACCCTCGAAGCCATCGAAGCCCCCAGGTCCTTCAAGCCATCGGGGCCTCCATATACCGACGCCCCCAAAGCTGACAACGTTGCCCCCGAAGCCGCCGTAGACCCAGCGGCCCCCGAAGCTGCCGCCGCCCGCTGACCAGTGGGGTGGGAGCCTCCAGAGGAAGCGGTGGAAGTCGGGGAGCTGGCAGCGGTTGAGGCGGTTGCAGATCACGTTGGCTTGGGTCTTCTGGAGTTCCTGGAGCACCTGCGGAGAGAGGGGGAATCAGGGGGGGAGGAGGAGGAAGAGGAGGAGGAAGGGGCCCCAACGTTGGGAGGGGAAGAGCAGCCCCCCATCCCGGCACCAGGCCCAGGAGGGAGGGAGCCCTGCCTACAAGTGTGCCGGGGGATCAGGGCCAGGGCAGCCTGGCGGGGGAGGGAGGGAGAGAGGGAGGGAGGGAGGGGGTCTCACACTCTCGCGGAGCTCCAAGAGTTGGCTGTCCGCCTGCTGGAGGCCTCCTCCCGAGGAGAGGGTCTTGGCCAGGTCCCCCAGAGTTTGGGCTGCCCGCAGCAGAGTTGGGGCCACTTCTGCCTGCTCCCGGGACTGGCCCCCCGAGAAGCCCCCCGATCCCTGAGGAAGCCTGTCAGGAGGAGTGAGGGGGAAAGAAAAACAGCCGTCAGGGAGGGAGGGAAGGGGCCCCAATCCCCCCAGACCCAGCCCCGATCCAGCGGGGAGGCTGCCTTACCCGGCCAGTCCGAGTTTGCTTTGCGCCCCGAAAGCCATCCTGGCCACTGAGAGTCCGCGATGCCTTGGGAGCCAGACGGGAAAAAGCCCTGACTTATATTGGGGTGGCCAGACGGGGGGCCCGCCCCTCCCTCGGTGCCCAACGCCCAGCATCATCATCCTCCCCGACGCCTCTGGGCACCAAACAGGAACGGGGAGCTAAGGAGCTTCAGGGAGCCTCAGGCGGAGGCCTGGCAGAAGGCATCATCCCCTGGCAGCCTGGGAGTGTCCCAATCCTTCCTTTGAACCCAGATCAGCTGATGCACCCAGGCACCACATCCCGGGAATTTGGAGAGCTAATTGGGCCTTGTAAGCACGGGGGAGGGGGGAGGTTAATGAGTAAAAGCAAAGGTCCCTTCTCGGCAGATTCTCCAGCCTCCCTTCCCCCGGGCTCCCCTTCTCTCACCTCAAGCAGGATGCTGGATCTCTTCCTCCCTGCCTGAACCCCAGATGGAGAGGGAGAGCCCTGAAGGATTCCTCCTAGAAGCAGAGGGAGAGGAGGTCCCCCTGCACTCTCCAGAACCCACCTTTCTCTAAGTTACTTGAATGGAGACTGGAAGGCAGGCTCTTCAGATTTCCACCTAGACCAAACTGGGAAAGGTAGCTTAGTCTTTGGAAGAGAAGATTGAGGATTCAAGGTGACCTCAAGAGATTGGCCGACGAGAGCCAAACTAAGACCACAGGTTTCAGCTGGGAGAAGTGTTGCATTCTGCACTGAGGGAGGAATGCTCAGCTGTACAGAGCTCAGGTGAGAGAGCCAGCTGTGGGGTAGTGACTTGAGCATTGGAGACCAGGGTCCAAATCCCCACTCAGACATGGAAACCCACTGGGTGACCTTGGGCAAGTCCTTCTCACTCTCTGCATGAGAGGAGGGCAAAGGCAAAGCCCCTCAGAACAAATCTTGCCAAGAAAATCCCATTTTATGGCCTTAGGGCTGCCTTAAGTGGCAAGTGACTGGAAGGCACACAGCAAACACAAGAAGGGGGTACGCTTGTTCTCTGTTGCTTCAGAGGGTGAAACTAGGACTGATGGTTTTTAGTTGCCGGAGGGTAGGGTTCAATTGAACTTTAGAAGGAACCTCTTGACAGTAAGAATGGTTTGGCAATGGAGCCAATAGCCGAGAGATGTGGTGGGGTCTTCTTCTCTGGATGTCCTCAAAAAGAGGCTGGGCATTTTCTAACTCTATAGTTCTATGATTCTATGGAGTTCTGGGCATCACAGTTCAAGAAGCATGTCAACTTTTTGGAAGGATGTTTAAAACATGAGTGCCAAAGCCAAAGAGGGGCAACTGAGAGAGCTGAGTGTATTTAGCCAGGAGAAGAAGGAGAGGTGATAGGATCATCATTTTGAAACATCTGAAGGGCTGCCATCATGTGGCAGATGGGGAGAGGAGGATTTTTTCTGCTGCTGTGGAGGGCAGGCAGTTTTCCAGGGCACCTTGTCTTTGAGAAACACCCTAACCAGCCACTCTTGGAAGCCATGCATTTGTAGGAAGACTGGGCCAGCTGGAGCTTGTAGCCTTTGCTTCTTTTCCCTCCTAGCTTCTCCCTCTTTCCCTTGCCACAGCTGGGCTCATAGCTGGGCTCATATCACCTGCCCTCTGGTTCTGCTGCCATGCATTACTTGTCACGCAGGCCCTGGGCCATTCTCCATCGATGTCCCAGGAGATCCCATCCAATTCTGATTCTATGATACTACGACTTTATAAAGGATCCATTTGGAGTTCATGGACCCTAATGAATGGCACCTGCCAAACCTTCACAATGCCTAAAATGGCATGGAAGTCAACTCCATTTATAAATCTGAGAACTAACATTTTTTTAAAGTAGTTTCACACTATCCTGGCTCAGAAAAATTTTTAAGAAGTCAGTAATGAGTCCCAAACTAGTCTTTAGTCTCCCCCTGGTTCTCTTACAATTTTTGAAAGAGTACGGGGTTGGGAGGGTCAGGAGGTTTAAAACAGCCATCTTGGGGCTACATTTTGCCAATAATTTGGGGGTATTTTAAATAATTTGGGGGCAGGATCCAGGTACTTTTGTAAGGGGGGGATAATGGGTGGTCCAGAGCCTGGGGTTTTTTGGGATCACACCAATCTAGTCATGTGTGACTGGCAAATTTTGCTAGACCTACTTGGATGGGAAACCACCAATAAATCCCAGGTTCTGTAGGCCCTATTTCTGAAGAAGGAACTGGCAAAGTCACCTCTGAGTATTTCTTGCTGAAGAAAACCCTATGAAATTCATGGGGTCACCATAAGTCGACAGGCAACTTGAAGGTACACACACACATATCCACACAATATTTGACCTTGGTCCCTTTTCCCTAAATGCTGTAGGCTGGAACTTCCAAAGCATGGGGAAAGGTGCCTTTTTGGACTGTCAGTCCCAGAATTTCCCAGCCATCATAGCTGGCTGGGGGATTCTGGGAGTCATAGTCCAAAAAGAAGAACCTTGAGTATATGTAGCCAGGAGAAGGATATGTGATAGGATCATCATTTTCAAACATCTGAAGGGCTGCCATCATGTGGCAGATGGGGAGAGGAGGATTTTTTCGGCTGCTGTGGAGGGCAGGCAGTTTTCCAGGGCACCTTGTCTTGGAGAAACACCCTAACCAGCCACTCTTGGAAGCCATGCATTTGTAGGAAGACTGGGCCAGCTGGAACTGGTAGCCTTTTCTTCTTTTCCCTACTAGCTTCTCCCTCTTTCCCTTGCCACAGCTGGGCTCATAGCCCTTATCACCTTCCCCTGGTTCTGCTGCCATGCATTACTTGTCACGTAGGCCCTGGGCCATTCTCCATCGATGTCCCAGGAGATCCCATCCAATTCTGATTCTATGATACTACGACTTTATAAAGGATCTGTTTGCGGTTCATGGACCCTACTGAATGGCCCCTCCCAAAGCTTCACCATGCCTAAAATGGCATGGAAGTCAAGTCCATATCTAAATCTGAGAACTTATTTTTTTTTTCAAAGTAGTTTCACCCCATCTTGGCACAGAAATATTTTTTAAAAGTCATGATTTTTTAAAAAATCAGTCTCCCCCTGATTTTCTGCCAATTTTTGAAAGAGGAGAGGATTTGAAGGGTCAGGAGGTTTGAAACTGCCATCTTGGGGCTGCATTTTGGCAATAATTTGGGGCATTTTAAACAATTTGGGGGCAGGATCCAAGTGCTTTGGAAAACGGGGATTATGGGTTGTCCAGAGCCTGGGGGTTTTGTGGATGACACCAATCTAGTCATGTTTGACTGGCAAATTTTGCTATACCTACTTTTATGGGAAACCACCAATGAATCCCAGGTTCTGTAGGCCCTATTTCAGAAGAAGGAACTGGCAAAGTCACCTCTGAGTATTTCTTGCCAAAGAAAACCCTATGAAATTCATGAGGTCATCATAAGTTGATAGGCAACTAGAAGGTACACACACACTTATCCATACAAGATTTGACCTTGGTCCCTTTTCCCTAAATGCTGCAGGCTGGAACTTCCAAAGCATGGGGAATGACAACAAGCCTGGCATGATCCGAGGTCTCTTTGTGTGGAGCCTTCAGGAGTATTCCCTGGTTGGGCTTTATTCACAAAGGAGACCAAGAGTAGTTGGCATGCCTTGCATTGTTCCCTCTCCCTCGGACCTTGAAGGAAAAAGGCAGCAGGTGCCTGCCAGGAGCGAGGGGGGAATAGAAAAGCAGCCGTCAGGGACGGAGGGAGGGAAGGGGCCACAATCCCCCTCAGACGCAGCCCCGACACGGTGGGGAGGCCTGATTTACCCCACCACTTCTAGCTCGCTCCCTGCCCTGAAGATTATCCTGGCCGCCAAGAGTCCGCGATGCCTTGGGAGCCAGCCGGGCAGAAGGCTGACTTTTATTGGGGTGACCAGATGGGGCTCCCGGCACTTCCTCGGCACCCAACGCCCGGCATCATCATCCTCCCCACCGCCTCGGGGTGCCAAACAGGGACGGGGAGCTAAGGAGCCTCAGGGAGCCTCAGGCGGGAGGGCTGGCAGAAGGCATCATCTCCTGGCAGCCTGGGAGTGCCCAAATTCTTCCTTTGAACCCAGATCAGCTGATGCACCCAGGCACCACATCCCGGGAATTTGGAGAGCTAATTGGGCCTTCTAAGCACAGGGGAGGGGGAGTTGATGATTAAAAGCAAAGTCCCTTCTCAGCAGATTCTCCAGCCTCCCTTCCCCGGGGCTCCCCTTCTCCCAACTCAAGCAGGATGCTGGATCTCTTCCTCCCTGCCTGAACCCCACATGGAGAGGGAGAGCCCTGAAGGATTCTTCCTAGAAGCAGAGGGAGAGGAGGTCCCCCTGCCCTCTCCAGAACCCACCTTTCTCTAAGTTACTTGGAGGGGGAGTGGAGGGCAGGCTCTTCAGATTTCCATCTAGACCGAACTGGGAAGGGTAGCTCAGTCCTTGGAAGAGAGGCATTTTAAACAATTTGGGGGCAGGATCCAGGTGCTTTTGAAAGGGGGGACTATGGGTGGTCCAGAGCCTGTGAGTTTTGGGGATCATACCAATCTAGTCATGTGTGACATGCAAATTTTGCTGGTATAGATAGACCTACCTGGATGGGAAACTACCAATGAATCCCAGGTACTGTAGGCTCTATTTCAGAAGAAGGAACTGGCAAACCCACCTCTAACTATTTCTTTCAGAAGAAAACCCTGTGAAATTCATGGGGTCACCATAAGCCGACAGGCAACTTGAAGGTACACACACACACACATATCACACAAGATTTCACCTTGGTCCCTTTTCCCTAAATGCTGTAGGCTGGAACTTTCAAAGCATGGAAAATTGCCTTTTTGGACTGTCAGTCCCAGAATTTCCCAGCCATCATAGCTGGCTGGGGGATTCTGGGAGTGCTACTCCAAGAAGAAGAACCTTGCACAACCCCAGAAGAACTGCTTGGGAATCCCAGGTGCTGTAGGCTCTGTTTCAGAGGAAGGAACTGGCAAAGCCACCTCTGAGTATTCCTTGCCAAAGAAAACCCTATGAAATTAATGGGGTCATCAAAAGTCAACAGGCAACTTGTAGCCACATACGCACACTATTCCAGGCTCCTGAAGCCACAGACAACAACCCTGGCATGATCCCAGGTCTCTTTGTGTGGAGCCTTCAGGACAATTCCCTGAATTCCTTTACTCACAAAGGAGACCAAGAGTAGTTGGCATGGCTTGTCTTGTTCCCTCTCCCTTGAGTTCATGTTGAGCCTCCCAGTTGACTGTCCCAGAAGCCTTTGCTCAGCCCTGTTTCTGGCACCATCCTGAACAAGAGGAGCCTGGACCAAGGCCATCCAGTGACTACCAGGTGGAGGAGGCTGGGAACCGGGCAGCCCCTAAAGGCGAAACTGTTCCTTTCCACTCACATTTGCTGATGAAGTGCAGCAGGCATTTGTTACAGTAGAGAACTTAATATGCCACATAATTACTAGGGAGTATTAATTAAAGGAGGGAGGAAGAGGAACTCCTCGAACCTTGAAGAAAAAAGGCAGCAGGTGCAAGGCCCATCACCACTGCCTCTGGGTGCCTCCTAAGAAGCTTCAGCAAATAGCTGGTGCAGCTTCAGACTTTCTTCCTTCAGGCTCGGGGAGTATCTCTTGCTGCCTTCCATTAGCCAAAATCACGGCTGGCCCAGTTGCCTTCCTGGGGCATTGGTTTGGGCAGGAAGACTGACACAGAGCTCCATCACCTGGGTGCGGGGAAGAGCCCGTATCCCCTGAAGGCCAAACCCTTCCCTTGAACCTGCACCGGCTGATCTCACAGGCCTTCTAATGATGGTGAAGGTTGAGGAAGAGGAAGGAGGGCTCTCTCTCAGCAGACGCTCCAAAGTCAATTAATTGCAGCTTCTCCTTCCTCTCTCATCTCTTCCCCAGAGCGGGAATGGCCAGACCTGCTGATATCTGATGGCATGAGAGGACAGCCTGGCTTGACTGAAGTACATACAACAAAGTTGAAGGGGTCTTCAAGGAACAAATCCCCCACAGATATGGGGGGATTGGCTCTAGCTCCTCCATTTCTCCTGTTTAGTTCTGTTTTCTGCTTCCGTTTTTAATCCCATTATCCCCCTCCTTCTTCCTACTGTGTTTATCTCCTCAAGCCAGTTACTCCTCTGGCAGCCCACACTCCCTTGAATTCTTTCCACCTTTTAGAACTATTCCTAGGATATTTGATTTTCCAATCTCCAATGTCCAGGGCAAAGACAGGGGGAAGACAGGCCAAAGCCCATTAAACCATTTTATTTTAATACCTGGGGGGAAACGCCTCATTTAAGAAAAACTGGTGTGGGCCCTATGGGAATGCAGGAGTCAATACTGGCACACCATCCCATATCTGCAGCTGCCTCTGCTGCTGTCTGCGTCACTCTGAAACCAGAAAGAAGGCCTGCAGCCTGTGATCAAGGCTGGTCACGTGAAGGGCCTTCATCACAGGCTGCCTGGCTTCAGAGAGCGTGACGCAGATGGCAGTGGAGGTGGCTGCAAATACGGGTTGGCGTATCCATGTGGACTTCCTCTTGTTTCGTCCATGTAACAAGTGGGAGGCATACTGATCCAGGGCCAGAATATGCCAGCAGGAAGTCTTGTCTTGGCTCATCTACATTGGCCAAGTTGATCATGATTACAAAACCACTGAATATAATGCTGCAGTGTCCCCGCGGTAACGCAACAGTAGCAGCAGGGGAGAGCGTCATCCGAAAGGGACGCCCTGCAGCGCAGCAGCCTCGCAATGGGGACGAGGCTGCTTGTGCTGTAAAAGACTCATCCGAAAAAGTCCTTAGTGTGAGCCCTCAGATGGCTTATGTTAAACAAGCTGCCATCAGTACGGTAACGTATATAGATGCCGTCGTCTTCTTCAAGCTCTGCCGTAGCCCTTTGGAGCATCATGCTGAAGAAGATTGTAAATAAAGTTGGTGCAAGAACACAACCTTGCTTCACTCCATTGGTTATTAGAAAGGGCTCTGAAAGAGCATCGCCATATCTGACTTGACCGCGCTGGCCCTCGTGTAGCAAGATAATCCTTTTAAGGAATTTGAGAGGACATCCTAGTCTTTCCAGGATCTGCCACAGACCTTTTCTACTCACAGCCTTATTTTTTTTTTCACAAGAATTTTTTTTATTAAATATCTCATAATAACTTAACTGGAAATAGAAACATAAATCCTGTATCATGGGTTCAGTGGCTGCCATTATCTTCAACTCATTACATTGATACAACAGATATCTATACTTATAAACAATCGTTGAGTTATATTATACTTGTATCAGAAATGTATATATTTGTGTATAGACACACACACACACATATATATATATAATTGTGTATGTATATATGTGCACACCTCCCCTTTTTATATGCCCTGTTGGCTTTCGCCATTCTTTTCTGTTAATATTATATCATTAAGAATAATTAAAAGAAAAACAAAACAAAACAAAACAGATCAAAACATAGACGGGAAAAAAAAAGCCACACACACACACACAAAAAAAAAAATACTCCTGAACCTCCCACCCTTCTCCCCCCCCCCCAAAAAAAAAGAGAAAAGAGAAAAATGAAAAAAGAAAAAGAAAAAGAAAAAGACGACTTCCTATCCGGAACTAGTTCCATCTCTCTAAAATTTCCCCATTCCTTCTTGTCTCGTAAGATTAACTGCTACCTTTACTAAGTCTGTATAGTTTCCCTTCTGTGTTGCACTTATTCATACTACTTTAAATCTATTACATTGTATATTATACCAAAACTTCTGGGAGATAAGTAGCATTGGTGTTATCCCACATATTATTGTTTTTGTCTACTGCCATTGCTTACTAATAAATAATCAATTCTATTTATCCCGCTTAGTCTCTCCATTGCTACTTTTTTCTCCCCTCCCTTGTTGCGAAGAAATATAAAGAAAGTGTAGATTGAATTTTATTTATACGTTAATTGCTGCCAGATCTCCCCATTTATCCTTTAGAAAATTGGAAAAGGCTTTCCAATCTTCATAATGTTTACCCAAGGATTTGCCCTTCAACAACACCGTTAGTCTATCTGATTCTACCATTTCTCGTGTTTTCAATATCCATTCTTCAATAGTTGGCATTTGTTTGGACTTCCATAATCTTGCGTATTCAATTCGAGCCGCCGTCAACATATAAAATAGCATTTTTACCGTGTTCCCTTTCTATAGCTCCATTTATCATCCCTAAAAGGTAACATTCTGGTTTAAGTGGGATATTGATGTTTAATATTTCTCTTATTATTTTTTGTATTCTTTTCCAATAATTCCTGGCTTCATCGCAAGTCCACCAAAGATGGTAGAAAGTACCAGCTTCGTGATCGCATTTCCAACATTTGCTTTTCATACTCTTGTACATTTTTGATAATCTGTAGGGGGAATGATGCCACCTCAGGTACATCTTATAGACATTTTCCCTGACATTTTGACTTAAGGTATATTTCATCCTATCCGTCCACATTTTTTCCCATTGTCTTAGCTCAATTTGGTAACCTATATTTTGGGCCCATTTTATCATTGCCTCTTTGATGATATTGTCTTCTGTCTCCCATTCCAATAAACTTTTGTACAGTCTTGGAATCATGTTTTTATTTCCTAATTGGGTAATTCCGTCCCATACCGATTTATTCATTTCAATACCCACCAATTTCTTGTCCATGTTATATCTTTCCTTTATCTGTCTATATAGGTACCAATGACAATCAATTCCATCTGCTCCCAATTCCTCTTGTGTTTTTATGCGATGTTGACCATCCTGTTTTACTATCATCTCTCCATATGTAATCCATTTTTTTGATGGGATGCCTTCTTTGCTAAAAACGGCTTCATAGGGAGATGCCCATATCGGTATATTTGGACATAGCCTAACTTTATGTTTTTTCCAGACTCTTAATAGTGTACCTCTAATAAAATGATTATTAAAGTCATTATTGATTTTATCTTTACCATAGAAAAGATAAGCATGGAATCCAAATCTATTTCCTTCTCCCTCAATTTTCAACAGTCTTTCATCTTCCAAAGTAGTCCACTCCCTTATCCATGCCAGACAGCTTGCTTCGTAGTAAAGTCTTAAATAGGGTACCCCCAGGCCTCCACGTTCCTTCACATCCTGGAGAGTTTTCATTTTAACTCGTGGTTTCCTCCCCACCCAAATAAATTTCAATATGTCTCCTTGCCATTTTTTCAGGTCTACCACATTGCGAATAATCGGGAGCATTTGGAATAACAATAGGAGTTTAGGTAAAATGTTCATTTTTATTGCCGATATATGGCCTAAAAAAGAAAGTCTCAAATTTTGCCAATTCTTCAAGTCTTTACTTATTTCCGCCCATATTTTCTTATAATTATTTTGGAAGAGATCCGAGTTTTTATTTGTTATGTTAATACCCAAATATTTTGCTTTTTTAACTATTTGAAATTCTGATTTATCTTCCAAATCTTTTTTTTCCTTCTCCATCATATTTTTCGTGATGATTACTGTTTTATCATTATTAACTTTTAATCCAGATATTACTTCGAATTCCTTCAAAACCTCAATAAGCACATTTATCTCTTCCAAGGGATCTCCTAGAGTTATCACTAAATCATCAGCGTACGCTCTTACTTTATAGTTGAACTTTCCAATTTTAACTCCGTTTATTTTTGTTTCTTCTCTTATCCTTCTACATAATCCCTCAATTATCATCAGAAATATGAGTGGGGATAGAGGGCATCCTTACCTTGTCCCCTTCTGTATCTGAAGAGCCTCTGTGCTTTCTCCGTTAATTATTATTTTCGCCGATTGATTCTTATAAATAATTTTCATCCAATTCATAAATCTCTCCCCTACATCTATTTCTTCTAGGATTTTAAACATAGTTCGCCACTTGACACTATCGAAGGCCTTTTCCAAATCGAGAAAGATTAGAGCAAGTTTTTTATCATTATGTTTCTCATAATATTCTATCATATTCAAAACAAGCCGTACGTTATCTTTCAGATACCTCCCTGGGAGAAATCCCCTTTGATCTTGGTGTACCCAACCTGAGAGTGTCCTTTTCAATCTGTTTGCTAATATCGAAGTGAATATTTTGTAATCAACATTCAGTAGTGAAATCAGTCTGTAATTCTTAGGCTCACATGGATCTCGGTTTTCTTTATGTATGAGTGTAATATTTGCTATCTTCCATGAATTTGGAGACACTTCTTTTGTTATTTCATTTAATGTTTTCTTAAGCGGTAATGCTAATTGGTCTTCCAACACCTGGTAATATTTCGCTGGGAGTCCATCCGGCCCTGGAACTTTATTTGGTTTCAAATTCCTTATTGCTTCCGTTATTTCCATCATTGAAATAGGTTGGTTTAATCCGGCTCTTTGCTCATCTGTGAACTTCTTCCAATTGAATTTCTCAAACAGTTTTTGGGTTTCCTCCTCTGCTATTTCCTTCTCTTTATATAGCCCTTCAAAAAAATTTCTAAAAGTGTCTTTAATTTTCTTTTGCTCTGTATGTATCTGTCCATTTAATCTAACCTTAGCAATAACATTTCTTTCCCTCATCTTTCTAAGCCTAAGAGCTAACCATCTTCCCGATTTATTTGAGTGCTCAAAGTAAGCTTGTTTTGTGAATTTCAATTTCCTTTGAATTTCCTCCACCATTTCCGTTGATATTTGACTTTGGAGTATTTGTATCTCTACCTTCACTTCTTTTTTGTTGGGGTTTTCTTCCAATTCCTTTTCCTTTTTTCTTATTTTCTCGTTGAGTTTCAATAGTCTTTCGGATTTCCTTTTCCTTATTTCTCTACTTTACTGAATGAAGAAACCCAACATAACCGCCTTTGAGGCCTCCCAAATTGTACTCGCACTCATTCCTTCCGTTGTGTTCTCTAAAAAATACCATTCCAATGTTTGTTTAGCTCTCTGGATAATTTCATCTTTCTTAAGCAAATATTCATTCAATCGCCAATTAGGTGCAGCTTTGTATTCCTTTAACTCTAATAGTACTGGGTTGTGATCTGACCAGATCCTCGGAAGGACTTCCATTCTTTGGATTGTATTACCCATAGTACTTGATAACATGAAAAAATCTAACCTGGAGAAGGAGTTGTGCCGGGGAGAATAAAAAGTATACTCTTTTGCATCACCATATTTGTGCCTCCATGCATCTATTAAAGTAAGATTTTCCCTCAGCTCCTCAAATGTTTTGGGTAGTTTCCCTTGTAGATTTTTAATCTTCCTTGTTGATTTCCTATCCTTCTTGGGTGAGATAACTCCATTCCAGTCTCCACAGATAATTATCCGTTCATGACTATAATCCAGTATTTTTAGCATGAGTTCCCGATAAAATTTTCCTTTCTTTTCCAGTGGTGCATATATCCCAATCAGTAAAGTTTTCTTTCCTTGAATAATTCCTTCTACTCCTACATAATGGCCATTCTCATCAGAGAAGATCTTATCTGCTTTAATTCTGTTATTCACAAACATAATCACTCCTTTCTTCTTTTCCTTAGATGCCGATATGAATTCTTTACCTAATTTTTTATTCATTAATAAATGAGTATCCTTATTTCTAATGTGAGTTTCTTGCAAGCATATAACATCATATTTTTTCTTCCCCAACAAATGATATACTTTCCTTCTTTTTTCGGGCTGATTAAGCCCCTTTACATTCCATGTCAAAAATTTTAGATTCATGTTTAATTTCGTTTATACCGTTATTAGTTATTAGTTATCAGTTTCCTCTTCAATCCTCTGTTTGTTTGTCAATTTCCAGATTCAATTCAGGTTCACCCAATATTTCTTCTTCCTCTCCCTCCTCAGGATCTAACTCTTGCTCATCTTCTCCTTCTTCCTCTTCTTTATCTGTTTGTATTTTCCCCTCCTCCTTTTCCATTCGTTGACTCTTTTCTTTTTCTTCCTTCGCCTTCTGCCTTAAATCCTTTTTGTATTTCATTAGAAATTCCTCAGCTTTTTGAGTTGAGTCTATTTTAAATATCTTCTGTTTAAATCTAAAAGACACTCCCTCCAGTCTTTCCCATCTATATGAGATTCCATTCTGTCGTAAATGTGACGTTAATGTAGCATAATTCCTTCTTTTCTTTAGTATTCTTATTGGTATATCCTTAAAAACTGTCAGTTCTGTGTCTTCAATTTTCAGCCTCTGCTCATATGTTCTCTGTAATATTTCATCTCGAGTCCTCTTCCTAACGAAGTAGATTACTACATCTCTTGGGAGGTTTTTCTGTTTTGCAATTCTTGATGAAATTCTATAAATTTTATCAACTTCCCACTCAAATTCCACCCTTGATTTACCCATCAAATCTGCAAGAGTCGGGATGAGAATTTTATATAAGTCTTCATTTTGCTGCTCTTTCAACCCTCTTATTTTAATACAGTTTTCTCTCCATTTTTGTTCCTGGAGAGCTCTTTCATCCATTTCCTGTTCATATTTTTGTTCTAAACCTTCAGCTTTAACTTCCAGTTTTTCTGTCTTCTTCTCCAAAGTGGATACTCTTTCTTTAGTTTGTATATATATATATATATATATATATAATTATTTACCCCTTGTTAGGGCATTCAAGGTCAGAGGTGAAAGAAAAGGTGGAGAGAATAGCCCCAGAAAATTTAAATTACGTACCCACCACCTGTATTTCAATTTCCACAGCCCACTATTAAATTTACTACCTAATCCTCAATATTCCAAATTTATAATTCGGTCCCCAATAATCTAAATCCAAATTCGAATTTCAGACCTCAAAATTCAGTTTCACTGAACAATAACAGTTATTGGTATCAACACCAATACCACTGTAGAACCAATCCGGGTATCTCTCAAATGTGTTCTCTTTTCTTCAGGAAATTTTTCCCAGCCTATCCCTCTCCCCTATATTTTTCCCCCTTCTTTTTCTTTCTCTTCCCCCCTCCTTTTCCCTATGTCCCCCCTTCAAAGAGTCCTAAGATTCCTGTACACGTTAATATATATACCAAAAAGGGTTTGTAGAGTGTGCAGTAGAGGAGAATTACCTAGAGGATCTTATGTATATATATGTGTGTGTGTGTGTGTGTGTATGTATACCAAGGTTCCAGCCAGTCAGTTTGAGTGGTTAACAAACAATATTATAAAGTAAAGCTAATTATCAATTATACACTAAATATATGTTGGATATTACAAAATGGAATACAATTAATTTTAAACTGTCTCTACCCCGTAATTTATATCAATCCCCTTTATATTCCAGTTTCCAATTTCAATACCCTTCCCTTCCTCCCTCCACCCTGTACCCAACCCTAGATCTACCCTTTCCCTATAAATTTCCTCAGTTCCTCCCCCTTCTTCTTAAGTTCTTATCCTTGTGGCCTTTCTTCTCCCACTATTCTTACCCCTTCCTTTATCCTTCTATCTCCACTTCCTTAACTTCTCCCCTCTCACTTTCTTCTCCTCTTCCCTTCTCCTCTCTCACTTCCCCTCCCTTCTCCCTTCTCTGTCTCTCTAGCTATTCTCCTTTCTTCCCTTCCTATTACCCTCTTCACTTCCCCGTTCCCCCACCAACCAATCTAGTTACTTCCTAAACTCACTTACCCACACCCTCTTTCACTTCCTTCACCCTCAACCACATCTCCCAAGCACCTCTTCACCACCCCCTTTATCTTCCTTCTGTTTCACAAAACCCCCAAATTCAGTTATTTTATTATCCCCACGTTTACCACCCTTTTATTTTATTATATTTTAGCCCACTTATTCTGCAGTCCCCTGACTTCCCCTCTCCACAAGTCTTCGTGTGTCCCCGTTGTCCCGCATCCTCTGTTCTCTGCCACTCCGGCTCTCTCCGCCTTTCGTGTCTCTCTCTGTCCGTGTCGTTTGGTTTCCCTCCGTCTCTGCACAGCTGTCAGTCCGACTTCAATCAATCTCCACCTTTCTCTGTATATGTGACTATCTATCTCAGTCTCTTTTGCCCCTCCTTTCACTCTTCTTTCATCTTCTCTCTCGGGCCGGTTAATGATATTCGCCTCTCCACTTGCCACGTCACTCCGAGATGGAAAGGAGAAGTAGGGGGGGATCCACAACTGTCCTCCACCACAAATCTATCACCCCGTATCTATCAGTCTAGATCCATGTCCACATCCACATCAGCACATTGAATAACATTGAATAGCATAGAGGCATAAAATAAAATTAAAGCCAGCAAATCTCACTGTTTGGCTCAGTCCTCCTCAGTCAAATAGTTCCATTTGTACAATACTTTTCCACAGTCTCGATCCTCCTCCTACTGTCCCCAGGGCAGCTCCGTCGCCATTTTATTCCCCTGGTCTCAATTATTAGTTGTTAATGTTGTCGATACTAGTCCAATATAAGCTCTGATATTCAGACAGACTTCATTCCTTCAGCATTTAGAACATCAAATTATCAACAAAACATAACTTTCCACTACATTTAAAGTTTAAACTTCGTTGTACTCACAGTCCTTGTGCAATACCATATTCTGGAAAACTGAGGTAAAAGTAGGTCGTCACAAGGTTGTATCCAGTCGGCGCTAGTTTCGGAAATCCAGTAGTTGTATTCTATTTTTAAGAAAAGTTTTCTAAAATTGACGGCAGCGCTTGTGCCAGATTCCCCGGCTGCCACGCAAGGCTGTGGTGTGCTCCGGTCTCCTCTGCTCTCTGTCGCCCATGCGACCCACCATTCGGTGCCCACTCTTCTAGGGTGCAGACAGGCAGGAATCAGACCTCCGTGAGCCCCTCCGACTCCCCCTTGCCTGGGGGAGAGTTTTAAACCCCCTGATCTTACGAATCGCTGGGTTTAGAGTCCCTGCGTGGCTGAGCTTCCACAGGAGCTTTCAGTGGAAGATCAGTCGCACCGCCATTGTCAACCGGAAGTCCAGGTTTGTAATTTCTACTCACAGCCTTATTTGAGAACTCAGCCGAACAAGTCTTGAAGAGAAACGACTCATTCTGTGCTTTCTGCAAGCGCGTTGATGACTAAAAAGGCTGATCCAAGATAAACAAGTCCAGTTGCAGAAGCACAGCAGAAGGTCTCCTTGGGTGATGTAAAAATACCACCCACCCCCACCCTCCCCCATGAAAAGACATGCATGCTATATAGACTATGTGGCATGTTTTGAGTCAAAACTTTGGGGGCGGGGGTAAAATCTGAGCAACACAATGTGTGTGCATGTGTGGATGGAGTGTGCCCCTCTAGGGTCATGCAGGGAGCCAACAAGGAGCACAGCAATGGCAAAGAGGCTAGGAAGAACTCCATGCTTAGGTTTTGCTTCAAGGGAGCTCCTAAGCCCTGGGCTTGTGGCAAGCAGGCCATGGCAACCTGCAATGAGCTCACAGAGAACACGGGAGGGGTGGGATTCCTCCTTCCCATTAGCTGCAGAGAAGGAGCAATCATTTGCTCTTGCACACTTGTTCCAGGTAAGGCTTTACTCACAAGGGAGGTGAGGAGCAGCCACGGCCTGTCCTGGGCCCTCTCCCCTGACCCTCCTTTCAGGCAGCAATATATTTCCCGCTTAAATACAGCAGTCATTTATTGTAGTACAGAGCTACATATGCAGCCTCATTACAGCAAAGTATTAATTAACAGGTGTGGAGGTTGCAGACTCTTTCAGTCCATCTGTAATCTTCCCCTTTTTCCTGGATACATACGGGCCTTCAAGTTGCCTGTTGACTTACGGTGATCCTATTAATTTCATAGGGTTTTCTTAGGCAAGGAATACTCAGAGGTCGTTTGGCCAGTTCCTTCCTCTGAAATAGAGCCTACAGCACCTGGTATTCATTCGTGGTCTCCCATCCAAGTACTAACCAGGGCTAATCCTGCTTAACTTCATAGATCAGATGGGACCTGGTGCCTTTAGGGTAATTCCTAATGGAGATTAAAACCAGCATTCCAGCTCTCGGTGGGGCTGAGGGCTTTTTAAAGGAGTTAGGAGCACAGGAGGCAATGTGGGGAGGGGGAGACTCACAGATGGCTGCACGCTGCACTGCTGCTAGTGCTTTTCTTTCGGAATATTATTCATCTGAGCTCCTTAAACAAAATTGTGGGGAAGTCCCCAAATAAATTGTACGGGTGATTCTCATGCCCTTTTGGCATGGATGCATGAGTCAAATGGTTGTAGGCAGAGGCTGTGAAAATACCGGTCACTCCTCCCACCTCCTGTATCTGTGAGAGGACACGTTCCTGGACTTACTGCAGGTATGCAAAAGCATGTCTAATAGTGAACTGCCATAGAATACAGTACATAGAATTGCACTGGAGGACCTAGAAAATGCCTAGAGAGGAGGCATCTGGCGTGACTCTATGGTCAACTTCTGGCAGACGTTCACCACAGATCCATGATGGAGGACCTCCTGATGCCTCGAGACCACCTCTAGCGCACGTCTATGGTCATCCAGATGCCTAGAGAGACCACGTATTCCACTCTCACATACACAGGGAGGAGGGGAGCAACCTTGACAGCTTCCTGCTGGGGATGCTTCAGCTGGAGATCCTGCACTGAACAGGGGCTTGGACATGATGGCCCGTAAGGCCCCTTTCAGCTCTATGATTCTGCCCAAACGCCTTTGCAACTCAGAATTAATGACAACTTTGCTTCTTCTTTTTCCTCCTTCCTGCCTGCCCATCCCTTTTCCTTTTGTGTCTTGTTTTTTAAAATAATGGAACAGGGTCTGTCTGATTCCTGATTCTTCTAAGCAGAGGAAAGCTTGGGCCTTTGAGGACTCCTAGCTGGCCTCTCCCTAGCAGACAGCTGATGAAGCCCTCTGCCAGTTCTCCTGCCTGGGCAAACGCAGAGTGATACTGGGACCAACAGGTAATTGTGACCAATGGAAGCCAGGAAAAGGAACTCCTAGAGCAGTAGGTGCACTGTCCCAACATCTACTTGCTGATGCTTGTCAGAAAGCACCCCAAGGCAGCAGCGAGGTACACTTAGGCACGGAGGGAGGGCTGAGATGATGGGAGGCTTGGTTCTCCAGCTCCAATATAAGAGCTTCTCCCTGGCTCTGAGAGCACAATGCACTCCCAGCTATCAAAATGGCCTTCAGAGGGGAGGATGAATTTGGACTGCCTGGGTAAGTCATCCATTTGCTGCTGACTCCCCCACCACACCACACCCTCCCTCCAATAACTACCAGGGTGAGGCTTGTCTTCTCCGCACCTGACGGCCCCTCTTTCCTCCCCTCACAGGGGCTTCCAGGCACAGGGCCCCATCGGCCACCAGAGTCCCTTTGGGCACCTCCCTTCAGACAACATACAAGTGGCTGAAGTCCTGGCCCAGGCTGCCCAAACTTTGGGGGATCTAGCCATCTCCCTTTGCTCGCCCAGGGTCCCCCAAGTGGGGCGTCTTCTTTCAGAGGTGAGTCCCCCTAGCCTACTTTCCTCCCCCATCACAGGCTCCATGGTGGCAGCTGCACTGTTTGAGGCTGTCCCCCTACAAGGGAACTGTGCTGCCCTCCCAACTGGGTGAATCGGGCCTTCCTCAGCCACCGCCTCCCTCTCTGAGTGTTGCCCCACTCTCCTCTCTCCGCAGGTGGCCCTCAGTGGTCAGCCTGGAGGTGTGTTCCAACCTGGACAAGTCCTTGGCCTTGGTGGCCTCCTCGTGGATCGCCACCCAACACAACTAGACTGGTGGGGGACAGCAAGGCTCAATACCAACACCTCTGGGCTGCCCCTGCCCCACCCCACCTTTCCGCCTTCCCTTCACTCCCTCTCCAGTCCCTTTCCATCCCCACGGGCAAAATACTCTTCCTTCCTTCTTGAACCCAGAACACTGGGGAGCCTAGCAAGGGTCTACTTTTCCACAAAAGGAAATAAGGGAGAATTGTAGGAGACCCAGAGGAGGAGAGTGAGACCAACAACACAAGCAGCATGGGGCAGGGTGATGCCTCTTAGGTCTCTTATTTTAAAAACAAGTATTTTACAATCTAAATGCTGAGCTAACTCTGCATTTATTTCCTTCTTTTGGTTATGATGACAGAATCATAGGGTTGAAAAGAACCTCCAAGGGCCATCTAGTCTAACCCTCAGGCATGCTGGAACACATAACCCTCCGAGCTGGGGAGCAGTCCAGCTTATATTGGGGCAGGAATCCCCAGAGATGCTCATCCAACCTTTGTTTAAAATCCTCCAAAGAATCCATGGAAACCAATATTTTACAGTCCAGGCACTGCCTTTGGTGGAGAGGAGGCCCCATCTCTCCTCCCCAGCTACAGCAACAACTCTTGCCACCCATAGCTTAAGGGATGCAAAGGGCTCTTGTAGCATGTTTGAGACTGAAAGAAGTCGGTAGCACAAGCATACATCTGATGAAGTGGACTTGGACTGCTGCCACACGCCAGAAATAATGCAGTTTGACACTGCTTTAACTGCCATGGCTCAATGCTATGGAACCCTAGGATTTGTAGTTTGTTGTGGCACCAGAACTCTCTGACAGAGAACATTAAATATCTTTAAAAACTACAAATCCCAGAATTCCATAGCATTGAGCCATGGCAGCTAAAGTGGCATCAAACTGGATTATTTTCTGCAGTGCAAATGCAACCTTCAGTGTTGTCTACATGGCCAAAATAACCCTCATGAAATTCACTGGGAATCTTCCCTGTCTAAATGGAATCCCACCCCAATCCACACTATTTGGAAGGAGGGGACCCCAAAATGGCAAAAACAACTCACCCATCATTTTTAAAAAACAGCGAGGGGGTGCCCAGTCCTGCCCATTAGGACAAGAGCTTCACTTTGAATCGCTTCTCCATACAAGAGGAAGCACAAAACTGATTGGCCAGGCGAGCACCGGAGGCGGGGCTTGCTAACAGGGCACATTGGATTTTAGATAAACTCTTTTGCTATCCTTTTAATTTGAAAAATCACTCTATCGCTCCAGCACACCTTAGACAATATTTTTTTAAAATAATGTGAGTAAATCACTTCGGCCACCATCTGGCATGTGATGCTTCTGGGGGCTCCTGGGTGTCAAAATGCCGTTGCTGCTGCTGCTGCCAAATGCCATTACGATGAGGTACCTTGGTGTTTTCCCCCTCGTCTATAGATGGGCCCCAAGTCTAGAAAAGCTTATGCGACTCATTTCTTTCTCTCAGTCTCAAAGATGCTTCAAGATCCCTTTGCATGCAGATCCAGATCAAGACAGCTATCTCTCTGAATTGTACCACCGTGCTTTACCCTGGCAGCTTTCTGCTGTGGGAAGGGTCACTTTCCCATTTCTTAAAGGAAGGGCTGGACAAATGGGAGCTTTCCTGTGGCTGGACAACAGCAGCTCCTGCCAGTCCTAGCCAGGGTAGGCCATGGGGAAGGGTGATGGCAGCTGCCGTGCCACAGCTGGTGAGCCACTCTTTGGCCATCCTTGCCGTTCAGTCAACTCCTCTGATGTTGCTTGGGGATAATTCTAATAGGTGGTAGGCTATAGGTAAGGGCACAGGTTTATTAAGGCTCCCACTGCTTATTTTGTCATTTAAAAAAAGAGAAATATTTAGATTAATGTATCTACTCAATTATAATATAATAATAATAATAATAATAATAATAATAAAATGTATTTATACCCCGCCCCTCTGTTAAAACAATTGGGGCAGCTTACAAAAATTAAAATACAATACATATAAAAATCCCAAAACACCACCCACACCCACCCACACCCATAAAAAGATATTAAACAAATATAAATTAAAAGCAACTATCTAAAATCACATTTAAAAACAATAAATACAATAAATACAATAAATAGCCAGCAGACTAAAAGAAGCCAGGATCCCCTGAGGCCGGGATCTAATTAGGAAAGGCCTGCCGAAAGAGATCCGTTTTTAGTGCTTTTATCTGATCCGCTGTTATCTGACAGATCTCGTTCGGCAGGTCATTCCACAATTTGGGGGCGATTACCAAAAAGGCCCTCTGGGAGGTTGCAGACAGCCTAGACTTTTGTGGCTGAAGCAAATTCCTCCCAGAGGACCAGAGTGCATGGGGAGGATTGTATGGGAGGAGGCGGTTCCGGAGATAAGTTGGACCCAAGCCATTTAGGGCTTTAAAGGTAATAACCAACACCTTATACTGGGCCCGGAAACTGATTGGCAGCAGTGGAGAGATTTTAATACTGGAGTTATATGGTCTCTCCGAGATGTTCCCAAGACCACTCTGGCTGCCATATTTTGTACTAACTGAAGTTTCCAGACCAAGCATGAGGGTAGCCCCATGTGGAGTGCATTGCAGAAATCTAGACGAGAGGTTACCAGCACGTGCACCACAGTCTCGAGGTCCCTTACTACCAGGAAAGGGCGCAGCTGGCATATCAGCAGAAGCTGATAACAGGCACTCCTGACCGTTGCATTCACCAGACTAGTCATTTGTAGTGATGAATCAAGGAGCACCCCCACACTGCGAACACAGTCCTTAACGGAGATGGTGACCCCGTCCAGGACTGGAGGTTGCAACCCAACTCCTGGTTTTGAGGCCGCTACCGTGAGGACCTCCATTTTGTCCAGATTTAATCTCAATCTGTTTTTCCTCATCCAGCCCACTACTGCTTTAAGACAATCATTAAGAGGAGAGACGCTATCAGAATTTGAGACTGACGATCAGGTCAAAGAGAAATAGATCTGGGTGTCATCCGCGTACTGATAACACCCAGCCCCATAACTCTGAATAATCTCACCCAGCGGCTTCATATAGATGTTAAACAGCATCGGGGACAGGATGGTGCCCTGCAGAATGCCACAAGTAAGCTCCTTTCTGCTGGAGCAGCTGTCCCCGAGCAACACCCTCTGGGACCTGCCCGAGAGGAAGGACCGGAACTACTGGAGCGCAGTGCCTCCGATTCCTAACCTTCTCAGGCGATCCAAGAGGATGCTATGATCTATCGTATCGAAAGCCGCTGAGATTTCTAAAAGCACCAACAGGGTCACACTACCCCTGTTGATGCTTAGACGCAGGTCGTCGGTCAAGGCAACCATGGCAGTCTCAACTCCAAATCCCGACCTAAAGCCAGTTTGAAATGGATCTAGATAATTGGTTTCATCCAAGACCACTTGGAGTTGAAGTGCAACTGCCCTCTCGATCACCTTGCTCAAGAATGGGAACATAGAAACCGGCCTATAGTTGTTCATATCCAGGGGGTCAAGGGAAGATTTTTTCAGGAGCGGCCTACTTATGTTTAACATTTGCATCTAAAACAGCCCAAACAGTGCTGTTCTACATGGCATTCAGTATTTGAAATTGCTGTTTTAACTGTTCCAAAACTGGATTCTGGCATTGTTTTTACCTTGCTTTTAGAAGTTTTTAAAGAGCATTTTAATGTGTGTTTTAAAATGTTTTAATCTTTGCATTGTTTCAATTGGCGTTTATTTGTTCAATGCCTCGGGATGGGGCCCTTGTGAGCTGGGAGGTGACACAGAAATACTTTAAAGAAGTAAAGAAATCGACATTCTTCCTCCCCTCTAATCAGCCCAGATCACCATACCCTGCGGTCATCCTTCCCCCTTTATCTTCTCAGCCCGTACTGCCATGACTTTCTTCCTAATGTTTGGGTGGAATCTCTTTTCCTGTACTTGGGATCCATTGCTTTTTGTTCTACTCTCTGACACAGCAGAAAACTAGCTTAATCATGACATCCCTTCACATATTTAAATATGGCCATTGGATCACCTCTCAGCCTTCTCTTCTCCAAGCTAAACACATGGCGCTCTCTAAACTATTTTTCACAGGGCTTGGTTTCCAGACCTTGGAACATCGTGGTCACCCTCCTCTGAACATCTTCCAGCTTCTCAGTATTCTGTCTGATCTGTGGTGCCCACAACTGGAACAAAATCTAGAACATGTTATAGTATATTTCTTCTGTTCCAAAATAGCACAAGATATGTTTTCCCCCAGCATTTATCTATTCAAAAGTAAGTCTCATGAAATTCGGGGGGCTTGCTCCTAGGTAGGGAAGGGCTGCAATTGGGGTTTAAGCTGTCCACTAAGTATTGCACACAGTGTTTTTGCCTACAGACTTAATAGGAGGCCCCAGGCAACCCAGCAGGGTAGTGCTTTGTATCCATATGTAGGTGCCATGCAACGCCATACTATGGCTAAAAGGTCTACGCTGATGCTCAATGAAGAGTGCAATGGATGAACTTACCACAGAAATGGATGAACTTACCTTCTGTAATCTATTTATCTTACCAAGTGTATGTGTGTGTTTGTGTGCACCTTCAAGTAGTGTGTCAACTTACAGATACCCTATGAATTTCATCCGGTTTTCTTAGGCAAGGAATCGTCAGATATGTTTTTGCCAGTTCCTTCCTCTGAAATATAGCATACAGCACTTGGTATTCATTGCTGGTCTCCCATCCAAGTACTAAGCAGGACTGACCCTGCTTAGCTTCCAAGATCAGACAAGATCTGGTGCCTTTAGGCCACTTATCCATCACAGTGATACAATTTCTTCCTAGTGTTTTTGCCATTTGCATAATAATTGCAACCTCTTGTCAAAATACCCCAGTAGCATGGGCTGGAAGAGAGAAGGGCCTCCACATAAGTCAAAGGCCCCACAATTTGTCAAGAAGTCTGTCTGTATTAGCAAAGAAGATGTGTTCCTGGATGTGACAAAATCCTTTACCCGGCTAGCCCCACAGTTTCAACCCATAAGAATCCTGCGACTCACCCTGCCCTTCTTCCTCCACTTAATTCCTTTCTGGAGTGGGTTTCTTGGCATCAGGGTGACCCCTTGGTTGTGGACTCATGGCTGTGTTGTTGTGGTGGGTTCTTTATTTTGGTATGTGTGGCCTGACTCCAGTTCAGGTATGATAGAGAAAGCCAGAGATAGTTTTAACAAGAAGAAGAAGAGGAGGAGGAGGAGGAGGAGGTTTATTTAACACAATAGAACAATATAGTACAGGCCGAGTCTCCCTTATCCAGAATTCCAAATTCTAAAATATTCTATAATTCAAAATTGTGTACATGTGTGGCTGAGACACTCATACCTTTGCTTTCTGATGGTTCAATGTACACAAACGTTTGTTTCATACACAAAATTATTATAAAAGGACCTTCAGACTATGTGTATCTTGTAAGATATATATGAAACATGAATGAATGTCATGTTCAGACTTGAGTCCCATCTCCAAAATAGCTCATTAAGTATATGCAAGCATTCCAAAATCTGAAATATTCCCAAATTTAAAAAGCCTCTGGTCCCAAGCATTTCAGATAAGGGAGACTCAACGCGTAACTCCCAGTATTCTAGTCTTTTAGGCTCCCCCAAACTATAATTTAGGGCCAGTCTATATGAGGGAATAAAATGTGAATTGGGGTGCAGAAATACCAATTCTCAGCAGCTGTCATCTGTCACAATGACTTTTTTTTTCTTGCAATATTGCTGGTGTGCGAAACTCTCCTTGTTTCCTGTTCACACAGAGGTATGCCAGCGAAACAAGATGGCGGCCACAAGTGCATTGCTTGCAGTTTTGTACTCCCCAGCTTCCCCCTGCCAAACAATATAAAAAAAGCTAACTCCAAGGTGTGGAAAAGCGATCTTCTGCTAAAACAATTAAAAAAAAAAGGAAAGAAAGCCTGTTTCATCACCTCAGTACATGATTGCTATGGCGACAATCCAACAGGCAGTTCCGCAATCTGCCCTCTTACCAAGCTCTGCCCCCTTCGCACGTCCGACCAATCAGTTGTCCTCTTCAGCAATGTGATTCAGTTGTCCTAACAGGCAAGGGTGTGCATTTCCATCGGGGGTTTTAAAAACTCAGGAAAAGTCCTGGTGGCTTCTGCTGCGGACTTTCCCCGACTTTTGCTCCCCCACCCCCTGAAAAGGACGGAATGCTCCGGCATCCCATTTGGACACACGGGATTTGCTGCGGATTCTAAGAGGGTTTTTTTCGCAGGCTCTGCTGTCTCTCTCCATCCAACCTCGTCTCTCCACTCCAATCCGGTCTGCTTCAGCTCCAAACCCCACCTGCTTCTCCCTGAGACAAGCCTCTGCTTTTGTTAGGTTTTGTTCACCTGCAGCCCCCCTTCCCAGCCTCCCTGAGCTGTGATGAGCTGCCTTTGAGCCAAATCTGTTGTTACCAAAAATGCTCCTTGGAAAATTCCAAGAAAATATCGAGTTTCTAATATGTTGGGGAAATTAGCAGCAACTCGACTTTCGCTATGCAACAGGGGGTAACCAGGGAATCTGAAAACCAATTATACCAGTACTAGTCTAGATGGAATACATACAGATTTAAAATTAAGTATTTTTTTAATTAAGGGGTTCAAAAATAACACAGATTCGCCCAGAAGAAGCATTCACTCAAGGCTAATGAAAGAAACAGTAGGAAAACTTGGGATAGAGGGTTGCAAGAGGGTTTTGCTGGGATAATAATACTACCTGTCCTGTAGTCAGTCTGGCAGAGTGGATGGAGGAAACTGGGTGTGGCTAACACAGAGCAACAGAGTTTCCGCCTGTTACCAACTGTGCGCCATGAGGCATATTTTGGGGGGTCTTTTATACCTCCAAATACACCTGAGGGGATTGGTTGCTTCATGGGTGAAACAATGAATTCCATGAGCCTTCATGGATTGCACAATGAGTTTCCTGGTCTTGAGAATAATAATAATAATAATAATAATAATAATAATACAATTTATTTATACCCCGCCCCTCTGCTAAAAACAATTGGGGCGGCTTCCAACAGTTAAAACATTATAATAATGACTAAAAACACTACCCACACCCACCCTCCCCCATAAAAAGACATTAAACACAATAAGATTAAAACCTTCTAACTAAAAACACATTAAAAACAAATATATACATAATTTAAAAAAAGCCAGGAGACTGAGCTCCTGAGGCCGGGATCTAATCAGGAAAGGCCTGGTGAAAGACATCTGTCTTTAGTGCTTTTTTAAAGAGAAAAGGTGAGGAAGATGCTAAATGTGTTTCTTAATGTCCAGTGATCTGAGGAAAGGAAATGTCACAATCAGCAAATACAAAAGGGTTTCTCCATCCATTAACCTCCCATTTATGTGGAATGTGTCTTCTTTTGGCCTTGCAGCTCCAGGCCTTCCTTTCCAGGGAAAAACCAAAAATGACCTTTTGAGACCATCCTGTCTTTTTCCCTTGTAAAAGGCCACAGTAATGAACCAAGTTGGCCAGTTTCTGAGGCCTATAGCCAATGCTAACATTCCAGAAGTGGGGTGCCTTGGAAGTGGGGTGCAAGCTGTGCTTATACTGTCCAGAGCCCCCTTTACACTGAGCATCACTTCTTGAACAGAAAATTTGAGAGTAGACCAAAGAATAGCAAGGAAAGACTAGCCAGAGGTTCCCACACCATACAGATACAAAGAGCAGTTCAACATGTTCCAGCAAACGTTTTATTCAGAACAATCTGTACAGTACATGTGAGACAGAACAGACAGGTCAGCTAAGTCTTGCTTAAGGAGACAAAAACATTTTTAATCTTCTGGAGACCACCTGAAGGCTTCCTTCAAAATGCATCCAAGGATGACCTTCTGATTCACCAGCTTCTACTTTTCCTATGGCTTTCATTTTGGAGTCCAGCCTGATAGAACTATGCTTTTTTAATACAGGTCACACGTACAGTATTCATGGGGAAACATGCCTGGGCTTACCATGTATAACTGAAATCACAGATAATCTCAAACCCTATGAAAATAAAGTATTTCCTATAAAAAAGAGAGCATACTGTGTACTTGCATTGGAGTACCTAGAGGATGCCTAGAGGGGAGTACCAATCCCCACTCAGCCATAGAAACCCACTGGGTCACCCTTGGGGAAGTCACACTCTCTCAGCCTCAGAGGAAGGCAAAGGCAACACCCCATCTGAACAAGTTCTGCCAAGAAAACCCCGTTGTCCCTTCCCCTTAGGGTCACGGTAGCTCAGAAACGACTTGAGGGCAAATAGCAGCAACAGGAAAACGTCTACTCTTTTAAGACCCAGCAGCAGAAACCCATTAATTAAACAAGCAAAGGTTCTGCAATTTGCTGCAATCCCACCGGCAAGTGTAAAAATAAAAGGGAGGCTCCCCTCTAGAGGAGCCCCATTGAACCAACTGGGTTCACCTGAGTCTTGTTAGGTCACTCTTCCACAATTGATTGAAAGGGTCTGCTCTAGAGTGGGCCAAGCAGTGGTTCTTGACCGAGGGTCCATGGACCCCCAGGGGGCTGTGATGTCCTCACAGGGGTGGGCAAAGGCTTGAAGGCTGCTTGGCCCTCTTCTTCCCTGCAGTGGAGTGGCCACGTGACAGGAGCCAAGGCAAAGGCTGGCTGGCTTGGCCTGTGCATTGCCATTCAATCCGCTCCAGCCACCAACTTGCAGGGAGAAGCAGGAGAGAAGTCTTCCCTCCCTCTCCAGTGCCTCTGAGGGATGTTTTAAATCTTGAGTTAAGTCTTGGGGATCCGCGACCACAGACGCTGTTTCAAGGGGGTCCCTGGTAAAGCAAGGGTTATGAGCCATGGGCTAAGGCGCTGCATTTGGGCTTTCTCCCTCGGCGCCGTGGAGAAGAGCCTGCCTGGAAAAAAGGGCCCTGAACCCGAAGAGCAGGAGGAGGAGGAGGCCACCAACGGCTCCAGCTTGCCAGCGGACCCGGGCCGCAACTCGAGGAAGAGGCGCTCGCAAGCTCGAGCACAGTTCTGCACATACCGCTGTCTCTCCGTATCCACGGATGTGGTATCCACGGCTTGGAAATATTCTTTAAAAGATAATTATCCCCCAAAAAACCCGAGGACCGCAGCCTCCCCGAGGCACTCCTGCCCCTGCCCGCCCGCCCTGGGGGTCGGCTCCCATCCAAAGGCTGCCGGAGTTGGTTTCCACATCATCCCGGGGGCCGCTTTGCACAGTTTGCATCGGGACACTTTCCAAAGGCAGGTCTCCGCTCTCCTTAGGTTGCAGCTGTTTCTTTACAAAAGGCATCCCGGGGGTTTAAGCTACGGCTTGTTTCCTTTCCCTTGGGGGTTACTTCCACTTCCTTTAGGCTTGGGGGCTCGGCCTTGGCGCCTGGCGGGTCGCCTTATTAACCTTGCTGTTGACTACTCTTTTAAGTTTTGCATGTTCTGTCAGGGCAAGGTAAGCATGCTTCTCTGAGGCATGTGCAGAGTGCAGAATGCACAACATATACTAGTGCAGCGGCACTGGTCCTTTAGCAGCCATGCCAGTTTGAAGGAACACAGATGGACAGCGACTTCCATCAGTATGGCTTTTCTGGTGGGTCAGAAATTTAAACCCCTGGTGGCGCAGTGGTTAAATGCCAGTACTGCAAGTCACCACATTGCAAGTTGCAAGTTCGATTCCAGCGGGCTCCAAGGTTCACTCAGCCTTCCCTCCTTTCGTAGGTCGGTAAAATGAGTACCCAACTTGTGGGAGCAATTAGCTAACACACATTGGAAGCTGCTTAATGCAGTAAGATGTGTAAATAGCTATTGCTTAAAACAATTTGTAAGCCGCTCTGATAGCCCTGTGGCTGAAAAGCGGGGTATAAATAACTAAAAAAAAAACCAAACCCAACACATCATGGTTACAGAGTCCAAATACATACAGAAACGTCTGTCTGAGTCCAATTAGAGATAACAAGAATCAAGGGCAGTTTGACCTCTCAGTACTACAGAGTCCTTCAGTACACTAGACTCAAGGAACAAAAATGACCTTGGCTCCCACACTCCGCCTTAGGTCTTGGATGAGACCAGCTGTAGAAGGAGAGAAGCATGCAAAAGAATGGCCTTGCTCCTTTCTCTTTCCAGTACCTAGAAAAAACCGTATAGAGTTGTCCCTTCATATTCACTGGGGTTTGGTTCCAGGACCACCACCACCACCCCGTGGATACCAAAATCCGTGAATACTCAAGTCCCATTCTATGCAGTGGCATAGCAAAATGGTGCCCCTTATATAAGATGGCCAAATCATGGTTTGCTTTTTGGATTATTATTTTTTGAAGAATATTTTCAAGCCATGAATACTGAAACCCATGGATACCAAATCCAGGGATATGGAGGGACAACTGTATATCGAAGGATTATGCATTATAACATTTTTTACCTATTACTTTGATTGAAAGAAACCATTAGAAGATGAGACGGCCTGTTTTTTTCACAATGCAATCTACATTATAAAAATATTTGCAGGAGCTGCTGTGGGGGGGGGGAGTGTTCCTGGTTTAAGAATGTGTTCCGGACATTATCTAAAATGTGTTGCTTTTTTCCTTTTTGTTCCTTAGGAATGTTTTCTTTATACTTGAGTGCTTGCCATACTTTTGTGTCTATAGTTGCAAGTTATTTTGTTAGCACTGCTCGTTTTTGTTTTCTATTGGATTTTTAAGCTATATTTTGATTTTGAGAAATCAGGAAATAAATCTGCACGGTTTTCACATGGCACTTGTCTTTTCCTGCCCTTCTTATTTTTATGACTTTGGCTGTTTTTAAATGGGAAATGTTCCTACTGGGGTGCAGGTGGGGTTTTTGCACAGAATGTAACTGGGTTTTATTTTATTTTTAAAAGAACTTAACTCTAAAACTAGTCCTTGGTATCCTGAAATGTGATTGAAGTTACTCTCTTTAAATATCTTTTGTTCCCCCAGTCTCCCAAGACTTAACTCAAGATTTAAAACTCTAATAATAATACCTGATGATGATGATGATACAGTTACAACATCCATTAAACCTTCCCACAGAGGCACTGGAGGGGGAGGGAAGAGTTTTCTCTTGCTTCCTATGGAATCCTGGGATTTGTAGTTTTACAAGGCCTTTAGCCTTCTCTGCCAAAGAGTATGGGTGCCTCACCAAACTACAAACCCCAGGATTCCATAGGAAGGAGCCATGCAAATAATCCAGTTTCAACCTGGATTATTTCTCAAGTGGGGATGCCCTAATAGGACAAACAAGCGAACTGGAATTACTGCTGTATATGATAGCAGCGGCAAAGTTCACCATTGCTCAGAAATGGAAGGCAAAAGAAATGCCTTCCCTAAGCAAGTGGTCACTGAGACGAGCTGACATGGCTTGTATGAAAAGGTTTACGCTTGAGTTAAAACAAAACATATTCAAAAACATGACAAAGAATGGGAACCTACTATAGAATTCCACCAGCAGAATCATAATAGAGGGAAGAAATAGTGGGGGAGATGCACAGAATTAATTTAGGAGGGATATGAATTAAGAATTGAGGATGTTATCTTCAGGTCAGTAACACCGATACAACTATGAGGTCAATACAAAGAGACAAGGGTCTATACTTTATATAGTGGGGTAATTATTTATTACAAAGTTGGTTAATGGATTCAGTGTGAAACATTTTCAAGACTGGATGTACCAAAGGAAGTCAATTAGAAGCAAAGATACTTTTTTAAAAATAGTATTTTTTATTAAAAAATACTCCAATCTTCTTACAATAAAACATTCAGCTTCTCAATTCCACGTTGTGATATGACACTTATATGTCTACATGTATTATAATTCTACACATAGCACAAATTACAATTTATATAATTCCCCCTTTTTTCAACTTCCCACCCAAGCTACTAGGATTAGTTTTTGTATGAGTTATCATTCCTAAACGTACACTATGCAAGATGTCCCACAGTACTGAACAAGTCAAATCCTGTACATATTATTTTTATATACTTAATTACAGATTTTAATGCATCAATTATCCTTTTCCTCGCTAAACTGTTTCTATATCTCAATTAATTAGTTATCTTATTATTTGTTTGTTCCTTCATACTCAGTTGTCTCAACTTTGCAGACATGTCTCTTTTCTAAAAATGTAGTAAATTAGAAGTGAAGGTACAAAGATACCACTACAAAGAGAAACAAGAGACTGTTTAATACAGTATACAAGAGGAAATATGGCCATGCTCCATATGAAATCTTGTTCATTCTGTTTTATACATGTTTACTTTCTGATTTTGTTTGATAAAAATAAATAAATAAATATATATTTATTTTTTTTTTAAAAGCCTTCGAAGAGGATAAGTCCACCACCCCTAAAAATAAGTAAGTGGAGGTTTGTGGGTTTTTTCCCTGCAAAAAAATTCCCCAACACGATTGCGCAACAGCCAGGATTCCCAGCGGAGGGAGGGGCCATCCAGATGGGAGGGAGAGCGGTCCCAGCCAATCAGAAAGCAGGCATCCTTAAACCCTTTTTTCCCTGGACGCACATGCGCAGTTACGTTTCTGAGGCCTGGCCCCACCTCCTCCTCCTCCGTTTCATTGGTCAGTCTTAATCTTCCTCCTGAGGGGAAAAGTTTGCTCCTTCCCGCTTGGTGGGTCCTTCTCTTATTCGATTGAACAAACGGAGTTTTGTCGCCGCCCCATTCACTCCGTCCTGAGTGGTGATTGGTTGGCAGCCCTGAGGGGAAAGGATGGAGGGCGGGGAATTTCCGTCAACACTCCAGCGGCCTTGCTCCTCGGCATGGCCGCCCCTCAGGAGGAGGCCAAGCGGCGCCTCATTTAGCCTGTTTCTGCTCTGGCGGCAGCGGCCTCGGCCTCGGTGGGGGGCTTCGTGGGCCAGGAGATGAGCGGCCACGACCCCCTTCGGCCCCTGAGCGGGCGCCCCCTCACCCAGCCCTCCTCGTGAAAAGGCTTAGGATAGTGCTTTCAAACTTTGGGCATCATCATCATCAACATCAGGTCTATCCAAATGAGTTTAAACTGTTTTTTTTAATTGTGCGTTGACTGTTTTAAAATGTTTTGGGTAAGAAATTAATAATAATAACAACAACTTAGGGAGAGGCGGGTAAGAGATTATTATTATTACCAAAAACAACAACATAGGGAGAGGCAGGTAAGAAATTAATAATAATAATAACAACAATATAGGGAGAGGCAGGTAAGAAATTATTATTAATAACAACAACATAGGGAGAGGTGGGTAAGGAATTAATAATAATAATAACAACAACTACAACAACATAGGGAGAGGCGGGTAAGAAATTAATAATAATAATAATAATAATAGTAATAATACAGTATGACCGCTGTATCCACTGATTCAGTTATCCACAGGACGCAAAACAGCACACTTACCATAGAGTCTTCCTAGAAAATGTGTCCCCTCTAGCCATTTTCTAGTCCTCCAAGGCAACTCTATGGTATTTTATACCAGTAGTCCCATTATTTTAAATGGTGTTTGCTGTTATCCACGTTTTTCAGTATCCCACGGGGCCCCCAGAACCAATCCCCAGTGGGTAGGGGGGTCTTACTATAGTAATAGTAATAATAATAATAATAATAATAATAATTTTATTATTAATAATAATAATAACCCTTATTATTCGAGGAAGCATTTGTTTTAATTGGGAGTTGTTGTCATTATCGTCATCACCATCATCTCTCTGAGTTTCACAGTCTAGCAGGTGTTTCTGGCCATTGTGGTTGTGGTTGTTGGACGCCACTTGAGAGGAAAGCGAGATATATATCTAACCAAATAAACTAATTGTTGTCGTTTGGAGGAATATTTATTGTTTTGGGGGAGAGGGTGAATTATTTGCAAAAGGAGGGGGGAAAGGAATTGTTGGAGGAAAGAATCTTAATCCACACTACACCAATAATCCAATTTGCAACTGGATTATTTGCTGTGGCTTCTTCCTATAGAATCTTGGGATTTGCAGTTTTCAGGGGTCTTTATTCTCCTCTGCCAAAGGAGTGCTGGTGCCTCACCAAACCACAAATCCCAGAATTCCGTAGCATTGAGCCATGGCAGTTAAAGCGGTGTCAAACTGCATTATTTCTGCAGCGTGGCAGCAGCCTGAGTTACAGATCAACCCAGTATGTATGGATTGACTTAATCACGGACGTCATGCCCTCAGCTTGGAAGCTGAGAGCTGTGCCATTGGAGAGAGCTGTGTTTTGGACAGCTCTCATTCAGAGAGTTGCCATAAGTCAAAGCCAACTAGGGTGCACAAAACAACAACAACAACAAAATCATAGAATCATAGAATTGTAGAGTTGGAAGAGACCATGAGGGCCATCCAGTCCAACCCCCTGCCACGCAGGAAATCTTGATCAAAGCATCCCCGACAGATGGCCATCCAGCCTTTGTTTAAAGACCTCCAAGGAAGGAGACCCCACCACGCTCCGAGGGAGTGTGTTCCACTGCCGAACAGCTCTTACTATCAAAAAGTTCCTCCTCATGTTGAGGTGGAATCTCTGTTCCTGGAGCTTGCATCCATTGCTCCGTGTTCCAGTCTTACGTCACTACAATGTGGCTTTGGATTTTGTTTCATGGTCAGCATGGCTAAACTGCAATATTAAATCGGTACAGTTCCTTGAGTATTTCTGCTTTAAATGTCACTCTCATCAATGAATCAGAATAAGAAATAATGGTAATCCCAATGGTGCAATGGGGGATGGCTCCTCGGGGATATATATGTGGCAGAACAAAACAGGCAGAGGAAACTGAACTGCATAGCTATGGCCTGTCTCCCATCCAAACAAACCTGAGAGCAGTATTCGAAATGACAGGAAGGTGGACTCCTCCAGACCGTCCCCAGCATGCCTCTGTATTCCTGAACTGCAAGGCAAAAACCCAGCTATCTAGCAGGACCTACAGAAAGCAAAGAGCCAGCCTGGTGTGGTGGTTTGAGTATTGGGCTTTGACTCTGGAGACCAAGAGCCCATCTACACGAGGCGAAAAAATCCAAAGTATCTCATAGTATTGGCATCTCGTAGCAGCAGCGACAAGTCAAAGCGGTTTTTCTGGCCTAGGAAGACCCCCATAAGCCTCTCATTCCTGATGGCAGCTATGAGTGATTTACTTTACATAAATTACTTTACGCAAGTTAGTTAGTTAGTTAGTTTCGTTAGTTCTTCACCGTGTTTTTTAAAGTCGTCCAAGGTATGCTGGTACAATAGAGCAATTCTCCCATTTTATAGAAAAGCAAAACAGAAAATATTGATCCTGTTTTATCGCCTTAGCGAGCGATCGCTAAAGCGAAAATTCAACATGGTGGAAGTGGGTGCTTGCCCTGCTAGCAAGCCATGCCTCCGCTCTTGCCCAACCCAATCAGCTTTGTGCTTCCCTTCACATCTCCTGTAGTTTGATAGTCCAAACGAACGGGAATGCACACCCCCTCATTGTATTTGAAAGAGTACAGGGAAATCTGTAAAGGGTTTTAGTGCGTTGTTTTTGCCATTTTGGCCTCCCCCCACCTTCCGAATAGTGTGGATGGGCGCTGGATCCCATTTAGACAGGTAGGATTCGCAGCGAATTCCATGAGGTATATTTTCAACATTCAGAAGACCCCTAGGGTTCAAATCCCAGCTCAGCCCTAGGAACCCACTGGGTGACCTTGCGCAAGTCACACTCTCTCAGCTTCAGAGAAAGGCAAATGATACAAACCTCTTCAGAAAAAATCTTGCCTGTGACTGGTTTCCCTTAGGGTCACTGTAAGCTGGAAATGACTTCAAGGCACACCACCACCACAAAACTGAACACAAAATGCCACTTTTTATGCCATTGGAAGGCTGTTATAATTTGTCAATGATACTGACAAGGATTCCAAAACCCATCTGCCTGGTGCAAGGGTCCACATCCATTACAAAGCGTGAGCTGGGTATGTGTTGTACGCCATCACTCTACTGCCACAGAAACACTGGTGTCTGAGGGATTTTCTAAATGGCAAAAATACTCCTCACAGAATGCAAGGAGAAGACGGCCTGTCCCAATGTCAATCCACGTTGTTTCGCCATATTGCGAAGGAAGGGGGGGGCAAAACTGGCAAAACCTCCACGGGAAAAGCAAGGGGAGTGTGCACTCCCACTCGTTGGGAAAAACATTTGATATGAATTGCTTTCCCATATGAGAGGAAGCGCAAACTTGATTGGCCAGATGAGCTCGGGGGCAAGGCTTGCTAACAGGGGAAGCGCCCACTGCCACCATGTTGTTTTCCCCTTAGCAAGTGATTACTAAAGTGATAAAATGGGGTTTGTTTTACATCTTTTTTTGTAAAGGTGAAAAATCATTTATGTGCACTATGGAAGTAGTTTGGTTTTTTTTAAGTCAGGCAGCAGCAGATTTAAAAACGGGAGTAATTAACTTGCAGCTGCCATCTTGGCCAGAGGGAATGCAAAGTTTATGGGTGTTGTAAAACCATTAAGACAAGTTGCAGCTGCTGCCCATTTTGCACATGGCTATTACTGCAGAGCAATCCCTTTCTTTTGGCCTCCTGTCCACAGCCCCTGAATCTAAACCACAACTACCACAAATCATACAGCCATTTGGGAGTCATGGCAGTGTGTGTGTGTGTGTGTGTGTGTGACAGAGAGAATGAAAGGGATTAAGCCGAAAGAACTGAGAGGATTGTGGTTAGTTTGTGGACACAAGCATGGCGTTTGAAGGGTTCTTTCACCATTGGTGCGGCATTATCACTTTAAACTCCCCCCTGCCCAGTCAATCCAAATCGTACCCATGGTTGCTTTCTCTCACCGCCCACAGCCACACACAGAATGACTTTATTTATTTCCCTAAAGAATCCCCCCACCTCTTCTGCCGTCCCCCCTCACAGTCTCAACTGCCTCACTGACCCCCTCCAACTGTCATTTTTCAAACTGCTGCCTCTCAAACTCCCAGCCAATCACCAGTCGCCCCCAAGGTTCCAGCCCGCCTCCCTCTCGGCTTACCTCAGCCTCCTAGAGGGACCCATTCCTATGGAAATTGGGATAAGAGGGGCATTGACATCTTCCCTCTTCTCCAAGGGCAATGGAATTACCTCAGCCACCTCCACCAGGGGAATATTTGTCCAGGGTCACAAACCTAGTCTCTTGTAAAGCCACAGAAATATTGTCCAAAATAAATAAAAAGTGAGTGCCATCTTTAATCAATGGAGAAAGATGACTTACAAAAGGCTTTGGGGGGCAGGAGACATATATGCTGATGCAGGTTCTAACTCTGAGCCATAAACCAACTGTAAAATCTTGGCACCCACCCTTGAAATTCTAGTAAAAAATATGAGGGGATTTGTTCATTATTTTTTCCTACAAGAGACTCACCCAATGGATTATATCCCTTTTAATTTAAGAATTCAGGTGATCTTCCTACATATTCCACAGTGATTTACATTAAACAGCCATTTATGAGATAATGTGAGAGGTCCATAAAAATTGTAGCTTTTCACTTACTATTCTGTTAAACCGAACATTGGAACTTACCGTGAAGGTTCCTTTTCAGCAGCAGTGGGGAGGGAGTCCTTCCATGGGTATTGGCTCCGCCTCCGACCAATCACAGGCAGGATATCCTATTACAGAGAAAGAAAAGACCAACCCCCTCGGAGGTGGAGCCAACCCAGTCTCCCCAGGGACAGTTACACAGGTCCAGAAAACACATAATGAAAAAACAAGGACAAAGGATTATCTGACTACAGAAAACATTTCTAAACTATAATTCCCAATCTATTCCCCCCTCTTCCGTCTTCTTCCTTTTTCCTTTTTTTTTTTTTTTTGAGGGTGGGTAAGGACTCCCTCCCCACTGCTGCTGAAAAGGAACCTTCACGGTAAGTTCCAATGTTCCGTTTTCCAGCAGCGTGGGGAGGGAATCCTTCCATGGGACGTACAAAAGCGGTCCAAATCGGGTGGGAAATCCATTTGCTTAAGTTCCTCACTATATTATCCTTTCCTTTATCTTTTTTTTTATTATTATTGAATTATCTGCTGCCAAACTCTTCTACCAAAAGCTGCATCGGATGATGCATAAGCATCAACCCTGTAATGTCTGGTAAACATCGAAGCTGAGGACCAAGTCGCTGCTCTACAAATCTCCAGGATCGAATGGCAACCTCCCAATGCCACAGAAGTTGAAGCACTGTGCGTCGAATGTGCCTGAACACCCTCCGGTACTGGCAACTTACTGGCAACATAAGCCTGCTCAATACAGGACCTTAACCAGCGTGCAATCGTTTAGGAGGAAACCTTTTTCCCTTTGAACCGACCTGAGTAGGCTACACAAAAGGCGTCTGATTTCCGAAACCCTTCTGTCCTCTGAAGATACACCTTCAGAGCCCTCCTGACATCTAAATAGTGCCGCAACTTCTCTACCTCGGTTCCTGGATGCGGGCAGAAAGACGGTAACACCAAATCCTGAGACCTGTGGAAAATTGAATTTACCTTGGGTACAAAGGATGGGTCCACTCTCAAAGTGACTGAATCCTTAGTAAAAGCACACAGCTCCCGCCGTACTGACAAGGCGCTGATCTCCGATACCCACCTAGCTGATGTAATAGCTACTAAAAATGCTACCTTCCAAGACAAAAAAATTAAATCCACCTTCTTAAGAGGTTCGAAAGGACTCTGCGTCAATGCCTTCAACACCACATTCAATTTCCAAGAAGGGAACCTGTGTAGAACGGGTGGCCATAAGTATGCCACCCCCTTCAAAAAACTTCGCACATGCGGGTGTGAAGCCAAGGGCTTTCCACCAAGCCCCCTTAGGATGGAACCCAAGGCCGCCACATGCCTCTTCAATGTGTTTGTTGCTAAACCTTTCTTCAAGCCCGACTGAAGAAAAGCCAAAACTGACCCTACCGAAGCCCTTGAGGGCTTGATCCCTCTGCTTCGACACCATCTGCAGAAGGATCTCCAAGTAACCTCATAAAGGCGAATGGTCGAGGGGCGTCTAGCCGCTAGCATGGTTTCAACTACCTCCGAATCATACCCCTTTTCTAGCAACCTTGACCGCTCTGCCTGCAGGCGTGGAGTCGTAACCAGCCCGGATCCGGATGTAGGAGTCCTTTCTGAGTCAGTAGATCCGGCCAAGGAGGGAGAGGCCACGGTTCCCGCACCTGTAGATGGATCAGGTCCGGAAACCAAGGTCTTCTTGGCCACCTTGGTGCCACCAGAATGAGCTCTGCTTTTTCCTTTTTTATTTTTCGCAGCACCTTTGCCAGGAGTGCTGTTGGTGGAAAGGCGTAACACAATTCCTGAGGCCACTCCATGGTTAACGCATCGAATGCCCAGGCCCCCGGCGTCCAAAACCTGGACACATAGCGAGGAACCTTGTGATTCTCTTCCGATGCAAATAGCTCTTCCACCGGTTCTCCGAAGCGAAACACAATCATCTGAAACACCAAACTGTTGAGACTCCACTCGCTGTGCCCCAGAGTGTGTCTGCTCAACCAATCGGCCTGGCAGTTCAGTTTCTCTTGCATGTACTCCCCTTTTATCGACAGCAGATTCTCCTCTGCCCAACTGAACATCTTCTTCGACTCCTGCATGAGGGACCATGATCGAGTCCCTCCCTGCTTGTTTATGTGAGATCTGGATGATATGTTGTCCGTCCTGATCAGAACATGTCTCCCCCTCACCAAGTGAGAGAACTCCATTAGGGCCAGTCTCGCTGCACATAACTCCAGCAGGTTTATGCTGAGTTCCCGCTCCTGTGGGGACCATACCCCCTGTGTCATCTGATCCTGGCAATGGGCTCCCAAGCCTAGCAGGGATGCGCCCGATGTCACGATCACCCGGCGTGGTTCCGCCATCGGCAAGCCCTCCTTCAGCTTGTCTGACAGCCACCAATTCAATGAGAGCTTCACCTCCGGTGGAACCTTCAGGAACCTGCATGCCCTTCTGGCAATGAGGTCCTGAAAGGGAAGCAGGAACCATTGAAGGTCCCTGAGGTGGAACCTTGCCCACAGAACAGAGTCTATGCAAGCTATCATCAGCCCCAGTAACCTTGCTAGGGACATTAAGGGTGTCTTGGGCTGATTCAAGACCAGATCCACTAACCCCCTGATCTTCACTCTTCTGTCCTCTGGGAGAAAGATGCTGTAGCCTCCGAACTGGCTCCAAATGACTCTTCTCCCTGTTCACTATGAAACCATGGGCCTCCAGACACAGAATAGTCCTGTTTACATCCTGTACCGCTCTCTCGCGCGAAGGGGCCCTGATCAAGATATCGTCGAGGTATGGAAAAAGATGCACCCCCTGGGTCCGTAGGTGCGATATCAATGCTATCAGAACCTTGGTGAACACTCTGGGAGAAGATGACAGGCCAAATGGCAGAGCCCAGTACTGATAGTGACTCTTCCTGAATGCGAAACGAAGGAATCGTCTGTGGGCCGGATGAATCATAATGTGGAGATATGCTTCCTGTAAATCCAGGGATGCCAGGTAGTCGCCTTCCTGTTTCCCCTCTAAGATTGATCACAGTGTCTCCATTCGAAACTTGCGCTTCGCCACCCAATGGTTGATGCCGCGCAAGTTTAGAATAGCTCTCTAATCCTTGTTCTTCTTGGGAACCAGAAAGAGTAGGGAGTATGTCCCGGAGAATCTCTCGGCCACAGGAACCTGTTCTATTGCTTGAAACTGTAGTAAATGCTGAATGGCTGTCTCCATCCGCTGCTGTTTCTCTAGCGTCATGGTCGTACATGACTGCACGAAGTGCGTGGGCGGTTTTTCTATGAAATCTATCGTGTAACCCAGACTGACCGTTCTGAGAACCCAGGCATCTGAGGAGGTAGCTCCCCAAACCCCGGCAAAGCTGGCCAGCCTGCCGCCCACTGGTATTGTCCCATAGTCATGCTGATTGGCTGCCCTTGCCCCCCTGCTTGGGGTTCTTGGCGGGAGCTGGTTTGCTCGACTGGCTGGGTCTGTTTCTGTAAAAGGGCTGACCTTTTGAGAAACCCCAGTTGGGTCGAGATTGTCTATAGTCTCTCTGGTTGTTAGGCCTGAAGCCTCAAAACTCCCGAAAATTTGAGCGAAAAGGCCTGCGATCCTCTATCTTGGGAAGCGAAGGCAGGGCCTTCTTCTTGTCCTTTGTTTCTACCAATACCTCCTCTAAGGTCTCGCCAAACAATTTTCCTCCCTTAAAATTACAAGCAGTCAGATTCGCCTTGGCCTTGCTGTCAGCGTTCCAATTCCTGAGCCAAAGCTGTCTCCTAGGTGCCACCTTTGCACCCATGGCTCTAGAAGCAAACCACAAGGCGTCAAGACTAGCATCTGCTAAAAAGGCAGAAGCCTTGGCTATCTTATTCATGCTCTGGCGATATTTAACCTCATCATCTGGCACATTGGCCAACGTGTCCTTTGACCATCTAATTATTGCTCTGGAAAAAATAGAGGCTGATGCTGTGGCCCTAATGACCAAGGCCGAAGCCTCGTGGGCCCTGCGTAAGAAATTATCAATGCATTTATCATCTGGCGCTTTCAAATGTTCATCACCATCCCGTGGGAAAAGCGATCCAGAAACAAGCCCGGCCACCGGAGCGTCAATGGCCGGCAGTTTAATTAGGTCCATAACATCGTCTGCTAGGCAATATAGTTGTTTAACATAGGTAGGGGTGGTCCTGGAAACCCCTGGATGGGCCCACTCCCCTAACATTGCCTCCCTTAAGATTTCTGGAAAAGGTAACACATTGCCTGCCCCTTTCCCCGAGGGTCTCATCTCTAGAACTCTCTGCTTGCTGCCCGCGGTGGTGTATCAGGGACCTCCAGCTCCAAGGCCCTCAAGGCCTTTTTTCTTAGCAGGGAGAAGGAAGCTACCTCAAACAATCTGGGAGAGGCTTGTTCCTCCCCATCGTCCTCCTCCCCCTCCGATGATAACTCCCCTTCCTCCCTAGGGGATGCCTCCTCCTGCTCCTCCTTGGCCCCGTCATCCCAGTCAGGGTCCTGGATTGTCCTCCCCCCTTGTTTGGGCTCGGAAACCGCCGCGCGGCTTGGCTGCAGCCGCTGGGACTCAAGCGCCGCGGACTCCGCGTCGCACTTGCGCCCTTTGTCCTTTGCCTCGGTCGCCCTGTTGGGGGGTGGCCTAGCAGGATCTCCCCCCCAAATGGAGCGTGTCCCCTTCCGCGCGGGCTTCCCGACGCTCGCCCCTGCCGCCAGCATCTGGCGTGCCACCAGCGCAAGCCACTCCGTCAGCTGGGGTGGCAGGGTCTTACCTCCCAGGATGAGCGGGGGTAGATCCTCCTCATCGGCGCTGTCCTCCTCCTCGGTCCTGGGTCGCTTGGGCACCCCAGGCAAGGTCCTGCGCGGTCCCGTGCCATCCCCGCTTGCGCGGTCCGCCTCCTTGACGGAGGCCCCATCACGCTCCGGCAGTGCCTGGTCCACTGCTGCCAGGCTCAACGTGAGCCCTGCTAAAGGGTCACGGAGCCCCCTATCCTTCGGCTGGGAGTCGACCCCAGCAGGATCTGAGGCTGAATCCTCCTCTTCAGAGGAGAGATCACACGCCCGCACATGCTTGTGCAAGGGGGCCGCCATCTTAGATCCTTTGTCTGAAAAGGTATGCCTAGAGCACAAAGGAATCCATGCCTGCTCCTGCACGAGGCAGAACGTAACTGGGGAGGCTGGGTTGGCTCCACCTCCGAGGGGGTTGGTCTTTTCTTTCTCTGTAATAGGATATCCTGCCTGTGATTGGTCGGAGGCGGAGCCAATACCCATGGAAGGATTCCCTCCCCACGCTGCTGGAAAAGTGGATTTTTTCATCCTGTTCAGGCTGTGCCATGTCCACATTTTCTCTCCTTTCCAATTCCTGAAGATCATGGACAACTAAATCCCCAGATGCCTGAATTCTAGAATATTGAAAAGCTGATTGAAAAGTCAATGTGGTGTAAGTGGTTTGAGTGCTGGACTCTGGCAGAGCCAAGATTTTAAAACCCTCAAAATGCCAATATTAGGAGAACTGTGAAAATAACATTGCACCAGCGGACTATATTGGACTATATTGGAACAATATACACACTAAGCTAATACAGTTGTCTCTTCATGTTGCTGGGGTAATCAAAACTGACTCTCTACCAAGCTGGATCAGTTGGAGTCTCTGGTATAAAAGCGGAAGAGATGATCCTTTGGGTGAAAATGGAGGAAGATGGGCTGGGCCACAGAGGGAATGCCCTGCCATTTGTACATTCACAGTTGAAAGAAGCAAAGAGGGATATACAACCCCTTTTTAAAATGTGTGCTTCAAAGCTGGGTCCAGTGGTGTTTGGTCCCACACCTTCCCTCTTATTTGCTTCTGGTAGCCATTTATTATGCTTTGAGTGGGGTCACCTTTGACTTGGGAAAATTAGATGGCAAATCGAGGAACCTTCATAACAAAAAAGCAAAATCTCTGACAAAATTTTAACATCTCTTCCTTCCAGAGAATCTGGACGAAAAAGGGTGGCATCCTTCTTTTCTTACTAGAGCACAGAATCTAAATACAGGCTGAAGAAGGCATGGAAACATGGTTTAGAAACAGAGTTACATGGAGCCACATGACATAAACAGTGGTCTTCAACACCACTAAAATTGATTTTGGCCTCCAGAATTTTAAAGGTGATACACCAAAGGCATTAATGCCCTGCACAGCTCTCAATAAAAAGGGAATGCCCTGAAAATGGCCTAATTTACTGTGTGCTCTGGGCACTGTTGAGTATTACGCACCCTGTGGATCATCCCCAGAGGGGCATAAAAAGGAAAAGAACTGAGGCTCCACACCCCACAATCACCCTCCTGCCCAGGACCCCATGGCCTCTGTGGGATGAGACTCTGTGCCATCCAGGCCAAAGCTTTCTGTGCACCACATTTGGCAGTGCTAGTTTCCAGCTGGATGAGACAAAGGACAATTCCTGGGAAAAGGAATTGATCCAGGAAATGCTGGCTGACCTTGATGATCATAGTCTCTCTCTCTGGTCAAAGAAGGCCCATAACCTCAGACCAATGTCCAGAGGACAGGACAGCCCAAGACGTCAGGCAGACTGAGGCCGTTTGCACTCCCTGCCAGCTCCATGTTATGGATTGGCATCTGAATCATACTTGAAGACTGGTGCCAGGACGCTGCCCATCTCCACCTAAGTAGAGAGCAGTATAAACGAACCCGGTATAATGCAAGTTTGCAGTACGTGGTTTCCTTTGTATGCAACTAAAAAAAAAGATATGTTCTCTCTAGGCACTTTCTAGTGCTTCCAGCGTGATTCTGTGGTCAACCTCTATCAGAAGCATACCACAGAATGGCATCGGAGGACCTAGAAAAACCCTAGAGAGAACATAACGTCATTTCTTTTGGGTAAAAAATAAATAGTATTCAAGATTATAAGTGAATTTTGTATTACGCAAAGGATCTAGGAAGAAATCCTACGGGGTCTGCCTGTAGTTTAATTTAGAGTGCTTGACAGGCGCACAAAGACCCCTAAGAAGAGGGAGTGGGTAGGGGTCTGGAGGGGCAGTGAGGTGGGAGCTGCCCCATTAATTTTGCCCAATAGCATGGCCGGTAGGGTTGCCAGCTGAGGATCATCCCAGGCCCTGAGGTTTCCAGGCCAAAACCTGAGATCTAGGGACAACTCCTGGTCATGGCATTAAGCTTTATGCATGAAGCACCAACCAGTAACTCACAGCTAGTAATTCAAACACACACACACATATACGCATATACACAGCCAACATACGGTACTTTCCTATTTGGCAATTACAACAAAAATCCTACTCTTTGCGAGGTATTGGAAATCAAAACTAATTCCAAACTGTGATGAATGGATGAGGAAACTCTTGGAAGTAGGTCAAATGGAGAAACTCACTTGCTGGATTAAACAGGAAGCATCATCTCCTCAGATGCCAAGATTGACAAAGAGATCGATCACAGATTAGCAAAGGCATATAGTGCATTTGGAAGACTTCACAAAAGAGTCTGGAGCAATAAACACCTGAGGCAAAGCACAAAAATCAGTGTGTATAGAGCCATCGTACTGTCTATCCTCCTTTATGGATCTGAAACATGGGTCACCTATCGCCACCACCTACGACTCCTCGAGCGCTTTCATCAGCGCTGTCTACGCACAATCCTAAATATACACTGGACTGACTATGTGACGAATGTTGCGGTCCTTGAACAAGCAGGGATCACCAGCATTGAGGCCATGATATTGAGAACACAGCTGCGCTGGGCAGGGCACGTTTCTAGGATGGAGGACCATCGCCTCCCAAAAATACTACTCTACGGTGAACTCGCCACGGGTCAGCGTAAGAGGGGCGCTCCAAAAAAGCGATACAAAGACTCCCTGAAACAACATCTCAGGCTTGGCCAAATTGATCACCAACAGTGGTCCGCCCTGGCCTCACATCGGGAGGCATGGAGACGCAATATCCACAATGCTGCAGCCTTATTTGAGAACTCACGACGAACAAGTCTTGAAGAGAAACGACAGCGCAGGAAGAATCACAACCCAAAAACATCACCCAAGGAGACCTTCTGCTGCGCTTTTTGCAACCGGACTTGTTTATCTCGGATTGGCCTTTTTAGTCATCAGCGCGCTTGCAGAAGGCGCGGGATGAGTCCTTCCTGAATCTTCGTTTGCGAAGAAAAGCCAGAGAGAGATAAATGAGTTCAGAAAGGAATGGAGAAGTCTAATCGAATATTGGAAAGCTGAGGGAAACGGTATAAGAGCAACTTGGTTTATGGATTAATGAAACTTACTAAATCTGTAATAACTGGGATAAATATTTGAATGTATGTAAACTCTCGGTTGGGAGAATATAGGAGAAATGGTCTTCAAAATGAAGTATATAGAGGAAAAGGGAAAAGGGATTCCTGTTTCTATGACTTAGGGGTATAAATACATTTGAAAAAGAAAAGGATACAAAGCCAATGTTAGAAGGAAAATCAAATTCAGACAACAGTGTAAAGGAAGTATATGGATTTTTATTTTTGTGGAATAAGTTGAAAATATAATAATCATTAAAAAAATCCTACTCAAGGGGCTGTTCCCAGATCAAGGTGAAACAAGGGTTTTTTCCCTTCTCACTTCCTTAGGGAAATGGGAAAAGGCACATTTAAGCTAGCCTACTTGCTTCCATCTAAAAGGCAGATGCAGAGCAGAGTGGAGGGTGAGCCCTGGCACCACCACAACAGGGAAGAAAAGAAGAAGCTAACGAAGTAAATACATAGATCCCCATGGAGAGTCTTTGCTAGTTCCAGCAACCAATCAGGTACAGTGTGAAGTTGAAGGCTTTCACGGCCGGCATCCATAGATTTTCCTTGGTTTTTTTCCGGGCTGTGAGGCCGTGTTCTAGAAGAGTTTACTTCTGACGTTTCGCCTGCCTCTGTGGCTGGCATCTTCAGAGAATGGTTGGGTAGGAGTGTGTGTGGAGTTTATATACTGTGAACCCCTGTTGGGGAGTATATGTAAAATTTGTGTATGTGAAGGTGGAGCCCCTCCTTCTCTGTGCAATCCAACTTCACAGAGAAGGAAAGGGAGCTCCCAGCCTTTTTGTACAATCCGAAAACACACTCTCCCAGAGCTCCTGTAGCCTAGAAGTCCCCGGAGACCAATCCTTCGGTAGTCTGCCACCACCCGCTGTTAGAAAGTTCTTGAACCCAGTTCAGTGGGAAACTGGGACAGTTCTCTGGCTAACCAATGAACAATTCACTCGGTTGGGGATTCCCAGCCCCCCTTCTCTGTGCCCCCAGAGAAGAGAGAAGATAGCTGACCGAAAAGGCGCGTGAGGCAAATTGGTAGAGAAAAAGAGACTAAACCTGATTCTCTGAAGATGCCAGCCACAAATGCAGGTGAAACGTCAGAAGTAAACTCTTCCAGAACACGGCCTCACAGCCTGGAAAAAAACCAAAGAATATCTATGGATGCCGGTTGTGAAAGCCTTCGGCTTCACATTGTACCTGATTGATTTTCCTTGTTTTTTTATAGGTTGTGAGGCCGTGTTCTGGAAGGGTGTACTTCTGACGTTTCGCCTGCCTCTGCGGCTGGCATCTTCAGAGAATCAGGTACACTTTGCTGAACTGGAGCTTGGCACCCAGCCCTTTCCTTTTGTCTAGAGGTGAGCCCATCAAAACTGGAGAATTTGTACCTTTTTCTCCCACCTGGAGATGACCCACAAAAACTGGAAACTCAGGGCCTTTACACCTCTGCCATGGCTAGCCCTTAGGGTTATAGGTTTTCAGGGCCCAGCCCGAGTTTCCAGTTTTTGTTACTGTTGGACACAGTATTCCAGGTGAGGTCTGACCAAAGCAGAATAGAGTGACACTATGGCTTCCCTTAATCTAGACGCTATAATCTTGTTGATGCAGCCTAGAATCGCATTGACTGTTTTAGCTGCTGCAACACACTGCTGCCTCACTTTCAGCTTGTGGTCCACTAAGACTCCTAGATCCTTTTCGCATGTACTGTCATCAAGCCTGGTGTCAACCATTGTGTATCTCTGAAGTTCATTTTTCTGCCCAAGTGTAGTAACCTACATTTCTCCCTGTTGAAACTCATGCTGCTGGTTTTGACCCAGCTTTCTAATCTGTTAAGGTTAATTTGAATTCAGATCCTGTCCTCTGGGGTATTAGCTACCCCTCCTGATTTGGTGTCATCTGCAAACTTCTCTGAACGAAGATCATAGAAATGCCTTCAAGACAGTGAGGAGAAATGTGTTGCAACTCCCATTGTCTGCGCCCATGGCTACTACGGATAGACCTGGTGGGGGGAGCGAGGAGGAATGTGTCTACCCCCCCTCCACGTGGCTGGACTCTAGTTCCCAAGGGCCCTTTTTTGTGGCTGACTTTCTAAAAAGGGAAGTGGCTAATGATGGGACCCCCCCACTCTGTTCTGATCATTTGGAGGCCTATGGGGGAGGGTGGCGTGGATGAGGGAGGGGACCCTCCACCCCCCATGAGCACGCACATGCACGTGCGCACACACACACACATGGTCCCTGCCTCCCCCCCCAGCCCAAGGAGACGCCTGGATGCCGGTGTTGCATTCAAAGGCGGCCGGCTTTGTTTTTCGTGCTGGAGGGGGGGTGGGGGTGGGGGGGAGGATGGGGCAGCAGGCGCTCCCCACCACAGGAGGACCCTTAGAGCCCCAGACCGCGCAGGCCGAAGCCCCCGAGGGCCTCGAAGCCCCCAGGTCCTTCAAACCATGGAGGGAGCCAGATACTGCGGCTCCCAAAGCTGCCGATGTCGCCCCCGAAGCCATCAAAAGCCCCAGGTCCTTCAAGCCATCGGGGCCTCCAGATACCACCGCCCCCAAAGCCACCGACGACGCCCCTGAAGCCGCCGACACCAGCTAAGTCCCCCAAGTCGCCAGAGCCCCCGAGGCCGCCGTCGGCCACTGCCCTGTTTGGATAGAGACTGCGGAGGAAGTAGCGGATGAGGATGAGCTCACAGCGGTTGAGGCGGTTGCAGATCACGTTGACTTGGGTCTCCTGGAGTTCCTGGAGCACCTGTGGAGAGAGGGGGCCTCAGGGGGGGAAGGAGGAGGAAGAGGAGGAGGAAGAGGCCCCAACGTTGCGAGGGGAAGAGCAGCCCCCCATCCCGGCACCAGGCCCAGGAGGGAGGGAGTCCTGCCTACAAGTGTGCCGGGGGATCAGGGCCAGGGCAGCCTGGCGGGGGAGGGAGTGGGACTCACCTTCTCGCGGAGCTCCAAGAGTTGGCTGTCCGCCTGCTGGAGGCCTCCTCCCAAGGAGAGGGTCTTGGCCAGGTCCCCCAGAGTTTGGGCTGCCTGCAGCAGAGTTGGGGCCACTTCTGCCTGCTCCTGGGACTGGCCCCCCAAGAAGCCCCCCGATCCCTGGAGAAGCCTGCCAGGAAGAGGGAGGGGAGAAAGAAGCAGCCATCAAGGAGGGAGGGAAGGGGCCGCAATCCCCCCAGACCGAGACCCGATCCGGCGGGGAGGCTGCCTTACCCGGCCAGTCCGACTTTGCTTTGTGCCCCGAAAGTCATCCTGGCTGCCAAGAGTCCGTGATGCCTTGGAAGCCAGATGGGGAGCAGCCCTGACTTATATCGAGGTGGCCAGACGCGACCCCTGCCCCTCCCTCAGTGCCCAACGCCCAGCATCACCATCCTCCTGGGTGCCAAACAGGAACAGGGAGCTCAGGAGCCTCGGGGAGCCTCAGGCGTAGGGCTGGCAGAAGGCATCATTCCCTGGCAGCCTGGGAGTGTCCCAATCCTTCCTTTGAACCCAGATCGGCTGATGCACCCAGGCACCACATCCCAGGAATTTGGAGAGCTAATTGTGCCTTCTAAACACGGGGGAGGGGGAGGTTAATGAGTAAAAGCAAAGTCCCTTCTCAGCAGATTCTCCAACCTCCCTTCCCCAGGGCTCCCCTTCTCCCAACTCAAGCAGGATGCTGGATCTCTTCCTCCCTGCCTGAACCCCACATGGAGAGGGAGAGCCCTGAAGGATTCCTCCTAGAAGCAGAGGGAGAGGAGGTCCCCTTGCACTCTCCAGAACCCACCTTTCTCTAAGTTACTTGGAGGGGGCGTGGAGGGCAAGCTCTTCCTATTGCCACCAAGACCAAACTGGGAAGGGTAGCTTAGTCGTTGGAAGAGAGGATTGAAGATTCAAGGTGACCTCAAGAGATTGGCAACTAGAGCCAAACTAAGACCACAGGTTTCAGCTGGGAGAAGTGTTGCATTCTGCACTGAGGGAGGAATGCTCAGCTGTAGAGAGCTCAGGTGAGAGAGCCAGCTGTGGGGTAGTGACGAGCATTGGAGGCCAGGGTCCAAATCCCCACTCAGACATGGAAACCCACTGGGTGACCTTGGGCAAGTCATTCCCACTCTCTGCCTGAGAGGAGGGCAAAAGCAAAGCCCCTAAGAACAAATCTTGCCAAGAAATCACATTTGATGGCCTTAGGACCGCCCTAAGTGGCAAGTGACTGGAAGGCACACAGCAACCACAAGAAGGAGGTACGCTTGTTCTCTGCTGCCTCAGAGGGTGGAACTAGGACTGATGGTTTTTAGTTGCCGGAGGGTAGGGTTCCATTGAACTTTAGAAGGAACCTCTTGACAGTAAGAATGGTTTGGCAATGGAGCCAATAGCCGAGAGATGTGGTGGGGTCTTCTTCTCTGGATGTCCTCAAAAAGAGGCTGGGCATTTTCTAACTCTATAGTTCTGTTATTCTATTGAGTTCTGGGCATCACAGTTCAAGAAGCATGTCAACTTTTTGGAAGGATGTTTAAAACATGAGTGCCAAAGCCAAAGAGGGGCAACTGAGAGAGCTGAGTGTATTTAGCCAGGAGAAGAAGGAGAGGTGATAGGATCATCATTTTGAAACATCTGAAGGGCTGCCATCATGTGGCAGATGGGGAGAGGAGGATTTTTTCTGCTGCTGTGGAGGGCAGGCAGTTTTCCAGGGCACCTTGTCTTTGAGAAACACCCTAACCAGCCACTCTTGGAAGCCATGCATTTGTAGGAAGACTGGGCCAGCTGGAGCTTGTAGCCTTTGCTTCTTTTCCCTCCTAGCTTCTCCCTCTTTCCCTTGCCACAGCTGGGCTCATAGCTGGGCTCATATCACCTGCCCTCTGGTTCTGCTGCCATGCATTACTTGTCACGCAGGCCCTGGGCCATTCTCCATCGATGTCCCAGGAGATCCCATCCAATTCTGATTCTATGATACTACGACTTTATAAAGGATCTGTTTGTGGTTCATGGACCCTACTGAATGGCCCCTCCCAAACCTTCACCATGCCTAAAATGGCATGGAAGTCAACTCCATTTCTAAATCTGAGATATAAATTTTGTTTTTTTCAAGAAGTTTCACCCCATCCTGGCTCAGAAAGGTTTTTTAAAAGTCAGTAATGAGTCCCAAACTAGTCTTTAGTCTCCCCCTGGTTCTCTTACAATTTTTGAAAGAGTACGGGGTTGAGAGGGTCAGGAGGTTTGAAGCAGCCATCTTGGGGCTGCATTTTGGCAATAATTTGGGGGCATTTTAAACAATTTGGGGGCAGTATCCAGGTACTTTTGTAAGGGGGGATAATGGGTGGTCCAGAGCCTGGGGTTTTTTGGGATCACACCAATCTAGTCATGTGTGACTGGCAATTTTTGCTAGACCTACTTGGATGGGAAACCACCAATGAATCCCAGGTTCTTGCAGGCCCTATTTCTGAAGAAGGAACTGGCAAAGTCACCTCTGAGTATTTCTTGCTGAAGAAAACCCTATGAAATTAATGGGGTCACCATAAGTCGACAGGCAACTTGAAGGTACACACATATCCACACAAGATTTGACTTTGGTCCCTTTTCCCTAAATGCTGCAGGCTGGAACTTCCAAAGCATGGGGAAAGGTGCCTTTTTGGACTGCCACTCCCAGAATTTCCTAGCCATCATGCCTGGCTGGGGGATTCTGGGAGTGCTAGTCCAAAAAGAAGAACCTTGCCCAAGCCCAGAAGGACTACGTAGGTATCCCAAGTGCTGCAGGATCTGTTTCAGAGGAAGGAACTGGCAAAGCTACCTCCGAGTATTCCTTGTCAAAGAAAGCCCTATGAAATTAATGGGGTTTGTGAAGCCTGGCCCTGCCTCCTGTTCCTCCTCCTCCGTTTCATTGGTCAGTCTTAATCTTCCTCCTGAGGGGAAAACTTTGCTCCTTCCCGCATGGTGGGCCCTTCTCTTATTCGATTGGACAAACGGAGTTTTGTCGCTGCCCCATTCACTCCATCCTGAGTGGTGATTGGTTGGCAGCCCTGAGGGAAAAGGATGGAGGGCGGGGAATTTCCATTGATGCTCGGGCGGCCTTGCTCCTTGCCATGGCCGCCTGTCAGGAGGAGGCCAAGCGGTGCCTCAGGTAGCCCGGCTCTCGTCTAGTGGTGGCGGCCTCAGCCTCGGTGGGGGCTTCGGGGGCCAGGAAGTGAGCGGCCACGACCCCCTTCGGCCCCCTGAGCAGGTGCCCCCTCACCCTGCCCTCCTCCAGAAAAGGCTTAGGATAGTACTTTCAGACCTAGTGGTGGCGGCCTCAGCCTCGGTGGGGGCTTCGGGGGCCAGGAAGTGAGCGGCCACGACCCCCTTCGGCCCCCTGAGCAGGTGCCCCCTCACCCTGCCCTCCTCCAGAAAAGGCTAAGGATAGTACTTTCAGACCTTGGGCATCATCATCATCATCATCAGGTCTATCCAAATGTGTTAAAAGTGTTTTTTTTTTTAATTGTGTGTTTACTGTTTTAAAATGTTAGTTTAACAAATTAATAATAATAATAATAATATAGGGAGAGGCGGGTAAGAAATCAATAACAATAACAACAACATAGGGAGAAGTGGGTAAGAAATTATTAATAACAACAGCAGCAACAACATAGGGAAACGCAGGTAAGAAATTAATAACAATAATAACAACAACAGGGAGAGGCGGATAAAAAATTATTAGTAACAACAATAGCAACAACATAGGGAGAGGCAGGTAAGAAATTATTATTAATAACAACAACATAGGGAGAGGTGGGTAAGAAATTAATAATAATAACGGAGAGGCGGTTAAGAAATTATTATTAACAACAACAACATAGGGAGAGGCGAGTAAGGAATAACAACAACAACAGGCAGAGGCTGGTAAGAAATTAATAATAATAACATTTGGAGAGGTGAGTAAGAAATTAATAGTAGTAGTAGTAATAATAACTATAACATAGGGTGAGATGGGTAAGAAATTAATAATAATAATAATAATATAGTATGACCCCTGTATCCACTGATTCAGTTATCCACGGGACACAAAACAGCACACTTACCATAGAGTCTTCCTAGGAAATGTGTCCCCTCTAGCCATTTTCTAGGTCCTCCAAGGCAACTCTATGGTATTTTAAACCGGCAATCATATTTTCAATGGCGTTAGCTATTATCCATGGTTTTCAGTATCCACGGCCCCCCCAGAACCAATCCCCAGTGCGTAGGGGGGGGGTCTTACTATAGTAATAATAATAATAATAATAATTTAATATTAATAATAATAATAACAACAACAACCCTTGTTATTTGAGGGAGCATTTGTTTTAATTGGGAGTAGTTGTCATCATCATCATCATCTCTGAGTTTCACAGTCTAACAGGTGTTTCTGACCGGAATTATTAGCATTGTGGTTGTGGTTGTTGGACGCCACTTGAGAGGAAAGGGAGATATAAATCTAATCAAATAAACTAATTGTTGTCGTTTGGAGGAATATTTATTGTTTTTGCGGAGTGGCTGAATTGTTAGCAAAAGGAGGGGGGAAAGGAAGGGTTGGAGGAAAGAATCTAATCCACACTACACCAATAATCCAGTTTGGAACTGGATTATTTGCTGTGGCTTCTTCCTATAGAAGCTTGGGATTTGCAGTTTAAAGGGGTCTTTATTCTCCTCTGCCAAACTACAAATCCCAGGATTCCGTAGGAAGCTGCCAAGGCAAATAATTCTCAGAGAAAGAAAGAAAAGTGAAGGTGTTGAAGTCATATCTAGTTTTATTTTTATTTTTCCCTCCGGACTTTCCTATGGAAATTGGGATGAGGGACAGTGACATCTTCCCTCTTCGCCAAGGGCCATCGAATTACCTCAGCCACCTCCACCAGGGGAATATTTGTCCAGGGTCACAAACCTAGCCTCTTGTAAATTCACAGAAACGTTGTCCAAAAAAATTAAAAAGCGAGTGGCATCTTTAAGGAGTGGTGAAATATTACTTACAAAAGGCTTGGGGGGGGGGCAAGAGACATATATGCAGATGCATGTTCTAATTCTGAGCCATAAACCAACTGTAAAATCTTGGCACCCACCCTTGAAATTCTAGTAAAAAATATGAGGGGATTTGTTCATTATTTTTCCCCACAAGAGACTCACCCAATGGATTATATCCCTTTTAATTTAAGAAATCAGGTGATCTTCCTACATATTCCACAGTGATTTACATTAAACAGCCATTTATGAGATAATGTGAGAGGTCCATAAAAATTGTAGCTTTTCACTTACTATTCTGTTAAAGTGGATTTTTTCCATCCTGTTCAGGCTGTGCCATGTCCACATTTTCTGTCCTTTCCAATTCCTGAAGATCATGGACAACTAAATTCCCAGGTGCCTGAATTCTAGAATATTGAAAAGTTGATTGAAAAGTCAATGTGGTATGAGTGGTTTGAGCGTTGGACTAAAAAGGGCAGCATCCTTCTTTGGTCCCACACCATCCCTCTTATTTGCTTCTGGTAGCCATTTATTATGCTTTGAGTAGGGTCACCTTTGACTTGGGAAAATTAGATGGCAAATCGAGGAACCTTCATAACAAAAAAGCAAAATCTCTGACAAAATTTGAACATCTCTTCCTTCCACGAGTATCTGGACTAAAAAGGGTGGCATCCTTATTTTCTTACTAGAGCATAGAAACTAAATACAGGCTGAAGAAGGCATGGAAACATGGTTTAGAAACAGAGCTGCATGGAGCCACGTGACATAAACAGTGCTCTTCATGACCACTAAAATCACTTTTGGCCTCCAGAATTTTAAAGGTGATACACCAAAGGCATTAATGCCCTGCACAGCTCTCAATAAAAAGGGAATGCCCTGAAAATGGCCTAATTTACTGTGTGCTCTGGGCACTGTTGAGTATTACGCACCCTGTGGATCATCCCCAGAGGGGCATAAAAAGGAAAAGAACTGAGGCTCCACACCCCACAATCACCCTCCTGCCCAGGACCCCATGGCCTCTGTGGGATGAGACTCTGTGCCATCCAGGCCAAAGCTTTCTGTGCACCACATTTGGCAGTGCTAGTTTCCAGCTGGATGAGACAAAGGACAATTCCTGGGAAAAGGAATTGATCCAGGAAATGCTGGCTGACCTTGATGATCATAGTCTCTCTCTCTGGTCAAAGAAGGCCCATAACCTCAGACCAATGTCCACAGGACAGGACAGCCCAAGACATCAGGCAGACTGAGGCCGTTTGCACTCCCTGCCAGCTCCATGCTATGGACTGGTAGCTGAATCATACTTGAAGACTGGTGCCAGGACACTGCCCATCTCCACGTAAGTAGAGAGCAGTATAGACGAACCCGGTATAATGCAAGTTTGCAGTACGTGGTTTCCTTTGTATGCAACTAAAAAAAAAAAAGATATGTTCTCTCTAGGCACTTTCTAGTGCTTCCAGCGTGATTCTGTGGTCAACCTCTATCAGAAGCATACCACAGAATGGCATCGGAGGACCTAGAAAAACCCTAGAGAGAACATAACGTCATTTGGTTTTGATAAGAAAATAGTGTTCAAGAATATACCGTATATTCCGGCGTATAAGACAACTGGGCGCAAAAGACGCCCCCCCCCCATTTTTAAGTTAAAATATAGAGTCCCCCCCCCCCAGCCAGCCACCTGGCTGGAAAGCCTGTCCCCCACCAGCCAGCCAGCTCAGTGGCTATAGATGATGGAATAGTCTGTGAAATTAAAGGACTGAGAACAGCTAAAAAAGCATGGGATACTTTGAAAAATCTCTGTGGTGTTCAGTCTTTGGAAAGTAAAGTTGCATTAATACTGTAAGTTGGTTAATATGAAGCTATCAAATCCCACATTTTTGAATGAGCACATTAATGAATAAGCACATTAATGATTTTAGAGCCACAGTGGTAGACAAGAGAATTTCACCATAGACAAAACTTGATGCAGAATGATAAATCTGAATCCAGAAATTCTAATTTTAGGCTAACTTGTCCTGAAAAGAAACATTATTTTGACTCTCCTGAGCTAAATGGGGGGCCATTTAACTCTTCAAAGGCAAAGCAGTCATTCTCACAGCAGGAGGAAGGATCTGCTGGGAAAACTGCCCAGGCCATTTTACACTTCAATCATTCTCACAGCAGGGGAGTATGATTACTGGGGTATAAGACCACCCCCCCCCCACTTTTCAGGAGATTTTCAAGTGTTAAAAAGTAGTCTTGTATGCAGCAATATACGGTAAGTGAATTTCGTATTATAAGTGAATTTCGTATTATTCGTATTAAGCTTTGAAGGATCCAGGAAGAAATAGTACGGGGTCTGCCTGTAGTTTAGTTTAGAGTGCTTGACAGAAACACAAAGCCCTCTAACAAGAGGGAGTGGGTAGGGGTCAGGAGGGGCAGTGAGGTGGCAGCTGCCCCGTCCGTTTTGCCCAATAGCAGGGCCGGTAGGGATGCCAGCTCAGGATCATCCCAGGCCCTGAGGTTTCCAGGCCAAAACCTGAGATCTAGGAACAGCTCCTGGTCATGGCATTAAGCTTTATGCATGAAATACCAACCAGTAACTCACAGCTTGTCATTCAAACACACACACACACGGCCAACATATTTTCCTGTTTGGAAATTACAACAAAAATCCTACTCAAGGGGCTGTTCCCAGATCAAGGTGAAACAAGGGGATTTTTCCTTCTCACATCCTTAGGGAAATGGGATAAGGCACATTTAAGCTAGCCTACTTGCTTCCAGCTAAAATGCAGATGCAGAGCAGAGAGGAGGGTCAGCCTTTGCACCACCACAACAGGGAAGAAAAGAAGAAGCTAACTTGGGTCCCGTCTACACGATTTAAATAATACGTACGGCGTGTGGAAGTTCGCGCTTTGGTACACACAGCTGTTCGGATTCACATGCATGCAAAAGAGGGGGCGCACGGTTTTCCACCCTGAAATACGCATACGTGGCATTCAGGAGGGAAAGCGGATCGCGATGAGAAATCCGTACGCCGTTCGGATGGCTGATGGGTCTGTACGGTCTGTGCGCACACATACGAACAGGCTGTGTAATCTGATTGGCTGGCTGAGTAGAGGGGGCGGGGCTAGCACGGAGGGGAATTGGGAGCGGCCGCCATGTTGGATTCCTGGCTAGTGAGAGTCCAGTAAGTCCGTGAAATATATGTTTATTTATTTTTATTTTATATTGTAAATAGGGAAAACCGACTGTCCACAAAGCAGGCACCTTTAAAAAAAAAAATGCCGCTTGGCTTGCTCGCTCCAGCCAGCTTGGGGAAGAGGGAGTCATACGGAATTTAGGGGGGTAAAAAATCATGTGGACGGTTTGTATGCATACGAATGACAGCCTATTCATATTTTTGACCCCCCCCCCAAACGGTTTTTTTTTTTATGGTCGTAGAGACACACCCTAAGTAAATACATAGATCCCCATGGAGAGTCTTTGCAAGTTCCAGCAACCAATTGAATACAATGTGAATTTGAAGGCTTTCACAGCCAGCATCGATAGATTTTCCTTGGTTTTTTTCCAGGCTGTGAGGCTGAGTTCTAGAAGCTTTTATTTCTGATGTTTTGCAGGCATCTGTGGCTGGCATCTTCAGAGAATGGTTGGGTAGGAGTGTGTGTGGAGTTTATATACTGTGAACCCCTGTTGGGGAGTATATGTAAATTTGTGTATGTTAAGGTGGAGCCCCTCCTTCTCTGTGCAATCCAACTTCACAGAGAAGGAAAGGGAGCTCCCAGCCTTTTTGTACAACCTGAAAACACACTCTCCCACAGCTCCTGTAGCCTAGAAGTCCCCGGAGACCAATCCTTCGGTAGTCTGCCACCACCCGCTGTTAGAAAGTTCTTGAACCCAGTTCAGTGGGAAACTGGGACAGTTCTCTGGCTAACCAATGAACAATTCACTCTGTTGGGGATTCCCAGCCCCCCTTCTCTATGCCCCCGGAGAAGAGACAAGATAGCTGACCGAAAAGGCGCGTGAGGCAAATTGGTAGAGAAAAAGAGAATAAACCTGATTCTCAGAAGATGCCAGCCACAAATGCAGGTGAAACGTCAGAAGTAAACTATTCCAGAACATGGCCTCACAGCCTGGAAAAAAACCAAAGAAAATCTATGGATGCCGGTTGTGAAAGCCTTCGGCTTCACATTGTACCTGATTGATTTTCCTTGGGGTTTTTCTGGGCTGTGAGGCCGTGTTCTGGAAGGGTTTACTTCTGACGTTTCGCCTGCCTCTGTGGCTGGCATCTTCAGAGAATCAGGTACGCTTTGCTGAACTGGAGCTTGGCACCCAGGTCTACAGGTGAGCCCATCAAAACTGGAGAATTTGTACCTTTTTCTCCCACCTGGAGATGACCCACAAAAACTGGAAACTCAGGGCTTTGCGCCTCTGCCATGGCTAGCCCTTAGCGTTACAGGTTTTCAGGGCCCAGCCCAAGTTTCCAGTTTTTGTTACTGTTGGACACAGTATTCCAGGTGAGGTCTGACCAAAGCAGAATAGAGTAACACTATGACTTCCCTTGATCTAGATGCTATAATACTATTGATGCAGCCTAGAATCACATTGACTTTTTTAGCTGCTGCAACACACTGCATCCCTTTCACATGTACTGTCATCAAGCCTGGTGTCAACCATTGTGTATCTCTGAAGTTCATTTTTCTGCCCAAGTGTGGTATCCTACATTTCTCCCTGTTGAAATTCATGTTGTTAGTTTTGGCCCAGCTTTCTAATCTGTTAAGCTTAAGTTGAATTCCCGTCCTGTCCTCTGGGGTATTAGCTATCCCTCCTGATTTGGTGTCATCTGCAAACGTCTCTCAACCGAGATCAGAGAAATGCCTTCAAGACAGTGAGGAGAAATGTGTGGCCAGCCATCCAGCGTTTGTTTGATTGCCACTCCCATTGTCTGCCACCATGGCTTCTACTGATAGACCTGGTGGGGGGAGTGAGGGGAGAAAATGTGCCCCCACCATGTGGCTGGACTCTACTTCCCAAGGGCCCTTTTATTGTGACTGACTTTCTACAAAGGGAGGGGTTTGATGATGGGACCCCTGCTCTACTTTCTGTTCTGATCATTTGGAGGCCTGTGGGGGAGGGCGGCGTGGGTGAGGGAGGGGAGCCTCCACTGCCCATGAGCGCGCACACACACATACGCACACAGTCCCTGCCCCCCCCCAGCCCAAAGAGACGCCTGGAGGCTGGTGTTGTGTTCAAAGGCTTTATTCTACGTGGGGTGCTGGGGGCTGGGGGGGACTGGGGGAGGTAGGAGGAGGAGTGGAGGGAGGAGAGGCAGGGCGTGGGGGTAGGCCTTCCCCACCAGAGGGGGAACCTTAGAGCCCGAAACCGCTTAGGCCGATGCGGCTGAGGCCCCCCTAACCCCAAGGTCCAGAGGGGTCCCCGCAGCCACCGAGGCCCCCGAAGCCGCCGAAGCGCCCAAAGCTGCCGAGGCCACCGCTGAGTGTTCTGAGGTCACCACCGCCAAGGCCCGCTTCCCAGTTGGGACAGATCCTGCAGAGGAAGCGGAGGAGGTGGAAGAGCTGGCAGCGGTTGAGGCGGTTGCAGATCACGTTCACTTTGGTCTCCTGGAGTTTCTGGAGCACCTGCGGAGAGAGGGGGGCTTCAGGGGGGAGGAGGAGGGGAAGAAAGGGGGGCCCCTTGCCAGGGGGAGAGTGGCTCCCCATTCCTGCAGCTGGCCCAGGAGAGAGGGAGTGGGACTCACCATCTCGCGGAGCTCCAAGAATTGGCTGTCCGCCTGCTGGAGGCCTCCTCCCAAGGAGAGGGTCTTGGCCAGGTGCCCCAGAGTTTGGGCTGCCCGCAGCAGAGTTGGGGCCACTTCTGCATGCTCCTGGGACTGGCCCCCCGATCCCTGGGAAAGCCTGTCAGGAGGGAGGGAGGGAGGGAGGGAGGGGGAAAGAAAAGCAACCATGAGGGAGGGAGGGAGGGAGGAAAAGGGCCCCAATCCCCCCTCAGACCCGGCCCTGATCCAGCAGGGAGGCTGCCTTACCCAGCCAGTCCGAGTTTCCTTTGCGCCCCGAAAGCCATCCTAGCTGCTGAGAATCCGTGATGTCTTGGGAGCCAGACGGGGAGCAGCCCTGACTTATATCGGGGTGGCCAGACTGGGGCCCCACCCCTCCCTCGCTGCCCAACAGGGACGGGGAGCTAGGGAGCCTCAGGTGAGAGGGCTGGCAGAAGGCATCATCCCCTGGCAGCCAGGGAGTGCCCCAATTCTTCCTTTGAACCCAGATCGGCTGATGCACCCAGGCACCACATCCCGGGAATTTGGAGAGCTAATTGTGCCTTCTAAGCACGGGGGAGAGGGAGGTTAATGAGTAAAAGCAAAGTCCGTTCTCAGCAGAATCTCCTGCCTCCCTTCCCCGGGGCTCCCCTTCTCCCCACTCAAGCAGGATGCTGGATCTCTTCCTCCCTGCCTGAACCCCAGATGGAGAGGGATTGCCCTGAATGATTCCTCCTAAAAGCAGAGGGAGAGGAGGTCCCCCTGCACTCTTCCAGAACCCACCTTTTTCTAAGTTAATTGGAGGGAGACTGGAGGGCAGGCTCTTCAGACTTCCACCTAGACCGAACTGGGAAGGGTAGCTTAGTCCTTGGAAGAGAGGATTGAGGATTCAAGGTGACCTCAAGAGATTGGCCGACTAGAGCCAAACTAAGACCACAGGTTTGAGCTGGGAGAAGTGTTGCATTCTGCACTGAGGGAGGAATGCTCAGCTGTACAGGGCTCAGATGAGACAGCCAGAATGGGGTAGTGACGAGCATTGGAGACCAGGGTCCAAATCCCCACTGAGATATTGAAACCCACTGCATGACCTTTGGCAAGTCATTCTCACTCTCTTCTTGAGAGGAGGGTAAAGGCAAAGCCCCGCAGAACAAATGTTTTCAAGAAACTCCATTTAATGGCCTTAGGACCGCCCTAAGTGGCAAGTGACTGGAAGGCACACAGCAACCACAACATATATCAGATGGATAACACTGGCTCAACAGCAGGATCTAAGTGTCATCACAGACTTGCACAGGAAACACAAGTCAATAGTGTGATGTGCAGCAAAAACATACTAAGACCTACCTAGGCTGCCTCAACTGGCTGACAGTGTCCAGATGAAGGGAAGTCATAACGTCACTCTATTCTGTTTTGGTCAGGTTTCTCCTGAAGACGAAAACAAATGAGGAGAGGTTGAATGAGCTGGGCATTTCAGTTTGGTGAAGAAAAGATTGAGGAGCAACTGGATCACACTCTTTAGATATCTGAAGGCTGCCACAAGGTGGAGGGGGTCGGCTTGTTCCCTGCTGCCTCAGAGGGTAGAAAATAGGACTGATTGTTTTACGTTGCAGGAGGGTAGGGTTCGATTGAATATTAGAAGGAAGCTCTTGACAGTAAGAATGGTTCAGCAGTGGAACCAATTGCCTTGAGTGGTGGTGGTGTCTTCTTCACTGGATGTCCTCAAAAAGAGGCTGGACAGCTCCCTGCTGCTGGGTGTAGGATAGCTGGAGATCCTGCATGGAGCTGGGGGTTGGGCCTGATGGCCCATAAGGCACCTTCCAACTCTATATGGTTCTATGATTCTATGGAGTTCTGTGTTTGATTCTGGGCACCACAGTTCAAGAAGCATGTCGACTCTGGAAGTATGTTTGGAACATGAGTGCCACAGCCCATGAGGAGCAACTGAGAGAGCTGAGTATATTTAGCCAGGAGAAGAAGGATATGTGATAGGATCATCATTGTCAAACATCGTAAGGGCTGCCATCATGTGGCAAAGGGGGAGAGGAGGATTTTTTTCTGCTGCTGTGGAGAGCAGGCAGTTTTCCAGGGCATCTTGTCTTTGAGAAACACCCTAACCAGACACTCTTGGAAGCCATGCATTTGTAGGAAGACTGGGCCAGTTGGAGCTGGTAGCCTTTTCTTCTTTCCCCTCCTAGCTTCTCCCTCTTTCCCTTGCCACAGCTGGGCTCATAGCCCTTATCACCTTCCCCTGGTTCTGCTGCCATGCATTACTTGTCACGCAGGCCCTGGGCCATCCTCCATCGATGTCCCAGGAGATCCCATCCGTTTCTGATTCTATGATTCTACGACTTTATAAAGGATCTGTTTGTGGTTCATGGACCCTACTGAATGGCCCCTCCCAAACCTTCACCACGCCTAAAATGGCATGGAAGTCAACTTCATTTCTAAATCTGAGAACTTTTTTTCCAAAGTAGTTTCACCCCATCCTGGCTCAGAAAGATTTTTTAAAAGTCACTTATGATTTTTTAAAAATCAGTCTCCCTCAGATTTTCTGCCAATTTTTGAAAGAGGAGAGGGTTTGTATGGTCAGGAGGTTTGAAACAGCCATCTTGGAGCTGCATTTTGGCAATAATTTGGGGGCATTTTAAACAATTTGGGGGCAGGATCCAGGTACATTTGAAAGGGGGGATGATGGGTGGACGAGAGCCTGGGAGTTTTGGGGATCATACCAATCTAGTCATATGTGACTGGCAAATTTTGCTGTTATAGATAGACCTACATGGATGGGAAACTACCAATGAATCCCAGGTGCTGTAGGCTCTATTTCAGAATCAGAAGACGGAACTGGCAAACCCACCTCTGACTATTTCTTGCCGAAGAAAACCCTATGAAATTCATGGGGTCACCATAAGTCGATAGGCAACCTGTAGGTACACACACACTCATCCACACAAGATTTGACCTTGGTCCCTTTTCCCTAAATGCTGCAGGCTGGGACTTCTAAAGCATGAGAAAAGGTGCCTTTTTGGACTGTCAGTCCTAGAATTTCCCAGCCATCATGCCTGGCTGGGGGATTCTGGGAGTGATAGTCCAAAAAGAAGAACCTTGCCCAAGCCCAGGAGGACTGCCTAGGTATCCCAGGTGCTGTAGGCTCTGTTTCAGAGGAAGGAACTGGCAAAGCCACCTCTGAGTATTCCTTGCCAAAGAAAACCCTATGAAATTAATGGGGTCGTCAAAAGTCAATAGGCAATTTGAAGGCACATACGCACACAATTCCAGGCTCCTGAAGCCACAGACCAAAAGCCTGGCATGATCCGAGGTCTCTTTTTGTGGAGCCGTCAGGAGAATTCCCTGGTTGGGCTTGACTCACAAGGGAGACCAAGGGTACTTGGCATGGCTTGTCTTGTTCCCTCTCCCTTGAGTTCATGTTGAGCCTCCCAGTTGAGTGTCCCAGAAGCCTTTGCTCAGCCCTGTTTCTGGCACCATCCTGAACACGAGGAGGCTGGGCCAAGGCCATCCAGTGACTACCAGGTGGAGGAGGCTGGGAACCAGGCAGCCCCTAAAGGCGAAACTCTTCTTCCACTCACATTTGCTGATGAAGTACAGCAGGCATTTGTTACAGTAGAGAACTTAATATGCCACATAATTACCAGGGAGTATTAATTAAAGGAGGGAGGAAGAACTCCTCGAACCTTGAAGGAAAAAGGCAGCAGGTGCAAGGCCCATCACCACTGCCTCTGGGTGCCTCCTAAGAGGCTTCAGCAAAGAGCTGGTGCAACGTCAGACTTTCTTCCTTCAGGCTCGGGGAGTTTCTCTTGCTGCCTTCCATTAGCCAAAATCATTGCTGGCCCAGTTGCCTTTCTCGCGCATTGGTTTGGGCAGGAGGACTGACACAGAGCTCCATCACCTGGCTGCGGGGAAGAGCCTGTATCCCCCTGAAGGCCAAACCCATCCCTTGAACCTGCACCGGCTGATCTCACAGGCCTACTAATGATGGTGAAGGTTGAGGAAGAGGAAGGAGGGCTCTCTTTCAGCAGAAGCTCCAAAGTCAATTAATTGCAGCTTCTCCTTCCTCTCTCATCTCCTCCCCAGAGCAGGAATGGCCAGGCCTCCTGATATCAGATGGCTTGGCAGGACAACCTGGCTTGACTGTAGTACATACAACAAAGTTGAAGGGGTCTTCAAGGAACATATCCCCCACAGATATGGGGGGATTGGCTCCAGCTCCTCCCTTTCTCCCCTTTGGTCCAGTTTTCTGCTCCCTTTTAAAATCCCATTATCCCCTCCTTCTTCCTATTGTGTTATCTCCTCAAGCCAGTTACTCCTCTGGCAGCCCACCATCCCTTGAATTCTTTCCACCTTTTAGAACTATTCCTAGGATAGTTGATTTTCCAGTCTCCAATGCCCAGTGCAAAGACAGGGAAGACAGGCCAAAGCCCATTAAACCATTATATTTTAATACCTGGGGGGAAACACCTCATTTAAGGAAAACTGGCGTGGGCCCTATGGGAATGCAGGAGTCAATACTGGCACACCAGCCCATATCTGCAGCTGCCTCTGCTGCTGTCTACATCACTCTGAAGCCAGACAGAAGGCCTGCAGGATGTGATCAAGGCTGGTCACGTGAAGGGCCTTGATCACAGGCTGCCTGGCTTCAGAGAGTGTGACGCAGATGGCAGGGGAGGTGGCTGCAAATACGGGTTGGCGTATCCATGTGGACTTCCTCCTGTTTTGTCCAGGTAACAAGCGAGGGCATACTGATCCCGGACCAGAATATGCCAGCAGGAAGCCGGCATATTTCGGCCAGTGTAAATAAGCCCTGAATGAGCTAAAATGGATCAGTTGTCTACAGTACTTTGGTTAGAGAAAATTCATCGGCGACAGTTCTGATAGTTTGGAAACCTTTATTCCTCTTTTTGCAGATCCATGAGAATAATATGTTAACCGTAGGCTTTGATTATTAGTAGGTTTAGCTAAATTAAATTAGTATGTGACATTATTATAATGGGAGAAGTATGATAAGATTTTATATGCAGTGTAATACAACCTGTGTTAAGAAAGTCAGAAGTCATTATAAGCTTTTTCTTTTTTTGCTTGGTTATTTTTTTCCTCATCTTTTCTCTCTCTCTCTTTTCTTTTTATATTTTTTCTATATTTTAAGTTTGTATAATTGCTTTTCTTTTAATGTACTGGAAATATTTGTGTGTGTGTGTGTGTTAAAAAAAAGCAGGTGCAGCAGGTACACAAGTATTGTCTGTGCAAATGCACTCCTGGTGCCTTTAGCTCCAAGCTTTAGCTCCAAGACTCAGGTTGAATCCAGAAGCTACACACAAGCTGTGACCCCTTGTCTTCAGGATACGTGTAACCCCACCCAGCACAGCCGAATTCCTGTTCCCTGATCTGTGTTTTGACTGATCAGGAGCACCTCTGTCTTGTCTGAATCAAGGCATCATCTACATGGGCCAGAATACACTGGTGTATTCTGGCCATGGATCAGGCCTGTTGCACCTCCATTACCGGCACGAAATGGGATGGAGTCTGCACGGACACACCTTCCCGTCTCTGTAACTGCCGCTACCGCCATGTGCATCACACTCTCTGAAGCCTGGAAGGGGCCCCACAACATGTGGTCAAGGCCCCTATCACGTGTCCAGCCCTGGCCACATGCGGCAGGCCTGCTTCCTGACTTCAAAGAGTGCAACGTGGACAGCAGCCACAGAGATCGGCCAATGTGGCGGTATGGCCTCCTGTGGACTCACGGGGACCGATCTGCTTTTTGTCGGATGAAGTGGCTTTTCTTGGGTATTTTACTGTAACAATTTAACAGCTTTTACCCATCCTCGCCCCAGGTGTTCTTAAGACTGCCGGGGGAGGGGGGAAACAGGGCAAAACCATGTGTCGCATAGATTGCATTTATAGGCTGTGTCATACAGACTGCAGACCATTTATTAAAGATGCTACTCACTTTTTAATTATTTGGAACAACATTTAGGTGAATTTACAAGAGACTAGGTTTGTGACCCTGTGGCTGTGGTGGGTGAAGGAAAGCAGCGGAATGTATCATAGAATCATAGAATTGCAGAGTTGGAAGAGACCACGAGGGCCATCCAGTCCAACCCCCTGCCACGCAGGAATCACAATCAAAGAATCCTTGACAGATGGCCATCCAGCCTCTGGTTAAAGACTTCCAAGGAAGGAGACCCCACCACGCTCTGAGGGAGTGTGTTCCACTGCCAAACAGCTCTTACTGTCAAAAAGTTCCTCCTCATGTTGAGGTGGAATCTCTGTTCCTGGAGCTTGCATCCATTGCTCTGTGTTCCAATCTCCGGAGCAGCAAAAAACCAAGCCTGCTCCATCCTCAGCGTGACATCCCTTCAAATACTTAAACAGGGCTATCATATTGCCTCTTAACCATCTTTTTTCCAGGCTAAACATACCCACCTCCCCAAGTCTCTCCTCATAAGGCATCGTTTCCAGACCTTTAACCATTTTAGTGGCCCTTCTCTAGACACGCTCCAATTTGTCAATATCCTTTTTGAATTGTGGTGCCCAGAACAGGACACAGTATTCCAGGTGAGGTCTGACCAAGGCAGAATAGAGTGGCACTATTACTTCCCTTGATCTAGACACTATACTTCTATTGATGCAGCCCAAAATCGCATTGGCCTTTTTAGCTGCCGCATCACACTGTTGACCCATGTTCAACTTGTGGTCTACTAGGACTCCTAGATCCCTTTCGCATGTAGTCTCATTCAGCCAGGACTCCCCCATCCTGTATCTATGCATTTCATTTCTTCGCCCTAAGTTCAGTACCTTACATTTCTCTGTATTGAATTTCATTTTGTTAGCTTTGGCCCAGCTCTCCAGTCTATCCAGGTCATTCTGAATTTTGATCCTGTCCTCTAGGGTATTAGCTACTCCTCCTAATTTGGTGTCATCTGCAAATTTGATAAGTATGCCCCTAATTCCCTCATCCAAGTCATTGATAAAGATGTTGAATAGCACTGGGCCCAGGACAGAACCCTGTGGCACCCCACTGGTCACATCTTTCCAAGACGAAGAGGAGCCACTGCTGAGCACCCTTTGGGTTCAGCCAGTCAACCAATTACAAATCCATTGAACAGTTAACTTGTCTAGCCCACATTTTACAAGCTTGTTTGCAAGAATGTCATGGGGAACCTTGCCAAAGGCCTTACTGAAATCAAGGTATGCGATGTCCACAGCGTTCACTTCATCTACCAAGCTGGTAATTTTATCAAAAAAAGAGATCAGATTAGTCTGGCATGACTTGTTTCTCTGAAACCCATGTTGACTTTTTGTGATTATGGCATTGCCTTCTAAATGTTCACAGACTCTCTTTTAATGATCTGCTCTAGAATCTTCCCTGGTATTGATGTCAGACTAACTGGACGATAATTGTTGGGATCCTCTATTTTCCCCTTTTTGAAGATGGGAACAACGTTTGCCCTCCTCCAGTCTGCTGGGACTTTTCCTGTTCTCCAGGAGTTCTCAAATATTATTGCCAATGGCTCTGAGATTATATTTGCCAGCTCTTTTAATACTCTTGGATGTAGTTCATCTGGTCCTGGAGATTTAAATTCATTTAGATTAAGAAGGTATTCCTGTACAACCTCGTTGCTTATTGTGAGCTGGATTTCCCCTCTTGTGTCCTCTGTTCCATTCTTCTCAGGTTGTTCCCCCTGTTCCTTTTCTGAAAACACTGAGGCAAAGAAGGTGCTGAGTAATTCTGCCTTCTCTCTGTCCCCTGTTAGCATTTTGCCATCTTCTCCACGTAGTGGCCCTATCATTTCTTTCTTCCTCCTTTTGCTGCGGACATACCCAAAAAAACCCTTTTAATTCTTCTTAACCTCCCTAGCAAGCCTGAGCTCATTCTGTGCTTTAGCTGTTCTGACTTTACTCCTACACGTGTGCGCTATCTGTTTGAATTCTTCTTTGGTGATTTCCCCCCTTTTCCATTTCTTATACATGTTCCATTTAAAACTTAGCTCCATTGAAAGTTCTTTAGTCATTCATCCTTGTTTCTTGAGACGCCTCCCATTTTTCTTCCTCAATGGTACTGTTTGAAATTGTGCCTTCAGTATCTCCCTTTTGAGAAAGTCCCATCCGTCTTGAGGTCTCTTCTCTTTTAGTATTCCTGACCATGGGATCACCCCCAGTATTTCCCTGAGTTTATTGAAATCAGCTCTCCTAAAGTCAAGAATGTGTGTCTGACTATGCCTGGCTTCTCCTTTCCATTCTGTAACAAACTCCAGGAGAACATGATCACTCTCACCTAAGGATCCCACCACTTGCACCCCATTAACCAGGTCATCTCTGTTGGTTAGGATCAGATCTAAAATAGTTGACCCCCTTGTTGCCTCTTCCACCTTTTGGACCATGAAATTGACTTCCAGGCATGTAAGGAATTTGCTAGACCTTGAAGTTTTGGCTGAGTTAGATTGCCAGCAAATATCAGGATAGTTGAAGTCACCCATCCCTACTACATCTCTCCTTTCTGCATGTGTGTTCATCGGTTCTAGAAAGGCATCATCCAATTCCTCCGTCTGATTTGGGGGTCTGTAGTAGAGTCCCACAATAACATCCCTGTTGTTTCCCTCCCCTTTAATTTTTATCCAGATGCTCTCCACCTGGCTTCCAGTATTGATGTCATGGATCACTTCACTGGTGTAAATATCCCTGACATATAATGCTATTCCTCCTCCTTTCCTGTTTGGCCTGTTTCTCCTATAAAGGTTATACCCCTCTATTCCTACATTCCAATCATGTGACTCATCCCACCAGGTTTCAGTAATGCCTATTATATCATATTTGTTTTGAAGTGCGAGGAGTACAAGTTCATCTTGCTTATTTCCCATGCTCTGTGCATTAGTGTAGAGACATCGAAGACCATGTGTTCCCTTTTCTTGCTTCCTGTGCAAGCTTTTTTGCCTCCCACTGTTGGGTCCTTGCGCTGTTTGCCTTGTTCCCTCTATGACAGTTTGATTATTTTCTCCAGCCTTTTTGCCTTCCAGAATACTGTCTCCCTCCCCCATTTGACTCAGTTTAAAGCCCTCCTGATCAAATTCTTGAGACTGTTGGCAAAAATGTTTCTTCCAACTGTTGTAAGATGCACCCCATCTCTTGCCAGAAGTCCCCCCTCATGGAAGCGCAGTCCATAATCCAAGAATCCAATTTGTTCTCGGCGACACCATCTACGGAGCCAGTTGTTTACGTCGGCTATTTCCTCTCCGTTCTTGGACCATGCCCTTCAACTGGCAGAAGAGACGAGATGACAACCTGTGCGTCCATTTCTTTCAGCTTTCTCCCCAGGACCTCATAATCTCTTCTGATCTTGGGAAAGCTGTGCCTTGCAGTATCATTGGTTCCCACATGGACCAAAAGGAAGGGGTAATGATCCGTAGGCTTGACAAGTCTTGTCAGCCTCTCGGTCACATCACAGATCTTTGCCCCAGGGAGACAACACACCTCCCGAGTCATCTTGTCAGGCCCACAAACCTCTGCTTCTGTACCCCGCAGCAAGGAGTCCCCCACCACCACCACACGCCTCCACCGAGGCTTCGCAGCTGCTGTTCCTTGCGGTGGTCCTCTCAAGGTCCCCTGCTCTACCTCTGAAGTCTGTCCATGCTGTTCTTCCTCATTGTCCTTGATAAGGGAAAGGGCTTCGAATCGATTCTGTAGCTGCAAGCTGCTGGAAGAATCCATGGATTTTCTTGTTCTGTGTGTGACATTCCTCCAGCTGTCTACCTCCTGTGTCTGTGAAGTGACCCTCTCCTCCACAAACACTTCATCTGTGCGGTCCCCATCCAAGACTGTTCGTTCTGTTCTTTCCAGGAAAACCTCTTGCTTGCGAATCTGTTGAAGTGTAGCTACCTGTGTCTCCAGCTGCTGTACTTTCTCCTCCAAGAGGGCTACCAGCTTGCAATTGGTGATGATGATGATGATGATACAATTACACCATCCATTAAACCTTCCCACAGAGGCACTGGAGGGGGAGGGAAGACTTTTCTCTTGTTTCTTCCTGTAAATTTGTGGCTGGTGTGGATTGAATGGCAATGTGCAGGCTAAGCCAGCCAACCTTTGCCTCGGCTCCTGTCACGTGGCCACTCCACTATGGGGAGGACCCCCTGAGAGGATATCATGGCCCTGGGGATCCGCAGACGACAGTTTAAGAAGCACTGCTATAGCACTATTGAGGGATTTCAACTGTGTTGTTCAATGGAATCCTGGGAAATATGGCTAGGGGAGGAGGCAATTAAACGTCTTGGCCAGAGAGGTCTAGCACTTCGCCAAACTACATATCCGAGGATTCCATACGATGCAACCAGGGTACTTAAAGTGGAATCATAATTTTATAATTGTCATAGAATCATGAGAGTTGGAAGAGACCCCCCAGAGGGCCATCCAGTCCAACCCCCTTCTGCCATGCAGGAATCTACAATCAAAGCACTCGGGACAGATGGAAATCCAGCCTCTGTAAAAACCTTCTTTGGAGGTATTTAAAGAAGGAGAGTCCACCACACTCCAAGGCAGTGGATTCAACTGTTGAACGGCTCTTACTGCCAGGAAGTTCTTCCTAATGTTTAGGTGGAATCTCTTTTCCTGTGTGAGAAGTCGAAGGCTTTCACAGCCAGCATCCATAGAATTTTCTTGGGTTTTTTCTGGGCTGTGAGACCATGTTCTGGAATACTTCTGTTCTATTAGAACTATTCCAGAACACGCTCTCACAGCCCGGAAAAAACCCAAGGAAAATCTTTTCCTGTAGTTTGAACTCATTGCTCTGTGTCCTAGCCTCTGGAGCAGCAGAAAACAAGCTTGTTCCATCCTCAGTATAACATCCCTTCAAATAGTTAAAACATGGCTATCATATTCCCTCCTAACCTCTTCTCCAGGCTAAACATACCCAGCTGCTCCTCCTGGGGTGTGGTTTCCAGACCTTTCACTATTTTGGTGGCTCTCCTCTGGACATGTTCCAGCTTGCCAATTGTGTACTGTAAAAGGGCCCTAAGAGAAACTCCTCAAAGCTTCCGTCCTTGCATGAGCCCCCTCCCAGTGAGTGAGTGCTGACTGCATTTACCCAGTGGCTCAGGCGAAAGGATTTCTGCAGATGCCCAGAGGTTGCAGAATCCATGTTCCACGCCTGGGTCCTGGAACAGGAAACCGGTTTAGTCGCCCCACAGGGGCGTTGCCTGCCAGCTAAGTCGTGTTATCTAAATTAGTTCTACCCCACGGCCTCGGAAAAGATTTGAAAGCTGTTTTTTCAGCCTTAGTGTGTTTCTGCCTGTGGGGCCCATGTAATCTGGGAAGCAGAGGTAATTAAATAGTCTGTGACATGTAAGAGGAGAAAAGTTTATGATTCATAGAAAAAATCAACATCGAACTGAAACCTGGAGACAAAAGTGCCATTTACACGATGAAAATGTTCTGGGATGAATTTGTGTCGAACCTTGGTTGTTTACATGTACATCGGGTCGGGTACGTGATTTTCGAAGGGGGGCCACCTTTTTTCCCTCAACCTGCGGGAGTTCCAGTCCCACGGTTTGTGCCAGTTTTTTAAAAAGTCACTGGAGGATTCGGAAAATCGGAAATGTAAACAGCCCAGGACAAGCTATCTCAGTACTAGGGGATGACCGGAAATGGTGACTGGGGGCGAGCTTAGGGATCAGCGACCAGAAAAGGAGGGGTCTGTCACCCATTCCACAGATTCAGCCTCACCAGCTGAAAACAAAGGCATCCCTTCCAGCTGCACGTAGGTTTGTCTGTGTGTGCGGGTACTCAGTCACCTTATTAAATGGATTTCTACACTGCAAACCCTTCAGCTTTAACCTCTTCCTCAACTGCATGTTACAAAGAGATCGTGGTGGGCAGAGGGTCACCCATTCATTCCCTGCCTGGATCCCCTCTCTGGGTCTGAACGGATAATCAAACATTCATCACCTCTCCCCAGACACAGTAAAATATTCCAGCGTCTGAGCGAATGAACACACTTTCATTCCCCCCCCCAACAAGGCACAGTAAAAAAAAAAGCCAACCAAAATGCCTTGTGTGACACTGGCTTGAAATCTTCACTCCGCAGCTGCCTCTGCTTTAAGGGTTAACATTTTAAAGAGACAAGGGCAATCGCAAGCCTCTCCCCCCCCCCCACTCAGCTTGATTTCAAAAGGAAAGCACAGGGTTTAATCGTTCCTGCGTCTGAGGGAAAGATCACATTCTGGGTCTTTCAAAATGCCTTCTGTGTCACTGGCTTGAAACCTCCCTGCACAGCTGCCTCTGCTTAAAAGGTTAACATTTTTAAGCGACAGGACAAACACAAGCCTCTGCCCCCTCTCCACCCCCCCCAGCCAGCCAATAGCATCGCTCGTGGCGCAGAACTCTAAAGGAAGTACGTCATCGAGGTTGTGAAAACACGAATAATCGCATCCTTGATTGACAACCAAAAAATATATATATTCCGGTAGGCGAAACATGTGTAAACAGCAAAAGCACAGGATATAAGAGTGCGAGACCAATAAAAAGAAACAGAACTTTTGTCATGTGAATATCAATCACGGGATCTTCCAGGATTTCCTAAAGAATGACAAAAATCATCTAAACAGCACGGGACAAATACGGGATCAGGAAGTCACGGTAAGCCCCGCAACAAAAATTGCCGTGTAACTGACACCAGACTGATCAGTTTTGATATTGTCTCCTCGTTCACCAAAGTCCCCATAATGGACACCATGACACTCATACAACAAATATTTCCTGAGGACATCACAGCCTTGTTCAAACACTACCTCACCACAAGCTACTTCCAGTGGGATAACGAATTCTATGAACAGATAGATGGGGTAGCCATGGGCAGCCCCCTGAGCCCCGTGATAGCAAACTTTTACATGGAACATTTTGAAAAGCAAGCCCTGAAAACAGCACGAAAAAAGCCCACAACATGGTTTGGTTCCGATATGTGGACGACACTTTCACCATTTGGAACCATGGAGAAGAAGATTTGGTCTCATTCCTGAACCACCTGAACAGCATCCACCCAAATATCCAATTAACGATGGAAAAAGAGAAGGAAGGAACACTGCCACTCTTGGATGTCCTAGTCATCTGCAAACCAAACCAACGGTTAGGCCACAAGGTATACAGAAAACCCACACACAGAGACAGATACCTACAGAAGAGCTCCACTCATCACCCAGGATGAAAAAGAAGCACAATAAAAACATTGGTAGACCACGCAAAAAAGGATCTGCAGACCCCACTACCTGGAGGACGAACTGAGACACCTAAACTGGGACCTACAGGCAGAAAGAACCTATTCCAGAACACGGCCTCAGAGCCTGGAAAAAAACCCAAGGAAACTTCTTTAAAGACCTTCCTTGGAGGTCTTTAAACAGAGGCTGGATGGCCCTCGTGGTCTCTTCCAACTCTGCACTTCTATGATTCTATGAAATTCTATTTCTGATTTCACTTTCTGCAGATGAAAGCATGTTATTGGGCTCTGGTGCCATCTTGTGGCAAAGTGGGGTATATGCACATAGTTTCCTCCTGCCTGCCGGACTTGTCTATCTCGGATTGACCTTTTTAGTCATCAGCGCGTTTGCAGAAAGCGCGGGATGAGTCCTTCCTGAATCTTCGTTTGCGAAGAAAAGCCAGAGAGAGAGCATATAATGGGACTTGAGTACTGTGGCCCATCAATGGGAATTCATATTGCCAGTTGCAAAACAGGTTCCCTAGGATGTGTGTGTTGTCATGTGCCTGGCTTCAAGTAGTTTCTGGTTCACAGCGATCCTAAGGCGAAACTGTCATGGGGTTTTCTTGGCAAAATTTGTTCAGAGGGTGTTGCCTTTGCCTTCCTCTGAGGCTGAGAGTGTGTGACTTGCCCAAGGTCACCCAGTGGGTTTCTGTGGCTGAGCAGGGATTCAAACCCTGGTCTCTAGTGTCCTTGTTAAATGCTCAAACCACTATTTATTCATTAATTTAGATCTGCCTTTCTCCCAGTATGGGACCCAAGATGGCATAAGCACCTTAAAAATCACAATACAATTTACAAAGCTCTCAGTATAAGTTAAAATACGATTAATCCAACTTTGATTTAAAATGCAAGTTAAAAACACAATTTAAATAGTATTAAAGGGTATTGAAACAGATTAAAATAGAAACTCCAGACCACCTCAACATTAAAACTCTTATCTGTCGCTACCAAATGCCTCCTTAAGTAAAAATTGGAAGCAGAAAGGGAGCAGGCTCTCTCCTTCCCTTTGTTGCAGCCTGTAAAGCAAAGGAAGGGTGCAGGGAGAGTAGGGCTTCCCAGGGAAGAAGTGGAAAAGACCAGGAATGCTGCAATGGGTCCGCTGAGTGCAGATCCTGGGTTCCAATCCTGCCTCTTCTTTTCCACCCTGGCAGTGGAAAAAAATGCCTTGTTTTGATTTCTTTTTTCACAAAAGAAGCTGGTGCTTCCTTGGGCACTTTGTGTAAAAGAGGATTAGAACTGGGACCCAGTTCATTTGGGGGGGAGGAGAAATCCCACCCAAACCTGCTTTCTGTACCTTGTATTAAAGCAGGGGTAGAAACCATATGGCGCTCCAGATTTTGTTGAATTGCAACTCCAGCATCCCCTGACAATTGTTTATGATGGCTAAGACTCATGGGGTATTTAGCTCAACAAGATCTGGAAGGGGACTCTTGTGGGAATCCACACTACACAAATAATCCAGGTTGAAACTGGATTATTGCATAGCTCCTTCCTATGGAATCCTGGGATTTGTAGTTTTACAAGGCCTTTAGCCTTCTCTGCCAAAGAATATGGGTGCCCCACCAAACTACAAACCCCAGGATTCCATAGGAAGGAGCCATGCAAATAATCCAGTTTCAACCTGGATTATTTCTCAAGTGGGGATGCCCTAATAGGACAAAAAAGCGAACTGGAGATTACTGCTGTATATGATAACAGCGGCAAAGTTCACCATTGCTCAGAAATGGAAGGCAAAAGGGGGGGTGTCCGGATGCCTAATATGGCGGATGTGTAGAGCAAGGGCTCCTGAAGGCTTCAGAATTTTAACCTGCCCTACAGCGTCCGGAGGGGTCCTTCTGAACCCTAAATAAAGGATCACCTTCCTGATGCTTGGCAGCAAGAGATTGTCTGAGAGACTGATCTCTGAATACTGCCAGAAAAAAAGAGGAAGAGAAACCCCCTCGGATAACAGCCAGACCAATTTGAACTGCTCCGTGAGAAAATTGTCTCTGACCTTCAAAGAGACTGGTCTGCAGCCCTTGCTCCCCTACAGACCTCCATCAAGGAGCTTACAGGGACCATCTCTGAAGTTGCAGAAAGGGCCACTGAGGCACACAAAACGGGGCAAAATCATGAAATCAGATTGCAGCACCATGAAGAGGCCAATGAATCTCTAACAAATAAGCTGGAGGATTTGGAAAATTGAGGGAGACGGGCTAATATCAGATTTTGCGGTTTTGTAGAGGGCGCTGAGGGAAAAGACATTCTAACCTTTCTAATAAACTGGATTAACGAGCACTGCCCCAGTGCCACCATTACTGCAACGGATATAGAATGTGTTCATAGAGCACTGGGCCCCCCACCCTCTTTAAACAGACCTCCTCAGGATATCATTGCTCAATTGACCCATTTTTCCATAAAAGCCCGCATATTTGACCTCCTCTCAAAACAAACACCGATACTTCACAATGCAACCCAGATAGCAATATATCAAGATCTGGCCCCAGAAACTTTACGCAAAAGAAAACTCTTCAAACCATTGACATCAATTTTGCAAAAAGAGAAGATACATTACAAGTGGGGCTTCCCATTTAAACTTATCATCTCCCACAACAATACAACAATGATCGCTTCCACAAGATCTCAACTCCTGGATATACTACTGGCCATTGATATTCCAGTGCCTACAACGTTGGAAGAAGAGTTACGTCATGAGGACAACTGAGCCGCACAGAAGATTCACCCGTCTGATACCAACAAGTGGACTCAGATCTCCAAACGCAAAAAGAAAGGTCCCACACTCCAAAAGGTCTAACACACATCGGACCACCATCAACTCCATCAACAGCAAAAATCAGAACACAGGACAAGAAAAAAGCGAATGACTGTGCTAGACACCATCAGCCAAGACAAATGTACATTTTCAAGCTAAACCCTCTGAAGATTTTACCAGACCTTCTATCATCACATCTACATTTGTTGCCTTCTTAACTGATGGTTTACCTGATTGATAAGTATCTACTTGCTATATTTTTATTGGCATGGATGAGGGTGTTGTGGTCCTGGGCTTGAGTGAAACGCTCAGACCTGAGACAGTGCGCCACATAACCCTCTATAAAAAAAAAAATCAATGACTAATAGGGCACATTCAACACCCTGATATCAAGAGGCCTCAGTAACCTGCCCTCTGCTCTACTTTAACCCCCCAAAATGTTTTCCCTGGAAAGGATGGGGATATTACCCCCACCCGAAGTCCCACGGATTCTGTGGGACTCCACACCCAGGTGTTTGAATGTTCAAACGTTAATGTTGATTATGTTGATATTTTTAACTATTATGCCATACATCTCTCCTTATGATGTTCTGGAAAAATGCTGGACTCCTACTATATGGTCGCTAAATATCTGTAATTGCACTCTCTCTGGCCCCTTACAACTGACACCTCCAGCCCACCCATAGAGTAATAACTATAATAGCAATTTTAATTTAACTAAACATGTCTAGTCTCAAATTTATCTCCTTTAATGTTCGAGGATTGGGATCGTCGGTCAAGAGAGCCGAGATTTTGAAACAAATCAGACCACTTCGTCCAAATATAATTTTCCTACAAGACACTCACAACAAATCGTCTGAACCGGTGCTTCCAAAATCCCCATTTGGACAACAATTTGTGGCTGGAGGTAATGGGAAGGCGAGAGGGAGTGCAATAATATTTGACAAACACACCCCATTCACTCCACAGAAAACCCATATAGACCCTAAAGGCAGATTTGTGATAGTACAAGGTAATCTTATGAACAGGGAAGTCACTCTAGCCAGTTTCTATGCACCAAACTCAAACCAAACCCAATTCTTGATATCCTTCCTAGAATCTCTAGAACAGATGACAAAGGGTGCAGTTATAATCGAATGAGATGCTAATGCAGTTCTCAACCCATACATGGACAAATCCTCTTACAAATCACTGAAATCCCACTCAGTACCACAAATTCCCTTGGAAAATCTTAAAAGAATTAACTTGGTTGACCCTTGGTGATTATTACATAGCACTACTAGAGATTACACCTATTTCTCCAAAGTTCACAATTCTTACTCAAGACTTGACTATTTCTTTGTTGATAAACTAATGATGTCCCACATAGAAAGAGTAACCATCCACCCTGCCCTCCACTTCACTAACTATGGATTGGTCCCTGACAGAAACAACACATCCCACTAAAATGTGGAGATTTAACTCTTACTTACTAAACAATGAACTGTTCAAAATGCAAATACAACAAGTAATAAAACAATTCTATTAAGAGAATAACAGAGACAATACCCCAGAATCACTACTCTGGGACACTTTAAGGGCAGTCTTGCGTGGCCTCCTGATTCAAGAAGGAGCTAAACAAAAAAAAGTAAAAGAGGCATGCAGACACTTCCTATTGAACGAATTAAACATACTGACACAAACGCACAAGAAGACTCAAAATAAGCAGATACTAGTTCAAATGACAAAAATAAAATCTGAAATAGAAGAATTAGACCTCAAAAACATTCATATAGCCACCCAATGTACAAAAGCACAGTACTACCAACACGGAAATAAAAATTCAAAATTATTAGCATGCTTCATCAAAAGAAAAGCCAAAAAGAGAATTATCTCAAGAATTAAAACTCTGGATGGAACCACTATAACCAAAACCACAGATATACTTCACAAATTTAAAAAGATCTACAGTTGCCCCTCCACATTTGCGGCTTTCACATTCACGGTTTTGATTATTCGTGGTTTTTCTGAGCCCCCCTCCCAAAAGTGGCAATGGGGCTTTAGAAGCCCCATCGCCGCTTTTGGGAGGGTGGGAGGTGGAGAGGAGCAGCGACAGGGCTTTAGAAGCCCCCTCGCTGCTCCTGGGAGGGTGGGGGGGTGGAGAGGAGCAGCGACCCCTCGCCGCTTCTGGGAGGGCGGGGGGGTGGAGAGGAGCAGAGATGGGGCTTTTGAAGCCCCCTTGCCGCTTCTGGGAGGGCGGGGGTGGAGAGGAGCAGCGACGGGGCTTTTGAAGCCCCCTTGCCGCTTCTGGGAGGGCAGGGGGGTGGAGAGGAGCAGCGACGGGGCTTTTGAAGCCCCCTTGCCGCTTCTGGGAGGGCGGGGGGTGGAGAGGAGCAGCGACGGGGCTTTTGAAGCCCCCTTGCCGCTTCTGGGAGGGCAGGGGCGTGGAGAGGAGAAGCCCCCTTGCCACATCTGGGAGGGCAGGGGGGTGGAGAGGAGCAGCGACGGGGCTTTTGAAGTCCCCTCGCCACTTCTGGGAGGGCGGGGGGGTGGAGAGGAGCAGCGACGGGGCTTTTGAAGCCCCCTTGCCACTTCTGGGAGGGCGGGGGGTGGAGAGGAGCAGCGACGGGGCTTTTGAAGCCCCCTTGCCACTTCTGGGAGGGCGGGGGGGGTGAAGAGGAGCAGCGACGGGGCTTTAGAAGCCCCATCGCCGCTTCTGGGAGGGCAGGGGGGTGGAGAGGAGCAGCGACGGGGATTTTGAAGCCCCCTCGCTGCTTCTGGGAGGGCGGGGGGGTGGAGAGGAGCAGCGACGGGGCTTTTGAAGCCCCCTTGCCGCTTCTGGGAGGGCGGGGGGTGTGGAGAGGAGCAGCGACGGGGCTTTAGAAGCCCCCTCGCCGCTTTTGGGAGGGCGGGGGGTTCCTGGAGGGCGTGGCATGATCTATTTTTTTATTTGCTTTTTTTCACATTCGCGGGGGTCTTGCGGCCCTAACCCCCGCGAATGTGGAGGGACAACTGTATATACCTCAGAATGCCCCCAGTCTTTAGACTTAACTCAATTTTTAAATTCACTCAAAATCCCCAAACTCACTGAACAACACAAGACAACTTTAAACTCCCCAATCACCATACAGGAAATTGAACAAACCATCAGTCAACTCAAACTGGGATGGTCACCTGGACCCGATAGATTTTCTGCTGAATTTTATAAGGAAGGGTAGCTATAATTAAAATGTTTGCACTTCCAAAACCTCTATTTTTGTTTTTTACACTACCTCTAGAACCCCCTACAACATATTTTAACAACTGGAAAAAACTATTCTATACTTTCATCTTCAACAATAAAAAACCAAGATTCCCAAAAAGTATTTTACATTTAAAACTCCAATCAGGTGGTCTAGGTGTCCCAAATCTTCCACATTATTTTGCAGCTGCGCAGCTAGCGCATTTGGTCCAGATATTCAAGAGAAACCCCCAAACCAACTAGATTGAAGCTGAACTAGACCAAGGCGATCCAAAACACATGGAAACATATTTTTCTAACCTGTCCCATTCTCAGATTAATAAACTGGACAACCCCTTTTTACAAACATCTTTACGAATTTGGAAACAATAGAGCCATAAAACGATGCCACAAGTCTCACCTGTCCGCCCTTTTCTGACACATCTGGAATTTTATGACCCGATCAAATACAAATCCTACTTGGATTGGAACAGAAAGGGGATATATATGATATATGAGCTTTATAACAAAGACGTTCCTAAAACTAAAGAGGAGCTAATAAGAGACCTATACCCTATTCAACCCACCTGGCTACAACATATCCAAATTGCGCGTTTCCTGTCTCATATTTAATGTCAGGGATTTGTACCCAGACCTCTAACAAAATTTGAATATTTATTTGTATCCTCTACCAACCAAGTCAAAGGCCACATGGCAACTATATATAACTTCATGATGGAAACTTCCAGGATTGAAACTTCACGTTTTAAATTAGCTTGGGAAGCAGATATTGCACACCCCTTAAGCGATCTGGACTGGTCGAACATCTGGAAATCCCCAACATTTCAGAAAAGCCCAGTCATAATACAAGAAAACATACTTAAGGTGGTGTACAAATGGTATCTGACACCCCACAAACTTACTCAAATCACCAAAAACAATAACCCCACCTGTTGGAGAGGATGCAAAGAAAAGGGTACATATCTCCACATGTGGTTTCATTGCCCTGTAGTTCAAAAATTTTGGTCTGAGGTACTCAGACTGATCTCACAAATTACGAAACAAACCATTACCGTGACTCCCAGCCTGGTACTCCTCTCTTGTTTCACTGATCAAAACACCACAGTCAAACATAGAGACTTGATACGATTTTTATTAGCAATAACAAGACTGAAAATTGCGCAAAATTGGAAAACAGGCAAATTTACAATGAAAAAATGGTGGAATCGATTTTGGAACATTTGGCTAATGGAAAAACTTAAGGAACAAATTACAGCATCCCAAGCCAGTCTTGCAAAAACAACCTTCGCAGAAAAATGGTTCCTAATGATTGAATATATAAATCACAACCTGGTTCATCAAACCCCACCCGCCACCCATGGAAAACTGTGGAATGATATTCTGGAGTAGTAAGATGTTAACTCCTGTACTGTATCATATAAATGCACTGTACAAAGTTCAGCACAACCAAATTGAATCATATATTAAGAAACTGCATACCAGACATACATTACAGCATAATTTTTCCTTTTAATATTTATCCTTGTTTGTTTGTGTTGTTGTAGTTATTTATTTTTTCTTATCAGCATATATGTTGAAAATATTATTGTTACTTGTCATTTTGTGGAGACTGTCAACCACAAAATTGGATTGTTATGTATTTTATTATTATAAACGAATAAAAAGAAATGATACAAAAAAAAGAAAGAAATGGAAGGCAAAAGAAAATCCTTCCCTAGGCAAGTGGTCACTGAGACGAGCTGACATGGCTTGTATGAAAAGGTTTACACTTGAGTTAGAATAAAAACACACTCAAAACATGACAAAGAATGGGAACCTGCTATAGAACTCTGTAAAAATAGATGCACACCTTGACTTAAAAACCAAATTAGGTGTGTTTTTTTTTATAACCACTACCAGAATCATAATAGAGGGAAGAAATAGTGGGGGAGATATACAGAATTAATTTAAGAGGGATATGAATTAAGAGTTGAGGATGTTGTCTTCAGGTCAGTAACACCGATACTACTATGAGTCAATACAAAGAGGCAAGAGTCTATACTTTATATAGTGGGGTAATGATTTATTACAAAGTTGGTTAATGGATTCAGTGTGAAACATTTTCAAGACTGGATGTACCAAAGGAAGTCAATTAGAAGCAAAGATACTTTTTTAAAAATAGTATTTTTATTAAAAAATACTCCAATCTTCTTACAATAAAACATTCAGCTTCTCAATTACATGTTGTGATATGACACTTATATGTCTATATGAATTATAATTCTACACATAGCACAAATTACAATTTATATAATTCCCCCTTTTTTCAACTTCCCACACAAGTTACTAGGATTAGTTTTTGTATGAGTTATCATTCCTAAACGTACACTATGCAAGATGTCCCACAGTACTGAACAAGTCACATCATATACATATTATTTTTATATACTTAATAACAGATTTTAATACATCAATTATCCTTCTCCTCACTAAACTGCTTCTATATCTCAATTAATTAGTTATCTTATTATTTGTATGTTCCTTCATACTCAGTTGTCTCAACATTGCAGCCACGTCTCTTTTCTAAAAATGTATTAAATTAGAAGTGAAGATACAAAGATACCACTACAAAGAGAAACAAGAGACTGTTTAATACGGTATACAAGAGGAAATATGGCCATGCACCATATGAAATCTTGTTCATTCTGTTTTATACATGTTTACTTTCTGATTTTGTTTGATAAAAATAAATAAATAGATATATTTTGTTTTTTTAAAAAAGCCTTCGAAGAGGATAAGTCCACCACCCCTAAAATAAATAAGTAAGTGGAGGTTTGTGGGGTTTTTCCCTGCAAAAAAATTCCCCAACACGATTGCGCAACAGCCAGGATTCCCAGCGGAGGGAGGGGCCATCCAGATGGGAGGGAGAGCAGGCCCAGCCAATCAGAAAGCAGGCATCCTTAAACCCTTTTTCCCCCCAGACGCACATGCGCAGTTACGTTTCTGAGGCCTGGCCCCACCTCCTCCTCCTCCGTTTCATTGGTGGGTCTTAATCTTCCTCCTGAGGGGAAAAGTTTGCTCCTTCCCGCTTGGTGGGTCCATCTCTTATTCGATTGGACAAACGGAGTTTTGTCGCCGCCCCATTCACTCCGTCCTGAGTGGCGATTGGTTGGCAGCCCTGAGGGAAAAGGAGGGGGGGATTTCCATCGACGCTCAGGCAGCCTTGCTCCTTGCCATGGCCACCCGTCAGGAGGAGGCCAAGCGGTGCCTCAGGTAGCCCGGCTCTCGTCTAGTGGCGGCGGCTTCAGCCTCGGTGGGGGCTTCAGGGGCCAGGAAGTGAGTGGCCACGACCCCCTTCGGCCCCCTGAGCAGGTGCCCCCTCACCCTGCCCTCCTCCAGAAAAGGCTTAGGATAGTTCTTTCAGACCTTGGGCATCATCATCAGGTCTATCCAAATGAGTTTAAAGTGTTTTTTTTTAAATTGTGTGTTGACTGTTTTAACATGTTAGTTTAAGAAATTAATCCTCTGGCTTTTCTTCGCGAACGAAGATTCAGGAAGGACTCATCCCGCGCTTTCTGCAAGCGCACTGATGACTAAAAAGGCCAATCCGAGACAAACAAGTCCGGTTGCAAAAAGCACAGCAGAAGGTCTCCTTGGGTGATGTTTTTGGGTTGTGATTCTTTCTGCGTTGTCGTTTCTCTTCAAGACTTGTTCGTCGTGAGTTCTCAAATAAGGCTGCAGCATTGTGGATAGTGCGTCTCCATGCCTCCCGATGTGAGGCCAGGGCGGACCACTGTTGGTGATCAATTTGGCCAAGCCTGAGATGTTGTTTCAGGGAGTCTTTGTATCGCTTTTTTGGAGCGCCCCTCTTACGCTGACCTGTGGCGAGTTCACCGTAGAGTAGTATTTTTCGGAGGCGATGGTCCTCCATCCTAGAAACGTGCCCTGCCCAGCGCAGCTGTGTTCTCAATATCATGGCCTCAATGCTGGTGATCCCTGCTTGCTCAAGGACAGCAACATTCATCACATAGTCAGTCCAGTGTATATTTAGGATTGTGCATAGACAGCGCTGATGAAAGCGCTCAAGGAGTCGTAGGTGGTGGCGATAGGTGACCCATGTTTCAGATCCATAAAGGAGGATAGACAGTACAATGGCTCTATACACACTGATTTTTGTGCTTTGCCTCAGGTGTTTATTGCTCCAGACTCTTTTGTGAAGTCTTCCAAATGCACTATATGCCTTTGCTAATCTGTGATCGATCTCTTTGTCAATCTTGGCATCTGAGGAGATGATGCTTCCCAGGTAGGTGAACTGCTGAACGGACTTGAGCACAGATTTGCCGACGGCAATGTGGGGATGGTGGTGTTCGTCCTGTGGTGCAGGCTGGTAAAGAACTTCTGTTTTCTTCAGGTTGACTTCTAGCCCAAACAGCTCTGCAGCTGTTGCAAAGCAAGACATTAGGCGCTGCAGAGCTGCTTCTGTGTGGGCAACAAGGGTAGCATCATCGGTGAAGAGCAGCTCACGGACTAGAGAGTTTAGAGTCTTAGTGTGAGCCCTCAGATGGTTTAAGTTAAACAAGCTACCATCAGTACGGTAACGTATATAGATGCCGTCGTCTTCTTCAAGCTCTGCCATAGCCCTTTGGAGCATTGTGCTAAAGAAGATTGTAAATAAAGTTGGTGCAAGAACACAACCTTGCTTCATTCCTTTAGTTATTAGAAAGGGCTCTGAAAGAGCATCGCCATATCTGACTTGACCACGCTGTCCCTCGTGTAGCAGGATAATCATTTTAAGGAATTTGGGGGGACATCCTAGTCTCTCCAGGATCTGCCACAGACCTTTTCTACTTACAGTGTCAAAGGCTTTGGTGAGGTCGACAAATGTTACATAGAGACCCTTGTTCTGCTCCCTACATTTTTCTTGCAGTTGCCTAAGGGCAAATACCATGTCTGTAGTACTCCTATTGGCTCTGAAGCCACATTGGCTTTCAGGGAGAAGTTCTGCAATAGCAGGAACTAATCTGTTCAGGAGTATCCTTGCAAGGATTTTTCCAGCAATAGAGAGCAGTGTTATGCCTCGATAGTTTGAGCAGTCGGATTTTGCTCCTTTTTTCTTGTACAGGGTGATGATGACTGCATCTCGGAGGTCTGATGGCAGTTCCCCTTTTGCCCAGCAATTCACAAGGAATTCCTGGAATTTTTCGTGGAGTGCATGACCTCCGTGTTTCCAAACTTCAGGTGGGATTCCATCAATCCCAGCTGCCTTGCCGTTTTTCATCTGCTGTATGGCCTTAAGGGTCTCTTCCAAAGTGAGAGCTATGTCCAATTCATTTTTCATTGGTTTTTGTATCATATGTTGGGTAGCTGAGGCTTGGACTACTCGGTTGGTGCTAAAGAGACTTTGAAAATGTTCAGCTCAACGATTCAGGATGGAGGCTTTATCAGTAATTAATGTTTGACCATCTGTACTGTATAAGGAGCTTTGGACCTGATAAGTCGGTCCAAACACTGCTTTAAGAGCTTCATAAAATCCTCTAAGATCACCCAGATCTGCACAGCGTTGTGTCTTTTCTGCTATATTGATCCACCACTTGTTCTGCATGTCTCGGAGTTTTTGTTGTAGTTTGCTACATGTGAGGCGGAAAGCTGCTTTTCTTACATGACAGGTTGGCTGGGCGAGGTATGCCTGGTGAGCAGCTCTCTTCCTTGCCAACAGCTCCTGGATCTCTTGGTTGTTTTCATCAAACCAGTCTTGATTTTTCTTGTGGGAGAAGCCGAGGGATTCTTCTGCAGACTGGAGGATACTGTTTTTGATATGTTGCCAAAGCACTGTAGGAGAAGGATCTGTAGGATGGTCTTCAAGTTTCGTTTGTAGGTTTGCCTGGAAGTTGTCTCTCATGGTAGCTTGTTGAAGATTATTATTAATAACAACAACATAGGGAGAGGCTGGTAAGAAATTAATAATAATAACATTTGGAGAGGTGAGTAAGAAATTAATAGTAGTAGTAGTAGTAATAATAATAATAATAACAATAACATAGGGCGAGGTGTGTAAGAAATTAATAATAATAATACAGTATGACCCCTGTATCCACTGATTCAGTTATCCACGGGACACAAAACAGCACACTTACCATAGAGTCTTCCTAGGAAATGTGTCCCCTCTGGCCATTTTCTAGGTCCTCCAAGGCAACTCTATGGTATTTTAAACCGCCAGTCATATTATTTTCAATGGTGTTTGCTATTATCCACGGTTTTCAGTATCCACGGGCCCCCCAGAACCAATCCCCAGTGCGTAGGGGGGTCTTACTATAGTAATAATAATAATAACAATTTAATATTAATAATAATAACAACAACAACCCTTGTTATTCGAGGGAGCATTTGTTTTAATTGGGAGTTGTCGTTGTCGTCGTTGTCATCATCATCTCTGAGTTTCACAGTCTAGCAGGTGTTTCTGACCGGAATTATTAGCATTGTGGTTGTGGTTGTTGGACGCCACTTGAGAGGAAAGGGAGATATAATTCTGATCAAATAAACTAATTGTTGTCGTTTGGAGGAATATTTATTGTTTTTGCGGAGTGGCTGAATTATTAGCAAAAGGAGGGGGGAAAGGAAGGGTTGGAGGAAAGAATCTAATCCACACTACACCAATAATCTAGGTTGGAACCAGGGCCGGTTTAACCTGTCTGCCAAATCAGCATTGGCGGGGGAGCCCGAGATCAAGAGAGGGCCCCCGTGTTGGCCTCCTTAATCTGACGAAGGAGAGGTAGGAGCCCCCTCCTACCCTCCTCCTCCAAAAACCTCCTGCTGGCTTCTTTAAAAAAACAAACAAAGCAGCCTCTCTGAAACTAAAGAGAAAGAGAAAGAAACACCAGCCCTCCGTGGCAGAAGCTGGAGGGAGTTTGACATTAGAGAGGGTGAGTGTGTGTGTGTGAGAGAGAGAGAGGGAATTTGTGTGTTGTCTCTTTCCCTCGGAAAGGGCTTCTTACTTTCTTCCTTCTTTCCACGTAGGTCCCCTCCAGCCCATCTTTCCAGCTGCTTTTAACCTGTCTTGGTTCCTCTCCCCTCCTTTTCCCCCCTTGGTCTTCTTCAGCTTCCTCCCCTTGCTGCCAACTGAGTTCAGGAATGTGTGTGTGTTTGCTCATGTGCCTTCAAGTCATTTCTGACCAAGGCAAATTTATCATGGGGTTTTCTCAGCAAGGTTTGTTCAAAGGGGGTCTGCCTTTGACTTCCTTTGAGGCTGAGAGAGTGTGACTTGCCCAAGGTCAGCCAGTGGGCATTCATAGCTAAGTAAGGATTCAAACCCTGGTCTCCACAGTCATAGGGCAATGCTGAAACTTCTACAACACTCTGGTTCTTTTAACAGAAGAATATAAAGAATATAAATAAAAATTGGAGTAATATTACTGGGAACAATGGTTTTATTGCTGTCACTAAAACACCAGTATCTCATTAGTGTTATGTGAGAGGCATTGGCCTAGAGCAGTGGTTCTTAACCTTTTCTTTACCAGGGACCCCCTTTAAATATCTTTTGTTGCCCCAAGACTTAACTCAAGATTTAAAACCCTAATAATAATAGTTAATAACCAAAACAATACATTTACACCATCCATTAACCTTTCCTTCAGAGGCACTCTTGCTTCTTCCTGAATGTTTGTGGATGGAGTGGATTGAATGGCAATGTGCAGGCCAAGCCAGCCAGCCTTTGCCTTGGTTCCTGTCACGTGGCTACTCCACTACCGGGAGGAGGTGGGCCAAGCAGCCTTCAAGCCTTTGTGGACCCCCTGTGAGGACATCGCAGACCCCAAGTTAGAAACCACTGGGCTAGAGAATGCTGGAAAAGGAACAATGCAACCAGACCTCGAGAAGGGTGCTGGCAGGGGGATTCTGGGAGGTGTAATCCAAGAGTAACTTTCCCAGGCTCTGACTGCAGCCTAGAATCATAGAATCATAGGGCTGGAAGGGACCCCAACAGCCATCCCATTCGATCGGCTTCTGCCCTGCAGGAACACACAATCCAAGCATTCCTGACAGATGGCCATCCAAACTATGTTTAAAAAAACCCAAAGAAGGAGACTCCACCACACTCCAAGGCAGTGTATTCCACTTCCAAACAGCTCTTACTGTCAGGAGGTTCTTCCTAATATTCCGGTGGAATCACTTTTCCTGGAGTTTGAACCCATGGCTCCGTGTCCTAGTCTCTGGAGCAGCAGAAAACAAGCTTGCTCCTTCCTCACTATGGCATCCCTTCAAATATTTAAACATGGCTACCACGTCACCTCTCAGCCTTCTCTTCTCCAGGCTAAGCATACCCAGCTCCCTAAACCATTCTTCATAGGGCATAATGGCTTCCAAACCTCCCACCATCCTTCTCAGTATCTTTCTTGAATTGTTGTGCCCAGAACTGGAAACAGTATTCCAGGTGAGGTTTGACCACAGCAGAATGGAGTGATACTATTACTTCCCTTGATCTAGACACTGCTCCTATTAATGCAGCCTAGAATCACATTGGCATTTTTTGCTGCTGCATCACACTACTAACTGATGTTTAGCTTGTAGTCTACTCTTTATTTTCTTTGAGGAAATTTACACCATTATGTTAATTGCTAATAAACAAAAAAAATTATGTTAGTGCCTATAATATAGCTTTTAAACTAATTATTGGTGGCAAATTATGTAATACAGTAGGCCCCTCTTATCCACTGGGGATTAGTTCGGGGGGGGGGCGTTGATTCTGAAAACCATGAATAATAGTGAATGCCATTGAAGACTCTATGGTACGTGTCCTGTTTTGTGTCCCATGGAAAATAAATCCATGGATACCGGGGTCCTACTATTTGCAGTTTTAAGGGGTCTTTATTCTCCTCTCCCAAACTACAAATCCCAGGATTCCATAGGAAGCTGCCAAGGCAAATAATTCTCAGAGAAAGAAAGAAAAGTGAAGGTGTTGAAGTCATATCTAGTTTTATTTTTATTTTTCCCTCTGGATTTTCCTATGGAAATTGGGATAAGAGGGGCAGTGACATCTTCCCTCTTCGCCAAGGGCCATCGAATTACCTCAGCCACCTCCACCAGGGGAATATTTGTCCAGGGTCACAAACCTAGCCTCCTGTAAATTCACAGAAATATTGTTCAAAATAAATAAAAAGTGAGTGGCATCTTTAATGAATGGTGAAATATTACTTACAAAAGGCTTCGGGGGGCAGGAGACATATATGAAGGTACAGGTTCTAATTCTGAGCCATAAATCAACTGTAAAATCTTGGCACCCACCCTTGAAATACTAGTAAAAAATATGAGGGGATTTGTTCATTATTTTTCCCCACAAGAGACTCACCCAATTGATTATATCCCTTTTAATTTAAGAAATCAGATGATATTCCTACACATTCCACAGTGATTTACATTAAACAGCCATTTATGAGATAATGTGAGAGGTCCATAAAAATAGTAGCTTTTCACTTACTATTCTGTTAAAATGGATTTTTCCATCCTGTTCAGGCTGTGCCATGTCCACATCTTCTCTCCTTTCCAATTCCTGAAGATCATGGACAACTAAATCCCCAGATGCCTGAATTCTAGAATATTCAAAAGCTGATTGAAAAGTCAATGTCGTGTAAGTGGTTTGAGCGTTGGACTCTTGCAGAGCCGAGATTTTAAAACCCTCAAAATGCCAATATTAGAAGAACTGTGGAAATCAACATTGCATCAGCAGACTATATTATACTATATTGGAATAATATACATGCTAAGCTAATACAGTTGTCCCTTCATGTCGCTGGGGTAATCAAAACTGACTCTCCACCAAACTGGATCCGTTGGAGGCTCTGGTATAAAAGCGGAAGAGATGATCCTTTGGGTGAAAATGGAGGAAGATGGGCTGGGCCACAGAGGGAATGCCCTGCCATTTGTACATTCACAGCTGAAAGAAGCAAAGCGGGATCTACAACCCCTTTCTAAAAAGGGTATTTCCAAGCTGGGTCCAGTGGTGTTTTGTCCCACACCTTCCCTGTTATTTGCTTCTGGTAGCTATTTATTATGCTTTCAGTGGGGTCACCTTTGACTTAGGAAAATTAGATGGCAAATAGAGGAGCTTTCATAGCAAGAAAGCAAAATCCCTGACAAAACTAGAAAATCTCTTCCTTCCACAAGTATCTGGACTAAAAAGGCTGGCATCCTTCTTTTCTTACTAGAGCATAGAATCTAAATACAGGCTGAAGAAGGCATGGAAACATGGTTTAGAACCAGAGCTACACGGAGCCACGTGACATAAACAGTGCTCTTCATGACCACTAAAATCGATTTTGGCCTCCAGAATTTTAAAGGTGATACACCAAAGGCATTAATGCCCTGCACAGCTCTCAATAAAGAGGGAATGCCCTGAACATGGCCTAACTCTTACTGTGTGCTCTGGGCACTGTTGAGTATTACGCACCCTGTGGATCATCCCCAGAGGGGCATAAAAAGGGGAAAGAAATGGGGCTCCACACCCCACAATCACCCTCCTACTCAGGACCCCATGGCCTCTGTGGGAGGAGACTCTGTCCCATCCAGGCCACAGGTTTCTGTGCACCACATTTGGCAGTGCTAGTTTCCAGCTGGATGAGACGAAGGACCATTCCTGGGAAAGGAATTGATCCAGGAAATGCTGGTTGACCTTGATGATTATAGTCTCTCTCTGGTCGAAGAAGGCCCATAACCTCAGACCAATGTCCAGAGGACAGGACATCCCAAGATATCAGGCAGCCTGAGGACGTTTGCACTCCCTGCCAACTCTATGCTATGGACTGGCAGCTGAATCATACTTGAAGACTGGTGCCAGGACACTGCCCATCTCCACCTAAGTAGAGAGCAGTATAGACGAACCCGGTATAACACAAGTTTGTATTACGTGGTTTCCTTTGTATGCAGCTAAAAAAAGATATGTTCTCTTTTTTATATATATAATTAATTTTTATTTATTTTTAAAATTAATAAAACATACAAATAAAAAACAATAAAACATAAAACTTAAAAAACACATATAACAGTGATTCCCTCCACCGAGGGACTTCCCTTTACATTCATCCCTCTTTCCAAAAAAACATTGTTTCCAACTCAGGTTTGCTTCCTCTCCCCTTTATTAATACTAATTCTAAAAATTTACTCCATTTTTCACCAAAAACATTCTTATTTAACCCTCCTTTTTTTTTCCTTAACCATATTTGTTAATTTCTCATTTATAGCTATATTCCATACTTCATCATACCATTCTTCCATTTTGTATTCTCCTTGTATTTTCCATTTCTTTGCTATTATTAACCTTGCTGCTGTCAGCAGATTTGTTAATAAATCCTTAACAATTTGAGATTCTTGTATTTTTTCACAATGTCATAAAAATGCTATTCCAGGGCTTAAAGGTATATTTATTTCCAGTATTTCACTTATTTCCTTCATTACTATTTTCCAAAATTTCTGTACATATTTGCAATTCCACCACATATGAATATATGTTCCCAATTCTTGGCATCCCCTCCAACACTGTGCTGAATACTTTTTATCTATTTGATTCAATCTTACTGGGGTTAAATACCATCTCCATATAATCTTATAGTAATTTTCTTTTATTCTTACTGATAATGTTTTCAAATGTTGCATATTCCATATTTTTCCCCACTTAGATTTGTCTATTACAGTTGCTACATCTGTTTCCCAAACATCTATTAGATAATCTTGTACTTCTTCATTACCCATTAACATTTTATATATTTTACTTGTAATACCTTTTATAATATTTTTCTCTTGAATAGCTTTTATTATCAATTCCTCAAATTTTGTACTTTTTCTACAACTTCCCTCCTTTAAACATTTTTTTGTCCATCGTTCTAACTGTATCAGTTTAAACCATGTAAATCCTTGCTCCTTTAATATTTTTCCATATACAGTCGTCCCTTCACATTCGTGGGGGTTCCGTTCCGCGGACCCCCGCAAATGTGAAAAATCTGTGAATAACTACTCCCCTCCCCCTCCCTCCCCAGGCCTTCGCGGGGCATTCCTAGGCCCCACGGAGGTCTCCCCGGCCCTCCCTCCCTCCCTCCCCAGGCCTTCGCGGGGCCTTGCTAGGCCCCGCGGAGGTCTCCCCGGCCCTTAGCCCTCCCTCCCCAGGCCTTCGCGGGGCCTTGCTAGGCCCCGCAGAGGTCTCCCCGGCCCTCCCTCCCTCCCCAGGCCTTCGCGGGGCCTCCGGAGGGCCTCCGTGGGTCCCGCGAAGGCCTCCCCACCCCTCCCCAGGCCTTCGCGGGGCCTCCGGGGGTCCCACGAAGGCCTCCCCACCCCTCCCCAGGCCTTCGCGGGGCCTCCAGAGGGCCTCCAGGGGTCCCGCGAAGGCCTCCCCACCCCTCCCCAGGCCTTCACGGGGCCTCCGGAGGGCCTCCGGGGGTCCCGCGAAGGCCTTCCCACCGCTCCCCAGGCCTTCGCGGGGCCTCCGGAGGGCCTCCGGGGGTCCCGCGAAGGCCTCCCCACCCCTCCCCAGGCCTTCACGGGGCCTCCGGAGGGCGTCCGGGGGTCCCACGAAGGCCTCCCCACCCCTCCCCAGGCCTTCGCGGGGCCTCCGGAGGGCCTCCAGGCGTCCCGCGAAGGCCTCCCCACCCCTCCCCAGGCCTTCATGGGGCCTCCGGAGCGCCTCCGGGGGCCCCGTGGAGGCCTCCCTGGGCCTCCCCGCTCCCTCCAGAGGCCCCGTGTCACCGTTTTGGGGGGGGCCAGGGGGGCCCTCCCAAAACCGCAAATAACCAAAACCGCGAATGTCAAGTTCGCGAATGTGGAGGGACAACTGTAATTTTTATTTTTCATTTTCCCCATCCATTCCTTCAACCTTATTATTTCTTGTCCTCCTAATTTTGCTTCCACTTCATTTCTTAAATTTGCTGGGAAACCCTCTAACAATATTACCAGCGTTAATGGAGATATTCCTGGAACTAATACTTTTTTATATTTATTCCATATATCTAATATATTTTTTAAAGAGACAGACTGTATTGTTTCCCTAAGTTTCTTTTTTGTTTACAAAAAATATATATTTCTTAATTTTAACTCTGTCTCTTGTTTATTTATTTCCATCCATTCCATTTCCTTCACTTCCACAACGCTATCAATAATATATCTCAATTGATTCGCTACGTAATACAGTTGTCCCTCCACTTTCGCAAATTTAACATTCGCAGTTTTGATTATTCGCGGTTTTGGGAGACCCCCGCGGGGGCCCCAAAACTGCGACAGGGGGCCTCTGGAGGCCCTGTGAAAGCCCTGGGAAGGGGGTGGGGAGGGCTGGGGAGGCCTTCACAGGGCCCACGGAGGCGCTACGGAGGCCCCATGAAGGCCTGAGGAGGGAGTGGGGAGGGCCGGGTAGGCGAGGGGAGTCCAGGGAAAGTGGCGAGGGGAGCGACAACGGGGCCTCCGGAGGCCTCGGGGTCGCTTGGGGAGGGCGGGGGCGGACGGGAAAGGCGACCGCGAGGCCTCCGGAGGCCTTGGGGTCACTTGGGAAGGGCGGGGGGCAGCAGGGAGAAGCGACCGCGAGTCCTCCGGAGGCCTTGGAGTCGCTTGGGGAGGGCGGGGGGCGGCAGGGAGAAGCGACCGCGAGGCCTCCGGAGGCCTCGGGGTCGCTTGGGGAGGGCGGGGGTGGCAGGGAGAAGCAACCGCGAGGCTTCCGGAGGCCTCGTGGGTCGTTTGGGGAGGGCGGGGGGCAGCAGGGAGAAGCGACCGCGAGGCCTCCGGAGGCCTCGGGGGTCGCTTGGGGAGGGGGGGCGGCAGGGAGAAGCGACCGCGAGTCCTCCGGAGGCCTCGGGGTCGCTTGGGGAGGGCAGGGGGCGGCAGGGAGAAGCAACCGCGAGGCCTCCGGAGGCCTTAGGGTCGCTTGGGGAGGGCGGGGGCGGCAGGGAGAAGCAACCCCGAGGCTTCCAGAGGCCTCGGGGGTCGTTTGGGGAGGGCGGGGGGCAGCAGGGAGAAGCGACCGCGAGGCCTCCGGAGGCCTCGGGGGTCGCTTGGGGAGGGCGGGGGGCGGCAGGGAAAAGCGACTGCGAGGCCTCGGGGTCGCTTGGGGAGGGCAGGGGGCAGAAGGGAAGAGCGACCGCGAGGCCTCCGGAGGCCTCGGGGTCACCTGGGGAGGGCGGGGGGCGGCAGGGAGAAGCGACTGCGAGGCCTCTGGAGGCCTCGGGGGTCGTTTGGGGAGGGCGGGGGGTGGCAGGGAAGAGCAACCGCGAGGCCTCCGGAGGCCTTGGGGGTCGTTTGGGGAGGGCGGGGGCGGCAGGGAAGAGCGACCGCGAGGCCTCCGGAGGCCTCGGGGGTCGCTTGGGGAGGGCGGGGGGGCGGCAGGGAAAAGCGACCGCGAGGCCTCCGGAGGCCTCGGGGTCGCTTGGAGAGGGCGGGGGGGCGGCAGGGAGAAGCGACCGCGAGGCCTCCGGAGGCCTTGGGGTCGCTTGGGGAGGGCAGGAGAGGCAGGGAAAAGCGACCGCGAGGCCTCCGGAGGCTTCGGGGTCGCTTGGGAAGGGCGGGGGGCGGCAGGGAGAAGCGACCGCGAGGCCTCCGGAGGGTTCGGGGTCGCTTGGGAAGGGCGGGGGGCAGCAGGGAGAAGCGACCGCGAGGCCTCCGGAGGCCTTCGGGTCGCTTGGGGAGGGCGGGGGGCGGCAGGGAGAAGCGACCGCGAGGCCTCCGGAGGCCTCGGGGGTCGCTTGGGGAGGGCGGGGGGCGGCCAGATAGAGCGACCACGAGGCCTCCGGAGGCCTCGGGGGTCGCTTGGGGAGGGCAGGGGGTGGCCAGATAGAGCGACCACGAGGCTCCGGAGGCCTCGGGGGTCGCTTGGGGAGGGTGGGGGCCGCAGGGAAAAGCGACTGCGAGGCCTCGGAGTCACTTGGGGAGGGCAGGGGCGGCAGGGAAGAGCAACCGCGAGGCCTCCGGAGGCCTCGGGGTTGCTTGGGGAGGGCGGGGGGGCGGCAGGGAAGAGCGACCGCGAGGCCTCCGGAGGCCTCGGCTGTCACTTGGGGAGGGTGGGGGCGGCAGGGAAGAGCGACCGCGAGGCCTCCGGAGGCCTCAGGGGTCGCTTGGGGAGGGCGGGTGGATGGCTGTCATTATTCGCGGAATTTTCACATTCGCGGGGTTCTATGGAACCTAACCCCCACGAATGTGAAGGGACAACTGTATAGCTTTAAATTAGGTAGGCCTAAACCTCCTTTTTGGGGGGATATATACCATCTATTTTTATTAATTCTTGATTTTTTGCCTCCATTACAATAATTATTTATCATATTTTGCCACTTTTTTAATTCCATCTCTGATACTTTAATAGGCAGCATTCTGAATAAAAAAAATATTTTTGGTAATGTTTTCATTTTAACAAGCGCTATTCTTCCAAACCATGACAATTTAATTTTCCCAGCATTGAGGCCATGATATTGAGAACGCAGCTGCGCTGGGCAGGGCACGTTTCTAGGATGGAGGAACATCGCCTCCCAAAAATAGTACTCTACGGTGAACTGGCCACGGGTCAGCGTAAGAGGGGCGCTCCAAAAAAGCGATACAAAGACTCCCTGAAACAACATCTCAAGCTTGGCCAAATTGATCACCAACAGTGGTCCGCCCTGGCCTCACATCGGGAGGCATGGAGACGCACTATCCACAATGCTGCAGCCTTATTTGAGAACTCACAACGAACAAGTCTTGAAGAGAAACGACAACGCAGAAAGAATCACAACCCAAAAACATCGCCCAAGGAGACCTTCTGCTGTGCTTTTTGCAACCGGACTTGTTTATCTCAGATTGGCCTTTTTAGTCATCAGCACGCTTGCAGAAAGCGCGGGATGAGTCCTTCCTGAATCTTCGTTTGCGAAGAAAAGCCAGAGAGAGATTTCTCTATTCTTTTCTCCACATCTTTCCTTAACATAGTTAAAAAAATTCCTCTAGTTTTTCCAATTCTGCCACAATATTTATTCCTAAATATTTTATTTGCACTTTTATTTTAATATATTTCTTTTTACTCTTCATATTTTTTTGCTCTGCTTCAGTATAATTAAATATCATCATTTCTGGTTTATTCCAATTTACTTGTAAACCTGTCATCCTCCCAAACATTTCCAAATGCTTCTCTATCTCTTGCATTTTTTCCAATGGATCTTGTATTGTTATTAAAGTATCATCTGCAAACATATTCAGTTTAATCTCTTCAGTATTTCCTATCCCTTTGATATCTTCATCGTTTCTAATTACATTAGCTAACATTTCTATTACCATAGCAAATATTATTGGGGAAAGTGGGCAGCCTTGTCTTGTTCCCCTAGTTAAATTTATTTGTTCTGTCTTACCATCATTTACTATTACTATAATTTTATTTTTTTTATATACAATTAGTCAATCACGCCCCTAAATTTTTCTCCAAATCCAAATGTTTTCATTATATTTTTTAATGCTGGCCATTCCACACAATCAAAGGCTTTAAATATATCTATAGCTATAAGCCCTGCTTTAATTTTCTTTCTTCTAATTATATCTATTATATTTATTACTCTTCCAGTTAAATTAGCCATCTGTCTTCCTTCTATAAATCCACATTGGTCTTTTTGTAGATATTTGTGCATAAATTTATTCATCCTTTTCGCCATTTTTGCTGTTAATATTTTTGCATCTTGATTTATTAATGATATTGGTCTATATGATTCTGGATCTGTCAAATCTTTATCTGGTTTTGGAATTAATATAATCAAAGATTGTTTCCACGATGGTGGGATCTCATCTCCTTTTAAAATGTTATTATATAATTCCTTCATTCTAGATATTAATATACTTTTAAATGTTTTGTAATATTCGGCTCCCAAACCATCTTCTCCTGGGACCTTCCCTAGTTTCAATTTGTTTATAATATCTTCTATTTCCTCTTCTGTTATAGGTTTTTCCATTCATTCTTTCTCCTCCTCACTAATTATATCCTTGCAATTTTCCTGTATGTATTTCTCTAAGTCTTTCGGTGGATCACCTGCTGAATATAATTTTTGATAATATTCTTGAAATATCTTTAATTTATCTTTCATCAAATTACTTTTTCCCCTTTTTCATTTTTAATAATTCCAATCAAACTTTTAGATTTCTTTGTTTGTGTGGCTCTTGCTAACATTCTAGAATTTTTATTACTGTATTCAAAAAAAATCTCTTTTCATAAATAACAGATTTCTTTTTGCTATTTCTATATCTTCCTTTTCTAACTCTTTTCTCTTTGCTTGTATTAATGCGTGGATCTGTTTATCTCTCTTTCTAAAATATTCTTTTTCTAGACCCTTAATTTCCTCTTCTAGTTTCTTCCTACTTTTTTCCCGTTTTTTCCACAATGTATGTATTTCCCTAATAAATATTCCCCTTGCTACAGCTTTCATTGAATCCCACAATAATGCTTGATTGCTTTGTCCTACTCTATTTATTTCCCATATTTCTTTTAATTCTACCTGTATTTTTTCTACGATGTTTTTATAACCCAAGATTTTTGTATCCAATCTCCATCTTTTTGCTTGTTTATAATCTTTTGTAATCTTTATATCTGCTGTAACTGTTGCATGGTCTGTAATTTCTATAATCCCTATATCTGTGTTTACAATTTGTGGGACCAGATTTTTTGATACAAAAATATAATCTATTCTAGAATAGTTTTTATGTGTTGGTGAATACTAAGTGTATCTCTTTTCTTCTCCTTTCCATTCTCTCCACACATCTTGTAATCCAGTTCTATTTATAATTTTGTTCAAACCAGTTTCATACATTTTCTTGTCCTCTTTAGTAGGATTAGATTTATCTTTCTGCTTATCTGTTACCATATTAAAATCTCCCGCCATTATTATAGATCCCTCACTTATTTCATTTGTAGCTTTAATAACTTCTTCATAAAATTCTATTTGACCTTTATTTGGTGCATACAGATTAACCAAAGTGAATTGTTCCTTACCCATAATTCCTTGTATAATTATATATCTTCCTTTTATATCTTTTTTAATTTTCTTAACAATAAAATCATATCCTTTCGACAAAATAGTTGCTACTCCTCTTGATTTTGATGTTCCAAAAGCTTTTTCATATGTATTTGCCCATTTCACATTCAATTCATTCACTCCATCTTTATTTTGGTGTGTTTCTTGAAGGAATATTATATCTGCTTTAGATTTATTTAATAAAGATTCTATTCTTTTTCTTTTTATTACGTTTCCTAACCCTTTGACATTTAAGGTCAATATTCTCAATCTGCCTTCCATATTATGTATAATAAATTTCTACTTCTATTAGTCCCCCATAGTGCACAAATCCTACAATACTCAAATAAACAACAACAATAACAATCCCCCCTGCACCAACCTCCACCTTCCCCCCTTCTCCCCTCCTCCCTACCCCTCCCACATACACATTTCCTCACCCCCTCCTAATCCCAGGGATTACTATCCCTGCCATAGCTACAAACTTTGAGGGGGGAGGGGATGTCACCCATCACCGATGTCACCTTTGATCCCATCTCTCTCAGTTTTTTTTCCAGTCCCTTGTCTTTATATCTTCATTTCTCCTTTCCTCCTGTTGCTCCTTTCAGCTCCCCTTGTCTTTTGCTGCTTCTTGTTCTTCCTCTCTCAATCCCAGCATTGTCAGCAGTTGTAATCCTTCTTACAGTGTTTTTATTTTGTAGAATTTCCCAGCATACTTGAACTTCAAAAATATTGGGTATCCCCAATTGTAGCTAATATTGTTTTTTTTCCCCAGTATAGCTATAATAGGTTTGATACCTCTCCTCAATTCCAATGTTTTCACACACAAATCATTGAAGATCATCACTGGTGTTGATTCAAAAAGTATTTGGTCTCCCAGTTTCCTGATTTCATTCATAAATGTCTCTTTTTTGTTGTAATTGGCCACTTTTACCAATACATCACTGGGAGTTGTTTTCCTGAATCCAGTTCCATGGATTCTCTCAAAATCTATTTGCACCCACTGTAACTGGGGTGCCAGTCGCTGGAACCAGTTTATTATTTTAAGTCTCAGCTGGGTTGCAGTTTCTTTTTCAAAATGTGGAACATTTCAAATCCTGATATTTGTCCTTCTGTCCCTATCTTCCTGGGCAATAATCTGTGTTTGTATCTCAGTAATCGTTACTTCGTGTCTCTGAAGCCAATCTTTGTTCTCATTTGCAATTTTATTTACTTTTTAATTTCTTTACACATTCCTGCCATTTCCTGATTAATTTGCTGCATGGCACTTTGTAGTTGTTTAGAAACTTCCTGTTTTGTTTCAAATTCTGAATTTCATTTCGTAGCTCAAGTGTATGAGCTTTAAAACTTTGAAGTAATTTTTCATTATTCTGTGCCAGCAAAGACTGTAAATCCTCTTGCCCTGACTGGTTTTCCTTCTGCCCATTCTTCTGCCCATTCTTTCCTCCCCCTGGTCCAGTCGCCATTTTTTTTAATGCTTCAGTCTGTTCTTTTCCTTTTAAGCTTTTGATCTTTTCAGTTGCTGTTAAAATCTCAGCTGAAGCAGCCCTTTCAAGCCTTGAAATTGTTTTGTCAGAGGGTTTATTTTTAGATCTTGTCCGTAAGGGAGTTTGCAAGAATTTTTTTTCCCCTTATCTCCCCTTTCGTCTCTCGACATCAGCTTCCCTCATAAATCCCCAAACTCCGGGCTTTCAGCTTTTAGATAAGGCAGAATTTACTCACAGCATTCCGACACAGGAGAACAGTTTTTTTTTACTTTAATTAACTGCTTCAACAAGGTGTTTTCTTTGCTTCAAAGATATCACATCGGAGAGAGCTGGATTCTACGGCCACATCCGGTGGTGCGTGATTCCGCCCCCCCAAAAAAGATATGTTCTCTCTAGGCACTTGTTAGAGCTTCCAGCGTAATTCTATGGTCAACCTCTATCAGAAGCATACCATAGAACGGCATCGGAGGACCTAAGAAAAGCCTAGAGAGAACATAACATCATTTGTTTTAGGTAAGAAAATAGTGTTCAAGATTATAAGTGAATTTCGTATTACACAAAGGATCCAGGAAGAAATCCTACGGGGTCTGCCTGTAGTTTAATTTAGAGTGCTTGACGGGTGCAGAAAGACCCCTAAGAAGAGGGAGTGGGTAGGGGTCAGGAGGGGCAGTGAGGTGGCAGCTGCCCCATCCATTCTGCCCAATAGCAGGGCCGGTAGGGTTGCCAGCTCAGGATCATCCCAGGCCCTGAGGTTTCCAGGCCAAAACCTGAGATCTAGGGACAGCTCCTGGTCATGGCATTACGCTTTATGCATGAAGTACCAACCAGTAACTCACAGCTTGTCATTCAAACACACACACACACACACGGCCAACAAATTTTCCTATTTGGAAATTACAACAAAAATCCTACTCAAGGGGCTGTTCCCAGATTAAGGTGAAACAAGGGTTTTTTCCCTTCTCACTTATTTAGGGAAATGGGATAAGGCACATTTAAGCTAGACTAGTTGCTTCCAGGCAGATGCAGAGCAGAGTGGAGGAGAGTGGAGGGTGAGCTCTTGCCTCACCACAACAGGGAAGAAAAGAAGAAGCTAACTAAGTAAATACATAGATCCCCATGGAGAGTCTTTGCAAGTTCCAGCAACCAATCGGGTACAATGTGAAGTTGAAGGCTTTCACGGCCAGCATCCATAGATTTTCCTTGGTTTTTTTCCGGGCTGTGAGGCTGTGTTCTAGAAGAGTTTACTTCTGATGTTTCGCCTGCCTCTGTGGCTGGCATCTTCAGAGAATGGTTGGGTAGGAGTGTGTGTGGAGTTTATATACTGTGAACCCCTGTTGGGGAGTATATGTAGATTTGTGTATGTGAAGGTGGAGCCCCTCCTTCTCTGTGCAATCCAACTTCACAGAGAAGGAAAGGGAGCTCCCAGACGTTTTGTACAATCTGAAAACACACTCTCCCAGAGCTCCTGTAGCCTAGAAGTCCCCGGAGACCAATCCTTCGGTAGTCTGCCACCACCCACTGTTAGAAAGTTCTTGAACCCAGTTCAGTGGGAAACTGGGACAGTTCTCTGGCTAACCAATGAACAATTCACTCTGTTGGGGATTCCCAGCCCCCCTTCTCTGTGCCCCCAGAGAAGAGACAAGATAGCTGACCGTAAAGGCGTGTGAGGCAAATTGGTAGAGAAAAAGAGAATAAATCTGATTCTCTGAAGATGCCAGCCACAAATGCAGGTGAAACGTCAGAAGTAAACTCTTCCAGAACACAGCCTCACAGCCTGGAAAAAACCCAAAGAAAATCTATGGATGTCGGCTGTGGCAGCCTTCGGCTTCACATTTTACCTGATTGATTTTCCTTTGGGTTTTTCTGGGCTGTGAGGCCACGTTCTAGAAGAGACGACTTCTGACGTTTTGCCTGCCTCTGTGGCTGGCACCTTCAGAGAATCAGGTACCTTTGCTGAACTGGAGCTTGGCACCCAGCCCTTTCCTTTTGTCTAGAGGTGAGCCCATCAAAACTGGAGAATTTGTACCTTTTTCTCCCACCTGGAGGTGACCCACAAAAACTGGAAACTCAGGGCCTTTGTGCCTCTGCCATGGCTGGCCTTTGGGGTTATAGGTCCTCAGGTCCCAGCCCTGAGTTTCCAGTTTTTGTTACTGTTGGACACAGTATTCTAGGTGAGGTCTGAACAAAGCATGTACTGTCCTCAAGCCTGGTGTCACCCATTGTGTATCTGTGAAGTTCATTTTTCTGCCCAAGTGTGGTATCCTACATTTTTCCTTTTGAAATTCATGTTGTTAGTTTTGGCCCAGCTTTCTAATCTGTTAAGGTTAAGTTGAATTCCCGTCCTGTCCTCTGGGGTATTAGCTACCCCTCCTGATTTGGTGTCATCTGCAAACTTCTCTCAACCAAGATCAGAGAAATGCCTTCAAGATAGTGAGGACAAATATGTGGCCGGCCATCCAGCGTTTGTTTCATTGCCACTCCCATTGTCTGCCACCATGGCTTCTAGTTATAGACCTGGTGGGGGGAGTGAGGGGAGAAAGTGTGCCCCCCCCATGTGGCTGGACTCTACTTCCCAAGGGCCCTTATTTTGTGACTCACTTTCTAAAAAGGGAGGGGGCTGATGATGTGACCCCCACTCTACCTTCTGTTCCGATCATTTGGAGGCCTGTTGGGGAGGGCGGCGTGGGTGAGGGAAGGGAGCCTCCACTGCTAATGAGCACACACAGAGAGAGAGAGAGTCCCTGCCTGCCCCCCCCTGCCCAAAGAGACGGCTGGAGGCCGGTGTTGCGTTCAAAGGCGGCCGGCTTTATTCTTCGTGGGGAGCTGGGGGTTGGGGGGGACTGGGGAGGGAGGAGGGGGCAGGGTGTGGGGGCAGGCCCTCCCCACCAGAGGGGGACCCTTAGAGCCTGAGACGGGGGGCCCGCCACTCCCTCGGCACCCAACGCCCAGCATCCTCCTCCTCCCCGCCGCTTCCTGGCACCAAACAGGGACGGGGAGCTCAGGAGCCTCAGGCGGAGGGCTGGCAGAAAGCATCATCCCCTGGCAGCCTGCATGAGGATTCAAGGTGACCTCAAGAGATTGGCCAACTAGAGCCAAAGTAACATAGTTTGATAAAATTACCAGCTTGGTAGATGAAGGGAACGCTGTGGACATCGCATACCTTGATTTCAGTAAGGCCTTTGACAAGGTTCCCCATGACATTCTTGCAAACAAGCTTGTAAAATGTGGGCTAGACTAGTTAACAGTTCAATGGATTTGTAATTGGTTGACCGGCCGAACCCAAAGGGTGCTCAGCAATGGCTCCTCTTCATCTTGGAAAGATGTGACCAGTGGGGTGCCACAGGGTTCTGTCCTGGGCCCAGTGCTATTCAACATCTTTATCAATGACTTGGATGACGGAATTAGGGGCATACTTACCAAATTTACAGATCACACTAAATTAGGCGGAGTAGCTAATACCCTAGAGGACAGGATCAAAATTCAAGATGACCTGGATAAACTGGAGAGCTGGGCCAAAGCTAACAAAATGAAATTCAATACGGAGAAATGTAAGGTACTGCACTTAGGGCGAAAAAATGAAATGCATAAATATAGGATGGGAGAGACCTGGCTGAATGAGACTACGTGTGAAGGGGATCTAGGAGTCCTAGTAGACCAAAAGTTGAACATGTTCAACAGTGTGATGCGGCAGCTAAAAAGGCCAATGCGATTTTGGGCTGCATCAATAGAAGTATAGTGTCCAGATCAAGGGAAGTAATAGTGCCGCTCTATTCTGCCTTGGTCAGACCTCACCTAGAATACTGTGTCCAATTCTGGGCACCACAATTCAAAAAGGATATTGACAAATTGGAGCGTGTCCAGAGGAGGGCGACTAAAATGGTGAAAGATCTGGAATACATGCCTTATGAGGAGAGACTTAGGGAGCTGGGTATGTTTAGCCTGGAAAAAGACGGTTAAGAGGCGATATGATAGCCCTGTTTAAGTATTTGAAGGGGTGTCACGTTGAGGATGGAGCAAGCTTGTATTCTCCTGCTCCAGAGATTAGAACATGGAGCAATGGATGCAAGCTCTAGGAACAGAGATTCCACCTCAACATTAGGAAGAACTTTTTGACAGTAAGAGCTGTTCAGCAGTGGAACGCACTCCCTCGGAGCGTGGTGGGGTCTCCTTCCTTGGAGGTCTTTAAACAGAGGCTGGATGGCCATCTGTCAGGGATGCTTTGATCGTGATTCCCTGCATGGCAGGGGGTTGGACTGGATGGCCCTCGTGGTCTCTTCCAACTCTGCAATTCTATGATTATATGATTCTAAGACCACAGGTTTCAGCTGGGAGAAGTGTTGCATTCTGCACTGGGGGAGGAATGCTCAGCTGTACAGAGCTCAGATGAGAGAGCCAGCTGTGGTGTAGGGACTTGAGCATTGGAGACTAGGGTCCAAATCCCCACTCAGACATGGAAACCCACTGGGTGACCTTGGGCAAGTCATTGTCACTCTCTGCCTGAGAGGAAGGGAAAGGCAAAGCCCTTCAGAACAAATCTTGCCAAGAAACCCCATTTGATGGCCTTAGGACCGCCCAAAGTGGCAAGTGACTGGAAGGCACAGAGCAACCACAACATATATCAGATGGATAACACTGGCTCAACAGTAGGATCTAAGCTCCTAGGTGTCATCACAGACTTGCGCAGGAAACACGAGTCAATACTGTGATGTGGCAGCAGAAACATACTAAGACCTACCTAGGCTGCCTCAACTGGCTGACAGTGTCCAGATGAAGGGAAGTCATAACGTCACTCTATTCTGTTTTGGTCAGGTTGAAGGAGCTGGGCATTTCAGCTTGGTGAAGAACAGATTGAGGAGCAACTGGATACACCCCAACAGATCCCCCTCTACTTTCTGTTCTGGTCATTTGGAGGCCTGTTGGGGAGGGGGGGCGTGGGTGAGAAAGAGGCTGCTGCTGTGCTTTGGAGGCCAGCGAGGGTGGGAAGGACTTCCCTTCCAGACGGGACCCCCCCCCCCATGAACACACACACACACACTGCCACCCCCCAGCCCAAAGAGACGCCTGGAGGCCGGTGTTGCATTCAAAAGCAGAAGATTTTATTCTTCGTGGGGTGATGCGGGGGGGAGGGATTGGGGAACTGGGAGAAGGGCTGGGCTGCGGAGGCCTTTCCCACTACAGGTTGAGCCCTAAACCTGCCCAGTGCTCAAGCGCAAGGGCCATGGCCGAGGCCCCCGTAGCCTCCGAAGCCGCCGAGGCTGCTGCCGCCGCCGGCTACCAGATTGACATGGAGACTGCAGAGGAAGCGGAAGAGTTGGAGGAGCTGTGAGTAGCTGTAGCAGTTGTAGATCACATTGTTGTAGGTCTCCTGGAGTTTCTGGAGCACCTGCAGAGAGAGGGGGGCGTCAGGGGGGGAGGGGGAGGAAGGGGCCCAGCCTTGCCAGGGGGAGAGCAGCTCCCCACCCCGGCAGGGAGGGAGGGAGGGAGCCCCACCCGCCCGCCACTGGAGCTGGGGGATCGGGGCCAGGGAGGCTGGCGTGGAAGGGGGACTCACCCTCTGGCGGATTGGCAGGGCAAAGCCGTCATCCCGCTGGAAGCCTCCTCCCGCAGAGAGGGGGACGCCCAGACCCTTCAGAGCTTGGGCCAGCTGCAGCAGAGTTGGGGCCACTTCTGCCTGGCCCCCCAAGAAGCCCCCCGATCCCTGGAGAAGCCTGCCAGGAGGAGGGAGGGGAGAAAAAAAGCTGCTGTCAGGGAGGGAGGGAGGGAGTGAAGGGGCCCCACTCCCCGCCAGACCTGACCCCGATCCGGCAGGGAGGCCTGACTTACCCCGCCAGTTCGAGCTCGCTCCCTGCCCCGAAGACCATCCTGGCTGCCGAGAGTCTGTGATGCCTTGGGAGCCAGCCAGGCAGCAGCCCTTACTTATATCGAGGTGGCCAGACAGGGCCCCGCCCCTCTCTCAGTGCCCAACGCCCAGCATCACCATCCTCCTGGGTGCCAAACAGGAACGGGGAGCTCAGGAGCCCTGGGGAGCCTCAGGCGTAGGGCTGGCAGAAGGCATCATTTCCTGGCAGCCTGGGAGTGTCCCAATCCTTCCTTTGAACCCAGATCGGCTGATGCACCCAGGCACCACATTCCGGGAATTTGGAGAGCTAATTGTGCCTTCTAAGCACGGGGGAGGGGGAGGTTAATGAGTAAAATCAAAGTTCCCTTCTCAGCAGATTCTCCAGCCTCCCTTCCCCAGGGCTCCCCTTCTCCCAACTCAAGCAGGATGCTGGATCTCTTCCTCCCTGCCTGAACCCCGGATGGAGAGGGAGAGCCCTGATGGGATTCCTCCTAGAAGCAGAGGGGGAGGAGGTCCCCTTGCACTCTCCAGGACCCACCTTTCTCTAAGTTAATTGGAGGGGGAGTGGAGGGCAGGCTCTTCAGATTTCCACCTAGACCGAACTGGGAAGGGTAGCTTAGTCCTTGGAAGAGAGGATGAGGATTCAAGGTGACCTCAAGAGATTGACCGACTAGAGCCAAACTAAGACCACAGGTTTCAGCTGAGAGAAGTGTTGCATTCTGAACTGAGGGAGGAATGCTCAGCTGTACAGAGCTCAGATGAGAGAGCCAGCTGTGGTGTAGGGACTTGAGCATTGGAGACTAGGGTCCAAATCCCCACTCAGACATGGAAACCCACTGGGTGACCTTGGGCAAGTCATTCTCACTCTCTGCCTGAGAGGAGGGCAAAGACAAAGCCCCTCAGAACAAATCTTGGCAAGAAAACCCCATTTAATGGCGTTAGGACTGCTCTAAGTGTCAAGTGACTGGAAGGCACACAGCACCCACAACATATATCAGATGGATAACACTGGCTCAACAGCAGGATCTAAGGTCCTAGATGTCATCACAGACCTGCACAGGAAACACAAGTCAGTACTGTGATGTGGCAGCAGAAACATACTAAGACCTACCTAGGCTGTCTCAACTGGCTGACAGTGTCCAGATGAAGGGAAGTCATAACGTCACTCTATTCTGTTTTGGTCAGGTTGAAGGAGCTGGGCATTTCAGCTTGGTGAAGAACAGATTGAGCCAAACTAAGACCACAGGTTTCAGCTGGGAGAAGTGTTGCATTCTGCACTGAGGGAGGAATGCTCAGCTGTACAGGGCTCAGATGAGAGAGCCAGCTGTGGGGTAGTGACTTGAGCATTGGAGACTAGGATCCAAATCCCCACTCAGACATGGAAACCCACTGGGTGACCTTGGGCAAGTCATTGTCACTCTGCCTGAGAGGAGGGGAAAGGCAAAGCCCCTCAGAACAAATCCTTCCAAGAAAAGACCATTTTATGGCCTTAGGGCTACCCTAAGTGGCAGGTGACTGAAGACGGGTGCCCGCCCCTCCCTCGGCGCCCAACGCCCAGCATCCTCCTCTCCAGGCACCTCCTTAGAAGCCCTGGCCAGGAGTCCTTGGAGGTGGCAGTGACGTGTTTTCTTCCTTCAGGATCCGGGAGAGTCTCAAGGAGCCTCCATTCTCTGGCGGGGCCTGGGTTGCTCGTGCTCGCCACTTTTCCCGGGGATTAAGAATTTGGGGGGGAAGGAACTTTATTATTAATAATAATAATAATGATAATAATATTTATTTTTACCCCGCCCATCTGTGAAAAACAATCGAGGTGGCTTCTCTCTCTCTCTCTCTCTCTCTCTCTCTCTCTGTCTGGCTTTTCTTCGCAAATGAAGATTCAGGAAGGACTTATCCCGCACTTTCTGCATGCATGCTGATGACTAAAAAGGCCAATCCAAGATAAACAAGCCCAGTTGCAGAAAGCACAGCAGAAGGCCTCCTTGGGTGATGTTTCCGGGTTGTGATTCTTTCTGCGTTGTCGTTTCTCTTCGAGACTTGTTCGGCGTGAGTTCTCAAATAAGGCTGCAGCATTGTGGATAGTGCATCTCCATGCCTCCCAATCTGAGGCCAGGGCAGACCATTGTTGGTGATCAATTTGTCCAAGCCTGAGATGTTGTTTCAGGGAGTCCCTGTATTGCTTTTTTGGAGCGCCCCTCTTATACTGACCCGTGGCCAGTTCACCGTAGAGTACTATTTTGGGGAGGCGATGGTCCTCCATCCTAGAAACGTGTCCTGCCCAGCACATCATCTCCTCAAGGAACATATCCCCCACAGATATGGGGGGATTTGCTCCAGCTCCTCCCTTTCTCCCCTTTGGTCCTGTTTTGTGCTTCCATTTTTAATCCCATTATCCCCTCCTTCTTCCTATTGTGTTATCTCCTCAAGTCAGTTACTCCTCTGGCAGACCACCCTCCCTTGAATTCTTTCCACCTTTTAGAACTATTCCTAGGATAGTTGACTTTCCAATCTCCAATGCCCAGGGCAAAGACAGGGGAAGACAGGCCAAAGCCCATTAAACCGTTATATTTTAACACCTGGGGGGAAACGCCTCATTTAAGGAAAACTGGCGTGGGCCCTATGGGAATGCAGGAGTCAATACTGGCACACCAGCCCATATCTGCAGCTGCCTCTGCTGCTGTCTGCGTCACTCTGAAGCCAGAAAGAAGGCCTGCAGGATGTGATCAAGGCTGGTCACATGAAGGGCATTGATCACGGGCTGCCTGGCTTCAGAGAGTGTGACACCGATGGCAGGGGAGGTGGCTGCAAATAGGGGTTGGCGTATCCATGTGGACTTCCTCTTGTTTTGTCCAGGTAACAAGCGGGGGGCATACTTCGGCCAGTGTAAACAAGCCCTGAATGAGGTAAAATGGATAAGTTGTCTACAGTACTTTAATTAGAGAAAATTCATCAGCGACAGTTCTGATAGCTTGGAAACCTTTATTCCTCTTTTTGCAGATCCATGAGAATAATATGTTAACCGTAGGCTTTGATTATTAGTAGGTTTAGCTAAATTAAATTAGTATGTGACATTATTATAATGGGAGAAGTAAGATAAGATTTTATATACAGTATAATACAGCCTATGTTAAGAAAGTCAGAAGTCATTATAATCTTTTATTTTTTTGCTTGGTTATTTTTTTTTTCCTCATCTTTTCTCTCTCTCTTTCTTTTCTTTTTATATTTTTTCTATATTTTAAGTTTGTATAATTGCTTTTCTTTTAATGTACTGGAAATATTTGTGTGTGTGTGTGTGTTAAAAAAGCAGGTGCAGCTGGTACACAAGTAGTGGCTGTGCAAATGCACTCCTCGTGCCTTTAGCTCCAAGCTTTAGCTCCAAGACTCAGGTTGAATCCAGAAGCTACACCCAAGCTGTGACCCCTTGTCTTCAGGGAAAGTGTAACCCCACCCAGCACAGCCGAATTCCTGTTCCCTGATCTGTGTTTTGACTGATCAGGAGCACCTCTGTCTTGTCTGAATCAAGGCATCATCTACATGGGCCAGAATACACTGGTGCATTCTGGCCATGGATCAGGCCTGTTGCACCGCCATTACCGGCACGAAGTGGGATGGAGTCTGCACGGACACATCTGCCCGTCTCTGTAACTGCCGCTACCGCCATCTGCATCACACTCTCTGAAGCCTGGAAGGGGCCCCACAACATGTGGTCAAGGCCCCCTGCACGTGTCCAGCCCTGGCCACATGCGGCAGGCCTGCTTCCTGACTTCAAAGAGTGCAACGTGGACAGCAGCCACAGAGATGGGCCAATGTGGCAGTATGGCCTCCTGTAGAAACATGGGGCCCGATCTGCTTTTTGTCGGATGAAGTGGCTTTTCCTGGGTATTTTGCTGTAACGATTTAACGTCTTCTACCCATCCTTGCCCCAGGTGTTGTGAAGACTGCCGGGGGGGGGGGCAAACAGGGCAAAACCATGTGTTGTATAGACTGCATTTATAGACTGCGTCATATAGATTGCAGACCATTTATTAAAGATGCTACTCACTTTTTAATTATTTGGGAGAACATTTCTGTGAGTTTACAAGAGACTAGGTTTGTGATCCTGGACAAATATTCCGCTAGTGGAGGTGGCTGAGGTAATTCGATGGCCCTTGGCTAAGAGGGAAGATGTCACTGCCTCTCTTATCCCAATTTCCGTAAAATGGTCCGTGGATGTACCTGTCGGTTCCTGTGGGAGGCTGAGGTAAGCGGAGAGGGAGGCGGGCTGGAACGTTGGGGGCGACTGGTGATTGGCTGGGAGTTTGAGAGGCGGCGATTTGAAAAATGACAGTTGGAGGGAGTCAGTGAGGCAGTTGGGAGCTGAGTCAGTGAGACTGTGAGGGGGGACGGCAGAGGAGGAAGGGAATCTTTAGGGCAATAGCTCTGAGCCTTTTCTTTACCCGGGACCCCCTTTAAATAGCTTTTGTTGCCACGGACCACCAAGACTTAACTCAAGATTTAAAACAACAATAACAACAACAATAATTCAGTTACACCATCCATTAAACCTTCTCTCAGACACACTAGAGAAAAAGGGAAGACTTTTCTCCTGCTTCTTCCTGCACGTTTGTGGCTGGAGTAGGTTGAATGGCAATGTGCAGGCCAAGCCAGCCAGCCTTTGCCTTGGCTCCAGTCATGTGGCTGCTCCATTGCAGGGAGGAGGTGGGCCAAGCAGTTTTCCAGCCTCTGTGGAGCCCCTGGGAGGACATTGCGGACCCCTGGGGGTCCCCAGGCCCCAGGTTAAGAACCACGGCTTAAGGAAAATAAATACATTCATTCTGTGGTAGGTGAGAGAAAGCGGTGGAATGTATGATTTGGATTAACTGGGCAGGGTGGAGTTTAAAGTAATAACGCTGCATCAATGAAGAAAGAACCCTTCAAACACCATGCTTGTGTTCACAAACAAATCATCACACTCTCATTTCTCTTTCTGCATAAATTAAGTCTCTGTCTGTCTGTCTGTCTGTCTGTCACACACACACACACTTCCATGACTCCGAAATGGCTGTATTAGTTGTGGGAGTGAAAGCAGAAATGCAAGCCCCCTTTCTATGCTAGTCATTCCATCTTGACCGTAGGTAGATCAGGGTCTCTGGCTGTATTCTCCTCTACATGAAAGCCAAAGTTAAACAAAACCAAAACCAAACAGCATCCGTGATTGCTGATACGTGCCAAAGCAAGAATAAGTTGAAGCAACCTTGAGAGCACAGTACGTACAATCAGAGGTACTATAGCAGCTATGGGACGACTGGGAGCTGCTCTTCCCAGCATAAAATGTAGCCCTTTCTGCAACTTTTAGGCAACATGAGTTAGCCAGCGCGGGTAAAGTGAATAATCCATTGTTTAACTGTATATAGATTATCAGACTGGCTCTTTAATCTGGGACAGGGACGCAACAGGTTCGCAAAAGGATTTACCTTTCAGACGATGTCCTCCCTTTCCTGTTTTCCAGCAGTGAGGGGAGGGAGTCCTTCTCATTGAGGGGAGGGAGTCCTTCTCATTGGGTAATGGCTCCGCCTCCAGCTTAAGACAGGCAGGGCAACCTACCAATCAGAAAAAGAGAAACACAACCCCCTCGGAGGAGGAGCCATCCCCCACTCCCCAGTTCAGTTCTTCCTCGCAACAAGGCAGGTCAGGGTTTCCTGTGCTCCAGCTTTGCCAAGGGAACAAAGAAACCAAGAGGGCGGCGCCCATGAGCAAGCGTGTGCTCGGGGGTGATCTCTCCTCCTCCAAGGAGGAACCTGCACCTGCCTTATCGGGGACAGAGTCCCAGAGGCATGGTAAGGAGCTCCGTGCCCCCCCGACGGGGCGCACGTCGAGTGGCACAGTGGATGAGGCTGTGGTCCGCAGCCGTGATGGGGCCTCCGCAGAGGGGGCGGACCACACGGCTGCACCATTGCCAGCGTTCCCAGGGCCATCCAGGGCCATGGCTGGGACGGAGGGGGAAGGAGGCAACGGCGCTGGCGACCCAAAGGACTTTCCACCGCTGGTGATGGGCGGTAAGGAGCTGCCGCCACAGCTCGCCACCTGGCTCACTCTCGTGACCAGGCAGGTCTTGGCGGCCAGCGGTGGGGGGCAGGGGGGTGAGGACCCCACTAGAGGGGGGGCTACCCCAGGCCATTACCCACCCAAATGCTCGGGCCCTGGGAGCAGGGGGAGCACAGGGGGGGAAAGGCCAGTGACACCTGGGGACCCGGAGCCCAAACCCGCCCCCAAAGTCACTGCAGGGAGCAGGGGGGGCAATCTCCCACCTCGCAAGAGGCTCAGAAAGGAGCACCATACCCAGCCTCAGGATTGGGAGGGTGCCAGCAGGGAGGACGATGAGGAGGTTTCCCTCAGGGAGGAGGGAGAACTTTCTTCTGAAGGCGAGCAGGATGATGGAGAAGACCAACTTTCTCCAAGGTTATTTGAATCATCTTATCTTGCTTTGATGATTAAGAAGGTTATGCGTGCCCTGGGGATTGAATCTGTGGGCGTCCCTCAGGGGGGTGCTTCCCAAGGGGTTCCTGAATTGAGAATGTCAGGGAAAGGGATGGCAAATGTGCTACCCTTCCCTGATTTATTTAAGGAGACGATGATTTCTGAATGGTCCCAGCCAGGTTCCTCTAAAGCGCACCCTGCCTTTATTAAAAACCTGTACTCCTTCCCCCATGAGTTACTTAAACAGCCAGCCGTGGACGCTCCACTGGCGGGCCTTGTCTCAGGATCTCTCTTTCCTCGCAATGGTGATGAGAACCTCAGGGCACCTGAGGATAAAAGGATAGAGAATTTTTTACATAGAACCCACGAGGCTGTGGCATTGGCCATCAGAGCAAGCGCAGCTGCTTCCATTTTTGCCAGGGCCACCATCCGTTGGACTAAGGACCTGTTAGAGATGGTGGCAGACGACAAAATCAAGTTTCGTCAGGGAATAAACAAGGTAGCCAAAGCTTCTTCCTTTGTGGTGGTCGCGAGCCTCAACGCACTGCGCTTTGTGTCAAAGGCCATAGGGGCCACTGTGGCAGCTAGACGACAGTTGTGGTTAAAGAATTGGCATGCAGATAACAAGGCTAAAGCCAATCTGTCGACTTGCGCATTCAAAGGAGGGAAACTGTTTGGCGAGGCTCTTCAGGAGGTTCTGATAGAGACAAAGGACAAAAAGAAGGCCTTACCTTCCTTAGCCAAGGAGGAGGAATGCAAGTTCTTTCGGGCCCAACCCCAGAGCTTTAGGGGCTACAAGTCTGGCAATTTCAAGTCCTTCGGTCAGCATAGAAGCAATTGGGGTTCAGCAAGACCCTTTTCTAGAGCAAAGACCAATTCTTCAAGTAAACCTTTGACATCTCAGGGGGCAAAGCCGGGAAGCAAGCCCGGGCAGTCCCTTTGACTATCCGGGGTTACCAGTGGGGGGCAGACTGACAGTTTTTGCGGACAGATGGGCAGATATCTCCTCAGATGCCTGGATCCGCAGAACGGTCAGTCAGGGTTACACCCTAGATCTACTAGCGTGGCCTCCCCACAGCTTCATTCGGTCCTGTCGCTCTCATTCTTGAGAGAAACAGGAATTAATGAAGGCGGAGATTGCCCAACTGCTAACTATGCAAGCAGTGGAGCCGGTCCCAGTGTCAGAAAAATTCTCAGGAATCTACTCCCTCCTGTTCCTAGTACCAAAGAAGAACAAGAAATGGAGAGCAATCTTGAACTTGAGAGGAGTCAACCAGTGGGTGGCGAAGCGAAAGTTCAGGATGGAAACGTTGCGCACGATCCTGGAGGGGATTCAGAAGGAGATTTTCTGGCATCCTTGGACCTGCAGGATGCGTACCTTCATATCATGGTTCATCCAGCTCACAGACGATTCCTGAGGTTTGCATTCAAGGAGGAACATTTCCAGTACAGAGCCCTTCCGTTCGGCCTGTCTTCTTCGCCGAGGGTGTTCACCAAGGTCCTGGTGGCCTTGGTGTCGCATCTGAGACCCCAGGGGGTGCACTTCTATCCACACCTGGACGACATTTTGATCAGAGCTTCCTCCTATGCCAAGGCGGCCCAGGATGTGACAAAGACGATACTGTGTTTGGAAGAGCGTGGTTTTCTAATAAACAAGGAGAAGAGCCAACTAACTCTGTCTCAGTCAATTCAACACCTGGGTTGTATTCTGGACACCAGTTCATACAGGGTGTTCCTTCCAGAGGAACGAAGACAGAAGATCCAGGATCTGGTTCAGCTAGTCCTAGAGCAAAAGAAAGTGCCCTTAATGTCTCTGGCATGACTGTTGGGCCTGACGATAGTGTGCATAGATGCTGTACCGTGGGCCAGATTTCACCTCAGGAAACTCCAATGGTTCCTTCTTCCCTTTCAAGACTTGATAGCAGGGAAGGTCTGCAGATTCCTCAGGGTGCCGGTGGAGGTGAAGTCGTCTCTGATGTGGTGGTTATCGGATCACCTGATGGAGGGGTTGCCGATTCAGGAACCTCGCAGAATAGTGATTACCACGGATGCTTCCCTGACAGGGTGGGGAGCACACTGCCAGGGGAAGATAGCGCAAGGCCTATGGTCTTCACTGGAGCAGGAGTGCAGTATCAATCTCCTGGAGCTCAGAACAGTAAGACTGGCCTTGACGGAATTCCAATCGATAGTGGAAGGAGAACACGTACTGATACGGTCGGACAACATCTTGACCAGGGCCCACATAAACAGACAGGGGGGTACCCGCTCGCGGGTTCTCATGCAGGAGACAGAGTTATTGTTTCGGTGGGCGGAGGGTCACCTGAGGTCCATCAGGGGATAGTATCTTCAGGGGACCTTGAATTCACAGGCGGATTGGTTGAGCAGGCACACGTTAGCACACAGCGAGTGGGGTTTCAACAATCTAATTTTTCAGATGATAGTGTTCAGGCTCAGGGAACCAGGAGTGGATCTTTTCGCGTCATCAGAGAATCGCAAACTCCCTCTATTTGTGTCCAGGTTCTGGACCAAGGATGCATTAGCCTTCGATGCTCTCACAATAGCATGGCCAAGGACTTTGTGTTATGCATTTCCACCAATAACCTTACTGGGGAAGGTCATATGAAAGATCAAACAGGACAGAGCGGAGGTAATACTCGTGGTGCCTTGTTGGCCGAGGAGACCATGGTTCCCAAGTCTAGTGCAGATGCAGGTGCAGGACCCGTGGCCCCTCCCACCTTGGCCAGATCTTCTGGTGCAAAACGGGCTGCTGCATCCAGATCCAGCTTGGTTAAAACTACATGCTTGGAGGTTGAGCGGAAAAGACTGTTAGACAAGGGTTATGATACAGGAGTAGTGGAGACAATGTTAGCAGCTAGGAGACCTTCGACTTTCAGGCTGTACGAGGTCACACAGAGAACCTTTTGTAGATAGTGCAGAGGCAGAGGGTTCCAACCCCTGAAGGCCTCGGTTGGTTCGGTGCTTGCCTTTTTACAATCAGGTTTTCAGAAAGGGTTTTCCCAGAATACTTTGAGACGCCATCTGGCGGCACTGGGTACCATTCTCAAGGGCTCTGGAGGTAAGTCTTTGACTTCACATCCATATGCTCAAAGTTTCTTGAAAGGGGTTAGATCCTTGAGGCCTGCGGTGGTACACAGGTTTCCATTTGAACCGATTAATTCTGTGCATTTGAGGCTCCTCACCCTGAAGGTGGTGTTCTTGATGGCTATCACTTCGGCAAGACAAGTTTCGGAACTGGGAGCCTTGTCAGTTAGGGAGGAGTTGTGTGTGTTTCATAAGGATTCAGTGACACTCAGGCTGGATCCATCGTTCATTCCTAAAGTGAACTCCCTCTTTCATAGATCTCAGGAATTGATCTTACCTTCCTTCTGTCCCAGACCAGGGGCGGAGTTAGAGAAGTTGTGGCATATGTTAGATGTGAGAAGGGCGTTGAAGATGTACATCAAGAGAACGGAGGAGTTTCGCAGGTCAGACGCCTTATTCATCGCGTTTTCAGGGAGACTGAAAGGGAAGAAGGTGTCTTCTACAATTGCTAGGTGGCTGCGTCAGTGCATAGAACAGGCCTATGTCAGCGCAGGCCTGCCAGTTCTGGGTGGTATTCAGGCGCATTCTACGAGTAGTGCCGCTACTTCGGTGGCCTTAGGGTCGACTCACTCCATTTTGGATATCTGTAGAGCGGCCACCTGGGCGTCCTCGTCCACATTTACTAGACATTATCGGATTGATTCATATGCCTCTGCTGATGCGGCCTTTGGTCGGCGTGTGCTGCAGCAGGTGATTCGTGATGTTAACTGATTTTCATTCCCCCCTCCCCCATTTAGTAGGACCGCTTGGATAGGTCCCAATGAGAAGGACCCCCTCCCCTCACTGCTGGAAAATGGAAGATTGGTACTTACCGTGAAGGTTCCTTTTCAGCAGTAGAGGGGAGGGAATCCTTACCCTCCCAGTTTATATTTAAAAAAAAAGAGAGGTAGTGGTTGATAGTGGTGTTTGAGTGGTTATTAAGTTGGTTATTTTCTTGTGTTGATCTGTTTTGTGAGGTATGTCGGGTCTTGTTGCGCAGCTGTGTCCTCTTCTGTTCTCCCTCCATTCTGCCCCCATTCTGTCCCCGTGTTTTCTCATTCATGGGGAAAAGTCATTAGTAAAAAGCCCGTTCCATTTCAGTAACGGAATCACAGGCATCTGAAAGGGAGCCCTGTTCTGCTAGCGTAATGCCAGCATCATGGTGATGTCACTGGAGGTCCCTGCAGAATACTTCCGGGTGCGATCGTGACGAGGAGGTAAGTGACACCCTTTTTTTTTTTTTTACCCTCCCTGGGTTACTTAGTATTTTTTTAGTGTGTTTTGGGGCTTGTTTTTTACAGTTGACATTTCTTTTTCTTTTTAAGTTTCCTGTGCATCGTTCTCTTGTGAGAATGGGCAGGATTTGCTTTACGGGGCGTGAATGCAGCTTTGCGACAGCGGCATTCACCCCAACCAGCTGAGGGGATGGGGAGCAGTTCTTACATTGAGATTAGGGCATGTTTCTAGGATGGAGGACCATTGCCTCCCCAAAATAATACTCTATGGAGAACTCGCCACAGTCAGCGTAAGAGGGGTGCTCCAAAAAAGCGATACAAGGACTCCCTGAAACAACATCTCAGGCTCAGCCAAATTGATCACCAACAATGGTCCGCCCTGGCCTCACATCGGGAGGCATGGAGACGCACTATCCACAATGCTGCAGCCTTATTTGAGAACTCACGCCGAACAAGTCTCAAAGAGAAACGACAATGTAGAAAGGATCACAACCCGGAAACATCACCCAAGGAAACCGTCTTCTGTGCTTTCTGCAACCAGACTTGTCTATCTCGGATTGGGCTTTTTAGTCATCAGCACACTTGCAGAAAGTGCGGGATGAGTCCTTCCTGAATCTTCGTTTGCGAAGAAAAGCCAGAGAGAGAGAGAGAGAGAGAGAGAAAGTTTTAGTATTTACTAGAAAACGAAGCATCCATAAATGGCAAATAAATGACCAACCAATTGAGCAAGTAAAATCTTATAAGCACTTAGGAGTGATTTTTCTGTCTTCAGGCTCTTGGAAGGCCCAGTCTACAAATGCCATAGCAAATGTTCAGAGAAGCATTAAGTCACTTATATCTTTTTTCTTCACCAAAGGAGGCCAGCACATCCCTTCAGCCATTCAGGTTTTTAATATGAAGGTACTGGCACAGATGCTATATGGGGCACAGTGGTGTGCTTACACTAACTTTGATTCTATGGAATCTATGCAGACAAAATTTTGAGATCCATTCTTGCTCTTCCAAGGTGTGTGCCTAACACAATTATACATTTGGAGACAGGTCAAATATCAGTTGAATCACGGGCGTGGATACTTAAGTTTAATTTTTGGCTCAGAATGCTGTTCAACCCAGTAGGGTTAGCTCCTTTGATATTGTTGGATAGGTTTCCATCTAGATAGAGCAAGACTTTAAATGAGAAGCTAGGTAAATTGGGTTTTTCCACAAACCATCATTTTGGCAATGAGTCATGAGAAAGCAAAAAAGGAAATATATCAACGAATTATAGATAATGAGATGCAACAACATCTAAAAGCAGCCTCTGTATCTCCTGATTTTAGAGATAATGGTAATGCCTTCAAGCTAGCTAACTATTTGAGTCTTCTAACCCTTCCAAAACACAGGATAGCATTCACATTAGCAAAATGTAATGTTCTACCCTCAGCCCTATTGGAAGGGAGATACAATAGTATTCCCTATGCTGCACGCACTTGTCCTTCTGGAACTGGCTCAGTGGAGACTATAGGCCATGTGTTGTTACATTGTCCTTTCTACAATGGTTATCATCAAATTTTTATCTATCCAATGCTTAATCGTTTTCTTGGAAGAACAGATGAGTTTTATGTATCTTATTTGCTAGCGGACCACAGCCCATCAATAACAACAAGGGTGGCCAGTTTTTGTGCAGCAGCAATGGTATGCTGGCATAAGATGATATCTTAAATTTTAATACATTTTTTAGTTTGTTTAAATAATTGTTATAATGTAATTTATACTTTACAATGAATTTATATTCATTTATTTACATCTATATTGTTAAATTCTATTTTTTAAATATAATTTTCTAACTGAATTTCTAATTAATATCACATATTTTTATAACTGGATGATCTACTATGATGTTTATTTGTGTGTTACTATGATAGTTGATTGTTGTTTATTTGATCTCTGATCAGTCGACCGTTATATATATATATATATATATCTATATATATATATATCTCCCAATCTGTCTCTAGGCAGTCCAAACAACCCCCAGAGTAAATATGGGGTTGGAATGGGGGCAAGCTGGGATAGGGCCCTTTACAATGTTTTAAGAAAATACCTGATTTAATCAATTTCTGCCAGATTGGGCCCCATGTGTCCGTCGGAGCCCGTCCCAAGGTTGCTCCTCGCTGCCACTGCCTGCTCCCTGGCTCTCCCAAGGGCCAGGCAGGGGGTGTGCAGCATGTCACCAAGGCTGGTCACAGGAAGGGTCCCTGCTGGTCAGAGGCTGCAGGACCCCTGCCTGGCTTCCGCATGAGAAAATGGCAGTCAGTGGTGGGCTGGCATCTTGCCTGGAGTCCGGCCCATTTTCTACTTTTTGTATTTTGAACTCAGTTTGCAGGAATGGAAGTAGGCTGAGTACAAAGGCAAAAACTGGGAGCAAGAGACAGAAACCAGCACATTTAAAAACAGGGGAAGGGGTGGGACAACAGGATTAATAGGGATGTGCCTGCCAAATTGGGACAGTTGGAGAGCATGAGGATGTAGGAGGCAATTTCACTATATTTTGGCACCATCCTAATCTGTGTTACACTCAGGAGTGGCTCTTGTTTAACATGGAAGTAATATGGGGTACAGGTGTCCCTCCGTATCCACCGATTTGGTATCCATGGATTTAAGTATTCACCACTTGAAAATATTCTTTAAAAAATAATAAGCCCCCAAGCAAACCTTGATTTTGCCATCTTATATAAGGGACACAATTTTGCTACATTCCATATAATGGGACTTGAGTATTCACAGATTTTGGTATCTGGGTGGGTGGGTGGGAAGGAGTCCTGGAACCAAACCTCAGCAAATATGAAAGGACAACTGTACTTGGTTCTCATTTTATAAAAATGGGAAGTGTTTCACCAACAATTTCAGCAATTAGAACTGTGTGATAAATATCGCTGACCACTTAGAATGTGGAAGCACTGTGGAAGCCTAAAGATAAAGTCTTTTGAAGTCTTTATGGGAGAACTGTTAAGCAGCTGGGAACAGGATAAATTTTGGCTGGTGGTAGATTGGAGCCAAAGCTGGTGGTTTATAAAAGTCCAACTCTGGTTAAATTTACATATTTTAGCTCTTTCTATAGGAGAGCCAGTTTTTAAATTTTATTTATTTATTTATTTATTTATTTATACCCCGCTCTTCAGCCACAAGGCTATCAGAGTGGCTTACAAATTGTTTTAAGCAATAGCTATTTACACATCTAAACTGCATTAAGCAGTTTCCAATGTGTGTTAGCTAATTGCCCCCACAACCTGGGTACTCACTTTTGAAAAGCATCATAGAATCATAGAATTGTAGAGTTGGAAGAAACCACGAGGGCCATCCAGTCCAACTCCCTGCCACACAGGAAATCTTGATCAAAGCATCCCCGACAGATGGCAATCCAGCCTCTGTTTAAAGACCTCCAAGGAAGGAGAACCCGTCACGCTCCGAGGGAGTATGTTCCACTGCCGAACAGCTCTTACTGTCAAAAAGTTCTTCCTAATGTTGAGGTGGAATCTCTGTTCCTGGAGCTTGCACCCATTGCTCCGTGTTCCAGTCACTGGAGCCACAGAAAACAAGCCTGCTCCATCCTCGGTGTGACACCCCTTCAAATACTTAAACAGGACTATCATATCGCCACTTAACCGTCTTTTTTCCAGGCTAAACATATCTAGCTCCCTAAGTCTCTTCTCATAAGGCATGGTTTCCAGACCTTCTCTGGACATGCTCCAATTTGTCAATATCCTTTTTGAATTGTGCTGCCCAGTTTTGCCTGATTCTTGACTCGTAGAAGTCACTTAGCCTTCATATGATATTTTCCGTGAAATCATTGATTTTCCTCTCACTTTTGATATATTATGCTTCATTATTATGGACTTGATTCCTTGTTTTATCCACAATTATTTTAATAAAATGAACTGCACATCTGAACAGCCTCAGGTTGTGTCTGGTTTCTCCTCTCTGGAGAAAGCAGCCTCATTTGATGAGACAAGTGACTGGATCCAAAGGACCATCAGCTGACTCCCTGGCAGAGGCCAAGCTGATCTTTGTGAAGCAATATTTGCTGAAGCAACACAACACCCGTTTATAGGACAGAGAGAGCGAAGTTTGCAACCTATTTGATGCTAATTAAAAAGGGAGCATTTGGCGAGGAGACTGCCTTTACCACCTGAAGCCAAACTCAGCTCCCTTTTGTTGCATATTTCCCCTCTTGTCAAAAATACTGATGATTTAAAAGTCGTGTTGAAAAGATCATAGAATCATAGAGTTGGAAGAGACCAGCAGAGCCACCCAGTCCACCCCATTCTGCCATGCAGGAATCCACAGTTAAAGCACTCCCCACAGATAGCCATCCAGCCCCTCTTTAAAGAAGGGGACTCCACCACACTCCCAGGCAGCGTCTTCCACTATCAAGGTGCAGACTCCAGTGAGGAAGGTAAGAAAACATCCGAACAACTGTAGCTTAAGCTTCATTAAGGAAAACTCCACATTTCACATTGGAGTGGGGTTTAGGAGTTTGAGTAGTTAGGAGAGATAAACTGTTGATACACTGCAGTAATCATGCAGTTTGACACTGCTTTAACTGCCATGGTGCAATGCTATGGCACTCTGGGATTTGTAGTTTTGTGAGCTATTTAGCCTTCTCTGTCAGAGAGCTCTGACACCACAACAAACTACAAATCCCAGGATTCCCTAGGGGGAGCCATGATAGTTAAAGTGATGTCAAACTGCATTATTTTGGAAGTGTTTCAGCAGCCTTAGTCAGGGTCAAAGATCTCTGGCTTTTCTTCGCAAACGAAGTTTCGGGAACGAATCATCCTGCGCTTTCTGCAAGCGCGCTGATGACTAAAAAGGCCAATCCAAGATAAACAAGTCCGGTTACAGAAAGCACAGCAGAAGGTCTCCTTGGGTGATGTTTCCCGGTTGTGATTCTTTCTGCGTTGTCGTTTCTGTTCAAGACTTGTTCGGCGTGAGTTCTCAAATAAGGCTGCAGCATTGTGGATAGTGCGTCTCCATGTCTCCCAATGTGAGGCCAGGATGCTCTTTCAGAGCCCTTTCTAATAACTAATGAAGTGAAGCAAGGTTGTGTTCTTGCTCCAACTCTGTTTACAGTCATCTTCAGCATGATGCTCCAAAGGGCTACGGCAGAGCTTAAAGAAGAAGACAGCATCTATATACGTTACCATACTGATGGTAGCTTGTTTAACTTAAGCCGTCTGAGGGCTCACACCAAGACTCTAAACAATCTAGTCCATGAGCTGCTCTTCGCTGATGATGCTGCCCTTGTTTCCCACACAGAAGCAGCTCTGCAGCAGCACCTAATACAAAATAAAAAAATTAAAATGATTAAAATAACATAATAAGGGTGCATGATGCAACAATCCAAAATTATGCCTCTATTAGGCCAAACCAAAAGTGCAAAAAATATCAGAGTAGCTTTCAAAGCCCACAAGCTTCTTCACCAGAAAATCCTGACTTTAACTAGTCTCTATCTTTGATAAATGTTGCTGTCCTTGAGCAAGCAGGGATCACCAGCATTGAGGCCATGATATTGAGAACACAGCTGCGCTGGGCAGGGTACATTTCTAGGATGGAGAACCATCATCTCCCAAAAATCCTACTCTACCATGAACTCGCCATGGGTCAGCATAAGAGGGGCGCCCCAAAAAAGCGATACAAGGATTCCCCAAAACAACATCTCAGGCTCTGTCAAATTGATCACCAACAATGGTCCGACCTGACCTCACATTGGGAGACATGGAGACGCACTATCCACAATGCTGCAGCCTTATTTGAGAACATATGCCAAACAAGTCTTGAAGAGAAACGACAATGCAGAAAGAATCACAACCCGGGAACATCACCCAAGGAGACCCTCTGCTGTGCTTTCTGCAACCGGACTTGTTTATCTTGGATTGGCCTTTTTAGTCATCAGCACACTTGCAGAAAGCGCAGGATGAGTCCTTCCTGAATTTTCATTTGCGAAGAAAAGCCAGAGAGAGAGATTTTGTATGCTTTAATTGCTTTTATTGTGATTTTAATCATTCTGTGAGGCATCTTGAGTCCCACTTTGGGAGAAAGGAGGCATAGAAATTGCACAGCTATCTGTCAGGACCTACAGGAAGCAAAGAGCCAGCCTGGTGTAGTGGTTTGAGTATTGGGCTTCGACTCTGAAGACCAGGGTTCAAATTCCAGCTCAGCCATGGAAACACACTGGGTGATCTTGGGCAAGCCACACTCTCTCAGCCTCAGAGGAAGGCAAAGGCAACCCCCCAGAACAAATCTTGTCAAGAAAACCTGTCATAGGTTTGCCATAAGTTGGAAATGACTTGAAGGCACATTACAACAAAACTGAACACAAAATACCACTTTTTATGCCACTGAAAGGCTGTGATTATTTGCTTATGATGCTGGCAAGGATTCCAAAGCCCATCTGCCTGGTGGTAGGGGCCACATCCATTGCAAACCATGCCTTCACTCTCACTGTAGAAGTGGCTGCTGTCACTGACGCACTAGCATCTGAATCTTAACTGCAACTACTGTTAGCAGTGGGGAGTGAACTGAGATAACCAGCCCCATTTGCCAGACCCGGAGTCTATGGGCGAAACAGCAGTCCTTGGATCCTGAACCCCTGTAGAAAGGCATCTGCTATCTCCCTTACCCCCTCAAACAGAGATCCACGGAATCTGTGTCAGGAACAAGCAGGAACAACTTTATTAGTGGAAGCTAAGAATTTTTTGAGCTGCTCACTAAAGTTCAGATTGTCCTAGAAACACGGTAAAGGAAGAAGGTTCTCATGCTCTCATGCAGTAAAAGTATTGAACTATAGCTGACACAAAGGAAATTATCAGACGGGCCCTTAAAACCCATCCCTGTCCCGGTACCCCCCCCCACCTGCCCCACTCCCATCCCTGTTCCACTTTACACAAAAACTTTTCATACACTTACCCTCATCTCGACGTAAGAACTGCTCCCCCTCCCTTCAGCTGGCTGGGGGTGAATGCCGCAGTCGCAAAGCTGCATTCACGTCCCGTAAAGCAAATCCCGCCCATTGTCGTAAGAGAACGATGCACAGGAAACTTAAAAAGAAAAAGAAATGTCAACTGAAAAAAACAAGCCCCAAAACACACTAAAAAAATCCCAAGTAACCCGGGGAGGGTAAAAAAAGGGTGTCACTTACCTCCTCGTCACGATCGCACCCAGAAATATTCTGCAGGGACCTCCAGTGACATCACAGCGACGCTGGTATTGCACCGTTTCAGACGCCTGTGATTCTGTTACTGAAATGGAACGGGCTTTTTACTAATGACTTTTCCCCATGAATGAGAAAACACGGGGACATAACGGGGGCAGAATGGCGGGAGAACAGGAGAGGACACAGCTGCGCTGGGCAGGGCACATTCCTAGGATGAAGGACCATCGCCTCCCAAAAATAGTACTCTACAGTGAACTTGTGACGGGTCAGCGTAAAAAGGACGCTCCAAAAAAAATGATACAAGGACTCCCTGAAACAACATCTCAGGCTCGTACAAATTGATCACCAACAAAGGTCTCCCCTGGCCTCACATCGGGAGGCATGGAGACGCACTATCCACAATGCTGCAGCCTTATTTGAGAACTCACGCCAAACAAATCTTGAAGAGAAACGACAACGCAGAAAGAATCACAACCCAAAAACATCACCCAAGGAGACCTTCTGCTGTGCTTTCTGCAACCAGACTTGTCTATCTCGGATTGGGCTTTTTAGTCATCAGCGTGCTTGCAGAAAGTGTGGGATGAGTCCTTCCTGAACCTTCATTTCCAAAGAAAAGCCAGAGAGAAAAAACATGGGGACAGAACGGGGGCAGACTGGAGGGAGAACAGGAGAGGGACGATATCGTCTGAAAGGTAAATCCTTTTGCGAACCTGTTGCGTCCCTGTCCCAGATTATAAAGCCAGTCTGATAATCTATATACAGTTAAACAATGGATTATTCACTTTACCCGTGCTGGCTAACTCATGTTGCCTAAAAATTGCAGAAAGGGCTACATTTTATGCTGGGAAGAGCAGCTCCCAGTCGTCCCATAGCTGCTATAGTACCTCTGATTGTACGTACTGTGCTCTCATCTCAAGGTTGCTTCAAATTATTCTTGCTTTGTCACGTATCAGCAATCACAGATGCCCTTTGGTTTTGTTCACTTTGGCTGTCATGTAGAGGAGAATACAGCCAGAGACCCTGATCTACCTACTGTCAAGATGGAATGACTAGCATAGAAAGGGGGCTTGCATTTTTGCTTTCACTCCCACAACTAATACAGCCATTTCGGAGTCATGGAAGTGTGTGTGTGTGTGACAGACAGACAGACAGACAGACAGACAGAGACTTCATTTATGCAGAAAGAGAAATGAGAGTGTGATGATTTGTTTGTGAACACAAGCATGGTGTTTGAAGGGTTCTTTCTTCATTGATGCAGCGTTATTACTTTAAACTCCACCCTGCCCAGTTAATCCAAATCATACATTCCACTGCTTTCTCTCACCTACCACAGAATGAATGTATTTATTTTCCTTAAGCAGTGGTTCTTAACCTGGGGCCTGGGGACCCCCAGGGGTCCGCAATGTCCTCCCAGGGGCTCCACAGAGGCTGGAAAACTGCTTGGCCCACCTCCTCCCTGCAATGGAGCAGCCACATGACTGGAGCCAAGGCAAAGGCTGGCTGGCTTGGCCTGCACATTGCCATTCAACCTACTCCAGCCACAAATGTGCAGGAAGAAGCAGGAGAAAAGTCTTCCCTTCTTCTCTAGTGTGTCTGAGGGAAGGTTTAATGGATGGTGTAACTGAATTATTGTTGTTGTTGTTGTTTCAAATCACGAGTTAAATCTTGGTGGTCCGTGGCAACAAAAGCTAAGAAAAGGCTCAGAGCCATTGCCCTAACAATCCCCCCACCTCCTCTGCCGTCCCCCCTGACTGTCTCACTGACTCAGCTCCCAACTGCCTCACTGACCCCCTCCAAGTGTCATTTTTCAAACTGCCGCCTCTCAGCCAATCACCAGTCGCCCCCCAAGGTTCCTGCCCGCCTCCCTCTCCGCTTACCTCAGCCTCCCAGAGGGACCCATTCCTATGGAAATTGGGATAAGAGGGGCAGCGACATCTTCCCTCTTCGCCAAGGGCAATGGAATTACCTCTACAACCTCCGCTACGGGAATATTTGTCCAGGGTCACAAACCTAGTCTCTTGTAAACTCACAGAAATGTTGTTCCAAATAATTAAAAAGTGAGTAGCATCTTTAATAAATGGTCTGCAGTCTATATGACGCAGTCTATAAATGCAGTCTATACAACACATGGTTTTGCCCCGTTTGCCCCCGCCCCAGGCAGTCTTCACAACACCTGGGGCTAAGATGGGTAAAAGCCGTTAAATCATTACAACAAAATACCCAGGAAAAGCCACTTCATCCAACAAAAAGCAGATCGGGCCCCGTGGGTCCACAGGAGGCCATACCGCCACATTGGCCCATCTCTGTGGCTGCTGTCCACGTTGCACTCTTTGAAGTCAGGAAGCAGGCCTGCCGCATGTGGCCAGGGCTGGACACGTGATAGGGGCCTTGACCACATGTTGCGGGGCCCCTTCCAGGCTTCAGAGAGTGTGATGCAGATGGCGGTAGCGGCAGTTACAGAGACGGGCAGATGTGTCCGTGCAGACTCCATCCCACTTCGTGCCGGTAATGGCGGTGCAACAGGCCTGATCCATGGCCAGAATGCACCAGTGTATTCTGGCCCATGTAGATGATGCCTTGATTCAGACAAGACAGAGGTGCTCCTGATCAGTCAAAACACAGATCAGGGAACAGGAATTCGGCTGTGCTGGGTGGGGTTACGCTTTCCCTGAAGACAAGGGGTCACAGCTTGGGTGTAACTTCTGGATTCAACCTGAGTCTCGGAGCTAAAGCTTGGAGCTAAAGGCACGAGGAGTGCATTTGCACAGCCACTACTTGTGTACCAGCTGCACCTGCTTTTTTAACACACACACACACACACACACATTTCCAGTACATTAAAAGAAAAGCAATTATACAAACTTAAAATATAGAAAAAATATAAAAAGAAAAGAAAGAGAGAGAGAGAAAAGATGAGGAAAAAAATAACCAAGCAAAAAAAGAAAAGATTATAATGACTTCTGACTTTCTTAACACAGGCTGTATTATACTGTATATAAAATCTTATTTTACTTCTGCCATTAAAATAATGTCATATACTTCTTTAATTTAGCTAAACCTACTAATAATCAAAGCCTACGATTAACATATTCTCATGGATCTGCAAAAAGAGGAATAAAGGTTTCCAAATTATCAGAACTGTGGGCCAGAACCGACTCCTGCATTCCCATAGGGCCCACACCAGTTTTTCTTAAATGAGGCGTTTCCCCCCAGGTGTTAAAATATAACGGTTTAATGGGCTTTGACCTGTCTTCCCCCGTCTTTGCCCTGGGCATTGGAGACTGGGAAATCAACTATCCCAGGAAGAGTTCTAAAAGGTGGAAAGAATTCAAGGGAGGGTGGTCTGCCAGAGGAGTAACTGGCTTGAGGAAAAAACACAATAGGAAGAAGGAGGGGATAATGGGATTAAAAATGGAGGAGCTGGAGCAAATCCCCCCATATCTGTGGGGGATATGTTCCTTGACGACCCCTTCAACTTTGTTGTATGTACCACAGTCAAGCCAGGTTTTCCTGCCAAGCCATCTGATATCAGCAGGCCTGGTCATTCCTGCTCTGGGGAGGAGATGAGAGAGGAAGGAGAAGCTGCAATTAATTGACTTTGGAGCTTCTGCTGAGAGAGAGCCCTCCTTCCTCTTCCTCAACCTTCACCATCATTAGTAGGCCTGTGAGATCAGCAGGTACAGGTTCAAGGGAAGGGTTTGGTCTTCAGGGGATATGGGCTCTTCCCCGCACCCAGGTGATGGAACTCTGTCAGTCCTCCTGCCCAAACCAATGCCCCAGGAAGGCAACCGGACCAGCCGTGAAGGCCTCCCCGGCCCTACCCCCTCCCTCCCAGGGCCTTCATGGGGCCTCCGGAGGCCCCCTGTTGCGGTTTTGGGAGGGCGGGGGGGGGCCTTCCCAAAACCGCAAATATCCAAAACCGCGAATGCTGAGTTCGCGAATGTGGAGGGGCAACTGTATACTCAGCTCTCTCAGTTGCTCCTCATGGGCTGTGGCACTCGTGTTCTAAACAAACTTCCAGAGAGTCAATATGCTTCTTGAACAGTGGTACCCAGAACTCCATAGAATCATTGAATCACAGAGTTAGAAAAGGCCCAGCCTCTTTTTGTGGACATCCAGAGAAGGCCCCACCAGCTCTCTCGGCTATTGGCTCCATTGCCAAAACATTCATACTGTCAAGAGCTTCCTTCTAATGTTCAATCAAACCCTACCCTTCTGCAACTTAAAACCATCAGTCCTAGTTCTACCCTCTGAGGCAGCAGAGAACAAGCCGACCCCCTCCTCGTTGTGGCAGCCTTCAGGTATTTAAAGAGTGTAATCCAGTTGCTCCTCAATCTGTTCTTCACCAAACTGAAATGCCCAGCTCATTCAACGTCTCCTCATTTGTTTTCTTCACCAAGCTAAAATGCCCAGCTCATTCAACGTCACCACATTTGTTTTCTTCTTCAGGACAAACCTGAACAAAAATGAATAGAGTGACGTTATGACTTCCCTTCATCTGGACACTGTCAGCCAGTTGAGGCAGCCTAGGTAGATCTTTTTGTGTGTTTTTGCTGCCACATCACAGTATTGACTTGTGTTTCCTGTGCAGGTCTGTGATGACACCTAGGACCTTAGATCCTGCTGTTGAGCCAGTGTTATCCATCTGATATATGTTGTGGTTGCTGTGTGCCTTCCAGTCACTTGCCACTTAGGGCGGTCCTAAGGCCATAAAATGGGATTTTCTTGGCAAGATTTGTTCTGAGGGGCTTTTCCTTTGCCCTCCTCTCAGGCAGAGAGTGAGAATGACTTGCCCAAGGTCACCCAGTGGGTTTCCATGTCTGAGTGGGGATTTGGATCCTAGTCTCCAATGCTCAAGTCACTACCCCACAGCTGGCTCTCTCATCTGAGCCCTGTACAGCTGAGCATTCCTCCCTCAGTGCAGAATGCAACACTTCTCCCAGCTGAAACCTGTGGTCTTAGTTTGGCTCAATCTGTTCTTCACCAAGCTGAAATGCCCAGCTCCTTCAACCTGACCAAAACAGAATAGAGTGACGTTATGACTTCCCTTCATCTGGACACTGTCAGCCAGTTGAGACAGCCTAGGTAGGTCTTAGTATGTTTCTGCTGCCACATCACAGTACTGACTTGTGTTTCCTGTGCAGGTCTGTGATGACATCTAGGACCTTAGATCCTGCTGTTGAGCCAGTGTTATCCATCTGATATATGTTGTGGGTGCTGTGTGCCTTCCAGTCACTTGCCACTTAGGGTAGCCCTAAGGCCATAAAATGGGGTTTCTTGGCAAGCTTTGTTCTGAGGGGCTTTGCTTTTGCCCTCCTCTCATGCAGAGAGTGAGAAGGACTTGCCCAAGGTCACCCAGTGGGTTTCCATGTCTGAGTGGGGATTTGGACCCTGGTCTCCAATGCTCAAGTCACTACCCCACAGCTGGCTCTTTCACCTGAGCTCTGTACAGCTGAGCATTCCTCCCTCTGCAGAATGCAGCACTTCTCTCAGCTGAAACCTGTGGTCTTAGTTTGGTTCTAGTCGGCCAATCTCTTGAGGTCACCTTGAATCCTCATCCTCTCTTCCAAGGACTAAACTACCCTTCCCAGTTCGGTCTAGGTGGAAATCTGAAGAGCCTGCCCTCCAGTCTCCCTCCAAGTAACTTAGAGAAAGGTGGGTTCTGGAGAGTGCAAGGGGACCTCCTCTCCCTCTGCTTCTAGGAGGAATCCTTCAGGGCTCTCCCTCTCCATCTGGGGTTCAGGCAGGGAGGAAGAGATCCAGCATCCTGCTTGAGTTGGGAGAAGAGGAGCCCCGGGGAAGGGAGGCTGGAGAATCTGCTGAAAAGGGACCTTTGCTTTTACTCATTAACCTCCCCCCTGCCCCGTGCTTAGAAGGCACAATTAGCTCTCCAAATTCCCGGAATGTGGTGCCTGGGTGCATCAGCCGATCTGGGTTCAAAGGAAGGATTGGGACACTCCCAGGCTGCCAGGAAATGATGCCTTCTGCCAGCCCTACGCCTGAGGCTCCCCAAGGCTCCTGAGCTCCCCATTCCTGTTTGGCACCCAGGAGGATGGTGATGCTGGGCATTGGGCACTGAGAGAGGGGCGGGGCCCTGTCTGGCCACCTCGATATAAGTAAGGGCTGCTGCCTGGCTGGCTCCCAAGGCATCGCGGACTCTCGGCAGCCAGGATGGTCTTCGGGGCAGGGAGCGAGCTCGAACTGGCGGGGTAAGTCAGGCCTCCCTGCCGGATCGGGGTCAGGTCTGGCGGGGAGTGGGGCCCCTTCACTCCCTCCCTCCCTCCCTGACAGCAGCTTTTTTTCTCCCCTCCCTCCTCCTGGCAGGCTTCTCCAGGGATCGGGGGACTTCTCGGGGGGCCAAGCAGAAGTGGCCCCAACTCTGCTGCAGCTGGCCCAAGCTCTGAAGGGTCTGGGCGTCCCCCTCTCTGCGGGAGGAGGCTTCCAGCGGGATGACGGCTTTGCCCTGCCAATCCGCCAGAGGGTGAGTCCCCCTTCCTCGCCAGCCTGCCCTGGCCCCGATCCCCCAGCTCCAGTGGCGGGCAGGTGGGGCTCCCTCCCTCCCTCCCTGCCGGGGTGGGGAGCTGCTCTCCCCCTGGCAAGGCTGGGCCCCTTCCTCCCCCTCCCCCCCTGACGCCCCCCTCTCTCTGCAGGTGCTCCAGAAACTCCAGGAGACCTACAATAATGTGATCTACAACTGCTACAGCTACTCACAGCTCCTCCGACTCTTCCGCTTCCTCTGCAGTCTCCATCCCAACCTGGTAGCCGGTGGCGGCAGCAGCCTCGGCGGCTTCGGAGGCTACGGGGGCCTCGGCCATGGCCCTTGCGCTTGAGCACTGGGCAGGTTTAGGGCTCAACCTGTAGTGGGAAAGGCCTCCGCAGCCCAGCCCTCCTCCCAGTTCCCCAATCCCTCCCCCCCCCCGCATCACCCCACGAAGAATAAAATCTTCTGCTTTTGAACGCAACACCGGCCTCCAGGCGTCTCTTTGGGCTGGGGGGTGGCAGTGTGTGTGTGTGTGTGTGTGTTCATGGGGGGGGGGTCCCGTCTGGGAAGGAAAGTCCTCCCCACCCTCGCTGGCCTCCAAAGCACAGCAGCAGCCTCTTTCTCACCCACGCCCCCCCTCCCCAACAGGCCTCCAAATGACCAGAACAGAAAGTAGAGGGGGATCTGTTGGGGTGTATCCAGTTGCTCCTCAATCTGTTCTTCACCAAGCTGAAATGCCCAGCTCCTTCAACCTGACCAAAACAGAATAGAGTGACGTTATGACTTCCCTTCATCTGGACACTGTCAGCCAGTTGAGGCAGCCTAGGTAGGTCTTAGTATGTTTCTGCTGCCACATCACAGTATTGACTCGTGTTTCCTGCGCAAGTCTGTGATGACACCTAGGAGCTTAGATCCTGTTGAGCCAGTGTTATCCATCTGATATATGTTGTGGTTGCTGTGTGCCTTCCAGTCACTTGCCACTTTGGGCGGTCCTAAGGCCATAAAATGGGGTTTCTTGGCAAGATTTGTTCTGAGGGGCTTTTCCTTTGCCCTCCTATCAAGCAGAGAGTGAGAATGACTTGCCCAAGGTCACTCAGTGGGTTTCCATGTCTGAGTGGGGATTTGGACCCTAGTCTCCAATGCTCAAGTCCCTACATCACAGCTGGCTCTCTCGCCTGAGCTCTGTACAGCTGAGCATTCCTCCCCCAGTGCAGAATGCAACACTTCTCCCAGCTGAAACCTGTGGTCTTAGAATCATATAATCATAGAATTGCAGAGTTGGAAGAGACCACGAGGGCCATCCAGTCCAACCCCCTGCCATGCAGGAAATCTCGATCAAAGCATCCCCGACAGATGGCCATCCAGCCTCTGTTTAATGACCTCCAAGGAAGGAGACCCCACCACGCTCCGAGGGAGTGCGTTCCACTGCTGAACAGCTCTTACTGTCAAAAAGTTCCTCCTAATGTTGAGGTGGAATCTCTGTTCCTGGAGCTTGCACCCATTGCTCCGTGTTCCAGTCTCTGGAGCAGCAGAAAACAAGCTTGCTCCATCCTCAACGTGACACCCCTTCAAATACTTAAACAGGGCTATCATATCGCCTCTTAACCGTCTTTTTTCCAGGCTAAACATACCCAGCTCCCTAAGTCTCTCCTCATAAGGCATGTATTCCAGACCTTTCACCATTTTAGTCGCCCTCCTCAGAACACGCTCCAATTTGTCAATATCCTTTTTGAATTGTGGTGCCCAGAATCGGACACAGTATTCTAGGTGAGGTCTGACCAAGGCAGAATAGAGCGGCACTATTACTTCCCTTGATCTGGACACTATACTTCTATTGATGCAGCCCAAAATCGCATTGGCCTTTTTAGCTGCCGCATCACACTGTTGACCCATGTTCAACTTTTGGTCTACTAGGACTCCTAGATCCCCTTCACACGTAGTCTCATTCAGCCAGGTCTCTCCCATCCTATATTTATGCATTTCATTTTTTCGCCCTAAGTGCAGTACCTTACATTTCTCCGTATTGAATTTCATTTTGTTAGCTTTGGCCCAGCTCTCCAGTTTATCCAGGTCATCTTGAATTTTGATCCTGTCCTCCAGGGTATTAGCTACTCCTCCTAATTTAGTGTGATCTGTAAATTTGGTAAGTATGCCCCTAATTCCCTCATCCAAGTCATTGATAAAGATGTTGAATAGCACTGGGCCCAGGACAGAATCCTGTGGCACCCCACTGGTCACATCTTTCCAAGATGAAGAGGAGCCACTGCTGAGCACCCTTTGGGTTTGGCCCGTCAACCAATTACAAATCCATTGAACTGTTAACTAGTCTAGCCCACATTTTACAAGCCTGAGGCTCCTGAGCTCCCCATCCCTGTTTGGCGCCACGAAGCGGCGGGGAGGAGGAGGATGCTGGGCGTTGGGTGCCGAGGGAGTGGCGGGGCCCCCGTCTCAGGCTCTAAGGGTCCCCCTCTGGTGGGGAGGGCCTGCCCCCACACCCTGCCCCCTCCTCCCTCCCCATTCCCCCCCAACCCCCAGCTCCCCACGAAGAATAAAGCCGGCCGCCTTTGAACGCAACACCGGCCTCCAGCCGTCTCTTTGGGCAGGGGGGGGCAGGCAGGGACTCTCTCTCTCTCTGTGTGTGCTCATTAGCAGTGGAGGCTCCCTTCCCTCACCCACGCCGCCCTCCCCAACAGGCCTCCAAATGATCGGAACAGAAGGTAGAGTGGGGGTCACATCATCAGCCCCCTCCCTTTTTAGAAAGTGAGTCACAAAATAAGGGCCCTTGGGAAGTAGAGTCCAGCCACATGGGGGGGGGGCACACTTTCTCCCCTCACTCCCCCTACCAGGTCTATAACTAGAAGCCATGGTGGCAGACAATGGGAGTGGCAATGAAACAAACGCTGGATGGCCGGCCACATATTTGTCCTCACTATCTTGAAGGCATTTCTCTGATCTTGGTTGAGAGAAGTACACCAAGTCAGGAGGGGTAGCTAATACCCCAGAGGACAGGACGGGAATTCAACTTAACCTTAACAGATTAGAAAGCTGGGCCAAAACTAACAACATGAATTTCAACAGGGAGAAATGTAGGATACCACACTTGGGCAGAAAAATGAACTTCACAGATACACAATGGGTGACACCAGGCTTGAGAACAGTACATGCGAAAAGGATCTAGGAGTCTTAGTGGACTACAAGCTGAACATGAGGCAGCAGTGTGTTGCAGCAGCTAAAAAAGTCAATGCAATTCTAGTCTGGCCACCCCGATATAAGTCAGGGCTGTGCCCCGGCTGGCTCCCAAGGCATCGCGGACTTTCAGCATCCAGGATGGCTTTCGGGGTACAAAGCAAACTCGGACTTGCTGGGTAAGGCATCCTCCCCGCTGGATCAGGGCCGGGTCTGGGGGGGATTGGGGCCCCCTCCCTCCCTGACGGCTCCTTCTTTCCCCCTCCCTCCCTCCTGCAGGCATTCCCAGGGATCGGGGGGGGCTTCTCGGGGGGCCAGTCCCAGGAGTAGGCAGAAGTGGCCCCAACTCTGCTGCAGGAAGCCAAACACTGGGGCACCTGGCCAAGACCCTCTCCTTGGGAGGAGGCCTCCAGCGGGCCGACAGCCAACTCTTGGACCTCCGTGAGACAGTGAGTCCGCCTCCTTCCCTCCCTCCCGGGCCGGGTGCCGGGGTAGGGTGCTGCTCTCCCCCTGGCAAGGAGGCCCCCTTCCTCTCCCTCCTCCTCCTCCCTCCTGAGGCCCCCTCTCTCCGCAGGTGCTCCAGAAACTCCAGGAGACCAAAGTGAACGTGATCTGCAACCGCCTCAACCGCTGCCAGCTCTTCCACCTCCTCCGCTTCCTCTGCAGGATCTGTCCCAACCGGGCAGCGGGCCTCGGCGGCGGCGACCTCAAGACACTCAGCGGTGGCCTCGGTGGCTTGGGGGGCTTCGGCGGCTTGGGGGGCTTTGGCACTGACCTCGGCAGCCTCAAGGGCTTCGGTGGCGACCTCAGCGGCTTGGGGGGCTTCAGCAGTTTGGGGGTCCTCGGCGGCTGCGGGGACCCCAAGGGCTTGAAGGACATGGGGAGCTTGGGGGGCCTCAGCCTGAGCGGTCTCAGGCTCTAAGGGTACCCCTCTGGTGGGGAGGGCCTGCCCCCACACCCAGCCCCCTCCTCCCACCCCAGTCCCCCCCAACCCCCAGCTCCCCATGAAGAATAAAGCCTTTGAACGCAACACCGGCCTCCAGCCGTCTCTTTGGGCTGGGGGGGGGGGAGGCAGGGACTCTGTGTGTGTGTGTGTGTGTGTGTGCATGCACATGCGCGCTCATGGGGGGTGGAGACTCCCCTCCCTCACCCACGCTGCCCTCCCCAACAGGCCTCCAAATGATCGGAACAGAAGGTAGAGTGGGGGTCACATCATCAGCCCCCTCCTTTTTTAGAAAGTCAGTCACAAAAAAAGGGCCCTTCAGAAGTAGAGTCCAGCCACATGGGGGGGGGCACACTTTCTCCCCTCACTCCCCCTACCAGGTCTATAACTAGAAGCCATGGTGGCAGACAATGGGAGTTGCAATGAAACAAACGCTGGATGGCCGGCCACATTTGTCCTCACTGTCTTGATGGCATTTCTCTGATCTTGGTTGAGAGAAGTACACCAAATCAGGAGGGGTAGCTAATACCCCAGAGGACAGGATGGGAATTCAAATTAACCTTAACAGATTAGAAACCTGGGCCAAAACTAACAGCATGAATTTCAACAGGGAGAAATGTAGGATACTACACTTGGGCAGAAAAATGAACTTCACAGATACACAATGGGTGACACCAGGCTTGACGACAGTATATGCGAAGGAGATCTAGGAGTCTTAGTGGACCACAAGCTGAACACGAGGCAGCAGTGTATTGCAGCAGCTAAAAAAGTCAATGTGATTCTAGGCTGCATCAATAGGATTATTGCGTCTACATCAAGGGAAGTCATAGTGTCACTCTATTCTGCTTTGGTCAGACCTCACCTGGAATACTGTGTCCAACAGTAACAAAAACTGGAAACTCAGGGCTGGGCCCTGAAAACCTGTAACGCTAAGGGCTAGCCATGGCAGAGGCGCAAAGGCCCTGAGTTTCCAGTTTTTGTGGGTCATCTCCAGGTGGGAGAAAAAGGTACAAATTCTCCAGTTTTGATGGGCTCACCTCTAGACAAAAGGAAAGGGCTGGGTGCAAGCTCCAGTTCAGCAAAGTGTACCTGATTCTCTGAAGATGCCAGCCACAGAGGCAGGCGAAACGTCAGAAGTACACCCTTCCAGAACACGGCCTCACAGCCCAGAAAAAAACCAAGGAAAATCAATCAGGTACAATGTGAAGGCGAAGGCTTTCACAACCGGCATCCATAGATTTTCTTTGGTTTTTTTCCAGGCTGTGAGGCCATGTTCTGGACGAGTTTACTTCTGACGTTTCACCTGCATCTGTGGCTGGCATCTTCAGAGAATCAGGTTTAGTCTCTTTTTCTCTACCAATTTGCCTCACGCGCCTTTTCGGTCAGCTATCTTGTCTCTTCTCTGAGGGCATAGAGAAGGGGGGCTGGGAATCCCCAACAGAGTGAATTGTTCATTGGTTAGCCAGAGAACTGTCCCAGTTTCCCACTGAACTTGGTTCAAGAACTTTCTAACAGCGGGTGGTGGGAGACTACCGAAGGATTGGTCTCCGGGGACTTCTAGGCTACAGGCGCTCTGGGAGAGTGTGTTTTCAGATTGTACAAAAAGGCTGGGAGCTCCCTTTCCTTCTCTGTGAAGTTGGATTGCACAGAGAAGGAGGGGCTCCATCTTCGCATACACAAATTTACATATACTCCCCAACAGGGGTTCGCAGTATATAAACTCCACACACACTCCTACCCAACCATTCTCTGAAGATGCCAGCCACAGAGGCAGGCGAAACATCAGAAGCAAACTCTTCTAGAACACAGCCTCACAGCCCGGAAAAAAACCAAGGAAAATCTATGGATGCTGGCCGTGAAAGCCTTCAACTTCACATTGTACCTGATTGGTTGCTGGAACTAGCAAAGACTCTCCATGGGGATCTATGTATTTACTTAGTTGGCTTCTTCTTTTCTTCCCTGTTGTGGTGGTGCAAGGGCTCACCCTCCACTCTGCTCTGCATCTGCCTTTTAGCTGGAAGCAAGTAGGCTAGCTTAAATGTGCCTTATCCCATTTCCTTAAAGAAGTGAGAAGGAAAAATCCCCTTGTTTCACCTTGATCTGGGAACAGCCCCTTGAGTAGGATTTTTGTTGTAATTTCCAAATAGGAAAATATGTTGGCCGTGTGTGTGTGTATTTGTATGTGTGTGTTTGAATGACAAGCTGTGAGTTTCTGGTTGGTGCTTCATGCATAAAGCTTAATGAGATGACCAGGAGCTGTCCCTAGATCTCAGGTTTTGGCCTGGAAACCTCAGGGCCTGGAATGATCCTGAGCTGGCAACCCTACCGGCCCTGCTATTGGGCAGAACGGACGGGGCAGCTGCCACCTCACTGCCCCTCCTGACCCCTACCCACTCCCTCTTCTTAGGGGTCTATGTGTGCCTGTCAAGCACTCTAAACTAAACTACAGGCAGACCCGTAGGATTTCTTCCTGGATCCTTTGCGTAATACGAAATTCACTTATAATCTTGAACACTATTTTTTTTACCCAAAAGAAATGATGTTATGTTCTCTCTAGTCTTTTTCTAGGTCCTCCGATGCCATTCTATGGTATGCTTCTGATAGAGGTTGACCATAGAATCACGCTGGAAGCACTAGAAAGTGCCTAGAGAGAACATATCTTTTTTTTTAGTTGCATACAAAGGAAACCACATAATACAAACTTGCGTTATACTGGGTCCGTCTATACTGCTCTCTACTTAGGTGGAGATGGGAAGCGTCCTGCCACCACTTTTCAAGTACGATTCAGCTGCCAGTCCATAGCATAGCATGGAGCTGGCAGGGAGTGCAAACGGCCTCAGTCTGCCTGATGTCTTGGGCTGTCCTGTCCTCTGGACATTGGTCTGAGGTTATGGGCCTTCTTCGACCAGAGAGACTATAATCATCAAGGTCAGCCAGCATTTCCTGGATCAATTCCTTTTCCCAGGAACTGTCCTTCGTCTCATCCAGCTGGAAACTAGCACTGCCAAATGTGGTGCACAGAAGCCTTTGGCCTCGATGGGACAGAGTCTCATCCCACAGAGGCCATGGGGTCCTGGGCAGGAGGGTGATTGTGGGGTGTGGAGCCCCAGTTCTTTTCCTTTTTTATTCCTGAATCTTCGTTTGCGAAGAAAAGCCAGAATGAATGGAATGGAATGGAATTTATTCAGAACAATCTGTACAGTGCATGTGAGACAGAACAGACAGGTCTGCTAAGTCTTGCTTAAGGAGACAAAAACATTTTCAACCCTCTGGAGACCACCTGTAGGCTTCCTTCAAAATGCATCCAAGGATGACCTTTTGATTCACCAGCTTCTACTTTTCCTATGGCTTTCATTTTGGAGTCCAGCCTGATAGAACTATGCTTTTTTTTAATACAGGTCATACACACAGTATTCATGGGGAAACCTGCCTGGACTTACCATGTGTAACTGAAATCACAGATAATCTCAAACCCTATGAAAATAAAGTATTTCCTGTAAAAAAACACACATACTATATAGTTTCATTTGAGTACCTATAAGATGCCTAGAGAGGATGCCTCTCTAGGCATTTTGCAGCACAAGTCTATGGTATATGTCCCTAAACTGTGGATATTGGTTTCGTGGACACCTGTATCCAGGAGCAGCTGTTGAGAGGGCATATCTGTTATCCTGTTTTCTCCATTTTTGGTTCATGCATCTCAGTAAGGGGATTGTGGGAATCACTCCTGTCTACTTTGCCTATTGTAGGCAGACAGATGTAGCTACAATAGAATCAGCTAGAGAAGAATCCACCTCTGTCCCAGATCAAGCTTTATTGCAATGACTACTGCAGACAGGCTGCAACAAACACATAGTTGAAGTCTGTGTTTCTCTAACTCTTTCACACCATCCCCTCTAGAGGAGCCCCATTGAACCAACTGGGTACACCTGATTCTTGTTAGGTCACTCTTCCACAATTGATTGAAAGGGTCTGCTCCAGAGTGGGCCAAGCAGTGGTTCCATGGACCCCCAGGGGGCTGTGATGGCCTCACAGGGGGTCAGCAAAGGCTTGAAGGTTGCTTCCTCCCTGCCGTGGAGTGGCCACGTGACAGGAGCCAAGGCAAAGGCTGGCTGGCTTGGCCTGCGCATTGCCATTCAATCTGCTCCAGCCACCAACTTGCAGGGAGAAGCAGAAGAAAAGTCTTCCCTCCCCCTCCAGTGCCTCCGAGGGAAGGTTTCATGGATGGTGTAACTGTATCATCATCATCATCCATCATGTGTTGTGTTGGTTTGAAATCTTGAGTTAAGTCTCGGGGGTCCACAACAATGAAAGGTATTTATTTAAAGGGGGTCCCTGGTAAAGCAAGGTTTAAGAGCCACGGGCTAAGGCGCTGCATTTGGGCTTTCTCCGTTGGCGCCGTGGAGAAGAGCCTGCCCTGAAAAAAGGGCCCTGAACCCGAGCAGGAGGAGGAGGCTGGCGAGGGCTCCGACTCGCCAGCGGACCCGAGCCGCGACTCGAGGAAGAGGCGCTGGCAACCTCGAGCACAGTTCTGCACATACGGCTGTCCCTCCGTATCCACGGATGTTGGCATCCCGGCGGGGGGGTTTCAATTCAGTGGCTTTGGCCCCGCCCACATCCCTCGTGATTGGCCAGGAGGCGGGGCGGGGCATCCCCGGGGTTCTCTCCGCAGCCGCCTGCTCTACAAAAGGAGGCGCGGCGGCGTTTCCGCGGCAGTGGCCAGGCGGCCCTCGGCAGAGGAGGGCTGGGAGGTTCTGCCGGCTGGGGGCGACCTTCTAACAGCCCCCTTCCCGCCAGGGCTGGACCCCCACCCAGCCTCTTCCACCAGCTGGGATGGGGGGCCGCCCTACAGAGCCCCCGGGGCCGTCCGCCTCGACGCCCACCCGCCGCTGGCTTGGCACGGAGAGAGCCCGCCCCCCCTCCCGCCCACGAAAAGAGGGGGAGTCTCCACCCCCAAAATAAATAAGCAAGTAAGTAAGTGGAGGGCTGCGTTTTTCCCCCTGCAAAACATTCCCCAACACGATTGCGCAACAGCCAGGATTCCCAGTGGAGGGAGGGGCCATCCAGATGGGAGGGACAGCGGTCCCGGCCAATCGGAAAATAAGCATTCTGAAACCCTTTTTTTTTCGGACGCGCGTGCGCAGTTACGTTTCTGAGGCCTGGCCCCGCCTCCTGTTCCTCCTCCTCTTTTTCATTGGTCGGTCTTAATCTTCCTCCTGAGGGGAAAAGTTTGCTCCTTCCCACTTGTTGGGTCCTTCTCTTCTTTGATTGGACAAGCGGAGTTTTGACGCAGCTCCATTCACCCCGTCCTGAGTGGTGATTGGTTGGCAGCCCTGAGGGAGAAGGATGGAGGGCGGGGAATTTCCGTCGACGCTCCGGCGGCCTTGCTCCTCGCCATGGCCGCCCCTCAGGAGGAGGCCCAGCGGCGCCTCAGGTAGCCCGGCTCTCGTCTAGTGGCGGCGGCGGCCTCGGCCGGGGCTTCGCGGGCCAGGAGGTGAGCGGCCAAGACCCCCTTCGGCCCCCTGAGCGGGCGCCCCCTCCCCCGGCCTTGCTCGAGAAAATCTTAAGATAGTTCTGTCAGACCTTGGGCATCATCATCATCATCAGGTCTATCCAAATGAATTTAAAGTGTTTTTTTTAATTGTGTGTTGACTGTTTTAAAATGTTTGGGGTAAGAAATAATTAATAATAATAATAATAATAATATAGGGAGAGGCGGGTAAGAAATTAATAACAATAACAACAACATAGGGAGAGGTGGGTAAGAAATTATTAATAACAACAATAATAACAACAACATAGGGAGGTGGGTAAGAAATTATTATTAACAACAACAACATGGGAGAGGCAGGTAAGAAATTAATAATAATAACAACAACACCATAGTGAGAGGCGGGTAAGAAATTACTATTAACAACAACAACATAGGGAGAGGCGGGTAAGAAATTAATAGTAATAATAACAGGGAGAGGTGAGTAAGAAATTAATAACAGTGATAATAATACAGAGGGCGAGGAAGGTAAATTAATAACAATAATACTAATAATACAGTATGACCCCCTGTATTCACTGATTCATTATCCACTGATTCAGTTATCCACAGGACACAAAACAGCACACTGACCATAGAGTCTTCCTAGAAAATGTGTCCCCTCTAGCCATTTTCTAGGTCCTCCAAGGCAACTCTGTGGTATTTTAAACCTGCAGTCCCATTATTTTCAATGGTGTTTGCTATTATCCACGGTTTTTGGTATCCACGAGGCCCCCAGAACCAATCCTCAGTGGGTAGGGGGGACTTACTGTAGTAATAATAATAATAATAATAATAAATTAATAATAATATATTGATGATAATAATAGTAATAATAGCAACAGCAACCCTTATTATTTGAGGGGGCATGTGTTTTAATTGGGAGTTGTTGTTGTTGTTGTCATTGTCATCATCATCTCTGAGTTTCACAGTCTAGCAGGTGTTTCTGACCGGAATTATTACCGTTGTGGTTGTGGTTGTTGGATGCCACTTGAGACGAAAGGGAGATATACATCTAACCAAATTAATTGTTGTCGTTTAGAGGAATATTTATTGGTTTGTGGGAGAGGGTGAATTATTAGCAAAAGGAGGGGGGAAAGGAAGGGTTGGAGGAAAGAATCTTAATCCACACTACACCAATAATTCAGTTTTGAACCGGATTATTTGCTGTGGCTTCTTGCTATAGAATCTTGGGATTTGCAGTTTTAAGGGGTCTTTATTCTCCTCTGCCAAAGGAGTGCTGGTGCCTCACCAAACTACAGATCCCAGGATTCCGTAGGAAGGTGCCAAGGCAAATAATTCTCAGAGAAAGAAAGAAAAGTGAAGGTGTTGAAGTCATAGGCATGCATGTTTTCTCAGGTATTTCTTTTGTTGTTGTTTAGGTGAGGGATCTCACGTGGAAGCCGCTCCTACTTTTTGGCCATGGCAGCTGAGACAATGGGCAGTAAAATTTAATTCATTTTGCAGCAGCAGGACAACCTCTTCTGGTATCCTTGGATATCTTTTGGTCAGAGAGACATCCTGGCAAGAAAGCAAAAGCTAATGATGTATAGCTTTTACTGTAGTGAGTCTAGTCTAAACACGACTAAGTCTGGATGTAAAGCATTATAAAGAGTACGTTCAAAACAACATAGCACAGACCTGTGTTTGACCTTAGCGATTATAATTCATTCGCTGTATGTTTGTATGGAGAAAACTTTCAGGCGGCTCAGAGTTACATCTACTGAAGTATTACGTACAGAGCTTTATGACTTGTTTGGCTTTTCAGTTCTACCGACTTTTGTAGTTACCACTGTGATGTGGTGTGCAGAAAAACAGAAATATTGCATACCATTAGATTCTAGATGCTGGCAAGATATAATCAGGCACAAATAATTTATATACACTGTCAATGAACAACTGCAGAGCAAAGAGAGGCTTAAATTCAGTTAAAGGCATTGGCATTGATCATTACCAATAACATAGGTATATCTGCATCTGATGAAGCAGACTAAGTCTACAAAAGCTTATGCTACAAATGTTTTTTTCCCCTCCAGTTACTGTCAAAGGTGCTACAAAAGCCCCTTGTAGACTGATACAGATTAATACAGCTATTTCTTTGAATAGACATAGATTGCTGCCACACTGCAGGAATAATGCAGTTTGACAAGGCTTTAACTGCCATGGCTCAGTGCTGTGGAATTCTGGGATCTGCAGTTTTGTGAGATATTTAGCATTTGCTATCAGAGAGCCCTGGTGCCACAACAAACTACAAATCTCAGGATTCCTTAGGATGGAGACATGATAGTTAAAGTGGTGTCAAACTGCATTATTTTTGCAGTGTGTCAGCAGCCATAGATGAACCACTGTAGTATCCAGTGTGGCTGATTTGAAAAATAATATATTAACATTGACTTAAGGTTCTAAATCTTTTTTAAAAGTGTCTTTAGTGCTTGTACAGCAGATAATGCCTCCCTGAAATTTTCTTCATCCTCAAAACTCTTAGCCCTATTTCCTCAGCTTTATCTGAAGTAACAACTTTGTTATTGATAAAGGTTGTTGACAGAGTACTGTATTTAAGTAAGCATTCATAAACTTGTCCCTGCTTTGCCTGACACATATACAGTCGTCCCTTCACATTCGTGGGGGTTGTGTTCCACAGACCCTCGTGAATGTGAAAATTCCGCGAATAACAACGGCCCTCCCACTTCCGTGCCAAAGCAACCACGGGGCCTCCAGAGGCCCCATAGTTGCTTCCCCCCACCTCCACCTCCCTCTCCAGGCCTTCACGGGGCCTCCGGAGGCCCTCCGAAGACCCTGTGGTCGCCTCCCCAGCCCTCCCTCTCCCTCCCCAGGCCTTCATGGGGCCTCCGGAGGCCACGTGGTTGCCTCCCCAGCCCTCCCCCTCCCTCCCCAGGCCTTCACGGGTCTCCGGAGGCCACGTGGTTGCCTCCCCAGCCTTCCCCCTCCCTCCCCAGGCCTTCACGGGGCCTCCGGAGGCCACGTGGTCGCCTCCCCAGGCCTTCACGGGGCCTCCAGAGGCCCTCCAAAGACCCCGTGGTCGCCTCCCCAGCCCTCCCCCTCCCTCCCCAGATCTTCACAGGGCCTCCGGAGCCCCGACGATGCCTCCCCCCTCCCTCCCAAGGCCTTCGGCCCCATGTCACTGCTTTTGGGAGGGCGGGGGGGGGCCTCCCAAAACCGCAAATATTCAAAACCGCGAATGCTAAGTTCATGAATGTGGAGGGGCAACTGTAATGATATACACACACACAAGTTTAGGATGTTCAAAGCACCTCATGAAGTTAAGTATAATCTGGAATATGAATGTTGTTTTGTCTTCACTCTTTCTAGTCCTTGAGAAAATGCTCACTTTTTCATAAACTGACTGCTCTTATACAAACAAGTATTTTACAGACTAATGCAATTTTGGTTAATTGAATTATCCAGACATTGCCAGCTCATCTTTCTAGAATATCTGGTCAGTGCAATCAAACTGGTTTAACAGCTACGACTTGCCTTACAAGAGTCCCTTGAGACTGTAACTGGAGAGCTGAGGATCTCTGTCAGATAATTCTAAGTACACTTGTGCTAAACACATAAATGATTTGTTGAACTGAATGCTAAAGTGATGGAGAATATGCACTCTGTTTTGTCTGGAAGCTAATTTGCAAACATTACCAGAAAAAGTGTATGTGTGCCTTCAAGTCACTTGTTGACTTATGGCAATCCCATGAGTTTCATAGGGTTTTCTTAGGCCAAAAATACTCAGGCGTGGTTTGGCCAGTTCCTTCCTCTGAAATAGAGCCAACAGCACCTGATATTCATTGGAAGTCTTCCATCCAAGTACTAACCAGGGCTGACCCAGCTTAGTTTCCAAGATCAGATAAAATCTGATGCCTTTAGGGTATTTATGCCCTAAAGGAAGGGTACCTTATGTTAAGAAGGTGAAAATAGATCTGTTGAGTTTTAATTGTACATTTTGTTTGTTTTAGGACTGAAGAAATCTCTGAGATGAATTCTGCAGTCATGCACCCCTCCTGCCAATTTTCACAAGGAGATAAGAACGTTTATTATATCCTGACTGAAAACGAACCCTATGGCAGTAAGCTGTTTCCTGCAGGGAGTATGTGTTACCTGAAAGAACAGACTTACCTTCGACATATTAGCATGCCATCTACTCGTTTCTGGAGGTTCATCATGGAAGGTGATGGTTCTGTCGTCACAATGGATGTTCAGAGTCTGCAGCCCCTGAGTGATAAGGTGGCTGACTTCCTTTTGGCCATCACTAACGTTCGAGAGCGGTTGAACTGCTTTTTGGAAAGGCGTACTCTAGATGCTGCCATGAATGCCAGGTTGGGTCAACAAGTCTTGGTAGAATTAGACCATCAGACCTTCTCTGGCACAATCTGCTACATTGGGAAGCTTCATAGAAGTCCTTTGCCCTCTGGGCACTGTCCTGTTTACTTCGGAGTGGAGTTGCAGGTGAGGAAGTTTCAGGAGGCCAGAGATGTCCTGAGGCTGGCCCATAATGATACTTAGCATTAATATAACTTTCCTCAGCTTCTCAGTTATTCATGGAAGAAAACTGCATTGCCCCACTGCTTTCCTCTTAGAGCAGAGGGTTTAGTTGTGGGAGACCAAATTGCTGAAATGTTCCTGGAGAGCTTCATACTGTTTTGTGTTTTCTTTGGCACATCCAGTGTTCAAACTGCAACATTGCAAGCTGTGGAGGTTTGTAAATGTTTCTCCCATGAAGCTAGATGTTAGAGAGAAAGGAAAAATATTTTTTTCTCAGCCATGATGTGGCAGCCTATTCCTTTTAACTTGCTGCCTACAGACTCCCTTCAGTCTTCAGATGGAGGAAGGAAGCTGGGGTAGACACATTTAAATAGAGGCCAAATGGTGGGTCTTGGAATGAAATCTGGAATGAAAATCATGTTCTTTGGGGGCAGAGGAAATATAGAATAAGAAGTAAATCATGGCCACAATCCTGTTAATGCACTGTGCTACTGGTTACTCTTTTTCCAAAGCTGTGTAATATTGGTGAGGAAAGCAGGTTCAGGCAGTTGTTGTACTTCCCTCATGGCTGCTGTGCCCACAGCATTTTCCCCTTCAGTGATGTAGTTATGCTGGTGTACTGCACTGATAGGTTTCAGACTGTTGTACATTTTAATGGAGTGGCTCCTAAATTTCATTTTGTTGCACATTACTTCTGTAATATTAGGCTTGTTGATATATACAGTGAGAGGTTTTGCCTGTGCCTGTGGAGGTTTGCTTGGGAATATCAGTGTGTTTGGAGCAAAACACTGAGCTGAAGCAATGCTGCCCAGCCTAATCTGAATTTGTTCATGGCCTAAGATCTGATCTAATTTTTCTACTCCTGCAGGGTGACGGGGAAGGCAAAGGCTACTGTGATGGTACCTATAATGGGACAGAATACTTCAAGTGTAAACATGATTGTGGCCTTTTTGTGCCATTGAACAAACTGAAGTTTCTACAAGCACCAGAGAATGCAAAGGGGAAAAAAGAGGAGGAAAAATTAGACACAGCTGTGGTGATGCCAGTGAAAGTGGGGGATACCATTGGTTTCTATTTGGACGATGCCTTCACACGTGGGATAGCAATGGATGTATACAAAGAGGGAAGCACCTGGGTGGTTAAAGTGTGTCCGGTAAGAAATTAATCAGTTCTGTCTTCTTATCTTTCTGGAACAGGCATTAATCAGTACCTGGAGACTTAGCAGCCCTGACTGTAGAGAAGGGTAGTGATTCTGATTTGAATTTGCACAAGAAGGGGTGATGAGGAAAAATGACAATGTACACCTGACTTTACTTGGGGTAGAATGATGTCCAGAGTGGGTATTAAAAAAGGAAGGAGTCTTGTGGCACCTTTAAGATTAAGGCCAATTTATTTCTGTGTAGGGTGGTTATAGAGCTCACTGAGAAAATGGAAGGCAATCTCAGGAGACAGCCTGGTTGTAAAGGCAATTACAGTGATGAGCTAGAAAGATGAGCTGAATGCCTTCTGGAGAAACCATGGGCAAGGAAAAGGCCATCTACTGAATGGCAGGGAAAGGGAAGCAGCATGGTTTCTCCTAAATAATTAGAGGAAACTAGAAAGAGGACATCAGTTAAGTCTCTCCATCAGGAGCCATAAGGAATTGTCATGGAAGCCAGAGAGCAAACAAGGGTCTGGCTTCTCCTGACTAAATACAGTTAATTTATATATTGTACAATATTATATAAGTTAATAAATATAAATAAATCACTCTATCCAAGGAACTCAGGGTGGTGTACAATAAAATTAGTTTTTAAAAAGTCAAAATGTTAAAACAGTAAAAGATCAATGACAGTCTAAAGACACATTAAAGTATATAACAATTTAAAACATGTTAAAATGGCTAAAACCATGTACATGTACAAGCCAAATAAAACTGTTCAATCCAAGAGAAATTTGTAAAAAAGCCATGTTTTAACTTGGTGCCAAAATGAAACTAAAGTTGGCACCAATCAGGCCTCTAAGCGGAGGGCCTCCCACAGCTGGGAAGCCACAACAGGGAACACCCTTTCCCATATTCTCATAGAATATATTGCCCCCACATGGGGGATACATGGGGGAGGAATCCCCCAGTGGGCATAGATGTTCAGTCAGGTATCTGTCGGGTGAGAAACTCCTCCAGGTATTGATCTCCCAAGCTATGTAGCATTTTAAATGCTATTACCAGCCCCTTGAATTCAGACTGGAAGCCTATCAGTGGCCAGTGCAGTTCCTTTAAGACTGGTGTTAATATTGATGATCTGTTGTATACTTCATTAGCTGCAGCTATTAATACTTTTCAAGGACAGCCCCATCCAGAGTACTTTGAAGTAGTCTATTTGGGAAGTCACCAGCGCAAGAATTGCTGTGGCTAAGTTATCTTTGTCCAGGAAATGGACAAAGATAACTTAGGCTTAACCCAGCTAAAGCTAAACCCAGGTACTTTAAGCCACAGAGTCCACCTGGGCCTCCAGTGACAGAGATGGATCTAGGGGTTCTCCCAAGCTGCATACCTCCTCCCTCAGGCGGAGTACAGCCGTGTCTAGGAGAGGTTGCTTGTCCGTACTCCAGACACAAGAACTGCCAATACACAGAGCTTCTCCTGGACAAGGCTGTGCTCTGCCTGAGGGAGCAGGTGTGCAGCTTGGGAGAACTCCTAGATCTCCACAGGATTCATGTTCAGTTACTAGCCCTCATCCAGTCATTACAGCATCCAGGCACTCATTCAGCGCCTGCACCAGTAGCAAAGAGAAATAGAATTTAGTGCCATCAGCATTCTGGTGGCTCCCGGCTGTATCCGCAGACTGTGTATCCATGGATTCCACCATCCAAGGCTTGAAAATAGTGGTTCCCCTCCTCCCCAAAAATTAAAAAGCAAACCTTGATTTTGCCATTTTATATGAGGCACACCATTTTACTGTACCATTGTATATAATGAGATTTGAGCATTCACGGATTGACCCAGGATTTTGGTCAATTTTTTGACTAAAATTTCTAGGCTTATACATGAGTATATATAGTATAGCCTGTCTTCTCCCAAAGACTAGAACTCAAGGCAGTTCACGCATTAGAAGATTACAATTAAAAACATTGAAAAATCAGCATTAAAACTGAATTAAACTATGAACCATATTAAAAGTGGTGTTACACTCTTAAGATGATTTTAAAAACAATAAACTACATGAGGCAGGATCCTACCTGAGCAGAATAACACCTGAAGCACTTCCCTGGGGTGCAGGACCTCATTTGCAAATCAGATTTTGTACAAACAGCAAGTGAGGTTTTAATAAAGTGCAGCTGTAATAGAAATGGAGGGGAGTATTCCCCTCACCTTTATGTCAGTCTGTAATGGTTTTTCTTTTCTGGTTTGTAGGAGGAAGAAGGGCCAACGGATGTTTTCCGAGTTATCCCCATGGACTCTGTGGTGAAGGAGGAGCTGCTCTCCCCAGGTGAATTGGTTGTTTGATGCTCTCTCTTTGTAGCAGCTCCACTTTTCTTTTTCTGGAGGGTGGCAGAAGGACAAAAGGCTGTCCCATTTCTGCATGGCTGTTTTCTAAGACACACCAATACAGCACTTTGGAATGAGCCTGTGTCAAGGATGCTATATTGTGTTTTCTTCCTCTTGCGGCATGTATTATTTCTCTTTCAGACTCCCTGGAAAAACATGATTATGCATTTTTTGAGAAGGGAAAGTAAGGAGAAGCCCTGGGAGAAAACCAAGCTCTTTGGTTTACTCCGCAGCAGCCATTGGAGAGCCAGGACAGGCAAATGAAAGTCTTTCACCCATCACATAGTTTAATGGTAGAATTCACTGCCACAAGATGTATAAGTGGCTGCCAGTGGCTTTTTAGAGGCTTTAAAAGAGGATTGGACAAATTTGTGTTGGCTGGGAATACTGGTTGGCTATTAGTTATGATAGATATATATTTTCTCCAATACCAGAAGTAGCATGCTTTTGAGTATCAGATGCTGGGGAGCACAAATGTGTGTTCGTTGCACTCCTGTGCTACTGGTGGGGTTTCTGAAGGCAACTGGCTGGCTGCTGTGAATATAACGCTGGACTCAGTAGTCTTTCATCTCACCCCAACATGGCTCTTCTTATGGTCTTATATTCGGATGAAGCAAAGGCTTCATATTATATTTGAGTAGCAGTAGTTAAAATGCAGGGGTAAAGAAATACACAGAGACTAGGTGACAATTCCTTGGCAGCGAAAATTAAAATGAGCCAGAAAATGCAATTAAAAGTCCACCTGGTTACTTGCATGTTCTAGAATTAGTTCAGATTTGCACCTTTGTAACCCAGTGGGTCAGAATGTAAAGTTTAACCAATATTCAACACTATAGAGTGGGTGTGTTTAATTGAAAGGCACCAGTTCCTTTCCTAATTAAACCTTGAGTCCTGGGCGTATACCACACCAGGGCCAATGTTGGAATTATTTCATGTACGTAACGGATTCATGACTGCTTCACACCACATACTTCAGTCAATATCAGTAGTGAAACTCATTAAGGTGTGTTTATAGCGCTTTTTGCACACCACATTTTCAAGCATTTCTCGTTCTCAGCATTAGATGCCCACCCACTATCTGTTGTCATCACTTCCAGTCCTGTTATTACGCATTCGTTCTTCTAATTCTAACTTTGTACGATATCGCCAGCATATACCAGGAAGTTTTCTACTTTTCTCAAAGCGCATGCGCACAATTCTATATACGGCTTTCCGAAATCACGCGATACTTGCAGTTTCTTCCTGGTTGCAGAGTTATCAGCCAGCGTCACTGCAACCTGCCTGTTCACTGTAACTCGTCAGACTTTTCCGGAACTTTAGGCAAGCTGGTCCTTTATTTTTGTTAACTGTATAGTTACATAGCAACACACGTCTGTATTTTATTTCTGTACTGTGTACCATTCCAATTGCTTCTCCTTTTTTTGGACAGCCATTTGTTCCATGTTATTTTCCGGGTTACAGGGGTTATGCGTCTGCGCTGTAAGTGAAGGCAAATTCTAATGCCAAGACGCTCTGATTTGGCCTATGTGGTACTGCAGCTGCTGTGTACATTTGTTCAGGTGCCATTTTAGCGATGCCACAAAGGTCAGGTAGGGGGTCATGTTGGACTACCAGGGAGGTGCTTATGTTGCTCAGATTAGTAAGAAAAAGTGAAGAAGTGTCCACCTTGATGAGGAGCACTTCTGCTCCAAACAGACATATATATAAAAAAATTACAGTTGTCCCTTGACGTTCGCTGGGGTTTGGTTCCAGGACCCCCTGTGAATACTCAAATCCATGAGTACTCGGGTCCCATTATATGCAATGGCATAGCAAAATGTGTTCCTTATATGAGATGGCAAAATCAAGGCTTGCTTTTTTTTTTATTCTGGCGTATAAGATGACCCCCCCAATTTTTAAGTTAAAATCAAGTTCCCACCCCCACTGGTCCAGCCAGCCACCCGGCTGGAAAGCCTGCCCCCCGCCAGCCAGCCAGCTCAGTGGCTGTAGATGATGGAATAGGCTGTGAAATTGAGAACAGCTAAAAAAGCATGGGATACTTTGAAAAATCTCTGTGGTGTTCAATCTTTGGAAAGTAAGGTTGCATTGATAATGAAGTTGGTTAATACGAAGCTATCAAATCCCAAATTTTTGAATGAGCACATTAATTATTTTAGAGCCACATTGGCAGACTTGCAAACTCCTGGAGAGGAAATCCCCAAAGCTATGCAAATGGGAATCTTCCTGGCAAGTTTACCAAAATACAATCCCAAAATACATACCTTGCAATTAAAGAATGATTTAACTCTGCCAGAAACTTTTATTCAGATAAGAGAATTTCACCATAGACAAAACTTGATGCAAAATGATAAGTGTGAATTCAGAAATTCTAATTTTAGGCTAACTTGTGCTGAAAAGAAACATCATTTTAAATGGACTGCTTTTCTTCTCTCCTGAACTAAATGGAGGGCAATTTAACACTTCAAAGGCAAGGCAGTCATTCTCACAGCAGGGGAAAGGCTCTGCTAGGAAAACTGTCTGGCAATTTAACACTTCATAGAATCATAGAATTGTAGAGTTGGAAGAGACCACGAGGGCCATCCAGTCCAACCCCATTCTGCCTTGCAGGAAATCACGATCAAAGCATCCCTGACAGATGGCAATCCAGCCTCTGTTTAAAGACCTCCAAGGAAGGAGACCCCACCACGCTCCGAGGGAGTGTGTTCACTGCTGAACAGCTCTTACTGTCAGAAAGTTCCTCCTAATGTTGAGGTGGAATCTCTGTTCCTGGAGCTTGCATCCATTGCTCCGTGTTCCAGTCTCTGGAGCAGCAGAAAATGAGCCTGCTCCAATCTCAATGTGACACCCCTTCAAATTCTTAAACAGGGCTATCATATCGCCCCTTAACCGTCTTTTTTCCAGGCTAAACATACCCAGCTCCCTAACTCTCTCCTCATAAGGCATGGTTTCCAGACCTTTCACCATTTTAGTCACCCTTCTCTGGACACGCTCCAGTTTGTCAATATCCTTTTTGAACTGTGGTGCCCAGAACTGGACACAGTATTCTAGGTGAGGCCTGACCAAGGCAGAATAGAGTGGCACTATTATTTCCCGTGATCTAGATACTATACTTCTATTGATGCAGCCCAAAATTGCATTGGCCTTTTTAGGTGCCGCATCACACTGTTGAACATGTTCAACTTATGGTCTACTAGGACTCCTAGATCTCTTTCACTCTATTGATGTTGGTGCAGTTGAAAAACTTCGAAAAACTTCAAAGACAAGGCAGTCATTCTCGCAGCAGGGGAAAAGATGTGCTGGGCGTATAAGACGCCCCCTCCCCCACTCTTGAGGAGATTTTCAAGTGTTAAAAAGCAGTTTTATACGCAGGAACATACGGTATTATTTTTTAAAGAATATTTTCAAGCTGTGAATACTTAAATCCGTGAATGTGGAGGGACAACTACCAGAATACCTTGCAGGCATTTCAGAACACAGGCCCAAGTTGCCTCCAAATTTAAAGTTATGAAAGCAAGTTTCTGCAGGGCGCTGGAAATGTTTGATGGAAGACCCCCTAGTCGCCATCAGTTGTCTTTCTACAAACTTCTCCGCACCCTGTAGAAGCTTGCTGGGAGGACATGCTGGCATGAGAGGCACATATATGGTAAGTGATAAAATAAAATAAAAATAATTAATGGTGTACTAGACTAACTACTGCATTTATAATATTATTTTAACTACTGCATTTATAATAATATAAATTTAACATTTTTAACATATTGTTAAATATGCCTCCACTCAGAGCTCTCACTTGGAGCCTTCAACAAGAAGGCAATAAAATGGCATCAAGTGGTGTAATTGCAAAGTTTATCATTTGTACAGCACATGTGTTGCCTTTCAGGGTTTAAATTAGACACCGATTTTGGATCTTGTCAAGAACAGCTAAAGCGTAAGAGAAGTGAGAGCACAGAAGAGAAGGAAAGCAAGGCACCTTCCCTTGGCGTCAACTCCTTGGTTCAGATTAACTTAGATAAGGAGAAATCACTCACAGGAACGATCCGCTGGATTGGCTGCCTGCCTAAAACTCAGCAGAAAATGGCTGGGATAGAGCTGGTAAGTGTGATATAAAGAGTTCCCAGGTTCAGTGTCTTTGATGTACTTTGGTTCCGTTTTTTAGCAATTTGAGAGCAACAGCACAGAAGTGAGCTGTGCAGGTCAGAACCATATCAGTGGGTTCTGAGCCACAAAGTCATTGGGAAGCAATTGGCAGTTCTATTTTGAGGGTAGAAGCCTTGGGCGCTTTCCCAGTAATGGCTCAACAGTGCTGAGACCTTGAGCTGAAGTGGGATAACAGCTTGTAGTTGACTTGCTTAGACCTTCCTGCAGCCTCTAGTACTGCTGAATAAGAGGGATTGATAGTTCAACAACAGGGCCTAATAGGCATTTCAGGGCTGCTTGTTTCTGACAGGAAGATCCAAGAACAGCAATGGCATGATTTCCCTTGTGGAGTCTCCCTGGGTTCCATTTTGTCCCTCCTCCACCTGAGCACCAGGTGAGACCATGCAGACATTTATACTTTGGTGCCATCTGTGAGCTGACACCCACCCAGCTCTGCTACGGATTGTCATCTGACTTAAATTCTTATTCGACATGCAGTCACAGTGTGAGTCCTGTCTCATCTGAAAGCATGCTTTCTTGAACAATTGTAACCAGTCATTTGGATGAGCTGTTCTTGTAGAGAATCCCAACCCCTGTGCCACTGACTGCTTCAGAAATTTTGCTCTTCTTCACAGGATGAAGAGAAGGGAGTTTCAGATGGTGAGTTTGAGGGAGTGCGTTACTTCTTCTGTCCTCCAAAGCGGGGGCTCTTTGTGAGGCTGGAGTCATGCCAGCCAGATATGCGCTTTCAATCTAAGAACCAGATCTCCCAGGAGCCCACCGAGCTAGGTAAGTTGTTTCCATGCCATTGTCAAGTACTTCAGATATCCTGTATTGTATTTTATGAATCAAAGTGGTGAGTGTCCAATGGTTCCCTGCAGCCCTCACCAGCTGCTCATAATTGTCTGATAGTCACTGGTTTTCCCATGCTCTTACCTTCCCCAAACTTTCACTTCAAATAGATTAGGGAGAATCTCTAGCACCTCTCTCTAAAGTTGCTGCCTTGTGCATTGTCAGCAAAACTGTCTCTCCCCATTCTGAATGTCTGATTTGGTTATTGGGGATGAACAGTAAAAAGTCCCAAGTTATTGCCCCATGGTGTATAGCTGCAGTTTCTGAGCCACTATCTCAGGAACAACAATTCATATTAGCTGTTGTTTTTTTCTCTGAAGAAGATGTTTTGGGTGGACTAGATACATCAGCCGTGCTGAGCAACTCCCCTCCCCTCAGGGACGACATGGCTGTGAATGTGCTACACGGGCGAATGAGAGGGATCCAAGGCCACTGCAACTCTTGTTACATGGATGCTGCACTTTTCAGGTAGGCAGTTCTACAGAGGGCCTTTCCAAACACGTGTAACAAGCAATTCCCTTTTGGAATCAGGATTAGATTCTTTCAGTCTGTGTGAAATTGACCAACTCAGTGCTGTCAGAGGAGCCCTAAGGGGCCGCCTAGATCTTGAATGGCTTCTAATCATGTTTCTTAATCTCCTCCTCATGATCCAGTCCCTGCTGTGCTGCAGCTCACACAGGCAAACTGGATCATTGCCCACTGCCTGATTTTGGGGAATCTTTCTTCCTCTTTTGCTTATACTGTTGCTTCAATTTCTCTCTGTCTTTGTCAGTTTTTTTTAAATCTACTCCTCTGTTACCGTCCTCCGCTTTGAAGTTACTGCCAACCTGTAAAGTGACCAAGCCCGTCCTCTCTCACCACAGCCTCTTCTCCTGCACCTCTGTGTTGGATTCCATGCTCTTCAAACCTGCCCTCCCACGGGATGGGCACATTCAGAAGATCCTCCGAGACAAAATCGTCAACCCTCTCAGGCAGTAAGTTGCTAATTGTGTATTTTGATGCACTCAAGCAGCCGTCCTTTGCTTTGAATTCCCACCACTCTTTTCCTTTGCTTGCCTGTGTGACCACATGCATACTTTGTGCCTCCACCATTGCACAGTGAAAGCACAGCTTTTGTGCAGGCTTGTTGCTTTCTAGAAAGTCAGGGAGATGAGTTTTGGTCAGGAAGAGTGGGAGATACTGGTCAAAGAGAGAATCTGGGAAATTTTGATATAGGAGATTTTCAGACTACACTGTTATAGTGTTACTATTCCACTTTAATTCCTCTGGCTTCCTCCCGTGGAATTCTGGGATAGTTTAGTTGTTTGTAGTTTAGTGAGGCCTAAGAGCTCTCTGGCTGAGAGTTGTAAATGCCCCTCCGTAAACTGCAAATCCCAGGATTCCACAGGAGGCAGCCATAGCAAATAAAGTGGAATAGTAACACTATAATGGTGTTGTGTGAAAATCTCCTAAGATACAGTCATGTCATGCCTCTTGTGAGAGCAGAGGAGCAGGAGGAGGATGCTGTAGTGTACTGATGCATACGTATTCTCTAATATGATGGCAGGCTTTTCAAAATATTTATTTTCAAAAATCATACAGTCATTATCAGGAATATACAATAAAATGATATTCTGTGATCCTGTGTGTATGTGATAGTGTTGTTTTATGGAGAAGCTGACTGGCTTCTTGCAACTGAGTAAATTGTAAGTTCAAACTGGCATTGGTTTCAGACAGTTTGAAGACATGAATATTTTGACAGAGGTCAACAAATTGTGGCTGGTTTGACTAACCAGCCAGTTACGATTTCTTTTAGCCAGTTGTGATGTCCAGTCCTGCTATACTACCACTATATTCCCAATGAGATTTTAGACCTTATTATGCAGAACAGCATTAATAGAAGGAAACTTCTTTTTGTAAAGTTGAAAGTTAAAATCAAATGTTCAGCACAGAGATTTCTTTTTTCTACCTTCACAAAAGGAAACTGCTGCCTTAAAGCAAGAAGAAAAATCTTATCTTATTTGTCATGGCTTAGAGATTTCTTTATTTAAGTTTTTCTCCTGGTACAATTTGTAGTGCAGTCCCAGAACAAATGTGTTTCTTCCTTTAACAATCAGTTCCAGGGAGCTTGTATTGAAGTTCCTATCGTGACCAAAAACACTTACATGTTTCTTGTACAGTTTTATACCATCTAATAAAACTTTTATTTATTGTAATGTAGCCTATTAATTTTTGACATATGGTTATTTGTTGAATCTTGGTGAGAGAAACTGACAGATCAGGGAAATTCAGGCAAAGTCAGAAATGGCAAATAAAACTCTGGTTAAAATTTTTGGTCTTGTATTAAAATTATTCATTCTAAAAGCAAAAAAGTTTCTTCCTTCCAAAGAGCGGGAGCTTCTAAACTCCAGCCACACTGGCAGTGAATATAGACTGTGAGTGGTGTGTAGTAAAGTCAGGCTAGGACTGACATGGACTTAGTAGTTTCAACTGAAGCTCTTGTGTCGCTGCTTGCTTTCCCCCTCCCTCTTTTAGAATAAAAATAAATTATTCAAAATAATGTACAATTATATTATATGAAGTCACATGCAAATATAGTTAATATATAGATAACTTGGGATTCCAATTTTGCGGGACATAACATGAATACACACTGCCTGAGTACTAGCTTTTGTAGTTTTTTCAGGTGTGGGGTTTTTTTGTTTTTTTGTCCACTGCCAAAAGTGATACCATTTCCTTCCCTCTTAGGAATGGCTTTGTGGCTGCAAGAAGTGTGATGGACCTTCGACACCAGCTGACTGAGAAGGGGGAGTGTTCAAGCTTTGCCACTTCTGAGAAAGGTGGTGACATTTCTTTCCCCTTTCAGGTCTCATACCACAGTGTAGTTTGCTGTGTTACCAGGAGATCTGAGGTTCAAGTCTCCACTCAACCACAAAGCTTTTTCAGGTGTCCTAGGGCCTTGTTTCTAAACCTAACATCCATCATGATTTTTCTGAGGATAAAAGAGGTGGGATGTGAGGGAATGGGAAAGGTTCCTGAAATTCCTTGGAAGAAAGTTGGGATTACAAGGAACTGGGAAAACCACCTCTGAGTATTCCTTGCCCAAGAAAACTCTATGAAATTCATGGCGTTGCCATAAGTCGACAGGCAACTTGAACGCGCACGCACACACACACTGCTTAACTTGGGTCTTTGCAAGACCATAGAGCCTAGTTTAAAAAAACCTGATATCCTACTTCCCTTATTATTTTTTTTTATGTGTTTAAATCACTTCTCTGTTGGCTGCTCTTTGTCAGTTTCGTATGGTGAATATTCTATCTGGGTGAGTGTTCACCTAGTGAGTGAAGGCAATTGATATGCTAAGACTGGACCCCAGTGACCTGTAGGGTGTGGAAAACAACAACAGGGTTCTGAAATCTGCAGCGACATGTTCATATAGTCTCCGATAGCACTGTGGTGAACATCCCTTTGTGATGGCTTTATTGGGTCAAAATTACTTCCTCAACAGAGAAAATTACTCCCTTCTCCTCCTCAAATGTTCATGCTTAATTTCTATAACTGGTGGAAGGGACCACCTAACTTGATATCACCTCTCCCAGCCATCCCACTTGCTTTCACTTATACAGTAGTTCTGACTCTGTGTGCAAAGCACTTGCTTTCTGTAGGAAAGGGAACCAGGAGAGAGAGCAAGCAAGGTGTAATGGTTTGAGCATAGGACTCTTGGAGACCAGGATTAGGGTCCCCACTCTGCCATATAAACCCACTGGCTGATGGTTGGCAAGTCACACCCAACCTCAAAGGAAGGCAGCAACAAACTTTCTGAGAAAACCCTCTGAGAGTCACCCTAAATCAGTCAACTTGAAGACACATAATCACCATCGGCGCTGTAATCTAATTGGGATTTTCCTTTGCCCTTCCAGACCCTGAGGAGTTTCTGAATCTCATTATGCATCACATCCTGGGGATAGAGCCACTTTTGAAGCTGCAGTAAGTTCATGTCCTCTCCAGACAGTTGGGAATGCCATTCACACTGTTTGTGGGTTAGGAAAAAAAGGTTGTATTTGTGAGGATATGCTGTGGTTAATTAGTAACTTGAATGGTGAATGGGAACTGGGATATCTCTTTGTAGACATGAAGAAGTGAGAAGGGGAAGGGCTGCATTTAGACCTGGACCTTGCACTGAGAGTGCTGTGGATGGAACTGCCTACTTACATGTGACTTCTACGATGTACCACCTTCTTGGAACAACTGAGAGCTGGAATCTATCTCAGCAAAAGGAGATTGGGTGGAAGGGCACAACAATCCACATTGTCAACATTATTTTACTAGGTTGCTTCTGCATTAATATGCAGATCTTCTTCAAATGTGACTTCATGTGTTGCCTTGAAGTCCAGGGAGTTCATAGATACAAACCTTTGTGTGTGTGTGTGTTTGTGTTTTGTGTGGAAGAGGGAGAGTTAGTAGAGGTGAATCTAAGATGCCAAATGTCTCCATTGACTTTGCATAAAGGGTGTCAGTTAAGTATGGAAGGCTGGTTAGAATGGCTCAGAATGGAGGCATCTTGATTTCATCCATTGGCATCCCTGTGGCTCTTGGCACTCGGTAGAGAGAATGAGAACAGTATAAGGAAGCACTTGCCCACTTGGAATAGCCACGCTTGTCCTAAGAATCCCCTTTGCAGGAGTGGGGCAGAATCCATGGGTAACTACAGAGAAGCCATTTGTTTGCTTGATGCTTTCAGGTCTGGGAGGCTCAAGGAACAGGAGTGCTACTGTTACCAGATATTCATGGACAAGCAGGAGGACTTGGTGGTGCCCAAGGTTCAGCAGCTGGTAGAACATTCTTTCCTATCATCTGACCTCAAGCTGGTGGAGGTAAGTTATGGAGACCCCCTCCTAAGCTATGGAAGCCCTCTCCTAGCTCTGCCTTTAACACTGTGAGTAACCTGGTTTTCAGAAGAGAAGGTTTTAATGGAGGCTGTGTTGCTATGCTAGAAAGTATCTCCTGATCCTGTGCTCAGAATAAACAAATTGGTGCAGTGCCTTGGAAAAGGGCCTGTAGCTCAGCTGTAAAGACATGTTCTGGATACAAGAAGTTCAACATTCCATTCTGGGCACCTCAGGCAGCAGGTGATAGGAAGGACCTCCCTCTCCTTGTCCCTCAAACCTTGGAGAACCTCTGCCAATCATAGTGAACAGTATTGGCCGAGATAGACCTGATCTGTAGCATTGTAAAAGGCAACTTTATAGTTCTATAGCTCAATTCAGTTTGGAACTGTACCTCCCACAGAGCCATGAGTGGCACAGGTCTACTCTGACCTGTTCATTGGGGCAGCCCAATTTACCAACCGCTGCCCTGCTGATCATTCCATATCTAGGCACTTAGAGGGTGTTTGTGGGGTGCAGTTTTTCCCCCTCATGGAACCTGTCACCTCATCCTGATGAAACTGGAAATGGTGGGAAGTCCATTTCCAATCCCAACCTCCCCCACCCCACTTTTCACTATAAAAATGGGGGGGGGGGGTTGGTGGCTTGCAGACAGGTGGTAAAACCAAATTTCCTGGAAGCTCCAGAAGTGACATCCTCCATTTTTTCATGTATATTTTTAAGGGTGGGATTGTGGGGGAGCTAGAAAACATGTTGTGCATCAGATGTTTACATAAATCTAGAGCATGCTGTGCCACCAGTGGAGACCCAAATGGACAGGGCTTGGCAGGGTGGATGGTGTGATTGAGGAGAGATGAAGAGCCAACTGCCTTGTTGCAAAATTAGCCAGCAGAACTCTTGGATCCTTACAAATGCTGAAAGAATTTCAGTAAGGTATTCATCCAGGGATAAGAAAAGCTAGACCTGCTCTCTTTTATACAGTTGGTGAAGATACAGCTGTCTGCTGTCATTTGCACTGAATGTGATTTGATATGTATAGACCTCCATATTGCCCCCCCACCCCCAATATAATAGCTGGGGAAATCCTGGCTGGTGACTGGGCTTGAATTTGTCTCCCCTGTCTAGATTCCATCCTGCTTTATCATTCAAATGCCACGTTTTGGGAAGGAATACAAAATGTTCAGCAAAATAATTCCTTCCTTGGAGTTGGACATCACTGATCTGCTGCTGGATAGTAAGTTATTAGTGGGGGAAAGGGAGAGGTGGGAACACAAACTGGCTGTTGCTAATGCAGCTGGGCCAGTAGAGTGTATCTTTCATTTCCTTGGAGTGAAGCCTGGACATCCTGTAAAACAGATCACTGTTCAAAGAATGGATCTATGCCCATTGGCCAGTAGAGTGACCCAAGAGGTTAATAAATAATAATAAAATAATAAAATTTTATTTCTATCCCGCCCCTCTGCAACGCAATCGGGGCGGCTTACAATATAAAAACTCCATAGTCCCAGTACCCTAGCCCACCCCCCAGTACCCTAGCCCACCCCCTGGTTTAGCCAGGGTGGAGCAGTGTGTTGGCTCTTGGAATGGGGGCAGAGAAAGGCTTGAATTCCTTCTCATTTGTGAAGTTCAGTATTCTTCGGGGGGAGCAAATTCTTCTCCCTCTGCTGTATGTGCATCATAGGACTCTTGTAAGAGCAAGTGTGCTGAGAGCTGTAAAGTAGCTTGTACGTGGCTAAGTTTTGCCTAATGAGCTTGAGAAAAAATTACCACTCTCATACTTGTGGCCTGGACATTATCCAGCCTACCAGTGAGATCAAAACAGCAATATGTGAACAGTGTGGCACGGGAGTTGGCCCTGGGAAGAGTGGGTTTGCAGCAGGAGCCACCCAGTAAGGGAGGAGTCAGGAATGTGGGCTGAGGAGAGCTTTCTCAGTGAAAGGTGCCTCCTGCGTTGTAGGTAGACTCTGTAAGGTGCCAGGCCTGATCTTTGGATTCCCTCTGCAGGTCCCAGGGAGTGTTTTGTGTGTGGAGATGTTGCCACCCAAGAATGCTCGGCATGCTTTAAGGATAAGAAGTTTTCGGACACGGGGCTGAAGCAGTATTGTGATTCTTGTTGCAGTCAGGTATCTCATTTTTCTTTCCTAAATTCCTGCCCATTGAGACTCAGGAAAGGAGTTCCCCCCCACACACACACTTTTCTGGGGATTTAAGAAATATATATACTGATACAAACAGCACTTTATTAGCAATGTAAAATTTCAAGAAATTTTGAAGCCTTGGAAAACCCTTTTCCCTCCTTTTTGGGGGTGGGGGATGGAAATGGACATTGAGGCTAGGAGATCAAGGTAGTTAAGCGGCAACTTCTCTCTCTCTCTCTCTCTCCCTCTCCCTCTCTGGCTTTTCTTCGCAAACAAAGATTCAGGAAGGACTCATCCCACTTTCTGCAAGCGCGCTGGTTACTAAAAAGGCCAATCCGAGATAAACAAGTCCGGTTGCAGAAAGCACAGCAGAAGGTCTACTTGGGTGATGTTTCCGGGTCGTGATTCTTTCTTCGTTGTCATTTCTCTTCAAGGCTTGTTCGGCGTGAGTTCTCAAATAAGGCTGCAGCATTGTGGATAGTGCGGCTCCATGCCTCCCAATGTGAGGCCAGGGTGGACCATTGTTGGTGATCAATTTGGCCGAGCCTGAGATGTTGTTTCAGGGAGTCCTTGTATCGCTTTTTTTGGAGCGCCCCTCTTACGCTGACCCGTGGCGAGTTCACCGTAGAGTACTATTTTTGGGAGGTGATGGTCCTCCATCCTAGACACATGCCCTGCCCAGCGCAGCTGTGTTCTCAATATCATGGCCTCAATGCTGGTGATCCCTGCTTGCTCAAGGACAGCAACATTCGTCACATAGTCAGTCCAGTGTATATTTAAGATTGTGCGTAAACAGCGCTGATGGAAGCCTTCGAGGAGTCGTAAGTGGTGGCGATAGGTGACCCATGTTTCAGATCCATAAAGGAGAATAGACAGTACAATGGCTCTATACACACTGATTTTTGTGCTTCGCCTCAGGTGTCTATTACTCCAGATTCTTTTGTAAAGTCTTCCAAATGCGCGCTATGCCTTTGCTAATCTGTAAGCAGCAACTAGAAAGTCAAGAATAGTCAAATCCGCAAAAGTGAAACCCACGAATGTGGATGGGCAACTGTACTTGCCTTATTTCCCTCTCACCCCCCTTACTAAAAATCCTTGGCATGGGTATCTGCCCTCTGTCTTTTACAGTGAAGACAGATAACTAAGTTCCCTGCAGTCTCTTTATCCTCCTTTAGCCCTCCTTTAATTGCTTTGTCATCCAGTCGCCACTCATCTCCTCCATTGATTTCCTTCAGTTTTAAAAGAATGTTGTTCTAAATGTTTTGGGCAGTGGGCCCCTCAAAATCCCATTTTGCAACCCTTATTGTCTGTTTTAATTTCTTTTATGCAACTTAGTATATGTTCTTATCCTTGATTGGGCAAGACTGCCTTTTTCTGAAGGGAAGGCTTTCTTCTATAGTAGCTTCCTTGTCAATCCTGATTAACCCATTGATGACTTCTTGGACTTGGTGGTAACGTTCCTGGCCAGCATATCTGAGCTTCTATGATCTTGGTTCTGAGAAATTGTTCCTAAATGTTCTGGGAAGATTTCATCCTTTTGACTTCCCATTTTACTGGTTCCCTCATTTTAGAGAACCTTCCTTTTTTGGAGCCAAATGTGACCTTCTGTTGGACTGCTTGGCAATTTTCCACTTGCATCTATTTTATATTGGATAGCAGTTGGCTCAACAACAATCTTCTGTCTTGCCCTAGGCAGTGCTTAGGATTAATCATAGAATCATAGAGTTGGAAGAAACCCCAAGGGCCATCCAACCCCATTCTGCCATGCAGGAACACACAATCAAGGCATGCCCGATGGATGGCCATCCAGCCTCTGAATAACAGAGTAACTTCCCCTCTCATCATTTCCAACTAGTCCAGGCCTGGAATTCTGTTAGGGACATATGCAAGTGTAAGTGTCCCTTATATGTGCACGTGTCCTTTCTCAGGCACTGAAGGGGTTGGTGCCGTATATTCCGGTGTATAAGACTGGGCGTATAAGACAACACCCCCCCCCCCAATTTTTAAGTTAAAGTATAGAGTTTGGGATATACTCACTGTGTAAGACAACCCCTCCTTCTCTTATATGGTGAGTATAGTTGTCCCTTCACATTTACTGGGGTTTGGTTCCAGGACCCCTGTGAATACCCAAATCCATGAATACTCAAGTCCCATTATATGCAATGGCATAGCAAAATGGTGTCCATTATATAAGATGGCAAGAATATTTTAAAGAATATGTACCAAGTGCAAGTTGGTAGCCCTCTTGGAGGAGAAAGTCCAGCAGCTGGAGACAAGGGTAGCTACACTTCAACAGAGTTGGGAGCAAGAGGTTTTCCTGGACAGAGCAGAACAGTCTTGGACGGGGACCGCACAGAGGAACTGGCTGGGGAGGAGAGGGTCACTCCACAGACACAGGATGTAGACAGCTGGAAGAATGTGATACACAGAACAAGAAAATCCAGGGATACTTTGAGCAGCTTGCAGCTACAGAATCGATTCGAAGCCCTATCTCTTATCAAGGACAATGAGGAAGAACAGCATGGACAGACTTCAGGGGCAGAGCAGGGGACCTTGAGAGGACCACCGCAAGGAACAGCAGCTGCGAAGCCTCAGCGGAGGCGTGTGGCGGTGGTGGGAGACTCCTTGCTGCGAGGTACAGAAGCAGTGGTTTGTGGGCCTGACAAGATGTCTCGGGAGGTGTGTTGTCTCCCTGGGGCAAAGATCCGTGATGTCACAGAGCGGCTAACAAGACTCGTCAAGCCTACGGATCATTACCCCTTCCTTTTGGTCCATGTGGGAACCAATGATACGGCAAGGCACAGCTTTCCGAAGATCAGAAGAGATTATGAGGCTCTGGGGAGGAAGCTGAAAGAAATGAAGGCACAGGTGGTCATCTCGTCTCTTCTGCCAGTTGAAGGGCATGGACCAGGAAGAGAGAGGAAAATAGCTGACGTAAACAACTGGCTCCGTAGATGGTGTCGCCGAGAACAATTTGGATTCTTGGGTCATGGGCTGCGCTTTCATGAGGGGGGACTCCTGGCAAGAGATGGGGTGCATCTCACACCAGTTGGCAGAAACGTTTTTGCCTACAGTCTCAAGAATTTGATCAGGAGGGCTTTAAATTGAGTCATATGGGGGAGGGAGACAGTATTCTGGAAGGCAAAAGAGCTGGAGAAAACAGTGAAGCTGTCATAGAGGGAACAAGGCAAACAGCACAAGGACCCAACAGTGGGAGGCAAAAAAACTTGCACAGGGAGCAAGTAAAGAGAACACATGGTCTTAGATGTCTCTACACTAATGCACAGAGCATGGGAAATAAGCAAGGTGAACTTGAACTCCTAGCACTACAAAACAAATATGATATAATAGGCATTACTGAAACCTGGTGGGACGAGTCTCATGATTGGAATGTAGGAATAGAGGGGTATAAACTTTTTAAGAGAAACAGGCCAAACAGGAAAGGAGGAGGAATAGCATATGTCAAGGATATTTACACCAGTGAAGAGATCCATGACATCAATACTGGAAGCCAGGTGGAGAGCATCTGGATAAAAATTAAAGGGGAGGGAAACAACACGGATGTTATTGTGGGACTCTACTACAGACCCCCAAGTCAGATGGAGGAATTGGATGATGCCTTTCTAGAACAGATGACCACACACGCAGAAAGGAGAGATGTAGTAGTGATGGGTGACTTCAACTATCCTGATATTTGCTGGAAAACTAACTTAACCAAAACTTCAAGGTCTAGCAAATTCCTGACTTGCCTGGAAGACAATTTCATGGTCCAAAAGGTGGAAGAGGCAACAAGGGGGTCAGCTATTTTAGATCTGATCCTAACCAACAGGGATGACCTGTTTAATGGGGTGTAAGTGGTGGGATCCTTAGGTGAGAGTGATCATGTTCTCCTGGAGTTTGTTATACAATGGAAAGGAGAAGCCAGGCATAGTCAGACGTGCATTCTTGACTTTAGGAGAGCTGATTTCAATAAACTCAGGGAAATACTGGGGGTGATCCCATGGTCAGGAATACTAAAAGAGAAGAGACCTCAAGACGGATGGGACTTTCTCAAAAGGGAGATACTGAAGGCACAATTTCAAACAGTACCATTGAGGAAGAAAAATGGGAGGTGTCTCAAGAAACCAGGATGGATGACTAAAGAAATACCAACAGAGCTAAGTTTTAAACGGAACATGTATAAGAAATGGAAAAAGGGGGAAATTACCAAAGAAGAATTCAAACAGATAGCAAACACGTGTAGGAGTACAGTCAGAAAAGCTAAAGCACAGAATGAGCTCAGGCTTGCTAGAGAGGTTAAGAACAATAAAAAGGGTTTTTTTGGGGTATGTCCGCAGCAAAAGGAGGAAGAAGGAAATGGTAGGGCCACTACGCAGAGAAGATGGCAAAATGCTAACAGGGGACAGAGAAAAGGCAGAATTACTCAACACCTTCTTTGCCTCAGTGTTTTCAGAAAAGGTAAAGGGGGACCAACCTGAGGATAAAGGTTCAGATAACACAACAAGGGAAATCCAGCACAGAATAAGCAAAGAGGTAGTACAGGAATACCTTCTTAATCTAAATGAATTTAAATCTCCAGGACCAGATGAACTACATCCAAGAGTATTAAAAGAGCTGGCAAATATAATCTCAGAGCCATTGGCAATAATATTTGAGAACTCCTGGAGAACAGGAAAAGTCCCAGCAGACTGGAGGAGGGCAAACGTTGTCCCCATCTTCAAAAAGGGGAAAAAAGAAGATCCCAACAATTATCGTCCAGTTAGTCTGACATCAATACCAGGAAAGATTCTAGAGCAGATCATTAAACAGAGAGTCTGTGAACATTTAGAAGGCAATGCCATAATCACAAAAAGTCAACATGGGTTTCAGAGTAGCAAGTCATGCCAGACTAATCTGATCTCTTTTTTTGATAAAGTTACCAGCTTGGTAGATGAAGGGAACGCTGTGGACATCGCATACCTTGATTTCAGTAAGGCCTTTGGCAAGGTTCCCCATGACATTCTTGCAAACAAGCTTGTAAAATGTGGGCTAGACAAGTTAACAGTTCAATGGATTTGTAATTGGTTGACTGGCCGAACCCAAAGGGTGCTCAGCAGTGGCTCCTCTTCATCTTGGAAAGATGTGACCAGTGGGGTGCCACAGGGTTCTGTCCTGGGCCCAGTGCTATTCAACATCTTTATCAACGAATTGGATGAGGGAATTAGGGGCATACTTATCAAATTTGCAGATGACACCAAATTGGGAGGAGGAGCTAATACCCTGGAGGACAGGATCAAAATTCAAGATGACCTGGATAAACTGGAGAGCTGGGCCAAAGCTAACAAAATGAAATTCAGTACGGAGAAATGTAAGGTACTGCACTTAGGGTGAAAAAATGAAATGCATAGATATAGGATGGGGGAGACCTGGCTGAATGAGAGTACGTGCGAAAGGGATCTAGGAGTCCTAGTAGACCACAAGTTGAACATGAGCCAACAGTGTGATGCGGCAGCTAAAAAGGCCAATGCGATTTTGGGCTGCATCAATAGAAGTATAGTGTCCAGATCAAGGAAAGTAATAGGCCGCTCTATTCTGCCTTGGTCAGACCTCACCTGGAGTACTGTGTCCAGTTCTGGGCACCACAATTCAAAAAGGATATTGACAAATTGGAGCGTGTCCAGAGGAGGGCGACTAAAATAGTGAAAGGTCTGTAAACCATGCCTTATGAGGAGAGACTTAGGGAGCTGGGTATGTTTAGCCTGGAAAAAAGATGGTTAAGAGGCGATATGATTGCCCTGTTTAAGTATTTGAAGGTGTGTCACGTTGAGGATGGAGCAAGCTTGTTTTCTGCTGCTCCGGAGACTGGAACACGGAGCAATGGATGCAAGCTCCAGGAACAGAGATTCCACCTCAACATTAGGAGGAACTTTTTGACAGTAAGGGCTGTTTGGCAGTGGAACGCACTCCCTCGGAGCGTGGTGGGGTCTCCTTCCTTGGAGGTCTTGAAACAGAGGCTGGATGGCCATCTGTCGGGGATGCTTTGATTGTGATTTCCTGCATGGCAGGGGGTTGGACTGGATGGCCCTCGTGGTCTCTTCCAGCTCTGCAATTCTATGATTCTATGATTTTCAAGCCGAGAATACTTAAATCCGTGAATACAGAAGTCCCATTATATGCTCTCTCTCTCTGGCTTTTCTTCGCAAACAAAGATTCAGGAAGGACTCATCCCACACTTTCTGCAAGCGTGCTGATGACTAAAAAGGCCAATCCGAGATAAACAAGTCCAGTTGTAGAAAGCACAGTAGAAGGTCTCCTTGGGTGATGTTTCTGGGTTTCCCTTCTTTCTACATTGTCCCTTTCCCTTCTTTCTGCATTGTCGTTTCTCTTCAAGACTTGTTCGGCGTGAGTTCTCAAATAATGCTCAGCTTTGTGCAGTGGCATAGCAAAATGGTGTCCCTTACATAAGATGGCAAAATCAAGGTTTGCTTTTTGGAATATTATTTTTTAAAGATTTTCAAGTTGTGAATACTTAAATCCGTGAATGCCAAATCCGTGAATATGGAGGGACAACTGTATGTCCCAAACTTCCCCCTCCAGCCACCACCCATCCACCCTTTCCAAAGCTGCGATAGGAACCCTGATCATGGCTTTGGGAAGGGCGGGTGCTGGCTGTAAAGCCTCCCCCTCTCCAGCCACCACCCATCCACCCTTCCTGAAGGAATCGAAGGCAGAGGAGAGGGGTAAATGTAAGGGTGACTGGAGGGGGGGTTCCAGCCAACCCCCCCTCCCTGAAGCCCTGATCGGGAGCCCAATTGCGGCTTCTGGGAGGGTGGCTCGAGGGGGGGCTTTCCAGCCACCCATCCCCTCCCCAAAGCCGCGATCAGGAGTCCGATCGCGGCTTCGGGGGGATACGGAGGGGTGGCTGGCTGGGCGGGGTGTCTTCTTATAGGGCTCCCCATCATGGCTTCGGGAAGGGCGGGTGCTGGCAAGCCTCCCCCCAGCCAGCCAGCCAGCCGTCCTTCCAAAGTCTTGATGGGGAAGCCCTATTCTGGCGTATAAGATGACCCTCTAATTTTTAGAAGGTTTTGACAAGATTTAAAAAGTCGTATTCCCTTTCCCCCTCTGCAGTGCCTACAGGTGCCCAGCCCCTTATTGTAACACTTCTGAAGCCAACCTACACAACCATTCCATACTTCATGGCAAGCAGGCAGGATCGGAGAAACATCGGGCCACATCCCCAGAGTCAGATGCAAAATGATGACAGTCTCAGAGGTCTCAGTGCTATTGTAATCATTGTGTTTGTGGTTATGGGAATGTAGCCAGAGGCTTCTCTGATCTTGCCTGCTTGCTGTGAAACATGGAATGGCTGTCCGAGGCAGCTTCAGGGGCTTTACAGCAGGTTGTGGGGGAGATCATACATCTCAGCATAGCGTAGGTCCACATGTGGATATTTATGCCACCCTGAAGGGATTTTGGATTGAGGCTGTGATAATGGGGGCTGCCACATTATTTGCCTAACACAGCTGAGGGTAAAGACTCTCCCCTCCAAGTAAATAAAGGCTTAATGATGTGCCAGTTAAGTTACATTTATTGGGGGAGGGGTCAGCATCACAAGGAACCAGAGATCATGAGAGACACTGACCCAGTGAGAAGACCATTGGAAAAGCTGTGGGATGCTTCTAAGTTATAAAAAGCCTTGGCAGGACCCTGAGGCTGAGAGAGAGACCAAAGAGAGACAATAGACGGGGTTTCTGTGTGTCCTTGCAGCGATCTGTGTGTTTCATTGACTTCCAGAAAACAAAGTGGAGGGACAGCTACAAAGAGCTGCTTCATAGCTTGTTTGTTGTGTTGGCTGGCAGAAAACAAAGAGGAGGGGGTTTCAGTCCCCTCTCTGTCTCTTCGAAGTAACCACCAGCAGGAAAGAGCAGTCTTTTTCTTTTTCTCCTGTCTCTCTCTCTCTCTCTCTCTTCCGGGTTGTGGGGTGTGATAAGTGGAGATGGGGGGAAGGGAACATATCTTTTTCCCCAGTGCTTGGTCCCAGGAGGGACTTGGGAAACACTTGCTCTGGGTTGCTTGAGAGCTTTCCTTGGCATGCAGGACAGAATTCATCTCATCCTGTTTCCTTTGGGATTTTTCTTTTGTTTTTATAGTGGAAAGGAGCAGGGATTGTTTTTATGGCCTCTTTGATGCATGACCAGTCCTGAAATGTCACACCCATTCATCCAGTCCGTTGAGACAGTTGTTGAAATCATCTGTTGTCTCAGACCTTCCTTGTTGGATGCTTTCCTGTTACTATTTCCCATCTTGGAATCAACTTAAAATGTTTTGTCTGGGAGGCAATAGCTTGTCCTCAGTACTCTGTTCCACTTCAAGGCTTTTAAGAAGCTGCATCAGCCTTTGGCTTTCTCTTGTTTCCTCTTGCAGGCTCACTCTCACTATGAGCGCAAAGGACATCGGACAACCAAGTTGAACATCCCTGAGGGATTTCGCCGGGACAGTCATCGTGGCAGCCTGCGGGTACCCCGGGAGAAGCTGGAGCTCTTTGCCGTTCTCTGCATTGAGACCAGTCATTACGTGTCCTTTGTGAAGTATGGACCAGAGAAAGAGAACTGGATGTTTTTTGACAGTATGGCAGACAGGCATGGTAAGTTTTCACATGTGGTCTGAATGCTGGTGCCCCGTCCCCAAGTATGTGGAATGTGTGTCATGATTTGGAAAGGGTGTCTGGATCCTGGGGGAAGTTATTCTCCTGCTTACAGATCAGCCCATGGAAGGGAATATGAAGGTTTTTTTGTGCCCTTGGGCACATTTGCAAATATGAGAAATGAACATGGGCGCAATCATAAAATGACTGCCATTATTCTGCAGAAATTAAAATGATGGGGCAGCTAGCATTTGAGCCAGCAATGTGCATCAGGCAGGGGTGAGGGTGGGATTTTAAGTATTTTAAGGAGAAGGGGCAAGGCACTGCAGCAGAGATCTTCTGATCCCTCTTTGGAAGGCCTGGCTCATAGGGTTCACATTACGTACAATAAGCAGATAGTTCCTTATAAATAGAACACGAAAGGTTGTATCATATCTTCATTAATTAGCAGCATGTTGGGAATACGTCAGTCTTGACAAGCTTACTACATTTTACTTCTGGCTGGTAGAGAGAGATGCCTTCGGAAATTCCTATTGTTAATACTTTTATATGCATGTGGTTATCAAAATTCTCATTAATTGCTTAATACTAAGAACAAAAAGGACCATTTTAAATAGGTTCTACTGCAGCTTGTTTTTTCTGACAAGGAAGCACATGGTTTTTATGCACAGAATAGGTTGGTTTGATCAGTACAGTCATCCCTTCACATTCGCGGGGGTTAGGTTCCACAGACCCCCGCGAATGTGAAAATTCCACGAATAATGACTGCCCTCCCCCTCCCCCGCCAAAGTGACCACGGGGGCCTCTGGAGGCCCCGTAGTCGCTTTCCCCCGCCTCCCTCCCCAGGCCTTCACGGGACCTTCGGAGACACTCCGAAGGCCCCGTGGAGGCCTCCTCGGCCCTCCCCCCTCCCTCCCAGGGCCTTCACGGGGCCTTCGGAGGAGCTGTCGCTGCTTTTGGGAGGGCGGGGGGCCCTCCCAAAACCACGAATATTCAAAACTGCGAATGCTAAGTTCGCGAATGTGGAGGGACAACTGTATAGCTTTTACAACCAGCATGTGCTGCATTAATGTGTCCCATTGGGATACTTTATTTTTCATTTGAGCCTATGTGCAGTTGAGGCATGTCAGGGAATAGCACTGCTGCTTCTCCCTAAGTGGATGTAGAGCACACGATGGGCGTCCCCATGTATGAGAGCGTGTCAGGATTGGAGGCTACAAGGAATAAACATGCAGATCTTCCCTAGCCCTCCCATTAAATTGCTGAGTCTTCCTTTTTCCTTGCCCCTCCATCTTGCACTGCTTTGTGCTGGCTGAGGTTCTGTTTGTGGTGGACAGGAGAGGTGATGGCCCTAGAGTGGCAGTCAGGGAGATGGGGCTACTTTGTTGTTATACATTTTGGGTGATGCTTGCCTTTTCAGTTATCACCCCCAAATTATGGAATGGCCTGCCAGATGAGATCCGTCCAGCAGGCTTTTCCTGATTAGATCCTGGCCTCAGGAGCTGTGTCTCCTGGTCTCTTTTAGGCTTTTACCTTGACCTGATGGCTGTTGATTTTTGTATTTGTTTATTTTATGTGACTTTTAAGTTTAGGTGGATTTTAATTCGATGGTAGTTTAATATCTTTTTATGGGGGAGGGTGGGGCTTGGTGGGGCTTAGGGGTTTTAGTCTGTATTGCTGTATTTTAACTGTTGTAAGCCGCCCCGATTGTTTTTAACAGAGGGGCGGGGTAAAAATAATTTTTATTGTTGTTGTTGTTGTGAGATAGAGAAGCTCCATCCCTGACAATTGCAAGTCTGGTGCGGCACAACTCCTGATGCCCATGCGTAACCCTGTGCCTGCAGAGTTAGAGGTTAACCAGCCCTGGTTGCCCAAGATGGGGCCATTTCAGATAGACACAAGGGTATCACGTAGTCCAAAAATGTCTGGATCCTTGGCAACTAACACACAGACACACTCTCTCTTTCATTGGCTTAGGTGATGAGAATGGCTACAACATTCCCACTGTGACACTGTGCCCAGAGGTTGCCAAGTACTTGGAGATGCCAGTAGCCGCCTTAGCCATGGAACAGCCCAGGGACATGGAGGGAGTGGCCAAACGCCTCTTCTGCGATGCCTACATGTACATGTACCAAAGCAAGAAAATGGCACTTTACAAATGACCGCTGGATTGCGTCATGTCACCAACCGTGAAACAGAGGTGATGGGGCTCCTGAGCTTTTCCACAGCTGTTTTCTTCTAAAACTTCACTTGTCCTGTTTACAGAATTACCTTTGGAGAAGGGAATCAGTGAAACTAGATTTGCTTTGTTAACGGTGGTAATTCATGTCTTCTGCAAACCCAGATTTATCAGCAGCATAGGAAGAACTTCTCTGCTTCACTTTCTGGGTTCCTGTGCTGGGTCTAGTGAACCTTCCCCACAAGTTCTCAGCACTAGTGTGACCTGACCATCTTTTCAGTCAAAACTGCCAAACGCAGAACCTTAAGACTGTGCTGGGACTGAGGCTATCGGTGCTGTGACTCTGAATCAGGAAGAGGTCCAGCCTGATTTTTCTCACTTGGGTTCTATGAATCCAAATCTCAGTATGATTTCTTCTCCTCACCCTCAGCAGGGAGGTGGCAATAGAATACCTCAGGCAATAAACTCTCCCTGCACTTAGTTCTAGGTTTGACCTAGAATCCTAAGGGACCAGCAACAGCTACTCATTTGCACATTGGGTTTGTCTGTATTCTGGGTCCCTGGGTATTTGAAGCTACTGTGCACACAACTGCCACTTTAGCTTTCTACACACCCCAATTTTAGAAGGTAGGTGGGGCTTTAGACTGAAGCTTCTTGATGGTGGGGTCTCCGACTTGATGTGCACATGGAGTAAAAGTCTTGATTCTCACCGGTGCCTGGCCCACCATTTAAGGGAAAATACTATTGCCCAGGTCTGTGGAGGTACCCCTCACCTTCCCTTTTTCTACCTTGTTAACACTTAGAAGGCACCATGACCCACAGGGGTGTGAGAGGACTCCTGGGGGTGGGCTGGCTCACCCCATAGTTAGTGCACATGCAGGAATAACAGAAACTGAATTCTTTTAGCCCTCTTTTTCTGTTGTTTTTTCTCTGTTGCAAACTCACCTGCGAAGGTCTGTTTTTTCTGGATCAGTTTCCCAGGAATAGGTTCAGTGGGCCTTCTCACCTCTCCTTCCAATTCCTGAAAAAGTTTCTCAGCCATTTCTCTCTTTTGTATTAAATCAATTTTCTCTCTTTCAATTGATATATCTTCTCAGATCCTGTCTCTGAATGGCTGGACTTTAGCAGTTCAGACATTCCCCCTGTAGTATCAAGCTGAAAAAAAAAATATTTTCTTACATAACACACAAGAACCGTGACTGGCTTCTGTAGGTAGCCAGTCTTCAAACTTCAAAAGGTTTTTTTTTGGGGGGGGGGGACTCTTTTGATATTAAAAGTTGTTGCTTTCTGTCTAGTGTGGTGTGCAATAAAACCAGGGTGAAGAGAGGACAAAGTGCCTTAGATATGAGGATTGTGCATTTTACTGCATGACTCAGACACTGTAGCTGTGATTGTCACCAGCATCTCCACACTTTTCAGAGGATGTAGCTCTGACAGTTCTGAATGAAATCTTGGTGTCTACAAGCTGTTAGAATCTGGAAATAAGCTAACGGAGACAAACTAATTAATGCAAGTTACCTGGCAATAAATGTGGCCCATATTCTGACTGTTCCAATTTTGTTGTTGAGCTAGCCTGGGAAGACTACCTCTAGTGATTCTGCTAGCATGGAATAATCTTCTGAATCTCTGAGCAACATCTGTCATCTTTGCTGGTGTGATCAATGTTTCTGCTTCCCTCCCCCAGTCTGTTATTTAAACTCTTGGGAGTCTGTGCTGGTATTAACTTATTCTCTCTTTATTTCTATAACTTTTGCTGTGAACAGTCTCAGGAAAACAGAATTAACTCTTTTGATACATTGTAATGTCAATTTCCAATTTTAATGTCTTCCAATAGAGCCTTATTTTTTTGACTTGACTTGGGTGTTGACTTGATCTGTCAAACGATGCTTCTCTATGTAAGATCCACTGAGGAAAATATCCACACCTCCTTCTGCATGTCTGCACGACTAGATTTTTTGCCCACCTGTGGTTGAGGCAGAAAGACGGCAGGGCCAGGATGGGAACAAGCAGACATGAAGGTTAAATCTGGAGCAGTTCTGTGTTATTTCTGTTACCTTGTAAGGCCAGAAGGGTATGTAGTGTTAGACAGATAAAGTTGGGATTCTCAGCTCAGATGATTTAAAAAATACAGCAGATAAGACAAGGTGTGGGATGCAATGGCAAGGACAGAGGAAATTGGATGACTGCAGAATAGTAAGCAGGGTAGAGCTAGATGTTTCTGCCTGTCCACTGCAGGGCAAAGCCTGAGAGGTGGGCATAGGGAGCAGTTGAGCTAAGTGGATATTAATACTGCAGTCAAAATAGAAGTGCACCCTTGGCAGGAAAAAAAAGAAGAAAAGACAGACCAAAAAAAACAAAACAAAAACCAAGCCAAAACTATCATGTATAAATACTGGCTAAATAAATTTATTTTCATACAAAGGATACATGGAGTCCCTCCCCTGAGTGGCCCTGGAAGGGACATAAGCTCCTTGTGACGGTGCTGGTGCACCAGCCGACCCACTTGTGCTTCTTGTGTTCTGCCTGTTGGGGGGATGTCTCCCCACTATGCCTCAGCAGCCCCCGCCCCCAAATAAGCATTGTTCCTATTTTCTCATTGAGAGGTCAGCTCTTCCTGTTGAGTCGGCTGCAAACCAGCCTGGACACAGGACTTAAGCAGTGCAGCAGGAACACGCCCACCCCCCTGGCAAATGTGCCCAGCCCCAATTATGTTTCCTGTTGGCAGCTCCTGCTGCTTTCTGAAGTGTTTCCCTTTCCATCCCATGTCATCTGTGGTTTGCTTGACTTTAACCTGCCAATACTGAACTGAAAAGCAAGAACGTGACCTAGGCCAGAGACATGAACAGGAGATAAATTGGACCTCATGGCTCTATGGAAGCAACTGTATTTGTGCCATCCCTTAAACCCACCGTAAAATGTAAAAATAAGAAACACAAAACATACTGGCAGTGCTTTCAAAATGAGTTGAAGACTGGTTTTGATGCACATGTGAACTCCCTTACACTGATTCAGAATAGTGGCCCTCTTCAGATATTACCAGTCCTGCTATCCTGGCTGCTTTTATAACTGGCAGTTCTCTTTCCGTGGGCAGAGGCTACCCAGAAGTGAAATACCACCTCCGCACACTTTGGAGGCAAGAGGTCTAGAGATACTTTCACAAGTGGTTCCTCTCAATCCCCTCTTCTCCAAGCTAAGCATACCCAGCTCCCTCATCTGTCCCTTGTGGGTCTTGGTTTCCAAACTGTTACCACCTTGGTCACCCTCCTTTGTACACATTCCAGCTTGACAGTAGCCTTGAACTGCCCAGAACTGAACACAGTATTTCAGGTGAGGTCTGAATAATGCAGAATAGAGTGTGATGCTATGACTTCCGTCTATCTGGACACTAGATTCTGGCTGTTGCAGTAAAACCACCTCATCACTTGAGCAAGCCTAAAGTAGCACCACATACTTAGTACCATTTAGTTCCCATGAAGTCACTGCCTACATTGACTGCCGCAGTTTTAAAAGCAGGGGTTGCTGCTTTGCTTTAAGTGAGGCTCGTGGTGCGGAACCTCTGTCCCTTTGATTTAGCTCCCGTTTAAAGACTCCAATGCTAATCTAATTTCTCCCAGCATCTGGGCTTGTGCTAAAGCAATCCGTGAAATATGTAACTGTAAGAGTTTGCATACATGGTTCTATTATAGGGAACTGAGGAAAGAACAAGGCACTAACTGAACAGAATGTGGGAACCTTGGCTTAATATCCCACTCGGGACCATACATACCTTTAGAGATTTCAAAATAGGCCAAGTTGCATGTTTTTTTGATTTTCATCAGGTTGTCAGAAGGTGGAATTAATTGGTTAGATGTAAAGATTCCCTTCCCTGTGATGGCAAAGCATTCCTTTTCATCACAGGACTTTATCCCCCAGAAAATACCATAGTCTGCAGCTCTACCCATGCACCTTAATGAAGATGTTAGTACATACACGTTCTGCAGCTCTGGAATAAGTCTCTCTTTCCCTCCCTCTGGTCCAATGGCAGACAAGCCAGGTGCTGCTGCAAGGGGCTCTTCCCTTTCGTATCCACTCTTATTGTGTCCACCAGCATTATTCCGCCTGCCATGTGGTGTTTTAAGCTATTCGGAGCAGTATCAGAAGAACTGCTAAAAGCACAGAAGCAGTTCAGAAGAAGGGAGCAAAGTACATGTTAAGGACACTTTAGGAATGGGCTGCCGTGGTCCACTGTGTCTTTAATATCATCCTATTGGGTCCGTAGTCTCTTTGGCTGAAATGTGTCTCTGAGTAGTTTGCGCAGCTTCACTCCAGTTGGTTTTCCCCTGCTTCAGAGCCATCACCAAGGTGAAAGTTGATGCAAATGTCAAGCCAAAAGCCATTTTTTTTATATTGACGGTTTCTCAAGATAGCTCTGCACAGCCTTGTGGCATCACTGAAACTGAAATGCAGTTGGGGGGGGGGGCTCAAGGGGCAACATCAGTTCTGCCCCAAAGGAAGCTCTTCAGTGGAAACAGTGCCATCTCTCTCTCTCTCTAGGGTTTATTTTGTCTTCTGCACATCCCTGTCTTCCTAACTTTTGAAAACACCAGTGAGGCAGCAAGACAAACTGTGGCTAGCACGAGACATAATGCCAGGGCGGAAGTTCACTATCAGTTGGCGTCTGCCTGGGCATGGGAAGGTGACCACTGCCCTAGACCAAGATTCCTCCCAGGAAATCCAGGGTCTGCTCTTTCCCACAGAAGGAGAGGAGGAAACCCTGGGATGTGTTCTCCAGGGAATGCTATGAAATGGTGGGGAGGGGAGAAGCTTCCCTTTAGTTCCCTATAAATAAATAAATTACACACCAAGAGCTGCCATTCTGTGCACTCATGTTTCTGAATAGAAAATGGGTCCGGCTTCTAAAGTAAATGCAGAGGGCTGAATGGCACACAGGGGCAGGGTTGCCACTTTGGAAATTTGTGCTTAACAATGGAAAGGAGGCAGCGTTGGAACCAAAAACATGCTTCTTGCAGCAGACTGAAACTGACCAACGGACAAAAGGTGCCTGTTGATTCTGCCCTCCTTTGCCCTAAATCCTGGTCCTTTTTCCTACTTTTGGAATCCTCCTTCCTAACCACTGCCTCTCAAGTCCTCTTGATCTGGCCATGACACCAGGCCTTCCTCTCCCCAACTGGGCTTCCTGCTATTCTAGTCTTTTCAGCTTTTTACCACTGAGCTCTCATAGCTTTGTATGGCAGGGGTGGGTGTGGGGCGTCCTGGGATGTGAGATTAGGGATATCTGTCACTGGTGTTAAGTTGTAACCAAAAGAAGGGAAGATGTCGCTTACATTACAAATAATAGAAGCCCTAGCTCCTCCGCCCATGTGGAAAGAAAATGCTCCGGAATAAAATTAAGCAACCCCAGACTTCTCAAGAAAGCACATCATGTCAAAAGACTTTAACAAGTCCTGAGGGAACTGCAGGGCCCTCGGTTCTGGCAGGCTTGTGTGTTCATCAAGGCAGCCTGCTTGCCACGATGGGAAAGCGGCCAGCCGGGCGCCAGAGTCCGGCTCCCCAGCATGGCTGGGGAGTGCTCACTCCTGCTGTGGCTACGTCAGCCATCGTGACCTCTGCCCCAGCCTCCAGGCAGTCCTCTGTCCCAGCCTCTAGGCTGAGATACGGATAGCAAAGAACTGTCCAGGCAGCAGCTGGTGTCCAAAGGCCTCAATGGGACTTGCTGGGGAAAAGGGGGAGGCTCTAGGATGTAGGCAGGAACGTGAGCTGGGTGGTTCAGTTGCGCTTGTTGGCCAACTGCCGGTCTCGCTTCTTCTTCTCCATCAACCTGCATGGGGTGGGGTGGGGGGTGGGGGGGGCGGAAAGAATTTAGGCTTAGGATAGGTGGCCAGAGAGCCTCCACTCAAGAAGGAAACAGGCTGTGCATTCAATCCAAGTGCAGCTAAAGGCATGTTTGGAAATGCTCTAAATTTAGGGGAGCAGAGCCAAGGAGAAAAAAGAGCCAATGTACTGTAGTGGTTTGGGTGTTGAACAAAGATTCTGGGAGGCCAGGCATGAATCCTTGCTCAACCCTGGAAATTTGTTGGGTGACCTTGGGCAGGACACACTCAACCCCAAAGGAAGGCATTAACAAACCCTTAGTATACATTTTGCCAAGAACACCATGGGAGAGGGTCACCATAAGTTGGAGCCAACGTGATGGTACATAACAACAAGCCTGTGATATACATTCTTGGCCATTTTGAAAGGAACTCTCTCTTGAGTAAAATATGCATAAAACAAAACCCAGAGCCCACATTGTGGCAGTATCTTGACCAGGCCTGCCAGAAGGCACAAAATTACTCACTCTAGCTTTCAAAGCTGACTGACTCCTCAGGCACAAATGGTTTTTAAACACCCTGCAAGGGTAGAAAAGTGAACTTGCTATACAGGTCTGCATGCCTTGTCATCCAATGAATCCCAGTCCTGTGACTCTTAACAACATCACTTTCCTTCCCCTGCATGTTCTTTTTAAAACTCTTTGCCTGATGAAGAGGCAGTGGACTTGGGTGTGATTAATCTTGCATCTTCTGGTTGGCCTAATAAACCTATCACTCCAACATGTAATCTGAGTTTTGGATTCTCTATTGTGTGTTTGATTAAAACTTGGTGGATTCAGTAGTTTAGAGGACTTTCTTCCACAGAATTTAGAGATTAGATCATAGGAAGAAAAAGCTCCATCGTCAGGGCAGAAGTAGCATCCTAAGCAGCCCTGTCTCATAACAGGGAAGAATGCCAACCATGAAAAGTGTAACCAAGGACAGAGGACCTTCACAAGCGAGCAGGATTTTTCTCCCAGGCTGGCAGAGTGCCCAAGTGGCTTCCACTCACTTCCTGTTGCGCACTTCTGTCAGTTCCATGAGCCGCTCTTGTGCTGCCCGAAGCTCATCCAGCCTCTGCTGGTAACGTGAGTCGCAATTGTTGCTGTGTTCAAAGCTGGACACCTGGTTGGAGAGCTCGTTGGCACGGTCCCGGAGTTGCTGAATGGAGGAGTACAAATTCTCATCGTCTTCTTCCTGCAGCAGGTAAAAGAAATGAAATTCTATGGGTGCTCAGCACTGTGATCCCTTGGGTCTCATGTTCTTCTTGGGGACACAGCAGGCTTGCCTTCCACTTTCTAGAGCTGCTTTTGCAAAGGATACTTAAAATTCGTTTTGTGTTCTTCTCTATGTGATAGCTCAGGCAGCTGGGAGAGCGTGCGGCCTCTGTGGCTGCCAAAGTTCATTTTTCAGATCATACATGTTCATAGCGATCATGAAGCCATGTCTGGTTCAAATTACTTGGATGAGGAATAGCCAGTGCCCTTATCATATAAAGCAGAAATTATAGCCACACGTGAAAACTCCAAAATGGCCTGTGGTAGGAATAAATGCACATATTGTATGTATGCTACCCCCAAAGCACCCAAGTACACTGCAGAATCTCACCGGGCAAGGAAGTTAAATGGACCACAAAGTTTTATAGCTGATGCCAGTAGCCTGTTTCAGCCAAGACAAGAAGAGGGCAGAATCAGTCCGTTGATAAAGAGAGGAGTAAAGCCAACAAGGGTAAGACTAAAGGCTTACTGGAGCACTGTATGTCACAAAAGTAACAAATGATCCAATGGGAGACCATTTTTCCCTGTAGAAAACAATTACCACATTTCTTCTGAAAACCCTGAGAACCACAAATCTGATTGTTAAAAAATAAGTAGTCTCTTGCCTTGGGTGCCCTCTGACCTTTCTCTGTCTAAATATAGCAAACCTAAGGGAGCAGGTTCCAGACACTTCTACCAGTGCCTGCTTTTAACCAAGACTTTTCATAACTGGCAACTGCAAGCCTCTTTGGGTCCAAAAGAGGTCCTCGCTTCTCTTGTTGGATGAAGTGGCCATGAGCATGTTGCTTACCTTGGCATTGACGATTTCAATGTGGAGCAGCAGAGAAGCGAGTTCAAGATCTTCACTATAGCTATTCTTCAGTGGCACTGATCTGTAACCTAGAGAGGCAAAGGCCACAGTTGAATTCAAGTCAGAACCCACACTCCTCTAAATCAGGAAGTTAAATAGCCAAACAAGTTATCCAAATACAGTTGCCCCTCCACATTCGCGACTTTCACATTCACAGTTTAATTATTCGCAGAAAGCCGCCTGCCCCCCCCTCTCTCCACCCCATCCCTTCCCAAGGCACCTAAGGGTTTCTCACAAAGCCCATCTCTGCCTTGGGAAGGGGGGGATGAAAAGCCTCCCTCTCTCCCCCCCAGTCCCTTCCCAAGGCAGCGAGGGGCCCCCTTCGCCACCTTGGAACAGGCAGGGGGGGTGGGAGTGAGTGACAACGGGAGCTTCAGAAGCCCCCATCACCACTTTGGGAAGGGCGGGGGGGTGGGAGTGAGTGACAACGGGAGCTTCAGAAGCCCCCATCACCACTTTGGGAAGGGCGGGGAGATGGGAGTGAGTGACGAAGGATGCTCCTGAAGCCCCCATCGCCACTTTGGGAAGAGCAGGGAGGGTGGGAGTGAGTGGCGACGGGATGGGTTGTTGCAGGCGGGTGGGAGGAGGACTATTATTATTCGCGTTTTTTTCACATTCACAGGGGTCTTCCGCCCCTAACCCCCACGAATGTGAAGATACAACTGTATTTTATTATTTGACCACATCAGTCAAATTGAGTTTTATTTTAGGCTAGTACTGTTCTGCTTTTGGAAATTTCCAGTTCATTGTCTTGATGTCCATCAGGCGTGGGGCTAAGAGTGATCCAGCAGATACTGGATATCGGGACATGCTAAAAGCTTGCAACGGAGTCCTTCACCAAAGGCTCCTGAGCAAACTCAGTAGTCATGGGATAAGAGCAGAGGTCCTCTTACAGACTGGCAACTAATTAAAGAACAAAAAAACCAGGCTAGAACTCATTTCTCAAGATGGAAGAAAGAAGTGAGGTCCTCTGAGAAATAGTGGCAGAACTGGAGCTAATTAACTTCTTAGTAGAAAATCTGGAGTGAGACATCAGCTGGAGGCAGTCAAATCTGTAGATAGCTAATTATTCAGAGAGCATAACCCCCAGAATACTGCAAGAACCACACAAGGATCTCTCCTCTGTGACTGGGCAGCAAAATAGCAAATAATGCTCAACAGTTAGTAAGTGTAAGGTGATGCACATGAAAGCAAACGGAATCCTAACTTCACACTGAACACATTGGTGGGGTCTGAACATGCAGTGGTTATGAAGCTACAGATCTCTTCTTGTATCATCAGCATCCTTGCCCAATGGAAATAAGGTGGAGAATGTGCCAGACTAGCCAGGTCCTGAGCAGACAGTGCTAACCCAATAAGGTAAAATGTCTAGCTGTGAGTCAGTGAAAGGGAGCAGGTGGGGGGAAATTGTGCCAGTACCTGTTTTAAGGCCCTTGACGGGGAAAGTAGCCTGAGCCAAGAAGTTGGGGTCGCTGAACATGTCCTCTTCATAGACGACAAAGCGGAGGAAGGCAAACTCCGGGTTATTAATGTCAAAGACAAACTGCTTGACGAGCCAGACAGGATTGAGGCCATTGTCAGCTGTGAGGGAAGGAAGAAAGCGGGGGGTGGGTGGGAATCAAAACAGATCAGTGTGTAGCGAGGAACCCAAGTCCTAGAACCCCAAGCAGACACTGGATGGTGAGACCTCAGGCGGTGGCCTACAGGTGAAGGCTTCGGTGACTGAATGCTCCTCAAATGAAAAATTAAATAAATATCCACGCATGCTGAAAATAAGCATGTCAGAGAAAAGGCTAGACTAAGCTTTTCATGTTCCGCCTGATGTGCTAGTTTTCTGTTTGCAGGATCTCTGTCTAATAGAGGAAATGTTCCACCTGATAAGTTGCTACCCTGCAGTATGAATCAGTGCAACCCAAACACAAGAGGAGTGCAGATGAGGCCTCTGTCGGACCCAGACTAGAAAGCTGTTATCCAGCTGCAAAGACAATGTTGCTGACAACCAACCAACCAACCAGGGAACACTGATTTTGCTGGAGAAGAGTCGGTGCATTGCAACGGCTTGAGTGCTGGACTTGGACTCTGGATCACCAGTGCTCAAATACCCATTTGGACAATTTGAACAAGTCTCACTCTCCCAGCCTCAGAGGAAAGCAATGACAACCCCCATCAAAAAAAAAATCTTGCCAAGAAACCCTAGGAGAGTGTAGTGGTTTCAATACTGGACTAGGACTCCAAGAGACCAGAGTTTGAATTCTCACTCAGCCATGGAAATCCACTGAGTGTATGACCCAATCATATGTGCACATCTTTAGGTGATTCATTCGTAACTTCCCAAGAGGATTCTGACCTATAGCAGCATACAACAGCAAGGCCTGCCCCCCCGCCCAATGCTATATGACCTTTTCATAATAATGAATGAGTCATCTCTATGGTCAAAAACACAAATGGCTTAAACCACATTTGGGGAGGGGGGACACTAGGAAGTACACAAAACCCAACTGCAGCAAATGGTTCAGAAAACATTATGTGCTCCAATTGGAGCAGAGGCAAGAGTTGGGGGCTCAGGATGACCCTTATGTTGCAGAAATTGGCCTTAACATGTACTTTTGCTTTGTGAAAGGAGAGCCACCAGCTGGACATGCAGACACCCTCCACCCTGCACCATCAGGAGAGCAGCCCCCTCACCTACGACCTCTGTCTTGTTCTTGCTGTTGTCAAATTCAGAGCCACAGACCTCCACCTCCACAAAGGGGCAAACGATGCTGCGACCATTCTTGGGGAGGTGCCTGGCCCCTAGGATCTGTGGGGAGGAACCAGGATGGGTTAGACTGAGATGAGGAAAGTGCTGTCTACGGGCCGTATATGCCCTGGAGGTGTTTCTGGGAATATGAGGCACCCCGACACACACGCACAAGGGGGGCATGGGGTCAACATGGGCCGTCCCATTGTCTCCTCCCTCTCCAGGCCCCCTGAGCTCACGTGCCTGCAGCTGGACTGTGATGGGCTCCACATGCTTCAGGCTGCTCTTCTCAAAGGGGTCAAAGAGGTCATCCCTCATGATGTCCGGCTGCAACACGTAGCCGCTACGTCCCCCCAGCGTGAAGAGCGACTGGTTTAACTGCATTGGCTTATCTAGAAACAGCAATTGAAAGAACATGGATCGTTATTCATTTCCTGGCAGAAGAAAGGATTTCCTGGTAACTTCAGAAATACCCTCAGGAAAAAGAATGGTAGTGGTGATTTATTTATTTATTTATTTCCTATTTAATTTATGAAAATATTTATATCCCCTGCTCTATCTCAGGGTGGTGTGCTAAAAAAATCAATCTGACAAATTTAAACTGTATAAGTACTAACAATGATTTTAAAAGGCTAAAAACATATTAAACTATTTAAAAAGTTAAATAGGTAAAACAAGAAAATATAAATAAATAGTTTAACATGAATCAAAATCATGTGCATGTGAGGCTTTTAGTAAAATCAATTTGAAAACTTTCCAGAACCACCAGGTTGAAGAAGCCATCAGTCTCTCAATAAAGGGAGCGTGACAACGAAGTCCAGAAACGTGCCGGGCTAAACCAAAAATCATCAAGAAAGACCAGCAAAAGAGGAAAGCCAAAGAAGTAGTTAAACTGAAGCCAGAAGTCAAGAACCCACTAGGCAATCAATGCTGCCAACGCAGAGTACCTAAGCACAGCTGCCTGAGAAGGGATCAGAGGCCACAGCAGGTGGTATAATAAGAAGGAAAAAGTTACCAGGCGTCTGGAAGTTGAGGGCCACCAACTGACTGCCACAGATCCACATCGGCAGTGGATCATAATTGGAGGAGTCCAGGCGCTGGCCCTTGGGGTAGATGCGGCTCAGCTGTCGGCGGTTGTACTGCAGGAATTTCTTGCCCTTGCTGCGGTTGGCATACTTCTCAGCCTTAGTCTCAGGGAAGGAAGACATGTCCCGGTAACAGGCTTTCTCTGTACCTATCTCTGGAAAGAAGAAAACACCAATGGACTTAGGTGTTTTGGAAACATGAATGGACGGCCATTGATAGGGGGTTTCAAGATGAAAAGCCCTCCCTCCATCCCAACTGCTTCTACCCTGGCCACAGAGGGAGAGAAGAAGAGGCAGGCACAGCTCCATCATGCCCAGGCCCAGAAGCAGATGAAAGGCCCTCTCTTTAAGCCAACTGCCTCTGCCCTGGCCAAGGAGGGAGAGAAGAAGAGGCAGTATCTGCTGGCCTTAATCCTCTCCCACACTGCCATCCCCTTTTCCTTTTGTGTCATGTCTTAATTAGACGGTAAGCCTGAGGGCAGAGAACTATTTTGTTATTCTTTTACTTGTAAAGCGCCATGTACGTGATGGGGCTATATATATATATATATATATATATGTATATGTATATGTATATGTATATATATTAAGAAATGATGATGATGATGATGATGATGATGATGATGATGATGATGATACTGTGTTGTCTTACCATTCAACAGTTGATTCAATGGGTCTATTTTAGTTTGGGACTAAGCATGATGTCTTATTCACTCCCTACTTGGCTAATGCTGTCTTGAGAGCTACTGAATTTAATGGAACCTAAAATCTCATCCCTTTCAACTGCTCCTCTGGGCCAGTGGACACAGACAGAGGGCCAGTTTTGATACTTCCCAGCACATCTTTCCTGTGTATCTTGGGCTCAGCTGTGTGCCTCCTGCATTTTATAGTGCTCCAGGCAGTGGGCAGAGAAGGAATACAGCTCTGAGAGGGAGGAATTCAGAGAGGGTGCCCTCATGCCCCCCACCCGTTGTTTCTTTTGCACGGAGGCCAATGGTGTGTGTGAGGGGACTCACTCTCCTCATCAAAGGGCACCGGGCGGCAGTAAACGACCAGTTCGGACAGCTCCAGGGCAATCTTCTTCCTCCGCTCCATGATCTTTCCTTCCTGCATCTACATGGGACACACAAGGGCAAAGGTCAGAGGCAACCATGCAGTATCTGCTCTCTCTTCCTCTGTCTCATGCGCTCTCTCGCAGGCCCAGCAAAGGAATCCCAATGCACTACTCTCCATTTTAGTCTTGGATATTGCTCAGAGACTGCTGCCTCTTGCCTCTCTCCATTTTCAAACACCCATTCATGAAACAAAAGGAATGAAAGTTTGATGGGAGTAGTCAAATTGTTCTCAGTACAGGTGTCATCCCCCCTACCCATATCTGTGGTATCGGTAACCATAGTTTCATTTAACTGTGGACAGGGGGGAAAGGTCTCTCTAGGCATCTGGAGGTCTTCCAGTGTGACTCTATGGTCAATTTTCACCAGAGGCTGACCACAGAGTCCTGCTGGTAGACCACCAGATGCCTAGAGAGGCATCCTCTCTAGGCATTTTCTAGGTCCTCCAGCACAATTCTATGGTGTTCTATGGCAGCTTCACTATTATCTGTGGTTTCACTTATAAACAGTAAGTTCTGGAACATATCTCCCACGGGTACAGGGGGCGACCTGTGCTGTATATCAGAATGTATAACTAGGCCAGGCTCTGCACCTGGATCAGTGAAAGGCAATTAAATGTCAGGGCAGACCAGGCCATTCTGATGGTAGCTATGGCTGAAGAATCTGACCTGTTTCCAGCACAATGGGCTCATGTCTTCCTGGCAAACAGTACACTGAGCATCCAGACACTAGTCTGCCAAGTGGATATCTCTGAATAATAAGTACCCACCACATGTGGGTAACCCTCCTAGGACAAAATATTGGATACATTCTGTGCATTTCAAGCATAGAAAGCTACCAGTTTGACTTGCAAATATTAAGAGCCTCCAGAATCCCTACTCTCTCCTTCCCTTCTTTTCTACCCATAGTCTGCTAGCAAAGTACTTGTACTTCCTTAAGGAAATGCGCACACACACACACACACACACACACACCCCAAACCCCAAGACTCTGGAGAACCCCCAGCCTACATCCAATCAGGACACTCTTCTGGGGACTCACCCGGGCATCTGCGTTCTGTGTGGCCTCTCGAATCTTGGCCACCCAGTCGTTGAGCTCCTCCTGGGTGTCCGTGGCAACGTCTAGCGACTGGGATGGGTGGGTCATCTGCTGGGAATGGATGGTGAAGACAAATGGTTTGGAGCTCCTCCCGTCTTTGGAGATAACTACAAGGACACCAGAGGGGGGCGGCTTTACTGGAAAAGGCTCCCATTGTAGGATTCCTCGGAGGAGCAAGCAGGAGACCTTGACTGTTCCTGCTCTCCAGGTAACGGGTCAGGGAGGGAGAGGAAAGGGGGCTGGCATAGCGGGCAGGGGCCTTGGTCTATAGTGAAGATCCTTCCTTAAAGAGAGGAAGTCTCTGAGGATCCTAGGTGCACAGGTACAACACCAGACAGGGCTCCTGGGTCTTTTGTGGTGGAATGTATGTGCCTTCAAGTCACCTGTGAACTCATGGAGACCCTGTGAATTTCATAGGCAAGGAATCCTCAGTTTTTTGCTAGTTCCTTCCTCTGAAATAGAGCCTACAGCTCCTGGGGTTCCTTGGCAGTCCTTCTGGGCTTGAAGAAGGTTCTTCTTTTGGGATTGCCAGAATTCCCCAGCCAGCTATGAGGGATTCTGGAAGTGACAGTCCAAAAAGGCACCTTTTTCCATGCTCTGGAAATTCAGATCAAATCTGGTTCCTTTAGGGTATTTAGGCCCTCTGTGTGTGTGCCTTCAAGTTGCCTGTCAGCTTATGACGACCACATGAATTTCATAGGTTTTCTTAGGCAAGGAATCGCCAAAGGTGGTTTTGCCAGTTACTTCCTTTGAAATGTAGCCTACAGAACCTGGTATTCATTGGCGGTCTCCAAGTACTAACCAGAGCTGACCCTGCTTAGCTTCCAAGATCAGACAAGATCTGGTGCCTTTAGGATATTGAGGCACAATTATACAACACACTTATAGCGCTATGATTCCACTTTTAACTGCGGGATCTGGTGGAGCAGAAGAGGAGATTTCAGCAAGTGGTAAACCATGCGGGAGGGAATTTCAGCAGGTAGCATACCAGGTATAGCTTGCATGACAAGCTGTTGTTGTTGTTGTGCGCTTTGAATCATTTCTGACTTATGGATGAGCCTAGCAAGGGGTTTTCTTGTCAAGATTTATTCAGAAGGGTTTTGCCATAATTGCCTTCCTCTTGAGGCTGAGTGTGTGACTCACCCAAGGTCACTCAGGAGGTTTCCATGGCGGAGTGCAGATGTGACCCTTGGTCTCCTAGAGTCCTGGTGCTTTTTGGAACTTACTTCTTCAATTAATGTGTTTTGGAGTCCCACAGCAGCACTCAAGTTACTACGGCATTCTGCCTCTCCTAGAGTTTTCATAGGAAAGTTTTCTTTCAGAGGAGGTTTGCCATGGCCTTCCTTGAAGGCCGAGAGGATACTGCCTGCCAGAGTCGCTCAGGTTTCCAAGCCTGAGCAGGGATTCCAAATTTGGTCTTCTGGAGTCCTAGTCCAACACTTGAACCACTGCACCATGCTGGCTCTACCAAGCTACCCCAGCTGTAGTCTGCTCTTCTACACAACTCTGAGACACAGGAGCCTTGTCGTCTTTTGCCTCCAGCACCTGAGAGGATCCTTCTGACTTCCAACTAACCCTGGGGGAAAAGACTGTGCACAGCCACAGCCACATATGATGCAAAGAATCCATTTTTATGCCAATGTAGGTTTTCTAGTGAAAATATCATTGGAATAATCTCAGATTATCAGTGGAATTACTTGCACTGTGGAAAAGAGCTGCCTTAATTTAGATTACATTTAATTAGATCTGGATTTTTGTTACTGGGAGGTCAAAAAATGTAATGAACGCATTTTTTAAAAAAAGGAGCTGAGTGTTCTGCTCTATTCAGTTCTTGGGGCTATGATGACCTAAACCTAATCATTTGCTGGAACCAGAACTGACCCACAGAATCAATGCAAACTTGCTCAGTCAACACTTACACAAGTTCCACTGATTCAGTGGGTCTACTCCATGTGGAACTAACAACTGGATTTAGGATTGTTTGCACTTTCCAGGATATATTGGTCAGAATCATGCACAGGTGTAAGTTGTGCTACACACACATAGTGACTTTTTCAGACAACGTAGAACAGATGTCTCCAGTTGATGGTTGTGGCAGTGCAGTTCTACATGCAAAACCATTGCAGATGTGCAATAATACACTTAAGAGAGTGCACACTGCACATGCCACTGTGTATTGCACACTGTTCAATGAAGTGACAGCTATGCACAGTCATGGCTTCTCATACATTGTGCTATGATGCTATTTAGCATAGGAACTGCACAGTGCTAGCACAGAGTAACTCCGCTGGTGGACATTTATGCTATGCTAAAACAATGCAGGGTCTTGCCCTTGGTCTTTAGGGAGTCGGGTTTTGTTCTCCCCTCCCAGAGGGTAAAGAGATAAAGCTACCTCCAGGGGCATCTTCTGCGGACACTCACCTACATGGCAGGAAGGGACATCAATGAACCCTTTCAGGAAGTTGCCCAGCGGGCTGTTCTCTACAGACTGAAAGAGACAGACAGAGAAAAGAGCAGGGGAGAGATTGTTAGAGGAAAACTAAAATGAGGGGTGTTGACCAGCACAGGACAGCTGGGGATCACATGAGAAGAGGCAGACAAAACTCTGTTGACTTGTATCCTCAAGTTCTCCTGTTCTGCTCCCCAAGCAATGAAGTAACTGATATGTATTTATTTAAAAATCAGGGGGTATAAACAAATATACTAGCACAGGCTACACACCTTAATTAATTAATCAGTTTCATTAATCAAATTCTACAGGTTCGAGATGTGGACTGGTTAATCAAAAAAAAAAAAAATAACCAGCCTTGTAGGGCAGCAGCTTAAATTAGCAGGACTGTTAGAACCCTCTTCCCAAGTTCCCAGCTACCACCACTGTGGGCATCAAAGTGACCCCTTGTAGTGAAAGGTTGTCCACTCCACATGGTGCTACCTGCTGCCTGCTCCTCAACTCATAGTCCCTCCTGCAACATCTCCCCTCCCACTTTGCATCCCATGGAAGACCTTTCCCCATAGCACAATCCTGCACCATGAGCACATGCACATGTGACTACTACACCAAGGCAACAGGTGTCTGATCACACAGAGATTTCCCTATGCAATCAGTATTCCCTTGTCCAGGAAGGAACTGCCCATGTTTTTGCACCATCCACACATTTTCCCCAGTAGAGTGTTGTTGTTGTTGTGTGCCTTCAAGTCGTTCTCAACTTATGGTGACCCTAAGGCAAATGTATTGCAGGATTTTCTTGGCAAGATTTGTCCAGAGGGGGATTTACCTTCGCCTTCCTCTGAGGCTGAGAGAGTGCAACTTGCCCAAGGTCACCAACTAGGTTTCCATGGCTGAGCGGGTATTCGAACCCTGGTCTCCAGAGAGTGGAGACTGCACAAAAGAGATGTGCTTTCCACTGGGTGTGGGTTTACAAAGAGGGCTGACGTTAGGGAGAGGGAAGTACAAATGAGGATGGGGAAACCTCAGGGGAAAAGCAGCCACACATAAAGGCCACAGCTGTCAGATGGAGAAGAGACAAATGTTCCCCCGCTCCAGGGTACAGACAGCCTCTTTCATAGAATCATAGAATTGTAGAGTTGGAAGAGACCACAAGGGCCATCCAGTCCAACCTCCTGCCATGCAGGAAATCACAATCAAAGCATCCCTGACAGATGGCCATCCAGCCTCTGATTAAAGACCTCCAAGGAAGGAGACCCCACCATGCTCCGAGGGAGTGTGTTCCATTGCCAAACAGCTCTTACGGTCAGAAAGTTCCTCCTAATGTTGAGGTGGAATCTCTGTTCCTGGAGCTTGCATCCATTGCTCCATGTTCCAGTCTCTGGAGCAGCAGAAAACAAGCTTGCTCCATCCTCAATGTGACACCCCTTCAAATACAAAGATCCTGGAGGGCCAAATTGCACCACTGCAAGTGCCATTTAGGCAACAAGAGATGACAAGTCAACAATCCCCAATCACTTTGGGGTGCTTTCTTTTGAAGGGGAGGGATCACCATTTTGAAAGAAAAAAAACCCACAAAGTTTCTTAGTGTTTATTGGAGCCTTTTGGGGGGCATTTTTCCTCCTCAAAAATGAGGCTTGAGGCTGGTTTGTTTGTTTGTTTGTTTGTTTGTTTGTTTGTTTGTTTTTGCGGCCTGCCAGCAGTTTTGGGGGGTTGGTGGAGGCTTGTGAGAGGGTCAAGAGCGACAAGGAACTCCCCAAGGCTGCTTGTGGCTCATGGACCTCATAATGCCCACCCCTGCTTTACAGGAACAAGAGGTTCCAGGGATGGCAGGGAGTCAGGCAAATGGGCAAATCATTCCATTAACATCTCAGAACAGGAACCAGAAAATGGATCTGCCCAGCCTTGTGAAATGCTCTCTTCCCCTTTAACCCCAAACTCAACTTTCACATAGCACTACATTTCAATAAAATCCAAAGTTGCTAGCTGCCTACACTCCCTCTGGCAAACTTGTAACATCAGACTTTTAGATAACTATATGTAAAGTAATAAAATTGGTAATCAATAATAAAAAGGACCCAGGCAGGACTTAGCACCTTGTGAACTGCTAAAACCTTTAAACCAGTGATGGACAATTGTGGCTCTACAGAGGCTTTTGGCTTATAACTATCATCAGCCCTCATCAGCACAGTCAAGGGTGAGCAAAGATGGGAGTTACAGTCCAAAAGAATCTGGCAGGCCACAGTTGCCCACCATGGCTTAGATATTTAATGGCTGGAATCCTGTCGGTGCGGTACACCTGTGCAAATTACACATGAGATTGCCACTTTTTTGACCGATGTGCAGTTCACAGTTGTATAAGTGGACTTCTACATGTTTAACTATCTCAAATGAGCCTCAATTCAATTGTTCATCCTGGCAAGAGTAGAGTCACTTACTGAATTGACGGGATTCACTATTCAACAAGTGACTGAATAAGTCTACCCTAGTTGGGAGTCATCCACAGGATTCCAGCCATGCAGCTGCACATTCTTGGATGGCGCCTAACTATTCATCAGTGCCTTCAATGTCTCCTTTGATTCACTGGGATTGTGGAAAAAACAGCTGTGCATTATTCCCCAGTGTACAAGGAGACAATCAGCAGGCACACTGGCAGATACACAATCAGTTGCACCATCTTGGTACTCAGCAGAAGGGTGGTGCAGCACCAACCACCATAGCATTACATAAAGTGTAGATTTATACTACATAGAGTTATAATATACACTTGGCCAGTGTGAGCACCCTTCTAAAGTATGAAATATTTCAGAATTCAGTGCAGACCAACAAAGGCACAGCATCCTAAACTCAGTCCACCAGCAAGCTCCAATTAACAGATAAGTTCCAGCACCAGGTACAAATGGCATTATTCTGCACACATCATTTCCCCAGAACGTTGTCCTCCTTTGAGAAGAGGCCTCCCAAGTACTCAAGGAACTATGTGGCTGCAAGAGTGACTTAGGTCTAATCAGATGATTCAGTGCAACCTCACAAATGGAAATTAAAAGACAGCCATGTTAGTCTGGAATATCAGTAAGTGTCAGGATCGGTCCCAGACATGACCTTTCCTGCCAAGTTCAGTTCTATCACTTTGTGGATAATTGTGTTTGCATCCTTTTGTTCTTGTTAATGAGTATGTAGTCCAACTGGGAAAAGGGATATGTGCTCCATGTTTGTAATGGTTTTATAAAGCTGGCACCTGGCCTCAGCTATTGAGAAAATGGGCTGAGTCCGGGTCTGGTGGGAATTGAGTGTCAGGATGATGGATAACTAATGACTGTATAGCCCACCAGATTTTGTAGATTGTAGAATGCTTTTAGTTTACTGCTTTTTAGTTAGGTTTTATTCTGAGCAATGAACTTGTAGGGTTAACTCTTTGGATTATTCTACCAATAAAGTTTTCTGTTTTTAATTCTGAAATTGCTGACAACTGAGTCTAAAGAAGCCAGTACATGACAGTAAGCAAGGGGATCCTGTAGCACCTTTGAGACTAACAAATGGAAAGAATGACCAAGAAGCCATACTTGTTAAACAACAGTTTGAAGTTAGACTGTTGTAACCAATATGAAGCAAAAGGTTTTCAAAGGTAAAATCCAGAGCAGAATACATTTTTGATTGTGTTCCTCCTGGTCCCACATGCCTCACTAGCATTTGACGTGAGGAGTGGAGTGGGGGAGTGAATGGTGGGGAAGGATTTGAACTCACAGCTTCATCCTGCTCAGCCACAGAGGTGTTCATGACCTCCTCTACGTAGTTGGCTGGGAACCACAGCTGCTTCTTGCCCCCGTAGTCTCCGCGCCACCTGGAAGTGGTAACAGGAACAAGGCAAGCAGACTGACTTGGGGAGCATTAGGGGTCTCAACACTGCACGCAGTGGCAGGGGAAGAGTTGGGGTGGGAAAACAGGAAAGGAGCTGTTAAAGAAACAGCATATGTTATCAACAACACACCCACGTACACATATTGGTTGGAATCGTGTTGGTGACTTGCACAAGTCCAATTACATAGGCTTTTTGCTGGCTTGTGTAATGAGGTCTTCTTCTTACGGAAGTATCCCCCCGCCCCCAAGTTGCACACCATCCCTCCTCCACCAGTCTGGATAGGTTCCTTCAACCCTTGAGCCCTTTGGTGCTGATGAGACATTACTTTTTCTGCAATTTTCTGGAAGATAACTTAAAAACTATGCTTCCACACATTCCATACCAGCCTGGTGCCCTCCAGATGAGTTGTACTCCTACTTCTATAATCTCCAGCCAGTTGGGGAAGGCTGTGCTCCACTATCCAGCAATGGCCCCTTTTATAGCCAAAATCTTTCCATAACACAGACTTCACCTAAGTCCCCTGCAATGTATATTAGCAGATTCCTGTTTATCATTCCAACCCTCCTTTATTGCTTCTTGTTCCTGTTTCATTGCTTTCTGTTCAATGCTGCAACAGCACCACTGAGGAAGGGCTTCCTGAATGACAGTATAAGTCAAATTTTATCTCTGGTGGAGTGGGTTGTGGGCTTGAATTAAGAAACATTGGGAGGGGGTGAGTAAACAGGATGCCATCCCCAAACAATCAATCTTATCAGGTCATTGGTACTGAAATATACAAGAGCCATTTGACATAAGCTGCTTTTTGGATATGCACATATATGCATGTGATAAATGCCCATATGCAGGTATAGATGCCAAGATTGACTCAGGCTCTTGACTACATTTGCTTCTACCTAAGGAAGACTTCTTGAGTCTGCCTTCCTCACAATTCAGAAAGACTTACCATCCTCCGTCCTGCTTGTCAACGTTGTGGATAATGGCTTGTTTGCAGAAGGACAGCTCATCTTCCCGCTGGGCTTTGTAGTCATACAAGGCCTTCACTGTACACTATAAAGAAAAGGAGACGTCGCCATAAGGTTCATGCTAGAAATAACACTGTCAAAATGAAGTGCCAGGGGAACCATGATCTGTGCATTGAAAAAAAAATCCTGTGCAGATGAAAGGCACAGCCATTTCAGTATAAACGGTATAAAGGAATCATGTAGCACCTTTGAGACTAACTGAGAAATAAAAGTTTCCAGTCTGCGAAAGCTTATGCTAGAAATGTATTTTTCTCACTTGTCTCAAAGGTACTACAGGATTCCTTTACATCTTTTTTTTTTTTTTTGGTTCAGATTAAGCCCACCAAAACTTGCTTCCTCTGCATAATTTCTTCCACTCCCAGGATCCAGGTTTTAAAAGAATTTGCAATGCTTATTTTCTGAAGGACTGAGCTAATGGGAGGAAGGAAGAACACAGAGATCACGATAGCACGGCCGTCACAATATGGGACACAGAACAGTTCTTATGTGGGAAAGGAAAATAACTGGGCATGCTTTTAGAATCTTACATTTCTCCTGGCACAGTGGTGGCTTCCATGGCAGGAACGGAGAAAGTGGAGAGACTCATTGTTTTTACTGACTCAATTACCCCTCATGCCCTCAGCATGTACCATCTTTCCAATCATAGTGTAATTTGTGTCTGTAGGGGAAACTTAACCCTTGGAAGTTCATGAATGGTGTCTGTTAGTCGAGTACAGGTTGGATAACCTCATAATACTAAACCGGTATTATTACAGGCAAATCTCATTTAACAAGGCCTCTGACAACAAAGTCTTTTTGCACCCACTCAGCTCCCCTTTTCCTTCTCGTCCTCTATCTAGCTGGAAGGGTGTGTTTTTTAGCAGCATTGGCACTGGTAGGATGAGGGAGAGCTGGGGAAACACAGACTTTTGTAAACAGACTGCAGCAGTTTCTGCAATAAACAATACGTTAACAGCTTGAGCTGAGAAAGAGTGGGATCCTACTCTAGCTGGACCCACTGCCGCTGTGTGTGCTTGCCTACAACAGGAAGGCAAACAGCAACTGTCTGCAAAATCCCTTCCTCATCATCTGTAAACAGCAAAACACACAGAGAAAAGGGGAGATGAGATAACTACTCCCAACCTGGTTGTTTCATTTCACACATGTGCATGTTGTTAGTTTTGAATAAAAACTTTCCTGAAGCAATGTTGAACTGCTCGTCTTTTGTGTGATACAGGAACCACTCCCTATGCCTTCTATGCTATTTCTGCCTCTGGTACCAAATTTTCTGTTGAAGAAGTAATGTGCAGGAACACATTGACTCATTAATTGAGGGACATCTGTGCCTCATAGGCCCCATGGGAAGCAATGCGCTGGAGGGAGTAGTGTATAAGCTAACCCCTTTTAAAAGAAAGAAATATCCAGGCGACAGTGAAGGTGCTGCAGCTGCAATAGCTGCTGGAGAAAATCTCCCCATCCAGGAAAGAGGGGAAACAGCTTTTTCCATTTAGCTGATTTAACTGCTGCCTCAGTGTTTCCATAATTTGTTTTTAAGCGTGACAATGGAAAGGTGGGATATGCATTTTTTAAAGACTAAAAATAAATAACACAGTAGATAAAGCATCGTGTAGGTCTCACTCACTTACCCTGGCCATTGGCATCTTGTTGGCTTCGACATAAAAGTGAGGGGTGCGCACCTCGTACAAAGCTCCATAGTCTAATTCCTGCAAGGAAATGGGAGGGCTGTTAACCACACCCTCTGATGCTTGAAATAAGAGCAACTGTATTCAATGGTAAGAGTGCAGACTGAGTCTAATCTTAGGCTGGAATCATCTTGTTGACTTGCCCTCACATACTGGGAGTTGTTGCAATCTCAGTACTTTTTCTGATGTTGACGAAGGAGGTATCTAATACCTCCTACACAATGATTTTGTCAGGCTGTGAAATAGCTGCCAGATGATGCCTGGCAGCTGCTCTGCCCTTGGTCTTGCTGCAGGCCCAGCTAGCTGCCTGTGCTCGCTTCACGGGCCTCCCTTCACTTCTCTCCCAGTGCATGGTACTTTATAGAGTAAGCTAAGAAAAAGAGTCAGGTCCCTGCCCTAAGGGGCTTACAGTTAGGGAGGAGAGCCCAGGGAGAGGCCAAACTCACAAGGATAGAAAGTAAGAGAACACAGAGCTTGAAAAAGTCTTGGAGGGGGGGACAATCCTCACAGAATTCTGCAGCCAACCTGGGGATTCCCCCAGTCTGACTGAAGAATTCTGGGCATTCTAGTAAAAATTGTCAAGGAAAATGAGCATTGGAATCATTTTATGACCATGATGATTTTTCAGCTAGGCAAAAGACTACTGTCTCATTAGGCCTGTAAATTTTCCAGGACAAGCCTTGTCTGTGTTTTGCTAGAGGTTAAACAACAGTGAGGTCATCCCTTGTCTGGGAAGACATCTAGGTGCTGTTTACTGTGCTCTCTAACTGTGACCTTATCTCTCTGATTCCCACGGTGAAGGCTGAGAAGGCCTGAGAATGTTATTGCTTTGGTTTTTCATGGAATCTGCTGTCTTGCAGTCTGTGATGAGACACAGAGATGGAACCTGTGAGATAGGGACGTTGGTCTTACCTGTGATACGTTCTTTTCCAGTGGAGAGACGAAGAGCATCCAGCTTGCTTGGGTAGTTCCTCCCCATTTGCTCCTAGTAGGCAGGGAACAACATTTTTAGGACTGCCTACCAGTGAGGTCATCTGGGAGGGACGACCCCCGGCTAGCCAGTCAATGTCACAGCCTCGCTACCTGCCCTCTGTCGTGGGAGAAAAAACAGGAGGAGACAACAAACATTTTGAAAAGTTAAAGTTCCACTCAAAGAAATGAAACTGAGTCTCTGTTCAAATGACCCACAGCCTGTTCCACTATCGCCAGCGCCTCGGGTGGGTCTGGATGCTCTTCGTCTCTCCACTGGAAAAGAACGTATCACAGGTAAGACCAACGTTCCTTTTCCCAGTGGGGAGGACTTCAGAGCATCCAGCTTGCTTGGGACATACAAAAGCAATGACCCTGTGGGTGGGCCTGGCGGTGGCTTAATCCCTCAGGGACTGACGGCATGCTAGAGGACTCTTCCACCAAAACGCTGCTCAAGCAGACTGCAACTTGTCAAGTTTACAGTGTCTGATGAAAAATTGATGAAGATTTCAGGAGGTGGCCCTGCAAATTTCCTCTAAGAAGACGTCCTTATTCCAGGTCGCCGTTGGTGCCGCAGTTCATGTAGAGTGTGCCACAATAAGATCTGGCACTAGCATGCCCACGTGCTTGTAGTACGCCACAATACATGCTCGGATCCAACGCCCCAGTGTTGGCGGCGAAAACCTCCGGCCTAGGGACTTGACATGGCCTCCAATGGCCAACGCCTCTGAGCACCTGCTTGAACTTGTTCATTTTTCAAAAAATTATATCCGGATCATGTCTCTTCCAGCAGCACAGGGGATTGGCCTTCAGACTAAAATCCGGACGCAGATGAGGACTTACTGAATCAGGTCTACTAATACAGAGATCCCTCCGAACAGGTACTGCTGCTATTTCTGACCTCCTACTAGGAGGTACACTCACCACCAAGAAAACGGCTTTCCAAGATAAAAATTTTTAGAGGGACCACTGAGAGGTTCAAATGGTGCCCCTGTCAAAGCCTTCAGGATTGTATGACGGTCCCAAAGGAGGGTTCTATGCCCTGGTGGGGATGCAGAATCACCCAACCCCCACAGAGCTCTTGGTACGTGTGGGTGAGCGACCGCCTGCGACACTCCTAATGGCTTTGGGTCGTAGACCCACCTTCACACTATCCTGCAGGGAAATAACGAAGGAGACAGAAGGGTGACCCCCAGAAAAAACACAGCCTCTGCATTTACACCATCTCCAAGGCACTTTGACTGTGGATTCGTAGATGCTCTGTGCTAACTCTCACCAGGACACCAGGATGGTAAGCACAACTGTCTGGGCGTATCCCCTTGAACTTAGCATCCTCCGCTTAACCTCCAGGTGTGGAGCTGCATCCAATTCAGGACCGGACGCTGAACTTGGCCTGGGACAAGAAGTTCCGAAAAGTCCAGGACTTGGATTAGGTCCATCGCCAAGTCAAGGGATGTCTGAGAACCACTGCCGCCTGGCTCACGCCGGGGTCAGTAGAATCAGATCTGCCCTTTCAGACCTGGTTCTAGCAGGGACTTTAGAAATCTGCTGATTTGTTGGAAGGGCATACCAGACTTCGTGGCCAAGGTCCCGACAGCACATTTATGGCCTCTGCTCCCTCCGTCAGAAAGAACGGGGAAAGGAACTGAGGAAACTTGGTGGTCATTGAAGGTGTGGATCAGTCCAGGAGTGGCCCAATGCCCCTCTGGTCCATGTTGGTGTAGCTGAGCGAATCGGCCTTGAGTTTGAGGGATCCCTGTAGATGTTCCACCTTCAGGGATGTGAGGTATCCCTCCGCCTATGAGTTGCTTCTGCCATGATTGTGCAGGACCTCGTACCTTCCTGTCAATCTATTTAAGCCTCCATCGAGACAAGGCCCGTGCAGTGTAGGACCGCTGTGTGACAAACCAGGTTCTGAGACGCTACCAGGGCCAGACTGGCCCCCCCAAAGTTCATGCCAGCTGCTATTGCGCTCGCATCCCACCAGCACCCATCTGCCCTGCGCCAGCTGGGGGCCGTAGTCTGCACCCCAGCCTCGTAGGGCTGCATCTGGGATGATCTGTATCTCATCCGTCTACCGAAAGAGGACTTCTGTGAAGAACTGATGAGGACCCCCACTGGAGTCACTGTGAGAGTTCCCTAGGCACTCTGAGGTGCCTGTGCCGTCGAAAAGGTCAGTCTTCTTGGACTGGAGGCAAGAATCCACTGCAACGTCCTGGGGTGAGACATAATGAATCCCCCCACAATTGCCGGATGCACAGCAATGATATCAGTGAAAGATGTCTTCTGGAGGTCTCGGTGCTTCTGTAATCTTTGTACATCCAGCTGAAGGGGAGGGATTGCTAGACACTTCTCTGATCCTGCCCATTCACATGGAGGCATGGAATGCCTGTCTGAGGTGGCTTCAGGGCTTTAAAGTAGGTCAGGAGGGGGGCTTTGGGCACTGCACAGCGAGGACGGGAATACCAAACCCCACAGCATGCAAGAAAGCACATCCGTAGGCGTAAGGGACACATACGCACACAGATCCCCCCACCTGAATTCTGGCCCTTGTATGATTTCCTCAACCACTTGGTTTCCACATATGCAGAGCTGCTGTTCTCTGGGAAAGTTTTTATATCTACCAACACCATTATTCCCACCCCTGCTGTAAATCAAACAGTGACTCACTGCAGTGCCCATCTTCTCGAGCGTCTCTTCATTGATGGGGTAGCGTAGCTTCATCTTGCGGTACAAGGGGTGCTTCTCGTAGTAGCTGACCAAGTCCAGGAGGCTCTCAAATTCTGCCGAGCTGCCCAACATGAAAAGCCGCCCCTCCTGCTGAATGCGGCAGTGCTTGATCTTGCCTTCTGCCCTGCAGCCAACACACAGCCCAGAAAAAAACCACCCTGTTAAAGTGGATCCCATGCCACTGAGGTTTAGGTGAGAAGCAGCACGTTTAAACGAAAGGAACTCAGATTTGTACTAGAACTATTGGAATATAGTGCCCCAATCAAACATTTGCTTCACACCCCTCTCCTGTTTGCTACTGGAGCAACAAGGGCTTTAGGCCACATAAGGCTTTCCTGTTTATGTCTCTGTTTTATACTGTCTCTTAAGCTTTCCCCATTTGCTCAGCTGTAGATTGTAATCATGGTCATCAATAATCAATACATCTAGGCAAACAGACCACAGGACCTCAAGTTCCTAAGTGTCAGTGGTCTCATAGAAACTCCTCCATCTCTCTCTTTTCCATTCTCCTCTCAACATGGTGAATCACACAGCTCTGTCGAGCTCTTCCTCCAACTGAAACTTGCTTTCAGTTATTTAGGATTTGGGCAACCTGAACATGTATGTTTAAATACAATGAGTAAACTTTACTACTCTATCTTCTGAATGCTGTCAGTTTGCCCTAAAGTTAGCTTCAGAGGGACATACAAGAGATTCAGTGCTTTCTCTTGCACACTCTGCTGAAGGAGATGTGATTCTTAATTGAACCAGTCTTTATCTTTCCCCCCAAAGGTGCTGATACCATGGGAATCTACCCCTGATTCTACAAAAACCACTGAGAGGTTTCCCTAAGAAATTAGAGCAGCTCAACAAGCAGGCCACTAAACGCTCTACTGGGGGACAGCTGGAGTGCTGTGAATAATGTAGCTGACAGTCCGCACCCTATATGGGGAGCAGAGCTTGGAAAGGTTACCCTTTTGGACTACAGCTCTCAGAATACTCCAGCCAGCATGACCAGTGACCACAATAGCTAGGGGATTCTGAAAGTGATTGTTCCCCCCAAAGTAACTCCTACAAGCTTTGGCATCAGCTGGTTGTTTGAATGATGAGCTGAATGGGAGGAGTCCCTCATAACAAAGAGAGGGGAGAGCTGGAACATGTCCAGACGGGGGCAACCAGAATGGTGGGAGGTCTGGAAACCATGCCTATGAGGAGCTGCTTAGGGAACTGGGCATGTTTAGCCTGGAGAAGAGAAGGTTGAGAAGGGTCATGATCCCCATGTTTAAATATTTGAAGAGATGTCATACTGAGGATGGAGGAAGCTTGCTTTCTGTTGCTCCAGAGGCTAGGATATGGAGCAGTGGACTCAAACTCCTGGAAAAGAGATTCCACCTAAACCTTAGAAAAAATGTCCTGACAGTAGGAGCTGTTCAGAAGTGGAATGCACTGCCTCATAGTGTGGTGGCATCTCCTTCTTTGGAGGTTTTTAAACAGAGGCAGGATGGCCATCTGTTGGGAATGATTCGATTGTGTATTCCTGCATGGCAGAATGGGGTTGGAATGGATGGCCCTTGTGGTCCCTTCCAACTCTATGATTCCATGATTCTATGAGTTAAGTCGGGGGAGGAAAAGGCCTTCAGTTTAGGGAGAAGTTTCCCACAAAGCTTTTTGGCTCCTGAAATTTCATTTCAAACTTACTTTACCATCAAGCTTAATTTTCTGAACTGTACCAAGTTCTTGGGGCATGATTATATGCTTGTTGTTGCTGTTGTTGTTCTGTGCCTTCAAGTCGTTTGTGACTTATGGCGGCCCTAAAGAGAACCTATCAGCCTTTCTGAGAGCTGAGAGTATGTGACTTGCCCAAAGTCACCCAGTGGGTTTTCATGGCTGAGCAGGGATTTGAACCCTAGTCTCCAGAGAGTCATAGTCCAACACTCAAACCACTACTATTACAGCTGACAGTTTTTGCTTTATATTTGATTCAGTCAATTTCTATGCTGCCTTTTCAGCATAACTATTCTGAGGGCAATTCATAACAAGAAACACAAAAACTCTATGGGAGGATGGTTTGGGTCAGAGGGGAGGGAAGCATAAGACCTCTCCCTGCTTCCCAAACTGGGGGATTGGCAGCTGGTGGTAAAGGGATGTTTAGAGGTTGATCTCTCCCCTGCAAAACCCATGAGAACACAGAGACTCACCGAAAAGAGATGGCATAGGAGTTCGGCTCATTGCGCTTCCGCACCAGGAAGGCTCCGTCCCGGGGCACTCGCATCAGCATGTGCTCAGCCTGCAGGCGGGTCAGGTTGGCATGGTACCACCTGGCAGGGAGGGAAGATTTAGTTAGTTTGAGACCCATTCCACGTCTGTGCCTAAAGAGGTGCTCAGGGAGTCAGGAGAGCAAAGGAGGACCTGTAGCCTGGATCAGCATACCACACACTCTACAAAGACACACATCCCTGGGAGGGGGGGTGTCAAAGCCTGTACAGTCCTAAGGACAAACTACTCTTTGATACCATTTTGGAAGACCCTCACGTGTGGTTAAATGAGACGGGTGGGGGGAGAGCCTCTTTTGAAGAAGGATTTTACAGCAGGGATGGGAATCACATAGCCCTCCAGATATTGTTGGACTGTAACTCCCAGCATTCCTCACCATTGGCTATCCTGATTAAGGGTTGCTGGGATCTGCAGTTCAACAGCATCTGGTGCTGCATGATTCCCACTCAAGTTGGGGGGAAACGGCTTCCAAGCCCAGTTTTACATATGCTCAACCGTTTCTCACATGTTCCAGGACTGACTTTTGATACTGAAAAAAATGACCCAGAGCCTAAGATCTGCTCGTTTCCTAGCTCAGATAGAGAGATTATTTCATTTGTATCCTGCTTTTCTCCCAGCTTACCCAAGGCAGCTTACAACAGTGCTAAAATAAGGGTGGAAAAACTAATATATATGTTAAAATACATATTAATAATAAATATGTTAATATTTACCATCATAAACATATTAAAACACAGTTATGACATTAAAGTGCCATTGCCTTTGTAAAAAATGTAAAATCATTACAAAACATAACGATAGAGTTAAAAAATACAGTACACATATCCCATAACCTGGGACTCCCTAGAACCAGTGATGGTGGTGGAATGAAGAGAAAACCGTCCCCTGGGGATCTGAGCTTATGTATGTGCCTACAACACTGCTTCCAACTAGAGCATCAGACCTCGATGCCATCCAGGTGTTGTTAAGCCACAAGCCTTTGCAGCCCTCTCCCAGCATAGCCAAGGGTGGAGGATGATGGGAGTCCAACAACATCTGGAGCCCCACCTTTGTCCTAAACCTAGAGAGCCCTCAGCCCATCATCCCCTTGCTGAGCCATTCACATTCAATACACACACTCCACCAGGCTCCAGCACCCCAATTACTGCCAAAGCCAGGATCTTTACATGCATCTCCAGGGGAAGAAAAGAGGAAGAGAATGGAGGGAAGAAAGGGCTGGTGTTTCTCACTCCTTGCTCTCGTGGGCGTTGGGTTGGGGCACGGGGTCTGTCAGCCGCATCTCGAACTCATTGCAGCGCAGCGGCACCTCCCTGTAATGGCAGATGAGGCTGTAGAGACTGTCAAAGACCAGGTTGTCTGTCAGGTAGAACTTGGTGGCCCCAGCTTCTTGACGGGAGTGAATGCGGCAGTGTTGAACACGACCGGAGCGCCTGCAAAGGAACACCATGGGAAGGGTGAAATAAAGACAAATCTTTTAACCAAAAACAAACAAACAAAAACACACAACTCAATTACAGGCTAAAATGAGGGTCCTCATGTGGGATTCAAACACATTACAAAGTTGGGAAGAGTCAGCAGGCATTGTGACCCTTGAAACAGGCGTGGTCTCTTAGACTGAGGGTCCTTGCCATTTTGTCAGTTCATCCAGATTCTGGGTCATATGGCTATCAGTATGTTCACTTTCATAAGGGTTTTCATATGATTGCTTTTATCTTTCTGTATCTCTTTTACAGGTATTGTAATGGTTAACACATGTGGGAACAGGACTCTTCCAAACCATTTACTTTAGCCATTTATCCATCAGCATCATCAGATTTTTTCAGAGTTTCCCAGTGTCTGTTAAGGCATTATTACAGACATTTCATAAAAGCTTTTATATGTACAGAATTCTGTCCCTTGCATCATATTCATAGCCATCTTAACCAAAACTCCAGTACTGTTTGCATTCAAGTATTCATACTTATCTGATAGGAAAAATACATCTCTAACAGCTTCTGTATCTAGACAGGCATTCAGGGGTTGGCAACTATATAACCATGTCTGTAATGCCCTTCTCTGCCAGTCAAGAAGGGCACAAGGGGCTATACCCATTTCCCAGGCATCCCCTCTGGAACCAGAAAAAGGTTTCTCTGCCGGACCTGGACTGCACCACAACTGTTTTTTTAACGGCCTCAGTCTCTCAATAAAACACAAAATGCAAACTGTTCAATATTAAGACCAGAATGTTAATTCTAAAGATTAACCTTTAAGATTCTTTTCCCTCCCTAAACTTAGTTTCTAGGCTTTAAAATGATTTCAGATTTTGGCTTCTCCCAGGAAGATTATTCCCTAAATTCAGTAATGAGGGACAGGGAATGTGGTTCTGTTGCTGGTGTCCCTGTGAAATAAAAAGGTATTGTTTACCTTACAAACGGAGATTTTCCTTTGAAACTGGAAAGCATGCACCCTCCTGCCTTGTTAATATGGAAATCAGAATTTCTACAAGGCCTCAAGACTGTTAATCTGCCTGCTAACAAAGCAGGAAACTTGTCTGATTATATGCCTTTGGCAGGGCTGTCTGTTTCACTGTTTTATTTTTTGTACAGTATTATGCATATTAACGGTGCTGTATCAGGGTAGACAAAATGCAGTCCATACCCCACATGCGGAGCCCATGACTGTTTTTGTGGCTCCCAGGCCCCATAGGAGTCAAAAAAAATTTCAATCTTCCTCCAATTTGTTTTGCCCCAGATGCCCTTTGGGGGGCATGGGGGCATTTTTGCCACATTCTGCCCCCCCCTCACCAATTTAGGCCCAGAAGAGCCCTTTTTTAAAAAACAGGAAGTGAATCAGAAGTGACTTCTATTCACTTTCCACTTTTAAGAAGGCTTTCCCAAAGTGCTAGTGTGGCCCCTTAGCCTTCTACAGTTGCCCACCCCTGCTGTATATAGTAAATTAACAACAGGAAGGCAATGTGAAGTCTAAGGCTTTCACGGCCAGCATCCATAGATTTTCCTTAGTTATTTTCTGGGCTGTGAGGCCGTGTTCTAGAATAGTTTCTTTCTGACATTTCGTCTGCATCTGTGGCTGGCATCTTCAGAGAATGGTTGGTAGGAGTGTGTGTGGAGTTTATATATTGTGAATCCCTGTTGGGGAGTATATGTAAATTTCTCTAATTGAATGGCTAGTTTCTGGGTATAGAAATGCAAGGATGATTAGTGTCTGTTTGGCTAATGTTTGGTTGATGGGCCATTATCTGCTGGAAATCCCCTGTCCCTGGGTGGAACTCATTTGCAAGTGTTGAGTTTTGATTCTATTGTTTTTCAAAACTAGAAGCCAGATTTTGTTTACTTTTGGGGTTTCTTCTTTCTTGTTGAAGTTGTTCAGGTGTTTGTGGATTTCAATAGCTTCTCTGTGCATTCTGACATGATAGTTGTTGGCCTGATCCCTTATTTCCGTGATCACTCTTCAGTGTGGTAGTATGCACACTTCCATCAAGCCACCTATGGCACAGGTATGCTATCACTTGCTTGCACTCTCAGCTATTTCTTTTAAAAAAATCAAATTCCTTTCTGCAAGGAATGGCTTAGCTTCCTGCGTTTCTTTGTCTATTTCACATGGAGTTCTGTCTCACATTTCAAAGGTCTGAAGCACAATCACAAGAGCACACACACCCTGGGGCAGCTGTGGACATCATGACATACACACCACAGATGCTGGACTGCAGCTTCCACGATTCCACAACATTGTCTATGCTGGCTAGGAATGCTGGGAGTTGCAGTCCAATAACATCTGGGAGGCCACATGATTCCCACCCCCTCCACTACAGCTAGAATCCTATCAGTAGTCCCACCCAGAGTGAACCCACTGAGTTGACTGTTGGAAGATGAGTCAACACTTACATAAAACCCATTGATTCAATGGATTCACCTTAGCTACAACAAACTAGGCCCACAAGGGAGCCAAGATCTCTTCTTCTATGTGTATCTCAGCCCTCCCTGGGGTTTCTGAGAGCTTAGGGTTTCGGCATGCCCTCCTCACTCACGGCCTACCAGAAGGAGAGGGTGTAGTCGCCCACAAAAGTCTCGCTCTCCCGCACGAGGAAAGTGCCATCCTTGCCCCCAGTCTCCGTGCAGTACTCATGCAGCAGCTTCTCCGCAATCTGACGCCCATCACGGCCCCCGCCCAACTTGCCATGGAACCATTTCTCACTGAAGTGCAGCTCGTTGTTGTTAAACTCCTAAATAAATAAATAGTAACACCAAGGAGGGGCAAAGAAAGACAAAGAGGAGAGGGAATGAACATGCAGTGTATCCAAATGTGAAAGGGAGAGAGAGAAAAGCACAGCCATTGGCCTCAATGTAACATCCCCTCAGTGTAGTGCAGATATCCACAAACAGATCTATGCTATGCTGAGCCATATACCCCCCCCTCCAACTTACTGAAAAGCCCCTGAAGTTGCCCTGTATGGCCATTCCATGTTCCGCAGAGAGGCTCAGCGGAGCATTTGGCTACGTCCCCATAGCCAGATGCAAAATGATGACATCAGTGCCGAGATCCGTTGGGGTCCCCCAGGGCTCTCAGTGCTGCTGTGATCATTTCACATCTGCCTTTGGGGCTGTAGCCAGATGTGATTATACAGAATATTTACATCAACAACTTTACTGCATCCCAGGCTCAAAAAAATGTGAGTGGCTTCCTCTATCATCCCACAGAGCCTCAAAATCCTTTTCAAAGCAAAGCCCTCCTCTCGCTCTACATGAATTCCACTCCGGAACAACAACAACAAATGCACCTCCTTCTGTTCTGTCTCTTCCTCATCTTCGTTGGATTGGTAGTGTGACGTCTCCTCAGAGTAATAGATCTTGTTGCTTGTCAGGACAAAATAGTGTGGGCTCCAGGTCTGTGAAGGAGAAATGTGTCAAAACAATGGAAGGTGGAAGGCATAGTTGTTGTCTGCAGGACACAAGGCAAGGTACATATTGAACTATGACAGAATGCAAATTGCTTTAAAAACAGATTTATATACAGAGTTCAGAATCCCAGAATTGTATCACAAAACAACTTCTCATGATGCTAGTCCCTAAATCAAAGTGGGGAAGTTCAGGAATTGGTGGGGGGAATCTCAGAGGACCACACCATGCAGTACACGCACAAACACACCAAACTGATTTTTTATGCCCTTGGCTGCCCCTAGGAACTGTTGAGGTGAGACAATTTTAGTGCATTTTGTCCTTTCAGGGACATTTTATGCCCAGGAGCTGGAAGTCAACATTCCAAAATAAACTTTCAATACTTTTCAAAGAAAAAATTGCCCCCCTCTCCAGGGGGGTGTAAAAAACCAACCCCACACACGTTCCCCAGTCTTGCCCCAAACACAACCATCAGGTAAGAAGAGGGAAACAGCTTCCTTCACTTGTCTTTCTCCGGCCTAACTTCTCCTCCTCTCCAATACTGCCAGACTTCAGCATGTCTGAACCAGGGAGCCAGGTGCCTGTAGGTAACCTGAGCTTTGCCCTCATTGCCCTGTTTCTCTACCTCTTGCTCCTCCTGCTTGGACTCTATTCCTAGACCAAGGCCAGTGCCACTGTTTCATCAAGGCAGACAGAGGGGCTGATATGGGAACCCACAGTTTAGGCAGCTGGGTCACCAAATGTCTACCTAAGCAGGTTCCTAGCTTGACCCAAGGCTCTGTGATCACACCCATGTGATAGCAAACTCTAGAGGCTTCCTCCCCTACCCTCCAGCCCAATATCTTGGTCAACAGAATGGTCTGCCATGGGAGAGTGGGGTGATGTTCCCAAATGGCTGAGAACAGTAGAATGTGGCTTCCCCAGCAAGAGACAAAAAGCCTTTGACTAGCAAGAGCTCCCTCCCTTGTTTTCACCTCATGTCAGGTTCACTTTATGTCCTGGATGGTGTATAAAAACAAACAAACCAGAGGCTGGAGCAACTTTGGCATGGGGTGTGTGTTTCTCTTCAGGGGTGGAAATGCAATTTTTTCAGGACTAACAACTGCCAGAATCCCCCAGCCAGCATGGCAATGCTGGCTGAGGGGAGAGGTGAGAACAGTACTGTATGACCCCCATATCCACGGAGGATATGTTTCCAGACTTACTGCAGATAGCGAAAACTGTGGATAGTAGCAAACCCTATACTACTTTAGAATCGTGCCAAAGAACACCTCTCTAGACATTTGGAGGTCCTCCAGTGCTACTCTATGGTCAACTTCCACTAGAAACAGACCATAGAATCATACAGGAGGATTTCAAAAATGCCTGGAGAGAACAAGTTTTTTGGATGCAGGTAAGTGAAACTGCAGGTACTGGTCCTGTGGGTATGGGGGCCATTCTGTAGTCCAAAAATTAATTCTTAAATTCTTAATTAATCCTTAATTTTTAAGTTCTAGGCCTGCTGAAGAATAAGACAACCTGCCACCTGTATCCTTTAAGTCCGGGGTGCAACTGCAGTGGATCCAGGGGCCAAATTCCTGCTCCCAGGACCTTTTGAAACAATTGCTAAAAATACCCCAAATCTAATAAACCAAAAAACATGTTAGACAGTAGAAGAGGGAGGGCCTATTTAAAAAGTGAATTGCTTTGACTGGAGGCTTGCAAGAGAAGCAATTATCTTGTTTAATACCGGGTTGAGGGGAGCCTGGGGAGGGGCTTAAGAGATTCAGAAATAGCCCTGGGGGCCCATATGTCTCTCCAGAGCCACATTTTGCCCACCCTGGTTTAATTCTTAGATTCTACAGGGATGGAGCCAGAGCCTCACGTGGTCGATTGGGTCCTCAAGGTAAAGGATGCCATTCTTGATGGAGTTGCTGATGTCGTTCTCTGAGTAAGTGGCCATGGTGACTTCTTCGTAAAGGTTTCCTTCGACCAGCTTCTTGTGCTGAGGGTGGAAAAGAGGGTTGATTGAAGGGAAACTGGAGAACTTTCCATTCCAAAACCACTTCTTATCTTGCTGGTCCCAAAATTAAAGGTGGGAAACTGGCAAGGGTTGGGGGACCAACTGGGATGGGAACCTCCTACCTATCCTGGCATTCATTAGGATACCTGCCTTTTGTTTTAACCAAATCTTCTGAAAGCAGGGCAAGGCTCAAAAGGACACAAAACAGGTACCTGTGCTATGTTTTTTTTTCCCAGACTGTGACATGACCTATGTTGGCTATAGGATTGTAGATTGCTAGAAGATCAACTGTTGAATGGCAAGTCGCCACTTATTGAAAAATCCCATTAATTCAATGGTTCCACTCTAGTTGGGACTACAAATAGGATACAGGCCTATGTGTTCAAGACAGAACCAGAGAGGGGGGAGAGCAAAGCCGATCTTGCACACACAGGAAAGAGGAAAACAGGTGCCAAGGAAAATTAAACACTGAGTGACAACAGCTGGTCTAACTGCAGCCAAAAAGATCAGTGTCAAAAAAGAGAGAGGGGGCAGAAGATCACAAGCCAGAAGGGAGTGAAGAGGGGGACCTTCAGCTTTTGTTTGGGATGGGGTGTGTTATATATTTTTACTGTGCTTCGAAATTGTTTTTAACTGTTTTCAACTCATGTTTTAATTAGATTATTTCTTTAATGGTTTTAAACTTTATATTACATATTGTTCTAGCTATATTTTGTTTTAACTAACATATAAAATGCCTAGGATCCCATACTGGGAGAAAAACAGGATATAAATTACATAAACAAATCAATAGGATACGCATATTGTGTTCACTACCGACCCTTGCTAAACTGTCTGCTAAGTTCTTAGGAGCTGTAGCTCTGGTTTCTTGTACTGTTATCTTATTTTGTAGGACCAGCATAGCCAAAGAGGAACTCACTGAACTAGATTTGAATGAACTCTGATGGTTTCTGGCCCACTTCTAATCCCAATGGGGCTTAAGAAGCAGGTACCCTTAGATCTTCTGGGAGGAGTTTATTGCAACCAATGAGATCTAGATTAACAATAACCTCCCAGAGATCTTTTTCTGTTGCTGCTCCCAGACTATGGAATGCCTTGCCAGAAGAGATCCATCAAGCAACCAGCTTGGAGAATTTCAAAAAAGCCATCAAAACAGATCTCTTCCGGCAGGCCTTCCTTGAATACAATAGACCATTTTAATAGATGCTTCTTCCTCTTTTTATGTTTTTATGTTTTTTGTTTTTATGTTTTATGCTTATGTTTTTATGTTATAGTTTATGGTCTTAGGGTAGTAATTTTATATTAATGGTGAATTTGCCAATTATTTTAAAATATGTATTATTATATGTAATTTTAAGGGGGGGTAAACTGTTTTAAGTTATTACTGTCGCTATGGATTTGTTTGTTCTATATCCAATTGTTGTGAGCCACCTTGATTGCCTAATAGTCAAAAGGCGGGGTACAAAAATAAAGTTGTTATGATTATTGTTATTATACTTCAAGGAGCCCAGTCCCTTGCTCTACCCAAACCTCTGTTTTGAGCACTGAGTTTAACTTGATGGCTCATGAGGCCCCTTCCAACGCTATGATTCTGTGAGTACTACTCCCTCCCAAACAACACTCTGCCCATACACTGAGGTCATCTCTTGACTTTCCTCCACATTCCCCTGCGAGCAAATGTGAGGAGGTGGCAGCCAAGAACATGCCCTTCAGCTGTGCAGTGCTCTATGCAAGAAGGTGCACCTCTAACATATCTGCTGTTCTTTTTGGTGCCAGGCAGCGGGAGCAGGTGGCTTCACTTTCAAGAGGTCAAGAGATTTCACCTAAACATTAGGAAGAACTTCCTGACACTAAGACCTGTTCTTGACAGTTAGACCTGTTGGAGATTTTTAATCAGATGCTGGATGGCCATCTGCTGGGAATGCTTTGATTGTGAATTCCTTCAGGGCAGGGGGTTGGACTAGATGGGCCTTGTGGTCTCTTCCAACTCTATGATTCTATGATCTGTTCCAGGATTTAGTCTGAATTGTAAAGGAACTATCTAACAAAGAATTTTAAAAATTAGAACTACAGTCTCTTCAGGGCAGGAAGCATGTGACACCAACTGTAGGTTTGCTGACCAGTGGTGGCACTAGGGGTGTGTAGAGAGAACGAACTGCCCCAGGTGACACCATATTGGGGAAGGGTGACACCAGCCTTAGTGATGCCACAGCTGCTGTCATCAATAATAGGTGCTGGCCTAGATATCCGAAATACTCCAAAATTCAAAATTGTCCCACATGGGTGGCTGAGATAGTGACACCTTTTTTGCCCCTCATGGTTCAATGTACACAAACTTTGTTTCATGTACAAAATTATTAAGAATATTGTGTATAAAATTACCTTCAGGCTATGTGTATAAGGAGTATATGAGACATAAATGAATTTTGTTTTTAGACTTGGGTCCCATCTCCAAGATATTTCATTATGTATATGCAAATATTCCCAAATCCAAACAAAATCCAAAATCTAAAACACTTCTGGTCCAAAGTATTTTGGATAAGGGATGCTCAGCCTGTAATATATTCCTTGTACCTGTCCACAAAGGGAGTGAGGCAGGGGAAGCAAAAGGAACAAGTCAGAATAGGAGGGGTGATGGGAGATGGACAAAGGGCGCATGGGTTAAATGTTGCGTGATTTTATTTAGTATTGGTAAGAATTTATTGAGGAGGCAATGATGGAGAGGACAGGAGGATTCTGAGGCAGGAGCCAGGAAGTCCCCCTACCTTAATGAGGATCTTCTTCTTGAGTTGGGCAGGGGAGGGCAGCTGGTCAGCGTTGATGTCCACCGGCTTGGTAAGCAGCATGTCTCCAAAGACCTTCTTGAAGTGGGAGGCCATGTTCCTCTGCTGGACAATGCTGCAGTGGTCCTCGATGGAGAGGATGATGGGAAACCTAGAGGTGGGAAAGCAAGGGGATCACACCCAGGCACGCTGGAGACTCCTGTGTGCTGGAGTTACTGACTGAAAGATAGATCAGTAGAGCACCATCCATGGGGGTGACACTTGACAGCACAGACAGGCAAAGCGCAGCCCTGGGAGTATGTTGTGGCCCTTCACCCTCTAGAGTCCATGAGTGCACTTTTTCTAACAGAAAGTGGGGGAGCGGTGCATTGTCTTTCTTGGAAGCTGCTTTGTTGTTGTCATTATTGTCGCGTGACTTCAAGTCAACTCCTAGAGTCTTCTTGGCAAAATTTCTTTAGAGGAGGTTTGCCATGGCCTTCCTCTGAGGCAGAGTGTGTGAATTGGCCAAAGTCACCCAGTGAGTTTCCATGACTGAATGGGGATTCGAACCCTGGTTTCTTAGGCTGGCATCCTATTAAGTGACATATATAGGCATAAGTTCACCTTACATCTGGATAAGCCTTTTTTTAAAAAAAATTGATCATTGTGGAGGTTGGTATTCTCTTCTGCCCTCCACAACAAAGCTCCCCTTCCTCTGGTCTCAGTTTTGCTGCAATAGCCCCCATGAACGGACATTATATTACTAGAGGAGAGTGTGAGGCATTGGACAAGTATCTGGCTATGCCATATAGCTAAATGCAGACCAATGTCACCTTCCGCTGATAGCTTCCCCAGCAGATCTTGGAGGAAGATGCCATTTGTCTGCATCTGACTATAGGCTTCTGTAATCCTCTTCTCTGTTCTTCACCAGCCACAGACTGGCCATTTGGGAAGACTCTTTCAGCAAAACCATGAGTCCTGGGGGTGGCGAGTGGAGAATCCTGCTTGCAAAACTCTTGCACTGTGCTGGGTAATGTAGGATCATGGCTCCAAAGACCTAGTCCAACACTCAAACCATGCTGGCTCTCATGTTATGTGCCTTCAAGTCAACTCAGACTTATGGCAACCCAATACTAGAGTTTTATTGATGTGATTTCTTCAGAGGAGGTTTGGTATTGTCTTCCTCTTAGGCTGAGAGAGTGTGGTTTGCCTAAGGTCACCCAGTGGCTGGGAGCGGGAAGGGAGGATTTGAGTCCTGGCCTCTTTGAGTCCTAGTCCAACACTCAAACTACTACATTATGATGGCTGTTATTGGAAACCTCTAAGAGTGGTAATTATAGGTTGCATGCTCCACACCCCCTGCACTGCTTGGCATTTAAAAATACCAATTTTTAAAAAGAGAAGTGGGCTTCCAACCACTTCTGGGGGGTTTTGCTTTTGTTTTTTGCATTTTTTGTCAAGCTATGCACTCCTCAGATGATCCTGGGCAGAATACTGGCACCAGAACCACCACAGTTGCCCAGCCTTGCTTTACACGAGGAAACTTTCCTGACCCAAGGTGCTTATAGTCCTGTGGTCTGGTGCACCATCAGACAGTTTTGTATATCCACATGCAATACTCATAGCAGGAGCCAGTCTGGGATGTAGCACGGACAAAAGTATTGGTGTCTTGGAGCCACCCTCTTTTCGAGCACTTCTGCTTTAGGACAGATATCTTTGTCTGAATGTTGTTTGAGACAGATGGAAAACGCCCTTCTGAGTTTCATCACTGATTCCACACCACACAGAACAATTGCCATGCTGTTCACGTAAACAGTTTTGCACAGGCATTTTCTCACAGTGCTTGGGAAGAGGCACCAAACATTTCACCCACAGAAGAAAGAGAAAGAATGGCAAAGGGGCTACACTTTGGCCCGCCTGAAAGGAATGAGGACAGCATGTAAACATCAAGATGAGGTAGCAACACTTACTCAGAGGTGGTGAAGGCATGCTCCTTGATGGTGTGCAGCACATCCAAAAATTTGATCTTGGAGGTGAGGGTGTGGCCATGGTAGATGATCGGCAAGTCGTCAGGGCCATCCCAGCAATCCACTGGGGGGGGAGAGAGGTTGGAATATTTAATTGGTTTATTACCAATTATTACTATCTAATTCCATAAGAGGGACAGGACATTGAAAAGATAATAACTGATTTCAAAACTTTTTAGTGGCCCCAAAAGAGTGAGAAGATTTTAAAAAAAAATTCCATATGAATATTGCAGGTGGTAAGAGGCATGCCCTTCTCATTACATATAGGGGAATGCCTCTTCTTAAATGATGCCTGCTACAAGTCAACATTTGCTTCTTGTTGCTGTTCTGTTATCAGAAGGTGAACAAATTTTTGTAAAAATCTAACACTAGAACACCTGTACTTTATGTGTATTACCAAAAATACATAAAGAGCTAATGCTGTCTCCAAGGCACCCAATAGTATCAGGGTGCAGCTTGCTCTTAGAACCACTTGCTCAATCTGTGGAGCACTTTTAAAATCCTTTGTACCCAAAATTCGATCCTATATATGGAACTCTTCAGGTTTCATTAATAAAATAACACTTCTGAGGTTGGTGGAGGAGAATTGCTAGTTACTATGGGAGTGAGATCTCTTTACAAAAGAGGAGGCTTTGACCACCATACAACAAACTTTAGACAGGAGAGAAGTGAGGCATCCTCCCTCTCACTTCTTAACCACCTGAAACAGCCTTGACAAACAATTACTTTAGTTTTGAAAACAACTTTTATTGGCAGATAAAAGGAGTAACCCTATGGCCTCAGAGGTGGCCAATTTATACATAGAGAGTTTTGGAAGTGAAATGACCAGTCTTGGGAGTGGGTTCAAAAAACAACTGGTATTTTGGGTCAGATTTTTAGATTTTTTTTATATAGCAATTTGGAGACGGAGTGCAATTGATCTCATTGAATTCCATAAGTGGATAAATTCTAGGAACAGCATATACAATTTGATATAGAATTCAGTAATTCAGAAATCCACTTTTTGGATTTAAAAATTAAGAAAGCAGGGGATCTTCTCACAACCTCCTTATATAGAAAACCTACAGATGCCAATACTTATTTAAGATTTGACAGTTGACATTCCAGATCACTTAGATGCAATCTCCCCTATAAGCAGTTCCTTGGATTAAAACGGAACTGTTCCAATGAAAGGGACTTCAGAAAAGAAGCCTGTATATCGACCAGTCAGTTAACTGATAGAGGGTATCAACAGAATGTGGTGATTCTTGGTTTACATAAGGCATCTCAAAAGCCACATTCTGAACTACAATACAGGCCACAATCCAACCGTCTTAACTGTACTCTCACCTTCAATCATATCACCAACAATTTACAGGGTTCCATTAAAAAACACTGGCACATATTTCAACACATATACCAGGTTGTCTGGAAAAGTCCCAGATTTCATTTAAAAGAACCAAAAGCATCAGAGATACTTTGGTGAATATCAATTTCAGGGAACAAAAACACCTCTGAACACTCTGATGGGTGCAGCCATACCCATCCCTGTGGCTGTTGTGGCTATTGCAGGTATACCTACGCAATGACTAGATTTCAAACCTTACTAACAGAGGTACACTTTGGCCCACTTTGCCACTTGCAGTATCAGTTTTGTCATCTGTGATACAATGCAAGCGTCTAATGATGTATGTGGGAAAGACAACAAGACCTCTCAAAAATGGATAGGAGAACACCTTTCAAATATAAGAAACAAGAAAATAGGTAGTCCCTTGGTAAGTCACTTCTTGGAATGCCACAGGCCTCAAATTTTAGGCTACAGAAAATAGTAAATAATAATGAGAAGATTATATTTTTAAAAAAGAATCAGAGTGGATTTGGAAATTAAAATCTTTGGTTCCTGGATGACCAAATGAAGAACTTGATCTCCTCCCACTTTTGTAAATTCAGTCTGAACTTTTCCCAGCCAGATAGCATGATACATCCTTGAAGGCTATCTTACTCCCCCCGCTCCTTTGTTTTCCTCCTGACCATCTGCTAAAAGAGAGAAAAAAGAAAAAAGAACACCTTTGAGTATGGCTCGATTCTTTTCAGTCCAGCAAATGGAATGAGATGTTCAGCTCCAGAAATTTCTGCAGTTAGATTTCATATTGGTATGTTTTGTTTTTATTTTCACAGACTTTCATTGGTTTTATCATTTGCATTTTGTGTTAAATTTTATGGCACTGTAATGGCTTGCTTTTAAACTCACTTAAAATAATGGTATTGCAATGGTTCATAGCTTTTAGCAATAAAGATTCATCCATTCATATTGGTATATAAAGGCTTTAAAAAGTATACAAAAATTAAAACATATTATGATGTTTTATATAGGTATTATTATATAATGACGAGTTGTCAGTTTGATTTTTAATTTTACATTAATATTTGCATTTGGTTTTTTAGCCCCTGAAGAAGGCCACTGAAAAACAGATGTAGGCCAAAACGTGTTGGGCTTTTTCCAAAATAAAAACATAAAAACAGCCATGCACTGAGCACCTGGAGATGCAGCTCCCTGTGGATTCTGTTGGGTGCTATTTAGTATTTGCCTCTTCCTCTTCTTAAATGATGCCTGCTACAAGCCACCATTTGCTTCTTGTTGCTGTTATGCACCAACAAGTTGGTTCTGATTTATGGCAACTGTATGAATGAGAAGCCTCCAAATATCTTGTTATTAACAGCACTGCTCACGTCTTGCAAACTCAGGGCCACGGCTTTCCTTCCTGAGGTGATTTTTTTTAAGGGATTATGCTTATGAGTACATCATTGAAAACCAAAAAAAGAAAAAAAAACCCAACTTCAGAACAACTGTTTATAATGATGTGCTGATTTTATGCAAATGAAATCATTTATTTGATTAACTGACTAAAAACCAATGCTGTCATTTGACTAAGGATTCTTGATTTGAATTGCCCTCTAGAACAGAGATGTATGAATATTTCACTCATTTGCTACAGAGGGACATTCACACAAGTAAGCCATCTGCTGTTATTTTTCTTCAGAGAACAAAGCAGAAAGGATCACCCAAAGTCCATGGGGAGCTCCGTTCTCAAATCTCACGAGATGAGGGAGCTAGCTGTGGTTATTCCGTGGTGATGGAAAAGAACTCTGAACATGCTCAGGAGAAGTTTGACCTTGTGGTCATACTCCACTGGCCTTATTAGGTTTATTTTTAGGCCTGAGCAGTAGCTCAAATTGAACCCCGAGCATTGTAGTGAAAAAATTAGACTGCACAGAATGCCCCAGGCATTTTTCTGAAACACCTCTCTTGCCTGTGGATCAGAAAAGAGATTCAGAATGCCAAAAGTCAGACTTACATTCTATGCAGCGGCAGCCCATCCGGAGGCAGCGAGCGTAGGCTTCTAGAGAGGATTCACTGGAGAACTGGTCTCCGGTGAGGTACCTGCAAGTGGAAAACCAGGGAAAACATGTATGAAACTTTGGGATGTTGCAGGATGGCTTCCTGCAAGACTTATTACAAAAAAAACCCTAACTTGTTGCTGTAGCAGATGTCAGATTAGTTTTATATGTCTGCGGCACAAGTTCCATTACAAAATACAGACTGATGGCAACCAGAACATTTGACTTGTATAAGACAAAGGAATCACATAAAAGGTAGGAAATGAAATAACAAAACCAAAGTTTAATGCAGAGGTTTTCAACCACTCTGCTGCAGCATATTTGTGTGCTGTGAAAGGTCTTGAGACGTGCCATGGTGAGAATGAGGGCAAGAGGGGGGAAAAGCTACCCCTTCTCCTTTTCTTCTCACGCCTAACAGCAATATTATTTGTGGGAGAGGAGACAACACCTTACACTTCATGGCAGGGGGGGGAGAAAGGCAAGAAGCTCATCCCACCCACTCAGGTGTGCAGGAGTTTATTGAGAGAGCTGCTATTGAAGCAAATGTGTGTTTGTGGGAGTCCGCTCCTAACTCAATGGAGCGGGGAGTGCAAGAGGTGTGTGCCTGAGTCCATTGCTTGTTTGAACCAAGGGAGCAGCAGCAAAGGAGTGCAGCTGCAGAGCAGATGATGGCCAATCGCTCACCCTCCTCCTTGCCTGAGACAGTGGCTCCCCTTTCACCGTTACCTCAGCAGTGCTCTGTGGTAGAGGAACGGAGAGGACATTGTACTGTGGTGGATGGGGACTGTCTCTATGTGGGAGGGGGGATACGTGGTAATGAAGGAGCCGGTAAAGCATATGTGGGCATATTGTGGCCCACAGGCTGCATGCGGCCCACCAGACTCAAAAGTGTGACCCACCAATCCTCTGGAGCCCCCCCTCCAAAGTAAAGAAGCCCCAATACTTTAAAGAGCTAATAACACTTGCTGTGCCTTGGCATGAACAAATCGGAATTTGCTGCAGCAATGAAATATTGTGCAAATGCCCCTTCTCTCTCCTATCTTCACTCACTCCAGTCCTGGCTTAAAACCTTGTCCACTGCAATCACTCACCCTTCCTTCTAATTCCTTCACTCACTCCAGTCCTGGTTTAAAATCCTATCCCTTGCTTGCAAATGCTCCCACCTCCTCCTTCCATCCACCTCACTCTGGTTCTGACTTAAAATCTCCTTGCAAAAAAATGATGGAGTTCCTTGACAATTTTTGCACTTTGTCAGTGTGCCACGAGATGAAAAGGGTTGAAAACCACTGCAATTATATATCACTACAGGCCCACACTGGCTGACAACTGATCCCCTTTGCTATTCTCTGTGTCAATGCACCAAAAAGGGCAACCAGATCCACACGTAGAGTCAAACTATCTAAGTACTGTCAAAATGTGGGGGGAACCCTACTCGCCCAGTCGAACTACTGTATTCTACTGCTGAAGCCACACCAACCAAGTATCAACCTGGATATGAGAATAAGCTGTAACCTGTGCTGGCTTTGCTGTTTGGATACACTTCTGGACTCTTGTCTTAAACCAGGATGCTCAAGTTTCAACAATGGTTAGGAGTTCATTTGCATGATTAAAACTAGCATGCCAACTGCACCCATCCCTAGGCATGTCTGACATGACCATTGTGACACACGCCTTAGTTATATCCCGTTGGGATTACTATAATGTGCCCTACATGGGGCTGCCTTTGAAGAGTGTTTGGAAACTTCCCTTCGTCAAAAGTGTTGCAGACAGAGTGTTAACAGGGACTGGTTACAGGGAGCACATGAATCCCTTGCTACAAGAAGTCCTTTGGCTGATAGTCTGTTTCTGGAAACAATTCAAAGTGCTGGTTATGATCTATAAAGTCCAGTATGGCTTGGGTCCAGGACAGCTTGAGGACTGTATCTTCCCATATCAGCCTGCCTAAGACCTTACAGGGAGGCATGTCTCTTGATACCACCACCATCACGGGTATGTTTGGTGGAAACACAAGAGAGGGCCTTCTTGGTGGCTGCTCCCAAACTTTGGGAGGCTTATTACACTACACTGGTACAGCACTATTATTCCACTTCTACTCGTAAGTGCTATGGCTGCCTCCTGTGGAATTCTGGGGTTTGTAGTTTAGTGAGCCTAAGAGCTCTCTGGTTGAGTGTCCTGAACTCACAGTGGCAAGTGCCTGAGGAGCAACAGGGGACAGGTGCAGGTCTAATTTGTTGCCAATTGTCCACAAGAGAAGCAAGAGAAGTCAAGAGCCAGTCCGTAAGTCAGTCACCAATAGTCCATACAAGATGCAAGAGTAGTCAAAAGCCAGTCCAGAGTTGTTACCAAGTGCCCATACCAGATGCCAGGGAAACCACTGGCCAGTCAAGAGTTCAGTAGAATCAGGTCCAAGGTCCAAGTCCAGGGTCAGCAAGGGGTGACTGCAACAGTCCAGAAGTCTGTCCGAAGTCAAGGCAAACAGGAACACAGCAGGAGTGCAACAGCTAAGATTAGCAGTTGTCAGCACTGAGGCTTGAAGGAAAACTGCTTCCAGCTTTATAACCAGTTTCTAGGCCAGCTGGAGCTCATTAGCAAAGAAGTAGGTAGGTCAGTGTCTAGTATTTAAACAGCATTGGGCGTGGCATTTGTCCCCCTAGCAGCAAGGCGTCTGGATCAATTACCACTGGCTGGCAGACTGTTCTTCAGAATGAGGTATGTTTTCCTTATCTGCTTCAGCTGCCCTCTCGGAGGGTGCCTGGGCAGTTTCTGCAGGATGAGCCACGCTTTCCCTCGTTGCCGCGTCTGTATTCTCTGCCTCCTCCTCCTTGGCAAGGGGGTTCATGACACTGAGAATGTTAAGTGCCCTTTCCCAAACTGCAAATCCCAGGATTCCACAGGAGGCAGCCATAGCAGTTAAAGTGGAATAATAGTGCTACAACAATATCGTACTTTCCCGGGGAGGCCAGAATGGTCCCCTCCTTGCTGTCCTTTCATTGGTAGGTGATAACCTTCCTATTTCAGCAGGTGTCTGGGAACTAACTATTTTAGAGGTAACGGATTTCTGTTTTAGTGTGCTGTACTATTTTTATTCTATGTTTTTGACATTTTAAATGGTTTTACTTTTAGAGCTACTTTAATACTATTTAATCTCCATTTTTATATATTTCCAGCTATATGTGGTTTCACTGGTGTGAATCTGTAAGTCACCTTGAATCCCAGTCATAGGGGAAATGTGTGGTAAAAATAAAGTGAATGAGAGATTGATTGATTGTATATGGTCAAACCACAAGGCACACCCAACCTGCACAACAGTTCCACATTTGTAGCTGTGGGAAGTTTCAAAGGTCTTGGAATTATGGGAAGACTCAACACATACTCCTGCTTAGCATAACTCAGGCTGCTCCTGTTGCCACAGTCCACAGAATCCAAATTCCCAGGGAAAACTCTTACGTGTTATGAGAAGAAGAGATCCAGTAGTAAGACAAAGGGTAATTCATTTCCTCGGGCACCACCTGCTCATACTTGGAGTCCATGACCATGTTTTCCCTGGAGAACAGGAACGTCAGAAACTGTGGAGGAGAGAAGACCCATTTAGAAAACTGGGGGAGCTAGAGCAAGGTGGAAAAATGAGAAGAGAAATCTCAGTGGCAAGTGAACAAAAAGAATGGCCAGAGATGTAGACACTCAGCAGCCCCCACCACCACCACTGCTAGCTGCTCAGATGCCACCTCAGCTTGGAACTGTGTGGGAGTGCAAAGTGTCTAAAGCACCACCTGCAGTCAAATGCCACAATGTGGCTTTTAAAAAGGGAGACCAGTGGTTACTAATAATGATGGCTGTGCAGGGCAAAGGCCATTTCTGATGGGTTTCCTGGAGACAGAGGGCTGTCCTGCTGTGCAAAACAGAGTGCTTTGGACAAGATGGATACCATCCTGGCTTGGCCCAGTGTGAGACTCTTCTTACATAATAAGAAGTGGTCCATTTTTTAAAAAAAGGATTGCCACAAAACAAAATATAAAATGTAGTGGTCGCATGTACTGAGCACATGTATATCTCTCATTTGGAGTTATCATTCATATAACTTGCTACAACTGTTCAGTGTACATGCATCCTATGATTCTTTCAGGCCAGGCAGGACCTTTATTCTCTGCCAAGGAGAGTTAATTCCTGGACCCTTAATTCCTTTTATCATCTTTTCTCATCCCTGAAGATTTCAACAGCCACCTGTGCCAATGCCCTTAAGGCAGCAGCAATGAATCATAGAATCACAGAGCTGGAAGAGACCACAAGGGCCATCCAGTCTAACCCCATTCTGCCATGCAGGAATACACAATCAAATCATTTCTGACAAATGGCCATTCAGCTTCTGTTTAAAAACCTCCAAAGAAGGAGACTCCACCACATTCCCAGGCAACAGCGTATTCCATTGTTGAACAGCTCTTACTGTCAGGAAGTTCTTCCTAATGCTTAGGTGGAATCTCTTTTCCTGTAGTCTGAGCCTATTGCTCTGAGTCCTAGTCTCTGGAGCAGCAGAAAACAAGCTTGCCCCATCCTCAGTATGACAACCTTTCAAGTATTTAAACATGGCTATCATGTCCCCTCGCAACCTTCTCTTCTCCAGGCTAAACATACCCAGCTCCCCAAGCCGCTCTGCATAGGGTATGGCTTTCAGACCTTTTACCATTTTGGTCACCCTCCTCTGGACACGTTCCAGCTTGCCAACAGCCTTCTTGAAGAAAGTAAGACTTTACACTGACTGCTTTCTTCTCTTCTATTTGGATTCCATCCAGAGAAATCAAGAAAGTAACACTTCCCATATCGAGAGAACTAACAGTACCACTCTATTTAGATATCTGCTGAGGTTTGGTTCCAGGACCTCCACCCCTCACTCACCCTCTGTGGATATTAAAATCTGTGGATGCAAGCAAACTGGAAGCCCTTCCTGTATTTGCAATAAGGCCTTTCTCCACCACTCCACTTTGCTCCCATTCCCAGTGATATGGAGGAGAATGCCCCTGTTATTCTCAAAATGTTGACAGAGATAGAAAGGACTTTCTACAAGCAGAAGGATGAAACATCACACAAATAATAATAGTTGTGAGGAGGAGAAGGAGGATTGATACTTTTAGTAAAAAATTAAATAAAACTATATTTTGAAATTGGCCCTTTGAGGTCCTGCAGGGGCTGATGTTCCCCCTGACAACTGCCCACCCCTGCTGCAGGTGAGTGGGGAAGGGTGTTGGGCCACTGGACCACCCACCTCGTCCAACTGGAAGAAGGGTTCCGTCATGTCACTGAAGGGATCCTGCAGGTAGTTGCACATACACTCCCGGACTTTGGCAATGTCGCTTGCCCATGGCTCCTAAACGGGAGAGGGGGAAAGATAGAGGGAAGTGTTACAAGGGAGATCTATGCTTGGTCCATCAGCAATGGTAGTGAGATCAGGGTTCGGGCTGAGGAAAGGCTCTAGGTTGAACTGCTCCATGCTGAAAATAAACTCTGTGCTTGCTTTAACTCAAGAAATCCAAGACCTCACTTTGTGGCTGAGGTGAAACTTGTTATATTATCTGTTTTGTTTATTTCACCATGGTCCACCAGAGACAACAGGCATTTTAAAACAATGGCCGGCTCACATTTTATCCTCACAAATAAACCTGTGTGGTAGGTTAGGCCTGGAGAGACTGTGGCTGATCCAAAGTCACTCAGTGAGTATCTGAGTTGAAAGAGGATTTTCATCCAGGTCTCCCCACTCCTAATCTGGTATTTTAACCATTATATAAACACTAGCTTATACAGCAAAGACAGAATTCATATATCTCCCTCCTAGCCTCACCACCAGCTCTCACATTCATCATGTATCCTGTCTAGTGTTATAAAACGAAACTTCCCGTTCACATGTGCTTTGAAAGAAGACACCTGAGTCCCTCAGAAGGGGTCACTCAGAATTGCATATTGATTGCACTAAAAGTGATTACACCTTCACTGGAGATAATTAAGCAGAGGTTGTATGGCCCTCTACCATTATTATTGCATCCTCCATTACTAATTCAGCATTGAGCAGTGGTGTTTGACTAGATTACCCTGAATTCTATGATTACATGAAAAACCCCAAGCTTCAAAATGCTTGATATACCATGGATCCCAAGGTCTCAGGTGCCATATCAACCACCTTCTGGTTTGTTGTTGTGTGCCTTCAAGTCGTTTCCAACTCACGGCGACCCTAAGATGAACCTATCGCAAAGTTTTCTGAGGCTGAGAGCATGTGACTTGCCGAAAGTCACCCAGTGGGTTTTCATGGCTGAGTGGGAATTCGAACTCTGGTCTCCAGAGTCATAGTCCAACACTCAAACCACTTTGCCAACTGCTCCCACCTTTTACTAATGACAATTTCCCCATGGATTCTTTAGAAGGAACATTCTTTCTGTGTGTCATGTTCCTCTGTATAGTAGAGGTGCTTCCAAACTCATCTTTCTGTCCAAGTCACCCAAACACACTGCCCACTATTTAGGAATACCTTCTGATCATATTGCAGGAACTTCTGGAAGTCATACAATGTGATTTGGCAGAGTTCTGGCCGGTCCACATTTCTGAGAAGACAAACAAAGAGACATATTACTGTCATAAAAAACCTACATGCATTTACCCCACCTTCTGCCACCGCATTTTCCTAAATCTGTGCACACACTAGGATGAAACTGAAATAGAGAGAAGCAGGCCTTAGATACCTAGCCTGTGACAGTATGTGCAGAGTTATTATTACAATTCTTCTCAATATCCTGCCTTTTCACCAAAACTGGCACTCAAGACAGCTTACAAAAATTAAAGCAAATACTGTTAAAAGCACTTACACATATGTAATTGGGAACGTAATAAAATATTATTATTAAAATGGAATACCTTCTGATCATATTGCAAGAACAAATCCATCAAGAGACAAAACTGCACACTGATTAAAAGCCCTATCAATTAATTCCCCAAAGCAACGTTTTCCCCAGAATAGCAAAGTTTTCACCTGTCAAAAAAAGGACAGGAAGGAGATACCCACTCTAGCAAGCTTAGGAAGAGAGCCTGAAAATCCGAGGGCACCTACCGATAAGGCCTTCTCCCATGCTCCCACCAGGCATGGCTGTGAAGACTTGAGGACCCCAAGAAGGGCCTCCCCAAAGATCTTACAAGCCCAGGAAAGTGGATATGGGAAGATGCGGTCCTTCAGACAGTCTGGACCTGAGCTGCCTAGGGCTTTTTAGAACACAACCAGCACTTTTGAGCTCTTCTGGCCTGCCTTTCAGTACCACTAGGACCTCCGTCTCCATGGGGATTTGGTTCCCGGACTTACCACGGATACCGGAAACTGCGGATAACAGCAAATGCCAGTGAAAATAATGGCGTCTGGTTTAAAATGCCATAGAGTTGCCTTGGAGGACACAGAAAATGTCTAGAGAGAATACCTCTCTAGGCATTTTCTAGGAAGACTGTATGGTATGTGTTCTGTTTTGTGTCTCGCGGATAACTGAAACAGCAGATATTGGTTCTGTGGATATGGGTGTCCTACTGTATCTGTGTTTAGCTTAGATTGCTCTAAAGGGGGTTTAGATCTATTCCTGAAGAGCGCTCACCCAATTATTTAGATCTATTCCTGAAAAGCGCTCACCCACAACAGCAATCTAGAACCTCCATGTTCAGAGGTAGTCTTCCCGTCCTTGAGATGCAACAATGGGCGGGGGGGGGGGTATTGCTTTTGCGTCCTTTTTGAGGGCTACCAGAAGGAATCCATCTGGCTGAACAATGCTGGGGAAAGGATGTGTGATGAAGATGGGTCCCTGCCTTGGTCTGACCTCTCAGACCTATTGTTTTGTTGATTTAGTGCCCTTTTGTCATTTTTGCTGCTGCTCTCTGAATCTTTACTAATCCGTCAACACCCTTCCTGTTCCATGCTGCCCTTTCCATTTGAATGTGCACACAAAGAGGCAGGAAATTGTCTACTTCTTGACTCAAAAAAAGGAGCTGAAAGGTCTAAACAGAAGAGGCCCCATCATGCTTACCGTAAGGGAAAAGACAATTCCAGCTGTTCAATTATCTGAAATGCAAGTGAGCAACACAGCAGTTAGCAAGGCAGTTAGAAGCTGATGATGTTGCAAACTTAAAAACCAAGCAATGCGGTGGATTGATTCAAGCTTTAAGAACAGCAGCATGGTAGTTCACTGGGAAGATCACCTTTGAGATGATGAGTGCTTTACACCAGGACTTTGCTAGAGAAAAGGAAGAGGGAGTGAAGGAAAGAAAATGCGCAGGAAAGAGATCCTTTCTCAGGGTTCAGCCGCCTAAGCCTGACCTTTCCCCCTCAGGGAAATACGGTAACGCCCAGTTCTCCTGGACACTGTTACAGCAAGACTGTGATCTTTATCCATAATTTTATGTATTCATTCATTCATTCAATCAATCATATGCCTCTGTCTTCCCAAACTGAGATTCAAGGCAACTTACAAAAATTATCACACATATATACGTAGTTAAAAGCACTTACAAAGACATCAAGAAAAACTTACAAAAAGCTAGCTAAAGTGCAATTAAACTATCCATAGAATTTAAAAAATTTAAACAAACCCAACATGGTGCAATAGTTTGAGAGTTGAACTAGGACTCTGGGAGACCAGGGTTCAAATCTCTGCTTGGCTAGGAAAACGTAATGGGTGAGGCAAGTCACTCTCTCAGCCTTAGAGGAAAGCAATGGAAAGCATTCTCTGAGTACAACTTGCCAAGAAAACCCTGTGACAGGGACACCTTAGGAACGCTGTAGGGTAGTAGTTTAAGTGTTAGACTAGTATTCTGGGAGGCCAGGGTACAAATCCCCATGAAACTGACTGAGTGACCTTGGGCAAGTCATACTTTCTCAGCTTCAGAGGGAGGCAAGGGTAGGTCCACTCTGAACAAATCTTCCTAAGACAACCCTAGGAGAGAGTCGCCATAAGTTAAAGTATATCTGAAGGTAGGTAACAATAAAGAGTAAGAGAGCCAGTGTGGTCTAGTGGTTTGAGTGCTGGACAAGGATGCTGGGAAACTAGGGCTGCTGATACACTGCAGAAATAATCCAGTTTGACATCGCTTTAACTATCATGGCTCCTTCCTATGGAATCTTGGGATTTGTAGTTTGTTGTGGCACCAGAGCTCTGACAGAGAAGGCTAAATATCTCATAAAACTACAAATCCCAGAATTCCATAGCATTGAGCCATGGCAGTTAAAGCAGTATCAAACTGGATTATTTCTGCAGTGTGGCAGCAGCCTAGGGTTCTTATCCCTGCTCAGCCATGGAAACTCACTGGATTGTCTTGGGCAAGTCATACTCTCTCAGATTCAGAGGAAGACAACAGCAAACTCCCTTTGAACACTTCCTGCCAAGAAACCCCCATAACAGGGCTGCCATAAGTCAGAAACAACTTAAATGTACACAACAACAAAAGCCAGAGATAACTTGAAGGCACACAACAACAAACAAGCAAACCACAACCACCACCACACAAACCCATAAAAGACAAAAGATTAAAGTGAAACTGCACAGTGTTAACACTCTTTGCAGTCAGTTCCTAAAAGCCTCCTGGAAGAGAAACACTTTTAAAAAAAGACAGCAAGGAAGATGGCATCTTCATCCTCCAATTTAGGAGTTCTAAAAGCTTTGAGCTGTCACTGAGAAGGCCTTGTCTCCTGTGTTCCACCAAAACTTTGTGAAGGTCATGGGGCCGAGAGAAGGGCCTCCCCATAGATCTTACCAACACAGGCATGCTCATCTAGGAAGATATATAGGAAGATACAGTCCCTCAGACAGCCTAGGAACAAGCTATACCCTATACTAATATAAATTTAAAATACAAGTCTATGCCTCAGTTCAATCCTGCCGTCCCTTGCATTTAAGACAGATGTCCAGCTAATGAACTCTGAATACATTTCACTTTGCTTCCAGAAAAAATCCTCATGAAGGATCTGTGGAACACTAACTTTCAGCTGCTTCCTAAACTGCACCCTTGTTACATTTGTTTGCTTCCCTCTGGATTCCAGACTGTTCTTGAACTGAAAAGATTGATTTCTGAAATGTATGTCCTACCCTTCAAAGGCTGATCAGCATTCCAAGTCAGCTTAATAAAGACCTTGGCACACACCAGTGGTTCTTTCCTGTGGTCTGGGGACCCCCAGGGGGCCGTGATGTCCTCACAAGGGTCCGCAAAGGCTTGAAAGCTGCTCAGCCCATCTCCTCCTGCAGTGGAGCGGCCACGTGACAGGAGCCAAGGTAAAGTGTGGCTAGCTGGCTGGCTTGGCTTGCACATTGCCATTCAATCCTCTTCAGCCAAAAAATTTGCAGGAAGAAGCAGGAGAAAAATCTTCCCTCCCCCTCCAGTGCCTCTGAGGGTAGGTTTAATGGGTGGTGTGATTGTATTATTATTATTATTATTATTATTATTATTATTTGGGTTTTAAATCTTGAGTTAAGTTTTGGGGGTCCATGGCAAATATATTTAAAGGGAGTCCTTGGTAAACAAAAGGTTATCACTGGCATACACAAACGCCACAAATTAAATTAAACAAATTGAAGAACAGCACAGGAGAGAAACTTCCATGGACAGAAAACAAAAAGGAAGCTTTTAAAAAGTGAATGTTTTTAGAGGACTGTCTATCCGCTGCAAGATTTCCTCTGAGGTTCTTACCGATTTCTGGGCATCAAACATCAGGTTTTTATAGAAGTGTGCAAAGTGGCTGAAGGTAATTTCATTACGGACTTCTACCTCCTGTTCAGGCAAAGTAAACAGAGTTAATGAGGTTTATCTTGATGCAGCCTTCTAGGTACACACAAAGCCTGGATTTTTTCCTCCCTTCAGGACTACAGTTCCCAGCAAGGGAATACACCAGAGCAGATCATTTGCCTGTCTAGCCTGGATTTCTTTATTTATACCCCACCTTTCTCCCAGTATGGAACCTAAGGTGGCTCACAATAAAAGTTAAAATACACTTAAAACAATGGATAAGACAAAAGTGAGAAAGCAATTACGTAAACCACCATATTAAAAACATCTACTTTAAAACAGTTAAAATGGCAGTTAAAACATAATCATTGTGATAAAAATACAGCACATTCTGTTCAAGTACGTTCTGCAATGGCCAGTTAACAGTCAAAGGTATGGATAAGTAAAAAGGTCTTTGCCTTCTGGCAAAAGGAAAGCAGAAAGGGGCTTAGCCCAGCCTCCCATGAGAGGGAATTCCATAGCCTGAGGACAACCACTCAGTAGGCTCTGTCCCTGGTCTCTCAACACTTATATCTGTGATGGTGGTGGGACCAAGACAAAGCCCTCCCCTGAAGATCTTTGTTTTGACCCAATGTTAGAAGGAATGTCTTGATGGTAAGAGTGATTGGGCAATGGAACCAATGATCTAGAGAGCTGGTGGGGTCTCTTCCTGGATGTCTTCAAAAGAAGCTGGACAGCTACCTGTTGGGGTTGCTCTAGCTGGAGTTCCTGTACTGAATAGGGGGTTGGACTAGATGGCCTTTGGGATACCTTCCAACTCTATGATTCTAGGATTCTAGCTTAAAACTCAAACAGGCTCATATAGGGGGATACGGTCTTTCAGACAGGCTGGATCCCAACCATATATGGCTTTATCAATTCTAGCCAAGTGCTTTTCACTTACCAAACTGGTAGTGGGTCTGGTATGTTGCCTCTTTTTCCCCTTAAAACTGGGAGATTCCAGAGATTTGAACCTGGGAACCTTCTGAATGCAAAGCAGGTGCTCTACCACTCAGCTAGAGTCATGTGTCTTGTCTATGAATCTGCCTTCCCTGTATCTCAGGGATAACACCACCGCCTTATTTAGGAGTTCTCCATTTTTAAAAAGTATTTTATTTTATAACAAATAAATAAAAATGCAGCTTATGAAAGAAAAATGGTCAAAAAGCATTTCTTGGGTGTCAGGACTGATGAGATGCACTGCAGTTACAGACTTTTGCTGTTCCCGTTGTAAAAGATTGTTTTTTTTTTGGGGGGGGGGGTTGCATAGTAATTTCTATCTAGCAAATTAAGTTTTCTGTGCAAAAAATTTACAAAATTTGTGTACAATAAGTCTACAGGGTATTCTGTATGCAGAAAATGCTGTTTTCTGAGCAAAAAAAAATGTATATTTTGCACAGAATAAGACTTGAACAGAAAACTGCACAATTTTCAAAGACTCTCTCACAGTGGGTAGAAAACCATTAAAACTCTTTGTTGCTTCCTCCGAGAATGAAATTCGCAAAAAATGGCATCCCTATCAGCAAACCACCCATCCCATAAAAAATCGGAATGCAGATACATCCAGGGAACAGGTACAGAGGTAGACATAATGTGTAAGGTTGCAAGAGCAAGGGTTCAGTCCTGGAGCTCCCTTCTCCTTGCATTTAGCTTATAGGAGAGATTTTTCAGGAAATGTGTTTGTTTCTGGTTTTGAAAAGCAATGCAAGAATTCCCTCCCAGTTACCTCTTTCTTGTTGCATTACGAAGATGGCAATGAATTCTACCATTATTTTGTCAATGCAGAACAGAGTAGGTGAAGAAAGAGGGGGAAGATGTAGAGGGAGTCTTTCTTACCAGAAGTTTGTCCCTCAGAAACCTCATGTTAGGCACTCGGTAGTTGACCTGGGGCAACATCGCCTTCAGATCCTTCGGCGTGATGCTGCAACACAGCAAAAGAGAAAAAGATGAAAATGGAACCAGGTGTGTATGAGAGAAACAGTGAGAGAGAGATCAGATGATCATATTCTTCTCTGGACCAGTGAAGGTTCTGAGCATGTTATGCCACACAGCCAAAATCATACCTCCAAATTTCATAGAATCATACAATAATAGAATTGGGGGGGACCACAAGGGCCATCTAGTCCAACCCCCTACCATGCAGGAATACATAACTAAAGCACTCCCAAGAGATGGACATTCCATCCTGTGTTTAAAGACTTCTAAAGAAGGAAGGACCCACCATCCTCCAAGGAAGTATATTTCATTGTCAAAGAGTTCTTAATGTCTTAATGTTTAAGTGGAATTCCTTTTCTTGCAATTTGAATCCACTGGTTTGTCTTAGTCTCTAGAGCAGCAGAAAACTAGCTTGCTTTATCTTCTACGTGACATCCCTTCAGATATTTAAAGATGATTACTTATTTTATTTTTAAAAAATCAGATTTATACCGCCATCAAGCTGTGTAACTGACAGGAATACATTGCCTGCAATTCTCCACTTGAGACAGCAGGTGGCAGCATGGTGAAGACTTCAGTCAACAACTTCCTTGCTGCAACTCCACCCTCCCTATCTTGGCTAATTTAAGCCAGCTGCTGTGCAGATGACAGGGCCAGGTTTGTTAGGGGAAATTTGTTAGGAAGGGGGCTTTTAATTACATTCTGGATGAATTCCTTTCTTCCCCTCCCTCCCTTTCAACCTGAACAACCAGTGTTGCAGTCAAAGGGCCAGCAGCTGAAGGGTCAGGCAAGAATACAGAAGGAGCAGGAGCGAGCAGTCATGCAGCCCAAGCAAAGGGGAGTGGGTGTGCCTGTACAGGCTTTGCAGTACCCAGTGCAAGCAGCCAAAGACACAGGCAATTGGTGCATGGTCACCTTCCAGCACAGAGGACAGGGCAGGGGAGATATTGTGCAACAGCAACAGAAGTGTGGCTGCCTGAAGTTTTTCATTCAGAGACTGGGAAGAGAAGGCACAGAAGCAGAGATCTGAAGAATATCCACAAAACCTCTTGGTTCATTCCTGAGAAATCTCAAGTCTGAAGGAGAGTTCTTCACCCCAGGACAAGAGTGAGAAAAGGAGCACTTGTCTTTTCAACAAGGTTTTTGTAATTTATGCAAGAACATTTCTGTGTAAAGTTGGTATCTGTCCCCCATCCCTTTGAATGGATCAAAAAGGCCTAAACTGGAACCCACCCAATGCTTCTGATTTTTGAAAGTCCATGAAAACAGGACAGAAGTCAGTCTAGCTTAGACACACAATCTGTGGAGTTATCCTTTTTGTGCAAAAATCACTTTCATGAATGTAAAAAGGAGGAAGGAGAAAAAAAATGTGGCAGCACCTTAAGACTAACTGGTTTTTATTTTAGCATGAGTAGACCCACTTCTTTAGATGCAGTACCTTTTTTAGATGCAATTCCTAGATGCAGTGGGTTTATATCCACAAAAGCACATGGTTAAAAAAAACCACCGCCCAATTACAAGGTGGTGCTACATTCTTTTTTTTTTTTTGCTCCACCTGCCCTCCCCATTTTTATGCTACAAGAGACTAACACAGCTACTTCTTTGAAAACTTTCATGAATGTAGAAACTCTTCCAAGATCATCAGAAAGTATCTCACCTGTCTTGCAGGTGAGGAGAACAAAAAAACATGCTTTCCCATTTTCATGCATTATAAAGAAGTGAGATCTTACCTCTGTAAGGCAACACAGGCCAAAGGAGGGTCCCTAGCACCATAAACTGTTTTCAGGGTTGCCAGTGTTTAAATGTGTGTCTTTTAACTGTCTTAGGTTTAGAGCAACTGTGGGACATGCTCCGGTAGCAGGTGGTTTTGAAAGGCACAAGAGCGAGTCTGGTTGGATATGTTGGCAACCTGTCACAGGTAAATGGCTAGGAATTTGGGGGACATGACCAGAAAGAAGAGGAAGGAGCAGGCCGCTGTTAGTCAGGTTAACGTATTTGCAGACTGTGGGCATCCTCAGGTGGGAAACAGGCAGTGGCCCCTGAAGCCTTCTATGCCAACGGGAGGGTAAATATGCTGTGGGTTTTGGTCCAAACTTTAGAGGACCTCTCCAAGGTGCTGAGCCTATCTGGGGGAAACAGGGTTACAATTTTATTACACTGTAGTCATGGACTATGACTCTGGAGACCAGGCTTTGAACTCAGCTATGGAAACCCACTGGGTGGCCTTGGGTAAGTCACACCCTCTCAGCCTCAGAGGAAGGCAAAGGCAAACCCCCTCTGAACAAATCTTGCCAAAAAAACCTTATGATAGGTTTGCCTTAGGGTCGTCATAAGTCAGAAATGACTTGAAGGCATACAACAAAGCCACAGTTCGCTATGTTGCTACTAATCTTAAACTTGCTGGGTTTTTTTTTAAATACCCACATTGGAAGCTAGCCAGAGAACCTGCACTGAAGAACAAGAAAGAAATAACTAAAATAGGTCCTCAACAGATAAGACAAATCTTGGTTGAGCGATTCAGAGAATGGACTCCTACTTAAGAAGAAAGCCACCTTGCAGACTCAGTGACCTACACCCACATTTCCCAGCATCCTTGGCAAGAAGTCCAGTCACCCAGGAGACAGGAGGCTGCCTGCAGAGAATTGGCTTGTTCCCCACCGGTGGATCATGGATCTATCTTCTGCATGCCCTCCAAATGTCCTGATTTGACAGGGATAGTTCCAGTTAATTTTTTAATCATCCCACTTTTTCATCGCCCTTCTATTCCCATTTCCCCCCTTCATCCTCTGCTTACTTCAGTGCTGTAACCTGAAGTCAAGTGCAAAAATAGTTCTCAATTAACTCAGCAGAGGGAGAGGAGAGGGTGCAGTCTTGCCCTTTTCTGTAGATTCAGGCAAAAACAAGCTGCTGCAGCCTCTCCTAGCTTGTTTGCTCTTCCTTGTGAATAGCTTTTGCCATCTTGACCACACTCTGGTGTTGCTTGGCCACACGTATCCCATCTTCTATGAAATGTTGGGAGGACACTCCTTCTTCCCTCTCCTGCTTTAATTCTTCACTGAAGCACGGTTTGGGCGTTCATGAAATTCTAGCCATGGAGCCAGGCACAGTGGGATCACACTTGTTGGCATGGCACCACTCTGTATTGTATGTCTTGGCTCCTTCCATGTACTAGAGCAGGAACTTCTGAAGTGTGGAGCCTTCGGTAGCTTCTAAATCATGTAAGATTAGTGCATGCTATGGCTGAACCCCTCCTCCATCATGTAAGTGGAGCACAATGCACATCCCTCCCTGACCCAGCAAAGCTGCTTTGAAGATCTGTCATTGGAAAGGTGGCACTTGGCTGTACTTTGGGCCAGGTGTTGCCCTACCTTCTCCCCAGCCAGTAAATGGAGGCGAGGGAAGAAAGGAAACATCAAGGAAGGAGGTAGAGAACACTTCCTTTGCTACATCCAAGACATACAATACACATAGCCCGGGGTTATGTTTGCATATGTCACCAACAGGATTCCAGCTAAAATGTAAGCCAGAGCTTGGGAAAGGTACTTCCAGGGGGAGGACACAGTTCCCAGAAACTCCCACTCAGTAGCCATGCCAGCTTTAGAATTTGGGGAGTTCTGGTCCAAATAGGTAACTGTTCCAGCTTCCCTCCTCCTGCTCAAGGAAGGTGGTGACAGGAGGGGGCAGGACAAGATAGCAGGCCCCTATCTATCTTCTCATGCTGCTGGAACCACGTGATGATGAACAAACCAGGGAGTGTTTGAGCAACAAACACACCTGGGATTAAGGCAGGGCCATTAAACCAAAGGGTGTGATTTTGAGGATGGCTTCAAACTCATGCCATGGAAAAGAAGTACCATTGCCAATTCTTACTCTGTGAGTGTGTGGCACCACATCTGGTGAATTAATTAAAAAGCATTAAATATATTAATAAATAAATAAATACCTCGCCTTTCCTTCCATGAGATCAAGACACTGCACATGGCTTTCTCATTTGTCTCAGTTATGTTTTAAAAATTAATTCCAGACTAATCAAGATGCACTTTTCATTTTAACATGCATTAAATATGATAGTTTGAATATACACTGTGAGATTAACACTGACTTTTACAGACCATTCCAGAGTTTGCTGACAATTCTTGTTTTGTAAAGGCAAACCATCTTATTGTATGATGTATAAAATACAGGGTGTCCAAGAATAATCTTTACAGTGAGCCATCAGTATCTGCTGAAGTTTGGTTCCAGGACCCCCCATGGATACCAAAATCTGTGGATGCTCAAGTCCCATTATGTACAATGGCATAGTAAACAGTGTCCCTTATATAAAATGGCAAAATCAAGGTTTGCCTGTCGGGTTTATTTTTAATATTTTCAAGCCGTGGATAGTAGAATCTCTGGATGCCAAATCCATGGACACAGAGGGCCAACTGTACAATCAAAATTGTAAAGATAATTTTCAGACACCCTAAAATGTTAGTGAGATTAAGCCTATTCTGAAATCCAAATTGGATTAAAACATTCTGTGTATTTTAAAAAAAATCATCAGCAGAATCAAGAATCTTAATAAAATAATTCCAGTGGGATTAAATTAAGCATGTAATCAATGCAGCAGCAAGGGTGCTAAAGGGTCACTTTGATTGAATAATCCAAGTGTAATTATGACAGTTGTCTCTGCGAATGAACTCCTCCAGGATTAAAATGAGAAAATGATTAAAAGAATGTGAGTAGGATTAAACTGAGACTAAAATTAATCCAGTGGGAAATAAAAAGAATGCTGAACAGTCTATTCCTCACAAAATAATCTCTGTGGATTGTAGTACATTCTCAACCAGGCTAACTACATCTTGAATGTGGCACTCTATGTCATACACACAGCGGGGCGGGGGCAGTCCATTGAGGCCTCTACTGTCTCCTTGCTTAGCCTCACATCACTTCCCGCCTCCACACCCTTCTCTTCCTGCATTGACCCCCTTCCTTTCCTACCCAACATCCTGTTTACAGGTTGATTGTCTACGGGAATGGGTGCGAGGTCACCACGGCTACAATCAGCTCATTTTTTATTTTTCTAGCATCCTGCCTGCCAATGCCTTTGTTTTAGCAAAATATGTAAAACAAAATCCAAAATATACATTGTGGTGAGACCTCTATTCAGCCAACCAAAAGGAAGAAAGGTATTGCCATAATGTTTATTTTGGATTTTGTTGTGTTTTGCCAACATAGCTATCCCTGCATTTTGCTTGCTTGTTTGTTTTAGAAAGAGACACACTTTAACAATGGTCTGATTAAGCCAACTTTCCATTTTCAGAAAAGGAAGATCACATATATGCCAAAGGGCCCTGCAAAATAGAAACAACTTGGAAGTCCTTTTTTGGATTTAACAAGAAACACACACACACAGGAGAAAATCTGCCGACATTTACTCTCAGTATCAGAATGTAGCAAATGCAATGCTGGATCAGACCATGGTCCAGCTTATATAGCATCCTGTTTCCAAAAACTGCTTGTCAAATGCATCTTGCTTTGGGTACCATATGGGAGAAAAGTGGGATATAAATTAAGTTACATAAATAATTAAATGTGGGAAATCCAAATCGAATCAGAGAATCACAGATTTGGAAGGGGGCTTATAGATCACTGAGTGCACCCCTGCTGTTCAATGCAGGAACCCCAGCTAGGCCATCCCCAGTGGGTAGGTGTCCAGCCTCTTTTTGAAACTGTCCAGAGGAGGAGAACTCATCACCTCTCTAGACAATTGGTTCCATCGCCAAACCACTCTTACCATCAAATCTACCCTCCTGTAACTTCAAATCATTAGACCTGGTCCTGCCCTCTGGGGCAGAAGAGGACAAACCTGACCCCTCCCCTCTGGGACATCTTGGAGATACCTAACGAGTGCAATCATGTCGCCCCTCAGTCTTCTCTTCACTGAGCTGAATGTGTCCAGCTCCTTCAACCTTTTTCCATATCATCCTAGTTGCACTTCTCTGAACCTGCTACAACTTGTCTATAACGTTCTTAAAATGAGGCACCCAAAACTGAATGCAGTACTCCAGACCTGACCAGCACAGAATATAGTGAGGCTATTACTTCCCTTGATTTGGAAACTATGTTTCTATTAATGCGGGCTAAAATATTATTTGCATTCTTTGCTAATCAAGTAGCAGCCTACTTTCACTTGATATATACAGCACTACTGTATATGGGATTGACAAAAAACATTTTTTTTTAGTGTGATATGACTCAGAATAAGCTCATTATTATGATTTCTCTGTGTGTGTGTGTACATGCGTGCGCGTGCCTTCAAATCACCATAAATTTCATTGGGGTTTCTTAGGCAAGGAATCCTCAGAGATGGTTTTGGCAATTCCTTCCTCTGAAATAGAGCCTACCGCACCTGAGATTCCTCAGCAGTCCTTCTGGGCTTGGGGGAAATTCTTATTTTGGGATTGTCACACCCAGAATCCCCCACCTTTTCCAATGCTCTGGAAGTTCAGATGGGACTTTAGTGGTATTTAGTGTGTGTATATACATGCCTTCAGGTCACCTGTCAACTTATGGAGAGCCCATGCATTTCATAGGGTTTCCTTAGGCAAGGAATGCTCAGAGGTGATTTTGCCAGTTCTTGCCTCTGAAATATAGCCTACAGCACCTGGTATTCGTTGGCGGTCTGCCATCCAAGTACTAACCAGGGCTGACCCTGCTTAGCTTCTAAGATCAGACATGATCTGGTGCCTTTAGGGTATTTAAGCCAACTAGAAAATCTTCTTGTTGTTTGTTGTATGCCTTCAGGTTGTTTCCAATTTATGGGAATCCTAAGGCAAACTTATCATGGGGTTTTCTTCAAAAGACTTGTTTGGGCAGGGAAGGGTTGCCTTTGCCTTCTTCTGAGGCTCACAGAGTGTGAATTAGATCACCAAGTGGGTTTCCATGGCCAAGTTGGGATTCGAACCCTGGTCTCCAGAGTCCTAATCCAACACCCAAACCATGACAACACACTGGCTCTCATGATTTCCTTACTGTAACTCAAATTTCTGTCCTATTCCTCAACTTCACCTACAGTCTAACCTAGTTTCTTCTCTGAGCTTAGGGAAAAGAAATATTTTTTGGATGACACCTGTGCTTCTCTTAGAGCCTGGCCCAGTTTCTTCTTTAACTAAGCCTCTCAAACTGCCTGGAGGGTTCCAGAGGTCTGATCTCAGTGATTTCACACCCCAGTCCAAACTCCAATTCCATCAGTGTTAGAATGGGAGGAGGCCATGCAAGGATTTGGATACAGGAGATGTACTTGATCATCATCAATCAAACTGATTGACTTGTTGTTGGGAAGAGAAGACAGTCTCTGTGAAAAAGGACAACAACCCTGAAGGCGGGGTGGGAGTCACAGAACATATAGCATCATTATCAGGTAAAAGTTGCAGGCTGAGGCCTGCTGAGAGACTAGTTCTCAACAAGTTTGCAAACCTGCGTCTGGGCTGCACCATTGTAGGAGGGACAGGGATGATGGAATGCTTCTCAATTTTTTTTAAATCCTTGCACTTAGAAAATATGCACATAGTGGACCTCTTTTCCTAGACCTCAGGTTTTCTATGTGCAGGCACTTTATTTTTAACACTCTACCATGTGAGCTCCCCAAATTTAGCCTAAAGGGGTTGTCATCTCAGAGAGAACTAAGACTGATTGTACAAGATCCTGAGTCATGCACATAAAGTATAACCTACATGTGTTGCTGACATCTCTCTCCATGCCATGGGCAGCCTGCTAAGCCTCCGGGGTGCAACTAGAGCTGTTGAATGAAGGGGAAGGGGACTGAGGAATAGGGACTAACTCCTATCCCCAATGCAGCTCTCCAGGGAATGAGGAAGGGGATCACAGTCAAGTCCATCCTCTCTCTGTATAGAACTACAGTGGGGATGGGTGGCAGTCCCCATTGCTCCATTGCCTCCGCTTCCTCTGGCCATTTCACAATTACAGCAGTATTCACCCTCTCCAGCCTTGGCAGCTTCCAGAGAGAAAGACTGTGAATTCACAAAGGGTTAAAGAATAACCCCTTGCACCCTGGGATATACATGCATGCAATGCAGAGTTATGCGCACATATGCCACTAACAGGATTCCAGCCTTGGTCTGTTTTTCTCTCTCCACAGGAGCAACGTACCCAATCTAACCATCCCCAAATTAACTTTTTTTCCAGCCCTTTCAGAATTATCTACCCCATCTGCAGCTGGCTGGCCTCCTCAGAGTCAGAGGCCTCAACAAGAACAGGTCAGAGGTCTATCTACATGGACAAGACAAGCAAAGGCTCTCCAGACTAGAAACATATATGACACAATTCTGCTTTGTAGAAAGGCAGCAGACACATTTTAAAAACAAGTAAATGCCCACTTAGGTTTTTTATTGCCCATTCTTTGTAAAACTGCTTACTATTCTGGGTGCCAGTTTTACTTGCTTCTAAAAGAAGGAACATAAAATAATGGAGGTTTCTGCCATTTCCCTCATGGTCCTTACTCAACTGTGTTGGTGGTGAGGCCTGTGTGTATGGTGCGTGGGGCAGCTGCCGTGTGTCTGGTTTAGTAGTGGGGGGCTGTGTTTGGGGGGCCGCTGTGCAAAAAAGTGGTTATAATATAAGAATGGGTATGCATGTTCTTATCACCCCTTTCAAAATAAATTCCATCTTTCTACTAAGGTAAGCAAAATTATGTACCGAGATACCTCAAATGCTGCAGTTTACATCATACAGATGAAATTTATTTGCTTCTGTGTATTATTGTTGTTGTCATTGTCATCCTTTCATTATTATCATCCTTGTCATAATCACGATCATCATACTTCTTATCATCTGTGAGGGCTTCCACTTATCCCTCTGCTGCCACCAAATGCGAGAGGTTCCATTATCTCCCCTTCTGCCACCAATGCAAGGACCTCCTCCTGTCCCACCGCTATGGTCACCAACTGTGGGGGCCTTTTAGATGCCCTTGTGGTCCCTGTGTGAGACTTTGTCTTATATCCCCACTACACGCCACTATCTTGTATTAACTGCTGCCACGACAGACACCTTGCCTGAACTCAAGCTTTCTAATATGTAGTTCTTGGAGGCACAAGTGTATAATGCAAAAACAATGATTTATTAAAAAAAAATTGAATATAACATCACAGATTACTTATTTAATACATACAAATCATGACTGACGCTAACTCTAACACATATCTCTCTCATTTTCTCTCTGATTCATAACCGAACTCTAATCCTTACTATAACTCCTCTACCTCTGACCCTGACTCTAACTTTCCTAGCCACTCAAACTCCTCAACCCCACTAACTTTGACAGATCCAACTCTCACTCTCTGACCAACCATCCCCATATACCAACCTTTGCAAAATCCCCTCAGACACCCCACCAATCATTAGCCACTCCCAACACTCTATTCTCCCAACCTCTCCGGACAGATCTTTCCCTGATTACATCTACTATATATTACATACATTATCACACTTTATCTAATAAATGAAAAATTCGCCCCCCAAAAGTCCATAACATCACACCATTGTCATTGCTGTTATCATGCAAATGAAACTTATTTGCTTCTATGTGCTATTAGTAGTAGTACTAGTTGTTGTTCCCATCATCATTGTTTATAAGTAATTAAACTGCCTATAACTATTAAAATTTAATTAAACTAGCTATAGTATTGTTCAAAAGTAATTAAAACACACATAATTAAAAACATCCACTTGCATAATTCATGCAGATAATAAGCTTCAGGCTTTGGGGAACAAGAAACAATACAGCGACAAGTAAAAGAATAGAGAGAGGGAAGTACAATAAGACTTGGGAAGGGAAAGGAGAGTATAGCAGCAAGAGATTGGGAGCTGTGGGGAACGAAATAAGGTGTTCAGGCAACGGAAACCCCCAGATTTGATTTTAAATCTCAGAAATCAGGGAGTTGGAAAGGACCTCAAAGATTAATTCAACTTGCTATAGGTGCAGGGAATTTACTATTACTACAATCCTAGTAGGTGACTATCCACCCTCTTATAAAATAAGCAAAAACACAAAAACACTTTCCAAGTCTGTTCCACTGTCAAACACCCCATGGTTGTTGTGTGCCTTCAAGTCATTTCTGATTTATGGCAACCCTAATGCGAACCTATCATGGAGTTTTCTTTCCAGAGTTTTTTCAGAGGGGGTTTATCCTTGCCTTCCTCTGAGGCTGAGAGAATGTGACTTGCCCAAGGTCACCCAGTGAGCTTCCATGTCAGAGAGGGGATTCAAATCCTGGTCTCCTCATGGTATCCTAATCCAAACACCCCATACCATCACAAAGTTCTTGATGACTTTGTGAAGTTATGGTTGGGCCTTGGTTGGTCCCTAGCTTCTAAAGCAAGAAAAAAACAAGTTTTTTAGTACCTTCTTCGGCCGTTGAACAGTTATTACTACAGGTTGAGTCTCCCTTATCTGGAATTCCGAAATCTGAAATATTCCAAAATCCGTTACTTTTTTGAGCACTAACATGACAGGGCATTTTATACTTTATGTGTTTTCTGAGGGTTCAATGTATACAAACTTTGTTTCATGCACAAAATTATTAAAAATACTGTGTATAAAATTATCTTTGGGCTATTTGTATAAAGTATATATGAAACATAAATGAATTTAATGTTTAGACCTGGGTCCCATCTCCAAGACTGGAATATGAAAGTATTCCAAAATCTAAAATATTCCAAAATCTAAAATACCTCTGGTCCCAAGCATTTTGGATAAGGAGACTCAACCTGTATCATCAAGTTCTTCCTAGCATTTAGTCAAAATCCCTTTTATTTGTAACATGACTCCACAGCTTTAGGTCCTACCCTCTGGAGTAGCAGGAAACAAGCTCGCTCTAGCTTCCATGTGGCTCCTTTAGCCTTTCCCCGTAAAACTTCTTTTATTTTATATATATCCTGCCTTTCTTTCTTTAAGGGACCTGGGGCGGCTTAGGACAAATTAAAACAAAGTGCAACTATTCGATACAAAAGTTTGAAAACCATTAAATAAACAATTATATTAAAAACACTAAATTAAAACAAGTTAAGAACACATTAAAACATAGTAAAAAAGATAAAGGCATAACACACTCCATTAAAAGACCCTTCTGCCATAGTAAGTTAAAAGGCAAAGGCCTGCCTAAGTTTAAAAGGGTTTTGCCAACCAGGGGAAAGAGAGCAGAGTGAGGCCAACCAGGCCTTCCATGGGAGGGAACTGCACAACGTGGGAGCAACCACGGAGAATACTTTCTCCCGTCCTCACCAAATATACCTGTGATGCTCGAGAGATTAAGAGAAAGCCGCTGATGACTGAGGAAAGACTCAAGCAGCACTTAAGAGTCTGTCCTTAAGTGTGTGATGTGGGGGAATCCTTCACGGTCTCTACACTCACCTGCCTTCTCTTGATCTGTCCATTGAGTCAAATTGTTTTCTCAGCCACCTGAGGACAGAGGGAAAGAATAACCTTAAGAGATGGATACATATGTGGAAAAAGCTACCACTTGTCATAAAACAGGATTTTTTATCAAATCTTTTCTACACTAAACTGACATCTAGTTTAGTGGAATGGCTGCAATTTCATTAGGCCAGGCAAGATGCACCTCTACCGAAATGATTCAAATATTGTATCCTTCTCCTTCCAAACACAGGAGCTCATGAACTGCCTTGCTAGCTCAGCCCAGGCAATTGGGGGATGAGCGGGGAGCTATCACAGAATCACAGAGTAGGAAGGAGTCTTGTTGATATTCTAGTCCAGTGACCCTTAACCTTTTCTTTACCAGGGACCCCCTTTAAATAACTTTTGTTGCCATGGACCCCCAAGACTTAACTCAAGATTTAAAACAACAACAACAACAATAATACAATTACACCATCCATTAAACCTTCCCTCAGAGGCACTGGAGAGGGAGGGAAGACTTTTCTCTTGCTTCTTCCTGCAAGTTTGTGGCTGGAGCGGATTGAAGAGTAATGTAAGGAGCCCTGGTGGTGCTTTGGCTTTGGCTTCTGTCACATGGCCACTCCATGTGGGGAAGAGGTGGGCTGAGCAACCTTCAAGCCTTCGAGACCCCCTGTGAGGACATCACAGCCCCCTGGGGGTCCACAGACCACAGGTTCAGAACCACTGTTCTAGTCCATCATCATTCCCAACCAATACAGAAAATCCAGACCTAACATACCCATAACAGAGGACTGTCCAGTCTCTGCCTGAATACCTCTGCCAGGGGAGCATGTAGCCACTTAGGGAATTAGTTCCACTGCCCAACTGTTCTTATAGATAAAAAGTTATCTCTTTTCTGAAGAGTCCCAGCATATTTCAATCCAGGAGAGAGCTTGATGACACCCTTTAGAAAACTGAACTATGGAATAGCCTCTTTAAGTGAGAAATAGCAATGCAGATAAATAGCAATGCTATCAACTACCTGGTAAAAGATGAGGGCATAGCTATAAACACAGAATCGAAGAGTAGGAAGGTACACTAAGGGTTATCTAGTCCAACTCCTGCCAGTGCAGTAATCCATCATTAAAATACTCCTGAGAGGCAGCCATCCAACCACTGTTTAAAAACCAACAATGAAAGTGTATCCACCACTTTCTAAGGCAGGCTATTCCGCTGTTAAGCATCTCTTATTGTCAGCAATTTCTTCCTAATCTTTAATCAAAATTTCCTTTCTTGTGATTTAAATCCATTAATTCTGGGCTGACCAGAAAGCAAGCTTGCTCCCTCTCCTACATGACGACAGCCCTTGAAATATTTGAAGGTGGCTGTCATATCCTCTGCTTCTCTGCCTCACCAGAAATGAGGACAGGAAACAGTGGGAATCAACGGATACTAAACATCCACTGAGACTTTTTTTAAAAAAATTGATCTGATGATATATTCATGTGAGCAGTGAGCATTTTGTATGGGACAGTTCACTCTTAAGTTCTGCACACTGCATGCCCTGTTTATATGCACCAAAGTACATTTTCTCCAGATCTCCCACACCTTTCAATATGGAGTGGTGTCGGTGCGCGCTGTGTGTCAGTCACCAGCCAATTCAGGCCTGCCACCCAGAGGCTGACGTCATCTTCACAAAATGCTGAGGAAGAGAAAATAACAGAAGATTAAGGAGAAAGGAACAGAGACCTCTTCTTATGTCCCATGGCCTAAAGGAATGCCACCACAGATGCCCTTTCTAGGGTCGAGGCCCAATTTCTCACCCTCAAAATACTGAACTCACCACCTTGTGTCTAAGCCAGGGGTAGAAATCATACGGCCCTTCAGATGTTCTTAGACTTCAACTCCCATCAGCCCTAGCCTATTTATTCAATACTGGGAAATGCTGGGAGTTGCAATCTAACAACCCCTGGAAGGCTCCATGAGTCCCACTCTCAATCTAGGCCAGGGAAAGCGCTGGCACTGGCCAAGGGCTATTTTTGTGTCCTCCAGGGTCATTTTCTGTTTTGGGGAAGAAAAAAAACCTAAAATGTTCCAGAGAAGGCCCAAAACATGGTGAAATTGCCACTCCACCTATATCATAGGAGGTCTGAGGGCATTAAAAATCTTTTTTTTTTTTCAGAACAGGCAGCCCCCTAACTCCTGGCAGTTGCCCACCCCTGATCGAGGGGCCTCGCTTTATCTCTATGTGCTCTAATGGCTCTTATAAAATAGCCAAAGAAGGACTACTACTAGAAGGACTCGTACAGAAGGGAGTCTCTCCCAAAGAGGTTGGCAGGTGATCTGGTAATTTCTTACAGACCAATTTGACCAAGGTCTCTTTTTGTGTAGAGGGGAATGTCATGTGGGTGATGCTGGAATGAAGGAAGAGGAGACCAACATGGCTCTCAGTAAGAGTCATAATCAAGACAAGCCTTCAGTCTTTTCCTTTACTTATGCTTGGAGAAAATGGAAAGGTCCAGGGCCTATCTCTTTATCACTCTGGGACAACTTCTGAGAGTACAGTTGTCCCTTCATATTCACTAGGGTTTGGTTCCAGGACCCCCCATGGATACAAAAATCCGTGAATACTTAAGTCCCACTATATGCAATGGCACAGCAAAATGGTGTCCCTTATATAAGATGGCAGAATCAAGGTTTACATTTTGGATTATTTTTAAAAAAATATTTTCAAGCCATGAATACTTAAATCCATGGATACCAAATCCATGGATACTGAGGGACAACTGTATTTCAACCCCCTTTTTTAAACTAGGAAGAAATGCAGTTGGATTTTTAAAATTCACAATGCTTCCCCATTCTCCACATTTCAGAATTATCATTCCCAATAAAGTAGAACACTTTTTTGCAGGCAGAGTTGCCTATATTTTCCTGGGGCAAATAAAATCCCAATGGACAACAAAATTCACATAAAATGAAAGATTACAGATGTTCCACTTCGACAGAGTGAATTAAAAATTATGTCTTCAACTGATACAACACTTTCTACATTTTCATTTTTACCCAAAACCAATTCCAGATATAGAAATGCCCCTTTAGAGCAGGGGTGGGCAACTGTGTGGGGGCCAGGGACCACTTCCCTCTCCCCAGACCCCTCTGCAGGCTGACCTCCCCACTGCCAGCAAGCCCAAATATCTCCTTTTCCCTATGCAGTCCCTCTCAGAAATGGTGGCAGGAAGTGAGGTCATATCACTCCCTGTCACCATTTTGAAAGGGACTGTAGAGGAAAATTGGGGTATTTGGGCTTGCTGAGGTGGGCATGAGAGTGTTTTCACATGGTTTTGTATGTTTGGTGAGATTTCTGGGGGCAAAAACTGCCTGAAAATTGCACTGTTGTTTTTTAAAAAAACAATGGTGAGTTAGGGGTCTTTGGGTGAGTGTGAGTTGGAGGTATTTGGGTGACTGTAGGGGGCTCAGAGAATACGAAAGTGATTTTCATGGGCTACATGTGGCCCACAGGCTACACTATGCTCCCTCTTTTAGAGTAAGGATGGGAACCATGCAACCCTCCAAATTTCACTGGACTGTAATTCCCAGTATTCCTTGTCCTTGACTATACTGACTAGGGGCTAGGACTTCCAGTCTGGAGGGTCACATGATTCCCACTCCTGCTTTAGACAAATTTTAGTACAGTATATGCATCTATGAAGGGAAACAGGTATTTTCTAGATAAGAGACTGCATGCTGTATTCACTGGCTTACAGACATAACTGTGGGCAGGTGTGCCACACCTCTTCATGTTCTGTTAGTCATAGGTCTACTTATTTGTATTGGCCAGCAGCCCAGGCAAGACAAAAAGCACTGACAACACCCTTTCCATTCCAGATTTAGAACCAAGCCAAAATAAGTAGGACGAGATCAAAACATAAAGTCTGAGATGACAACCAAAATTGAGACTAGTCAAGAAAAAACATTTTTTAAAAACCACATCACCTAAAATACCAGAACAAAGAAAGACACAGAACTACAAATTGGCTTTAATATAGAGACCCCAGTCAGGAAGAACTCTCAGCCTTCCTGGTTAGCTCTGCACCTTTTTATTGGGCAAGAAGGGTATAATTTGGTCCACACACCCCTCTGCACCACTGTAGAATAGTTCATGCTCTCCAGTTCATGTTCTCTCTCTTGTTATCTGTTTGGGTACAATGCCAGTATACAAAGGGCAGTCCAACACATAAAGGAGAAGTGCATTTCTGGTCAAGTTCCACAAATACATCAGGGGCAATTGTTTAAACAATTAAAATAAATGTTAAACATTCTGTAAGTTGTCTTGAGTCCCAATACTGGGAAAGGGGAAGGATCAAGATGAATCAAGATCAAATGATGACGATGATAATGTATCTTCTAAAGCATTTCTGGGCATTTGCCATCTTATTCTAGTTTTAGGAAAGTGGCTGAAAAGAGCCGGGGCAAGCAACTATGGAAGGCTAGGGGGCCACATTAGCTCCCCAGGATACTTTGGAAGGCTGCAGCAGCCAAAGCAATATATATATATATATATATATATATATATTGCCCTCAAATGCTCTCTAGGGGGTGGGGGGCATTTTAGCCATGTTTTTCAGCCTTCCTAGGCCACTGAGGATGGAGCAAGTTTGTTTTCTGCTGCTCCAGAAACTAGGACATGGAGCAATGGGCTCAAACTACCTTGATTTCAGTAAGGCCTTTGACAAGGTTCCCCCTGACATTCTTGCAAACAAGTTTGTAAAATGTGGGCTAGACAAGTTAACTGTTAAATGGATTTGTAATTGGTTGACCAGCCGAACCCAAAGGGTACTCAGCAGTGGCTCCTCTTTGTCTTTGAAAGATGTGACCAGTGGGGTGCCACAGGGTTCTGTCCTGGGCCCAGTGCTATTCATCATCTTTATCAATGACTTCAATGAGGTAATAGAGGGCATACTTATCAAATTTGCAGATAACAGCAAATTAGGAGGAGTAGCTAATACCCTAGAGGACAGGATCAGAATCCAAAATGACCTGGATAAACTGGAGAGCTGGGCCAAAGCTAATGAAATGAAACTCAATACAGAGAAATGTAAGGTACTGCACTTAGGGCGGAAAAACGAAATGCGTAGATACAGGATGAAGGAGAAGTGGCAGAACAAGACTACACGCAAAAGAGATCTAGGAGTCCTAGTAGACCACAAGTTGAACATGAGTCAACAGTGTGATGCGGCAGCTAAAAAGGCCAATGCAATTTTGGGCTGCATCAATAGAAGTATAGTGTCTAGATCAAGGGAAGTAATAGTGCCGCTCTGCCTTGGTCAGACCTCACCTAGAATACTGTGTCCAGTTCTGGGCACCACAATTCAAAAAGGATATTGACAAACTGGAGCGTGTCCAGAGAAGGGCGACTAAAATGGTGAAAGGTCTGGAAACGATGCCTTATGAGGGAAGACTTAGGGAGCTGGGTATGTTTAGCCTGGAACAAAGATGGTTAAGGGGTGATATGATAGCTCTGTTTAAGTATTTGAAGCGGTGTCACATTGAGGATGGAGCAAGCTTGTTTTCTGCTGCTCCAGAGACTGGAACACGGAGCAATGGATGCAAGCTCCAGAAAAAGAGATTCCACCTCAACATTAGGAGGAACTTTCTGGCAGTAAGAGCTGTTCGGCAGTGGAACACACTCCCTTGGAGCGTGGCAGGGTCTCCTTCCTTGGAGGTCTTTAAACAGACACTGAATGGCCATCTGTCAGGGACGCTTTGATCATGATTTCCTACGTGGCAGAGAGTTGGACTTGATGGCTCTTGTGATCTCTTCCAACTCTACAATTCTATGACTCTATAATTCTATGATTCAAACTTCATGAAAAGAGATTCCACCTAAACATTAGGAAGAACTTCCTAAGAGTAAGAACTGTTCAGCAGTGGAATCAGCTGCTGCCTGGAAGTGTGTTGGAGTCTCCTTCTTTGGAGGTTTTTAAACAGAGACTGGATGGCCATCTGTCGGAAGTGCTTTGATTGTGTCTTCCTGCATGGCAGGGGGTTGGACTAGATGGCCCTTGTAGTCTCTTCCAACTCTATGATTCTATGATTGTAGGCCCAGGAGAGGCCTTTTTTTAACAAAAGGAAGTGAGGGAAAGTCACTTCCAATTAATTTCCTGCTTCAAAAAAGGCCTCTCCTGGGCCTAAATTGGCCCCAGGTGGGCAAAAACATGGCAAAAATGCTTCATACCCCCTAGAGGGCACTTGGGGACAAAACTGTTTTGAATTTTTTTTTAATGGACCCAGTGGGGGGCACAAAAACAACCCTGGGCTGCAATTTGTCCACCCATGTACTACACAATTGCAGCATTTTGATATCGCTAATTTACATGGTTCCTTCCTATTGAATCCTGGGATTTGCAGTTTAGGAGTGAGTATTTAGAATTCTCAACTAGAGAGCTCGAATGCTTCCCAGAATTTTAAAGGATGCAGCCATGGCAGTTACAGTAGAATCATACTGCTATAAATAAGTAGTGCGAAAAGGCCTCTAGTTGTTAGCAACTCTACATAAAAAGTAGCTTTACATAATGCTCAATTGCAGAAAAACAGGCTAGAAGAGACAAGACAACACATTTGATTTTGATCCAAACATGGAACCTGATGTTCTTCACAGGCAGATAAAAATGCATACCTACGAATTAACTTACAGTCAACTCTGTACTACAAGATTTCTAGGGGTCTCACAAGGGAGCATAACAATATAGCATCATTTTATAACCTGAATTATCCCTTTCTTTAATATTCTCCCAAAATTAATTTCTCCTGGAGTCACTCTTGGTTTTATGGGCTGCAAACGTTTTCTCCAAGTCATATTTATAGAGAAAACCATTCCCAAATGTGAAACAGCTGTAACTTAACAATTGTGTTGTTTGGAATATGACTGTAAACATAAACATATGTTTGGGGAAGAGTTATGGCTGTCTCCTTTTGTAGAATCCAAACTTTGGGAAAGCTGCTTTTTTTGACTACAGCTCACAGAACCTCCCAGCCAGCATGGCCATTGGCTGTGATGGATAGGGATACTGGGAGCTTAGTCCAAAACTTTTCAAAACTTTGTGCAGTATGCATGGAAACTTACTACAATAAAATCTAATTTAGGACAACTGCAGGAACTCATGCATGTACAAGAAATACTTAAATGGCATGCTGTGATAAAAACTGGGTGGTGGTGGAAGCAACATTTAGTTAACCTGCCAAATGCTTAACATGAAAATTAGAGAAACATCCCCGCCTTACCACTTTATCAACATCAGCTGTACCAATCAGATGTTCCTATAACCTGCACAAACATGGCTGTTTATCTAAGGATGTAATATAAACCTATTATTAGGAGACATAAACTGCAATCTACACTAATCTGAGCTAGTTGCAACTGCAGACAGTCTCGGTTTACTCAATCGAAAGCAGGTTAGATCTACAAAGGCTGCAAACTGTTTCCACATCACATTACTCTACCTATCCTATTAATTGTGCTGCAGTGGGTATGCAAGCACCATTTAATTATTTGATTTATATTCCACCTTTCTCCCAATATAGAATCGCAGAGTAGGAAGAGACCACCAGGGCCATCTAGTCCAATCCCTGCCATGTAGGAATACACAATTAAAACACTTCTGAAAGATGCTCAACCAACTTCTGCTTAAAGACCTCCAAGGGTGGAAAGTCCACCACCCTCTGAGGCAATTATTCCACTGTCAAACAGTTCTTACAACAACAACAACAACAACAACAAGTTCTTCATAATGTTTAGGTTAGGTTATGGAACCCAAGGCAGCCTATAATGCAAGTTCAAACAGCATAGCTAAAGCAGGATGGGCTACAACATTTGAAAAAGTAACTAATCAAGTTAAAATATTAATGTAAGCAGTGGCCAAAACTGTGTAGCATCATGCAGTTACACATTCATTGTGCTATGCAGAGTCTTTCATCCAATAGCAGTAGTGCACAACTGATTCTGGCACTTGGCTGTCATCTTCCATGTTAAGAAGCAGTCAAGAGGACTCCAAGAGGGGCAGCAAGCTATATAAGACAGCACCCTCCTATTCCAGCTAAATCTAGCTGAGGTATCTACTCCTCCATTTTCCCCATCACAACTATTAAAATATGTTTGAATTTTCATTTCAGATAGGATTGGATTGGATTGCAAGGACTGAAAGATGGCCAAAATCCATGCCTTAATTGTATCACTAATACTAAAGTCAGGATTGTCCATGCCATCATATTTCCTGATTTCTATATATGGATGTCAAAGCTGGACGAGAAGAAAGCTAACAGGAGGAGAACTCATTTGAAATGTGGTGCTGGGGGAGAGCTCTGCAGATAGCATGGACTACCAAAAAGACAAATAAATAGATCCTAGAGCAAATCAAGCCTGAACTCTCCATAGAAGCCCAGTAAACTGAGATTGTTGTAATTTGAACATATCATGAGAAGACGTGATTCATTAGAAAACATAATAATGCTTGGTCCAATAGAAGGCAGTAGAAAAAGAGGAAGATTGCATTACAGGTAGATAGACTCAATCAAGGAAACCACAGACCTGAGTTTAACCTGAGACCTGAGCAGTGCTCAGTGACTTAGACGTCTCTCATTCATAGGGTAAACATAATTCAAAGTCAACTTGATGGCATTTAACAACCACAAGGATTAAAGGTGGACTGAAAGGACTGAGAAGTGGACATAATCCATGCCTTTAATTGCAAGTACATGTGCCCCTCCCAATCAACACACCTTCATACTCCATCACACACACACACCAACCCACTGACCAGCAACACTCAAAGTCTTCAGCCGGAAGTCCATTCCATATAGGATGACAAAACACAATGCAGCGTCCAGCTTCCGGGCATCTTCTGGATATCGTTCAAAATCTCGGGAATTCTTCCCTGGTCGGATCTCTTTAATTTCTCTAATATCCACTGCAGGGAAAGAAAACAAGAAAGCCAGATGAACATATTATAGGTTTCAGACACCTGGTGGAGTTATTGTAACCTATCATTATGACTGCTATGCCAATGCTCTCCCCACCTCAAAAGTTCTGGGGTATGTGATATGATGGGTTGAAATAAACCAAGCATGTATTCTACACACACACACACACAACCATCTTGCACAACAGATCATAATCTTGTATTCTGCATTAATTAACCTGGAGCTAGCACCACCATCTGGTACCATATTGAGAGCCAATTCATAAGATTCCCAGAGTGGCATTTAAACAGAATTAATCTAGAATTTAAAAACTGCTCTATTAGGGTCTAATTTTCTCACCATCTTTATGCTATACACCATCTTATTTTCTGGATCTAGATATAATGCTCCTTGTCTAATTTAGTCTTTCTCCAACCTGGGTGATTGTCAGAAGTTCCTGACAGAGGTGTTATACCTTTCAGCAACTCTATATGGCACAAAGAACTCAACAGGTGCAGCTCTCCCCAGCATTCGGATAAGAGACAGATGTACCTGTTGAGTTTCTGCATGCCATGCAGAGATTATGGGATAATTCACACATGCATGTCCAGAGTCCTGGGTTATTCCACACTTGATTCTCAGCTAAACATGTGGACCATTTTCTCTGAAAACTGGTCTTTGTCACAGGATTGAAAACAGTCAGTATATCCAATGTAGCCACACAAGATTTTGATCTGAGACTGAACAGTCTTTGTTCCCAGTTTCCTCAACTGGGCCCCAGTATGCATTTCTCTCTTAAAATGCAGGCCTCATGAACTGTCAGAGCCTGGTTGCCCTGGTAACACCAAGATGCTGTCAGGAAATTACAGGCCTTCATCCACTCACATTCAGCCTCAAGTGGGGGAATTTTGGCTATAAAGTTGTTCTTGGAAGGGTAGATAGCACTGGAGGTGGAGCAGGACCAGGGCTGGTTTTGGGGGTCCTGGTTTCAAAAATGAGGCCTCCATTGTGCACTTGTGTAAACTATTCTAGGAGTAGGAGCCAGTTTTCAGCCCTGCAACTGCAGTTTTAAGAACTGTACATTTAAACACAGTATAGCACAGTATATACAAGCCACTTCTTTAGGGGATTATTGCACAAGGGAAGGAAGCGGCATTGTGCCCCGATAACAGCGCCACCCGCCTTGCCCTATTGCACGATGTCGGTGTGTTTCAGGGGTTCTCCTGTTCTGGTCCCATGGGAGATGGTGGTAGAAGCAAATCTTTTTGCTAACTGGAAAAATCTGTTAGCAAAAAGACCCACCTTTACCACCACCTCCCATGGGACTGGAATGGGAGAACAGCGGAAACATGCCAACGTTGTGCGATCAGGCAAGGCGGGACGCACTGCTCTCGGGCTTCCCTTTGCTTCTGTGATAAGCCCCTTAGAAACAGGCACTTCTTGAAAGCCTGTCAGAGTGAAAAGTCTTTGCCTGCTGACAGGAAGACAGGAAGGAAATGGGCCATCTGACTCTCCCTAGGAAGGGAGTTCCAGAGCATAGGGACAACCACTGAAAAAACCCTACCATACATCCCCACTAATTGTGCCTGTGATGATGGTGGGACTGGAAGAAGGGGCTCTCTCCTGAGGATCTCAGGGCCAAGACAGACTTATATGGGGAGATACGGTCTTTCAGATAGCTTGGGACTAAACCAAATAGATGAACCAGTTGAATTGTCGATAATCTGACCTTCAGCAGGCCAATGGGGCTAGCATTTGAAGCTCTAAATCAGTGGTTCTTAACCTATGGTCCGGGGACCCCCAGGGATCTGCAATGTCCTCATAGCAGGTCCGCAAAGGTTTGAAGACTGCTTGGTCCACCTCCTCCCTGCAGTGGAGCAGTAATGTAACAAGAGCCATGTCAAAGGTTGGCTTGGCCTGCACACTGCCATTCAATCTGCTCCAGCCACAAACTTGCAGCAAGAAGTAGAAGAAAAGGCTTCCCTCCCCCTCCAGTGTCTCTGAGGGGAGGTTTAATGGATGGTGTAATTCTATTATTATTATTATTATTATTATTATTATTATTATTATTATTAGGGTTTTAAATCTTGACTTAAGTCTTGGGGGACCAAAACAACAAAAGATATTTAAAGGGGGTCAAGAGCACTGCTCTCTCTACATGATACTACCACTAGAGGCAACTATCATCTGGAAACAGAAGCTGATAGGCCGTCTCAGTCCTTCATGCACACCACATTTTCATTAATATGACTAAGAACAGTAACTTCTTCAGTATACAATCTCACCTCAAAGAAAGATAAAGTAAAGGCATTTAAAAACACACACACACACACACACACACGAAAGCAAACAAATCCATGCCCGATCTTCCTGGCATACAGAGTCCATTCACACTATAGAATTATAGTGCTATTGTTCCACTTTAACTGCCATAGTTCTGTCCTATGGGTTCCTGGGTTTTGTAGTTTGCTGAGGCACTAGAGCTCTCTAGCTAAAAAATCTGAAGGCCCCTCCCAACGTTGCCAATCCCAGGATTCTATAGGATGGAATAATGTCTGGAGTAATAAAAACCTGAGGGGAAGCTCAAAAATCAGTATGTATAGAGCCATTGTACTGTCTATTCTCCTTTATGGGTCTGAAACAAGGGTCACCTATCGCCACCACTTACGACTCCTCAAACGCTTTCATCAGCGCTGTATACGCACAATCCTAAATATACACTGCTCTGACTATGTGACGAATGTTGCTATCTTTGAGCAAGCAGGGATCACCAGCATTGAGGCCATGATACTGAGAACACAGCTGCGCTGGGCAGGGCACGTTTCTAGGATGGAGGACCATCGCCTCCCCAAAATACTATCTACGGTGAACTCACCACGGGTCAGCGTAAGAGAGGCGCTCCAAAAAAGCGACAGAAGGACTCCCTGAAACAACATCTCAGGCTCGGCCAAATTAATCACCAACAATAGTCCGTCCTGGCCTCACATCGGGAGGCATGGAGACACACTACCCACAATGCTGCAGCCTTATTTGAGAACTCACGCCAAACAAGTCTTGAAGAGAAATGACAACGAAGAAAGAATCACGACCCGGAAACATCACCCAAGGAGACCTTCTGCTGTGCTTTCTGCAACTGGACTTCTTTATCTCGGATTGGCCTTTTTAGTCATCAGCGTGCTTGCAGAAAGCATGGGATGAGTCCTTTCTGAATCTTAGTTTGTGAAGAAAAGCCAGAGAATTCTATAGTGTGAATGAGCCCACAATCCCAATATGTCCAAACACAACACATCCCTATATTCTTTAGGATCTTTTTTTGGGATGGGGCTGCCTTCCAAGTTGCCCCACGATCTTCATATACATTTTACTACAGATAACCATGTTCAAAAGCAATTTTTGGCCTTAAACAAATGCCCATGGACTCCACCAAAGGTCTCCAAGAACTTTGAGGCTGAATTTAGCCTTCCTGGAAGGACTTATTTTTGCAGATGTTTGCTATTTTCATCCTAACTCTCTATCCTCCCAGAAGCTGTTTCCTTCCAGTGGATTCTTTTCCCAGTTATAGACTGTCTTGTAATCTACTTTCTCAAGGTTCCCCTGAGACAGCACCTCATTCAACCTGAAAGTCAGGGTTTTTTTCCTGCTAGTACCAAGTAGCGGGCAAATGTGATCCTGCACATATTGTCAGACTGCAACTGCCATTATGCTCAGCCAGTGGAGTGAGGAACACTAGGAGTTACAGGCCAACAAAATCTGGACACAGTTTGTCACCTCAGTGTCAGCCCCAGTTCTGAGGTTTTCCCTTTTCCCTAATCATCAAGAAAGTTTTAAACTGTCCTGTCCAACTGGATTTCCCCCCCCTTCACTCACCACTATTGCAAAAGATTAATTTTTTAATTGAGAAATATTGGTAATAAGCAAACCTCAAACACAAGTCAGATCAGATATTACTGATAATCTGAGGACAACATCCATTGTTACTTCTCCCTGCTCACAGCCTGTGTGTGAGAATCTATCTACACTAGAGAGTTACAACAGTTTGATCTCACTTTATGGCTTTGTCCCACAGAATCCTGGGATTTGTAGTTTGTGGAGGGACTTAGAATTCTCTCTGTTGAAGACTTGTAGCCCACTACTCTGCATTATAGCCTCCCCATACTACAAATCCCAGCATTCCATAGGGTGACCCCATAGCAATTAAAATGCAATCAAACTGCTAAGATCTGTAGGGTAAGTAGATTAGGGGTTTTCAGTTTTCAGTCTTCCAGATCTTTCAGACTTTAGCTCCCAGACTTCCTGAGCACTCACCAAGCTGACTGGGTCTGCTGAGAGCTGAAGTCCAAAATACCTGAAGCATCAAAGTTTGAAAATCACTGCTGCAAATAAACTCTCTCTGTTTATAGAGCAATAAAAAGACAGAAAATGGCCCAAAGCCATCTTTATAATATCAGCAAAATTCTGACACAATTTTGGCACACACAAACTTGGCAAAGCTCCCTGAAACTGGTCTGCCAATTTCTTGTGTCTGATCATTCTAATGTGACACAGCTTCCATTATAAAAGCAGTTTCCATTTCCACACAGCAAGCCACACTGAGATCTCTATAAAGGTTGTTCCCAGATCAAGGGCTGAAATGGTTCATACTCATCTGTCTTTCCATTGTCCCACTCCCTCTGTTTCCCTTCCTCTGTCTTATCTGTCCATCTCAATGTCTTTCTTCCTATCCCTGTATAGATCCAGGCTTGTTTTTGCTCCCTTCCCTGCTGTGCAATTTACTGCAAGAAAATTTAAAGCAGACAGATAAATCTGTCAGGAGCATATCATTTTGCCAACCCCCATCTCCTATTCTCTGGAAGCCATACAATCTATATGGGGTGCTGGCTGGGGATTATGGGTGTTGCAGCCCAACAAGTCAAATAAGGAAAGAAGCTTGCACAATTAGGAAGACTTGGAAAGGCAGCCATGACAGCTCCTCAAATGTAAAGATATATCATTAAATACCAAAGGCAGGATCATCCGCACGATAGAATTTCCAGTTTCTCTGTAAGGATGTGAAAGCTGGACAATGAAAAAAAAAAATCAACTCATTTGAAATGTGGTACTGGAGGAGAGTTTTATGGATACCCCAGACCACGAAAAGGAGAGAAAAATGTGTCCGAAAGCAAGTTAAGCCTGACCTCTCCCTAGAAGTCTATTTTGGCTAAAGTGAAGCTATTGTACTTTCGACACATGATGAGAACATGACTCACTGGAAAACACAATAATGCTTGGTGAAGTGGAAGGCAGTAGGGAAAAAAGGAAGATTGCATTACATGTAAATACAGTAGACTTAATCAAGAAAATCACAGCTGCTCTGAGTTTGCAAAACCTGAGCAGGGCTGTTAAAGAACAGGGGTGGCTGTTTTTTTCCTGAGGTCTCTGATTCAAAGGGTCACCATAAATCAAATCTGACCTGATAGCACATAACAAGTACAATCAATAACTCTTCCAAACTTCAGAATGTCTTATCAGTTTCTGGCTACTTTCCTACTATTCAACTGGTTTAGCGCTGGTTAGTACAGAAAGGAAAGGAAAGAGTACAAATTCCTGCCAAAAACTTTATAGTCCACAAAGGACAGGACATGCATATAAATAAAGATGAGGCATTTTGCTTAACTGGGAGATCAGCAGCTGCAGTGTTTATTCCATTGTTTATCAATGGCTATTGGATGCACTTTACATATATGCATATATATTTAGACATATTCATATGCAGCATATGAAACGAAAAGTGGGAGGGGAGAGAGAAACTGGGACATTTTAAAAGCATCTGAAAACGTGGGATGGCAGAAGATTAACTGGGACTGTCCCTCCTATATCAAGACAGATGGAAAATATGCTGCCCTCAAGTCTTCTAAAGCATTTCTCTGGGCTTATCCAGACGGTGAAAATACTCCCCATAGAATTCAAGGAGAATACCTTTTGTCCCAATGGGATCCCACATCACTGCATCGTATTTGGAAAAGGGCGGGGGACTCCAAATATTCCACAGGAAAAACCTTCACAGCTTTTCCTGACTTAAAAAAAAAAAACCCCACAAAACTCTGAAGGAAATGGGCATTCCCTCTCGTTGGGACAACCAATTCGCTTTGCTGCACTTTCACGTTAAGAGCTGAAGTGGAAAGCTGATTGGTCGGACGTGCGTGGAGGCAGAGCTTGCTGGCAAGCCAGCACCCAGAACCTCCATATTAGATTTTCGCTGTACAATCATGTGCTGAGGCAACAAAACAGCATTTTTTTAAAAAAAAACATCTGTTTATTTAAGCAAAAGATCACACTTCCACACCTTGGATTTGCTTTTTTTTAAAAAAATACTGTTTGGCGGTGGCAACTGGTGATAATAAAAACACGAGTAATAACTCATGGCCGCCATCTTGATTCGCAGGCATGCCCGTCTGAACAACAAATGCGTATGGTTTCCCATGCCTGTGGTTTTGAAAAAACACACACCTGTGGAGACAAATGAAAGCTGCTGCGAATTGTCATTACTGTGCATCAATCCACAATTTATTGCCTCGTATAAACAAGCCCTCTGTAATCTTGAAAATAGCACTGAAAGGTAGTCCAGTGTGATTATTGCGACCACAATGCAGATAGAGGAAATGTCCCCTACAGAAAACTTCAAAATGGCCACCAATGCCCCCTAGGGAATTGCTTTTGTTCAACAGGAAGTGAATAACATTTCCTTTTCTCTTCTTTCTTTCACCTTTACATTGACCTGTGGACAAGTCGACCCAGGTTTTTGGGGTCATTTTTTTTACTTAAATTTTTCAACTTCTACATGAGTATATATGATAACTCCTTGACAACTCTTACAATCCAATCATCTGGTTCCTGGCTTGCTTGCTAACTGGACATGGGACAGGAAGGCACTTTGTGGTTGAAAACAGAAATGTAAAATTTTATTCTCTTTTACTGCATTTTTTTCCAGTCACCTCATGGCCACAGATGGGGCAAGGTGGTGGACTAACTTTTCTGTCTGGATATACCTGACCTGAACCACACTTCAACCTCAAGCAAAATGCAGACGTTGTAACTCCAACACCATCACTCTTCTCCAGCATGATTTAACTACCTTAGCCTGATGAAGAGTCCAGTGGGCTTCAAAAGCTAGCATGAGGAATTTTGTGCTTTTCAGCTAGCCTAATAATGGGCTCCCACAATGTGTACTTTGGACTCTGGCTTGGATTAGAGTTTAAGGTTGATTAGGAAAGTTTGCCTAAAAAGCAGTTTGAAAGATAGGACAAAGGTGTGTGTGGAGTCTTCATTCTCCCTTTATTTTACAGCAAACGCACGGATCAGGACCAGGCAGCTGCTGCTGCTACTACTTATTTATTTATTTATTTATATTCCGCCTTTCTCCCGATATAGGGACTCAAGGCAGCTAACAGTGAGTTTAAAACTAGCCTTCTGCCTGTCGTTTCTTTCCCAAATTTATTTCAGCATGATGCACCTCTGGTCAAGCCCACAAAGGAATATACCAGTAGTTCTTAACGTGTGGTCGCGGACTCCCAGGGGGCCACAATGTCCTCACAGGGGGTCCACGAAGACTTGAAGGAACAGCCATATGATAGGAGCCAAGGCAAAGGCTGGCTGGCTTGGCCTGCGTATGGACATTCAATCCGCTCCAGCCACATACTTGCAGGAAAATGTAGGAGAAAAGTCTCCCCTCCCCCTCCAAGGCCTCTGGGGGAAGGTTTAATGGATGGTGTAATTGAATTATTGTTGTTGTTGTTGTTGTTTTTAATCCTGAGTTAAGTCTTGGGGGTCCACGGCAACAAAATATATTTAAAGGTCCCTGGTAAAGAAAAGGTTAAGAGCCACTGTCATACACCACTGAGGGAGAGGGCCTTCTCTACTGTGGCATGACAGTTGTAAAATACCCTCTCCTTGGAGGCCTGATGGGCACCAAGGTTGGTATCATTTTGGTGTCAAAACCTGGCTTAAGTTCTAACTGATATTATCCAACCTGTGCATATGCTACAGTTGCACTATTTTAAATTGTTTTAACCAGTTTTAAATTGTCTGAGTTTTAACTGATAACTAATTTAATATACATTTAGTGTCTTTAAGTTATTACTTTTATTGCTTTACACTGATGTGGAATAGCCTTAGGCAATTCTCATACACTCTCTCTCCACCCACCCACCCCCATCAAAACATGGAACACAACTAGCATCAAACCATTTTCCTAGCATCTAGTTTCTGCAACTTGTCATGAAGAGCGTCCTGGATCTCCGTCGGCTTTTGTCTGCTGGCGTAATCCACTGCCCCATGGGGAACCCAACCCTTTCCTCTTGGCAGTGCAGCCCAGTTGACAGAACCTGCCTCCCTTGCCCTGTGTGTTTCCTCTCCAGCCACAAAGCTGAGAAGACAGCTTAGACAGGCCCTTTCCACAGACTTTATTCTGGGACGATTTCGGAAACTCGATCACAAACATGTGGGGCAGTGGGTGGCGGGGAGACTAGATCAGTACGTAGGCAGCTGGGGAAAAGGAGGAGGGAGTGTTTCTGTCTTTGCATCTAACTGAATATGATGGTAATGTTGAGAACTCTTTAATACTTTCCTGCCCAGTCCAAACACAAGAGGATGAAACAAAATGGTTGCCTTTGAAATAAGACAAGCCCTTAACCACAGTAGGCTTGCTTGCTCCATCCAACACTTTTGAGGACTATTGCCCTCGGGCCATGCACACCCCCAGCAAAATTTTCCTTTTCTTCTATGTTATAAATAGGAGCAAGCATACTTGGGATAAATTTCTGGAGTCTGTCACTATTTTCCAAAATCCATCAAGCACTACAGACATAGGTCAAATTAAGCCCCAATTATTTCCAATGCTACAGCTAGAGAAACTATGTGGCTCCAAAGCTTTTACCCACATAGATCTTTTTGTGTTTCCTCTTATGGAAGTTAGGCGAATCAGTGAGGGGATAGTTCATCTTTATTAATGTTTTATAGATGGGGAGAGAACTGGAGCAAAGATAGGAACTGTGATCTACACTAGAGAGTTATAGCAGTTTGATGCCACTTTCACTATCATGGCTTTATCAAACAGAATTCTCAGATACGTCATTCAAAGGAGTGGACCACAGCTCTCTAGTGGGGAATTCTAAGGATCTTCTCAAACTGCAAATCCCAGGTTTTCATAGCTCAGAGCTGTGACAGTTAAAGTGGCATCGAACTACTATTGCTGAGGAAAGTAGATACACACTGAGATAGTACAAATGAAATTATCGAAGACACACCACTCAAACCAAGATCTCCCAGACGAAAGCCCAACAACTCCAAAAGAAGAGCCTCCCAAAAAATTTCAAAGATGAAAAAAAACGCCTGTTCCCATGCCAAGGACCACCCACTCAGCCAACACTTAGCCCACATTATTGTCATTGCTGCTTAAAGGCTTTCCTCCACTGCTGTATTCATGCAACACTGCAATAGCCAGTTCCGTGGGTATGCATATGTGCCTGTCCAACTTATGGTGACCCCATGAATTTCATGGCATTTTCTTAGGCAAGGAATCATCAGAGGTGATTTTGCTAGTTCTTTGCTCTGAAATATAGTCTACAACACCTGGGATTCATTGGTGGTTTCCATCCAAGTACTAATCAGGGCTGACCCTACTTAGCTTCCAAGATCAGACAGCATCTGGTGCCTTTAAATATTTAGGCCCTAGCTGGAGCCTGCAACTCTGCTAAATAATGGAATGCCTCTTTTAATCAGTGAGTCTGATCTTGGAAGGAATTATGGGAGCTGGAGTGAAACAACACCTTGTTAGAATCACTGAGCTGAAAGGGACTGAAAAGGGCACCTAGTCCAACCAAAGCCTAAAAGATGGCCATTCAATCTCTGTTTAATGACCTCTAAAGGAGAGTCCACCACCCTCTAAGGCAGTCTATTCCACTGTCAAAACAGATCTTACAGTAAAAGAAGTTCCTAATGTTTAGGTTGAGTCTCTTTTCCTGTAATTTGAATCCACGAGTTCCTCTCCTGGTATATAGAGCAGCAGACAAGAAACCTGTACCATCTTTTACATGATATCCCTTCACATATTTAAAGATGGCTATCAAATCACCTCTCCATCTTCTTTTCTCCAAGGTAAATGTATCCAGCTCCCTAAGTGATTCCTCACAGGGCTTAGCTTTCTTACTTCTCTTAACCCAATTTCACACCAGTGCAGATGTGTAGTGCCACAAGTGACTTTGCTAAGACAACACAGGGTCGTCTGTGGCAGAAGCAACAAAACCCCCAAATGTATACCTTAATCACCAGCCTGCCCAGTTTACTCTCCCATTAGCCTGTCTCCTGTTGTCTGCCCTCACTTTTCCCTGATGTGGTTTGGTCTCATCATTTCAAATTACAGTTTTCAGGTCTGCAACTGCCCATTTTGACTTAAAACCATTCCTATCTTCCTGGGGCAGAGTCTCATTACACTCTCTCTGTGCCAACCACAGCCAGGAGAGTCATTTGGGTGCGGTTTCTGGCTCTGCCTTCTTGACCAGGAGACTTGTTTATGTGGATAATCCTTCTGCCACAAGATTATGTCAGTGGGCACCACCCAGCCTCCGAGATAGCATTTGGTTCTCGCAAGTGGTAAGGGAGGAAGGACACCACTCTTAGGCAAAATAAACAGGGAAAGAGGGGCTAGGGCAGGTGTAAAAAGGAGCTTCTTTGTCAGTGGCTTTGTCAACTGAGGTGTGCCTGCATACGTCTGAACTTTGCCCAGCATCCTGAGACTGAGCCTATAGCACACTGTTTCCCAAACTTTGGTCCTCCAGATGTTTTGGACTTCATCTCCCAGAATTCCTAATTATTGGCCAAGATGACTAGGGCTTCTGGGAGATGAAGCCACAAACACCTGGCAGACTGAGGTTTGGGAATCCCTGCTTCTCAGTGCCTCCTCAATAACCCTGCGTTTGCATATCTTCCAGCTAACATTTTGTGCATCTAAGGTAGGGCCAAGCCCTTTGACCTCTGCAGACTCCTATGGACTGCCTTTTTTCAGGCACAGACAAAAAACGGTGAATTGCGTCTCCAGGAATCTTCTAGGCATGGCAATTCACCCTTTTAATAACAGGACATAAAGGCACCCAGAAGCCCCTGTGAGACTCATATGGGATCCAATACATAGTGCCCCCCCTGCAGTATCCATGGGAGATATGCTCCTGGACTTACTGCGTATAAGTGAAACCATGGACAACAGCAAATCCTATTAAACTAAAGGACTTCCTGTATAAACATACCATAGAGTTGCATTGGAGGGCCTAGCGATTCCTAGAGGGGATGCCTCTCTAGGCATTTTCCAGCATGACTCTACAGTATGTGTCCCTGTTTTTTCAGCCATGGATAACTGAAACTGTGGATATTCTCTGGGGAGGTGGAAGACTTAGTGCATTATTTTTTACACTACCCACTATATAGGGATCCCAGGAACCATTTCCTGGGGACCTTTTGAAAGCAAGGGAAGGTTGGACGCTGCCTGATATTATCTGTGATCTGTTGGCAGACCACTCCAAATCTATTAAACTTAAGGTAGCCACCTTCGCAGTAGCAGCTGAAAAATTCCACTGCAAATTTCTAGAAACACCAGCAGTGGACTGCAAAGGGGACCAGTGGTTGTAGCCCTATTGTTGCCTCTGCATTTTCCCCTGTAATTTTAATTGATTTTATTCCTGTATTTTCCTTGTATTTTGTAGATACTTTTCTGGTGTGTTTCTGTAATATTTTGTAATGGACATTGTGCTACTTACAAATAAACTTGATGATGAACTGTGGATATTGGATCCACGAATACTGGGGGGTGACCTGTATTTATTTTTGCTTCTTTTTTAATGCATGGAGTGTTTTTTGCCCATGAGAGATCTCAGGTGATGTGAATAATTTTATAAAAAGAAGACGTACAGTATGACAAGAGTAATAAATTACAAGATAAAAGGCATAGAAATGATTCAGCCAGCAAGCAAAGATGTAGCACTGCTCTGCTCTGCAGAGTGGGTACAAAGTACAATCCTGGCTAGAACCTTGTTCATAAAGGTGGTAGGAATTAAACTAGGGACTTCCCAGCTCTCTGTTCACAGTCTTGGGTCTCTCTCACACTACATAATAATAGCATTTTGATGCCACTTTAACTGCCATGGTTGCACACCTTATGGAATCATAGGACTTATAGTTTGGTGAATCACAGGAGTTCTTTGGCATAGGATTCTAAATACCTCACAAACTACATATCCCAGATTTCCATGGATGGAGCCACGGCTCCATGGTATTAAAATTCTTTAATCATGTTGTCTGAAAAAGACCTACACCATACAACAACAGTTATCCAAACCAAATCTTTGATATCATTCAAGAGTCTCCCTCCTTTTGTCCCCCCCCCCAAAAAAAACAGAAGGGGGAAGCCATGGTAGCAGGTGGAATTCTGGGAGCTGCAGTTCCAGAAAGTATTTTTTCCAACTAAACTGATGCTCTTTTACTTTGCACATATCATGAGATGAAATACTGCATCCAGTCCTGGGCACCATAATTCAAGAAGGATATTGACAAGCTGGAGCATGTCCAGAGGAGGACAACCAAAATGGTGGGAGGTCTGGAAGCCATTATGCCCTATGAGGAGCGGCTTAGGAAGCTGAGCATGTTTAGCCTGGGGAAGAGAAGGTAAAGAGGTGACATGATAGCCATGTTTAAAGACTTGAAAGGATGTCATATTGAAGAGGGAGCAAGCTTGTTTTCTGCTGTTCCAGAGACTAGGGCATGGAGCAGTGGACTCAAACTACAGGAAAAGAGATTATACCTAAACATTAGGAAGAACCTCCTGATGGTAAGAGCTGTTTGACAGTGGAATATGTTGCCTGGGGGTGCGGTGGAGTGTCCTTCTGTGGAGGTTCTTAAAGATATGCTGGCTGGCCATCTGTCAGGAGTGCTCTGATTGTGTCTTCCTGCATGGCAGGATGGGGTTGGACTGGATGGCCCCTTGTGGCCTCTTCCAACTCTATGATTCTGTGATTCTATGACATGACCACTGGAAAAGACGATAATGCTTGGTCAAGTGGAAACTGGCAGAAAAAGAGGAAGACCATACTACAGTTGGATAGACTCAATTAAGGTAGCCACAGCAGGCCTGAGTTTGCCAGACTTGAACAGGGCTCTCCTAACAGGGTGACTTGGAGGTCTCTCATTCCTAGGGTCAGCAAAAGTCCAAACTGACTTGATGACAAATACCAGCACAGCACAGAGCCAAACAGTTTGGGGAAAACAATCAGAACTACGTGGAGAGAGTCAGCGGCCTTGAAGCTATTGTTGGCAAGACAACAGGCAGGAAACCCATACATGGGGGGGGGGCTTTCAGATGTAGTTCCATCTCCAGCTGGGCTTGATAGGCCATAGCAGGTAGAGGACAGGAAACAGAGTCAGAGAGGGATGACTGACTAGGAAGGGGAGCTGTGAAACTGCACACAGTGATCACGCCACTGGGCCACTGTGTGTGTCCTGTGCACCATCCTGTGCACACAACTCACCAGTGTCATTTATAACCTTGTGTCTTGTGTCCTTAGAGGAAGGGGCGGTGGTTTAGTGGTAGAGTACAGTCAGCCCTCCATATTTATGGGTTTAACTTTTGTGGATTTGATTATTTGCTGATTATTTGTTGCCACCTCCACTGTTGCCCTAAGACATTCTTAATAGGGACTGCAAGCCTCATGAGACTGAGAGAGATTGTGAATGCATGGTGAGGCTGGTAAATCCTTATTAAAAATGGTGTAGGGTAGCAGTGGAAGTGGCAGCAAGCCCTACCAGCCGTCCACTTCTGCTTTGCAAAGGAACCCCACTGCCTCGAAGGCATCTGCGGTGGATTGAATCTATATATCATACTCTTTTCATGTGTTAAATATGGTTGGGGGTTAGAGATATTCACAGTTTTCCCACTTTTGAGGGGGTCCTGAGCTCCTAGACCCAGCGAATGTGGAGGGCCAACTGTTTTTGCTTTGCTCATGGAGGTTTGCAGGTTTAATCCCAGGGGTCTCCAAGTACAGCTACAAAAGACCCGGGCCCTCCACAGCAGGAGGTTGGTGGTGGTACATCTGCTCCATGTTCAAGGCATGTTCGACCCTTTCAATAAAAGGACATAAAGGAATCCAGAAGTCCCTTTGAGACTAACTGGGAAGAAGCTATTTTTCTGGAGAGCCTGTGTTGTGTTGTATTGAATTAGCTATACAGTATCCTGCTTTCCCCCAAAATTTGGAACTCAAGGCAGCTTACAACATAAAATGAAACACATGTAAAAACACACAAATACCTACAAATTATGTTAAAAATAGTATAAAGTTGTCTGTAGAATTAAGTCCATTTAAAACTGTTCTACGAAAAAGCAACAAATACAGACAACAGAACACATTATTAAAAGGGCTTTCCCCTATCATTTCCTAAAGGCCTGTCATAACAAAAAAAGTTTTCCTCTGCTGTCAGGGGGACACCATGGAGGAGACCGGTCTAGGCTCTCAGAAAAGAGTCCCAGAGCCTGGGTGCAGCCACTGAGACGGCCCTGACTCCTATATTCCCACCAAATATGCCTGCAACAGTGGGAGGACTGAGAGAAGGGCCTCACTTGAAGATCTCAAAACCCAGGCAGGCCCATATGGGAGAATGCAGTCCTCCAGATTACCTGGACCTCAGCCACACAGATTCCCACTGCCTCTGTGGGAGCCAAACCTGAGTATCACCACAGAGAAGATGAAGGATGTCAGGTCTGCAGTCATTAGGGAGGCCTGTGGACCCAGAGATGGAGTTCCTTGTTTACAATGGGACTATTTGCCTGCATCTCTTACAGCGAATGCCCAGCGAGGGCTTGCCACCCACACAACTGATCTCTGAATAGCCCAGTGTCCTCCAGGGCACCCTAGTTCATAGCCCACAGCTGCCAAAAGCCTAACAGTTTGTTTATTTAGCCACAAATAAAGTTTGCCTTTGTGCAACATGGAAAGTCATCGCGTCTCAGCGGTGCTGAGCCAGCCAGGGGGCTGGGCAGGATATGAGGAGGGTACAATCATGAAGACGGAGCTTGTTTGCCTTGGGGAGGGACAAATTAGCCAATAATAATAATACTAATAATGGTGGTGGTGGTGTCTGGACAATGCTTGTTCAGATTGGCACGTGCCACTCTGGAAGGGTGAAAGGCTGATTGTCTTTGGAGAATACTGATCACTTTGTTCAGCCAGAAAGCTGAATGAAAAGGCAAGAATCAAATATCCATTCATTCATTGGGTTAGAAATACTACGAGATATGGGATGCTTGGCTGCATTAAATGGTTACTTTACCACACAATGACGGAGCTCTTTTCTCTCAGCCATGACAGTTCACACCTATCAACGGTCATGACCTGGCCCCAATAATCACACACACCCCTTCTGTGATTTTCAGCTGTAAATCACTCCCAAATTACCCTTTGCTTCCTGGGGTTTTTCCCCCTAGTCTGTTTTTGCCTATGGTAACTCTTACAAATTAATGCACATTTTGGGGAAAGGTTCAAGGTATGTTGGTATGTCTTAAATGCTATTTAAAAACACAGGAATTCTGGACCAGGCCAACAACTATCATGCCAGAATGCACAGAGAAGCTATTGAAATCCACAAACACCTGGACAACTTCAACAGGAAAGAAAAAACCCTAAAAGTAAACAAAATCTGGCTCCCAGTTTTGAAGAACAAAGGAATTCCACCCAACAGCAGATAATGGCCCATCAACCAACCATTAGCCAAACAGACACCAATCCTCCTTGCATTTCTATACCCAGAAACTAACCATTCAATTACACAAATTTACATATCCTCCTCAACAGGGGTTCACAGCATATAAACTCCGCATACACTTCTACCAACCATTCTCTGAGGATGTCTGCCACAGATGCAGGTGAAACGTCAGAAAGAAACTATTCCAGAACATGGTCTCACGGCCCGGAAAAAAACCAAGGAAAATCTATGGATGTTGGCCGTGAAAGCTTTCGATTTTACATGTTGGGGTAGTATTTGAAGGCCTAACACTATGTCAGATGGCATATTGCAGAATTTTTTAAACATCACGGCACCTGGGGCCCCAAGATGAACTTCAGGGCCCCTAATAGGGGTTGGAGGCCACAGGTGGTCAATGGGTCACACTTTTCCGAATTGACTTAGATGGCCATGTATATCACTTAGGTTATGATCCACACAACTCATATTTCTCTTCTGTTTTCCACCCACTTCTCCACCCTTCCAAACTTCACAAGTGACTTTTAATTTCTCGATAGGTTAGAGAAAGCAAAACAACAACAACACTTCCCTAATGGAGATAAGTCAATTGTAGCTGGCCAGGGCTGCAGAGTGGGCACACAACGTGCTGAACAGAGCTGGGCATTAGATCCTGAATTTAGTGGTCTTAACCCTCTCACCTCTCCCATATATGTTTGTATGTGTTTGTGAAATAACATGGAATCCTGTTGTTTTATGCATGGGTAAGTTTCCTTGTCCATGTGGCTGTATTTTTTTGGCCACTGCATAACATCTGTTTATTTTATTTATTTATACATACCCCGCTCTTCAGCCTCAAGGCTATCAGAGCGGCTTACAAATTGTTTTAAGCAACAGCTATTTACACATCTACATTGCGTTAAGCAGTTTCCAATGTGTGTTAGCTAATTGCCCCCCACAAGCTGGGTACTCAATTTACCGACCTACGAAAGGATGGAAGGCTGAGTGAACCTTGGTGCCTGCTGGAATTGAACTTGCAACGTGGTGGCTTGCAGTACTGGCATTTAACCACTGCGCCACCAGCCATGCTAAGTCCCAGTTTTGGTGGTAAGCTGGAATCATAACAACAACAATAATAGGATGCTGCCTAAACTGTGCTTCCTGCCAGCTCCCAGCTCTCTCCAGCAGTTGGAGAGAGTTGTAATCACCAGGATCAGCATTTGCAGTCCCAGGGGTCTCTGGATGCCTGGATTTCTTATTTATAGTGCTCTTCTGGCAAAAGGCCTCTCAAAACATTCGCATCAAAACTATGATCTATAAACAGTATCATAAGGAGAAGGGAAGAAGGGCAGAGTCAAAAGAGAACCATGTGCCAGATAATGCAGAGCAAAGGTGGCCATAAAGGAGACGAAAAGGAGGAAATCCATTCATCTTCCATGGTTGGGGGTCCCAATGGGGATCAGATAACAGCTCATCATCAGGGCTGGCCCTACTGTTAGGCTGAGTGTGGCTCCTGTCTGGCAGCAGATGCTGGGGGATAACAACAGCAGCCCCCTAACCCAGGGGTGGGCTCCAAGGCTGTTTTGGTGGTCTTTGATCCCTCCAGGCTGCTCTTTTTCCAGCCAAAAAAAAAATATGAATGTGAATTGCCTCTCCTTGGAAGCTTCCTAGAACAGTCATTCACCTTTAATATAAGCTGAAGAATCCCCTTTGTACTTGAAGGCGTTCACAGCCGGCATCCATAGGTTTTCCATGGTTTTTTCCCCAGGCTGTGAGGCTGTGTTCTGGAAGATTTTATTTCTGACATTTTGCCTGCATCTGTGGCTGGCATCTTCAGAGAATGGCTGGGGACGAGTGTGTGTAGAGTTGTACTGGAGGACCTAGAAAATGGCTAAAGATGACATTTTTTTAGATATGGGTAAGTGCACCCGCAGGCACTAGTCCCAGAGACACAGGGGCCGTACTGTACAGTCAACCCTCCATATCCACAGATTCTTTATCCATGGATTCCACCATAAACGGCTTGAAATTATTCCAATTTTTTTCCCCCAAAGGCAAACCTTGCTGTTCACCATTTTATCTAAAAGGATGCCATTCTACTTCGCCATTGTATATGATGGGACTTGAGTATCCACAGATTTGGTATCCATGGGGGTCCTGGAACCTAGAACCAAACACCACTGGATACCAAGGGCCCACTCTATAATCAAGTTATCGCCATAAATGGTAACTCAGAACTTTCCGAAGATATTAAATGTGCTCTTTCACCACAGTGCCTATGGATTCATACTGGACAGATGCCAATACAGACCTGTTTTGTAACTTCTAATGTACAACCCGAAAACAGCAAAATGTATTGCTTATTCTATTGCCATTGTTTCCACTCAATAATCAACAACTCTATATTTCCGGCAAAAGCATACCATAGAGTTGTACTGGAGGACCTAGCATCTTGTTGAAAAGGATTAAGAGCTGTACATACAAAAAGCTGGAAGGGCACCTACCAGAAAGACTCTTACCACTGGAAGCAACCCCCAGTGGGGAGGTCAGATCTATTTGACAACCGGCAAATCGGACTTCAACAACACCTAGTACTCCTTATATTTATTTATACCTGGAAATCACTAATATCTGCGATTTTTGCTATCTGCGGTAAGTCTGGGAACATATCCCCTGCAGATACTGGACTGTAGTTTCATTTATGGCAACAACTTGATTATGTTAACAGGGAAAGTCTATCAGTTGGGGCTGAATCAAGTTGCTTTACCTGGTGTTGTGAGGGGTAAATACCTCAGAAAGCCAGGTTGGAACACAAGGGGGCTTAAAATAGTTAAATGTACCTGTTGCTAAAAATTAAGAGCATATCAAATTTTTAAACCATTAGAAAGGTGAAACCAGTTAAACAAATTAAAACAACAGCAACAAATAAAAGTCCCAGCACATTGTACAAGACCTATTTCTCCTGAAATATCAGTTCTCTAAGGTTTGCTGGATTAAAAGTTTTTTACCAGCTTGTGGAAAGATAGGAAGGAGGGCTCCAGTCTAGCTTCTCTGGAAAAGGAGTTCCAGAGTCTAGGAGCAGCCACCAAGAAGGCCCCATCTCCCACGTTCCCACCAGATGTACCTGTCATAGGGGTGGGACAGAGAGCAAGGCCTCCCCATAAGGTCTCAAAACATGGGCAGGTTTGTACAGAAGTGTTTGTTGTGTGCCTTCAAGCCATTTCCAACTTATGGCCACCCTAAGGCCATCACAGGGTTTTCTTGGCAGGATTTGTTCAGAGGGGTTTGCTTTTGCCTTCCTCAGAGGGTGACAGGGTGAATTTGACCAAGGTCAGTGGGTTTCCAAGGCCGAGCAGGGATTCAACCCTGGTCTTCAGAGTCATAGACCAATGCTCAAACCGCTACACCATGCTGGCTCTCATCCAAAAGAGTACAGTCCTACAAATAACTTGGACCTGGGCTGTATATTTCCTTATAGGTCATCACCAGCACTTTGAATTCTGCCTAGAAGCAGGTGGGCAGTCAATGGAGCTATTGCAACAAAGGAGCTGCGTGCTCCCTGTAGCCAGGCCCAGTTAACAACCTGGCTTCAGCTACTTGGACCAGCTGAAAGGGAGGATCACTTTTCATCTACATATACTTCCAGTAATATCCACATAGATGCTGTGGCCAGAACACAGTTCCTTTCTTTCTCTTACGACACCAAATCATACAATCATAGAATTTTCAAGTTGGAAGTTACCACAAGGACCATCTAGTCCAATCCCTGTTATGCAGGAATGCACAAAGGAAGCACTCTTGAAAGATGCCCATCCAGCCTCTGCTTAAAGACCTATAAAAATGGAGACACCACCAACCTCCAAGACAGTCTGTTCCACTGTTGAACAGTTCTGCCTAACGTTTAGGGTCAAGAAGTTCTTCCTAATGTTTAGGTGAAATCTCTTTTCTCATCATTTGGATCCAGTGGTTCTTGTTCTGGTCTCTGCAGCAGCTGAAAACAAGCTGGCTCCATCTTTTACATGACATCCTTTCATCCTTTAAAGATGCCTACCATGCCATCTCCGTCTTCTCTTCTCCAGGCTGAACACACCCGGCTCCCACATTTGAAAGGCCACAAAATTTCCACCCCTGCCCTAAACTGGGGGAGAGGAGCTCTCCTTATGAATATCCTTCCTCTTTGCATAGGAGCCTTTGTTCACGAAGGAGCTGGCAACCCCAAAGCACTGAAAAACAGAATTAGCCACTTTTATCCACCATCTTCCACCTTTCCTCCTTTAAGGGCCTGTTCCTCATTGATGCCACAGACACATGCTTCCAACCTGCCTCTCTCATTCTCTCCAGAGAATAAATATGTCAAGAGATGGATGTGTGGGTTTGACCTTTATTTCAAGCCTAGCATCTTGTTGAAAAGGATTAAGAGCTGTACATACAAAAAGCCGGAAGGGCACCCGCCAGAACGACTCTTACCACTGGAAGCAACCCCCAGTGGGGAGGTCAGATCTATTTGACAACCGGCAAATCGGACTTCCCAATGAATCAATATAATCCTCAGGAGAAGAGCTGCAGCAGACAAGCAAAGGGGGAGGCAGGCGATTTGAGGCCCCTAATCCCTCCCCGGTACATTAGAGTCTCACCTTTGCTCACTGGGCTCCCCTTCTTGTTGAAGCAAAGCATGGGGTATGGTGTAGCTTTGTGATTCCCTCCAACCACATCACTGCCACTGACTCAACTTGGAAAGCATGAGCCACATGACTGAAACGTTTCCCTGGAGAGCTCTGCATCTGTTTTGCCTCTTGCTGAAAAGAGGGGGAAATTAAGGCCAAGGAACAAATGACTTGGAAAGTCTACTGATAATTACTGATGAATGTTAAGGGGAAAAGTACAAATGCAGGGCTACTCTTGAATACAGGCCGCACCCCTCACACCCTATATCCACAGGGGACAAGTTCATGGAATTACTGTGTATAAGTGAAAACATGGATAATAGCAAACCCTATTAAAATAAAGGACTTCCCATACAAACATACCACAGAGTTGCATTGGAGGACCTAGAAATTCCTAGAGAGGACACCTCTCTAGGCATTTTTCAGTGCAACTCTATGGTATGTGTTCCCTATTTTGTGTCCCTCGGAAAACTGCAACAACAGATATTAGTTCCGCAGATAGGGACACCAGTAATGAAATAGCTAAATAAAAAAAAAAGCAGAGAGTAAATGTTTACTGACAGCCAAAATCTTTACTGAAAGCTAACAGAAAGAAATAGACTCATTTGAGAAGAATTCTATGGATAGTACAGACTGCTAAGAAGACAAATAAATGGATCTGTCTGGCAGCAAATTAAGCCCATACTCTCATTAGAAGCCAAAATGACTAAACTGGGGCTATCCCACTTTGGACAGATCATAAGACACCATGACTCACTAGAAAAAAATAATAATGCTGGACAATAATCTAGGTAGAGGGCAATGGCATTACAGATGGGTTGACTCCATCAAGGAAGCCACGGCTGCCCTGAGTTTCCAATACCTGAACAGGGCTATGGATGACTTGGGGCCAGGTTATTTGAAGGGCCGTATCTCCCTTTATGAGCCCATTAGAGCTCTAAGATCATCAGGAGAGGCTCTTCTCTCTGTCCCACCACCCTCTAAGGCTCATTTTGTGGGAACAAGGGAGGGCCTTCTCAGTGGCTACTCCTAGACTTTGGAACTCCCTCCCAAGAGAAGCCAGAATGGCCTCGTCTCTGCTCTCCTTTTGGCAACAAATAAAAACATTATTGTACCATCAGGCATTCACAATCTGATGGGGGCTGGGCTTGTACGTGCTGTGCAGTTTGGCTTTTAAGGTGTATGTAGTTTTATTGCATTTTAATATTTTTAATGTTTTAACACTGTAAATTGTTTAATCTGTTTTTTAAATTTCATATTTATATTTATATTTATATTTTTAATGATTGTGTTTTAGACTCACTGTTAGTCGCCTTGAGTCCCTATATTGAGAGAAAGGTGGGATATAAATAAATAAAATAAATAAATAAATAAATAATGACTAGAGCCCTTAGGGGTTTTCCATTCATAGGATCACCATGGGCCCGCACACAGTTAGAGCGCTATGATGCCACTTCTATTGCCATGGCTGCAACCTGTGGAATCCTGGGGTTTTGGTTTGGGGAGGCATGAGAACACTCTAGCCATGAATTTTAAATACCACTCCCTAAAATGCAAATCCCAGGAGAAAGTCATGGCAGTTAAAGTGGAATTATAGCACAATAATTATGTAGTGAGAAAGAGCCCTATACCTCAAAGTCATGGGTAGAAACAAAGGAAGAAAATAAATGTTTAGCAACTGTATCGTGCTGTTTGGGAAAGGAAGGGAAAGGCCATAATCCCACCTGGATTGCCAGCAAGCTGTTAGGAAACATGCAGATCATAACATTTCCGGATCTCCCTTTCCACTGTCACCACCACAGCGGCTATGGCCTGTCGCTGAAGATTCAGATCTGCAACTTGGGTGTGTTTCTGGATTCAGCTCTGAGGCTGGAAGTTCAGGTTTTAGCAGTGGCTAGGAGTGCACAATTAAAGTTTGTGTGTCAGCTGCACCTGTTCCTTGAGATGTCAGATCTGGCCACAGTTTTAGTTAAATCCTGGTTGGACTACTGTGTTGTGCTCTACATGGGGCTGCCTTTGAAGAGTATTCAGAAGCATCAGCTAGAACAAAGAGCTGCAGCCAGACTGCAAACTGGGACTGGCTGCAGGGAGCACTCAACTCCTTTGTTGCAACAGCTCCACTGGCTGCCAGTCCATTTCCAGGCCCAATTCAAAGTGCTGGCTTTGACCTATAAAGCCCTATACAGCTCAAGATCCGGTTATTTGAAGGACCGTATTCTCCCTTTTGAACCTGCCAATGTTTTGAGATCTGCTGGGGAGACCCTTCTCTCTGTCCCACTACCACACGCGTCCATCTGGTGAGAACACAGGAGAGGGCCTTCTCGGTGGCTGCCCCCAGGTTCTGGAACTCCACTTCCACAGAAGTTACGTAGACTGGCATCCTGCCTGCTTTCTTTTCGCAGACAAGTAAATAATAATAATAATAATAATAATAAAAAAATTTATTTCTATCCCACCCCTCTGCAACGCAATCAGGGCGGCATACAGTATAAAACTCCATAATTACGTCAATACCCTAACCCGCCCACCTCTTAAAATAATATTGAATTTAAAAAGATTAAAATAGTGATTTAAAAATATAAAAAAAATCAGTGGCAGCTCAAGGGGAAAAAGACAGCCGAATCTTCAGGCCGGGATAGCTATTCAGGAAAAGCTTGCTGGAAAAGATCCGTCTTGACAGCTTTTTTAAAGCTGTCTAAAGTGGTAATAAAGACTTTTCTATTTAGAAAGGCAGTTGATGAAGAGAAACGACAACGCAGAAAGAATCACAACATGGAAACATCACCCAAGGAGACCTTCTGCTGTGCTTTCTGCAACCGGACGTGTTTATCTCGGATTGGCCTTTTTAGTCATCAGCACGCTTGCAGAAAGCGCGGGATGAGTTCTTACTGAATCTTCGTTTGAGAAGTAAAGCCAGAGAGTGATGACTAATTGTATAACGTCCATCTCTCCTGTGCTGGATCTTGCTCAGTGTTGTGCTCATGTGTATATGTGTGTGTGTGTGTGTGTGTTTAATTATATATGTTTTAATTTTTTTGATCCCTTAATCTCTTTTTAACTTTTTAAATTTTATTTTTAACTATGTTTTTTTTAATTTGTTATAAGCTACTTTGAGTCCCAAACATAGAAAGAAATCAATCACTAAGGCCTTTCCCTAAGACATTTTCACAGGAGTGAAACAACCCTGGATTGCGTACATTATGTGTTGTGGGCTGAATTAGTGCTTTCAGGGATACCAGAAGTGACATCACACCACTTCTGATTGTTATTTTTGTCTGAAATAAGGCTTTGGAAGAGGTTGTAGGTGGAGAAAGACAAACCACTGTGTCCGCATTTGGTTTTGAGCAGCTTGGTGTGGTCTTCAGGTGGGAAAATATGAGAAAATCATGCCATTTTAAAAATAATTAATGGGCTTGGGCTTCAGGGGACCGCCAGGCAGCTTCAGTGCAAATGTGGGATTTTGTCAAACATTCTCCACCGCTGGTGTGTGTGTGTTTACACACTTCACTGTGGTTTCCCTACCTGGTGGTTTTAAAGTTGTGCTCCAACTGAAGATTTTCTATCAGTATTTGCCAGTGCTTGGCAAATTTCCTCTTTCAGACTACAACTCCCAGATCCTGACATGCCCCCTGGGAGATGTAGTCCCCTCAAAAAGAGTAATTTTGCCAAACTCTGGTCCACATCAGAGGAGCAGAGTGTGGCCTACAGTTGAGTGTCAACTGAGAGCTCCAACTTTTGATAGCCCCTTGGGCCACCTGCCCTAAAAAGGACCTTAAATTTGGGGTGGAGGGGGCAGAGGACATGGGACAAGGGAGATGAGGCATCATAAATCCCAGGTGGAGGAGAATGGAATGCAGACACTGAAAGTACAGCTCTTTGGTTTTGTTTCCAACATATGGTAACCTTCAGGCGAACCTCTCACAGGGTTTTATTGGCAAGCTTTGTTCAATGGGGGGGGGTTGCCTTTTGCCACCCTCTGAGGCTGAGAGAGTATGACTTGCCTAAGGTCATCTAGTAGGTTTCCACAACTGAATAGGGATTCCAACCTTCTTTGGGTCCAACACTCAAACCACTACCCACAAAAAAAACCCTTTCCCTTCGCTGTCTCATCTCCCGCCCCACTCTTCATTGTCACTTCTGTAAATAACTTACATCTCTTGTTGTTGTGTGCCTGCAAGTCATTTCCGACATATGGCGACCCTAAGGCGAACTCATCAAGGAGTTTTCTTGGCAAGATTTGTTCAGAGGGAGTTTGCCATGGCCATCCTCTGAGGCTGAGAGAGTGCGACTTGCCCAGAGTCACCCTGTGGGTTTCCAGACTGAGTGGGGATTCGAACCCTGGTGTTATAGAGTCCTAGTCCAACACTCAAACCACTACACCACACTGGCTGACTCTCAACTTGTATTGCTAGCTGAATATAATTCCTATCTCTATCTTTCTTACTGACTGTCAAACACACCAGCATTTTAAAAATTCAGACATTCATTCAATTACCAGTCACTCCAACATCCTATGCTCTCATACCCTCCTGAGAGCCCACTTAGTTTACTAGGTATACTATGCACTCCATACATGTTGTTGTTTTGTACCTTCAAGTGGTTTCCAACTTATGGCAACCTTTAGGCAAACCTATCATGGGGTTTTCTGAGGCTGAGAGTGTGTGACTTGCCCAAGGTGGGTTTGCCCAAGTGGATTTTCAAGGCCAAGTGGGGATTCAAACCCTGGTCTCCAGAATTGTATTCCAACAATCAAACTACTACACCACACTGGCTCCTTTGTATACATTTACTTTATATTAATTTCTCTAACAAACAGAACTTCTTTTCTTTCTTTTTTTTTACAAAAGTCCAGAACATTACAGGGACCATTGCAGTTAAAGTGGTATCAACCTGTTATAACGATACAATGCAGATGCAGAGAATAATCATGAACAGATCTTTCTTCACTATGATTTGAAAGACTAGTATCTATATCTGTTTCATGGCCAATGTGGGCCTGTCATTTGAAAGCTGTCAATTCCTTAGCCCTTGAGTTAAATGAGTTTTACTTGGAAACAGTACCATCTTCATAGTGTTTGAAATCTATCTGGCATTATTAAAATTCAGTATCTTTTAATTTTGCAAACCACCTGCCTTGTTCTTTATGAAGTTCACAAACTACATCTGGAAAATGCTGAAACTCATGACAACTCATTACACTAATTTCAATATTAATAAGCTGCTCCTTCCACACTGTACAGCTACAGTACTTTGATATCAGTTTAACTGCAATTACTATATACAACAGAATCCTGGGATTTATAGTCTGGTGAGGGATTTATTCTCTAATCCACTATCCTGTACAGTAGGATCCCCGTATCCATTGGGGATTGGTTCCGGGGCGGGGGGGTGGGGGCATGGATACTGAAAACTGTGGATGATGAATGCCATTGAAAATAATGGGACTTCTGGACTAGAGTTACCTTGAGAGACCTAGAAAATGGCTAGAGAGGACACATTTTCTAGGAAGACTATAGTAGGTATGCTGTTTTGTGTCCTGTGGATAACTGAATCAGTGGATAATGAATCAGTGGATACAGGGGGCCTACTATACTATAGCATTAGAGCTCTTTGGGAAAGTATCCTAAATACCTCAATCGAACTAGAAATCCCAGGATGCAATAAGATGGAGCCACAGCAGTTAAAGTGGTACGAAACTGCTATAATAGTGCAAAATGGAATTACTCAGGTAGGTGGAACATCCCATTGGGTGTTCTACCTCAGCAAGCAGAATGTTTCAGGGTTGCCCTGAATGTAAATACAGTCGGATCTCCATATCCACAGGGGTTCAGTTCCCAGATTTACTATGGATACCGGAAACCATGGATAATAACCTCTCTCTGGCTTTTCTTCACAAATGAAGATTCAGGAAGGACTCATCCCGCACTTTCTGCAAGCGCGCTGATGACTAAAAAGGCCAATCCAAGATAAAAAAGTCCAGTTGCAGAAAGCACAGCAGAAGATCTCCTTGGGTGATGTTTCTGGGTTGTGATTCTTTCTGCGTTGTTGTTTCTCTTCAAGACTTGTTTGGCGTGAGTTCTCAAATAAGGCTGCAGCATTGTGGATAGTGCGTCTCCGTGCCTCCCGATGGTGATCAATTTGGCCGAGCCTGAGATGTTGTTTCAGGGAGTCCTTGTATCGCTTTTTTGGAGCGATAACAAACCCTAATAAAATAAAGGACTTCCAGTAAAAAGATACCATAGAGTTGCATTGGAGGTTCTAGAAGATGCCTAGAGATGACATGATTCTCAGTTTGAGTTTGTTTGAGTTTTGAGGGGGAGAGTTGAAGCTGAATCGGCGAGATGAGGCTGAGTGGTTGAGAGCATGAGTGGAGATTGAGATTTGAGAGATAAAGAGTGGATGAGTCTGTTATCTGACATATAATAAGAATGTCATAAACGAAGGCACTTTGGTTAAAGCAGTCAAAAAACTAAAGCATTAACATCTATGGCTATAGCCTGTCATCTAACAGTAACAATAAGTGAACTTAAGAAAAGGGACAAAGTTGTATACAGAGTACAGAATAAGAGCTTTAAGAACAATAAACCAATCAGTTTGCTTTGTTCATAAGCTCCAGACTCATCATGCTTTATTCCACTCCCTGAAAGGTATTAGCCACACTAACCAACAGGAACCACACTTACACCTAATCAATCCACATAAGACTCAGACCCCAGTCCAGAAAGGGATTAAAGGGGGATCTGAAGGAAGGGTGGCAGTGACAGGCGGCCAGGCTGAGTAATTAGGTAAACTTGGCTGGTGGTTTTGAAGTCATCACACAGGGGTCTGACTGTACTACCACTATAAATTCCCTCAAAACAGGTGTAAACTTTGGAACCTGTTTCCCCAAGTCGATATAATGGCGATCACCTTGGGACTCTTTAAAAGCTGAATTAGGCACATTCATTGAGGACAAAGCTGTCCGTGGCTAGAAGGGAGCCCTGCTGGCACAGTGGTTAAATGCCAGTACAGTAGGATCCCCGTACCCATGGGGGTTCGGTTCCTGGACTTACCGCAAATACCAGAAACCCTGGATAACAGCAAACACCATTGAAAATAATGGGACCTCCAGTTTAAACTACCATAGAGTTGCCTTAGAGGACCTAGAAAATGTCTAGAGAGGATGCCTCTCTAGGCATTTTCTAGGAAGACTCTATGGTATGCAGTCTGTTTTGTGTCCCATGGATAACTAAACTGTGGATAATGGTCCCATGGATATGGGGGTTATAGTGTGCTGCAAACCACAATGTTACAAGTTCGATTCCAGCGGGCTCCAAGGTTCACTCAGCCTTCCATCCTTCCGTAGGTTGGTAAAATGAGTACCCGGCTTGTGGGAGCAATTAGCTAACACACACTGGAAACCGCTTAGGACCTAGCATGCTGTAAAGTCGTGTACTGTAGATGTGTAAAATGCTGTTGCTTAACAATTTGTAAGCTGCTCTGAGAGCCTCGTGGCTGAAGAGCAGGGTATAAATACATGAATAAAAATAAATAAATAAATAGTCACAATGGCTCTCTCTCGCTGCCAAGATGAGAAGCAGAAGGCAGCAAAATGCCAAATGCTGAGGAACACAACTTCCCCTCATACATGAATCTTCCATTGAGGAGTCTGGCCACTGTGAGAAACAGAATTTTAGACATTAGAGATCCTTTTGCTCTGGTCTAGAAAGGCTTTACTTGTGTTCACAATAAATAAATATTGATAGACTCAGAGATGTCTTCCCCCAACCCATCAGTTCACATGAAATTCAGCCTCCCTCTTCATTCCCCACAACAACCTACAAGGCCTTCCAGTCTCCTCAGCCTGCTGCAATCTACAGCCTCCCAATTTGCAAAGCTATTCACTGTTTATCTCCTTTCCTCAAAATCTCTCCCCTCTTCAAATATCCCTCCCCTCCCTACCCTACAGTTTCTTCTCTCAGCTCCAAGGTGTTGAGCCAGTCGTTCTTCATGTTCCCCTTCTTTCAGTCATTCTGCTTCCTCCAATTCACTGATTCTTATATTGACAAGGGGCTAGACTAGATGGCACTTAGGGTCCCTTCCAAGTCTATGGTTCTTCCCTATCTTCCCAACCTCCTGGGGCTCCATTCCTCTTAATTCCTCAGCAGAATGTGGAAAAGTTATTATTTTTTGTATCACAATTCCTAGAATAACCCAGCTAGCGGATTCTGAAAGTTGAAGTCCAAAAAATTTAACCTTTTAAAAGCTCTGCTTGTTTGTTTCTGTCTCTTTGTCTGGCAAGGAGCCACCTGGCCACACCCAGCCCTTATTGTCCTAAAGCTCTCACACTCATTTTCTTTCTGACAAATTGATCTTTCACTTCCCTCATGGAAGGTATAAGGCCTCACAACATTCTATAACCCAGCCTTCCTGCTCAGCAATTAAGAATATCCATGAGCTCATCATTCAAGACAGAGTCAGGAAATGACTTGAAGGAACTTAAAAGGGCACAGACCCATTTTCAGCTCATCCAAAGAAGCTGAAGAGTCTACTCTTGGGTCTGTGGGTGGCAAAGGAAGTGAGAGAATCTAGAAGTCAGGGAGGAAAATAGCGTGGCTGGGGGGATACAAAAGGAGGCAGCACAGCCAGATGACGTGAGCAAAAGCAGCACATCTTGGGAGCATCTGGGCTGGCAGCTCACGTCAGCACATTTCACACGCATCCCAAAAACATCTGTCAAGTTCCTAAAGAGATGTGGGGTGGAAAATTTATATATTTTTCTATAGAAAAATTTCCACATCCTCCATATATATCTACGTTTATCCATCAGTGTCTGGGCTGCAATCAGTCACATTAAGCGGGCTAAATACAGGACACAAACTTCTAGTTAGCCTTCTGAGAAGACAAGCACTGACAAACCCTAGTGCTCAGAGGAACAGACTAGCAAATGAACACACTGCTAAGCTTGCTTCTATTTCACAAAGTCTCTTGCTACTCTATCAGTAATAGTCAAGACAAAATGTGCTAAGTCACCTGGGCCCACAGTTCCTTTCCTCATCCTTTAGTGAAACACAACAGGGTTGTCTAAAAACAGCAAAAATACTCCTCATAGAATTTGAGTAGAATACGATTTGTCTAAATGCCATCCTGCATCAATCCACTGTATTCGGAATGAGGGCGGCGAAATCCACCAAAAACTCTGCAGGAAAAGCCTTCATGGCTTTTCCCAACATTTATGAAAAGCTAATTGGGGAATGCACATTCCCGCTCATTGGGACAACCGATTCACATCCATTCACATTCCCGATAAGAGCGGAAGTGGAAAGCTGATTGGTTGGATGGGCACAGGGGACAGAGGTTGCTAACCAAGCAAGTGCCCAGAACTGCCATGTTGGATTTTCACCTTAGGAACTGTGTGCTAAGGTGACGAAACAGCCTTTCTTTTCTTTTTCTATTCATTTAGGCAGAATATCGCACTTTCACACCTTAGATATGCTTAAAAAAAAACCATTCAGTGGCAGCAACTGGTGAGAATAAAAACCTGAGTAATTCATTCATGCCTGCCATCTTGATTCACAGGCACACCTGTTAGAACAGCAAAAGTGGATAGCTTTGCTTGCCTGCAATCTTGCCAAAAAAATGTTAAGACAAATCAAAGCTGCTTCAAATTGGTGCTAGTGTGCATCAATCCACATTTCCCCCCCATACAGACAAGCCCAATGTTCAGCTAATTGTACTGAATCAGATTTTCCCCCTCAACTTCAAATTTAACTGATAAGTAATGCAGAGAGTGACTGAGTGAAGCTAGAGAAATAATAGTAAGAGAAAGCTAAACTGTTGATATAAGAGACACACTCTTTAGTCCTTAAAAAATAGCTCTCTTTCTGGTGTAGTCGTTTTCTCTTAAATATAAGGGAAGTGTATGCTAATCCCTTTATGGCATTACAGATATTCCAATAAAATAATTTCCATATAAACCTTTGAACGTGTTTGCATATAGCATTTAAACCAAACATAAATCACATAACATTATTTAGAGAACTGGGACATTTTCTGTTCTGCTTTTTTCCAGAAAACTCACATCACTGCCTCCTCTGCCTAAACCTTTGGCTGGGTCTACACATGTGCAGCTAGTAGTGGCTCACTGTTTTGATGCCTGCATTGTTCAGAAGTATGCCTCCCGCTGTGGCAGTAATACTCACCACTGTTTTGTGGAACAGTGCCGGTCCACAAACCATTGGCTGCCAGCTTGTGGCAAGTTTGTAGGGGGAAAAGGAACAGCTTTAGCCAACAGCCACACATATGGTCATGGTCCCTGATCCATTGGGAAGAAAGGTCAGTCCACCAATCATACAGCTTAAGAAGCACTGTTCTGTGAAACATACAGAAGGCACTAAAAGCCTCTAACTGCAGAAGTGCAGAATGGCTGAGCATAGAAACTACAGTCCTGAAATGCTGAGTGTCATCATGTATGGATTCTCTTCTTTCCCATAATCACCCAGTACTGTACACAGCAAATGTCCTCTTCTACAGAGAAACATTAAAACTTCCATAAGCCCTATGGGATACTTAAGCCAGCAATCCTATCAACATCCAGGAAGATCTATGCAATTTTTCCACTGACATACTCAAAGAACTAAGACTAGCATTCTATTAGTGACACATGCATGCATGAGTCATGCAATGCATGTGGGGCAAATTATTTGCCACAGCGCAACAGATGTATTCTACTGAAAGTGGTGGAAGAAAAGTTACATAATCTAGCAACGTCCATCACTGTGTTTATCCACTGTGAATTGTGCATTGTGGTTACAAACTGCACATTCTGAGAGCCGCTGTCATGTCATGGTTTGAACACTGGACTATGACCCTAGAGACCAGGGTTCAAATCCCTGCCCGGCCATGGAAACCCACTGGACGACCTTAGGATCACTCCACACTGCAAAATTTTATTGCAGCTTCCACTCATCTTAGCAATATATATATAATTTTATTGTAAAAAGAAAATCATTGCCCCCAAAGACTATTTTGATAGTGACCAGTTAGAAATCAGTTACCCTGACAGGTCAGGTAGGGGTCTTTCAAAAAGGAAGATTGGGAAAAGGGAAGATGGGAACCAGAAACTTTACATAGTATATGAAACTACTGCTATGGGTATTACACTCTAGCTTCCTAAAGTACAGCGTAATTTACTTCTTGTCTTACTTCTGTAGTGTCTCACCTGCTGCCTTGCATTTTAACAAATTCATGCTTTTTAGTGCTACTTATTACCCTGAGAATATTTTTTGTTTTACAGGGTGGGATAAAACTTTATGACAGATAGAGCAGAAGAAGGCAGATCAGGAATCACAGTGCTGAAAGAAATACTGTAATCTCTTCACCCAGTACTGTACAAGATTAGTTTGCAAAACACATACAGTACATTTTTGCTTATGCCATGTATCTTAATCACCAAGCCCAACTAGAGGCCAATCTGTGTCTCTGTTCCCATTTTACAGGTGAAAGAAGGATGAAAAATCATAGGGCCACAGAAAAAGTCTCTGGGAAAACAACAGTTTTTTAAGTTTACACTTCATCACAGAAAAGCTCTGCAACACAGATTCTCTAGTAGCAACTCTCCTTACACAGTGGGCCCTTGATATCCACTGGGGTTTAGTACTCAGACACCCCCCATGGATACGAAAATGGTGTTCCTTATATAAAATGGCAAAATCAAGATTTGCTTTTTTGGATTTTTTGGGGGGAGGGAAGGAATTATTTTCAAGCTATGGATGGTCGAATCCGTGGATGCAGAATCCATGGATATGAAAGGCTGACTATATAATACGCTCCTAAGGACTGACGTCTGCTGGGGGGGGGGTCTTCTTCATGTCCCACCGGTAAGGTCAAAACATTCCATGAGGACATGGGAGAGGTCTTTCTGTGCTGTGGGACCCCAGCTGTGGAATGCCTTCCCCTTGGGGACCTGATTGTGTGTTTTAGTTCTTGGTTTTTAATCTGGCAAAGTATGGCCTAAAAGCACTTATTAGTCCAAATTAAAGTACTGTAGAACCATTTAGTTAGCTGCTGTCAGGGATGCTTTGATCATGATTTCTTGGGTGGCAGGGGGTTGGACTGGATGGCCCTTGTGGTCTCTTCCAACTCTACAATTCTAGGGTTGGCACCAAAGTAAACATATGGCTATTTATTAAAGCCTTTGGACTTCACTGATTTAATTCAAATGCTATGCACAGGGTTTTTAAAGTCTTCTAATCTTCTAAACTTGTTTTAACTTGATCATGTGTTTAATATATATTTTTAGATTATTTGATTTTTTTATTGATGTAAATGGTTTTAACCTGTTTGTATAGATTTTGCTTGTATGTTCACCCTGAGATTTTTTGATATTTTTATTTATTTTTATTTATACTTCAGCCACAAGGCTATCAGAGCGGCTTACAGATTGTTTTAAGCAATAGCAATTTACACATCTACACTGCATTAAGCAGTTTCCAATGTGTGTTAACTAATTGCCCCGGTACTCATTTTACCAACCTACGAAAGGATGGAAGGCTGAGTGTGCAACAGCAATATTTTAACATATAAAATATATAAATAAATTAGATAAATGAGCAATAAGAAGTTAAACTCCCCCCTCCCAACTCAACCCAGTGTACCCCATCCCCGTTCTACCGTAATTCTCTTGTAAATCATATCCCACCTTCCCCCCCTTGGAAAAAAAAAAGGCTAAGAGAAGCCCAGCAAGTTTCTGCACCTTTGCTGCCCACAGGAGCCTAAATCACATCTCATCTTATATATAATTTTGGATAAGTTTCTATGAGTGTAATACTATAACATCAGTTGTAAGAATTCCCCCATCAGCACAGCAGCCATAGGCTGGAGTTGACCAGAAGATGCAAGAAAACAAGAAGACTCAACCTAACATCCCACCAAACAATCCACACAGAGGAAAAACCACAAAAAATATCTGCAGAGTACAGCCAGTCCTCTGTATTCACACATTTTGTATTCATGGATTCAACCATATTCCAGGGGGGGGAAATCCAAAAAGCAAACCTTGGGGTTGTCTAAACGGTGAAAAAACTCCTCATAGACTTTGAAAATACAATTTGTCTAAATGGCATCCCACATCAATCTGCCGTATTCAGAAGGAAGGGGGCAAATTCCACCAAAAACTCTGCAGGGAAAGCCTTTGCAGCTTTTCCTGAAGTTTTTAAAAAGCTCATTGGGGAATTCCTGCTCATTGGGACAACCGAAGTGGAAAGCTGTAGTCAGATGTGTGCAGGGGGCAGAGCTTGCTAACAAGGCAAGCGCCCTGAACCACCATGTTGGATCGTACACTAAGGCGACAAAACAGCCTTTTTTTCCCTATACGTTTAGGCAGAATATCACAATTTCGCATCTCACATATGCTTTTTTAAAAAAAATACTGTTTGGTGGCAGCAACTGGTGAGAATAAAAATGTGAGTAATTCACTTGTACCTGCCATCTTGATTTGCAGGCATGTCCATTGGAACAGTGAAAACAGCTTTGCATGCCTGCGATCTTGCCAAAAACCCATGGAGACAAAGCAAAACTGCTTCAAATTAGCCTTAGTATGCATCAATGCACATCCATTGTATATAATGGGCTTTGAGCATCCAGTGGATAACAAGGGCACACTGTATGAAGACGTTTTGTGTAAGAATAAGATGTATTCATGATCAAAGGTCCACCAGCACCTACAGGACTCAACGCTGCCCAGTTCGTTAAGACAGTCCTCAGAGACCTACAAAATCAAACATATTGGCAGGCACCACAGACACGGCCTTCTCAGTTAAGGCCCCATATCTGTGCAACTTCCTGCCAAGGGAGCTATGGCTGTCCTCATCAGTTCTGGCATAGAAACAGTCCTTAAAAAATCTCCCCAAAGCAAGGTTGGGAAAAATAACCGGTTAAAAAACAAACAATCCCTTTTTTGGTTTAAACCACTCTCCATAATCTCCTGCTGGTGTGCTGTGCCACTCCGTGTATGTATGTCTACGCATGTGTGTGCAAGTCGTTTGTTGACTTATGGCAACCCCATAAATTTCATGGGGTGTTCTTACTCAAAAAATTCCTCAGAGGTGGTTTTGCCAGTTCCTTCCTCTGAAATAGAACCTACAGCACCTGGGATTTCTTGGCAGTTCCTTCTGAGCTTGGGGAAGGTTCTTCTTTTTGGACTACCATTCCCAAAGTGCTATGCTGGCTGGGGGATTCTGGGAGTGACAGTCCAAAAAGGTACCTTGTGTGTGTGTACATGCCTTCAAGTCGCCTGTCGACTTATGGCAACCGCATGAATTTCGTAGGGTCTTCTTATGCAAGGAATATTCACAGGTGGCTTTGCTGGTTCCTTCCTCTGAAATGTAGCTTACAGCACCTGCTTTTCCTTGGTGGTCTCCCATCCAAGTACTAACCAGGCCTGACCCTGCTTAACTTCCAAGATCAGACGCGGTCTGATTGCGCCATCAGATTATTTAGCCCTCTGTTGCCTTAGCTTCCAACTAGCTCAACCCTTTCCTTGCTACATTCCAGCATCACTGCTCCCCAATCCTAGCCGCCCTCATCCACTGCACACAAGCGTGCATTTGCACACATCTGCACACACACTCACCATCCCCTTCCACCTTCTCCAGTGTGCGACTCCAGACGACCTGCCGGCTTTTTAGCCGAACCTGGAAGGTCCTCCGCTCAGGCCTCTGGGACTTCTTCTGGTAGAACAAGGTCAAGACGGTGCCCACCTCCAAAGCGCTGAGGATCCGGGCCATATCTGGTCCCCCGGCCTCCAGCCCCGAAGGGTCTTCCAGGAAGCCATTGACAAAGCTATTCAGCCTGGACAGAGACATCTTCGCCTTCTTCTTCTTCACCACCACTACTACATGGCCGGGCAACCACGCTTGCGTGACTCAAAGCCAAGGCGGGAGCAAAGGAGGCTGGGCTTAGAGTGCACTGCAAATCCCACAATCCTTATCTTTTTTTTTTCAAACTGTAAAATTCCTCTTTGGCAATTATATTGACGGGCACCAAAAAATCCACACTCTATACCCCAGGATCTTCAGGGTCAGGGTCCATTCCTGCAAAGGAAGCTTATCCTTTTGGGCGGGTGGGTAGGAACTGCCGGGAAAGAGTGGGGTGCTACTGGGGATGGGGGGTTAAGGGCAGGAAGGGTGGCACCAGCCTGTAGCTCTCCCAGGGAACAGCGCAAATCCAGGGAAGGACAGGGGGATTCTCCGGTGGCTTCAGAGGGGCATCTTTGCAACCAGTTCTTCTTGTGCCACGGCTCAGATCTTCCTCCCTGGCTCAGCGAGGCGGCTGCTTCACTCACCCCATCCAGGGACTGGCAGGATCTGCTGACCTGTCACATCAGGGAATCTGGGGCCCTCCAAGAGAGAGAGAGAGAGAAAACCATTACCTTGGTCATTGCTTTTGGGGGGTGAAGATGGATGCTGGTCAAGGTGGTGGCAATGCAGGGGGGTGGAGATCTCAGAAAAGGGGGGGATCTGGGAGTCTTGTAGAGACCCCCAGCCAGCACCCTCTGGAGCAGGGGGTGAGGGGCTGCTTTGCTCTAGCCCAGGGAGGGGCCCCAATCCAGGCCTCCACCAGCCCCCCCCTGGAAAAAAGAGGTCCCCCCAACCCAGCTCAGGCCAGGCTAAGAGAGGCCCTGGGGAGGGGGTCTCCAGTAGGGGAGGGGGTCCCCCCCGCCCACCTCCTCCAGGAGAGTAGGAGCAACCCTCCAGAAATCCTGCAGAAAAATCCCTGCAGGTGCCCAGTCCTTGCCTTGCTCGCTTCCCACGGAAAAGGGGCTGAGCAGGGGGGTCGGAGGAGGGGAGCCCCCTTCTGCTGCTGCAGAGCCCCTGGGGGTGCTCTTCTTCTTCTTCACCTCCTCCTCCTCCTCCTCCTCCTGGCTTGCTTCCCCTCTGATTAATCGCAGGCGGCTGAAATGGACGCCCAGAGGAAACGGCAGCCACACATGGCCGGAAAGAGCGCAGGAAGGAATTTAGGGAAGGGAAGGAGGAGGAGGAGGGAAAAGGGAGCCCGGGATCTTCGAGCAAAAAGCAAAATCAGAGGAGGGAGCGGGGGGGGGGCTGCGGGGGGGCGAGGAAAGGCGGAGGAGGGCGACCCCTAGAGGCCGACGGGGGAAAGAAGGGAAGGGGAGAAGCCTAGAGTTGGAGGGGACCCCAAAGGCCATCTAGTCCAACCCCATTCTGCCATGTCTGGCTCTAAGATAGCATTTCAGAGGAAGACAAAGAATCCTAGAATCCTAGAGTTGGAAGAGACTACACAAGGGCCATCCTGTTCAACGCCCCGCCATCGACAGATGGCCATCCAAAATCTCTTCAAAAACCACCAAAGAATTAGACTCCACCACACTCTGAGGCAGCAGCACATTCCCCACTGCCGAACAGCTCTTACTGTCAGGAAGTTCTTCCTAATGTTTAGATGGAATCTCTTTCCTGTAGAATCATAGAGCTGGAAGAGACCACAAGGGCCATCTAGTCCAACCCCCTTCCATGCAGCAATACCCAATCAAAGCATACCCCACCACCTCTCTAGGCAACTGGTCCCATTGCTGAACTGCTCTTACTGTAAAGAAATTCCTTCTAATGTTCAGTCGAAATCTACCCTCCCCTAACTTCCAACCATTATCCTAGTGCTGCCCTCTGGGGCAGCGGAGAAGAAGCCTGCACCCTCTTTTTTGAGGCAGCCTTTGAAGTATTTAAAGAATACAGTCATGTAACCCCTTTGTCTTCTCTTCACCAAGCTGAACATGCCCAACTCTTTCAACCTTTCCTCGTAGGTTTGTTTTTCCATACCTCTTATCATCCTTGTTGCCCTTCCTGATTAGCCAGCAAGTCATACTCTCTCAGCTTCAGAGGAAGGCAAGGGCAAACCCCTTCTGAACAAATCTTGCCAAGAATACTCCACAATAGGTTCGCCTTAGGGTTGCCATAAGTCAGAAATGACTTGAGGACATGCAACAACAAACACCCAATGCCCCCCAGCCCCCCCCCCTCACCTTGAAATGGACAGGTACCATCTTCTGCCTCCACAGACTCCACCCCCTGATACATCAAGCTCCACCCCCTGATCTGTTAGGCACCATTGCTTTGCTTCCAGACACTGATCAATGGCAGGGTTGGTGCCTCAAAGCCCCTGGTAATCATAGGTAGGTATCCTTTGTTATCCTTTTTAACAGGGGATCAGTCAATGCAGATGGCACCACCTCCAAGCCAACATCTGTCCATAGCCATCTGGCAGTCTAGCTTGCAGTTGTGCACAGCTAAGACTTATACAAATATACAGAGAGAGAGAGAGAGAGAAAGGTGGTAGAGACTACCCAGACCACACAATTATATCACTCTGATACTACTTTAACTGCTGTGGCAACATGCTATGGAATCCTGGGATTTGTTGTTTGGAGAGGTGCTTAGAATTCTGTGCAAAAGAGCTCTAATGTTGGAGTGCAGGCAAGTGCATTGCAGAAATTCTAAGTCCCTCTCCAAACTACAAATCCCAGGATTCCATAGGATGGGAGCCACGGAGGTTAAATTGCTATCAAACTGCTATAAATATGCAGTGCAGATACCCCTAAAGTGGGGTAGGCAAAGTGTAGCCTGTGAGCAGCATGCAGCCCCAAAACATCCCCAAAAGCATTCCCACTATGTTTGAAGGTCCCCTGGGTAAAAAAATTGCAAAGTTTTTAAACAAAATTATTTGCTCCCAAATGCCCTCTGTTGTTGTTTTTTTAAGTCCTGTCCTCAGCCTAAAAAGGGCCAGTAAGGCCCTAAAGCATGGTGAAAATGTCCCCATGTCCTCTAGTTGGTGTTTGGGGGCATCTGGGGGCAAACAAATATGTTTTTTTTTTTGCAGGTGTTGTGGGGGGTGGCCCCCCAAAGTCTCCTGGGAAGCTAGTGCCAGACTCCTTGCCTTCCACAGTTGCCCACTTTTACCCTAGAGAGAGAAAGTGTTCCCCGGGACCAGATTACCAATAGTGCCATTGATGCAATCGCTTCTGGTGTGTCATTGGCAAGGTTGCCACTATGGAAGAGGAAAAGGTGTAGATTGCTTCCGCTTCTTCCCCAGTCACTGCCTGAATCTCATGATGCTTCTGTTGTCATCAACATTTGATGTATTACATGAAGAAGTGAATTTTAAAAATACATGGAACTAAACTTTTAGTCTTACTGAGTCTGCTGGGCTAAATGCAGGTTCAACACAGGAAGAGCTTTCTGTTAGTATCTATCATATTTTGCATTTCATATAGTATTCATTTTATTCCCTGTATCATCACACCTAGATTATCTCGCAGAAGTGCATAGAGGTGCCCCTATGTTTAGAACTGCTCTAGGCAGGACTGGTTTAAGGAATTTGGGGGCCTCCTGCAACACTTTTATTTGGGGGCCCCATATGTTTATCTCAGGTCAATGTAACCTAACCTAACCTAACCTATTCACGATACAGGATATTCAAATTATTACTAATAATGTTTTTGCAGGAGGAGGGTTATGACACCCCCCCCCAATGATGGAGCCCCCTGCGGCTGCAGGTGCTGCAGGGCCCTTAAACCGGCCCTGTCCTCCAGTGTGATCCTATAGTATGCTTCCACCTGAAGCTGGGCAGAAAGTCATTCATTTCAATAGGGTTTGCTATTATCCATGGTTTCATGTATCCATGGTAAGTCTGGGAATGTATCCCTTGTGGATACAGGGGGAAACCTGTTTCACTAGAACCCTGCTCTGTGTCTCCAGGGCTTTTCAACTGACGAATGATCCCTGTAAGCAAGTATGACTCTGTGTCAGAGGATGGATGCTCAGCATGTGCTCAAAGCCACCCTTGCTTCTTAGCGCTGTGACAATCACCTGTCTTTCAGAGCTGAACCTTCAGACAGTAGCAGCTGCTGGTTTCCATACCACCAGGGCAGTGAATCTGCTGTTGGTTTTAGTGTGAACTTAAATTCAACCCTATTGCCAAAAATAGGTTCAGCACTTTGGAGAGTTCCTCAAAGACTACAACCTCTGCATCGTCCACATAATTTGGACATGGTTTGTTATTGTGAGGGTGACCCTAAGGCGACCCTATTAAGGGTGGTGGTGGTTCTTGACAAGATTTGCCCAGAGGGGGTTTGCCATTGCCTTCCTCTGAAGCAGAGAGAGTGTGACTTACCCAAGGACACCCAGTGTGTTTCCATGGCCTAGTGGGGAATCCAAACCCTGATCTCTCCGTGTCTTAATTCAGCACTCAAACTATTACACCACAGCCACCTTGGGTCCAACTTTGGGAGAAAGGTGGCATATAAATTAAATAAATTCTCTTGGAAATGGTGCTTGCTGATTATTAGGCGCTTTCTACGATTGTCATAGCCTTTGGTTGCTCACCTGTTCCCACTACATGGCTCTGTAAGAATGCTACTTAGGTCCCCTGGGGACATTTGCTCCAGCCAGCTAGGACTAGGTTGGAGCAAAAACTAAGTTAAACAAAACTTATACAACAACAACAACAATTTTATCTATTTCTTTACCCACCTCTCCCAGAGGACTTTTTCTTCAGCCGCCCCTAGACTGTGGAACTGCCTGCCGGACGAGATTCATACAACCGCTGAATATGTTGTCGGAAGTTAAAGCAGCATTAAAGACTAGCCTCTTCCAGCAGGCCTATCCAGATAATTTTAAATTGCAAATTTTAAATTGTGTATTGCCTGTTTTAATATGTCTTAGTCTCGCCTCTTTTAAATTGATATGCTTTTAACTGATACGTGTTTTTTTAATCAATGTTATGTTTATATGTTGATTTGTTGTTCCCTGCCTTGATCCAGGGGGAGAGGTGGGTAAAGAAATAGATAAAATTGTTGTTGTTGTTGTTGTTGTTGTTGTTGTTGTTGTATAAGTTTTGTTTAACTTGTAGTTTTGTAAGGCACTAGAGCCCCCTAGATGGGAACTCTACATGCCCCTCCCTCAACTGCAAATCCCAGGATCCAATGTGATCAAATCATGGTAGTTAAAGTGGAATCATAGTGCTGCTATAAGTGTGCAGCATGAAAGGCTCCCCGGAATGAGAATTTGCCTTTTAAATAGGTTGCAGGCCCTTCTGCACTGTTTAACATTTTTAAAAACCTCTGTTTTTCAACACTACATATAAATGGACTTCTAGTGTTCCAAAGTAATATCGTAAATGGTTTAAATTTTGCTGTTAGTTTACATACTGCTTTATTCTCAACTTTTAAATGTTTTTAACCTTATGTGTGATTTTCTTAAACTGCCTTGAGTCCTAGTTTGGGGAAATGGCAGGTTATAAATAAAGGGTGATGGGTCTCAGGAGCAGAAATCCTTGGGCCCAACACAGTTGCTCACCACTGTTTTAGATAGACTTTGTTGTTGTTGTGTGCCTTCAAGTCATTTCTGACTTACGAGGCCCCTAAGGTGACCCTGTCATGGAGTTTTCTTCGCAAGGTTCATTCAGAGGGGATTTGCCATTGCCTTCCTCTGAGGCTGAGAGAGTGTGACTTACTTAAGGTCTTCCAGAACTGGGGTTCAAAACCTGATCTCCTGGAGTCCAACCTCGAACCACTATACCACACTGCTCCTCCTAGGGTAATAAAACTTTTTTTCAGAAGTGGTTTGTCATTGTCTTTTTCTGAGGCTGAGAGAGTATGATTTCCCCAAGGTGACCCAATGTCCCTTGTCTAATGGGGATTTGAACCCTGGTCTCCCGGAATGCTAGTCCAACACTCAAACCACGACACCGTGATGGCTCTAATAAACAGACTTGCTCCAGAGCAGTGACTCTTAACTTTTTCTTTATGAGGGACCCCTTTAAATATATTTTGTTGCCATGAATCCCTAAGACTTAACTCAAGATTTGAAACTCTAACAAATAATAATAATAATAATAATAGAATTACACCATCCATTAACCCTTCCCCCAGAGGCACTGGAGGGGGAGGGAAGACTTCTGCTTCTTGCTGCAAGTTTGTGGCTAGAGCAGATTGAATGGCAATGTGCAGGCCAAGGCAGCGAGCCTTTGCCTTGGCTCCTGTCAAGTGGTCACTCCATTGCAGGAAGGAGGTGGGCTATGCAGCCTTCAAGCCTTTGCGGACCCCTGTGAGAACATCACAGACCCCTGGGAGTACCTGGACCACAGTTTAAGAACCACTGCTCCAGAGCATATACAGAGCACATGTGTTTGACAGCACTTGATGCTGTCCTGAGCATAGCCACTGCAAAGAGCTGGTAGCTAGCTGACTTTGCATATCTATACCTTCTTCCCTAAGCAGTCTTCCTGCCCACCAGGAAAAATGAGAGCCCCTTTGACGAATGAAAGCAGTCCTCCTGTGGGGACTGAACACCGCTCTGTCTCCAAAAGAGGCTTTCTTCCTATAACCCAAATCACACCTCCTTCCCTTGGGCACACTCTGGAGTTTTTGCTGGTATCAGCAGAAAAACTAATCTGAAATTTCATTTGCCCTCCTGGGAATCATTTCGATTTCCCTCTCTCGAAGAGTTACAATCCATCCTCTCCAGCAAGACTTTTTCAAAACTTTTCCTCATCTGTAAAGAACTGCCTGGTTTTCTCTCTCTCTCAGTTCTGGGAAGAGGGGTTTTATTGTTAAGAGATAAGACAGGCCAAGGTCCTAAAATGGGAGACAAATAGGATTGCCAGATCTCAGGGCCTAGCCCTGAGTCTCCAGTTTTCATGAGCCAACTCCAGGCAGGAGATGAGGGTGCAAATTCTCCAGTTCTGGTGGGCTCAACTCAGGGCAAGAGGAAAGGGCTAGGTGTTCACCTTGCTACAATTTGCAAAGCTTCATTGATTGGTTGCTGCAACTTACAAATACTTTCCAGGTGGTCTATGCATTTAATTAGTTTGATTCTTAGAATCATAGAATCAGAAATGGAGAGTTGGAAGAGACCACGAGGGCCATCCAGTCCAACCCCCTGCCATGCAGGAAATCTTGATCAAAGCATCCCCAACAGATGGCAATCCAGCCTCTGTTTAAAGACCTCCAAGGAAGGAGACCCCACCACGCTCCGAGGGAGTGTGTTCCACTGCTGAACAGCTCTTACTGTCAAAAAGTTCCTCCTAATGTTGAGGTGGAATCTCTGTTCCTGGAGCTTGCATCCATTGCTCCGTGTTCCAGTCTCTGGAGCAGCAGAAAACAAGCCTGCTCCATCCTCAACGTGACACCCCTTCAAATACTTAAACTTCAAATACTTAAATGTAGTCTGTTTGCTAGGAATCTCAGACTCATTGTAAATATTGCTTCAACATGCTCTAGTATAGGAAAGTCATTTAGACAAAGCTTATGTCTGTATGCTCATTTCTTCAGCCTGATAATTGCAACTCTGCTATAAGGACTTTTGCTGTCCAGTCCCCTTGATCTGTTCAGAGGTACCAGTGTGCTTCCACAACATATCTGCCATTTCAGTTATCCATGGCTGAAAAAAATAGGGTTGCATACCATAGAGTCATGCTGGAAAATGCCTAGAGGTGTCCCCTCTAGCAATCACTAGGTCCTCCAATGCAACACTATGGTATGTTTGTAGCAGAAGCCCTTTGTTTTAATAGGGTTTACTATTATCCATGGTTTCATTTATAGACGGTAAGTCAGGATACAGGGGACAGCCTCTACCACCATGTCCTAAGCCACCTTCTCCCCAAGAGATTTCACAGTTCCTGACCAGTGAAGGTGCTAGGTTCAATTTTTCCTTCTGATGCAGCTTGTCAGTCATCACTTACCTTTTCTTGGTATATCTCAAGATAGGACATAGAGACCGAATACTTCCACCCATCCCTTGAGGCATCTCTTGTCATTTGCAAGACATCCCGAACAGCCCCTGGTTGATCTGGATTCCCCAACATGGTATGTGTCTTGCCTGCTCCAGTAGTCCCTCCCAGTCATTTGGGCCCCAGGACTCACCCTCCATTCTGCTTTGCATCCACCTTCTGCTAAAAGTAATTCAGCTAGATTATAAGGTGCCTTATCCCATCTGGGAATAGCCCCTTTAGCTAAGATTTGTGTCTTACTTTCCAAACAGGAAAATATGTTCTCTGTGTCTATGTGTTTGTAAGTGTGTGTGTATGTGTGTTTGAATTATAAGCTGTAAGCACTTGTGGTTGGCACTTAATGCATAATGCTTGATGATATAGCCAGGGGCCATCTCTAGATCTCAGGATCTGGCCTGGAAATTTCAGGATCTGGGATGATCCTGAACTGGCAACCCTACAGACATATTGCACACCAGGGAGCCTTGGCCAGGCCATGTGGCACAGACACAGTTGCTGCTCTCCAACACCATAGCGTCTGCTGCCTGAAGCCACTGTTTGTAGTGCTCCCAGTTCTCAGGGCCTGGCAGCTCTCCTCCAGGCCATGGAACAAGTGGAAGACTGTCGAGGTGAGAGCACTGCCCTGAATTTTCCCTTCCTCATAGGCTTGTGTTTTTTATTTACTCTGAGTGCCTGCAGTCAAAGTTGGGAGTACTATGCTCAGTGACATAGAATCATAGAATAGTAGAGTTGGAAGAGACCACAAGGGCCATCCAGTCCAACCCCCTGCCATGCAGGAAATCACAATCAAAGCATCCCTGACAGATGGCCATCCAGTGACGACACCCCTTCAAATACTTCAACAGGGCTATCATATCGCCCCTTAACCATCTTTTTTCCAGGCTAGACATACCCAGGTCCAGAAAGTATCTATTCAGATCAAACAGGAAATTATTGATCCCTTTGACAAAAATACGCATCATGTCCCTAGGATCTGCATATAGTGCTGCTGCTATGTGCCATCAAGTTGGCTTTGGATTATGGCAAACTTATGAATGAGAAAACTTCAAAAGATTCTGCATATGTGAATGGCTGAAATGTGGAAGCCCAGAAAAAAACAGAAAAATCTGGAAATAAACATCCCCCCCCCCCCGGTTTTCCCCAAAAAGGAAAGGAAAGGAAAATGGATTGTGAGATTTTTTTTTTTTTAGAATAATGAATGAAATATCTAAAACAAGGTGTTCCCTATCTTTACTTCCCCCACATTTTTTTTCTTAAAATTTTGTAGCACATGGGCTTTCAGGCAAGACACCAACATACAGTGTCTCATATCACTGCAATTCCTGGCCTTGGTTTCTTTTTCTCAGTTCTTTTTGTAGGAATGAGTGCTTCATGTCTGGCTTGGCATTATAGAGCACAAGAGAAGACAAATTTTCTTTCCTTTATTAAAATTGAGAGTTTCTTGGGCTTTCCCCCCTGCTCCTCGTAAACTGGCAAAACCAGAGATTCCTTATTGTTCAGGCTGAGAGGACCCTGTAGCTCCATTTTAACAAATAAATAAATACATCTAAAAGTATATTCAGTTTGTAATTGTTTTCTGAATAAACTGTACTTATAGAATCATAGAATTGTAGAGTTGGAAGAGAACAAAAGGGCCATCCAGTCCAACCCCCTGCCATGCAGGAAATCACGATCAAAGCATCCGCGACAGATGGCCATCCAGCCTCTGTTTAAAGACCTCCAAGGAAGGAGACCCCACCACACTCCGAGGGAGTGCGTTCCACTGCCAAACAGCTCTTACTGTCAAAAAGTTCCTCCTAATGTTAACGTGGAATCTCTGTTCCTGGAGCTTGCATCCATTGCTCCGTGTTCCAGTCTCTGGAGCATCAGAAAACAAGCCTGCTCCATCCTCAATGTTGACACCCTTTCAGATACTTAAATAGGGCTATCATATTGCCCCTTAACCATCTTTTTTCCAGGCTAAACATACCCAGCTCCCTAAGTCTCTCCTCATAAGGCATCGTTTCCAGACCTTTCACCATTTTAGTCGCAGATCATTAAACAGAGAGTCTGTGAACATTTAGAAGGCAATGCCATAATCACAAAAAGTCAACATGGGTTTCAGAGAAACAAGTCATGCCAGACTAATCTGATCTCTTTTTCTGATAAAGTTACCAGCTTGGTAGATGAAGGGAACGCTGTGGACATCGCATACCTTGATTTCAGTAAGGCCTTTGACAAGGTTCCCCATGACATTCTTGCAAACAAGCTTGTAAAATGTGGGCTAGACAAGTTAACTGTTCAATGGATTTGTAATTGGTTGACCGGCCGAACCCAAAGGGTGCTCAGCAGTGGCTCCTTTTCGTCTTGGAAAGATGTGACCAGTGGGGTGCCACAGGGGTCTGTCCTGGGCCCAGTGCTATTCAACATCTTTATCAATGACTTGGATGAGGGAATTAGGGGCATACTTATTAAATTTGCAGATGACACCAAATTGGGAGGAGTAGCTAATACCCTAGAGGACAGGATCAAAATTCAGAATGACATGGATAGACTGGAGAGCTGGGCCAAAGCTAACAAAATGAAATTCAATACGGAGAAATGTAAAGTACTGTATTTAGGGCGGAAAAATGAAATGCATAAATATAGGATGGGAGAGACCTGGCTGAATGAGACTACGTGCGAAAGGGATCTAGGAGTCCTAGTAGACCACAAGTTGAACATGAGCCAACAGTGTGATGCAGCAGCTAAAAAGGCCAATGCGATTTTGGGCTGTATCAATAGAAGTATAGTGTCTAGATCAAGGGAAGTAATAGTGCCACTCTATTCTGCCTTGGTCAGACCTCACTTAGAATACTGTGTCCAGTTCTGGGCACCACAATTCAGAAAGGATATTGACAAATCGGAGCGTGTCCAGAGAAGGGCAACTAAAATGGTGAAAGGTCTGGAAACGATGCCTTATGAGGAGAGACTTAGGGAGCTGGGTATGTTTAGCCTGGAAAAAAGACGGTTAAGAGGCGATATGATGGCCCTGTTTAAGTATTTGAAGGGATGTCACGCTGAGGATGGAGCAAGCTTGTTTTCTGCTGCTCCAGAGACTGGAACACGGAGCAATGGGTGCAAGCTCCAGGAACAGAGATTCCACCTCAACATGAGGAGGAACTTTTTGACAGTAAGAGCTGTTCGGCAGTGGAACACACTCCCTCGGAGCGTGGTGGGGTCTCCTTCCTTGGAGGTCTTTAAACAGAGGCTGGATGGCCATCTGTCGGGGATGCTTTGATCAAGATTTCCTGCGTGGCAGGGGGGTTGGACTGGATGGCCCTCGTGGTCTCTTCCAACTCTGCAATTCTATGATTCTATGATTCTCTGGACACGCTCCAATTTGTCCCTATCCTTTTTGCACAGGCCCTGCCCCCTGTCATGTCGCCAGGGGCTGCCTTTGGTCACAGGTTTCAGCCAGGGAATCTCAGAGCCTGGGATGCTCCTGACCCTAGCTATCTCCCTGTGCATAATGCAGGGTTGGGATTAGGAATCATGTGGCCCTCCAGAGGTGACTGGCCTCCAACTGCCAGCAATCCTCATCATTGGGCTATGTTGGTGTAACCCTTATGTAGGAAGACAAGACACATACAGCTACAGTAAGATCAGATACAGTAGAATCCCATTCTTTCGTAGCTGAAGTTGTAGGGTATTGTTTACTGAACACATGCTGCTGGAACCAAACACCAAGTTTGTGGTTTTCTGGTTTGTGTTACTGGCTTGGCTCAGTAGGTGGAGAAACACTAAAGAAAGGGATGTACTTACCAGCTCATGTCTGAAAGAGAGGAAGAGCTGCACTTGTCAGGGAGAAGACTTAGGTCCTTTGTACCTTGAATACAGTTGTGGTGGTGGTGGTGGTGTGCTTTCAAACCATTTCCAACTTATGGAGACCCTAAGGCAACCCTATAACAGGGTTTTCTTGGCAAGGTTTGTCCAGAGGGGGTTTGACTTTGCTTTTCTCTGAGGCTGAGAGAGTGTGACTGGCCCAAGCTCACCCACTGGGTTTCCAGGGCTGAGTGGGGAATCAAATCCTGGTCTCCAGAGTTGTAGTCCAACACTCAAACCGCTTCATCACAGAAGCTAGAAGGAACTCAGTTATACACTAAGGAGGTGATAAGATTCCTTATAGTGGAATCTCTACAATGTACTGTATATGCATTTGGACCTATTTTGTACAGGCATCCCTCAGTTAACAAAGCCACTAATAGTGAAGCTGCTTTTCTTAAAGTCTTTTAAACATCCAAACACAGGTAGCCCCTTCTTTCCTCACCATCCTCTGTCTAGAAGTCTGTGGGTTTTTTAAAGCACCATTGGCATTGAAAGGACAGTGAAGTAAGGTTGGAAAAACACAAACTCTTTGTCTGGTTGCAGCAGCATGTGGGCAGTAGACAATACCATAAAGCTTCAGCTAGGAAAGAATGGGATTCTACTGTATCCAACATTATTGTAGCTGTGTGTTTGTCATCTGCCTACAACAGGAAAGTTAAAAAGCAGCTGCCTCCAGAATCCTTTACTGAGCATGTGTGAACAGCAAAACAGAGGGTAAAGTAGAGAACAGATAACCTTGCCTACCAGCTCCCCGTTCCCCAGCATGTTAAAAAAAGCAGAGTCCTATTAGTTTGGCCACCAAAATGAATATTGTAAAAAATGTGGAAGCTATTCAAAGAAGAAGCAGCCATCCCTGAATGCACTTTAGAGGAAGCCTTCAAAGGTCTCTAGAAGGTTCAAAATGTTTTTGTTAACTTATGCAAGGCTCACCTGACTTGGTTGTTTCATTTCATATGTACATATTGTTAGTTCCTAAAACATGTTAAGCTGCTCTTCTGCTTTGGTAATGGAAGACTCTCTCCCTATTCTTTCTATGTTGTTTCTGCCTCTGATACTGAATTTTCTGTTAAAGAAGTAATGCCCAGGAACACATCAGCTTTGTCAACTGATGTACGCCTGTATTTTTATTTAGGGATTTAAGGTTTGCATCCTAGGTTGCAACACTGCTGACCAGCATGCATAGAAGAGTCTTGAAGAGAAGTCCTGCACTGGTACTTCATTGGATGCTGGGAACTTTGGGATGCTGGATATGTGTTCAGTTTAGATCATATATCGTATTGTTTTTCGATTTTTGGACTTAATGGGTGGCATCCTGTTAGTGACATAAGCAAGTATACATCCAGCTTACACCTGTGTACGTGACATAGGCCTCATCTACACGGGCAGAATACGCTGGCTTCCTGCTGTTGTTTTCTGTCCCCGGGTCAGGCCCACTGCTCCCTCATTACCTGCATGAAACAGGATGGAGCTCGCATGGATACGCTATCTCATCCCTGCAGCCGCCGCCACTTCTGTCCACGTTGCACTCTCTGGAGCCTGGAAGGAGGCTCAGAGCATTTGATCAAGGCCCCCTGTATGTGACCAGCCTTGGTTACATGCTGCAGGCCTGCTTCCTGGATTCAGCAAATGTGACGCGGATGGAAGCGGTGGCGGCTGCAGAGACAGGCTGGCATGGCGATATGGCCCCCTGTGGTCCCAATCCATTTTTTTTTTTTACATTAAGCAGTTTTTCCTAGGTAATTTGCTAGGATGGTTTGATAGGCTTTACCCCATCTTTGTCTTGGGGGTTGTGGGAACTGCCTAGGGGCAAAATGGGACAAAAGCCCTGTGCTGTATGGACTACAGGGCTCTAGGACAGGGGCAAGATGGGGTAAGAAGCCCATCTAGACAAGACCATAGGCAAGATATATCAAACCTCCACCTGAGTATGTCTTCTTTTGGTTGTTGTGGAAGGAGGAGCACACACAGGCACATGTTTCCCCATTATATCCATTTTGGTAGACAAATTTATAGATCTATGCTTTTTTAACATGCTGGGGTTAGCTGGTGAGGCAGGATTATCCACTTTCCCCTTTTCTCCCTATTTTGCTATCCATGCATGCTCAGGAAGGGATTTTGAAGGCAGCTGCTATTTATCTTGCCTGTTCCAGGCAGGCACACACAGCTACAGTTGAATAAGCTAGAGTAGAACTCCATTCTTTTGCAGCTCAAACTTTATTACTTTTTGTTAAGACACGCTGCTGCAAACTGACACAAAAAGATTCTATCTCTCCATCCTCCCTTCATCATCTTCCCAGTGTTGATGCTCCTAAAAATCTTGCAGCTAGACAGAAGATGGGGAATAAAAAGGGAGAATGGATGGGCATAAAAAGACCTTGTAAAAAGGAGCTTCTTTGTTAACTGAGGTGTGCCTGTTCATCTAGCTCAGGGTTTCTCGACCAGGGTTCCCTGGAACCCTAGGTTTCTACAAGAGGTCGCTAGGGGTTCCTCGAGATATTGTGATTAGGAAAAAACCCTAGCTGGTCCTAGAAAACACAGGGGTGCAGCCATTTGGGGTTTACTTGATCAGTTGGCAACCTCACCTTTGCTACCCTTTCCCTCTGCACCTTGCACATTTGTCAATTTACAGATTTCCACAAGGGCTACTAAAGATTATGGCTCTTCTCTGAAAGGTGCCCTTGGGGAAGGGTGAGGAGAACACCTGTGCAGGTACTTTTGGGATTCCTGGAGGTTCCCTTCCAGAATGCCCCCTTGCAGAAAAGACCCTGGTGGTCTTTGCAGCTGGCAGCCACGTTTCTGCTAGTCTTTTTCTCTCCCCTCCCTTTCTGGATCTCCTTAGGCTGCTGGCTCAGCTCTTTGCCAACAAGTTGAGCATTTTTGCTCTTCTCAGCAAATGTCTCGTAAACCACCGAGAGACTCCTGCAGCCTGAACCCAAACTGATGAGGCTCCAGTTTCGGATGTGTGAGTGAGTTAATTGGGCCCTAGCACAGGCGGGTTGCAAGATTCATCATCCTGGGTGAGGCTAAACTCATTAGCAGGATTAGCGCCTGCTTCTTCCAAACCAAATGAGACAATTTAATGTTCCTTAAGCATGCCACCTCCCCAGGGCATGTTCTCCCATACACCCTCCCCACCAAGACACAGTGTCAAAAGCCTCCACGCACTTTTAAAAATTGTTTTTCTGCTTCAACACATCTTGCATTGCTGAATTAGACTCACAAAGAGAGTGTCATTATAACAGCAGTATTTGCAGCTGACAGCAAGTGTCAGTGAATTCCTGGAAGGTCATGTAAATGTGTTTTTAACATGCACCTTCAGTTTATGCGGAATGTTTTCTAAAGGTTTGTACTGGCAGAGGAAGAGAGGTGGAGAGGGTGAGGATGAGGATAACTGAGCATAAAGAAAATGTCCATTTTGAAATAGGATTGAAATGTGGTACAGTTAAAAACACACATTTTAAACACATACCTTGAGTTTGTGCTGGATGTTTCCCAGAGGTTAATATTGGCAGAGGAAAGAAGATTAAAATCCTAATGATGGTGATGATTATATTAATTGATAAAGATAAAAATATGCATTTTGAAATATGGATGAAATATGTTACAGATAAAAAACTATGATCAAAATACAGATTTTGAAGTCAGAAGTTAAGAGTAAAAAGACATACAGATCCAGAGAGAAAAAAGCACATGGTTTTGCCTTTCCATTCAACAGTTTTGGGTCTGCCTACATCACAATACAGTACCATGTAAATAATGAGATAGAATCATAGAGTTAGAAGAGACCACAAGGGCCATCTAGTCCAACCCCCTTGCAATGCAGGAACACACAATCAAAGTACGCCCGACAGATGGCCATCCAGCCTCTTTAAAAACCTCCAAAGAAGGAGACTCCACCACACTCAGAGATATTTGCTATATGAGGATCATCATCATCGTTAAGGTGGATCATCAGCAATTGCTGGCTTTCAAAGTGGGCAAATCAATCATTACTATTTAAGATATATATTCACTATATTCTTTTTAGTGCATTTGCTTCAGAAGGATGCATTTGGAGTCGTTTATGGCAACAAAACAACAGAAAAGTAACACAATTAAAAGTTCACAAGACAGCAAATTAAAACACCAGTATTATAATTTATCTCTTTCTCTCTGTATATATATTTTAAATTGATGCTTGCAAAGTAAAGCTTTATTTCTGAGCAAAGAAAAAGGTTTTCTCCAGGTACTGGAAAGAAAACAGTTAGTGCAAAGTAAATCTCCCTGGGAAGGGACCTCCAGACATAGGGATCAAACATTTTTAATTAACTTTTTTTCTGTGTTTTTTTTTAAATGTATTTACATTAAAAAGAGATCTCAGCTACATATAATAATGCTCCAATATAACAAAAGCAGGAAAATAAAAACACGAAAGGTGGAAAAATAACCACATCAGTTGTAAGTTTCTATAAGAGCTTACCAAATGCCCAAATATAAGTCCATTTGTAAATTTTGTCTAATCATCATTCTTTCAAACATTGCAAGCATTGTTAGATTTTCTGTCCACTGGATCACAGGTGGAGGAAAATTATCTTTCCAGTAACAAAGTATCAATCTTATAGCAGTCAAAAGGGCATGAAAAACCCACTTCCATTGGCCATTCGTTAATTCCCAAGAAACAGGCAAATAATTCAAGAGAACATTCCTGCATGGCAGGAGGTTGGACTAAACGGTCCTTGTAGTTTATGATTCTAAGATCCATGTTCCTGAATATCAAGGAACCTTCCAAAAACCAAATTTGCTCGTGGGATTGCTTCCTCCCAAAATGTAGCCATTATGGGACAACTCCAAAACATATGCGCCAAGCAAGCATTAGCAGTATTACATCTCCAACATTTCGCTGATTTGAGTAGACGTTGTGCAATCAATATACCCAAAAAAGCAATTTCTGCTGTAGAAAACGTAGTTGGAGATCTATAGCCATATGTGTTATAGATGTTAAATCCGATGGCTGATGGTCAGAATTGGATACGGGGATCAAACTTAGAAACCTCACAGGGCATGAAACTTGAATCTGGTCACAAACTAGGACCCTTTCACACTATATGACTATAGCACTATGAATCCATTTTAATTGCCATGACAACATCCTATGGAACCTGGGATTTGAGCTGCGCTGGGCAGGGCATGTTTCTAGGATGGAGGACCATCGCCTCCCAAAAATACTACTCTACGGTGAACTTGCCACGGGTCAGCGTAAGAGGGGCGCTCCAAAAAAGCGATACAAAGACTCCCTGAAACAACATCTCAGGCTTGGCCAAATTGATCACCAACAGTGGTCCGCCCTGGCCTCACATCGGGAGGCATGGAGACGCACTATCCACAATGCTGCAGCCTTATTTGAGAACTCACGACGAACAAGTCTTGAAGAGAAACGACAACGCAGAAAGAATCACAACCCAAAAACATCACCCAAGGAGACCTTCTGCTGTGCTTTTTGCAACCGGACTTGTTTATCTCGGATTGGCCTTTTTAGTCATCAGCGCGCTTGCAGAAAGCGCGGGATGAGTCCTTCCTGAATCTTCGTTTGCGAAGAAAAAGCCAGAGAGAACAGAGTTTAGGGAAGGAAATTAGGAATTCTCAGCTTGTCAAACTTATTTATTTTAATAGTGTATTTATATCCCACCCTTCAGCTGGAATGGCTCCCTGGGCAGCCTACAAATAATTAATTTGACAGTTCCCTGCCCTTAGGCTTACAATCTAAACAAGAGATGAAGCATAAGGAAAAGGGAATGGCAGTGGAAAAGGGGATGAAGTCTGGCAGATGCTGGCTGCTCTTCTCTCCCTCTGAGGCAACAGCAATGGCAGTCGGAATGGAGGAGAGGGCCTTTCGTCAGCTGCTGGAGCTAAAGTATGATGAAGAATTATTTCTATTTAATAAATTAATAAATGTTTGGCATGTAATGTCCATTGCTGGAGACAAACAAAAGGAAGGAATGTGTGTTGCCTTCAGGGTTTGCTTGTGGGATTGTTCGCTGTGATATGTTGGTGGAAACTGTGAGAAAAAAGGATGCCGGATGGACTGAGTGCTTAATCAGATCCAGGAGGGCAGCATGTGTGTGTGTATGTGTGTTTATGTGCCTTCAAGCCATCTGTGGACTTATGGGGACCACATGGACTTCATAGGGTTCAGAGTTCCAGCAGCCCCAGCCAGCCTAGCCAATCAGAAGGAATATCAGGCGTCACAATCCAACCTCTGGAGAGTTGCAGGATCTCCATTCTTGGATTAGCAGTTGAATTTCAGCGAGCAGAGAGGATCACGTGGCACTCCGGATATTCTATGGCATCCCTCAGCTACCTCTGCCAGCAATGCAAAGGGTGCAGAATGATGGGATTCACAGTTCAACATCTGATAGGCCATGGGACTTGCACCCCTGATTTAGAAAGTTCAAGTCTTTGCTGCACGGTTGCACATAGAGAATACCCCAAAGTTCTTGTTTCTAAAGACCAAGGCAGACAGCTGAACAGGAAAAATATTAATTTGTGTTGTTTGGCTTTAATAAATACTGAGTCTAACAACATCACACAGGACTCTCTGTCTGTGACTTCCAGGTGGCCAGCCTTGTACAAAGACATTTCAGGGACAGACAAGAAACAGCTGAACAAAAATTCATCAAGAAGTTCAGCTCTCTCTCCTGTTGCTTGAATATGAAGAAAGACTTTTAAAGAATTTAACAGCCACAATCTGATTTGACACAGTGTAGTACAAAGGAGCCAGTGTGGGGTAGTGGTTTGAGTGTTGGACTATGACTCTGGAAACTAGGGCTTGAATTCCCACTTGGCTATGAAAACCCACTGGGTGACCTTGGGCAAGTTGCACACTCTCAGCCCTTAGAAAACTGTGTGATAGGTTTATCTTAGGGTCACCATACGTTGGAAATTACTAAAAGGCACAAAACACACACACAGTATAATAGTACTGCAGGTGGAACTATGCTAGATTTCCCCTCTCAACCTCCCCCTACAGACTATTTAACAATGGCAGCCAGGGGAGGTGGAAATCAGACAAGTGTCTGGATATGTACCTATGGCCAGGCTAGGGTGAAAACTGGAAGTGGTTTCTGTACCTTTAATAGTTGTGTAGAAGAAGGGATTTCAGCAGGTGGTCCTTATAATCTCTTCTCCTCAACTATTGAAAGAACAGGAACCCTCTCCAGTTTTCAATCTGGCAACCCTAGGTCACACAAAGACCGATGACTGCCACGATCTGCTGGAAACTACCAAGATTTGCTGGGATTCTCCAGAGAGCTCAGTGGATGAAATAATCATTCTGCATCGAGATACAGGAACATAGCCAGACACTTCTCCAATTCCCATTCCTCTCCACCAGCCAAGGAATGGCTATAGCGGCTAAACAGTGAGTCCCGGTGGAGCTTTGGTCCTTGCAGAGGATGGAAGGGAATCTCAGTCTTTGTAACAAGCAAAAGGGGGGAAAAGAAGACTGTAACTGAATCTGCTCCAGGCCTTGGGCTGCACTTTACAGGAGATATTCAAGAGACAGAGCCTATTTTGGTGATAGGTTTTGTCATAACTCACCCTCTGGAGTCAGAAGATTCAGGCACAAAGGAAGAGGCAGATTGCCGGGAATCTACAGCTCCTGATGATGGTGGTCTCTCCCAGTCCAAGGAGCTGGGGGCTGAGGCAGAGGGGGGCCCTGCTCCCCAGTGGGAGATTGCAGACACTGAAGACATGTAACCATCCTTTGCAAAGTGGCTGCTAAAAAGGAGACGCTGAACAATTAGGCACCTGGTGTCTTGAGATAGCTGATGCCATGAGATTATTACTTGTTTTTGCTGCAAAAGACTGAACAGGTACCCACCCACCTGCCTCCTCCAGCCTGGAAACTATCAGTGCAAATGGCTTTGAAGCCCCCCCTGCCCTGCCCTGCCCTGCCCAATTCCATAGGGCTTCCTTGCTCCCAAATAAACACATCCACACACTTCCTTGGGAGCCAGCCCCAGCAGGGAGAAGGGAACATCAGAGCTGAGATGCAGAAGAAGAAAAGAGCATTGCTAAGCAAGCTCAGAAAACTTATGTGAACAATCACTCCCCAGGGATGCAATTCCCAGAATTCCCCCACAGCTGGCACGGCTACCACTTCCAGGAGTACCATTGATAGGGTCTGTTTGTATTAATTAATAACCAATATTGATTGATGACTAATGCTTATTGTAGTATGCTGCCCTTAAAATTAATATGGTCTGTCTTCTAATTTCAAAGACAAGGTCTTCCCTGCTTGCTAAATTTAGTACACAATGGTTCATTTGATTTAGGCAAGTGTTATCTCTTTCTGGGCGCACTGCCCAGTTTAGCTGTCTTGTCTGTATCTGAGAAATATATATAGAAGCTAGACACACAGAGCTAAAAAATTATTTTTGTTCCAAGCAAATGATACAAAGCTAGAAACTAAAATTCTTTTACAAGTTATCTGAAGAAATGAATCCTGTTTATTGTGTTGGTATAGATGACATATGCAAACCTTAACTTTCATGTTCCTGTGATAAAAAGCTACGGTAGGCGTTGATTAATGGCACAGTTTGGCTGGAGTGATCCCCCTGTGTTTTTCTATTTGCTAGCAAATAAACAATCTGTTTTGAACTACAACCTGGGCCTGAGATTTCCTTTGATTGTCACAGATTGTCACAGATTAACACCATTACCAGAACCCCCAGCCAGCATAGCTACCACTGGCAGGAATACATCCCCCAGGCTCCCCCACAACCAGTATAAAAGCAATTTCCAGGAGTACAAACTGCCTCGGTCCCTCATAGCTACAACTCACAGAATCCTGGCTATACTGGATTCTGGGAAATGTAGTCCTATGAGTGTTGTGTCCCACCTTGAGAGAAAAGCGGGGTATAAAGCAAATAAAATAAATAAATAAATAAATAAAACACTTTCCATAAGCCAGCCAAACACTGGAAGAGACCACTCAGAGGCCATAGTGGTCAGTCCAGTGCAGACCCCTGAGGTGCTCCTTGTACTGCACTCATGTGTTTCTTTCTGGTTGGGGGTCACCCATTTTTTAGGAGCCATACAAGAATGAGAGCGAGAGAGAGAGTAATGCCCTGTGAGCCTGATGAGGGTATGGAATCAGAGGAGGAGGAGGACATGGCAGGGAACGGCCCTAGGGACGCTGGCACAGGTTTATCTACACCTGTGCCAGCAGGGAGCCCTGCCAACCTAGAGGCTCGAGCAGAGGAAGACCCTGGTCCAAGTGGGTTGGCATCAGTCCCAGCAGAGAGTCCTGCCCATTCAGATAAGGACGAAGAAAAGGAGAGGGACTTATCTCCACCATCGTATACCCAGCAGCGAGCTCAAAAGGAGACTCAAAGGAGGTCTCTGAGCATTTATGAGAAGCACGTGCTCATCAAGAAACACCTGGCAAAGCCTTAATTGCTTTATATATGCTGGGAGAGGCAACGGAGGCTTTGTCAGAGATCAACTGTTCTCTGTGGAGAAAGCTTCCTGAATCCTTGCTGCCTTGCCGTGTGTGTCTTGACCTTGGACTGTTCCTGACGACCCTGTTGCCTAATCCTACTGACCTATGGACTAACTACTGGACTATGCTGCCTTCTGTAAGCCTTGACTTTTGGCCTGTATATTGGACTCCTCTCCATGTGTCTTTTGCCTGTATTGCTGCCATGCCTAGGAACAGAATTTTGCTTGCTCTTCCTAATTAATTATCACTGGAGCATGGCTGCTTTCCCAGCTCTTGTTGAACTGGCTGGTACTTTAGTGTTGCTTTCAGACAGAGAAGGACCGCAAGACCCCTGGCAAGGTACTAAAGTGGCCACACAATCTCTACAAAACAGAAAGAGAAACTTCTGGTTCCCAAGGGTATGGGCACTCGATACAGGGTTTTACCCATGGCGGTGGATAGGTGGGCAAAATTAGGGCAAATAAGAATAAAATGTTCATTTAGCCCCCCAGTTTCTAACATTGCAGTAACTAGAATCATAGGACCATAGAGCTGGAAGAGACTCCAAGGGCCATCCAGTCCAACCCCCTTCTGCCATGCAGGAATACACAATCAAAGCATTCCTGACAGATGGCCATCCAGCCTCTGTTTAAAAACCTCCAAAGGAGGAGACAAATCCATTTTTAGAATTTATAATAAATATAAATTTAGACTTTACTAGAAAATACCTTTATGGATGTCACCACAAGAATCGTTATTTAAAACAGATAGAAGTGATAAAAAAGAAAATGAAAAATGGTTATTATATGAAGATCTTTTCATTAATGAAATAGCTCAATATAGATTTAAAACAAATGAGGATTTAGCACCAGAAGGGATACACTTACAATGGTATCAATATAGGCAACTGGTAAATAAACTCAAAATGGATAGTAAAACTTTGGGTTTTGAACAAAATAAAACAGAATGTGAAGTACTGTAATATTAAAAGATGATAATGTAATTAGAAAGTTGTACAAATTATTGTTAAAATTTGAAATGGAAGAAGAAACTGTTAAAGAAATGTATTATTAAATGGCATCAAAATTTTGGATACAATTTGGAATTGGAAATATGGGAAAATGTGGAAGAAAGGGTTAAAATTGACTTTAGCAAATGATCTTAGGGAAAACTTTTACAAGATTTTGATGTTTAGGTGACATGTATCACCAGAAAAATTGGGGAAAATGTATAAGCAAACAAATAATTCATGTTTGAAGTGTAATATAGAAATTGGAACTTATTACTACGCTTGGTGGATGTGCCAAGAAGCAAAAAAATTCTGGAAACAGATTAATAAAATAATGGAAAATATGTTAAAATAAAAAAATACAGTTGAAACCAGAAACCTTCCTATTAGGTTTGATAGAAGAATCAAAAGATTTTAAACCTTATATAAAATTAATGCAATATTTGATCTCTGCTGCTAGATTAATTGATGTGCAAAAATGGAAAAGTAAAGAAATACCCACAAAAAATGACTGGATCTTAAAGGTGATGGAATTGGCAGAGATGGATAAACTGACAATGCTAATAAAAGAAAAATCAATATCTCAGTTTTTAGAAAACTGGAAAACATGGTTAAGGTATCTAAAAGAAAAAGATGATATGATGTTACGAGCTGGATTTGAGAGTTAATATACTAAATTTGTAGGTTCCAAATAGAAGTATAGAAAATATTAAGTTAGATGGAGAACAAATAAGTTTATGAAATTGTCATAGAACTGGAAGTGGGAAGTCATTTTAAAAGTTATGTTGGGAATATGTTGTGTGAGTTCTGTTGTTGTGTATTAATATATATAAAGGGTCGGTGGGTGGGTAGAATTATGTATATCTTGTTATGTTTTGTTATATAATTTATATTTTGTGTTTGAATTTGTTTGTTTTCCTTTTTTGATTCTATGTTTGTTAGATTGTATTAAGAATGTTAAAATGTAAGAGATTTGATTTGTTAGTTTCTTTTTTGTTTGATTTTGTGTTGGTTTTTGTGTGTGTATGTCTGTGTTATTTTTAATAACGAAAAGTTTATAAAGATGATTTTAACAAAGAAGGAGACTCCACCACACTCCAAGGCAGTCCATTCCACTTCTGAACAGCTTTTACTGTCAGGATGTTCTTCCTAATATTTAGGTGGAATCTCTTTTCCTGTACTTTGAATCCATGGCTCCGTGTCCTAGTCTCCAGAACAGCAGAAAACAAGCTTGCTCCATCCTCAGTATGACATTCCTTCAAATATTTAAACATGGCTATCATGTCCCCTCTCAACCTTCTCTTCTCCAGACTAAACATGCCCAGCTTCCTAAGCCACTCCTCATAGGGCATAATGGCTTCCAGACCTCCCACCATCCTGGTTGTCCTCTTCGGGACACGTTCCAGCTTCTCAATATTCTTCCTGAACTGTGGTGCCCAGAACTGGACACAGTATTCCAGGTGAGGTCTGAATGAAGTAGAATAGAGTGGTACTATGACTTCCCTTAATCTAGACACTATACTCCTATTAATGCAGTCTAGAATTGCATTGGCTTTTTTAGCTGCTGCATCACACTGCTGGCTCATATTCAGCTTGTGGTCCACTAAGATTCCTAGATCCTTTTCGCATGTACTAACCTCAAGCCATATGTCACCCATCTGTGCATTCCATTAATAAAGGAAGAGTTTACATACAGTTCAGGATAAAGGAATATAAAGGAAGAGGTTACATACAGTTCAGGTGATTGTTGCTCCATTTGTCACAAATAAATATTAAAACGTAAATAGAAGTAAACTCAGGTTGTAATAATGGTAACAATTGTTTGAATACACTGTATTTTTAATATACCAATCGTGATAATTTTATGCCAAATCAGACTGTACAAGTCATATTTTACGTTCCTAAAGTAACAGAGTGACTTTCAATCTGTAAAAAGTGCTAATGTTGCATTATTTCAGTTTTTTAAAAAAAATTGTTTTTTTTCTGGAAAAAAAACCAAAACAAAAACCCAGAGGAAAAAAACCTTTTTTTCCCACCATGGCTTCAAAAATTTTACATCTCCAGAAATTTTACATCTCTAAGTGTAGATGATGTTCAGTGCCTCTGCAAGGCTAGAAATTTGGATGAAAGAAAATTTTATTGTGTGTGTGTGTGTGTGTGCGTGCAGAATTCTTTATTGGAGGAAGTCAATGTAGGAAATATTTGGTATTTATATCAAGCAGAGTGTGGTGGCCTCGCACAACACCCTAATTGAGGTAGAGGGGGCAGAAGATTGAAAAAAAGAAGTTTAAAAAGGAGTCTATAGTAGGCCCCCTGTATTCACTGATTCATTGTCCTTTCTCTCTCTGGCTTTTCTTCGCAAACGAAGATTCAGGAAGGACTCATCCCGCACTTTCTGCAGGCACGCTGATGACTAAAAAGGTCAATCCGAGATAAACAAGTCTGGTTGCAGAAAGCACAGCAGAAGGTTTCCTTGGGTGATGTTTCCAGGTTGTGATTCTTTCTGCATTGTTGTTTCTCTTCAAGACTTGTTCGGCATGAGTTCTCAAATAAGGCTGCAGCACTGTGGATAGTGCATCTCCATGCCTCCCGATGTGAGGCCAGGGCGGACCACTGTTGGTGATCAATTTGGCTGAGCCTGATCCACTGATTCAATTATCCACAGGACACAAAACAGCACACCTACCATAGAGGCTTCATAGAAAATGTGTCCCCTCTAGCCATTTCTAGGTCCTCCAAGGCAACTCTATGGTATTTTAAACTGGAAGTCCCATTATTTTCAATGGTGTTTGCTATTATCCACGGCTGTCAGCATCCACGGCCACACCAGAACCAATCTCCAGTGGATACGGGGGTCCTACTGTATTTTGGACTGCTGCTCCCAGAATTCCTGATTATTGCCCAAGCTGGCTGGGTCCCCTTAGGGTTGAAATCAAAAATCCAACTGGAAGGTCACAGTTTGGGAACTACTGTCCTATATTATAAAGTGGAGCTGGAAGGAGAGCCGGTATTGTTAGTTCTATATCTTTCGTTGCTCTAAGAGCCACCCGAGGAGGTGCAGAGCGATGACGTAAGCGGAAGAAGTGGCTGACGGCGCGGCGGTGACGTCATTCGGGAGTGAGGCAGATTGAGTTAGTCAGACCGTTGACGCGCGTAGTGATGACGTATGCGGAAGATGTTTCTGGCGGCGCGGCGGTGACGTCGGGGAGGAGTGAGGGCAGGTAGACAGTCAGTCAGTCAGTGGAAGAAACTGGCCATGGAGGAGAAGGAGCAGCTGAGGCGCCAGATCCGCCTGCTTCAAGGTGAGGGGGTGCCGGGGGTCTGGGCCGCTTGGCTGGGGGGCGGAGGGGGCCCAGGAGTCCCGGGCTGCTCTGAAACCCCACTGGGAGGAAGGGGGGTTCCAGTCCACTGGAACTGGAGTGCCAATGGAACTGCATTGTACTCAATTAGCTTATTTTAAACTTGTTCTAATATAAGGTACTTTCGTATTTTTAAACCAAATTTTACTCTCCCTATTTTTTTCAGTCTTTAATAATGCTAGTTACCTTGGAAACACCATAGTCTTGAAAGGTGCCAAGAAATAGTCAACGAATAATGGATCTATAATGATGCTGTTTATAACATCGATTATAAAAAGTTCCTGCTTATGCATGAGAAGTGAGGAGGTTTTGAGGGAGAACAGCCCAACAGGGCTACCTGTAAATTTTAGTGGTGTAGGGTCAGCTCTGGTTAGTACTTGGATGGGAGACCACCAATGAATAACAGGGACTTCAGGCTGTATTTCAAAAGAAGGGACTCGCAAAACCACCCCTATAAATTAATAGCAATAAAACTATGACTCCTAATAGTAACAACAACAGCGGCACCAGTAAGAATACAGTTGTCCCTTCATATTTGCTGGAGTTTGGTTCCAGGACACCTCCACCCCCTGTGGATACCAAAATCCGTGAATACTCAAGTCCCATTATATGCATTGGCATAGCAAAATGGTGTCCCTTCTATAATAAGATGGCAAAATCAAGGTTTGCTTTTTGGATTATGATTTTTTAAAGAATATTTTCAAACTGTGAATACTTAAATCCATGGATGTGGAGGGACCACTGTAGTATAGAGGAGAAAAGCAAATGGTATTAATTTGTTTTAGCACTGTTAGTTGCCTTGAGTTCCATTTTGTAGTGGAAGCAAAGGATTAAAGTTTTAAAAATAAAATAAATGAATACAGTACCTTAGATGGTTAGCATCTGGATAAAAAAGGTGGGTTTATAAAATGTAGTAGTAATGGCTCTTGCGTGTTGCTCTGTACTGCCTTATAATTGTCACATGCGGCTTTGAAGTCATCAGAGGTAAGTGCCTGGTAAATACTGTATTTGCAACAGGAGAGCATGGTTTGAATTCAAAAAGGATATTGACAAATTGGAGCATGTCCAGAGAAGGGCCACTAAAATGGTGAAAGGTCTGGAAACGATGCCTTATGAGGAGAGACTTACGGAGCTGGGTATGTTTAGCCTGGAAAAAAGACGGTTAAGAGGTGATATGATAGCCCTGTTTAAGTATTTGAAGGGGTTTCACGTTGAGGATGGAGCAGGCTTGTTTTCTGCTGCTCCAGAGACTGGAACACGGAGCAATGGATGCAAGCTCCAGGAACAGAGATTCCACCTCAACACTAGGAGGAATTTTTTGACAGTAAGAGCTGTTCGGCAGTGGAACGCACTCCCTCGGAGCGTGGTGGGGTGTCCTTCCTTGGAGGTCTTTAAACAGAGGCTGGATTGCCACCTGTTGGGGATGCTTTGATCAAGATTTCCTGCATGGCAGGGAGTTGGACTTGATGGCCCTCGTGGTCTCTTCCAACTCTACAATTCTATGATTCTATGAATTCCTTACTCAGCTATGGAAGCCCACTGGGTGGCCTTGGGCAAGTCACACACTCTCAGCCTCAGAGGAAGGCAATGGCACCCACCCCTCTGAGCAAATCTTGCCAAGAGAACCCTGTGAGAGGTTTGCTTTGTGTGTATGTGCCTTCAAGTCACCTGTCAATTTATGGCAACCCCATGAATTTCATAAGGTTTTCTTAGGCGATGAATCCTCAGAGATGGTTTTGCCAATTCCTTCCTCTGAAATAGAGCCCACAGAACCTGAGATTCCTTGGCATTCCTTCTGGGCTTTGGGAAAGTTCTTCTTTTGGACTGCGACACCTAGAATCCCCCAGCCAGCTATGCTGGCTGGGGAATTCTGGGAGTGACAGTCCAAAAAGACAACTTTCCCCATGCTTTGGGAGTTCAGACAGGATATGGTGCCTTTAGGCTATTTAAGCCCTGTCACCTGTTGACTTATTACAACCCTGTGAATTTTGTAAGCACGGAATCCTCAGAAGTGGTTTTTCCAGTCCCTTCTTTTGAAATACAGCCTACAGCACCTGTTATTCATTGGTGGTCTCCCAAGTACTAACCAGAGCTGACCCTACGCCACTAAAATTTACAGGTAGCCCTGTTGGGCTGTTCTCCTTCAAAATCTTCTTACTTCTCATGCATAAGCAGGAACATTTTATAATCCATGTTACAGACAACGTCATTATAGATCCATTATTTGTTTAATAGTTCTTGCCACCTTTCAAAACTATGGTGTTTCCAAGGTAACTAGCATTATTAAAGAATGAAAAATAGTGAGAGTAAAATTTGGTTTAGAAATACAAAAGTACCTTATGTTTGAACAATTTTAAAATAAGATAATTGCGATACAATACAGTTTCAAATATAAAACAGCAGCAAATAGAATATCTTCAGTGACAAGCCAGGGAGAACAAGTATGTTTTTAAAAACCTTGCACAGAGAGGGGCTCTCTTTCTTCGTACAGGGTAAGGAAAAGAGTTTATTTTTCCCATATTGTAAATGAAAGATAACCAACAATAACAGTAATTATTTATACAGTGCACTGTAGTCTCCCTTCTTTTCCTTGTTCTGCCTGTCAAAGAGATTTAAACGAATCCTGCAGCACTTTTGAGACTAATTGGGAAGAAGAAATTTCCTGTGAGAAGTATATGGGAGAACACAAAAGCTTATGCTAGACATTTCTTCTTCTCAGTCTTGGAGATGCTACAGCATTCTGTTATATCTATGCTTCAACAGACTAACACAGCTGTCTCTTTTGAGTATCTGCCGGTCAATTGTAGATGGCAAAAGAAGTGTATTATTCAGTACCTGACTTGTAACTGGAGAGCTCAGTGTTTTTGGAGGCTCACCAAAATCTGGGCTTGTGCCTCTGTTTAATAAAAGTGCTATTCATAGTAATAACAACAACAATAATGACAGCAATAGTGATCTTGTGTGTTGCCTTGTATCATTATTGTTGTATGCTGCTTTGAACTCATTAGATCTAAGCACTTGCAGATTCAGTTGTTCCTCGATATCCACGGATTTGGTATCCATAGTTTTAAGTATTCACGGCTTGAAAATATTCTTTAAAAAATAATAATCCAAAAAGCAAACCTTGATTTTGCCATCTTATATAACGGACACCATTTTGCTATGCCATTGCATATAATGGGACTTGAGTATTCATGGATTTTGGTATCCATGGGGGGTCCTGGAACCGAACCCCAGCGAATATGAAGGGACAACTGTTATTTGTAAGCTAAAGAGCAATAATGACAGTGAATTTAGAGAGTGCACTATGGTGTACCTCCTTTTTCTTGTCCTGAATGCTACTGCATGTCTGTTAGCCAGTTCCAGATGACAAGGATGTTTGAAGAGGTGTACTTGTTGACTGAGAGCTGTGTGCATTTAAAGACTCACCAAAGGCTAGGCTTGTGCCTCTCGTGGCTATATTTTAAAAATAACTTTTTTTGAATTGGCATTTCGAAGCCTCTGTTAACCTAGTACAGTATTTGGGTACCTGTGTTGGTAAATGCTTTCATTTTGTTACCTTGGAGCAAAATGGTTTAAATGTGGCTTTATTTAGGATGGATCAGATTATGGCTTTTAGTGAACAGGATTGGATTCTACCAAAGTATGTTTATGGTATTATGGTATGGATGAATGTGTTAATAATCAGCTAGAATATGCATAATTTAAAGGAAAGTGTTCTGTGCTGTTTCTGATATTACAAAACTTCCAGGCTGCTGCTAAATGTGTGTTTGAAAACATAACTAACAGTAAGTAGCATTTTCCTGTTTTCTTTTCAGGTCTCATCAATGACCATAAAAATGTTCATGGGAATGCACCGGTTCCTCCACCTGTCCCTAGGTGGAGGCATCCCAGACCTGCCTTTACCAACCAGGGTGCTTTCTCTGCTCGATATTCCCAGCAAACACAGAGAGATTTTTCGCCTTGCCAGACCACTGCCAATGCCTGGAGAAATAAATATTCTCTGGTCAATGTACCACTACGACCAACACTTTCTTCTGGGAGCACTGTTTCTGCTAGTGCTTCACGGACTACTCTGAGCCACACAAGCAGTGAAATAGTTGAGCCACAGCTGATGCTTTCAGAAAGAAATGGAGGCCCTAGGGTGGATGGTAATGTTGTTCAAGCACAGGCTGCTTTGGCAGCAGGCAGTACTACTGTCTCAAAGTCCCAGTGGGGTTCTTCAGCAGCAACAGGGCCCCCTGTTGCTTCACGAGGATGTGTAAGTAGCAGTGCTTCGTCTTCTAGTGTTGGCTCAAAAAAGAGCAAAGAACTGCCATATTTATTGGATTTCAAAACTGTTGCTAGGAGTAGAGGTGATGATGCTCCTACTGAGTGTCAGAAAGTACCTGTGACTGCAAAAGTGGTTCAGGGTGCATCAGAACTTGCTCCAAACTTGTGCAGAACTATCAGCGAGAGTGCCATTGCCTTGAAATCGGAGCCTCAACAGCCTCTAACTGTGCCTGATCATGGGTTGGGTTATTTGCCAAAGAGAAAGACACCAGCATCACAAGTAGCATCTCTGCACAGTTCACAACAACCTCCTGTGGTGAAAGGCAGACCCAGCCCATTGAAGGTTGCTGATACATCTGTTGTATGCTCTAAGCCAGCTTGGGAAGCGTCTTCAACGGTTGGAAAGAATCTCGCTGAGAAAAAGCATTCAGTGCCTACTGTCCAAAAACCTCCTGTCTTGCCAAGCTCCATCAAATCTCCGAAATTCAGGAAAACCAACTACACGTGGGTGGCAAACGCAAGTAAATCCCCTCGGACTGTGAAAAGATGGACTACTTCCAGAGCCTCTGAGAATGCTCGCAAATTTTCTGTGAGTTCAGGGGTGGCTGCCAAGTTACAACCAAGGGGGGACTCGGGGGTGAAGCAAAAGAAGCCCAGCCTTCATTCGAAGCTGGGGATTTCCTCCAGCCAGTATAAATGGAAGGCGTCCAGTCTACAGTCTTCTCCTTCCACATCCACCTCCGTGTTCACATGGCGGCGCAAGGGTTGTGATGGGCCTGGTGTCTCTCCCCACGTGGGAGCCAGTACTTCCCTTCAGACAGTGAGACGAGTGCCTCTTGGACATGGGACCCCAAGGCCGTTCTCTGGGAATAATGGCTTTTACAAATTGAAGAGCCGGACTAAAATCATCAAGAGAAAGGCAAATGCCTGGTAAGGTCATTGATTCCATTTTGTGTTAGGGTTGCAGACTGTTCAAGGCCCTTCCTGCTGTTATGTTTCTCACTCTGGTGCTGTGTCTGGAGCAGTTGCCTACACTGTGAAGCAAAACGGCTTTTCTTTTTTCTATGTAAAATTTGGGGTGAGTGTTAACAGGCTGGGGAAGACAGGTTGTTATGTATATATTTGGGACTCTTAGGCTAGAATCCTGTTAGCAACATGCATATGTCACTAAAGGAGCAATAGATTCAAACTACAGGAAAAGAGATTCCATCTAAACATTAGGAAGAACTTCCTGATGGTAAGAGCTGTTCGACAGTGGAATACACTGCCTTGGAGTGTGGTGGAGTCTCCTCCTTTGGAGGTTTTTAAGCAGAGGCTGGAGGGCCATCTATTGGGAGTGCTTTGATTGGGTATTCCTGCAGGGCAGAATGGGGTTGGCCTGGATGCCCCTTGGGGTCTCTTCCAACTCTGTGATTCTGTTCTGTGCTTAACACATGCTCATGTCTTTTTATGAATGAGGCACAAAGGGTGGTTCCTGCTGCCCAATTAGCTTTCTCCCTTCATGGGCGTAGCATCAGCCCCATGGGACTGGGCCATTGGAAGAACAGAGCTCCATGGGTGGAGCAGGATCTGCCTAAGTGTCTGTTGGTGCAGTGACAAGCGATGACGTTTCATGAAGAGCAGCAAAGTCATGGCAATGGTGGTGTGACCTGGTGGAGGTAGAAAAATATCTCCAAAATTTTAAAAGTACAGGTCAACCTTCCCCCCCCACCCATATCCCTGGAGGGATACATTGCCAGACTTACTGTTCATAAGTGAAACTATGGATAATAGTGCACCCTATTAAAAGGAAGGACTTCTGGTACAAACATACCATAAAGTTGTATTGGAAGACCCAGCGATTCCTAGAGAGGACAGCTCTCTAGGGATTTTTCAGTGTGATTCTATGGTATGTGTCCCTATTTTTTCAGCTGTGGATAACTGAAACTGTGAGCATTGGGTCTGTGGGTATGGAGCAGGGGAGACCTGTACCAAATTCAAGTTTTTACAGATTCAGGGGGTACCTGAATTTTTCCATGCTGGGAGAAAAGTGGGCTATAAATCAAATAAATAAACACTTTCCCAGCCAAGAGCCTGGAGGTAAAGTTTCTCCAGGAAGAGCCTATTTGGGCTTATATCATTTCAGAATGCAGTTAATGGTATTGTGTGTGTGTGTTTCCTCCTCAAGAGGCAAAAATCCTTCTAGCACATCAGGGTAAACGAGTGTAGCCTTTTCTCTGAGGTGCTTGCTTCCCATGTTCCATGGACCAGATCCAAATGCTTGCCTTCTGCTTGCTTTCTTAAACAAGGCTTTGTAGTCATAGCCCATCTTCTTCTCTGTTTTTTCCTGTGGTCTATAATGCCCAGTCTTCTGCCTGCATATAGCTGTTCTCCACACTGTTTGATTCCACCTTGGACAATTGAAAACATTTCATCAAAATTTGCACAGCAAAATTCTGCAACAGGAATCGAATTTGCAGTTAGCTGATGGTACCAGTATTGTCATCATTATTATGTATGATTTTGGTTAGTGTTCCACTGCAGAGTTCAGTAGATACCTGTGCTTACCCTCTACTTTGCTCGCTGCTATGCTATTTCATGTAACTGGCAGCAGGAGTGTGCTATGTACTGGATAGAATGAAGCATTCTCTTTACCTCATGTTCTCTTACAATAGAGCGACCCCTGTTGGACTTCTTTTGTATATTGACTCTTCTCAGCTTCCATAGTTAGAATCATAGAATTGTAGAGTTGGAAGAGACCACAAGGGCCATCCAGTCCAACCCCCTGCCACGCAGGAAATCACGATCAAAGCATCCCCGACAGATGGCCATCCAGCCTCTGTTTAAAGACCTCCAAGGAAGGAGACTGCACCATGCTCCGAGGGAGTGCGTTCCACTGCCGAACAGCTCTTACTGTCAAAAAGTTCCTCCTAATGTTGAGGTGGAATCCATTGCTCCATGTTCCAGTCTCTGAAGCAGCAGAAAACAAGCCTGCTCCATCCTCAATGTGACATCCCTTCAAATACTCAAACAGGGCTATCATATCGCTTCTTAACCATCTTTTTTCCAGGCTAAACATACCCAGCTCCCTAAGTCTCTCCTCATAAGGCATGGTTTCCAGACCTTTCACCATTTTAGTCACCCTCCTCTGGACACGCTCCAATTTGTCCATATCCTTTTTGAATTGTGGTGCCCAGAACTGGACACAGTATTCTAGGTGAGCTCTGACCAAGTAATAGAACTATTACTTCCCTTGATCTGGACACTGTACTTCTGTTGATGCAGCCCAAAATCGCATTGGCCTTTTTAGCTGCCGCATCACACTGTTGACTCATGTTCTGTCATGCTTAACATGCTTCTGTCTGTGCTGCCTGCTTTTTCTTGGACAACCATCTTCTCCATTTCCTAAGCTAGTGAGTCATGAATGACTCTTCTCTCCTTCACCTCATTAAGTTATGTACAGTTTTTTGAGTTATTTAATTTAAAGCTGTACGCCTCTTTTTGTTATACTTAGTTCATGGCAAAGGAATACATTTGAGTCATGCCTCTAAACTGCCACTCTGCTGGAGGGAAGTTTTTAAAAAAAGAATTTAACTTTTAGAGTTTCCAACACAGGGAAATTAATTCCCCCACAGAATCCAATATACCCACAGCTCCGAGGGACTTTGTCCACTGACCTCTTCCTCTTGCAGGCCCGTCTTATAGAGGGGAAATGGGCAGAGAAAGTAAACAAGATCCACTTTTCTCTCTTCATCAGGATACCAGAATGTGGGTTCACCCACTGAAGCTAAACAGTGGGAAATATAGGACGGACAGATAGAAGTATTCCTTCACATAGCAAAGAGTGAAACAGCAGAATGTTGGACTAGATAGACCTTTTCTTCAACCCAACATGGTCAAAATCCTATAAGCTAGGACCACAGAACTCAATCTTTTCCAACAGATTCTGCTTCCCATGTGATTTGGTTGGATTGAAATGTGTCTGCATCAGCATGGATATTGAAGCGTTTTTAAAAATGGTACTCTTTGAGCTTTGAGTTGCTATTAATGTGTTCAGGTTCCCAGATGCAAGGTGGTAGCGGAGGATGATTTACCTCTTCATCATTGTCTTTATTGCCCTTTCAGCTCCCCAGCTGACAAGAGGATTGCTGCCTTCTCCACTGTGGTCTTAAAAAGCCGCTATTCCCTCAGGAAAAAGAACTCCCCCCGGGGAAGGTCCTCACCCACAGCCAGGAGAGCTGGGACTAAGGGCCTCGTACAAATTGGCAAGCACAGGCTGCGTCGGCTGCCAGCATCCCGGGCCCACACTTCAGCCAAAGAAGGTAAGGGCAAACATGGAAATTGGCTCCTTTGGTTTATTTCTTTCTTTCGTCATTATTGTTATCATTTCAACTGATACCTGTTCTAAAATCTGCAAGGGATGTTCTTGTGGCCTGTTGTTGTGGTGCGAGCAAGCACATTGCAGGTTGAAATTTTGCCTTTTGGCTTGGTCATCTCTGTTTGAAGCTTTTGTGACCCCTTTCCATGAGGGCCACAAGGCTCTTCCCTTTTGGCCAGGGATGGGCAACTGCGGAGGGGTCAGGGGGCATAAAGAAGGTTGCACCAATGTGATCGGAAGTGCGATCACATCCATTGTTGTTACAGGAAATGGCTACATTCTGTCTGACTTCTGATTTTTGTGGGGACAGGGCTGGAGGAGGTCAGGGGGACACAAACTGGTGGCTTCAGTGGGTGGGTTTAAATGTTTTGGTTGGAAATTTTTAAAAAGAGAGATGTTTAAGAGCTTCAGGGGCTACATAACTTGGTCCTTGGGGCCACGTGTGACCCCCTATCTGCACTTGCCCCATCCTGGATATTCCCAAAAATGGATTGCAGTAGCACATCTTCAAGGATGACCTGGTCAGCAACCATCTAAAAGGAGCCCTGGTGGCCAGTACTGCAAGCCACCACGTTGTAAGTTCGATTCCAGAGGGCTCCAAGGTTCACTCAGCCTTCCATCCTTTCATAGGTTGGTAAACTGAGTACCTGGTTTGTGGGGGCAATACACATTGGAAACTGCTTAATGCAGTGTAGATGTGTAAACTACTATTGCTTAAAATTGTAAGCCACTCTGATAGCCATTGTGGCTGGAGGGCGGGGTATAAATACCTAATTAAAATTAAATTAAAATTAAAAAACATCTAGAGCCAAGGTGAGTACACAGGTGTGAGGGAGGGAAGGCAAGGAGAGAGAGAGAAAGCTCAGAGAAGGGTGAGTTTTGGTGGAAAAGCAGTATGTGGGGAGGATCCATATTACTGGGCAGCCCTGGGTGACAGCTTGCCCACCTACCTTGCCCACCCACCTTGCCCTCTGCGTGTAACCCAAGGGCGACAAGAGGGCTGCCATCAACAGCAGCTTATGTTCTCTGCTTCCTCCCACACCTGCAAAGGGGAAGCAGTAGTGGTACCAATGATGAGTGGGTTGCTGTGGAGGGAATCTCATGCAGCCCACCCTTGTCTCCCTCGCTCTCCATGGCATCAGTGAGCGAAGGCCTGCAAAGGACTGAAGCTGAAGCTCAGCTTTCTCTTGCTGTTTCATGTCACTGTCACCTCGAAGCCTTTAAGAGTGTAAGGGCTTTGCTGTTTGCTGCTGACCCCATTGCTGAATTTCCATGTCATTTTTTAAAAAAAGTTACCTTTGCCGATGAGTTTAGAAAAAGGGGTTGGGGGTGCATGCAGGCCACACTTTTCTCCCCCTTGACCTAGTTGCTTGGGGTTATTCCTGGAAAGCTTGGCTTTCTCAACCAAGCTGAACTGTATCTCATTCAATTTGTTTGAGTGTTTGGTGCCTTTGCTTCATCAATCACTTATCAACACCCTGCCCTGCCCCGCTACTACAGATGGATCTATAAGTTGTTCTTCTATAAGTCTCTTTATGGAAGCCTCTTCTGTACCTTTCATGTATTTTCCCAGAGAAGATTTGGATCCAGTAAACTGCTTTTTCTAAGCGTTGTGCATGGATGCGAACCACTGTGTTGTTTTGATTAGGGTGTCAGAATAGGATCATAGAAACCTGTTTCAAATCTGTTCTGATTCACTTGGATCAGCTGAGCCAGTCTAATTTACCTTATAGGGTTGTTTATCTTCCCCACATATTCCCTAATTTTACAAAGTGCAGTTAAATTAAATAGGATGGGAATTATTTTTCACTACTTAGGTGCAGCAAAGAGCCTCACTCAAGATGAAGGCTCAGTGGTGTGTTCTGGATGTGTGCATTGGGCAGAGTATCTGAAGCTTAAACATTATCGTGTTGGGCTCTTTTGAAACTTTGGGAAATTCTAAAAGCCAATTGGAGACATTTTGTGGGCCTGTATGTCATATCTGGGGTGTTTAAAAAAGGGAGGAAATCTTGAACCAAAAAACGTATTCCCCCAGACAGCTCAGGCAGGTGTTGGATTTGATTTGTGTTTTTAATTTGTATGTCATAAAGATGTTGAACAGTTATGTACAAATAGTGTAAGTACCTTGTCAGTGTGATGTAGTGGTTTGAGTGTTGGACTATCACTCTGGGAAATCAAGAGCCACGAAGCTGTTCTGGAAGCTGCACTGGGTGACGTTGGATGAGTCACACACTCTCAGCCTCAGAGGAAGGTCATGACAAACCCCCTCTGAACAAAATATTGCCAAATAAACCCTCTGCTTTACTGCTGACATAAACTGAAAATTACTGGACGGCACACAGCAGTATAAGCACAAACCCTATTTCAGTATGTACAGATTTACCATATGTATAAGGCCTTGTTTTGTTGTCCTCCTCTGATCTGGCCTTCTGAAATGGAGGAAATGGAGTATGGATATGAGTTTCAAGCTGTGAAGCTTTTGCTTTCATCCCAGAATCTGTCACAGGTGCCCAGTGCAACTTCTGCACACTCATTTGCCAGGTTTTCTGTGTCTGAGAAAGATCTGCTTTTCTGCCTGCAGACTGTGAGACACCAGAGCAACAAGTTTAGGTGAACTGTGAAACTGGTAGCTTGAGGGATCATCTTCTCCCACAAGCTCTTGTACAATAGTATAATTCTTTCTTTGAGTTCTTTTTCTTTTGGACTCAAGGCTGGTTAGTCCAGGAAAAGCTCTCTGTTGGTTTTGGAAGTTTGTTTTGCTTTGACAAAGGAGGTACACCAGATTCAGTCTGTGGGGATTTCAATAGTGCCTAAAGCTGGAAATCCACCAGTGGGTTACTGACCCATTTCTAAGATGGGCTACCAAGTGTCTGCTGGGATTGGGTTTTTGCAAAGAATGTCTGACTAAGGTGAACCTTAGGCTGTGTGCTTTATTTTAAGACTTTAATCTAATTGCTAATCCTTTCAAGCATGTACATGTTTTTTTTTAAAAAAAACCCTCTTTCAGCCTTTTAGAGCTGTTTTAACCTGTTTGAATGGTTTAATATGTTTTTATCATTTAAAGGTTTGGAGGTGTTTAAGCAGAGGCTAGATGGCCATCTGTCGGGTGTGCTTTGATTGGGTATTCCTGCATGGCAGGGGAGTGGACTAGATGGCCCTTGTGGTCTCTTCCAACTCTGATTCTATGATTCTAAATTATGTATTGATTTTAATTTGGTATTGTTTAAATTATTAGATATCTTTGAGAGCTCATGATAAAAAGAGCGGGAATAAAATAATTAAATGTAAGTTTTTAATATTTATTTTTTACTGTAATTATAAAAACATGCTGGGGACATAAATATCTCCTCCCTGGTCTTTTTAATAAAAACCATAGCATTGCACAGCAATTCCAAACCAAGGACCAGCCTTGCTCACTTGCTAACAGGCAGCAGACCCTATCCTAACTGTTCTCGGACATTGCGTTCTTCCTGTGAAATTTACCAAAAAGAAAAGTTGCAAAGCCACTCCTTCCTAAAGTAAATCAAAAATAGTGACTTGATGAATGCAAGAAATTTAGATCATAATGGAAGCTTGCTGTTTTTAATTTGTTAAAAATAAAGTCACTAATTTAGCCATCCCCAACCCAACATGGAAATCTACACATGGACTACAATTCCCAACCGGGCAGGAAAGGTTGAACTAACCTCCGTTCTCAGTGTGCCTTCCACACACCTTTTGATTCTCCTTTATGATAATTTCCCACCGTCAGTGTGCATATTAATTTATTAGCAACTTAGTAACTTAGTAACATTGCCAGAGTGAAAACTGATCAAGGTTTCTGTGCCTTTAATGGTTTTGTAGAAGAGGGAATGTCAGTGAGTATTGCTTTTCAGGCTACCAGGTAACAAGCAATACCTGCTGAAATTAGCTAACACACAATTGAAACTGCTTAATGCAGTGTAGCTGTGTAAAGTGCTATTGCTTAACAATTGGAAAGCTGCTCTGAGAGCCTTTGTATAAACAAACAAACAAACAAATAAATAAATATTCTGTAATACACAACTGCTAAAGGTGGAAGAACCATTTTCAATTTTCACTCTGGTAACCTTAGAGTGTATGCATGTATGTGCCTACAAGTCGCCTATCAACTTATGGTGACCCCATGAATTTCACAGGGTTTGGACCCCAGACATTCCAAGGGTCAATATCTTTACCCACTAAAACCCTCTAGAGGGTAGGGACATTTTTATCACATTCTTGCCCCCCCGGGGTCATTTTAGGCCCATGAGATGCCTCTTCCCCCCCCCCCCCCCATTTTTAGGAAGTGACTTCCTGGTCACTTCCTGTTTTTTTTTTAAAAAGGCCTGACTTGAGCTAAGATTTCAGGGGGAGGCTAAAACATGGCGAAATGCCCCCTTAAGTGCATTTAGGAGATTTGGGGGCAAAGAAAGTAAGGTGGGGGGTGGCTTGAAGCGCTCCTCTCCAAGATGTTCAGGGTGAAGGCAGACTAATTTGCAGCCCCTAGCCGCCCAAAAGTTGCCTATCCTTGACTTATGATAGAGGAGGCAAAGAAAAATAGCAAAAATTAAATCTGGTGGTAGGTCGTTTGTACTTTTTATGCATAAAGTGTACTGATGCAAAGTGGAGTTTTAGATTGGACTGGGCAACATGTGGCCCACTTGCTGAAGCCAATCCTCCATCTGTTTTTGCATTCACAGCACAGGGCATTCAGAGACAGTGTGACTAGTTTTCAGGTCCCTCCCTGTATCCATGGAACGAATATCTGTGTTTTTAGTTATGCACGGCTGAAAAAAACGTACCAGAGAGTTGTGCTGGAAAATGCCTAGAGAGGTATCCTCTCTAGGAATCACTTGGTCCTCCAGTGCAACTTTATGGTATGTTTGTACTGGTAGTTCTTTATTTTAATAGGGTTCACTATTATTCTCAGTTTCACTTATAAACAATAAGTCCAGGATCATATCCCCCATGGTTACCGGGGCAGGGTTGACCTGCTTTTGAAAAGTTCCAGTTTCTCCCTCTTCCCCTCCCACCTTTGTCCTTAGCTTACTTTAGTCGAAGCAAACGTAGTTCAAACTGCAAAGCAGTTTGGACTGAATGAACTCAGCAGGAGGGAGAGGAGAGGAGGTGGAGTGAGCCTTGTCCTTCCCAGGAGTTCCAGGCAAAAGAAAAATGCTGCATCCTCTCCCAGATTGTGTATTAATAACTTTTTTCATCTTGACTACTCTCTGATATTGCTTGGCTGCATGCATCCTGGTTTTCATCTGTGAAATATTGGAGGGTATGTACTTTTGCACAATGCATGGCTAGGGGTACAAAGCTGGCAGCATTTGACTTCAAGGGTCAAGGTGTTGGCTCCCATGCTGACCTTTCTGACTACTTTTAGGGTAGGCTGTCAGGGCTACTGGCCAAGTGGCAGGTATCCATCTTGGCATAGAGGTGGACTATCAACAGCGATATATGCAGGACGGTTTAAGCCAGCCTCCCCTTCCACTGCCCCACTTGGGGTTGCAAAATGGTATGTTGGGATGGACTATTAGCAGACTGTCCTAAAATACTGTCAACAAGCCACAGGCTGGCTGGCCGATGTAAGAGTTTTGTGCATTAAATAGGGAATTGTGGCTTTTTGTATGTGGTTTAAAGAGATTTAAGAATCACCTGAAAATTAATCCACATTTCCTGGCTGGTTACCGGTAGTCCTTGTTAGAGTAGACCCATGGAATCTACTGTTCACTGGTGAGTCAAGAGATAGGTAAGTTTTTGATTAAAGTGGGTCTACTCTAGTCAGCACTAACAATAGGATTTAGGTCTCATGTTCCGAATAAGCAAGAGTCCAATTCCAAAATGAACAGACACATTTGTTTAGATATGGGAGGAGTCGATTGCTTTTGTGAACACTACATTTGAGATCTGAACCTACTGTGATTTTGGATTAAGTATTGGCAAGATTTGTTATAGGATCCTTGATGTTTTACGTATTGGAAAACAAAGATTCATAGTTATTCACTGGAAAAGAAGGAAAGAAAACTCTATTGAAAATATGCTAGGAAACTGATGCCATCTTTGAGAGCGCTTATTTGGAATGTAATCTTTGTTTTGGTCATATGGTGGTACATTTATGCTTATTTTGTGTTGGCATTGGATGTAAACTAATTAAGATTACTTTTTAAAAACAAAGAATTCCAAAAGCGATTATTGGGGCAAATGGGGAATGATTACTATTGCTCTTGATGACTTCGTGCCAGCTTTTGCAGAGCCCCATCCTGTTTGGTGCTGAGGCAACAACAGCAACGGGTTCGGCCTCTTTCTGTAGTTTTGTCCCTGAATGAAAGGGCTAGGGAAGGGAGGGGTGGTGAGAAGTGCTCAGCATGTCCTGCATGGTGAACCTTTCTTCACCCCATAAAAATCGATGCTGTGACATTCCCCCAGTGCTCCCAACGCCCAGCACATGAGTCGACTCTGCTGACGTCTGCTGTAGCAAGGGATGTTCAAGACCCGGGTGTGATACTCAGAGGGCTTCTGCCAAATAACAAGAGAAAGCGAAGGGTTTGACATGGATCTTTCTCCCCCCACCCTCCGGCAGCACTGGCTAGCTGGAGAACCCCCTTCCATACCTCCAGGGCCTGGTGTGTGTAGCGCGGTGCCCCTGTGGGCATGATGCTGGGCCAGCCGCCAGCAAAGCAGGGCTGCTGCTGAGTCCCCAGGTTTCTGGAGCAAAGGCTCACGTGACGCCGTCTCCCCTCTGACCTGTAGAGGGCAGTCTTGCCCCTCGTATTCTCCCTTGTCCACCTTTTTTTCTGGTAATTGATTGCCTAATTTCCTCTTTATGTGAAAGAAAGCAGATATCAAGTAATTTGCAGCAATAACCTGCTAATGCTGGGCCAGTATCAAAACTCCCATGTTCATTTCAAGTGGCAGATAAAACACTAATATATAATTATCCTTGCAAATTGGATTGTTTTAAATAACCAAAAGACTATGGCCAGGAGAAAACTATCCCATTTCCCTTGAGTTAGTATTGCGGCATAATTGCTGCGTTCAATCAATTTCCTTGGCATTAGAAATTCCATCACAATCAACATTAAGCTATATTCATTGTGATGGCTAAGAGCCGGGCCATTTCTCCTCTTTTCCTTAACTGGCAAAATTAATCAGGGAAAAGATTTTAAACATTTACCCGTGCGAAAGAGGTCAGCTCTGCCACTATATTGCTCAGCAGATAAGGGGGCTAATAAAAAGAAAATTGAATTACTAATGATCGCCAGGAACCGAGTATATAAAACCTGGCAATCGCCCGCTTCAGGAGGAAAGGAGAATCAATTTTCTTCGGACAAGGTGGGCTCATTTTTTATTTTGGCGCATATTATCAGCAATTTAATTTGAAAGCGCATAAACAGGAGGAAACAGTTAGGAAATAATGAGCCTGAAGGTGTAAAGTGCTACAGGATATATGCTGTACACAATTTATTTGGCACAACAGATAATCACTTTAATTGAATTCAAAACTGCATTGTTCAGCAATGTGGCCTCCCTCTTTTTGCCCGTGGGGGATTACAGAATATTACCAAGGTGCAGAAAGAATAATGCATTGGGGTGTGCGGTTATGTGTGTGGGCGCATGCGTGCACCCTTGCATGTGTGTCCCTTCTTTGTAATGTCCCTGCACCCCTTGCAAGGCACAGTGAACACTGTTCTATTCATGGTGTAATATTTAAAAGGCAGTAGGAGTCCCTTCTTCCTCTAGAACCACTCTCTCTCTCTCAATTAGCTGGCAATACACATGTTAAAATATTACTTGGCATATTGTCTCTCTCTACTTGGTGTGACGTTGGATGTGTCGTCCTATAGCAGTAAAGAATCCAGGTTTTGCTTTGCTCAATAACTTGAACTCAATGGAAGTCTCTTTGCCATGTTCCAAAAAGTCTCTCTGTCCCCATTCTCCTTTCTCTTCTAACTCTAAACATCTTGGGGTAGGTAGTTGCATAGGGATTGCTGACGTCTCTGTGTGGCTCCCTGTGAGTGACATACATGTGCGTAAGTTTGGCTGGCATGCATGTAATCTCTTTTTGGAGGGGGTGCAAAGAGCTACTTTCTAGCCCTTTGTGGTACACCCAAATCTTTTCCCCCATCAGATGGTGTCAAACCCTGGAAGGGATGTTGCTGCTGCTGCTGCTTTCTGATGCGGAAAGGAGGCAGGAGGAAGGCAGTTCAGACAATGAAGATGTGGCTGCTCTGGGCTCCTAGGGGAGAAAAAGGAGGATGCTTTCCCTTCTGGGAGTGGGCTCTCATTTCTTTCTCCCTCTGACCTGAGACCAACTGCTTCCTTATTGTCTGAATTGCCTCTCTTCTCATACTACCAGTAAACAGCAGCAGCAAGAGCCCCTTCAGGGTTTTGATAGTTCCCAGGGTGTGAGGTGGACATGGAACTGGGGGAGGGGTAGAGCATTACACTACACCTACTTTTGACATAGGCTCATGGCCCCTGTCTGCTGAGATAGATACAAGAGCTGTCAGCTTTTGAACTTTACTGTGGTCTTATGTCTGCCACCCAAGTATTGGGTCAGATTTCCAGGGGACATGGCTTGGATGTCTTCCAGTCACTGGATCATTGAGTCAGCTAGTAATTCCAATATGGAAACAGTGGTGTGACTGCTGGTTGAAAGCAGGTAAGGGAGGAGCTTTCAGGGTGGTTTTTAGAGTGCATCTACACTGTAGAAATAATGCAGTTTGATACCACTTTAATATTGTAGCTCCATCCTATGGAATCCTGGGATTTGTAGTTTTACAAGGTCTTTAGCCTTCTCTGCCAAAGAGTGCTGGTGCTTCACAAAATTACGAATCCCACGACTCTGTAGGATGGAGCCATGGCAGTTAAAGTGATGTCAAACTGCATTATTTCTACAGTGTAGATGCACTCCCAGTGTGGCATATATTTCCCAATGAGTCCAAAAAATGGCCAACCTAGTTGCTCTTAGACAAATCACATTCTGATTTTTAGCTGAACAAGCAGCTGTTTGAATGTTTGTCTACTTCCTTCTCCTGCCCTGAGCTGTGTAGATAAACTAGACTTTTGTGTATCTCTGCTGCTGCTAAACGGAAGTGTGTATGCACATAAAATATATGGGTACAGTGGGAGCACAGTTTTGATTTCTGCTGTGTGAAAGGCTTGTGTGGTCCAAGGTGGGGACTGAGGTGTCAGAGGGCTTGTTTGAAAGGAAGAGGGATGGAAACCCTAGAGACCAATGGGCGAAGAGAGCAGAGTTCTTATGTTCCAATACAGCCCTTAATTGGAGCAGTTCCAGAACGGAATAGCACAGAGTGGTAGTATTGTGTAATGCATGTAGTGTGATTGGGGCCATTATGGCTTTATGCAAGGAGAATAAAATCTCTGTCTATCTTAAAAAGTTACAATAAGATGCCTCCTAAGCTACAGCCAAATACAGTATGACCATCACTTGTACAAAGGATGCTACAGTGAATGGAAGTTTGTTTTGGAGCATCACTTCTTGGGGTGTGTTTTGTTTGTTCGATCCCAAGGGGCTTGCAGAGAGAGTAAATTGTGCTGTGTCTGTGTCAGGCTATTGCTAATTTCAATTTCTTTCCCCCTCCCCTCCCCTCCGGCTCCTTGAGAGATGTAGGAAAATGAGGATGGCAGTGCTTAGGTTAATTACAGTTTCATGCTTGTGTTTTCTAATGCTGGAGGCTGAGAGAATGGAAATACCAAGAGTGCAAGGATAATAGATTAAAACACTACGAATCTGCATGAGTTGTTGGTGTACAGCTCTGCAAAGGGAGGATATGCCAAATGATATTTTAGCACGTGTGTTGCCAGCTAATTGAGAGTCTTACATTTTAGTGGAAATAACAATGAGGGAAACTTTGATTTCCAAGCATAGAATTTTAAGAAAGATGATTCTGATCTTTAATGAACTTTGTTAGGATTTGAAGTCTAAGGAGAAAGTTGACATGCTTGGATTCTGCAAAGCTGTGTGCCACCCTTTATTTGCAACTGAATGCTCCAAATGGTCAGAGTGTTGCTCAGCTAGGATTCCTATTACGGTACCTTGATTTAGGGAGTGAGTTCAGTCTGTGAAAGTCTTGTTGAATCCAGGGAACTGGGGCACATCTGAATGTGGATGCTGCCTTAACTTTAGCACTGTTTGCTTTCCGTGGGCTGCACCTTCCATGGCCGGGTGCAACTAGTCTTACCTAAAGACAATTTTTAATGCACGGCTAGAGCTGGATTGAGCCATGTGTCTATTCTGCAGCTTGAAGAATTGCAGTTGCTGTACCTAGTGTAACAGTATTTCAGTTCTCTGAGAACATGTCTGAATTTTTTGTTATTTGCTGTCGAGTTGACGTCGAACAAGAATCCTTCAAGGGTCCCAGTCATCAGCAGCTCTGCTCAGGTCCTGCAAACTCAGAGCTGCAGTTTCCTTGATTGAATCAGTTCACCAGTAGTGAATCAATTCACTGGTAGTGAGCTCCTCTTCTTTCCCTGTTGCCTCCTACTTTACCAAGCACTATATTTCAGAGGAAGGAACTGTCAAAACCACCTCTGAGTCTTCCTTGCCTAGGAAAACACCTTGATAGGAGCCCTGGTGGCGCAGTGGTTAAATGCCAGTACAGCAAGTCACCACATTGCAAGTTCGATTCCAGAGGGCTCCAAGGTTCACTCAGCCTTCCATCCTTTCGTAGGTCGGTAAAATGAGTACCCAGCTTGTGGGGGCAATTAGCTAACACACATTGGAAACTGCTCAATGCAGTGTAGATGTGTAAATTGCTATTGCTTAAAACAATTTGTAAGCTGCTCTGATAGCCTTGTGGCTGAAGAGCGGGGTATAAATAAATAAATAAATAAATAAAAATATTCATGGGGTTGCTGGAAGTCAACAGGTGTCTTGAATTAGCTAACACACATTGGAAACTGCTTAATGCAGTGTAGATGTGTAAATTGCTATTAAAACAAATTGTAAGCCGCTCTGATAGTGGTTGATTGTGGCTGAAGAGCGGGGTATAAATACATAATAAAATAAAATAAAATAAAATAAAATAAAAAAATTAAATAAGGCACAGACACATACACAGGGCCTAAATAACCTAAAGGCACCAGATCCTTTCTGAACTTCCAGACCATGGAAAAGATGCCTTTTTGGACAGTCACTCCTGGAATCCCCCAGCCAGCTACTGGCAAAACAACCCTTGAATATTACTTGCCTAAGAAAACCTCATGAAATTCATGGGGTTGCCATAAGTTGGCAGGCTACTTCAAGGCATGCATACATAGTCTCTCTCTCTCTCTCTCTCTCTCTCTCTCTCTCTCTCTCTCTCTCTCTCTCTCTGTCTTTCCCAGCAAATCACAACATCCCATGATATTTCCAAAGTTCAACTTACTTCTGTCTGCAATACTTTGCTGTTTTTGTTTAAATTTTCTTTTGAGTGTTTTTTATGCTGCCTTATAATCATTTTATCAGTGGGACATAGCCCATATCCCTGGGCTGTGAGCCTGTGTGTGTGTGTGTGTGTGTGTGTTGGAGGGGTAATCTGGCCCTACCTGCCTTACAACCAGTTCCTGCCTAGATCTGTGTCTGCCTCATTGTACTTATTTTCTATGCCTGCTTGAGTCCACCTTTGACCATTGACAACATTAGGTCAACATTTCCACAACTTGGTTCTGCAAGAGGAAATGAGTAATGTTCAGTAATGCATCCAAAGAAGTGGGTTTGTATCCATGAAAGTTTATGCAAAAGTAAAAATCAGTTAGTTTTAAAGGTGATGCTATGTTTTTTTCTTTTTTCCCTCCCCCACTCCTTCCTTATTTTATTCTGCAAGAGACCGCTGCTACTTTGAAAACACTAACATTCTGTTAGCTGATGGTAATAATAGCATTATTATCATATTGTTAATTTTTATAATTATAATTTTTGTCGTCATCTTTATTTGAACCCTCTCTTTTCCCCAAAATTGGGACTCAAGGCAGCTTACAGTTTAAAAGATATAAAAGTCAACATTAGCTCATTTTGTGTGCTAAAAACACATGAAAGTCAGCATTAAAATAGGATTAACCTATTCACATAATAAAACAATTTAAAACATTCACTGAAGAAGGATAAAAAAGCAGTTAAAATCTGTTAAGTAAAAAACAGTGGTTAGTGTCCCATTGTAGTGGTCAGCAGATAACTGTGCTTTACCCTCCATACTGGTCACTCCTATGTGCTTTCTCATGCAATGCTGCAGCCTTATTTCAGAACTCACGCCGAACAAGTCTTGAAGAGAAACGACAATGCAGAAAGAATCACAACCCGGAAACATCACCCAAGGAGACCTTCTGCTGTGCTTTCTGCAACCGGACTTGTTTATCCCAGATTGGCCTTTTTAGTCATCAGTGTGCTTGCAGAAACCGCAGGAGTCCTTCCTGAATCTTTGTTTGTGAAGAAAAGCCAGAGAGAGAGGGGGGGGTCACTCCTATGTGCTTTCTCATGTATTTGGCACCTGCAGTGTGCTGTGTACTGGGCAGGATAAGTGGTGCTGTCCTACCTTATTAGACTTGAATGTGAACATAGCTGTGCTGGGTCAGATGGAAGGTCTATCTAGTCCAAGATTCTGTTCACATGGAGGCCTCCCAGTTGCCTATGGGAAGCCCACCAGCAGGAGGACATGGGTGGAACTATATCCTCAGCCACATTCTCCCTGGCAACTGTTATACAGAGGAATACTATCTGATACTGGAAGCAATGTATATCCATCATGTCTATTCATTACAGATGGCCTCATCCTCCATGGATTTATCCAGTCCCCTTTCAAAGCCATCTGAGTTGGCAGCCACAGCTGCATCTTGCAGCAGTGAGTTCCACAGTTTTTCTTGCTATGACCAGGTTGTTGGCAGCAGTATACAGTTGTCCCTCCATACTCACAGATTTTGTATTCACAGATTTAAGTATTCATGGCTTAAAAATATTCTTAAAAAAATAATAATCCCGAAAGCAAACCTTGATTATCTCATCTTATATAAGGGACACCATTTTGCTATGCCATTGCATATAACGGGACTTGCGTATTCACGGATTTTCGTATCCACGGGGGGGTCCTGGAACCAAACCCCAGCAAATATGAAGGGACAACTATAGTTAGGCCTGTGGCCAGTGTAGTCTGAGGGGGGCAGTGCCCCTGAACTGTGAGCTAATTGGAGCTGTCTGGCCTTAGCTGTTCCACCTCAGCCCTACCTCTGCCAGCACTGTTTGTCCTGTGTGGTCCCGACTCCTCTCCCCTGGTGCCACTCTCCCTCCTCTGGGAGCTACTCCCCCTCTTCTAGTAGAAGAGTCCTTTATGTGGATGGAGGGTTTCCAGCAAGGTCATTGCCTCTCTCCTTTGGCTTTGAGAGAGGGTCCCCAGATGCTAGGCTACCCTCTGGTTTACAAAGTGGCTCACAACAAGAATGAATGCAGAGTGCGAGTACCAGCTGCCTTTTTGGTCTGTGGCAAAGGCCTTTAGCATGGTGTGCATTCAAGTTTTATTTATCATTAGTTGTTTTAAAACCTTGTATATATCTTTCTCTTTGTGTGTGCTTTCTGACCTTTAATTTCATGTTAACGACTGTGGATGCATATCACAGTGAAATAATGTGTTAAATTAAGTAAAGTTGTACGCTGGGCTTGTTAATATGCAACACTAAACCATGATTTAACACTACATGGCTGGGTCTTAGCAGGTTTGAGCTAACAATTAGGCTCATACCCTTGCTGGCTTGCTTCTCTTCATCTTCTGCATCCAGGAGATGGAAGATTTTGGCAGAGTTTAGATTCAGTTTCCATGAATTGTGGCTCATTAGATATAACCTGGAGATCATGGTATATATATATATATATATATATATATATATAATATATATTTGGATGTGTGCTCCCATATTTCTCCCCAGAATGGGACTCCGTTCAGTACAAGTGGATAGATCAAATACACACACTCAGGGCCTAAACACCCTAAAGGCACCAGGTCCCATCTGATTGGATAGATCAAATAGAATTTTAAGATATAAAAAAGTTTAAAAATAGACATTTAAAAGCACAATTAAACACAGCACTGAAAGAGAATACAACATTAATCAGGTTAAAAATCTCTTCTGAAGCAAGAGGGTCATGTGCCAAAGGCCTGCCTGAATAAAAAGCTCTTTCCTTGCCAGTTGTTCAAAACAAATGCAGTTAGCCAAATAAACTAGAGTGGGCCCATTGGGGTTTGGTTCCAGGACCCCACCCCGTGGGCAGTTTTGGTGTAATTTCAAGCTACACTTTAGGCAACTGCAGCCTTAATTGTCTACAGGTCTATTATTGATAAAATATACAAAATTATGTTGAAAACATGCTTGTTTCCTGAGTCTCCTTCCAGTTTGGAAAAGGGTGTTGTGTGAAGTATGAAGTATGGGAAGACTTTCTTCATGTATTCCTCATCTGTCTCGTTCTTAGTGGTCTGTTGCCTGTCAAAATACTTCCTAGGTTGTGGCTCTCCTGCTTACCCATATCCCTGCTGGGCCATGTAAAGGTGGTATATTTAACATGACTACATAGCATGTTTCTCAGAGTATAGATTGCTTTTGCTTAGAAGTCATTATTTTCTCTCACTCCCTATCTCATCGAAGTTCACATACTTGGCTATAGTTTCCAGCCCTTCTCCCCCTCCCAGTTACATCAGTCTGAAGGAGAAACCAGATTGAGTTTCTCTGGCACTTTATAGGCACATCTGGGTGACCATCTCAATGCAACTGAAAGAGGTCAAGCTTTCTAGGAAGAATGTTGTTTTCTGAAAACCCACTTAAGTGAAAAGCAATTCTCTGATTTCCATTTGTTTCTTCCCTGCAACAACCAAAAAAAAAAAAACATACGGTATACAGGGGTAAGGTGGACTTGCCCTTTTATATGTCATCAGAGGTGTCTGCTATACCAGGTGGAATTGGCCAGAGGGTCATGACAAAACAATGATGTTCTTAAAATGCCCTCCTGGGGTCTTGGTCCTGAGACATACAACTAATGGGGGAGAACATTTACTGTGGGTATGGATGGTATTTTCTTCTCCTTGGCTATCCTGCTGTTCTGTGTGGCTCCAACATTCCAGTCTGGTTCTTCAAGTTTCCCAGTGAAATATGTGTCCTGTGTGTTTTGGTGGGGAACGTCCAGAGGAGAGGGCCCACGTTCTGTCCACATCCTGGACATTCTGTCTCTCACGAGCATCCTCAACAAGTGCTTCCTCTGCATCTCTAAATAGATTCAATACCCTTTGTAACAGCCTCCCTTGGATGGAAGATTTGTCCCTCCTGATCTCCTGCTCAAAGCCCTTCTTCCCAGTCTCTTGTTTCTTCTTCTAGACTTCTTTTGGGTGAATTTCTTCAAGGTTGTTGTGGCTGATCCTCCTTTCAGGTCCCCTTACCTTGCTTACCTGCATAAGATTTGCACCTGTTTTGCAGTGTTTGATCAATAGTGAGGTTCCATGCGTTTGGACTGGGAAGCTTTCCTATTGCTCAGAGAAACTCACAAGCATATATTAAACTTCTGCAAACAATGCTTAAAAGCCAGCAGGGGCTCGAGGATCTTCCAGGGGCAAGGCAGCTTGCCACTGGCATTCCAAGACTGTTTCTCCTTGTATGGGCTCTCAACATCTTTTGTTAACTCTGCTATCCCCCACTCCACATTTGTTACATGAATCTCGTCTCTTTTTTGTGGTAAGTTGGTAAGAGAAAAATGTTTGGAAGAGTCCTTAAGAGTGGTTTGTGTATTATGGTTGTGAACTTCCAGGTTCATACAAGCTGCAAAACATGGATAATTGTGGTGTTGACAGGTGTGTATAGGTGGGTGTTTCAGTGCACCTTAAATAAAAGCAGGAAATGGAGCTGAGAGCAGCATACAGCAAAATAAAAGTTTGTGCAACTTTTGTCCCTGGGCTTCTGAATTACAGTTCAAAGATAGCTATCTCCCAGAGGTTATCAGCGCAGTGAAATGCACACAAGAAAATTCAATGAAATAATTTATCTGTAAGATTTGAGCTTTTTTAAAGGAATCGTTTACTAGGACTGAAATCGTGGCTTTCCAATCAAAGAAATTGGGAGGGGGGGATGATAATAGATATGCCTCCCCAGTCTGGCTCCAAACATAATTTTCTCCTGGCTGGATTTTGCCATTGATTGGTGGTCTTAATTTAGTGAAGGGCCCTCAAATGGCTCTTGTGTAATACAGCTGTTTAGGAAGATATTAGGGCGAAAGAAAGACCCCCATGTTTTATGTGAAACGAGCTGTGTTATCAGCAAGAGAAATCAAGCGTGTGGAACGTGGTTGGGCTGGTGAGCTATTGGGGGCGTCACCGCCAGCTGAGGATTTACACCTCTATCTGAACATTAACTGGGGTGTTGTACCATTTCTCCCCCCTCCCTTGGTGTGTAAAGGAGCGGCTGTGATCCATCATTCCCTCCCTGGTGTTGGAGTGTCTGTTACATTTTACTGCCCCAAACACTGTAAAAGGGCATTAGAGCAGTTAAATCCCAGAGTCCTGCTTTCCTAAGGAAAAAGAGAAAATGCTGAATTAGGCAGTGGGAAAAAGGCAACCACAGCGATACTTTAATCTTGCATAAATTACCGTATCAGAAGAGTCAGAGACTAACCACTTTATGTATTGTTAGAGCGCTGCTAATTAGTTATTCCTGAATAATCAATGGTTTTTTACTTTTTCTTTATTTTCTGGAGTGGTAATGGACCTTAGTATATTTACTTCCAAGATGGCATCTCTCTCTCTCTCTCTCTCTCTCTCTCTCTCTCTGTGTGTGTGTGTGTGTGTATTTATATTTATTTTTGGATATGACTGGGTTTTAATTTTGCCACACATGACATGTCGGTCTAGTAACTTATTTATGCAGCTTGTAAAATTGGTGAGGAGGAGAAAGCAAAAGAGTTTGCAAATCAAATATACTTTGCCCAGATTCATCGGCTTCTGTGGATTGGATGGAATGAATGGATGTGTGGGTGCAGATATAAAGTTGCATGGTTTAGGATAGTGACAACTTGCAGTTCCCAGTCTGCAAAGGAAAACTTTCTAATGATGTGGTAAACCTTCAGCAGTATCACTTTTGACTTTGAACTAGATGCTCTTTGCCTTTTTTCACCCTCTCTCAGCAAATAGACAACTCTTTGGTTTTGGCTAATTCACTGGAAACACGAAACCTCAGATAATAGCGAATCCTATTGAAGTTAGTGACTTCTGGCTCAAGAAGTCTCTGGAGGACCTAGAGAGAACACCTCTCTAGGCATTTTCTAGGTTATCCAGTGTGGCTCTATGGTCAACTTTCGGCAGAAACCTAACATAGAATCATGCTGGAGGACCTAGAAAACGCCTAGAGAGAACACATTTTGAGATGCGGGCAAGTGAAACCATGGAACTAGTCCCATGGATATGGGGGTTGTACTGTATCTGTATTTGGATTAATGTAATGCACTTTATTTGGGGCTCCCTTTGAAAAGTGCTCAGAAACTTCATTTGGCCAGATTGTTAATGGGCTGGCTACAGGAAGTGTACAAGCCCCTTGTAGCTACAGCTTCACTGGTTGCTGAGTAAATATTGCAAGGGTAAGAGAATATAAAAAAATGACTTCACACATTAGAATGCCTGGGCAAATGAAGGAAGTTTTAATTTGGCACCAAAGGGCTGGCAGTGTTGGTGCTGGCTGAGCTGGGACAGGCAACCCGTGGGCCAGAGCTAGCCCCTCTGGCTGTGTTTGTGAGACCTTGAGCCACCATTCCTCACTGTTGCCGAATTTGGACATGTGCTTATTTGAAAGGTGCAAAGATGTGTTTCTGCTTTAAAATAAGGTGTGATTGAAGCTTTAAGCAAAATGCCAGGGTTTTAAAACTGTATATTGGTTTCCAGTTACTTTTGCTGCTGAAATTTGGTGGTGTATGTCAGTGGAAGGGGGTACCTGGGTGAGTGGGATTGGCCCCAGGTCCACCTATGTAGCCTACCCCTCTTCAGTGGGTTTAGGGCTATTACAGGTTACTCCGAAGGTGGGGTGCCACCAGAGGTAAGGCCCTTTCCCTCCTGGCATAATGAACTTCTAGCAGAGAGAAACCTCAATTGATGATCTTAAGGCACTTGCAGTTTGGTGCACGAAGACATTTTTGTGCAGGTATAAGCACCAGTATCTTGAATTGGGCTCTGACGCAAATTGGGCTCTTTAAGAATAGGTACAGGCGTCCCCTGCTTTTAGACAGTCCGCTTTTTGATGATCCGTTCTTTCGACCCTTTTCAATTATAACCAGAACCCATACATTCTGTGTGTGGTATATTATTTTAACTTCTTTCATCATGTTTCCACAACTTTCCATGCACATCTGCGACCATGTGCTGCTTTTCCTCTCCATTCATATTTATTAAAAAAGCTTCTAAAAAGTCTGGGTTCTGCATTTTGACAATTTCCAGTTTTCGACAGTGCTCTGGTCCCTAACTTGTCAAATAAGTGGGGGGAACCTGTATAAGATAACAGCTTTTTTTCTGTATCTATTTTAATTTTGCAAACCACTTTGAGTTCCTACATTAAGAAAAAGGAGCAGAGGGGGATGATGAGGACAATTATGAGCTCATCAGAGCTTTGAGATCTTCTGGAGAGGTCCTTCACATTATCCCAACACCTTCTCAGGCTTGTTTGGTGGGAATAAAGGAGAAGGCCTTGGTGACTGCTCCCAGACTTTGAAACACCTTCCCTAGGGAGGCTGGGATGTCCCAGTCCTTGCTTTCCTGCCAGGAAGTTAAAACATTTTTATGCCATCAGGCTTTTTGCAACTGACTGGGATGGGCTTTTAATGCTGGGTGGTGCTGTCTTTAAAGTTTTTAGATGTCTTTTAATGAATTTCAATGTTTTTAGCATTATAAATTGTTTAATTGTTTTAAAATAATACTTTTACTTTTGTACTTTTATTGAGGTTTTTATATATTTTTTTATTTGTGTTATTTTTAAATATGTTGCTAGCTGCTTTGAATCTCATTATTAGGAGAAAGGAAGGCTATAAATGAAACCATCATCGTTGTCTCCAATTAATATGAGACATATGATAATAATATTGATCCCATTTGAGTGGTACCAGTTCTGATAGTTGCGATTTGTACTAATGGAAGCTTCCAAGTCATCTTCAAGGGCAGCCCCATATAAAACACGTTATGCTCAGCCTTTTTGGGGTAGAGTGGGGTGTGTTACCACTATATGGGTCATTGGGCCTGTACTATCCTTGCCCAGTAATTGTCATAGTTGGTGGTGAACCAGTTGAACTTGGTATGAGGCATTCTGTGGCACTAAGCCTGCCCAAGTCTCTGGATCCATGATTACTTCCAAGCTCCCATACTCAGCTGTGATTGAGCAAAGGTGGGAAGCCTTTTAGGGAAGAGGTTTTGGAGGTAGGGTGAAGTACTCTCTAAGTCAGCACTTCAGGTGTGGGATGGATTCTTTGCTTGAAACAACCAGTCCTTTGGAATGCAAGCTGAATGCACAGCTGGTTTTTCTTCATCATGAGAGCATCAGTAGGGCCCTGAAACTGGATCAGACCAAAGGCCTGTATAGCCCACATTCTGTTCGCACAGTAGCCAACCAGTTGCCCTGGTGGCGCAGTGGTTAAATGCCAGTACTGCAAGCCACCACATTGCAAGTTCGATTCCAGCGGGCTCCAAGGTTCACTCAGCCTTCCATCCTTTCGTAGGTCGGTAAAATGAGTACCCAGCTCGTGGGGGCAATTAGCTAACACACATTGGAAACTTTAATGCAGTGTAGATGTGTAAGTAGCTATTGCTTAAAACAATTTGTAAGCCGCTCTGATAGCCTTGTGGCTGAAGAGCGGGGTATAAATAACTAACTAAATAAAAATAAATAAATAAAATTGCCCCAATGGGGAGCTCACCAGCAGGGCCTGAGGGTAACTGCACCCCCTGTAATCTCACACTTCTCAGTACTGCATGTGATACATTACCTTTCTGACTAGCAGCCACTAATGGTCTCAGCACAGGCTTAAACCTGTTTCTTCAAAATGTTTGAACCCAGAACTCTTTCCACTAGCTGGGAATTATAGGAATTGTAGTCCATTGTCTCTTCAGTCTAACACATCTTGATGGTGCCAGATTGTGCATGGCTGCTTCAAAATAACAGCCCATTCTCATCCAATCTCATCTCTGAAAGAGCAATAAAGAGCAAATTACACCTGTGGAATATTTGGGGGGTGGGATATTATGCAGCTGTGAAACAAGATGGGCCATTATCATGTAAATACCTCCTGTTCTGCCAGAGATATTTCTATTAACCGGGCTCATTGTGAAGAGTAAGTAGAATGCAAAGAAATGGGGATGCTTCTCTCTCCATGCAGAATGTGTATATATATTATTTTCATTTCTCTTTATACTTCTCTATATATGTATTTATATATTTTTAAAAAGAACCTCAATTCAAGGTGGTATACATTTGGCTAGAGCTTAGCCTTGTCACTGTTTCCTTTTCTTCATCTCTCTCCTCCCCATCCCATGTCTGCATTTTTTGTATAAACCATAGCAACAGAAGATGCCACCTTATACAGAGTCAGGCCATCAGCTCACCATAGCAGCCTAAGTCTGGCTGTTAGTTGTGGCTCTTCCGAGTTTCAGGCAGAATTCTTTCCTAGCCGAACCTGGAGATGCTGCTGGGGATTGAACCTGTGGCCATTCACAGTACCCCTGAGCTATGGTCCTTCCTAAATTCTGTGGGTCATTCAAGAGATTTTTAACATTTAGGAATGAGCAGGTGTATGATTCAACCAAAGAACATTGCAACAGAAGTGGCAGCCTGTTTAATTTTGTTTTATCTCCTGACTATGGCCAGTTGGATTTAGTGTGGACAGCTCTACTGTTCTGCCCCAGCACCTTGAAGTCTGAAATAATCAGCTTCTTGTTGTTAATATGCCTTCATGTCATTTCCAACTTATGACAACTCTGTCATGGGGTTTTCTTGGCAAGATTTGTTCAGAGGGAGTTTGGTTTTTCCTTCCCCTGAGGCCGAGAGAGTGTAGCTTGCCCAAAGTCACCCAGTGGGTTTCCATGGCTAAGCGTGGAATCAAACCCTGGTCTCCAGACTTGTAGTCTAGCACTCAAGTAGTTATACCACACTGGCTAATAGTTTTTAAAGAAGGTGTTCCCAAACTTCCTGTGGATTGTAAGCCACAGAGTTTCATGTGTTTGTGGTTTACAAATAGTAAATCTAGCCATCTTAATGGTGCCACAAAAATCTGAAACGTGTTGGCCTTTTTAATAATAAAACACCATCTCACAGTGTCTTGTTCATATCCCTGGTCAGGTTAGGGATAATGGAAACTGCAGTCCAAAACATCAGGAGGATGCTGGGTTGGAAAAGGCTGGTCCAGTTTCAGGCTTATCTCTGTGGACAGGCAGCCTCTCCAGAGGACAGAGAGCTCTTGCCCAGTTTGCTACTCAAGTTCTTTTGGGGATGGAACTAGGAACCTGCAGGCTCTCCCATGTGCTCTGCCATGGATCTTACGGCTCTTTCAGACAGTGGTTATTCTCAATTCCAGGGAATTGAGGGAAGGGGATGACTTGCTTTCATGATAATGTTCTCACAAGTGCTAGCTCTCTGTCAGAACTGCATTGAGGTGGGCAGCAGAGATCATCTCTATTCAGGCTCTGACTTCTGAATCAACCTTTTTGTAAGCTGTTTCTCGACTTAGACTGCTGTAAATGCCACATCTTCCCCAGTCAATCTTAATTACACAGACACCATCATGCGGCCCATAGGAAAACGCTTCACGTTTTATGTACCTTTCGATTGTAGCCTCTGGTTACTCTGCACTTCCTTTTAAAACATTGCCTTTGCCTCTACAGCATATTTAATGCCCCCCCCCCACATTCTCTCCTTTCCCCTCCTCACCCTAGTTGCTTTCAGAGTGGGATAACGATACCGTACAGTACACCAGTGTGTACATCAGGGCCTGTATTCGCTTTCTCCCTACTTTTGCAGGGATTCTCCACCCCTCCATCATGACACCCCCTTAAAAGTTGAGGGCTGACTATAATATTAAATGCTTAGTGCATTGTATATTTATTTTCAAAGGAATTTAGGAAAGTTTTCCTGTTCAGAAATTGTAATCAAATATAGGCATACCTTGCTAATGTGGCAGGTTACGTTTCAGACCACTGCTGTAAAGCGAATGTCACCTTAGAATCATAGAATCATAGAATTGTAGAGTCAGAAGAGACCACGAGGGCCATCCAGTCCAACCCCCTGCCACGCAGGAAATCTTGATCAAAGCATCCCCGACAGATGGCCATCCAGCCTCTGTTTAAAGACCTCCAAGGAAGGAGACCCCACCACGCTCCGAGGGAGTGTGTTCCACTGCCGAACAGCACTTACTGTCAAAAAGTTCCTCCTAATGTTGAGGTGGAATCTCTGTTCCTGGAGCTTGCATCCATTGCTCCATGTTCCAGTCTCTGGAGCAGCAGAAAACAAGCCTGCTCCATCCTCAGCGTGACATCCCTTCAAATATTTAAACAGGGTTATCATATCGTCTCTTAACCGTCTTTTTTCCAAGCTAAACATACACAGCTCCCTAAATCTCTCCTCATAAGGCATCGTTTCCAGACCTTTCACCATTTTAGTTGCCCTTCTTTGGACACGCTCCAATTTGTCAATATCCTTTTTGAATTGTGGTGCCCAGAACTGGGCACAGTATTCTAGGTGAGGTCTGACCAAGACAGAATAGAGTGGCACTATTACTTCCCTTGATCTAGACACTATACTTCTATTGATATAGCCCAAAATCGCATTGGCCTTTTTAGCTGCCGCATCACACTGTTGACTCATGTTCAGCTTGTGGTCTACTAGGACTCCTAGATCCCTTTCGCACGTAGACTTGTTCAGCCAGGTCTCTCCCATCCTATATCTATGCATTTCATTTTTCCGCCCTAAGTGCGGTACCTTACATTTCTCCGTATTGAATTTCATTTTGTTAGCTTTGGCCCAGCTCTCCAGTCTATCCAGGTCATTCTGAATTTTGATCCTGTCCTCTAGGGTATTAGCTACTCCTCCTAATTTGGTGTCATCTGCAAATTTGATAAGTATGCCCCTAATTAAAGCAAATCACATGAAAGCAAATCACATTAAACCTTAAAGCAAATCATAGCCTTTTTTTCACTTGCCAGTGCATATAACAGCCTAAAAACATACAGGTCGACCCCCATATCCATGGATTTGGTATCCACAGTTTCATTTCTCCATATCTGAAACGATATGTTCTCTCTAGGTGTTTCTGGGGCCTCCAGTGAGATTCTATGGTCAACCCCCGATGTTTGTCTTATTGAAAATAATAGGGTTATTACAGTTTCAGATATCCACAGGGGTTCTTGGAATGTATTCTCCATAGATATGAGGGTTGAGCTATATTCTCTCTCTCTGGCTTTTCTTCGCAAACGAAGATTCAGGAAGGACTCATCCCGCGCTTTCTGCAAGCGCGCTGATGACTAAAAAGGCCAATCCGAGATAAACAAGTCCGGTTGCAAAAAGCACAGCAGAAGGTCTCCTTGGGTGATGTTTTTGGGTTGTGATTCTTTCTGCGTTGTCGTTTCTCTTCAAGACTTGTTCGGCGTGAGTTCTCAAATAAGGCTGCAGCATTGTGGATAGTGGGTCTCCATGCCTCCCGATGTGAGGCCAGGGCGGAGCATTGTTGGTGATCAATTTGGCTGAGCCTGAGATGTTGTTTCAGGGAGTCCTTGTATCACTTTTTTGGAGCACCCCTCTTACACTGGCGAGTTCACCGTAGAGTAGTATTTTTGGGAGGCGATAGTCCTCCATCCTAGACATATGCCCTGCCCAGCGCAGCTGTGTTCTCAATATCATGGCCTCAATGCTGGTGATCCCTGCTTGCTCAACACAGCAACATTCGTCACATAGTCAGTCCAGTGTATATTTAGGATTGTGCGTAGACAGCACTGATGAAAGCGTTCGAGGAGTCGTAAGTGTTGGCGATAGGTGACCCATGTTTCAGACCCATAAAGGAGAATAGACAGTACAATGGCTCTATACACACTGATTTTTGTGATTCGCCTCAGGTGTTTATTACTCCAGACTCTTTTGTAAAGTCTTCCAAATGCACTATATGCCTTTGCTAATCTGTGATTGATCTCTTTGTCAATCTTGGCATCTGAGGAGATGATGCTTTCCAGGTAGGTGAACTGCTGAACGGTCTTGAGCACAGATTTGCCAACGGCAATGTGGGGATGGTGGTGTTCGTCCTGTGGTGCAGGCTGGTAAAGAACTTTTGTTTTCTTCAGGTTGACTTCCAGCCCAAACAGCTTCACTCTCGTTTATTAAGTGCACAGTGGTGTTAGGCCTGTGTAGGGATTGTGAATACATAATAGTCATGAGTGCATAACTCTAGGTGACGCCATTGAGGATTCCAGCCAGCAATACTGTACAGTCCTGTAGAATTGAAAAGGGCTCAAAAGCAAACCACACCTGTATACTTCAGGTTCTATTAATCTAAGGAGCCTTATGATTCAGATGGTGATGAAATACTTTGTGCTACTAATCTACTGTTATTACTAATGAACATACATTTGCCATTTATGGAGGAGTGAGAGTAACAGTAGAAAAATAAAGGAGCTGCAGTTGAATATTTGGCATACTGACTCCACAGCCCTGGTGTGCATGATAGAGTGCATTAATTTATGACTTTAGTGTGCCCACCTCTTAACCCACCAGGACCCCTGAGCTGACGTACAGCAGGTAAAAACATTTAAAACACTAAATCCTTACATAAAAACTGTTGAAGATTTAGCATTCTTCCTACACCCCCCACTTGCTGGCTAATAGAGTTAAGCAAGTCTTAAAAAAAGGTGTTGGGGTCTTCCTTGCATACTAAAGAGATCCTCCCTTTTATCCACACCCTATCCTTAGTGGGCTTGGCTAGTAGCTCTAACTCAGCCAAGCCAAATGGAATGACCATTGTGCCGTTCATTACATGACCCGGGTCTTCTGACCTCACAATTTAAAAAGTTTATGACTCCATGTTCTCACAGATACAGAGAAAGATGCACATGCTCACGCACACTTACTTACATTCTCTCACTCTGAAGAAAAAGAACATGGACACTACCTGCATGCAGAGTCCCAGCTTTTCCGTATCTTTCCTGATCTCACTAAATGGGTGCGTTCTACCCTAAATCCTTTTAGTCAGTTAGGATGTTAGCTTCCCGTGCATATGTAGATTGCAAGAGCTATTAGTAAATGCTTAAGTATTTAAGTCCTAGCACTACAAAGCAAGTATGATATAATAGGCATTACTGAAACCTGGTGGGATGAGTCTCATGATTGGAATGTAGGAACAGAGGGGTATAACCTTTATAAGAGAAGCAGGCCAAACAGGAAAGGAGGAGGAATAGCATTATATGTCAGGGATATTTACACCAGTGAAGAGATCCATGACATCAATACTGGAAGCCAGGTGGAGAGCATCTGGATAAAAATTAAAGGGGGGGGGAGGGAAACAACAGAGATGTTATTGTGGGACTCTACTACAGACCCCCAAGTCAAATAGAGGAATTGGATGATGCCTTTCTAGAACAGATGAACACACATGCAGAAAGGAGAGATGTAGTAGTGATGGGTGACTTCAACTATCCTGATATATTTGCTGGCAATCTAACTCAGCCAAAACTTCAAGGTCTAGCAATTTCCTTACTTGCCTGGAAGACAATTTCATGGTCCAAAAGGTGGAAGAGGCAACAAGGGGGTCAGCTATTTTAGATCTGATCCTAACCAACAGGGATGACCTGGTTAATGGGGTGCAAGTGGTGGGATCCTTAGGTGAGAGTGATCATGTTCTCCTGGAGTTTGTTATACAATGGAAAGGAGAAGCCAGGCATAGTCAGACACGCGTTCTCGACTTTAGGAGAGCTGATTTCAATAAATTCAGGGAAACACTCGGGGTGATCCCATGGTCAGGAATACTAAAAGAGAAGAGACCTGAAGATGGATGGGACTTTCTCAAAAGGGAGATACTGAAGGCACAATTTCAAACAGTACCATTGAGGAAGAAAAATGGGAGGTGTCTCAAGAAACCAGGATGGATGACTAAAGAAATTTCAACGGAGTTAAGTTTTAAACGGAACATGTATAGGAAATGGAAAAAGGGGGAAATCACCAAAGAAGAATTCAAACAGATAGCGAACACATGTAGGAGTAAAGTCAGAAAAGCTAAAGCACAGAATGAGCTCAGGCTTGCTAGAGAGGTTAAGAACAATAAAAAGGGTTTTTTTGGGTATGTCCGCAGCAAAAAGGAGGAAGAAGGAAATGGTAGGGCCACTACGCAAAGAAAATGGCAAAATGCTAACAGGGGACAGAGAAAAGGCAGAATTACTCAACACCTTCTTTGCCTCAGTGTTTTCAGAAAAGGAAAAGGGTGACCAACCTGAGGATAAAGGAACAGAGGACACAATAGGGGAAATCCAGCACAGAATAAGCAAAGAGGTAGTACAGGAATACCTTCTTAAATTAAATGAATTTAAATCTCCAGGACCAGATGAACTATAATCTCAGAGCCATTGGCAATAATCTTTGAGAACTCCTGGAGAACAGGAGAAGTCCCAATGGACTGGAGGAGGGCAAATGTCCCCATCTTCAAAAAGAGGATCCCAACAATTATCGTCCAGTTAGTCTGACATCAATACCAGGGAAGATTCTAGAGCAGATCATCAAACAGAGAGTCTGTCAACATTTAAAAGGCAATGTCATAATCACAAAAAGTCAACATGGGTTTCAGAGGAACAAGTCATGCCAGACTAATCTGATCTCTTTTTTTTTTTTGATAAAATTACCAGATTGGTAGATGAAGGGAACGCTGTGGAAATCGTATACCTTGATTTCAGTAAGGCCTTTGATAAGGTTCCCCATGACATTCTTGCAAACAAGCTTGTAAAATGTGGGCTAGACAAGTTAACTGTTCAATGGATTTGTAATTGGTTGACCAGCCTAACCCAAAGGGTGCTCAGCGATGGCTCCTCTTCGTTTTGGAAAGATGTGACCAGTGGGGTGCCACAGGGTTCTGTCCTGGGCCCAGTGCTATTTAACATCTTTATCAATTAGTTGGATGAGGGAATTAGGGGCTTACTTATCAAATTTGCAGATGACACCAAATTAGGAGGAGTAGCTAATACCCTAGAGGACAGGATCAAAATTCAGAATGACCTGGATAGACTGGAGAGCTGGGCCAAAGCTAACAAAATGAAATTCAATATGGAGAAATGTAAGGTACTGCATTTAGGGTGGAAAAATGAAATGCATAGATAGAGGATGGGGGAGACCTGGCTGAATGAAACTACATGCAAAAGTGACCTAGGAGTCCTAGTAGACCACAAGTTGAACATGAGTCAACAGTGTGATGCAGCAGCTAAAAAGGCCAATGCGGGTTTGGGCTGCATGAGTAGAAGTATAGTGTCCAGATTAAGGGAAGTAATAGTGCCGCTCTATTCTGCCTTGGTTAGACCTCATCTAGAATACTGTGTCCAGTTCTGGGCACCACAATTCATAAAAGATATTGACAAATTGGAGCGTGTCCAGAGAAGGGCAACTAAAATGGTGAAAGGTCTGGAAACCATGCCTTATGAGGAGAGACTTAGGGAGCTGGGTATTTTTAGCCTGGAAAAAAGACGGTTAAGAGGTGATATGATAACCCTGTTTAAGTATTTGAAGGGGTGTCACGTTGAGGATGGAGCAGACTTGTTTTCTGCTGCTCCAGAGATTGGAACATGGAGCAATGGATGCAAGCTCCAGGAACAGAGATTCCACCTCAACATTAGGAGGAACTTTCTGACAATAAGAGCTGTTCAGCAGTGGAACACACTCCCTCGGAGCGTGGTGGGGTCTCCTTCCTTGGAGGTCTTTAAACAGAGGCTGGATTGCCATCTGTCAGGGATGCTTTGATTGTGTATTCCTGCGTGGCAGGGGGTTGGACTGGATGGCCCTTTTGGGCTTTCCAACTCTGCAATTCTATGATTCTAAGAAAAGTTGGGGAGAAAACAAATTAGCAAAAGGTAGCTTCTTCTCTGTAGAAGGCTAGGAAATTGACAACATAAAGCAAGCTGCCTGCTTATAGACACATGCACACGCATCTGCTGTTTAAAACACCAACAATGACAAGAACACCTGATTTAAATCCAGTGGACTTGGAATTTACTGCCTGTCACAAGTGGGAGTTTTTGACATCTTGGTTTCACAGTGATATCTTTTATTACTTTTTATAGCTGGGCCTCTCTTCTTTATGTGGCCACTGTGGCATTCAGACAAGGATTTATCCACCTTAATCTGAAACAGAATGCTCTCTGGATGGGACCATTAAGAAGGAATCAATGCAGAGGAACTGCTTTTCCTCCTAGCCAACAGGTAACAGGAGTAACTGCAGCAGCAGAGAATCATAGAATTGGAAGGGACTCCCAAGGGCCATCTAGTCCATCCAATCTGTTGCCATGCAGGAGGAGTGCACAGTTAAAGTGCTCCTTTAAAGATCTCCAAAGAAGAGTCCATCACCCCTGCCCTGGCAATCCATTCCACTGTTGAACAGCTCTTACAATCAGGAAGTTCTTCTTGATGTTTAGTTGGATCTCCTTTCTTGTCATTTGAATCTATAGGTTCTTGTTCTTTTCTCTCAGGCCTCAGAAAACAAGCTTTCTCCATCTTCTGCATGACATCCCAAGATAACAAAATTGAGACTATCAAACTTTGGACGTATCATGAGACAACATGATTCATTAGAAAAAGCAACAAAGCCTGGTAAAGAGGAAGAAGAAAAGAAGGAGAATGCAGTACGGGTGGATAGATTCAATCAAGGAAGCCATGGCTGCCCTGAGTTTGCAAGACCTGAACAAATATGTTGATAACAGAATGATTTGGAGGTCTCTCATTCATAGGGTTGCCATGTCGAAGTTGACTTGATGGAAGTTAACAACAACAATACTAAGCATGTGATATCTTGTAGTTCTGCCTGAGTTTGTTGTTCTGTCTTGGCCTACTTCAGACTGCAATTAGGGACATCCGCTGTTCCTCCATCTGTATTGTTTGTTTTAATATCCTGTGCATGAAAGCTTGCATGTTCTGGGGAAAGATTATAGTTAGCTCTTTTCCATGTGCAAGATACAGTCGCCACTTCCACAGTTGTGAATTAAGCATTCGCGGATTTGATAATTCACGGATTACCAAATATGTTTTATCTAAGCATTTTCTAGGTTCTCCAGCGTGATTCTATGGTATGCTTCTGCTAGAAGTTGACCATAGAGTTGCACTGAAGGAACTAGAAAGAACACTTCTCTAGGCATTTGTGGTCCTCTGGCATGATTCTATGGTCAACGTCTGCCTCAAAAGTTGAGGGCTAACTGTATTTTCATATGGATGAAGATAATTTCTTTATGAAGTACTGTAGTACATTCTAGATCAAAGATTCTCAACCTTTTTGTCCTCCAGGTGTTTGTGGCTTCAACTCGCTGAATTCCTAGACACTGACCATACTGGTTGGGACTTTTGGGAGTTGAAGCCCAAAACATCTGGAGGACCAAAGATTGAGAAACAAGGCAAACTAGGTCTAAATTGAGCAGAGTAGATGTGGATGAATCGTGTAGAGTGTTAAAAAGTAATGTTTGGCTGGAGATAGCTTTGACAGAATAATTATGTTTGGTCTCTTAGTAAGATAGGATTCCTTTTTCTTTAAAACAGCAACAACAGCACACACATTTGGAAACTGTTTCCAAGCTTTGTTTTCCTCCAGGTATCTTAAAGAACATCCTATACCTTTATTATTAAATTTTTTAGTGCATCTAAGTTTAATCTCCATCTTTGCTGATATAAAAGTTGCACTTCTGCTCTGCACTTCTGCTCTAAGCCTACTCATGGGCGTCAGCCAAAGCAAACAACAAATCTCTGCATCAGTCTTTTTGGCCTCCAGAGATGAAAAGCCACTATTACCTAGCAATTTTTTTTTACCCCGTTCCCTAAATTTCCTGCAATCTAGCCTGACAAGGAGTTCTGGAGAATTCAAAAGCTTGAACAGTTTTATTGTTGGCCCTAATGAAGGCTTTAGTCAACTCTGACTCTTGAATCTCTTCCGGCTTTGTTGGCCTATGATTCCTGCCCATTGCCGTTGTATGAGTCCCTGCTTGACCTTGTTCTAGTTTACTTGATAACTTTGCTTTAAAAACAGTGGGGAAAAACAGCCTTCCACCATTTGCAATCAGGGAGAGGGGGACCAGAACAAAACCCCATAACCAGCACTTTTTCAAAACGCAGCTGCCACGTCACATTAAATTCTCTCACCGTGTGTCAAGTCATGTCTCGTCCATCTCCAGTTATCTGAATAGCAACAGACTCCGGCTTCTGACCCGCTCCTATCCTGTGGTGACCCAAATGCAGTGGGAGTTGGTTGTTTAGCAGAGCTGTGAGAAGTAAACAAGACAAGGTGAATGTTGTGGGCAGAAATGACAGTCTCCAGCATGCCAGTCCTTACTTAGTACAATGTTTCTCTCTTAGCCCTGTGTGGCATTAGAGCACCTTGCTGCTGTTGTCTTACGTGCCTTCTAGTCGACTCCCGTCTTCTGGCAACCTTATCATGGGTTTTCTTGGCAAGATTTCTCTTACGATGAAGCAATGTGATTTGCTCGGGGTCACCCAGTGGGTTTTCAGGGCTGAGCATGGAATTGAACCCTGGTCTCCCAGAGTCCTAATCCAACATTCAAGCCACTACGCCATACTGGCTCCAATAAGAAAACAGAAATATTTAGAGGATATTTTCCATTGCATTGCTCTTTGACTGAGAGAGGGTTTCCATACCTGACCAGGGATTTGGACCCTTTCAGTCCTAGACCAACACTCAAACCACTACACCACATTGGGGCCAAATCCACACTATACAAATAATCCAGTTTGAAAATAAATTATTTGCCATGGCTCCTTCCTGTTGAATCCTGGGATTTGTAGTTTTACAAGGACTTTAGCCTCTGCTGCCAAAGAGTGCTGGTGCCTCACCAGACTACAAATCACAGGATTCCATAGGAAGGGGAGATGGCAAATAATCCAGTTTGAAATGGGATTATTAGTGTAGTATGGATTTGGCCTGGCTCAAGTTGTTATGTGTCTTCAAGTCAACTCCAAGGCTTTTTTTATCTTTTGCCAAGATTTGCTCAGAGGAGGTTTGCCATGGCCTTCCTCTGAGGCTGAGACAGTTTGACTTGCTCAAGGTCACCCAGAGTGTTTCTACTGCTGAGTTGAGATTTGAACCCTGGTCCAGATAGCTTTTCCTGTGAATTGCTTCTCCATCTTTAAAACCTATGATATAAGAGCGTCCATGAGATCGGCTGGGAAAGGGCTGATCTTTCCCAGCACGTTGTGCCTCATAACATATGATCATTCAGTGAATCAATCTATCACTTTATTTATGTTCCACCTTTTTTCTAGAGTGTGATTCAAGGTGGCTTAAAGAATAAAAAGAAATACAAGTAAAATGGTACAGTAGGACCCCCATATCCACCGAGGAATGGTTCTGGGGGGGGTCGTGGATACTGAAAACCGTGGATAATAGCAAATGCCATTGAAAATAATGGGACTTCTGGTTTAAAATACCATAGAGTTGCCTTGGAGGAACTAGGAAATGGCTAGCGAGGACACATTTTCTAGGAAGACACTATAGTAGTTGTCCTCTGGATAATGAATCAGTGGATACGGGGGTCCTACTATATACGGCTAAAAACATACAAAAAATTAAGATAGACATAATATTGAACTATTCAATGAACAGCATAGATTATTTAATTCATAGCCTACCTTTCCCCTAACATGAGGTTCAAGGTAGCTTCTAGTAGGAATTAAAAACAATGTATTAATAAAGTAAAAGGACAAGGTATTTTATTAAAACAGTGCTAATTTAAAACAGTTATTACTGTTGTTATTTTATTCATTTATACCCCACCTTTCCCCTAATAATGGGACTGAAGGCAGTGTATAACTCATTAAAAACAGTACAGATTTAAAAACATGACTTTAAAAGTAGAAGTACAACAATTAAACAATTTGCAAAGTTAAAGCTATTAAAATTAATTACCGTAAAAACATACAAATCAACAAAAGAGCTCTACACATCATTAAAAGCCCATCCCAGTCAGCTTCTAAAAGCCTGACGGAATAGGAATGTCTTTACTTGCTGTTGGAAGGGATTTCAAAGCCTGGGAGCAGCCACTAAGAAAGCCCTTTCCCTTGGTGGCACCAAAAAATCCTGAGAAGGTGAGGGGATGGAGAGAAGGGCTTTTCCCCGGGATTTAGAGCTGTAATGGACTCATATAGGGGAAACAATAAGAGATTAACATTGTTCATTGCAGTGCTTACTGCGGAAACCTGCTGCAACCAGACATTGATAGACTGTTTTTCTCCAGCCCTCCTTCCCCATCTTTTCATCGCCAATGCTGCTAAACAACTTGCAGATACACAGAGGATAAGGAAGAAAAGAGGAGCTGGTGGTTGTAAAAAGATGCTGTAAAAAGGTTCTTTGTCAGAGGGTTTGTTAATTGTGGGGTGCTTAGAGTGGGTGTCTGCAGCCTGAACTGGCAGACCCTCCATAATTCTGGTTTCTGAATTAGAACCTAATGCACTCCATCCACATTTTTTAAACTCCAGAGCTGTCTGTCTTCTATCTATACTTATGAAAGCTCACTGTATCTCTCCCTCCCCCCACTTTAGTTTAGGGCTCTTTGTGACAACTTTGAAATCGTTTGCAGCAAGGGGAAGTTATATTTATTTCAAAAGATATTGACAAGCCCTGAGAAGAGTCCTCTCCTCCATTAAGTATCTCAGCCACTCTACTGCTATGAATATTTCAAAGAAAAAGCAAAAGTGCAGCATTAGTCATCCATTCAGGCCAGAAGGGGCATTGATCTCTCTGAGTGGAAGACGGCCATTGGGCCGTAATAGCAGCACTTACAAGAGGGTTTTTTCTGGGGTTTGTGAGGTACCCCTTTCTTTCATTCTTCTGTGTGGCTGGTGACCAAGAATGGCTGCCTCTGAGGTCTGCTGGAGGCGACCTCCTTTATGTCCCACCAGTAATTAGCACCATAGCGTTAGAAGGATGGTGAAGGGGAACTGGAGAAATACAGACTTTCATTGTCAGATTGCACCAGTGTTTCTGCAGTAAATAATGCAATAAATGACGATTGAGCTGGGAAAGATGGAGATTCTACTCTAGCCAATCTTACCGTGACATTGTGTGCTTGCCTACAACAGGCAAGGTAAAAAGCAGCTGCCTCCAGAATCTCTTACTGAGCATGCAGAAATATGAAGGCTGGTGAGAGAGAAAATTATCCCTGGAGACATTTTGGAAGAAACCTTCAAAGGGTCTCGAGAAGGTTTAAAATGTTTTTCTTTATGTATACAGACTTACATGACCTTGTTTCCTTGACATGTGCGTATTGTTAGTTTTGAGGATAAGGTTTGAAAAAAACGTGTTGAATTGTGTGTGTGTTTGTGTGAACCTCTCCCTAGTCTTTCTATTTCATTTCTGTTGCTGGTACAAGTTCAGTATCTTACCCTGAGATCTGAAACATTCTAAAATCCAAAATTGCCCACAGGGGTGGCTGAGATAGTGACACCTTTGCTTTCTGATGGTTTATTGTATAAAGACTTTGTTTCATGCACAAAATTATTACTGGTAAAATATTATAAGGTGCGTATGAAACGCAAGTGAATTTTGTGTTTAGTCTTGGGTCTCATCTCCAAGATATTGCATGATGTATATGCAAATATTCCAAAATCTGAAAAAATCCAAAACCCGAACACTTCTGGTTCCAAGCATTTTAGATAAGAGATACTCAGCCTGTACCAAATGTCTTAATAAACAAGTAATGCCCAGGAACACATTGACTTGATTAACTGAGGTATATCTGTACTCAGCTGAATACAAGTTGAACATGAGTCAGCAGTGTGATGCAGCAGCTAAAAAAGCAGACACAATTCTAGGCTGCATCAATAGGAGTATAGTGTCTAAATCCAGGGAAATAATAGTGCCACTATAGATTTTCCTTGGTTTTTTTTTCCAGGCGGTGAGGCCATGTTCTGGAATAGTTTCTTTCTGATGTTTCGCCTGCATCTGTGGCTGGCATCTTCAGAGAATGGTTGGGTAGGAGTATGTGTGGAAAAAACCCAAGCCCGGAAAAAACCCAAGGAAAATCTATGGATGCCGGCCGTGAACAACTTCACAATAGCGCCACTGTATTCTGCTTTGGTCAGACCTCACCTGGAATACTGTGTTCAATTCTGGACACCACAATTCAGGAAAGATCTTGAGAAGCTGGAACGTGTCCAAAGGAGGGTGACCAGGATGGTGGGAGGTCTGGAAGCCATGCCCTATGAGGAATGGCTTAGGTTGCTGGGTATGTTTAGCCTGGAGAAGAGAAGGTTAAGAGGTGATATGATAGCCATGTTTAAATATTTGAAGGGATGTCATATTGAGGATGGAGCAAGCTTGTTTTTTGTGGTTCCAGAGACTAGGACACGGAACAATAGACTCAAACTGCAGGAAAAGAGATTCCACCTAAATATTAGGAAAAACTTTCTCATAGTAAGAGCTGTTCGGAAGTGGAATACACTGCCTGGGAGTGTGGTGGAGTCTCCTTCTTTGGAGGTTTTTGCAGTAAACGAAGGCTGGATGGTCATATGTCGGGAATGATTTGATTGGGTATTCCTGAATGGCAGGGGGATGGACTAGATGGCCCTTGTGGTCATGGTTCTATGATTCATGTTGAATATAGGAGAGGGCCTTGTTTGCTGTGGCACCCTGGTTGTGGAATGTCTTTCCCTTGCAGGCCTGATTGGTGCCAACACTGGCTTCATTCCAGTGCCAAGCAAAAACATGGCTTTTTATTAGAACATTCAGGGCTTGATTTGTTCCAAAATATATCTGTATCTATTACAATATTTCTACTTCACTTTGTATTGAAAGGTACAGCAACATCAATACAAACAGGTTTAAAAGTTTAAAAGAGTAAAACAATAGAGTAGACCAGTGGTTCTTAATCTCTGGTCTGGGGACCCCCAGGGGTCCGTGATGTTCTCAGAGGATGTCCATGAAGCTTTGAAGGCTGCTTGGCCCACCTCCTCCCTTCAGTGGAGTGGCCACGTGACAGGATCCAAGGCAAAGGCTGGCTTAGTCTGCACATTGCCATTCAATCCGCTCCAGCCACAAACTTGCAGGAAGAAGCAGGAGAAAAGTCTTCCCTCCTCCTCCAGTGCTTCTGAGGGAAGTTTTCGTGGATGGTGTAATTGTATCATTACCATTATTATCAGGTGTTATTATTATTATTAGGTTTTAAATATTGAGTTAAGTCTTGGGGGTTCACGACAACAAAAAATATTTAAAGGGGGTCCCTGGTAAAGAAAAGGTTAAGAGCCACTGGAGTAGACTAAAGCATATTAAACACAAATGTATGTGCACTTGGTTTTAAACTGTTTTAACCTTTTTAACTAGTTAAATTGTTTAAGAAGCTTCAAGTCTGTGGAGATTATTTTTCATTGGTTTACATTTTCAATGGTTTTAAATGGCTTAACTTTATTTTTACTAACATGCTGTCCTGAGATCTGGTAGAGGGTTGAATATTTTCATATAAATTAATAACTTCCAAAGTTATTAGCTGCAATCCAATGGATGCTTACCTGAAAGTAAAGCCCTGCTGAATTCACTGTTTACTTTTGAGTAGAACTGACCCACATCTGTTTGGGGGGGGCGTGTTGTAGCCCAGTAGGACAGCTCAGGTTTTGCTCCCAGCTTTGCCAGTTGGGTACCCAGGCTGGAAAATACCAGTTGATTTATTTATATACTTTATATCAGGGCTGTGGAGTTGGTACAGCAAACCTTTGACTCTGACGCCTCTATTTTTCTACTTTCCAACTCAAACTGACTCCTTCATAAATGACAAATGTATATTAAATAGTGATAACAAAGTTACTGTAGTAAATTGGTAGCTCAGAGCATTTCATCACCCCCGTGTGAATCATCGGGCTACTTAGATGAATAGAATATAAAGTATATTTATTTAATTGCAATGGCTGAACAAGGTAACTTTCCTAAATTCCTATGAAAGTGAATATGCAACAAACTTGACATTCAATAATTTTTAACAAGATAAACTGTAAGTTATATTTACCATATATTGTTATAATATTTCAGGCATCTCCCCGCTTATTCAACAGATTAGGGACCAGGGCACAGTCAAAAATTGGAAATCATTGGAATGCGGAACCCGCTTTTTGGCTCCTCTGCTGTGCAATCTAGTCTGTCATGTCTTTTTTAAAATTCGGTTTTATTTTAACGGCCATGACTGTATTTTATGAAATCCTTGGATTTGTCACCTGGGGAGCCATTAAAGCTCTCTGGCTGAGAATTTTGAAGGCTCCTCCTGCAACTGCCCATCTCAAGGATGCAGCCATAGGATGATGCAGCTATGTCAGTTAAAGCAGCATCATAGTGCTATAGTTGTGTCGTGTGGAAGGGTCCCTGGAGAATCTCATCATTTCCACCCTTTAGTTTCAGCCACAATTGGAGAATCTGAGGGCAGGATTAAAAGAAGCAAAATGAGAGGTTTGAGAACTGTGCTGGATTTTGGCTTGGACCCTGGCTGAGGCTCACCTTTCTTTGCACTGGGACACACTGGCCTTGTGTTGATTTTGTGAATCTCCACCTGCATCTTCCACCCTACCCACCTTCTTCCTCCTCCTCCTCCAACTAGACCCTGGCACATCTGCTCCTCCAGCGTGCAGAGCCTTCTGTCCCCTCCCCCCCTTGGATGATTTCAAAGTGGTTTTCCTCAGTCACCCTTTTAAAAGCTCTTTGCTTTCGTTCCCCTCTCTGAGTTTAGGGAAACTTGCTTACCCAGCACATCAGTCGAGTTGTTGTTCAGATGCGACTCAGAAGGGTAATTGGTTTTGGTCTGAAATATTTACCTGATGGGAACATCTCTTGTGTCTCTCCTGGAGGTTGTTGCCCTAGAAAACATGAAAGGGGCACAGAGGCTGATGAGGGGGAAAGACTCGAAGCAGCCAAGAATCCTTTGCTTATGGGCTTATGGTCAGGCTTTATAAATGCCTAGCCGAAGAAGGATAGTGGCAGCAGTCACGATGAGGCATAATTGGGCTTTCTTCTCTCTGCAGTTAGCAGAACTGCTGGACCACCAGCTTCTTTCCTGGTGAAGCTCACAGGGTAATAAAGTTGAGGGACACCTCTTCGTGACTATGTATATATATCTCCCTTTGAATAAAGCAACTGCAGAATGAACAAAGAATTCTTCCCTGAAGTTTTCCAGTCTTTTTGAACACTGGTCCTGTTTCTGGAGCTGTTGGGAGAGAACTGTGCCATCGTGACTTAACCCATCACAGATGGGTGTCTAAATGGAGGTGTGGTGTGGAGGCCATATTACCCTATCACCCAGAAATGAAACAGTGAAACAAAACAAAAAAGAGTTAAAAGAATAGTATGTAGAAAGTAGATTGCATAACAGCTTTTGGTCTGCAACCTCAGTAGGACAGAAATGGGTAAAATGTATGTTGCTGGACTTCAGCTCCCATCAGTCCCAAACATTGGTGATACTGGCTGAGTTTGATGGGAACTAGAATTCAAACAATTTACCAGTTGCATAGAATATGCAATACGTTTTGCATAAAATGTGTGATCTCTTATATAGGTTTGTATAATGACTAGTGTGCATTTTAATTAATCTCCCATTATTTTACCAAGAGACTCCTAAATGTTTGTACCCGCAGATGTGAAAACGCTGGGCAGCTGTGTCCAGCAGCTATCCAGACAATTCCCAGAGGCCCCACTGTGGCTTCTCAGTGAAGAAAAAGTCATCTCTCAAGGAGAAAGGGCTTGGGGAAAGACTTCAGCCTACCATTCTGTTCAAATTAGTGGTTAGTCAGTTGTCTTTGGGGAGCCCAACAGCATCACATGAATGCAACAGTACCCTCCATCTTATATTCTCTCTCCAGCAGGTGATAGACAGAGATATAATTCCTCTGAGTTGTCGTTATTTGTCATCAAGTTGGTTTTGACCTCTGGCATCCCTATGAATGAGAGACCTCTGAGAGTCCTGGTCCACAACAGCCTTGCTTAGGTCTTGCAAATGCTTCCTCCTCTAATATTGGAGGCAGTATGTAGTCATCCTGACTCATTAGCTGTTGGTGGTTCTGACCTCCTGGACTTTGTTCCCTTTTAAGGCCATACAATTTGCCAGAGTTCTGTCTTGTAGCAGTGAATTCCATTGGTTTAACTCTGTGCTGTGTAAAATAAATACTTCCTTTTAATGCATTTGCCTTCAGGGTGCCACAAGATTCTACTGCTTGTTGGCTGTAGGCTTATACAGCTCCTGATTTGGGATTTCTCTTGTGAGGGCTCTCTTGCTCCCCCTTCCTCAACTCACCTCCAGCTAATAACATAGAAGTCATTGGGAAAGAAACATACCATCATGTTTGAGGGTACTTCTTAATATTTTCATGATGTAACTTACTGATGTGCCCTATCTGGTGGGAAAGAAGAAAGGAAGCAAGCAAACAGGCAGGAGGTGCTGCCTGTCCATCTCTCCAGCTGGCCCTCTTGTTGACGGGTCCTGTTTGGCTCAGGCGGCTGTTCCTTGTTCTGCTTACGCCACACCGTGCCTGGTGCCCCAAGCCAAAGTGGCAGAGCAGCTGTGAATGCTTCCGGGCCATGGCTGGGCGTGCGCTTTCCCCAATGCTTCTTTGGCCTGCTGTGCAGCACTGGGGCCTCTGTGATGCTTCATCTTGCTGGAAAGAGTCTTGGGTTTCCTCTGGGAATGTGGCTGCTCCATTTCTTGGGAATACAGTTTGAGGGATGATCTAATCCCCTGTACCAAGTGAAGAGTCGTTAGCGGGTTCTTTCTTACTGCAGTTGGTGGGGGCTGGGGTGGGAGCTGCGTGTCTTTGGGATTCTGCTCATTCCCTGGGTATTTTCTCATGCTCCAAAATACCAACAGGTGGCACCCTTGGCTGTTGTGAGATGGGTCCAGGGGCAGAGGGTGCCTTAAATCATTTAGCACTAGAGTATGGATTCCTGTGCAACCACCCCGTCCTTCCAGCAGTCATCTGGTCTGAAGAGCCTACCAGCTCTGAGAACTGAGCATGCATGTGCAAGTGGTGGTGTGAAATGAAGACCACAGACTGGGTTTCTAGAGACACTTGAGCCATCTCAGTGTGGGATTGTTCAAGCTGGCAGGGAAGTCTTAACATTGGGCTCTTTATGTTGACTCCCCTGTGCCTGGCATTATTGGGAACTCTTTTTGTTGACCCTGGAAGTAGTGGAAGTTAGAGCATTAAGATATGAATAGATGGGGTAGTGGATTCCTGACTGGCAAGCAGATGTTTCTGTTGCCCACTGTCCCCCTTTCTCCCATCCCCACCTTCCCATGGGCATGTAAAATATTCATTACCCTTCCAGTTCCACACTCTTAAATGAATAAAGCAAACTCTCACCATGTTTCTAACTTTGGAAACTGAATGGCAGAAGTTGAGTTCTTGGATAGGGTGTTTTTTTTTTTGAGACACAGGTTGAAAAGTAGGAGGTATACACAGGAGATTTCCAGCACTGTGTGGAACTGGAGAATAGAGATGTCAGAAGGATGGGTTTCTGACAGGGTTTAATTTCTAACATGAGGCATATTGGGTCCTTCGCTTTCCTTGAGGTCCCATGCTTTGAATCTGGAATCTGCAGGCATGTAGGGACTTGTTAGAGTTTCCCTTTTTTGATAAGGAAAAAAGTTCCTTGTTCAGCTTTACTGAATGAGGGGAGTTCATGAATTATGCAGGCACCCAGGAGACCATGATGTAAGGAGCACCAAGAGATGTGCAACATCCCTGCAGTTAGAATGGATTTTGCTGAACCTGGCCTCACCCATATTGCTAGGGGAGCACTGAGTTTAAAGGCAGCGTTGCTGTATTAAACTTCCCCCCATCCTTCCTTGTAAAGCAAGGTCACCCAAAGAACTGGAGGAACTCTCAGCAAAATGCCCTCACTTTGTCTTGCGGCTGATGACAGTTAAGTTGTGGGCCTTTCCTGGGTGCTGAGGCCTTGACAGCTGCTTTTCAGTGCCAACCTCTGGTGCCTATTCCCCCCTTTCTTCTCCCTCCCTCTTCAGCCCATGCAATGAAGACAAAAGTGGACGGGAGGTGTAAAGGGAGGATGAGTAGAAAAAAGAGTACAGGAGATAGGTTGGCAGCATGGGATTAACAGAGAGAGCAGTTAATGAGGGCTAGCTGAGCTTCCTTGGGTGTCAAAGCATACCCCTACCAGGTAGCCATGCCTGATACCTCTTCGGGTATCCCTTGGCTCTATCCACGTGCCAGCAAACTCTGGTCATCAATCTCTGGGCTCCACCTCTCTCTCCCTGAAATTAAACAAACTGGGAACCAGTAGTCATTCCTCATATTGTACTCTGTCCAGAGGTCTGACCAAAGCAGAATAGAGTGGCACTACTACTTCCCTTGATCTGGACACTATATTCTTGTTGATGCCGCCTGGAATTGCATTGGCTTTTCTTGCTGCCACATCACATTGTTGGCTTATGTTTAGTTTGTGGTCTACTGAGACTCCTAAGGGTGTTTCTTTCAGCTAAGTAAAGAGAGGAGTCCAAATTAAGAAGTAAATATTGATTTGTATTGAAAGATGCTTAAGAAAAGCTCCTCTGGCAACATTGAAGCAGAATGGAAGTGGGGAGCAGCTATTGGGTCTAGCTGAGGTGTGATGTTGACACAGATTCCTCAGCCACACAGAAAAGCAACTGTCTGGCCAATCAGTGAGTGGGAAGGGGGCTGAGTTGGGTTTTATCTGTCTCAGTTGTTTCCTCTCTGAGCCTCCTGGTTGCAGCAGCTCTGCAGGAGATCTGAAAGCCATGCATGGCAGAAGTCCCATGGCAGAAGAGGGGGCAAGTTTCTTCTCTGCTGCCCCAGTGGGTAGGTCCATGGTTTGAAGTTACAGGAGGGTAGATGTCGATTGAAGGAACTGCTTGATAGTAAGAACAGTTCAGTAATGGAATCAATTCCCTGGAAGGGTGGTGGGGTCTCTTTCTCTGGACAGCTTCAAAAAGAGATTGGACAGCTGCTAGGGATGCTCTGGCTGGAAGGCTTGAAGCCTTAATTTATTGTAGGCCTACCTCAAGGGTGACCCATCAAGCCAAATGTGGTTTTCTGGCTGTGAGTGATGGTCCACTCAGTGGAAGGTAAACCCTCCTGAGTTTGCTTCCTGCACTCTGTGGGCATAGGGCTTCTTCCTGACCATGGTCTTAATCCTGCTGGGATGGGGGGGGGCAGCTTCACACCCTCCCCTGCTGATGGCTCAGGGCTGACATCAACCCCAGGCTGCATCTGTCTGGGTGGGTGCGTTGGTCTCCTCTCCCCGCTCCTTCCCACCACCACTCCACTGACCCGGTGTTGATATATATAAAACAGCAAATCCTCTTGGAGAGAGTGATGAAAATTACCAATTAGCTGCCTGTGTGAAAGTGAAGAGAAGGAAGCAGCTGCAAGCAGGCAATGGCTTGCCTCTCTGCTCTCCCAGAGTAACCCTATCCTTCTCCAAATTGCCCTCCAAACTTTCCATTTCAGTGTAACAAGACAAAAATGCACGGCAGGTGTGTGTGTGTTTGTGTGTGTGTGTGGGGGGGGGTTGGAGGCCTCTGGGGGCAGAGAAAGGGCTGAGAAGGAAACCTTAGCTGCAGGTTTATTCTGGTGCTGGAGAGCTATCTTTACATCTCCCTTCAGCAGTGGGGAGCGCTCGTGTTCTCAGGTCACTGGCCGAAGAGTCTGGCTTGGCATCCGAGCTACGCCAGGCACGTCTCCCTGTGTTCAGCCAACTCGGGACAGCCTTGGGGAGTTTCTTGCTCGGCACACAGATGCCATTCCAATTTTAAGGTTTGCTTTGAATGCTTGGAATTCACAAATTAGATCTCCAGCCATATGCAGGCGCCATAAATTAGAAAGAGCCCTGATCACAGTGCGAAGGATGGCTACCTTTCTTGCTGATCTTGGTCAACCTGGAGGGTTGTTTTGGAAATGTTTTGTGTGTGCAGGGATGGGGAACAGCATACTACTGTGCACCCATTAGTCTTACATTGCTGGGCTACCAGGTTTGGTTTCATTTTCTGTAGCCAACAGCTCAGTTGACAGAGTATGTTGAAGGTATATGTGCCAGGCAACTGAGAACTTAATTTTAAGACAAATTACTTGATTTCTGGAACATTAAGCCTCATACACTGGGAATTGTGGGATATTTTCTGACCCTATGAGAATGCCATTAAGGGTTACAGTCAGGGTCAGGATTAGCACAGTGGAAATACACTTCTGGTACTTCCAGATCCCCTGAATGGGACTAGCCTACTGATAAGCAGAGTATATCACTTCTGCTTCATTTACATCATAATTCTCTCTCTCTCTCTCTCTCTCTCTCTCACACACACACACACACACACACACATGGAAGACTGTTTGTTCCAGTATGGTTGTTACATTGGCTATGACAATAAACTATCCCATTGACAAAAGACAATAGATACATTGGGATACTGTTTGACCCTACTGTTCCCCCCCCCACATTTGTTAAAAAAGGCACTGTACATGTCAAATGGCTGGACTTTGGGGGAATTGGTTACCACTATTCAGGTGACAATGTGACAGAAGACCTTCGTAGTACACTTGATTTTTCTATAAAATATGTCCTATCTTGGGCATGAGAGCTAAAGGTATCATGAATATTAGTCCGTTGGAAGATAACCTTTTGGCAAAGAGATTCAACCGTGGCATAGTGGCTTGAGTGGTGGACTACGGCTCTGGAGACCAGGGTTCGACTCCCCACTCAACCATGGAAACCCATTGCGTGACCTTGGGCAACTCACACTCTCTCAGTCGCAGAGGGAGGCAAAACCCCCTCTGAACAAATCTTGCCAAGAAAACCCTGTGATAGTTTCACCTTAGGGTCGCCATAAGTCAGAAACAACTTAAAGGCACGCAACTGCAACAACTGTTGCTCAAGGCCTGAGATCTGTCTTTGGCTTTTGTTGAATTCCAGCCCTGTCTTTCTAACTTGAAACTAGCTTCCATCCCCACTCCCTTCACCTTAACTCACTACTGGTAATCTCACCTTCTGGGTGTGAACTCTCAGTTGTCTACTTTGTCATAACATTTTAAGTTGGTGGTGACGTTTCTTGTTAATTGGGGTCAAGGTTGATTCTCTGAGCTTATCCCTGTTCACTCCAATAGTCCACCCTGCTACTAAAATTAGATTTTTTTTCAGCTGTGAACTTAGAAATCAAAGTAGTTATTTGTTGGTACCACTATATGCCTTCTGTTTGTGCAAATAAGACTTCTGAATTATCCTTCTTCAGAGTTCTGTATATCTACAAAAAGTCTTTGGGTTTTCCTGTTCCCTTTATGGACGGTCTCTAGGTCTTAGAAGAGATTGTTCTGGAGCTCATATCCACTATGTGTTGAATAAAATATTCATCTTCCAGAGGAACTATCATGACTGCAGAACCTGGTCTCTTGGAACTTGGTTTCTAAGGAGGAGCTACAGACTGTCCTACATGCCCTGTAGGAAGTGAGGGATGGGAGAAGCTCAACTTCTCCTCGCCATCCCTTGTGCTTCATGGAAGCCAACACTTGAAGAATTGGGTAAGGACCCTTTGAGATGATATAGCTCATTCCCAAAAGCAGGCAGAACGAAGCATAGTACTAGTCTTGCTAATTTACACAAGGCTCCTCAATGGCCTCAATTCTCAGTGTTTCAGACTCACTCTCACCCACTGGGAGCTGGCCAAGGTCCTGAGTCCTGCTGAGGGGCACTTGTGGGTGTTCTTGTTGTGTGCCTTCAAGTGATTTCTGACTCATGGCAACCCTAAGGCAACCCTATCATGGGGTTTTCTTGGCATGATTTGTTCAGAGGGGATTTTGCCTGTGCCTTCGTCTGAGCTGAGAGAATGTGACTTGCCCAAGGCTACCCAGTGGGTTTCCATAGCCAAGAGAGGATTCAGACCCCGGTCTCCGGAGTCCAATCACTACGCCATGCTGACTCTCTTCCAGAGGTGTACACTTTTCAAAAAATTCCAAGTAATTTTAAAGCCACGAGGATTAAAATCACATTTTCCCTCCCCCATTTTTTTTTTTTGAAGCAGAAATGAAAAAAATGTAACAGCAGCACTCTTAAAAGGTTGAAAGTCACTTTCCAACTTAGGAACATAAAATGCAATACAGTATATATTACTTGGTGTGGCATAAAAATATCATGTTTGGTACATGACAAGTACACTTTATTCAGAGTATAATTGCAAATTGAACTTTAAAAATAATGTTATTTTATTACAAATGGAGCTACAAGTCCTTGATCGGTAACGAACACCTAAACTATGAGGAACTTCTTCAGTTTTGCTAGTTTGAGGAGCAGTCAAAAGACCTCCCCAATAAAAACAGAAGAAACCATCAGCATTAGTAAAACAGAAACTTATTTTGTCTCCACTAGTGTCAAGCAGACATAATATACTCAGAACTGAAAAAAGGAAACCAAGGCCAAGAACTATAATAGGCTCATATTCTAGCTAGTTTTACATAACATTATTCCTATTATTGAGTTTTTAGAAATGGTTTTGGGGCATAAAGATGTGAATTACTGCATTATAAATGGATAGACTCAATTAAGACATTACAGATGTCTTACAGATGGATTACAGATGGGTAGTCTCAATCAAGGAAGCCATGGCTGCCCTGAGTCTGCAAGACCTGAGCAGGGCTGTTGATGACAGGATGACTTGGAGGTCTCTCATTCATAAGTAGGTATCGACTTGATGGCAGTTAACAACAACAAATTCTTGTATGGCAATTAACAACAACAAATATGTGAGTGCTTTCTTTCAAACAGATTCATCTGTCTAAAAGAAAAATATTCTCTAATCCATTGTTTTCAATTTTTTGGAGGAAAAGTGGCTTTTTAAAAAATAACCTGATTTTTTCTGGGTTTGCTTCCAGGCCTTCACATCTCTAAGGGGGCTAAGTTTGGCCGGCCTTTGTCTGTCTTGTCATAACTTGGGTCTGAGTAGAGCTGATCTGGGTCTCAGATGGCATATCAACCCAGGGAGAAAAGTGAGACATAAATAAATAAGCATCTCAGATTTGGTGACCAAGTATAGTGTATGGCAGTTATTTTGGAAGCATTCATCTTGGATGTTGCTCGGGATGTGCACAGTGCAGCCCCAAAGGCTGCCAGACCCCTTCAAGCCCTCTCTCAAACTACCAACCTTAGTTTATCTTGCTTTGGTATTTGAATGAGCCTTTCCTCCTGAGTATCGTCAACAAATATATTGTCAAAATTGGGAAAGCCAGTGGAGAGACAGATCACCCAGCCTGTTGTTTTTTGAAAAATTCGACTGCCTTGGAATTTGAAAGCAGCATGATGCAGTGGTCAAAGTGATGGACTTGTACTCTGGGAGACCAGGGTTCAAATCCCCACTCAGCCATGGAAAACCACCAGGTGCCCTTGGGTAAGACATACTCTCTCAGCTTCAGAGGAAGGCAATGGCAATGCCCCTCTGAACAAATCCTGATAGGTTCACTGGTGGGCTGCCATCCGTCAGAAAAAACTTGAAGGCACACAGCAACAACCACTACTTAAAAGTAAGTAATTTGAATTCATGCAACATGAAACATTTCCCAGAGGGCATGGAGAGCACAGGCTAAGCATGGTAAACCAACCAAAGCTATACTGGTTGTTTTCTCTTTTGTGTATTTGCTGTGTGAGCAAGATCAGCAGTTCTAGACCTTGTCCACAGGTAAAAAACCTAAGGTGTGCTTTCTAGATGGCTTTAAGCTGCATCTATGAGAATGGCCTGTAGGGGGCATACTGGGCCTGTGTTTCTATCAGCTGTGGAAAAGAGGTTTGCATGTTTTTTTAAAAACCAGGGAGAAGGTAGTTCAGCTGAAATTGGGAGGAATTAGGTTCAATGAAGGCTAAACAATAATATCAAAAGCAAAAGGCACTCAACCAAGAAGCCTGGCTTCCCCAGAGGCAGGAGTCTTTAAGGTTGTTGCTGGAACAGTGTCCAGGTGTAAAGTCTAGAAAAAAAACCCAAACTCAACAAGCCTTGCCTGTCCCCGCTGTAAAGAAAGTCAGTATTGTTCTGTTCTGATTTTCTTTAAATTAGGGATTTGGATTTGCCATCAGGTTGTCTTGTTATGTGCCTGTTTCATCCTTCAAAAAAGTTTCCTGTCTGGTTTATAAAACAACATGAAAGGAGGGTGGAGGGGAATCAGAATTGAATATAATAAATGGCAGCATGTTTAAAATACTACATAAAAGGATACTTGAAGTTGTGCTGCTTCTTATATATACTTGCCCAAGGTTTAAGGCTTGCTGGAGGGGCTCTTCTTTTCAGGGCAACACACTGTGGGAGGATGCAAGACAGGGCCTTCTCTGCTGTGGCACCCCAGATGTGGAATACTCTTCCCTTAGAGGCCCAATTGGCACCAGTGTTGCCAACATTCCAGTGCCAAGTGACAACATGGTTGTTTACTAAAGCTATTGGGCTCTAATTGTTTTGACACCGACCGGCACAGTTACATAGTTTTAAATTGTTTTAAACTCTTTAACTGGTTTTCATCTGTCTTTTTAACATGTGAATTTGTTTAATAGGTTTTTAGCCTTCTAAAGTCAATTTCTGTTATTTATATTTGTCTGATTGGTTTTATTGTGTGCCACCCTGACATCTCTAGGTAGAGGGAGGGATATAGATATTTAAATAAATAAAAACACAAGATACATACAAAAGGAGAACTGGAGAAATTAATACGTTTTTGGATGGCAGAGGAAGGGTAGCTGTGCTGGTGCTAGGTGGGTTGTTTGGGTTGGTAATTCTGCACACTGCTCCCTTCTCTCTCTCCTTCTTGTCACTGTCCTGGATGATGCAGGCACTTGGACCTCCCTGTAGTTTTGTTATTTGGAGATCCTGTGTTTCCTGGACATGAGAGGCCCAAATACAGAGACTTCCAACATTTCAGTTTTGGCTTATTATTCAGCCTATCTTGAATGCCACTTGATGAAATGATGGAATGCAGATTTTAATAAACATACACAACAGGAGTACATAAATACCTGTACCAGGGTGGGTTGCGTTTCTCCTCTTCTTCTCTTTTACATTCTCTGACTGAGATCCTGTATCACTCCAGCGTAGCATAAATATCCGCTGGTAGAATTGTGTTCTGCAACTCCAGTGCTGAACACCAAGGTAGCTCAAACTGTGTGGATCCAATGCTCAGTGCACATGCAGTTGCACAAGGGGAATGAGCAGAGGCAGTAAATGTTCATGTGCTACTCTGTCTACTTTTATGAACCACTGCATGTGCATTGGTCCCATGTATGCAACTCCACTTACACAGCCATCAGCTAGATGTGACCATTGCACATAGTAAAAAAACAAATAAAAATCACTCAATATGTGTAGTGCAACCTACTCCTACATATGTCACTAACAGGATCCCAGCCTCTCTTATAGGTCATAATAGCAGAAGTTTGACATGCCTTTTTATCGGACAGCTACAAGTGGTTTTAAAATTCTACTTCTTATATTATTGCACATAAATAGAACAAGAGGCAAGGAAGCCATGGCTTCCTCAAGTTTGCAAGACCTGAGCAGGGCTGTTAATATCAGGGTGTCTTGGAGGCCTTTCATTGATAGAGTCACCATGAGTCAAAATCAACTTGATGACAATTAACAACAGAACAACAAAGGGCAAAGCCTGTCTAAGCTGACTTGATCAACTGCTGGCCATGTGGGCAACTGCTGGCCATAATCAGAACTCCATCATTTGGGACACCTAATTTGGAGAGGAGCTGCATCAAGGATACCTAACACTTTGCCTTGGCATCATAGGAGGCCCTGGTGCTAAAACCCAGCAGCATAAGGTCAGACCTTCACCTCTGGCACCCTGACCTTTTTACCAGCGTTAAAGGACAACCTAGGCAGCTCCAGAGTAACTTCAGGACTCGAGGGATCAAAGTACCCTTTTCATGCGCCCCACCTTTGCTCTTGTCCATTTCAAAAGAACATTGGGGTGAGTGGCAGGTAGAAGGGAACTGCAGCTAAATCGTAGTGGAATTGTGCAGAACTGGCACTGGGAGTACAGAAGTCTCAGGTACTGGCCTGGCATCGTCCTGCCAGTTGGATGGGTAATGCCAGCTCTCCTTTAAGTACTTAATGCATTGTGTTCTGTAATTATATAGCAGTAGGGATACTCTGGAGAGAACAAATCTGTTGTTTTTCAAAAAGATTTTTTGTTGTTGTTGGAAGGTCATTGCTGAGAAGCAATGCCATGCAGGGTTTTTTGTTTGTTTGTTTGTTTGTTTGTTTCTTGGCTTATTTTATATACCCTGTATTACTATACGTTAGATATAAGGCTTGTATTCATAGTCAATTGAGAGTTTTGGTTGTTGTTGGCTTCAGCGTATGGCTATCCTATGAATGAGAGACCTCCAAGAGATACTGCAAGATTCCAGTTGAGATTACAGTTGTCCCTTCATATTCACTGGGGTTTGGTTCCAGGACCCCCCCCCCCGCCCCCCGTGGATACCAAAATCTGTGAATATTCAAGTCCCATTATATGCAGTGGCATAGCAAAATGGTGTCCCTTATATAAGATGGCAAAATCAAGGTTTGCTTTTTGGATTTTTTTTTAAAGAATATTTTCAAGCCATGAATACTTAATCTGTGGATACCAAATCCATGGATACGGAAGGACAACTGTATATGGCCACTTCATTTTCCCAGTGGGGAGGGCTCCAGAGCATCCGTCTGCTTTGGGTTGTCCCTCCCCATTGCTCCCGGTAGGCAGGAAACAAACTTTTGGGACCGCCCCCGGTGAGGTCATCTAGTAGGGACGACCCCCGGCTGGCCAGTCTGTTTCCTGCCTAGCTCCTGGTAGGACGTGGATTGTTTTGCTCCCTGCAACCCCCCTCCACGTGGTGGCCGCCATTTTGATTTAGATAAAAAAAAAAAAAACCTTTTAATTCTAAAGTTCCATTGGTGGCTTACCTGGTGGAGAGAGGGAGTAGGGGGAGAAATGAATCCAACTGATATGGATGCAGTAATTGCAGCGGTGATCGCTAGCGAGCGATCAACCTGGCAGGGCAGCGCCAGCAGGGGCGCCCAAGAGGAGCCGGGTTCAAACGGCAGCGCGGGAACCAACAGCAGCAGCGCAGCAGCAGGCAAGGGCAGCGGCGGCAGGAAGAGGCCGGCTAAGGAGGGGAAGACCTCCGCCCCGGCCGCCGCACGCTGCGCCCCGCTCCCTCCCCGCCCGGTGGGGCGCAGGGACGAGCGGGAAGAGGAGACCCCCACGCGGCCCCTCCAGGAGGAGGAGGCGCGTCCCGAGCCCCAGAGCGGGGAGGAGGACGCAGCGCGGGCGCTCCTGGGCCCTCCGGACGCCGCGGGAGAGCCAGTCCCCCAGCCGCAGCCAGCGGCCGCAGTGAGTCTGTCGGGGGCCCCAGGTGCAGGGACAGAGGGGAGGGAGATTCCCCCAGTGGTGCCAGCGGGTAGGGAGATTCCCCCAGCGGTGGCCGAGTGGCTTAAAGCCTCCATGGCCAGAGAGGCAGCGAACTGGCTGGCGGCCGGCCTCCTCCAGCAGGGCTGGCCGGGATTCCCTGCACCAGGGTGGGGGGGAGACCTCCAGGGGGCGCGGGACCCCTCCATCCCCATGCCAGCGGGTACCGGGCCCCAGCGGGTGGGCACCCAGACCCAGGCCCCGCAGAGAGGGGGAAAGGGGGGCGGCCTTAGCAAGGGCAAGAGCAGGCGCCCCCCGGCCAGCGCAATGGCCTCTACAGCGGCAGCAACAGCAGCAGCAGCCAGGCCGGACTCCAGGCATCCCCCAGGTCCTAGCGCCCGCCTGCTACCCCACCTTGCCACAGACTGCCTACAGGGAGACCCCTCCGACGAGGAGGACCTCGGGGCCTCAGATAAGGAGGAGGAGTCAGGCCAACAGCCCCCCAGCAAGCGCCAGAAGGGCCTCCAGCAGCTCCAGGAGGGGGAGGAAGAGGCAGTGTCAGTTTACTCCTCAGAGGGGGAGGAGGTCGACCCCCTGGAGAACTCTGACAGAGAGGAGGGGGAGTTATCAGAGGAAGAGACTGCCAACACCTCAGAGACACCCCGGCCCTCAGCCAAGCTGTTTTCTATGGACGACTTTGCAGTCCTCCTTAAGAAAGCAGTGAGAACTCTGGGGCTGGAACTGCCCAAGAGCCAGCAGTCACAGCCAGACCCAGACTTACCAGAGATATCTGGTGAATTCTTCCCGGACTCTCAGGCTGAAACCCTTGAAATGCCTGTCCCCGCCACACTGATGCGCACAATACGCGATGAGTGGGCATCGCCTGCCATGATTAAAGGACAGCCTAGCCATGCCAAGAAGTTATACGCCCTGCCTAAGAAGGTCATGAGCAAGTTGCAGGTGCCCCTCATCGACGCGCCGGTCTCAGAGTTGGTATCCTCTGCAATTTTTTGCCGCGATGGAGAGGAGACCCTGAAGATTCCTGAGGACAGGCGGATGGACACTGCGCTGAAGAGGGCCCACGAGGCACTCTCGCTGGCTATCCGTGCCTCCTCCACAGCCACCATGATGGCTAGAGCAGCGAGACAATGGGCGAAGGATGCGCTGGCGGACACTCCCAGGTCCCAGACCAGAATACGCCAGGATCTCAACAAGCTGGAGAAGGCATCAGCCTTCCTGGCAGACAGTACCTTGGATTCAGTCCAGTTCTGCGCAAGGGCTCAGGCTGCAACAGTGGCAGCGAGGAGACAAGTATGGCTGAAATCATGGAATGCTGACTTCAAGTCCAAACAGAATCTGGTGTCATCCCCCTTTCTGGGTGAGAAGCTATTCGGGGAGTCCCTTGAACCGGTCCTGGTGGAGGACAAGGACAAGAAGAAGAAAACCCTGGCGTCAGCCAGGAGGCGGGAGGACAGGAGGCCTTCCAAGCGTTACAGGCCTTTTCGTCCCTCAGGAGGACAGCAGACTCCAGCAACTGGATCATCCACGAACAGACCCCGAGATGTCAAACCTTCAGGAACCCGATGGGGAGACAACCGTTACCAGAAGCGCAACCAACGGGCCGACGCACCAAAGCCAAGCCAGAACCAGACCACCAAGAGCAACAACAGAAGTCATCAATGACGCCAGCCCCCCCGTGGGGGGCCGCCTGCAGGCCTTCGTGGAGGCGTGGGAGGACTCTACCTCGGACAGATGGGTCCTCCAATCAATCCGGGAGGGCTACCGGATAGTGTTCTCCCAGCAGCCCCCACGTTGGTTTATCCCCACCCCTCGACAGCGAGATGTTCGCAAACAACACCTCATGGAGGAAGCAATTCAACATTTGCTCCAGGCGGGAGCAATAGAGAAAGTGCCCGACACAGAACGCAGCAGGGGGTGCTACTCCATCCTTTTTCTGGTTCCAAAGAAGAATGGAACCTGGAGAGCAGTCCTGAACCTGAAGGGGATCAACAGGTTTGTCCGCCAGAGGAAGTTCAGAATGGAGACACTGAAGCACATATTGGAGGCGTTAAGACCCGGAGACATCCTATCGTCGCTGGATCTGCAGGACGCGTACCTCCACATCCCCATCCACCCAGAGCATCGCCGCTTCCTACGTTTCTGTTACTGCAACAGACACTTCCAGTACAAGGCCCTTCCCTTTGGCCTTTCATTGGCGCCCAGGGTGTTCACCAAGATCATGGTAGCACTAGTGGCGCGCTGGAGGCGCTTAGGGCTGCATGTCTATCCTTATCTAGACGACTTGTTGATTCGATCCTCCTCTCATCAGAAGGCGGCCCAAGACGTAAACCGGATTCTGGAGTCCCTTCAAACACATGGATTCCAAGTCAACTTCGAGAAGAGCCAATTAACCCCAGCTCAGCGGATACAGCATCTGGGGGCCTTGATAGACGTGGCCAGGGGGCAGGTACTCCTGCCCTCGGAAAGGATCCAGGTCATCCAGCGGGCAATCCAAAAGGTGAGGTCCGAGACCAGGGTGGACATCATGGACCTCGCTCGACTGCAGGGGCTCATGATCGCAGCAATCGATTGCCTGCCGTGGGCAAGGTTCCACGCCAGAACTCTGCAGTGGTTCCTGCTTCCGTTCCAGAACGAGATCACCCTCAAGAGACATCAGAAGGTACGGGTGACACTGGAGGTGCTGACCTCTCTGGAATGGTGGGACTCTCCTGCGATAGAGACCGGGCGCCTGTTGTGGAGGCCGGACGCCATTCAGATCACAACAGACGCCAGCCTGAGAGGATGGGGAGCACATTGTGGACCACACCTTGCCCAGGGCAAATGGACAAGGGAGGAGGCGGCGCACAGCATCAATTGGCTGGAACTCAGAGCGGTACGGCTAGCACTTTTGGCCTTTACGGACCTGATCAGGGGCAAGCCAGTGCTAGTGCGGACAGACAACATCACAACGAAGGCGCACATAAACCGACAGGGGGGCACCAGGTCACGTGCCCTTATGAAAGAAGCAACACGCCTACTGGAATGGGCGGAGAGGAACCTAATCTCTATAGAAGCGGAACACCTTCAGGGAGTCCTCAACTCCAAGGCGGACTGGCTCAGCCGGTCGGATATAGACCAGAGCGAGTGGAGCCTGCATCAGGAAGTGTTCGAGACCATCACCCAGACCATGGGACGACCGGAGGTCGATCTCTTTGCCTCCCCGGCGAACGCAAAGCTACCTCGCTTCTTTTCCAGATATCTCACGGAAGGAGCGGAGGCGATGGATGCCCTAACGACACCATGGCCTCAGGTTCTGCTATACGCTTTTCCGCCACTGCAGCTCTTACCAAGAGTCCTGAACAGGATCCGATCAGAGGGGGCGGAGGTCCTGCTGGTGGCACCAGAGTGGCCCCGCCGGTCCTGGTTTCCGGACATCCTAGAGATGGCAGTAGAATCACGCCCCCTGCCAGCACGACAGGATCTTCTGACACAGGGGCAGGTGCAGCACCCGGACCCCGGTTGGCTTCAGCTCCACGTGTGGAGGTTGAAAGGCAGATGTTAGCAGCGAGTGGCTACTCCCAGAGTGTTGTCGACACCATCCTGGCATCCAGAAGGGAGTCTACCCAGCGTATTTACGAATATACCTTTAGGGTTTTTCGTCGATGGTGCAACAGGAAGAAAAGAGACTTCAGACAGGTCTCGGTCCCGGCCCTGCTTGATTTCCTGCAGGAGGGCGTGGAGGCCGGACTGAGACCAAATACCATCAAGAGGCAGATAGCAGCAGTCACTTCCTTCCTGCCTCCAGAGAAGGCGGCACAGGTGGCCCAGCACCCTCATGTACGTCGCTTCGTCAAGGGCTTAGCAAACACGGCACCACCTACGGTACACAGATTCCCCACATGGGACCTGCATACGGCCCTGAAGGCATTGACAGCCCATCCATTTGAGCCCCTGAGGGAAGTTCCCTTGAAGTTCCTGACATGGAAGGTACTTTTCCTAGTAGCGATTACATCGGCACGTAGGATATCTGAGCTGGCAGCACTCTCCATTAGACGAGACCTATGCATCTTCAGACCAGACTCAGTAGTACTGCGCCTTAGGCCGGATTTCAAGCCAAAGATCAATTCGGCGTTCCACAGAGCGCAGGAGGTGATATTGCCGTCCTTCTGTCCAAACCCAACAAGGGAGTTGGAGAAGATATGGCACACGCTGGATGTACGCAGGGCTCTGCGCATCTACATCAGAAGAACAAGGCCATTCAGGATATCAGAGGCCATGTTCGTGTCCCCATATGCTAAATACCTCGGGCGGAAGGTATCACCATCATCCTTGGGCCGCTGGATACGTAGCTGCATCGTAGCGTGCTACCAGGCCCTACGCCTGGAGGTGCCGGAGGGGATTCTGCCGCACTCGACACGGAGTGCAGCGACCTCAGCGGCCTGGGAGAAAGACGCGACACTGGAGGAGATATGCAGGGCGGCGACCTGGAAAACGGCCTCCACCTTTGTTCGACATTACAGACTGGACAGGATGCAATCTGCCGAGGCAGCATTTGGCAGAAGGGTCCTGCAGCAGGTAGCACAAGTCTAGAAGAGTCCCCATTCGCCAAGCCCACCCTGAGAGCAAGCTTTTGTAAATCCCAAAGCAGACGGATGCTCTGGAGCCCTCCCCACTGGGAAAAGGAACGTTGGTCTTACCTGTGATACGTTCTTTTCCAGTGGTGAGGCGAAGAGCATCCGGGCCCACCCATTGGCGAATGTAGGAGGAGGAGATGGGTGGTAGGCCCCGGACAGCAGCCCACCAGGAAGCGGGCATGGGGGGCCGAAAAGGAGGAGGTGCCTGCAGAGGAACAAGCAGAGAGACCCTGAAGACAGGATTTGATCATCGTGAGATAAAGGCGCAAGAAGAGGCGCAAAGCTTTTTCAACAGACTGGCCAGCCGGGGGTCGTCCCTACTAGATGACCTCACCGGGGGCGGTCCCAAAAGTTTGTTTCCTGCCTACCGGGAGCAATGGGGAGGGACAACCCAAAGCAGACGGATGCTCTTCGCCTCACCACTGGAAAAGAACGTATCACAGGTAAGACCAACGTTCCTTTTTGTCATATACCCTCTTTGATCTATACATGTTGTTAGAAATTTAATATTCTTTTAAAAAAAGTTTTAGGTGTGTCTATATCTGTCTCCTGCATTCCCTTCCTTCTGCAGTCTATTTCTGGTCCAAGACAGCCCACATTGAATCATCACTAACCATTGCTACCTTGCATCTGTGGAAGATGCATTTGATGCATCTCAGGAAGTAGACTTAGGCTGCTGCCACACTGCAGAAATAATGTAGTTGGACACCACTTTAAATATCATGGCTCTATCCTGTGGAATTCTGAGATTTGTGGTTTGTTGTGGCACCAGAGCTCTATGACAGAGGAGGTGAAAAATTTCACAAAACTACAAATCCCAGAATTCCATAGCATTTAGACATGGCCGTTAAAGCGGTGTCAAACTGCATTATATCTGCAGTGTGGTACAGCCTTAGTTTACAAAAGCTTATGCTACAACTGCTTTCTCTCAGTCTCAAAGGTGCTTCAAGATCACTTTGCACATTGTTACCTTTTATGCGGCTTTTCAGAATGAAGCCTCCAAAATCTCATTTTTCAAATTGCATAAACGGAATAGGAGACAGCAAGAAGCCAAAAACTGTGGTGTGATATGAGCAGGTGAATGCAATGTGCATGAGATAGCTCAAAAAAAGTGAGCCAAGCTACAGACCTCAGGCCAAGGCCCACATATACATATGCATTGTATTGTGAAAGAAAATAAGCATCTTGGCAATTGAATGAGCCGCACAAGTTGTGCTTCCATCTCTTTAAGTCAAAGGTAAACAAATCTCACTTGGCTCTGCTTGCTGCTTTTGTAATTACTGGAATGCTAGTACTTACTTGCCTCTGCTGCTTTCAGAAGCTACTGCTCATGAGGGGTTTATACCGCTTCCAGTAACGGAGGTAGCATGCCTTCACATATCAGTTGCTGGGGATCATGAGCTGGGACTGGTTAGAATTCCAGACCTCCTCAAGGCTTCATTTGGTACTGAAAACAAGCATATCACTGCTTTAAGTTTTTTTTTTTTTTTTTTTTTTTGGGGGGGTGGTGGTGGTGGTGGTCTAGAACAGAGAAAGCATCACTTAGCCTTTGGCTGATGGCTTCCTGAATCCCCATGTAGTAAGAGTTAGAATCAGGCCCTTAAGCCTGAGTATTCTACTCAGGCCATCCCAAGGCCAAAATTGCAGATCCCCAGGGCTGGATAATATTCTGGGCTCTGATGCGCTCCACCCCCTCTGGAAGAAGCAACTGGAAGATGGATCCTCAGGGTAATATAGCGCAGAACTAAACAAAGGAAACTGAACTGCACAGGCGTGACCCATTACCCACCCTAATAGCTATGAAAACTGCATAAGTCAGTTGCTAAAAGGGAAGCTTATCCACTTAGTTTGTTCCTGCCCTTACCAGGCCACAGCATAAACTATCAAGCAGGGCCTACGGAACCCTTCATATGCTGCTGGACAGCTGTTAACTTTCGGCCATGCTGCTGACAACTCTGCAGCCTGCCTGCCTGCCTGGTAGCCCACTACAGCTTCCCAGAGGCAACTGGTGGTGGGCCACCAGGCAGCAGAGGCCTTGGTTCTGATCCAGCCCAGCCAAGTTCCCCTCATCTTGCTACTTTGAGGCCAGTCCTGGGATGGCCAAATAAACAGAGCAGGCAAGAGAAAGTTGGCCTGGCTTGGAGGAAGTGAGTTTACTTCGGGCAGCTGGTTTGGCTGGTCAGATTTCCTTGCCACTGCTGTTTGGGGGAGCAAAAGGCGGGCATCGGCTAGTATCTGCCTGTGCAGTGAAATTTTCCTCCAGCACCCAAATTTCTAGCCTTGCAGCAAGACATTGAAAATGTTCACACCCTAGAACTCTTCTATTTTTTGTGTTTGCAGCCCCTTGGTAACTCTTCCTGCCCCATTTCTTTGGATGCCTAAATTATCTTTCTAAATGCTCAGCTGAAGTTTTAAGTTACTGCAATGCTTGAAATTTGGGGGCTGAAGGATCATTTCGTTGGGGGGCAGAATTCTTATGAGGGGGGCAGTGCCCTTATTTTGCCCTCTCCTATAGCGTACACCCCTGACTAGAGTTCTCAGAAGATAATTTGGCTTGCCTCTGTCTGCCTCTAAGCGGGTGCCAGGCTGTCCCCTGTTCTTCTTGACGCCCTGTTCTTCCTTGGAACGTGAGAAGCTGAGAGCCTGTTTATGTGATAACAACTCCAGACGTGTTGCAGTCTCTTGTTCTCATGTACGGAATGTTAAGGCCCCCCATCCGTCTCTTGCACCTGCTCTTGGAGTGAGCCGGTCTGTTGGGAAAGGCGGGTTGTGGGTTCACTTCCCTGGAGAAGAATGGCACCCTGAGAATGACCCCAAAGCAGGTGGCAGGGATGGGATGCATGGAGAGTTTCCTTCTTGGTATAACACAGAAGTTGCATCTAGGGGCCATTATTATTAAGAATTTGATTTATTGTCCGAAAGGGGGACCCAAAGCAGCTTGTAATATAAGTTAAAACAAGACAGCTAAAACAATAAGCAATGCAAAAGTTTACAAAAGCATTAAACAACCAATACAGTCAAAATATTAGTTTAAAACAACTGAAAACCTCTTAAGCAGATATTACATAATAAAAATAGAACACCTATTGCATACCCTTCTTCCTCAGCCAGTTAAACACTGAAGGCCTGTTTGAATCAGAAGGTCTTTGCCTGCTGGTCAAATGAGAACTGTAAGGGGGCCAACTGAATCTCCCTTGGAAGTGAGTCCTACAACCTAGGAGCAGCCACCAAGAAGCCTCTCTCGATACTAGTCCTGAGTTTCCTCGGTCAGCGGGATAGATGGTAGAGGAGTATAAAATTCTGCCTTGTGTGGACAGAGTATACAGGGAGGAGTTTTTCTCCTCTTTTTCATAATACAGGTTGGGGGAAAAGGTCTCTCTGGGCATCTGGAGGAACATAGAGTCACACTGGGGTTGGTCTCTCTAGGCATGCGGAGGTCCTCCAGTATGACTGCATGGTCAGCTTCCACTGGAAGTTGACCATAGAGTCACAGCAGATACCTAGAGAGGTGCCCTTTCTAGGCATTTTCCAGGTCCTCCAGTGCAATTTTATATTCTAATGTAAATATAATATATATATTCTAACATTCTAATATGGTGGTTGGCTGTTATACACAGTTTCATATATCTACGGTAAATTGAAGAACATATCTCCTGCATAAATGGGAGGCGACCTGTACTAGAATCTGTAGTCTTCCTCTAGCCGTGAATGATGGTATCCTAATGATACGAACACCAATGGAGGACTCATCAGTTGTCTTTTCCCCTGCATAAGTGGATTCTGCTTCCTGATGTCAGTTTGGTGAGGGTATCGAGAGTCGCCGCTTCACCGGGGGTGATACCGGGGAGCCTTCCTCGGATTCACCTCTGGATCTCTTCGGTTTCGGGTCGTGAGACTGGTGTTCAGGATGTTTGGCCTTCTCGTGCTCCCGAGACCGACCCCTCTTAGGGGATTCCTTCCTTCCAGCAGCCTTGGTCCTCTTAGCTGGAGGATCTTTCAGTTTCGACACCGTCTTGGAAGATTCCGGTACTGGTACTGCTGGTACCGACTGCCTCCAGTCTGCCCAAAGTCCTGGGATTGTCAGAGCCAGATCAGCCTGTGCCATTATCCCTCACCCTGGTCGCCATCGGGATGCACACCAGGACCTTCGCTGGTACTGAGGTGGAACCTTTTTTGGCTGGGCCCTTAGACTTTTCATGGGAGAGTGCTGAAGTTGAAGCCTTCCCCAAAGCCGAAACCGATAGGGCCTTCTCGTGCAACTGGGCCTTGAGCCTTTTGTCTCGCTATTTCCTGGCCTGTGGGGTGAAGGGCTTGCAATGCGTGCAGGAGGCAACATCATGGGCTTCCCCAGACATAACAGGCACTTGGAATGGCCATCAGACTCAGTCATTTTGGCTAAGCACTGGGAGCAGGATTTAAAGAAACCAGACCCAGACAGGCTTATGAGAGAAATCATTTCACAGTACCATCCAGTCCAAGGCTAGAAGAGCAGAAACACAGTCCTGTAGTTTAATCCGGTGAAGAGATAATCACAGTATTGGTAGAATCCGAGGTCAGAGCCATACATCAGTCCAGTCGGAAAGACAAGTTCAAGGGATAAGCAGAAGAGAGGTTGAAGTCCAGTCCAAAGTCAGAAAAAGCTGGAAAAGAGTCAAAATGAGAAAAGTGAGTCTAGCAGAAGTTCCTTCAGTGCTTTCCACATGGTGGAAAAAAAGGAACTGAGCACTTGGTGAGAGGGATGGGCTTATATGCACCAGGGGTGAGGGGGGGCGGTCCTACCGCCCAAAAGTTTATAATGAGGTGCTAGAAGTTTCTGAAGTGCTCTGCGCAGACGCAGGATTAACCCATTGTGTGCATTCACAGAGACTACGAAGACGAAAAAGAAATACTTCTTTACACAGGGCATGGTTAAGACTGTACAACTCACTTGTAGTGTCAAGTTGCCAACTTGGATGGTTTTAAAAAGTGATTGGATAAGTTTGTCCAGTGAGTAATGGCTGCTGGTTAGAGTGGCCATACACCACATACAGCACCAAATGGAGTCTGGTAAGCATGAGTTTAGAGGGGGTGCAGTTATCTTCCTGCCCTGCTGGTGAGCTCCCCATTGGGCCAGCTGGTTGGCTGCTGCATGAACAAAATGTGGGCTCTACACGCCTTTGTTCTGATCCAGTTCCAAGGTTCTTCTGATGTACTCATGTTGAAGAAAAACTATTTGTGCATTCAGCTTGCCCTCTGAAGGACTGCTTGTTCTGAAACTGGAACCCAGCCCAAACTTGGACTCCTGATTTAGAGATTAGTTCACTCCACCTCCAGTACCCCTTCCCTAACAGGCTACCCACTTTTGCTCAATGACATCTGAGGAAGGGAGTCAGGGACAGTCTTGGATCCAGTGTTGACACTGGAGACTCAGGCAGCCTCAGTGGCAGGATGGCTATATGTCATCTCTGATATCGGAGGCAGTTGTTGTAATTTGTTCTTACGTGCCTTCAAGTTGTCTCCAACCTCTTATAGTGGGTTCTTGGCGAGATTTATTCAGAAGGTGTTTTTCATTGCCTTCCTCTGAGGCTGAGTGAGTGTGAGTTGTCCAAGGTCACCCTGTGGGTTTCTGTGGCCAGGTAGGGACTTGAACCTTGGTCTCCCAGAGTCCTGGTCCAACACTCTGTCTACCATGCTGGCTCCCTTTAGCATGTAGTAGTCTATTTTAAAGGTGAAATGCAAGGTATGTGTAATGAAGATATATTCAGAAATAATACAATCCAGGCCGCTGCTTGCATGACTACTATTCAGAATGATTATTGGTACCAGGGGATTCGAACCCTGGTCTCTGGAGTCCTAGTCTAACACTCAAACCACTACACTCACCCCTCATAGAGACTTTATGCCTCTGGATATCAGTTGCTGGAGAGTGTGTGATGGAAGGTGCAGTTGCACCCATGTCCTACTCCTGGGTTTCCCATGCAGGCAACTGGTTGGCCGCCACATGAACAGAAGTCTGGACTAGGTAAGCCTTTGGTCTGATCCAGTGTGGCTCTCCTTATATTTAAGAAATTGGAGGTTGTGACAGGTCCTGACCAGGTCCTCTTGCGCTTCCTCGGTTTCCATAGGATGGCTGCTGCTCACCACCACCACCATCGCAATCTCATTGCGGTGATCATAGCCCCCTCAGGGCCCTTTCCCAGAGGAAACTGATGGAGGGGAGTGTGATCACCCCATGGCAACTCCATGCTTGAGCCCAAGCCAGCTGTTGGTCTAGTGAATAATGCAGTGCCTGTGTATGTGTAGCTGAGCTGGTAACTAAGACACTCACCGGTTCACTACATTGTGAAGTAATGAAGTGGAAATGAACTGCCTGCCTCTGGAGGGGAGTGAGGAGGGGGATTATCCTCTCTCTGACAGGAGTTCTCTGCGGCTGAGATTGATGGGATGTGCTGACGTTGGGCACCAAACATGACCGGCTCACTTTGGAGAGCAATTAATCTGAGGATTCAGTAATCTGTCATCCTCTTGAGCACCCTAATAGGAGCAGGGGGGTCTCACCCAATGTTGGAAATCGGAGGTGGAGTGGATTAGGAGGAAGCGCAAATGCTCTCCCCCCCCCACTCCTTTTGCAGTGGTAATGTTGGACTTAACAACGTATGAATGCTCCCTCCGGTTTGCTTTCATCACACAAGATTCTGACTGCTTGTGAAAGAACAGAGGAAAGTGCTTCTTTTAAACAGGGAGGGAAAAGATTATTTCAATAATATTTTGCCTGGTGAAGAGAAAGTTGTAGTCAGATCTCGTCTGGAGTGCTGCATTCAGTTCTGGATACCTCATATTATTCATTCATTCATTCATTCATTCACTCACTCTGTCTTTCATTCTTTCATTCATTTATTTATTTTAGGAAGGATATAGACAAGTTGGAACAGGCTCAGAGAAGGGGAACAAGGGTGATAAAGAGGTATGGTGAAAAGAGAAGAGGGAAGGTGTTCAGGTGGCCTGCTTGAAAAAGCATCATGGTTGAAACTCAATCTTGGTTCTGCTGTGGGTTTGCTAGGCTCAAATTCCAGATATTGAACTGGAGGACAATTTTTGTGGAAGTAGATACAGTTGTCCCTCCACATTCACGGATTTGGCATTCATGGATTTAAGTATTCACGGCTTGAAAATATTCTTAAACAAATAATAATCCCAAAAGCAAACCTTGATTTTGCCATCTTATATAAGGGACAGCATTTTGCTATGCCATTGCATATAATGAGACTTGAGTATTTACGGAGTTGGGTATTCATGGGGATCCTGGCACCAAACCCCAGCGAATGTGAAGGGACAACTGCAGTAGTTAGACCTGGGTGCACTAGTGCTTGTGTGGCACTGTCCATAAATACTTCCAAGCATAGCTGCACCATCTAGCCATAGCCTTTTGTGCAGCTTAATGCTCACTGAAGGGATGCATGATTGCCAACGTGCATTAACGTAATATCATAATTGAGCCACATACACTAGTAATGTGTTCCCTCTGTTTTCTTCCCTTTCCTCCTGTTGTCTATCTTGCTTCTGTAAAAAGTTTGACCAGCGTTTTGTGAGAAAGCTCTGGTGTGACCTGGGAGTACCAATCCGGAGTGAAAAATTATCCTCTGCTCTTAGCTTCATTGTAGATTTCAAGGTCACCTAATGTAGAACTAACTTTTGGGTAGGCAGAATGTATTGCTTTGACACTTCAAGACTAGCAGGCCAGCTGCTTGACAAATCTATGTCCCTTTGTAAGATTATAATCAGGGTCACAATTTGCTGCTTTCTGCATCTCATTACACTCTGATCGCATCCTTACAACTACAGTATATAATGGTGCTCAAATGCCCATAGCTGTAATATTGTACTCCATCAGTGCATATGAAGACATGGTCATAGAGTCATAGAATCATAGAGTTAGAAGAGAGACTACAAGGGCCATCTAGTCCAACCCCCTGACCTGCAGGAATATGCAATCAAAGCATTCCTGACAGATGGCCACCCAGCCTCTGTTTAAAAACCTTCAAAGAAGGAGACCCCACCACACTCCCAGGCAGCAGCAGATTCCATTGCAGAACAGCTCTTACTGTCAGGAAGTTCTTCCTAATGTTTAGGTGGAATCTCTTTTCCTATAGTTTGAATCCATTGCTCTGTGGCCTAGTCTCTGGAGCAGCAGAAAACTGTAGGGAGGTATGAGTCTAAAATTAAAAATATATTAAAAATTCCAGGGATCTAGCCCTTTTTAAAAATAAAAATATCTTCTTTAAAAGTAAAAACCTTTCCTCTCAAATTCAGGCAGAATAATGCATTGGAATGCAGACAGCTCAATTAACATTTAAATGTGTGGTCTGATCACCCAATCAATTAGACTCATTAAAAACAACAAAGAAGTCAGTTTAAAAATGCATATCAAAAGTTTACTGAAGGTATATCAATCTTAATCTACATATTAAAACAAACTTAAAAAGGTTCCTAACTTACCAAGAGGATTTAGGTTAGGAAAAGACTCACCCAGCCATTGAGCAGTGTGGGCTACATGGTGACTAAAGGAACTCAAAACAACAACATGGCTACAGCCACATGGAGCCTTAACTTAAAAGGAACTTAAACAAAGTGTCATATAATATTTAAATTAGGTCATGTGATGAATGACCCATTGCTCCAGTTGGCTGAAATTGCCTAGTTAAGAAAAGGGGGTGGTGGAAGAACTGAAGCATGCAGGGAAAAATTCTTAAACTGAGCTCAACATGGGATACACAAGATTGTATTGCATTACAATAATGATTTCCCCACATACTAAAAAACAAGCTTGCTCCATCCTCAGTATGACATCTCTTCAAATGTTTAAACATAGCAATCATGTCACCTCTTAACCTCTTCTCGAGGCTAAACATACCCAGCTCCCTAAGCTGCTCCTCATAGGGTATGGCTTCAAGAACTCCCATCATTTTGGTTGCCATCCTCTGGATACACTCCAGCTTGATCTGACATCCACAAAAGCTCATGCTAAAATAAATTTGCTAGATCTCTCCCCTCTCCTTTTATAATATTGATCAGGCTACTTTTCAGAGGACAGGAAATCAGAAAATTTGTTAGCGGCCCAGTAGAGGCTGGACTCAAAGGGTCAACGCCATGGGACATTTAGATTGGAAGGGACAATGACGACATCTGTCCCCGTCCCTTGAATCTACTGTTTCCACTGAGTCTATCTCTGATCTTCACAGTAGCTAAAGGGGAAAAGGATTTCCCAAGCAACCATGCATTATTATGAGGTACTCCAGTTGTAATCCAAAATATTTAGGAAAGGGGACCATGGTCTTGAATGAAAATGCATCAGTTTTAGGGAGGAAGTGAAAATTGCTACCAGTTGTTTTAGACCAGCACACCACCTGCATTTTTGGACTCTCTGTGGGGGTTTAACTATAGAGAGTGTCCCGATGAGGTGTGTGTGTCTGTGCCTTCAAGTCTCCTGTTGATTTATGGTGACCCCATGAGTTTCATAGGGTTTTCTTAGGAAAGAAATACTCAGAGGTGGTTTTGCCAGTTCCTTCCTCTGAAATATAGCCTACAGCACATGGTATTCCTTGGCAGTCCTGGGCTTGGGGAAGGTTCTCCTTTGTGAATTGCCATTCCTAGAATCAGAATTCTGGGAGTGGCAGTCCAAAAAGACACCTATTCCCATGCTCTGGAAGTTCTAGCCTGCAGCATTTGGGGAAAAGGGAACAAGGTCAGATCTTGTGTGCATGTGTATGTGTGTGCCTTCAAGTTGCCCATTGTCAAGTCACCTGACCCCATGAATTTCATAGGGTTTTCTTAGGCAAGGAAGACTCAGACGTGGTTTTGCTAGTTCCTTCCTCTGAAATAGAGCCTACAGCACCCAGGATTTGTTGACTGTTTCCCATCCAAGACTGACCCAGCTTAGCTTCCAAGAACAGATTGCATCTGGTACCTTTAATTATTTAGGCCCTTCAGTTCAAAATTTACCATGATGCCATTGTCTGTAAGAGAAACTTACAGGTTCTATGTGATAGGTATACTGCAAACAAAACTTGGGACAATGAACTTCTGGTTCTTCTGAGATTTGTTGTTTGGTGCCTTGAAGTAGATTCTGATTTATGGGATTTTCTTGGCAAGATTTATTCTGATGAGGATTACCATTGCTTTCCTCTAAAGCTGAGAGAATGTGACTTGGCCAAGGTCACCTAGTGGGTTTCCATGGGTAAGACAGGATTTGAACCCTGGTTTCCTGTGTCCTAATCCAACACTCAAACCACTCCATCATGCTGGCTTTCTCTCCTGTGATATCCTCCATGGAATGTGTGCTCTAGAGCTGTGCTACTCAAAGTGGTGGTCTGTGGACCAGTTCCAGTGCATGAACCGTTGGCTGCTAAGCCCTTTCCTCCAGGAAAGAAACAATTCTTAATTAGGTTCAAGAAAATTAACTCATTTGGAATGTGGTGCTGGAGGAAAGTTCTGTGAATACTGTGGATTGCTAAAAAGACAAATCAATGTGTCCTATAGTAAATAAATTCTAAACTCTCCCTAGAAAACAAAACAACTAAACTGAGACTGTTGTACTTTGGCCATATCATGAGAAGACATGACTCACTAGGAAAGAGAACAATGCTTAGTAAGTTAGAAGGGAGTGGGAAAGGAAAAGACCACATTGGAAATGGCTAGACTCAGTCAAGGAAGGCATGTCCCTGGGTCTGCAAGACCTGAGCAGGGCTGTTGATGACAGTGACCTGGAGGTCTCTCATTCATAGGGTAGCCATAAATCAAAATCCATTGGATGGCAGTTAACAGCAACAAATTCCTGTATGGCAAGGGGTTGGACTAGATGGCCCTTATGTTCTTATCTAGCTTTGTGATTATATGATTCTAATTGTAACCAATGGGCACAAATATGATACCAGTTACTCATACATGGGGGAGGGCATCAAATAGCTTGGGAAGCACTGGACTAGGGCAAGTTTGTAGCTCAAAGTTGAAGTGGAGAAGGTGAAAAAAAAATCCTGAATATTTAGGAACTATGTCTTCAACTGTGGTGTCCTAAGGTCCATATGAGTAGGTTAATGAGCTGACATTTCACATAGGACAAATGCACTGCCTTCTTCTGACCTAGACCATGTCTCCATAACGTTTTTGCTCCATTTGGAACCAGGTGTATCATATCTGAGATGCCATAATGGCAAAAGATATTATGTTCTTTCATTCTTTAAAAAATAATTGCATGAAACTTGTGGGAAAGGTGCTAAAGGTTTTATCAATGACACACGTTTCTATTGTTTAACACAGTATGTGGTACAGATTATCTTCCAGTACATTAGAAATTGCTCCCTGGATTGTTATAAATTTCCATGTAGCTAAATATTGATATTCTGCTTGGGTTTTATTGATATGCATTCTCCTGGGCTGCCATATTGTTCCACTTTTTATGAATATGAAAAATCAAAGGCGCTTTATTATTTTAAATAGACCCCAGTTCAATTGTATTGTTTTATGTCCAAAATCAGCTGTGTTAATCAATGGGGAAGGGCTCGGCTGAATTTATGTTCTTATTCAGTGATTCTGAACTAGGCAAGTATAACATGGTGGCAAATTAGTGGGTTATCTTGAGAGCTTGAAAAAGTTACTTTTTTGGATGCCAGCTATCTTGGTGGGGAGATTCTGGGAACTATAGACCAAAAGAAGTTAACATTTCCAAACTCTGCTCCCTTCTTTTTTCCAGGAGCTGGGTATGTTTAGCTTGGAGAAGAAAAGACTGAGAAGTGACACGGTGGTCACCTTTATATATCTGAAGGTGTATCATGTAAAACAGTGGCTTTTAACCTTTTCTTTACCAGGGACCCCCTTTAAATATCTTTTCTTGCTGCGGACCCCCGATGCTTAACAAGATTTAATACAACAACAACAATAATACAGTTATACCATCCATTAAACTTTCCTTCAGAGGCACTGGAGGGGGAGGGAAGACTCAAGTACCATTGAGGAAGAAAAATGGGAGGTGTCTCAAGAAAAATGGGTGGGGTCTCCTTCCTTGGAGGTCTTTAAACAGAGGCTGGATGGCCATCTGTCGGGGATGCTTTGATTGTGATTTCCTGCGTGGCAGGGGGGTTGGACTGGATGGCCCTTGTGGTCTCTTCCAACTCTGCAATTCTATGATTCTATGATTCTGTGATTCTTCCTGCAAGTTTGTGGCTGGAGCTGATGCTCAGGCCAAGCCAACCAGCCAGGGTTTGCCTTGGCTCCTGTCACGTGGCCACTCCACTGAAGGGAGGAGATGGACCAAGCAGCCTTCAAGTCTTCGTGGACCCCTTGTAAGGACATCCCGGCCCCCTGGGGGTCCGTGGACCACAGGTTAAGAACCACTGATGTAGAAGATAGAGTGAGCTTGTTTTCTGCTGCTCCAGAGGCTAGAACACAAACCAATGGATTCAAATTATTAGAAGAGAGATCTAAGCTAAACATTAGGAAGAACTATTTTAATGTAAGAACCGTTCAAAGTGGAATGGACTGCTTTGAAGGATGGTGGCCTCTCCTCCTTTGGAGACATTTAAACAGAGGTTGGATGAGAATCTTTCAGTAGTTCTGTAGTTGTATATTCCTGCATGACTGGGGGTTGCACTATATGGCCTTTGTAGTCTCTTCCACCTCTATGATTGTGTGTTTTTAAATATGGTGTTTGCTGCCTTGAGTCTCGTTATTAGAGAAAGGCAGGATATAAATGAATAATTTGCAACAGAATTGTAAATAAATTGTAAATAATTGTAAACCATTCATGTACTCTGATGGTGCTATATAAATAAATGATAATGATGGCAATGACAATGATGATGATACCTGATGGCAGGCTTTGGCTTAGGGAGAGATTTGAGGAGGCTATTGGAAAATTTCATGGCTTTAATTGTGCAAATGCATGGAATCCTAAGGACCTGCTTTTCTTCCCCCACCCCATTTTCTAAAGATAGAGGCCATGATCCTACATCAGGGTTGCATAATGCATGCAGACCTATATATACTGATTGTGCTGCACAACCCCTGGGTTGGATGGCAACCTTGTGCAACCAGATGCATCATCCACATGTACATCTTCAGGCACAAAAGCACCATATGTACACCTTTGCATTTGCAACCTTGAACTGAATGCAGAAGTTTTGCAAGGGATGAAAAGGTCTATGCTGGGGGAGTCTGGGAGTGCCAGTCCAAAAAGAAGAACCTTCCCCAAATCTAGAAGGACCATCCGCAAGCCCAGGTGCTGTAGCCTCTATTACAGAGGAAGGAACTGGCAAAACCACCTCTGAGGATTCTTTGCCTAAGAAAACTCTATGAAATTCACAGATTGCCATAAGTCAGTAGGTGACTTGAAGGCACACACACAAGACCCCAGTAAGATCCTGGCTATGGAGACAAAGGAAGGATGGATAATACACATGCAAATGCTTAATAATGGCTGGGGTGGAGTAGGATGGGATGAGGTAAGGTGGCAGTGGATGTACCTAGGCATATCTGCGTGTCTATAGTTACAGTCCTTGTACTAAAGGGTGATACCTCTTCTTCCCTATAGTTTTCTCTTCTTTCTCAGAGCTGCCTCCTTTCCATGTCTTGAAAATCCCAAATAATTTCCCTAATCTGTGTGAATCCCCAGTCCCTTTGATAGTAAAATGTTATGTGCCATCAAGTTGGCTTTAACCTATGGTAACCCTATGAATTGTATTTCCTATCACTATGTATGGTTGTGAGAGTTGGATGGTAAAGAAAGCTGACAGGAGGAAACTCAGCTCATTTGAGATGTGGTACTGGAGAAGAGTTTTGCGGATACCGTGGATGGCTAAAAAGACAAACAAATGGATCCTAGAACAAATCAAGCCTGTCCTCTCCTGAAAAGCCAAAATGAATAAATTGAGGCTGCTGTACTTTGGCCACGTCATGAGAAGGCATGACTTGCTAGAAAAGATCAGAATGCTTGGTAAGGTAGAAGGAAGCAGAAAAAGAGGAAGACTGTATTGCAGATGGATAGACTCAATCAAGGAAGCCACAGCCCTGAGTCTGCAAGACCTAGGGTTGCCATAAGTCAAAGTCGAAGGCAGTTAATAGCAACAACAACCCTATGAAAGAGAGACTTTCAAGAGGTTTCCAATGAGTTGTATCTCATGATATGTCCAAAGTACAGTAGCTACAATTTAGTCTATAGCCTCAGTATGGTGGGCTCAGTTTAGCTGAGTATGAAAGCCTCAGTCCAGTCCTTAGAATAAATTATTAACAGTCCCAGTCATATCTTGTGGGCTCAGGGCTGTGGCCTCCTTGATTGAATCAACCCATCTCTGATGGGGCTCTTGCTCTTTTCCTACTGCCTTCTGCCTTACCAAGCATTATGGTAATTTATCATGAGTTGTGTTGTTTCATGATATGTCCAAAGTACACCAGCCTCAGTTTAGGCAATAGTCTCTTGTATGAAATCCTCCGTTCAGCAGTTAGAGTAAATGGTGCAGGTAGAAAACTCAGTAGAGTCATTCTTGTCATTCTACTTTTGATATGGAATGGCAGGCAGGAAGCAAAATGCCAGAGCAGTTTGGGTGAAGAACATGCAGCCCTGTTCCTATCGCAGAGTGCCCGTTGGGAAGGATGTCCAGTTTTGGCAAAACCTGTTGTGATGGGCAGGCAGTCCTGATTTTTGTCTTTGTGGATCCTTCCTCCTTCCTGGCAGCCAATCACTTGTGAAAATTCATTGGGAAATGAGAAGGATCTCTGCCACCCCCAATTCACCTGTAGTAGTGCAAGGGTGGGAATCATACAGCCCTCCAGATACCGTTGGGATTACAGCCTCCAGTATTCCTCACCATTGCCTTTGCTGGCTAGGTCTGAGGGAAGTTGCAGTCAAGCAACACCTGAAGGGCTGCATGATTCCTGCCTTTGCAGTAGAGTTAAGAATGGTGGGCTTTCCAACTCCCCCCCCCCCATTTTACATCATGCCTAAATATGGCAAACTACTTGCCTTTCTTACAGAGAAAGTTCTGCTTGTCTCAGGGAGAGGAGTTGAAAAAGTTAAGGAAGAACTATGTAAGTTGTAATAAGGACGCGGACTTCATTCCCATCGGAGGGACACTTTGATGGCAACTTGGTGCCCAAGAGCTCTCTGTGTTTGCAGCCTTGGGGGGAGGGGGGAGGAATTGGCTGCTCCCAGGAGGCTGAACTCTTTCATCTTGCACTCCATGCGATTCTTTTTCCTTCCCTTTTGTTCTGCGGCTCCTCTGGCAGTGCAGTCTTGCCTGCTCTTGCTAGAGCTGTGGGGTGGATCTCTTTTCTGGAATCCTCCTGTGTGGGCCCAACACTGTAGGGGCAGGAGGGTTCCAAAAGGAAGGGAGTTGTCTCTTGATAAGTTGAAACAACCCAGTTCTCTTCCCCCAGCTATGTTCCTGTCAGTTCTTTCTCTCTCTCTCTTCCCCCCCTCCCCTGAGGGGAGAGGTGCATTTAGGGAGCTTTTCCTGGGACTTTTGGGAGTTGTACCATGCATATGAAGGAGAAGAAGCTCTCTCTCCCTCTTGGCAATGCACTTGTAAGGTGGGTTTTTTCCCCTGTTGAATTTATAAGAATTCAGCTTCATTCTATTGCGACCTTTTATTTGCAGACAAACTGGTGTGAAGCATAGCAGGAGCCAGCTACTGTGTGTATGTCACCTGTTGACTTCCTAGAATCATAGGATCATAGAGTTGGAAAGGGCCCTGTGGGACATCAGGTCCAACCCCCTCTGCTCAATGCAGGTTCTCCAGCTAGAGCATCCCCAGCAGTTAGCCTATTTTAGATGTAGCCGTGTTGGCCATACAGCAAAAGAAAACCCAAAATCTGCAAAGGAGTGATGCCTTTACTGTCCAACCAAAATGCACAAAACACATCATGCAAGCTTTCAAAGCTCCACCGGTTTGTTCATCAAGCAAAAGATGTTAAAAAATCATACAGGAGACGAAAAGGAAAGTGATGATGTTGGAGTCAGATGCAGGAAGTAGACTCAGAGGGTGGTGGATTCTCCTTCTTTGGAGGTCTTTAAACACTCAACTATACTGTGCAGAATAGCAGGGCAAATATGGGCACAGCCTACTCTAGCAAAAGGTTGACACAACATGATTACAGATGATGATGATGATGATGATGATGATATCCCACCTTTCTCCCAATATAGAGACTCAAGGCGGCTAACAGTGAGTTTTAAAACAATACACAAACATTAAAAACATAAATATAGAATTAAAAAAAACAAATTAAACCATTTAAAGTGTTAAAAACATTTACAACATTAAAAATATTAAAATGCAATAAAACTACATACACCTTAAAACCAGTCCCATCAGATTGTGATGCCTGATGGTACAATAATGTTTTTATTTGTTACCAAAAGGAGAGCAGAGACGAGGCCATTCTGGCCTCTCTTGGGAGGGAGTTCCAAAGTCTAGGAGCAGCCAATCATAGTGTCATAGAATTATAGAATTGTAGAGTTGGAAGAGACCACAAGGGCCATCCAGTCCAACCCCCTGCCATGCAGGAATACACAATCAAAGCATCCCTGACAGATGGCCATGCAGCCTCTGTTTAAAGACCTCCAAGGAAGGAGACCCCACCACGCTCCGAGGGAGTGTGTTCCACTGCCGAACAGCTCTTACTGTCAGAAAGTTCCTCCTAATGTTGAGGTGGAATCTCTGTTCCTGGAGCTTGCATCCATTGCTCCGTGTTCTAGTCTCTGGAGCAGCAGAAATCAAGCTTGCTTCATCCTCAATGTGACACCCCTTCAAATACTTAAACAGGGCTATCTTATCGCCCCTTAAACATCTTTTTTCTGGGCTAAACATACCCAGCTCCCTAAGTTTTTCCTCATAAGGCATGGTTTCCAGACCTTTCACCATTTTAGTCAGCCTCCTCTGGACATGCTCCAGTTTGTCAATATTCTTTTTGAATTGTGGTGCCCAGAACTGGACACAGTATTCTAGGTGAGGTCTGACCAAGGCAGAATAGAGTGGCACTATTACCTCCCTTGATCTAGACACTATACTTCTATTGCCCTGGTGGTGCAGTGGTTAAATGCCAGTACTGCAAGTCACCACGTTGCAAGTTCAATTCCAGCGGGCTCCAAGGTTCACTCAGCTTTCCATCCTTTCGTAGGTCAGTAAATTGAGTACCCAGCTTGTGGGGGGCAATTAGCTAACCCACATTGGAAACTGTTTAATGCAGTGCAGATGTGTAAATAGCTATTGCTTAAAAACAATTTGTAAGCCACTCTGATAGCCTTGTGGCTGAAGAGCGAGGTATAAATAAATAAATAAATAATAATAATAAAATAAATATTGATATAGCCCAAAATCGCATTGGCCATTTTAGAGAAGGCCCTCTCTCTCATTCCCACAAAATGAGCCTTAGAGGGCGGTGGGACAGAGAGAAGAGCCTCTCCTGATGATCTTAGAGCTCTAATGGGCTCATAAAGAGAGATACAGCCATTCAAATAACCTGACCCCAAGCTCAAGGCCTATGGTATATAATCACCCTGCCTGACTCACAGATGGTCTAAAATCATAGAATCCTAGAGTTGGAAGAGACTACAAGGGCCATCTAGTCCAACCCCCTGCCTTGCAGGAATACCCAATCAAAGCACTCTAGACAGATGGTCATCCAGGGTCTGTTTAAAAATCTCCAAAGGAGACTCCACCACACTCCAAGGCAGCGCATTGCACTGCCGAACAGCTCTTACTGTCAGAAAATTCTTCCTAATGTTTAGTTGAAAAGACATATGCTCAATTTTGTAACTCTTTCATGTTTTCCAGTTGTTAATTCCCACTGCAAACCAGAAACACACACGTACACATATATTAGGGAAGGAACTAGGGAATTATTCCATGATGCCCTTTGCTCAATACTTCACATACCTCGCATGTTGAAGACCACAGGTTCAGTTCTGATTCTCACAAGTTCCTCAAGGTCTCCTGCCTGACTCTCTGAAGAGATGCTGACAGTTAGTGTCTTCAGTACCAGGTTAGGCAAAGCAATGGTCTAACAGCCTCCTCTGTTCCTTCCACCTGGAAGCATCCTTGGAGGTGGCAAAGATCTGGCTGAACAAATCCTTCCTTGTTATCTAATCAGTGCACACCTACCTTTTCAACTAGCAACTAACTCCAGCCCTGAACATTTCCAGAATAAAATACTCCACCTTCAAGACTGGCAAGAGGAGACTTTAATCAAGCTCACTCTGATGCAGCTTCCAGCCTCCAGGAGTGGCAGTTAGATGCTTGAGCAAAGGCCAGATGCAAGTCACATAAACAACACCCCTCTATGGCTATCTCCTACCCACCTACCCAGCAACTACCCATTTAGGGATAGACTGCTTCTGGACATGGAAGTTCTACTGAGGTCTAACAACCATTGATAGAGCCAGTGTGGTGTAGGGTTGGACTAGGACTCTGTAAGGCCAGGATTCCAATCTTCTCTCTGCCGTGGAAACCCACTCGACGGCCTTGGGCAAACCACACTTTCTCAGCCTCAGAGGAAGGCAATGGCAAACCTCTTCTGAACAAATCTTGCCCAAAAATCTCTAGAATATGTTTGCTTTATGGTTGTCATAAGCTGGAAACAATTTGAAGGAATACAACAGCTACAGCCCATTGACAGATCCCATTCTCCTTGATTCATTGGTTTTATTCTCCTTCAAATTCATGTAAGCTGCAGCTGTCCACCAGAAATTAAATCACAGAATCATAGCATTCTAGAGTTGGAAGGAGCCTCATGGGCCATCGAGTCCAACCTCCTGCTCAGTGCAGGAACTCCAACGAAAGCATCTCTGGCAGGTAAGTATCCAGCCTCTTTTGGAAGACATTCTGAAAAAGAGACCCCACCACCTCTCTAGGGAATGGGTTCCATTGCCAAACACTTTTATTGTCAAGAAGTTCATTCTAATGTTCAATAAAAATCTATCCCCCTCTAACTTAAAACCACTGGGTCCTAACCACTGGGACAGCAGAGAAGAAGCCTCCTCCTTCTTCTTTGTGGCAGCCCTTGAGGTAGTTAAAGAGTGTGATCATGTCCCAGCTCAGTCTTCTCTTCACCAAGTTGAACATGTCCAGCTCCTTCAACCTGTCTTCATACACTTTCTTCTCCGTAGTTCTTATCATCCTCATTGCCCTACTCTGAACTTGCTCCAACTTGTCTATATCCTTTTTAAATTAAGGGCCCAGAATTGAATGCACTACTCCAAATGAGGTTTGACCAGCACAGTATATGGTGGGACTGTTATTTCCCTTGAATTGGAGTTTGTGATTCTATTAATGTAGGCTAAGGAAGCATTTGATTTCTTTGCTGGAGCATCACATTACTGGCTTGTGTTCTGTTTATGATCAGCAGCAATCCCAAGGTCCTTTTCACATGTATTACTGCTGAGTAGTACATCCTATACCCCTTCCATCTTATACCTGTAGGATAGGGTTGTCTTAGGTAAGGAATATTCAGAGGTGTTTTTGCCAGTTTCTTCCTCTGAAATATAGCCTATAGCACCAAGTGCCCATTGGAAGTCTCCCATCCAAGTACTAACCAGGACTGACCCTGCTTAGCTTCCAAGATCAAATGGGACCTGGTGTCTTAAGGATAGCTATTGTGGCAAACCCCAAATCTAAAGCAAATGTATGAAAATGACCCCCTAATTCTAAGAAGATGAGAATAGAATCCCCACATGATTGATAATGGAATAAAAAACAACCTGAGACCCATGGAAACAGTTGAATTGATTGAATAAACACACATTATGTTCATCACCTCTCAAAACAATATGTAAGTGTGCAATAATTGTAAGCCAGTATGTTTCTAATAATGCATATGTAGATAACTACCGTACTTGGGTTTTTTGAGAGTCTGGATGGTGTCTTATTTCAAAAATATAGATGCTGCAGAATGTTTCTTGCAGTCACAGATGCTATTGCAAAAATCATGTGGCTTTCAAACTGCAGGAGACATGAAGAAGGAGTTCTAAGAAAGCATTGCTAAGTTTAAGGAAGCTGGGCATTGGTTTTTGAAGCACCAGTAACCAGTCTGATAGGGCTACAATCAGCTCCTGTAGCAGGGCTCGCCAAATTGCTGAAATTTCAGTGTGCATTTCTTCTCTGCACCTGTCCCTGAAGGTCTGTGGATTGTTGTTATTAACTGCCATCAAGTCGACTTCAACTTATGGCGACCGTATGAATGAGGAACTTTCAAGTGACTGTATCATCAACAGCCCTGCTCAAGTCTTGCAGACCCAGGGCAGCTGTGGCTTCCTTGATTGAGTCTGTTCTTCTGGAATATGGTTTTCCTGTTTTCCTACAGCCTTCTACCTTGCTAAGCATTATTGTGTTTTCTAGTGAGTCGTGTCTTTCCATATGTCCAAAGTACGACAGTCTCAGTTTAGTCATCCTGGCTTCTAAGAGAGCTCAGGCTTGATTTGCTCTAGGACCTATTAGTGGCCCATAAATATCTATAGAACTCTTCTCCAGCACCACATTTCAAACTCTTCTCCAGAACCACATTTCACATTCTTCCTGTTAGCTTTCTTCACTGTCCAGTTTTTACAACCATCCCATACATATATATTGAAAATACCATGGCATGGATAATCCTAACTTTAGTATTCAATGATGTATCTTTACACTTCAGGATCTTATCTAGTTCCTTCATAGCTGCCCTTCTGAGTCCTAGTCTTCTTCTGATTTCTTGATTGCACATTTCCATTCTGATTAATGACTGAGCAAAAGTATGGAAAATCTTGAACTATTTTAGCATCTTCACCATCTACTTTAAAATTATGTAAACCATCTGTGGTCATTATTTTTCTTAATGTTCAACTGTAAACCTGCCTTTGCACTTTCTTCCTTGACCGTCTTGACTTTCTGTGTATTGGCAGAGTCTAATTTTAGGAGCAGGTGCTTGAGATTTAACTGGTCCGCCTTCCAATAATCCGTCTAATGTTCGCGCAGCCGCTAAAGTGGGAGCAGAATCCAAATCGTGCAACTTCTTGCTGTGCTTGCAAGTTAAAAAGAAAAAGTTTATTTGGGCTTCTTTTATTTGATTGCAGAATTAGGGTTTTTAAGCATTATTTGAGTGAAGTCATCCATGCTCCTGCAATCCGTCTTTCTGTTGATTTCCTTTAAAAAGCAGCTAAGATGAGCAAGTGATTGTTTCCTCCCTCCTTTCAGCCTCTGGCACTTTGCTGAGCTAATTTCCACAAGTGTCTAATAAGTACAGCTGCTTAACTGCTTTTTAACTGAACTTCTGGAGCCATTGACATTGACGAAAGGTTGTGATCCCCCAGCCAGATCGCCATTAAGTGCCTGGAAGGAGGGAAGGGGAGAAGGGGGGCTGTGCTGGGGGAGGGGAAGGGAAACCAAAATGGCTAGGCATCGGGGTTGAAGCTGCATGCACTCATTGCCCTTGGAGACCAATTAAGGAGTGCAGCAGCTGTTTTTGGAAGCCCCCCTTTTTTTTGTGGCTTACATGCCCAGCGCATGCTGAAGGAGCTCCCTGAGCATGAAATGTTTGAAAATCTGTTCTACTTTGCCTAGCGCGCAGCCACTGTGCCCCGAACACCCCTCTCTCTGGCTTTTCTTCCCAAACGAAGATTCAGGAAGGACTCATCCTGTGTTTTCTGCAAGCACGCTGATGACTGAAAAGGCCAATCCGAGATAAACAAGTCCAGTTGCAGAAAGCACAGCAGAGGGTCTCCTTGGGTGATGTTTTTGGGTTATGATTCTTTCTGCATTGTTGTTTCCCTTCAAGACTTGTTCAGCGTGAGTTCTCAAATAAGGCTGCAGCATTGTGGATAGTATGTCTCCATGCCTCCCGATTTGAAGCCAGGGCAGAACATTGTTGGTGATCAGTTTGGCCAAGCCTGAGATGTTGTTTCAGGGAATCCTTGTATCACTTTTTTGGAGTGCCCCTCTTACGCTGACCTATGGTGAGTTCACCGTAGAGTACTATTTTTGGGAGGCGATGGTCCTCCATCCTAGAAGCGTGCCCTGAGTTCTCAATATCATGGCCTCAATGCTGGTGATCCCTGCTTGCTCAAGGACAGCAACATTGTCAGCCCCAAACAACTGTGTTGCAAAAAGGAGGGGGGACTGTGTGAGGACTGGATGCATGTCACCAGGATGTGAAGAAGTGGGACAAAATCACATTTGCATCAATCCACTTTTATAGCTTTCATCAGGGTCTCAGTACAAGACCTGTAATGTAACCTTGCCTGGCTTTATGAATAGACAGCTAAGCTGGGACCTTTGTTGAGAGAAGACTATCGTTTACCGTGTATCCATCCCCTTGGTTGTTATTGTGTACCTTCAAGCCATTTCCAGCTTAGGTTCACCTTAGGCTCTCCCTATCATGGGGTTTTCTTGGTAAGGTTTGTTGAGGGGGAGTTTGACATTGCCTATCTCTGAGGCTGAGAGAGTGTGACATGCCCAAGGTCATCTAGTGGGTTTTTCCATGCCTGTACAGGGATTCAAAGCCTGGTTTCCCAGAGTCCTAGTCCAAACCTTAAACCACTACATGGTCTCTTAACTGGTCGATTGCGTTTCTTGCTTTTCTGGAGACGTGTCAGTAGTCAGAGCACTGAAAACAAAGAGTTTCCTTTTTAGCTTTAGTCATTCTACGAAATTCAGCAGGCGACATGCAGATCATAGAATCATAGAGTTGGAAGAGACCACCAGGGCCATCCAGTTCAACCCGGTTCTGCCCTGCAGGAATACACAATCAAAGTATTCCCGACAGATGGCCATCCAGCCCCTGTTTAAAACCCTCCAAAGAAGGAGACTCCACCACACTCCCAGGCAGAAGCTGATTCTACTGTCAAACAGCTCTTACAACATAACAAACAGTGTACTTCACATATCCAACAATCTGCTTTTCCATCTCTTTAAGGTTTCCAAGATTAACCAGGAGCCGTTTCTCAAACGTGCTGTTAGTGTGCCAGGAATTCTGTCTCTGTCTCTTTGTGAATAAAAGAGAAATGAGGGCTCAGTGAAGAGTCCCTCACCTGCCTTGTGTGTTTCTGCCTTTGATTTTCATAACCTTGGGATCTTTACTCTGCAGCTACAAAGGGTAGCCATTTTCTTCTTTTAAGAGTAATCATAATTTCTTTAAAGCCTCTCCTTTTATAACTTGTCTTAAACACTTAGAGGAATGTGATGGTGTGTGGACCATGAAGAATGTCTAATGGAAGTGTTATGTGTCTTCAGGTTGACTTTGTCTTGTGGCAATCCTACCGTAGGGTGGGTTTTTTTTGAGCAAGATTTATTCAGCGGAGGTTTGCCATTATCTTCCCTTAAAGCTGAGAGAGTGTGACTTGGCCAAGATCACCCAGTAGGTTTGCGTGGCTGGGTGGGGATTCAAACTCTGGTCTCCCAGAATTTCAGTGCCATACTGAAACCACTTTACCACATTGGCACCAACGAAAGAATGTCATGGTATTACTAGCTGGACCCAGTGTACCATACACCATTAAGAAACTCCCCAAAATGCTCCTGGTAGACCTCATGACAACTCTGTAAGGTAGGCCAGTGGATCTGAATTCCTCCTCCCCCTTCTCAGCATTCCACACTTTCCCCAGAATTGCTGAGGGTGATTCGCTCTGTTGCCTTGCTGCTGCCGCCGCCACTACCGGGTCCTGTTGCAGTGGCAGCAGCGGCTTCCCACTGCCATTGCCACTTGACTGCCTGGGTCCCGTCTCTAGCGGGGTCCCTCTGCCAGTTGACTGCCTCTGTCCTGTTGCAGTGGGAATGGATATATTACTCTGAGTAGAGTTAGATAATAAGTGGGAATTGTGCAGCCCTGAGATGTTGGTGAACTGAAAAGGCCTGCAGCCTTAGTAACTATAGCCAACACTGTAGCACATTGTTTGGTCGTTCCCAGTATGGCTGGTGTTTGGCTGAGGGAGTGGTTGGGTATGTTTCCTAAGTGGCCAATCAGCACACTGGAAAAGGCAACATACCAAGAGAATTTTATATATATATATATATATATATATATATATAGGTTATGATCATTAATACCCTGCCTTTTCCCCAATCTGGAACTCAAGGAGGCTTACAAAGATTAAAACAGATACAGCTTTAAAATTCATATCTTAGAAAAAATAAAAATACAATTAAACTAACAACAGAATTAAAAGCCATTAAAAGCTAAACCATTAAAAATAAACAGCAAAGGGCTAAACACACTGTGGGCATCAGATCATGTCTGATCTTGAAAGCTAAGCAGGGTCACCCCTGATTAGTACTTGAATGGGAGACCGCCAATGAATACCAGGTGCTGTAGGCTCTATTTCAGAGGAAGGAACTGGCAAAACCACCTCTGGGGATTCCTTGCCTAAGAAAACCCTATGAAATTCATAGGGTTGCCATAAGTTGACAGGAGACTTGAACATACACACATGCGTGAAACCCCTGTGAAATTCATGCGTTGCCATAAGTCAACAGGCAACCTGAAGGTGTGCGCACACACAGTCAAAAACCCTATGATATTCATGAGGTCGCCATAAGTCAACAGGCAACTTGAATGCACACACGCACACACACACACGTGGAAACCCTATGAAATTCATGGGGTTGCCATAAGTCAACAGAGCATTTGAAGGCACATCACACACACACACACACACACACACACAGAGACACATGCGTGCACGAAAACCCTTTGGAATTCATGGGTTACCATAAATTGACAGGTAACTTGAAGGCACAAACACACGCACACACTTTCTGAAAGGCCCTCCTCAAAGAATGAATCCTAAAAGGCTTGTTGAAATAAAGTTCTTCACGTGCAGCCCGCCCAATCACAAGGAATCTGGGCGGGTTACAATAATAAAAACACATGGAACACAATAAAATTCAAAATTAGTCCCTTCCCTTCCCAACCCACCCCAACCCAATGCTAAAATTACAATTAAATAAACACAGTTTAAAAACAAGAATACAACAGTTTAAAAAGGGAGATAACTGGTGGATAGAGCAACGTAGATCACCTTGTGCGGGGAGAGGAGTTAAGTTGGGAAGGCCTGCCGGAAGTAGAGTTGGTGCCAGTCTAACCTCTTTAGCAAAGGAGTTCCAGAGTCTAGGATCAACCACCAAGAAGGCCCTGTCTCCTTTGTTCCCACCAGATGTACTTGTAAAGGTATGGAGACAGAGAGAAGGGCTTCTACAGGAGATTTGGAAAATGAACAGACTCGTATGGGAATGATACTGTCCTCCAGATATTCTGGACCCAAACTCTACAGGGTTTTATAGGTCATCACCAGCTTTTGAATTGTGCCCAAAACAGATGAGGAGCAAGTGGAGCTGTTGCAATAAACAAAGACACCTGCAGTAGATGCAGAGCTCCATAACTCTAGTTCTCATTCTTAAAAAATAAATAAAGAAGAAGACATTGTAGTTTTTTAAAAAGAAAAAAACAGTAGGGGGAGAGAGGGTTTGAAGCCTGAAGATCTAAGGACACAAAGAACTGCAAATTTATAAATCTGGGTAAGAATGTGGTTGTATGAAATGTTAGCATAGATTTTCCTTGGGTTTTTTCGGGCTGTGAGGCTGTGTTCTGGAAGAATTTATTTCTGACATTTCGCTTGCATCTGTGTCTGGCATCTTCAGAGAATTTTTGGTTAGGAGTGTATGTGGGGTTTATATACTGTGAACCCTTGTTGGGGAGTATATGTAAATTTGTGTATTTGAATGGCTAGTTTCTGAGTTTAGATATGCAAGGAGGATTAGTGTCTGTTTGGCTAATGGTTGGTTAATGGTCCATTATCTGCTGGAAATCCCCTGTCCCTGGGTGGAGTTCAGTTGCATGTGCTGAGTTCTGATTTTAGTGTTTTTCAGGACTGGCAGCCAGATTTTGTTTACTTTTAGGGCAATGGTCAATTAGCCAACCATTAGCCAAACAGACACTAATTCTCCTTGCATGTCTCCACCCAGAAACTAGCCATTCAAATACACAAATTTGCATATACTCCCCAACAGGGGTTCAAAATATATAAACCCCACACACACTCCCACCCAACCATTCTCTGAAGATGCCAGCCACAGATGCAGGCGAAACATCAGAAATAAACTCTTCCAGAACATGGCCTCACAGCCCGGAAAGAACCCAAGGAAAATCTATGGATGCTGACTGTGAAAGCCTTCGACTTAACACAAAATGTTAGCAGTTTGAAAGCGGTGGTGAAAGACGAACGTGGAAAAAAATAATTTGTCTAAGCCAGTGTTGAAAAGCCTTCAGTGCTCAAGCAAGAGATCTGAGAGCAAATTATCTAGATGTAGACGTTTTTGAGCAACATGTAGAATTATAAACCCAGGGCGATGGGGAGGTTTGTGGGTAGCCAGGGTGACTGGTTTCTTCTCTATTAGGAATTTTTTAAAAACCCACCCTATATTTGGTTTAATAACAAGCTAGAGTGGGAACCTTTTCTCCAGAGACTACAGAAATACCCCTAACAGTGCTGTCAATAAAAAGATTACCTGACAACCTAGTAGGGAAAATGAGAATTTATCAAATATTGCCGAGCACTGTCAAGAATTGCTTGTCAAACTAGGTGCCTGGATAAGGGAGCCTCTCTTTTCCGCTTCTCTGACATCGTTTTTTTGGTAATCCTGAGGAAAGGCTACAAGAAGAAAACCGTTCTGCTTCCCTGTCACTCAGGGTTTAGGAAATTAGGTGTTTATTGGTAGCAGAATGGTGGAGCCACCATCAAGTTCCAGAGGGAGCACTCATTGCTCATTGCATTGGTGGAGTGTGTCAGGGTGGAGAAGAATAGGAATGGGGAGGGCTGCGAAAGCCAGCTGATCAGACTTTGAGGATTTAAGAATAAAAAGCCAAGCGTTTTCAGCTTCGGAGTGGAGTGGCTGGATTATTGACTTGTCAAATAAAACAATGTTACCTGTCAGGTGGGAAGCACCTTTACTTCCACTCTGCATTTTTTTTTTGGGGGGGGGAGGTTGACTGATGAATTTTGCTGGTTCAGGGGTTGACCAACTGGGTGGGGGGGGGGTGTTACCAGCTCAGGTCTTCCCTTAATCCCTTAGTTTTGCTGCCTACATGGTCTCATCTCCACCTTTTATTATGCCAAGCAGTCTGAAGTGCAGGGTGGGGGAAGATACATACCGGGTTTAGGAAGTTACTTTGCAAAAGTAATCTATTCCTCTTACTGTTGAAAAAGTAACGCACTCTAATTACTTGCCTGTTACTTCTTTGATTACTTCACATGCCTACGGAAGTATAGCAGGTGGAGCCATCATTCTCTATCATATGACTCGTAGTGACCAAGAGCTCCATCCTGCAAGGATTTCAGTAATTCTTAGAAACAAAATCAACTGGCGCCAGGGGTGGAAACATTGTGCTGTGCTGGTGTGTTACATGTGAAGCTGCCTGGCACCCTGTTGGTGTTTTACACATGTGTAAGTCACCTTACACAGACAGTTCTACTTTTGGGGGCATGACATAATGTCTGCACAGGCATAACTCAGTTAACAAAGCCTCTGACAAAGAAGTTCTTTTTTACAAAATCCTTTTACATCCGTCTAATCTCTGCTTTTCTTCCTTGCTTAGAGTGCATGTGCACAGTCTAAGAGCAAAAATCCAAGTCAGAGCAGTGTGTGGGAACATCTAGTTATGCAGATGAAGTACATTTGTGGTTAAATAGTCAGTGATTCCCATACACATGGGCTACCCAATATGTTCCCAGAAGATAGCAGGTTCGCTCCCTGATTCCATTCCCACAGATGCCTCTAGCTAGACAGTTTCTTGATATGCTCCCCAGCTGCATGTGGTTGGCTCGTTGCTGGCCCCTGCGGGCAGTAGCATATTACACCATGTCATCTCTTTATTACATTATAAATTTCTCTGTGACTGTATGTCCCATTACCCTGACCTGTATCCCCCATGTAAATGTGAGGCTACCTCTACAAATGGACTTTTTCTTTACATTGGAGAGCTGTTAACATTTGGCCATGATACTAATGAGGGCTCCAAAACCCATCTGCCTGCTGGCAGAGGCCCATTCTGTCTTTCTCCTTTTATGGGACCCAGGGGTCTGGTTTTCCTGGTATGGCTTTCTAGGGGTTGAGCTTAAATGGCCCCTTTAGTCAAGCAGCTTGGAAATCCTTTGAACGGAGTGTGCAAGGGTTTCACCCTGAGAACTTTGGCATATAAAGTCTGTACCTCTCCCACAGAGTCATAAGGAACACAAGAGGACTTTCCCCGGATCAGACCAAAAGCCTCTCTGGTCTAGCATTCTGCTCCTTGCAGTCACCCATTAGAGCCCTCTGCAGGGTGTGAATGCAAATTATTCCCCTACCCCTATAACATCAACTAGCTCTGAGAGTCACACTGCCTCTGATACTGGCAGTAATATCCAGCTGTAGTGATGAGTAGCCTTTGAGAAGGTCTTCCCTCATCATTCCATAGGATATAGTAATATTTTTTGTTGAAAATGTCCCCCCTGCGTTTTGACCCCCAAGGTGGGCTTCTAGATTAAAAACACAAAAAATAAAATAAAAAAAAGCAAGATAAAAACGCACACGCTATCTATTACTTAACACTATAGAACAGAAGCATGGGAGAGGCATAATACAACTGGACCAGTTTGTAAATACATGGCAAGAGCAGGTTGTTAAGAGACAATAAAAGCACTTTAAGAAGCAGAAATATCCATGCTTCCCCCTGCAAACTCAAGAGGGGTATGAAGTCGAAGGCTTTCACGGCCGACATCCATAGATTTTCCTTGGTTTTTTTCTGGGCTGTAAAGCCGTGTTCTGGAATAGTTTCTTTCTGATGTTTTGCCTGCATCTATGGCTCGCATCTTCAGAGAATTGTTGGGTAGGAGTATATGTGAAGTTTATGCTGTGAACCCCTGTTGGGGAGTATATGTAAATTTGTGTAATTGAATGGTTAGTTTCTGGGTATCGAAATGTAAGGCTCATTAGTGTCTGTTTGGCTAATGGTTGGTTGATAGGCCATTATCTGCTGGAACTCCCCCTGTCCCTAGGTGGAATTCCTTTGTAAGTGTTGAGTTTTTGTTCTATTGTTCTTCAAAACTGGGAGCCAGATTTTGTTTACTTTTAAGGTTTCTTCTTTCCTGTTGAAGTTGTCCAGGTCTTTGTGGATTTCAATAGCTTCTCTGTGCATTCTGACATGATAGTTGTTGTCCTGGTCCAGAATTTCTGTGTTTTTAAATAACATTTTGTGTCCAGGTTGGTTTATAACATGTTCTGCTACTGCTGCAAACACGAATCAAAGAACATGAGAGACACTGCAGACTGGGCCAGCCAGAAAAATCAGCAGTAGAAGATTTTTTTTTAGCGGTGGGGGGGGCGGCGGCAAGAGGCAGAACGAGCGATTGGGTGGCGGCAGGGGGCAGAACAAGCAGCGGAGGGGGCGAGTTAAACCTACCAGCCAACTCAAAGGGTTGTCATGAGATCTCTTGGGCATATTGGGTGGGGGGAGTTTTTTAATGGCATATGGTACGCTGGGTCCAGCTAGTAGTGTTATAATTATGTAGTGTGAGTGGGCTCCAGGACTTTTGTCCCAGCCTTGTTGACTTTTGAAGGTAGGTGAATGTCAAGGAGGCTTTCCAGTATGTAATGCAGCACACAAGCAGGTTCATGCAAAAGGAAGCATTTTTTTTAGTTAATTATGCCTCATGGGGATCCTCCTCCTCCTCATTATTTATACTCTGCTTTTCACCCAAAATTGGTACCCAAGGTGCCTTACATTTTAAAGGTCCTTCTCTGGGTCCCTCTGCCAAGTGAGTCTTGACAGATAGTTATGGGAAACCTGTCCTTTTGGTGGTAGTGGCACCCACCTTCCTCCTTAGAGCAACTTGCCTATTGCTTGCCTTACACTTTGGTGTCACATGAAACTGTTATTATCTTTCTAGAGCCACTGAAAATCTACTGGATTTTAAATCTGCTTTTAGTGGAGCTGCATTACCTTTTAATACAATTTTCCTCACTCTTGCTTTTTAAAAATTATTGTTTTTTAAAATTTTTATTGAACATAAGTGGTAACTGTATTTGAATGCTTTATTGTTAGAAAGTTCAGTACACCTCTCTCTCTCTCTCTCTGGCTTTTCTTCGCAAACGAAGATTCAGGAAGGACTCATCCCGCGCTTTCCGCAAGCGCGCTGATGACTAAAAAGGCCAATCCGAGATAAACAAGTCCGGTTGCAAACAGCACAGCAGAAGGTCTCCTTGGGTGATGTTTTTGGGTTGTGATTCTTTCTGCGTTGTCGTTTCTCTTCAAGACTTGTTCATCGTGAGTTCTCAAATAAGGCTGCAGCATTGTGGATAGTGCGTCTCCATGCCTCCCGATGTGAGGCCAGGGCGGACCACTGTTGGTGATCAATTTGGCCAAGCCTGAGATGTTGTTTCAGGGAGTCTTTGTATCGCTTTTTTGGAGCGCCCCTCTTACGCTGACCCGTGGCGAGTTCACCGTAGAGTAGTATTTTTGGGAGGCGATGGTCCTCCATCCTAGAAACGTGCCCTGCCCAGCGCAGCTGTGTTCTCAATATCATGGCCTCAATGCTGGTGATCCCTGCTTGCTCAAGGACAGCAACATTCGTCACATAGTCAGTCCAGTGTATATTTAGGATTGTGCGTAGACAGCGCTGATGAAAGCGCTCGAGGAGTCGTAGGTGGTGGCGATAGGTGACCCATGTTTCAGATCCATAAAGGAGGATAGACAGTACAATGGCTCTATACACACTGATTTTTGTGCTTTGCCTCAGGTGTTTATTGCTCCAGACTCTTTTGTGAAGTCTTCCAAATGCACTATATGCCTTTGCTAATCTGTGATCGATCTCTTTGTCAATCTTGGCATCTGAGGAGATGATGCTTCCCAGGTAGGTGAACTGCTGAACGGACTTGAGCACTGATTTGCGGACGGCAATGTGGGGATGGTGGTGTTCATCCTGTGGTGCAGGCTGGTAAAGAACTTCTGTTTTCTTCAGGTTGACTTCTAGCCCAAACAGCTCTGCAGCTGTTGCAAAGCAGGATGTTAGGCGCTGCAGAGCTGCTTCTGTGTGGGCAACAAGGGCAGCATCATCGGCGAAGAGCAGCTCACGGACTAGATAGTTTAGAGTCTTAGTGTGAGCCCTCAGACGGCTTAAGTTAAACAAGCTACCATCAGTACGGTAGCTGAAAGTAAATAAGCCCGTGTTTCCTTATGTCTAGTGTATTTAGTTTACTGACTTAAAAAAAAATTGAAACACTTTTCTTCCGCCCCATCTCTCTTTTCTCATGCTCTTGGGAGATTTCGTAAATGTCATAGCATCATAAAATCCTAGAATCCTAGAGTTGGTAGCCCTCCACCGCTTGCTCAGTGCAGGATCTCCAGCTAGAGCATCCTCAGCAGGTAGCTGTCCAGCGTCTTTTTGAAGACACCCAGAGAAAGAGACCCCACCACCTTTTTAGGCAATGGGTTCCATTGCCAAACTGCTCTTACCATCATGAAGTTCCTTCTAATGTTCAGTCAAAATCTACCCTCCTTCAGACCTTCTCATTTTCTGAGACAGTCACCTTGACTGTCAGCCTTGCTGTGTTTCTTTCTGAAGGAAATACTCCATTCTTTGTTATGTATTCAGGCCAGGTTTGTAAGTGACCACCCAGGAATGCAGATTGGACAGACTAGGAAGTTCAGTAGGACACTTGTCCAGTTGGCACGGCAACTGACAAACAGCTAAGTAAGAGCAGAATGGATAGCTGCAGTTGCGCAGCGACCGGGGCAATGTTACTTCAACAAAAGCTTGGTCTGAAACAGCTTGGGTTTTCATAGATGAGCAGAGATTTGAACACTGGTCTCCAGAGTCATAATCCAATACTCAGACCACTACACCACACTGCCTTTAAACTAACAGTGAACTCATTCTTCAAGCCTGGATCCTCATACAGCTCAAATGGCACCAATCATGCCTCAGAGGGAGGTATCAGTAAGTTTGCAAACACCATGGCTTGCAAAAGTACAAAAAAACTTTAGGGGTAATTTAGGAATTCTAATCTGTGTTGAGTTAGGTCTGTAGAGTCTCCAGAAATAGGTTGTGTACATTGACCAGAACTGACAGCTACTGAAGCTCTCCTTCCAAGTGGAAGATGCAAAAGATTCAAAAGAATGGTCTCTAGCCATTAGCTGTGTCCCAACATACCACTCTAGGGTTTGTTGCTTCCTCAACTGGGGAGATGTAAGAGGAGATAACCTTGGGGTGTTTATGCAGCAGCTTCTCCCAGGATCTCAGGCACCCATGTCTAGCCGCTGCTCTCCTTTTTCTCTTACTTCCTCCTCTGGCCTCTTGCATTTGTCATCTTGAGCACTGCAGGTTGTAATAAAAACTTAAGTGTTGAACTTGTAAAGAAACCCTGTTCTTTTAGTTCTGCTGCTTCCGTTTGTAGAGGTAGACCTTAATTGCAAGCAATAAGACTGCAATATACTGGATGGCCCTCGTGGTCTCTTCCAACTCTACAAGATACTGTATGACTTGTTGTGTTATGTGCCTTCAAGTCGATTCTTATGACAACCATATCAGAGTGTTTTCTTGGCAAGATTTCTCCAAAAGAAGTTTGCATTGCCTTTGGTCTTCCAGGTGTTTTGGACTTCAACTACCAGAATTCCTCAGCATTGGCCATACTAGCTGAGACTTCTGGGAGTTGAAGTCTAAAACAATTGAAGGACCAAAGGTTGAGAACCACTGTGAGAAAGTGACTTGCCCAAGTCCACCCAGTGGGTTTCTATGGCTGAATGGGGATTTGAACCTGGTCTCGCAGAGTCCTAGTCCAGCGATCAAACCACTGCACCTCACTGTCAAACCGCTGTCAGGAAAGGCTTTGAAAAAGTATATTTATTTTTTTCAGTTATGCAGCACACAGAAGTGTTCCTTCTCTTTACTTGGGGGTAGTCCATGAATGTCTCCATGTTAAAAAAAGTTACCATAATTTTTCCTCTGGGAAATGCGAACATGGGAAACAACCCACAGTTATGGAATTGTATAGCTGGAAGGGATTTTTAAGAGGGCCATCTAGTCTAACTTCCCATCCAATATAGGAAACCACTTAAAGCATCCCTGAGACATGGGCATTGAACCTGTTCTTATGTGGATTATGGGTTATGCATGGGAGGCTTAGATTGTTGTGCGTCTTGGAGAGTGTGTGTTTAAGAGCAGGAATATATATCAACACCCCTGTACTTTTTTTTTGCTTCCTTTTTGGTTTAGTCTTTGCAACCTAGTGGGGAGGAAGGCGGGGGAACAGGACCCTCACCTTCCATAATCTATAGCAACTGTCACCCAGCAAACTACTCCCATTTCATACAGATAGGTTAGATGTCAGTCTGCGATCGATGGCTCTCGAACAATAATTATAAAAACTAGCAGGTTGTGTTGCTTGAGTGAGTTTAAGAAGAGTAGGGTCTCAATCTTGTCTCTAATAGGGCGTTGACAGTCCGCAGACGCAGAGGGCTCTGTCTTCGCCTGACAGCGCTGTCATTAAACACCAGGTAGCGTGGAACAAGGGAGAACAAGGATCCCTCGTGCGAGGGAACATGCGGTGTTGACAGCAGTTATTTGTCATCGCAGGGCTGCCCAAACTCTTCAGACTGCAGTTCGGGCGGCTGCTTAAAGTGACTTATAGCCCCTGTCTGTGGCTGCGGTTCTGATTTGATAATCGGTAAATGTTTGTCAAAGATGAATTCCCTCCCTGATTCAATGCTGTGCTGGGGAAGCAAATGAAAAGTGGTTGCGTGTGGAAAACACACACTGGATGGATTTAAGGAGCCAATGCAGCCATGTTTGAAACCTGGCCAGGTTGAGAGTGGCTTGGGACTTTGCACCTAATGGGAAACAGCTACCAAGCTGGCGGGTGCTGTGGCTGGTTTAGTTTCTAGAAGACTGGAGAGGAATCCAGTTGTCTGGCTTTTAAACTATCACATACTGTTCTTAGGATGCATGGTTGTATCTGTAGCTCTGTATTATTGCTTGGAGGTTTAGCTAGGCTCATGGAAGAGACCTGTTTTCTCTTGCTTGAGTTACTTACAATTCTTAGATGGAGCCTCATAGAAAAGCTGTGCAAAGGAAAGACAGGATAGCTAGGGATATGGCTGGAGGGGTAAATTAGGGCAACTCCCCCCCCCCCCAAATAAGAATTCTATCCCCTTCCTTCAGTTCCCAAATTTCTAACACAGCAGTAACTTAAGATTTCAGTTGAGCATTTAGTAATATGGTTTAGGCATCCAAAGAAAAGGGGCAGGCAAAATGACCAAGAGAATATGAACTGAGTAAATAGAAGACTGGTTCTAGGGGTGAATGATTTTCAGCATCTCACTTTCTGCACTTTTGGGGGCTGAAGGAGAATTTCATTGAGGGGGACAGAATTCTCATTTGGAGAGGCAGATACCCTCATGTTGCCCCCTTTGTAGTGATACGCGTTTTTCTCTGTTTGTGTTCTGGCTGTCCAAAATATTGTCTGATGCCTTTTTATCTTATCTTCCAAGGAACGAAAAGATTTGAATTTCCATGTCCTCTTTGCCCACACGCTTGTGGTTTAGTACAGTTGACTCAGTGCCTAAAGTGGTTTTAATATTGGACATCGATCATGCTGCAAGCATCATGCTAAAAGACAAGCCTCTTGCAAACATCACACTTTACCCTGGCATAAAATGTGCTGTGACCCCTGAAGACAGCATAATTCAAACAGCTGTGCAGCTGCTGTGAGGCCATGCCAGCCTCAGTGCTCAGTAATGACACTTTCCCCTGATAATGGGAATTGCTAGTGCCTCTGAGCCTTAGGAGGAATGGGGAAGGCATCCCTTCCTATGTCACCATAGCTTATAAAGAGTTAGTTGTTTTGAGGTATATAACCACCACCTATTAGGTTGCCTCTTTGCCTAAGTCCTAAAAAGGGGATCATCAGGGCCTTGTTTAGCAGATTTGGTGGCTCCCAGGTGCAAGCAACCTCCTGTGTATGTTCAGGGACAAACTACACACAAAGCTGTGTCTTCATTCAACTGAAGAGACACAAGAACATTTTCTTTGCTTTTATTTCTGTTACTGCCTCCTTTCCTCATTGACTTGTAATCAATGAAGTTACAGCTTTGTTTTAGTTCCATGCATTCTTTAACCTGGGTTGAACAGGACGTGCTAGAACATTACACCTGTCCTGTTTCTGGGTTGTTGTTTTTGGAAAGCATATACGCAAGTTGTTCTGACTCTGATGAGCTGTAGGATTTTCCTGTGACCTCTGGAACCATGACTGGTATCTGAGAACCCTGCCTCCGATTTATTCCACACCAGCCTCACATCTCCTGTTGCTTTTGTGGTCCAAATTTACATTATAATAGAGTTACCATATTTTGGAAAACATGAAAGAGGACACATTTACCGACTGACTACTTCAAGCCACTGATTGCTATGCCGACTGTCAGGGCAGGAGGCAAAGCAGCAGCAGACATTTAAAGATGCTCTGGTACAGAAATTTTAGCTCTGAAAAAGAGGACCTGTCCTGGAAAAGGAGGAGGTATTGTAAGCCTCGATTATAAGCCTTTTGAGGGCAGGGATCAGTCTTGTTTGCGTGTATTACAAAGCGCTGGAGCTATATGAAGGTGAATAAAGTGAGGGGGAAAGAGAGAGCTTTGAAGAAATATAATATGACCGTGGTGTCCAGGAAAAATCTTTTGGTTTAGGTGTTAAATTTTTGGTTGGCTCCTCTTCTTCCCTCATGACCTTGGGTTACACTGGTCTTTGGGTTGTTGTGCTGACCTTTGTCCCATAATACTTACATCATTCAAAATCTCAAATATCAAGTTCAGACCGAGGTGCATGAAGAGAATGGTGGTGGTGGTGGTGGTGGGGAGTTTATGCCAAATGGGGGATGAAGCATGAGCATTATTGATTTTGTGTGATTTATTCGAGATTTCTTGGCATGGAACTTTCAGTTTCTTGGCATGGGAACATGAGTGCGCCTTGAGTGTGGAAAGTGCTTTCTGGATTAATTTGATTGCCTCTCATTACAGGTGACCAGCAAAGCTTCCTGGGGCAGCTTATTTATTTCTCATCTGTTAATATGGGGGAATTCCCGTACATTGTTTAACACAGGAGGCAGTGTGGCCCACAGATCAGATGTTGGCTGCTATGTAGTTTCTTGCTGTTCTTAAATTTGTTTGTTTGTTGCATTTTTCTATCAGCTCTCAACCCACCACGGCACTCCTAGGCTATGGACAATGGATAAAAAGCTTTACTACAATGAATTCTCAAAAAGAAACATTTTAAAAAAACTACTTACCCCCAAAGTAAGATTTTATATGAAATCTTTGGTTAAAAGGTTCACAGCATGAGAAAATAAACAATAAGGTCTTATCTATACAAGCCTGGAAAAAAATGGATTGCTCCTCAGTAATAGCAATTTGCAGCACCTGCAACGTGTCTTAACGGTTTTAGAGCCCCCATAAACTTTGCATGCCCTCTAGCCAAGATGGCAGCCATGAGTGATTTACTTGCGTTTTAAAATCTGCCCCCACCAATTTTTTTTAAAAAAACTTTTTCCATAGTGTGCACAAGCGATATTTCACGTTTACAAAGAGAGAGAGAGAGAGAGAGAGAGAGAGAGAGAGAGATAATACAAACCACCATTTTTGTCGCCTTAGCGACCACTCGCTAAGGCGAAAATCCAGCATGGTGGCAGTGGGCGCTTGCCTTGTTAGCAGGACACTTGCCCCCTGTGCTCGTCCAGCCAATCAGGTTTGTGCTTCCTCTTGTATGGGAAAGCAATTCAGATCGAATTGCTTGTCACAGCCAGCAGGAATGCTCATTCCCCACAGAGCATTTTAAAAACGCTGGGAAAAACTGTGAAGGCTCTCCAGGTGTAGTTTTTTGCTGCCCCCCCTTTCGAATACGATACACTGATGCAGGTTCCCATTAAGACAGATCATATTCCCAGTGAATTCCATGAAGATTATTTTAACTGTATAGACAACCCCTAAATTTACCATAACGTAGGTCCAGATGTGACCGTGGAGGAGGTAGAAACTCTCTGCTGTCATTGATGAAATTAATAAAAGGAAACCATGTTGAAAAAAAATTAATTCTGACTGGTCATTTCTATCATCTTGTACAGTAGATGTTAGCATTCTCATAAGTGATATTTCCCAATTTTTTAAAATATCAGGCTTTAAAAACAGTCTAAAACTAGTACAGTCCTGGCTGCCCTGTGACACTCTGAAGGGATGGAGCCAGCCTGACATATGGCTCTGGGGAGGGGAGCGCCACCATTGGAGTGCTGCTACAGAGGAAGCCCTGTCATGTGTAGCCTCCAGCCTAGCCTTGAGGGGTGGTGGGACATTCAGGACCTCTTAAAGTTTGGGTAGACTCATATGGGAGGGGGTGGGGTTTCAGATATCTGGCTTCATGCCATTTAGGGCTTTGTAGGTCAGGAGCAGTGTATTGGTTGAGGTCAGAAGGGAATTGGATGCCAGTGCAGTTCCAGGGGGTTGGATTAGATGGCCCTTGTGGTCTCTTCCAACTCTATGATTCTATGTATAGCTGGTGGTGCTAAAACACACACCAAACAAAAGCCTGCCTGCTGCATTTTGCACTAGATCTAGCTGCCAAACAGTTTTCGAGGGCAGCCCCATGTAAGGCAAATTACAGTAGTCAAACTTGGTGGTAATTAAGGCATGGACCTCTGTGGTCAGTGCCTGAGTTCATAGGGATGTTAAAAGAGTCTCTTATCCTCTTGGAACATGTACATGTCCTCCAGCAATTTCACAGATGAGTGTGGTCATGAAAACAAAAGTGATTGATGAGGAAGAACTCACAAGCTAGGAGAGGCTACAGCAGTTTGTTTTTGCCTGAGTCACCTGGGAAGGGCAAGATCCCACTCCGTCCTCTCCTTTTCCCTGCTGAGTTAATTGAGTGCAAGCTACTTTCCCCCTTTGTTAATTGAGTTAATTGAGTGCAAGCTACTTAATTGAGTTAATTGAGTGCAAGCTACTTCCCCCCTTTGAACTCAGTTTGCAGCAACTGAAATAATCTGAGGACAGAGGGGGAAAGAGAGAAACTGGGGCATTTTAAAGCAGCCCAGAAAGTGAGACAATGGAGGATTTATCAGGACTGCCCCTACTAAGTCGGGGCATTTGGAGGGTGTGCAAGTAGCAGTCCCCTCTAGGCAAGCTACTTGGCAAATTAACAGCTCAAGCTTGTCTGTGGTGAACATAGATTCATGAATCAATGAGTTGGAAGACACCCCAAGGGCCATCCAGTCCAACCCCATTCTGCCCTGCAGGAATTTACAATCAAAGCCCTCCTGGCAGATGGCCATCCAGCCTCTGTTTAAAAACCTCCAAAGAAGGAGACTCCACCACACTCCCAGGCAGTCTCTTGCAATACATTTTCCCTCTGTTGCTGGACTGCTTGCCCATAAACAGCAAGGCCCTCTTTTAAAAGAGTTTTACTAAACATCTGTTTGTCTATCACCTTTAACCTCTATCATGCCACAGTTCCTCAAACCATTTGAATTTCAGTCTGCACTTCTAAAATCATGAAATTCCCTCAATCAGGCAGCCTTTTACCCTCATCCGTTAACATTGACCTGCAGACTCTCAATACCTCATGAACACCCCTAGCCCATTTCTCAATACGTGGTTTGACCTCCAGTATAGAAACTAGTCTAGACTCCTTTTTTATCACTTTCAACTACATAATTGGGACTAACTCTCAGCTGTTTTCCTGGATTAATGAGCTAGTAGCATATTTCATTTTATACTGAAATTTCTAGAATGACCTAGTTTGTAGGGTTTTGACCCCCACATTAGCATATCAAGCTTGTCAATGCAGATGATGATGATATTGGAACATTTTTCTACCCTAAACCAAATACGATGTGGTTCTATATCCCTAAAGAAATTCCCAAGTATGGTGTCGAAAGGAGGAACTTCACTCTGGTTCCCTGGATTGATTTAAAAACCCAACAAAACACACAGAGAAAAGCAATAGCCTTTAAAAAATAAAAAAAAGTCCCAAAGCTTTCCTTTGGCTGAGACAGAAAAAGCACCCCATTAACCGATGCCAACAGATTTCTTGGGATATTTTGTGTTCTAGCATTTTCATGTCTACAGAAAGAAATCTGTAAATGAGACGTGACTGAAAACGGGGGATATTCTGCCCATGTGTGCGGGTGTGAGTGTCCAAGAGGGAGATCATAGATAGACTTCTGTATAAGTTGTGCCATGAAAACGAGACCTTGAGGAACGTTTTTATCCCACGCCTGTCAGGGACATTTTAAAAAATGTGCTGGCAGCTAATTTACTGCTAGTGTATTTTGGGTACACCTAAGTTCTGTTTTTTTATATTCCTAAACATTTTTTAAAATATATAATAGATGATCATGTAGCCTTTAGTGTATGCTGTCTCCAATTTGGGATTAGAGCTCTCTCCCTGCCCTGCCTTCTCCCTCTGTGTGTGTTTGTTTTCTCCTTTCACTGATCCTTTTGGGTGGGAAACTGCGGCCCTCCAAGGCTGGTTTTGGGGCTCTCTGCTTCCCTAGACCTCCCAGAGTGACCTTTTAGTTTGCTGCCCTCAAAGGGCAAACTGGTTGATGTAGAAACGTCAAAGGATGGAAATTCACCTTTTAAACAGATGGCATTCTTCCCCCCAGAATATTTAACACTGCAAGTCACCACGTTGCAAGTTCGATTCCAGCGGGCTCCAAGGTTCACTCAGCCTTCCATCCTTTCGTAGGTCAGTAAAATGAGCACCCGGCTTGTGGGAGCAATTAGCTAACACACATTGGAAACTGTTTAATGCAGTGTAGATGTGTAAATAGCTATTGCTTAAAACAATTTGTAAGCCACTCTGATAGCCTTTGTGGATGAAGAGCAGAGTATAAATACCTAAATAAATAAAAATAAATAAAACTACCTCCAGTTTTATTTGTGTGTGTGTAGGGAGGGGGCATTTTTGGCAGTACATGTAGCTCCCAAAGGGTCTCAGGAGCAGAAGACTGACCCTGGGACATGTAAAGAGGAAAAAGTCAGAAAATGATCATAAGGCCTAAACAAGGTAAGAGTCATGCTGAAGAACTTGGTTTACTTAGCAAATGCTCTAAGTTCCTTGTGATTTCAAGTTGAGTTAAACATGGGCGAAACATGTTTCCAAAACATCCTGACATGTCTTGCTGATACAGAATCACAGACACATAGAATCAGAATTAGAAGCCCCCCCAAGCCATTGAGTCCACCCCCCCCCTCAGTGTAGGAAATCCAGCGTTAATCTCCATGTTATATGATAACAGCTAAAACACTGTAATAAGACACAAAGGACGAGTGGGACATATGTAGCTTAGACACATTGCTTGCTCCTTATTGGGGAGTTTGTGTGGCTGTCATAGCCTTTTGTTGTTCAGTTGCTGCTACTGTGTGTTTTCGTAAAAATTCTAAATGAATTTGGCTTCATTTTTTCTTTGGGGGTAGAACCCTGGGTTTCCAAGCCAGAGATCATCCAGTGCTGTGTCATGAAATAAACTGCTGAGTTCAATCTACTGTCAGACTCCATTCATGAATCTTAAAAATGTGTTGGGAATGTAATGAGAAAGAAGGGTCATTTTATCATATGTAGCAGACTTGTGATAAAGCAAAAGAATTTTGGACTAAAATCCATACTTTGATGGGAGAGATTTTGAAGATGAAGATTCAAATGATTCTTCATAATTTTGTTTATTGGGACTTATTGGGACTTTTGGATGAATAGGTGGAGAAGAAAAATTGAAGAATTATTCAATGCATGATAACTGCAGGAAGATTGTTGCGCACACAGAAGTAGAAGGAAAAGGTGGTCCCTACACAGCAGGAATGGTTGATAAAGTTATATGATTTAGCAGAAATTGATAAATTGACAATGTTAATTAAAGAAAAAATAGTAGATAAGTTTAAAGAAGAATGGAGAGCAGTTATTAAAATAAATAAGAAATAATTGGGGTTTGGAGGTAACTTTGAGGCTTGATGGATAATAAGAACATCCATTAAACCTTACCTCAGAGGCACTGTTTTTCTTTTGCTTCTTTCTGCAAGTTTGTGGCTGGAGTGGATTGAATGGCAATGTGCAGGCCCAGCCAGCCAGCCAGCCATTGCCTTGGCTCCTGTCACGTGGCCAGTCCATTGCAGGGAGGAGGTGGGCCAAGCAACCTTCAAGCCTTCACAGACCTCTGTGAGGACATCACAGCCCCCTGTGGTCCCTGGACCCCAGGTTGAAAACAACTGATCTATAGGTAAATTTTGGAATAGTAATATAGAAGGAGGAGAATACTCCTGCAATACTGTGTCCAGTTCTGGGCACCACAATTCAAGAAGGATATTGAGAAGCTGGAATGTGTCCAGAAGAGGGCGACCAAAATAGTGGGAGGTCTGGAAGCCATGCTGAGGAGCAGCTTAGGGAGTTTGTAGTGGTTTGTTTTCTGTAGTAGGTAGAGTTTTCCTCATGTATGTTGTTTTATACTATACAAGTTTTTTTTATATTAATAAAATATTTTTTAAAAAAGAATCTTAATGTTTTTTTAAATCCCTTTCCTGTGCCACAGTTGCTTACCCCTCTTTTAACTGGAAGTGCTGGAGAGGTTGAACTCAGAGGTATGTCCTCTGCTGCTGAGTGATGCTCAGTTCCAAATCATGGTTTTCTTGGTGTTGGCCAAGGCAAGGAGGATTCCCACTGGCTCAGGAGTGGTGCACCAGATGTTCTTGGACTGCAATTCCCATCAGCCCTAGCCAACATAGCCATTTTAAGGCCTCATGGGAATTGAGGTGCAGCCAGATCGGGTGGGCTCCTAGTTGCCTTTCGTGCCCTAAAGGTTCACCTTACTTCTCTAATACAAAACTCATACTTGCTGCTTTTCAGCCAGAGGGGCTCCAAGGTGGCTTGCTATAGCTTATAAGAGGACAACACAAAGCTACTTACCTACTTCTTGGTGTAGTCAAAAGAAACAATAGGGGGAGGGAGGAATAGTTGAAAACGTAGATGTAGCCCTAGTCTGGTGTCCTTTCTGCTCTTACTGTTAGGGGGCCTGTGGACAACACCAGATCATATAAGGCTCGGTTAATGGTCAATGTGTGCAGAATGTGTGTGTGTGTGTGCGTGCCAATAAGTTTTAATTTTTGTAACCGCCCTTGAATTCTCATTAGAATAGATAATCATCTGCCTGCCTACCAATCTGCCATCTATTTATCTATCTTATTAGTTCTCTTTGTATTTTGATTCCATTTTAATTAAAAAAAAATCTTGTAGGTTTTTATTTATATTTTTGTATGTGCTTTGTGGTGGCACAGTGATTAAATGCCAGTACTGCAAGCCACAAGGTTATGAATTCGATCCCAGAGGGCTCCAAGGTTGACTCAGCCTTCCATCCTTCTGTAGGTGGGTAAAATTAATACCTAGCTTGTTGGGGGCAATTAGCTGTAAAACATTGTAAACCGCTTAGGGAGTTCTTCACTACTGATAAGCAGAATATAAATATCAGTGCTATTGCTATTGATTTGATCCCTGCCACTTTGAGCCCCAGTTAAATAATAATTCTGTGTATCTATCTATCTATCTATCTATCATCAATCTATTCTATCTATATTTTAACTGCATTTTCATAACTCCTTGTAAGTGTTTGATTATGTCGTTTAAAGTGCTTTTATGTGAAATTAAAAAAAAAAGTTTGTAAACCACCTTGAGTCCCAGTTAGAATAAGTAATCATCTCTATCCTCCTTGCATATCTCCACTCAGAAACTAGCCATTCAAATACACAAATTTACATATCCTCCCCAACAGGGGTTCACAGTATATAAACCCCACATACACTCCTACCCAAAAATTCTCTGAAGATGCCAGTCAGAGATGCAGGTGAAACGTCAGAAAGAAACTATTCCAGAACACGGCCTCACAGCTTGGGAAAAAACCATGGAAAATTCCTCTGTCTGTCTGTCTGTCTGTCTATCTTTGTAGATAAGGTCAGGCAACTGACAAGCAGAAGCCACACGTGAAGTGTTTGTTGCTCAACTTTTCCTTTTGGGGGAAGTTTTCATTGTGTCCAGTTATGTTTGGGGAAGTGGGTGTGGGCAGAGGGACAGGAGAATCTAAGGACTTTCCAAGGCTGCTGGATAGCGGGGCAAACTGGGAGAGTTCCCCCAAAAGATTTCTCCTCGGACTTTATGCAGCCATTTTTGTGCATTTGGTAGTCCGTGGCAGGGCTAAAAGACTGGGGAGGAGAATGGCCTGTTGACCTTGCTATTTTTTTTCTTATTAAGTGTAGGGAGTTGCTTTCTCTCCCCCCCCCCGCGCCCCATGAAACGCAGGCCCATACAGAGCCCAAGAGCTAAGAGAACGAAAGAGAGAGAGAGAGAGAGAGAGAGACTCTTCTGGCCGCTTGTTCTCAGTCGCTGGCCTTTTGCACAAGCTCCACGCGGCCATTTGATTACATCCCCAGATTTTTTTTTATTATTTTTTATTTTTCGAAGTGCTGAAAACGATGAAGAGCAGGAAAAGTGGAGTGATTTATTAGACTCATAAAAATTCATACTTTGTTATTCCAGTCATCTTACATCTGAAGCTTGTTAGAATGAAAACCCCTGGCGGCTCCCACCGTGCGAGTGGGGTGGGAGGGGGCGCATTTATCACATTTCATTCTCACTCGAGCTGCCATGGCGGCTCTCATTTAGAGAAATGGACTGGGCTCCTGGAAATGCATTAATAATCATCCTCTGACGGGGTGAGGGTCTGTGTGTGTGCGTGTGTGTGTGTTGTGGGGGGAGAAAGCCCCCTTAGTTATCATAAGGGTTGTATTTGAACAAGGTCCAATACTCTGGGGACCCATTTGCTCTCTTTAACAGCTTCTTGAGCAAGGAAATGTGTTCTCTCATGTACAAACCGCAGCCACTTCTCTGGCAGTCCCAGCAGAGAATAGCAAAAGATGCCCATTTCCTCCCAGTTCCTCTGTGGCATTCAGGCAGACTGAATTGCTTGCCATCACTTCGGACTAGAGGTGCTCAGGCTCTCTGATAACAAGACTCTGCAAAGAAAGAGGAAAATGCTTTGGTTTACAAGTTACTGTGTGGGCATATGTTTGTGAAGTTCAGTTAAGAGAACCCTGAGTTCAAATCCTGTTTCTTTTATAAACAGAAGGTGTGATTGGTCCTTTACAAACTGCTGTCTCTGTGTTGTTGCTGTGTGCCTTCAAGTCATTTCCGACTTATGGTGACCCTAGGGCAAACCTATCAGAGGGTTTTCTTGGCAAGATTTCTTTTGAGGAGCTTTGCCATGGTCTTCTTAAAGCTGAGATGGAGTGACTTGCTCAAGATTGGCATCTCAGTTCAGCAGTTTCTGACTTATGGAGATCCTATGGCAAACTTACACAAGATCTGGAGACTGCTTGAAGGCTTTTTCCAAAATGCAACCAGGATGACTCCTCCCCGCCCCCTTTTATCAGCCTCCACTTTTCTTACGATTTCCATTTTAGTGGCCAAACTTCCAGATCTATCTTATTTTAAAATGCTTGAGGTGCTGGTAAGGCAGGCTTATTTGGTCTTCCCTTTTCACAGGGTTTTCTTGGCAAGGTTTCATAGAATCATAGAATTGCAGAGTTGGAAGAGACCACGAGGGCCATCCAGTCCAACCCCCCTGCCATGCAGGAAATCTTGATCAAAGCATCCCCGACAGATGGCCATCCAGCCTCTGTTTAAAGACCTCCAAGGAAGGAGACCCCACCACGCTCCGAGGGAGTGTGTTCCACTGCCGAACAGCTCTTACTGTCAAAAAGTTCCTCCTCATGTTGAGGTGGAATCTCTGTTCCTGGAGCTTGCACCCATTGCTCCGTGTTCCAGTCTCTGGAGCAGCAGAAAACAAGCCTGCTCCATCCTCAGCGTGACATCCCTTCAAATACTTAAACAGGGCTATCATATCGCCTCTTAACCGTCTTTTTTCCAGGTTAAACATACCCAGCTCCGTAAGTCTCTCCTCATAAGGCATCGTTTCCAGACCTTTCACCATTTTAGTTGCCCTTCTCTGGACACGCTCCAATTTATCAATATCCTTTCTGAATTGTGGTGCCCAGAACTGGACACAGTATTCTAAGTGAGGTCTGACCAAGGCAGAATAGAGTGGTACTATTACTTCCCTTGATCTAGACACTATACTTCTATTGATACAGCCCAAAATCGCATTGGCCTTTTTAGCTGCTGCATCACACTGTTGACCCATGTTCAACTTGTGGTCTACTAGGACTCCTAGATCCCTTTCGCACGTAGTCTCATTCAGCCAGATCTCCCCCATCCTATATCTATGCATTTCATTTTTCTGCCCTAAGTGCAGTACCTTACATTTCTCCGTATTGAATTTCATTTTGTTAGCTTTGGCCCAGCTCTCCAGTCTATCCAGGTCATTCTGAATTTTGATCCTGTCCTCTAGGGTATTAGCTACTCCTCCCAATTTGGTGTCATCTGCAAATTTGATAAGTATGCCCTTAATTCCCTCATCTAAGTCATTGATAAAGATGTTGAATAGCACTGGGCCCAGGACAGAACCCTGTGGCACCCCACTGGTCACATCTTTCCAAGATGAAGAGGAGCCACTGCTGAGCACCCTTTGGGTTTGGCCGGTCAACCAATTACAAATCCATTGAACAGTTAACTTGTCTAGCCCACATTTTACAAGCTTGTTTGCAAGAATGTCATGGGGAACCTTGTCAAAGGCCTTACTGAAATCAAGGTATGCAATGTCCACAGCATTCCCTTCATCTACCAAGCTGGTAACTTTATCAAAAAAAGAGATCAGATTAGTCTGGCATGACTTGTTTCTCTGAAACCCATGTTGACTTTTTGTGATTATGGCATTGCCTTCTAAATGTTCACAGACTCTCTGTTTAATGATCTGCTCTAGAATCTTCCCTGGTATTGATGTCAGACTAACTGGACGATAATTGTTGGGATCCTCTTTTTTCCCCTTTTTGAAGATGGGAACAACGTTTGCCCTCCTCCAGTCTGCTGGGACTTCTCCTGTTCTCCAGGAGTTCTCAAAGATTATTGCCAATGGCTCTGAGATTATATTTGCCAGCTCTTTTAATACTCTTGGATGTAGTTCATCTGGTCCTGGAGATTTAAATTCATTTAGATTAAGAAGGTATTCCTGTACTACCTCTTTATTTATTTTGAGCTGGATTTCCCCTATTGTGTCCTCTGTTCCATTCTCCTCAGGTTGGTCCTCCTTTTCCTTTTCTGAAAACACTGAGGCAAAGAAGGTGTTGAGTAATTCTGCCTTTTCTCTGTCCCCTGTTAGCATTTTGCCATCTTCTCCACGTAGCGGCCCTATCATTTCCTTCTTCCTCCTTTTGCTGTGGACATACCCAAAAAAACCCCTTTTTATTGTTCTTAACCTCCCTAGCAAGCCTGAGCTAATTCTGCGCTTTAGCTTTTCTGACTTTACTCCTACACGTGTTCGCTATCTGTTTGAATTCTTCTTTGGTGATTTCCCCCCTTTTCCATTTCCTATACATGTTCCGTTTAAAACTTAGCTCCATTGAAAGTTCTTTAGTCATCCATCCTGATTTCTTGAGACACCTCCCATTTTTCTTCCTCAATGGTACTGTTTGAAATTGTGCCTTCAGTATCTCCCTTTTGAGAAAGTCCCAACCGTCTTGAGGTCTCTTCTCTTTTAGTATTCCTGACCATGGGATCATCCCCAGTATTTCCCTGAGTTTATTGAAATCAGCTCTCCTAAAGTCAAGAATGCGTGTCTGACTATGCCTGGCTTCTCCTTTCCATTGTATAACAAACTCCAGGAGAACATGATCACTCTCACCTAAGGATCCCACCACTTGCACCCCATTAACCAGGTCGTCTCTGTTGGTTAGGATCAGATCTAAAATAGCTGACCCCCTTGTTGCCTCTTCCACCTTTTGGACCATGAAATTGTCTTCCAGGCATGTAAGGAATTTGCTAGACCTTGTAGTTTTGGCTGAGTTAGATTGCCAGCAAATATCAGGGTAGTTGAAGTCACCCATCACTACTACATCTCTCCTTCCTGTGTGTGTGTTCATCTGTTCTAGAAAGGCAACATCCAATTCCTCCATCTGATTTGGGGGTCTGTAGTAGAGTCCCACAATAACATCTCTGTTGTTTCCCTCCCCCCCCCTTTAATTTTTATCCAGATGCTCTCCACCTGGCTTCCAGTATTGATGTCGTGGTTCACTTCACTGGTGTAAATATCCCTGACATATAATGCTATTCCTCCTCCTTTCCTGTTTGGCCTGTTTCTCCTATAAAGGTTATACCCCTCTGTTTCTACATTCCAATCATGAGACTCGTCCCACCAGGTTTCAGTAATGTCTATTATATCATATTTGTTTTGTAGTGCAAGGAGTTCAAGTTCATCTTGCTTATTTCCCATGCTCTGTGCATTAGTGTAGAGACATCTGAGACCATGTGTTCCCTTTACTTGCTCCCTGTGCAAGTATTTTTGCCTCCCACTGTTGGGTCCTTGCACTGTTTGCCTTGTTCCCTCTATGACAGCTTGACTATTTTCTCCAGCCCTTTTGCCTTCCAGAATACTGTCTCCCTCCCCCATTTGACTCAGTTTAAAGCCCTCCTGATCAAATTCTTGAGACTGTTGGCAAAAATGTTTCTTCCAACTGTTGTAAGATGCGCCCCATCTCTTGCCAGAAGTCCCCCCGCATGGAAGCGCAGTCCATGATCCAAGAATCCAATTTGTTCTTGACGACACCATCTACGGAGCCAGTTGTTTACGTCGGCTATTTTCTTCTCCCTTCTTGGACCATGCCCTTCAACTGGCAGAAGAGACGAGATGACCACCTGTGCGTCCATTTCTTTCAGCTTCCTCCCCAGGGTCTCATAATCTCTTCTGATCTTGGGAAAGCTGTGCCTTGCAGTATCATTGGTTCCCACATGGACCAAAAGGAAGGGGTAATGATCCGTAGGCTTGACGAGTCTTGTCAGCCTCTCGGTCACATCACAGATCTTTGTTCAAAAGATCACAGATTTGTTCAAAGGAGATTTACCTTGATTTTCCTCTGGGGCTGACTTGCTCAAGGTCACCCCGTGGGTTTCCATGGCTGTGCATGGGGAGCAGGATTTGAACCCTGGTCTCCCTGAGTCCTAGCTCAGCATTCAAACTACACAACACTAGCTCTCATGTCTGTGTTCCCTATCTCTAAATGGGTGTAACAGAGAACAGCCTTCCAGAGATATCGTGTTAGTAAATTGCCATCAAGTTGGCTTTGAGTTATGATGACCCTATGAATGAGAAATCTCCAAGAGCCTTAATCATCCACAGCTAGCTCAGGTCCTGCAAACTCAGGGTTGTTTGTGGCTTCTTTGGTTGAGTCTATCCACCTGCAATGCGGTCTTCTTTTCCTACTGCCCCCCATTTTGTCAAGCATTATTGTCCTTAAGTAACATGATATCGCCTCCATTTGGTCATATGGGCTTCTAGGGAAAGTTCAGGCTTTTGCTGTAGGACCCGTTTGTTTATCTTTTCAGCAGTCCACCGTATCCACAGAACTCTCCTCCAGCACCACATTCCTAATGAGTTGATTCTCTTCTTGTCAGCTTTCTTCACTGTCCAGCCTTCACAACTGTACATTAAAAACTGGAAATATGATGGCATGGAAGGGAATATAGTGGGGCCTGCCAAGATCAAGATGTTGAGATCTAGTGTTTGGGAAGAGCTCAACCTTGGAAAATGCAGGTCAACCCCCACCCCTTTAAAGCGAACCGTTCTATGCAGAAGTGGCCTATGACTCTGCATGATGAGTAATGTGTTGGTTCTGCATTCCCTGGTTAACCATGAATTTTTTAAGGCAGCCTTAGGCAGTTGGCTTTGCTTTAGATTAGTAGTCTGCCCTGTCTGCGGCCTTTGGGGAAAACCTTTGATGGTAAGAATGGTTTGGCAATGGAACCAGTTGCCTAGGGAGGTGGTGGGGACTCCTTCTCTGGATGTCCTCAAAAAGACCCACCTTCTGGGGATGCTCTAGCTGGATTTCCTGCATTGAGTAGGGGGTTGGACTTGATGGCTCATGGGTCCCCTTCCAACTCTACATTGTTTTCCCTTCATGCCTCCTTAGTGAGAAGTACAGAACTTCCACTTAGAGAATCATAACACACAACCCAAGTGGTAAGACTTGAGCTTCTCCTGAAATTCTCCTGAAATTTTCCAGAGCTGCTGTTTGTACTTTCAAGTGTAGAGTAAGAAGCCACAGATGGAATGTCTGTTTTTCTTAACCATTTTTTTCCTCGTGTGCTTGGCCACATATGATTTCTGTTTTCTTACCCATCTTACCAAAGAACCTTAAAGTATGCTACAGGCCGACTTGGCCACAATTCATATGTGGTCCATGATTTTTCCTTCTCAGCTCAAATATGAACCAAAACAAGCACCGATAACTGGAGTGTGATTTAATGAAGATTAAAACATGACTATTTTGTTATGCCAAGACTAGTTGTAATAGTGGTTATAATGTTCCAGAAGATAAGCTTCCAACTGTGGTCTATGTTCTCCCTTGCCTTTGTTATTGTTGTTGTTGTCGAACCAAGTGCAACACAGCATTGCCTTGAATTATTAATTTCAGTCATAGGTGTTGCCCATTCTGGGCTGAAGTTAACCTTGGTTGGATCAGTATAAAGGTAATTCTTTCACCATCGGGAAGTCTGTAGAGAACGATGGCAGCAGTTGGGTGTCAATTGTGCAAAGAAGAGGAAAGGGAAGCATGCAAGTCAGTATTGTGTTTCTGTTGTCTACTCATAACCATGGTTGTCAAATCCAGAACATTACACCTGAGCTAGGAGACAGTATAAAACTATTGTTTTACGTTGGGTGGCTAAATGTTCATTGTCATGTGCTTCTCAATTATTATTATTAAATTATTATTATTATTATTATTATTATTATTTACCCACCTCTCTCTGTGGATTGAGGCAGTGACAACACATAAACACATAAACATAATATTAGTTAAAAACACCTATCAGTTAAAACTTATCAATTTTTTTAAAAAAGTAACACTTGGTAGATTATCATACTACACTATTATAGTGCTGTTATTCCACTTCAACTGCTATGGCTGCCTCCTGTGGAATTCTGGAGTTTGTAGTTTAGTGAGGTCTAAGAGCTCTCTGAGAGTTCTAAATGTTCCTCCCTAAACTGCAAACCCCAGGATTCCACAGGAGGCAGCCAGAGCAGTTAAAGTGGAATAATAGTGCTATAATAGTGTAGTGTGATAACCTCTTAAGGCATTTTAAAGCAATCAGTACACAGTTTGAAATTCATAATTTAAAATCATCTGGACAGGCCTGCTGGAAGAGACTGGTCTTTAGTGTTCCAACAGTGTTCTTGGCTGCACAAGTAAACTTTGAGAGAGGGAGAGAGAAAGAGACCAACTTGCTAGCGTCGGACATTCTGAATTGTGAGATACATGTCTGAAAGTGCTTAAAAGCCGAGGTGGAGGCTAGGTTGTTCAGAGGAGGAGGAGTGCAGCTTCTATCATGTAATCTGCTGACGATGGGAGCGTAATGGCCCACCAATCATCAGCAAAGATCTCTGAGTATTAAATCAGCACTAGCCTTCCGAGGCCTCAAAGCCATACGTCATGAATCTTCAGTAGTGGGGTGAGATTTACATGCCTAATTTAATACTGTGAAAATTTTCCCAATGAAGAAAGAGTGTTCATGTGGTCTGAGGGTTATTTATGGGTATGTTTGGGGGGACTGTTTAGGGGCCACCTCTTACCTTGGGACATATATCAAGAAAGCCCTGGTCAAGACAAGGGATTCAACCCGGGGTGGCAGTTCTGGGAATTAATGGGCTCCTCTTTGTTGCACGTATGGAGTTTGGCACAGAATATTTGGATTCATAAGAACTTCCCTGCCTCCTTTCCTTCAGAACCTCAGAAGTCAAGTTACTACCCCTCTTGTGACCTGGCTTGTCAGCTATGGCTCTAGCTTCCAGTAGATAGAGATTTTTTGCTCTGTCTCATGTAAGAATAACAGTAGCAATGAAGATTGCTATCCTGCCTTTCTTATGCATATATATTAATCCAGGCAGTTTGCAATAATTAAAATCATAATAGTAAAATGCAGTCACAATAATAGTCAGGCATGGGAGATAAAATACAGTCTTCAATAAAATTACTTCAATGTGGCAAATTAGGGCAAAAAAAGGCTGCAGTTTTTCTTTTTTTTTAAAAAAGAAGTCCTCAGAAGCAGGTGGAAGGCAGCTGAAGTGGAGGTTGTCTGAACCATACAGAGGAACCTGTCCCGTGAAACTGGCCTAGGCACTTCTCCTTTGCCTCAACCATACTGTGCTTTGGCCACGGGTGGGGCAGGGAAGAGCTCCACCACTTGATTGTAATGAGTGGGCAAGCTGAGGTGAGAGGCTGCAGCCCCTCTGGTATCCTGATTCCAAGCCGGCATAAGGTAATCACCAGGAGTTTGGCTAATGCCCAGAAACCGATTGCTAAATAGTGAAAGCATTGCATGCAGTGTGCATATAATCAGCTCCAAGAGATACATATTCACAAATCTCCTGCCCATTGCATTCTGGACCAGCTGAAGGTTCTGATGATTCTTCTTTATTTACTATACTTGCAAACTACATAGTAACTATTGAGTTTTCATGGGGGTAGATTACAATGCTAGTTTGATGTAGAACACATTGGAACAGTTCAGTCTAGATGTACCTCAAGTTTATGTATCTAGTTGGCTAGAGCCAAGTGTATAGCTATAGGTGGGGCAAAATGCCACCCTCAAATAAGAATTCCTTTTCCAGTTTCAGTGTCCTTTCTGACCAGGAGTATCTTTGCTTTGTCTGGATTCAGCTTCAGTTTATTAGCCCAGCCTGTTTCTGTCTTCAGGCATCCGTTCAGGACATCAACAGTTTTTCGTGCTGTTTTATGAAAAGGAGAATTGATGATAATGCACTTTCAGATTTCCAGATTATCTTGTCCAGTAGCTTCGTACAATTGTTAAACAACATGGAAGACAACCTGGGACGTCATAGGCCAATGGCCAATTTAATCAGCTTCTGAGACTGACCTATGAGGAACAGCAGAAGCCAATATAAAACAGTTCCTTCTACGCCCGTCTATATTCCATGAAAATACCAAATAAATACAGGTTGACCCCCTTATCCACCGGACCAGTATCTGTGGTTTCACTTAACCATGTCCAAAAAAATATGTCCTCTCCTGGCATTTTTGGGGTCCTCCAGCATGATTCTATGGTGTGCTTCCACTGAACGTTGGGCTGGAAGTAATTCATTTCACTATTATCCATGGTTTTGTGTATCCATGGTAAGTCTGGGAACGTATTCCCCATGGATACGTGGGGGTGGGCAGCGACCTGTAAATAAATAACTCCTTGACTTTCTTTAAGGAGGATTTCCTGCTCCATTCAAATAGCTGAATAGCCAAATGACCATCTACATCGAATGCTCCTCTGCACTGTGGTGTGGGTTTAGCTGTGAATGTGCACAAGCATTCATTTGAGTTATATTTCCATTTGCCTATCTTGGCTCCTCTTGTCTTTAAAAAGGGGAGTTGCTTACTGTCCTTTCAGAACAGTTTAACTGGGTCCGCTTCACGTAAGGACAGAGGAAGATCAGCATTAGCAGAAACTGGCATTTTCTAGCAATGCTGTGTTGGATTTGAGGGCTACTTTTAAAGCTAAGAGCCTTCTTTATACAATTTTGGTCTACTGAACATTAATATCAAATTGAAAACAGTACGAGCCATAGCCCTCTGTCTTCCCACCGTCCACAAGAACATGTGTCCTGTTGCACATCATTAACTTGCCATAATGCCGGCGCGGTGTGTTGTGTTTGAGTTCCAGCAGCAGACAAATGTGAGATGACAGATTCCATAGACAGATGCTGAGATTGTGCTGTACATGTAGACAGGGCCCAGACAGATGGGTGAAAGAAAGTGTGGAGGGAGGTTGAATAGATTAAACAGATGGGCGGATTGATCAGAAAGATGGATAAGTGGGTCTAAAAGACTGACGGATGAACCCTGGCTCTTCTCTTGCCGGGTGGTTTTGAACAACCACAAACAAATTATTATGGTCAAGTATGTATGCATCGGGAGAACCGCTGGCATCCTTTGCATGGGGAACGGAGTGTGATGTCTTGAAACATTACTCTTTTCCTTGCTATTTTTTTAAAAGCAAGTTTCTTTGCAGAGGAGAAAAATGTGGATTTCTCAACCAAGGCTGCCGTGACCCTGAGTCAGGAGTGGGCAAAGTGAAGCTTCTGAGCCCCCAAGGTGTGGCCCCTGAAGACCCCCAAACAGCACGCAGATCCCCCAGGCACCATCGATTTTAAAAATTTTTTGTTGATTTTCACGTGATGTTTTCCTTGAAAACCAGCCCCAAACACCTCAAATGGTAGTAAATGTGAAGGCTTGCTTTGCCACCCCCAGCCAAAAATTGGCCCAAAATGGCAGCCAGGTTATATCACTTCAGACACAGCAAAGCTCAATAGCTTGGCCTCTGAAGGGGAAAATTTCTTTCCAGAAAGTCCAGCCCTCTTTCCTCCGTTCACCAAAAAACAAGTGTCAGCTAAAAAAGCCAATGTGATTCTAGGCTACATCAATAGGAGCATAGTGTCTAGATAGAGGTAAGTAATAGTGCCACTCTATTCTGCTTTGGTCAGACCTCACCTGGAATACTGTGTCCAGTTGTGAGCACCACAATTCAAGAAGGATGTTGAGAAGCTGGAACTTGTCCAGATGAGGGAGACCAAAATGGTGGGAAGTCTGGAAGCCATTGTATCCTATGAGGAACAGCTTAGGGAGGTGGGCATGTTTAGCCTGGAGAAGAAAAGGCCAAGAGGTGACATGAGAGCCATGTTTAAATATTGGAAGGGATGTCACACTGAGGACTGAGCAAGCTTGTTTTCTGCGGTTCCAGAGACTAGGACATGGAGCAATGGACTCAAAATACAGGAAAAGAGATTCCACCTAAACATGAGGAATAACTTCGTGACAGAGCTGTTCAGCAGTGGAATCCACTGTTGCTTGGGAGTGTGGTGGAGTTTCCTTCTTTGGAGGTTTTTTAAACAGAGGCTGTCGCGAATGTTTTGATTGTATATTCCTGCATGGCAGGGGGTTGGACTGGATGGCCCTTGTGGTCTCTTCCAACTCTATGATTCTATGATTGTACAAGACACTGAGCTGAGATAGAGCAAACTTGTTTATTTTAAGAATCTATTCCAGTTTTCCTCCCCAAGATTCTACCACATAAGAATGCCAGTGAAGAGGATTCTTCTTTTATTGACAGCAAACTTTATATAGGTTTTTCTCAAACATTTAGACACAGGACACCAAACTGTGCTTGTCAGAGTCTCTGGAAAAGGTTCTCAAACCTCTCTCTGGCTTTGCTTCGCAAACGAAGATTCAGGAAGGACTCATCCCGTGCTTTCTGAAAGCGCGCTGATGACTAAAAAGGCCAAAAGTTATAAGTAGAGAAAGTTAGTACAGTACTGAGGTATTTATCATCTTCTAAAAGTAAGGCTCAGGCTCAATTCCATTCTTAGGTTTGTATTAGTGACAACACATGGAGGAAAAAGCTCTTCTGCAAAATTTCCACCAAGGATGGCATCTCTGTCAGGACTCTGTCTTGGTTGTAATTAAAATAATTCTCAAGTCTGCTCTCTTCCTTTTCACCTGCCTGGGGGTGGGGGCGGGGGCAAGGTGAAAAATGCCCTAAGTGAAGTCCTAGGTTCCCCACTTCTCTGTTTGGGATGCCCATCTCACAGCCCTCTTTGCCCTGTTTCCCTCTCTCCCCCCTTCATCGGTTGCCACTTTTTGCTCAAAGAGCCAAATCCTTGCAGCTTCAAATGTCTTTTTTCCTGTCCAACATGGTGCATTTGCCTGATCTTCTCTCCCCTATTCCTTCTCTTTGCACCTGAAAGTGTCCCTCTCTCCTTCCTCAGTTTTTTTCTTGGCTGTCCTGTCCCAGACAGCAGCACAGGCAGGTTGTCTTTGGAGAAGGGGGGGGGGCGACTATCGTGCCTCCTGGTGGAGAGCTCTGTCACTGCCTAATGATCTGGCTTCCCCTTTAATAGTGCAAATACTGAAGCGCTGTAATAATGTTCCCTTTTTTCTTATCCCCCCCTTTTTTTTTTGCATTCCGCTCTCAAGTGTTATTCCATTAGCCCAGATTACAGCTACGATTCCTTATATTGATGGCTGGGAACGGTGTGTTGGCTTCTGTTGTATAGCCCCCATTTTTGCATTATGGATCTCCGAGGCTGGCTGCTGGCTGCAGGACTGATGACTGATTCTTCCGCGAAGCTGCAAATGATATATCAGCCCCCAGCCTGATAGGCACAGTGCTTCTCCCTGCCATCATCCAACCCGCCCCCACCAACACGTTGCCCTCCCCACGGATAATACAGTATCAGACTTTATTTAATGAAGTTGACTAGCTGTGCCTTGGCTGCCTCACTCAAAGAGGCCGGTCAAGACATAGTTTATTGATCATAGCCTTCTCTTGTTGGGTATAAAGAAGTGTTTCTGAGGGTTATTCCTCAGCTCTGGAATTCTTTGCTGCAACCATGTACTTCTTGTGTTGAGGTGGGGAGCAACCCAGGGGTTCTTGGATCTGGGAAACATTTGTGTTTTTGGTCCCAGCAGTGTGGTTCAAAACAGGACAGCCTGGAGGGAACTGCTCACTATCTGTGTCCTACGTTCTGTGGATTGTGTGTGTGTGTGTGTGTGCGCACCTTCAAGTCACCTGTTGACTTATGGCGACCCTACAAATTTCATAGAATTTTCCTAAGCAATTAAGACTCAGAGGTGGTTTTGCCAGTTCTCTCCTCTGAAATTGAGCCTACAACACTGGGTATTCCTTGACAGTCCTTCTGGGAGTGACAGTCCAAAAAGGCACCTTTTCCCATGCTCTGGAAGTTCTAGCCTACAGAATTTTGGCGGCGGCTGCGGAGGGATTGTCTGTATAGTAGGACCTCCATATCCATTGATTCATTATCTCTCTAGCTTTTCTTCGCAAACGAAGATTCAGGAAGGACTCATCCCACGCTTTCTGCAAGCGCGCTGATGACTGAAAAGGCCAATCCGAGATAAACAAGTCCGGTTCAAGAAAGCACAGCAGAGGGTCTCCTTGGGTGATATTTCCTGGTTGTGATTATTTCTGTGTTGTCGTTTCTCTTCAAGACTTGTTCGGCATGAGTTCTCAAATAAGGCTGCAGTATTGTGGATAGTGTGTCTTCATGCCTCCCGATGTGAAGCCAGGGCGGAGCATTGTTGGTGATCAATTTGGCCAAGCCTGAGATGTTGTTTAAGGGAATCCGTGTATCACTTTTTTGGAGCGCCCCTCTTATGCTGATCCGTGGCAAGTCCACCGTAGAGTACTATTTTTGGGAGGCGATGGTCCTCCATCCTAGAAACGTGCCCTGCCCAGCGCAGCTGTGTTCTCAATATCATGGCCTCAATGCTGGTGATCCCTGCTTGCTCAAGGACAGCAACATTTGTCACATAGTCAGTCCAGTGTATATTTAGGATTGTACATATACAGCGCTGATGAAAACGTTCGAGGAGTCATAAGTGGTGGCAATAGGTGACCCATGTTTCAGACCCATAAAGGAGAATAGACAGTACAATGGCTCTATACACACTGATTTTTGTCCTTTGCCTCAGGTGTTTATTACTCCAGACTCTTTTGTGAAGTCTTCCAAATGCACTATATGCCTTTGCTAATCTGTGATCGATCTCTTTGTCAATCTTGGCATCTGAGGAGATGATGCTTCCCAGGTAGGTGAACTGCTGAACGGACTTAAGCACAGATTTGCCTACGGCAACGTGGGGATGGTGTTGTTCGTCCTGTGGTGCAGGCTGGTAAAGAACTTCCATTTTCTTCAGGTTGACTTCCAGCCCAAACAGTTCTGCAGCTGTTGCGAAGCAGGATGTTAGGCGCTGCAGAGCTGCTTCTGTGTGGGCAACAAGGGCAGCATCATCAGCGAAGAGCAGCTCATGGACTAGATAGTTTAGACTCTTAGTGCGAGCCCTCAGACGGCTTAAGTTAAAGAAGCTACCATCAATACGGTAACGTATATAGATGCCGTCGTCTTCTTCGAGCTCTCCCGTAGTCCTTTGGAGCATCATGCTGAATAAGATTGTAAATAAAGTTGGAGCAAGAACACAACCTTGCTTCACTCCATTAGTTATTAGAAAGGGCTCTGAAAGAGCATCGCCATATCTGACTTGACCGCGCTGGCCCTCGTGTAGCAAGATAATCATTTTAAGGAATTTGGGGGGACATCCTAGTCTTTCCAGGATCTGCCACAGACCTTTTCTATTCAGAGTGTCAAAGGCTTTGGTGAGGTCGACAAATGTTACATAGAGTCCCTTGTCCTGCTCCTTACATTTCTCTTGCAGTTGTCTAAGGGCAAATACCATATCTGTAGTACTATTGGCTCTGAAGCCACATTGGCTTTCAGGGAGAAGTTCTTCTGCAATAGCAAGGACTAATCTGTTCAGGAGTATCCTTGCCAGGATTTTTCCAGCAATAGAGAGCAGTGTTTCAATTCAGGATGGAGGCTTCATCAGTAATTAGCGTTTGACCATCTGTACTGTATAAGGAGCTTTGGACCTGATACATAGGTCCAAACACTATTTTAAGAGCTTCATAAAATCCTCTAAGATCACCCAGGTCTGCACAGCATTGTGTCTTTTCTGCTATATTGATCCATCACTTGTTCTGCATATCTCGGAGTTTTTGTTGAAGTTTATTACATGTGAGGCAGAAAGCTGCTTTTCTTACATGGCAGGTTGGCTGGGCGAGGTATGCCTGGTGAGCAGTTCTCTTCTTTGCCAACAGCTCCTGGATCTCTTGGTTGTTTTCATCAAACCAGACTTGATTTTTCTTGTGGGAGAACCCGAGGGATTCTTCTGCAGACTGGAGGATACTGTTTTTGATATGTTGCCAAAACACTGTAGGAGAAGGATCTGTAGGGTGGTCTTCAAGTTTTGTTTGCAGATTTACTTAGAAGTTGTCTCTCATGGTAGCTTGTTGAAGATTGTTGACTTGGAGTCTCCTCTTTAAGATGCTGCCCCTCTTAGGTTTGATCTTAAGATGAAATTTAGTTTACGTCTGACAAGGTGATGATCTGTTTGGCATTCTCACTCGAGTATGACGGACATCATGAATATTTCTGTGGCGGACTAGAACATAGTCAATGAGGTGCCAGTGTTTAGATTGGGGATGCATCCAGGTTGTCTTCAAGCTATCTTTCTGCTGAAAGATTGTGTTTGTAATAGTCAGCTGTTGTTCTGCACAGAACTCTAGCAAGAGGCGTCCGTTATCATCGCAATTTCCAACACCATGCTTGCCTAAAACACCTTTCCAGGCTTTGGAGTTCTTTCCTACTCTGTCATTGAAGTCACCAAGGATAATAATTTTATCTTCTACAGGGACTTTTTGTATGAGTTGGCATCGGTCTGTGTAGAATTTGTCTTTCTTTACACCTGCCTGAATGCAGGGTTGGGTCTGTGGCTTCCAGTGCATCTTTACACCTGCTGTTTCGTCCCTTGCCTATCGCTACAGGGCTTTTTCAGAATTGGATTTATCCTTCAAGCCTGTGCAATGGATTTTTCTGGTGGAGCGTAGCGTGCACAGAACTGGCCTCACCCTTTAAATCAAAGGTTCATCTGCTGTGGCCTTGCAAGCATGGATGGTAGCAACGAGGTCCTCGGGTTGTAGTTTTGATTAGAGTTTCCTTCTCTTAGATGGTTGACCTTACAGGGTTGGATGAGCACCATCTGCCTGGGTTTGGGATTAGAGTTTTCCTTCTCCTAGGATGGTTGCCATAAGGCTAGAGAGCCCATCCTGCCCTTTGACGCTCTTTGTCAGACCCTTTGGTTTTGACCTCTCTGGCATGGGAGACCCTACCGGTGGCTATTATGTCACCGCCAGCATAGCTCAAAACTTCATTAGGGTACACAAGCCTCTCCCCCACGTCAAGGGGGCGTCAATGGGAAGGATTCATTATCTACTGACTCAATTATCCACAGGACACAAAACAGCACACCCACCATATAGTCTTCCTAGAAAATGTGTCCTTTCTACCCATTTCTAGGTCCTCCAAGGCAACTCTATGGTATTTTAAACCAGACGTCCCATTATTTTCAATGTCGTTCACTATTATCCACGGTTTTCGGTATTCACGCCCCCCTGAACCAATCCCCAGCGGATACGGGGGTCCTACTGTATGTGTGTTCAAATTGCCTGTTGACTTAATGGTGACCTCGTGAATTCCATAGGGATCCCTGGTTGCACAGTGGTTAAATGCCGGTACTGCAGGCACAGTGTTGCAAGTTCGATCCCAAGGGCTCCAAAGTTCTCTCAGCCTTCCATCCTTTCATAGATCAGTAAAATGAGTACCCGGCTTGTGGGGGCAATTAGCTAATACACATTGGAAACTGCTTAATGTGGTGTAGATGTGTAAAGTGCTATTGCTTAAAAATTTATAAGCTGCTCTGAGAGCCTTTGTGGCTGAACAGCAGGGTATAAATACCTAAATATGTTTTTTAAAAAGGCTTTCCTTAGGCAAGGAATACTTAGAGGTGGTTTTGCCAGTTCCTTCCTCTGAAATACAGCCTACAGCACCTTGTATTCATTGGCAGTCTCCCATCCATGTACTAACCTGGGCTTACCCTGCTTAGCTTGTAAGATCAGACAGAATTTGGTGCCTTTAGGGTATTTAGTACTGGAATAATCCAAACCCGAGGTGCCCAGCAATGAAAGAAATGCAGCAGAGAGTCAGCATTTGGGAGGTTGTTAAAAAGAAGAAAAAGTGACAGAGATGATCAACAGGGTAAAAGGAGATTTTGAGCTAGAAAAGCAAAGATGTCTGCCTCCTTGTAACTACCAGTATCTTGGCCCCTTGCAGTTTCTGCATTTGCAAACTTTAATCACTGCCACTACTTGGAGTGTTCTTGGATGTAATTGGTGAATTACTGCTTTCATAAAACTCTGCGGTACTACCCTCAAGGTCTCTTCCAGCCATCTAACCTTACACTAACAGCAGTCCAGAGTATCGAATTGATTGTGTGCATGTAACAAAACTTCTTCCATGACCATAATAAATTTTTCCGCTACATTCTGTAACTTAATGGAGATATTTATTAAAGATTGTGCACAGTGCCTGGAAATGTTTCAGGGAGTTAAATTAAATTTCCTTTGCCTCTTCTAAATTGTGGCCCTAAATGATTCATAGGTGGTCTGAAAGGACAAGTGGGCAAAGTTGTTGGATTGCAGCTCCCATCATCCTTCACCATTGGCTGTGCTGGCTGGAACTGAGTGGAGCTGCAGCCCAACATGCCAAGAGGGCTACTTGATTCCAGCCCCTCCTTTAAAGAACAGTTTGCATTCCATCACCAGTTCTACAGTCTGTGTTGTCAGTGTGTAATAGACTAAGGAGATTTTCAGACTACACTGTTATAGTATTACTATTCCACTTGGCTTCCTCCTGTGGAATTGTGGGGTTTGTAGTTTAGTGAAGCCTAAGATCTCTCTGGCTGAGAGTTGTAAATGCCCCTCCCTAAACTGCAAATCTCAGGATTCCACAGGAAGCAGCCATAGCAAATAAAGTGGAATAGCAACACTGTAACAGTGTTGTCTGAAAATCTCCTAAGTAAGAGTAGTTCAATAGGGGATAAAATATTAGACTTACTGCCCTCTACTAGTTCATCTGTTGGCCTGTCTAGCTCAGTATTGAGTTCTTTGATTGGTAAAAATTCTCCAGGGTCCCTCTCAGAGTAAGGCCTTTTCTCCTTTTCCTTGGTCCTCTCTTCAACCTGAGATGCTGGAGGTTGAGTCTGGGACCTTTAGGTGTGAAGAAAGTATGTGAAGACAACTGTCTCCTTGCAGACTTAGCTCTTGTGGTCCCTTCCAAGATTCTATAATCCTAAGGTGTGCTGCACTCATATTTCTTCCCAACCAGGGACTGAGCTAAGTTCTTAGACTAGGTTTTTCCATATCTCATATAATGAGAATAGAATAACAGAATCTTAGAGTTGGAAGGGATCAAAAAAGCCATCTAGTCCATCCCTCTGTCATGTAGGTATACACAACAAAAGCACTCCTGAGAGATGCCCATCCAACCTCTGTTTAAAGAACTCCAAAGAAGAAGAGCCTACCACCCTTCGAGGCAGTCTATTCCACTGCCAAATAGCTACTACAGTGAAGAAGTTCTTCTTAATGGCATTTGTGTTGATTGGTTCACATTCTAGTCTCTGGAGCAGTAGAGCACAAGCTCACTCCATCTTCTACATGGCATCCCATCAGATATTTAAAGGTAGCGATCGTGTCACCTCTCAGTTTTCTCTTCCCCAAGGGTGACCGAGAGGGCAGTTGCTTCCCAACTCCAAGCTGTCTTGGATGAAACCGATTATCTTGATCCATTTCAAACTGGCTTCAGGACAGGATATGGAGTTGATTCTGCCATGGTCGCTCTAACCGACAACTTCCGCCTGAGCATCGACAGGGGGTAGTGTGACCCTGCTGGTGCTCTTGGACCTCTCAGTGGCCTTTGACACTATAGATCATTCCATCCTCTTGGATCGCCTGAGAGAGTTAGGAATTGGAGGCACTGCTCTGCTGTGGTTCCGTTCCTTTCTCTCGGGCAGATCCTAGAGGGTGAGGCTTGGGGACAGTTGCTCTTCCAGAATTGAGCTTAATTGTGATGTTCCTCAGGGTACCATCCTGTCCCCGATGCTATTTAACATTTATATGAAGCCACTAGGAGAGATCATCTGGAGGCATGGAGCTCGGTGTCATCAGTACGCTGATGACACTCAGATATATTTCTCCATGACCAGATCGTCGGCTCAAGTGGAGTTGATTGCCTATCCGCCCCCCCTGCTGCTATTGCCATTTTTTTTGTCTTGATTTGTATATTGTATTGTACTTTATGTTTGTCTTAATTCTCCACTAGTCTGATTTAGTTTTAAGGGGTGGGTGGGTTAGGATTGGGAAGTATTGCTTTAACTTACTGTTGTTTTAATCCTGTTGTACGCTGCCCCGGTTGCCAAGCAGAGGGGTGGGTTAAAAAATAAAAATTTATTATTATATTATTATTAATAACCTACCCAGCCCCCTAAATTATTCATCATAAGGCTTGGTTTCCAGAAAGTTGATCATCTTGGTTGCCCTTCTCTGGACATGTTCCAGCTTCTCAATATCCTTCTAGAACTATTATGCCCAAAACTGGATGCAGTATTCCAGGTGAGGTCTGACCTGGAATACTGTGTCCAGTTCTGGGCACTAGGGGCAAAAGTCTAAAGTGACTCCCTCCCCACAGCTACCCTGCAGTCACCCCACAGCCGCCTTGCTACCTGTCACTCTTCAGGGACATTGGGTAGATTGTCTACATGTGTCTCTGCATCCACATGTTGTTTGGGTCTGCCACGTTGCCCGTGTCCATCAGCTTCCTGGCAGAGTCAAGACAGATCACTGCATGGCAGGTGCTGCCATTTACCTGGATGTCCGATACCGTTCCTAGCCTGGAATGGTGATGGAAAGGCCCTCTTTGCCACTATCATCACTGGTGCACAGTTGCTTGCTCTGAGGCAAACACACCCAGATGACATGACTGGGCACCTCATTTGCCTTAGATCAAGCAACTGTGTGCCAGCGGCGGTGGTACTGAGGAGGGAAAAACCTTTCCATCACTGTTCTAGCCTGGGAACTGGCTTGGACATCCAGGGAAGTGGCGGCACCTGCCAGGAAGCAATCTGTTCTGCCTCCTTCCCCCCAAATCCAGGGCGAATCCATTGTTTAGACTACAGGAAACACTGGAGTTCCCAGCAAAAATGGTGAGTTTTTTAAACCCAGCTTAAGGTGGTAATACCCTGAGCTTGGTGTGGATAGGGCTGTTTGTTATATGCCCTTATTGCACCAGATTCGGGGGAAAGGCCATATGTCATGTGGCTTTTACACTCCAGATTTGGGGGAGGGGGCTTGTAGTTTTTTTCCTTTGTGTAGACAAGCCCCTAGATGGAGTTGTGGGTAACATTGACCTAACATGTTAAGTGGTTATGAGAACAAACAGAGAAGGACTGTTCAGAATTTCTAACATATAGTTACAAAAATTTATTGCAGTAGAATTAATGTGGGAAAGATCTTTAAACTTGCTCCTGAATGAGTACGAAAGTAAAATTCAAATTGCTATAGCCTTTTGGAGCAGCATAATCCATACAGATATTCTCTGCAGCTGGCTTCTTGATACAGTTAGTTGTTCCACTTTAGTTCTATCCCTTTTTCCAATCTGTTCTGTGCAAGAAATCCCCCAATTGAAGTGGTTTTCCAGAGGACTGTTTCTTAGCATGGTCCCTATGGCTAAGAAAATGTGATTATTTGGCTTAAATTTGGGAGTAAATACTTCAAAAACATAGTACTTTTATTTCAGGGAGACAAATGTTATTACTGATGGAGAGTAAAAAAAAAAAAACCTCTCTCTGGCTTTACAAAAACAGAATTGGGGATGTAATTATTAAATAAGAGGCTGGCTCAAGGATTCTATACCTTTGCCTGGTCATTAACCATGATGGAAACTGCAGTCAGGAAATCAGAAGAGACTATGATGGAAAGGCAGCCATGAAGGAACCAGGTAAGATCCTCAAAAGACATATCATTAAATGCCAAAGTCAGAATCAACCAGGCCATAGTATTTCCCATTTCTATGTACTGTTGTAAAAGCTGGACAGTGAGGAAAGCTGACAAGAAGAAAACCAGGTCATTTGGAATGTGGTGCGTGCTGGAGGAGAAATCCACAAATACTGTGGACTGCTACAAAGACAAATGAATGGGTCTTAGAAGAAATCAAGCCTGAACGCTCATTAGAAGCAAAGATGACAAAACGGAGGCTGTCATACTTCAGACATATCATGAGACAGTGTTACTCACTGGAAAAGACAATAATGCTTGGTAAAGTGCAAGGCAGTAGGAAAAAAGAGAAACCTCCCTATAGGTGGATTGACTCAATCTAAAAGGCCACGGCTTCTCTGAATTTGCAAGACCTGAGCAGGGCTGTTGATGACCGGGTGACATTTATCTAAGTTGAAGGCAAACAACAATAACAAATGTAAGTGAGCTAAGAGTTTGCTGCTCCCCACATTCAACTGTAAGAAAAAAATTAGATGTCTGGAATTAAATTTTTCCTTGATTTTCTTTGCCTTTTAAGGCTAAGAATCTATATAGTGTAGTGGAAATACAGTGTGTGCTTTGAGTGTAGCTAATATAGTTCCATTAGATCCCATGGTTGTGCAACTGATTGTGTAACAGGCACTACAGCCTCGAGCTCACTCCTTGTGCAACTGAAAGCTAGTTTCCCAACCACCAAGTCAAAGGGGGGAGAAATACCTCAGTGTGCACTTGTTGGTTCGTGTAATCATTGGCTGCACAAGGGATCACTCTTACACAGTTTCTGAGAAAACGCAACCCTTATGCAGGGTTAGCATAGTGTCCCAAAGGATCCTAGCCACAGTAAGCAATGTAAACATATAATAATTAGGTATTCTTATTGATTTTTCTTTTAAAACAAGTTTTCATCAATCCTAGCCCAACTATACTATGTAGTGTGGATTGCCCAGTAGTTGACAGTTTGAATAATTTTGAGTTGTAGAGTGTATCCACACTGCAAAATTATATAGCAGTTTGTTTCCAGTTTAACTGCCATAGCTCCATCCTATGGAATCCTGGAATCTGTAGTTTGATTGATATAGAATCATAGAGTTGGAAGAGACCAGAAGGGCCATCATGAGGTACTTAGAACTGTCTAGTGCACTTCCTTGAACTATAGAATTAGAGTGCTCTGACGGAGAATTCTAAGCATCTCATGAAACTCCCCAGATTCCACAGGTGTAGCCATGGCAGTTAAAATAGGATGAAAGTGCTATGATTGGCTGGTGTGGATGTACCTACACACAGGCTGTTTCCTGCTCCTATTCTTCTTCTTCCTCAATTGCCCTCCATCTTGGGGGAGGGGGCACTGTGTGACCTGCATGCCTAATAGAGGTTGCTACCCATATCTGCAGGGGATGTGTTCCTGGATTTACCATTTATAAGTGAAACTGCGGATAATAGCAAACCCTATTAAAATAATGGACTTCCGGTACAAACATACCATATAATTGTGTTGGAGGACCTAGCGATTCCTAGAGAGGACACCTCTCTAGGCATTTTCCAGTGCGTCTTTATGGTATGTGTTTCAATTTTTTCAACCGTGGATAACTGAAACTGCAGGTATTGGTTCTGTGGATACGGGCGGGGGTGGACCTGTACTGTTTTGGTGTTCTCTGGACCCTTCCCAGACCCTCTAAGCACTTCTCACCAATATAAATAAATAAATAAATGGGGGCAAAAATGAGAATTACTGCTCCTTGAAGCTTCCAGGAACTGCAGTTTTCCTTCAAAACAAGGCAAAAGATGCAACATTTGATCTAGCCGATCCCAAACCAGGTTTTAAGTGTTGCTTTAACCATGGTTCAGGAAAACAAACTGTGACTAGGCTCTTTACAACCTTTGTATTCACGTAAATGGTTTTTTTCAGCCCATATCTTTTCTTCTTCTTTCCTAGGCTGCTGCTTTCTGTTTTTTCTGACACTGCCAGGTGGCTGGGTGGGTGGAAAGATGCCCCCTTCCTACCCACCTCTTAAACATAGGGAAGAGAATGACGGAAGAAAGAAATCCCTGCTGACCCAAAGTCCTTGGTTTAGGTATTCGATGAAAACTCACCCTGAAAAATGTTTCTTAAATGTTGCCAGCTCAGGGATTTTTTTCAGAAGAAACCCATGACCAAACCTTTGTACTGAACAAACGGCTCTGCGCACTCCTTAAGTTACTTTAATGGAATCCGTACAGCTTTCATGCCTGTAACCAGGAGAATTCTCTTGAATCTTGCTGGAGAGGGGAACTGACTTTTCTGCACCCTTGTGATCCCCCATAAGCCCCACTTACTTCCATTTGGAAGTCCATTCAGCGCACGGAATTAACGGAGCTGATTTGGCACTAATTCCCCTCCGACAAACGTCTCCAGCAAAAACGGATTGCCTTGAGAGGCAAATGCTCAAATCCACTCGGAGGCCCCATAAAAGACCTCTTTAAATAAAAAGTTTCCACACTTATTGTTCTGTTGTCCTCCAACAGAGCAGCCAACTGACTTTTTTGGGGGAGGGGACGGGGAGAAGATTGGGGGGAATTTGCAGGTGAAGTATGTTTGATCATATGGATTTATTGCCTATTAAACAGCAGCATGTGCTCATGAAGTGTTGTTTAAATTCCAGCATAAGTAGAGCTTTTCCCCTCCTTCTTTCCAAAGAGCCCTGGCACTGAATAAGAGCGAAAATTAAATTCTTCTCTTCAACCAAAGGGAAGGCCTTCACAGAAGCCGATTCTGGGAGCAATATAATTAACCTCTCGCTGTGCCTTTCTGTGGGAACATATTGAGCAGCCTCTGTGCTAATCACCCCATAATACTCAGGTCTGCTTTCACACTGAAATTAGTAGCAGTATTAGAGTAATCCTGGCTTTTCCCTCCCTTCTGTGTTAGCATGCTCGGGACCTGTGCCAACTGAGGAAACTGAGAACATGAGCTCTTGAGCAGAGCAACACAGCAGATAACTTTTAAAGGTGTAATTGACTGAACCCAAAAGTGAAAGGTAGAGCATGTGTGGGGAGAGAATGTATCCAGTGGGGACCTTTAAGGCTAGTTGATTTGTTTCAGAATTAACTTTCTTTGAATTTCAGTCCACCTCTTCAGATGCATAGATGGGTATATGTAACTATGAAAGTGTGTGTCAAATGAGACCATTCCTCCCAAATAAGAATTCTGACCCCGCTTTGAAATTTTTCTTCATTCCCCAAATTCTTAGCATTACAGAGCGTGAGACACTGAAAACTGTTCACACCTAGAAGTCTTCTGCTTGCTGTGTTTGCTTTCCCTTGGCTGCTTTGCTTGCCCCTTTGCTGTGGATGCCTAAACTGTATTTCTAAATGCTCAACTACACTTTTCAATAATAGCAAATAATCGTTAGAAGTTTGGGGACCGAAGGGAAATTTCACAGATAGAGGCAGAATTCTTCGCTGAGGAGGCAACAAACACCCTAATTTTTCCCTTCTCCCAGCTACACCCCTGTGGATACAGTTGGTCCTCTGTATTCATGGATTCTGCATCTGTGGATTCAACTATCCATGGCATGAAAATATTCCCAATCTCCCCCCCCCCGCCGCCAAAAAAGGCCAATCTGGGATACCATTTTACTATGCCAATATATATAATAGGACTTGAGTACCCACAGATTTTGGTATCCACAGGGGCTCCTGGAATGAAACCCCAGTGGATACCAAAGACCAACTGTATATATAAAACACTTAATCCAAATTATCAAGTATTTAGGATTGTTGGATTGAGCTGAGAGTTCTGAGAACATTTTGACAAGTTCTTTTACCCTCTTCCTCCTTCTGCCACCCTTGTCTTCCTTTATCTGACCCCCGCCCAATCCCTGGTTTTTTTCCTTTCTTCTTCCCTGCCCAACTGTCTGCCAAGGGAGTGAGAGAAACCTCTCCCCACCAGCCTGAACTGATCTCTTGCAGAAAGCTTCTCATGCCTGCTCCTGATGTGTTGTCTCTTTCTGCTCTCCACCCTTCAGATCTCTTGGTACCCCCTCCCAAATATCAGAACAAGGACCAGAGTTTGCCCAACCCTGGTCCCATAATGACAGATGAAAAAAGAGGTTCCTTTGACAAAATCAACTAGAATGTAAACTGCTGGAAGCAAGCCTCTGGGCAACACAGAACACTTCCTTCATCTTAGATGGCCAAGCCAAGATGCTTTCATCTTTATACTGGTATTCGCCTAGCTGTGTCTGCAGACTTTCCAGAGAAAGAAGCTGGAGGGTCATTAATGCAGATATCTAATGAGATTACAAATAGACTGTACTAACGTTAGAAGGAAGGGCACTAAACTAATTAAAATAAGCAAGGTGGTTCATACTCTGGATTAAACAGCCTAGGTTGTGCACAAATTATATATTAAAAATGAAGACAGTTCATGTACATGTACTGATTTTGGCATCTTTGTTTAATTTTGTGAGAGGTAGTGTTCTCCCTTTTATCTCTGTTTTGTCCTGTGAAGCCAGCTCCAACTCATGGATACCCCCCCCCCCTTGGCAAAATTATTCAGAAGAAGTTGGCCATTGGCTTCCTCTGAGGTCAAGAGAGTGTGACTTGCTCCTGGTCACTCAGCGGGTTCCCATGGCTGATTGAGAATTTGAGCTCTGGTCTCCCAGAATCCCAGTCCAACATTCTAATTAATTAATTAATTGTTTAATTTATATTTCCCCTCCCCTTTCTCCAACACAGGATCCAAGGTGGTATACAACATTTTAAAAGCACAATACAATTAAAAAACTGTTTATACAAAAGTTAAAACACAAACTAAATTTCTATTGAGAAAACACAAGTTAAAAATAGCATTAGAACACTTAAAAACATAATGAAATAAAAACACTACAACCCCCTACCCCCCAGTTAAAGCCTTATCTGCTGCAACACACTATTAAATACATAGGTCTTTACCTGCTGGAAGATGGACAGCAGGGAGCAGGCTATCCAAACCTCATGAGGAAGGGAGTTCCATATCTTAAGAGCGGCCATGGAGAAGGTGCTGCCCTCCCCCCTCACCTGTGATGGCAGTGGGCCTGAGAGAAAGCCATCCCCTACAGATCTTGTGTGCATATGTATGTGCCTTCAAGTCACCTGTCAACTTATGGCGACCCCATTAATTTCATAGGGTTTTCTTAGGCAAGGAATTCTCAGGGGTGGTTCTGCCAGTTCCTTCCTCTGAAATAGAGCCTGCAGCACCTAGGATTCCTTGGTAGTCCTTCTGGGCTTGGGGAAGGTTCTTCTTTATGGATTGCCACTCCCAAAATTCCCTGGCCAGTAGGCTGGGGGATTCTCGGAGTGACCGTCCAAAATGGCACCTCTTCCCATATTCTGGAAATTCTAGCCTGGAGCATTTGGGGAAAAGGGACCAAGGTCAGAGCTTGTGTGTGCATGGGCCTTCAAGTTGCCTGTCAACTCCTTCCTCTGAAATATAGCCTACAACACCTCTTTTAAAAGTGAAATGCAAGGTGTGTGTTTTAAAGATACACTGGAATGAACACAATCCCAACTGATACCTGCATGGGCCTTGCTCCAAACCCCTTGTAAATGTAACAAAAGACTTTACATGGTGTTTTTTTTAAGGCTTCATTTAGTTTGTGCATTTTGACTCTTCAAATGGTGCTTATTATTAGCCAGTCTGTTGGCGAAAGAAGAATACGAAGCAGTAATCGGAAATTTAACTTGCATAGAATGCTTAATTACACAGAGTAGAAAGATGAGCTAATTTGTTGTCGCTTTTGCACACCTAACGCCCCTTTCTCCTCTTTTTAGCATTTGTCCCAGTATTACCATTCAGCAATCAGCAGTTGGTGCCCGGCATAACTGTGAACTTGGCAAGCCTGAGGTTTGGTAACACCCTCTGTCTGGGGCATCTCATTTTATGCAAGAACTAGGATAAATAAAAATTTTCTACCATGTTATTCACTGTGCAATGTAGTTGCCTAGTCTAGTTGTTGAATAGCCAGGGAAATGGGTTAAGAACTCTTATGGGTCAGGCTTTTATTTCAATTTGTTTATTTATTTTTGGCTGCTGTTACTGCAAATTCTGAAGGCCTATAGGCCTGTGGGGCTAAAGTGCCTGTTGAGAAAAAGGAGGAAGCGCCATTCCAACTGTAGGCCGGTAGCAAGCGATTTCATATTTAGCAGGTGCCTGGCATATCACAGACCACGATTAAATTTCTCTGTCCATTTTGGAGCAAATCAGGTGGACAGGTCTATCCTGACCTTAATGCAGAAGCCAGGGGAAATTGAGAGCTGGTTAAAGTGAAAATGGATTCTTGCCTTCACCTTAAAAAGGTCTGCCATGCAGTGGGCTGCTATGGTGTGAGTTGAATTCCTGTGCAGTTTTATTAGAAGAATCTTTCACATTGAGGCCCCAAAAATTCTACATGACATTGCAGAAGAAAGAAGGTGCCACACAGTTGTTCTAAACTGGGGGGGGGGGAGAGGTAGTTCCATAGGGTGGGACTTGTTCTCTCCCCCCCCCCAACTCCCATGTGGGCCACATAACAAACACCAATACTTTTGTTTTCCTCTGTACTCCTCAAAATGGCAACAGAAAGTGATTAGGTCACTTAGTCACCGTTATGAGAGGGACCACATTCAAAAACGGAAATATTGGGTGCTTCTGGGATTGTTCTGTGGGTGGGCTTTTTTCATGTGCTTGGAGGATTTTTTGTTTGGTTTTCAGGCAAATGTTGCGCTGAAAAGGTTTAAATGTTGGGAGCTTTGCGGGCTTGGTAGAGGCTGCAGGTGTGTAGTAAAGGGGTAGTGTGAAGCCTGCAGGCTGCACTCTACCCACCCTGTTCTAAACCAAGATTTGGCATGGTTGAAAGTTATTTTTCATCACAGGCTTCTCAAGTTAAAAGACATTCAGGAGTGGTTTACCAGTGCTGCCTGCTGTACAGTATTAACAAAAGTCCGCAAATGTGCCACTACCATTTTCTCTGCGAGATCCTCCTCCAGTGTCATCCCCCCCCCCAAACACAATACTGATGCTGCCCACTAGCCTGCTTTCTGAAACTTCTCCTCCACCCTCACTATGGGAACTATCCGTTCTCTTCTGCTGATGTGGCTGTTATTCCCTGAAGAGGATGGATGCATCTTAGTCTGAGGTCCCTGTTTAAGGTGCATCCATACTTCATAAATAGTCCAGTTTGAAACTGAATTATTTGCCACGGTTCCTTCCTGTGGAAACCTGGAATCTGTAGTTTGGTGAGGCACCAGTACTCTTCAGCAGAGAAGGCTAAAGACCTTATAAAACCACAAATCCCAGGATTCAGTAGGAAGGAGCTATGGCAAATAATCGAGTTTCAAACTGGATTATTTGTGTAGTGTGGATTAGGCTCCAGAGTCTAGCCTTATGACAGGGTCTAGTCTCCTGGCAGTGTTATTCACAATCTCTCTGACACGCTCAGAGCCCCCCACCATGTGAAGACATGCATCTGACAGAGGACCAAGTCCCCATAAGTCAGTGTTGTTGATAGCACGTAGCAGCAACAGCAGCAAAATATTTCTTATTCTAAATTCATACCTTCCAACCCCAAACTTTCACTAAATGTTCTGGTTTGCTTTTGACTTTGTGGAGATTTTTTGGAACTAGCACTAATTTAAAGATTTTTATTTAATTCCCTTAATGGCTTAAAGAACTTTCTCCTCCTTTAGGGATGGAGGATCCAGTATGGGAATTCAGGTAGCTAGCAAATTTATTCCAGCTTTGGTCAGTAGTGTGCCATGTTTTGCCCAAATGGTTGGTATGAACCTTGAGGGTTTGACTATGCACACCGGGTCTGCTGCTGGATTTCCAGAGGAATGAGTTTGCTGTTGGAATCAGAACAGGGGGAGAGGAAATGAGCTCGGAGTGTGGAGCTGCCATTCTGCCATACCTGCTGTGTGTCGGTATAGCTCCTCCATGACTTTGGAGATAATGAGGTATGGCAGGGTTGGTGGGGAGGGGAAGCAAAGCCGAATTGCTGGAAAGCTGCCTAATGAGACTGTGTGCTGGACTGTGCAAAGTCTTCTTGAAGAAAGAGAGAGGAGCCGTGATGCAAGAGAGTACTGAGAAGCCTACACTAGGGAAGAGGCAAAAAGGAATACTAGCGAGTTTGAAGAGGAGGTTGCATGGAAAGCTATGAAATTCTCTGGATCAAAGAGCTGCAGATGGACAGCCAGCAATGGATGAAACCTTGACAGGGTGCCCATAGACCCTTGGCTGGTAGACAAAGAGAACCCTACCTTTGCCGTTGTGGCTGTTACTCCCTGAAGAGGGTGTTTATATCTTAGTTTGGTTTCTCTGCTTCGAGCATTCTGCCTTTTGTGACCCTGTTGGGAGTCTAGATGCTTGATCGAGTCTCCTGGTGATATTTCTCTCAGTCTCAATGGTGGTGCAAGGGAGTACTGAGAAACTTACACCAGGGAAGAGGCAAAGAGGAATGCTAGCAAGTTTTGATAGGAAGTCACATGGAAGGCTCGGAACTCTCCTGGGATGAAGAGCCACAGGTGGACAGCCAGTTATGAATGAAATCTTGACAGGGTAGCTACACACCTTTTGCAGATAGAAGAGAGAACCCTATACTCTTGCGTCTGTGGTTTGAAGAAAACAGTAGGTACCTCAAGATGACATCAGTCTTCACAGTTGTTCTTCTCAAGTTATTGGATGCAGGGTGCCAGTAATTTTTTCCCTCTGATGTGCCAGGGATGGGTACCATATGTGTGTCCGTTGGCTTCAGTTGTTCCTTTCTTTCCTGGAAACTCTCTGCAGACCAGCATGGGTCCATGGACCACCACTTTGAATAGCATGGATTGGAAGTGTTGTGAAAATCTTTTGTTAAGAGAGAATGTCTGAAATTTTGTGGGGGAAATGTCATTTAGTTGTAAAATGTTCCCACTTCTGGGTCATTGCCTTTCAGGAATACCATATTGTAACTAATTTTGTTGCAAATCATTTGCTGTCTCAGTATTAAATCTGGTTTAATTATCAGTGGAATATCTGGCAGGAAAACAGACTATCCTGAGGAAACCAGTTCCAAACAGGGAACAACCTTGGGCATAAAAAATGTGGTGAAGTTGCCCTCCCAGTCCTTACAGGGTGTATTTTGGCCCCCAAGTTAAAAAGAGTGGTCCCCCCCAAAAAAATTGTTTTAAAAAAATATTTGAACTTTGGGGGACATGGCAGTTGTTTGGGCTGTCAAGGCCCTGTGAGGTGCAGCCTCCTAGCCAATGGCAATTGTTCCCTTCTACCTCCAAAGGCTTTGGAGACAGAAAAGAATTCTAGGCAAGATGGAGCAGTGGGCCTGTGTTCAAAATTAGAAAGGGTTTGAGCAAGTGCACTTGGCTACTTCCCTGCTGAGATTAGTGCCTTCTTGATATGTGCCTGTAAATCTGCCTCTCTTGATGTAAAAGTGCATGCTGTGAGGACACACCATGGAAATGAGAGCAGCAACCCAATAGTGCTGTTGAACCAGCTGGTGCTCACTGTATGGCAGGGGTAAAATGAATCACTATCGATGACATATAAAGAAAAGGTCAGGCTTTGGGCCTGGTCTGTGGGTCTCATGCTGTTTTTGAGAATCGCTCCAATAAATTGCCACGGTCTGTCTTTCCCTCTCTTTCCATCTGGTGGTAAATATTCCTATGCTCATGCCTTCAAGGGTCACACAGGGGCCTCTTCTGAGAACTGGTGTGAAGATTTCTGATAATTTCTCATACGTCTTTTTGCTTCTCCCATCTCTCTTCATCTCCTTAGGCGTGGCTGGCAGAAATTGTTCACCAGGGCGGCTGAAGGATGTGTTTAGGAGTGAAAGCACCCTCTCAGCAGTGCGCCAGGGGACTCTGGATGTGTGTGAGCCCTGAGCCTTGGGCTGATAGATGGTGCTCATATCCCATTCAAATATGATGCAAGCAGTTTCTTTGTAGTTTGTCTTCCATTGCGGTAGTAAAGTTTTTAATTAGGAAAGCTAATGAGATCGATTAGTCATTAGAACTGACCTCTGGATCTCAGTGAGGAGCGTGCATGTGTGTGCCGGGCAGATAACGGGGGACGCTGGGGCATTGTTTGTAATAAAAGCGTAAAGTGTTTGATTTGAGTGAAATGTGCCACAGGGAATACATCACGCGGTGAAAAAAAATTACAACGCTGGGAGCCTGTAATGAAGGGAATTAAACCAACATCCTATCTAAATAACATGATTATCTACACAAAACCCCTCAGCTAGCAAGTAATAATAGAAAACCGAGCTGCTTCGGAAGGTCCCTTTCAGAGCGCCGTTAATGCCGAGGGCTCATGCACAGGCTCAATCAGAGGAGGAACTCCGGTATGAATGCAACATCCAATTACCACCAACGAATAGGGTTTTTGCCAGGCTCTTGCTCTCTGGTTTTCAGGAGGGGAGGCTGAAAGACCTCAATCATGTGGGATGATCTCATCTTATGTGTCTGGGTTGAAGTTTCCAGGTCTACCATGAGTTGCAAGTGTGTATGAGAGATTGAGAGAGGGGAGGGAGGGAGTGGGGGAGTGTTTGTGTTTCTGACTGATTAGCTGCAACTCACATATGGTAAAGGACCAAAAATGGATGGGTGGCTGCAGATGAAAAAAACAACTACATTTATTTGTAACACCCTTTTCACCAAATATATGTGCACATGTGTGGGAAGCTAGCAGGATGTTCCATGTCTTCTTAAAGAAGTATTTTGTGAAGTTACAATGCAGAAAGTCCATGCGCATGGGGAAAGAGGCTCAAATGAGTTGATGAGGGAATAGGATGGAAAGAAGAGAGCCTTTCCACCATGCTGGATTCCAGGCTAGAGCTGCCCACTGGTTTCTGTCATGCGCTGATGTGTCAACAAGCAAGCAGTGTCCCCTTGAAGGACTTAAATCATTAAAACTGAATAAAACTGTTAACAGTATCAAAACAATTGAAAGCATAGAATCATAGAGTTGGAAAACAAGGGCCACCTAGTCCAACCCCCCTGCCACGCAGGAAATCACAATCAAAGCATCCCTGACAGATGGCCATCCAGCCTCTGTTTCAAGACCTCCAAGGAAGGAGACCCCACCACGCTCCGAGGGAGTGTGTTCGACTGCCGAACATCTCTTATTGTCAGAAAGTTCCTCCTAATGTTGAGGTGGAATCTCTGTTCCTGGAGCTTGCATCCATTGCTCCATGTTCTAGTCTCTGGAGCAGCAGAAAACAAGCTTGTTCCATCCTCAGTGTGACACCCCTTCAAATACTTAAACAGGGCTATCCTATCGCCCCTTAACTGTCTTTTTTCGAGGCTAAACATACCCAGCTCCCTAAGTCTTTCCTCATAAGGCATGGTTTCTAGACCTTTCACCATTTTAGTCGCCCTCCTCTGGACACACTTCAATTTGTCAATATCCTTTCTGAATTGTGGTGCCCAGAACTGGACACAGTATTCTAGGTGAGGCCTGACCAAGGCAGAATAGAGTGGCACTATTACTTTCCTTGATCTAGATACTATACTTCTATTGATGCTGCCCAAAATTGCATTGGCCTTTTTAGCTGCCGCATCACACTGTTGACTCATGTTCAACTTGTGGTCTACTAGGACTCCTAGATCCCTTTCGCACGTAGTCTCGTTCAGCCAGGTCTCCCCTATCCTATACCTATGCATTTCATTTTTCCGCCCTAAGTGCAGTACCTTACATTTCTCCGTATTGAATTTCATTTTGTTAGCTTTGCCCCAGCTCTCCAGTCTATCCAGGTCATTTTGAATTTTGCTCCTGTCCTCTAGGGTATTAGTATAATATAAGTATAATATCAGTATGCAGAAGGATCTAATAACACCTTTCAGACTGAGAGAAAGAAGCTGTAGCTCATACCACTAGTCTCAAAGTTGCTGCAAGATCCTTTTGCATAAAAATATATAATCAAATAAGACCTCCCCATAATATTAATGCTACTATATACTCACCAATTGGTTTCTTTCTATAGTCTGACATTATAGTAAGACAAATACAAAAATCCATTTTGTGGAAATACCTTTATTGGGCCAACCAAATAGGCATAAAAAAGTGCAAGCTTATGAGAGGACAGAACTCTTTGTTAGATAATGATGTTAAATAAAACAACAACAACAACAAACCCAGGGAGGGGAAAAGTAGTGACAGAGGGGATGATGATCTTAGAGTCAAGCAGTCTGCATGTTGTCCTGAGATGGTGTGTGGGGGAGGGTTAGGAGACTATCAGATTAGGTTCATCACTTTATACCCATATGGATACCTACCGTGTCTGGGAATAGGAAAGTTAAGAAAAAAGAATAATAGAATTACAGAATCATAGAGATGAAAGGAATCTCAAGGACCATCTAGTCCAACCCCATTCTGCCATACACCACTAAAGCTTTCCATAAAAATGGCCATCCAGCCTCTGTTTAAAGACCTCCGAAGGAGGAGAGTCTATCACACTCCAATTCAGTTTGTTCTACAGTTAAAGGCCATGATATTGAGAACACAGCTGTGCTGGGCAGGGCACGTTTCTAGGATGGAGGACCATCGCCTCCCAAAAATAGTACTCTACGGTTAACTCGCCACGGGTCAGCATAAGAGGGGTGCTCCAAAAAAAATGATACAAGGACTCCCCGAAACAACATCTCAGGCTCGGCCAAATTGATCACCAACAGTGGTCCGCCCTGGCCTCACATCGGGAGGCATGGAGACGCACTATCCTGCAGCCTTATTTGAGAACTCACGCCGAACAAGTCTTGAAGAGAAATGACAACGCAGAAAGAATTGCAACACGGAAACATCACCCAAGGAGACCTTTTGCTGTGCTTTCTGCAACCAGACCTGTTTATATCGGATTGGCCTTTTTAGTCATCAGCGCGCTTGCAGAAAGCGCGGGATGAGTCCTTCCTGAATCTTCGTTTGCGAAGAAAAGCCAGAGGGAGAGAGAGACAGTTAAACAGCTCTTATCGTCAGAATTTCTTCTAATGTATAGGCCAAGTATCCCTTATCCAGAAATCCAAAATGCTCCAAAATCCAAAATGGTCCACATGGGTGGCTGAGATAGTGACATCTTTGGTTTCTGATGGTTCAGTGAACACAAACTTTACTTCATGCACAAAATTATTAAAAATATTATGTATAAAATTGCCTTCAGACTCTGTGTATAAGGTCATATGAACATAAATGAATTTTACATTTAGACTTGGGTCCTATCTCCAGTGTATATTTGCATATGCATAATGATACATATCTCATTATGTATATGTAAATATTCCAAATTCTGAAAAAATCCAAAATCCAAAACACTTCTGGTCTCAAGCATTTTAGATAAGGGACACCAGACCTGTTTAAATGGGATTTTTTTAAAAAATTTGGATCCATAGATTGTGTCCTAGTCGCTAAAGCAGTAGAACACATGCTTATTCCATCTTCTATATGGCATTCCTTCAAATATTTAAAGATGGCAATCATACCACCTCTGGGGCGTCTCTTTCAAGCTAAAAATCTCAGCTCCCTAAGCTGTTTTTTACAGGGCTTGGCTTCCAGACCTTTAATCATCTTGTTTGTCCTCATCTGAACATATTCCAGCTTCTGAATATCATTGAACTGTGGTGCTCGGAACGGGACATAGTATTCCAGGTGAGGTCTGACCAAAGTGGAATAGAGTAAAAACAGTGGTGATAAACTTCACTTCTTCGTTTAGAGAATACAACTTTCTTCCAGCCCTGACTACTCAAAACTGTGCCCATTACAAAGCTTGGTTGCTCCTTTGTACAAAGAGTGTGGACAGTTACTGGATAGCATAGAAGTGGGCTTAGAAACACTCATACTCTAACAAATGCTCTAACACTCTCGTGCTTGGTGAAAGACAGCTAAATTGGACACTGATTTGAAGGGAGGACCAGAGACAAGTGCCAGGGATATGCCTTGCATATTTTGTGGAGTGAGTTAAAGTGAAGGAATTTCTCAGAATAAATGTGGATAGAGATGGAGGAGGAGGAGGAGGAGGAGGAGGAGGAAGAAGAAGAAGAAGAAGAAGAAGAAGAAGAAGAAGGGGTTGCCATGCAAAGGGAGGCTGCTCACCAGTAGTTGTTGCTGGTATTGCTCTAAGCCAGGAGTAGCAATTGCATAGGAACCAGGGGCCAGTTCTTCTCCACTTATGGGCCATACAGTCCCTGGATGGCACCCAGGGGAACCTCATGTGGTGGCAGGTTTCTGGCCACCACTTTGGCTGGGACATAGCCCCCCCCCCCAAACAAAAGTATATCAAAATGTCCAGGTGTGACACATCTCCACACCTGAATAACTATGAGAACTGTGGTTAGCAACAGAGGGAAAAATCACTTCCCAGTCCATTCCCAGCCTTCATATCTTTTCACTGCTAGGCTAATGCAAAAAGTATCCAAAAGGTCCCTATTGCAAAAACAGTAGGACCCCTGTATCCATAGGGGATTGGTTCCAGGGGCCCTGTGGATAATGAAATCCACGGATACAGCGAATGCCCCCATCGTCATTCCTGCTACCAAAGCGATCCTGGGGGCGAAGGGGGAAGGGAGGTGAGATATACTCCTTCCCTCTCTTCGCCCCTGTGTCGCCATTCCCACCACGGGAGTGATCCGGGGGAGAAGGGAGGCGAGAGCTACTCCTCCCCCCTTCCTCCCTGTCCACCCCCCCCTTGTCACCATCCATGGCTAATTGAAAGATGATGAATCAGCAGAGGCAGGGGTGCTACTATAGACTCTTTCTCTACTCTAGGCTGCCATTAATGTTTGGCTGTGATGTTAACAAGGAATCCCAAACCCATCTGCCCTGGAATCAGAAGCCCAACTCACTACACTCTAATCTAGTTGTATCAGGATTCAGTGTCTCATAGGATGTGGTGTTGTTGGACTGTAACCTGTCCTGAGTTCTAGGAGTAGACCAGTGAACCAAAATTCAGTGGGGTGGCGTTTCCCTTCCCTTCTCTTGAGACAATGGGAAATTCACTTTGTCTGTCCATATTGAGATGCTCCAGTATGCTACCTTCATTCTCCCAGTTTAACAGATCAGAACCTTTTGCAACCAATCCTTAATTAATGATGGGTGAAGCTTGGTTGATTAATATACATTCCCCCCCCCACTCGATAGTGTGTGTTTTATTGCAAAGCAACAGAAGGTATTTACATCCAGACTTACAGCTTTAATTTCCTGCCTTTTGTGGGAATTATGAGACTTAACATTACCTTGATGTACCCTTTTTTTGTCTTTTAATATACTTTATAGCAGCTCTGCTTTTATGAGTCCTTACTGGCAGTGGCTTGGTAAAATTATAGCTGTAGGTCGTCTTGTGCAGAACCCTGGAAAGCAGACATGCTGGCCTAGCATGGAGCTTTGATGATGGGAGTCCAGTTTTTGAAATTACCCAGGGCAACAAGGCTGGAGGGCATGTGGGAGCTGACTCTGTATGGCTCTATGTGCTACTGTGGTGTCTCTGCACATCCAGCTCATCTGCTTTCCAAATCAACTGTCAGGTAAACACTCCTGCTTTCCAAAACTCAGTTTGAAAGTGCTATGTTTCTCATTTCTCAATAGCTGAATTGGTATGACATTCTCAGGATACTTGTTTTAAAAGCTTGTTGTTATGTATCTTTAATATATATATATATATATATATATATATATATATTAAAGTCTCAAAGTCTCACTACTGGCTGCCAATTAGTTTCCGGGCAAAGTACAAAGTGTTGGTTATTACCTTTAAAGCCCTACATGGTTTGGGTCCATGTTACATTCAGGATTGGCTTCTCCCATACAATCCGCCCTGTACATTCAGGTCCTTTGGGGGACATTTACTTCAGTCAGCACTTCTGAAACTTATGTAAGATCTGGGTGGCAGCTGGCTGAAAGAAGGGACTACTAGAAGAAGGCAGAATGCCTTTTCTGACTTATTAAGGAGCATCTTGTTTTTGACAGTGGTGACATTCCAGTGGTATACTATAAGGTGGGACATATCCCACCCCTAGAAAGCGCAAATACTTTTGTTTTCCTGTGCAGTCCCTCTCAAAATGGCAACTGGGAGTGACATTGCCTCAGTTCCTGCTACCATTTTGAGAGGGACAACAGAGGAAAACAGAGGCATTTGGGGAATAGTTATAAGTTCAGGGGTGGGGTGGGGGGCATTTGCATGCATATGCATGTATTTTGTGTACAAACATAGCTGGAAAGCTTTGTCAATTTTTAAAAAGAGGGGGACTTGAGGGGCCTTTGAAAGGCTAGTGGGGAGCTTCAGGGCCACAAAAGCAGGGCAAAGAGGCTCAAAGGTAACAATTTTCCCACCCCACAAAGAACATGATACCTCCTGGTGTGAGACACGTGGACCTCACCATGCTCAAAAGTTTTTATTCCTTGACTCTGAATGAAATTTGGCTTGCTTGCCACAGAGAAGACAACTGCAAAAAGGCTGCCTCCTATGGATTTTTATTTGGTGCTACTTCTGATATATTGCCCTCAGAAGCTGTCTAACTTAGCTAGCTGGGGATATTAAGGTTGCCTTTCCCAAGGCTGATAGAAGAAATTCAGGTATAAAAAAACCCAAACCAAACCACGGGCCTTCTTTTTTTCCACTTTCCACCTTGCAATAATTTTAATTAGAGGATTCCCAAGGGGGTGGGGGAGTCATCTCTTCAAATCAGTTATAAAACCAGCAGACTTAGTCTCAGCAGGTAATGTCAGCTTTAATTATCTGGGCAGTTATAGCTGTATGTTATAAAAGTCAGGCAATTAGATGCATTCCTTAAAGCTCTGGAAAAAAAAATGCTGGCTATCAAGAAAGGGAAGAAACAGAATCAAACATATAGCTGTTAATTGCATGGAGCATTCAGCAGAAAAAATTGTGTGTATATCACATTGCAAAATATTGTGAGAGTAGAAATGATTAAATACATAAATCTGTTTGGGAGTGTAGATGTCAGAGATAAAGGTGTTATTTCTAAATGAGTGCAGACTGTGTCCAAAGACACTCAGCAGCACAATAGGAGGAAGAACCTGCAATATTTCAAGGAGGTAGGCAAGACACATGCCCCTAGATCCTGTCCCCTGTGTTAAAATCCCACGGGAGGTCAGAAGGTCACCGTTTCAAGCTACAGGAGAAGTTAGGCTCAGACAGTTGCAGGTGAGCTCACAGCACTGAATTTGCTAAAGTCAGTAGGAAAGACCTAGGTGTGTCACAGTAAAATACAGGTTGACTCCTGCATCCACAGAGGATACATTCCAAGACCACCCCCACCCTGCGGATACTTAAAACCATGGATAATAGGGAACCCTATTATTTTCAATGAGATGAACACTGGAAGTTGACCATTGAATCATATTGGAGCACCTAGAAATGCCTAGAGAGAACATTTTTTTTGGACATGGATAAGTGAAACCGTGGATACTGAATCTGCGGATATGGAGGTTGTCCTGTATACACAAAACATAATTGATGGTTCCAGACACCTCAAGCAAATGATCCAACCTGCAGTCTGCAAAGGAAGAAAAAAATCTATTTGTCTGAGCTGAGGGAAGACAGATAGGGTGCCATATTATGTGGGTTTTTGTAAGTTGTGTCACTGCAGTTACAAGGCAGTGGTGCTTGGGTGCTAATCCTTTGGTGTGAGTGAGTGCATTGCATTTGCATTTGATTTAGAGAAAGGTAGCAGATGCCAGCAAAACACAAAGGTCTGTACCTCAAACTACAGTCTCCTTCTCTTGAGGTTTTTTAAACAGAGGCTGGATGGCCTTCTGTTGGGGGTGCTTTGAGTGTGTGTTCCTGCAGGGCAGGGGGTTGGACTAGATGGCCCTTGTGGTGTTTTCCAACTCTATGATTCTATGAAATAACAGATTGGAGGTGCAGCTAGGTTGAAGGGTATGTAAGCAATGGGGGTCTCAAAGGGTGAGCAGACCCTTGAGGTTGCTGATGAGTGCTGAGGGCTTGTAGTAGGTGCTGAAGACCCCTTAAAACAGAGAGTCATTGGGACCAGTTGCAACCACTGGCATAAGCTGGTCCCAGTCACCATTTAGATGGGCCTCCCTGAGTCACCTAATTCAATCCCACTCAAATGGAAACCTTATGTCTCAAAATGAGCAAAATGCAGCAGGTTTCTTCAGAAGTTTGTTAGTCATGAACTGCCTGAGTGTGAGGATGGAGTGAGCTTGTTTTCTGTTACTTTAGAGACAAGGACACCAACCAATGGATTCAAATGATACAAAAAAGAGGGAGAAAAAAGAAATTCCACCTGAACATTAGGAAGACCTTCTTGGCTGTAAGAATTGTTCAACAGTAGAATAGACTGCCTCAGAGAGTGGTGGATTCTCCATCTTTGGAAGTTCTAAACAGAGGTTGGATGGGTATCTTTTGAGAGTGCTTCTGCTGTGGATTCCTGTATGGCAGGGGGTTGGATTAGATGGCTCTTGTCATCCCTTCCCACTCTACAATTCTATGATTTTTCTAACAATTGACCTAACTTGGACTCCATCCAATCTAAACCTGTTTTGTTTCTTCTCCTCACCTCAGCGGGTTTGATGAATCCCTTCTCCTTGAAAATCACTAGCACATCTTCCCATGAAGTTTATCGTCTGTGACCTAAGTACATTCTAGCTTCTCTCATATAATTTTCTTTCTTGACTTTTGATCATCCCTACAGCCAGTGTCCATTGTGGAACCCAGTTCTCAGGGCTGAGATCCAGGTTATCCAGGTCAGATCTTACAGGGGCTCCAAGGTTGACTCAGCCTTCCATCCTTTTGTAGGTTGGTAAAATGAGTACCCGGCTTGTGGGGGAAATTAGCTAACACACATTCGAAACTGCTCAGAGAGTGCCTTGCACTATAAAGCAGTGTAGATGTGTAAGTGCTATTGCTTAAACAATTTGTAAGCTGTTATAAGACCCTTTGTGGCTGAAGAGTGGGGTATAAATACTAAAATAAAATAAAATAAAATAATTGTGTCTAGCCAAGGGGAGAGGATAGCCCAACCTTTTCTGATCCTGCCTGCTCATGTTGAAACATAGAATGCCTGTATGAGGCGGCTTTAAAGTACGTGGGGTGGGGATATATGAGCCTGCATAGCATAAGGTCTGCAAGTGTATATTTAAACTACACTGAGGGGATGCTGAATTGAGGCCTCAATGACATTTTTAACTCTTGTAAGCCGTAAGATTTTAGCTGTACTTTGTTCTAATTTGTTGTAAGCTGCCTTGGGACCCAAACCCTGAGAAAGGCAGGATATAAATAAATCAAATCAAATCAATAAATATTAATTTATTAATATATCAGTCAACAGTCTCTTATTATCACTTCAGTTTGGTACTCTTTTCCCCATGTTTTCCCCTTCCCTATTAATCTCCTCTTCCTCACTCTCTTTCAACTCTAGGATCCAGTTACCTGCTCCTTACAAGCTCCACAGTCAATAAAGTGGTGAATACTCGCTACAGAATTGTGAAGAAAACCACAGCTTCTCCTTCCAGCTCTGCAGTCTCTTTCAGCAGCCCTGCTCACAGCTGGAGGACCAGAAGGCTCTCAGCATCCAGGTAGTGTTTCTGATGCATCCTTAATCTTTATTCTGTTGGTGGCACACAACTGTAGACTTTGCATCAAAAAAGGAGGAACCCTCATGCAACTGCAGGCTGCTTTGTTGAGCATGGCCAGTATTTACTAGTTTCCAGCCTTAATTCCATAGAACTTCCACTCACCTTCCATTGGTGAGTGGGACCAGTTGCAAAAAAGTAACTGCCGGTAACTGAGCCTTAGAAGAAGCATTTCAGACTTTTAGAATGGAGGAAAAACCCTGTACAGATGCAGGGAAAATACCAAATAAATGGCAGTGTTATAGCTTGAGCAGCATAATCAGTTAGTTCTCAAATATTTGGCCTTTCTCTCTGTCTCATGACCCTCATGATTACATCTGGTGAGAATACAGGAGAGGGCCTTCTCAGTGGTTGCCCCCAGGCTCTGGAATGCCCTTCTCGGAGAAGTTAGACTGGCACCCTTCCTGCTTTCTTTTTGCAGACAAGTAAAGACTTATCTGTGTAGACAGGCATTTGATGATTCATTGTATAAGGTCCATCTCTCTTAAACAATGTGCTGGATCCTGCTAATTGTTGTGTTGGTGTGTGTGTATGTGTACATGTCTGCATACTTAGTGATGTGTGTTTTAATCTGGTTTTAATTTTGTGATTGTTTAATCTCATTTTAACTTTTGTATCTTGTGAATTTTTATGATGTGTTTTCAAACTTATTGCAAGCTGTCAGTCCCAGACTGGGGAAAAGACAAGACAGAGATAAATACAACAATATTAGGTGTTATCCCTGATTTTTTAAAGTTCAGTGGTGACTCACAGTTTGCTAAAGTGATGATCAAGGTTGAATTTGTTTGGTGATTCTGAGTTCCACACCAAGGGTCTTTTTGATGACTTATCTGATGTATGGGGCTTGTCTTTAGCCAGACTTTCAGCAATTTTGGCTGTTTGTGCATTAGTTCCATCACTTGTTTTTGCATTTGCTTCTGCTCTGAAAGTAACAGATTTTGGTAAAAATGCCTCTTACCCCTCCAAGTCACAGCCTGGGGTTGTGCAGATAGAGCTCAGGATGTAGTCAAGGAATTTTAACCCTCCCTTGAGTCCCCCACTGCCATTTGAGAAAAGTGTAGTGCAGTGTAATGCATGATTTCTCAAGTCCTACTGAGTTCTTTGGGAGTAAGCTACATGGAAATGTATATAGGACTATTGGGAGAGTTCTGGAATACCAGACCCCTACTGGGTACTCCCTTTGGATTATGGTGTTGCAGTTGGGCCCTGAATCACCAGGGAAGGCACTTAAAGCTCAAGATAACTTTGATCAAAGGGTTCCTCCCTGCCTCAAGAGAAGAACGGCCATGACAGCACTTGTTGTAAACAACAGGAACCACTTTATTGGTTGAAGCAACTGTTTTATAAACTTGGATTAGCATGACCTCATATTGATTAACAACGCATGTGATTGACAAGCAAACAAGTTGCAAACCCCATTTCGATCAGTGCAACGGGTAGTGGGCAGACTAAAAAGATCTCAAGTTAGAACAAAGAAAGGAGAGAGAGAAAGAGAGAGAGAAACCTCAGAAAGATAGCCAAGAATACAAAGATACCAGAAAATTGAAATTCACAATTAAAATTCACAACACCTCGACAATTTCAACAGAAAAGAAGAAACCCTAAAAATAAACAAAGTTTAGCTACCAGTCCTGAAAAACACCAAAATAAAAACTCAACACATGCAAATGAACTTCACCCAGGGCAGGAGGTTTCCCAGCAGACAATGGACACTAATCCCCCTCGCATATTCTCCCACCCTAAGAACTAAACAGCCAACAACTGAATACACAAATTTACATACTAATCCTCTTCAACAGGGACTCATGGTATATAAACCCCACATACCCACACACCACCATTCCCTGAAGATGCCAGCCACAGATGCAGGCAAAACATCAGGAATAAACTCTTCTAGAACATGGTCTCACAGCCCAGAAAAAAAACCTATGGATGCTGGCCGTGAAAGCCTTTGACTTCACATGATATCAGAATGTTGAAACATAGGCCTTGCTTCCCAGCTAAGGTCAGCAAAACTAATTCTCATTATCTATTCAGAAAGTAGTACAGTGGAGGGGTAAGGAACAAAATTTTGTGTAAAGAACAATGTGGCTGTGCTACACTATTCACATGTTCAGTGTTCACCAAAACGTTCCCTACACCTCTGATTCCAAACCTGGGCTGAGCAGATCTAAGTGAGAAAAAGGGATTTAGATTTACTGTATGTGTTGAGTCCTTCCTGAATCTTCGTTTGCAAAGAAAACCCAGAGAGAAAGATGTGTAAAAATGGTTTCCAGGTTCGCTGTCCAGGGTTCTGAAGATGGGCTATTGGTTGACATAGGAGAGCATCATCCTCTTTCTTCCTTTCATACCCTTCAGGACCCGAGCCTTCTGTTGGTAGCAGTTTCAACATTGGTCTCATGGCTGGCAAGCCAGACGAGCAGAGCTTAGAAAAGTTACTTTACAAACCGTAACTTCCAGACTTCTATACCCATACGGCCACTATCCCTGCTGATTGGGGGATTCTGGGTGCTGTAGTCCAAATGAGTAGCAGTTCCATGCCCTGCAAAGGAATAAAGAGGGGTTGGACAGTTTAGGGGCTGTAGCAGCCTTTTTAGAGAGAACTGCAGCAGTGGAGGTGAGTTAAGCAGTGGAAATAATATTTGTTTGTAAAGTTAGTTTTAAAAAAAGTTTTATTATTAGTCTCTGAAATTATATGTACGTATACTTTATTTTGGGATTTACTGTTAGCTTTTGGATACTGTTGAAGTCTTACTAGCCTCCTCTTCCTCCCTCTCTTAAAGAAAATAAGAATTTGTAAAAGAGTACAATATACAGCAATAGGGTACAATATAGAAGAGTGAGTCAGATCTGCATTGAGATTTAAAATAGCCAAGTTGTATGCACACACATTTAAAAAAATATATCCACTTCAAATTTTCACCATTTCCAACCCGAATGTTGTGCGTTTTTCCCAGGGACTCTTCCAAGTTGTCATTGCTTTCAAATTTCTCCCAATTCCAAACACCTTTCAGTGGATGACCAATTGCAATTTGCAAGTAATTAGTTTAAAGTGTTCATATATATTAAAAAGTTCTCCAAATGAGGCTGGAAGCTGACTTGGGGGAAAAAAAAGGAAGAAAATGAATTTTAAAATCAAATAGAATAAACTTCCTCAGTTACTCGTTGAAATAAAAGAAAATGCTGATATTCACTTTTTTAAAAAGCTGATTATTCAGTATTTGTTACAGTTTGAAAACAGTTTAAAAATTAAGAACCAGATGCTTTATCTGGGAACTTCTGTCACCAGCAATTTAATAACTCTTGACAGTGTCAGAACAATTGCTATTTCAGGAATTTAAAACTGGAGTATAACATTTACCCCCTTCCAAAAACAATTGATTATCTCCCAGTCCTCCAAATAGTTCTTGATCAAAGTGAAGCTAACAACACTTTTATGTCGGGTGCAGATTCTCTTCATGAAGGGAGAAAAGGAGGGGTAAGAGCCATAGCGGTGGCGTACATGAAGATTATCCATACTTATTGTAAAACAAGAATCTGTTCAGCTGAATGTTTGGGGGGTGGGTGGGCAGAAGTAATTTGCAACTGCTAAATACGTTCCTAAAGTGATAACGTCAGAACTCTTGAAAGCAGAGCCACAGAACCTCTGCTTGAATTTTAGCTCTTGCTTATGTGCTGCTGTTATCACTGAAGTGAGGATGCACTTGGTTTGATTGAAGAGAATATCACCAAGTTTTCTTGTATCCCTTCCTGCTGTTCAGCCTAGTCCTTCCATTGTGTCCAGGGCCAAATTGTCAGTGGCTATTTGGAGAAGCTGTTCCTGGCTTGGGGCTCAGTGATGAAGGGGAAAGGTGTAATTTGCTTCCTCTTCCCTAGCCACTTTCTGAATTGACCAATATTTCTGCTGTCATCAGCATTTTGTGTATTACTTGAGTAGTTGAGTAAAAATGCATGGGAATCAGGAGATTACTCTCACATAGTGTCAGAATGAGTTCACACATGAAGATTTTTGTGTTCCTGTTAGATGATGATGATGATGACGATGACGACAACCCTTATATCTGCGGAACCAATATCTGTGGTTTAAGTTATCCATGGGACACAAAATAGGGACACATATCATAGAGTCACACTGGAGAATGCCTAGAGAGGCATCCTCTCTAGGCATCTTCTAGGTCATCCAATGCAAGTCTTGTCAGGGGATGATAGGGGATGATAGGAGATTGCTGAAGCCCAAAACTATCTCAGCAGATTTTCCTTGTTTTTTTTCCAGGCTGTGAGGCCGTGTTCTGGAATAGTTTCTTCCTGTGTCCGGGTGTCTTGGAATAGTTTCTCCCTGTAGAAACGTACAATGTGAAGGCAAAGTCTTTCACAGCCGGCATCCATAGATTTTCCTTGGTTTTTTTCCGGGCTGTGAGGCCGTGTTGAAGGCTTTCATGGCTGGCATCCACAGCCATGAAAGCCTTCGATTTCACATTGTACGTCTCTACGGGGAGAAACTGTTCCAAGACACCCAGAGACAGAAAGAAACTATTCCAGAACATGGCCTCACAGGCCGGAAAAAACCCAAGGAAAATCTATGGATGCCGGCCATGAAAGCCTTTGACTTCACATTGAACGTGGCTGCTGTCACATGTCCGCTCCACTGTGGGGAGGAGGTGGGATGAGCAGCCTTCAAGTCTTTGCAGCCCCCCCCCATGAGGACATTGCGGCCCCCCTAGGGGTCTCTGGACCACAGGTTAAGAACCACTGTTCTATAGTTTAATTCTCTCAAAAAGAATTAGTCAGAACTGTACTAAATGATCATGTAAACTTGTTAGGATGTAATATTGAGGATGGAGCAAACTTGTTTTCTGCTGCTCCACAGACTAGGACACGGAGCAATGGACTCAAACTGCAGGAAAAGAGATTCCAGCTAAACATTAGGAAGAATTTCTTGATGGTAAGAGCTGTTTGACAGTGGAATATACTGCTGCCTCGGAGTGTGGTGGAGTCTTTGGAGGTTTTGAAACAGAGGCTATATGGTCATCTGTCAGGAGGGCTTTGAATGTGTATTCCTGCATGGCAGAATGGGGTTGGACTGGATGGCCCTTGGGGTCTTTTCAAACTCTATGTTTCTACTTCCCTCCCCCCAAATTAAGACAGCCATTGTAGCTGAGCCTTCTCAAGAGTAGCATAGACTGCAATCTCTTTTTATGCCCACTCACTCAGGATTAAGGCACACTATACGCAAATATCTGTAGGTACCTGCTGCACTTATAAAATAAATCCTCATTTGTAGTTGTTCTGTATTGCACCTACTGAAGGTAATTTCATCGTATCCTAAAGTTGGGAGGGACACCAAGGGCCATCTAGTCCAACCCCGTCATGCAGGAATACAGAACGAAAGTGGCCCACCAATCTCTCCTGAAAGACGGAGCGTGGTGGGGTCTCCTTCCTTGGAGGTCTTTAAACAGAGGCTGGATGGCCATCTGTCGGGGATGCTTTGATTGTGATTTCCTGCATGGCAGGGGGGTTGGACTGGATGGCCCTCGTGGTCTCTTCCAACTCTGCAATTCTATGATTCTATGATTCTATGACTTCCAAAGGAGAAGGTGTTTTAAGTTTCCTCATTCCTTGTGTATAGTCCTTGGCTGGGTTGTGTTCAGGAGTTCATCAAGGGGTAACTTTTCACTTTTATTCTCATTAAGGCTTCTGGAGGGACAGTTGTCCTCAATGTGTCCATTCAAAAAGCTGTTATTCAAGATAAACTCAAGGATGCTACCTTGAGGTCTGGTGTGTCCACCTAAGTGTCCCTTGCTTGGCTTCTGCCACAACTATCGATTGACCCTGCTCCTTTCTTCAAGTCCATTAAAGGGAACCTATCTTGATGGAAACAGTTGCCTCTTCCTTTACGGACGATAGACAGTCTTGTTAAAATGACCATTCTCCTGCGGTTACCTCATCTACCACAAATACTGCCCATTTAGCGGAGAACCAGAAAGGAGATTGATTCCCTCCCCTCCACTGTCTCCCCTCTTCTTATTCTTGTATAAGCGTGTGCGAGACTTCCTTTTCTTGTATCTGTGTGTGTGAGACTGTAAATGTTCCATGAAAGCTCTGGACAAAAGTGGCACAAGGAGTATCTCCTGGCATTTATTGTCTCTTTGAAGGGAGCATGGAAAGAGAAGGCAGGAGTTTTGTAATAGGTTTCCACTCAAGCGGGTGCCAAAACTCCCCTGGGTTTCATCAGCAAAAGTGGCAGAGAAAGAGAGAAGGGGATAACTTGGAGCCTTCAAGGTTCTTTGCCGGTTAATTAGGCTTGGAAACCAGCTTCAGGGGCTCCTGAAACATGGTTTTGATGCAGTTGTGGCGGCACTGGTGTAATAAGGAATACAGTGTTATCTTCCCACTGAGAGATAAACAACACAGTACTGGCCAAATTAAAACAATAACAACAACTCGGAGCTGGGCATGTTTAGTTTGGAGAAGAGAAGGTTGAGAGGGGACATGATAGCCATGTTTAAATATTTGAAGGGATGTCATACTGAGGATGGAGCAAGCTTGCTTTCTGCTGCTCTGGAGACTAGGACATGGAATAATGGACTCAAACTACAGGAAAAGAGATTCCATCTAAACATTAAGAAGAACTTCCTGACAGTAAGAGCTGTTCAGAAGTGGAATACACTGCCTGGGAGTGTGGTGGGCTCTCCTTTTTTGGAGGTTTTTAAACAGAGGCTGGATGGCCATCTGTCGGGAGTGCTTTGATTGGGTATTCCTACAGGGCAGGAGATTGGACTGGATGGCCCTTGTGGTCTCTTCCAACTCTATAATTCTATGATTCTATGATCCTAGATTCAGGATGGAGGCTTTATCAGTAATTAATGTTTGACCATCTGTACTGTATAAGGAGCTTTGGGCCTGATAAGTAGGTCCGAACACTGCTTTAAGAGCTTCATAAAACCCTCTGTGATCACCCAGATCTGCACAGCGTTGTGTCTTTTCTGCTATATTGATCCACCACTTGTTCTGCATGTCTTGGAGTTTTTGTTGAAGTTTACTACATGTGAGGCGGAAAGCTGCTTTTCTTACATGGACCTTCTGCTGTGCTTTCTGCAGCCGGACTTGTTTATCTCAGATTGGCCTTTTGAGTCATCAGCGCACTTGCAGAAAACGCAGGATGAGTCCTTCTTGAATCTTCGTTTGCGAAGAAAAGCCAGAGAGAGAGAGAGAGATATGATCCTAGATATCCTAACTGCACAAATTTCCCCAGACTTAACCCCCCCCCACAACACATCTAAACACCAAGCCTGCTTTGCTTGTAGCCCATGTGCCCCATTACAGTGGCAGTTTCTACATGGGAATCAGTCGCTCTTATCTACCCACACATACAGCAACAATTCGTTTATGAACCTGTCTTAGTTCATTAACTGTCCAGACAGTTTTCTGCACCATTGTCACTCAACTCTGTGATTCTTACACTAGTGCAAGAGCCATTCCTGCTGCCTCAGCAAATTGTATACTGCCAATGCTGAGTGCCAGTGTGGTATAGTGGTTTGAGTATTGAACTAGGACTCTGGGAGATCAGGATTCGAATTGCCACTCAGCCATGGAAGCCCACTAGGTGACCTTGTGCAAGTTGCATTTCCTTACTGATAGAGGAAGGCAAAGGCAAACCTCCTTTGAATAAATTTTGGCAAGAAAACCTCATGATAAGGTTGCCTTGGAGTTGCCATAAGTTGGAAATGATTTGAAGGTACATAACTACAAATAACTGAAGCACACCTGTCACTTTAATATGAGCAAAAATCCAGAATCCACAAAAAGAGCAATACCAAAATGGAAAAAAATGAATGATGCAAGCTTTCAAAGCTCTACTGGATCCTCCATCAGGCAAAAGATGTTAAAAAATAAGGAAAGGAAAATGATGTTGTCAGGGTCACAGGCCTAGGTGTTGTCCTAGATGTTGCTTGTGTTGTTGTGAAGGATTTCACGCAGGCAGAGGCCACTCCCACCTTCTTGGCCACGTGAGACAAAGGGCACGAACATGTAACTCCTTTACCAGCAGTAGGGCAACCCTTCTTGGGATCCAGGATGTCGCTGTCCTTTTGTGGAGCCAGATGCCTCATAAATAAATAAATAAATAAATACAGGAGAATTTGGCACTTAGAATCATAGAGTTGGAAGAGACCACAAGGACCATCCAGTCCAACCCCCTGCCACACAGGAACACACAATCAAAGCACTCCTGGGAATACTTTTGTTTAGTAATTGGGGACCTGTGCAATGACTCTCTGAGTGGTGAACTCTTCCTCTATTGGGTACATTCATGGTTTTTAAGTGTCCCTTTAAAATCCCTCCTTGTTTTTTTATTCTCCTTGGTGTTTAAACCAGTGGCTTTAAATTACTGTCCTTTTAGCTAATTTGTTGCCCTTGTTTTAATTCTTGGCTTTTTGATATATGCAGATTTTTAAAAGCTGCCTTGGGAGGATTTTGCTTGAAAAGATAAAATAAATAAATAAATAAATAAATAAATTTTAAAAATCCTGCTGGATTGGGATGGGGGAAGGCAGTGCAGCCCGATTTCTTCTTATATGGCTTGGTCATGTCATGAGCCTGAGGTCATGCAGCTGGAATTACTGCAAAACTTCCTGTGCTCTCCAGCTGCTGTGCAGATGCCGGCTGCATGGCCTCAGGTTCCCAGGGTTCCTGAAAGGCATGGAAGGGGGCCACCTGGGACCAACACACAAATCCTGATTTAACAGGTGCAATTTATTTATTTATTGTTTAAGTATTTAGAACCTGCCCTCTATCTAGAGATCTTGGGGCATCATAAAATAAAACCAGCACAATCAATTTAAAACCAATGTAAGCAGTGAAAATAATTTTGAAAGGCTAACAATGTGTTAAACAAGTTAAAAGAAGACTGATTGAAACCAGTCAAAATATCTTAAAGCAATTCAAAACCATGTACGTGTATGGATCTGTATAAAAGTAGGTTAGGCCCCAAAGACTTCTGTAAAGAACCATGTTTTCACTTGATGCCTGAATGACAGCAGTGTAGATGCAAACCAGGCCTCTGAGGGGAGAGGATTTTATAACTGGGGTGCCACTGCAGAGAAGGTCTTCTCCCACATCCTCCTGACAGCAAATGGTCCTGACTGAGGAGGCACAGAGGAGAGTACCTCCATCAGACCCCCAATCTTGGGCAGTTGTACTTGATTCTTGTATTTGATAAGTTGCTGTTTGAAATCATGAGTGACATAGCAGAGTATTGGTGATTCCAGTGTGGTGCTGGCTGGTTGGCCACCAAATAAGCCGTTATAGATTTTGATTGGGTCCCTAATGGGGCAGATTTAGATCTCCTGTTGGAATTATGGGACTGCCTCCCACACTGCTGTGGGAATTTATCTTATCTCTCTCCCTGCCTGTGCTGTTTCCAACTTGCTGTTGTTTCCTGTAACTTTGCTGCTGCCTCTTACAAGTTTTTGAACTCAAGAGTGGACTGTGTACGAGTCAATCTGGGAGAGCTGGGACAAATCCCACTTCTGCCACCAATTCAGTTTGTGCTCTGAATTCATTCTTGTACTACAGTAGAGCTAAAACCTGTTGCTTGCATTTCCTAAAGCATGTTCTTTGCACAAAGAACCATGTTCTATGGCTTCCCCCTTAGTTCCCTAGCTGCTCACAGTATAATAGAACAACCCTGCCCTGATAGAACTTGTGGACAGATAATCATGTATCTCTGTGGATCACAGAACTATTGAGTCTGAAGGGAACCCAAGGAACATCTAGTCTAAAGCCTGCTAATGTTGGAATCCCAAGCTAAAGCATCTCTGACAGATGGCCATTCATCCTGGGACTCCAAATCTCCAACACAGAAAAGTCTGCCCCTTCCAAGTTAGTCCATTCCATTGTCAGACAGCTCTTATCCATAGGAACTTTAGCTGTATTCTCCTTTCTTATAATTTAAATCTATTGATTTGGGTCCTGTCTTCTGGAGCAGTAGAAAACAAACTGTCTCCCTCTGACAGCCCTGCAGATATCTGAAAATGCCTCTCATGTCCATCTCCTTCTCCATGTTAGAATCATAGAATCATAGAATTGTAGAGTTGGAAGAGACCACAAGGGCCATCCAGTCCAACGGACCCAGCTCCTTCAACCATTCCTCCTAGGGCTTCTGAAAATGTTTATTTGCATCATTTCTGGCTGTGTTGCTGCAGTTCCCTACCTGGCTGGAATCCAGACTATCTGAAAGACTGCATCTCCCATTATGAGCCTGCCCTGCAGGAGAGGATTTTCTCTCTCTCCTGCCACAATCACAAGTGCATTTGGTGAGGATACAGGAGAGAGCCTTCTCGGTGGCTGCTCTTGACTTGTGAAATTCCCTCCCACAGTAGGCTTGGTTGGGCCCTTCTCTGTTCTCATTCCACTGTAAGTCAAGGACCTTTTTATTTAGACTAAATAAATAAAGGCCTTTGGCTCTTTATTTGTCTGTGGCAGAAGGATGTTTTAGTGGTGTGTTATGCATTTATTCATTTTTTCCCCTTTTTACTGTGTTTTAATGTGTTTTAAAACTGTTTTAGTTCAACATCTTTATTAGGGTAGTTTTATTTATTTTTTAAAAAATATCTTTGGTATCAAATAAGTTTCAGCTGCACTGTTTTAATTTATTGCAAGCCCCCTTTGGTCCTATACTGTGAGAAAGGTGGGATTAAAATAAAATAAATTAAAATAAAATAAAATAGAGGCACTTTGAATTTCAGCTCCCAGGATTCTTGACCATCAGCCATGCTGTTTGGGGAATGTTGGAGCTGAGGTTCAATATTACTGGAAGATCAAAGTTTGAGAACTACAGGCATAGAGGGAACTCAAAATGTGTGTCTGTGTGTCTTTTAAATGTCCACTTTTGGCCTGGCACTGAAGTGTGTCATGTGCTGAGGCTGCTGGTGCTGGGGACATCCCTGAATGCAGGAGCTGGTCTGTGTGGTTTCTTGGTTTGGGGCCTGCAGGAGAATGAAGTTATCACCAGCTGAACCTCCACAGTTGTCTTTGAGCAATGAGTGAGAGGCCCTGTCTTCGGCCCTCAGGATTTACGTGCTCTCTTAATGGACTTCACTTGGAAGCTGAAGTGGAGATCTTGCCTCACCTAGTGCAGTCTTTTCGGAAGGACTGTTAGGTCTTTGGTCTATTTCTGGTGCAATTATCTCATTGTGGGAAGGATGGTCCTTCCCACCATCAAATACTCACTTAGAGGCAAATATTTAATTCTCCTCACAAACAGGAGGAGAAGAAGCAGATGCTTGTGGGAATCCACCAAGTCCCGTCTCTTGCCCCCCCCCCACGCGCACTTGGCTGCCCCATCCTGGGCTAATCCCTTGGTGATTAGTTGCTTCCTTCCCTTATTGCTAGATTGCATTAAACTTCACCCTGCCACTGACTTTTCTGGAGGCAATAGATGGGAGTATATTTTAAATTAATTTTACTGCACTTTTGTAATATTTTTGTTTTAAATAGATTTATAAGCGACTTGGGGGCCATTTCTACAAATTTATGAAGATAATTTTCACTCTCTTGATAAGGTTAAATTTACACCTGCTATTTCCATATTAATTCACATTGCTAAGTGGATCTAATTTTCTTCCGTTCGTCTATCTAGCGTGTGCGGCCTTTCCTAATGCAATTTCCCCCCTCGCTAAATCACTGTGATCGGGAGTCATGATCGAGTTAAATTAACTTAAATTAATTTACTTAATAAGAGCTCCAATGAGGTTAAGATTTATTGATTGTGCTTCTTTCTCACTCCTCCCCCTTTATCACTTTGAGGATGCCCCCCCCCCCCCCGCTCGCCTTTTACATTCTATTGTGGGTTCATGAACAAATGTGGCTGCTTAGACACCATTGGTAGAACCAGAAATATGTGGGTTTCTCTGGGATGCCAGTGGAGTTCTGCCTTAAGAAATTACATGTGACAATATCCTCCTTGGGGATAAATTGAAGTGGTTCACTTTCAGTGAAATGCCTGTTTTGGTGGGTAAGCTAATAAACAGGATCTGTATTGTACCAGCTGTGAAGCATGGAAAAGTTCCTTCTGAGGACTGTAATGCCTAGAATCTTCCCAAAAGATAGGAAATAGATTCTGGGAGTTGTAGTCCAAAAGGTAACACCCCCACCCCCCTGTCCCAATCTGAACAGTGAAGAAAACTGGAGAGGAAGAAAATAAACTCATTTGAAATGTGGTGCGGGAGGAGAGTTCTACAGATACCATGGAATGCCAAAAAGATACGTGCTTGGGTCCTAGAACAAATTAACTGCACTCTCCCAAGAAGTCAAAATGATCAAACTGAAGCTATCATACTTTGGACATATGGTGCTGACTCTTTCATATATTTGGACTTGGAATTATGGTGATCCTCTGACCTCCAAGATCCGCCATCTCTCAACTGCTGTATTGAGGTCTTGCAAAATTAGACAGCAGCCATGGCTTCCTTGATCGAATCAGTCTTAGGTGAAAGGATGAATATAAATTCAGTAATAAGCAAGTAAACAAACAAGCCCACCCTTAGTGCAGTCTTCTTTTCCTATTGACTTCCACTTTGCCAAGCATTATTATCTTTTCCAGTAAGTCATGTCATCTCATGATATGTCCAAAGTACGACAGCCCCACTTTACTCGTCTTCGCTTCCAGAGACAGTTCAGACCTGACCTGCTCTTGGGCCCATTGGTTTATCTTTTCAGCAGTCCATATAACTCTCCTCCTGCACCACATTTCAAGTGAGTTTATTTTCTTCCTGTTGGTTTTCTTCATTGTCCAGCTTTCACACCCATGGATAGAAATCAGAAATACTATGGCCTGGATGATTCTGACTTTGGTATTTAATGATATACCTTTAATAATAATAATACTTAATAATACTTAGTTATTTATTATCTGCCTCTCTCCTCAGGATAGGGTGGGGTACAACATCACAATATACATCACAATACACAATACAGTGCAACACAATTAAATTGAATACAGTTCAATACATACAATTCAAAGCAAATTACAGATAAGACAAACAATTATACAATGCAGATGCCAGTAGATGGGGCAGTTGGCATGTAACAACACTGCAGGAATGACACTGCAGAAATACATTGTACTAATAATGATGTCTGCTTCTTCTTTTTTGGAAACTGTGTTAACAGTTTTCACAGCACATCACCCCAGCTCTTTATTATGCTGGTCCTAATTTTACCAACCTACAGAAGGATGGAAGGCTGAGTCAACCTTGGAGCCCTTTGGGATCAAACCTATAACCTTGTGGTTCGCAGTACTGGCATTTAACCACTGCACCACCAGGGCTTTACATTTGAGGCTCTTATCTAGTTTCTCTTGTTTTGGAATATTAGGGTGATTGAGTGATTGATTGTATTTATAATATTGCCTCCAAGCCCACCAAGTCCCCCAAGGTCCTGTACAAGAGCCGAAAATATCTAAAACAATAAAGAGATTTAAACGTTGTCCTTAAAAATAAATTTAAAACAAGCAATTAAAACAGAGTGATTTTGAACACAAAAAGCTATGGGGAACAATTCTGTTTTAGCTACCTGCCAGATGCTCAGAATAGATGGGGCCAGCCTAACTTCCCTTGGCAGGGAGTCCCACAGTCATGGTGCTGCTACAGAGAAAGCTCTGTCATGTGTGCACATCAACCCAGCCTTGCAACATTGAGCTACTATAGATTGGCCATGCTGGATCTGATTCTGTTAAGAGCAGTTGCTTTTATAGGCTTCCTGGATCAGAATGTGGGTTGACCCCATCTTCTTCTACATCTCTGTCAATGTGGGCAACTCTCCAGCCCTCCATTTTGCATTAGCTCACTGCTGATGATAGATGCCAGCACTCTAATTCGTTACATGTTTGTCCATTCTTCTTTATTTTAAATAAAATGGGAAAGCATTTATTCATCACTTTAGCATCCAGCAGGGCCCCAAAAGTAGAGTGCAGTAAAATGCATTTTAAAAAATTATTTCAAAACTGACTTTAAAAACTCTTCTAAAAGCTACTTTCAAAAAAAGCAAGGCCAGGAGGAATAATACAGATTTGGTGGACCACCAAAATCTCAACCAAGATGGAGCTGTGTGTCTGTTTTGTCCACAAATACTGTAAGGCAGTGTGGGTTGCCAGAACTGAGCCAGCCGCCAACACTACAGATAGCATCTGTACCTGGCATGTGGGGGCAATTAGCTAACACACATTGGAAACTGCTTAATGCAGTGTAGATGTGTAAATTGCTATTGCTTAAAACAATTTGTAAGCCACTCTGATAGCCATTGTGGCTGAAGGGTGGGGTATAAATACCTAAATAAATAAAAAAATAATAAAAAACATCTGATGGGTCCCTTGTGCCAAGGAGTGGTTTGGTTGTCCCCAAATATTACTGAATGCAAACGTGGGGGGTGGGCTGGGGGGAGGTGATGCAAGAGGCAGGTGTAAAGCAGGTGTGCAGAAAGTGCAGCTTGTCCCCCCCCCTCCGGTTCCAATGTTTTTCTGTCCCCAAATAGAGGCATGAGGGTGATTTCATCAGGTTTTTGTCCCCCTTTCTGGTCATTGTAGGCCCAGTGGAAGCCTTTTCTTTAACAGGAAGTGAGCCAGAAGTTGACTTCAGGTCTCTTCCTATTTTTAAAAAACAAGGTCACTCCTGGCCTAAAGTGGCCCATGGGAGAACTAAAAACCTAGGGAACATGCCCCCCCTACACACACACTAGCGGCTGTTTGGGGAGCATTGGGAGGAAATATTGGGATTTTTTTGTCTGGAGGTGTAGACCTCTAATGGCTTGGGGGGCTCATTGTGGCCCCTGAGCCCCAATATTTGCCCACTCTAATGTTGAGCATGTAGGCAGCCTCCTCCCACATCAATCCTGTTTGTGCTTCTGAGATCATCTGCTGTGTGTCTCTCCAGTTTCTGTGGAAAAGCTGACAAGTATACAGAGCAGGGCTTTCTTAGTTGTGATATGAAGACTCTGGAATTCCCTCCCTCAGGAAGGCCACCCAGCCCCTTCCCTTTCAGTATTTTGTATCTTGGTGACGACAACTTGTTCAGTCACACCGTCAGTTTAGATTACGTTCTGTTTTCCTCAATTTCCTGATTTTTACTTAGCTTTTCTGTCACTATTGCTATTGGTATTTTACTATTTTAATTTTGCTTTAGTTTGGATGTAATTTTGGGTCCTTACACACACATGCCCATGTGTGCATACATGCACACATATGCCTCTCTCTCTCTCTTTGTGTGTCTCTGTGTCCTATAAAACAAATAAATGAGCCAACAGATAGCAGTTTGGACAGGTGTTAAGAACAACTCTGCTAGATGTGTGTCCTGGGTTCCCAAATGAGGAATGACAATCCTAACAGAGGTTGTTGGTCTTGCCGTGGTTGCAAAGAAAAATGCCAAGTTTCGAGGCTGTTGGAAGACTGGTGCAAACAATGGGAAGCTGCGAGGCGGTAGAGAATTTGTGCAGAAGGCTGGAATAAGCATTTTCATAATGAGCTCTGCTTAGAAGCCTCACTTGTTTTTGAGGGTCTGGTAGGAATCTTCCACCCTGTGGACGTTTCAGACAAGACTCATCAAAGTGTGTTGTGAGCGAGGGTCACCATCCTGTCTCCTGGACCAGCGATAGACATCTGCCTGGACTGGTGTGCTCCTTCTGGACTGTTGTGAATTGTGTCTCAGTGTGACATGGCAATGCTGGGTTCAGGTGCCTTCCTCAGGCATGGAAGGCGCTGTTGGTGGTCATAAGGCTCTGGGATGGTGAACCACGTTTGCTGATCCCAATGCTGCACCAATTCCCTTGGTCTGCGCATTTAAAATGGTATTTTAAAGTGGATGCTTGGCAAGGGCCAGCATTCCTTGCGGATTGCTCTTAATTGAAGATCTTCTAGCTGATTAAATATCTGGCTTTCAACCAGTTGATAAACCAATTGCATTCATGGCTTGTGACACCTCAATGAAGATGGCTTTCAGAGGATGCTGAGTGAAGGTGGCAGTTTCTCTCAAGCATGAGATGTTCAAATGGAACAAAACAAAACACCCACAACTTCATTGTTTAGACAAAAAGAAGCCATCTTCATTATTCCAATCCGGTACACTCTGGCCCCCTTGGTCTAGCAATTCAACAGGTGATGTCTGAAACAACTAAAGCTGCCAGTGTTGTTTTTCTAGCTTTCCAGTGTATTTTCAGCTGCTGGCTCAGCTGCACATTAGTTGAGTGTACACAACTGGTTCAGATCCTAGCAGCACTGCAACCTTCCCATGGCCCTGGCGTGGTTGAGATGTTTAGTTTGGTTGATTTTTTAAAATTTTTATTAATCATATTTTTATGCCGTCTCATAACACACAGTTCACTGGGTCACACGTGAGGACATAAAGCCAGAAAACAAAACAAAACAGCAGAATTGCAGCAAAAATGTGAAAAACTCACAGCAGCCCCTGAATTAAAATTCAGATTTTCAAACCAAGAGGCCCAGGCCAACATTCAGTGGTAAGGTTGTTGCCTGATGCCTTAGGGATCTCCAAAAAAATGATACAAGGACTCCCTGAAACAACATCTCAGGCTCGGCCAAATTGATCACCAACAATGGTCCACCCTGGCCTCGCATCGGGAGGCATGGAGATGCACTACCCACAATGCTACAGCCTTATTTGAGAACTCACGCCGAACAAGTCTTGAAGAGAAACGACAACGCAGAAAGAATCACAACCCGGAAACTTCACCCAAGGAAACCTTCTGCTGTGCTTTCTGCAACCAGACTTGTTTATCTCGGATTGGCCTTTTTAGTCACCAGCATGCTTGCAGAATCTTCGTTTGCGAAGAAAAGCCAGAGAGAGTGATATCCATGGGGGGGGGGGTGTCCTGGGACCAAACCCCAGCGAATATGAAGGAACAACTGTAAAATAAATAACATAAAATAAATCAAATAATAAAATAAAATAAAAAATAAAATAAATTACGGTAGGCTTTCCTCCATTGGAGGTATGTATGTCATGAGGGGTAACAATGCTCCAGAACAAATATATACTCTTCTTACATTTTGGATTTATACAATGCAGTCCTAGAAACAGTATGTGATTTCTCCTGCTATTTACATAAGCAATGACTTAGGGAACTGGGGATGTTTAGCTTGGAGAAGAGAAGATTGACTGATGAGATGATACAGCCATCTTTAAATAACTGAAAGGTTGCCATGTACAAAATGGTGAGAGCTTGCTTTCTGCTACTTCTGATACTAGAACCAGTGGGTTCAAATTGCAAGAAAAAAGATTCCACCTGAACATTAGGAAGACCTTCTTTAGTGTAAGAACTGTTCAATAGTGGAATCCACTGCTGCCTTGGAGGGTGGTGGACTCTCCATCTTTGGAGGTCTTGAAACAGAAGGTGGATGGACATCTTTTGGGAGTATGTTACTGTAGTTGTGTATTCCTGCATGGCTTAATAGGGTTGGACTAGATGGCCTTTGCAGCCCCTTCCAGCTCTATAACTCTCTGATTCTAAGATTACAGCAAGGTGGAAAAGGATGGGGTGGGGGGAGCCCGAAAGTCCTTTTCATTTCTTCTCTTCTTCCTCCTGGAAGACATGATGGCACCCTTCTGCATTCCTGACAGTTTTCTTCTTGCGAGGGGAAGTGAGATTTCTTCCTCTGAGGCTCAGCATGGCGAAGGTTTAGACCTTATTAAATCACTCTGGGATTTATGAGCTGGAGAGCTGCATCTTGGGGTGCCCAGTCACCAGCAAGTGCTGAGAGTGCATGATTCCAGTGTGCAATGCATCACAGAGACACAGCAATCTATATTACATCAGGGTGGCAGCACAAGGGAGCAAGGCTGCAAAGTGCCTGCCTTTTGTGGTATCCGTCCAGACGGAGGGGGAGCATCTGTGTGTGTGGAAACCTATTGTGGGCAGGGAAAGAAGGGCCAGGTCCTGTGTTACCACTTTAGATGCCATGGCGCCATCCTGTGAAAAACTGGGATTCTTAGTTTTGGGTAGTACACTTAGAATTCTTTGCCAGGGAGCTCTAGTGCCTCCCTAAACTACAAGTCCTATGATTCCACATGATGCAACCATAGCAATTAAACTGGAATCATAACACCATAGTTCTGTAGTGTGGAAGGGATCTGGTCCCAGTCTTTTTCTCCCTCCCTCCCTCCCTCCCTCCCTCCCTAATAGCTGATGCAAAGCCTTTTGATTCCCCTCCCTACCCTGCCCAAATGTCCTGTAGGCATCACAGCTAGGAAGGGGACAACTATGTGCTCATGTGTGTTGTTGTCCGTAATTGCTGCAGGTTGAGTTAATTACAGTCAAGACGACTTCAGTTATGATGACCCAATGAATGAGAGACCTCCAAGTCACCCTGTTACTCTTTTGACTGCAAGTCCCAGTCCCACCCCCCGAATCCGCAGCCAGTTCTGGTTGGGAATTCTGGGAGCTGTAGTTCCCCAAAGTAACTTCTTCAGGCTCTGGTGTTTGAGTTATCAGCGGTTCAAGAGGGATTTGCTTTATGTGTCCTGTTTTTACATGACCTCCCCCCCCCTTTCCTGCGCTTCTAGCACATTGCTCTTAGGGGTTATTGAAATGTGACTAATGTCTTTAAAAGTTCCTGTCAGTTTTCTTTGCCTCACCCCCACCCCACCCTTCCAAATTCATTTTGATAAGAAAGTGAGTAGTAAACAGAAACCTTGTGTTTAAGCAGATAACTTGGAAAGCATTTTCCATCACATTTGAAAAATGGCTGTGTCATGAATTCTGCAAAATGGCTGGTTTTCAAGAGGTTTTTTTTTTTTTTTGATAATTTAATACATATATACTTTTGTCTGTATGGTAAATTTTGTTTTAATAATCTTGACGTGTTTTGTAAAGGTTTAGGAATAAGATCTTCTCCCTTTTTTTGAAGGGATGTTAAGCCCATTCTCCAAAAATGACATCTCATTAAAGTGGAATTCATCTGCTGGGATTGGAAATGTTACAGACAAGAAGAAAACAGTGGCTGTAGCTTTTTTTCAAATGCCTACCCCCTTCCCGACCCCCATAGGAAGTACTTTTTAATCTTTTTAATGAGGATGGTGTGAGGCACCCAACCTCGTATTGTTTCTGAGACGTCCTGACATCCGGCCTAACCTAATCCATTTTCTGTTAGCTGGTAGTTGGATGCTTTTTAGTAATAATAATAATAAAATAATGTAGCAGCTCTTTCGGCAAAGCTGTGGATTAATCTCTGAAATGTTCAATGCTCCCTCCCGCAGGAATGAAAGACACTTTATAATGTTCAATCTCCTTTTTTCCAACTGGAGCTGACATCTGGGTGGTTGTTCTGACTTTTCCTAGGGTACTGCCAAGAGTTCAGTTTGTGCACGATGCAGAAGTGGAGCCATGTCTCCTCTTCTCTACTTAACTTGTTGGATCTGCTCTCCAGGGACATTTCTCCCACATAGATTCATTTATGTCCCCTGCCCCTCTTTCTCACAGAGTCAGAACACAACACTTTCCCATTCCTCACCTCCCCAACTCTTTCTGGTGTCCTGTTACAGTCGGCCCTCCATATCCATGGATTCTGCATCCACGGATTCAACCATTCATGGCTTGAAAATATATATATAAAAAAAAAATCCAAAAAGCAAACCTTGATTTTGTTATTTTATATAAGGGACACCGTTTTATGACACCATTGTATATAATGGGACTTGAGCATTCATGGATTTTGGTATCCACAGGGGCTTCTGGAACCAAACCCTAGCGGATACCAGGGGCCAAGTGTACTACAAAATGACCTAGGTATTTAAAGCCCTACATGACTTGGGTCCAGACTGTCTGAAAGAATGTCTCTCTCTCTCTGGCTTTTCTTCACAAACAAAGATTCAGGAAGGACTCATCCCGTGCTTTCTGCAAGCGCACTGATGACTAAAAAGGCCAATCCGAGATAAACAAGTCCGGTTGCAGAAAGCATAGCAGAAGGTCTCCTTGGGTGATGTTTCTGGGTTGTCTGAAAGAATGTATCTCCCGATAAAAGCCTGGCTGAGTTTTAAGATCTTCAGTCCTGAGCTTTCTCTTATTCCCACTACTGATCAGTCATCTTGAGAGGAAATGGGAGACAGCCTACTTGGTCTTTACGTCTTTCAAACTCAGAGTCATGACTTCCTTAATTGAATCATTACACCTGTAGGGCAGTCTCCCTCTTTTCGTCCTTCCTTCTAGTTTACCAAGAATTATTGTATTTTCCAGCCAGTCATATTGTCTCATTATATGTCCAAAGTATGACAAACTTAGTTTAGTTATCTTGGTTTCTAGGGATAGTTCAGACTTGATTTGCTCTAGGACCTATTAATATGTCTTTTGGGCAGTCCACAGGATCCATAGAACTCTTCTTCAGCACCACATTTCAAATGAGTTGATTTTTTCCTCCCTGTCAGCAGGTCGCTCCCCATTCACGCAGGGTCCATACCCATGGTTTCACTTACCTGCAGTTGGGATGGGGGAAGGTCTCTCCAGGCACCTGAAAGACCATAGAGTTGCACTGGAGGTGGTCTCCCTAGGCATCGCAAGATCCTCCAGTGCGACGCTATGGTCAGCTTCCGCCAGAATCTTTATTAGTCCATGTATCTTTATTGTCCAGCTTTCACATCCATACATAGAAACCAGAAATACTATGGCTTGGATGATTCTGACTATGGTATCTAATGGTACTTGAAGGTCTTGTAAAGTTCCTTCACAGCTGTTCTTCCAAGTCTTACTCTGCTTTGGATTTCCTGACTACAGTCTCTATTTTGAAGATGAACCCATGATCTGAGAAACTCACGAAACACAACAGCAAGTTAGAAGGCGTTAAAAGGCTACTACAGTTAAGAACTATGTGTATGCACATTTAAAGTAAAGAAAATCAGCCCCCAAAGGAACTAACAGTGGTGGCTTTTGGACCGTCAAAGGAAAGGCCTTCCACAAGTGGGGTGTCACAGCCATGACCTCCCCCATTGTATTACCCCCACTGATGGGGTACAAGACCTGAAGACCTCATTCCTTAGGAATATTCTCGCTATTACCTTTTAAAACCGTTGCTGCATGCAAGAGAAATGCTTGCCCCAGCACCTTCTGACGCAGCTACCAAGTGGAAGGCATTCCCTCCCAGCTTTCCTTGTCCTTCTGGGAGCAGCTACAGTAATTGAGCTCTACTTTGGAGGAACTAATGAAAACAAAATAAAACCAGGACTCAGAGGTTAACGACCAGCTTTAAATGCATATGAAAATACTTAAGAATAATGGGATTTTCCTTTTTTAATTTTGGTTAATGGAGTAGTAGATTTTTGAATTGATCCTATTAAAAATAAAACTGTCACTTTCAAACCTGGGGAAGCAATTATGGGTTATTTAGTTGACAGGGTGTTTTGTGTTAATCTTGGGCTGCTGCTGCTGCTGCTGCTGCTGCTGCGTGCATTCGCCCGCCATGCAGATGGTGTACTGGAGGTAAAGCACCTCCGGGGACGCCTTCTGAGAAGTGTAGCAGGTATGCCTCTCTCCTCTTGCTCCCTGAAATGCCTTGGAAATGCCTTGGATGCAATTCTGAGGCAGAAAGGCAACAGGGAAGCTCAGCCTACTGGTGCAGATAAAACTGAAATCAACCGTATCTTGAAATCAGGCCATATGTTTATCTTGCCCAGTGTTGCCTCTTCTGAGTGCTGGTAGTCATCCAGGGTTTCTGGCTGGATTCTTCCCCGTCCTGCTTAACTTTAACTGGAGATCCTGGGACTGGAAGCCACATACCATCTACAGAGTTGGAGTATGTGCTGCTTTCAACTCTTTGAAAGACTGTATCTCCCTATATATGACTGAGTATCCTCAGGGAAAAGTTTCCCCCCCTCTGGGATTGTCTACATGTTGGGCAAAAGCTCTGAATTGAGTTTTGCCCACATTCCCCCCCTCTCCAAAGCCCTGCACATTATTATACTCTGTAGGGACATGTCTTCACTGTCCCTGTGGAGTTTTACCAACTGCCATAGCTTCTGCCGCCGCCACCACCACATACAGTTTGAAAGCTCCAGAGCCAGTTTCCAGCAGAAGGGAGAGGTTTTCTCCCTTTCCCTGGCTTGGAAGCGCTGCCTCCATCCACTTAACTGTTGCTTCCTTGAAGTGCTTCCATCCTACTTTCTTTAAGCCTCTCTTCCTGTGGCAGGAGAGTGGGAACTGGCTCTGGAACTTTAAAATTGGATGTGGTGGTGGCGGCAGCTATGGCGGCGGCGGGTGAAACTCTGGAGAATACCCTGAATCCCACATACTGTGCATCCAGGTAAGATAACCTGCAATGCTATGAATCAGAGCAATGACATGTGTGGCTGGCTAACTCCAGAGTCAGGGAAAAGGCCATGCCATGTGTGGCTTGGTCGCAGCAGATTCGGGGAGATTTGCATGGGGATTTGGGGTGTTTGATGGTGTAGACAAGCCCTCTGTCACAGGCACAACTGGTGAAGACAAGTGAAAGGGCCTTCCTGGTGGCTGCTTCTGGGCTGTGGAACTCCCTCCCACAGGACACTTATTTGGTCCTCTCTCTGTTTTCTTTCTGTTGATAGGCAAAGGCCTTTTTTTAAAGGCAGGCTTTTGTTTATTAACGGGATGTGACACAAAGGACTTTTAATTGGGGGTGCTGTGCTTTTATCTTCATTACTGTGTTTTCTGTTTTAGCTGTTTTAAATTAGTGTTTTTAATAGGGTTGGGAGTTTAGGTGTTTTTTTTTTTAAGTCTTTTGTAGTATAGATGGTTTTAGCTGCATTTTGTCTTGACCTATTCTGTAATAGTGCCACTCTATTCTGCCTTGGTCAGACCTCACTTAGAATACTGTGTCCAGTTCTGGGCACCACAATTCAAAAAGGATATTGATAAATTGGAGCGTGTCCAGAGAAGGGCAACTAAAATGGTGAAAGGTCTGGAAACGATGCCTTATGAGGAGAGACTTAGGGAGCTGGGTATGTTTAGCCTGGAAAAGCCAAAGCTAACAAAATGAAATTCAATACGGAGAAATGTAAAGTACTGCATTTGGGCCGGAAAAATGAAATGCATAAATATAGGATGGGAGAGACCTGGCTGAAAGAGACTACGTGCGAAAGGGATCTAGGAGTCCTAGTAGACCACAAGTTGAACATGAGCCAACAGTGTGATGTGGCAGCTAAAAAGGCCAATGCGATTTTGGGCTGCATCAATAGAAGTATAGTGTCTAGATCAAGGGCAGTAATAGTGCCGCTCTATTCTGCCTTGGTTAGACCTCACCTAGAATACTGTGTCTAGTTCTGGGCACCACAATTCAAAAAGGATATTGACAAACTGGAGCGTGTCCAGAGGAGGATGACTAAAATGGTGAAAGGTCTGGAAACCATGCCTTATGAGGAGAGACTTAGGGAGCTGGGTATGTTTAGCCTGGAAAAAAGACGGTTAAGAGGCGATATGATAACCCTGTTTAAGTATTTGAAGGGGTGTCAGGTTGAGGATGGAGCAAGCTTGTTTTCTGCTTCTCCAGAGACTGAACACAGAGCAATGGGTGCAAGCTCCAGGAACAGAGATTCCACCTCAACATTAGGAGGAACTTTTTGACAGTCAGAGCTGTTCGGCAGTGGAACGCACTCCCTCGGAGCATGGTGGGGTCTCCTTCCTTGGGGGGTCTTTAAACAGAGGCTGGATGGCCATCTGTCGGGGATGCTTTGATATCCTGCATGGCAGGGGGTTGGACTGGATGGCCCTCATGGTCTCTTCCAACTCTGAAATTCTATGATTCTATGATTCTATGACTTGAAGACACACAATAACAACAAAACCACCTTGAGTACCTGGCCAGGAAAAAGGTGGAGGGATAATGATGATAACAGCAGTAGTTGTTGTTATTGTTTTGGTTAATTCCCGTTGTTAGACAATGTACAACAAAAGACATAAAGTATTCTTTTAAAGACAGACTAAAACCATTTTATTGTTGGTTGGGAGAGGGTTCTGGGAGTTGTAGTCCAAAAAGTAACTTTTCCAAGCTCTGCATTTCACATGTATCTTACATTGCATATCTTTTGGTCCCATTCCTTCTTAACAATCCTGTGAGGAATTTGTTCCTAAATATATTTCCCCTTTGTTTGGGGTTTGCCCCAAGTGATTGGATGCTGCTCTGGTTGCTCAGTAAGGAAACCAAAGCTGGAAAGGATCTATTTCTCATCAAAGCCATGCATGAGCTGGGATTTGAAGCTGGCCCCTTACTCTTGTTCACTCTTACCCTGGGGGGCGGGGGGGGGGCAGCCTAACCCAGCCTCTGTTTGCCTTTGATGGCATGCACATGCAGTCCCTTAAGGAAGTGCACTTGTCAGGGCTGCCTAGCAGCACAGAACAATGCTCAAGACAAGTGGCAATGGCATGATGAGGGACAGGGACCAAGAAGCCTTATGGAAGAAACACAGCATCTCTGCCCATCAAAAACCCCCTCCTCTCTCCCCCAGTTTCTCCTTTTCTTTCCCTCCTTTCTTCTGCATTTAAATATGGATTTAGGTGCCTAATTCTGAGCACTCAAATCTAACAGATGTGGAGCTCTTTCTCAGTTGCAGCAGCTGACAAGGCTTTGGCTGCCCTCCCTTTTTTGCAGGGAGGGGGAATTGGAAGCTGATATAAAGAGAGCATGGAGCTCTTCAGCCCCTTTGGGTTGTGATGCTGTGGGACAGGGAGGTGCAGCACTGCTGTTTCTGCCAGACCTGAAAGCCCCTGTGCGCCATCTAATGTAAGCGCAAGATCTCCAAGAGGCTCTTTGCCACCTTCACCTCACACTCGAATTCCTCTCCCCAATCCACCTCAGAGGGCGTTCCTGAATCTGTGCAAACTCCCAACCCAGCCCTCTATAGTTTACTTCAGCATTCACTGACCTTATTTCACAAGTGAAACTGTGAGCGTCCCAGGTTAATAATAATAATAATAATAATAATAATAATTTATTTTTAACCCATTCCTCTGTTCGGCAACCAGGGCAGCGTACAACAGGATTAAAACAGCAGCAAGTTAAAACAATCCTTCCCAATCCTAAGCCTCTCATCCCTTAAAACTAAATTAAACTAGTAGAGAATTAAAACAAAGATAAAATACAGTACAATATACAAAAATTTAAAAAAATTAAAAATGGCAATAGCGGCAGGGGGTTGGGTAAGCAATCAACTCCACTTGAGCCGGGAAGTTATTCCGGGAAGGCCTGCCGGAAGAGGTCCGTCTTTAGCACTTTCTTGAAGCTATCAAGAGTAGTGATAAGACGGATCTCGTCTGGCAAGCCATTCCAAAGTCTGGGAGCCGTAGAAGAGAAGGCCCTTTGGGAGGTCTGCGACAGCCTAGTTTTCATAGGCCGCAGCAGGTTCCTCCCAGAGGGCCGAAGTGCGCAGGGGGTATCATATGGGATGAGGCGGTCCCGGAGATAAGATGGACCCAAGCCATGTAGAGCTTTAAAGGTTAAAACCAACACCTTGTACTGTGCCCGGAAACTGATTGGCAGCCAGTGGAGAGATTTAAGCACAGGTGTTATATTCTGTCTCCTAGATGTACCCGTAATTAACCTGACTTCCATATTTTGTACTAGTTGAAGTTTCCGGGTTAGGCACAAGGGTAGCCCCATGTAGAGTGCGTTACAGTAATCGAAATGTGAGGTTACCAAAACATGTACCACAGTTTCCAGATCCCTTGTATCCAGGTAAGAGCGCAGCTGGCGTATCAGCCGAAGCTGATAACAGGCACTCCTGACCATCGCACTCACCTGACTAGTCATGTGAAGTGACGAATCTAGGAGTACCCCCAGACTGTGAACACAGTCTTTAGAGGAGAGTGTGGCTCCATCCAGGACTGGAAGTTGTATTCCCAGATCTGGTTTCGGGCCTGTGGCTGTCACTACCTCCGTTTTGTCTGGATTTAGTCTCAATCTGTTTTTCCTCATCCACCCCATTACTGCTCTGAGACAGTCATTGAGAGGAGAGATGCCATCTGAAGTCTGAGCCAACTATCTGGTCATGGAGAAATGTATCTGAGTGTCATCAGCATACTGATGACACCGAGCTCCATGCCTCCGGATGATCTCTCCCAGCGGCTTCATATAAATGTTAAATATCATTGGGGACAGCATGGCACCCTGAGGGATGCCACAAATAAGCTCAATTCTGGAAGAGCAACTGTCCCTGAGCCTCACCCTCTGAGATCTGCCCAAGAGAAAGGAATGGAACCACAGCAGAGCAGTGCCTCCAATTCCTAACTCTCTCAGGGGATCCAAGAGGATGGAATGATCTATAGTGTCAAAGGCCACTGAGAGGTCCAAGAACACCAGCAGAATCACAGTACCCCTGCCGATGCTCAGGCGGAGGTCGTCATGGCAGTCTCAACTCCATATCCTGTCCTGAAGCCAGTTTGAAATGGATCAAGATAATCGGTTTCATCCAAGACGGCTTGGAGTTGGGAAGCAACTGCCCTCTCAATCACCTTGCTTTAAAAAGGTAGCAAGGAAACTGGTCTGTAATTGTTCCCGTCCAGGGGGTCCAGGAAAGGTTTTTTCAGGAGTGGCTTAATCTCCGCCTCCTTTAAACAAGATGGTACAATACCTTCCCTGAAGGACGCATTGACTGTGTTCTGTAGGAATACTCTCAATTTGTCCCCCCCTGGACAACCAGCCAAGATGAACAGGGATCAAGAGGGGAAGTTGTCTTCCTCACTCTTCCAAGGAGCTTGTCCACGTCATCGGTACTCACCGATTGAAACTGATCCAGTAAAATGCCATCAACATGTTGGACGGCTCATCTATGGATTCTGTCAGAACATTGGCGTCCAAGTCGGCTCTTATCCGAGAGATTTTATCTGCAAAGTGGATGTTAAATGCATCGCAGCAGGCTGTCGTCGGGTTAAGTAGGGGGTTTGGTGCAGGAGGAGCCTGCATCAGCTCCCCCCCCCACCTTAAACAACTCTGCTGGACGGGACTCTGCAGACGCAATACGTGCAGAGCAGAAGGATCTCTGTGCTGCATGTGTTGCCTCCTGATAGGAATCAAAATGCTTCCTATGGTGCGTTCTGTCGGATAAGAGTCGGGTCTTCTGCCACTTGCACTCTGGCCGTTATCCAGTTCGCTTCATCCTCCTAAGCTCCTCTGTGTACCAGGGCTTACAATTAGAGGCGGTCTGGAAAGGACGCTTGGGAGTGATTGTGTCGATAGCCTTGGTAAGATCAGTGTTCCAGATACTGACCAAAGCCTCGACAGAATCACTGGTGTTACCAACCATTAAACCCTCTAGGGCTTTCTGGAAACCAATTGGTTCCATTAACCTTCAAGGGCGGACCATTCTAATGGGTCCACCACCCCCAGAGGGGCAGACAGTGGCTGTTAGTTCCATCTTGACCAGGAAGTGATCCGTCCATGACAATGCGGAAGTTTTTGTAACCTCCACCCACGGATATTCCTGTTCCGTACTGAAGATTGCATCGAGGGTATGACCTCCACAATGTGTAGGCCCGTCAACCAACCAAGGATGGAAGTGGGGAGGGAGGAAATGAACAAGGCAGAGATGCACCTCCTCAAAACCCCTTTTCTCATTTTAGGGCTGCTTGATAGCAGGGGTGGGGAACCACGAGAAAGGACCCAGGAGAAAACCACTCCCTCCATTTTAAGATGTAAGCATCTCGGCGCATGATTTATTTTCCTGGAGTTGTAGTGGTAGCTGTGTTGGATAAATAGAAAAAAAAGAAATAAATCCAAAATGAAGATGTACTTTAGTTCAGAATTAGATGTGTTCCTGGGCATGACATCTTTAACAGAAAATTTGGTAACTGAAGCAGAAATAACATGTAAAGCCTGGGAGGAGGTTCCTATACCACAAAAAAAGAAGAGCAGGTCAACACCTTTCTGCAGATTTTTTATTCAGAACCAACAACATGAATGTTTCAATAAACCCAGAGAAATACTGGGGGTGATCCCATGGTCAGGAATACTAAAAGAGAAGGGACTTCAAGATAGATGGGACTTTCTCAAAAGGGAGATACTGAAGGCACAATTTCAAACAGTACTAAGGAGGAAGAAAAATGGGAGGTGTCTCAAGAAACCAGGATGGATGACCAAAGAACTATCAATGGATCTAAGTTTTATACGGAACATGTGTAGGAAATGGGGGAAATCACCAAAGAAGAATTCAAACAGAAGGCGAGCACGTGTAGGAGTAAAGTCAGAAAAGCTAAAGTGCAGAATGAGCTCAGGCTTGCTAGAGAGGTTAAGAAAAATAAAAAGGGTTTTTTTTTTTTTTTATGTCCACAGCAAAAGGAGGAAGAAGGAAATAGTAGGGCCACTTCGCGGAGAAGATGGCAAAATGCTAACAGGGGACAGAGAAAAGGCAGAATTACTCAACACCTTCTTTGCCTCAGTGTTTTCAGAAAAGGAAAAGGAGGACCAACCTGAGGAGAATGGAACAGAGGACACAATAGGGGAAATCCAGCACTGAATAAGTAAAGAGGTAGTACAGGAATACCTTCTTAACCTAAATGATTTTAAATCTCCAGGACCAGATTAACTACATCCAAGAGTATTAAAAGTGCTGGCAAATGTAATCTCAGAGCCATTGGCAATAATCTTTGAGAACTCTTGGAGAACAGGAGAAGTCCCAGCAGACTGGTGGAGGGCAAACATTGTCCCCATCTTCAAAAAGGGGGAAAAAGAGGATCTCAACAATTACCATCGAGTTATTCTGATATCAATACTAGGGAAGATTCTAGAGCAGATCATTAAACGGAGTCTGTGAACATTTAGAAGGCAATGCCATAATCACAAAAAGTCAACATGGGTTTCAGAGAAACAAGTCATGCCAGGCTAATCTGATCTCTATTTTTGATAAAATTACCAGCTTGGTAGATGAAAGGAATGCTGTGGATATCGTATACCTTGATTTCAGTAAGGCCTTTGACAAGGTTCCCCATGACATTCTTGCAAACAAGCTTGTAAAATGTGGGCTAGACAAGTTAACAGTTCAATGGATTTGTAATTGGTTGACCAGCCGAACCCAAAGGGTGCTCAGCAGTGGCTCCTCTTTGTCTTGGAAAGATGTGACCAATGGGGTGCCACAAGGTTCTGTCCTGGGCCCAGTGCTATTCGACATCTTTATCAATGGCTTGGCTGACAGAATTAGGGGCATACTTACCAAATTTGCAGATGACACCAAATTAGGAGGAGTAGCTAATATCCTAGAGGACAGGATCAAAATTCAAAATGACCTGAATAGATTAGAAAGCTGGGCCAAAGCTAACAAAATGAAATTCAATATGGAGAAATGTAAGGTACTGCACTTAGGGCAGAAAAACAAAATGCATAGATATAGGATGGGGGAGACCTGGCTGAACGAGACTACATGCGAAAGGGATCTAGGAGTCCTAGTAGACCACAAGTTGAACATGAGTCAACAGTGTGATGCGGCAGCTAAAAAGGGCAATGCGATTTTGGGCTGCATCAATAGAAGTATAGTAAGTGTCTAGATTAAGGGCAGTAATAGTGCCACTCTATTCTGCCTTGGTCAGGCCTCACCTAGAATACTGTGTCTAGTTCTGGGCACCACAATTCAAAAAGGATATTGACAAATTGGAGCATGTCCAGAGGAGGGATATTGACAAATGGAGCATGTCCAGAGGAGGGTGACTAAATACCATGCCTTATGAGGAGAGACTTAGGGAGCTGGGTATGTTTAGCCTGGAAACAAGATGGTTAAGGGGTGATATGATAGCCCTGTTTAAGTATTTGAAGGGGTGTCACGTTGAGGATGGAGCAAGCTTGTTTTCTGCTGCTCCAGAGACTGGAACCTGGAACAATGGATGCAAGCTCCAGGAACAGAGATTCCACCTCAACATTAGGAAGAACTTTCTGACGGTAAGAGCTGTTTGGCAGTGGAACACACTCCCTCGGAGCGTGGTAGGGTCTCCTTCCTTGGGGGGTCTTTAAACAGAGGCTGGATGGCCATCTGTCAGGGATGCTTTATCATGATTTCCTGCATGGCAGGAGGTTGGACTGGATGGCCCTTGTGGTCTCTTCCAGCTCTACAATTCTATGATTCTATGAATGTGTGAAATGAAGCAGCCAGGTCAAATAAACCATGCCTAAGTAAAAAGAAGCATTTTAAACATTCTAGAGATCCCTTGAAGGCTTCTTCCAAAATGCATCCAGGTGTGGCTTTTTCTTTCACTAGCCTACACTTTTCTTAATGATTTCCATTCTGGTGGCCAGACTTACACACCTATCCATTTTTGACATGCTGGTGTGTGGAGCTGGTGAGGCAGGCATATCTGGTCTTCCTCTCTCTTTTACTGTTCATGCATGCTCAGTAAGGGATAGTGGCAGTGGCAGCTGTGTATCTTCTCTATTGTAGGTAGGCAAACAAGACTACAGTAGGATCAGCTAAAGTAGAATTTCACTCTTTCCCAGCTCTAGCTTTTCTATAATGGCATTGATTACTGCAGAGACACTTCTCCAAGCTGGTACCAAAAGTCTGTGTTTCACCAACTGTTCTCCACTCTCTTCACAGTGCTGATGCTACTAAAAATCTTCCAGCTAGACAGGATGAGGAGGAAAAGTGTGTGAAAAGCCTTTCTAAAAGGGATTTCTTTGTCAGAGGCTTTCTTAACTGAGGTGTGCCTGTACATGTCATAGTGATGCATTTATCAGGACAGCCAAAAAGCAAAAAAGTACATCATGCTAATTTTTGAAGCACACTGGTTTCTTTAACAGACAGTAAAAATCAGGTAGGGGAAGAAATGTGTCAGTGTTAGCGTCACAGGTCTGCAGCTGACAGACCCTTCTTGGCCTTAAGTTAAGGGAATAAAAGAAATACTGTACAATAAAATTTGCTACTCTGTTGTCCCAGCAGCAGAGTAATTCCCTTTGAAGTCTGGGTCTCTATCCATCCTGTTGAAGCCAAAAGCCACTTTGTAGGCAGAAGGCAGTGAGTCTCTTAAGAAGCTTCTGCCCTGTCGGATATGTGCTGTAACCAATAAAACATGCCAGTATGGGGCTGCATTTGATCTCCCCTTTCTACCTCTTAATCCTCTATACATATTATATTTTGCTACTAATATTTGATTGCTGCAAATTGACCCCATTTGTTTTCCAAATATCTGGACACTTTAGTCCAGTCTTCTATATGTCTTTCTATGCTTCTCCATTTTAAGAGCATTGGTAATCTGTCCATTTCTACTGTATCATATAATTTTTTCTAGCCATTTGCAGATTGTTGGATGACCCTTGTTTCTCCACAATTTGGCATATACTATCCTTGCCATTGTCAGCATATAAAATAGTACCTTTTTTAGTCTTGTTTATATTTGTTTTTTAATGTGATTTTAGTTAGATGGTTTTAATTTTATAATGTTTAATGTCTTTTTATGGGGGAGGGTGGGTGTGGGTGGTACTTTTAGTCGGCATTGTAGTGTTTTAATTGTTGGAAGCCGCCCCGATTGTTTTTAGCAGAGGGGCGGGGTATAAATAAATAAATATTATTATTATTATTATTATTATTATTATTTCAGAAGCTACTGATAGTGCAAAGTGTGCCAGCCAGACTGTTATCAGATGTGCATAAACCCAAGCCCGAGTATAACTGCACTGTTTTCCGATTTGCTTCTGAGTTTAGTTCAAGTTCTTACAATATTTGAACAACCTGAAGTGTTGTGGAGGAATTTTTCTACAGAGAACAAAAGGGAGGGGTGCAAAAGTACTTCTTTGGAGGTTTTTAAACAGAGGCTGGGTGGCCATCTGTTGGGTGTGTATTGATTATGTATTCCTGCAGGGCAGGGGGATGGACTAGACGGCCCTTATGGCCTCTTCCAACTCTATGATTCTATGTTTTCTGTGGTGAACCCCCCCCCCTGTACTTCTCTGTGTAATAGCACCCCAGAACACTTCAGGACATTTGACTACTAGGGATACCCTTTTCTTTTTTTTTCTCTCTCTCTCTCTTTTTTTTTTTTTGGACTGGGGACTGAATAATTGAGAATATTCTTTCCCTCCTGCATCTTGACAGCCAACTGAGTCACCAGAGCCAAAGCAGTTCTGCATTTGGTGAATGAATCCTTTGTCCGGCTACCCAAGATCCTTGGGTGCTTGAGGTCTGTCTATTAAATAACGAGACTGATACAATAACCTATCTTTACTTATATGTATTACAATTCTAATGCTTGCCCCCTTCAAGTTATTCCCCATTCACATTCACACACCAATGCAGTCTTGTTTTCCACAGGTCAAAGGTGTGGAGCAGATCAGTTTTTATCAGCTGTTTTAACTCATCTGCTATTTTCTTCTTTACTTTATCAGCTGGCTCAAAATATGTTCCTTTAAGCACCAATTTCACTTTAGGGAAAAGAAAAAAGTCATATGGTGCCAATCTGGCGAATATGGAGGATGTTCAAGTGTAGTAATGCATTTATCGGCAAAAAACTGCTTCACAGAAAGTGCTGTGTGAGCAGGCGCAAAGCCTTGATGAAGAATGAAACCATTTTCCCACAGTTATGGCGTTCTTTTTTTTCTCACTCTTTCTCTTAGCTTGTCAAAACTTGCTTATAGTAATGCTGGTTCACTGTTCTACCTTCTGGAACCCATTCTGCCAAAATTATACCCTTGATGTTAAAAAAAAAACACACCCCCAAAACAACAAGCATGGCTTTGAATGTGGACTTGCTTTGATGTGCTTTTTCATTCTTGGTGATTATGGTGTTTTCCAGTGCATTGACTGTCATTTTGTCTCAGGATCATACTGGAAGATCCAGGTTTCATCAGAAGTGATTTTTTTAAAAAAAGCTTTGGTCCACCTCAAGTTGCTGCAGAATGTCAGCCCAAATTTCCTTGCAGCACTCTTTTTGCTCTGGTGTGAGAACCCTAGGGACCATCTTAGCACAAACTTTTCTCACGGTGAGTATGCAAAATTTTCCATGCGGTGGCTTTGTCAATGTTCATGGCTTCAGCTATCATTCGGACACTGAGTTGGCGTTCTTCTCGAACAATCTGTCTGATTTTCCCCACAATTTCTTCAGTTCTTGAAGTGGAAGGTCGTCCAGGGCGTTCATCGTCTTCCACATTCTCACGTCCTTCTCTGAATCTTTTGTGGTACTCAATCACATGTGCATGAGACATGCAGTCTTCCCCATAGGCCTCAGTAAGCATTTGGAAAAATTCTGTTGTTGTTTTGTTCAGTTTTACGAAAAATGTCAAGTTGACACATTGCTCAGCTTCTAAACTTAGCATTTTTCTGGCATGCAACAGACAACACAGCTGCTTTAAACGGCGACTGACAATTAACTAAATGGCTGAGAGTGTTGATGTTTGTCATGCAGGTTCAGACATGTTCAAGGTCCCCACTCAAGCATTCACAGTCACTTCTCCCTGATTTGTCTGAAAGGTAGAAACACAGTCTCGTTATTTAATAGCCTATCACATTTGCTGATGCTGTAGCAGAGACCCAAACCTTTGAGGTACCAGAGCAGAGGGGCCGTGATTGGGGTTTTGGTGGTAAGAGGGTTGTTCTTCTGATAGAACCAGAAAGAGGGAGAGGGACAGGTCCAGGCTGGGTCACTGAGGGCCTGTCTCATCCAACCTTCCGTTCTGATAGTGGCCAGCCAGTTGCACCAGTAGGGCATGAGTGCAGCTGCCACCTCCCTGTCATGATCCCTAGCAACTGATATATTGACATACTGTCCAGAATCCCACTGGTGTCTTATACAAGCGTAGTGCTCCTCTCCGGAATTTGTTGGGCCTTTTTGTCCTGCCCATAACTGCTGCATTCAGTTCAAGGTTACGGAAATGATATGTGCACTGTGAATGAAATGCATGTGCAATGTGTTTGGTGGTGCACATTTGGTTGTCCATTTGGTGGCTTAGTGGAGTAGTACAATCTTGCCATTCAACACAAGGGTTGCATAGTACCATTAATGCAGAAGTCCACATGCAGAGATCCATGCTATGTGGGATGTCAGCCACTGCCTCTGATATTGGAGGTACCTCTAAGCTAGATGATCATCAGCCTGAATGGCTTTAGAGTAGGAGATAGCATGGGACTGGCTCTCTGCTAGTCAAAAAGAGCACAGGCTATACTAGTGCTTATCTCCTGCCTCAAGCTAACAGTTATTGCTAAGTTGTAGATCTTCCAAGAGCAAGAGCATAAAGGGGACATGGTCTTACCATGATCCACCCCAGCTACAGCTGCCTGCTCTGTCTCCAGCCCTTTAAGTCTTGGGAATTGTACCCTATGCCACCTCACTGGCATCACTTGATGCTTCTTAGTTCACCTTTGGAGATGCTCATCTCACAAGAGTCAGTGGCATACCACAGTTTCCTTGGAACTCTGGGAGTTTACCCAAGAAGGCTTGCAGCTTCTGGAAAAAAATCCCCAGCCACAGGATTTGTGTTTTGTATGCTTGGCTATCATGATGGGGCAGTATATAAAAGTCTCTCCATCCTGTTCTTCTCATTTGTTTGTGACACCAGTATGTTGCGTTCACAGAAAAATAAGGTAATTTTGCAAGAGTGGTGCTCCTTTATTTTATGCTCCCCATCAGCTTCTGCTGGCGAGCTGCCTGTCGTGCGCATCCAGACACCCTTGTCTCATTTTTACCACGTTGACTCATGGTCGGTGTCCCAGATATATAGGGAAATATAACTTAATTTGAATAAATGTTCGTCCATTCTCACAGATCTTTTGCAGCTGTCTGTTAAGCGTTGGATCAACTTTGTCTTCAGCTTTTTACATTTATAAATGGTCATTTCATGGGGCTCCATCGTTCTGTCAGCTCTTCTTTTGGGCTTCTTAATAAAACACTTTTCCAGTGCCATAGAATCTTTACTGGATGCTGCTGAAACACTTAAGAGAAAGAGAAAGTCGTAAGATGTCTTGGCAAGGTTATTCCAGCGGCTTAGTTTCCTGTGTAATGTTAATTTGCCTTTTGAAGAAAAGTAACTATTGGAACAGGGTGGTGGAATTGGATTCATAAAGACCTTTTTGATATATAGAATAAATCCATCCTGAAATTCTCACGTATGGTACAATGCCTTCTGGTGCGACTTGCATGTATCTACTAGCTAACCGCCCTTTCTACCACTTTTGATCATCTGGAAAGAGAGCCAGAGTGGTAAGAGTCAGCGTGGTGTACTGGTGTAAGTCTAGGACCCTGGGAGACCAAGGTTCAAATCCCTGCTCATCCCTGGAAACCCCCTGGGTGACCTTGGGCAAGTCCCACTTTCTCAGCCTTAGAGGAAGGCAATGGCAAACCCCCTCTGAATAAATCTTGCCAAGAAAACCATAGGGGAGGGTTGCCATAGGTCTGAGTCTACATGAAGAGGAGAGGCAGTGTGATGTAGTGTTTTGAGCGTTGGACTAGCACTCTGGGAGACCAGGGTTTGGATCCCTGCTCAGCCCTGGAAATCCACTGGGAAAGATGGATCCACCTGTTTTTCCCTCCCATGAGAAAAATATGCGTATGGAGGAGGCATCCGACCCTCTTCTGCCCTCCCCACGGTTTCCGGTATCCACAGTAAGTCTGGGAACCGAACCCCCACAGGTATGGGGAACGACCTGTACTTGAAGGCACACCAGAACAAGAAGAATAAGGAAAGTCACTATGAAGTTGCTGTAAACCCTCTGGAGCCAGTTTTTGAAAACTGGAAAGGCTGTAAAAAAGAAATAAAAGAGTATGTGATATCCCTCGTGTTGAGCAAAAAATGCCTTCTGCTCACAGAAGTAGGATCTTCAGATACATATCTGGAGATCACAATTGTGTAATGTAAATCTCTGCGTGTGGAGTTATGCATTACTTCTGCTACACAAGCATTTCTTGACTGTTGTGCAACTGAACCAAGACACTGAATGTGTAACTGAGTGCACAACCAAGTGTGTCTGTGTGCATCCATGTGCATTGTGGCTATGCATGCATCCACAACACACATCCACGCACTGTGGCACCACATGTGCAGCTATCCTTCTATTGCCTTGAACAAAATGTGATTGTTGTGCATTGGACAAAAACGCCCACCCTTAATGCATGGAGGAGAGACCAATAGGGATCTGGCCAATGTACCGTAACTAGTTGTGTTTCTGGAGTTGTTTCCCCCCAGCCACCCTCCTCCTCTTTATATTTCCCGTTCCCTACAAAGCGAGAGAGGGGGTCTCTTTTTGTGTGTGTTTATGTAGGTGTGTAAATTAACAAAAAGGGGATGATTTCTCCTCTGCTCCCCATTGTTTCTATTGCTCATGCTGCTTTAGGTTTAAGGAGTTGACAATAATAATGGTTTTTATAAGAGACCCTGCAGCTGTATGTTTTCTATTCTGTGTGCATGTGTAAGTCCAAGAGGTGTTTTGCACAAGCTGGTGGCTGGCACAATAAGTGGAGCCAGAAAAAGAGAGGGTGGGAGAAAATGAGAGAGAGAGAGAGAGAAAGAGAGAGAGATCTTTGCTAGTGAGTGGCAGCAGAATGCTCTCCAGAAGTGACCTCGGTCACTCCTGATTAGCTGCTGCCTCCGACTGGACCAGGAAACTGCTCTCTCAGACCCGTCCCGGCTTTGTTGCACTGAGCCCCTTCCAACTGTTGCCGGCATCTGGGCTGTGTCTGGCTGCCTTGCCAGCTTGTGGAGGATGACTGACAGGGAGAATCTCCAGGCTCTGTGAAAGAATGAACCCTGTTTCCCAGGGCAGGAAGGTCACTCAGCTTTGGCAAATGTTCTGGCTTAATATTTTTTTTTTTAAAAAAATGATTAATTCTCCCTTTCCAGGCAAAAACAAAACGTGCTGTTCTTTTCCAGGCCGAAACATGGATCCACCTGTTTTTCCCTCCCATGAGAAAAATATGCGTATGGAGGAGGCATCCGACCCTCTTCTGCCCTCCCCAGCAAGGCCAGGAAGTGGAATTAATCATGCCTTTGGGTAGAAGAAGCTGCCTGCTTTTGGCAAGGATTCCCAACCCATGCTGGCCTTGCTGGGGGGCAGGAGGGGGCGAAGGTTTAGAGTAAATGACCCTTGTGCTCTTTAAACCACAAGCAGTAAAAAAAATAAGTCCCACAATGACCATTGATTTGGCCCCGGAACAGAACTGCCAAAGCCATCTTGGGCATCTTATTTGCTGTTTTATGCACACAGAGGCCGATGTGTTTTCATTTTTAAGCAAAGGTACACATGTGCCTATCAATCTGCAACTTCTCCTCTTTTTCCCCTCTTAGTATTTATTCTGCCGTTGCCTAAACCAACCATGGGAAGGGGAATGCTCACACCTGCTGAGCTTCAATGTTTGCTCCAAACCCATTCATGGGTCCTTCTGCTGCTGTTTCTGCCAGACTTCCTGGTAATAGCAGGAGGAAGAGAAACCATAGGAGGAGGCCTCTACCCCCAACAGCCTACTTTTTACATTTTATTAGAGTGGTTGTTTAGGGTGGGAAGAGAGAGAGAGAGCGCATGTAGAGGAAAGGGTCAGAAGTAAAGATAGATGTGATCCCCTCACCTTAGTATGTTCAGAGGCTTAGTTTAACTTCAGAGATGAGGAATGAAAAATCAGAACATTCACAAAAGGAGTTGGATTATGAGAAGGACTTGAAGTAGGACAGGGAAGAAGAGTAGACGGGAGCAACACCAGGTTATGGCGGCGGGGGGGGGGGTAGATGATGTGCCATGGGTCTTCTTGGGGCCAGTTTTCTGTTCCTGGGGTCTTCTGGGGACCCTACGGACTGTCACCTGAGGGCCAAACAACAAAGCAAGAGCAAAGTGGAAGTAACTGGAAACTGCTTCTAGTTTTGAAAAACTGATATACTTTATTGACATTAAATAATGCTTTAAATACACTGCAACATGTTTTTAAAAGAAGCTTGGTTGGTAGCAACCGTGATCTCTTTTAGGCACCAAGCTAAAACATGGCTTTTTATTAAAAGCCTTTTGTGGCCTAATTGTATTCTTGAGGTGTACATGTGTGGTATTTTAACTGTTTACCCCCTTTCTGCCATTTTTAACCTGGTGATTTATTTAATATGCTTTTATCCTATTTAAATTGTTCTGTTGTTCATATCTGGAATTGTTTCAAACTGTTTTGTGTTGTTTTAATGGCATGCTGCCTTGCGAGTTCATGGTAGAAGGTAGAATAGAGACGTTTGAATGAATTACAGGTTGAGTCTCTCTTATCCGAAATGCTTGGGACCAGAGGTACTTTGGATTTTGGAATATTTTGGATTTTGGAATACTTGCACATACATCTTGGAGATGGGACCCAAGTCTAAACACCAAGTTTATTTATGTTTCATATACACCTTATATGTATAGCCTGAAGGTCATTTTATATACAGTATTTTAAAATAATTTTGTGCATGAAACTATTTTTGTGTACATTGAACCATCACTGTCTGAGCCACTCGTGGACAATTTTGGATTTTGGAGTATTTTGGATTTTGAAATTCTGGATAAAGGAAACTCAATCTGTAATAGTGAATTGTTGATTATGGAATCTTACAGAAGCAGCAACCCACTCTTTTATTTACTTAATTATTTTGACCAGAAACAGGGCAGTTTAGGAGCTTAGAGGGTTTAAAGGCCACATAAAAACCCAGCTGCACCCATCCAGACCCACACTTTGCCCACTGCTGCTGTCAGTAGTAAGGGAAGGGAAGAGAAGATTTCCTGGGGAAACAGAGCAGAGGAGAGAGAGAGAATGATCAAAATCCTTTCAGCATCCTGCTAGTGATATACGTCCACATAAATGCAGCTCATACATGTGTAACTCCCTTTTGGGATGGGATACAGAGGGAGCGTCTCTTGCCCATGTGCTTCATCCAAAAACCTCCCCTGGCCTTGTTGTTGTTATTAACAACTGTCAAGTTGACTTCGGCTTATGTCAACCTTATGAATGAGAGCCATCCAAGTCACCCTGTCCTCAACAGCCGTGCTCGGGTCTTGCAGAGTCAGGGAGCAGCTGTGGCATCCTTGATTGGGCCTATCCATCTGTGATGCAGTCTTCCTCTTTTCCTCCTGCCTTCTACCTTACCAATCATTATTGTCTTTTCTAGTGAGTCCTGTCTTCTTATGATATGGCCAAAGTATGACAGCCTCTGTTTAGTCATCTTGGCTTCTAGGAAGAGTTCAGATGTGATTTGCTCTAGAACCCATTTATCTGTCTTTTTAGCAGTCTACAATATCTGCAGAACTCTTCTGCAGCACCACATTTCAAATGAGTTGGTTTTCCTTGCCTAACAACAGTCAGCTCACAGGAGGGGCTGATGGTGCTCCTGCTTACCAGAGGGAAGGGGAGGTATTGGAAGAAAATAGGGACTATAAAGACCCTGCTGCTCTTAGCTCCTTGGGGAAGGAAAAAGTAGTTGCACTGTACAGTTGGCCCTTCATATACGCTGGGGTTTGGTTCCAGGACCCCCCGTCCCCATGGATACCAAAATCAGTGAATACTCAAGACCCATTATATGCAGTGGCATAGCAAAATGGTGTCCCTTATATAAGATGGCCAAATCAAGGTTTTCTTTTTAGATTATTATTTTTTGAAGAATATTTTCAAGCCATGAATATTTAAATCTGTGGATACCAAATCTGTGGATACGGAGGGACAACTGTGCTTTCATTTCTCCCCCATTCCCACTGAGCAGAACCTAGCTGCTTCTCCATGGTCTGAATTGCCTCCTCCCTCCCTCTCTTCCCAATAGCAGCAGGGGCCCTTCCCAGAGGTTGTCAGCTGTCAGGTAGTGGGAGGTTGTGGAACTGTGCATGTGGAACTATGTGCCCACTTAGGATCTTGGCGATTATGGTGCAACATGGTGTGTGCACAGAACTCAGTAGATGCTACTTTGGGGGCTGCTTGCTCCTACCAGTCCACCTGCTAGGTGCAAAATCGTTTAGAAATGGAGTCCTCTGTTGAATAGAGTGCTGCAGCTCTCCTTGCTAGCAAGAGGGGTGAGGCTATGAACATGAGTTTGCTGAGGCTGCAAGAAGGGAATGGTGGTTTGTTCCCCGATTCAGCAGTTCTTTGAGCTCCATTGACAGTCAAGCCCAACCTAGCAAGCTGTTTCCATTTTAATTTGGCTAGTAGCCTAACTCCAATCAGCTGGTGCTGAGCCCCCTTGAAGTCGGTTGCCATGGGATCTCCATTCATTGCAAGAACATCTGTGGCTGGCATCTCCTTGACTGCCTCTGCGCTCTTGATGGCTGGCTGGAGAGCCAGAGTTACTGCGCTGACCGCAGGAGCATCTGTCTCCTGCCGTGTCCACTAGGCCTCTCTTGAAAGAGGGGCAGGAATCAGGGGTGGAGGCAGGAAAGGGTCTTGGAGGTCACAGCTGCCAAACTGAGAGAAGTGGCAAAAGGGCAAGAAACAGTAGAATCTGGCATGTTTGAAAAAAGCCTCAAACATTTCCATTTATGCTATTAGGTGGAGATTGATGCAAAATGCACGACACTGTAAATTCAGATGAGCTACAAATAAACAAATGATTGCTGTGTGACTAATGAGCAAAATAAAAAGTTGGGGTTAGCCAATACCTCTGTTGGACTACTAAATCGATTAGGAAGAATTTCCTGACAGTAAGAGCTGTTCGGAAGTGGAATGCACTGCCTGGGAGTGTGGTAGAGTCTCCTTCTTTGGAGGTTTTTAAGCAGAGCCTGGATGGCCATCTGTCAGGAATGATTTGATTGTGTCTTCCTGCGTGGCAGAGGTCTCTTCCAACTCTATGATTCTATGACTCTGTATGTTAAGGAATACCCTCCCCTTGGATGTCCAATTGGTGCCAACCCTGGTGTCATTCCTGTGCTAAGTCCAGACATGGCTTTTTATTAAGGCCTTTGCATCCTAATTGATTTTACCAATTTGCACATTTGCTGTGGTCAGCATTATTTCAAATAATATTAACTGGTTCTCTGGTTTAAAGTGATATAATATCATTTAATATACAGTAATTTGAATCTTTTAAAATTATTGTTATTGCTATTTATTGTCCTAAATTCATTTTCATTGCACGCCATCCTGAGATATAGGACAGATATTTGACAAGTATTTGATTGGGTATTCTGTGGTTTCTTCCAACTCTATGATTCTAGGATATAAATATTTTAGTAAATAATTTTAATAAATAGGTTTATATGCTTTTTACCACTGCTTTCTACTGCAAATGGGGCCGAAGGCAGTTTATAGTTTTAAAACAAACTGCATATATACAAATTTAAAAGCATGTTTTGGGAAATACACCCAATACACAGAAAGAGGGAGGGGGGAGAGAGAGACCCCTTTCAGTCAAAAGCTGCCTCCCCAGTAACAGTAAGAGAGATCCTCTGCCACAGGACAGCCTAAATAAAAAGCTTGTTCCCTGCTGGTGGACGCAATCAAGCAGTTTACTGATTTGCTATTAGAGTTGTCCCTCCACATTCACGGATTTGACATTCACAGTTTTAATTATTTACTGCTTGAAAATATTCTTAAAAAATAATAATCCAAAAAGCAAACCTTGATTTTTGCCATCTTATATAAAGGACACCATTTTGCTATGCCATTGCACATAATGGGACTTGAGCATTCAAGGATTTGGGTATTCACTGGGGGTCCTGGAACCAAACCTCAGAGAATGTGAAGGGACAACTGTATATATAGTTAAAGCTCAAAAAGTAAATCATTACAGGCATACCTCAGTTAACAAAGCTTCTGGCAAAGAAGCTTCTTTTAACAAAATCTTTTTATGTCCCACCAGCCTCCTTTCATTCCTTGTCCTCTGTCCAGCTAGAAGATTTTTTTTTAAGCAGCATCAGCATCAGAATCCAGATGGTGAAAGAGGGTTGGGGAAACTGACTTTTGGTGTCAGCTTATAGCGGCAAGTCTGCAGTAAACAACACAAGAATCAAAACTAGAGCTGGGAAAGAATGGGATTCTACTCTGATCCCATTGGTGCTGTGCGTATCTGCCTACATCAGGCAAGGTAAAGTGGAGCTACCTCTGGAATCCCTTGTTGAGTATGCATGAGCAGCAAAACAGAAGGAAAAAGGGAGAGCGGACAAGCCTGCATCACCAGCTATTCCTAACAGGATTTTTTTTTAAAAAGAAGAAGAAGCAAAGTTCTGTAAGTTTGGCCTCCAAAATGGAAATCATGAGAAAAGTGGAGGTTGGTGAAAGAAAGTAAAAATCATGCCTGTGTGTATTTTGCAAGAAGCCTTCAAATGCTCTCCAGAAGGTTCAAAATGTTTTTCTGTATTTATGTAAGGCTTCCGTTAGGGGTTGTTCCATTTCACATAGGCATACTGTTTTAAATAAAAAATTGGCAGAAACATGTTAAACTGCTCTTTCTGTGTGTGTGTGGTGTAGGAACCTATATCCCTATTCTTTCCATGCTGTTTCCATCGCTGGTATCAGATTTTTCTGTTAAAGAAGGAATGAGCTGAGGAGTACCTGTATTGTTGTTGTTGTCATGTGCCTTCGAATTGTCTCCAACTTACGGTGACCCTAAGGTGAACTGAACCCATCACGGGGTTTTCTTGGCAAGATTTGTTCAAATACATTTGTGCAATTTAAAGCTCTGCCCGTGGGTAATTTTACGTACAACCTTTAGGGCTTGTGTTGCTCAGCTGGAAAGCTTTGACAAGAAATTTAGATATTCTAAAAGATACATATTTATCAACATTAGACAACAAAAACCAAACTCAGCAGTGGAAAATGCTGCTGCCTGGGAGTGTGTTGGAGTCTCCGTCTTTGGAGGTTTTTAAACAGAGGCTGGATGGTCATCTAATTGGAGTGTTTTGATTGTGGATCCCTGCAGGGCAGAATGGGGTTGGACTGGATGGCCCTTGGGGGTCTCTTCTAACTCTTCGGTTCTATGATTCTAAGATAACCTTCCTTTCAGTGATTTTAAGCTGGCAGAAAGACAACAGGGAGGGAGCGAGCCTGGCCTCCCTTAGCAGGCAGTTCTAGACCCTGGGAGGTAGCCTACATGAAACATAGACACATAAAATCCTAGAGTTAGAAGGGACCACCAGGGCCATCCAGCCTCTGTTTAAAAACCTCCCAAGGAGACTCCAGCACACTCCCAGGCAGCAGTGCATTCCACTGTCCAACAGCTCTTACTGTCAGGAAGTTCTTGAGTCATGACGTGACATGACATGACATGAGTCGTTTCTCGAAGGTGGTGGGTCCCGAAAGAAGGGTTTCTGCCAAGATCTGAAAGCCTGGGCAGACTCAGAGGGGAAGGCAAACTTACACTAGTTCTGGTGGATGTCCCAGCCTGGCTTCTGGAATCACTACCTAGTCCAGGCATGGGCTACTTCAGTGGGTCTAGGTGCCAGTATTTTGGCAACCTCTGAGGGCCTCACTTGACTGCCAGAAATACCCCCTCAAAGCAAAATGAAACCCCAAAGTGCCAGAGGTTCAGTTGTGGTTTTGGAAAACGAGGTTTTTTAAAATGTCAGACAGTGCAGAGGGCTCTGTGACATATTTAAAAAGTGCATTGCAGCCCTACCCAGGAGATGGGCAGCCCAGGGAGGCAAGAAAAGTTGGCTCTTGCAAAAAAGAGCACACGCAGCTTCCCCCCCCCCTCATTTTCCCTACCCCTGACCTAGCTGGTCATTTGCACTCTCCAGTGAATTGCTCTGGGTTGAGAGGGGGGGGGGTTGGTGGAACTTCAAAGATGCTATCTGAGGTGTTGAGCCCTCTTTCTAAAATAGGTACAACATGTTGACTAGCTCCTTAAAAGCAATGATGGTTTCTGATGCCAGGAGGAACAGTCAGCTTTGAAAACCTTGGCTTTTAGAAAGCTTCTCTTCTTTTCCTTTCCCTCCTACCTCTTCCTGTATGAGTGTGCATGCATGCACGCACACATGCACGCACACACACACACACACACACTCCTCATGCATTGGTATTGCTGAAGCTCAGCTTGCTCAGGCAGGTTTTTTGGAATTTTATTTTATGAGAATAGTCGGTTACGACTCCCCAAGTGCTGTAAAAGTTAATGTGATAGTCTCCTTGCGCCTGTGCTCATTTTTATAATTTTTTATTTTATGAAACAGGACAGGGAGCTTAGTGACTTATTACTATTCATTTCGTTTCAATGCAGTAAATATTGATTCAGTTGGGGGTTTTCAATTTAAACCACTCGGCGATTATATAAAATATTACTAGCCTCTGAAATTATGCTTACCGATCCCTTCGGCTGCTCATTAAGAAAGGAGTGCAATTTTTAGATCCCTCTGCTTTCATCATCCTAATAAATGGACCCAAGCCACGGGTTTTTTTGCACGCAAGGTGCTGCGGAGACGCAACTAGCGGGGGAGCTTGACAGCTTTGGCTGAGGCTCTTAATTTGGCACCACTTTCAAAGGTTTTATTTTTATTTTTTATTTAGAGATGTGTAGGTTTCTCTTCTCCCCCCCCCACCCTTCCCTGACTCTCTTTCTGGTGGCAGAGGAGGTGTGATAGACACTGAGAATAAATTGAGATGGCTTGCCAAGACAGAGTTAAAAGCACCAGGAAGCAAGATGTCTCTTGGCTTCCATCAGGGCCTGAGCTGAAGGGTCCCCTTTAGAAATGTCAAGGTTGGCGGGGAGTGGAGGAGAGGAAAAGTTGGGGGAGAGTGTAAGGAAGCAAGCTCAAAAACTCAAAGGGTGTGTGTGTAAACCTGACTGGCGTAATTAGCAACGGTATAATGACACCGTTAGCGACGTTCTTACTGCCAGCCAGCGGGCCACATGCCGGCGATCAACTTTTTTTCCGTGACAAATCACAACGTGAAACCAATTCAATCAACTCCTGAGGTGCTCTTCAACGTCATGCCGGTGCTGTTCCAGTGCACATGGAGTGTGTGTGTGTCTATATATGTGTGTGTGTGTAGGGAGGAGGGGTGTGGGTATGCAAAAACAAACATTCACCGTGTAGCAAAGGGTTCTTTTTTATGGGGTGAATTTAGGTCCGGCCATTGGTGGCATGAAATGGGGAGTGTGTGAGGGAGGACAGTTATTGTGAGCGGACCTTAGAGGTGAAGTTCTTTCTGCTTTTTCCCAGAAATGTGTAGTGCTCTATCCACCAAGGTGAGACAGCGTTGTCCTGCACAAGGGCTTGGAATGCTGGCTGTTTCCAGCAGATCTTGGGAAAGTTGCTCCCAGGATCCTCCCAGCCAGTATGGACACTGGGGGTGTAAGTCCCCAAAAGTAACTTCCCCAAGCTGTACTTTCTAGTATGCATTAAAATTCTACAGATGCTGTTGAATGTCAAGCCCCAGCAGCCACAGCTAGCATAGGCAATGGTAAAGAATGTTGAGAATTGCAGTTCAGCGATATTTGAAGGGTCACACTTTGCCCATCCCTGATCTAAATGGCTATAAAGATTTTATTTTATTTCCTATATATTCTGTTTAGCAATTCCCTACTATATTCCGTCTGTCCTACATGTCCAGTTAATTGCAGAATCGAGGCAAAATGTGCATTGCCTGTTGCCTGCATGATGCAGGTAACCGATTTCCCACATAGCTGCAGACATAGCTATGGAAAGTTACTTTTGGGCACAACAGCCCCCATAATCCCCCAGCCTCCATGGGTGCTGGCAGTGATGACTGAAGGGTTCTAGGAGTTGTAGTTGTCAAAAGTAACTTGCCTGAGTTCTACTTTCCAGTATGCCTTCAGGTCTTGTAGGCATTGTCCAAGTAGCCAACGCAGTTGTCCAAGTAGCTAACACACATTGGAAACTGTTTAATGCAGTGTAGATGTGTAAATAGCTATTGCTTAAAACAATTTGTAAGCCGCTCTGATAGCCTTGTGGCTGAAGAGTGGGGTATAACTAACTAACTAAAAGTTGAATATTTTGCTGTTCTGCAATTCCTAAAGATTTCAGTCCTCTCATGGTGTTCGGCGCTGCTGATATTCTCTGCTCTAGCCTTCTCTCCCCCCCCCCCACCACCTTTCAAAACACCAGTTAACAAGCCTAGGAACAGCAGCATTATGGCAGCCCTGCTTAGGTCTTGCATACTCAGGACAGCCGTGGCTTCCTTGATTTAATTAACCCACCTGTAATGTGGTCTTTCCTACTGCCTTCTACTTTCTCCAGCATTATTGGGGGTTTTCTCCAATGGGTCATGTCATCTCATAACATGCCTAAAATACAACAGCCTGAGTTTAGTCATTTTGGCTTCTAGGGAGACTTCAGGCTTGATTTGCTCTCAGACCTCTTTGTCGGTCCTTTTGGTGATCTGTGGTATCCATCGAACTCTCCTCCAGCCCCACAATTCAAATGAATTGATCCCCCTCCCCTACCCCTGAGTCAGCTTTCTTGACTGTCCAACTTGCACATACCTTTTTGGAAATTAAAAAATGGGTGGTAAAGAAGATGAACAAATATCTTGCTCCTTTTTCCTATAGGAAAAATTGATAGTAAAAAGAAAAACAGAAGGAGTTCCATTTCCAAAAATTAGGGGTAGATGAAATGATATGTCCTGTTTTTGAGCACTTTGCATGCTATCTCTTTCTTTTTCCTTTCTCTTGGTATGCTTCTTGGATGCCTTTAATTTGTGAGTTGATTGTTAAATGTTGCAGTGGTCTCTCCAAAGGCTGTGCCATTAATAAAGAATTTAAGTGCTTCTTACAAATAAATCCTGAGTGTTCTGCAAGTCAACTGGCTCCCATCTGGTGTGGTGCTGAGTCTCCATTGCTGAGCCAGGCAACTTTTGTCTCCTTCAAACTCCCCGCTTTGTCTGAGCAGGCTGTTTTGAACACGGCCTCTCCCTGGTGGGAGCCAGCATGGTATTGTAGTTTGAGCATTGGACTACACCACGGGAGACCAGGGTTGGAATCCCTGCTTGGCCATGGAAACCCACTGGGTGACCTTGGGCAAGTCCCACGCTCTCAACCTCAGAGGAAGGCAAAGGCAAACCCCCTCTGAACAAATCTTGCCGAGAAAACCCTGTGATAGGGTTGCTATATGTTGGGAACTATTCAAAGGCACATGACAACTACTATCCCCAGTGGCGTACAGGAATTGCTTCTTCCCTGGCTCTGTTTTAAAACGATCCTCTGGGGAAAACTTGACAACAGCACATGGCTACAATAGCTTTGGAACTTCCTGCCAAGGCAAGCCAGCTTGGATCCTTTTCTCTTGTTTTTTTTGACAGGTCTAGCATGAATACTGGCCTTCTCTTTAAAGAAATCTCACTCATTGCATCATGGTTCTGTCTTTCATTCTCATTTTTTTAATGGATTAGCTTTTACATCATGTTTTAATCAAGGTTTTGTTTTACATTTTGTTCTGTGGTTAGCTGCCTTAAGTGCCCTTTTCTTTGCCAGAAAAGGATATAAAATTGATAAAGAACAAATCATCATTACCAGTCATCATCATCATGGCGTTATTTATATTCAGTCTGTACAATCTTGTTGCATCACCTTATTATTAGTTCATGTAGCAAGATAGCACAGACTGAATATAGGAAACACTGTCATAAAGTGGCTACAATGCTACTTTGGAACCTATGTGAAAAATAGGATTTCCCATCTACAAAGGACTGGTGGGAAGATAAGCCTGGAAAAGTTGTCCGAAAGGGTGAAGTAGAAAAATCTCGCAGGATTTTACATTTCTGATTGATAAACAATTAGAACATTCTGTGTCGGTCCTGACTGTGGTTGAGGGGGGGGGGGGAAACTTGGATTGTAGCTGTGCCAATTAAAAAAAGTGACAGTGCAACCTCCCTGACAGAATCCAAAGCATGAATTCAGTCACTAACACCTGATAGATTGTGAAACCAAGAGGGTTTTACTGCTCTGCACTGAGGCAGTTTGGTAAGGTTGCAATCCACAGGAATAAAAATATTCCAGGAAATGCTTTCCCCCTCCAATAGCTTGTTTAGACTGCTTTGTTTAGAAGAAGCTCTCCCAGACTGGCATGTGGCAACTTTCCGTTTTCGGAAGCCCTTTTAAGCACCCTTGACCCTGCTGACAGAGCCATTCGATTACGACTGTTGTTTTTTTGTTGTCAGGCTTTGATAGCCTTGAAAAAAGGTTGCAGAGAAGGCTTTTCATATTTTCTGACTAGCTGGTTTGATGATGAACTGGCTTAGTTGAAGAGGCTGACTTATGTCAACTGTTTTGACTAATAATGCTAAAGTGATGGAGGAGGCAGGAGAGAGGAACTGGGTGTCAAAAAAAATTGGTGCTGAGTTTTCAACGTCCTTGGAAGTGTTGGATATTTATTGCTCTGGAAGATAACTTAGACATGTTCCTGCCAGGTTAGCTCAAGCTGAAGCCTATTGGGTAATGTGGCAACTAGCAGCCAAACTTCCAGCTAATCTGATGGAAGAACAGGAGATGAGGAGAGGCAAGGAACTGAGGTGCGTTACCTGACATTCAGGACTATGGGCAGTTCGCAGGCAGACAGCCAGTTCTGACAACACCTAGGTAGCAGTGCAGGTAGTATAATCGGGACGAGGAACATCATGTATTTATTTATTTATTTTATTCAATTTATACCCTGCCTTTCTCCTGCCAAGGGACCAGAGATGGCTTACAAAATTTAAAATAAAAGTTTAGCTAAAAACATGTACCACGGGGGAATATGTTCCTGGACTTACCATTTATAAGTGAAGCTGTGGATAATAGTGAACCCTACTACAATAAAAGACTTCCTGTACAAACATATCATAGAGTTGTGTTGGAGGACCAAGCAATTCCTAGAGACGACTCCTCTAGGCATTTTCTTGTGTATTCCTATTTTTTCATCTGTGGATAACTGAAATTGCAGATATTGATTCCACAGATTGAGGGGGGGGGAGACCTCTATTACAAAAGTACCCCCTATATTCTATTAAAAGCCCATAGTTAAAAACAGTTTAAAATGCATTTTAAAGTACATTTGACATAGAATGAAAAAACATATGAAGCAAAAACAGAGCACACTACTTTGGATACTATTCTGCCATACGGTTAAAATCACTCAAAGATCTGCCTGAATAGAAAGGTTTTTGCCTGCTGGTGGAAAGAGAGCAGCAAGGTCTAACTGAATTTCCCCTGGGGAGGGAGTTCCACAGTCTAGGAGCAGCCACTTAGTATGCTCTCTCCCATGAAAAGAGACCCCGTGAAAGTGGTGGGACTGAGAGAAAACCCTTCCCTCAAAGGTCTTAGAATGCAGACCGGCTTGTATTGGGAAATACAGTCTTAGATAGCTTCGGCCTAAGCCATGTAGCGCTTTAAAGGTTGTAACCTGCATTTTGAATTCTGCCTGGAAATAAACCACCAGTCAGTGAAACTGTTTCAAAAGGAGAGTTGTATGCTTCCTGTAACCAGCCCCAGTGAGTGACATTTTGAACCTAGTCGAGTTCTGAACAGTTTCCAAAAGCAGACCTTTTTCAGCCCAAGGGTTACACTGACTTTTGGAGGAATTCTCAGAGGCCAAAATCAAAAAGGTTGGATTGAAAACAACCTGTGTTTTTTAACAGAAAGCTCTTAAACTGCCAGTAGCAAAGCCTTAGGGGGGAGATTTCCACATTTCAGGAGGGAGGAAAAGATAGTGCAGAAGCAAAGGAACCACCAAATGATGGTTTAAAGGGGAAGAAGGCACCTGGAGAGGGCCAGGTTGGGACTTCAGAAGGGCAGGATTTGGCCCCAGGGCCTGAGGTTCTTCACTCCATTCCTTGATGGGACAGCTCTGGGGTGGAGTGGGGGCTCAGGCTGTTTTTCAAGGGTCTTTTAGCTCTGGCAGCTGATGGGCAGGGAGGGGGCAGCTCCTGCATTGGGCTCCCTCATCTGCATGTTCCTAGATGGGACTTCTGCATTGGGCCTCTCCTGTTTTATGAGGTAGCAGTGAGGCTAGCGTGCAGGGCCAGGTGTGTGGCAGTCTTGAACCCCTGCACCCACGTCAGTCTCTGGGCTGCCTGCTGGGGCTATAGCCATTGAACTGATGTGGACTGGCTTGATTGGCAGAGAGGGCTTTTTGCAAGTTTAGCAGCAGCACTGGCTCCAAGCAGACAAGCCCTCCTTGTGCACTTTGGATTGCGCCTTCCTTTCAGCCAGCAGAGGTCTGGAACTTGGGGATTCATGACTTCAAAGCGCTGTCAAGCATCTGCTGTTTTTCCATTGCTTAATCTGGCAGCCCCCAAAGAGCAAAGAGGGGTCATTTTGGGAAACTGAGGCTGAGCAGTGCTCCCCGTTCTACATAGTCTTTTAAGCCAGTGGGGCTTGCTGTCTTGCCGCCTTGTTTCCGGTCCAAAGCCCCACTCTTTGGCTCTGGCTGATTGATGGGGAACTTCCTCCAAAGTTAGACTTGTAGTTCAGCATGCTAATTTTTCCTACCTGGCTTACATAGTTAAACACTGTTTTAAAGAGTGCTTTGGCTCTTGTTTTAAGTGCAGTACTAAACTTCCTTTAAGGTGATCAATAGAACAGCAGACTAGCCACGTATTTCAAAGGGTTGTTCCTTAATCTCTCCAAGCTGTGGTTCACTTTTTTATTGGCCATGCTTATCAGGTCACTGAAGTGCAGGGCTGACCACTGCATGAAATTTGCCTATAAATCAGCTCCTCCCACATGGAAGACTGTTTTGGGCATTCTGCAAGCTTAAAGTGCTTGGAAACAGGCAACATTCCCAGGTTTGTACCTCACAGTGTCCCCTCCCCTTCCCAAGATTCGTATAATTCTGAGATTATTGTTATCATCATCATCATCATCATCATCATTATTTTATATCCTGCAAGAGATGGGACCCAAGGCAGCTACCAATAAGGTTAAACCAAGATGGGGCTAAACATTTGACATAAAAATTGTAAATGTAATTGAACAAGTTATTATATTAAAACTCCATTACTTGGAAACGTATAAAATTATTTAAAAGCAAACAATAAAGATAAAAACACAGCATCTTCATGAAAACACACTAGATGACCTTGGATAAGTCACACAATCTCAGCCTTAAAGAACGAAGTGATAGGTTTGTCTTAGGTTCACCATAAGTCAGAAACACCTTAAAGGCAAAAGGAGAGCGAAGAGGGGATCAGCCTGGTCTCCTGTGGAAGGGAGTTCCACAGCCTGGGAGCAGCCACCAAGAAGGCCCTCTCCTGTGTCCTCACCAAATGGGCTGGTGATGGTGGTGAGAGTGAGAGAAAGGGGTAGATACACACCCACACACCCACAGAGGAATTGCTAAGTTCTGTGCGAATGAAGTGTTAACATAGTTATTGAATTGGCACATTGTGGCTGATCATGTTGTTGCTTCCAAAAAGATCTCCTGAACTGCTGGTAGGAAAGATCCTCCACCTTCCTACCCCCCCCCCCCCGCTCTCTCTGGCAGTTTTGACAACTAGCAAGCAGGTTCCGACTTTGCTTAAGTCAATGGACCTTGCACAGAGCTTGGAAAAGTTACTGTTTGGGATCACAACTCCCTCAGTGTTGTTGTTCGTTTATTTATACAGCAGCAACATCAATTACACGGTGCTGTGGAAAAATAAAACAGTAAAAATGAGCATCCCTGCCGAAGATGTGCAGTCTAATAAAACAGGGAATATGGGTAAAGGAGACTAATACAGATACAACCCCCCCCCCAAATGATACAGAGACACAGAAGCTAAGTTCCCATATTATCTATTTATTTATTTATTTCCCGCCTTTCTCCCTATGGCAGGACCCAGGGCAGCTCACAACATTTTAAAAACAGCAATAGCTAAAAACATAATACAATAAATAAGAATTAAAAGAGATTAAACTACTATATATTTAAAATTCTACATAAGGGATAAAACATTTTTAAAACTCTATAAAAAATAAAATAGGAGAACCAGCAGTCCGACCTTCATTGGTTAGCATTATACTTCCAGGTGTAATTCTGCATGCACTGACTACAGTTTAGTGGCTAGGGGAGTATGGGAGTTGCAGATTGAGTCTTGGGTTAAGGGGCAAGGAGCCTGGGGGGTTTCAGGTACCGCCCACAGAAAACTAACACATCTTTCTTGGTAGACCAGGTTCTGATGAAGCTGAAGGCAAAGTGCTCAGACCACTGAGCAGGCCTGACATGGAAACCTTTAAGGGGGGGGCGGGCAAGGAGGATCAGCTGCCTTGGCTAGTTGTTCCTAGGGGTGTTTTTGGCAGTTACAGCAGAAATTCCTTGCAGGTTCCTCTTCCGTTTAAGGCCTAAATATCCTAAAAGCACCAGATTCTGTCTGATCTTGGAAGCTAAAGAGGGTAAGCCCTGGTTAGCTCTTGGATGGGAGATCGCTAAAGAATACTGGGTGCTGTAGGCTCTGTTTCAGAGGAAGGAACTGGCCAAGCCACCTCTCAGTATTCCTTATCTAAGAAAACCTTATGAAATTCGTGGGGTCACCATAAGTTGACAGGTGATTTGAAAGCATGTATACACACTCACACTCTCTCTGGCTTTTCTTCGCAAACGAAGATTCAGGAAGGACTCATCCCGCGCTTTCTGCAAGCGCGCTGATGACTAAAAAGGCCAATCCGAGATAGACAAGTCCGGTTGCAGAAAGCACAGCAGAAGGTTTCCTTGGGTGTTGTTTCCGGGTTGTGATTCTTTCTGCGTTGTTGTTTCTCTTCAAGACTTGTTCGGCATGAGTTCTCAAATAAGGCTGCAGCATTGTGGATAGTGCGTCTCCATGCCTCCCGATGTGAGGCCAGGGCGGACATTGTTGGTGATCAATTTGGCCGAGCCTGAGATGTTGTTTCAAGGAGTCTTTGTATCACTTTTTTGGAGTGCCCCTCTTACGCTGACCCGTAGCGAGTTCACCGTAGAGTACTGCACGCACATGGCCTAAATACCCTAAAGGCACCAGATCCCATCTGAACTTCCAGAGCATGGGAAAAGGTGCCTTTTTGGACTGTTACCCCATAGCTGGCTGGGGGATTCTGGGTGTAGCAGTCCAAAAAGAAGAACCTTCCCCAAGCCCAGAAGGACTGCCAAGGAACCCAGGCGTTGTAGGCTATATTTCAGAAGAAGGAACTGGCCAAGCCTCCTGTGAGTATTCATTGTTTAAGAAAACACTATGAAATTCATGGGGTTGCCATAAGTGGACAAGCAGCTTGAAGGTACACACATACCCCTCCTCTCCTTGGCCAGTGTTGGGTGGGTGGCACACACCTGAATCCCCAGCAGGTGGCTCTTGGGTCATAAACACAAGCCAGAGCATACTTGAGTGACCGTTTGATCTTCTTGGCACCCCACAGACTGAGACTTTCATAGATCTTCAGGTTATTGGGAAGCAAGTTCTAGGCATTTGCTGCATTGGAAATGCTGTTCCAGGAGCAATGGGTTCATTTACTTCTCTGTGGGCACCTGCATAAGCATTTGGAGCTCCAAAGAGGGCGTTTGCAATGCGTAAAACCATTTTAGCAATGAGTATACAGTATCTCCCTGCCCTTCATTATACCATCTCCTGGAGATTAGCTTTCCTTTTGAGGTTTACCTCCTGGTAGATTTATTGTTATTTGCCACCAAATAAGCTTTGAATGAGAGACCTTAGCCCTGCTCAGATCTTGCCAATTGAGGGCAGCCATGGCTTCCTTGTTGGAGTCAGTCCACCTGCAGGGTGGTCTTCCTCTTGCCCCAGTGCCTTCCACCTTCCCCAGCCTTCTTGTCTTTTCCAGTGAGTCATGTGTGTCCAGAGGGAGATTATCTTTTTCAGTGAGGTAATTTTATTCCTTATGTGTCCAACATACAATAGCCTCAGGATAGGGAACTTCAAATAGCTATTAGCTCCATAGCTAATATGGAGTTCAAAATATTTGCCTAAGGCTTATTTTTAGTCCGCATTGGAGCAGACCCCTTGAATCAGTGGGATTTACATAAGCTTGGACTCACCATTCAAGAATTTATTCAGGGCCTCTACTCCAGTTGGATTATGTTTGGCTAAAGAACACCCAGGGCAAATGCAATATAAGGACACAGACATGGCCTGCAAATTAGCTTGGCTTATGTCACCCTTCCTTTTTTTGGGTTCCACTCCTTTTGAACCCAATTTTAGAACAAGTATCCTTCTCTAAGTAAGGAACAGTCTCCGACTTGGCCAGGGACATCTTTCCAAGTTCTTGGAAAGCACCTTCTCTCGTTTTCTTGTCAGCTTCTCTCAGGGCGTTTGATCTGCCAGCGTCTCCCCATAAGGAGTCTGCCTGACATTCCTCTCCCAATCCATCAGCGTGGGCCTTGTGCTAATATGCTAATCTATCTAACAGAGCCACAGACCTCCGAGCTGCCTTCATTTCCTATATACAGCAACTCGGGCCATTGGGACATTCACAGGATATTTTGCATTTCGGTTTTAAAATAAGCCCGTAGGGATGGTGGCCTCTATCCCTCCGCTTGGGGAAAATGTAATACAGTTGTCCCTTCACATTCACTGGGGTTTGGTTCCAGGACCCCCTGTGAATACCCAAATCCGTGAATACTCAAATCCCATTATATGAAATGGCATAGCAAAATGGTGTCCCGTATATAAGATGGCAAAATCAAGGTTTGCTTTTTGGATTATTATTTTTTAAAGAATATTTTCAAACCGTGAATACTTAAATCCATGAATACCAAATCTGTGAATATGAAGGGACAACTGTAATGTTTTTTTTCACAAATGAGTTGCCAGAGGCACCCTGAAAATCATTGCAGAGAGAGAGGGCAGTGGGCAAAAGTTCTTTACCAAGGGGTTGTGGTTGAAATAAGATTTCCTCCCTTCCTTCTTCCTCCACCCCCCACCAAAAAGGTCGGGGGGGGCAGTAACATACTCAGAAACTGTTCCAGTTTGGCAGGGACCCTCCCAATTAATCCTCTGTTGTCCAGTTTTACAACTATTTTTAAAATGTCCCGGTTTCCCTCTTTTCCTCTCACTTTCCCCTTTGTCCTTAGCTTACTTTAATTATTGCAAACTGAGTATAGATTTTTAAAAATAATTTGCACTGAATTCAGCCAAAGGGGAGAGGAGAAGAGGGGGCAAAATCTCATGCTTCTCAGTGGGCTCAGGCAAAAGCAAACTGCTGCAGCCTCTCCTAGTTTGTTCTTCCTCGTTCATAACTTTTGCTGTCTTTACCACACTCTGAAGTTACTTTGCCACATATCTCCCAATTTTCATCTGTGAAATGTTGAAGCCTATGCTACAAGATTTGTCTGTGAATTCCCCCCTCCCTTCCTCCTCCATCACTGATGACTTGTAACATCACCAGGGCATTTTTAAAAGAAATTGTTACTGGGTGTCCATTCACCATTCCAAGCCTTAGAGGTGGAAGCTTCTGTGCCATATTCAATCCTGACATTCAGAAGGTGTTGGAAAACATTTAAATGTATTTATCTCCTAGCAGTTTTTATTTTCCTACCCACCACCAGAAAATACCTGAAGTAAAAAGATGAAAAGTTCCAAAAATGCTTACTGAAGGTTAGAAAAATTGGTTCAAAAACAACTGATTTGGGATTACAAATAATATATATTTATCATTTGCAGACTTTGGAACTTGCTCGCCAGGGAGGTTACGATGGCTCCCTCCTTGCTGTCCTTCTGCTATCAAGTAAAGACATTCCTATTCTGTCAAGCTTTTAGAAATGGGCGGCGATGGGCTTTTAATGGCCTGCTAGGCAGTCTCATTGGTTTTTATATGGTCTTTCAATGAATTTTAATGGGTTTAACTTGACAGATTATTTAATTGTTTTTAAAATAAATGTTATATTTGTATTTTTTTAAACTGATGTTTTTATATAGTTTTTAATCTGTACTGTTTTAAATAAGGCATAAGGCACTTTGAATCCCTCTATTGGGAAGAAGACCTTCCTGGTGGCGCAGTGGTTAAATGCCAGTACTGATTCCAGCAGGCTCCAAGGTTCACTCAGCCTTCCAGCCTTTCGTAGGTCGGTTAAATGAGTACCCGGCTTGTGGGGACAATTAGCTAACACACATTGGAAACTGCTTAATGCAGTGTAGATTGCTATTGCTTAAAACAGTTTGTAAGCCACTCTGATAGTCTTTGTGGCTGAAGAGCAGGGTATAAATATCTAAATAATAATAATAATAATAATAAGGCCCCTAAGGCAATGGAACATGATTATGGTGGTGGGGTTGTGGTGGTGATGATGATGACATTAGGAGATTGTTTTTGTTTTTGTTTTGCAGTCACTTGCAGGAGTTGAAACAGGAGTGGGAGTCATTGATTAAATTGTGTGTGTCCCTTTGTCTCTGCTGGGTGTTCCCAGGCCAGGAATGGGTGTCCATTTGGACACACAGCTACAGGTCGTCCTGGTATCTGTGGAACCAATATCCACAGTTTCAGTTATCTATAGCTGGGGGAAAAACAACACATACCATAGAGTTGTGATGGAAAATGCCTAGAGAAGTGTACTCTCTAGGAATTGCTGGGTCCTCCAACACAACTCTATGGTATATTTGTACCTGAAGTCCTTTATTTTAATAGGGTTCGCTATTATCCATGATTTCCAGCATCCATGGTTAAGTCTGTGACCTGAACCCCTGCAGATACAGGGGGTGGGGTGACCTGTATTACTTAAAAATGCCCTGCCTGTCACTGTGACATTCCAGAAGCCCCCTGGGACAATGGTGGCTGCATAAACACAAGTGAAAGGCTCCAAAAGAGGCCTAGGCTGCTTGCATTGCTGTTGCGTCACCTGGTGCCAAAAAGATGAGTTTGACCGGATTTGTTGGCAGGGGCTTGGGATGGGAAAAAGAAGCAGCAGCAGTGATGTTGGAAAGGAGTACCATCCTCCACTGGCCGAGAGATGGCATCATGGTTGCACCCAGCTGGGATGGGGAGAGGAGACTGAGGGATGCAGGGCAGCCTGTGTGCATTTCCCCTGGTGGAAGGATGGAGGAACACCCCCCCCCCCTGCTAAGATATCTGGAAGCCCTCAGGCATCTTCCACTCAACTTCCAAGTTTTACCCTTTTTCTTTTGTGTGTCTGTCTGTTTCCTCCCCCTCTTCCAAATCACCAAGGTTTATCACAATACTGCAAAGTGAAGGAGGGGGGAAAAACACCCCACCACCTTCCTTCCCTCCTCCCAACCCTCCCACCATCCTGGTTTAATTTGCGGTTAGATATCTGTTAAGATTGCATCCACTTCCCCCCAGTCAGCACTTAATTGGCAAGTCACTTGATTTAACAGCGTGGGAGCCGGCACCGGAAAAATGGCTTGAATAAATCACCGTCTGACGCCAGAAAATAGATATAATCTCAACATTAACTACATTAATAGTAGCAGGAGCCGAATTAAGAAAGCCATAAAGTATAGGCAGGAGCGTATAAATTATCGCCATCTCTCTGTCTCTGCACTCCCTCCTCCTGCCCATCCGTTGGTGTTCAGAAGTGGCCACAGCAAGTCTGCGTGGTCCTGAAGGACCCGGCTGCAAGACAAGAGGAAGAGATGCTCTTTGACTGGGCTCAGTTGGCACATGTCATGATGCTTTTAACTTCCTTCCTTCCTTCCTTCCTTCCTTCCTTCCTTCCTTCCTTCCCTCCCTTTCTCTTTTGGCGCATGCTTGGTTAAAAAAAAAAACTACATTGGTTTAAGGAAGAATGTTGCATGAAAACTTCCGAATTATTTATTTATTTAAAGTATTTCTTAATGGCCTCCCAGTCCACAAGGATCCCCAAGGTAGTGGAACAAATAAAAACCAATTAAAACAATACAAAGATAAAAACAAAAAATACCCACATTAAAGTACTCTTTAGAATCTCCTAAAAGCAATCCAAAAACAGTCCTAGAGTCCAGTTTTAAAACAGTTAAAACAGCAATTTCAGTCACTGAATGCCTTGTGGAAAAGCACTGTTTTGGCTGCCTGCTAGAAACTTAAAAAGAGATGGGGAAGCCAGGCTGACTTCCCTGGGGAGGCAATTCCACAGTCAATGTTGCGAGAGGCTCCCCGCCACCTGTGCAGATTGCACGTGGCCAGTGACAGCTCTCCTCCCCTGAAGCTCCTTTGCTTAGTTAACCAACATGAGCAGAGTGTATGGCAAGGCAAGACATTTAATTTTTTATTTTTAAAAAAGACACAATTGACAATTATTTATTTGGCAATAATTTCACAGAAGACAGTAGCTCATAGTGACTCCCCACAACCATGGGCATGAACTCAAAAGGGGGATATAGGGCAGATATAGACCTGTAGTTAGGCCCAGAAGTCCCCTCCTTATGTTCTTAGTATCAGAAGTATCTCCTTTCCTTGGATTAGAAATCCACTGTTGCACATTGCACCTTACTCTAATGCTCTTTCTCTTCTCCTTTCTTTCTCACTGGTTTTGATCTCCTTCTGCCTTAGTACTTCTTTCCACTTTCACCTGGGTTAGAAAGCTAGTTGCCATCCTACTGCCCAAGTATTTCTCCCTGTTTCCCTTTGTTCTGTCTTTTCTCTTATTTACTCTCCCCCGCCCCCGCTCAACATTTCATAGAATCATAGAATCACAGGGCTCAGTTACATGGCAGTTTTTATCCTGGGGGGAAGTAAGATTTGGAGATCCCGAATCTGCCCCATACTGTTCCCACGATTTGACACTGGTAGCAGAAGTCTCGTTTTTTTGGATTTGTTTTTTACATGTACCTCCATCCCAGAAAAGGGGCACACAGCAGAGCTGTATTTTATTGGTTGGACTTTGGATGGAACGGGCTTACAAGGGAAGCCTGGCAATTCTGGATCTGCCATTTTTGGTATGGTCAGTCTCGGAGAACCCCCCCCCCCCGCCTTGCATAACTACGATGGCAGGAGGGAGTAGCCGCGTGGGGCGGGGGGGGGCTTCTCCATGACCGACAGTCATGGAGAAGCCATCCCCCACCTTGTGCAGCTACAAGGGCAGGAGGGAGTAACCATGTGGGTCAGGGGTGGCTCCTCCATGACCAACAGTCATGGACAAGCCTTCCCCTCCCCCGTGGTGAGGGCAGGAGGTTGTAGCCACGCGGGGTGCGGGGCATCTGTGTAGCTGCGTGGCGCGCGTGGAGGGGGTTGTTCTCCATAGTTGTGTGGGCAGTGGCTGGCCTGGTCGGCACTCACCCACCTCACTGCTGACTACGACAGCTTCTTTCACAAAGGGAACGGTCCCTCAGTGGAAGAAGCCTCTGCAGCCAGCATTGAGCCAGGAGAAAGGGCCGGGGAGGGGAGAGACCTCACCTGACTCTCAACTGGCTGCTTTGGAGCCAGCGGAGTGGAAGGTCATACCAAAATGGTGGATGAAGAATTGCAAGGCTTTTCTTGCAAGCCCGCCCCTTCCAACGTTGGACCAATCAGAAATCATCCCATTTCCCAAGATGGTTCCTGATTGTTCACAAAACCAAAAGCACGGGTTGTCTCGGACTTTCCAAAAAAGTTCCTGAAAAATAGAGGGATGGAAAGTCACGGGTTAACTGGGCTTTTTGCTATCCCTCCTTCTGAATAGTGCATGATGTGTATGAACAAATAGGGTTCGACACAAATTCTTCTCTGGGGGGGGGGTGCCATGTAAACGGGCACATAGAGTTAGAAGAGACCACAAGGGCCATCCAGTCTAACCCCCTGCCATGCAGGAATACCCAATCAAAGCATTCCTGACAGATGGCCATCCAGCCTCAGTTTAAAAACCTCCAAAGAAGGAGACTCCACCACACTCTCAGGCAGTGCATTCTACTTCCGAACAGCTCTTACTGTTAGGAAGTTCTTCCTAATGTTTAGGTGGAATCTCTTTTCCTGCAGTTTGAACCCATTGCTCCATGTCCTAGTCTCTGGAGCAGCAGAAAACAAGCTTGCCCCATCCTCAGTATGACATCCCTTCAAATATTTAAACATGGCTATGATGTCACATTTTAACCTTCTCTTCTCCAAGCTAAACATGCCCAGCTCCCTAAGCAGCTTCTCCTAGGGCATGGCTTCCAGACCTGCCACAATTCTGGTCACCCTCATCTGGACACATTCCAGGTTCTCAATATCCTTCCTGAATTGTGGTGCCCACAACTGGACATAGTATTCCAGATGAGGTCTGACCAAAGCAGAACAGAGTGGCACTATTACTTCCCTTGATCTAGCACTATACTGTACTCCTATTGATGCAGCCTAGATCACATCGGCTTTTTTAGCTGCCACATCACACTGCTGACACATGTTCAGTTTGTGGTCCACTAGATCCCTTTTGCATGTACTGCCATTGAGCCAGGTGTCCTGCATCCTATATCTGTACATTTCATTTTTATTGCCCAGGTGTAGTATCCTACATTTCTTCCAGTTGGAATTCATGTTGTTAGTATTGGCCCAGCATTCTAATCTGTTAAGGGGGTCATTTTGGATTCTGATCCTGTCATCTAAGGTATTAGCTACCCCTCCTAATTTGGTGTCATCTGAAAACTTGATAAGCATACCCTCTATTCCCTCATCCAAGTCATTGATGAAGATATTGAATAGCACTGGGCCCAGTTCTTTGGTGCATGCTTGGTTAAAAAAAAAAACAAGTCCTGAGGTGTCCATCTGTGTCTAGAATTTGCAGGTGGAGAGAGACACCTCTTGTATCTTGAGGGCTAAATAGGCAGCACGTGATGAACTGAAAAGCAACAGCATGTGACTTTGCATCTCACTCTTCCTGGCTCTGATAGAGTTAGGAAGGGCCTGGGGTGAGAGGTCATCCTTTTAAAATTCCTTTGGGTTTCCTCCAGCCCCAGTGAAAAACTTTGAATTGGTTGCTCCAGCCCCCCCTCTCCAAAAAAAAGATTAAGTTATTTTTAGACTGTTTAAATGCACACTGAATATCATTCACGCATCCTTATGTCCTTCTTTGTATCACCTAGATCAGTGGGTATCAAACCCTTGCGGGGGGGGGGGAGGCACAATAGTTGCTGGGGGGGGTTGCAGGAAATTTTTTGGACATTAAATTATTCATGTCCCTTGGTCCCAGGGCAGCAGCGGAGGCGGCAGCAAGCCACAGGCGCACATTCTTGGGCCAGTGAAGTGGGTATCTGGCATGCTTCCTGGACATGGTGGAGCAGGATGAATACACACCTGGTGCCTGAGGTTTCCTGTCTCTGCTCTCCAGGGGTGGGGGATGGGATACAGCATCCACATGTAAATATCAAGGGGGTCACAGAGGTAAAAAGTCAGGAACCACTGACCTAGATTAATATAAAAAGGAGGTTGAGTCTCCCGAGGGTTGCCCCAAAGATGCTTGAAAATACTCCAAAGCTGTATATCAGCCTTCCTCAACCTCTGTCGGTCTCCAGATGTGTTGAACTGCAACTCCTGTGATCCTGAAGTCAACAGAATGAGTGGTGGTATTGTGGGAATTTTACTTTCCAGACATATTGGACTGTGAGGCTGGGGAAGGCTTCTATGTATTTCCTGCCATCCATGATTGGTTATTTATTTATCTGGAGGTTTTCTAGTCCTAACAGATTCCCTGGTTTAAGCAGATGAAAGTGTCCCACTCCATTCCTAATAGCTTTAAGCAGAAATCTATCTCACTACTATGACTTGGGTTCATTGATTTCAGTAACACCTCTCTGAACACTGGACATTCAGAATAGTGATCCCTTTTGTGGTAGCCAAGTTGGCCCAGGGCTGGTCCATACAGGTGCCAGGTTGTAGCTGTTTGGTGACCCTGTAGCTCAAGTGACTGGGATGCCTTAGGCCAGATTGGAAAAGGATGGTATGGTTTGACTTCTGCCAGTCAGCCCAAGGGCAATTGTACAAATCTTACCCTCTTATCCCCGGGCTGCTTCATGTTTCCTTTGGTTTAGGTCCAGGCTATTTGACAGACCATGTCTCCCCTTAACAGCCTGACTGGACTCTGAGATCCTCAGGAGAGACCTTTCTTTCTGCCCCACCACCTATACCAGTATAGCTGGTGTAGACACAAGACAGTGGCTGCCCCTAGACTCTGGAACTCCTTAACATTGTGAGTAGTTTAACTCTATTTTAATGTTAATTTTTGTACGTGTGTAACTGTACAGCAACTATTTTAGTTTGCTAGCTGCCTTTGGTCCCCAAACGTCTCCTTCTTGCTGATGATGCTGGATCTGGAATAGGTGTGTTTCACCTGGGGATGGCTGGTTCCGTGGTACTCCTTTCCCAAGTCTCAGTAATTTCTTGTCATTACCTTCATAGCCCCCCTCTGCCTCTCTAGTTAGATGAGCATTCACAATGCTCTTTGCCTTTGTTGATGGCAGATTCCATGGAGAGATGATCTGGGGTGTTGGGAGGGGGAGCCTGTTGGCAGAGACCTTCTCATAATGAGATTAAGCATGGTGTGTGTATTTGTGTGTGTGTGATGTGGCACAGCCCAGCACTACAGACAATGCAGCTCTTGCAAGCCCCTCTCCAAGGGCTCTCTCTCTGGAGGCAGCTGTGATGGACTCCCAGCCCCTTTCCGGCTGGCTGTTCATCCTTCCAGGCGAAGGGAGCGCTTTCTGGGCCACGCTCCCTTGGGTGCCTTTCTCGTAGTCCCACTTGCAACAGCAGATTGCCAGCTCAGTGACTTAATGCTGTCACAGACACAGCTTCTGCCCAATTTTATGCTGCTGTTATTTCAAAATTCCCAGGGATGTGGCGGGCACGTTTGCAGAGATCCTGCTGAAGATGTGGAGGAGAAAAGTTGGCAGCGAATTCACTTGGGTTCACAACGGCCCGTTGACGTCCTTTGGGATGAGTTGCTTAAATTTGGATCCCCCCTTCTCTTTCTAACCTTAATATTGTGTGTGTGTGTGTGTGTGTGTGTTGTGTTCACTTAGTGAAATGAATGCTCAATAGCAGCTGATTGACCAGCTAATGCCACAGAATTCCCATCCCTGCTATCTCAGCTGCAGGGAAAGGCTCAAACTTATGTCATCTGAATTCATTGTGTATTTTCCACATGGCCCTTAAATTGGCTAAATTAACAACCTTTGAAGAGGAGGATGCGCACTGAGTCGAGAAGGAAAGCTGGAAGATGAAAACATTTGTATGTATTTGCTTATCTTTCTGTAGTTTTTTTCCTGCCTGAGCTGGTTATGGAAAGTGGTAAAGCCATGCATGTTTCCTGTCTCTGTTGCGGGAGAGCCTCTTCCCATTATAGCTGACAATTCTGAGCTAGATGGCCCAATGATCTGGCAGGAGAAGGAGGCTGCTCGCAATGCAATCCCCCACCACACACACACATTTCTTCTTCTGCCTACCTGGCATAGCTTGCCCTGCCTCTGATTTCTGAGCATTAACCAGGCATTTTAAATGCAGGGATTTTTTCTTTGCAAAATATGAAAACTCAGCAAGGGCAGATCTTAGGTCTGTTGAGTCCAATGTCCTGCCTCCTTTGCAAGCCCTTTTAAGGTAAAGGCCAAGAATTTGTCTTGAGCTGAGAGATGGACCAGCAACCTGGGCACTTCTTAAGCACTGGAGTGCTGTGCCTCCAGCAGCCAACTGCAGTTGGCTACCTCCATTGCTGTATTGTTTCTCCTCCTTCTCCACCCCACGAGTAATTTTATAGAACCATACCCTTTCCATACTGATCATTTCCCTCCCCACCACTTAAACTGAACCCCCCCCCCAAAAAAACTTTAGCCTTCCTTCTTAGAAATGTTCCAACCCTCATGCCCCATATTCAGATCATTGTGGCTGCCTTGTCTGGCACCTGATGTCCATACAGGCAACATGTCCGTATAGCTGTGTCCTTATAGACTGAGACTGCTGGCCACATGCTTTCTCAGAGTTAAGTCTATTTAGTTCAGACATAGCTTTGCTCAGGGGAAAGAGTTTGGAAAAACGTTGTTGTTGTTGTGAGCCTTCAAGTAGTTTCCAGAGTCGAACTCTAGCCTCCAGAGTCATAGTCCAACACTCAAACCACTATGCCATGCTGGCTCGTGGGAAAACATACAGCCCTATTTTTCTGGAGTCCCATTTTACTTCTGGATCAAGACTGATGTTTGGCAGTGGTCTAGCCTTCCTGGAGAGGCTCTCCTGTGCCATCATTGTTTGGTTTTTAGACTCCAGGTTAAAGAATGTTTTATATGTGCCTCAGAATTGATTTTGTCTGGACTAATAATTTGGGCTGCTTGATCTGTGTATAGGTTGCCTCCCATATCCATGGAACCAAAGAGGCATCCTCTCTAGGCATCTTTTAAGTCCTCTAATTCAACTCTATAGTATGTTTGTACAGGAAGTCCTTTATTTTAATAGGGGTTGCTATTATCCATGGTTTCACTTACACATGGTAAGTCCAGGAGTGTATGCCCCATGGACATGGTGTGTGTGTGCCCACTATTTATTTGCTGTTTTATACCCTTCCTCCCTTCACTTTTTTCCAGTTTTAGATATCTGTCTTGGTCACTTTTCTTTTCTTTTATGATGTCACTGCAGTTGTTTTAAGTGGAATTTTGTAAACTGCTTTGTACATTGTCATTGTTGTTACAATAGGGAAATGGTGTAGAAACATGATCAATAAAGTGTATACCTGGCTTTGTGTGAGACACCCAGATGAACAGGCAGACAAGGAAACAGGCAAAGCTCAGCTTATGGATCGATCAGTAGGCACTAAACCCCTGCTTAGACAATTCTCTCCCCGCCCCCCTCCCAGCACACATACATATTCAGAAGAATTAATTTTTTTTATAAGTCAGAACATTTCCTATGTTGACTTTCAGAAACCTGTTTTTCATGGTGTCTTCATGTTCTATTTCTTTCCAACTCCCTCAAACATCTTTGATCAAAGAACCATTTCTTCCGTGTGCTGTGGACTTAATTTTTAAAGCTGTCTTTTAACTTCTTTTCTTGTTCCAGTTCAGGGTTCTCAATGAAACTTGTATTTTTATGGATGTTGGAGAAAAGAGGGGTACAATGAATCTAGTGATGAACCTAGAATTCATAATTGTGGGACACACCACCGCCACCACCATCCTCACAAAGAAGTTGCTGTTCTGCATATCCACAACACTTGCTTCTCAAACAAATATGTCTTATGGCAGATACTCTAGAGCTGATTTCAGGATATCTATCTAGGGAGGGTTGGTTAATTTCATCAGGTCCAGGGGCCTTTTTTCTAGCCAGGATTCTCTGGGGGCTGCATGGACGACCAAAGATGCCCTCCTCCCCATGGAAAAGGTACAGGGAACTACTTAATTGTTGTGTGCCTTCAAGTCGTTTCTGACTTATGGTGACCTTAAGGCAAACCTATCATGGGGTTTTCTTGGCAAGATTTGTTCAGAGGGGGGGTTGCCTTTGCCTTCCTCTGAGACTGAGAGAGTGTGACTTGCCCAAGGTCACCCGATGGGTTTCCATGGCCGAACAGGGATTCAAACCCTAGTGTCAGTGCCTAAGCCACTACCCCATGCTGGCTCTCAACAGGGAGAGTACAGGGAGCCATTGCAACCTTATTGAAGAATGAATACAGAGTACAGTACCTATTTAAAGGAAGAATTGCCACATTGGAAGTCATCCAGGAGAGACCATTCATCCTTCTTAATTTTTTTTTACCAGAAGACCGATGGTCCAAGGGTGTCGGGGGTGGGTGGTGGTGGTTCAGGGATCTCAGATACACCCTTGAAGACTAGACTTTGCTCACCCGACCCCACCCAAGGCTCTCTAAGCATATGTACTTCCTAAGAAGTGTGAAAATCAGGACAACAGTTTTCTGGGACAGCTGATTTTCCAAATGGAGGACTGATTAAGGGCTGTGTTTTTGTCACCAGCCAGTTAACTGTCCCTGAATCTCCAATGTTCCCAGAGTATTCCTTTTTTAGGACTGCAATGCCCAGAGGCCATACTGGGTGGAGGGTTCTGGGAATAGTGGTCCAAAAAGTAACATTTCCAGGTCTTGGCTATTCTTTTCTTGGCTTGGTCAGGGGAGATTCTATACCCATTCCCTCTCCCCCCCCCCGTTTGTGTGTGTGTGTGTGTGTGTGTGTGTGAAAACTGCAACCTTACCTGTTCCTTTCTTTTTCTTCTGCAGGGTTGTGGTTCTGAATGTTGTTTCCTCTCCTCTGCAGAAGCAAACTTCTCTTCTCTTTACAGAGCTCAGGGTTTCTTTTAGGCTGACAGGTATCTTTTCAGGCTCTTCCCTGGCAGACTGCTCCCAGCAGAACTGGCCTTTAGCTGGGGTTTGTGTGTGTGTGTGTGTGTGTGTGTGTGTGTGTGCTCTCTCGTGTCCCTCATCCCCACAGGTTGTGGGGAGCTGAGTCTTTTTGCCAGCTTTCATGGAGAAAATGGTACTGTATTCTCAGCAGCCTGGGTCAATGGTAGAACTCTTCTTGCACTGCAAAAACATTTGTTAGGTGCTGTCACACTAATCCATTCATTCCATTTATATGCTGCTTTTCTCCTGGCATGGGACTCAAGGCGGCTCATAAAGCTAAAAATAAGATCAGCTAAATACCTGACAATAAAAAATTAAAACACTATTTTAAAAATCACATTAAAACAATTGTGTTTTTTTTTGAAAAGTATAAAATCATTCTGAAGCATAACAAAATTAAAAATAGAGCATGCACACACTGTATAGAGGCTTCTTGCAAGTAGTTACTCATTAAAATCCGGTTGAAACAAAAGGGTCTTTACCTTCCAGCAAACAGAAAGCAGAGAAGGGGTCAGTCAGCCCAGCCTGCCGTGGAAGGGAGTTCCATAGGGTGGGAACAGCCACTTAGAAGGCTCTGTCCTGGGCCCTCACAAGACAGGCCAGTATGGTGGGACCAAGAGAGCACCGTCCCTTGAAGATCTGAAGACTCTGGCAGGTTAACAGCCCTCCTCAGGTCTTGGAAACTCGGGGCTTCCTTGCTTGAGTCGATCCACTTGTAACGTGCACCTTTCTCTTTTCCTATCACCTTCCACTTTCCCCAGCATTATTGTCTTTTCCGGTGAATCATGTTGCCTCATGATGTGTCCAAAGCACAATAACCTCTGTGTCATCATTTTGGCTCCTAGTGAGACTTCAATCTCGATTGGCTTCTGGACTTCTTTTGTGTCTTTTTGGTGGTCCCATGGCATCTGCAGAAATTTTCTCCAGCACTACATTTTAGATGAGCTGGGTTTTTTCCCTTGTCATTTTTCTTTGTTGTCCAGCTTTCATAGCTGTGAATAGATGTCAGAAATACTGTAGTATGGATGAGTCTGATTTTGTGATATATCGTAACATTTTTCCAAATGCCTGCTGGAATAGAAAGGTCTTTACCTGATGACAAAAGGACAGCAAGAAGGAAGCCAGCCTACCCTCTCTGGGAAGGGAGTTCCAGAGCTGAGGAGCAGCCACCGAGAAGGCCCTCTCCTGCATTCCTCTGATTTCTTGACTATACAGTATGACCCCTATATCTGTGGGACCGGTGCACATGGTTTCACTTACCCATGTTTGAAAAAAAATATGTTTCTTCCAGGCATTTTCTAGATACTCCAGTGTGATTCTGTGGTATGCTTCCACAAGAAGATGACCATAGAGTCATGTTGGAGGACCTAGAGATTCCTAGAGAGTTGTCCTCTCTAAGAATCTATAGGTCCTCTGGAACAACTCGGTGGTATGCTTGGGTCAGAAGTCGTTCATTTCAATAGGGTTTGCTATTATCCACAGTTTTGTGTTTCTGTGGTACCGTAAGTCTAGGAACATATCCCCCGCGGATATGAGGGACATACTGTCGTCTCCCTTTTGATTGATGACTGAACCAAAGTATAGAAAATATTGAAGAATTTCATTGTCTTTGTCATCAACTTTAATGTTATGTAAATCCCCCTACTCTTAGCCTGTGCATGCCAATGCTTGCTCTACATTGATCTCCAAGGAATTGAAAAGAGAGCTGCTGCCGTCCTAGCAAAAAGTTGGCTGTTTTGTTTTTTTGTGTGGCATCTGAAAGAAAAAGGTGTGAGGAGCTGTCCCAAATGTTCTGTCTAATTTTTGGGCAAGGGGGAGAAAACTTTTGTGAATTGCTGGTGTAAGGAGTGTGCACAGAGTTATTGCCTGAACTTTTAAACTTTAGGAGAAGAGCGATCTCTCTCTTTCCCCTTTCCTGCCACCCCACCCCCTCTTTTTGTTGGTTTTCAGCCTGCTTTGCAAAAGTACCAATAAGCTCTGGTTGAAATGGATTTTTAAAAGTGTCATTTTATGGAGAATTTTACTTTCCATCTTGTTGTTTATTAGGGCTCTTAAAGGGAAAGCTTGTAAGGTGTTCATTGATCGAAATACCAATTGAATAGATGTGAGCACATAAAATAGCCCCGGCCCTTTAATAATGGTGTGATATCCTTTTGTAATGCCGGCGGTGCCATCCGTATGGCTCAGCCAATCCCCTGGCCCTTGATGGGTGCCTCTGAATCATTTTTATACATGACGGGAGACACAGGGATTGAACAGCTTTAACTTGGCTTTAAGTAGCCAGCCAGGACACGACTCTAATAATGAAGTCCTGGAAACGGGCGCTCCTTAAATCTTTTTTTTCCCTCCCCCTTTACTGTTTCTCCCTCAACCCCCAACCCCAACTCAGAGAACCATGGGAATTCAAAAAGACCTGGAAAAAGGAAATCACAATTCTCTTGTTCCAGCAGCAGCCAGTTTCCCTGACATGGCCTTTCTGAGAAAGGAAGGGGGAACGGATTTACTTGGCCTGAGTCTCACCTCTCCATACGTCTTAACTTTCCAGGAGGCAACTATAGTCAGTCCTCTGTAGCCACGGATTCTTTATCCACGGATTCAACCAACCAGGCTTGAAAATATTATATATTCCAAAAAGGCAAAGCTTGCTGTTCACCATTTTCTATAAGGGATGCCATTTAACTATGTCATTCTGTATAATGGGACTTGAGCATCCATGGATTTTGGTATCCACAGGGGGTCCTGGAACCAAACCCCAGCAGATACTGAGGGCCTACTGTATGAGTGTTCCCACATGGTCTGGATCAGGCCCAGAAACCTTTAGTCAGAGACAAACCACCACCATAGTCCAGCATCCTCAAAGCAATGCATACAACTTTCTGCTCAGATGCTAATTAAGAACAGCGTTTTAACTATTTGAGCCCATCTAACCCGGATTCAGAGCATGTGTGGTGTAGTAGTTTGAGTGCTGGACTATGACTCTGGAGACCAGGGTTCAAATCCCTGCCCAGCCTTGGAAACCCACTGCATGACTATGGGCAAGTCTTACTCTCTCAGCCTCAGAGAAGGGCCACGGCAAACCCACCTCTGAACAAATCTTGCCAAGAAATCCCTGTGATAGGTTTGTCTTCAGGTCACCATAAGTGAGAAACCACTTGAACATCCACAACAACAAGAACAGTATATGCGCACAGAGATAGCACTGTTGTTTCCCTACCTTTTAATTTTTACCCAATTGCTCTCAACCATTTACCATGTTTTAAGTCGTGGATTTCCTCACAGGTGGACACATCCTTGAGAGAAAAGCTACCCCTCCTCCTGTCCAGTTTGGTCTATTTGTTTGGAATAGGTTGTGCCTCTCTGTTACTACATTCCAGTCATGAGACTCATCCCACTAGGCTTCAGTGATGCTTCCTAGATGGGTTGATTAGAAGAGGTGCTGCATGGAAAGCACACACACACCCTGGCCTACGTTGTTTCCATATTTGCTAAAAAAATATTCTTCCACCCCTCTCTGTCTCCAGGATGTTTATTCCTCCATGAAGGAATGACCCACTTAAAACACTCATCCTTGTTCAAGAATGGAAAATTATTAAAACCTGAATTTGGTATTCCAATGGTCAGTGTAATTTAGGGGCACAAAATACTAACTTCTGGTGACACCCCTTTCATGATGCTGACAATGTGATGTTAGACATGTGATGTTAGACTAGATGAATGGGGAACAGATTCCAGCCTTACTTTCAAGTCTTCCTCCCTCCTTCCTGTCCTTCCTCCAGCAAGTGACCCCCCCTTTTTCTGACAAGGTTTTAGGAATTGACTGCAATTGGCTTTTAATGGCATGCTGTCTTAGAATCATAGAATTTTAGAGTTGGAAGAGACCACGAGGGCCATCCAGTCCAACCCCATTCTGAAGGAAGGAGACCCCACCACACTCCGAGGGAGTGCGTTCCACTGCCGAACAGCTCTTACTGTCAAAAAGTTCCTCCTAATGTTGAGGTGGAATCTCTGTTCCTGGAGCTTGCATCCATTGCTCTGTGTTCCAGTCTCTAGAGCAGCAGAAATCCAGCCTGCTCCATCCTCAACGTGACACCCTTCAAATACTTTAACAGGGCTATCATATCACCCCTTAACCATCTTTTTTCCAGGCTAAACATACCCAGCTCCCTAAGTCTCTCCTCATAAGGCATGGTTTCCAGACCTTTCACCATTTTAGTCGCCCTTCTTTGGACACGCTCCAATTTGTCAATATCCTTTTTGAATTGTGGTGCCCAGAACTGGACACAGTATTCTAGGTAAGGTCTGACCAAGGCAGAATAGAGCGGCACTATCACTTCCCTTGATCTAGACACTATACTTCTATTGATGCAGCCCAAAATCGCATTGGCCTTTTTAGCTGCCGCATCACACTGTTGACTCATGTTCAACTTGTGGTCTACTAGGACTCCTAGATCCCTTTCGCACGTAGTCTCGTTCAGCCAGCTCTCCCCCATCCTATATCTATGCATTTCATTTTTCGCCCTAAGTGCAGCACCTCACATTTCTCCATACTGAACTTCATTTTGTTAGCTTTGGCCCAGCTCTCCAGTCTATCCAGGTCATTTTGAATTATCGTGTCCTCTAGGGTATTAGCTACTCCTCCTAATTTAGTGTCATCTGCAAATTTAATAAGTATGCCCCCAATTTCCTCATCCAAGAACTGGACACAGTATTCTAGGTAAGGTCTGACCAAGGCAAAATAGAGCGGCACTATCACTTCCCTTGATCTAGACACTATACTTCTATTGATGCAGCCCAAAATCGCATTGGCCTTTTTAGCTGCTGCATCACACTGTTGACTCATGTTCAACTTGTGGTCTACTAGGACGCCTAGATCCCTTTCGCATGTAGTCTCGTTCGGCCAGGTCTCCCCCATCCTATATCGTTTTTTTCTCCCTAAGTGCAGTACATTTCTCCGTATAGAATTTCATTTTGTTAGCTTTGGCCAAGCTCTCCAGTCTATCCAGGTCATTCTGAATTTTGATCCTGTCCTCTAGGGTATTAGCTACTCCTCCTAAGTTGGTGTCATCTGCAAATTTGATAAGCATGCCCCTGATTCTGTCATCCAAGTCATTGATAAAGATGTTGAATAGCACTGGGCCCAGAACAGAACCCTGTGGCACCCCACTGGTCACATCTTTCAAAGATGAAGAGGAGCCACTGCTGAGCACCCTTTGGGTTTGGCCGGTCAACCAATTACAAATCCATTGAACAGTTAACTTGTCTAGCCCACATTTTACAAGCTTGTTTGCAAGAATGTCATGGGGAACCTTGTCAAAAGCCTTACTGAAATCAAGGTATGCGATATCCACAGCATTCCCTTCATCTACCAAGCTGGTAACTTTATCATAAAAAGAGATCAGATTAGTCTGGCATGACTTGTTTCTCTGAAACCCATGTTGGCTTTTTGTGATGATGGCATTGCCTTCTAAATGTTTAATGATCTGCTCTAGAATCTTCCCTGGTATTGATGTCAGACTAACTGGACGATAATTGTTGGGATCCTCTTTTTTCCCCCTTTTTGAAGATGGGGACAACGTTTGCCCTCCTCCAGTCTGCTGGGACGCCTCCTGTTCTCCAGGAGTTCTCAAAGATTATTGCCAATGTGACCAAAGATTATGACCAAACAAAGTTCACTTACTGGCAAAGGTTCAATCTTTGGCGATCGCGAGAATGTTAACTGCGACTCTCCCAAGCTGTAAGGATACCTTTTCATGAATCGGCACATGGATGCAGCTGACTCAGCACTATCCAGCTGAAGGATGTCTTGTTGATGTCTATCTTCTCTCTCTCTCTCTCTCAATGCTTGTTCAAATGTTTTTAATTCAATAGTTTAATTGTACAGTATTTTAAAATAACATATATCTTTACTGGTGGTATTATATCTGCACTGGTTTTAATAATCACTAATTTCCTGCATGGCTACTTAATTATGTACATGTATTTAAGTTACATCTCCTGGCCTTATGTCCCCACCCCAAGAGCCAGCAGGTGGATCAGGTGAAGGAGATCTGATCAGCTGCTGATCGAGGCACAAGGAGAATGACATTTCCAGCCTGCTTCCACTGGGGAGTGGCTGCAATAAGGAATTGGAACAGGGGTCCTGCTTCTGATTCTTGGAACCTCACTCACTGGTAGAAGGGAACTGGAAGTGTCATCTTTCCTTGTATCCTGATCAACAGCTGAACATACTTCCTTCACCTGATCCACCTGCTGGCTCTTCAGGTAGCCTGGGAAGGGCATTTACATAGTCTTATGGTAAGACTACATAGTTTTACTGCATACAAAGCAGTTACAGGTCTGTAACTGCAATACAGAATACCAGCCAATAATAATAACAACAACAACAGCATCAACAATAGCAGCAATAACAATGCATCACTGTATGTGCCAGTACAGATATCATGATAAGCCAGGGATCTATAGTTATCCTGCCTTATTACTTACAAGCTGCCTACTACCTTCATTTTTGCCATCTGAACACAGGTATTTTCCCTTTATTTCCCAGCCTCTTTCCTCTTCCAGCAAACCAAGGAAGGAATCCAGTTTTTGTTTTAGGTTTGGTTCTCTGTTTGTGTGTATATGTGAAAGAAGCAAACCCAACCTTCTCTAGCTCATCATCTGAAGTGGGCCTGTGTTCCTATAGAGTCTGGAGCAGATGCCGGATGGCGCGCTTTGCCCATCTTAGATATTGCTGCTCTTTCTCTCTCACTGGCAATCAACACAATCAATACATTGTTTCTCTTGTCAATGCAGTTTAGTTAACTAATCCAGGCTACCGTATATTGGAAGAGGCGACTGCAGTTAAGCCACTTGACATTAACACCACTTTCAAATTAGAAGAGAAACTCTTTTTGTTTATACCAAAATAATTAAGCTCTCAGTCAGTCTATCCTGCTAAGATAATTTGCTTCAGTGCTGTCCTTGGTCCAGGCCTGTATCAGAAGAGTGACTGTGCCCACTTGCTGAATGAGAAATTTGGGGAACTGTCACCCAAATAAGTAACTTTTTCCAAGTTAGTCATGATAACAAAGTGTTGCCTCCATGTACAGCACAGATGGGCAGCAGTTTGAGGGGGAAGGGGCCAATTTCCCCCCAAACCACACCCACAGGCTACATTCTCCCCCAGGCCCACCATTTTCCTCTGGAGGCTGTCTCAAAATGGCACAAGAAGTGAAAGCATATCTCTTCCTGTTGCTATTTTGTGAAGGACTACAGAGGAGAATGGAGGGGGCAGAAACTTGCCTTTCCCCAAAGGCTCAGGCAAAAACAACTTCTCCTAGCTTGTGTATTCTTCCTCATTAATAACTTTTGCCATCTGGACCACACGCTGATGTTGCTTGGCTGCATCTGTCCCGGTTTTCATCTATGAAATGCTAGAGGGGGTGTCATAGAATCATAGAGTTGGAAGAGACCACAAGGGCCATCCAGTCCAACCCCCTGCCATGCAGGAATACACAATCAAATCATTCTTGACAGATGGCCATCCAGCCTCTGTTTAAAAACCTCCAAAGAAGGAGACTCCACCACACTACGAGGCAGTGTATTCCACTTCCGAACAGCTTTTACTGTCAGGAAGTTCTTCCTAATGTTTAGGTGGAATCTCTTTTCCTGTAGTTTGAACCCATTGCTCCATGTCCTAGTCTTTGGAACAGCAGAAAACAAGCTTGCTCCATCCTCAGTATGACATCCCTTCAAATATTTAAACATGGCTATCATGTCCCCTCTCAACCTTCTCTTCTCCAGACTAAACATGCCCAGCTCCCTAAGCCGTTCCTCATAGGGCATGGCTTCCAGACCTCCCACCATCCTGGTTGCCCTCCTCTGGACACATTCCAGCTTGTCCGTATCCTTCCTGAATTGTATTCCAGGTAAGGTCTGACCAAAGCAGAATAGAGTGGCACTATTACTTCCCTTGATCTAGACACTGTACTCCTATTGATGCAGCCTAGATCGCATTGGATTTTTTAACCGCCACGTCACACTGCTGACTCATGTTCAGTTTGTGGTTCACTAAGACTCCTAGATCCCTTTCACATGTACTGCCATCTAGCCAAGTGTCACCCATCCTATATCGGTGCATTTCATTTCTACTGCAATGTGTGCTGAAATAGGTGGAGAGAGAGAAAAAACAAAAAATGCACATAGCTGCTTGACACTGGAAAATGTTGTTTTCCAAGCCAGAAACAATAACAATAGCAATAGCATTTATATCTCTATACCGCTTACCAGTGCAAAGCACTCTATGCAGTTTACAATGTGTATCCCCGGCCTAGACACACCAACAGATAGAGAAGACCATTTACTTCATACCCTGCCTTTCTCCTAAGGTGACTCACTAATTCAGTTTAAAACAAAATATGTTTAAAACAATGGAACAACCACATTAAAAACATTACAGGTCCACCCATGTATCCATTGATTCGGTATCCACAGTTTCACTTATCTACGTCTGAAAAAATATGTTCTCTCTAGGCATTTCAAGTTCCTCCAATGTGATTCTATGGTCAATGTCCAGTGTCCGTCTCATTGAAAATAACAGGGTTCCATATTATCCACAGTTTTAGGTATCCACGGTGTGTGTGTGTGTGTGTTAGAACATATCCCCTGCGGATATGGGTGTTGACCTGTAATTGAAAACAGTTTTTAAAAGGCAGTTAATATATAATAATAATGATAAAAATAAATTCTAATACAACACACACACACACAATTAAAATACCTTCCATATCAGGCAATACTCACAGGTTTGATCAAACAGAAAGTTCTTCCCATCTGATTGCAAGTCTCCTAACTTGCTTGTTCATTCACAATAAGGGCATTTCAACAAGGGATGGCTTTTAAGCACCAGCAGCACCTACAGGTGCCCTCCTCTCCAGACTACATCACCTAAGTCAGACCATTCAATGGGCAGCATCTCTCCATAGTCTCAGAGAAAGCCGCTTGTAGCTTTGCTACTTGTGATGCTTTTCACTGGAAGATACCAAGGGCTGGCTCCGGGACATTCTGCAGAAGCACCTTGGGGGGCAGCCATTCCCCCAGTCCAACGGTGGGCCAACCCTGCTTCTGCCTCCTCCCTGCACCCCAAGCAAAGCAGGCCAGGCCTGGGAAAGCACTGCACCTGAGGCGGTAGCGAGACTGCTTATGCTATCACTTATTGGTCAATAATTGCCAAAGTGCAGAAGGGAGTTTAATGGCTTGGGCAGCAAAAACAAACGAGAGGAAGCAAATAACCTTTAATGTCCCATGACATGTTCCAGCCTCTAACTACTCCATTACTTTCTCAGCCTCTTCATTTCCAGTGGCCAGCTCAAGTGGGGCCGGGTGTCAACAGACTTTTCAACAACCCTTGCAATCTCCCTTTTATTACTGCCCAAGGCAGCACCTTGGATGGAACAGAGCAGTGCTAGGGAAATTTACAAGACAACTCCTGTTATTGAGGGATGGAGGGGAGAGAGAAAGCAGGTAGAAGAAAATGCTTGAAAAGAAAGCTGCAGTCAAAAGGGGGTAAATAAAAAGGGGGCAAATTCAAGTGTGCGCAGCACCCTCAAGTTGCCTGTGGCAATCCCATGAATTTCATAGGGTTTTCTTAGACAAGGAATCCTCAGAACATTGCCAGTCCCTTCCTCTGAAATAGGGCCTACAGTACCTGGTATTCTTCGGCAGTCCTTCTGGGCTTTGGGAAGGTTCTTTTTTTAGGACTGGCATTGCTGGCTGGGGAGTCTGTGAGTAACAGTCCAAAAAGGCACTTTTTGCCATGCTCTGGAAGTTCAGATGGGATCTGTTACCTTTAGGGTATTTAGGCTTGTGTGTGTGTGTGTGTGTGTGTGTGTGTGTGTCTGGTCCAGATAGCAAAAGTTATTATTGAGGAAGAATACACAAGCTAGGAGAAGTTGGTTTTGCCTGAGCCTACAGGGAAGGGCAAGGTTCTGCCCCCTCCTGTTCCTCTCCTTCCACTGAGTTAATTGAAAACAGACTACTGTTGCACGTTGAATTCAGTTTGCAGCTATTGAAGTGAGCTGAGGACAAAGAGGGAAAGTGAGAGGAAGAGGAGAGAGAAGCAGGCATTTTAAAAGCAGCTGAAAAAGTGAGACAACAGAGGATTAAGTGAGACTGTCTCTGCTATATCTGCATAGTTGAAGGGTATGATACAAATGGGGAGATTTAACCCTTCCTGTCCTTGCAAGTTCAGATACAGTAGCATCCCCTATCTGCTGATTCACACCAACTGAGGATTCAATTATCTGCAGTTGGCGGACTGGTTCGCTATTATCCGTGGAATTCACCATCCGCTGGTGGCCCCGGAACCAACCCCCCCCCCGCAGATACGGGGTGCTACTGTATAGGGATCAATTGCAGTGTGTCTGCGTGTGTCTGTTGGATGCCAAGCATCTCCCTTCCTCCAGCAATTGTCACCAACATCCTGCTTTCTCTGCTGCTGATAGAGGAACCTTAGGGCATGGAAGAGGGATTTGTACCTACAGCCTTCACCAAAATGGCTATTTCTCCACTATATGGAAACAGACACTTTAGAAGCCAGGAAAGAATGTTCCCCTCTACCACACGGGGTAGTACGTGGGGTCCTGCTGGCTTCAAGGGCTACCCAGGGAGTAACCAAGTTCATAGAATCATAGAATCATAGAATTGCAGAGTTGGAAGAGACCACGAGGGCCATCCAGTCCAAACCCCCTGCCACGCAGGAAATCTTGATCAAAGCATCCCCGACAGATGGCAATCCAGCCTCTGTTTAAAGACCTCCAAGGAAGGAGACCCCACCACGCTCCGAGGGAGTGTGTTCCACTGCCGAACAGCTCTTACTGTCAAAAAGTTCCTCCTCATGTTGAGGTGGAATCTCTGTTCCTGGAGCTTGCACCCATTGCTCTGTGTTCCAGTCTCTGGAGCAGCAGAAAACAAGCCTGCTCCATCCTCAGCATGACACCCCTTCAAATACTTAAACAGGGCTATCATATTGCCTCTTAACCGTCTTTTTTCCAGGCTAAACATACCCAGCTCCCTAAGTCTCTCCTCATAAGGCATCGTTTCCAGACCTTTCACCATTTTAGTTGCCCTTCTCTGGACACGCTCCAATTTGTCAATATCCTTTTTGAATTGTGGTGCCCAGAACTGGACACAGTATTCTAAGTGAGGTCTGACCAAGGCAGAATAGAGTGGCACTATTACTTCCCTTGATCTAGACACTATACTTCTATTGATACAGCCCAAAATCGCATTGGCCTTTTTAGCTGCCGCATCACACTGTTGGCTCATGTTCAACTTGTGGTCTACTAGGACTCCTAGATTCCTTTCGCACGTAGTCTCATTCAGCCAGGTCTCTCCCATCCTATATTTATGCATTTCATTTTTCCGTCCTAAATGCAGTACTTTACATTTCTCCGTATTGAATTTCATTTTGTTAGCTTTGGCCCAGCTCTCCAGTCTATCCAGGTCATTCTGAATTTTGATCCTGTCCTCTAGGGTATTAGCTACTCCTCCTAATTTGGTGTCATCTGCAAATTTGATAAGTATGCCCCTAATTCCCTCATCCAAGTCATTGATAAAGATGTTGAATAGCACTGGGCCCAGGACAGAACCCTGTGGCACCCCACTGGTCACATCTTTCCAAGACGAAGAGGAGCCACTGCTGAGCACCCTTTGGGTTCGGCCGGTCAACCAATTACAAATCCATTGAACAGTTAACTTGTCTAGCCCACATTTTACAAGCTTGTTTGCAAGAATGTCATGGGGAACCTTGTCAAAGGCCTTACTGAAATCAAGGTATGCGATGTCTACAGCATTCCCTTCCTCTACCAAGCTGGTAACTTTATCAAAAAAAGAGATCAGCTTAGTCTGGCACGACTTGTTTCTCTGAAACCCATGTTGACTTTTTGTGATTATGGCATTGCCTTCTAAATGTTCACAGACTCTCTGTTTAATGATCTGCTCTAGAATCTTCCCTGGTATTGATGTCAGACTAACTGGACGATAATTGTTGGGATCCTCTTTTTTCCCCTTTTTGAAGATGGGAACAACGTTTGCCCTCCTCCAGTCTGCTGGGACTTCTCCTGTTCTCCAGGAGTTCTCAAAGATTATTGCCAATGGCCCTGAGATTATATTTGCCAGCTCTTTTAATACTCTTGGATGTAGTTCATCTGGTCCTGGAGATTTAAATTCATTTAGATTAAGAAGGTATTCCTGTACTACCTCTTTACTTATTTTGAGCTGGATTTCCCCTATTGTGTCCTCGGTTCCATTCTCCTCAGGTTGGTCCTCCTTTTCCTTTTCTGAAAACACTGAGGCAAAGAAGGTGTTGAGTAATTGTGCCTTTTCTCTGTCCCCTGTTAGCATTTTGCCATCTTCTCCACGTAGTGGCCCTATCATTTCCTTCTTCCTCCTTTTGCTGCGGACATACCCAAAAAAACCCTTTTTATTGTTCTTAACCTCCCTAGCAAGCCTGAGCTCATTCTGCGCTTTAGCTTTTCTGACTTTACTCCTACAAGTGTTCGCTATCTGTTTGAATTCTTCTTTGGTGATTTCCCCCCTTTTCCATTTCCTATACATGTTCCGTTTAAAACTTAGCTCCATTGAAAGTTCTTAAGTCATCCATCCTGGTTTCTTGAGACACCTCCCATTTTTCTTCCTCAATGGTACTGTTTGAAATTGTGCCTTCAATTAGTCCACTCTTTGTTGTTATACCTTCCCCTGCCTCCTCTGGGTTGTCTGTACAGATAACCACCTGAGCTTGTCTTTGAATTGTTTTTGCTTGTCACCTTGTGATGAGGAACATGCCTCTGATGCTAATCTTTGAGCAACAGACTGCTCAAAGTGAAGTCGAACGGCCAACATCCATAGATTTTCCTTGGGGTTTTTTTGCCGGGCTGTGAGGCCGTGTTCTGGAATAGTTTCTTTCTGATGTTTCGCCTGCATCTGTGGCTGGCATCTTCAGAGAATGGTTGGGTAGGTGTGTGTGTGTTTATATGCTGTGAACTCCTGTTGGGGAGGATATGTAAATTTGTGTAACTGAATGGTTAGTTTCTGGGTATAGAAATACAAGGCTTGTTAGTGTCTGTTTGGCTAATGGTTGGTTGAAGGGCCATTATCTGCTGGGAATCCCCCTGTCCCTGGGTGGAATTCTTTTGTAAGTGTTGAGTTTTGATTCTATTGTGTTTCAAAACTGGGAACCAGATTTTGTTTACTTTTAAGCTTTCTTCTTTCCTGACACAAAATGCTATTTGAAAACACAGAAATTCTGGGCCAGGCCAACAACTATCATGTCAGAATGCACAGAGAAGCTATTGAAATCCACAAACACCTGGACAACTTCAACAGGAAATCTATGACTGCTCAAAGGTTTACCAGGGTTAAGATGAAAGGTTTATCCTTATTATACTTGTGTGGTGGAGATTTCACTGAAGCTTTAATCTCTGCTAGTCTCCTTGTTTGGGGCATTGCCTTCACTCTGCATTACCTTGGGTCCAGGCTATCTGAAGGACCATATTCTCCTGTACTCGCCTGCCTGGGCCCTGAAATCTTCAGGGAAGGCCCTTCTCTCAATCCCACTATCCTACAGGGACATTTGGTGTGGATGTGGGAAGAGCCTTCTCGGTGGCTGCTCCCAGGCTCCGGAACATCTTGCCAAGAAAGGCTAGGTTGGCCCTCTGCATGGTAGCCTTTCACAAACAGGCAAAGGCCCTTTCTATTCTAACAGGTTTTTGGCAACTAATGGAATATTTTAAGGCAAGAAGGCTTTTGACAGAATTGTGCCATACTGCTTTTATTGCTTCTTTTTTTTTAAATGGACAGTGCTTCGCAATGCATTTAATTCCTTTGTCTTTTAATCGTGGCTGTGGAGTCGGTACGCCAAACCTTCAGCTCTGACTCCTGTATTTTTCTGCTGTCCTACTCTGACTCCAACTCCTTCTTCATAAGTGGCAAATGTATATTAATTAGGAGTAACAACTTTACTGTTATAAAAATGGCTGCACAGGACATATCATTACTACTACCTGGACCCGGCGTACCATACGCCATTAAAAACTCCCCCAAAATGCCCATGAGATCTCATGACAACCCTTTGAGGTAGTCTGGCGGGTTTACCTCGCCCACCTGCTGCTCATTCTGCCCCCTGCCGCCCCCCACTGCTCGTTCTGCCCCCCACTGCTCATTCTGCCCCTCCCACTACTCATTCTGCCCCCACCACTGGTTCTGCCCCTCCCACCCCACCCCCTGCACTCCAGAACACACACACACACACCACATCCACCCATGTTTTTATTTTGAAGCTGGAGTTGGAGTCGTTGTATTTCTATTGTCTCAAATTCTGACTCCACCCAAAACTGTTTCTGACTGAGGCTCTTCCTCTTAACTTCACAGCCCTGCTTTTAACATTAGAGTAAAACCACTTTTTAACTAGAGGAACTATTTGTATGTTTTTATCTTGTTTTTAATCTGTATCTTTTTAAAAATTTCAACAGCTGCTTTGAGTCTCAGTTTTGGGGAAAGGGCTGGATACAAAATAAATAAAAATAATTTTATTATGTCCTGTGACCAATTCTGTTTGGTTGTGTGGCATTACTATGGTATTACCACACTGACTGCAAGCTACCGATTGGCTGAGATCACGTAGTTAGCATGGAAAAGCACACTGCTTTTAAACAAAATAGTATTGAAGTAGGTGGCAACTTTGCAGCCAACAGCCCTGGAATATGATCAAAAGAAGTGCAGACGATGTCCCACCACCACCACTCTGGTCCAAAAGTTCTACTTTGGCACACAAATAATGCTTTGTGCAAATAATTCCAAATAATTTCTGTTGTTGTTGTTGCTTACTGCCATCAAGTCAACTTCAACTCTCGTTAACCTTATGAATGAGAGTTGTCCAAATCAAACTGTTATCAACAGCCTGCTCAGGACAGATGTGGCTTCTTTGATTCTGTCTGTCCACATGGAAGTTACTTTCTGGGTCTGCTTTTATGCTTTCATACATGTTTTTATAATTCGTATTTGAAAACAATTGCCCTTCTAGAGCTGCATCATCCATACTGTGGCAATGACCATAAAGTCCCTGATGTGACTGATGGAGAATAGACTTTTCTGCTCTTTTGATTCCTTCTGGCAGTCCAGTTTTCTTCTCCCCCCCCCCATTTTTATTTATCAAAAATTGTAAGCAAACATAAGCATAAACATGACAAAATTCTATATAAGCCGTTCTTGATTTGACATTTTAGTCATATGCCTTGACATAAGCATAAATTCCTGCATAAACACAGTATAGGTATACACTTACGTATGCATGACCTTATGCCTTTAATCTCATATTCATTTCATCTTACTTCTTTCTACTTCTTTCGACATCCTGCTACTTTCATTTCTGGCAGTCCAGTTTTCACAGGAAAGAATTGTGAGTTAGGAAGGCATTGCATCCCTTCTTCCTCCAGCCTGCTCCCCAAATGAACTTCCTTCACTGGAGGACTTTAAACAGAGGCTGGATGGCCACAACTTGGGGTTCTTTAACTGAAGATTTCCTGCACTGCCAGAGGGCTGGACTAGATAACCCTTGGGGGATCTCTTCCTACTCTTGTGATTCTACAATAGCATCCGACAGTGAAACAGCATATTGCTGGTAGCAGACAGTGAGTTCAAGTGGGCTCCCTGCTGCTAGAGAATTGGAGAGTAATGTATTTTAAATTTATTTATTTATAGGCTATATACGTCTTTCCTTGAATATTTTTTTTATAAATCTACCAGGGGGCTGTATTTGTTCCCTCTTACTGAGCCACTGGAGGGTGCTATAATGCCCACAATCCAATGCATGGAGAGCAGCTAGCTAATTGTTTAGTATGTGTACTCACAGGCTCACCTGACTTGCCACTCACTTGTGACTAAGGAAACATCAGGGTCACCTGTAAATAGAACCTGTAGCCAGAATCAAAATGCAGCCTTTGAGAGTGTCAGGTTGGCCTTGAGATGTTTAAAACTAGAAAGGGGCTCTTATATTGTTCCTCACAGGAAGAAGCTTACCGGCAGTGTTGTGGTTTGAAACCAGAGTGGATCTCTGTTTCGTCACATTGGAAAGAGAAGTGTCTTTTTCTGAGCTTGTTAGGAGGTATCAGGGTATGAGTGGGAGAGTGTCAGTAGCCAAATGGCTACCAGGGGACAATTTTGTGCTTTAAGTGCTAGATTGTCCCAGAGGTGAGTGCTGAATAATAGACACAGCCTAGTCTGCTCTGGTCCCAATGGATGGAAATGCTGCCAGATAGTTCTTTTCCCCCCTACAGTTCTGTTTCACAGAGTCGTTTTTTATATTCAATTGGAAATGGGATGTGCAGTTCATTTTGGGGTCTTCAAGTGGCTGCAAATAGGTAAGCTGCCCCAGTCTCCTGACTGAGCATCTCTTCTCGAAAGCCAGCCACATACTGGCTGGCAGCTGAGACTGGCAGCTGACAAGTCAGAGTCCTGCCATTTATGCCTAGGGGATGGTTGGAAGCCTGTCACCTGCTGACTTAAGGGCTGGCGTGCTCCCCTCTGAAGGGTGGTTAATTTCTGCCTGGTGCGTAGCCCAACCTTAAATTGTATAAGTGTCATCTTTGGTCAGGATCATCTACAGCAGAAGTGCGCAAAGGTTGGCCCTCCAGGGCTGTTTTTGTGGCCCTTGATTACTCCAGATTCTCCAGACTGAGCCTGATCAGGTCCCCCCAAATGGATGAACTGATTTGTTTGGAAGCCTCCAAAGGGGAAAACTCACCCTTCAAACAGAGGTTGCTGGCCTACACGTGCACTTTGGAAAAATTCCCATTTTTCCAAAGCAGAAGTGGACTTCTGGACACTTCTGCTTCTCTTTTTATTCTTTTTGAGCAGTATTTGGCAGACCAGGTGGCCTCGAAAGGACCCTGGGCCCACCAAACTAGTCCACCCATTCCAGGCTACTAGGCCTAGCCCAACAATTGCAAAACCTACATCCCGTGAACTCTAGTTTCAGGCGATGCAAACAGAGTCATGGTGGTTCAATGCATCCCAGTGTTTCGCCAAAGAGCTTAGCCAGTGTTGATTTGTTTCTCCAGAAGGTGAAGACTTGCAATGGTTGAAACCTGAGAAAAAGAAGCTAGTAGAACGAGGGAGGGTACATGTGGTAGCTCTCTGAAAGTACAGGTTGGCAACTGCACAGGGCCCAGGGTCAATTTCCTCCCCAAGCCCCTTGTGTACTGCAGCCTCTAACACACCAAAATACTTTCATTTTTCTCCAGTCCTTCTCAAAATGGTAACTAGAGGTCATGTTGCATAATTTCCTGATGCTATTTTGAGAGGGACTCAAATGACAACAGAGGCATTTGGGATGGATGAGTTCTGGGGTGGTTGCAAATGGTTTTGTACCTTTAAAAAAATGGATGTGGGTTGGAGGGCTTTGGGGGCTGGCAAGGGGCTGCAGTTTCTCCACCCTTTTCTTAAAAGTGTTGTGGAATGGACAGTGACAGGAGATGACGAATTTATCGGACATTCCATGTTCTCCAAGAAGTGGAATCCCTTTTTCCGGCTGTCTCTGCTGCTCTGTACTCTCAGAAACACCCACAAAGTGGTTTCGCTCTGACAAACATTTTGATTGCCAACTTGAAGGCTTCATAAAACATTACCTTAGAAACCCTGAGTATCAAGTCATCCTCTAAACATGTAACCATGCATTTTGTGTTGCAGGAGGGGGGGAAAGTAAACCCTTTCCATTCTCTTTCCACCTCAACCTGCTTGTGAGACACAAAGCAAAGCCATCCCATTTTGTACAACAAGGATTTCCTTTTGTGCAATTTTGAATTTTCTCTTTCATTCCACTGTCCAGTTCTGCTGGAGAAAAGAAAGAAAGAAAGAAAGAAAGAAAGAAAGAAAGAGCAATACAATTTCTTCTCTGTCAGCTTTCCTGCACTTTAAGTTCCTTGGGGCGATCCTCTTAGCCCTGCCATTGTTACTGGGCTGTCTGGATAGGACAAATGAAAGGGCCTTCCTGGTGGCTGCTCCTAGGCTGTGGAATTCCCTCCTGCAGGAGGCTAGGCCTTGCCCCCTCTCTGCTCTTCAGGCCTTCAGCTGTTGACTGGTTGTTGAAAAAGGACCTTTTAATGAAGGATGCTGTACTTTTATTGTCATTGCTGTGTTCTTAATTTTAGACTGTCTTCAGTTCTTTTAAAAAATTTTTTTTAAAAAAAGTTCTTTTTAAAAAAAAATAGAATTGCCTTTCAAACTTTTATATTATATATTATTTTAGCTGTGTTTTGTCTTAACCTATGCTGTCAGGCCCTTTGGGTCTCATGTGGGTGAAAGGTGGGATAGAAAACAAAGTGTGTGTGTGTGTGTGTGTGTGTGTAACCCCTATGAGCTATTGGTTTGGCTCAGTCAGTGGGGAAGCCCTAAGGAAGGGGCTGTACTTGCTAGTTGAGTTCACAGAGGGAGAGTTGGAAAGGAGAGGAGCTGCATTTGCTAGGGGTAAGGATTAGACCCTTTTCACCCTGAATAAAGCAGTGGGGCTTTCAGTTTAGTATTTGGGAGGGAGCAAAAGAGTAATTCCTTATACTGGAATGTCTATGTTACATTTTCTTCTATTTTGTATTTTTATTTAGGGCTTTAAAGTTGCATCCAAATGTTGGAATACTGCTAAGCAATGCAGGAAGAAAAGGCTGTCAAATCAATGCCTGCAGTGGCACTGCATTCATTGGGTGCTTCGAACTTTGGTGACAGCACATATGTGTCAGATTTAATATATAGTATGTTGCATTTATATGTATGCATATATATATATATATATATATATGGACTTAAATTGTGATTGTGAAAATTGTGACCTGAGGTTTCAGTTATCTGCGGCTGAAAAAATAAGGATATGTACCACAGAGTTGTGTTGGTAAATGCCTGGAGAGGTGTCTTCTCTAGGAACTACTTGGTTTTTGAATGCAACTCTATGGTATTTTTGTATCAAAAGTTCTTTATTTTAATAGGGTTTGCTATTATCCACAGTTTCTGGTATCTGTGGTAAGTCCGGGAACCAAACCCTCTTGGATACCTGACTGTATTTGAAATATTCAGTTATAGTTGGCTGATACAACCCGGAAAGAGCTACCGGTACATGTGTATCCTGAACTGCTCTGAATAGTCAGTGGATTTTAGATGGACAGTCAGGCTGGAGTTACCATCATCTGGCTTTCAAGTCATCAGTTTCTCCACTAGGAATGAAAGCCCTGAGTTTTCTCTGTATGTTGTTGTGTGGACATATCAGTTCCATGCTCTGTCTCCATGCTCCATGCTTTCTGGCACCTGACACTTGATTGCAACACTTCCTTCTTTTTGGACTTTTTTTTTTTAAAAAGACCCATGGCCACCTATTGGGTATCCCTCAATTTCCCTAACCTACATTTCCCTCCTTCTCTCCTCCCCCTTCCCCCCTTTAAAAATAATTTAAAATTTGCTTTCCATCCCCACTTTGGGAGGGGGTTTGAGGGAAAGCCAACCCTCAACCTTGTGTAGTCAAGGTTATGGCGATAAATTCTGTTGCATTGTCACTTCTATTCGGAGTAAATTGGCTGGCCGCTTTCGGGCTGAAGGGAAGATAATTTGCTGTAGTATTTCAAATGGATTAGAAATGGATTTGAAGGGAAAGTTCATGCCTCCCATTACAAAGGCTAGAAAGAAGACTATCTTAAGGCACTGTTCACTCGCTGGCCTTCATTATCCACGCTTAATACCTTTCCTATTTTCCAGCATTAATGAAATTTCCTGTCGGAGCCAGGCTGGCCGGACGGATGGGAGAAGCCTTTAGATCGGAGGGTTTGTGTTGTAGAAAAGGAATTACAAGCCCTTCGTGTTGAGGGCAGACGTATTATTCAGGTCCTTGGCCTGGCTATTATCTCATTAATTTTATCCTCCCCTCTCAATACAGTTCATTTCCAAAGGCCGTCCTTTCCATTAGGGTAACAATTTGGTGGAGTGCTGTGACACCATGCTGAATGGAAGCCTACAAGCAGGGTCTTTCTTTCTCTCTCCCCCCCTCACGCTTCAAGACACCCCTGCCCTCCTCTTTAGAGGTGTTCTTTCTCCCCCCCCCCATCAGGGGGGCTCCTTTGCCATTGCTCAGAGGAGTTGAATGTGGTACGTTGCTTACCACTTGTCCAGGAAGAGTAGAGAGCTCCTGTTGCTGTTAGATAACACTTTGGAAGCCAGCCCAGCGACTTGGGGCTCTGATCTTTAGTGTCGTCCTAAGAGGATAACAAGGTCTTTAAAAGGATCTGATGGGGACAATGAAGTCACAGACAACCTCCTCTCCTCCTTGTGCTTCCTTCTTTTATGGGAAAATGGCTCTCTGCTCAGCCATGCATAAAATTCCCTTCCCCACTCCCACTCCCCCCCACCACCACCCTATTTAAGTGCCAAGCATGAATGATCTTTCACAGTCAATCATTCCGGCCCTTCCTCCTCCTCTTCCTCCTCCCCCCATGTGTTTCCTTTTCCTTTTCTCTCTCCTTCTTCAATCTGTCCAGTTTGACTCCTGCTGCCACTGTTTGGTTTCAATCTGCATCATCTCCCTCTTGCTTCCATTTGTGTATCAGAAAGCTGACGGGACTGCAAACGCTGTCTAATCTACACACACACACCGCCATGCATGAATGCATAACTAAAGCCCTCCTGAAAAAATGCCCACCTAGCCTTTGTTTAAAGGCCTCCAATGAAGGAGAGTCCACCACCGATGTAAGGTGATTCTAAGGCAAACCTATTGTGGGGTTTTCTTGGCAAGATGTGTTCACAGCCTTTGCCCTTCTCTGAGGCCAAGAGAGTGTGACTTGCCCAAGGTCACCCAATGGGTTTCCATGGCCAACCAGGGACTCGAACCCTGAGTTGTAGTCCAATATTTAAAACACTACACCACACGGCACAGCTGTAATCATCCAGAAGTTCTTCCTAAACTTTAGTTGGAATCTCTTTTCCTGCCATTTGAATCCATTGCTTCATGTTCTAGTCTGTGGAGCAGCAGAAAACAAGCTGGCTCCGTCTTCTACATCAAGTGCTACCGTACTTAAAGTGGCTGTCTGTGGGCCAGTGCTGATCCCTGAGCCATTTGCTGCTGGTCCATGGTGAGTTTCCAGGAAAGAGAAACAATTATAGCTAATGGACACACTGTCACACTGGGAAAAAATAATTGCCAGTTCCTTGCGTCAGATAGCTTGGGAAGCACTATTTTACATGGCACACCTTCAGATATTTAAAGATGGCTATTATGTCACCTCTCAGTCAAGGTGTTATGGGTGACCATTGCCATAATCTTTCTCTTTTAACCATTGGCCATAGTGGCTGGCTGGGAATTTGAAGATGAGGTTGTTGTAGAGAGAGCCAGTGAAGAACAGGGGCAGCTCACTCACAAGCTATGGGCCAGGTGGGAAATGGCTTACCCCATATTTTTGCTTGTGTCAGTCATGTAGTTGCAGCTTGCAGTCCTGTGTTTCAAAATCAGCCAAGCCATGAGGGAGAAGCACCTTTGGCATGGCTGTGTTCATTTTATTTTTATCAACAATGCAAAAGGCATTTTGGGGAGAAATCTCCTGAACACCTGTAGCCTTCTTTAATCTTGTTGGGTTTTGGTGACCTCCTCAACCACATGATCGATTCTGCATCATGTACCTTGCTTGTGGTCCAAAAAGAAGAAAACTTATTGGACTTTATCTGTAATCTTAAATATCGTGTCTAATTTTAGTTACTTTATTTTATTTCATTTGGGGGGATCCCAATTTAAATAATGCTTATGCCTACAGTTTTGATTGTTTATTGTATTTCTGGTTGTATTTTAAAAATAAAAGTAATTTAAAAAAAAAACATTTGTCTTGTCCCCTGTCTAAGACTCTCAGGGCACTACACAGTATAATCTGTTTAACATTTTAGAACAATTTAGAACAGTAAGAATAATTTAAATAGACTATTAAATAATCTGACAAGTTAAAACAAAACAGTTGAAAAACTTTTAAAACCATGGCCCTGTGCAGATTGAGACTGAATCAACTGCCCTTAAAGGCTCTAGCAAAAAAGTCATGTTCTTGTAGTTGTGGTTGTGTGCCGTCAAGTTGTTTCCAACTTATGGTAACCCTAAGGTGAATCTATCACAGGATTTTCTTGGCAAGATTTGTTCAGAGGGGTTTTTGCCATTACTTTCCTCTGAGGCTGAGATAGTGTGACTTGCCGAAGGTGGGTTTCCATGGCTGAGTGGAGATTTGATCCCTGGTCTCCAGAGTTGTAATCTAACACTCAATCTACCACGCCATGCTGGCTCTCATGTCTTTACTTGATACTATAATAATGCCAGTGTTGGCTCCGTTTGAGACTTTAAGGAAAGGGTGATTCACAGCAGAGGTGCCAAATCTGAGAGGGCCCTGTTCCCACATGCAGCTGTAAAACAATTCAAGATATAAAACTTCTTTAAAAACCCACACAATTAAGTCCTTCTATAACAGTTAATAGCTTGTCTAAATAAAAAAGGTCTTTGGCTAGTGATAAAAGGAAAGGAAAGAGAGAGGACCATTCTAGCCTTCTTAGGAAGGGAGCTCCAGAGACTAGGAGCAGCCACCAAGAAGGCCCATCCCATGTTCTCACCAGATGTGCCTGTGAAACCAGTGGATATAAAGTTGTCCTCTAAGTTTCTTAAAACTTGAGCAGGCACATTGAGGGACATACAGTATTTCAGATACTGTAGTCTGAGCCGAAGCCACATAGGGGTTCATAGGTCATAAGCAGCACCATGATTTGTGCCAGAAACAAACCAGTATCTGATTTTGATTTTACACTGTGGCAGGAAAAGAGATTCCACCTAAACATTAGGAAAAATGTGAAGTCAAAAGCTTTCATAGCTGGCATCCATAGATTTTCCTTGTTTTTTTCCTGGGCTGTGAGGCCGTGTTCTAGAAGAGTTTACTTCTGATGTTTCGCCTGCCTCTGTGGCTGGCATCTTCAGAGAATGGTTGGGTAGGAGTGTGTGTGGAGTTTATACACTGTGGACTCCTCTTGGGGAGTATATGTAAATTTGTGTAATTGAATGGTTAGTTTCTGGGTATAGAAATGCAAGGAAGATTAGAAAAACTTCCTGACGGTAAGAAACACGCTGCCTTGACACGCAGTGGAACACGCAGTGGAACACGCTGTCTTGAAGTGTGGTGGAGCCTCCTTCTCTGGAGGTTTATAAGCAGAGGCTGGATGGCCATCTGTCGGGAATGCTTTGTGTACGGTATTCCTGCATGGCAGAAGGGGTTGGACTGGATGGTCCTTGGGGTCTCTTCCAACTCTATGATTCTAGGGTTCTATGATAAAAATATATTTTTGGGGCGAGGAGGATTAGGATGGTAGATTCTCAGTGACATTGAAAAGCCCAGGCAGTCATTCATCCATATAAATATTCAAGGTTAAATTATGAAAATAGCGGTGTAACATAAGAGCATTCTGGCTATCCTCATAGTAACGATAATGCTGCTTTTAAAGCAAAGACTGATATGTTATTTATTATTTATTTAGGATTTATATCCTGCCTTTCTCCCAAGATAGTACTGTATTCATGTTTGACGTGCATATGTGTTACACAGGGCTGGCTGAGTTTCTGATACACACTCAGGGCATGATCCGGCCTACCGAGAGTGCAAAACCTTTTGTGTGGAACAATCCCACAGGAGGTTGTAATGGACAACGGCTCCTCCCCATTGAGTCACAGACAAGCAGGTTTTTGGGTTTCTGGCAAAGTAGAAGGGGAGGAATGGTGGAAAGTATGCTCATGGGTTCAGAAACAGTTGTAGCATTTGCGTTTATTGTTGTATTTTACTGATCATTTGTAAATCTCTCTTTTTTAAAAAAACTTAAATGGAAGAGAGTATATTCTTGTCGAATAATATGGAAGGTGTACACAGGCCTTTTGTTACACATGAGAGCTTGGCATGTGGAACCAATGATCAAAGGCAGCAGCAAGGAGACTAGATCCATTATATCGGGGTGCATGGGAGCCAGGGGCCATTCCCACCCACCCACCATACCCTCTGAGCTGCACACTCCCCAGAGCAAGTCTAAATACCTCTGTGTTGCTCATTTTGGGCTAGTATAGAGCCAGTGTGTGGCATATTGGCTTGATTGTTGGATTACGGCTCTGGAGATCAGGGTTTGAAACCCAGTGGGTTTTCAGCCATGAAACCCACTGGGTGACCTTGGGCTAGTCACACGCTCTCAGACTCAGAAAACCCAGTGATAGGTTCACCTTAGGGTTGCCATAAGTTGGAAATGAGTTGAAGGCACACAACAACAGCAACAGCAGCAGCAGCAGCAACAACAACAATAACAACAATGAGTTGGTGTTGCTTGTGGGCATATTTCACATGGGGGGCTTTCTGCATGGTTTGGGGGCAAAAAGTGCCTGAAAATCATGTTGATTTTTTAAAAAAGGTTGTTTGGGGATTGGGTTTTTTGGAGACGAGGGGGACTTTAGGAGCTACAGAAGTAGGGTACAGATTCAGATACAGCCCATGGCCTGCACGGTTCTCACCCCTGTGCTGCATGAAGTACCTGCTGCTGCCGTCCTCATACTCTTCATCTCTCCTGGTTTGGTGGGGAGCATCTTAATTAATCCTCTGCCACTCCACTTTTCAAGTGCTTCTGAAATGTCCCAGTTACTCTATCCTTCTCTGCCTTTGTGCTCAGCTTACTTCACTTGCTACAATCAGAGTTCAAAGTGCAAAAGTAGTTTCCACTCAGTGGAGCAGGCTGTGGGGAGGAGAGAAGGGGGTGGAATCTTGCCTTTCCCAGGAGGCTCAAGCAAAACCAAATTGCAGCAGCCCCTCCTAGCTTGTGTGTCCCTCCTCATTAATAGGTTTTGCCATCTTGATTACACTCTGATCTTGTTTGGCCACATGTATCTCAGTTTTCATCTGTGAAATGTTGGAAGGCATGCAGCTATCCCTAAAAATAGATTTTCCTGAATAATAATGGGATCGGAAATTGAATGGAACTGGGATGAGAAGAGACTGATGAACCCCCATCCCCCATCCCTACTGGCCCAAATAGTTACTTCCACCCGGAATACTTTGTTTGCAACAGGAATACTGTGACCTCACCTGGAATACTGTGTCCAGTTCTGAGCACTACAGTTCAAGAAGGATATTTACAAGCTGGAACATGTCCAAAGGATGGTGATAAAAATGGTGAAAAGTCTAGAAACCATGTTTTGTGAGGAGCAGCTTAAGGAGATGGGTATGTTTAGCCTGGGGAAGAGAAGATTAAGAGGTGACATGATAGCCATGTTTAAATATTTGAAGGGATGCCATATTGAGGATGGAGCAAGCTTGTTTTCTGCTGCTCCAGAGACTAGGACATGGAGCAATGGGTTCAAACTCCAGGAAAAGAGATTCCAGCTAAACTTTAGGAGGAACTTCCTGAAGGTAAGAGCTGTTCAACAGTGGGACACACTGCCTGGGAGTGTGGTGGAGTCTCTTTCTTTAGAGGCTTTTAAACAGAGGCAGGATGGCCATCTGTTGAGAGTGCTTTGATTGTTTATTCCTGCAGGGCAGGAGGTTGGACTGGATGGCCCTTGCAGTGTCTTCCAACTCTATGATTCTGGGATTCTATGTGGTGTCTGGAAGGCAAAAGAAGAGCGAAAAGGTTATCAAGTGATTTGCAAATGTGTACATCACAGAGGTCCATTCCTTCTACCTCGTGGTCCCTCCTGCTCTAAAGGGTGGTTAAGGTGTGTGTGTGTGTGTGTTTTAAAGTGAATCCTTGGCGAAAGAATGAGAGAGAAGAAAACCTTGCCAGTTCTTAATTCAATTTAGAAGTGGCACAGTGGTGCTTCTGAATTCAGCATTAGCCAGCTGATGTGATCCCATACCTCAAACATTTGAAGACCTTTGTACTCTCCTCTATGTTGAATGGAGCTTCTGCTGGCTGGGCTTGATTTGCCCTAACTTTTCCAGCTGAGAGCTCTTGTACCTACTCCTATTCTCTCTGATCTCTCCTCTGCTGCACAGCCAGCCTGGGCTGTGGATTCTCCCCCCTTCTTTTGCAAGCAGGCTGGAAAGAGAGAGGGAGAAGGAAAAGTGCTGAAGCAGTATTGCAACTTCCTGGCGCCTTTCCCTCCGCCCTCCTGTCTCCATCAGGGAAGCGGCTCTAAAGGTTATTGGAGCAGATTACAGGTCTCTTTGGGTCTCTTTGCCCCCCACGTCCCCTCCTGCTGACTTTGACTCCTCCAGCACACAGGCTGGCGGTGGGGTGTATAAATGCAGATGGAGTGTCCCAATTCATTCCTGGCCCTGTCTTATGTTTCTGATGTTGGGCAGCTTTTAGGGCTTGATCACATACATATGTCAAGGTGGATGGGATGAGCTGCTGTGTTCTAGGCAACTTATGTGTGTTGTTTTGGGCTACAGCTTTTCCAAAATGTGTGGAATCCTTTCAGGATGGTGTTCTTGATTTAAAAGTGCTATGTTAGAAATAGAATAATAACATCTTAAGAGTTGGAAGGGGGCCCCTGCCATGCAGTAATACACAGCTAAAACACACATGGAAAGATGTCCATCCAACTTCTGTTTAAAGACCTCTATAGGTGGAGAGTCCACCAGCCTCCGAGGCAGTCCATTCCACTGCCCTACAGCCAGCATATTTAAGAAGTAAGAAACTCCCTTCCAAGGAAAATCTGTCGCAGGATTGTGAATCTTTAAGTCTTAGCATTTTAAGCCAGGAATGTGGCCATGGCAGGTGAGCCACGGACCAATTTACCCCCAACCTGCTGTGGCTTCACCCCAACTACATGCCTAAAAAACTCAGGTTTTCCTCTGCAGCCCCTCTCAAAATGTTGACAGAAAATGACCCCCCTCTTCACATCCTGTCACCATTTTGAGTGGGACTGCGGAGTAAAACGGAGGCAGTACTTAGTTCTGGGGCCCTTGTGGGGTGAGGTGGGGACACTTGTGTATTTTAGCAAGGGACTTGGGGGCAAAAATTGTAAGAAAATCATGCACAATTTTTTGTTTTAAAAAATTGGGCGTTGGGGGAATTTGGAGCACTGGTGGGGGACTTCAGCAACCACAGAAATGGGGTTCAGGGGTACTTTGCCCATCCTTGCTTAAACAAATGATTAAAGCAACCTCTCTTTCAATGGGTGTTTTGCTTACTGAGTTCATTGACTTCCTATATTTAGCTGCTGCCCGTGTGTGTATTAATAATAATACAGCGAAATGGTAGATCAATTTTACATGTTTTTACGATATAGTTCCTGCTTTTTGATTACTGCCTTTAAAGCCTTCTGGAGTGCCTGACAGCAGAAAAGCAGAATATAAATTTAAAAAAGCAAACACCCTTTTGTTCCTTGAACTATGTAGGGGAGAGGAGACCCTCTAAACACCAGCTTATTCTTGTTGCTCCAAATGTTGTCGTTCGAAAGGTGTGCATGCATAGAGATGCGTGTGTCTGGGTCAGTGAAAAACTAAATGATTGCCAAACATTAAGCACAACATATTTAAAAGTTGCTTCTTAATTACTATAGCAAAGTGTCGCTCATCTTTCTTTTGCTGATGATGCAGGAAAACTGCCACCAAGAGAAAACAAAGATACTGTCTAGGTGTATGTATCCTAAGAATAGTATACTGTCTTTAAAGAAAGCACATCGTTATTATGCAACCTCAGCCTGGCGGGCCATAAAGAGCAACTGAAGGACAATCAAAATGTCTAGAATAGATTACTCTGGGCTCAATCTCTATTTGAGCTCCTTGCAGAAGCCTAGAGCTTTGTGTGATTGATAATGAAATTTATAACCCGCCTTTCTCCCAGGGTGGGATCCAAAGCGGCCTCACTTGCTCAGCATCCCATTGAATTGGGGTCTTATACCTGCAGTGGTATACCTGAGCTTTCAGCTTACTTTGGGAGCTGTCTTCTTTCTTAATGTATGCTGAATTTTGAAGTTCTGAAATTTTAACATTTGGGGGAATTAGATGTTGTGAGTCATTTAAATAGAGCACTGGATGTGAGGGTGTAGAAGTGAGAATTTCCAGGGTAATATTTCAAGTGATTACCAGCGGCACATTAAATTTTGATGCAAAGGCACTGGTGTTCTATCAAATTCAGTAGATAAAAATTGTGTGGCTGGCACAGAACTTGGCTAAGATACTTTCTTTGGTTTATAAACTCCCAAATTCCCTAGCTAGCATGGCCAGTGGCTGGAATATTTAGGAAACTATGATCCAAAAAGAGTAACATTTCCATACACAGATGGGGCAACTTTTAGAAAGTAAATCGTATCTGTGTCTTTTTCTATGCCACGTATTTCCAAGCTATTCAGAGTCCACGATGGGCTGAATTGGGTTGCATTGTACCTACCAAGCATTGCAGCTAGAAGCCCATGGCGAATGATAGTCTACCTGCTTCCCAGAGCCTATAGTGTGACCAGTTTGATGAATCTGATGATGAATCTAGAATAACCTGGGGTGATCTAGGCTATGCCTGGAAGCTGCCTACACACCACCTTGAGGTCCATGATGGGAAAGGGGTGGAGAGCATAAAGATGTTACATCATAGAATCATAGCATTGGAAGGGCCCACAAGGACCTTCTCGTCTATCCCCCTGCCATGCAGAAATACAGAAGAAAAGCATTCCTGAAAAATGCCTATCCAATCTCTGTTTAAAGGCCTCCAAAGAAGGAGAGTCCACCACTTTCTGAGCCAGTCCATTCTACTGTGGAAGAGCTCTTACTGTCAGGAAGTTCTTCCTAATGGTTAGGTGGAATTTCTTTTCTTGTAATTTGAAACATCCATCCATCTAAGATATTAAGCTTGATAGATAGGGCAGTATGCTTCTGTGTAAACCCAGGTACCAAAGGAGAGTCAGCAAGCAAGAAGGACATATTCCAGAATTCTGTTGGTGTCTTAGGCCAGCATAAGCTTCCCTAATGAAGTGGTTGGGCATTTTATCTGATGCGGAACAGCAGCATTCAGTTGAAGGTCGCAGGATTGGAATTGCACACATGGTACCATTGCATGAATGGATGCATGGAGGTACATATTCATTTTAGTGATGCATTTAGTTATGCATTGGGTGTCTTGATTCAGTTGTGCACTTTCACCCTTCAACACAGGGGTTGTGTAGCATAATCAAGGCATAACTCAAGCTACCTTGAATCCCATCTTGGGAGAAAGGCGGGAAATAAATAAATAAATAAATAAAGTGTACATTTACACTATGCAACCCTGAATTAGAATTGTGGCCATGGTCTTGCCCAAGGATTTACAGGAGAAAGGACAGCTGCTGTGATGAAGGCAACCTCCTCTTGACTAAACATTAGAAGGAGCTTCTTGACAGTGAGAGCAATTTGACAACAGAGCCAGTTGCCTAGAGAGGTGGAGGGGTCTCCTTCTCTGGCCATCTTCAGAAAGAGGCTGGACAGCTACCTGCTGGGGTGTGTGATGCTTTAGCTGGAGATCTTACAATGGGCAGGGGGTTGGACTAGATGGCCTCTCGGGTCTCTTCCAGCGGTATGGTTCTATTATTTTGTTTAAGAGTCCAGTTGTGTCCTACTTTCCTTATCTGGGCCCTCTGGCCTGTTCCAGTTGCCACCCCCCCCATGCTCCACCCCAAAGAGAGAAAATCCTGAGAGAGCAGAGGTACTCTCTAAATCAAGAGTTCTCCTATAGTCCCAAAGAAAATCTATAGTTCTCCTATTGCTTTCTGGGAGCAGTGGAAGCTTTGGAAGCAGCAGTTTCATTCCTGGATTCAAGCTCAGGGTGTGTCTGCACCAGGTACAAGGAAGGGTCTGGCTGGACTCACTGCAGGACCCTGGTTTGATAATACCCCTGATGTATTTTCAGTTTTGGGATCTACACCATCAGCTGTTTCTCCCACACAACATCCCCAGTATCAGGTAATCAAAGATATACTGCTTCTGAATGTAGAAGCTCCATTAAGATGCTGTAGGAAGCAGCCCATTATAACTCTTTTACCTTGTCTTATGGCTTTAGGTCGCTTTCCATCAACCACACCTCTCCTCCTTCTGCTACAGCCTTTCTGTTTGCAGAACCCAAACATTTTTAAAACAATCTTGAGACTCAGGTCCTGGATTCAGAGCCTGGAATGCAGATTGAGAGCATAATGCAAAAATGTGCTGAGTGGCCATTTTTCGTAAGGTGCAGAGTAAAATCTGTGCTATATATAAATTTTGATTATCAGGGATCTTTTATCTTTTAAGTGCAGAGTCTTACTTTCAATTTTCAAGCGCCTAACATTCCCCAGCATTTAATAATTACTCTGAAATAATTTGCCTAATGTGAGCATTTTGGAAAGGAACTTGGGACGGCAAAATACTTTCGTCTAGGCGGACAGGAATACCTGATAAGTTTCCTTCCTGCAAGAGCTGTCATTTAAAAGGGAATAATCTGGAAGCAGTTTGTATTATTTAACTTGGCCTGGCCAAAGTGGCTCAGAGCAGGAACATTTCATAAAGTTATCCATCCTTGCAGCTAGGGTATGTAGCAAGCTGACTTGCTGGTGGCTTTGAACCGCCTTTCTTAGGGAGGTTAGAACATGGTCCCCTCCTTGCTGTTCCTTCCATCAGCAACAAAGATGTCTTTATTCCAGTTAGCTTTTGAGAACTTGAGGTTTTGAAAGAAAGCATTTTTAAGAGGGTGATGTATTCTTTTTAATTGTGCTGTTTCTAAGCTTCTTTTTGTTGTTTTTAATGGTATGTTTTAAAATGGTTTTTAATGTTACTGATAGTTTCATTCTATTCTAGTGTTGACTGTTTGTATATTATAACTGTACAGTATATTGTTTTAATTTGGAGGCACCTTGAGTCCTGGTTATAGGAAAGCTTTCATGGAATCATAGAGTTGGAAGAGACCACGAGGGCCATCCAGTCCAACCCCCTGCCTTGCAGGAATACCCAATCAAATCATTCCTGACAGATGGCCATCCAGCCTCTGTTTAAGAACCTCCAAAGAAGGAGACTCCACCACACTACCAGACAGTGTAGTCCACTTCCAAACAGCTCTTATTGTCAGGAAGTTCCTTCTAATGTTTAGGTGGAATCTCTTTTCCTGTGTAGTTTGCCACTGCTCCTTGTCCTAGTCTCTGGAGCAGAAAAACAAGCTTGCTCCCTCTTCAATATGACATCCTTTCAAGTACAGTAGTACCCCCGTATCCACAGGAGATTGGTTCCGGGCCCCACTACGGATAGTGAAATCTGCGGATAATAGTGAATGCCCTCGCCACTGCCACCGGACCCCCACCCCAACGGAGAAAGGAGGTGAGATCCCTCCTCCTTCCCTTTCCCACCCACCCCCGCCAGCTCCACCATGGCACCGGGCCCCACCCACCCTCTGAAGCGCCACCGGAACCCTCCCGGGGAAGGGAGGGGGGAGGCGAGCTCACCTCCTCCCTCCCTCCCTCCCTCCCCCGCCCACCCCACCTTTTTTTAAGGGGGAAAACTCTGGGTTTATAATCTCACCCTGACTTTTCCCCTAACTTGTGCCTAGGGCTGGAAGTTCTGCACGATAATTAAAAGTAGCCCATCAATAGAGTTTGCTATTGAGGATCTCACACAGGATCTCGAAAACTGGCTGCAAGTGCAAGCTTGCCTCCTCCCCCTTCCTCCCACCCCGCCTCAGCGGATGGCAAATCAGCAGATGTGTGGGTGCTATTGTATTCAAACAGGCTATCATGTCACCTCTTCACCTTCTGTTCTCCAGACTAAACATACCCAGTTCCCTAAGCCGCTCCTCATAGGGCATCATGGCTTCCAGACCTCCCACCATCCTGGTCGCCCTCCTCTGGACACATTCCAGCTTGTCTATATCCTTCTTGAATTGTGGTGTCCAGAAATGGACACAGGATTCCTGGTGAGGTCTGACCAAAGCAGAATAGAGTGGTAGTGTTACTCCCCCCCCCACACACCTATTGATGCAGCTTAGAATCACATTGGCTTTTTTTAGCTACCATATCACACTCCAACTCATGTTCAGTTTGTGGTCCTCTAAGACTCCTAGATCCCTTTCACATGTACTGCCATCAATCCAGGGGTCACCCATCCTATATCGGTGCATTTCCTTTTTACTGTCCAAGAGTAGTAGCCTACATTTCTCCCTGTTGAAATGCATTTTGTTAGTTTTGGCCCAGCTTTCTAATCTGTTGAAGTCATTTTGGATTCTGATCCTGTCCTCTGGGATATTAGCTACCCCTCCTAATTTGTTGTCATCTGCAAATTTGATAAGCAGGCCCTCTATTCCATCATCCAAGTCATTGACTGATAAAGATCAATCACTTCTCTCCAGGATGAAGAGGAGCCGTTGGTCAGCACCCTCTGGGTCCTTGGGTCAACAAATTACATATCCACCTAACAGTCACATTGTTAAGCCCACATTTTACTAGCTGCTGCTGCTGCATATTATTATTATTATTATTATTATTATTATTATTATGTGCCTTCAAGTTTCTGACCTATGTCAACCCAAAGGTCATGGGATATTTGGCCAAGATTTCTTCAGAGGGAGTTTGCCACGGCCTTCCTCCAAAGCTAAGGGACCATACGGCTTGCATATGGTCATCCAGTGGATTTCTAGTGCTGAGCCGGAATTTGAACTCTGGTCTTCCAGAGTCCTAAGTCTCCTCTCAAACCACTCTATCACACTGGGTCTCTTAGTGCCTTCAAGTCTACTCTGACCTATAGTGACCCCATCCTAGGGTTTTCTCTATCCTGGTGAGCTTTCCCCTTGCCTTCCTCTGAGGCCAGGAGAGAGTGGCTTGCCTAGTGACGCTGAGAGGTTTTCCAGCGCAGAGTGGGGATTCAAACCCTGGTCTCCTGAGGTCCTAGTCCAACACTCAAACCACTACAGCATGCTGGCTCTTGTTTAGGGAAAAGGCAGGGTATAAATAGTGGAGATGATGACGATGATATGGAGTCAGACCTTTGGTCCCTTTGGCTTAGAATTCTCTGCACTGACTGGCAGTCGCTCTCTGGGCTTTTTTTTGTCTTTCACTGCCATTGCTGAAGAAGCCAGAGAGTGAACTGTGATCCTCACAGGCAAGGCACATCCTCCGCCATTCAGCTGCTGTGGCCTTTCCCTTTTCCTATTGCTTGTGACTTTACAGATGGGAAGTTGAGTTTGCCCAGTGCCCGTTGTGTTGCCCCCAGGTGTTCAGGCTCACCTTCTCTTCCCTTGAAGCCATTCTGGGTTCTCTCTCACACACACACGTGCATACGCACCCCAGCTATTGGTACCTGTTCTGCAGACATTAAATATTTATCTTCTAACTCTCGTGATTTCAATGCACTAGTGAGCAGTCGTCAGCACTTATTTCCTGCTCCATGGTATACAGGAAGAGACTGTGGCGTCAAAAGAGATCAGTTTCTGCAGATCACTTTACACCTCCTGGGTAGGCATTTAGTGTAGATTTGCTCTCTCTCCCTCTCCCTCTCTCTTTTTTTAATTTTCAAATGAGACCGCTGGATTTTGTCAAGATTTCTTTGGTTACAGGAGGAAATGGTTCTACAGAAGCCTTCTCTCTGAGCTGGTGCCCTGCCGATGTGTTGTGCTTCAGATGGCAGTTATTGATTATATTGGCTGGGGATGATGGGAGCTGTAGTCCAACACATTTTGGAATGTGCCAGCTTGGAGGTGTCTGCTCTGTAAAGGATCCTCATCTGCACCCATTGCCTTAAACACAATGGGAAGGGTGGATTCCGTTATGATTAGAAATAGACAGGTTCCTTTTTATGGCAGAAGCATCTAAGCATAATGCCATTTCCCCCAAATTACTCACTTTGTGCTTATAAAAACAACCCATCTTTAATCTGCTGAAGTATCTGCTCATCATTTTACAGCTGTGTATCTATTAAAAGATTTCACTTCTGCCATAAGGAAATCCAGATTGCCTGCTGTAAGCCCCTCAAATTCAGTGCTCAGAATAATCACACAAATCAGCAGTACCTTACTCTGAATGTATTTGGATTTCCCCCAACTCCCCTACCTAGTGGAAACCCCCTCGCTAGAGCCACAATGAAGGTCTTTGGTAGGACGCTGAACCACTGAATACTGGAGCTCTTCGCAAATCTAGCCTGCATGCTTTCGGTTCTCTCTGTCTTACACCCAATGTGGACTAGAAGCATTGGCTTTCGAAAAAGTTGTTGTGGGTTGTGATACAATTCTTTGTGCTTCTTTTTATGTTGATATGTGCTGTCAAGTTCAACTTAAGGTGGCTGTATGAGTGAGAGACCTCCAAAAGACCCTGTAATGAACAGCCCTGCTCGGGTCTTGCAAACTCAGGACAGTCCTGGTTTCTTTGCTTCAATCAATCTGCCTGCAATGTGATCTGCCTCTTTTCTTTCCGGTACTGCTTTATGGAGCATTATTGTCTTTCCCAGTGGATCGTGAGATTTCATGATACATTCACAGCCTCAGTTTAGTCATCTTCACTTCTAGTGAGAGTTCCAGCTTGATTAGCTGGATTTGCTCTCAGCCTATTTATTGGTCTTTTTAGCATTCCGCAGCATCCATATTGCTCTCCTCCAGTACCACATTTCAAATGAATTGATTCTCTTCTTGTCAGCTTTCTTCACTGTCCAGCTCTTGCAACCATACAAAGAAATCAGACATATGATGGCATGAACAATCCTGACCTTGGTGTTCAGAGATATGCCTTTACATTTGAGGATTTTATTCTTTCATGGCTGCCCTAGGGTACATCTACACTGTAGAAATAATGCAGTTCAGCACCACTTTAACTGCCCTGCCGCCATCCTGCGATTTGTAGTTTTTGTGAGGCACCAGTGCTCTTTAGCAGAGAAGGCTAAAGACTACAAATCCCAGGATTCCATAGGATGGAGCTACAACACTTAAAGTGGTGTCAAAGTGCATTATTTCTACAGTGTAGATGCACCCCTAGTCTTCTGATTTCTTGACTACAGCCAAAGTATAGGAAACCTTGAATATTTCAATGTCTTAGTTCCCCTCTTTAAAGTTATAAATCATCTGTGGACATTAGTTTGTCTTCTTAATATTCAACTGTAACCCTGCTTTAGCACTTTCTTCCTTGACTTTCCTCATTACCAGAGCTATCGACACGATTGCTCCCAAGCATCCTTGCCAACCCGCTTCTAACCGTAGGCCATGTTATACACCTGAGCTTAGGGAAATGAAGAGATTTGGACAACAACTAGAGCGCAGGTGACGGAAGACTCGACTCTTATCTGACAGAACTCGCCATAGGAACTTTCTTTGGTCCTATCGGGAGGCGATGCGTGCAGCGCAAAGATCCTTCTCCTCTGCACGTATTGCGTCTGCAGAGTCCCGTCCAGCAGAGCTGTTTAGGGTGGTGAGGGAGCTGGCGCAGGTGTCCCCTGCGCCAAATCCCCTGCTTAACCCGACGACTGCCTGCTGTGATGCATTTAATAACTTCTTTGCAGATAAAATCTCTCAGATAAGAGCCGACCTAGATGCCACTATTGTAACAGAAACAATGGACGAGGTGTCCAGCGACTCCGCCGATGTAATTATACTGGATCAGCTGCAATCTGTGAGTACCGATGATGTGGACAAGCTCCTTGGTAGTGTGAGGAAGACAACCTGCCCCCTCGACCCTTGCCCATCTTGGCTGGCTGTCCAGGGAGGGGATGCATTGCGGAAGTTCCTTGTGAGCATCATCAATGCATCCTTCAGGGAAGGATATATTCCATCATGTCTAAAGGAGGCGGCTGTTAAGCCTATTTTGAAAAAACCTTCCCTGGATCCCCTGGCTATGAATAATTATAGGCCAGTCTCTTTATTACCATTTTTGAGCAAGGTGATCGAGAGGGCAGTTGCTCTTCAACTCCAAGCTGTCTTGGATGAAACCGATTACCTAGACCCATTTCAAACTGGCTTTAGGACAGGCTTTGGGGTTGAGATTGCCATGGTTGCTTTGACCGATGATCTGCGTCTGAGCATCGACAGGGGTAGTGTGACCCTGTTGGTGTTCCTAGACCTCTCAGCGGCTTTTAATATGATAGCTCACAGCATTCTTCTGGATCGCCTGAGGGAGTTAGGCATCGGAGGCACTGCTTTGCAGTGGTTCCGGTCCTTCCTCTCAAGCAGGATCCAGAGAGTGCTGCTCGGGGACAGTAGCTCCAGTAAAAGGGAGCTCACCTGTGGAGTACCACAGGGTGCTATTCTGTCCCCGATGTTATTTAACATCTATATGAAGCCGCTGGGTAAGATTATCCAGAGTTATGGAGCTGGGTGTTATCAGTATGCTGATGACACTCAGATCTATGTCTCCGTATCTCATTCGTCGGTCTCGAATTCTGACGGCATCTCTTCTCTCAATGAATGTCTTAAAGCAGTAATGGGCTGGATGAGGAAAAACAGATTGAGACTTAATCAAGACAAGACGGAGGTGCTCACGGTAGCGGCCCCGAAACCAAGAATCGGGTTGCAATCTCCAGTCCTGGATGGAGTCACACTCTCCTCCAGTGACTGTGTTCGCAGTCTAGGGGTGCTCCTTGACTCATCACTCCTGATGACAAATCAGGTAAATGCGACAGTCAGGAGCGCTTGCTATCAGCTTTGGCTGATACGTCAGCTGCACCCTTTTCTGGAAGTAAGGGATCTTGAGACCGTTGTGCACGCGCTGGTAACCTCACGTCTTGACTTCTGTAATGCACTCTACATGGGGCTACCCTTGTGCTTAGTTCGGGAATTACAGCTGGTACAAAATATGGCAGCCAGGCTAGTTTCTGGGACATCTAGGAGGGACCACATTACTCCAGTGCTGAGGTCCCTCCACTGGCTGCCTATCAGCTTCCGGGCCCAGTACAAGGTGTTGGTTATCACCTTTAAAGTCCTAAATGGCTTGGGCCCAAGCTATCTCAGGGACCGCCTTCTCCCTTATAATCCTCCCCGCGCTCTCCGGTCCTCTGGGAGGAATTTGTTGCAGCCACAAAGACCTAGGCTGGCGACCACCTCCCAGAGGGCTTTCTCGGCTGTCGCCCCCAAATTGTGGAACAGCCTGCCGGATGAGATCCGCCTATTGACATCATTAGACAGCTTTAAAAAGGCTGTCAAGACGGTTCTCTTCAGGCAGGCTTTTCCAGAATAGCTAACCCCGGCCTCAGGAACCCCCTCCGGAGGTTGCTTCTGGACCTCCAAACTTATGCTGCTTGCTTGAAAGGGTTTTTAATAAATTGTATTATATATTGATTTTAATCTGTATTAATTTAATAATGTTTTAAGGGGGGGAAGGGATTTGGAGCTATTTTATACCGTGTACTATTTTATTGTTGTAAGCTGCCCCGATTGCTCGCAGAGGGGCGGGATATAAATAAATTTTATTATTATTATTATTATTATTATTAGTCGCTCCAAGTCTTTGCTATTTTCTGCAAGTGATATCGTGTCATCTGCATATCTTAAATGGTTGGTATTCATTCTGCCATTTTTCATGCCACCTTCCTCTGAGTCTAATCCTTATGATATGTTCTGTATATGTTCTGTATATAAATTAAAGAGATAGGATGATAAAATGCAGCCTAGCCTGACCCCCTGGCCAATGGGAAACTATTCCGTTCTCCATATTGTGTCCTGACAGTGGCCTCTTGTCCAAAGAAGAAATTACGTTCCAGGACAATCAGATGTTGTGGCACCTCTGTTTCTTTTAGAGTGAACTGTAATTTCTCATCATCCACACAGTCAGAGACTTTGCTATAATCTATAAAGTACAGGTTGATTTTATTCTTAATAACATAAAAAAGAACATGCATAATATAATGTTATGGCCCCTCTGAATGCTCTGTGATGCCAATGATTTTGCCTCACCATGCAAAAGTCCTCCTGCTCCCTCTCTGAAATATGGTTGTGTGTTGCAGGACAAGCCTGACTTTGTTCAGTGCACAGCTCAGTGATTGTTGGTCCACCAGCTGATCCTGGCTGTGTACCACAACTCTACCCCACTTACGTTAATTGTGCTTTAAACATTTAGCTCCATTTCAAAGGAAGTAGCAGAATGCATGTGAGTGTTAGCATGCTAATTCAGCTGAGAAGTCCTGGCCTTTCAGGTTCTACTTTCCCACCAGTGGCAGGCAAACACACAATTTGCTGCTTATGCAAGGGTAAAATGTGCTGTTTGAAAGAGGCTTTTCTTTTAGCATGATGCCTGCAGTGTGATCGATGTCCAGTATTAAAACCACTGAGACTACGCACAGCTGTGGAAATTCAAACCTCCAAGACACCCTGTATCAACAGTCCTGCTCAGGTCTTGCAGAATATATGACCCTGGTCCAGCTTATGTGAAGGACTGTATTCTCCCATACGAACCAGCCCATGCTTTGAGATCTGCTGAGGATACTCTTCTTTCCTTCCTTAAAAGAGAAAATAAAAAGGCATCGGCTGATATTCTGGAGAGCCAGAGCACAAGTTGAGACAAAGAGCACGTACAGTCGGCCTTCTGTATCCACTGATCTGGCATCCACGGATTCCACCATCCACGGCTTAACTATTAGGAAGTTCTTCCTAATGTTTAGGTGGAATCTTGTTTCCAGTGGACTCAAACTACAGGAAAAGAGAGTCCACCTAAACATTAGGAAGAACTTCCTGACAGTAAGAGCTGTTCAGAAGTGGAATACACTGCCTTGGAGTGTGGTGGACTCTCCTTCTTTGGAGGTTTTTAAATAGAGGCTGGGTGACCATCTGTCAGAAAAGCTTTGATTTTGTATTCCTGCAGGGCAGGGGGTTGGACTAGATGGCCATTGTGGTCTCTTCCAATTCTATAATGCTATGAAAATATTCTCAAAAAAATAAATTCCAAGAAGCAATCCTTGATTTTGTCATTTTATGTAAGGGTCCCCATTTTATTATGCCATTGTATATAATGACTAAAAAGGCCTTTTTAGTCATCAGTGCGCTTGCAGAAAGCGCGGGATGAATCCTTCCTGAATCTTTGTTTGCGAAGAAAAGCCAGAGAGAGGGGTATATAATGGGACTTGGGTGAACTCTGGTAACACCTACTCACACGTACAACAGGCATCGATGAAGATTGCTTTATTGTCAGGATATAGATGCATATGGTGACACTGCATAGGCAGTTCTGAGGCTTTGGTGGCAAAACCCCTTCATTAATACATTCTGCCAGTTTCAGTTTCTCCCCCCACCCGGTCATTATAGTTATCTCTACTTATGCAAGCCCCCTTAAAGCATTCCCAAGCAGCCAATGACCTTGGCGCTGGCCAGCCTTCTCTCCAGCACATACCAGCCCCAGCTCCCAGAATACCCTCTGCTCATGTCAAGTCACTGGTATAATGAAGCACAGGCCTAGCAATGTTAACTACTGCATATCCCAGCTACCTAAGCACTAAACAGCAAACAGCATTTTAAATAGCAGACCTGACACATCCATGGATTTTGGTATCCATGGGGATTTCTGGAACCAAACCCCAGCAGATGCCACAGTCCCACTGTATTAGGGGTGTAGCTATGGAGAAGAGGGGGGAATGAGGGCCTTGCCCTCTCAAATAAGACTTCCCCGCAATGAAATTTTCCTTCTGTCCCCAAATTTCTAGCATTCCAGAGAGTGAAACCTTGACAATCCTTCATGTCTGGAACTCTTCTGTTTGCTATCTTCACATTTCCTTGGTCATTTTGCCTGATGTTATCCAGGGGTGTGGCTAGGAAGGGGGAAGCTCAGGGCATTGCCTCCCTCACAAAGAATTCAGGCCTACCCACACACAAAATTTACTTTCAGTCCCCACATTCTAGCATTGGAGTAACTTAAAGCTTCAGATGAACATTTAGAAATACGGTTTAGGCATCCAAAGAAAAGGGGCAGGCCAAGTTCCCAGTTCAAGAAGGATATGGACAAGCTGGAATGTGTCCAGAGGAGAGCGACCAAGATGGTAGGATGTCTCAAAAGCAGCCCAATGAGAAATGGCTGAGGGAGCTGGGTCTGCTTAGCTTGGAGAAGAGAAGACTGAGAGAGGACATGAATCACGATAAGGATATCTTTAAATATCTGGAAGGCTGTCAGGTAGAACGATGTTTTTGTTTACCTAGAACTTAGACCAGACGTTCTCAAACTTTCTTGGTTCATGGTGCTCTTAGTGTATTTTCACAGTGCCCTAGGCGAAAGGAAATGCTTAGCAGTTCTGTGTATTAAATTCGTTATTGTTAATTGCTGTCAAGTCGGCTTTGATCTATTGCAACCCTAAGAATGAGAGACCTCCAAGACACCCTGTATCAACAGTCCTGCTCAGGTCTTGCAGAATATATGACTCAGGTCCAGCTTATTTGAAGGACCGTATTCTCCCATACAAACCAGCCTGTGCTTTGAGATCTGCTGAGGATACTCTTCTCTCTGTCCCACCACCCTGCAGGGGGGAACACGGAAGAGGGTCTTCTCAGTGTCTACCCCCAGGCTCTGAACACCCTTGGCAGAGAAGTTAGACTGGCCCCCTCCCTCCTTTGTTTTGATTGCCTGCCTCTCCTAAACAATGTGCTGGATCTTGCTAAGTGTTGTGTTGGTGTGTGCATGTGCGTGTGCTCAACCATACATCATTAATCTGTTTTTTAATTTTTTTACTGTTTAATCTCTTTTTAACTTTTGTATTATGTGAATTCTGAACTATGTGTTGTTGTTTTTTAATTTTTGTAAGCCACTTTGAGTCCTGAACAGGAAAAAGGTAGGATAGAAACAACAACGACAACAACAACGGCTTCCTTGGAGTCTATCCACCTGTTGTTTATTAAATAGTTAGGTCCAAACAACTCAATGAGTATTTAGACTGTTAACTGACCAATACAGAAGTTCTTTTAATTGGGGTGTGCTGTGGTTTTTAATCATTTTTATGTTTTGGCTACCTTTTGAAACGGTTTTAAAGTAATGCTTTTAATATGATTATTTAATTGCCTTTTATCTTACACATTATCTGTCATTTTAACTGAATTTTGTTTTAACTCATATTGTGAACCACCTTGGGTCCATGCTGGGAAAGAGACAGGATATTAATTAATTAATTAATTAGGAATACACTGAAGAAATGGGGTGCTCAGAGCTGGTCAATTATGCCTTTCTTCTCTCACCACCATGGCTGTGCACAGGACCGGTTGAAGGAATTGGGGGGGGGGGCTGCAATGCTTTATTTGGGGGGGCCCGTATGTTTATCTCAGGTCAATGTAACCTAACTCAACCTAAGCTATTCACAGTACAGGATATTCAGATTATTACTAATAATGTTTTTGCAGGAGGAGGGTTACTACCCCCCCACACACACAATGATAGAGCCCCCTGAGGATGCTGACACCTCTGGTGCCTTAAACCGGCCATGGCTGTGCAGCCCTTAAAAAAAAAAAAGTCAACCTCTTGTATTGGACACTCATAAAATTCCAGCCCAAATGTTGGACTACTGGTCTGTTGGGCCCTATCCAACTTAATGGCTCCCACGTACTCCTAAGAAAGAAAGAATTTACAGAGCAGAAAAAGGTTTTTGTCTGCCAGTGCAAAACAGCAATTCAGTCTTTAGTATCAGCAGCAATCTAGAGCACCTGCTTGGTCCATATACGGTATATCTGTATCTACACACACTGTCACCCCAATTATAGAGTCATAGAATCCTAGAATTGGAAGGGGCCTCATGGGGCATTAGGTCCAATCCTCTGCTCAGTGCAGCATCTCCAGATAGAGCATCCCCAGCAGGTAGCCGTCCAGCCTCTTTTCGAAGACATCCAGAGAAAGAAACCCCACCACCTCTCCAGGCAAGTGGTTCCATTGCTGAACTGCTCTTACTGTCGAGAAGTTCCTTCTAGTTAGTGCTCAGTCGAAATCCAATCTCCTGCATCTTCTCTCCTGTAACTTCAAATTATTAGATCTGGTCCTACCCTCTGGGGCAGCAGAGAACAGGCCTGTGAATGAGTGATCACACACAGAGACACACGTGCACAATTGTATATATGCTCCAAAGGGTAAGGTCTGTAGTGATGGATTCACATTGTAAGAAAAGATGTTCTGACTGAACATTAGGAAGAACTTCCTGTGGTTAAGAGCTATTTGACTGTGGGACAAACTGCCTTGGAGGGTGGTGGAGGTATTTAAATAGAGGCCAGATGTCTTTAAAGATGAGTACTTTAGTTGTGTATTACTGCGTGGTGGGGGGTTGGACTAGATGGCCCTTGTGGCCCTTTCCAACTCCATGATGAGTACAGGAATCTATAAACCCAATATGTTGGTTTTATATAGTAAATGTCCTTGTTATCTCTTATAATGAAAAGCTGTCTATAAATACCACTTAGTGAAATAATAATAATGGTGATGATTATGATTATAATAATTAGGCTGTGTAATTTATTACATGCTCAATTTGTAGTCTAACAGGACTGTGACAGTTCTGGTCAGAGAGTTGGCAATTGTGAGCTGGTTCCTCCAGGTCATTGGCCGCTTGTACTTTGATCTCTCTAACCTGTGGTTTGGCTTTTCAAGCCCTGCAGCAGGGACTCCCGATAAAGAGCCATTTCCCGTCTTGCTCAGTTTTAATCACAGCTGCGGTGTGTTAACAGATGGAGCATGGGGGGGGGGAGGAAACAGGCAACAGCCCATACCTCCTAGCCCATCTTGAGCATTGAAGAACGGCTGCAGCAACCACCTCGGGGTGGCGAGCTTTAATGAGTCTTGCTTTCGGAAGTATTTGGAAAATCGCTGAGCACAGGTGTCTGGAATAAAGGCCAAACTAGTAAAACTCAGCAAGTCTCCTTTGCAAACAGAAGCAGAGTGGCCTCTTGAGCATAGCCGTCTCGTCAGCAAAGAAATACTTAGGCTGTGTTTGTATGTGTGTGTTTGTGTGTGTATATCTATATCTAAAAGAGATTGAGAGAGAGAGCACACCTTTGACAGCAGTATGGCTTCCTTGAGTATTTGAAAGTTTCCCTTTTGTAGAAATCATGTTTTGAACACAAACGTTGAAAATTGCTTTTAAAGTTCTTTGGTTTTGAATTCTTGTTTTGGAGCCCTCTGGCCATATACCTATGAAGGTGAATCCTACAAATATCCTGGGAAAGATATGGGTACTTTGGGAAAGGCATCTTGGGGCTTGTCTCCACTAGTGAAAACCCCTGAATCTGACCCAATAATGCCATATGACTTGTGGCCTTTCCCCTGAATCTGATGCAGTAATGCCACACGATGTATGGCCCTATCTGCACCAGACTTGGAGAATACACCCTTAAGCCAGGTTTTAGAAAACTCACAGTTTTCTCTGGGGTTTGCTTGAAAATCCAGAGAAAACTGTAGTGTGAACAATCTATTTGCACTGGATTCTAGGGTGGGGAGGAGAAGGAGGACAAGCACTGTCTGAGGCGGTGCCACTTCCTCATTGCAAAGGCAGAGCTACTTGCTATTTGCTTTCTCTGGTCTACTTGCTTCCTCTGAAGTCAGAATGACCGGTCAGCCTCGCCATTGTGACACTGGCCACCCATTCTGACTTCAGAGAGAGCAGCTAGCGCCGGCGCTTGGATTTCACGTAACTCAGATTGTGCAGCAGAAAAACAGAGCCCCAGTGCTAGTTGCTCTCTCTGAAGTCAGAACAGGCAGCCAGCCTCATGATGGCGGGGCTGGCCAGTTGTTATGACCTCAGAGCAGGCACTTATGTACTGGAAAGGCAGAGCTCTGTTACTCTTCCAGCTCATGCCAGTGGTTGCGGTGCCACGGAGGTGGTTGACTAGAAGTGGTGGTGGACCCGCAGCTTCACTGGGGGTAAAAATCTGAATGCAGGTAAGGTGTGGCGCTTACATCTGGCCACAGTAGTCTGAATTTCATGCGCTGCAGCTGTAGGCCAAAGTAATCCGAATTTCATCTGGATTTTTACCCCCAGTGTGTAGACAAGTCCACGGTGAGGGTATGTTATGAGCAAGCATGGTGGAGTGGTTTGGGTATTGGACAAGAACTCCAGGAGACTAGGGCTCAAATCCCAGTTTAGCTATGGAAACCCATTGGGTGGCCTTGGGCAAATCGTACTTTCTTAGCCTCAGAGGAAGGCAATGATAGACTTCCTCTGAATAAATCTGGCCAAGAAAACACTAGAAGAGGGTCACTAGAAGTTGGCATTCATGTGAAGGCACATAACAAGGACAAATAAAAGTATGCATGATTGGAGAAAGTGAATAGGGAGCAGGTCTTCTCCCTTTCACACGTTAGTTGAACCCTGGGTCACCCACTGAACCTGAAATGAGGGGAAATTATTAGGGAAAAAGCATGGTATAATCATTTGAATGTTGGCCTAGGAAGCTAGGACCCAGAGTTCAAATCCTCCCTCAGCCATGGAAACTCTTTGGGTGGCCCTGGGCAAGTCACACTCTCTCAGCCTCAAAGGAAAGCATTGGCAACCCCCCTCTGAAGAAATCTTGCTTGAAAACACTAGGATAGGGTTGCCATAAGTTGGAGTTGACTTGAAAGCACATAACAAGAACAACCACAACTATAATTATAAATATCTTATCCTTCCCAAGGCTCTGTAACATCTCCATTAACCCGTTTCCTTTTTGAACCCCAACCAGTAGAACTAACCAAAGCAGCAATGTCATCCACTGTGACAGTTCTGTTGCAAACAGAAAAAACTTAATGGGCCCTTTCACATTATATAGCTAATGTGCTTTGGTTCCATTTTAATTGTCATGGCGATATCCTATGGAATCCTGGGATTGGCAGTTTAGGGGGTATGTGTTTGGATCATAGAAGATCATAGAATCATAGAGTTGGAAGAGACCACAAGGGCCATCTAGTCCAACCCCATTCTGCCCTGCAGGAATCGACAATCAAAGCACTCCAATTTGATGGCCATCCAACTCGTGTCTAAAAACCTCCAAAGAAGGAGACTCCAACAAACTCCCAGGCAGCAGCGGATTCCACTGTCAAACAGATCTTAGACTTGTCAAACAGACAGCTCTAGTGTCTCATCAAAATGCAGATATCAGGATTCCACAGGATACAGATGTGGAAGTTAATGTGCAGTTGTTGTTGTTGTTGTTGTATGACTTCAAGTCATTTCTGACTTGTGGCAACCCTAAAGTGCACCTATCACATGGGTTTCATGGCACAATATGTTCTGATGGGGGTTGCCACCATTGCCTTCCTCTCAGGCTGAGAGAGTGTGACTTGCCCAAGGTCACCCAGTGGGTTTCCATACATTTGAGCCCTGGTCTCCTGGAATCATAGTCCAATGCTCAAACCACTACACCACACTGTCTTGTAAGAGGTTTGCCATTGCCTTCCTCTGAGGCTGAGAGAGTTGGACTTGCTCAAGTTCAGCCAGTGGGTTTCTGTGGCAGATTTGAACCCTGGCCTCCCGGGAGCCCTAGTCCCGCACTCAAATCACTATACCATGCTGTCTCTTAAAGTGAAATAATAGCACCATAGTTGTGTAATGTGAAAGAACCCTCTGTCTCTACTACCTTCAATTACAAGATTTTAAGTAGCTAGAATCAATAGATCTGTAAGCAGTTTATTTTTCAAAAATTGGTTAATTAGTGCTCTGGAATACTGTATCCCTGGAAAAGCTGCTACATTGATGATAGGCCTCTACAAACAATAACCAAAAAGACAACATTGTTACAATTTGGCCTCTGTTACTTAGGCATGTCATGAGTCACCCCCCCTTTTGATCCTGGGGAAACCTATACAAACTTCGGCTTAAGCCCTTTTTGATGAGTTACCTGATGCTTGATGATACAGTAATGCAGTTATGTATTTGATTTTCTGTTTTCCCCTTCTATTGTAAAATTTTGCTTGTGTGGAAAGGCTGAGGCTTGGGACTTGAGATTTTAGCATTCTCTGTCCAAATACACTTTAACTTTGCTGTCCATAAACATCCAGGGAGCCTGCCTTTTTACCTGGGCTATAGCCTTGGAGGAGCTAAATGAGGGCATTGTTCCCCAAATATAAATTCAACCCCCTCCAATGTAATTTCCCTTCAGTTCCCCCTTTTCTAGCATTACAGAAAGCGAGACACTAAAAATGGTTCACGCCTAGAATACTTAGTATTTGCTGTGTTTGCATTCCCTTGGTCACTTGGCCTGGCCCCTTTTTCTTTGGATGCCTAAACCATCTTTCAAAATGCTCAAACCAAGTCTTCAGTTACTATGCAATGCTAGAGATTTGGGGACTGAAGAAAATTTTGTTGGAGGGGATAGGCAATGCCCTCATCTTGACCCACCCTGCCCCTTATAACTACACTCCTGGCCAACACCTTGCTATACTGCCTGCTTTGTGGTTTTTCTTTTTCTTTCTGAAGAACTCAAGGACTGGAATCCTTCAAGAATCATATAGGCAAACAGCTTGCGTGCTCCCTCCTTTCCTTGGTTTCCATCATACGGGGCTGTGAGATTTCTAAGTTCTCTCTCTCAGTTCACATCTGTAGAAAGTCCCAGCCACAATATATTAAGGCTGGTAGCCAATGGCAACAGCCGTCTTAGAATAAACTTGTCATGCTAAGCACTAATAAATGTAATGATTATATTTTTGCAATTCCCTTAACCCCCACCCCCTGTCTTCATTGAAAGGTAATGCTCCCCAGGCTTTTGCTTTCTGCTGATAGGGGAGCAGCCCCCTAATTTACACCCATTCTTCAGTCAATGCAGCGGTTTATATACTCTCAGCTAATAGCATTATGAGCATAGTTTTGTACTAATTCAAAATTAGATCTCTCATTTGCATAAACAAATTACGGTTTGGATTAGTGCTACATAGTTAAGACAGCTGATACCCGAGCAGATTTGATTTTGTTGGAATCGCTGTTGGCATAATGGTGGATGTGCCGAATTTGGATGCGAGCAGGGTTTGTTACATATGCAAAGTCAGCCTCGCATAGGGTTCTGGGCAGAGGCAACGAAGTCTGCAGAATCCAGAATTGGGCACAGAAGTTTTGTGTAAAAAATGAAAACAAGTTTGCTCCATCCTCAGTATGACGTCCTTTCAAAGATTTAAATATGACTATCATGTCCCCTCTTTAACTTTCTCTTCCCCAGGCTAAACATACCCAGCTCCCTAAGCCACTCCTCACAGGGCATGGCTTCCAGACCTCCCACCATTTTGGTCAGTCTCCTCTGGACGCATTCCAGCTTCTCCAGATCCTTCTTGAATTCTGGTGCCCAGAACTGGACACAGTATTCCAGGTGAGGTCTGACCAAAGCAGAATAGAGTGGGAAATCACATCTCTGCATGTGTGTATGTGCCTACAAGTTGCCTGTGGACTTACGGCGACCTTGTGAATTTCAAGGGTTTTCCTTAGGGAAGGAATCCTCAGAGGTGGTTTTGCCAGTTCTGTTTTCTGAAATAGAGCCTACAGCACCTGGTATTCATTGGTGGTCTCCCATCCAAATACTAACCAGGGCCGATCCTGCTTAGCACAAGGATGAGACAGGATCTGGTACCTTTAGGGTATTTAGGCCACCCTACCTCTGTCCTCCCCCAAAATAAAAAAAACAAAACAAAAAAAAACAAGGAGGGATTTATTTATTTTTTTGCCCCCAAAGGCCCTTTTGGGGGCACAGAGAGCATTTTCAACCATGGTTTTGGGCCTTCAATACACTAGCACGTTTTTTAAGCCACAGGAAGTGACAGGAGGTCACTTCCTGTTTCAAAAAAGTCTTCTCCAGGGCCTGAATTGGTACACACGCACGCACGCACGCACCCGCGCGCACCCAAAACATGGTGGAAACACCCCCCACAGCCCCTACAGGGCATTTTGGGCAAATCTTTTTTTGAAAAGAAATCACTTTGTTTTTTTTCAGCCCCAGGTGAGGGGCAGTAGGCTGCCAGACGTGGTAGAAACGCCCTCCACTCCCCTGGGAGGTCGGTTTGGAGTACTTAGGAGCTAAAAACTCCAAAAATGGCCCTGGGGGCTGCACTTGGCCCACCCTTGTACTAAAGCAAGAGGGAGAGGATGAAGTGACTTGACAAGGGGTCCAACGCCCCATACATCACATTGTCATTCCCCACGGCTGCTGTGGGAACTAGCATAGAAGAATGACTGAGTTGGATAGCTTAAATTCAAATTATTCTTTGGCCATGGATTCTGTAAGTATCTCCAAGGAGTCATTTCTTCTCCACCCATCCATTCCTTTATTCATCACCCCACCCTTTTCTCAAACTGGGATTCAAGGCAGCTTACAAAAGAGAGAAAATTACAAGAAAGACACCTGTGGTGAAAAATGCTGAGACTGAAGTTCAGATTAAAACAGATTAAAACAATATTGAAGGAGCCCTGGTGGCACATTGGTTAAATGCCAGTACTGCAAGTCACTGTGTTGCAAGTTCGATTCCAGCGGGCTCCAAGGTTCACTCAGCCTTCCATCCTTTCGTAGGTCGGTAAAATGAGGACCCAGCTTGTGGGGGGCAATTAGCTAACACACATTGGAAACTGTTTAACGCAGTGTAGATGTGTAAATAGCTATAGCTTAAAACAATTTGTAAGCCGCTCTGATAGCCTTGTGGCTGAAGAGCGGGGTATAAATATCTAAATAAATAAAATAAATAGTATTAAACTAATAACAGAATTGAAACCACCGAAAATACTACTTTAAAACAAATAATTTAATCAAAACAGTACCATAAAAAGCCCTTCCCTTGGAAAACAATCCATTCCCAAAGGCTTACTAGGATGAAAAGTTCTTCACCAGTTGCTGAAAAGACAACCCCCCAGCCTCCCTAGGAAGGGAGTTCCAAAGTCTGGGAACAACCAATAAAAAGGAATAGAAAAATATTCACTTGAGGATGAAAGGCCAGCAAAGAGGAAGCCAGCCGGGGGCCTTCTTAGAAGGGAGCTCTAAAGTCTTGGAGCAGCCACCAAGAAGTCCCTGTCTCCCTTGTTTTGTTCCCACCAAAGAACCTGAGAAGGTGATGGGACAGAGAGAAGAGCCTCTCCAGATGCTCTTAGAGCTCAGGCAGGCTCTTATAGGGAGAGACAGCCCTTCAGATATCCTGGATTCAAGCCATAGTGGGCCTTATAAACAGTACATTGTATTGAGCCTGGAAACAAACTTACCCAAAACCCTACCCCCTTCCATCTGCTGTAAGTAGATGAAACAGCAATATGGAGATTAAAACAGAAGCTGTGAATAAAATGTGCCCCATTGGCTGCTTAAGACCCCCACTGCTATTTTGTGGTCCCACAAAAATGTTTTTTAAAATGAGTTCAAATTCCTTTTTGCCCTCACAATCCCCCTTCCACAGGGGATGGAGGCAATTTCACCACCTTTTTGGTCCCTCGGTTATCTTTTTTTCCCCCTCAACAAGAAGTGAACAAAAGTTCTGGACCTAAAACAGCCAGGGATGTGGTGTGGGATAAAATGACCCAGGGAGCACTGAAATTGGCCCCCCAAGCAGTTTTTAAAGAACAATTTGGGCAATGGGGTGATTCTTTAAGGTCCCCTTAGAGAGTAATGTGTCTCCTAATCCCCCAAAGCCTTACCTTCCAAGGTGCTGATAAGTCTTGCTGGGGTGGCCTTCAAAGTACTTTGAAAGCATCTTGGTTTGCAGGATTACTGGACTACAGAAACGCCAGGGTGCCATTCAAGGCAACATTGATGGGATGGAAAAGCTTTACCTTCTTTGGAAACCTAGCTTTTGGAAGCTGGATGAGTTCTGCATTGCAAGCAAATAGCTGTGAGTTTGTTTTCATTTCCAGAAGAGATCCTCCTCACAGAGGGTGGCTTTGGAGGAGAAGGTGGATATGATGCAGGGAACTTGGTTATAGCTAAAGCCCTGTATGGCCCGAGTCCAGGCTGCCTGAAGGACCATATCTTCCCATATGAGCCTGCCTGAGCTCTTAAGAACTTAAGCGGAAGACTTTCTCTCAGTCCCACCACTTTCATGGGTAGATTTGGGAGAAACACAGGAGAGGGCCTTCTCGGTGGCTGCCTCTACACTTGGGAAATCCCTTCCTAAGGAGGCTTGGATGGATCCTTCCTTGCTGTCATTTTGTCGTCAAGTGAAAACTTCATTTTATTCCCGCAGCTGTTTGGGATCTGATTCTTTTATATAAAGGGTATTCTTTTTCACTATTGTATTGTATTTTTATTCTATGCTTTTAAATTAATGTTTTATGTGCTTAATATTACTTTAGTCTTAACTTTTTGTATGTATTTAGCTGTATGTGGTTCTACTTATTTACTTTTTATTCTATACACCACCTTGAGTCCCACCCTTGGGAAAAAGGCAGGATAAAAATAAAGTGATTGATGGATGGATTTTATCTATATTGGTGGGCCATATAGGTGGTATCTAACTAGGAATCCTGCGGTAGTCACTGTTCAACCACTTTGGTTTGTTTCTCAGGCGTTGTTGTTGTTTGCCTTAAGTCATTTCTGACTTACAGAAACCTTTAGGCAAACCTATCACAGGGGTTTCTTGGCAAGATTTCTTCAGAGTGGGTTTGCCTTTGCCTTCCTCTGAGGCTGAGAGAGTGTGACTTGCCCAAGGGTACCCAGTGGGTTCCAGGGCTGAGTGGAAATTCAAAGCCTGGTCTCCTGGAATCCTGGTCTAGCACTCAAATCATGATACCACACTGGCTCTTAAGATTTCTTCAGAGTCATTGCCTTTTCCTTCCTCTGAGGCTGAGAGAATGTGACTTGCCTAAGGTCATGCACTGGTTTTCCGTGGCTGAGCAGGAATTTGAACCTTGGTCTCCTGGAGGCCTAGTTCAGCATTCTAACCATTGTATCATGCCGGCTCTCTTAGTGCCTATAAGTTGATTCTGACTTACGGATTTTCTTGGCAAAGCTTACTGCAATGGGAATTAACCAAAACAACAACTAATACTATCAGAATCAGAATCATCCCCATGCCCCCTCTACCCTTTTCCTGGCCCAGGACACAAGGTGGCTTTGTTGGTGTTGTGTGTGTGCCTTCAAGTCGTTGACAATGTATGGTAACCCTGAGATGAATGCATGAGGGTTTATCAGCAAGATTTGTTCAGAGGGGATTTGCGTTGGCTTTCCTGGTTGACTGATCGAACCCAAAGGGTAGTCACCAATGGGTCTTCTTCATCATTGACCATTTGTAAGCCGCTCTGATACCCTTTGTGGCTGAAGAGTGGGGTATAAATAAATAAATTAAAAAATCCTGGAGAGAAGTGACTAGTGGGGTGCCACAGGGTTCTGTCCTGGGCCTAGTGCTATTCAACATCTTTATTAATGACTTGGATGAGGAAATAGAGGATGTACTTCTCAAGTTTGCAGATGACACCAAATTAGGAGGGGTAGCTAATACCCCAGAGGATAGGATCACAATCCAAAATGACCTGAACAGATTAGAAAGCTGGGCCAAAACTAACAAAATGCATTTCAACAGGGAGAAATGTAGGCTACTACACTTGGGCAGTAAAAATGAAATGCACAGAAATAGGATGGGTGACACCTGGCTTCAGGGCAATACACGTGAAAAGGACCTAGGAATCTTAGTGAACCACAAACTGAACATGAGTCAGCAGTGTGATGCAGCAGCTAAAAAAGCCAATGTGATTCTAGGCTGCATTAATAGGAGTCTAGTGTCTAGATCAAGGGAAGTCATAGTGCCACAGTATTCTGCTTTGGTCAGTCCTCACCTGGAATACTGTGTCCAGTTCTGGGCACCACAATTCAGGAAGGATATTGAGAAGCTGGAAAGTGTCCAGAGCAGGGCAACCAGGATGTGGGAGGTCTGTAAGCCATGCCCTAGGAGGAGTGGCTTAGGAAGCTGGGCATGGAGAAGAGAAGGTTTAGAGGGGACATGATAGCCATGTTTAAATATTTGAAGGGATGTCATACTGAGGATGGAGCAAGCTTGTTTTCTGCTGCTCCAAAGGCTAGGATGTGGAGCAATGGGTTCAAACTACAGGAAAAGAGATTCCACCTAAACATACGGAAGAAGTTCCTGACAGTAAGAACTGTATGGAAGTAGAATACATACACTGCCTTGTAGTGTGGTGGAGTCTCCTTCTTTGGAGGTTTTTAAACAGGCTGGATGGCCATCCATTGGGAATGATTTGATTGTGGTACATTCCTGCATGGCAGGGGGTTGGACTGGATGGCCCTTGTGGTTTCTTCCAACTCTGTGATTCTATGATTCTGTGATTCCTCTGAGGCTGAGAGAGAGTGACTTGCCCAAGGTCACCCAGTGGGTTTGCATGGCTGGATGGGGATGCAAGTCCTGGTCTCACCACATCCCAGTCAACATTCAAACCACTATTCCACTCTTGATTCTTACAGTAGTTTTGTTTTGTGAGCTTATTAGGTAGTCCTAGAACAACTCAGCTGGCTGTGTTGAAATGATTCTCAGTTACTTACTCAAGCATGTTGTTTTTATCTTTGCAGATCTGTGGTACTGAACTCCACTCGCCATTCTCCAACAGGGAGCAAGTCCCAGGCTCTGCAGCAACGCTGGAGGAACAAAAGCCTCCGCTGTATTGGAGGAGTCATGTACAGGGTGTCAGCTAACAAGCTGGCCAAAACCTCCAGCTCTCCGGCCAGAAGTGGTGAAGTCCCTAGCAGGAACCACAACAGAGCAGGTAAGCAAAGGTTAGCACATGTGAATGGAAGTCTGCCATGGATACTGAGGGTGCCTTTAAGCCAGTAATCTTCAATTACAATTGATTAACTTGGTTGCTGTTTCCTAGATTGATTATTTGACAGTGAAGGTCCAGCGTGCCAGAGCTGAGCTTGCTAGCTCAGTGCATTGCTTTTGGCAAGACAGCTCAGCTTCTCTGTGAACCTTTGCAGGACCTGAGCTGTTAAGATTAATTCAGAGCTCCTTATGCAACATCTGGTTCTTTGCAAATCCACATTACTTATATGTACCTGTGTATCTCACCTTGAAGGGTTTGCACTTCAGCTGATTTCTAGAAGTTGAAACATATATATACAGGAAGCCCACACTTATCTGACAGATTAGGGACTGCAGCAGTGTCAGAAGCTGGAATTGGTTGAAAAAGTGGAACCCAGGTAGGGAACCTGAGGGAATTATGGTGGTTCGCTTGAGACTGACTGGGTGCGCTCATGGGCCCCTGTGCCTGCCCACAAAGTTTGTCAGCTTGGTGATTCCGCCCCACCCCCAGCTCACTTTGCAAGCAGTGCACAACTGCGTGGTCAGTCTCAAGCAAGTCTCTGTAGGCAAGAACTTCTAAAAGAGTAGATTCCTTGTCCAATGAATAGAACTTGTCCTTAATTGCAAGCGTCAAAAGAGTGAGTTGTCAGATAATGAGCTGTTGAAAGGCAGGGGCTTTCTGTAATTAGAAAGTTTGCAGAAAGATAAGATTATTAGGTTTCTGTTGTGCCTTGTTTTTAACGTCTGTTCAAGACCCTTACTGGAATCAACATAATGCATTCGTGGTTTGGAACCACAACTCTTCTACATTTAACAGATATATGGATGGGGCACGATAGCATTTAAAAATATATTTCAGAAGGCTTTAGGTAGAGGGGATTTGGGGTGAAAATTTAGGACCTCTGGGGGTGCTGAGGGCTTGGGGGAGGTGTGCAGCCTGTGGGGTGTACTTTGCCCACCCCTGTGCTAAAGCAATAAAATCGAACTGAATTGAAATGGACTTGAATAGAAAATAAAAGTTAAAGAAGTTCTTTCCCCAGTGGTCTGGTGTACCTCTGCACAAAAGGACAAAAGGCAATGGGGCCTTGTGTGGGGCAGAGCTCTTTCCCCAGTTTAGTTGACACCAACTGACACATGAGGATTGCTGTGCTATTCCCCACCCTCCTTTCTTTCCCCAAAGCACCCAACTCAAGTTTCTTCCTCAACTCCTAATGCGCTTGAGAGACAGATTACCTGGAAAAGGATGCTTCATCAACTTCTTACTCCTCTTGCCCCACCACTTCCAGCCCCCCCCCGCCACACCATATCTCCTGCTCTACTATTATCTGCAGACTTTTTAATTTTCCATCCGAGCCGCCCAGCGAGCTAATCCACGGTTTAAGCTAAATCTCCACCCTCTTCACCTGCTGAGATGAGGTGCCGTAAGCATTTCTTTCCGCTCCTCTCCCTTCTCCAAGCTTGCCCCTAATTTCCCACTCTCAATTTCCTCTCTCACGCCTTTTTACCAGCAATGGACAGAGGAAGTCAGGAACGCTTCGCTCTTTGTTCAGGTGTTGCTTTCCACTCTTAATTTCTGGCCAAGGTGCTGGCAGCTTCCAAGGGGACCCCCTTCTTTATTCACACACTCCCCCTCGGAGCTCAGTTCTTCTGCTGACTGGATTTTTTATATTTTTGCATCCATGACCCCTTGTTAATCCCCCTCTTTTTCTTTTTTTTTAAATAGTTCTGCTCAGCATCTGCTTTGGCTGCTTTGGTCCCTGCTAAATATTCCGTTTGTCCTGGTGGTCATAGGCTTTACTCTTGCTTAATTTTACTGTCTCTTTGCATTGGGGTTGTTTTTTTGGGGGGTGGGTGGGTGGGTGGAGTAAATGAAGAAAATTAGATGCAGATATTATTTATTTCCATAGTTCACTTGGACAGTTGTGGAGCCCAAAGATTTTTCCGTCAGCTTCGTCTGATGGCTGTGAAATTGGGGTGCTTTATTTGGGAGCTCTGCAGAAGCATTTCAAATCTGATTAGGCCCTAATCAGCAGACCCCAGGTGTGCACCAACTTCTATCCTGTTTATCCTACCTGACTCATTTCCTTTTAGCAAGCAGGATTCGGCAGTGGGAAAGGGGTGGTGTGGGCAGAGGGGGAGAGAAGGAGGTGGAGGACACTCTCAAATTATGCCATGGCTGTGCAATACTCCTTTCCAAGGCTTCTGCAGTGTTGAGAGTAATGGGTAGGTGATCCCTTCTCTCTGTTTTTTTTTTTTTTTTTTTAACAGTCTTCCATCACAGCCCAGTTATGTTAGTTTTTTGGACATTGCTATGGTGAGCTGCCACGGCCAATGGAATTCTGGGATTAGCCATCTAAAAATCTAACTTTTCCAAACTCTGGTCTTTGCCACTGAGATCCACGGTGGCTAGTTCCTCACCTTGCCTTCCTTGCTTTTCACAGTCTCTCTGGTAGCTTTGTGTCCAGTAAATGCATACCTCAGTTAACAAAATGTTTAGCAGTAGGGTTGCCAGGGTGGAAACTGGAGAGGGCTTTTGTACCTTTAATGGTTGTGTAGAAACAGGAATTTCAGCAGGCACCACTTTATTCAGCTTTGGTCAGGCCTCACCTGGAATACTGTGTCCAGAGGAGGGCAACTAAAATGGTGAAAGGTCTGGAAACCATGCCTTATGAGGAGAGACTTAGGGAGCTGGGTAGGTTTAGCCTGGAAAAAAGACGGTTAAGAGGCGATATGATAGCCCTGTTTAAGTATTTGAAGGGGTGTTACGTTGAGGATGGAGCAGGCTTGTTTTCTGCTGCTCCAGAGACTGGAACACGGAGCAATGGGTGCAAGCTCCAGGAACAGAGATTCCACCTCAACATGAGGAGGAACTTTTTGACAGTAAGAGCTGTTCGGCAGTGGAACGCACTCCCTCGGAGCGTGGTGGGGTCTCCTTCCTTGGAGGTCTTTAAACAGAGGCTGGATGGCCATCTGTCGGGGATGCTTTGATCGTGATTTCCTGCATGGCAGGGGGTTGGACTGGATGGCCCTCGTGGTCTCTTCCAACTCTGCAATTCTATGATTCTGTGATTCTATGAATTGTTTTAAATTATTTTAAGTGGTTTTACTCTGTCTTCTCTTACCTTGTTAACTGTTTTAATGTGTTGTTAACCTTTTAAAATTATTCCTACTATTTATATTGTTTTCAGTTGATCATGTTATCAGACCTCCCCTGGAATACAGTTTCCAATTCTGGGCATCACAATTCAAGAAGGATATGGAGAAGCTGGAATGTGTCCAGAGGAGGGTGACCAAAATGATGGGAGCTCTGGAAGCTTAGGGAGCTGGGTATGTTTAGTCTGGAAAAGAGAAGGTGAAGAGGGGACATGATGGCCATATTTAAATATTTGAAGTGATGTCATACTAAGGATGGAGGAAGCTTGTTTTCTACTGCTCCAGAGACTAGGACAAGGAGCAATGGATTCAAACTACATGAAAAGAGATTCCATTTAAACATTAGGAAGAACTTCCTGACAATAAGAACTGTTTGGAAGTGGAATATACTGCCTTGTAGTGAGGTGGAGTCTCCTTCTTTGGAGGTTTTTAAACAGAGGCTGGATGGCCATCTGTTGGGAATGATTTGATTGTGTATTCCTGCATGGCAGGGGGTTGGACTGGATGGCCCTTGTGGTCTCTTCCAACTCTGTGATTCTGTGAGTCTATGTTGATTTCATTGTATACGACCACGAAGCAGAGGGTGGGAGGTAAATTTTTTAATTAATGGACAGTAGCTAGATGATGGAGGACACAAACCAGTGGATTCAGCTTACCAAAAAAGAAAAAAAGAAATGAGGAGCTTTTTGATTGGAAGAGCTGTTTGCCAGTGGAATGGACTGTCTTAGAGGGCCATCTTTGGAGGCCTTTAAATAAGGGTTGGACAGGCATCTCTCAGGAGTGCTTTAGTTGTTTATTCCTGCATAAACAACTATGGGGTTGGACTAGATGACCCTGGTATCCCCTCCAACTGTGATTTTTGACATACACATCTCCCTTGGAGAGACCTGATGTAGGCCCACGGGAGAGGGGTAACTCAAAAGAGCACAGGACCCAGGTGCCAACTCCCTTTGTCTTTCAAAACTCTTCCCAGCCAAGACAGAAGACACATATCAAATGTCAGTTGCTTTTGAATGCTAAACAACCTGAACCAGACAGGTGCCTGATGTGTCCTAGCTGCCCAGGAGGCTGCTAGCTTGTATTCTTTTTAATCCCATCAGCTTCTCAGCCTTTTACACTTCTCAGGAATGACAAGAGCGACTGCTAATTATTTAACTGGTTTTGTTCAGCCTGTCATGCCTCTCTCTTCTGCAGTTGGGGTTTCCCCTTTGGGCAGCTGGGACTCACCTGATTGGTGTTCATCTGCCAGCCCCCAACACCTGCTTCTTTGCCACTGGTGCAAGTTTAAGGATTGCATCTAACTCCCAGCCCTTGGCAATATCCGTGGCCAATCAGCGGCCTGCCAGGACTGATCAAGCAAGTCATCCATCTCTGTAAGTGAGAGGGAAACCAGTCGTTTTCCTGTAGCTTGTCCACAGTCTGCCTCGTTACCCTGCACATATAGAGCGATGGGCATAGATGCGGCACAGCATGCATTGGTTGGCGAAGTTCAGAGAGCGGTGTGGCTGTATTTACCATGTGGCATGTGCCGGCTGTGTGTTATTGTGAAACGGATTGGCTTTCCTGAAGCTGAAATCACTACCTGTCCTTGCAGCCTTGTTCCAGGTTCCAAAATCCAATTAGAGCCCTGGGCGCAAAAGAGGGCCTGCATCAAGTTGAGCACCGTTGATTCCCAGTGTTTCATGGGGGAAAATGTGGGGGAAAGGAGGGTTAGCCCTTTAAGGAGAAATAGGAAAACTTGATCTGTTAAGAAACGGGCCCCCTCGGAAGAGTTTGGCAGTAGTCACATGCCTCAGCAGCTAGTGTGGGTATGCAGAATGGAAGCAAAGTCCACCCAAAGGGACACTTCTTCTTGTTAACTGTAGTCAAGTTGAATTGGACTTCTGGTGACCATATAAATGAGAGACCTCCAAGTCACCCGGTTATTGACAACCCTGCTCAGGTCTTGCAAAGCCAGGGCAGCCATGGATTCCTTGTTTAAGTCTATCCACCTATGGCGTGGTCTTCCTCTTCCCACCAGGGCACTAAATTTACGTGGTGGTGGGATTGTGTGTTCCTGTGAGGCAAGAGGCTACGGTGACCATAGCACTGCTGATGGTAGGGTCTCCCATGCTAGACAGACTTTGCTGAGGAGCCAGACTACACAGCTGCTGGGCAGCTACTGGGCAGCAGCAGCAGCAGTAGTGGGGAGGAGGTGACACTGGTGGAGGATTTCTCAGAGATAATAGCAGTGGCACCACAGCTAACACTTGTCAGTGTTGCACAGATGGAGGCACTGGGATGCCACTTCTGAATCTCTTTTACTGTGAAACCCCTATCATGAGACAATCCAAAATGAAAGGGACACTTACCCAAAATTTACCAGGTTCCCTAAGTCACTCAGCCCTTATTAAGTGGAAGGTTACCCATGGTATTGTGGTTTGAGTGTTGGACTACCACTCTGGAGACCAGGATTCGAATCCCTGCTCAGCCATGGAAACCTTGGGCAAGTCACACACTGTCAGCCCTCAGAAAACTCTGTGATAGATCCATCTTAGGGTCACCATAAGTCGGAAGGGATTTGAGGGCACACAACAACAACAAGAACAATAAAGTCCCTCAGTCTTCAGTATTTCTCTGGCTGAGACTGACTGAAGTAAAAAACAAGGAAAGACATCAAATTGCAAATGAAAGCACTTTACTCATTGCTTTTAGGATGTACATACACTTGGAAGTACTTACATCCTAACTAATGAAAAAAAATTAGGTAAAAGGAAGAGCTGCAGTGAGCTGAAAACTTTAACTGACCATCTCAAAGCCAAGAAGAAAGAAAGAGGCAAAGAGGAAGTAGATAGAGAAGGGGGAAATGTTATATGACCACAGACCCAAAGAGTTTTTCCAGTCACATGGCCTGGTTGTTTAGATGCACAAACTATTTATGACTATGGATTGCAATAATGGTGGTGGGGGGAATGGGGGACCAGAGATAAAGAACCCAGAATGAATTGGGGGGGGGATATACTATCTAAAATCCCCAATTGCTCTAACAGGTATGAAGGGGGGTGGCGGCTAAGAGAGAATGATTGATTTTCCAACAATTTTTAGTGAAAAAAGTGAGAAATATTGGGATTGCGAAGGGCATCTAGACTGCTGGGGGAACCCCCTGTCTAGTGTGAAGGCTGTGGTTGTTGCATCTTCAGGGACAGGAGAGGGTTCTCCACTGCCAGGTTCACAACACGCCTGCCATCACAGCATGGGAGGCTGTGGGAAAAGGAAGAAATGACTCTGAAGACATGGGAAATGATATCTTGGACACATTCTGGAGGCAGGGTGGGTCGGAGGGATGAATAGATATTTCTTGCAGACTCTATAGGGCAGAAAGTTCTTGATAACACACTTTGATCTGGAGGGGCATAGACAGCTGCTTTTGTGATGGTGAACATGTAGATGGCTGGATGAATTGCCTGCCTGGCATGAAGGGGGTTGTGGTCATAGTATCATAGAATTGTAGAGTTGGAAGAGACCACAAGGGCCATCCAATCCAACCTCCTGCCATGCAGGAAATCATGATCAAAGTATCCCTGACAGATGGCCATCATGTACAACCTCGGTAACCTGATAGACAAAGCTGGGTTGGAGATAAGGGGTTATGGTACATGATGGTAACAGTGATGTGAAGAAATGAAATTTTGCCATCCTACCAGGGCGGTTCTCGGCAAAGAGGGAGTCACTCAGAGTGAGGGTGAAGGAAATGATCTCTTAGGAGGAGAGGAAACAAATATACTCTCACTTCACATCTTGGGCAGTTCTTGATAGTGCGCAGTTTGCCTCGGAGGGACGGCTGGGCATGTAGATTGGTGAATGAACTTGTGTGAACATGGCTCTCCTCATGACCTAGGTGGCCTGGTAGACAGAACTGGAGATAAAGGATTATGGCATATGATGGTGACATTGAGCGGGGAAATGTAGTTGCATGGTCCTATGTAGAAGCTAAATTTAGGTTCCTAGGCAGGAAGTTGAAAGCCAAGATTTCCAAGGTAGCTTTCTCTGTCATGTTACCTATGTGCAAGGCAAGTTAGATGAGTGAAGTTGAGTGGTCTTAGTCCATGGATGAGACAGTGGTATAAAGAGGGGGGTTCAGATCTCTTAGGCCAGAGAATCATGTAGCCCTCCCAAGGTTTTTGGACAGCAACTCCCAGCACTAACCTCCCAGTGCCTTCCAGATGTGTTGGATTAAATCAACCTTCCTCCTTGGTGAGCCAGGAATGGGATTTGTAATCCCAGCACATCTGGAGACTGGAGAAGGCTGAGGTGAGGACATCACTCTGGACTGCAGTACTTCATTTCTGTACTGCTCAGAGAGTGTCTTGTACTGTAAAGCAGATCAAATGTGTAAGTGCTGTTGTTAAGCAATTTGTAAGCCACTCTGAGAGCCTTTGTGGCTGAAGAATGTGGTATAAGTACTCTAATAAATAAAAATAAATACTCTAATTAAAAAAAAATATGAAGTCCTTCCTGAATCTTCATTTGTGAAGAAAAGCCAGAGAGAGAGAAATTAAAATAAAATAAAATAAAATAAAATAAAATAAAATAAATTCAGTGTGCTTGTGGGGTCTCAAGCAAATAGCTGGAAAAATAAAGCTAGATAAAAGGAAAGGCAGTTTGGTATGAGGGTCATATTTAAAATTATGGAATTGTCTTTCTTATCTGGACCAGTGCATTCAGTTCTAGGCACCTCATTCTAAGAAGGATATAGACAGGTTGGAGCAGGTTCAGAGAAAGGAAACAGTGGTAAGAGTTATGGAGAACAAAACTTAGGAGGAGAGATTGAAGGAGGTAGGAATCTTCAGCCTGGTGAAGAGAAGACAGAGGGATGATGTGATGGCACTCTTTAAATACCTGAAGGCATTAAAAAACCTCACAGAGAAGAGGGAGCAGGTCTATTCTCTGCAGGGTAGGACCAGGTCTAACAGTCTGAGGTTATAGGAGGGTAGATTTTGACTGAACTTTCGAAGGAACTTCTTAACAGAGTACTTTAGCAGTGGAACCAACTCCCCAGAGAGGAGGTGGGGTTTCTGTTGTGGGATGTCTTTAAAAAGAGACTAGACAGTTACTGTCTATTCTCCTTTACGGGTCTGAAACATGGGTCACCTATTGCCACCACTTACGACTCCTCGAACGCTTTCATCAGCGCTGTGTACGCACAATCCTAAATATACACTGGACTGACTGTGTGACGAATGTTGCTGTCCTTGAGCATGCAGAGATCACCAGCATTGAGGCCATGATATTGAGAACAAGCTGCGCTGGGCAGGGCACGTTTCTGGGATGGAGGGCCTTCGCCTCCCAAAAATACTACTCTACGGTGAACTCACCACGGGTCAGTATAAGAGGGGCGCTAAAAAAAAAACGATACAAGGACTCCTTGAAACAACATCTCAGGCTCGGCCAAATTGATCACCAACAATGGTCCGCCCTGGCCTCACATCGGGAGGCATGGAGACACACTATCCACAATGCTGCAGCCTTATTTGAGAACTCATGCCGAACAAGTCTTGAAGAGAAACGACAACGCAGAAAGAATCACAACCCGGAAACATCACCCAAGGAGACCTTCTGCTGTGCTTTCTGCAACCGGACTTGTTTATCTCGGATTGGCCTTTTCAGTCATCAGCGCGCTTGCAGAAAGTGCAGGATGAGTCCTTCCTGAATCTTCGTTTGCGAAGAAAAGCCAGAGAGAGAGCTACTTGCTGGGAATGCTCTAGCTGGAGTTCTTGCATTGTGTGTGGGGGGGAGGGGGAGTTCGACTCGATGGGCCAGGGGTCTCCTTCCAGCTCTATGATTCTACAGAGGTAATGATGACCGCCTCTTTGGAAAGCTTTGAAAAGGGACTAGAAAACTCATGGAGGAGCAAGTTATCCATGTCTAACAATCACGAGGTCTTTAGATGGCTTCCAATACCCAAACCAGTATGCTTCTCTGTACCAGGTGCTGCCAAACAGGAGCAAGAGGGTACCGTTACACTCATGTCCTGCTTCAGAGCATCCCATAGACATCTTAGGGTTGATCACTGAGAGAAGGATGCTGCTGCCCTAGAGAGGCCTTTGAGCTGACCTGCACCATGCACCTCCGAGTTTTGTATGTTCACTTACCACCGTGTGATGCATTCTGTCAGCTGATATAATAACCTTTTGCCTGCCTGCCTGCCTGCCTGCTACTAAGCAAGCCAGGTGTAGGTGGCGTAGGAAGTCAAGAGAAGAGGTGAGGTCTTTAGGGGTGGCAAAGAAAAAAAAAGAACAACCACAAAAAAAGGCCACCCTTTTGAAAAATAAATTCTGCAGAGGAGTTGTAGAGAGGGCCAGGAAGGGTGAAGAAGTCAGCCTCGAGTACAAGATTGAAACCAGCAGGAACAAAATTAAGGGTTGACATTGTCCAGCATGCCAGCCTGACCCCAATCTATTAAAGAGCCGCCACCGGTTGTGCTTAACCCGCTCTTGGGCCTGTGCTGGAATTGAAGAGGCCCAAGTGTGCGGTTTGCAGGTGCCCTCAAGGCTCCCCCCAGAGCAGAGTCTGGTGCATTATGCAGCAGTTTCCCCTCCCTTGTTGTGGGGTTTGATGCTCTCCTGCATTCACTTGTTCACAAAATGGGGGGGGGGGAATAAGGTGCAAAATGGTATGAATGAGTTCTCCTGCAGGCCCAAAAATACACTAAAAGCCTGAACTCTGTCAAATGAATATGGCTGTGGGTGCTATCGTTTTGGATTGGGCTTGGACAGAAGGAACTGGGTTCAAATCCTGCTAAACCATCTACTAGACAGGGTCACTGTGGAGGGGAAAAGATATATATATAGTTTTAAGGGGCATGTGCAATTTTAAAGAAAAGGGGGGAGGCAGCTACCCCAAATAGACTGATGAGCTCCCTATGAGGGTCACAGATTGTTACGTGGATATCTTAGCTGGGGAGAGGGGAAATCAGGAGGAGGGGCCACGGCCCCCTAAGATTACCGGATGTAGTGGCGAGTGCATTTTACGGTCAGACAACAGTTGACCTTCAGCAAAAGAGTGTGTGTTAATTAGGGAATTTCAGTAGGTGCTGCCTGTTACCTGGTTATGTTACAAGCAACACCTGATGAAATTTCCTCTTCTACACAGCCACTAAAGCAGTGATTCCCAAACTTTGCTTCTCCAGGTGTTTTGGACTTCATCTCCCAGAAGCCCTAGCCACCTTGGCCAATAGTCGGGAATTCTGGGAAATGAAGTCCAAAATGTCTGGAGGACCAGTGTTTGGGAACCACTGCACTAAAGGGACCGGAGTTGTCTACAGTTTTCATTCTGGCAACCCGATAAAGCCCCGAGGGGCTCCCAAACTCCCTAGGTCCAGGGTGGAGAGCTGCAACTGTAGCAGGTACAGGGGCCAATTTTGACTGCCAGAAATGCCCCCCCCCAAACAATAGAGACAACTGGAAGTGTCTGCAAGTCCACCTCTACTTTAGAAAAATGCTTGCAAGTGTTGAATAGTGGCACCCTGCTTAAAAGGTGAATTCCCACTGGGGAGGCTTCCAGTTGACACAGTTGACTCCTGTGGAGGGGCAGAAAAGGTCATTCTGGGGAATCTAAAGAGGTCTCATGCTGCAAAAACAATCTTGGCAGCAGGGGGGCGGGGCACCATGTGGCTTCAGGACTACATTTTGTCGTACCCTGGCCTAAAATATCTTGGGCAAAGCTACTTTCTCTCATTTGTAGATATCCTCCCTTTGACAGTACAGGGATAATCATAACAACCGAGCCTTTGGCGGTTCTTAGACTCACACAATCCTAGAGTTGGAAGGGACCCCTAGGCATCAAGTCTATACCACCAGCCCTGGATTTCCAGTTAGATGCAGTGTTTCCCAAACTTTAGTCCTCCAGATGTTTTGGACTTCAGCTCCCAGAATTCCTGACAGTTGGTCTAACTGGCTGGCTTTCTGAGACTTGTAGTTCAAAACCTCTAAAGGACCAAAGTTTGGAAACCATTGAGCTAGAGCATCCCCAGCAGGTAGCTGTCCAGCCTCTTCTTGCAGATGTTCAGAGACAGAGAACCCACCACCTCTGAAGGTAATGGGTTCCATTGCCAAACTGCTGTTACTGTCAAGAATTTCCTTCTATTGTTCAATCAAAATCTACCCTTTTGTAACTTAAAACCTTAAACCTAGTTCTACCCTCTGGGGCAGCAGAGAACAGGCCTTCCCCCTCCTCTCTGTGGCAGCCCTTGAAGTGTTTAAAGAGTGTGATCATGTCACCCCTCAGTCTGGAGCATGTCCAGAAGAGGGCAACCAAAATGGTGAAAGATCTAGAAGCCATGCCCCATGAGGAGCAGCTTAGGGAGCTGGGTATGTTTAGTCTGGAGAAGAGAAGGTTGAGAGGTAACATGATAGCCATGTTTAAATATTTGAAGGGATGTCATATTGAAGAAGGAGCAAGCTTGTTTTCTTCTGCTCCAGAGACTAGAACATGGAGCTATAGGATGGGGGAGACCTGGCTGAATGAGACTACGTGCGAAAGGGATCTAGGAGTCCTAGTAGACCACAAGTTGAACATGAGTCAACAGTGTGATGCGGCAGCTAAAAAGGCCAATGCGATTTTGGGCTGCATCAATAGAAGTATAGTGTCCAGATCAAGGGAAGTAATAGTGCCGCTCTATTCTGCCTTGGTCAGACCTCACCTAGAATACTGTGTCCAGTTCTGGGCACCACAATTCAAAAAGGATATGGACAAATTGGAGCGTGTCCAGAGGAGGGTGACTAAAATGGTGAAAGGTCTGGAAACCATGCCTTATGAGGAGAGACTTAGGGAGCTGGGTATGTTTAGCCTGGAAAAAAGATGGTTAAGAAGCGATATGATAGCCCTGTTTAAGTATTTGAAGGGGTGTCACATTGCGGATGGAGCAAGCTTATTTTCTGCTTCTCCAGGGACTGGAACACGGAGCAATGGATGCAAGCTCCAGGAACAGAGATTCCACCTCAACATTAGGAGGAACTTTCTGACAGTAAGAGCTGTTCAGCAGTGGAACACACTCCCTCAGAGCGTGGTGGGGTCTCCTTCCTTGGAGGTCTTTAAACAGAGGCTGGATGGCCATCTGTCAGGATGCTTTGATCGTGATTTCCTGCGTGGCAGGGGGTTGGACTGGATGGCCCTCGTGGTCTCTTCCAACTCTACAATTCTATGATTCTATGATTCTATACAATAAAAGTGATTCCACCTAAACATTAGGAAGAGTCTACTGACAGTAAGAGCTATTTGGCAGTGGAATGCACTGTCTTGTATTGTGTTGGAGTCTCCTTCTTAGGAGATTTTTTAAACACAGGCCGGATTGCCGTCTGTCAGGCATGCTTTCATTGTGTTTTCCTGCAGTGCAGGGGGTTGGACTGGATGGCCCTTGTGGTCTCTTCCAACTCTGTGATGCTATGATTCTTCTTTTCACCTGGCTGAACATGCCCAACTACCTCAACCTTTCAACCTCAACCTTTTGTTCTCCATACATTTTGTTCTTCAACCTCTTATCATCTTTGCTGCCCTTTTGTGAACCTGCTCCACTTTGTTAATCCTTGTTAAAAGATTAATCCTTGTTAAAATCTATATCCTTGTTAAAATGAGATGCCCATAACTGAATACACTACTCCAGATAAGGCCTGACTCATGAAGAATACAATGGGATTATTACTTCCCATCTTGGAAACTACGGTTCTGTTAATTGGGGCTAAAATACTGGCCTTTTTTGCTGCAGCATCACGCTGATGGCTCATGTTCAACTTATGATCAACAATAATCCCAAGGCCCTTCTCGCATGTACTGCTGCTAAGCCAAGTATCCCCCATTCTATAAGTGTATATGTGTTTTTTGTGGCCTAACTGCATTTGTCTCTGTTAAATTTCATTCTACAGAATCAGGTTCAGCCCAATTTCCTGGTTTATCAGGATCCTTTTGAATTCTCTTCTTATCTTCCAATATGTTAGCTGTATCTCCCAGTTTTGTATCATCTGGAAACTTGATAAGGATTCCCTCTACTCTATAATCTAAGTTGCTGGATGCATTACAAGAAAATTCTATGCAAAGTACTTTGAGAGGAGCAAAAGCAAGATATAAGTGTGAAGTGGTTATTTTATTACTGGGGAGGGGAAATGGAAGACAAGGGGTGTCTTGTGCTGGCCAGTCAACTGCTCCCTTCTAATCATGTTTCTGCTGGTCAGACAAGGAAGGGTGCTCAGGTCCTCTGTGCTGAAGAGACAGAATTCTTGGCATTGATGGCAATTGGCTTTGTAGCCCCTGAGCCAAGCCAAGCCAATTCCAGCAGATGTTTTGTGCCATGTGAGTCCTCTATCCTCCAAAGGCACCAGATTCCCTCTGATCCTGGAAGCTATGAGGTCAGCTCTGGTTAGTCCTAGATGGGAAATCGCCAATGAATACCAGGTATTCAAGGCTGTATTTCAGAGGAAAGAACTGGCAAAACCACCCCAGAGTATTCCATGCCTAAGAAAGGTGACTTGAAGGTGCACATATGCATACACACACATCCTAAATACCCTAAAGGCACCAATCCTGTCTGAACTTCCTGAGCATGGGAAAAGGTGCATTTTGGACTGTCACTTCTAGAATCCCACAGCTAGCTGGGAGTGGCAATCCAAAAATAAATTTCCCCAAGCCCAGAAGGACTGCCAAGGAATCCCAGGTGCTGTAGGCTCTGTTTCAGAGGATGGAACTGACAAAACCACCTCTGAGGAGTCCTTGCCTAAGAAAAGCCTATGAAATCCATAGAGTCGTCAAAAGTCGACAGGCAACTTGAAAGCACACACACACACACACACACACATCCAGTAGTAGCTTTGCGCTCCCCTTTTGAATTTCACCACGAAAGACCTTCAAGGTGGGAGCAAACGCTGTGTTTTTAAAACAAAGAGAAAGCCAAATATCGGGGAGAGCACTTGGATTGTTGCTAGGATTCCTTTTTTGTGCCTTCTCCTGCAGATGTTTTCCACTGAGATTGGCCTTCGGTTTCGTGGAGCGTCAACCCCAGAACACTTGAGGTCCAATTAAGGGAAATAATGCTGAGCAGGTTTAGTGTTGCTGACCCATGCAGGCTGCTGAGTCATGGCTGGCATGGCATCAGCTAACTGCTTGCGGGTTTAGTGAGCATCTAGCCATGCCTTCGTGGCTGGGGGAGTTGAGTAGCAGGGTGCAAAAACGGTAGCAACACACTGGTACTGGGAGGCATACCACCTTGATCTGGGATGTGGTATAGAACCAGCATGGTGAGTGGCCTGGTGAATACATCACGTGGCATGTAGCATAACTTATTCAGGGATAGTAGCCATGTTGGCCATGCAGCACAACAAAGTCCAAAATCCACAAAACAGTGGTGCCTGTATTGGGCCGACTAAAATGCACAAAATGCACCATGCAAGCTTTCAAAGCTCCACTGGCTTCTTCATCAGGCAAAGATGTTAAAAAAGTCATACAGGGGAAGAAAAGTGATAATGTGAGAATCACAGGCCTACATTCTGTCTCAGTTAAACTGGCCTGGGGGGCCCTCAATGCAGTCAGAGGCCACTCGCCTTCTTGGCCATGTGGGACTGGGTAAGAAGGGCAGTAAAAGGCCAGCAGTAACATTTCAAATCCATTAGCAGTACCAAAGTAACTTCCATTGAGATCCAGTCAAACTCTTTCCTGTGTGAGTCCCTTTCTTAGGAAGAGAATGTTAAATTCCTCAATATAACTGTAATGTAAACTGTGTGTTGTGTGAATCCTGAATCTCCCATCATTCACCTTCAGTGTACAACACCCCCCGTCCTGGGTTCTAGTATTATGAGAAAGGAAGAGGACCTTCTCTCTTTTCATTTTCAACATAATTTTATTAGCTGGTGTTATGTGCTTTCAAGTCATTTCCAGCTGATGCAGAAGACCCCCTCCGAGGGTTTTCTTGGCAAGATTTTATGCAGAGGTCTGCCACTGCAGTCCTCTAAAGCTGAGAGTGTGAGGCTTTTACCAGGTCACTCAGTGGGTGTCTCAGTCTGAGCAAGGATTTGGATTCTGGTCTCCCAAAGTCCTAATCCAGCACTCAAACCATTACAACCAGGGCTCCCTGAAACTCTAGGATTCCCCAAGAGGTTGCTAGGGGTTCCTCTAAAGATGGTGGTTCTGGGGGGAAAGCAATAGCAGTGTATAGAATAATGTTTATGCAGGGGTTCCCTGAGATCTGAAATTTGTTTCAAGGGTTCCTCCAGGATAAAAAGGTTGAGAAAGGCTACACTACACCCTACTGGCCATTCAGCTATGCTGGAGTGAATCCTAGAGATGCTTGTCACTATGTGACTTCAAGCCAACTCCAACTTAGCATGACTCTATTTTAGGATTTTATTGGCAAGATTTATTCAGGGGGTGGGATTGTCATTGCCCTCCTCTGAGGCTGAGAAAGTGCGACTTGCCCACGGATACCCAGTGGGTTTCCAGAGCTGAGCAGGAATTCAAACCATGGTTTCCCAGGGTCTTAATAAGACACTTAAATCTTAACACTGGGATGACTCAGGTTTCTTGGCATAGATTTATTCAGAAGAACGTTGCCATTGCCTTCCTCTGGGTTTCCATGGCCCTGGGTCTCCCAGAATCCTAGCCCAGCACTGACACAACTACACTACGGGTGCACCTACACTGTAGAAATAATGCAGTATGACACCACTGTAATGCCAACCTATGGAATCTTGGGATTTGTAGTTTGGCCTTCTCTGCCAAAGAGTGGTGGTGCCTCACAAAACTACAAATCCCAGGATTCTGTAGAATGGAGCCATGACAGTTAAAGTGGTGTCACCCTGCATTATTTCTACACTGTAGCCGCACCCTATGTCGACTCTCTTTCTTACATGGAGATTAATCCTCTTACGGCCAAAAATATGTGTTCTCCCCTCTTTTTCTTCACGAGAGTGCATGGCTTGGGCTGCTGATTTGTAAAAGTTTCTGCTTTGTCAATGTATTGAAATGTATTTCTGTGAATGCAGAAAATCTGTTAGCCTGCTCAATGTTTGTTTGGCAAATAACTGGTGGTGCAGAAGAGTCTTCTAACGAGGTGCATGTGTTTTACTCCTACTCTTATTGTTATATTTTTAAAATACTGTTTAACTCTGTTTAAACTGTTTAACATTAGGGGTGTTGTAATAAGATAGCTTGTTTCATTGTCATCTAGCTTTTTCCCATTAGGTTTTTAGGTGTATTTTGTTTTTAATCTATGCTGGAAGCCTCCTTGGGTCACTTATTGGGGAAAGGTGAAATATAAATGAAATAAACAAACAAATACATTTATTAACAGACTGACAGAAAGCTGTTGCTTGGGTAAGTTAATTTTTATGAACTACAACTCTTCAAATCCTCCAGCCAGAAATTGGATTCTGGGGAGCTGTCATCCAAAAAAGTAACTTTTTCCAAGCTCTGGCCAAAACTTACTTGTGGCACATGTCATACTTTGCAATTGTTTTTTTACCCATAACCTGAAGATTGATCTCCATGTAGGAAATTAAGACGTATAAAGCAGGTCCTTCTTTCAGGTAAAATCTTCTAACATGTCAAACACCCAGGGTAATATAATGCATTAACTAGGAGTCTTTGAGTAGCGGGCTGCTGAACCCAAGATCTCCATTCTAACCTTGCCCCTTTGTAGTCAGCGAGGTTAGGGACACAATCTGGAAGACGGAGCGATTAAATTCCACCTGCCCAGCTAGGCTGTTGACTTTATGATTTCAATTCGTAGCCTCGGTGCCAAGTGTCAGGCAATTTGTGGGGCAGTCGTGGTGGGTGAGTGTACAACGGAAATAGAGGTGAAACTCTCCACTGGAAGGCTGTTGAATTCCTTGAGCTGCTTTTCCTAAAGCAGGCATGGGAAAGTATGGCCCATGGGTCACTATACGGGCCAAACTCTACATGTATTTATTTATTTGGAGCATGTATGCCCTGCCCTTCAGCCAAAAAGGCTCCCAGAGCTGCTCACAAATTGTTAATTTGACAATTCCCTGCCCTCAGGTTACAGTGTAATAAGACACAATGCACAAGGAAAAGAGGGATGGCAGCTGAGAAGGGGATTCAGTTCAGCAGATGCTGGCTGTTCTTCTCTCCCTCAGAGGTAAGAGCAGCGGCAACTGGAACATGGAGGGAAGGGCTCTCACCAGCCGCTGGGGCCAAGGCATGATGGAGCTGTGTCTGGAGACCACAACCCCCAAGCCCTCAATTTTGTTTGTTTCTTAAATGTCTTTTTTTTAAAGAGAGTTTTTTTTTCTGCCTCAAACTGCCCCTAATGTCCTGAAACTGCCCACAAATTTAGCAGTTTACTTTGCCACTCCACAAGAAACCACTCCACAAGAAAAGCTGAAAATGGTGGCCAGAAGCTATACAATATCACCTCTTGTGTGCCAGAGTACCCCACTGCATCCCTGTGTGGCCCCACACAGTTGCCTATCCCTGTTTCTAAAGGGAATCCTAATGTTGTGGGCCCATGAGGACCAAAATGTTGTGCCTTCCTCTGGGACAGCAGCAGGATAAGAGTGGATGAGGGCTCAGATGGTGCTGCCTGTGTCATTCTCACGAAACAGTCAGCCTGCCTGGATAATACAGGCAGTGAACACTTGTCAGCTGCTGGAAGTGACGTCTGTGGAAAAGACACCTAGTCCAGCTCTGAGACTCTGTCCTGCTTTCTGGAGCCTGACTGCTCTTTTGCATGTCTCTTCCTATCTTGGTTTTCCTGGCTATTAACTGGTTCCTCAGTTTCTTGACCTCTGGACTGCTAATTTTCTGGGTGACTTCTCTCCTCTCCCAGTGAATTATGACACAAAGAAGCTGGGGCCCTGGAGAATTAAAAAAAATAGCAGCCCCCCCCCCCTCTGTGCACGTGGTGGCATAGAAATTAAATAAATGGGTGAAGAAATAAAATACAAGTTGCAATAGACAGCAGCACCAAAATCTTCATGGGTGAGTCTCATGTACTTGCATTCCCAGACACAGTGACCTGCAGTTTCAGAGGTAACAGCAATAGCGATATAACAATAGCATTTATATGTCTATACCGCATACCTGTGCAAAGCACTCCCTAAGCAGTTTACAGTATGTTAGCTAATTGCCCCCAACAAACTGGGTACTCATTTTACCAACCTACAGAAGGATGGAAGGTCAGTCAACCTTGGAGCCCTCTGGGATCGAACTCACAACATTGAGGCTACAGTACCAGCATTTAACTACAGCACCACCAGGACTCCTAATCAGAAAACTTTATTGGTACAGAAATTGAAAGCATATCATACAAGGTTGTTGCTTAGAATTGAAACTTAGAAGGCAGACAGCATACTAAAAGCATATTGAAATCTGGTGGGTTCCAATACTGTACTATTAGTTATCCATCCTCCCCTGACCTCCTCTTCCCTTAAAATGTCCATCCCATTTTCCCCAAGCTTAGTCTGCAGCTGCAGGCTTCTCTCTCCATTCCCATTAGCTTCCCTTCACCATTGCCACAGAACACTCATTGACAAGCAAAAAGAAATGAAAACACAATTAGCAGCAAGGTTACAAAAGAATACTGAAAATGGCAGGAACAGGTCATGCCAGAGTGTGTGTGCAGGGGGGGTGTTGAGAAGAAAAAGTAAACCACGCCTTCCTTCCTTCTGCACGGGACTCTCAGATTGTGGGGGCCCTGTTGGAGCCGTTGCACCTATTGAACCATCGAGAATTTGGCCCTGTTGTCCAGAGAGATGGTGTGTTGTTAATGGGGAAGGTGCAGGAAAAGGTAGAGGAGGGCAAACTGAATTACACACCTGCTTTAAAAAAAACTATTAAACGAATCTTCACTGGTTTCTCTGCAGCCAGCCAAATGCGCTTCCACGTAACCTGTGATTGTGCACCTGCTCCTTCAAAAGTGGCCTTAAGCAAAGTAAGAAAACAACTGCAGTCTGGGTTTGTGAGGGGGGGAGTGTTGTCATGGGAGCTTCTGCTTAGTCTTTCCATTCCATTTGGTGGGCAGGGGTGTGTGTGTGTGTGGGGGGGCTCCAGCCATCGGATGAGTTAAAATAAATGAGCCCACAGCAGCAGCTAATGCTGACCTGCCGGAAATGGTGGGACCTGCTTAAATGAAGAATAATTAAAGAAATAAATTTCCTTCGTGCCAGCTCCCAAAATTGTTTTGTTCAGCATTAAAGCTGTGAGCCTCTGAAGCAGAGAGTGGGGCTGCTGATCTGGAGGGGCAGGTGGGTGCCGAGAGAGGCTTCCTGTACAGCTGCTTTACGGTGCTAATGTGGTCCGTTGAAAAGGCCTTGTCCCAGTCAAAAGGGGGCCCTCTTCTGGGTGCTGAGGTCACATGTTAAACAGGTTTAGCGGAACAAATTGCCCTTAGCAGTGCAGGAGACGGCACCTTTGGCAGGTGCATAGAAGGGCAGTTTAATGAAAAGGGTGCGCAAACCTGTCTCGCAAAAGGGCAGAACAGGCAAGGCTGTCCAAATGGAGCTGGAGGAGGAAGCTGGGGTTGCACGTAAGGAGGTAATTAATGTTCATTAATGGTCTCATCCTCAACACGTTGAGACACCTCGTTGAAAAACTGACAACCAGCGTGAGATGTTTTTGTGTTAGGGGGCTTATTTTTATTTTTTGTAAAAGATTTGCAAATGTTTGCACTAAATCATGGCTTCTCCCCAAAATAAAACCTCTCATACAGTGCTTTTGCATAAATGTTGCATTGCATGCACGCACGCACGCACACACACACACAAACCTTTTGGGAAGTTTTTGCCCAACGCTCCTGAAATGTGTAAAATAATCAAATAATGCACAACAGTTCTAATCTCACCGATTGGGGAAAAAAAAGCTTTGTGAATTTCTTTTTCTTGCATTCAAGAACAAAATAAGTAAAGATGTACACACCTTTTGCACAGACCTCAGTGGGAATTAATGTAGCCCCAGCGGTTCTACGTCTTTCAGAATTGGGCTTCTTTTATTTCCCTGATCTTTGAGGGGTGGCTGGTCTCCAGACACAAAGTTAGCTTCATCTATATGGAGTCTGAAGAGTCAGTCAGACTGTAGTGTTTTCCTATAAACATACCTTGATGTTTATAGGAAAACACCAGAAGTGACTGTCAGGTCATGTCCTGAAGAAAAAAGGGCTTCCCTTGGACTTAAAATGACCCAGAGGCCTGAAAAAATATGGTGAAATTGCTCCCCAACCTCTCAGAGGATGTTGGTAGGCATCTGGGAGCAAAAATATTTTAAGAAAAGTTTTGTTGTTTTTTTAAATTTTGAAGACCACTGCACTGTTGGCTTGAATGCCTGAAAGGCAGGTGCTTGTTCCTTTCCGATGTTACAGTTCTCTTTCTGTCAGGAAAGCACATTTCAGTGAAACCTGAATGATTTTAATGTAGATTTTTTCATAAATGCATTAATTCAAATGTTAGGATGCTGTAAATCTCTGCAGGGCTGTTCCCACTGGAGCTGGAGGAAGGAAGAAGCAAATGGATGAGACTTCTTGGAGATGGATTTTGAAGGCTGGGCATTGGGATGTTTGGCACTGGTTCAGTGAGGCTTCTTGTATAGGAGCAACCTATCTGACAGATCTTATCTCCCTGTGTGAGCCTGCCCAGGCCCTGAGATCCTGCGGAAGGGCCCTTCTCTCAGTCCCACTGCCCTCACAGGTACATCTGGTGAGAGTATATGGGAGAGATCCTTCTCGGTGGTTGTCCCCAGGCTTCAGAACTCCCGTCCCAGGGACACCAAAATGCCCCCAGCTTGCTTTCACTCCATTGGCAAGCAAAGACTTTAAAGAATTCTAACTGGCATTCAGAATTAAAGGTTTTTAAAGAAAGGACTTTATTGGGGTCACTATTGTTTTTACTGAACTTTTTAAAAATTGCTTTTAATCTTTTATTAGGTTTATGTTTTAAACTGTTTTAATATTGTAAATAGTTTAATTCTCTTTTAAGGTTGACCTTTGTATGTTTTTAGCTATATTGTTTTAAATTATAACTCTCCTTGTCCCAATGTTGGGGAAAAGATGGGATATAAACAGAGATGATGATGATGATGATGATGACAACAGCAACAACTTCTAAAAGCAGTCTAAAAACAATCCTAGAATCCAGTTCTAAAACAGTTAAAACCACTGAATGCCATGCAGAACAGCACTGTTTTGGCTTCTGGCCAGAAGCTTAAAAGAGATAGGGCAGGTTTAACTTAGAATCATAGAGTTGGAAGAGACGCCATCGAGCCCAACCCCATTTTGCTCTGCAAGAATACAAAATCAAAGAAGTCCCGACAGATGGCCATCCAGCCTGTCTTTAAAAGCCTCCAAAGAAGGAGACTCCACCGCACTCGGAGGCAGTGCATTCCACTGCCAAACACCTCTTACTGTAAGGAAGTTCTTCCTAATATTTAGGTAGAATCTCTTTTCCTGGAGTTTGAACCCATTGCTTTGTGTCCTAGTCTCTAGAGCAGCAGAAAACAAGCTTGCTCCATCCTCAGTATGACATCATTTCAAGAATTTAACCGTGGGTATCATGTCACCTCTTAACCTTCTCTTCTCCAGGATGAACATACCCAGCTTCCTAACCTGCTCCACATAGGGCATGGCTTCCAGACCTCCTATTATTTTGGTCACCCTCCTCTGGACACGCTCCAATTTGTCAATATCCTTCTTGAATTATGGTGCCCAGAACTGGACATAGTATTCCAGGTGAGGTCTGACCAAAGCAGAATAGAGTGGTACAATGCCTTCCCTTGATCTAGACACTAGACTTCTATTGATGCAGCCTAGAATCACATTGTCTTCCTTGGGTAGGGAGTTCCACAGTTGAGGCACTGCTACAGAGAAAGCCCTGTTACATGTATCCACTCAACTAACCTCTTATTATTGTGACATAACAATATAGGAGCAAGAAGGTGTCATTCTTTATGTTTGATTGGTTTGGGACTTGATGGTTTCTGGACATATCAGTGGAGTAGCTGAGGTTAGCCTGGCTCTTAGTAAGTTTTTATTTATTTATTTATTTATTTTTATACCCCGCTCTTCACCCTCAAGGCTATCAGAGCAGCTTACAAATTGTTTTAAGCAATAGCTATTTACACATCTAAACTGCATTAAGCAGTTTTCAATGTGTGTTAGCTAATTGCTCCCACAAGTTGGGTACTCATTTTACCGACCTACGAAAGGATGGAAGGCTGAGTGAACCTTGTCTCAGCTTGTTTTTGCTTGTCTCAGCTGCTGGAGAACATGAGATGGAGGATGCCTTTGTGCTCCTGTCCTGCTGACAGGCTTCTCATAGGCAACTGGCTGGCTGCTGGGTGAGCACACTGTTGCTCCGAATGTTGTACAGCCTGAAAGGAAGAACTTCCTTGTTAAGAAAACACTGTGATAGGGTTGCCATAGGGTTGCCGTAAGTTGGAAATGACTTGGACGTACAACAACAACATCAGCCAGATGGATGCAGCAGGTGGGCTACAGACGTTCAACTGAAAGTGGTGGTCCCTGACCAGTATGGTGTTGGTCCTTGGCACAGTGTGTGTGTGTTGGGAATGGTAGTGGAATTGCTGGTCTCTCACATTAGATAGCCCGAGAAACACTGGTCTACAGCAAATATACCATCACAGCCCTTTAGCTGTGGGCTCTAGCACCCCCCTCACAGCAAGTGGTAGAACCAGGCAGCCCTAGTTCCCTAAACATGAATTCCATGCAGACTGTCCCAGGGCCAGCATCCCGATCCTGGTGGTTGGCTAACAGATGCTCTGGGCTGGGGTGTATCCTCCTCCCCCACAACAGGTCAGTGGAAAATGGATCCCTGGGCTTATATAAAGAGGAACCAAATAAAGAAAAATGAACTTTGCAGGTAGGTGTGACCCATCCTAACAGCTAGGAGAGAGGCATCACCGCATTGCTAAAAGGAAAGTTCACTCACCTGGTCCATTCACAGCTGTTCCTGGCCTTGTATAGTGAAATTGTCCAGCAGGGCCTACTGATCACCAAATAACCCTTTCACGCCACTGGACAGCTGTGAACAAGGACTCCAGAATCCATCTGTCTGGTGGATGGGCCATACTCACTACAAACATTTGACCTGGGAGGCCTTTGCTCTGATCCAGCTGGGCTGTTCTTGTGTCCTCAAGTAGCTCTGCAGCCTCCTTGGTCTCGGGGCCTACTGAGCGTCAGATGCTGAAGGAAGCTTGTTGTCATCCATATAAGCCACTTCCCAGTTTCTGCTTTCGTGTTAACTTGATTTTGATAGACTTTCCCTCTTAGCCCTGATTCTGCTGTTCATTTCTTTATTTATATCCCTCCTTTCCCCTGAATCAGACGCGAAGCAGCTCTCAATATGAATTACAACATAAAAAGTTAAATAAATATACCACCTATCAAAACATCAGTGCTTTAAAACAATATAAAATAATTTTAAAACATGTCAAGAACAATAAAAGTACAGCAAACCCCCCACCCTATGTTAAATACTTTTTTGCTTTGCCAGTTAAGTCACCAAATCCTTTCTCAGACAAGAATATATTTACCTGCCAGCAGAAAGAAAGCAGGGAGGGGTCCAGCTTACTTTTCTGTGGCAGAGACTTCCACATCTTAAGAGCAGCCACTGAGAAGGCCCTCCATCCCTGTGTCCTCATCAAAACATACCTCTGAAAGTTGTGGGGCCAAGAGAAAGCTCTTTCTGATGACCTTAAAACTCAGACAGGTCCATATTGGGAGATATGGTCTTGCAGGCTTTTTATGCATGGCTGTAGCAATAAGGCAGCAGCATACCCCCATAACTTGGATGGCACATCAGTTGGGTTTTTAAAAAGGATTCCATATAGCAGCACCTCCTCTCTTAAGGACTCCTGCTGTTTATGGATGTGTCATCTGTGTCCCGCTCCAGCAACTCTCGGCCGCCTCTGGCGAAGTGCCTCGCAACTCAAGAGCCTTCACGTCCCTTCACGTCCCTCCGGAGGGAGCAGGAACTGTCGTGTTCATTAAATGCATGATTATGGCAGTGATTAATAGCAGATTTTCTTCAAACCTCGCTACCGTTCTTCCAGTCCTTTCAGAATGAATTTTTGGGATTCCACACAGCCCTGGCAGCATCACAGCCTCTTCCAGGCAAGTCTGTCCCATGCACATGTACTCTCAAATGCAGACACATGGTGCCCTGCCTTCTGGATTTATGCTCCCTGGCCATGTGAGAAGGTTTCCTATATGAGGGAGGAGTGTGCTTGTTTTTAGATGTACTCATTGAATGTAAATTTCCTCTACAGCCAACCTGTGTGAAGGGCACAGCCTTTCCTCACTGTAAATGTTCTCCCTTTGACCTTTGTTCCCTCAAGGTCTCTGTGCTCAATTGCAACACAAATACAAGCTCATCAGCTAAGGAGGTCCCCTTACCAATTTTTCAGACCTTCATACCCCCACCCCCCAGGAAAGAGCCACTGGAACATCAGAAAGAAGACTGACAAGGCAATCATACACACACCTGTATCATGTATTGAGAACAGTGGATGTGCCTTCAAGTCATAATAGCCATGTTTAAATATTTGAAGGGATGCCATACTGAGGATGGAGCAAGCTTGTTTTCTGCGGCTCCAGGAACTAGGACACTGAGCAATGGGTTCAAACTACAGGAAAAGAGATTCCATCTAAACATTAGGAAGAACTTTCTGACAGTAAGAGCTGTTTGGAAGTGGAATGCACTGCCTTGCAGTGTGGTGGAGTCTCCTTCTTTGGAGGTTTTTAAACAGAGGCTGGATGGCCATCTGTCGGGAATGCTTTGATTGGGTATTTCTGCATGGCAGGGGGTTGGACTGGATGGCCCTTGAGGTCTCTTCCAAATCTATGATTCTATGATTCTAAGTCACCTATCAATTTATGGTAACCCCATGAGTTTCATAGGGTTTTTTGTTTTTTTGTTTTTTTTGGCAAGGAATACTCAGAGGTGGTTTTGCAAGTTCCTTGCTTTGAAATAGAGCCTATAGCACCTGGTATTTGTTGGTGGTCTCCCATCCAAGTACTAAACAGGGGTGACCCCATTTAGCTTCTAAGATCAGATGGGCATTAGGCCATGATACAAGTATAGCTCAGGTAATAGAGCAGATGTGTTCCTGGACATTACTCCTTTCACAGAAAATTGGGAACCAGGGGCAGAAATAACATGAAAAAAATAGGGATGGGTTCCTACAATACCAAAAAGAAGAGCAGAATTCAAAGACTTTGGTGTGTTAGTCTGGAATATTAGTAAGAAAGGGGATCTTGTAGCACCTTTGAGACTAACTGAGAGAAAGAAATTGTAGCATAAGCTTTCATAAACTTGGTCTGTTTCCTCAGATGCATGGAAGTAGACCAAGTCTATGAAAGCTTATGCTACAACTTCTTTCTCTCAGTTCATTTCAAAGGTGCTAAAAGATCCCTTGCTTACTAAAAAAAAAGAGTAGTTGAACATGTTTGTGCAAACTTTTCATTCAAAACTAACAATATGCACATGTGAAAGAAACATCCAGGTTGGGTAAAACTTGCATTTTGAACCTTCTAGAGATTATTTGAAAATTCTTTCAAAATGCATCCTGGGAATTTCATCAGCCTCCACTTTTCTTATGAATTGTATTTTGGCGGTCATTCTTCTAAGTCTATGTTATTTCAACATGCTTAGGGGAACTGGTGGAACAGCCTTATCTGCCCTCTCCTTTTCTCTCTGTTTTGCTGTTTGTGCATGCTCAGTAACGGTTTCTGGAGGCAGCTGCTGTGTACCTTGCCTGTTGTAGGCAGGCAGACACGGCTAGAATAGGGTAGAGTAGAATTCCAAGCTTTATCAGCTCAAGCTTTATTGCATTGTTTACTGCAGAGTCACTGCTGAAAATCCAATACTATATGTCTGTTTCTCTAGCCCTTCTTCACCATCTCCCCAGGATCAGTGCTGCTAATAAACACTGCAGCTAGATGGAGGAAGAGGGGACAGGGATGGGCAGGCCTAAAAAGACTTTGTAAACAAAAGCTTTTTTGTCAGAGGCTTTGTAAACAGAGGTATTGTCAGGATCGGTCCCTGGCGTGACCTGTTCCTGCCATTTTTAGGGTTTTTTTGTAAACTTGCTGTTAATTGTGTTTTCTTTTCTTTGTGCTTGTTAACTAAGACTAAACAGAAGCTCCCATGACAACACTCCCCCCCCCCACTGAACCTACTTTGCTTAAGGCTACTTTTAATGGAGCAGGTGCACAATCACAGGTTATGTGGAAGTACATTTGGCTGGGTGCAGAGAAACCGCCAAAGATTCGTTTGGTAGTTTTTAAAGCAGGTGTGTAATTCAGTTTGCCCTCCTCCACCTTTTCCTGCACCTTCCCCATTAACAACACACCATCTCTCTGGACAACAAGGGCCAAATTCTCAATGATTTCAATAAGTGCAACTGCTCCAATAGGGCCCCTGCAATCCCAGGGTTCCGTGTGGAAGGAAGGAGGTGTGGTTTACTCCTTCTTCCCACCCCAGACACTTCCTGAATCTTCTGGTGTTTCTTTATGTCATCAACATGTCATATATTGCAACTGAATAAGAAATGCATGGGACCAGGCTATTAGTCTCATTGACTGAAAAAGAGCTCAGTGTCAGGATTGGACATGACCTGTTCCTGCCATTTCCAGTATTCCTTTGTAACCTTGCTGCTAATTGTGTTTTCATGTCTTTGTGCTTGTTAATGAGTGTTCTGTGGCAATGGTGAAGGGGAGTATAACGGTTGATAATGGGAAAGGAGAAATATGCCTGCAGCTGCAGACTCAGCTTGGGATAGACGCTTTATGAGAAGAGGAGGTCAGGGGAGGATGGATAACTAATAGTACAGTATTGGAGCCCACCAGATTTCATAGATTGCAATATGCTTTTAGTATATTGTCTGAGTTCTAATTTTCAGTTCTGGGCAACAACATTGTATGATACACTTTCTGGATTTCTGTGCCAATAAAACTGAAACTGCTGGTCACTGCACCTGGGAATGTAAGTACATGACAGATATGCCTGTATGCATATTATTTGGGGGTGACAAAGCAAGGTATTGCTTTTGGCTTAGATGGAAGGCTGAAAAGGGAATTAGGACAACTTGTGGTGGTTCGGGCTATCAGTCAGGATGGCTATGCATCCCCTCCAGTGTCACAGGCAGTATACCTCTGTCCATTAGTGGCAGGAGGATCTGAGATGAAGGTTGCAGTTGCATTTATGTCCTGCTGGTTGGCTTCCAAAGATAACCCGGTTAGCCGCTGTATGAACAGAATCTTGGTCCGGACATTTCTTCACAGTCTTCTGATTCCTTTGAGCAGAAATTCTTGTTCAGAACTACTGTAATTGTTTCATTAGAAGCAAATCTTAATTCTGTTTGCCTTGGATTGTGATTCCTTTGAGAACAGGACTTAAATCTCTGTATCTTGCTGCAATCTTGTCTGATATACCAGGATTAGGCATGCTGTCAACAGGGTCGTGTTTTCATCCATTTGATATCTTAACACTCATTTTTCAAAACTAGTTTCTAACCTATTAGGGTACCAAACGAAGCTTTAACATGTGTGGCTGATGGCCAGTAAAATCTCTTGATGTCTGAATGGCTAGTTTCATTGCATCTTTGGTCCATGATCAGCAGTGGAAGTGTGGATTATGGAAAGGAAATGCAAGCAAATTTGCATAATTAAGAAGGGGTGGGATTCTCCCTGTTTTAGTTCATAATCCAGTTTGGACATAAGCTGAAAGCAGCTGTGTAGTTAGTGGCTTTTGTGGAAAGAAATGATCAAAAAGTGCTTTCTCTTTGAGGACACGTTAATGGTGGCTGGGATGGGATGGTTGATGAGAGGCACACTATGCAATATATCCTTGGAGCTGAATTGGGGAGGCCTAGATTCCATTCATGGACTCAGTGTGGTGATCTCATTCTAATCACAGAATCAAGAGAGCTGAAGGGGACTCAAAGGTCCATCTAATCCAACCCCCTGCCATGCATGAATACAAAACTAAAGCCCTCCTGAAAAATACCCACCCAACCTCTGCTTTAAGATCTGCACTGTCTATCAGCTTTTACTGTGCAGAAGTTCTTCTTAATATCTAGTTGGAACGTTCACTGGTTAGGTCCTAACCTATGGAACAGCAGAAAACAAGCCCACTGGATCTTCTACATGACATCTCTCAACATATTTAAAGATGGCCATCATGTCACCTCTCAGTCTTTTCTTCTCCAGGCTAAGCATACCCAGCTCCTTAAGTTGCTCCTCATGGGATAGGTTTCCAAACCCTTTATCATCCTGCTTGCCCTCCTCTGGACATGTTTGGGCTTATCAGTGCCATTCTTAAACTATGGTGCCCAGAACCGGAAACAAGACTTGTGATGAGTCCTGACCCTTTTTAGGTTGCCTCTTCAGAGCTAAAATACCACAAGTCAGCTGGGGGAAGAGGAACAGTTGACTTGAGTCCAACTCCATCCTTTCTTCACCTTCTGAACAGCTGAAGACCAGCATGGATTTTAGCTTTTTCAAAGCAGCTTTCCTCTGTAGCCCTTGCTGTTAGATCAGCGAGGGGAACCAAAAGGATAGTACCCTTTTATATGTACAGTCTCCCTTGCAGCTAAGGATATGGCTGTGGGACTCTTGTTTTCACACACATAAGGCTCCTAGCCAGATTGGGGCAGCTGCTTCTTGGTTTCTTTTTCTGTGCTTTAGGGAAGTCAGAAGAGAGAAATTCCCATCAATGTTTCTCAGGATAGTGAAGGAGATGAGGATCCTTTTGTAGTATGTGGGGAAATAATTATTGTAATGTAATACAATCTTGTGTACTCCATTCACATTTCTAAGTTAAGTCTAGGAATTTACCCTGCATGCTTTTCAGTTCTCCCAACTTCCCCTTCTCTTATTTCAGTAGGCAATTTCAGCCAACTGGAACAATGGGTCATTCATTCACATGACCTAATTTAAATATTATGACCCTTTGTTCAAGTCCTTTTAAGTTAGAGTCTCCATTCGACTGAAGCCGTGCCATGATGTTGTTGTGTTTTTGAGTTCCTTTCAAGTCACCATGCAGCCCCCACTGCTAAAGGCTGGGTGAGTCTCATTCTACCCTAAATTCTCTTAGTTAGTTAGGAACCCTTTTTAAAGTTTGTTTTAGTATGTAGATTAAGATTGATATACTTTCAGTAAACTTTCGAGATGCTTTTTAAACTGACTTCTTTGTTTTTAATGAGTCTAATTCATTGGGTGATCAGACCACACTTTTAAATGTTAATTGAGCTGTTTTAGCATTCCTAATTTGTCACTCTGTCTTGAATTTGAAAGAAAAGATTTTTACTTTTTAAAGAAGTTAGTTTTATTTCTTTTTAAAAGGGCTAGATCCCTGGAATTTTTTAAATACATTTTTATTTTTAGATTCATACCTCCAACACCTTTTAAAGGAAACATTCTATTACAGCAGGAGTAAACATACTCCACGTTCTAGAGGGCTGCACCACTGGGTTTTGGGTCCCCCCCAGAAGGCTGTAACTGGCATCACAACTGCGGATTTTTTTGGATAATACATTACTTTTGGTCACTTTTCTAGCTACTTTTGGGAGAAGGGTTGGCTCTTTTTTATAGGGTAGCATCACAAAATAATGGATGGCATAGTGAAACCACCACTCAGCTACTTGAGTGTGGATTTACACTATGTGAGCATGATTTTGGACCTTGACTATGTGTTTTTTTTTTCAATGCCAAAACCACTTTTTGATGGATTGGAGGGGTACAAGGGCCTTTGGAGAGCTTGCTTGGGTCCCAAGGGCCATATTGGGGCCTCAGAATGGCCAGCTATAACCCATAGGTTGCATGTTTCCCACCCCTGTATTATGAAATTACAGACAGAGAGAGACCCTGATCTGTTAGGAACTGGGCTGTTGCTGGGGCCACTGAGGTGAAGGGGACTCATGTAACAGCCTGAAAGTGCCCCAGGATAAGTGCCATACCTTTCAATGGGTCCTGTCTGGAAGATGTTCTTGTACCTTACGGCCCAAGATGGTCCCACAGCCAACAACGAGAGAGTACCTTAAACAGTCTGAGTGCAGTATCGTAAGTGATTCCAACAGAGGTAAATAATTAGGTTGTTTTTATAAAAACAAAAGCCCAGCTATGAAGCTGTTTGACTTCCAGCTATTGATCTATCGGTTTCTATTTCATTAGCTAAAAATTCTAGCTGTTCATTTTTCTAAGCCAGGCAATAGGGAGAAATGACTATAATTCTCTTTATTTCTCAAGATGCAAGAGCTGAAGAGGCATTCTTGGGCTTGCAGCAGATGAGAGTTTTAATCTTTGTGCTCATGATGGATTTTATTTACTTTGTGGTGGTCCTCCTCCAGTACAGGACCATCAAGCCCCCCCTTGCTCTTGGAAGTCCATGAGTCTACAATGGGTTCTGTGATTCAAAATGTTTTATTGATTATTTCTAGTTTTTTCTTCCTCCAGGCTTGCAAAGTGTGTCCTGTTGTTACAGGCAAGACATATTTTAGTTGGCAGCTCTTCAGCCTGTACATATATCATTAAAATGTTTATATATCATTAAGTAAAGACATATAATCTGGTAAAACCTATAGATGGTAGAATATAGAGCCTAAGGTTTATGTCAGTGTCTGCTCATTTTCTTTCTTATAATAAAAGAAAGGGAAATGCTTGTTTAGATTCCATGTCTGGGAAGAATGCGAGATGGTCCTTTAAACCATATAGACAAAAACTGCAAAAATGACCACAGGACACTCTGCGGGTTAGTACATTAGAGACACTTTACAACAGGTGTATCCTGAAAGTGGGGTGTGCGCTAGACTCTAGTGTACTGAACAAAAAGATAAGATGTAAACCTCTGATTGGATAACCGGTACATTGAGTGGGCGTCAGGAGAGAATAAGAGAGCTAAGTTAGAGCCATGTAACTAGGGTGCTGTTCAGCATGCCTCCACCAATGTAGCCTTCCTGAGAAAAGTTCCTGATAAGCCCTGACATGCTTCCCTAAAGTGCTGATTCTGGTAAGGCTAGGAGATATATGCTTACATATGATTAATGGAGTTAAGAATTGCTTAATGTTTAACTCTTGAATGCCTGCGTCACACAGAAGTCTGTTAGAGTTGTAAAATTCCTCAAACAAATGAGACCGGTACGGATAATTGGTTAAGTTTAAAATGGCTAAGAATACGATAAGGGACAGGATTGTGAATATGTAAAAGCCTTTAGGAATTGTCTGTATAATGACTTAACAGACACTATGGAAAACTGTGTGATTAGGGAGAACCTGCTTAAGATGATACAAGGAGAAGTTAACTGTTACAAGGATACAAGTTAACTGTTCAATGGATTTGTAATTGGTTGACCGGCCGAACCCAAAGGGTGCTCAGCAGTGGCTCCTCTTCGTCTTGGAAAGATGTGACCAGTGGGGTGCCACAGGGTTCTGTCCTGGGCCCAGTGCTATTCAACATCTTTATCAATGACTTAGATGAGGGAATTAGGGGCATACTTATCAAATTTGCAGATGACACCAAATTGGGAGGAGTAGCTAATACCCTAGAGGACAGGATCAAAATTCAGAATGACCTGGATAGACTGGAGAGCTGGGCCAAAGCTAACAAAATGAAATTCAATACAGAGAAATGTAAAGTACTGCATTTAGGGCGGAAAAATGAAATGCATAAATATAGGATGGGAGAGACCTGGCTGAATGAGACTACGTGCGAAAGGGATCTAGGAGTCGTAGTAGACCACAAGTTGAACATGAGCCAACAGTGTGATGCGGCAGCTAAAAAGGCCAATGCAATTTTGGGCTGTATCAATAGAAGTATAGTATCTAGATCAAGGGAAGTAATAGTGCCACTCTATTCTGCCTTGGTCAGACCTCACTTAGAATACTGTGTCCAATTCTGGGCACCACAATTCAGAAAGGATATTGACAAATTGGAGCGTGTCCAGAGAAGGGCAACTAAAATGGTGAAAGGTCTGGAAACGATGCCTTATGAGGAGAGACTTAGGGAGCTGGGTATGTTTAGCCTGGAAAAAAGACGGTATAGAGGTGATATGATAGCCCTGTTTAAGTATTTGAAGGGATGTCACGCTGAGGATGGAGCAGGCTTGTTTTCTGCTGCTCCAGAGACTGGAACACGGAGCAATGGGTGCAAGCTCCAGGAACAGAGATTCCACCTCAACATGAGGAGGAACTTTTTGACAGTAAGAGCTGTTCGGCAGTGGAACACACTCCCTCGGAGCGTGGTGGGGTCTCCTTCCTTGGAGGTCTTTAAACAGAGGCTGGATGGCCATCTGTCGGGGATGCTTTGATTGTGATTTCCTGCGTGGCAGGGGGGTTGGACTGGATGGCCCTCGTGGTCTCTTCCAACTCTGCAATTCTATGATTCTATGAATATTACATGTGAAGTTAAAGGCTTTCATGGCCGGCATCCATAGATTTTCCTTGGTTTTTTTTCCGGGCTGTGAGGCTGTGTTCTGGAATAGTTTCTTTCCGACGTTTAGGCTGGGTCTGTGGCTGGCATCTTCAGAGAAACCAGCCACAGCCAGCCATAGATGCCAGCCACAAATGCAGGCGAAACGTCAGAAAGAAACTATTTCAAAACACGGCCTCACAGCCCGGGAAAAAAACCAAGGAAAATCTAAGAATATTACATGTTAACTGGTTTAGAATAATAATGCCTTACATATAATGTTATGAAACATTATATGCTATGTCTGTGATTCTCCCTGAATGGAGTGTGTGTGTGTGTGTGTGTGTGTGTGTGTGTGTATCAATGAATACTTATAATAAATAGCCTAAAAGAGTACCAAAAGTGCCCATTCATTCCCATGTAAATATCCTGGAACTCCCAAGACTTGAAATTATTTAAGTGGAGTGTTGAAGTTAATCTGACCTGTCTGGTTTAACCACTGTCATTAAGTTGGGAACTTTGGTGACCAGAAATTGATAAAGGTGGCCACAGACAGAACCCAGAATTAGCTGACAAGTTGCAAAGACCGACCCTCAATCCCTCAGTCTAAGAGATAGGGTGGGGGCCTCTTCAAAAGCACTGTTATGTTACAGCCTTTTGCCTTTCTTCCTCTAAGGCAAATAACCTCTCTGGTAAGCCTTCCCTGGGGACTCCAAAGTTTCCAGTCTCTTAGATGCAGCTCCCATCCGTGGCAGACCAAGCCTGTTACCTCTGGGTTCACTGGGTACAGTGAGGAGTCCTGAGTCTCTTCTGCTGGCTGGGCTGTCTCTCAGCTTCCTGTAGTGGCTTGTGGCCCAGTGGTCCCAAGAACAGTTGCTGGGCCTGGGGTCTCCCAACGTGGCCAGTTTGCTTGCAAAGCCAAGATGGCCCCTTCTTCTCTTTTGACTTGTTTCTCCCTCTCCTTTAACTCATCCTTCTGGGTTGCTTTTCCAAGGTAGTTGGCTACAGCCACACCCTTTCCCAGCTGTTGCAGATGACCCTGGTGATGCTAACAGGCAGATGAGTTGCCCTCCTCCTTTTTTGGCATTGTTGATTATAGCGGCTTCTCTTGACTGACATAGATGGTGTTCTTATCTCTCCAAACTCTGGTGGATCCCTCCAGCTTCTTACGCTTTGCATGACAGTATAGTTTGGGACAAAGGAAAAGAGTCTGAAGGCTGCTGGCATTCCTAGAATGTGGCTTCAGATTCTTAACACAAAGAGGAAAGAGCAGGCTCAGCCTACTCAAGAGGAGGGGGCCTGAAGTCTTTTGAAAGGCCAAGGAATGGGGAGCTGTTATTTCACCTCTAGCAAACAATTCACATGATGATTCAGCTGAGAGATTCCACATTTTGGTACCATGGTATGAACACACAACTGTAGTGTCTCCCTTGAAATTGTGAGGATTTTTGATCAAGCCTGAAACACTAGACTATGGGTAGACAACTTGTGGTCCTTCCTACATTATTGGACTGTGGTTCCCATCAGCACAGCCTAGGGATGGATATCTTTGATTATTTAGTCCTTAGTTGTGAGGATTAATAATTTCCACCATTTTCTACCTGCTGGGGGAGAAAACTGAAAATTTCTGCACAGTTTTCAATTTTCCATAATTTCCATACCCCCAAATCCTCATGTGTATCTCTGCTCAGAATAGTTTCCTGAAACATTTCAGAATGTGCAAATACTGGGGAAAACTGTGCAAAATTTTTGCCTTTGTGTTATTCTTCCCGATTGGGATCCCCAAATGTTGGTAAACCCATTTTTCAGCTGGGAAATGAATATTCTCTCTACCTCTAGTATAGTGATGTCATGCACTGCCTCTCAGAGGACAGTCAAGATGAATTTGAGCTAGAGATACAGGGACAGAGTGACCAGAAGGCTGAGGAACAAAGTGTTCAATAGACACAAGCTGCTGAGGAACAGAGTGCCCAGCAGTCCCACTCATCTGAGCAACAGGACAGCCACAAACACCAGAGGAACAGAATACAAACTTATCTAGTTTCATGCAGTATCGGCAAGAAAAAGAAAGACGTAGGAGGTCAGAGAGAATAAATAGGAAGCAGGAAGTAATCAGGCAACACCTGAGGGATGCTGCTGGTTCATAAATTAGGCAGCACCTCCTCGGGAACAGCATGGCTAACAAGCAACCTTCTTGGGTGTAAGACATGCCAGAGTCCGACTCTTGAATGACTGCCCATGATCTTGAACCTTGCCTTTGCCTTTGTAACCTTGTCTTTGGATTTCCCCATTAGACTGTTGATTTGGCTTGTTGTCTCTCCGTGTTTGGTTCTTAAGACTGGCCTGCGTTTACTCTTTGTGTCTGGTTCCTAGACTGACTTTGCATACTGGTAAGCTGACTAAAACCCAGCTGCTCCTTTTGAACTGTGGATGCTGATTTATTAGTTCTCCGTAGCCTGCTCTGAGCAGTACAGGACAAGCAAGGGGTGAGGGGCATGGCAGTGTGACAATGTCCTGAAGGCCAGAAGGGGCTATCCCCTTCATTACATTAAGGGGAAGTGGAGGAGGCAGCATGGGATGCATCTTTATTCATGGGTTTACCCCTTGGAATTCTTCATCCTCTAAATCTCTCCCCAAAATGTAATTGTGCAGTAGAACACTAAGCGCTTTTTGCTTCTCCCCCCTCAGAACTTTTTCACACCTTTCCCATCTCCCGTTGTTTCCATGGGTGTTACTAACTCTTTCCAAGCAAGCTAGTTTATGTGCATTTTTTAACACTAGAAAGTACTTGTCAAAGGTGCCTGGCTGTTTTCGCCAAGAATCCCACAGTGAGACCCATCTTTATAGAAGGTGAGGAGGTGGGAGAAAATGCAAAGCAGTGTGCTCCAAACAGAAAAAAATATGAGGTGGCAAACTGTCCATCCCTTCACCTGGATGCCACACCTCTCCTTTCAGTCTTTAGTTTAGTTTAGCTTCTGGTCTTTTAATTTGAGCTTTCCAGATGTTTTGCAGTGACTGAGTGCTTTTGTTTTTGCCCCGTGGCTGGATTCAGTTGATGTCTCTGATAGACGGCCTTTTGCGATGCTGGCTCCTGGGACGCCACCACGCCAGCACTTTATTTGTACATGGAACAGATGGGGCTGTGGCGTCACCAGCGGGCTGCATGACAGCCCAGGTGAAGGGAGCGCTCGTTGACACGCTATCAAATTCCACTCACTCACTCGGGAACACACGTGAGTTGGCAGGTGAGCGACGGGATGACGCTCTTCCCACCTGGATCCCTCTAGCATACGTTTCAGCTGAATGTGTTGGGCTAGAGTCAGAACTCCCAACACACCAGATGTAAAGAAGTAACTGTCCTATGAAATCCTCTTTTTTCAAGAAATGGGTCTATTGGAGGCATTTCTGTTGCTTACACCGTGCCTTGTCCAAGGTTTATTTGCTTTTTAAACTTTTGTATGCTATTAAACTATGTTTGTTTTAAACGTTGTAAGCTGCCCTGAGTTCCAAGCTGGGGAAAAGGTGGGAAATCATCATCTTTATCACCATCCTCATCCTCATCCTGCATCCAGCTTTAAAGGCAAACCTCAGCTCACTATGCACTCCAAATTAATGGGTGTATGTGGCCATTTCCCCAAAGTCCATGGGGAGGGGCCCTGGCTGAGTGGCAGAGACTGTGCTTTGGACACAGGAAGTCCCCTGGTTCACTCCTTGGTGTCTTCAGTTAAAGGATACCAGAGAGCAAGATTTAGTAAGGACCCCCACTGAGCAGCCTGCAGAGTCGATGCCAGTCAGAGAGGGTTTGGGGTTAGACAGGCAAAAGGTCTGACTTAGCTTAACACAGTTTTCTGTGCTCAGGCTTAATGCTTAGGATAGGCTTGCAACTGTGCTCTCTCTGGTCAGTCTCAGCTAGGAAGAATTGTCTCTGGGTGACCAGGTAAAGCCACCCCCCACTGCTGCACGGACTCTGGAAAGAGTGTGACCGCCTGTGCAGTCCCTGCAATTCTGCCCCCCTTCTATTAGGGAAGAGAGCCAGTTTCACAGCACCATCTGCAGAGCATTCTGAGTCCTGAAAGGAGAGACTGATGCCTTCCTTCCTTCCTTTCCTGCTGTAAAGGGTATAGAAATGTAAACTTCCCAGAAATTTTGAAGTGGTGGGGGGAGGGATTTTCTCCCATTTTTTCAGGGAGAAAAGGGGAATTTTCAGAAAAATAAAAAAATGCAATAGCAACAGCACTTACAGATTGAATCACCTTGTTTTACTTTAGGAACCTAAAGTGCATCATAAAGGTTGAGTATCCCTTATCTGAAATGCTTGGGACCAGAAATGTTCCATATTTTGGAAGTTTTTGGCTTTTGGAATACTTGCAGAACCTTGGAGATGGGACTCTAGTCTAAACAGGAAATTCATTTAAGTTTCATATATACCTTATACACATCGCTTGAAGGTTATTTTATACACAATATTTTTAATAATTGTGTGCATGAAACAAAGTTTGTGTGCATTGAACCATCAGAGAGCAAAGGTGTCACTATTTCAGCCACCCATGTGGACAATTTTGGATTTTGGAATTCTGGATAAGAGATACTCAACCTGTATATAACTTGATTTTGCCTAACATTATCATGCTTGATATATTAAAAGTACTATTTGTTCAGAATATACAAATACAAATTGCAGTTACTTTCTAAATGTTATTTTATTGTTACAAATGGAACTACGGGATCCTGAACTGTAAGAATACCTGAACTATATGGAACCTCTTTGGTTTTGCCAATTGGAGTGGCAGAGAAAGAAAAAAATCAACCCAGTAAAAAAGAAAGAAAAGAAACCATGAACATTAACAAAACAGAGAAAATTATTTTGTCTCCACCCGTTCTCTGTAGTGTCAACCAGACATAACACACTCATTTCCGTAAAAAGAACTGAGAAAAGGAAACCAAAACCAGGAATTGTAATGATCTGATGCTGTACATGGTCTCACACAAAAATCTTCCTCCTAAATAGATTTTAGAAATTATTTGTGGATAATAAATATTTGAGCACCTTGTCTGACAACGTTGCATTCATCATTCTAAAAAAATAAATAAATCCGTAATCCATTGTTTTAATTTTTTCTTGGAGAAAAAAGACTTGGGAGGAATTAGAAGAAATCATTCCCTCTCCTTAATTTTTCTGTTTCTTTCCACCACCACCCAAACTTCACATCTCTAAGAATGTGTGAATCTGTGTATTTGTGTAGCAGTGGCAAAGTGGGGGTGGGGGGAGAAGAAGGTGGACAACCATCTTCATAAACTGTAAGATTTGTAACAGGTTTACGGAGCAGGAGAATGTACTCATCCCATATCAGCACTTAAGGCAATTGTGCTCCAGGGCCACTAAGCCAGTGTGTTTCAAGGCAGGCTCACAGAGAGATCTAGACACCCCTTGCCCTAGAGACTAGATGGTGCTCAGGAGACTAAAATACAAACCAATGGATTCATATTGCAAGAAAGGAGATTCCAACTAGACATTAGGAAGAACTTCTTGACTGTAAGAGCTGTTTGACAGTGGAATGGACTGCCTCAGAAAGTGGTGGACTCTCCATCTTTGGAAGTCTTTAAACAGAGATTGGATGGACATCTTTAAGGAGTGCTTTAGTTGTGTATCCCTGTATGATAGGGGGGTTGGACTAGATATTTTTATTTATTTATTTATACCCCACTCTTCATCCACAAAGGCTATTAGAGCAGCTCCTCTCTCTCTCTCTCTCTCTCTCTCTCTCTCTCTCTCTCTCTCTCTCTCTCTCTCTCTCTCTCTGGCTTTTCTTTGCAAACGAAGATTCAGGAAGGACTCATCCTGTGCTTTCTGCAAGCGTGCTGATGACTGAAAAGGCCAATCCGAGATAAACAAGTCCGGTTGCAGAAAGCACCATTTTCGGAATTGGATTTATCCTTCAAGCCTGTGCAATGGATTTTTCTGGTGGAGTGCAGCATGCACAGAACTGGCCTCACCCTTTAAAGTTTAACCAAAGGTTCATCTGCTGTGGCCTTGCAAGCATGGATGGTAGCAGGGAGGTCCTCGGGTCGTAGGTTTGATTAGAGTTTCTTTCTCTTAGATGGTTGACCTTACAGGGTTGGATGAACACCATCTGCCGGTTTGGGATTAGAGTTTTCCTTCTCCTAGGATGGTTGCCATAAGGCTAGAGAGCCCATTTGCGTACCCTAATGAAGTTTTAAGCTATGCTGGTGGTGGCTGCCACCGTTAGGGCCTCCCATGCCAGACAGGTCAAAATTACAATAGTCAATTTAACAGTTCCCTGCCCTCAGGCTTACAATCTAAATAACACATGACACATAAGGAAAAGGGAATGGCAGCAGGGGTAGGGATTACATCCAGCAGATACTGCTGGTTCTTCTCTCCCTCCAAAGGCAGGGCGGTGGCAGTTGGGCTGGAGGGAGGGCCTTTCACCTGCTTCTGGGCCCAGGTGGGTTCCTTCCTTACCATGGGGAGAATCCAGATTTGTTACCACTTGCTTGGATCTTCTACTTGTCATTCTTGTTGCTTTAATTGGCATTCTTAGCCATTTGGGCTGTTTATTCCTTCTTGATACAAACTGCTTCAGGGCTCTCTGTAGGGCGGCAGGGAGAAAGTGGGGGTGCAAATGCTTACTGAAATCCCTCTTCTGTAGCTGCTGTTGTCTTGCAACTCCCAGTAGCCTCTTAGCCAGCATAGCCAATGGTGAGGAATGCTGGGAATTCCAGTCCAGCAACATCTGGAGGGCTTCTTGATTCTCAGCACTGATTCTAATAAACATAAATATTTATTTTTATTTATGTTCCATTGAGCAATGCCTTACCGCATCCCCTCTACCCTACATTTCCAGCAAGCAATATTGTCAGGGCATTTGACAGATGTCTGGATGGTGCAGCTGTTACTTGAATAAGTGTGGGGGGGGGTCCATGGGAAGCCCACCCATGAGGGCAAATCTCCACGGGGGAATTATTAACTCAAACGGAGGCCTGTGAGAGGCAGGTAACTTCAGGGACCTTTTACAGACTGTATATACCAGTACTAACTGCAGAGAACTCCAGGTTAAAGTGAAATAAATGTTTTTATTGGAAACACAATAATTAGCACACAAGCGTATCCCTCATAGGAACTACATCAGGCTAACTGGAAAGGGACGCGGGAAAGGTTGGATAGTGAGAGATCCAGGAGATGTGTGATATTTACCACTCTTGGAGAATGAAAGTTCCAGGATGCATAGAAGCTCAGACAGAAGGCTGAGGGTGGCACAGAGACTCCGGCAGAGTGGGGTGTCCATCTGTGGCACACTTTGCTAATGTTTGAGCAGGGATATTTTTACCCCAGAATGTGCCTTGAAGGCGCATTTTGGCTACAACAATGGCCAAATGACTCTCCCCTGGGAGAGACAAAGGAGCACGAGACTCCACTGATTGTCTTAGATGGCTGGGTGATTGAAATTGATGGGTTCACAACAACCTTATGTTGGAGGACAGGATGGGGAAAGGGTGATATTTTCTGTGGATTGGGGGTTATGCAGGTCACTTGTTTGATGAATGGCTCATCACTTGAGATGAAGAGAGCGTATTAGCACATATCTCCATGATGGGTTTTTTACCAAGAGTCTCCACATAATCCTATATTGGGTTATTTTGCTAGAAATATTTCTAAGACCCCTTCCCAGGTCCCTCTTGACCTCCACTTGATCTCTTCCTTTTGGATCATCCCAGTCTATCAGACCCTTCGAATGTGTCCAGTATTTCCAATTATGAGATATTATGGGAGTATGTGTGTAAGGCATGGTAACCCAAAGGACTAGTTCCCTACATGGTTGTGGTCAGACTTAGAAAAGTTACGTTTTGGGACAATGTCTGAGATTTTTGGTGGTTGAGCAGGATGTAAGCATAACGTACACGTCTCCAAAAGCTGTTTTTTTTGTCTGTGTGGCCTTGGCAAAGATCTGGTGTCCCCACCCTCCACCCCACAACTTCCCTATAGTGAGGATACAAACTCCATAGTTAAATAAGTCAAAGAACAATACATTTGCTCAATCTTGGACATTGTCGTTATGGTGGGCCTTTGCCAAATGCTGGTACCTGGGAGCAGGGCGTCACTGGGAAGGCTGTGCATTTCTGTGATACGGTCTAGAGAAGGTAGTCTAATTTATTTTGCTCCCCAGCCAGGCGTGTGACAGTTCCTTCCCTTAACTTGTTTGCTTGCTTTGTGTGTGAGGCATCATCGGCAACACCTCAGCCTGCTGGGGAAGAGCTTATTTACCCTGTGTGAACTTGACACCATGCCTTCCCCATACGTTAATCAATTGGAGTTTGAACTCCTTGCAAATTCAACCTCCGAATGAGTTTCTAATTAGCATCTGATTTGCTTCTCTTTTCTCTTCTTGAACAGGGAGGCTGGATTCTGCAAACAGCCCCTTCAGCTATTCTTCACCTGCCTGTCCAAGCCGCTCCACTCCAAGTCGCTACATTGCAAGGTTGGTATTCCTTTCCAAGGGCCTGCTGGTTCTCCGGAGACAGGAATGGAGCATGGATCCTCCTCTTGGCCTGTCTGTCTTTCTGCTCACTGCTAAGCTCCTAAAGTTCTCTCACTCCTTTCCACAAGGTTGCAGCCTTGCAGAATGGCCAAGATGTAGGGCTCTTACAAAAGGCCTGAGGCTTTTGGTTCTCAAATCTGGGTCCTCCAAGTATTTCAGACATCCCAGCTCCCAGGATTCTTCTCCATTAAACATGCTGACTGGGGAATCTCAAAACTGGAGTCCAAGACTGGACTTCAGGACTGAAATTTGAGAATCATGGCCTTATGCCAGTTTGTCCTTTACAGAGGAGAATTGGAGTGAGGAACAAAGCCATGTAATGTTCTCAGTAGTGTCAAGTGTGCGGGGGGGGGGGGCAGCGGATAGAAGAGAACTATTTATTTATTTGCTTCCTTGCTTAAAATATAGTTATATCCCACCTTCCATCTAAAGATTTCAGAGCAGCCTACAGTAAAACCAACCTAATTTAAAACAGTGTAAAAATAAAAATGATTTTTTAAAAACATACTTGTTTTTAAATGCATAAAACACACACACAACAAAAACCACAGACTTAACCAAATTAACCAACAAAACAAACAAATACAAACTAAACTAAAAATAACTACTGACTCCCCACCACCCCTGACTAATGGTTATATTCCACTTACCATTCATAAGTGAAACCATGGATAATAGCAAACCCTTTTAAAATAAAGGCCTTCTTATACAAACATACCATAGAGTTGTGTTGGAGGACCTAGCGATTCCTAGAGAGCCTGCCTCTCTAGGCATTCTCTAATGTGACTGTATGGTATATGTCCCTGTTTTTTCAGCTGTGGATAACTGAAACTGTGGACGGGGTTGGGGGAGGCGACTTGTACTTCCTTTAAGTGATCTTACAACCAAGCTTCTACATTAAATCAAAATAGAACTATTAAAAGAAACAACACAAAATTGATACAAAACTCCTACTCTGTTGCAAAAAAATAATAATGAACAAATCCCATTCTTTCTCAAAACTGATGAAAGATTTCTCCTTAATCAACATCATTAATTTGTCCATTTCAGCTAATTCACATGTCTTTATTAGCCAATCTGCTTGTGATGGAATCAATGCATCTTTCCATTTCTGGGCGTACAAGAGTCTTGCTGCCATGATCATATACTGTAGAGTTCTCCTAAAAATAAAAATAAAAAGATTTTAAAAGGCTAAAAACATATTAAATAATTTAACTCGTTTAAAATGATATATGATGTAAATGTGCTAAGCAAGATCCCGGCGCGTGGGCCTGTCCTGATTCCTGGCTAGTGGCTGTTACTTCCTTGCTGCCACCAGAAATGAAGAAAAACTCTTTTTGCTGTCTGGCTGGACTAAGTACACTCCCCCCACCCCTGGTATGCTTCATGCAGATGAGAAAGGGGGAAGAACCAGTGATTGGCATATTGCCCAGTTTCTACATGGCATAAACCAGGCAAGCCAAATGCCTTTTCATAGAATCATAGAATTGGAAGAGACCCCAAGGTTAATCCAGTCCAACCCTATTCAGCTGTGCAGGAATACACAATCAAAGCATGCCCGACAGATAGCCACCTAGCCTCTATTTAAAAACCTTCAAAGAAAGAGAGTCCACTACCCTCCCAGACAGCAGTGTAATCCACTGTCAAACAGCTCTTACTGTCAGAAAGTTCCTCCTAATGTTTAGGTGGAATCTCTGTTCCTGTAGTTCGAATCCATCGCTCCATGTCCTAATCTCTGGAGTAACAGAAAATAAGCTTGCTCCATCCTCAGTATGAAATCCCTTCAAATATTTAAACATGGCTATCATGTCCCCTCTTCACCTTCTCTTCTCCAGGCTAAACATTCCCAGATTCCTAAGCAGCTCCTCATAGGTCATGGTTTCCAGACCTTTCACCATTGAATGGGGCCTACAATTGTCTGTAGAATCATAGAATCATAGAGTTGGAAGAGACCACAATGGCCATCTAGTCCAACCCCTGCCATGCAGGAATACACAATCAAAGCATTTCCAACAAATGGTCCTCCAGCCTCTGTTTAAAAACCTGCAAAGAAGGAGACTCCACCACACTCTGAGACAGCGTATTCCACTGCTGAAGATCTCTTACCATCAGGAAGTTCTTCCTCGTGTTTAGGTGGAATCTCTTTTCCTGTAGTTTCAGTATTTGGGCAATCAAAGAAGTAGTCCATGTTTGTTGTCCTTATCCATAATACCCAGCAAAAACATTACAAATTCTACCTTTAGCATTTTCTGAATTAGCATATAAATCTTAGACCAGTCATTTTTCACCTTCTTATGTTTCTATCACATATGGGGGGAAAAAGAACCTTTCTTATCTTGACAACCCCAACAGTAGTTTGAAACACTGTTTGATGACTTACTTGGGGTTAAATATCATCTGTACATCTTCGTGTACATATTTTCTCTCAAATTATTGCACAAAGTAAATTTTATATCTTTGGTCCACATTTCTCCCCCACCCCGCCATACATCCATTTGCACACTATGACCAAAATGTTATGCCCACTTTATCATGTATTCTTTTACCAGTTCATCTTCTGTCTTAGCTTCAAGATAGATTTATATACTTTTTAATTACATGATCAACATTCTTACACAGTGCTAAATATATATCATTTCCCCTAGATTATTTAACCAGTTCTTTCTTATCTTGCTTAAATCTCTCCTTAAGCTGTAAATAGGGAAACCAGTCACAATTTGTACCATCTTTAAAAAGCCCCTCTCTTGACATGAGGACATCCTTGTCTGGCCCCTTTTTGTAACTCTCACCATGTTGAGCCATTGCCATTTATTAAATTCTGACTTTTTTGAGTTGAATATAGTGTTTTTATAGCCTAGATGAGATTCTCCCCAAAATCCTTTCTTTCTAATACATGAAATATACAGTTCCAAGAAATATTGTCAATAGCTTTCTCCCTATTTAAAAAAAAGCAGGGTCGCCTTTTTCTTATTGTGGCATTCCACGTATTCAGTAACATTCAAAAGAGGTTTTACATTACTTCTTAATTGTCTTTTTGGCAAAAATCCACTTTGATCCTCATGTCTATTCTCAAAAATATGTTTCCTCAATCTGCTAGCCAAAATTGAAGTAAATATCTTATACTCATGGTTTAATAAACAAATAGGTCTATGATTCTTCATACCCTGTTTTTTTAAGTGTTTGTAAGCTGCCTTGGATTCTGTATAAGGAGAAATGTGGGATATTGATTGATTAATTAATTAATTAAATAATACTTGGTCTGAGCCCCCCCCACCACCACCTTCTTTTCAGCTTGGGAGAAAGGTGGGATATAAATCCAATGAATGAATGTAGGTCTGTTAGACTGTAAGCATCTTCTCTTTTCAACAACATTTACCATCCATTTTATTAAAAGCATATCATTACCATTATCATCTTCATTTATAGTTCACCTTTTATCCCAAATTAGGACACAAGGCAGCTTACATATTTAAATGCAGTATAGTTAAAACAGGACAACAGGTCAGTGTTTGAATGGAATTAAACTATCAGTTACATTAAAAACCACTTTTAAATTGTGCAGCTAAAATTAATGAAAGACAGTTAAAAAGCAGTACAATTACAAACAGTTGGTGTTGTGTGCCTTCATATAATTTCTGACTTATGGTAACCTTAAGGTGAACCTATCACAGGATTTTCTTGGCAAGATTTGTTCAGAGGGGGTTTGCTTTTGCCTTCCTCTGAAGCTGAGAGGGTGGGGCTTGCCAAAGGTCACCCAGTGGATCTCAGTGGATGAATGGAGATTTGAACCCTGGTCTCCAAAGTCGTAGTCCAGCACTCAAACCACTACACCGTGCTGGCTCAAACAGTATGCCATCCTATTAAAGGCTCTTTCTTTGAAAACCTTCCATTCTCAAAAGTCTGTTGGAATAAAACAAGTCTTTGCCTTCTTTCAGAAGGCTTCCATAGGAAGGGAGTTCCAGAGCTTGGGGCAGTCACTGAGAAGACCCTGTAGTGGTTTGCCCAGGTTTGTAGGGGAAATACTTTGTGAACTTGAGATGATCTTATTTTGTCTCTTCCTCCTTTTAGCCGAGCTGTCCAGCGTAGCTTGGCCATCATTCGCCAGGCCAAGCAGAAGAAAGAGAAGAAGAAAGAATACTGCATGTATTATAACCGCTTCGGCAAATGCAACCGTGGTGAGAACTGCCCTTACATCCATGACCCGGAAAAAGTAGCAGTCTGTACGAGGTAACCTTCTTTTCCCTCATGGCACCCTCTTTTTACAGGCAGTGTTCTGGACCATTGCTATTGTTCTTATTGTCTTTGTCATTGCTGTCTACTAGGCCTTCCTGGTGGTTTTGGACCATCAGTGATTTGGATTATATCCAGGAATCCAGACAGCAGTGAAGTCTCACTGGATAGCATGGCACATTCCAAGTCCTGTCACTTTTTGCGGTTCTGCTGTTGTGATCCTATCTCTTGCCGTTTCATTCAGATATTTTGTTGTTGTTAATGTTATATCCCACCTTTGTCCTGAAACTGAGGCTCAAAACTGCTTACAAATAATAAAACAAATACAGATAAAACACACAAATAAAAACATACAAAATGTAATTGTCAAGGTGCAAGTAAACTATTTGTACAATTAAAGCTTTTAAGAATGAGTACCTTGAAAACACAGGCTGTGTGTGGTCCTTGGGACCCCTAAGACTGGCCCCTGGGAGCCCCCAGAAGCCCCCTGATTGCCCTCTGACCTCCACTTAAAAAAAATCAGGCCAATATTGGGGCCAGTTTTGTCCTGAAACAGGCCCAAATCTTCTAAAACCACCTAAAAATGCAGCGGTTTGCTCACCTCTCAAAAGCTGCCCAAAATTTCCAAAAACACCTCCAAAAGAAAAGAAATTTGGCAAAAACTGTCCAAAATTGTGACAAGAAGTGACATCACATCACTTTGTGTCAGTGCGGCCTGCCAGACAGGTACAGTCAGGAAAAACGCCCCTCAATGCACAGTTGCCCATATCTGGTTTAGAAAGATACAAGGTAAAAGTCAATGAAAAGCACTGACTGAAACATAATGAGAAGAGATTTTGCAGTCGGAAGCCTGTCAGAGTTTTCACTTGACAACAGAAGGAGAGCAGTGAGGGAACTATGTTAGCCTCCTGTCTCTCTTTGTATATTACTTTGGCCTTTTATTTTGGCTTCCCCGGAGCTGCCTTATCGCTTCAGAGTCAGAATGAGTGAGGAGTAAGATGTTGCTGAATGGCTGTACAAAATTTGGTATTTTCCCTTGTCTGGCCTCCTGCTAAAGCAGTCACATTCTCACTGTTGTGGGATGACCTTAAACTGGAGTCAGTTCATGGGTGAGCATGAGGGGAAACCCGCACAAAGAAGTGGACAAAATGCCCAAGTTCCTCCATCTGTGCATAATTCCACATGTGCATTTCTGTGTCCTTCCACTCTCTGGCAGCTATCAAACCCCAGGAGAGGTCCTGATGCTGTCACTTGGAGAAGCAGCTGGTCTCCGTTCAGTGAGCTGGGGATGGGGCCTCAGAGCCCAGAGCAGCCAGATCTTCTCTCTGGTCAAAAAGGAACAGCCGCCCCTCCTGGAGGTTCACAGCTACCTGGTGGCAGGAGGTTTTTAGATAGAGGGCAGGGGCAAGAAAATAGCCTTCTGTGACTTTGGTGCATGTTAAGTCACTAACAGGGATTCTAGCCATTATGCATATGTGGCAGGGGGAGCCAAAAATCCACATTACTTGAAGGACCGTATTCTCCCACATGAACCTATGTGTGTCTTGAGATCTTCTGTGGTGGCTCTTCTCTCAGCTCCACCATTCTCACAGGTATGCCTGATGGGAACATGGGAGACAGGGCCTTCTCGGTGGCTGCTCCAACTCTGGAACTCCCTGCCGGGAGAGGTTAGCCTGACACTGTCCTTGCTGTCATAGATCTCCAAGAAAGATCTTTTTATTCAGTCCTTTGGGAATTGATTTTTAGAGCACTTAACCTGAGTATCATGTCCTTGAATTTTATATGATGTCTTTTTAAAGTTTCTGTTTTAGCTGTTAGAATTTTAATTTTTTTGATAGTATAATTACTTTTTAACTTTTGTATTCTGGGAATTTTTAGGTATGTTGCTTTAACTGTTGGAGGCCGCCTTAAGTCTTAAACTCAGAAAAATGTTGGTTATTAATGAATAATAATGAACCATTTGTCATGGTTCTTGTTGACAAAGGGTTTTGGAAGTATGGTTTATATTTTGTGCTCACCTTTTTCTTTGTTGATGGTTTTGGGCTGCACAAGTGACACTTACACTCTTTTTTATGAATCTCGAATGTCTGAAGAATAGTCACACTTCCCTGCAGCCAGAACTGGTGTTGCTTAATCGGATCTTTAATTTATTTTTAAGATGTCGCAGGGCTCGTTGTAGTGCTTGCTGCAATTGTCTGATGTGGTTCTTCTCTCATTTTTATTTGATTTTTAATGTAAATTGCTTGTCCTGCAACCCCAAATACTTATTTAAGAATGCTTATAAAATCTGATAAAAATTATGACTGCAGAAAGCCACAAAATCCAAACAGCTGTGTATAGCTGGAATAGGTGAAAAACCACAATGAAAAGTCAGAGAAGGAGCAGCTGGCTACAGCCCTAGTGAACTTACAGACTTCCACCTACCCCATCTTGACTAAAGGCCGATCCTAAACCAAAATGTTTTTGCTTCTCACCCAGTGCCCAGATTGGCTCAGGGTAGGCCTAAATACCCTAACGGCACCAGATCCCGTCTGATCTTGGAAGCTAAGTAGGGTTAGCCCTGGTTAGTACTTGGATGGGAGACTGTCAATGAATACCAGATGCTGTAGGCTCTATTTCAGAGGAAGGAACCAGCAAAACCACCTCAGGAGTATATCTTGCCTAAAGGCACATACACATGCACAATATAGCATATGGTTTAAATACCCTAAAGGCACCAGATTATGTCTGATCTTGGAAGCTAAGTAGGGTCAGCTTAGCTGCCAATGAATACCAGATGTTGTAGGCTATATTTTGGAGAAAGGAACAGGCAAAACCACCTCTGAGTATTCCTTGCCTCAGAAAATCCTATGAACTTCATGGGGTTTCCATAAGTTGACAGATGACTTGAAGGCACATACACACATATTAATCTGGGAAGCTAAGCAGGGGTGGTCTTGGTTAGTACTTGCATGGGAGACCGCCAACAAATCCCAGGTGCTGTAGGTTCTATTTCAGAGGAAGGAACTGGCAAAACCACTTCTGAGGATTCCTTGCCTAAGAACATCCTATGAAAAAATTCATGGGGTTGCCACAAGTTGACAGGAGACTTGAAGGCACATTCACACAGACCAACACAGGATTTTTAGAGAGAAGGAGATCCACAACTGAGGTGCTTTGGCCATTTTCAGATGTAACCTCAAGACAAGACGGATTGTGGAGCCCAGGCTGTTTGGGGCTTTGTCACTAAGAACTGGACCATTGAATTGTGCCCATTCAGATGACTGGCAATGGAGATCTAGAGGCCCAAGTGAAAGTATTTACATATACAGGCAATTTTTCTGCTGCAGTTTGGAATGCTAAACCTGAATTTCACTCTAATGTGCTGTTACAGGCAGGGCCGGTTTAAGGAATTTTGGGGCCCCCTGCAATGCTTTATTTTGGGGGCCCCATATGTTTATCTCAGGTCAATGTAACCTAACCTATTCACTTTACAGGATGTTCAGATTACAGTAGGATCCCGTATCCATGGATTCTTTATCCATGGGACACAAAACAGCACACCTACCATAGAGTCTTCCTAGAAAATGTGTCCTCCCTAGTTGTTTTCTAGGCCCTCCAAGGCAACTCTATGGTATTTTAAACCAGCAGTCCCATTATTTTCAACGGCATTCACTATTATTCATGGTTTTCAGAATCCACGCCCCCCCCCGAACCAATCCCCAGTGGATAAGAGGGGCCTACTATATTCCATAATTTGCCACCAATAATTTAGTTTAAAAACTATATTATAGGCACTAACATAATATTTTTTCTTTATTAGCAATTAACGTAATGGTGTAGATTTCCTCAAAGAAAATAAAGAGTGGACTACAAGCTAAACATGAGTTAGTAGTGTGATGCAGCAGCAAAAAATGCCAATGCGATTCTAGGCTGCATTAATAGGAGTAGTGCCTAGATCAAGGGAAGTAATAGTATCACTCCATTCTGCTTTGGTCAAACCTCACCTGGAATACTGTTTCCAGTTCTGGGCACAACAATTCAAGAAAGATACTGAGAAGGATGGTGGGAGGTCTGGAAACCATTACGCCCTATGAGAAACTGCTTAGGGAGCTGGGTATGCTTAGCCTGGAGAAGAGAAGGTTGAGAGGTGATGTGATAGCCATGTTTAAATATTTGAAGGGATGTCATATTGAGGAAGGAGCAAGCTTGTTTTCTGCTGCTCCAGAGACTAGGAGCCATGGGTTCAAACTCCAGGAAAAGAGATTCCACCTGAATATTAGGAAGAACCTCCTGACAGTAAGAGCTGTTTGGAAGTGGAATACGCTGCCGCCTTGGAGTGTGGTGGAGTCTCCTTCTTTGGGTTTTTTAAAACATAGGTTGGATGGCCATCTGTCAGGAATGCTTGGATTGTGTGTTCCTGCAGGGCAGAAGCCAATCGGATGGGATGGCTGTTGGGATCCCTTCCAGCCCTATGATTCTATGATTCTAGGCTGCATTCAGAGCCTGGGAAAGTTACTCTTGGATTATACCTCCCAGAATCCCCCTGCCAAGCACCCTTCTCAAGGTCTGGTTGCATTGTTCCTTTTCCAGCATTCTCTAGCCCGGTGGTTCTTAACTTGGGGTCCGCAATGTCCTCACAGGGGTCCACAGAGGCTTGAAGGCTGCTTGGCCCACCTCCTCCTGGTAGTGGAGTAGCCACGTAACAGGAACCAAGGCAAAGGCTGGCTGGCTTGGCCTGCACATTGCCATTCAATCCACTCCAGCCACAAACATTCAGGAAGAAGCAAGAGTGCCTCTGAGAAAAGTTTAATGGATGGTGTAAATGTATTGTTTTTGTTGTTAGCTATTATTATTAGGGTTTTAAATCTTGAGTTAAGTCTTGGGGCAACAAAAGATATTTAAAAGGGGTCCCTGGTAAAGAAAAGGTTAAGAACCACTGCTCTAGGCCAATGCCTCTCACATAGCACTAATGGGATACTGGTGTGTTTAGTGACAACAATAAAACCATTGTTCCCAGTAATATTACTCCAAATTTTTATTTATATTCTTTATATTCTTCTGTTAAAAGAACCAGAGTGTTGTAGAAGTTTCAGTATTGCCCTATGACTGTGGAGACTAGGGTTTGAATCCTTACTCAGCCATGAATACCCACTGGCTGACCTTGGGCAAGTCACACTCTCTCAGCCTCAAAGGAAGGCAAAGGCACACTCCCTTTGAACAAACCTTGCCTAGAAAACCCCATGGTAGGTTTGCCTTAGTCAGAAATGACTTGAAGGCACATAGGCAAACACACACAAATGCAGGCTGAACTCAGTTGGCAGCAAGGGAGGAAGGTGAAGAAGACCAAGGGGGAAAGGGAGAAGAGAGGAACCAAGACGGGATGGGACGGGACGGGACGGGAAAGAAAGAAAGAAAGAAAGAAAGAAAGAAAGAAAGAAAGAAATCCTTTCTGAGGGAGACAACACTCAAATTCCCTCCCCCCCCCCCTCTCTCTCTCTCTCACACACACACACACACACACCTTCTCCGTGCCTCTGCCACGGAGGGCTGCTGTTTCTTTCGCTTTCTCTTTGGGTTTGTGAGACGCTGTTTTTTTAAAAAAAAAAAAGCCAGCGGAGGTTTTTGGAGGAGGAGGGTAGGAGGGGGCTCCTACTGGCTGTCTCCTTCGTCAGATTAAGGAGGCTAGTATGGGGCCCTCTCTTGACTTGCCCCCCCCCCCGCCAATGCTGATTTGGCAGACTGGTTAAACCGGCCCTGGTTACAGAAACCAATTCACAGTTTTACCTTAAGCAAATTGGTAGTTTTTGGCTCACCCTCTTGAGTGTCTATGCATGTGTATGTTTAACAGAGTGTCACAGGGAGAATGAAACATTTCAGCCTTGTTTGTCATCAGCGAAGTTCCAGAGTGAATATTGTGGAAGCTTATTTTTGAAAAAAAATGCCAAAAATGTTTTTGACCCTAGGGAGGCTTCCAGATGTGATGGAAATGGCCTCCCCATTTGGGGGCATTCTAGAGTGAAGGAAAAATGTGGGGTTTTTTGACTTTAAAAAAAATGGTCCCTGGGGGATCAAAAAATGTGGCCCTAGGGTCCACATTTGGCCTGCATGTCATACTTTGCCCACCCCTTCTTTAGGGGCAGCTGAAACATTAAAGTGAATGCTACCACAGCCATTCGACCATAGTGTAGTCATTGCACCATCTGGATGTGTTGGTTTCCCTCCCATTTTACTTAATTTTCTTCATGATCCGGCTGGCACCCAGCACTCTGCTACCGTGAACATCTTGTCTGATTTTGGAAAATGTACATCGATGATGCCAAACGGTTTGCCTCTCCCCCACCTGTGGGGGAATACATTCCTGGACTGACCATTTATAAGTTAAACCATATATAATAGGAAATCCTATTAAACATCCTGTACAAATGTACCATAGAGTTCTGTTGGAGGAGCAAATGATTCCTAGAGAGGACCCCTCTCAGGGCATTTTCTAGTGTGATTCTATGGTATATGTCCCTATTTTTTCAGCCATGGATAACTGAAACTGTGGATATTGGTTCTGCAGATACGTGTGTGTGTGACCTGTATTAATAAAATGATGATGATGATGATGATGATGATGCCTAGTAAGTCCTTCAGGAGGAACGATCAGGAACCTGCACATAGGGCTAGGAAAAAATACTTCCTGAAACCCCAGAAGGCCATGACTGCTTGCCTGAGCTGATACCATAGCACCCCAAACAAACCCCATTTCAGAAGCTAAGAAGGCCCAGACGTGGTTAGTCCTTGAATGGGAGACCACCAGAAGGGATGTGCAGATATGGCTAGGAAAGAATCCTGCTTAAAATCCTGGGAAGCAGTTGTTGTTGGTCAGAGTTGACAGTGCTGGGCTAGGTAGAGTTTTGAAGGTCTGACTAGGTGAACTAATGGACGAGGTGGCTCCCCATTTTTACTTTTTGTCAGCACAGACATCTGAAGGGAGGTCATGTACAAGATGGAGGCGGCTTGTTTTCTGCTGCTCCTGAGACTAGAACATGAACCAGTGGATCCAAATGACAAGGAAAGAACCTCCACCTAAGCATTGGGAAGATCTGCTTGACTGTAGGAGCCATTTGACTATGGAATGGACTGCCTTGGATAGGCATCTTCCAGGGGTGCCGTAACTATGTATTCCTGCAAGTCAGGGGGGTTGACTAGATGGCCCTTATGCTCTCTTCCAACTGTATGATTTTATCATTCTATGACATATTCAGGAGCAGTGAATTTTCCTGCAAAACTCCTTTTAAGGCCTGTATCTTTCTAATCCTCTTAACAGGTTCCTACGAGGCACATGCAAGAAGACAGACGGATCGTGCCCATTTTCACACAAGGTTTCGAAAGACAAGGTTAGTCTGGCTTAGCTGCACACTGGCTCTTGAGAGGGAGCAGCTTTACAGTGTTTGTAACAGGAAGACTGTGTTTCCGAGCATTTCAAATAGCATTCATTTAGAAATTGCTCGACAAAGCTGTTCAGGCTCATAACAGGACTTCTTCTTGTAATGAGAGCAGAGTGCACCTCCTTTGCCAATTAAATGTATCGGTAGTTTTAGTGCATTAAGCAGGGCGCCAAGTTCCCAGCACCTGGGGCTCTTTGACACATCACTACTACTGTCAAGCATGGACAGAAGAGCCTTTAGCTGGCTGTGGCAGTCACATGCATGGCCATACCATCTCCTGGTCTGACGCATGCAATGGCCAGGGGTGGCAGCTTTTGGCTCAGAGCAAGCAGGGCCTGTGATTCTCTTGCCACAAGCACAAACTTCCCTTCCTGTGATTGCATCCAGAACTCCAGTAGGAAAATGTAGAACCTTCTTCGGGCTGATCAGTTTTTATCCCTTGCTATCTATTTGTGAGATGCAGAAACTTATCAGGTGTATATTGCAAATCTTAAAGATTTAAGAAAGGAGGTTTTAAAAACACATGCACTGTGAGAGGCAAACATACTCTGTGGTATGTGTCCCTGTTTTCTCAGCCGTGGATAACTGGTATTGGTTCTGCAGATACAGGGTCCAACTGTAGATAGCAACATTTCATTAATAAGGTAACCAAAATACCTTGCACCTACATAGAGCATGAAGCTTACAAAAGCCTGATGGATTATAGCAGGGATGGGAAGGAATCATGTCGCTTTTGTGTTGTATGCAGCTTTTGAGCTGCTCTCAACTGCCCCATTTTTAAAAAAAGGAAAATCAGCTAAAATGTGCTTTTTTCGAAGCAGAAGAAAGCCTCTTGGGGAATGAAGTTATTCACTTAAAAGCTCTGCCAGGGTGCCTCCACCCAAACCAGTCTACTTTGGAAATGGCCAAAATACCATTTCCTGTTGTGGAAAATGGCAGCTGTGGAAAGGCAGTTCATGTGGGAAGTTGCTGAAAATGATTGTCTGACTGCCACTGTATGCCCACTCCTGGATTAGCAATCCAAGTAAAGGAATTTACCAGAGTGGTGGGGGCAAGGAGACTTGTATGGTGTGTGCAGCTCTCCTACAGGCATGGACCACTGGTGACTGACCCAACATGCAAAACATAGCTTATCAGACAGGTATGGCATGGTGACGGATCAGAAGTGTTGCATACCTCCAGGCCAGAGCTGCAAAAATTGTGACAACATAGCAGTTGGTAGGCTAAAGTTTTCAGGAAGTCAACTTGGTGGGTTTCTCAAGTTACACAGGTCTGTTGGCATTGTTGAAAATGCTAAGGGCAGCCTAGGAGGATGGGATGGTTCCTCAAGAAGGGTTAGGCTGCAGTTTATGTGTAGGCTTGTGGATATGTCATCATTTGCAGCCCAAAAGGCAGACATTGACATGATTTATTCAAGTTGTAGAATTTTTTTTCTTTGTGTAGAGTTTGGCATGCCTAAGGTGGAATTTCCTTTCCTTTGTTAGCACAGAAAAAACATCCTGGGGTATGCAGAATAGAAGCAAAGTCCACCCAAAGGGACACGTCTTCTTTTTGTTAACTGTAGCCAAGTTGACTTGGACATCTGGTGACCCTCTGAATGAGAGACCTCCAAGTCACCCTGTTATTGACAGCCCTGCTCAGGTCTTGCAAAGCCAGGGCAGCCATGGCTTCCTTGTTTGATTCTATCCACCCGTGATATGGTCTTCCTCTTCCCACCAGGGCACTGACTTTATGTGGTGATGGGATTGTGTGTTCCTGTGAGGCAAGAGGCTACAGTGACAGTAGCACTGCTGATGGTAGGGTCTCCCATGCCAGACAGGCTTTTGCTGAAAAGCTAGACTAAATGTGTCACAGAGCTACTGGGCAGTAGCATCAGCAGTAGTGGAGGAAAAGATGACACTGGTGGAAGATGTCTGAGAAATAACAACAGTGGCACCACAGCTAACACTTGTCAGCATTGCGCAGATGGAGGCACTGGGAAGGCACTTCTGAATCTCTTTTACCATGAAACCCCTATGATGAGACAATCCAAAATGAAAGGGACATTCGCCCAATGTTTACCAGATATCCTAATTTTGCTCAGCCCTTATTTAAGTGGAAGGTTGAGTGTGGTGTAGTGGTGTGAGCTTTGGACTACGATTCTGGAGACCAGGGTTCGAATCCCTGCTCAGCCATCAGATGACCTTGGCAAATCACAGTCTCTAAGAGGAAGGGAAGAACAAACCCCCTCCCCGGGCAAATTCTGGTAAGAAAACCCGGTGATAGGTTTGCATCGAGGTGCCATAAGTTGGAAATGACTTGAAGGCACACAACAACTTGCCCCAGAGCAGCCCCATGAATTGAAAAGCAGAACATCAAACAGAAGAACAAACAAGCAAACTTCCCCTATTGAGTTTGGAGCTCCTGTCTGCAATCTTGGCAAGAGTGGACAAAGCCACCCGCCTTTCTCTGTCTTTGCTGAGCTCAGAGCTTGTTTGTTCACAGTGATTTATAGCTGAGGTGGAGCCTGCTGCCCAGAGCAAGTGGTGACTTCTGCACTCGCTCCATAGCTTCCTGTTAACCTGGTGATTACCAGGAAAGGTGGTGTTAGCCTCATTTATCACAGCTCAACCCAAAGGGAGCGGCTGGCGAGTTAATTCCTACCATGGAAAAGGTTTTTTCTGCTGCACTTGGAGTTTGCTGTCAGCCGGGCCCTGCTGTCTCTGAAGGAGCCTTTTCTTTTCAGAGGCAGTTTTTCTCAAGTTCCTTTCGGCACTGAGTACAAAATCAACATTTCAGCTAGAGGCATGACTACCTTGCCTCCCAGCTACTACAGAGACTGAATTTCCTAGCCTCCAGCTGGGCACATGGTAGGACAATGCCTTCTGTTTTTAAGATCCTCTTTTCCAAATCAGTGGGGTGCGAACAATCTGTGTAAACCAGCAGGGTGTGTAATCATCTCCACTGCCTGGGCAATGGGGCAGACATTCTTTAGCAGCAACCCTAGGAGTGCACCCCACAGAACTCTACACTCATGGCCACATAAAAACTTACTGAAATAAGATAGCCCCTTTGAGCTTGATAGTGCTACTAGCTCATGCCCTCCAACATTTCACAGGTGAAAGCCAGGACACACGTGGCCAAGCAACATCAGAGTGTGGTCAAGATGGCAAAGTCATTAATGTATTTATTTTATTTATTTATTGGATTTATATCCCACCTTTCTCCCAAGGTAGGATTCAAGGCAGCTTACAATAAATAAAAAATGGAACTAAAACATAAAAAACACACAGGGTAAGAGAGTGTGCAGCAGTTTGCTTTTGCCCGAGCTCACTAGGAAGGGTAAGACTCCATTCCTTCCTCTCCTCTTCCCCTCATCCCAGGCTGCTGAGTTAGTTGAGTGCAAATTACTTTTGCACTTTGAACTCCATTTGCAGCAACGGAAATAAGCTAAGGAGAAAGGGAGTAAGTGGAGGGAGGTCAGAGAAACAGGACATTTTAAAAGCAGTTGAAAAAGTGGAATGACAGAGAATTATCAGGGACTTTCCCTGTCAAATCAGGACAGTTGGAGGATATGTTAGTCATACAATTCTTTTCACTCCACCTTACTTGATCATTTCCCTCTCCCTCCCTCCTACTTACGTTTGCTGTTTAATTGTCCAACAAGAACGTGTTTTGTAACTTCTTGATCTGTGTACTCAGCAGAAGTCTGCTGGATATGCGTTTGTATTGTATTGCATAGAAAAGAGAGCTTGAGAAAGCTACTTTTGGGGATGACTGCTCCCAGAATCCCCCACCCACATGACCAGTGACTGATAGAAGGAGTGGAGCCTGCTTCAGAACTGGTGCTTTTTGCTTCTTTGGTCCTGTCCAAACGGTGAAAATAATCCAAATGGAAATCGCATGGAAAGCGATCTGTCTAAACTTACATTTGCATCAATACATCTCATTCAGAAGAGGGGCAGCCAAATCCACCTTAAACTCCTTCAGGGAAGCCTTTGGAGCTTTTCTCAGAGTTTTTCAAAAGCTCCGTAGGGGAAGCAAATGTGTGATTGTTAGGACAGTTGCATTTCTGTCGCTGCAATGAAGCAGCATGAGCTGATTGGCCAGGTGAGCATGGGGGCGGGGCTAGCAAACAGGGAAAGCACCTGCTGCTGACATGTTGGATTTTCAGCTATGCGACAGGTCGGTAAGTCGATAAAACAGTGATCTTTTACTCTTTTATTCTTATTCCCTTTGTAAATACAAAGTACTGCTTGTGCACACCACGGTAAACTTTTTTTTTAAAAAATTCAGCTGTAGCAGATTTAAAAGCGCAAGTAATTCGTTCAGGGCCACCACCTTGGCTAGGGAGCATACAAAGTTTAGTGGGGGGGCTATTAACCATTAAGACAGGTCCCAGTGCTGCGAATTACTACTCCTTCGGAGGAGACCACATTCCCGCCCGCACACACACTCATACCTTAGTTTTCAGTCAGAAATTTATACTTAGTAGGAGGGCAGCTAGAGTCGCAGTACACAAAATGGAACCTGGGGGTGGTTATTGGAGAGACTGCAGGTTCAGGCCTCTTTCCAACTTACAAGAGCACTCTGAGCGCTTTTCACACCAACAGAGTTGTGTCTTCCTTCTGAGTCTGAGGACACAGGAGGGAGGCTTCTTGGTGGTTGGTCCTAGGCTGTGGAACCCCCTCCCAAGAAAAGCTCCCTTGGCTCCCTATCTGCTCTGTTTTGACCAGCAGGCAAATGTCTTCTTATTCAAACAGGCTTTTGGCTTTTAATTGGTTGAGTGAGAAGGATGCTAAATGGGTCTACTGCACTACATTTTCAATGCATTTTAACTGTTTAATGTTTTAACTGGATTGGTTGTTTAATATTTTTTTTAAAAAAACATTTGCATTATATATTGTTTTAGCTATTTTGTTTTAACTTATTTTGTAAACCACCTATTAGGAGAAAGGCAGGAGTTAAATTTTATTTGTATTTATTTATTTCATTTGTATTTATTTATTTCATTTGTATGCCACCTTTCTCCCAGAGTGGGACCCAAGGCAGATCACATAAAGAATCAATTAAAAAACTTAACTAGAATTTTTAAAAAATTAAAAATAATCACATTAAGATACTATTAAATCACTTAAAAGGCATAGAAAAGATTTTTAAAAATAAAGCACACCCCAATGGGCAGTCTCCCTGCTTATACAGTAAAAGTTTGCTTAAACAGAAACAGTTTGCCTGCCAGTGAAAGGAGAGCAAGAAGGGAACCAGCCTAGTCTCCAGTGGAAGGGAATTCTAGAGGGTGGGAGCAGCTACCAAAAAGTCTCCTGTGTCCTCACCAAACAAACCTATAAGGGTGACGGGACAGAGAGAAAGCCCTCCCCTGTGGATCTTCAGACTTTGGCAGGTTTGGATAGGGAGCTATGATGTTTCAGATAGTCTGGGCCTGAACCGTTTAGGGCTTCGTAAATTAAATATATTAATGAATGAAACAAGTCTGCCTGGGCTTTTGGGCAGTCTTGATTTCCAGTCCAGGATGGGGGAACCTGAATGCAGGGGCAGGAGAAGGCGGGGGCAAACCATGAGAAGGAAGAGCCAAGAGGAAAGAATGACTGGGAGGCAGCTTAAGCCCGGAAAATTCTCTGAGGGCACCCAACAGAGCCAGAGTTCCAGGAGGATCTGGGTCCTAGTTTACTTTCTGGAAGGTCCAGCATTCTGGTGCATCCACCATGGCTGACACTGACCTAAAGGTCTCTCTTATCCTCCTGTTTTCCCAGTGGCATATAAATGAGTAACCCCATGTGTATTGGCAGAACCATGTACTCCTAGACTAAAGGAACCTCCTCCACCCATGCCAGTTTTGCATTAATTAGAAAAGCAAAAGACTTAATTTGTTTGTTTTGGCCAAGTGGTTGTATGTCCAGGGTCACTTTGGAGGTCATGGCCCAGCTGTCTCACGATAGACCTTCAGACTCCAGCAGTCACAGATATGGAGATATTTTACCTGAAACTTTTGACGTTCCTGGATGGATCTTTGTTCGATTCCACCACAGATTGTGCAGACAGGCATGGATCTGACCTGAGAACATGAGGACTTGCCATATCTCAGGAAAACTGGTTGCATTAACATATCCGGAAGTAGGCAGTGGACCGGGCTGGAGCCCTGATCTAAAACCAACCACTACAGCTCTATTTCTTTATCTGTTTCGGCCCTCTAGGGACCCTCTGAATTGCTTGTATCATAAAATCAAAATTAACCAACTCATTAACAAGGGGGTGGAGGGAGATAAAGCAAAAAGAGAGGTGGCAGACAATTTCACAGCTTCCTAGCAATCTTGGAAAGCCTGTCAAAAGTTGTCGGGTTTTGTGTGTGTGTCTGTTTAATGAGTTTCCTAAGAATCTGGTACTATGTGAGCCCAAGGACCTGAGCAGCCTCCTTTACTCTGGAGGAGAGGAAATGGTGGGCAGGCTCCACCTGGACAATGAGGCCTCCCACACAGAGACCCTTTTCCCCCACTGAGGGTCCAGTTCAGGTGGATGTCTGGCATAGCCCATGGAAAGGAGGCCTCCTGCTGCTGCATGCGAATGGCTCGGATTGAAGGATGAAGGTTAGCGAGAGGCTAGGGCCGGGGCTGGGGCTGAGGCAGGCTGCTGTTCTGACAGCTTTTCCCCTTGAGGGACTTGACAAGAATCAGCATTTTTCTCCCTAATAGAGCTTCAAAACTCTGTTGTGAGCAATTTGGAAATTCACGTTGTGTTTCGGGTTCATTAGCTGCTGGCTTGGAAAGGCATGTGTGTGCCTCCGAAGCCGCCTAATATGGCCGCGGCGCACTAGCGCCTTGCATTAATGTTATTGTTATTTGCGTGGACATAGCGGGGTGCAAACAAGGTTAATTGAAACAAGAACGGCGTTTCCTCTTGGTAATGGCTTAGCCTTGACAGCTGGGAGGGGTTGAGTTTTGCATAAGAGCGGCCTTTATTATCCCTTTTTATTAGAGCTAATTTGATCACTATATCAAAAGCTACATTAAGGGAATCGTTTACGGTCATGCCACTGCCGACAGAAAAGACAGCCCCAGAGCCCTGTCCTTTATTTTAATGTCTGCAGTTAAAAGACAATTAAAAATAAACTCTTTGCTTTTAGAGCTCCACTGTTTTCTTTTTCTGCGTGGCTTTCAGCCTGCCATCTTGGTCTGTCTCCGCTCCCTCTCCCTCCTTCTCTCCCCTCCCGCTTTGCTTCTCACTCTGGTGAACTAATTCAGTTAAAGTCCTAATAGGTCCTTGGGGGGAAAGTTGTCTTCTCCCTGTGTAGCATTGCCTCTGCTTAGTGTGCATTTGTAAATATTGGTTTGAGGATACTTGGACCTGCAGGATTTAAGAAGATGGCACTTAACTGAAGGATTACTTTTCTGCTGGACAATAAGGCTTTGTGGGGTTTGTGTTTTTGCCCCCCCCCCCCACGCCCATGTTGAGATGAACAGCAGGAGGAGAGAAAAGTGGGTGACTAGGAACGGAACTGTAGGAAGGCAAGCACGCATCCGGAACAACCACCTTGCCAACCATCTGGTAGCTTTGGGACTTGGGCTTTATCTGTGAAGCTAAGATGGTTTTCAAGTTCTCCTCTGGGTGTAGCTACACCACGTGTAGCTGGAAAGTCGCTTGGGAGAGAAGGCAGCGGAAGGGATGGGTTGAGAGGGCCAGATTGAGTGCTATCAGTTTCTACAGGCACAAGGCTGCTAGTAAAAAAATGGTTCACAGGCCTTGGTACCTTCCAGCTGGAAATAGCAAGGACTGATCTGGGAGACCTTTTAGATATGCAAAGCTTGCGCTGAGCCTCTGGCTTACATTTGCCCCCCCTCACCACTATCAGTAGCTATTAAGGTAGAGAGAAATGGAGCCATTATAGCAGGCTGCTAATTCCTTTTTAATTATAGCAAATGGCTGAAGGGAAGCACTTGATGGTTTGGGGCCTGAGTGCTGGTGATCCCACACCTGCCTTTTGATGCTGTTGGTTTTGCTGTGCTTTTTCATGTCACCAGGCCTTGGAGAGAAGTGGGGTTGCCAGGTCAGGATAGTCTCAGATCCTGGAAGTTTAGGGCCTAACCTGAGATTTAGGGAAGCCCACCATCATCCCTTGTGATTTCATAGGGGCCTGGAGATGCTACAAGGACTCCCTGAAACAACATCTCAGGCTCAGCCAAATTGATCACCCACAGTGGTTCGCCCTGGCCTCACATCGGGAGGCATGGAGACGCACTATCCACAATGCTGCAGCCTTATTTGAGAACTCACGCCAAACAAGTCTTGAAGAGAAACGACAACGCAGAAAGAATCACAACCTGGAAACATCACCCAAGGAGACCTTCTGCTGTGCTTTCTGCAACTGGACTTGTTTATCTCGGATTGGCCTTTTTAGTCATCAGCACGCTTGCAGAAAGTGTGGGACGAGTCCTTCCTGAATTTTCGTTTGCAAAGAAAAGCCAGAGAGAGAGAGGAGATGCTACAAGGGAGATGTTACAAGGGGCCGATCCTGGTGATAGTGTCAGGCAGGTTATAATAGGTGTCATTAATGGATTCAAGAGCAAATCAGGCCTGAACTCTTGCTAGAAGCCAAGATAACTAAACTGAAGCTGTTGTTGTTGTTGTTTTCATCCTAAGGTGAACCTACAATGGGGTTTTCTTAGCAAGATTTGTTCAGAAGAGGTTTGCCTTTGCCTTTCTCTGAGGCTGAGAGAGTGTGATTTGTCCAGGGTCACACTATGGGTTTCCATGGTTGAGCAGGGATTCAAACCTTGGTTTCCAGAGTTGTAGTCCCTACACTCAAACCACTACATCATGCTGGGTCTGCTAGGCTGTCACACTTTTGACATATTATGAGACAGTGATTCACTGGGTGCAGGGAATCCATAACTTTGGCAAAGTGGGAGGTAGCAAAAAAAGAGAAGGACCCATTTACAGGTGGATGATTCAATCAAGGAAGCCATGTCTGCCCCAAGTTTTACAAGACCTGAGCAGGCAGTGGATGACCGGGGCTCTTGGAAGTCTTTCATTTCTAGGATTGCTGCAAGTCTAAGTTGGCTTAATGACAAATAACAACAAATAAGCATCAGCCACAATTGCACAGAGTATGCCATTCAAAGAGAAAATACCACAACTAACAAATGAGGAATATATGTGTACACACTTTTCAGGGCAGTGCTCTCACTTTGAGATTCCTCCCCCCCCCACCTTGAGGACTAGATGGGAGCGTCTGGGAGCCGATAGAGAATGAGGTCATTCTGCCAAGCAACCTGAGGAAGCTGCAGTGAAAGCAGCTAGAGGAGAAACCAGCAAAATTATCAGAGCAGTTGTTGGGCTTCTCACCTGGAACAGAATTGCAAGAGGAATTCCAGTTGGCACTCCCAGTTCCCCTATGTCAGTGATGGCGAACCTATGACACGCGTGTCACCACTGACACGCATAGCCATTTGGGTTGACACGCGGCCGTAGGCCTCCTCCCCCCACCCGCAACCTCACCACCCTCCCTAAAGTGGCAATTGGTCACCACTTTAGGGAGGGTGGGAGGGTGGAGGAAAGTGGTGGGCGGGGCTATGAAGCCCCAATCACCACTTTAGGGAGGTGGGGGATAGAGCCTCCCCCCACCTGGCCACCCCCCCCCCGAGGCCTGCCATGCTTCCCCGGAGCTACCTCGGAAAGGCCGGGTGGGCGGGAGTCTGCCCGGCCTTCCTGAGGGGGCTCCAGGGCTTTGAAGCCACGGAGCCGCCTCGAGGAGGCCGGGGAAGGCAGCGGGAGGGAGGGACTCTGCCCGGCCTCTCCCCGGCCTTCCCAAGGGGGCTCCAAGGCTTTGAAGCCCCAGAGCTGCCTTGGGGAGGCTGGGGGAGGCAGCGGGCAGGCAGGCAAGAATCTGCCTGGCCTTTCCCGGCCTTCCTGAGGTGGCTCCAGGGCTTTGAAATCCGGAGCCGCCTCAGGAAGGCCAGAGAAAACGGTGGGAGGGCATCTGACCAGTCTCTCCCCGGCCTTCCTGAGGGGGCTCCAGGGCTTTGAAACCCCAGAGCCGCCTCGGGAAGGCGACGGGAGGGCGGGAGGGAGTCTGGCCAGCCTCTCCCCGGCCTTCCTGAAGGGGCTCTGGGGATTGAGAGCCCCATATAGCCTCTTCAGGGAGGTTGGGAGGGGTGGAGGAAGCGCGGCGTAGAGGCTTTTCAGCCACTCCTACCCTCCCAAAGTCGCAACAAGGCTTAGAAAGCTCAATAGCGGCTTTGGGAAGGATGGGGTGCCTAAAAAGCGCCTTTCCTGCCATCTCCCCGCTCTCCTGGGGCTTCGATTCCCCCCCCCCCCATGGAGCCAAGCCCCAGGAGAGCGGGGAGTTGAGCGCCTGGCTTGCTCAGCAAGCACTCTGTTTAAATCAGCTCCTCTCCTTTGAGTGGGAGGGAGAGAAGCTGATTTAAATGGGGTGCTTGCTGAGCAAACTGCAAATTATCAAAACCGTGAGAGTGAAAGTTGCGAATGTGGAGGGGCAACTGTATACATTTATGTTATTTAAACAATAAATATCACGAAATAATGTTTTTTCCTCAAAGTGACACGCCACCTGAGTTATGCTCAGTTTTTTTGGCAAAGTTTGACACACCAAGCTCAAAAGGTTGCCCATCACTGCCCTATGTAAACCCTTCTGTACATAACTCCTTGAAATGAAAGGAGTAATGCTGTTCATGTACATCTATGGCCTCACTTAAATTTGGACATAATTTGAAAGATATACTGGTAACCCACAAAATGAGAGCTCTTGTAGAGAAAGGCAACAAGGATGATAAGAGGTATGGAGAACCAAACATATGGGGAAAGGTTGAAGGATCTGGGCATCTTCAGCTTGGTGAAGAGGAGACTGAGGGATGACAGGATTTCACTCTTTAAATGCCTCAAGGGCTGCCACAGTGAGGAGAGGGAAGGTCTGTTCTCTGCCTCCCAGAGGGTAGGACTAGGTCTAATAGTTTGAAGTTAAAGGAGGAAAGATTTCAAATGAATATCTATATGTATAAAACTCTTGGGTGTGCACAATAGCCTTAAGTATGTAGGTATTTTGCCTTCTGGGTATGTACAATGAGTCTAGGTATGTTACCTCTTTCAGTGTGCTGATTGGCTGCTTAGGATCCCTCCTGTCACTCCCTCAGCCAATCACAACTCACATGCAAATCCCCTCTCCACCTCACAGTCCACTCCTGCCACTCTATCTGCATCTACACCCTCAGCCTCACAAGGACCCCTCCCTCCTTTCACTCCCTCAGCCACTCACCAGTCATGGGCTGTGGTGGGATCCAGAGAGTCAACTGGCAGAGGTGGCAGGATGCTGTCACTGCTGCTATGACAAGACCCAGGCAGTCAACTGGTGTTGGTGGTGGGATGCTGCTGCCGCTGCTACAATGGGACCCAGGCAACTGGGTGTGAGGTCTATTGGATGTTTTGGGGGGAGTTTTTTAATGGCGTATGGTATGCCAGCTAGTTAGAAGGAACTTTTTGACAGTAAGAGCAGTTCAGCAATGGAACCAATTGCCTAGAGGGGTGGTGGGGCCTCCTTTTCTGGATGTCTTCAAAAAGAGGATGTACAGCTATCTGCTGGAAATGCTTTAGCTGGAGATCCTGCATTGAGCGGGAGGTTGGGCCCGATGGCCTAGGGGACCCCTTCCAACTCTCGGATTCTAGGATTCTATAACACTGTCAGTGGTACTGTTAATAAGAATAGAAGTGCAGGATAAGTGCAGGAAGTTGCTGTGTGTGTTTTATTTGCTGTGGAATAAAAGTGTTTATTAATCCTTTGAACAAAGAACAATATTGTCTTCCCGCCTTGTTTGCTTACAACATCCAGCATGCCATACATGGGATACCATTCCCCTGTCATGCGTGCATTCATTCATCCATTCAGATAATGCCCTGCTTTCATCTTGGAATAACAGGGCAGTGTACAATATGAACAGTTTAAAACAGTTCCAGATTAAAACCAGAAATAATGTAAACAAGATAAAAGTATACTGAATATGACAACAGTTAAAACAGCTTTAAAAGCTACAACAATTTGAAACCATGTACAGTTGTCGCCCCGTATCCACGAATTTGGTATCTATGTATTTAAGTATTCACGGCTTGAAAATATTCTTTAAAAAAATAGTAATCCAAAAAGCAAACCTTGATTTTGCCATCTTATGTAAGGGACACCATTTTGCTATGCCATTGCATATAGTGGGACTTGAGTATTCACTGATTTTGGTATCCATGGGGGGTCCTGGAACCAAACCCCAGTGAATGCAAAGGGACAACTGTAGTTTCTTTCTGACGTTTCATCTGCATCTGTGGCAGGCATCTGGGCGGGGGGGGGGGATTTTCATGCTGTGGATGGTGGAATCCTTGCATGCCAAATCCGTGGATACAGATGGCTGACTGTATAATAAGATTTTAGCTGTACTTTGTGTTATTTTGCTGTAAGCCATGTTGGGTTCCGTGTCAGGAGAAACGTGGGCTATTTAATTTGTAAATACTTTCCCCTCATTTCTTTGTTTCTTCTTTCAGATGCCCGTGTGCTCTTACTTCCTGAAAGGTATCTGCAATAACAGCGATTGTCCGTACAGCCATGTCTATGTCTCTAGGAAAGCAGAGGTCTGCTCTGACTTCTTGAAGGGCTACTGTCCCTTGGGAGAGAAGGTAAGGTCAAGTCCTGCTGAGATGTACCTCTTGTGCAGCTGAGAGTTTATGTGCAAAAACTTTGCTGGCTGTTTTTAAAATATTTAATTATTTATTATTTGCCCCCAAATCAACAATATAACTATGATAATATGCTAAATACCATCATACATATCAAATCACCTATAAATGATATACAGGTTGCCCCCATATCCACAAGGTTCTCAGACTTAGCACAGTTACCTGAAACTCTGGATAGTAGTGAATGGCCATAGAATTGTGCTGGAGGATCTAGAAAATGCCTGGAGAGGATGCCTCTCTAGGCACCTGGCATGATTCTGTGGTCAACTTCCAGCAGACATTGACTGTAGAGTTGCTCTGGAAGACCTCCAGATGCCTAGAGAGACTACCTCCAGCATGACGCTATAGTCCTTCAGTTAGATTGAGAGACCCTTTTTCCCAACTGTGATTAGGTGACTGCAGATATTGATCCCACATAAATGGGTGGCAACCTATATTGTCTTTCCGTGCTCTCCTTTTGGCAGCAGGTCAAGACCTTTCTTTTCCAGCAAGCCTTTGGGAACTGATTTTTAACAAGAGAAGGACACTTTATGAAGCTTTACTGTTTTTAGTCTTTGTTTTAAAGTAAGATTTTAAATGGTTTTAATTGTGTTTTTGCTTAATACTGTTTGAATCTCAGTTTTGCATAGTTTTTAACCATATGTGTTTTTAATTTAATTTGCTGACTGTTGTGAGCTGCCTTGAGTTTGAGAGAAAGGCAGGATATAAATAAAGGGATGGATGGACTGATCAACCTTTCTGTATATCTGTACATTGGTCCACCAATAAGTGATGTCTATTACTACTTTATAGAAATATATTAATATCTGCTGTAAGTCGACAGGAGACTTGAAGGCACATACACATACAGACACACATGGCAAATATCCCATTGATTAGCTGGAGATCCATCTTCACCATTCAGTCCTTGAGAAGACATTAAAAAGCGGGTACCATGTTGCTACCAAGTTGTCTCCCTTGTTTTCTCCTCTCATCATGTGAAAGTGCATGATCAGTTTTTCTGCAAGTGCAACTGGCCACATTCTGTTAAGATACCTAGGAAATGAGGGTTCTTGGGCATTTTCCCAGGTGCTGGGAGTCTGAACTGCCTTTGCTGTTGACGGTGCTCTTTTCACATTTTGGGCTACAGTGGTCCTTCACCAGTCTTTCGGTATCTACTCCTGAGAAGGACATCCCTCTTTGGATTGAAGGTTTAAAAACCAAAAACAAAAAGGCTCCTCCACCATCTCTTCCAGCTCCCCCTTGATTCTTAGTACTATTGATGAGTAGACAGGGCCTGCCAAAAGAGAAGCTTCCTTCCACGGCACAAGAGGGTGGAGATGACTTCAAGGCACTAATAGGAATGTCTGCAAGGCAGAATGGGACCATGTGCCTTCATTCCATTTTTGGTAAATGGGGTGGGCAGCTGTAGGAGGGGTGGGCTCCAGTCCCCCTCCCCCCAATTCCCTGGTGAGCCAGACTGGCTCATCCCACGTGACTGGAAGTGATGTCATTTTTTGGCTGATATTGGGCTGATCTGGAGTGGGTGGGGGAAGGTTTTGGGGGAAGTATGGAGTCATGGGGCAAAGAGCCATTTTGGGTGTTTCGAGGGTAAAAATTCTGCCAAAATTATTAACTTTGGACTTGCATGTTTGGGTTTTGTTGTGCTGCAGTGAGAATGCAGGGGCATGGGATGTGGCCCATGGGCCATACTTGGCCCACTTTTGCATTAGTGCTTTACGGAGGCACCCCAGAGGGTGTGTGGGCACTTCTTAAGCAGAACCAGAGAAGCATCATGTGTCTCTGCCTGTCTGCTTGTGGTTAAACTAAAGTGTGTATGGAGAGGGAGGTTAGTTTCTGCTGCTGCATACCCCACCATACCTTGGTATTCCCTGTTGCCATTTTGAGAGAGGAAAATTGAAATATTTGGGGGGTGGAAGGGGTTTTGAGGTGCTTGGGAAGGTGAGGTGAGGGTATTTTCATATGTTTTCACATGTATGGGGCTTTCGTTGTGGTTTGGGGGCCAACACTGCACCAAAAGAATTATTTTGGGGGAGCGGCTTCAGGAGTCACATGCAGCCCATGGGCCACTGTTTGCCCACATTAAGCTTAAGTCTTCCTAGTGAGTGCACAACATAATTGATTTCTGAACCTCTCTGTCCTTGATGTTGAGTGTGTGCATCCAGTTCCTTCAGGGCAGCTCAAAAAAAGTTTGCTCCTCCCCCCAAGCTTTTGAGTAGCAAATTGAGTTGTCTTGTTTGGACGGCAGCTATTCAGAATTCCACAACTTCTGTTGTGGTGTCTTTGCCTTAAAGCAAGATTTGTGGGCCCCCAAAGCTGGTTTGTGTCCTTCAGATCCCTCCAGATTTCCCACAATGTCCTTTCTCTAGCTAAAAGGAAAGACCCAGTTGCCTCTCCTAGAAGCCTTTATCAATAGCAATTCACCTTTCAAATAGGCTGCAGGATCCCCCACATTATGGACTGAATAACTTAAAGGCACCAGATCCCTTCTGATCTTGGAAGCTAAGCAAGGTCAGCCCTGGTTAGTACTTGGATGGGAGAAAGCCAATGAATCCCCAGTGCTGTAGGCTCTATTTCAGAGGAGGGAACTGACAAAAACACATCTGACAATTCCTTGCCTAGGAAAACACTATGAAATTCATGGGATTGCCATAAGTCAACAGGTGACTGGAAGGCACATACACACACATCCCCTACATTGTTTAACATTAAAAAAAATGATCTGTGGTGCAGCAGCCAGGCTATGGCAAAACAGAAACATACCTCAGTTTCCCTTCTTAAAACAAATGCAAGTACTAGGAGGGGAGCCCTAGAGATCTCAGTTGGCCCCTTTTGAGCTGGCCTCTGAGAATGCCTCCAGAGACAAGTCAGGTGGACCAAAGGGTGCTCAGCAGTGGCTCCTCTTCGTCTTGGAAAGATGTGACCAGTGGGGTGCCACAGGGTTCTGTCCTGGGCCCAGTGCTATTCAACATCTTTATCAATGACTTAGATGAGGGAATTAGGGGCATACTTATCAAATTTGCAGATGACACCAAATTAGGAGGAGTAGCTAATACCCTAGAGGACAGGATCAAAATTCAGAATGACCTGGATAGACTGGAGAGCTGGGCCAAAGCTAACAAAATGAAATTCAATACAGAGAAATGTAAAGTACTGCATTTAGGGCGGAAAAATGAAATGCATAAATATAGGATGGGAGAGACCTGGCTGAATGAGACTACGTGCGAAAGGGATCTAGGAGTCCTAGTAGACCACAAGTTGAACATGAGCCAACAGTGTGATGCGGCAGCTAAAAAGGCCAATGCAATTTTGGGCTGTATCAATAGAAGTATAGTATCTAGATCAAGGGAAGTAATAGTGCCACTCTATTCTGCCTTGGTCAGACCTCACTTAGAATACTGTGTCCAGTTCTGGGCACCACAATTCAGAAAGGATATTGACAAATTGGAGCGTGTCCAGAGAAGGGCAACTAAAATGGTGAAAGGTCTGGAAACGATGCCTTATGAGGAGAGACTTAGGGAGCTGGGTATGTTTAGCCTGGAAAAAAGACGGTTTAGAGGTGATATGATAGCCCTGTTTAAGTATTTGAAGGGATGTCACGCTGAGGATGGAGCAGGCTTGTTTTCTGCTGCTCCAGAGACTGGAACACGGAGCAATGGGTGCAAGCTCCAGGAACAGAGATTCCACCTCAACATGAGGAGGAACTTTTTGACAGTAAGAGCTGTTCGGCAGTGGAACACACTCCCTCGGAGTGTGGTGGGGTCTCCTTCCTTGGAGGTCTTTAAACAGAGGCTGGATGGCCATCTGTCGGGGATGCTTTGATTGTGATTTCCTGCGTGGCAGCGGGGTTGGACTGGATGGCCCTCGTGGTCTCTTCCAACTCTGCAATTCTATGATTCTATGGTTCTAAGCTTGTTTTCTGTGGCTCCAGAGACTAGGACACAGAGCAATGGATCTCAATCACAGGAAAAGAGATTCCTGAGAGAATTTCCTAATGGTAAGAGCTGTTCATCAGTGGAATCTGCTGCTTCCCGGGAGTGTGGTGGAGTCTCCTTCTTTGGAGGTTTTGAAACAGAGGCTGGATGGCCATTTGTTGGGGAGGAAGGGGGGCTTGGGTTGTGTATTCCTGCATGGCAGAAGGGGGTTGGACTGGATGGCCCTCATGATCTTTTCCAACTCTGTGGTTCTATGAGTCTATTAGACTTTGCAAAAGAGAACTGGAGAGGAGCCAGCTCCATAAACATTCTTTTGACTGTTACCTGACGAGTTTCAGAGTGAGATCCGAAAAATCAAAGTAATTCTGAATCATTGACTGCATAAAATCAGCAAGTCTCTGATCAGACAGCAGAAAGGATGCTGAGAAAATATTTGCTTCCTCCTCCATGAGAGGATTTTGAGGAGGTGGCTGGCTCAATTCCACAGGAGCATTTGAATAAAAAGACTGCTCTGGAGAGGAAAGAAAAACTATGTACTCAGAAGAAAGAGGAAAGAAAGACATCGAGAGGAGGTTGGATGAAATGGGTTAAAAAACCCAGTCCCTGGGATTTTTGGACAATTTTGGCAGTCTGTGCAGCCCCTGGAGTGTTAATGGGACCCAACCTCCACTTGGCCCTTTCCGGCACTTGTCTTTGCACTGGCTTGACTTCACCTTTTGCCTTTGCTAAGGAACAGAACTGATTCTGATGGCTTTAAAGGGGGCTTAGGCTCATCCCTTGCGTCCCCCTTGCAGGCCCTCATCACAGGTGATGGTGGTGGGACTGAGGGTGGATCTTAAAACTCCAGCAGGCTCATTGAGGGAGACCCAGTCTTTCAGGTTGTGTGGAGCTAAGGCTTATAAGGCTCTAGAGGTCATGACCAGCACTTTGAACTGTGCCTTCAAACAGAGCAGTAGCCATTCTGGTTGACCACCATGCCCAGCTGGGCTAGAGAGGCCCTTGGCTGACTCTTCTTGTGTCCGTTTGGGGAGGCATTCAACACAAGCATTTGGAACATCTGTAAGAAATGGCTCTTCCATGCACCCCAGCTGTGGAAGTAACTGACAAAGTCAAAGCTGAGGTGGAAAAACGTTCAAAGAGGGGATGGTTGGCAGCCAGAACATGCTCAAGAATCCCCGTTTGCTCACAGTGCTTTGCAGCAAAGCCCCAAACGATGTCCGGTTTTGTGGCAGGAGACGTTCTCTCCAAAGAGAAATCAGCGTTTATCAGGGCAGCCTTTCCAGAGCTCTCATACAAGTCACCCAGCCAGCATGTGTACAATTATTTTAAAATATTCCAATTTAAATGAAAATATAAAAGAGATATTTAGAATATTTATTCTATTAGCGAACGTGCTTACTGCATCACTTTTGGAGTGTCAGAAAAGCATTCTCCTACGGATGATGGATAGCAGCCCGTAATTATATGGGGAGGGGGGGAATTGCTGAGCAGGCCATATTTAACGGGGGAGAGGAAATACCGGCCTGGGCCATCGAGGGTTAATTTTATTCTCTAAATAATATAAAAAGTGCTGAGTCTGTTCCTTTTGCACAAAGTAGAAAGTCCTCAAATGGACCCCGGAGAGTTTATAATATTCTACTGAATCAAGTAAAAATGTTAACCTTGCTTCATAAAACGATGGCTTGTTAAAGATGCGCAGTCCCTTTTCTTGTGAATAATTTAGAAAGGGAGTAAATCTCTTCTCATTCTGCTTTTCTTTCTTTCCTCTCCCTGCCTTTCCCCATGTCCGAGCTGCGGCACAGCCCAGCTGTCTGCGGTTTTAACTTTTAAAGGACGAAGAAAAGAAGAGAGAGAAAAGTCTGCATGGTGTGTATGTTTAGAAACCAAGGGTGCAGACTCCTTCAAAGCATAATTACACCTAACAGACTTCTCTTCCCTTAGGTGCTTCCAGGATGGGTCTCAGAGATTTCCTTTCCTCTGATTAGAGGTATTTCTGAGGTTCAGAGTTCCTTTCTCTGAAGGGGCCAATTTGCAGATTAAACCCTTATATGAACATGGCCTCTGCCACCAGGCTGTTGAGTTCTAGAGTCCGTGTTAGCATCATGACCAAATGTTCAGGGACGTAGTGAAGATTAGTTTGTATTTAGTAGGCCTGCCTAGCAAATTCCTATATACCCTAAAGGCACCAGATCCTGTCTGATCTTGGAAGCTAAACAGGGTCAGCCCTGGTTAGTACTTGAATGGGAGACCACCAGCAAATGTCAGGCACTGTAGGCTGTATTTTGGAGGAAGGAACTGGCAAAATCACCTCTGAGTATTCCTTGCCTAAGACAACCCTAGGAAATTCATGGGGTTACCATAAGTCAACAGGTGACTTGAAGGCATATACAGTGCACACACAAGGTTTGACCTTGGTCCCTTTTCCCCAAATGCTGCAGACTAGAACTTCCAAAGCATGGGAAAAGGTGCCTTTTTGGACTGCAAATCCCAGAATCGATTCATAGCTGGCTGAGGAATTCTGAGATTAACAGTCCAAAAGGAAGAATCTTCCCCAAGCCCCAAGGAATCCCAGATGCTGCAGGCTCTGTTTCAGAGGAGGGGACTGGCAAAACCCCGCTGAGGATGTCTTTCCTAAGAAAACCCTTCGAAATTCATGGGGTCCCCATAAGTCAGCAGATGACTTGAAGGCACATATCTGCCACAATTTCTCAGTCTTATTTTGCCAACACTACTCCAATGTTTTCTTTGTATCATTTCATGCTGGTTATTTCTTAGTATTAATTGCTACTCTTGGTGTATACAAAAGGAAGACTGAAAATGTAACAAATAAGTTATAGAGTGGGAAGGGATCTACAGTATTCTGTAAATATGTCCAGTGTCCCAAACCATTCCTCATAGGGCTAGGTTTCCATTACTCCAGACTCTTTTGTAAAGACTTCCAAATGCACTATATGCCTTTGCTAATATGTGATTGATCTCTTTGTCAATCTTGGCATCTGAGGAGATGATGCTTCCCAGGTAGGTGAACTGCTGAACGGACTTGAGCACAGATTTGCCTACGGCAATGTGGGGATGGTGGTGTTCATCCTGTGGTGGAGGCTGGTAGAGAACTTCCATTTTCTTCAGGCGAAGCACAAAAATCAGTGTGTATAGAGGCATTGTACTGTCTATTCTCCTTTACGGGTCTGAAACATGGGTCACCTATCGTCAACACGACTGTGATGCTATGACTCCTCGAACGCTTTCATCAGTGCTGTATATGCACAATCCTAAATATACACTGCACTGACTATGTAACAAATGTTGCTGTCCTTGAGCAAGCAGGGATCACCAGCATTGAGGCCATGATATTGAGAACACAGCTGCACTGGACAGGGCATGTTTCTAGGATTGAGGACCATCGCCTCCCAAAAATAGTACTCTACGGTGAACTCGCCACGGGTCAGTGTAAGAGGGGCGCTCCAAAAAAGTGATACAAGGACTCCCTGAAACAACATCTCAGGCTCGGCCAAATTGATCACCAACAATGCTCCACCCTGGCCTCACATCAGGAGGCTTGGAGATGCACTATCCACAGTGCTGCAGCCTGATTTGAGAACTCACGCCGAACAAGTCTTGAAAAGAAACGACAGTGCAGAAAGAATCACAACCCGGAAACATCACCCAAGGAGACCTTCTGCTGTGCTTTCTGCAACCGGACTTGTTTATCTCGGATTGGCCTTTTTAGTCATCAGTGTGCTTGCAGAAGGTGCGGGATGAGTCCTTCCTGAATCTTCGTTTGCGAAGAAAAAACACACAGAGAGAGAGGTTTCCATACTCTTCATCACCTTGATTGTCGTCCTCTGGACACATTCTACCTTTGAGGTTCTTTGATGTACAGTATTTTAAATAAAACAAAATGCCAGGGGGCAGTCACTCAGACATTTGCAGGATGCTATCTGTTATTTCTCTGCATGAGCTACTGGTCTGACACTGACGTCTTCCTGTCCCATCTCCTCCAAGGCAAGCAATGCTATTCTCCATGTCTACCTCACATGCAAATAGCTCCAGATAAATGGAAAGATTATCAAATTCTACCTACTCTCACTGGAAAATTGCCTGTTGCATCTCTGCATGGAACCACATGTAGGTTTGGGCTGGAAAAGTAAGTGCATCTACCATAGGTCAAATGCTCCATGCAGAAAGAAAGCAGTAGAGACACCTATAAGAAAGGATTGTTTCTCTTTAAAAAAAACCCGAACATGTTCTCCTGCAGGATTTAAGCTTTATTTAAGCTGTGGTGTGAGGGTATCTCTGCTCTTCGGCACTGCTGCCCATGGAGGTTGCAGTTTGGGGTGATGATTCCAGATGTTTCCAGAATGCTGCCACATTTGAGTCTCCCTTATCTGAGATTCTTGGGATCAGAGGTATTTTGGATTTTGGAGTATTTCAGATTTTGGAATACTTGCATATACATAATGAGTTTTCTTGAGGATGGGACACAAGTCTAAATACAAATTTCATTTCTGTTTCATATACACCATGTACACATAGCCTGAAGGTAATTTTATACACATTTGTAATAATTTTGTGCATGAAACAAAGTCTGTGTACATTGAACAAAGATAGGTGTCACTATCTCAGCCACCCATTTGGACAATTTGGGATTTTGGAATTCCAGATAAGGGACACTCAATCTGTGTGTTGATCTGCCCTCCCTTCTGTCCATTTTCCTGCTAGCCACAGATGCACTTCAGACAATTTCCACGGAACTTTCAAAAGTCACCATTCCAGCTTTTTTCCTTTATCCTCTTCTCTCTCTCTCTCTGCCCCCTCTGTCTTTACAAGGGTCTCATTAAACGAAAACCTATTATTATATAGAATTCATTGCGTGCTCTCTCCTGCATCTGTGAGTACCTTTTTCAACAATTTGTGCCCAGCTTCTCTGAACTGGTAAGATCAACCTTTGCTTATCTCATGAGCTGTCATTTTGTTACTAGTGGAAGTTTTTACGGGAAAGGACACCCATTTCCCTAGTGCTGATTTTTTGGATTACAAGTAACCCACTTTGCATTAAAGAGAACCAGGTCTCTTGTCACTTTTTGCTTCTATTTCTAGTCTGAGGCTTTTTCTTAGATGTTTGCCCTACAGAATAGAGCAGAGGTGGGCACAATGGGGCCTATAGACCTTATGGGTTCCCAGGAACTTTTTGGGCCCCCCCAGGGATAATTTTTTTTTTTTTGCTCCCAAATGCCCTCTGGGGGAACAGGGGCATTTTAATGACATTTTGGGGATGCCTGGGCCATTCTAGGCCCAGTAGAGGCCTTTTTTAAAAAAACTGGAAGTGATTCCTGGTTACTTCTTGTTGTTAAAAACGGCTGATCCCTAGGCCTAAAATGGCTGCTGGGGCAGGGGGAATTTGGCCAAAATGTTTCCCATGATCCCAAAGGGCATTTGGGAGCAAAAAAAAAGAGAGATTTTTATTTTGTTTTATTTTATTTTATTTTATTTTATTTGCAAGGGGTGTAGCAGGGGACACAGCTCTTCAAGGTTCTTAGCCTCCCATAGTTTCCTACTCCTGGAATAGAGGGAAGATTTGAGCTACATATTTAAAACTATGCATTACCTCGGAGTGTGGTGGAATATCCTTCTTTGAGGTTTTTTAAACAGAAGCTGGATGGCCCTCTGTCAGGAGTGCTTTGATTGGGTATTCCTGCATGGAAGGGGATTGGACTAGATGGCCCTTGTGGTCTCTTCCAACTCTATGAGTCTATGATTCTGCTTTCAAAAGGATTTAGACATTGCATACCCTCCAATTGTCTCAATTTGGCAGAGAATATCCTAATCAATCCCAATTAATTAATTGGAGTAGGATTCTGGAAGACGGGTTTGAATACCCGCTCAGCCCCAGAAATCCACTGAGTGAACTTGGGCAAGTCCCACTTTCTCAGCCTCAGAGGAAGGCAAAGGAGAACCCGCCCTGAATGAATCTTGCCAAGAAAACCCTAGGAGAGGGTTGCCATAAGTCAGAGGCAACTTGAAGGTGCTAAGAGAGCCAGTGTGATAATAAAAGCCAGTGTGGTGTAGTGGTCAGAGTGTTGGCCTAGGAATCTGGGAGACCAGGGTTCAAATCCCCACTTAACCAGGGAAACCCACTGGATGTACCCTTGGGCAAGTCTTATTCTCTCGGCCTCAGGGGGAGGCAAAAGGCAAACCCTTTCTGAACAAATCTTGCCAAGAAAACCCCATGATAAGCTTCCCCTGTGCCATAAGTTGGAAATGACATGAAGGCACACACACAGGTTGTGAGCCAGGGGTCCTGGAAGGAGTGTGTGTCATTTATCTTGCAGATCAATTCAACCAAAAGATGCTGGTCAGAAGGTCATGACTCTGGGGAAGGAGCACAACAATGATAGTTGTGGTATTGTGGCCTTGTTTATTCCATTGATCCAACCTGCCCAGCTGCTTTTAACGTGGAACCCCAAATTTTCATCAAGCCTCTTTAATTAATTACAGTAATTAATTAAAATATATACATCACAAGGACCTGGGGACCGGGTGGGGGGGAACCAATTTTAAAACAATTTGAAATGGATTAAATTTAGAACAATACAAATCTAAGGCCGAATTTCTCCTGGTATCTTACTCATGTGTAAGTTCCACTACAGAAGCAGTTGGACATTTTTATCCAATGTGGATAATGTGACAGCATTCAGTTCAAGGTTGTAGAAGTAAAGTAGTGCAAGTTGTGTTACTGTATATGCATATATGCATGGATGTGCACAAACATTTAGTTTGGGTGTTGCAGAACAATAAAAGCAATAGAAACTGTTTTGCACTTGCTCTGCAAAAGGAGGAAAGTTGTCCCTTGTTAAGTTGCAATCTTGGTGTGATGTTGTTTTACCTTCATTGCTAGGGAAGTGTGTCCATTAGAAGTAACTAGTTATTTTCTGCTAGTTACTTCAAAGCTTTTCCTGTAAGTTAAATCCTTCCTTGTCCAATAGATGTAAGCACAGAGATGGTTCCATTCTTGGCTCTTTTATTCTTCCACTCGGATCATTTGCCGGTATCCTTCATTGAGTAATCTTCCCCCATTAATTCACAGCCACAACTGAGGAGGGAGAGCAACAGCCAAGAAGAGTGACGGGGTCATCATGATAGAGGCTGCTCAGTAGAAATGGACCTTTTATTTTAAAGGGCTTAGCGAACTCGCTAAGAGTCTCAAATAAGAGTCTCAAATATCATCAGAGTCCTCTCGCAATCATCCCTGTCTCTTGGACTTTAAGAGATCCCTCTTATTTACCCTCTGCCATAATGGTATAATGAGGGCCCCCACGGCTTCTTTAATATCACTGCTGTGTCTTCAGTGACTTTCAAACACTTAGGCTGTTCCTTATCGCTACAAATAGGAGCCGTTTAATAGCTTGGGCAAGTTTTGATAAAAAAAAGAAACAGGGAGACGAGGGGAGGCATCTTCCCCCTTGATCATAGCTCGTGATTATCTCTGCAGCTGCAACAACCTCAGAGACTACAATGGTTTTCTGATGGTGATTCTCACTAAGTGACATTCCTCCTGTGTTAACTCCCATTGGCTATGTGAGGCACAGGATGGTACTAGCTGCCAGAGTTGGGAAAACAACAACAACAAAACCCTGGTTGTTTTGTTTGGTTGGGTTTTTTAAACGTTTGAACCAGGTTTTTTCATTTAAACCAGTTTTTGTGCAGGGGCATTAAAATCAATATAGGAGCAAATCAGAAAATTAACTCGCAAAATGCAGTTCAGATGTTATGGCCACTAGCTCACATAATCATTGTAAGGGCCTAAATACCCAAAAGGCACCAGATCCAGTCTGATCTTGGAAGCTAAGCAGGATCAGTCCTGGTTAGTAATTGGATAGGTGACTGCCAAGAAATACCAGGTGCTATAGGGTCTATTTCAGAGGAAGGGACTGGCAAAAACCCCTCTGAAGATTCCTGGCCTAAGAAGACCCTGTGAAATTCATGGGGTCCTCGTAAGTCAACAGCTGACTTGAAGGTACATACGCACACAAAATCTGACCTTGGTCCCCTTCCCCCAAAGCTGCAGGCTAGAACTTCCAGAGTATAGGGAAACGTGCCTTTTTGGATTGCCACTCCCAGAATCTGCTGGGGGAATCAGGCTGGGGGATTCTTGGAGTGGCAGTCCAAAAAGAAGAACTGTCCCCAAGCCCAGAAGGACTTCCAAGGAATACCAGGTGCTGTAGGCTGGTTTTTTTTTTTTTAATTAATTAATTTATTTAGTTATTTATACCCTGCTGTTCAGCCACAAGGCTATGAGAGCGACTTACAAATTGTTTTAAGCAATAGCACTTTACACATCTACACTGCATTAAGCAGCTTCCAATGTGTGTTAGCTATTTTAGAGGAAGGAACTGGCAAAACTACCCCCGAGGATTCCTAGCCTAAGAAAATCCTGTGAAATTCATGGGGTTGCCATAGGTCAACAGGTGACTTGAAGGTACATGCAGACACATACACAAGGCATGCTGGTTTGACAGGACTGAAGTTTTCCAAATTCATAGATATGGTTTTGTTTTCCTTCACCCCCAAATTGGCCAGTGATGTAGGCCCTGGTGCTAAGCCACAAATTTAGAACCTGGAGTCTTATGATTTGAAGGGATTGTGCCACCAGCAGCTTTTGCAATTTCCAGCGGTGTTAAATAATTTACTCTCTGGTCCTCTGTTCCCACACACACACACACACACACACACTTTGGGGGCTTCTCTCTAAAGCTGTGTCTCCCATTTTGGCTTTGTCAGGGCCTGAGATTTGGTTGGCAGCAGGAATCATTTTTCTTCAAGGGTTTCACCATTGAGAGTTGCAAAGCAAATATCCCAGGAAAAGCCGCTGCAGATCGATAGCTGTAAGCTGACTCTCGGGCATGCAGCCTTCAGGTCTCTTCCACAGGAAAAAAAGAACAGAATGAGGACACCATGCCCTATAAATATATGGTTGAATCAGCAGAATGGGGTAGGCAAAGCCCCCAGCCGTGGGGCTGCCTCCAATAAGGGGTGAATGGCAAACTAACATTAAGGGCTACATTGAAAGTATTCAGCTATTAAAGATTGCTTTTTGGCAATACCTCTTTTCAATAATTTTATTCAGTTTTATTAAATCACCTTCAGATTTTATAGCCTCCTTCTGGAATCCAGGTTCTATCTGAAAACAGTACTGTGTCAGTTGCTCTTTTTCAATGCAAACACATACTTGTGTATACAGTAGGACCCCCGTATCCACTGATTCATTATCCACTGATTCAGTTATCCACAGGACACAAAACAGCACTCCTACCATAGAGTCTTCCTAGAAAATGTGTCCTCTCTAGCCACTTTCTAGGTCCTCCAAGGCAAGTTTATGGTATTTTAAACTGGGAGTCCCATTATTTTCAATGGTGTTCACTGTTATTCAGTTTCAGGCATCCATTCCCCCCACCCACCCACCCAGAACCAGTCCCCAGCGGATACAGGGGTTCTACTGTATTAGCATATTAACAAAATGAATTTAAATAAATTAGCAAAACCTCTGACTTCTCTCTCCTTCGGCTGCTGAAAACAAAAGTGCGCTGCATCCAAAGTAGCAGATTAGAAGACTCTATAGGTTGAGACCATGAAGGGTTAAGTCTGTGAATCCAGAAATTCCTCCTTACATCTAAGTACTTGGAAGAGATGACACCTTGGTTTTAAATGTAGACATCTCAGAGAGGCAGTGGCATTTTGAGTTTAAAAGTTTAGCCACTTGTTGCTCACGCCTGTTTGTCAGGATTGTAGACTTGTGATTCCTGAAGCATGTACACCAATCTGTGGTTGTTTCCCCCCCACACACACTGAATATACATGTGCATTCAGTCACATAAATAAGACTGAAGGTCTGCAAAGTGACATTTTGTTTATTGTAGTAGGTTCTACCAGTCACTGTACTCCTTAAATTGTTTTCTTGAGATTACATACAGTTACTGCCATGAGTGGTATAGTAGTTTGCATGTTGGACTGGGACTCTGGAGACCAGGATTCAAATTCCTGCTCGGCTATGGAAACCCACTGGGTGACTTTGGGCAAGTGACACTCTCTCAGCCTCAGAGGGAGGCAAAATCAAACACCTCTGAACAATTCTTGCCAAGAAAACCTGTGGTAGGTTCACCTTAGGGTCACCGTAACTCAGAAACTACTTGAAGGCACAGGATAACAACAAATGCAGTGCTTCGATTCACAAGGGTGTGATCCAGGACCACTGATTGCAGTTTTTAGGGAAGCTTTTACTAGCAGTCTCTGTGGACTAGGTGGCTGGTGGAAAGCAATAACAGGTTTGCCGATGGCTCATGGGGAGGGGGGAGCGAACAAGCAAGCAAGAGAGAGATGCTGTGGGCCAGTGCTTCTCAATTTGGTGGTTCATAGACCAGTGCCAGTCCACGAGCCATCAGCTACTGGTCCCCAGCAAGTTTCCAGGAAAGGAAGAAACACTTGTAGCCATTGGGCACAAATATGGTACTAGTCTTTGTCCCCCCACATCAGAAAGTCTGAGCAGCACTGCTGTAGGCAATATTCAGAGGAGGACTATGGCAAACCCTATCTGAGTCCTCGTTGACTAAGAAAATGCTATGAAATTCATGGAGTCAACTTAAGTTGACAAGTGACTTGAAGGCGCCTACTTTGCTGCCTTATGTCCAACAGTTTCCATGCAAAGTCGAAGGCTTTCACGGCCAGCATCCATAGATTTTCCTTGTTGTTTTTTCCAGGCTGTGAAGCCGTGTTCTGGAAGAGTTTATTTCTGACATTTTGCCTGCATCTGTGGCTGGCATCTGATGCCAGCCACAGATGCAGGTGAAATGTCAGAAATAAACTCTTCCAGAACACGGCCTCACAACCCAGAAAAAAACCAAGGAAAAGCTAAAGTTTCTGTGCACCATACAGGAAACATCAGTTTAAGCAATTTAAATCAATAAGAATAGCAATAAAAAATAATTTACAACACTAAAGGCACATTGAACCATTTAACACTTAAAACAAGTTTAAAACAGTTTAAAACCACTCATATGTGCCACTTTAGCACCAGAATGACACCAGTGTTGATTCCAATCAGTCCCTGAAGGAAAGGGCATCCCACAACTGAGGTGCTGTTGTGGAATAATTTATGCCTTAAATAAGTACCCTCAAGGCACCAGATCTTGTCTGTTCTTGGAAAGCTAAGCAGGGTGAATACTTGGATAGGAGACTGCCAACGAACACCAGGTGCTTGTAGGCTCTATTTTAATATCTTTTTATGGGGGAGGGTGGGGTGGGTGTGCTTAGGGATTTTACTCAGTATGTTGTATTTTAATTGTTGCACACCGCCCTGATTGTTTTTACTGAGGGGCGGGGTAATAATAATAATATTATTATTATTATTATTATTATTATTATTTCAGAGGAAAACAACTGGCCAAACCATCTCTGAAGGAAACTCCACCACACTTCAAGGGAGTGCATTCCATGGCTGAACAATTCTTACCATCAGGAAGTTCTTCCTAATGTTTAGGTGGAATCTCTTTTCTTGTAGTTTGAGTCCATCGCTCTGTCTCCTGGTCTCTGGAGCAGCGGAAAACAAGCTTGCTCCATCCTCAGTATGACATCCCTTCAAATATTTAAACATGGCTATCATGTCACCTCTTCACCTTCTCTTCCCCAGGGTAAACATACCCAGCTCCCTAAGCCACTTGTCATACAGCATAATGGATTTCAGACGACCCACCATTTTGGTCACTCTCTTCTGGACATGTTCCAGCTTGTCAGATACAGTCCTTCAAATAACCAGTCCTTAAAAAAAAACAAAAAACAGTGACTGTTTTGTTCCCACGGTGGGCCTCCATATGCCTCTGGTAGCCTACAAATCAGCCCAGAATCACATAGGTTGCCAGTGCAGATCATGGAGAACCAGCTATACATATAGGACTCTGTTAGCAGCTTGCACTGTTCTTCAATAACATAGAATCATACAATTGTAGAGTTGGAAGAGACCACGAGGGCCATCCAGTCCAACCCCCTGCCACGCAGGAATACACAATCAAAGCATCCCTGACCGATGGCCATCCAGCCTCTGTTTAAAGACCTCCAAGGAAGGAGACCCCACCACGCTCCGAGGGAGTGTGTTCCACTGCTGAACAGCTCTTACTGTCAGAAAGTTCCTCCTAACGTTGAGGTGGAATCTCTGTTCCTGGAGCTTGCATCCATTGCTCCGTGTTCTAGTCTCTGGAGCAGCAGAAAACAAGCTTGCTCCATCCTCAATGTGACACCCCTTCAGATACTTAAACAGGGCTATCATATTGCCCCTTAACTGTCTTTTTTCCAAGCTAAACATACCCAGCTCCCTGTCTTTCCTCATAAGGCATGGTTTTCAGACCTTTCACCATTTTAGTCGCCCTTCTCTGGACACGTTCCAATTTGTCAATATCCTTTTTGAATTGTGGTGCCCAGAACTGGACACAGTATTCTAGGTGAGGCCTGACCAAGGCAGAATAGAGTGGCACTATTATTTCCCTTGATCTTTTATTTATTTATTTATTTATACCCCGCTCTTCGGCCACAAGGCTATCAGAGTGGCTTACAAATTGTTTTAAGCAATAGCCATTTACACATCTACACTGCATTAAGCAGTTTCCAATGTGTGTTCGCTAATTGCCCCCACAAGCTGGGTACTCATTTTACCGACTTACGAAAGGATGGAAGGCTGAGTGAACCTTGGAGCCCGCTGGAATCGAACTTGCAACATGGTGACTTGAAGTACTGGCATTTAACCACTGCACCACCAGGGCTATACTAGACACTATATAGACAGTATATAGTGTCAGGGCTAGACACTATACTTCTATTGATGCAGCCCAAAATCGCATTGGCCTTTTTAGCTGCCACATCATACTGTTGACTCATGTTCAACTTGTGGTCTACGAGGACTCCTAGATCCCTTTCGCATGTAGTCTCGTTCAGCCAGGTCTCTCCCATCCTATATCTATGCATTTCATATTTTCGCCCTAAGTGCAAATTTAAAAATGATATTTTTAAAATTTTTAAATATCATTTAAAAATGATATTTTTAAAAAAGAGAGGGGGGAAACTCATTTTGTTTCCTTCTCTCTGTGTGTAACTGAGGTTTAGAAGGAACACCCAGGCTCTTGTCCCTCCTGCCAGATTAAATGTGTCTGTTATCATTCTACCAAAGTAGCATGAGATGCCAAGACCAGGTTGCCTTCTAGGTTTTAGCGACAGGATGCTAGAATTCTGCAAATTGCTTCCATCTGCGGCCAACTCTTTCTTTCCTTTCTTTTTTAAGCCATCAAAAAGGCTTATTTACTAGCTGCCAATTCCAAAAGGTTTCTGAAAAGCTGCTTCCCCACTCCCAGCAATTGCATCCCAACAGCTGTGTGGCAAAAGGATCGTATAGGGGGAAAGCAAAGCGGCACTCCGCCTGACATCAATCTAGCCAGTTAATCCTTTAACTTGGAGAGTCTTCTACCTGACTTATCTCAGCAGGAGCCCCTGTGACCTTTGGGACTAGTTTTCATGGCCTGCTTGCAGCCGAAACTGAGCTTTGGGCTTGAAATGGCTTCACTAAAATTATTAAAGGCATTGGATGTTTATACAAGTGGCAGCAATATCCATAGCATGCATTCTTTAAATGGGGGAAAGTGAACCTTTGTGGTAAAATTAGCTGCTGTTTTTTTTGTATGTACCCTTAGCCAAACCTGACAGAGGTTGGAGTTGGAGATAGGGGCTTATCATACAAAGCTGGTATTTTGCAACTACAGCAACCCAAGGTATCAGCATACTTGGCCAGTACTTACCACACAACGTTGTGTCTATCCTGTTGCTGCTTTGCATTTTATTTCTTTCTGTAGCACACCTTTTCATTGATGGGAGAAACCCCTCAATGGCTCCCAATATCATTGCTATTCCATTAGTCCCCCTGGTGCGATAGGTCCCTTCCGCTGCAGTACCAATATGACGGCAGTCACATGGCATGAGGGGGCGTGATTCTCCTCCTCTCCTCCTCTCTCCCCCTTCTCTCTCACTATTACCAAGCAGGCTGAGGTTGCTTTTAGTCTGTGCCTTTTAGTCTTTTAATTATGAATTTTGCTGTGATTGAGTAATTATGACAAAACAATAAAATATTTTTTTAAAATAATTTCCCCATAATTACGGAATTGGGGGGGGGAATAAAACCAAAAGGCACAAATGTGCTGCATAGGGCATATGGTGGGATTACAGAGTCAAGGCACAAGGGAACATGGATTGCCAAAGCAGCACACTCGTGTAATTGCAGAGAAGTATGATACTGAACAGTTTCAAACTGGTATGTTCCCATTTGCTTCTTTTAATGTGATTGCTGCAAGAAAACAGGCTGGTGTGATAAAGCCCATTTCTGAAGATACTTCCCTGCCTGCAAGGATGTCGCTATGGGGCGGGAGGAATGACTAATGAGACCATTGGCCCTGGATAAGAAGTCTGCCACCCCAATGAAATTTTTGTTCCCTTCCCAAATTTCTAGCATTGCAATAACTTAAAACTTCAGTCAAGCATTTATAAATACAGTTTAAGAATCCAAGGAAAAGGGGCAGGCAAAGTGATCAAGGGAATGAGAACACAGCAAATCTAGGTGTTCTAGGTGTGCATATTTTTCAATGTCTTGTTCTCTGCGATGCTATAAATTTTGTCACTGAAAGAAAATCTGATGGGGCAGGGGAGACAGAATTCTTTTGGGGGGAGGAATAGCCTTATTTTGCTGCCCAAATAGCTATAACCCCTGCCTCTGCCCAATCTTGAAATCCCATTATGAGCTTGCAGTTCCATAAACAAAACCCTGTATCTGCATAGACCAGATTTGGCAACTTTCTTTTCTTGTTCTTTTCTTTTTAGCATTTGTTTACTGCCCCTCAACCTACCAGAGCAACCAAGGTGGTGTACAATCAGTAAAAGTCCTTACAACATTACATACATGACTCAAAACATTCAAAAGAAATTAAAACCACTCAAAAAATAATTCTAAAACCACAGACAATTTGAAAACAACTTGAAAAAGCCAGAGCAGCCTGCTGAAATTTTAAGAAGCAAAGGCCTTTGCTGTAGTTAGAAAACTCAGAAAGCATGGAGACAGTTTGACTTCCTTTGGGAAAGAGTTCTGTGGTCAGGGTACAGCTGCTGAGAAAGCCCTGGCACTTGTACCCACTGGCCTAGTCTTTTAAGGGTGATGGGACATGCAACAGGGCCTTAACGGAAGAATTTCAACTCTGGGCATGCTGAAATGGAAGAGGTAGTCTTTCAGAGTTTCAGGAAAAGCCGGGGTGTAGCTGCAGGGATGGTAAAATGAAGGAGTTTCTCCTCAAATAAGAATTATGCCCCCCCCACCTGATGAAATTTTCCTTCACATCCTAAATTTCTAACATTGTGGTTACTTAAAACTTCACTTGATCATTTAGAAATATTGTTCAGGCATCTGAAGAAAAGAGGTAAGCAGAGTGATCAAGGGAATAAAAACACAGCAAAATAGAAGAGTTCCAGGTGTGAATTTTGTTCACTGTTTGAAATCTGAGGACTGAAGGAAACTTTCATTGACGGGGTCATAATTCTTATTTGGGGGGCAATTGAAACAGGTGTGGTGCCTCACCGTTATCTCTCAGACTAAGGGGTTGAGGGTTACTGCCACTTGTCAGCTAATTATGGGTTCGTCTGGGATCCCCAGTATCAACATCTGGTCACCAGAGTTCCCAGCTTATGATGGTGTTTAAACCAGACAGGCTGCTAACATCAGCACTCCACTTAAGCATTCTTAAGTCTTGGAATCTCAGGATATTTACATGGGAAATTAGCAGACACTATTTGGGGGCTATTTATTTTATCTTTTGGGCTATTTAGTATTTATTAATAAATAAATAATATTTTGGGCTATTTATTATTTATTAATATCTTTTGGGCTATTTATTATATGCATTGACAGATATATTAACATATACATTCCCTTGATGGAGAAACACAGACATGTCAATGTCTGGGCACTTGCTTTCATCACATTACATTCATTGTAAGACATCATACTGTACATTCATTGCGTTACATAATATGGCCATTAGGATGTTACACTTTCATAAGGACTAAATTTTTATCTCTGTGCATCTCTTTAACAGGCTTTGTAATAATTAACAAAGAGAAGTATAACTTAGCTATATAACCATCATCATCATCATCATCATCATCATCATGTTCTTTCATACTTTCCATAGTGTCTGTCAAGGCATTGTATAGACATTTCCTAAAACTTTCACATGTACATAATTCTGTCTGTTGTATCATATCTATCATCTATCCATCAGGAATACAATCTCACCTGTTCAGGCATTACATATCTCTAAACAGGCATCTATGAACACACAGGGATTCAAGGGTTAATCTCCTTGAACATTGTTAAATCTTAACAGCATCTGTTATAGCCATATGTGCCTTAACAGGGGTAAAGTGTATAATAGTCACAATGGGACGTATCTCTATTTTAGCATATTTTAGTACTGTCCTTTTTTTACTAGCATGGTCTATCTTTCAGAATGTTTGGGCTGTTTATCAATCTATCAGGAACAGCCAAGCTATCAGAGACAGCAGTTTTCATCAGTGGAGACATGCCAAAGGAAGTCTGATCTGTGGCTCTATCTTGGCTCCTTTTATTCTCTCCTTAGCCTTCCTTGTCCATGCTATCAGTTATCCAATCAAAATAAAACAAAGGTGTTCACTGTACCTAGCTTACACTTATCCAATCAAACCAAACTTGCTTATCCACAATTCTACCCGCTGAACACTTGGAGTCTAGCTGCAAGCCATCTGGATTGCATCAGCCATCACAGCACCTGCTACAGGTTATTCTCAGTCAAATCTACCGGATGCCCTCTTCTCTTGACTACAATTGAGCATATTACATCTGCTAAGGATTATTACAAGTCACATCTGCTCACACCCACAGTATGAAGTTATTCTCAATCATGTTTTGTTGACATTTGAGTAGGTGTTTCTCCAGACTTAAGCTGGTGCCAAGTTCTGATACACATATGCTAATACATCTACCTTCCTTATGCTTTATACTCTATAGTTTACACTAGGTTAGACTCTGTACTTTATTGAGCTATTCCTAGGCTGCAAAGTTGGCAGCCAAAAATGCCTGGCCTGTAACACAATGCCCTTATTTGCAATCTCCCCACCCCACTCCAGCTACACTCCTAAAGAGCTAAAGAGAAAGTGTCCTTGACCACCAGCACTTCCATCCCATGGGCATTGATGGATGCCTCTGCATGTACTCCAACACGTTGGGTGGTCATCTTTTCTATCACTTTGCTTCCATCTTCTTTTCTGCTGTTCCAGAGACAAGGACATGGAGCAATGGGTTCAAACTACAGGAAAAGGGATTCCATCTAAACATTAGGAAAACCTTTCTGACAGTAAGAGCTGTTCGGAAGTGGAATACATTGCCTTGGAGTATGGTGGAGTCTCCTTCTTTGGAGGGTTTTAAACAGAGGCTGGATTGCCATCTGTTGGGAATGATTTGATTGTGTCTTCCTGCATGGCAGGGGGTTGGACTGGATGGCCCTTGAGGTCTCTTCCAACTCTATGATTCTATCTTGTCTCTCTCCCCATTCCTTCCCATCCACCTCAGCAAGTGAAGCCTTTCCCACAACTTTTTTCCTTCCCTGGGCTTCTTTGCCTTCAGTAATGTTTTTCCTTTCCTGCTCCTCTTTTTGAACAGAATACAGAATTAATTTAACTTCCAGGTGGTCATGGGGGTTCCTTCTGATCCCAGTTGTCATACTGTGATTTTTGGGGGTGATGTTCTTGACTTGTTTCCCCACTCCCACCCCATTTTCACAAGTTTGAACATTGGGATTCTTAGCCAGGAGCAAGCAGTTGAGACCACAAACAGAAGGACAAGCCAGTGGAGAAAAGAGTGGTCAAGCAGATGGACTGGCAGCTTGGTTTGTGTCTGAGTGGCAAGTTGCTCAGAGGACAGAGCCAGGCTAGAGTCAGTGGCTTTATAGATCCAGATTGCCCTGATTTACTCTCAGTATCATCTGATCTTTAAAGCAGATGATGAAGATATTGAAATAGTTCAAGATTTTCCATACATTGGCTTAGACATTAATCTGAATGGAGACTGCATCAAGAAATCAGAAGACTAGGACTTGGAAGGGCAGCTATGAGGGAACTAGACAAGATCCTGAAGTGTCAAGATATATTATTGGATACTAAAGACAGCGTTGTCCATGCCATCGTATTTCCATTTCTATGTATGGTTGTGAAAGCTGGACAGTGGAGAAAGCTGATAGGAAGAAAATCAACTCATTTCAGATGTGGTGCTGGAGAAGAGTTCTACAGATACTGTGGACTGCTAGAAAGAGCAGTAAATAGGTCCGAGAGCAAATCAAGCCAAGATGCCAAGATGACTAAACTGAGACTGGCGTACTTTGGCCATATCATGAGAAGACATCATTCACTAGAAAATACAATAATGCTTGGTAAGGCAGAAGGCAGTAGGAAAAGAAGATGACATTACAGATGGATGGACTCAGTCAAGGAAGCCACAGCCCTGAGTTATCAAGACCTGAGTTGGTGTCAGGGTGACTTGGAGGTCTCTCCTTCATAGGGTCACTATAAGTTAAAATTAACTTGACAGCAGTTAACAACAGCTATCATCTGATCCATGCTGGGCTGGAAGCAGAAAGGAGTCACACTCCCAGCCATCACCAGTGGTCAGCACCGCAGTGCGGCCAAGATCTGGCCAGCAGTTCCTTCCATTTGCAAGATAGCAGAGTGGTTCAAGAGGGCAGCACAATATCTTCACCCTTCTGCCAGAGTCTGTTTCAAAGGCCAGGGTGCATTGTTGTTGTTTGTCAACAAGGAAGACTGTTTTAGAAAAGGCTGGGGATTTCCAGCAGCTGCAGTATAATTGTTTGGGCTTGTTATTATCCAAATGAGCTTGGGTATATGGCAACTCTATGAATGAGAGACCTCCAAGAGCCTTGCTCATTACAGAGCAATGGAATCTAATTCCAGGAAAAGGGATTCCACCTAAACATTAGGAAGAACTTCCTGACAGTAAGAGCTGTTTGACAGTGGAATCCACTGCTGACTGGGAGTGTGATGGGGTCGTCTTCTTTGGAGGTTTTTAAAGAGAGGCTGGATGGCCATCTGTCAGGGGTGCTTTGATTGTGGGTTCCTGCATGGCAGAATGGGGTTGGACTGGATGCCTCTTGTGGTCTCTTCCAACTCTATGATCCTATGTTTCTATGATGCTCTAGCAGATTCAAGGCAGATCTGTCTGTGGTGCGATCCTCCTCTTTTCCACTTTACCAAGCATTATCATCTTCTCCTAAGACCTAAATACCCTAAAGGCACCAGATCCCATCTTGGAAGCTAAGCAAGGTCTGCCCTGGTTAATATTTGGATTGGAAACCACCAACAAACACCAGGTGCTGTAGGCTACATTTCAGAGAAAGGCAATGGCAAACCACCCCTGAGTATTTCTTGCCTAAAAAACCCTGTGAAATTCATGGGGTTGCCATAAGTTGACAGGCAATTTGAAAGCACATTCACACAGACACACACACATCACCTTCTCCAATGACCTGTATCATCTAATGATGTGTCCCAAGTATGATATCTTCAGTTTAGTCATTTTGTTTTCTAGGGAGAGTTCAGGCTTGATTTGCTCTGGGACCTATTTATTTGCCTTTTTGGCAGCCCGTGGTATTTGTAGAACTCTCCTTCAGCGCCACATTTCAAATGAGTTGAATCTTCTTGCCAACTTTCTTTGCTGTCCAGCTTTTGGATTTATACAGAGAAATTGGAACTACCATGGTACGGATGGCTCTGATTTTGGCATTCAGTGAGATAGATACCTTTACATTGGAGGGTCGTATCTAGTTCTTTCATAGCTGCAGTGTCAAAATTGGTCCTAGCATTCTTCTTTCTAGAAATGGTTTGAAACAAAGGGTGTAAACAGATCACAGGTTACCTGTGCAGAATGGGATTTGGGAGGGAGGCAGAAAGGATCCAGTTCTCTTTGGACAGGAGCCTTTCCTAACCCTCCCTGGAGTTGCTGGCCATTGGACTTGGGAGTTTCTGGCCCCAAATCATGTGCTGTGCCATTGAACACCAGCCTTTCATCAAATCCTTCTCTGTCAATGGTGAAAGTTATCTCAAATCAGTTTGGGAAAAAGACCAGTAAGGCCTTCCAGTAATATAATGTGTGGTAGAAAAAGTGACCCTGAAATGGACACAGGATTGCCAAGTCATGACTGGAAGCAGGATGATGAATGCCATAGGAGCAATCAGTCCCATCAGAATTATTTTTTTGGTGCTGCTTTCCTCTAGATGAGCAAATACCAGGAGGCGTCAGTGAAGACATGCTCTGTATCAAAGAAGATCCTGAGAGCGGATGGACATTGAGAGGGAATGATATTGAAGCTTTGGCAGGGCTTAGAAAGGTTCCTATGGCTGATCCCTCAAATTGCAGTACCAGCTGCACTGTTTCTTCAAGCTTCCATCCCTCAACATCCTCATGTTCAGCTGAGCAGTCTCATTTTTTCCTCTCCTTGTCTTCGTCTCTCCCATGTTCTTTTGCACTTCCTGTTGGATTCTCTTGTGTTCTTGGGGGAGCAGATAGACCTTTTCCCCTCCATTCTTTCTTTTTATGGTGCAACCTGCCAGCCAAACAGAATCCTGCTGATAAAATTAGCCTCACGTAACAGGTGGACAGGATCGAATGACCCAAGGAATGAGGTCACTCCCTTACAACTCTAAACCATGCAGTCCTCCTCTTCACCTCAGCTGACATGTGCGGGGCTTACCGTAATCAAATCCCCCTGTTTTGTTGGGTGTTAATGCAGCCGGCCAGTACGGAGAACATGGACACATCGCTCTTTCCATCATGCAACCAGATAGATAACGGGACGTGCCTGGGCAGTTTGGTGCCACTGGGCACCCACAGTCCTTGCCTGCAAATCACTTCTCTTGTTTCCTTTCACCATGACCTGGGCCCTGCCTGATTGACATCCTCACCCAGGAGGGAGGCTGTTGCAGTCGGACACCCAGCCAAAAGGTGTCCTCATAGGCCAGGACTGAGCCAAGCTAAGAATGGTGTGGAAAAGTCATTAGAAACCTGAGAGTGGGACACAGCCTTGGAATGAATTACACACAGGGTTTGTTTAGTATAGGCTTGAAAAGAAGCTGGGAAACAGATCCAAAGGCAATTATTGGCTTTGGGGTGTTTTTTATTTTAAATGGAGTGTGTGCCCACGTGTGTTCGAGGGGAGGGGTGAACCAGGGGGAGAAGAGGAAAAGGTCTAAGTTCTGCATCTCAGTTGAGGCAAAAGCAAGTTCTGTCCTTTGTAGGAAAGGGGCGGGGAGGTGAGCATGTTGTAATTATTGCCATAAAATGGGTCCTCCTCTGAGGAAGTACTGTATGTGTTTTTCACTCTGGCCTGACATAAACTCACTGCTTAGAGTAGCAGCTCATGCTTCAGGATAAAATCACTTCTTTATTAGAGAGGTGTTGTGAACAGATCTTGGTGTGATAGACTTATTTAAACTGGTTGTTCGGGTTCCTGTTCGTACAGGATGTATCCAAGGGGGATTGGATTTATTGTTTGTAAGTAAAAATGCAGATAATAGCAAAACTTATTAAAATAAAGGACTTTCTGTACAAACATACCATAGAGTGGTGTTGTAGGACCTAGCATTTTCCAGCACCACTCTGTGGTATATGTCCCTATTTTTTCAGCCGTGAATAACTGAAACCGTGGATATTGGTTCTGTGGATACTAAATAGTATTACTAAAAATAACACATACAAATTGTGAGTATTTGGAGAACCTCAGAGACATTTTTGCTATCATCCTCAAAATGACCCTGTAAGGAAGGCCATTAGTAGATAAGCCACATATTGCAGGCTGGGGGCTGAGGTTGAAATAACAGCCAGAACTCAGAAAAATTACTTTTGGGTGGCTGTAACTCCCAGCATCCCCCAACCAACATTTCCCTATTCAGAGTTGTTGTCCAAAAAAGCTACACCAGTAGGTGCACCTAGTGATTTTATGGCAGTGGTGAGAGATAAACTGGGAGACATCTTATGGTTACTACATTAAACCCGCTCTGAGATCAGGGGTGGGGAAAGGTAGATCTGAATTACTGGTAGATCTCTGAGTGGCTCGTAGTACATTCACAAGAATTTCTGGCTTCCAATAGCAATAAAGTAGGTGATTTCTAATTATACTGTTGGCATTAAGAAGCTTTGGGGAATAGATTTTCATGGGAAAGGAATTCCTAGGCTAACAGTTCATTAATGCTAAGTGTGTGTTGTTTGTTCCTTGCTCTAGGTGGTCCATTCCAGAATTCTGTTTAAAAAAATGCCAGAGTAGACTCCACAAAACTGATGTCTGCCTACTGCTTTCTTACAAAATCCATAATTAACTGGGGATGGTGTTAAATAAAGCACACACACACACATAAATATAATCAACCTGAAATAGTAAATTGTTAAAATTTAGTACACTAGATCTCCAGCCATGGGGATGAAACACCCTTAGCATCAACCCATAAGTCATGGGTGGGCAAAATGTGGCCTATGGGGCACATTCAGCCCCTGGTCCCCACTTTTGCCTCCCCTGAAGCCCCCCACCAGTCCCCCCTAAGCTCCCCAAGCCCCCAAAACATTTCTGAAAAATTTGGGGAGGGGCAATTTGCAGGCAATTTTTGCCTGAAATCACATGGAACACCCACTAAATGTATGAAAGCATGCAGGGGGAAAAACATACCCCCCACAAAACTCCCAGAAGACACCATTGCTCTTTTTCTTCCATTTACCTCTGTAGTCCCTCTCAAAATGGCCACAGGAGGTGACACAATGCACACACTTCCTGCAGCCATTTTGAGAAGGCCTTAAACAAAGGTTGCTGTGTGGAGTGCAGCCTGCGGGCCATCTTGAAGAGAGCGAGTTGGCCCCTGCCTTGCATTCAGTTGCCCAACCCTGCTATAAAGTCTTCGTTGGACAAATGAGAGGAAGAGGGAATTCTCTTCCGGTCAAACATCCCCATGAGACTATCACTGCAATGCTGTTAGAGACACACACTAAAAATATGTGTGTGTCCTTTTATGAGCATCATATAAGGAGGTATATCCATTAGTTCCATGTGCACTGCCTTTTCCTGTCCTGCAAACCTGCTACAAAGAACAGGCACATGCTCGCTTGGCCATTTAATGATTGGCAGAGGGATGTGTGTGCCATTTAGTGGCTGGGGAAGGGTATAGTGCAGAGCTACTTAAAATGGCAGCCCCTGTGCTGGTCCCTGGCCTGTTGGCTGCCGGTCCATGTCAAGTTTCCAGGAAAGAAAGAAAAAACATTTGTCACGAATGGGCACGAATATTGTGCCAGTCCCTGATACATTGGGAGGGAAATAGTTGCCTGCCGCCACATCAGACAGCCTGAGAAGCCCGAATGTAGGGGATCAGGAAGCATCCAGCTGTTACTGTTCTTATTTGAGGTCAAGTTGTGATTTTTGCTGACCATATGACTGAGAAACTTCCAAGAACCCCTGTCACCAAAAGCCCTGCTCAGGTCTTGCAGACTCAGGGCAACTGTGGTTTCCTTGATGGAGTCAACCCATCCGTAACGTGGTGTTCCTCTTTTCCTACTGCTTTCCACCCGACTAGCATTATCCTCTTTTCCCATGAGTCACATTGTCTCATGATGTATCCAAAGTATGACAGCCTCAGTTTAGTAATCTTGGCTTCTAGTGAGAGTTGGGGTTTGATTTGCTCTAGGACCCATTCATTTGTCTTTGTAGCAGTCCATGGTATCCATAGAATCCTTCTCCAGCACCGTATTTCAGATGAGTTGATTCCCTTTTATTGTGTATTGTCTTTTATTGCTCTTCATCATAGAATCATAGAGTTGGAAGTAACCACAAGGGCCATCTAGTCCACCCCCTGCCCTATGGGAATACAAGGTCATGTCTATACTGTTGTCTGTATCTTCACAAGGCCCATAAGGGAGTGGCATTGAAATCCCTCAATACCATCTTAACTGACAACATCTCAGACAGAATGTAGGCCTGTGACTCTAACATTTTCACTTTCCCCCCTCCTGTATGAGTTTTGAACATCTTTGCCTGATGAAAAAGCCAGTTAACTTCAAAAGATTGCATAATGTATTTTACGTTTTGGAGTTGGTCCCAAAATGGCATCATTGCTTGTGGATTTTGGATTTGGTTGTATTTTGCTGCACAGCCAACAAGGCTACACCTGAATATTTGATTGCCTTCCTTTCTTTACTGTCCAGTCGTCACAATCATCTGTCTAGACATACAACCATAAATCAAGCTGTAGCTGGGAGGAAAGAACGGTTCTCTCCCTTGGGCTGTTTCACACTACACGATTCATGGCATCATAGAGTTGGAAAGGGACTCCCAAGGGACATCTAGTCCAACCCCCTGCTATGCAAGAATACTCCTGAAAGATGCCCATCCAACCTCTGTTGAAAATTTCCAAAGGAGAAGAGTCCATCATCTCTGAGTGCCACTGCCAGACATCACTTGCAGTTCTTCGTAATGTTTAGATGGAATCTCTTTTCTTGTAAATTGAATCCATTTGTTTGGGTCCCAGTCTCTGCGGCAACAGAAAACAAGCTTGTTTCATACCTGGCAAATCCATCCCAGGACAGTTCCTGGCAGAGACAATAGAACCACAGAGATGGGAGATACTCCAAGGGCCATCTAAGTCCAAATCCCAGCCATGTAGGAACCCAAATCTAAAGCACTACTGTAAGATGTCCACCCAACCTTTGTCTAAAGACCTCCAAAGAAAGAAAGTCTGCCACTCACCCCACCCCACCCACCCTCAAGGTGGTCTGGTTTTCAAGGGGAAAGAAAGAGAGCGGGAAGATGCTTGGTAAAGTGGAAAACAGTTGGGGAAGGTTTAAGCTTCTGCTACCTGCAAGGATTAGGGCCAGTCTAGATGCAGGGCCACAAACTGGCTTGGGAGTAAAAAAGAAAGCTGGTGTGGCGTAGTGGCTTGAGGGCTGGACTACAGCTCTGAAGACCAGGGTTCAAATCCTGGCTCGGCCATGAAAACCCACTGGGTGACCTTGGGCAAGCTGTACACTGCCAACCCTCAGAAAAACCTGTGATAGTGTGATAGGCTCACCTTAGGGTTGCCGTAAGTCAGAAACAACTTAGAGGCACACAACAGCAACCAAAGGCCTCACTGCCATGGTATATGCCTAATGTGGCAGCGGGCTTAAGCAGCCCTCACTTGGCATTTCTGTAGCACTTGAGCATGTTCGGTGGGATCAGGAGGCCAGTCTGGCCTGGGACTGGGGCAGAGGGCAGGAAAAGGCTGGAGGGAGAGAGTTGCTGGGCCCACTCAGGGTTGGCGGGTGTGCATGGAGAGGGGCACGGGTTGTTTTTATTGCTCTTATTTATTTGTGTATATTCTTTTTGCCAGCACTACAGTGCAAATTGGCTTACAAAAATAAAAGACAATACAGTTAAAAGTAAACGACATAAGTAAAACAGTTATTGTTAAAATAACATTAATCAATAGTTTTAGATTAAATAACATTAATCAACAGATCCATTAAAAAGCAAAAGTTTTTTAAAAAAAAAAACAGCACACCATTAAATATCCTTACAGTCAGTGTTGAAACAGGAAAGTTTTCAGCTGCCGGTGGAAGGACACCAAGGTGGGAGTGAGTTCCAAAGCTTGAGAGCAACCACCAAGAAGGCCTTCTCCCATGTTCCTACTAAATGGAAAGTGTGCTGCCTGGGAGTATGGTGGAGTCCCCTTCTTTGGAGGTTTTTAAACAGAGGCTGGATGGCCATCTGTCGGGAATGCTTTGATTGGGTATTCCTGCATGGCAGAATGGGGTTGGACTAGATGGCCCTTGAGGTTACTTTGTACTCTATGATTCTATGACAAAGAGCAGTAAAAGACAATAAACAATAAAAGGCAATCAACTCATTAGAAATATGGTGCTGGAGAAGGATTCTTCCAACTCTATGATTCTATAAAATATGCTTGGGAAGGTGGTGGGTCTGAGAAAAGGGCCTCCCTCTGTCGAACTTAGAACTGGGAACGCTCTTATACAGAGATACAGCCCTTCAGATTGCTTGGACCTGAGCCACTGGCAAGGCTTTGAGTGCCTTCTGGCTGCTAGGCTTTGCCAGGCCATTTGCGGAAAGAGAAAATACAGTATTCAGTCTCAAGGATGAGGCAAGAAGCATGTTTTCCATCCTCAAACACCTCCCTCAGAGCTCAGAAATATTTAATCATTTGGACTGCAGTTCCCAGAACCTACCAGCCAACATAGCTTGGGGTTTCTGGGAACTGCAGTCCGTAAGAGTAAACATGTGTGAGCCCATCACCTCCCTTTCCAGAAATTCCTTGTGGTACTAAGGCTATAACAGCATCCCTGCAGGTGGCAGTCCTTGCAGCATCCAGTTTATGTTCGTTTGTCCACCCCAGCTTCTTAGTATCTGCAACTGAATTCTTTGAGCGCATAGCAGTTACCTCATTCTCTTTCAGTCTCCCCCTGCCCTCCCCACCCCTGTGCCATTTTGGACTTTGCATGGACTTCAGGACAGGCATCTTTCTCCTTTTGCAAACTCTGTCAAGCCCCCTCCCTCTCCCCCCCCCCATTGCAGTGTATCGGCTAAATTGAACCATCCCCATAAAGGTCAGCGCTCAGACTTGGCTTAACACTTTGGAGAGTGCAGTATGTGGTATGTGTGCAGAGGGGCGGGGTGGTATGAAAGGGCAGAGGTTTCATGGCCTACAACTGTAGGGCTGCTGTCTGCGGAAAGACCTCCTTTCTGTGCTGATAAAAAGTGCCTGCCCTGTGCTTAGAGAGCCACTCTTCTCCCGTGCCATGCACATGGGCACTTCCCTTCAAGTCTGAATTCAAGGGATTGGTGGCAACATTGAAAGTCCTCAGTGGCTCAGGACCTCCGTAACTGAAGGAGTGCCTTTCCTGATATAGCTGCCCAAGGAACTGGGAGCTGATGGTGGGGCCCTGCTCCATGTCCAGCTTAGGGCTCCCAGTTAAATTCACAGGCTATCTTCTTGGCCATCCCTAGTGATATGGTATTTTCTATATGTTGCTTGGTTTTGCCCCGTAGATCAGCGCGCTTACAGAAAGCGTGGGATGAGTTCCTTCCTGAATCTTCGTTTGCGAAAAAAAGCCAGAGAGAGACTTACAAAAGTTGATGACTTCTGAGTTTCAGAGACCAAGGAGGGGGGACCTTGTAAGAAAACCCAGACATTTTAAAAAGCCCCTCCCCCAACAGAAATTTTAGCTCTGAAAAAGAGGACATGTCCGGGAAAAGGAGGATGTATGGCAAATCTACCATTGGCCATGCTGCCTAGGAGATTGTACAGGGAGGGGACAGATGTCTACAGACTGCGGCTAACTAATTCACATCCCAGAATTTGGCTTTTCTGGGGTTCCTTTTTATTATTATAATTATTATTATTATCTTTTTTTATCAAGTTACATTACAAAACCAACTCAGTCTTTCTTTTTTACATATTCTCTTAAAGTATATGCAACTACTATATTACATAACTAAAAGTAAAGCATGCAATAAATGTAGAACCTGGAATTTACTATTAATTCAAAATTATAATAATGATTTTTTTTCCAACTCTAAAGTAAAAATTCCATTCTTCTCGTATAATTACAATTTCTTATTATTTACAATACATTAACTTAAAATTTCCTCCCCAATTTTATACTCAATAACTGTATTTTTTCTTTAGTGTATCCTTTCATCCTACTTTTGTTCTGTTTCCTCTAAGCTTCCCAACTCTATAAGGTCAACTTGACTTGAAATATTCTAACTTTAAGTAGTTTAGGCTATCATTTATAAGTCAAGTTTATCCAGATTTCTCCACTTTTTTCTCCAATATTTTTTAACTGGAGCCCATTCCATTTCAACAATGTTATCAGTTTTATCTTTTAATAATATAGTTAATTTATCCGTATTCATCATATCTTTAAGTTTAATTGCCCATTCTTCTATGGAGGAAGTTTCTTTCTTTTTCCATTTTGCCTCATATAGTAATCTCGCCACTGACACCATATATAAAACTATTCTCCAAGATCCATTAGTCTTTTCTGGTGTTTCAGTGGAAAGATGGCAATAACTTAATTTTGGATTGTAAGCTGCTTGGGGCAGGAACCTGTCTTTTTGCTTGTTACTGAGTGAAATGGCATGATCACCATTGGCACTATCAATAATTGCAGATATTTCAGCAAAAAATTAAATAAATGCTGAAGCAATTGAGACAAGATCTGTCCCTAAACAGACCTTGCCAAAAAATAAAATAAAAAATCCGCTGAGCCTGCATGCCCTCCCCCCACCCACCCAGCATGAACAGCTTTACCTACTGAGCAGAGCTTGCAGTGGTCAAAAAAGCTGTTGACCACAAAAGGGAACTCGTACAAGCTCTGCCAGTAAGCGTTTAGAAACCGGGGGGGGGGGGTTGGGGGGTTATCTTGTGTGGCTTCCACCATGCCTGCCATCTTCAATCAGCTACCTGGAGCTTTTGCTGCATCAGACTGAACCATATGTACCCTCCAGAATTTCACAGATGAAAACTGGTGACAAATGAGGTGACAAATGAGGAAGAACTCACAAGCTAGGAGAGGCTGCAGCAGGTTGCTTTTGCCTGAGCCTCCTGGGAAGAGCCAGATTCTGCCCCTCTCATCTCTTCTCTCTCCCACTGAGTTGCGTGCAAATGACTTTTGCACTTGGAACTCAGTTTGTAGTAACTGAAGAAAGCCAAGGACAAAGGGAAAAGGAAACTGGGACATTTTAAAAGCAGCTGGAAAACTGGGAGGATGGAGGTTTAATCGGACTGTCCCTGCCAAATCGGGGCAGAGGGAGGGTATGCTGAACACAGAATCTCAGGCCTGCAGCCTTGACTTCTCCAACTATAGAGCAGCTGTGAGCTGTGAGTCAAGATTCATGGAACAGACACTAAAAAATGTCAAGGCCTTTGCCATGGCAGGTGGACCATTGACAAGTTTTCTTGGAACATCCCAGCCATGGGAAGCTGTTGAGAGAGGTTTGGGCTGCAGTTATTTTGGGCTGAAGCAGTTCAGTCACACCAGGTCAGGAACTAAAATACAAACTTAGGAAGAGGAGGAGGAGGAATTCCACAAGGAATTCAGGTGTAGCTGTGTCAACCATTAAACAAAATCCAAAGTACACATTGATGATATCTTTATTATGCCAATCAGAAGGGGCAAAAACATTATGCTAGTGTTCAGCACACACTGGCTTCTTTACCAAGCAAACATTGTTTAAAAAAATCTAATGATGCTGTTAGAGTTACAGATCTGCAGGTCTATGTCAGTCTGGGAGAAAAGTGGGATATAAATAAAGGGGGTGGGTGGGTGGATGGATGGATGGATCAAATTGTCTATATTTGCTTGCAGTGTTATAGATGGAGGGTCTGTGTTGCCAAGAGAGTTTGAGCTCTCTGCCTCTCCCTCTGAAAAAGAGGTAGAGGGGTATATTGTTCACACAGATACTCAGCAGGGTAGCTTTCCAGTTAATATGGCTTTTTCAATGCAGGTGATACTTGGATCACAGTAGCTCAGTGAATGCACTCCTTCATTTGTTCATTTTTAATTGCCATCAAGTTGATTTTAACTTATTTACTGGTATTTCCCTATATCTTTTTGTCTTTTAATTGATTCATTTTAAATACTTTTAATTCTATGGCTAGTTTAATTGCATTTTAGTAATCATAGAATCATAGAATTGTAGAGTTGGAAGAGACCACGACGGCCATCCAGTCCAACTCCCTGCCACGTAGGAAATCACCATCAAAGCATCCCTCACAGATGGCCATCCAGCCTCAAGGAAGGAGACCCCACCACGCTCCGAAGGAGTGTGTGCCACTGCCGAACAGCTCTTACTGTCAGAAAGTTCCTCCTAATGTTGAGGTGGAATCTCTGTTCCTGGAGCTTGCATCCATTGCTCCATGTTCCAGTCTCTGGAGCAGCAGAAAACAAGCTTGCTCCATCCTCAGCGTGACATCCCTTCAAATACTTAAACAGGGCTATCTTATCGCCTCTTAACCGTCTTTTTTCCAGGCTAAACATACCCAGCTCCCTAAGTCTCTCCTCATAAGGCATCGTTCCCAGACCTTTCACCATTTTAGTCACCCTCCTCTGGACACGCTCCAATTTGTCAATATCATTTTTGAATTGTGGCGCCCAGAACTGGACACAGTATTCTAGGTGAGGCCTGACCAAGGCAGAATAGAGTGGCACTATTACTTCCCTTGATCTAGACACTGTACTGTACTTCTGTTGATGCAGCCCAAAATCGCATTGGCCTTTTTAGCTGCTGCATGACACTGTTGACTCATGTTCAACTTGTGGTCTACTAGGACTCCTAGATCCCTTTCGCACATGGTCTCATTCAGCCAGGTCTCCCCCATCCTGTATCTATGCATTTCGTTTTTCTGCCCTAAGTACAGTACCTTACATTTCTCTATATTGAATTTCATTTTGTTAGCTTTGGCCCAGCTCTCCAGTCTATCCAGGTCATTTTGAATTTTGATCCTGTCCTCTAGGGTATTAGCTACTCCTCCTAATTTGGTGTCATCTGCACATTTGATAAGTATGCCCCTAATTCCCTCATCCAAGTCATTGATAAAGATGTTGACTAGCACTGGGCCCAGGACAGAACCCTGTGGCACCCCACTGGTCACATCCTTCCAAGACAAAAAGGAGCCACTGCTGAGCACCCTTTGGGTTCGGCCAGTCAACCAATTACAAACCCATTTAACAGTTAACTTGTCTAGCCCAAATTTTACAAGCTTGTTTGCAAGAGTCTTTTCCAATCAGCCCTTTGTATTCACTGATTCTGCATCCATGGATTCTACCAAACACAGTTCGAAAATAATCCTAAACAAATAAATAAATAAATTTCAAAAGCAAACCTTGATTTTAACATTTTATATAAGGGGCACCATTTTACCACACCATTGTATATAATGAACCTTGACCATCCATGAATTTTGGTATCCATAAGGAGTTCTGGAATCGATCCCCAGCAGATACTGAGGGCCCACTGTATATGGTTTTTTTTTTTTTAATTATGTCTTTGTATTTCCTTTAAAAAAACCCAACAACCCTGTATTTGTTTTAAGTTTTGTAAGCTTTCTTGGGTCCTAGTTTCAAAGAAAAGGCAGGGCATAAATAAATAAGTAAATAAATAAATAAGTTTACTGATGTTTCTTTTTTCATTATGTTAGTAAATGTACCATGCTGTGACATCTCAGAAGGTCAACCAGTGCTTGGGTTTGATGTTTAAACTCACAGGAGCGTATGTATGGAACAGGAGACCAATAAGCGTTGGTCAGTTTTGACAAATGTATCAGTTCCTTTCTTGGATTGCCTTGTTTGCCAGTTCAGTTAGGAAACTAGCCATGCTGCCTGGAGGATTTTGGGAGTTGCAGTCCAAAAGAGTAATGTTTCCAAGCCCTGGCCAAGAGAGAGATGTTTTAGGGAAGAAGCCTCTTGCTTCTTCACCAGCATGCACAATACCTCAGTTGATGGCAGCCCTTCTTTGCTTTCTTTTCAGTGTAAAAAGAAACACACCCTGGTGTGCCCGGACTTCTCCAAGCATGGGATCTGCCCCAAGGGCTCTCGGTGCAAATTGCAACATCCCCAGCGGAAGCATGCGGCTGGACAACCCAGTGCCAAAAACACCTTCCAGAGGGACAGCTCAGAGCCAAAATGGGGGTGCCCTCCACCCCGGACAGCCAGGTAAGAAGGCACGGCAACCCAAGGAGTGGCCATCTTTCCTCTTTCTTGCAGCCTCTTCCATATGTGTCTGCGAGTCCCTGGGCTAAGGCAGAACTGGCTGCAATTCTAGGTGTCCTCAAGACTTCCTTTAGGACTGGAAACTGACACATATCCCTGCTAGGTGATAACTTTTGTTTGCTGGTAAATCAATGTAGCAAGTGGACTACAGCAGAGGAAAGCATCACAAACCGTTAGCAAGAAGTGGGCCAAAGCACCCCAGGGTTCAAACAACATTTATTTATTTATTTATTTATTTATTTGTTGGAAAAAAACCCAAACAAACTCCAGAATGACCTCTAGAGGGTGTGGAGGGTGTTTCCATCACATTTGGAGCCCTCCTGGGCCACTTAAGTGTATTTTTTTACACTTAATTTGTAAAAAAAATTGCAAGATTTTTCTAACAATTTTTTTTCCGCTCCAAAATGCCTTGTATGGGATGTATGAGGCATTTCCATCATGTTTTGGGAGGGACCCTGGGCGAAATTAATCCCAGGAGAGGTCTTTTTTTTGATATAAGAAGTGAACAGGAAGTGATTTCCACTCACTTCCTGTTTGTAAACATGTCCCCTCATGTCCCTGAGAGGGCATTGGGAGGGGCATCTTGGACAAAAAAGGTTATTTAAAAAAAATTGTTGGTGCATTATGTGTGTGTGTGTGTGTGTGTGTGCCCGCACACACATACACTGCTGTTCAAGGATTCCTGGGGAGACTGATGCACCCCCCTATCATTCCATACCTGCCCACCCCTGCTTTAGCAGGGGGGTTCCAGCATCCCCTTGCAGCAAGTGGTAGAATTGCGTCCTTAAGCCATGCTTTATAACCTTGTTATTCAAGGGCCAAAACTACAGATCCCCATGCCTGGATATTGGGTCCCCACATCTAGACCACCATAAGATGAATTGCCAACTTCATACAGGCAAGACTGAACAAAGGAAATTGAACTGCATAGGCCTCACCCATTTCCCATCTATATATAAAAAACATCTTGGGAATGCACAATGGCCTTAGGTATGTAGGTATGTTGCCTCTTGAATAGATACAATGGGTTTAGGTATGTTGCCTCTTTCAGTGTGCTGATTGGCTGCTCCTGTCACTCCCTCAGCCAGTCACCACCCACATGCAAATCACCACCCACATGCAAATTCCCTATCCACTTCACAATCCACTCCTGCCATTCATGGCCAATCTGCGTACTGGGAAGGACCAAACATTGTGCTACAGTGTTGGCTATAGTTACTAAGGCTGCAGGCCTTTCCAGTTCACCAATGTCTCAGGGCTGCACAATTCCCACTTATGTTTTAAGTCTACGCAGTAATATCATTTGTATTCCCGCTCTGACAGGACCCGGGCAATCAACTGGCAATGGCAGTGGCCGCAGTGGTGTGCTGCTTCCATTGCAACAGGGCCTAGGCAGTCAAAAGGTGATGGCAGAAAGCCGCTGCTGCTGTTGCAGCTGCAACAGAACCCAGGCAACTGGGTGTGAGGTCTACTGGGCATTTTGGGGAGTTGTTTAATGGCATATGGTACACCAGGTCCAGCTAGTTCTACTTTATCTGATCCCACCTTTTCCCCCAAACAAGACTCAAAATGGCTTGCAATATAAGTTAAGAAAAAATAGATAGAACAATACATGACACAAAAGTTTTTAAAAGCATGAAGCCATCAGTCCCATTAAAACTTTACTTTTAAGACGTTAATTTAAATCCTAATTGCTATAAAAACTATACAGTAGTTCCCCGCATCAGCTGATTCACCATCCTCAGATTCAATTATCCACGGATGGTGACAGTGGGGTGGATGGAAGGGGGAGGGAGGGAGGAGGCAAGCTCACAGGGGGACGGTTCCGTGTGACGGAGCTGGCGGGAGGGTTCCGGTGGTGGCAGTGTTCACTATTTATTATCTGTGGATTTCACTATCTGTGGTGGGCCTGGAACAAATCTCCCGTGGATATGGGTGTCCTACTGTATAAGCACATTGCTAACAGAAAGTTTTACTAACTAGGTCTGCTGCCAGCGGACTCTGTTTCTTTGAACTGCTAAAATGAACTGTCTGACAGGACCGTGTGGCTGCTGCTGTTCAAAACTATACCTTAAGGCTGGCTACATTAAAGTTGACCATGGGTCCAACTACACTGTAGAAATAATGCAGTTGGACACCACTTTAAGTGCTGTTGCTCCATCCTATGGGATCCTGGGATCTGTAGTTTTACAAGGTCTTTAGCCTTCTCTGCCAAAGAGTACAGGTGACTCACCAAACTTCAAATCCCAGGCTTCCATAGGATGGAGCCATGACAGTTAAAGTGGTATCAAACTGCATTATTATAAGCCTGAGGGAATTTGTAAGCTAATCTGAGAGCCTTTGTGGCTGAAGAGTGGGGTATAAATACTATTAAATAAATAAATAAATAAAATTATTTCTACAGTGTAGATGCACCCTGAGTTATGGTGACCCTATTCTAGGGTTTTCTTGCCAAGATTGGTTCAGAGGCGGTTTGTCATTACGTTCCTCTGAAGCCAAGAAAGTGTAACTAGCCCAAGGTCACTCAGTGGGTTTCCATTTCCAAGCAGAAATTCAAATCCTGGTCTTCCAAAGCAGTCCTAGTCCACCACTCAAACCATGACACCATGCTGGTTCTCCTCCTGTAGTTGACTCCAACTTATGGTGAGGCAAGATTTGTTTCAGAGGAGATTTGTCATTCTTCTCTGAGTCTGAGAGAGTGTGTCTTACCTAAGGGCACCCAGTGGTTTTCCATGGCTGAATGGAGATTTGAACCCTGGTCTCCTGAAGTCCTAGTCCGACGACACTCAAACCACTACATACCTTGTCTTTCTTAATAAACCTCACTTTTACTCTGAGCAACTGAAGAAGGCAGAAGCTGAAATGTTTTGCTAAAATACAGTACAGTTGGACCCCATATCCACAGGGGTTCGGTTCCCAGACTTACTACAGATACTGAAAATTAGTGTGTATAGAGCCATTGTACTGTCTATTCTCCTTTATGGGTCTGAAACATGGGTCACCTATCGGCAACACTTACGACTCCTCAAACGCTTTCATCAGAGCTGTATATGCACAATCCTAAATATACACTGGACTGACCATGTGATGAATGTTGCTGTCCTTGAGCAAGCAGGGATCACCAGCATTGAGGCCATGATATTGAGAACACAGCTGCGCTGGGCAGGGCACGTTTCTAGGATGGAGGACCATCACCTCCCAAAAATACTACTCTACGGTGAACTTGCCACGGGTCAGCGTAAGAGGGGCGCTCCAAAAAAGCGATACAAAGACTCCCTGAAACAACATCTCAGGCTTGGCCAAATAGATCACCAACAGTGGTCCGCCCTGGCCTCACATCGGGAGGCATGGAGACGCACTATCCACAATGCTGCAGCCTTATTTGAGAACTCACGCCGAACAAGTCTTGAAGAGAAACGACAACGCAGAAAAAATCACAACCCAAAAACATCACCCAAGGAAACCTTCTGCTGTGCTTTTTGCAACCGGACTTGTCTATCTTGGATTGTCCTTTTTAGTCATCAGCGCGCTTGCAGAAAGCGCGGGATGAGTCCTTCCTGAATCTTCGTTTGCGAAGAAAAGCCAGAGAGAGAGAGAGAGGATATGGGGGTCCGACTGTATTTATGAAGTTGTTTGTTAATCTCTCTGATACACACATACACTTCAGAAATCTGCCGTTCTGAAATGTACTTTGCCCATTCTGCCCCCCACGAATGTATTTTTGGGGGGTCTACCCCACTGTAGCATCTCAAAAACAGTGTAAGGAGAACAAGGCAGCAGGCTGATTCACGCTGGGCTGCGTCGGCGGATGCTGAAGGACATGACTCCATAACCGGCTGCGTCTCAGAAACACCTTTAGATGTGGCTGCACTTCAGACTTGAACACGTCAGCAGCCCGGCATCAGCATTAAAAAAAGCAGCACCTTGTGGAGGTCATTGTCCCAGATGTCCTTGGGGGCCTATCGATCAGGGCATTGTCATAATGCTGTAGGCTCCCCCCTCCCTCAGAAAGCCACCCACCTAGCTGAGCCCCCGGGGGATTGGTGGAAGGGCTCCCAGAAGCATGGAGGGGGCAGTTTTTTAAATTCCCCACAGGCCAAGGTGAATCTCTGCCCCCCATTCCCTCCCCCAGCCTGCCTGGGATGTGAATGTTGAATAATAAACCTGTGATGGTGGTGATGATGATGATGATGATGATGATGATATATTTACATTTTTAATGACATTGTAATCAGCTTGATTTGTAAGTTAATAATAATAATAATCAAATTTATTTATACCCTGCCCCTCTGTCAAAACAATCGGGGCGGCTTACAAAAATTAAAATACAATACAGATAAAATCCCCAAACACCCCCCACTCCCACCCCCACCCCACTCAGTTGCCTTGAGTCCCAGTTTTGGGAGAAAGGTAGATGATGATGATGATGATGCCCAAGATTGGAATTCAAGGAGGTTTGTAGATTAAAATTATTACAATATATCAGGAGTGCTTTGATTGGGTATTCCTGCATGGCAGGGGGTTGGACTAGATGGCCCTAGTGGTCTCTTCCTACTCTTATGATTCTATGCTTCTGTGAACTAAAATGTACAAAAAATCAACATTAAAAAAGGATCAAACTATTAACCACATTAAAACAATGTAAAACATACATTTTAAAAAGAGTTTTTTAAAGACGGGCCTTCCAGCAGATCTCAGGGCCTGGGCAGGCTCATAACTGGGAGCTACAGTCTGTCCGATAGCCTGGACCTTAGCAGTGGCTCAGGCTTAAACAGTGGCTGTACAAAACGAATAGCAAGATTTTGTCTTTCCAGGGCTACGGGAGGGGTGGCTCCCTGGCACCAGGCAGGTGGCTTCAAGAATCCTTGGCAGAGTCATGGCCAAATGTTCACAGGTATCCAGTGGCACACAAACGGTTATTTTGCAGTGTCCAGAAAGCCCTGCTAGATAGTTTATGCTTTAGGCTTGCACACCAAGAGCTTCCTAGGACAGGACCTGGGAAATCCAGACTCTGTCGAAGAAGAAGGACTGTATTACTGGTGGATTGATTTCACTCAAGGAAGCTCTGAGCAGGACAGTTGACAATGCTTGGAGATCTCTCATTCATAGAATCTTAGAATCTTAGACCTGGAAGGGACCACAAAGGCCATCTAGTCCAACCCCCTGCCATGCAGGAATACACAAAAAAAGCACTCCTGAAAGCTCCCATTTAACTTTAAAGACCTCCGAAGATGGAGACCCCACCACCCTCCAAGGCAGCCCATTCCACTGTCGAACAACTCCTACAGTAAAGAAGTTCTTCCTAATGTTTAGGTGGAATCTCTTTTCTTGTACTGTAATCTGAATCCATTGGTTCACCTTGTTTCTTCCTCTACATCACATTCTTTCAGATATTTCAAGATAGACATCTTGTCATCTCCCTCACAGTCCCTCCTTGCATCCATAGTTTCTTCCTCTTCTCCCACCTAGATTCAGAATCCAGGGTACTGGAAGGGGGATGGTTCATGTATCCCAGAAGATTTCAGGGCTGCTTCTCTGCTCACATTCTCACTTCTCAGATCTGTGGGGGTCTGAGAACTTGTTTCCCTTTCTCAAGCCAACCATTCACATGGTCATTCATAAGTGGAAGTGACTTGATGCCCCCTCCCACAAAAGAAACCAAGTCTCCACTGAGCTGTGAAATTCATTGGATTATCATAGTGGGTGTGACCACTACCACCAGGCAAATGGTCAGCACCATGGCCAAATATGAACACCTATCCAATGGCACCAGAAGGATTAATTTGTGTCTAGTAGGCCTTAGTAGATTGTTTCACTGTAGCCTGATGTAAAGGTGGCTGGGAACAGGCGGGGGCACAGGGGTAGGTGGTGGTCAACCTTCTTGTTTGCAAGATGCCTGAATTGTTTGCATAGCTATTAGGACAGGAGTTGGGTCCCACCTGTGCAGTTCAGTTTCCTTTGTTTGGTTCTGCATGATATCACTCCGGGGTTCCCTCTCCCATGTGCCATGCCTTGGGGGTGCACCTCATTCAGGGCATCCATTATCCTGCCATGGGGATCTGACCCTGGGATGGCCCAGGTAGAATTCATTGTTTAGATGGCAGGTTCAATCAGTTGCTGCAAGGGGATGCTGGAACCCATCAGCCGAAGGGCTGTGATGTTTTCTTCTCCTTGTGGGCCACCTGCTGCAGCAATCTGCCACTAATAAAACTTACCTTTGAGATGAGCTTTGAAAGTCAGCATGGTATTGTGCTTTGAGTCTGGGACTAGGATTTGGGGAGACCAGTGTTCAAATCCCTGCTCTACCCTGGAAACTCACTGGGTGACTTTGGGCAAGTTGTACGCCCTCAGCCTTAGAGGAAAGCTGTGGCAAACCACCTCTGAAGAAATTGTACAGAGAAAAACCATAGGAGAGCCATCATGATGTTATGGTTTGAGTGTTGGACTCTGGGAGATCTGGGTTTGAATCCTTGCTTGGCCATGGAAGCCCACTGAGTGACTTGGGCATATCACAGTCTCTTAACCCCAGGGGAAGGCAATGGCAAACTCCTTCTGAGGAAATCTTGAAGATTTCAAAGAAAACCACAGAATAGGGCCACTACAAATCAGAGCTGACTTGAAGACACATAACAACTACAACAAGAACAAAGCTTATTTTATAGCAGTAGCCATGTGTCTGTTTACAGTTCCAGCTCAGAACAGAGGACTGTTTAATCTTCAAGGCTTTGCACATGTGTTCCACTTCCTGAACCCCATGGCACTGTGTTCTAGAGATGATAGATCAAATAGCCAGTGCTAGACCTGAGTATGTCTTCCTGCTCAAATTTGATAGATCCACATGGTCCACTCAAGTGTTCCGCATTGTTGGGTTCCTAGATGACCAAGTGTCATTGGTGGTCTTGTCCCATCTTTGCTCATCCTTACCTGGCATCAGTCTGCGTCCCTGCTGCTTGCGTCATCATACCTGAAATAACATTGGAGGAACTGATCAGAACTAGTCCCTGGCATCTGCTTTATTCCTCAGAAATGGGTCTGACTTAGGAGTTCTCATAGAGGGTGGATCCTATCGCATAACTTGATCTTGTGTGTATCTGCCTACTCTTTTGGTGATTCTCCTCTTTGGCCACAGCCTAAGGGAGCTGTGGTGCAGACCCTAAAAGACACGTTTGGGACCACCTCCTTCTTGCGATGGCCATCAGCTTGGATGCCTTTCCATTTAAATATATATATATATATATATATATATATATGTGTGTGTGTGTGTGTGTGTGTGTTTAATATGAATTGGTCAATCATTTGATTCAAAGACAGGTGATCAATCAGCCAAAGCATTTTCCATCAGTAAATATCACTGAAATAAATGAAGGAATGCCTGGCATATCAACAGAAGGTCAATGGTCCACTTTTTCATTTATTCATTATAATAATTTATGTCCCACCATTGTAGCAAGATTGTGCTCAACTCTCAGTTTAAAAGCAGAAATGCCACCAAAAAACACCCCTATTTTTTTTAAAGAAAAAAAAAAACCTCTCCCACCCCTTAATTGTCATGTTCTAACCAGCTAATCCCAATCTGGCAGCCTCCAGAATATGTTGGACTACAATTCCCACCATCCCCTGTTGCTGGGGTGATGGAGGCTGTAGTCCTGCACCTCTAGCTGGGGGTTGGGGGAGACTGACCTGAAGCATGCCAGTGAGCCACAACCCCCGTCAAGGGCTGAGAAAGTGACCCACCTCTGCATTACCGCATACAGCAGATCTATTTATACAGGCCCCAGAATAGAAGAGGTAGGGAGCGGTGCTAATTCTGTCCACGGCACTCCTGGCAGGAGCCTCTACATCGTTCCCCCCACCCCCATCACCAGGCCCTTCCTAGCCCTCCTCCCTGTGCAGTTTTCCAGTCTGTGGGTCCCTCCTGCAATTTGACGGTTACCTTCCGGGTCTGGCCTTTTGGATGAGGTGCAGTCCGAATGCAGGGCAGCCCGCTGAACAGTTCAGGATGTCTTTGAGGTATCCAAGAGGGCTATGAATGCACCCTGCAAAGTGTCCCTCTCTTCCTTTCACCCCCAGATCTCAATACAGGGGTTGCTGAGGAATCGGTGAGGGATGTTGGGTGCTTGGCTCACCTCTCGGACAGAGAGTCAAGGTCTAGATAGCAAATGCCCTTTCTTTCCACCCTGACTCGGCATCTTGGGCACCCAGATGATGTCTGCAGGAAACATTCCTCCTCCCCCTGCCAGCCACCCCGATTCCTTCAGTGTAAGACTGTTGTTTCCTCTGCATCAGATGCTGCTTCTGGTTTTATCTCCAGCCACCTCTAAACTGCAGTACTAGGGAATGGATCCATCCTGCCTGTCAGGGCCAGTGTTCCTCCAAGGTGGCCTCTTTTTTATTTTATTTTACTTTGAAATATACAGAATAATGTAGAAATGGGACTAGACAGATTTATGAGAGACCAAGTGACACATGCAAAGGGGACACAGACACTGGAAATAGACTGACTGATTCGCCCATCTCTAACGGAGAGAAACTCCTATTCATGTGTTGTTGCTCTTCCTGTATGGCATTTTGGGGAAGGGTTGCCTCTTGACGTGAAGTGCTGCACCCCCCCCCCCATTCCATGCTGTCATGGCGGTGGGCTAACCATTGCTTCTGTATCACCTCTCACTTTATTACATGCCCAGCCTAGCTCAGATGCAGAACCACCTCTGCACCCAAAGGCCTTGTGCAGTGCACGTGGCCAAGTCAAAAAAAGTGCTAGTCCCAGTATATCTTGTGCTAGTCAGGCCTCACCTGGAGTTCTGTGTTCAGCTCTGGGTGCCTCATTTTAAGAAGGATAGAGACAAGAAGGCCAGCTGTATTTCAGCATTGGACTAGGACCCTAGAGACCAGGGTCTGATTCCCTGCCCACCAGTGGAAGCCCACAAGGTGACCTTGGGCAAGTCACACTCTCTCAGCCTCAGAGGAACAATGGCAAACTCCCTTTGAACAAATCTTGCCAAGAAAACCCTGTGAAAGGTTTGTCTTAGGATTGCAATATCTTGGAAACAATGTGAAGACACACAACAACAATAGAAAAGTTAGAGTCCATTCAGAGAAGAGCAACGAGGATGATAAGAAGTATAGAGAACAAAGCATATGAGGAAAGGTTGGGAGAGTTGGACATGTTTGGCCTGGTGAAGAGAAGACTGAGGGGGGAACAAGATGGCCAGGAACGCGCTGCCTGGGAATGTGGTGGAGTCTCCTTCTTTGGAGGTTTTTAAAGAGAGGGTGGATGGTTATCTGTTGGGGGTGCTTTGATTGTATGTTCCTGCATGGCAGAAGGGGGTTGGACTGGATGGCTCTTTAGTGTCTCTTCCCTCTATGATTCTGTGATCTTTAACTATCTCAAAGGTTGTCACAGAGAGGTTTGTTCTCTGCCCCGGAGGTTAGGACCAGGTCTAATGGTTTGAAGTTACAGGATGGTACATTTTGACTGAATATTAGAAGGCGCTTCTTGACAGTAAGAGCGGTTTAAATATACAGGTCACTCACACACCCTGTTTATGCGGGATTGGTACCCATGGTTTCAGTTACCTGCGATCGGCGGTGGGGGGGAAGGTCTCTCTAGGCAGTCGCACTGGAGGTGGTCTCTCTCAGCCTCGGGAGGTCCACCAGAAGTTGACCATAGAGTCACACCACATGCCTAGAGAGGCATCCTCTCTAGGCATTTTCTAGGTCCTCCAGAGTGATTCTATGGCAGTTCGCTATTATAAATGGTTCTGTGTATCAGTGGGAAGTCTGAGAACGTATCCCCCGCATAAACGGGGGGGGGGGGTGACCCGTAGTTCTTGCGTTTCACAAGCAGTCTTGTGCAGGATTGTTGAGCACATTATTTTATTCTGTTCTATTTTGTTTTTTCTGTTTTGTTTGTCATTACGTTCTTGGGACCCAAGGCAGCTTACAGTGTAGATTAGTGGCTCTGAGCCTTTTCTTTACCAGGGACTCCCTTTAAGTATCTTAGGTTGCTGTGGACCCCCAAGACTTAACTCATAACCCTAACCATAATAACAATAATACCTGATTAATCATCATCCATATATATATATATATATATGTATGTTGGGTATGTTGCCTTTCCCAGTGTGCTCATTGGCTACTCAGGAAACACACCCAACCCACACCCAGCCAGTCACCACCCGCATGCAAATTCCCTCTCCACGGCACAATGCACTCCTGTCACTCAGTCTATGGCCCAGACTGGGATCCAGGCAGCCAACTGGCGGCAGCGGGACAATGCTGCAGCCGCTGCAACAGGACCCAGACAGTTAACTTGGTGGCGGTGGCAGTGGCAGGGCAACAGAGTGAGTCACCCTCAGCAATTCCGGGAAAAGTGTGGAATGCTGAGAAGAGGGAGGGGGAATTTAAATCCACTGGCCTACCTTACCAGGCATTTGGGGGAAGTTTTTTTAATGGCCTATGTTACACCAGGTCCAGCTAGTAATAATAATGATGCAGTTACACCATCCATGAAACCTTCCCTCAGAAGCACTGGAGGGGGATGGAAGACCTTTCTCCTGCTTCCTCCTGCAAGTTTGTGGCTGGAATGGATTGAATGGCAATGCACAGGCCAACCCAACCCATCAGCCTTTGCCTTGGCTCCTGCCACCTGGCCACTCCACTGCAGGGAGGAGTGGCCCAAGCAGTCTTTAAGTCTTCTCAGGCTACCTGTGAGAACATAGCGGATCCCTGGGGGTCGCCAGACCACAGGTTAAGAACCACTGATGTAGGTTAAAACAATATCCAATTAAAACATGTATAATACAGAAGTTTTTAAAAAACCCATTAAATAGACAATCCTATTAAAAATTAATTTTAAAACATTGCAAAATATAGTAAAGATAAAAGTCCAGCACAACCTATTACAAAACACCTCTGCACATTTAAATTAGTCATAATTGATTTTCCTTTGTTTTTTTCCCAAGCTGTGAGGCCGTGTTCTGGAATAGTTTCTTTCTGATGTTTCGCCTGCATCTGTGGCTGGCATCCGCATGCAGGTGAAACGTCAGAAAGAAACTATTCCAGAACACAGCCTCACAGCCTGAAAAAAAAACAAAGGAAAATCTATGGATGCTGGCCGTGAAAGCCTTTGACTTCACATAGTCATAATTGGTTTATGAATCAGTTATAATTAATTAGTTAAAAGTTGCAGGCCTATCTACATAAAACGGCCATTGCCTGCCTATGAGAATTGAACGGGGGGGGGGAAGCAGCTCCCCACAGGAGGAAATTCCATAGTCCACATTCCAGTAAGCTAAGGAAAGCAAGAGGAGAGGATTTTTTTGCTCAGTCACAATGCCCCCTATTTGTCTCTCTGCTTAAAAAAAAAATCGTTTATTTGGTTTTGACTATTTTCCGCTTTGAGGAAGTATTTAATGAAATAATCAAGAGCAAGGGAAAATAAGAGCCAGCATGGTGTAGTGGTTTGAGGGTTGGACTAGGACTCCGGAGATCAGAATTCGAATCCCGGCTCAGCCATGGAAACCCACTGGGTGACCTTGGGCAAGTCACATCCTCTCAGCCTTGGAGGAGGACAAAGGCAAACCTTCTCTGAACAGGAACCTGATACGTTTGCCTTGAGGTCGACATAAATCGGAAATGAGTTGAAGGCACACAACAAGAACAACAACAGAAAATACAAACCCTTCCTTTTGCTTCTGGGTCTTTTGCTGAGAACTGCTTTGGCCCTGCATTGTCTCAGAAGGAGTGGCCTCCTCCAAAGCATCTCTTGCTCTGTACTTTTCCTTCTTCCATATCTGATTTTTCTGGACCTTGGGATAGGAAGAGAGTGCAGTCCAGTTTCACAACTTGGAAAAGTTACCTTTTGGGGGGACTACAACTCCACTGACCAAAGGATTCTAGGAACCCTAGTCCCAACAAAGTACCTTTTCCAAGCTCAAGTTTGGCATTTCTGATTCTGTATCATAGGGCTTCATAGGCACCCCTCTCTAAGTTTAAGCCCAGTCCCCTCCCCCGTTCACCCACAAAACCACTGGCAGCACTTCAGCAAACAATGGTGGCAGTACATGCAAAAGGGATCTAGGAGTCTTAGTTGACCACAAGCTGAACATGAGTCAGCAGTGTGATGCAGCAGCTAAAAAAGCCAATGCAATGCTGGGCTGCATTAATAGGACTATAGTGTCTAGATCAAGGGAAGTAATAGTGCCATTTTATTCTGCTTTGGTCAGGCCTCACCTGGAATACTGTGTCCAGTTCTGGGTATCACAATTCAAGGAGGATGTTGACAAGCTGGAATGTATCCAGAGGAGGGCGACCAAAACAATGAAAGGTCTGGAAGCCATGCCCTATGAGGAGCGGCTTAGGGAGCTGGGCATGTTTAGTCTGGAGAAGAGAAGGTGAAGAGGGGACATGATGGCCATGAATACTTGATGTCATACTGAAGATGGAGCAAGCTTGTTTTTTGTGTTCTAGAGACTAGGACACGGAGCAATGGGTTCAAACTACAGGAAAAGAGATTCCACCTAAACATTAGGAAGAACTTTCTGACAGTAAGAGCTGTTCGGAAGTGGAATCCACTGCCTCATAGTGTGGTGGAGTCTCCTTCTTTGGAGGTTTTTTAAACAGAGGCTGGATGGCCATCTGTCGGGAATGATTTGATTGTGTATTCCTGCATGGCAGGGGGTTGCACTGGATGGCCCTTGTGGTCCCTTCCAACTCTATGATGCTATGATTCTATGAACAGTCTATCTCTGTTCCTCAGTGTCTGTTCTATAAAATGGAAACAGAAATGGCATGCCTCACTGACTCATGTAAAGAAGCAGCTGTCTTGGGCCACACTGGGAGTGCGCCGCCTGATATAGAGCAGTGCCGCTCCATGGTGATCTGTGAGCCATTGACTGACAGTCCCTGGCAAGTTTCCAGGAAAGAAGGAAATTGTAGTCAGTGGGCATAAATATTCTTCTGTTCTCTGGCACATTGGAAGGGCAGGGGAATGCTGGTCCCCCTGATCAGACAGTTTCAGAAGCACTGCTGTAAAGCCTTAAGACTAGCCTTTCAGGTGCTTTCTTGGGATGACTCCACTGTGTTAAATTGCCAGGTCAGGATTGTCCCCAAACCTCAGACCTAGAAATGACACCCCCACTTGTGATGTCACAGGTGATGTTGTTGTTGTTAGTTTATTTATGTGCCACTTTCCCCCGCATACAGGACCCGAAATGGCTTACATCAAGATGGCTAAAACAATAGAAAGTACAAAATTAAAATTCCAATTTAATACAAAAATTAAAAACTCTTTAACCACAGTCCAGTTAAAAACACTGATTTAGAACAGTTTGAAGCACATTAAAACCTTTTACACATTAAGAACCAGCTCTCCTATTGCACTAATCCAAGCAGATAAAAGCTGAAAGCTTGTTTAAATGAGAGCAGAGACCGGGCCAAGTGAGCCTCTCTTGGGAGGGAATTCCGTAGCCTGGGAGCAGCCACCAAGAAGCCTCTCTCCCGAGTCTTCACCTGTGATGGGGTGGGACCAAGCAAAAGCTTTCTCCCAAAAATCTTAAAACTAGATTAGGCTCATATAGGAAGATATTTTATAAGGGCGATGTCTCCAGGGGCAGCTCCTGGTGAGGCCGTTAAGTGTAATACGTTCAGAGTTACAGAGTTCTCCATTCATGTAAAAAAGCCCAAGTCAAACAAATGAGGCAGAGACATATACACAAAACTTTCAAGGCAGTGCTCTTGCACTGAGATTTCCTCCTTCACCCTGGAGAAAAGAGGCCAGGCTCTGAGATCTGGGAAGCCTTCAAACAAGGAATAAAATCAGGCTGTGTGTGGATCAGCTTAATGGTCAGTTGAAAGAGAGGTTGTGAGGAATTGCAGGGAAGTCCAGATGGGCACATGCACACTTTCTCTATATTGGTCCCTTGCAAATCCTCCTCACAGCTCCCAGTTCTTCCTTCTATGGTAGTGCTGGGAGCCGCTGGTGGTGCGTATACCCTTTGCAGAATCTCCAGAGTTATCCTGGGTGACAGAATAAACTTGGAATGGCACCCAGCTCACATCCCCTGTGCCAATGAGGTGTAAAATACTTCCTCGCTCATTTTAGGTTAAGAATGTGAGAGGTGGTGTGTGTGTGTTGTGGAGGGTGGGTGTCCATCAGGGCAAGAGAGCTGAGCCTAGACCTGTTGTCTAATCCCCGTTTGGGGGAAAGGATTGGGGAAGCGATACAAGAAGATCTTTTTAAATAGCAGCACAGACTCCCTCCGTCTTTATTAGCGCTGCCGACAGGGATGTCAAACATGATAAAACATCACATTAACTGCATGTGCTTAGAGGCACTGGACTCTGCGGGCTGGGCTGGGACTTGAGCCAATGTTAAGCTTGGGGAGAAGGCAAGAGCTCTGGGGCAATACCTGGTGAGTGTGTGTGAAGGCATAACGACGAGGAGAGTATCTCTATTAAAACCCCGGAATCCCAATGCAAATTCCCCCAAATCTGTGGCGATTAGGACACATGACATATGGCCTTTTCCCTGAATCTGGGCAATCAGGCCACATGTCGCATGGCCTAGTATTTTACCTAGATGTGGAGTTTTGACTATATGGCATTTTCTCCACATTTTCAGCCCCCGCTGCTGCCCCCACAACCATTTTAAAGCTAAGGAGGCAGTTTCCGGCCAAAGGGAGAGCTCGCCTGTGGCTTCCTTCAAGCACTTCCGTTGCTTTCTTCAAGCGCCTCTTCCTGCCATAAGAGAGTGAGCGGAGGCAGCACTGCTGAGCCAGGGGAAGGGGAAAAAACCCTCCGTTCGGCCAGCAACTGCCTCCTGAGCTTTAAATTATGGCTGAGGTGGTGGCGGCAGGGCAATGGTGTCCAAACATCTGCAGGAACAGTGAAGACAAGGTACCCCAAGTTCCTGTGGAAAATAATAATGCATGGGGCTTCAGGGCAAATGTGGGGGCATGTGAGCAGAACTCAGTTTGGAGTTTTTGCCCCACATGTAGACCGGCCCAAAGAGCGCTTTCTTCTTTTTAGGTAGGCTTAACTGCACCATTATTTATGGCCCTGTAAATGTTGTTAGACTACAGTTCCCATTAGGGTTGCCAGACTGAAAACTGGAGAGGGCTCCTGTACCTTTTAGTTGTCATGTAGAAGAGGGAATTTCAGCCAGTGTTGCTTGTCACACAGCCAGGCAACAAGTCACACCAGCTAAAATTCCCTATTCTCCATGAGAATTCATAATACAGGCATGGTCTCCAGTTTATACTCTGGCAGTCCTAACTCCCATCATCTTCATCGTGAGCTGTGCTGATTGGGGCTGGCCCTTCATGAGTGCCACAAATTGCTGACCCTTGAGCTAAAACAACAACAACATTGTGGAAATCACTCATGTCATCTTTTGTAGTACTTATACTTTGTAATCCCAGGTAATATTGGCAAACATTACAGTGGACAACGGGAATTGCAGTCCTACAACAACAGTCCTTGGTAATACAGGTCACACACACACACACACGGATGCATGGGACAGGTACCCGCAGTTTCAATTATCTATCATCTGAAAAACATGGTCTCTCTCTAGGCCCTCCAGCGCAACTATATGGTAACTTCTGCCAGACATTACCATAGAGTCATGCTGGAGATGCCTAGAGAGGCTGCCTCTCTAGGCAATTCCTAGGTCCTCCAGCGTGATTCTGTGGGGTTTGCTATTACCCATGGTTTCAAGTATTCACGGTAAGACTGGGAACATATCCCCTGTGGATATGGTGGGCAACCTGGAGTTAAAGTATTTTGCAGTGCTTTTAGGAAAGTGCTTATGTAGTACTTGTATCGATAGCTCAAAAAAGAGAGGTTTATTTCTTTTTCAGTCACAATCTCTTGTGGTACCTTGAGTGACCTCTCACGGAACTAGAAACCCTGCTATAAGCATTAGCCTTTATTTTAATCTCTTGCAGAAAGGAGGAGGAGGAGGAGGAGGAAGAAGATGAGGAAGAAAGAGCAGGACCCTCCAAATCAGAGCAGGAGGCAAAGGCCTGGCACCCCCGCTCTCTTTCACAAACCAGCAAGCTTGCCAAACTGCCATCCTTCATCTCTCTCCAGTCGCCACCTACTTCTCCAGGCCATGAAGACCAGAAGCCAGCGAAGGACCGGCATGGAGAGGAAGCAGGTATCCACAAGGCTGGTTTCAAGGAGGGAGGGGTGTCCTTTCCCTCTTTGCTCGCTTTCCTTCCTTGGAAAGACAAACAGAAAGAGGCGGCAGCATGTCAGTATTTAAAAATACATTTGATTTTAGTTGCTCATCCCACTTCCTTGACATGAGGTGGGATGAAAGTCAATTCAAGGAAGTGATTAAAGGTAGTTGAGAGTTGAAGTAGAGGGTAAAATGGTAGGAGCGTGGATGAGGGTTGGGGGAGTAATGTGTAGTAGATTATTTTTCTAACACTGAGATAAAACACAAGGGGAGTAAGGTCACAAGCATCATATGTATGCATGTAAGGAGGGATGGCACTGCCTAGCAGAGGGACAGTTGTTCCCCCTTAGATGATTAGATGCTTGAATTAAATCCCAATCCCATTCCAAAGCCTGTCAGTGAAAGATATACAGATAAAGAGGCAGGTTTAGTCTCTTAAAAATCTCAGTTTTCCTGTATATTTAATTGCTTAATTAATTGCACAATTCAGAAAATGCTAAGGTTTAAAATATAAAATTCCCTGTGGATCTGGGGGAGGTTCAGGCTAGGAAACTGACTGTAACCTCAATGTTATTGCTAGCCCTGTCTAGAGTAGAAGCATTGAATCAATGGAATTTACTCAGGTGCAGTCTTACCATTCAACAGTTGATGGAATGGTTTCCTCCAGTTGGCACTAGCCAACAGGATTCCACTTCTGGATTTGGATTGCTTCTTATTTTTGCAAGAATTTTAAAAACTGAGTGATAGAATTGTAGATTTTCAAGTACAGTTCCCAAGGATGGTTCTGTCCCATCCTCTAATAGGGCAGGACTCCATAGCAAAGGCATCCCAGAGAGGCGGGCCTGCAACCTCTTTTTAGAAACCTCTCCTGAAGAAGAGGTGATCACTTCTCAGGGGAGTCCTTTCCACACTCAAAGAGCTCTTAGTGTCACGTTCCATGGGAGGGCAACAGTTACTAACCCTGCAGTGAGGTATTGTCATTAGCTTCAGCTGGGGGAACTCCTATGAATGAGAGTCCTGCAAGGCAGCATCCGGGCAGTTCCAACAAGAATTCGGGGCAAATACCCTTTAAATCAGAGCAGACACATGGTAAAAAAACAACAACACCTCACTACACTATTTGCTGTGGTTTTTCTGGAGAAAATTGTAAGTTCCGTTACTGCAATGGGGGTGGGGTGGGGTGGGTGTCCACACACGTGTCCCACGCGGTGCCTGGCGCAACCATTTCCTGGCTGGGTCACATGTCTTGCATCTGCTGAAGTCACTACGAGGTGCCCAGTCATGTGACCACAACTGGGTGCCTTATTCCTGGCCCCAGAAGGTACGCCAGCATGGGAAAGAAAAGCATCAGTTTGCATGTGGGTCATGGGTGTGAGTTCACCCTTCCGTTGCCACAATGAAAGGGCAGGTAACAGAGGCAAATGCTGCTAGCCTGGGGCTGGAATACTCCAGCCAGAATGTGGAGTATTCTGGCCAGTGTAGACCAGCCCCCGGCCATCAACAGCCCTGTTCTGGTCTTGCAGACTCAGGGCAGCTGTGGCGTCCTCAACGGAATCAATCCATCTGTAATCCAGCCTTCCTCTTTTCCTACCACCTTCTACTTTTTCCAGTGTTACTGTCTTTTTCAGTGGCTCATGCTTTCTTATGACCAGCCTTCCCTACACCCAAAATGTAGGCCTGTTTTACCCCCTCTCCTTCCTTTCACTAGAACAACTTTCTCTTCCACATCTGTCTGTCTTCAAACGTGTGGCTGCTGTGTGGTTTCACTGCCACAAGCTTTCTTTAATCAATAATTCACCTTTCAAATCAACTACAAAAATGGAATTATTCACCCTCAGCTCTTGGATACGACAGGTTATGAAACAAATTGAAGAGCGTAAAACCTTATTTGATACAGAGAAATATTAAGATTTTTACCATCAATACATTCTTCCTATTTGGGGATTGGACTCTCTTTTCTTGTCATTTGAATGCATTGATGCGGGTTGTACCTTCGAGCAGCAGAAAACAAGTTCACTCCATCTTCTATGTGACAGCTCTTCAGGCAGCTGAAAATGTCAACCTTATCAGCTCCTGGTCTTCTCTTCTCTTATCCAAGCTAAACATATCCAACTCCCTAAGTTGCTCCTCATAAGGCTTGATTTCTAGACCACTTATCACCTTGGTCATCCTCCTCTGGACATTTTCCAGCTTGTCATTGTCCTTCTTGAACTGTGATATCTAGAACTGGACACAATATTCCAGGTCAAAATAGAGTGGTACTGCTATTTTTCTTGATTGGGTGGCTACCAGTCTGTTGATGCAAATTAGAATTGCATTGGCTTTTGTTGCTGCCGCATCACACTTTGGACTGAAGTTTTGCTTATAATCTATTAAGACCTCTGGATGTTTTTTTTCCACATACTCCTTTCAAGGTGGGAGCCCCCGTCCTGTGTTTGTGCATCTTGGGTGGGTGGAAAGGGGGTTGTCCAAAAATTAGGGCCTAAAGGATAAAGGGCTCCCGCTCAGGCATGCCTTGAGACTTTGGGGTCGTTTACACGGGCAAATATTCCCCTAAATATACCGCTAAGATAGCTCATGGTTCCCACGGATCGCAGCACAGCATTGCCTCATTCAGAAGGGGGGAAGGTAAAACACCCAAATATAGCGTGGCAGGGCATGTCGCTATTTTTGCAGGAATATTTGCAATGTAGTGCTTTATTGGCAGTGTAAACTAGCATTCCGCTAAGGGTTAAAGCACAGCTGCATTGTGATTGGTTGATGATGCAGGGGTGGGCTTAAAAGAGGGCCAGGGAGGAGGCAAAGACAGTAGCCATTAGAGAAGAAACTTGCAAAAATCCTGTCTGCTATTTTGCGAGCCAGTTTGCAAAAAAAAAAAAAAAAAAAAAGGATTCCCAACTTCTTTCATTCCTGGAGCATTCCTTCTATCCTCTCTGCTGTTTTGAAAGTATGTAAAGCTCGTTCGTCCCTTTTATCCTGTGCAAGGGGGAGGGAGAGAAACCATTTCACAAAGGGCTGTAGCAAGATGAACTGCTATTTTCCCCCTCTCTCTCTGTTTGGGGGAAGGAGGGAGGGGGAAATAGAGAGACAGAGAGAGAGCAGCTGGAAAAACTTGCGATCCAGGCATGGTCTTTTAGCAGAGAGATTACTCTCCCTCTGCTTTATGGAGTGAGTTCATTTACAGGCAGATTTACAGAGACACACAGAGCCACACCCCCCACACTTATTCAAGTCTGAACTTCAAAGCGACATAATTAGAAAAAAAACCTGACTGGCACAGCTGCGGAAAATAATTAAACCGCAAGTTGCCGCAATAAATCTGCTGTGTAAACCGGCCCTTTGTTTTGATGGTTGAGCCTATGGACCACTTCCACATGAAAACCTCTTTCTCTGCACTTTGATCAAGGTACCGTACTCACAATCCTCTTTTGTCCACTGGCTGTTCCCCCTGTGTGGTCTTCTTCCTTCCCTCATCCTCAAATCAGTTTTTGCTGCCCATGTTCATCGTCTTGACTCTTGACCCAAACCCATTCCCAGGCATCATAACCAAGGGAAGGTGAACACAGCATATATAAAAGTTGAGCAATCTTCAGTGTCTCACTCTCTGTGATGCTAGACATTTGAAGGAAAATTTCATTAGCAGGGCAGAATACTTAGTTGGAAGGCCAGTGTCATCATCTTGCCCCCCACCCCATAGGTACACTCTTGTTTAACTGCCATCGCAACATCCTGTGAAATTCTGAGATTTTGATTTTAGGGAGGAAGATTTAAAATCCTCAGCCAGAGAGTTCTAGTGCCTTCCCAAACTGCAAACACCGGGATTCCAGGGGATGCAGCCATGACAGTTGCAGTGGAATCATAGGGTTATAATTGCATAGTGTGAAAGGGCCCCTGATCTCTTCCTCTGCCTCAGAGATGGAGCACTTCATCTGCAGTTTGTGAAAGCTGTTGAAATGCCACAGATAGTTCCCTGTTCAGCCTGGTGTAACCTGAGCCAGAGATGTGTCAAGGGAAGATGGCGCCAGCAGAAAGGATTCAGCTTTCGATATAAAGCAAGCAAATAGGAAAATAAGTCTGTAGCCTTTCAGGTGTGGTGGGGAAAAGGAAGGCTGGTGTGGGGCTGTACATGGCCCCAAACCTGTTTGTGCAGACCCTTCCCCTTACTCACCTAGACCACCTTTTCCCCTCAGTTAAGAAAAGGATGAACAGCTTCTCCTAGAATCGTCCAGCAGCAGCATTTTGCTTCTTAAATTGGCCACAGGGCTCGCCTATAATATTTAACATTTAAAAATAACAATTTTTCAAAATGAGAAGTAGAGTTTTGACCAATTTCCATCTCTGTCTCTCTCTCTCTTTCTCCTTTCTTAGTTTTTTTCCCCAGTCCATGCATCTACAAGAGGGTCCCAGGGCAGAAATTTCTGGACTGATCAAGTTGCCCACCCTTGCCTTAAGACAGGGGTGGAGAAAGTGTAGCCCATGGCCTGTATGCAACCTTCAGGGATTCCTAGGGGTTAAAAAAAAGTTTTTGGGGGGGAAAAAACCACTTTTGGTAGGAGGAATTGCTCCCAAATGCCTAATCTTGGAGGACTGCATCCCTCCCCGCCCAAAGTTGCTCCCAAATCCCCTCTAGGCCATTGGGGGGCATTTGGGCCACATTCTCCCCTCCCCCATTTTAGGCCCAGGAGTGGCCTTGTTTTAAAACAGGAAGGCCATTTTGTAAAACAGGCAGTCACTTCCTGGTGCTTAAAAAGCACTCAGGGGAGGGCAAAAAACACGGCAATAATGCCCCCACATCTCCCTAGAAGTCTCATGGTGGGAGGGCTAATGTGGTCCCCAGCCTCCTCCAGTGGTCATGGGGACATGTTTGTGTAGGCACAGCGCCTCCTGAAATTTGGGCCACTTAGAATCATAGAATCACAGAGTTGGAAGAGACCACGAGGGCCATCCAGTCTAACCCCATTTTTGCCATGCAGGGATCCACAATCAAATCACATCCAATGGATGGGCATCCAGCCTCTGTTTAAAAACCTCCAAAGAAGGAGACTCCACCACACTCTGAGGCAGCGCGTTCCACTGTTGAACAGCTCTTACTTGAGCAGAACTAAGTAGAGTATGAGCTAAGGTTGCCAAAGTGAAAACTGGAGAGGGCTCCTTTTCCTTTAAGGGTTGTGTAGAAGAGGTGATTTCAGTAGGTGTTGCTTATCATGCAACCAAATTCCCCTCTTCTGCACAACCATTAAAAGGACAGGAGCTGTCTCCAGTTTTCAGCCTGGCAGCCCTGTTATGAGCAAATAAGTAGGCATGCCAAGTACATCTTACCATTTACTTTGGGTTGCAAGATTTGGCTTCTGTTGGTGCCAAAACTGGACTCCCTTAACCTCAGAATCCTTCTGGCACAAAGGAGGAATGCCAGAGCAGCCCTGTTGGCCTGGCTCAAAGGTCCAGCGGTTGGCTGAATATACCTGAGAAGTTCAAAGTCTGTGACGCTGTCCTGTTTCATCCCACTGTCTGTTCTCTAAAGGAATGCAAACTGGCCACAAGGAGTTAGCTGCCCTGGCTGTCAACCTTTGCAAGCACAACCCTTCCCCAACTCGGAGGCCTCCAGATGGGTTGGACTACAACTTCCTGGTTCAGGAGGGTGGTAGCTGTAATCCAACCCATCTGGAGGCTGCTGAATTGGGAAAAACAGGTACAGGGTAGATTCTTCTCCATCCCATATCTGCTTGCTTTGCATCATAAGCACAATTGCATCCTATACCAATCCACATCCTGCATGCTGGTTTCCAGTTTCACACAGCTGCTCCAAGATTTGTTCTCTTTTTTCCCCATCTCTCCTTTTTGCTGAATTGGGAAAGTCTGGTGCAGGGTAGATTCTACTCGGTTCCAGATCTGCTCGCTTTGTTAAGTGACCATCATAATCACAATTGCATCCTATACCAATCCACATCCTGCATGCTGGTTTCCAGCCTCACACAGCTGCTCCGAGAGCCCCAGATTTGTTCTCTCTCTTCCCCATCTCTCCTTTTTGCTTCCTTTCTTGCAGGTTTACCTTCCCACATTCTTCCTGGGCCAGCACCAGAGTCCCACCTCCCATGGCTTTGGCAATCCTTGGCAGGTGATGGAGGGAGGCCTTTTCCATATTTCACCTTCGAATTAAGTAGCTTGCACTGGAGCACACGGTCCTTTCCCCCTCCTGCTAATTGTAACAGAGAGTGTGCGCCCATCCTCCGACATGGGGGCCCTTCCAATAGAGTGCTAATTTAATTAGAAAGCACCCATTTTAGTTAATTTGTTCGAGAAGATCACTGCAGGCTCCTGGAGAGAACAGATGTTTCTCTCTCCCCCAATGAACATTCTGGGGTTTGTAAATGGCTCCACTCAGCCTTGTTTAGGAGAGAAAAGAGGATTTTATGGTGGCAAACGACCCTTTCTGTAAACATTTTACAGCTCTCTGCACGTTTGAGTGAGGATAAACTCCTGGCAACTCGGCGGGCTGCAAATTTGCGACCATACGGCCATCATTTTATTGTCATATTTCACGGTCATAACGTTAATGGAAGATGCTCGCTCCAGTCTTTTTTAACAGCTCCGCTGAGCACGCTCAAAAACGCTCTCGCTTTGGAAAAAAATCGTGGAAGGTATGGCCCCTTCAGTTTGCGTTCACTGCTTCCGTTTCTGGAGGAACAATTTTGAGAGCAGCCCTTGGCTCCTTCCCTCCTCTCCACAACAGATACACCTGCATCATCCCCACCCAAGCCTCCAGTGGTTTCCTTGGTCACCCAGGGATTTTTCTGTCCAGTTCAGTCCCTCTGTGGGTGACTGATGACTCTGGCCAGGCGGTGGTTGCAGCAGGCTTGGGTTGCCCACCCTGCAGCGTGAGGCCAAGTGCCTTGGTACGGAAAACATCAAGAGCAGCTGGGCTGAGAGAACTGAGGATGTAAATCTTTGCCTATTTTGTCCTGACATGGAAGGACGAATAATTTCCATAGTTTTCTCTTTTCAACTGCAGGAGAAAATGAATATTTCTGCACAGTATATCTCCTGTATTTGTTGGAGTTAAGTGGCGTAGCAAAGTGTTTTACTGCATTATTCTGTGCAGAAAAGCATGTGTGGTTTGTTTTTTGGTTTGTTTGTTTGTTTGTTTGTTTGCATAGGGAACTTGTTTTCTATGAAAAATCCACTGTTTTCCTGTGCAGAAAAACATGTTGTTCATGAAAAAAAGGGGAAAAGACCAGATATTTTTTCACAGAAAAACCACATCTGCTGAAGATGTGTGAATACCTGGAGAAAACGGCGCAGAAATCTTGCTGCCACTGCATTCTTCTTCCCAAGAGGGTGTCTCAAGTGTCAGGAAACCCTTTTTTCTCAGCCAGAAAAATAACAAATAATATTATTCCTGTCACTGCTGAGGATGTTTCTGGCGACCAGGTGCCATGTATGGGATCAACGTGCCAGCTGGTGGGATCCAGAAGAGATGGAGGGCAGCGGGGAAGAAGGAGATGCACAGCAGTATGTCAGCAAAGCATGAAGCTTAGTTTAGGATATCAGTGGAGAGAGGGGGAGCCATTTCCTGGGAACTTGAAAAGTTGTCCTTTGAGAGGGATGTGGGTATATTTGCCTTCAAGTCACCTGTTGACTTATGGCGACCCCATGAATTTCATAGGGGTGTCTTAGGCAAGGAACTGCTCAGATGTACTTTGCCTTTGCCTTCTTCTGAACTACAGCCTACAGCCCCTGGTATTTTTTGGCATACCCCATCCAAGTACTAACCAGGCCTGATCTTGCTTAGCTTGCAAGCAAGGGATCTGATCCCTTCAGGGTATGTAGGCTCTGTCTTTTGAGGTTCAAGGCACAAATTAAGAAGAAAGAAATAGGAAAGTACTGTACAGAAACTGATCTTAAGAGAGCTGGCAAAATAAATAGCTGTTGCACTTGGGTCTTTATTGTAAATCTCAGCTCTTGGAAGTTGTCTTCTATTTGGGGTTTTGACCCTTCAACAGATACTTACTGCCCATGAGTCCAAATTGATTTAAAGACAATAAGGACTAGAAACTGGGTAAGTTTTAAAAACCAACAATGAATGCCACACTTCTCCCAACAGCTCATTTTGGATCTTAGAGTTCATGGTGGGATTTCCAGTTGCAAGGGGGGGGGATGCATTGTTCCTGGTGGGCCCTGATTTTGCCTGACTCAGCAGCAGAACAGCAGCAGCAAGAACAACAAAATACCTTGCATTCATCCTGACTGCAAAATTTATTTCCAGGGCAAGATCCGGAAGTTCCTTTAGTTCCCTGTAACTGGCCTGCTGCCTTCCTTGTGCCATCTGCATTCAGCTGGTCTCCTCTGCAGCTCCCGAGGTATAGCCCTGCTGAAGCAGATGCAGCCGAGGGATATGGAAGAATAGGGTGGAAAAGGGCTTTGGACCAGGCAGGGCTTGGAATTATGCGAAAAAGACAAGCTGTGGTTTTCAACAGCTACTTTCTGCCTATGTGTCCAAACTGTTTTGATGACAGTGAAGACTAGTGAGTTGATGAGGCTTTGTAATTAATTAAGTTAGTAAACCCCATATTTCTGAGCAGCATATTCTGAATCCTAGATTTCATGCTGGCGTTGACAGTTCTTATTGGTGCTGCATTTATATCCCAAAACTGAGACTCAGGGCGGCGTACAAATTAAAATGAGTACAATATACAGGTTAAGTCTTCCTTACTTGAAATGCTTGGGACCAAAGGTATTTTGAATTTTGGAATATTATGGATTTCAGAATACTTGCATATACATAGTGAGATATCTTGGAGATGGGACCCAAGTCTAAACACCAAATTCATTTATGTTTCATATGCACCTTATACACATAGCCTGAAGGTTATTTTATACACAATATTTTTAATCATTTGTGCATGAAACAAAGCTTGTGTATGTTGACCTATCAGAAAGCAAACAAACAAACAAACACGTTTATTGATTAGTCAACTGACCATATCAACAGGAGAATACAAAGTATGGTATCTAAATATCAAAATGCATGCGAATATAAATTAGATCACATCTAAAACTCATGTGTAAAATTAGCTACAAAAATTAACCATATAATTTGGGGATGTAAGGAAACACATAAAAGAGATAAAATAAAATACAAAATGAAGTAAAATATCATGTAATATCATATAAAGTGGCACAAGCTAGAACGAATGGATTAAAGAAGCTCTATGGAAAGGTTTAAATAAACTCATCTCCATGGCATGGAACCCCATTTTGTGAAATAAACTGATTTCTTAGGTAGGCAGCTTTTATAATAAATTTCACAGTACTTCACACTAATTGTAAGTTCTCTCCAGCCAGGAAATGGGATAATTTAGCAAGGGGATCCCAGTTGCTCATTCTAACCAAAAATGGTTGTAACAATTTTGGATTTTTGGAATATTTTGGAGTTTGGAATTCCAGATAAGGGAAACTCAACCTGTAGTTAAAAACATACAAAAGACCAACATGAAAATACAAATTATTAACAATATTAAAGCAACTTAAAGCAACCACTTAAAATGATAAAAAGCAGTTAAATTGTACAGTTAAAATGATGCAGCATCCTATTAAAAGCTCTTACCTTGACAACCTTCAGTTCAAAATCCTGTTGGAATAAAAGTCATTACCTGCTGCTGGTAGAACAGCAAGGAGGGGGCCCTTCTAACTCTCTCTCTCTTTGGGAAAGAAATTCCAGAGCCTAAGGACAGTCACCAAGAAGGCCATGCCTTGTGTTCCTACTGGCTGTACCTGTCATGTTGGGGGGGACTGAGAGAAGGGCCTCTTCTGGGGACCTCAAGGCCTGGACAGACTTACATGGGGAGATGTGGTCTGTCAGATAGTCTGGACCTAAGCTGTAGAAGGCTTAAGACTTTGAATTGTGCTGGGAAACAGACGTGCAGCCAGTGGAGCTGTTGCAGCAAGGGAGTCACGTGCTCCCTGTAACCAGCCCAGTTAACATTCTGCCTGCAACTTGTTGGACCAATTAAAGCTTCTAACTGTTCTTCAAAGGCAGCCTCACAGTGACTTGAGTTGCAAGGAAAAGGAGTGACCATTGTACAGAGGGAGGTTGATTCTCATCGTTGTTGGCATCTGGGTGAATTTTGTAGCAGATTCAGGGAAATACTGCAGAATCCTCGTGGTCTCTTCCAATTCTACGATTCTATGATTCTATGAATCATAGAGTTGGATGAGACCACAAGGGCCATCCAGGCCAACCCCCTGCCATGCAGGAACACATATCAAATCATTCCCAAGAGATGGCCATCCAGCTTCTCTTTAAAAACCTCCAAAGAAGGAGACTCCACCACACTCCAAAGCAGTGCATTCCACTGCTCAACAGCTCTTACCATCAGGAAGTTCTTCCTCATGTTTAGGTGGAATCTCTTTTCCTGGAGTTCAAACCCATTGCTCATTGTCTCTGGAGCTGCAGAAAACAAGCCTCAGTATGACATCTCTTCAAATATTTAAACATGGCTATGATGTCACCTCTCAACCTTCTCGTCTCCAGACTAAACATGCCCAGCTCCCTAAGCTGCTCCTCATAGGGTATAGCTTCCAAACTTCCCACCATTTTGGCCACCCTCCTCTGGCCATATTCCAGCTTCTCAATATGTTTCTTGAATTGTGGTGCCCAGAACTGGACACAGTATTCCAGGTGAGGACTGACCAAAGCAGAATAGAGTGATACAATTACTTCCTTTGATCTAGACACTAGATTTCTATTGATGCAGCCTAGAATTGCATTGGCTTTTTTAGCTGCCACATCACACTGCTGACTCATGTTCAACATGTGGTCCACTAAGACTCCTAGATCTCATTCAGATGCACTGCTGTCAAGCCAGGAAATTTCCAAGGCTGGATTGCTCCTACCAGCTGCATGCTTTGATGCATTCTCTTCAATCCATTGAGAAATAATAAAATGCTATACCTTATTTTGGCACAACCAAGAATCACAGAATAATATGTGAGCCCTTATTAGCCAACATTCTTTATCAGTCTGCATGCTGATTTCCCCCACCACCAAAAAATAAATGTGCACACATTACAGAGCATGACACTGATTTGCTTAAAAACAAATTTGCACACATTACACCATACCCTCCACATTTCACAGATGAAAACAGACACACATGTGGCCAACCAACACTAGACTGTGGTCAAGATGTCAAAAGTTACTACTGAGGAAGAATGGGCAAGCTAGGAAAAGCTGCAGCAATTTCCTTTTGCTTGAACCTCCTAGGAAGGGCAAGATTCTGCCCTCGTCTCTCCTCTCCACCTCACTGAGCTAATTGAGTGCAAACTACCTTTACAGTTTGAACTCAGTTTGTAGTAAGTGAAGAAGCCAAGGACAAAGCGAGAAAGTGTGAGGACGAGAGAAACCGGGACATTTTAAAAGCAGCTGAAAAAGTGGGAGGAGAGAGGATTAATCAGGACTGTCCCTGCCAGGTTGGGTCAGAGGGAGGGTATACTGAATACAGAATCTCAGGCCTGCAGCCTTGACTTCAACTATTTAGAGCAGCTGCCAGCTGGGAATCAAGATTCATGGAGCAGACACTAAAAATGTCCAGGCTTTTGCAATGGCTGGTGGACCATTAACACCCTCTTGACAAGTTTTCTTGGAACAACCCAGCCATGGAAGCTGTTGAGAGAGGTTTGGGCTGCAGTTATTTTGGGCTGAAGCAGTTCACTCACACCAGGAACTAAAATACAAGGAGGAAGAGGAGGAGGGGGAGTCCACAAGGAATTCAGCTATAGCAGTATCACCCATAAAACAAAGTCCAAAGTAAACACATTGGGTGCATCTACACTGTAGAAATAATGCAGTTTGATGCCATTTTAACTGCCCTGGTTTCATCCTATGGAATCCTGGGATGTGTAGTTTTGTGAGGAACCAGCACACTTTGGCAGAGAAGGCTGAAGAACTTATGAAACTACATTATTTCACAAACCTATACAAACGTAGGAGGAGGAGGTAGGGTGCCCATAAGCAGTTCAGGTGTAGCTGTGTCAACCATAAAACAAAATCCAAAGTTCACCCTGGATAGTTGAAGGAAAGGCACCAGATTATCTCACCTTGGAAGCTAAGCAGAGTCAGCCCTGGTTAGTACTTGGATCCTTGCATACAGTGGTTCATGCACATTATCATAAAAGAAAGTTTTAGAAAAAGAGTATTTTCCAAACTTTTTATCTTGCAATGAAATGTACAAGCCCTTGTGTGCATGAATGTGACAGCCATTCTGGCAGGAACTGGGTGTTAAGAAGGCTGCAGAATTTTTATTTTAGGCACCACAGTGAGTTCATCTTCAGCAGAAACACTCCCTGTGGTTGGAGAGTATGGATCCGCTCCCCCAAGGCCTCAGGTGGCTTCATTCCATTTCATTCCCCCTTGCCGTATTTGTAGCTAAGTGCTGATTCATTTCATTGAGGCAAGAAAAGCCCTCAGAGGATTGTGTTTTCTCTCTCTCTCTCTCTCTCTCTCTCTCTCACACACACACACACACACACACACACACACACACACCGTCTCTCTCAATATCCCAAAGTCACACCCCGGCCCAGTTCCCTGGTTGAGCGTCTCATCTGGCATATGACGGCAAATCCATGTTCCATCAGGCATACAGAATGAGTTAATTAAAAAGCATCACAAACTCCTTTCATAATTGAGTTAACAAACCTCTAATATAATTGCTTTCCCAGTGCGGAGTCTATTGGGCTGCAGGTAGTGTTGGCTTATGCCTAGAGCAGCAAATATCCCTGCCTGCCTGCCTACCTTGCCTCCACTTTGACCTGCCAGAAATTCTCCTTCCGGAAAACACAGATTCTGTACTTTAAAAAGTAACCAGTTGTTTATGATGCATAAAATCATAGAGTTGGAAGGGGCCCCATGGCCATCAGGTCCAACGCCTTCTCAGTGTAGCATCTCCTGCTAAAGTATCATCAGCAGGTAGATTTCCAGCCTCTTTTTAAAGACATCCAGAGAAGGAGACCCCGCCACCTCTCTAGGCAATTGCCTCCTGTTGAACCACTCTCGCTGTCAAGAAGTTCCTTCTAATGTACTATCAAAATCTATGCTCCTGTAACGTAAAACCATCAGACTTGTTCTAACCTCTGAAGCAGCAGAGAACAAAGCTGCCCCCTCTTCTCTGTGGCAGCCCTTTAGGTATTTAAAGATTGTGATTATGTCACCCCTCAGTCTTCTTTTCACCAAACTGAACATGGCCAGCTCCTTCAACCTTTCCTCCTATGTTTTGTTCTCCACACATCTTATCATACTTGTTGCCCTTTTGTGAACCTGCTCCAACTTATCTATATCCTTCTTTAAAATGAGGTGCCCAGAATGGAATGCAGTTCAGTAGTGGGACTCTTACTAAACATTCTGCCCTGCAGGAATACCCAGTCAAAGCACTCCTGACAGATGACCATCCAGCCTCTGTTTAAAAACATCCAAAGAAGGAGACTCCACCACACTCTGAGACAGTGCGTTCCACTTTTAAACATTTCCTACCATCAGGAACTTCTTCCTAATGTTTTTAGGTGGAATCTCTTTTGCTGTAGCTTGAGTCTATTGCTCTGTGTCCTAGTCTCTGGAGCAGCAGAAAAGAAGCTTGCTCCCTCTTCAGTATGACATCCCTTCAAATATTTAAACATGGCTATCAGATAACCTCTTCACCTTCTGTTCTCCAGATTAAACATACCCAGCTCCCTAAGCCGCTCCTCATGGGGCATGGCTTCCAGACCTCCCACCATCCTGGTCGCCCTCCTCTGGACACATTCCAGCTTGTCAATATCCTTCTTGAATTGTGGTGCCCAGAACTGGACACTGGATTCTTGGTGAGGTCTACAACCTCATAGCACCCTGAAGAGATGCCCATTTCAGAAGCTAAGCAGAGGTCTGCTTGACTAGTCCTTGGAAGGGAGACTGGCAAGAAGGAAGACCAGGGGTCTCTGGGTAGGCCTCAGAGAGAGTTCTTTTTGAATTTCCAGAGAACTGTTGCTTCCAGCCAGGATTGATCTGAGTCAGTATAAGGCTGTTTGCTATTCCTAAATGATTCTGCCTTCTCTCTGTAGGAACACTTCTTGGTAGTGACTTCATACTACATCATGGAATAGAGACTTACTGTCAGATTCCCAAAAGGGGTCTGGATCAGGCCTTCTGGACTTGTGTTTTCAAAAACATCCAGCCAGTTGTTGTGGGAGTGATGTCTTCATTCCTGGCTGTGTCCTGATTGCCTCCCTTCCCAGCAATCCCTTTTCTCAGAGGCGATTTGACAGCCCTTTCCTCATGAAAGTGTCTAATCCCCTTCTAAAGCTGTCTGTGCTAGGATTTATTACCAGGTCTTGTGGCAGAGAATTCCCTAATTTAAGACTGGGTGCCCCAATTACTTTGCCTTCTTGTCTGTCCTGAGCCTACGACCTTTCAGTGTTTCTGGATGACCGCAGATTCTAACATTATGACACAGAAATCTCCTCTCCTTATTCTCATTTCTTCTGCCACCATTTCATGTACCTCTTTCATGTCCCACTTTGGTTGTTTCTGTTTCTAAATTGGACTCTTTCTTCTCCTCAGTCACTGCCATCTTTGCTCAGTATTGAAAAAGGCTTTCGGAAGTCACTGTTCAGTTCTTGGTACAGGATCCAAAAGGTAAAGAGCACCTCCCAAGTGAGTCAACCTTCGCACTACTTCCTCTCCCCTAGGACAGAAGGTCTTTGGGGTGTGTTTTCTGATCTCTTCATTTGTTTACCTCTAATTGTGTCTCCAACACCACCACTGCCACAATTTGCTCTCCCATTATTGATTTGTCAGCAACTTTCATATCTGCCAAATCTTCCTTGTGAGTCTCCCTTTTTTTGCAGATTAAACACAGCTCGGCCTTTGAAAAGCCCTGTCCTTCTGTAATGCAAAGTCTTTACATGCACTTGACACAGACGAAGGGGCATTAAGATCTCACTGGAGGCGTCTGACAGCTCACACGACTTGCTCATCCACCCACACAATTTATTTGCATTGCATCACAGTCCTGGGATTTCAGCTGTATCAGGTCTTCTTAGAGTTCATAAGGAGCAGCTTCCCTCTGCATCCTGGCCCGGCAAAACACCAGAACATGTTTCCCCATGGAGAAGCATTTTCTCGAAAATGCTGACATTCCCCAAAAGAAGGATCCAGCAGGATCATTGGGTGGGTGTTTTAAACAAAAATGGAAAGTCTGGTTGTAGACTTGGCACAAGAATTCAAGACATGAGCATGGAAATTATACACAGAGAGAAAGAGAGGCAGACACCTATTTTATTGCTGAGAAATCTGCTACTGAATGTTGAATCTCCCTTATCCAAAATGAGGTATTTTGGATTTTGGAATATCTCAGATTTTGGAATATTTGCATATACATAATGAGATATCTTGGAGATGGGACGGACCCAAGTCTCAACACAAAATTCATTTATGTTTCATATACACCCTATACTGGCCTTTCTCAACCTTTTTATCCAAGAGGAACCCTTGAAATAATTTTCAGGTCTCAGAGAACCCCTGCATAAAAATTATTCTATATACTGCTACTGCTTTCCCCCCACAATCACAATCTCTCAAGGAACCCCTAGCAACCTCTTGGGGAACCCTTGGACCTGGTTGAGAAACACTAGGGCCTATACACTTAGCCTGAAGGTCATTTAATACAGAATATTTTGAATAATTTTGTGCATGAAACAAAGTTTGTGTACATTGAACCATCAGAAAGCAAAGGTGTCATTATCTTGACCACCCATGTGGAGAATTTTGGATTTTGGAATTCCGGATAAGGGAGACTCAACCTGTACTGTTTACTGCTGCTGCTATTCAAGGTGAAAACATCACTTTTTATTCCCCAAAGACCTTCTTGCACTTGCGACGGTCCTGTGTAGCAGGATGCTGCTTCTCCCATTTTACAGATGGGAAAGCCAAGAATGAGGGGCTGGCTCAGTCCTGCCCAGTTCCTCCTCCAAGTTGAGGTTTGATGGTAAGGCTCTTCCAGGCCAGCTGGGACAAGTACAAAGGCACAGACTGAACTTACAGAGCTGCAGTACAATTTTGCCTACATCCTGAGAGGCCACGTGGCGCAGTGGCTAAATTCCGGTACTGCAACCAAAACGTTGTGAGTTCAGTCCTGCAGGGCTCCAGGTCGACTCAGCCTTCCATCCTTCCATAGGTTGGTAAAATGCGTATCCAGCTTGTTGGGGGCAATTAGCTAACACACTGTAAACCACTTAGTGAGTGCTTAGCACTATAAAGTATTGTGGAATTAGAGAGTCCCAGGGTGTTAGCCCTTTTTGGAAGTTAAAATTGTTAGGAATTCACTTTCTTGTAGCAGAGCACAGTTGAAAAGCATGACCCAATTGGTTACTTTGCCCTGAACTCAAAACAAAAGAGGCAGGCAGCTTCAAGTTAAAAGACTTTAAAACTTTATTAATGGCTATGCATCTACATACGCACGGAGAGCCTACGTCCTAACTGAGTAGGTTTGGGTAAGAGAGAGGTTCATCTTGACTCACCATCTCAATGAGAAGGAATCACAGCAGCGGAGGAAGAGTAGAGAGCCAAGACGGGAGTAGAGTTGTTGTAGTGGTAAGAGTCAGTAGTGTAAATACGACCAACACCAAAAGGAAGTATCCTAGGTCACATGGTCTCCTTGCTTGGTTGCAAACTATTTACAACCATGCACTTCCAAGGTAGAATCAACAAGTTGTTGAATGAGAGAAGAGAAGGATTTTAACATGCAGGAAATCCTGTCCTATCTGTTACCCACTTGCTCTGATAGCAAGTGAGTGGGGGAGAGAGAACGCTGGATTTTTCCAACATAAAGCAGTATAGAAACACAGGTGCTATCGCTATTGCTATAGGCCACCTTTCTCCCAACATGGGAACTAACGTCAATCACAAAGCTCGAAAAAGCAAGATCAGCTGGAAACCTGACAATAGAAATGAAAGCACAATTTAAAACTCATTACAATAACACCAATAAATTAATTTAATTTTTTTATTATTTAAAGTAGATAGGAGCAACTGTCTCCTATAAAAAAATTGATAGTGATGGAAGATGCAAGTAAGGTGCAAAGCAGGCTTTGTGCTGGCTTGATTTTGTTTTTTTCGGGGTACAGGCATCTGTCACTTGGAGAATTGGTTATATATATATATATATATATATATATATATGAAACATGAAGCAAATTGGCTAAATTCACTAAAGCTCTGCCTATTCAGATGGTGAACCTGTTCTCTCAGTTCTTTCTATTTCCATTCTTTTTCTGCGAAATTGGGGGGTGGGCAGGGAGAAGTTTCTACTCATCCCCACCGTTGTCACCATAGATGAGGACCTCCTCCTGTCCCCACCACTGTGGCACCAAACTTGGGGATCTTCTATATGTGGCACCAAACTTGGGGATCTTCTATATGTGGCACCAAACTTGGGGATCTTCTCGGGAACATCTCGGGGAGACCATATAACTCCAGTATTAAAATCTCTCCACTGGCTGCCTATCAGTTTCCGGGCCCAGTATAAGGTGTTGGTTATTACCTTTAAAGCCCTAAATGGCTTGGTTCCAACTTATCTTCAGAACCGCCTCCTCCCATACAATCCTCCCCGCGCACTCCGGTCCTCTGGGAGGAATTTGCTTCAGCCACAAAAATCTAGGCTGTCTGCAACCTCCCAGAGGGCCTTTTCGGTAATCGCCCCCAAATTGTGGAATGACCTGCCGAACGAGATCCGTCAGATAACAAGCTTGAGTAGCTTTTAAAAAGCACTAAAGACGGATCTCTTTTGGCAGGCCTTTCCTAATTAGATCCCGGCCTCAGGGGATCCTGGCTTCTTTTAGTCCGCTGGCCATTCATTGTATTTTATAGTATTTATTGTTTTTAAATGTGATTTTAGATCAGTTGGTTTTAATTTATAATTGTTTAATATTTTTTTATGGGGGAGGGTGGGGGGTGTTTGGGGATTTTATCTGTATTGTATTTTAATTTTTGTACGCCGCCCCGATTATTTTAACAGAGGGGCGGGGTATAAATAATAATAATAATTATTATTATTATTATTATTAGCCCTCAAGGTTCCTGTGCAAGATTTTATTTGTCTAATCCCACCACGGAACACCACCACCCTTGAACAACTACTGCCTTCTTGGCCCTTCTTCGCTTCTGGGCCACCTTCTTGGCATTTTTCATAGCCCTGGTGACTCCCAGAGCTTCTTCGCCTTCTTGTGGGTGGGTGACTTGGCTCGGGCAGCTGCTGAGGTGGGATACTTGCCGTCTTGCCTGTGACAGGCAGAGCCACAGGTTCATGAGAGGAGGTGGTGACAGCTCTGGGCAGGACTGCTGTTGTAGTAGCTGTGTACCTTCAAGTAATTTCTGACTTATGGTGACCCTAAGCCAAACACGTCGTGAGGTTTTCTGAGGCTGAGAGTGTATGACTTGCCCAAGGTCACCCAGTGGGTTTTCTTGGCCGAGCTGGGATTCGAACTCTGGTCTCCAGAGTTGTAGTCCAACACTCAAACCACTACCTTCCCCCCACAAATACCGTTCTTCTTTGGCAGGTTTTCCGCTGCCTTCCGTTTCTGCTCACAGCTGTAATGGATCGCTCTCGCAGACTTCATGTTTGGCTGCCTTTTGTCAACTTGCCGGGAGCTCATCTGCCAGGTTTTATGGTCAGTGAGTCACAAAACGGAACCATTGTGTTTGTGAATGAGTTGACAAGTAGAATGGAGGGGCTGTGAAGCATACAGCAAGCGTCACAAGAGATTTGTACTCGCCTGTGCACACACACATATAACACACACACTCCTCCGCCTCCCTGAATGACCAACAGAAATGTTTCTGGGATTCCATCATTCTGCCGGATGGATTACAGAGCTTCCTCCTGAACAATAGGCCCTGAGCCAAGGCCAGGCTTGGCTGTCTGGAGGCTGGGAGCCGGTGCGGGGTGTGTGAGGATGAAATTGGGCCTTCTGTGCCTGTCTTCAGGCTAAGATGTAACTTTAGCTAAGGTAGTTTCCCTCGGCAAAGTTGGCCTGCTCCAGGAACTGCAGTCCACTCACCAAAAGGCTCCCTGAAAAGTGGGGCAGGGGAGATTCTCCCCTGAAGGTCCCACTAAGTAACAGTATTTGTTGTAAGACTCCCACCTGTGCTAAATATCATTATTGCATAGCCAGTGCGTACCCTCCAGCTTTCCCTGTTTGGGAGGAGCCGTCCCGATTAATCCTCTGTCGTCTCACTTTTCCAGCTGCTTTTAAAATGCCCTGGTTTCTTTCTCCTCCTCCCACCCACCCCCTTTGTCCTCTGCTTATTTCCATTGCTGCAAACTGAGTCCAAAGTTCAAAAGCTGAGAAGAAGAGGGACATGATCTTCCCCATAGGCTCAAGCAAAAGCAAACTGCGGCAGCCTCAAACTGCAGTGGTGTGGCTGGCTGCTCTTTCTGAGCTCAGAGAGAGCGACTTTGTGCCGGGAAAGCAAAGCCCTGGTGAGTGGCAGGTCACGCGATCGATTGTGCACTGGGGAGGCAGAACACTGTCTCTCTTCTGGCCCACGCCAGCAAGTGCGGTGGTGCTGTGGAAGTGCCTGGCTAGGCAGCGGCAGCGGACCCACAGCTTTAGTGGAGGGAACAGTCCAAATGAATTATTGTGTAGACAAGTTCACTGACAAACGATGCAGATTCGGGCTTTGACTAGGTAACGTATGGGGCTTAAATCCACACCAGTGTAGTCCAGATTTTATGCACTGCAGCTCCGGGCCAAAGTAGTCCGAATTTCATCCGGGATCTTAACCCCAGTATTGACAAGCCCAAAGCTTCCTATAGGACAGAACTTTGGGGGTGGAGGTGGGGGGTAGGAACTAAACTTGGCCCCAACTTCTTAATCAAGGAGAAGGAAGGCTAAATTGATCAGTTGGATTAAGCCCTGAAGGTGGGTGGGGCAGGCCCTGGATACCACAAAAACATCCTGTGGACCGTACTCCCCTTCCCCCCCCGTACCTACTGTACGATTCAGGTCTGCCCCCATCCTGAGCCTTACTTATCTCTTTGGGACTCAAGGAAGAAGTCATTCACAGCTTGACGTTGATCAGGGAGGCTGCTGATTCTTGCATCCATCCTCCTTGTTGTTGTGTTTTTAATTGGTTTTAAAGTACTGGTGTTTTTAATATGACAGTTTTAAAAATCATTTTTATCTTTGGGGTTGTTTTTAGATGTGCCTTCCTTTAAGTCGTGATGTCATCTGACTTGAGTCTCATGTCAGGAGATAGATAGATAGATAGATAGCCACAACAGAGACTTTCAAAAGATGTGCATCACACAAGGGGAAAGTCCCAAAAAAGGACTGTTACACATGGTGGCTGCTGTGTTCCCAAGTCATGGCAGTAACAGTACAGCCTGCAAGTCTTGTATGCCAGGACTGTGGATATTGTTCTCCAAATCCAAGTCAGGAAGAATGAACTGTCTCCTAAAATGGGTCCAGGGTCCCAAAATGAATTATGGCTCATTTCTGAGTTCTATGTGCTCTGTACTTCTCTCCACTTCTGTGGAGTTTCAGCAGCATTCTGGACAGTACCTACTAAAAAAGCATGTCTGTCTCACATTCACATGATGCTAGTGGGTAGGTTTGTCAGGCTGGTTTTGCTAACAGTTACCACAACTTTTATTCCCACCCCCCGTTTGACTCATATCCTGCTTTTCTCTGAGGACTGAGACTCAAGGAGGCTCAGAACCAAATTAAAAGCAAGCACTGATGAAAATGGGGAGAAACATGTACAGGGGTGGGGGCAAATAGTTTTAACACCAAAACACAATTAAACCAATTACAATGTGGTCTCTACAGTTATCAATACTTCCCCACAATTATATTATTTGTATTTTTTTAAATCCATGAACCAAATGCAAAAGCTGTCCTCTTAATCTCAAATTCAGCCCTTAGTGTCTGTGACACGCACACATACACATACTGCCCAATAATTACAGAGGCACTGATTGCGCTATTGAGTATTTATGACAGAGCAGGTAAAGTGTGGCCCCTCAGAATACTTTCACCCACCTTATAGAGGGTGTGGGAATCCCCCCTCCCCGTTTTGACCCGTTCTGTCCTGTTTTAAGCCTTTTCTCCCATGAGGAAGTGACCTGGAAGTCAACTTCTATTGTACAAAATGTCAGGATTATGGGACATACGCCCTTTCCTGGACCTAAAATGACCTAGAGAATTTGGCAAACATGTTCCCCCTTGCTTTCTAGAGGACCTGGGGGTGCAGGGAAGGATTTGAAGTTTCTTTGCAAGGGATGCAGGCCTCTGGGGAGCCAAAGCAGCCTGCAGTGGTTGCCCACCGCTGTTTTTATGAGTGGCACCATTTCCCTACTTAAAGCCCTCTGTGATTGAATGTGTAGAAGGAACGAGGTGGGTCTTTCAGAGTGTTTTTAGCTTCATTCCACGAAGGCCCCATTCAGCTCCTAGGGAGTTCTGCTTGACTCTGCAATGCTCCTTGGAAAAACCACTGGAAACAATGCCATAGGATAATAATAATAATAATAATAATAATAATAATAATAATATTTATTTATACCCCGCCCCTCTGTTAAAACAATCCACTGGAGCAAAAAGAGCTGTTCCTCTGTCCATGTGAAGAATGTTTTCCTCAATCTTCACCTTGGGCACTAGTTTAGTAAGCTATTTTGACAGACTACTGCTGCTGCTGCTATTATTATTGTTATTGCTGTTGTTATACTATGACTCTGGAGACCAAGGTTTGAATCCCCACTTGGACATGGAAACCTGCATGACCTTGGGCAAGTCACACTCTCTCAGCCCCAGAGGGAGGCAATGGCAAACCTCCTTTGAACAACTCTTGCCAAGAAAACCCTGTGATAGGTTCATCTTAGGGTTGCCATAAGTCAGAAACAACTTGAAGGCACACAACAACAGCAACAACAACAACAACAAAGTTATTTTGTTCATTTATATCCCACCTTTCCCCCAATAATGGGACTCAAGGTGGCGTGCAACAGATTTAAAACAAAATTTTTATTTTATTTACTTATTTTTAGTTATTTATACCCCGCTCTTCAGCCACAAGGCTATCAGAGCGGCTTACAAATTGTTTTAAGCAATAGCTATTTACACATCTACACTGCATTAAACAGTTTCCAATGTGTGTTAGCTAATTGTCCCCACAAGCTGGGTACTCAATTTACCGACCTACAAAAGGATGGAAGGCTGAGTGAACCTTGGAGCCGGCTGAAATCAAACTTGCAACATGGTGGCTTGCTATATGAAAACTTCAGTACAAGTATAAATATAAAAAACAAACAGTTTTAAAGTTAAAAAAAATGTTAAAATTCATTAGAAGACTGTATACAAACCATAAAACAGTACAATCCCCCATTACAAACCCATCCCAGTCAGTTTCTAAAAGCCTGATGGTATAAAAATGTTTTGACTTGCTGGCAGAAGGAGAGCAAGGACAGGGCCATGCCGGCTTCCCCAGGGAAGGCGTTTCAAAGCCTGGGAGCAGCCACCAAGAAGGCCCTCTCCCTTGTTCCCACCAAACAAGCCTGAGAAGGTGGAGGAGCAGAGAGAAGGGCCTCTCTATAGAATCATAGAGTTGGAAGAGACCACAAGGGCCATCTAGTCCAACCCCATTCTGTCCTGCAGGAATATCCAATCAAAGCATGCCTGACAGATGGCCATCCAGCCTCTGTTTCAAAACCTCCAAAGAAAGAGACTCTACCACTCCTGATGATCTAAGAGCTCTAATGAGCTCATAAAGGGAGATAGGGCCCTTCAGGTAGCCTGGACCAAAGCCATATAGGGCTTTAGAGGTCAAAACCAGCACTTTGAATTGTGCACGGAAACAAGACCAGGACCCAGAGGAGCTGTTGCAACAAGGGAGTGGTCTTAGGCCCTCTTTTTGATCTTGAAGACTCTTTTGAAAGTGTGCAGGATCCATTTGTCCTTTTGTCCATTCACACGCCTGCTTGCCTATTAAACGCATGAAAACATGTGTGTTTTGATCAAAAGCGAAAGGTGGAGGAGAAAAAGAGTGTTCGGGGGGATCATTTTCTTGAAAGTGTGACAAGCTCGGCAAACAGAGCTCAAACCTTCTCCGCCACTGTGCGCCAGCTCACAGCCGTTCTTTCCCTGGCTGGCATGCACTTGACGCGCTTCTCCTCGCTCGAAGCTGTTCAATCATCATAATGAAAAAACAGCTTCGTAGCGGAGCTTTCACTAACTAGAAATTATATACCTGGCTCCCGGAAGACAGATTGCGCCTCTCCCGAAATCCAGGGGGGTTGGTGGAAACAAGTGAGCCAGGGCTCCGCTCCACCAAGATTGATCGCACAATTTGAACACGATCTACAGGAACTTTAACAAAGTAAAGCAGTGGTTGCCGGGGTGGGCTGGGGGAAGAGGTCCCTCCTTAGGTTAGCGGAAATTTCCTCATGGCCTCCTTCCAGACAAGGCAGAGAGGGGTCTGCTTGGCTAGAGGTTGAAATCTTTCCCCCCAGTTCATGGCAAAGTTGAATATTTATTGGGTCTCTTGGAAATGAATTCCCCAGACCACAGAACTCTTTGATAAATGACAGGAGCATGTAAAACCTGTTCACTCAACCGGCACCCTGCTTCTATGTTTCTGAATTTGCCTTCATTTGCTGTCCTTGCATGTAATAGATTGTGTTGCGTTTCAAAATGATTACTCATTCAGATTATTCTCTCTCTCTTTCTCTTTTTTGCATATCCTCGATTGATGCTGAAATCATTAATACTTGTTGGGTTTCTTCATTGGAGCTGGAGATACTTTTTTCCCCTCACCTCCTAGCACTCCCTTAGTTGACTAGAGATGGAATTGACTCTCACAGATCAGGAGTCAGGAGGCTTGCATTCGAATCCCACCTCAGCGGCAGAGACATGGGGCCAGTTCTCACCTAACGCTCAACCAGGGATACATGGGCAGGCAGAGATGAGACTACACAGCCTGTAGATGAAGTATGTTGGTCTTTTGGCCTCAGTTTCCCATCTGTGATGTATGAAATAATGCTGGCCTCCCTCACAGGTTTGTTATGAAGTCAAAATTAAAACGTAGGTGAGACCCAATCAAAATGGTTCATACGTGTATCAGAATCATCATATATATATATATATGTATATATATATATATATAGGAGAAGAGGGGAATTCTTATTTAGTCATCACAGAATCTGAGAGCTGGAAGGTACCACAAGGGCCATCTAGTCCAACCCTCTTCTATGCAGGGATACACAACTCTAGCACCCCTGAAAGATGCCCATCCAGCCTCTGTTTAAAAACCTCCAAAGGTGGAGAGTTAATCATCCTCCAAGACAGTCTATTCCACTATCAAACAACTCTTACAGTCCAGACGTTCTTCCTAATGTTTGGGTGGAATCTCTTTTCTTGCAATTTGAATCCACTGGGCTCATTCCAGTCTCTGGAGCAGCAGAAAAACAAGCTCTTTCCATCTTCTGCATGACATCCCTTCACACATTTAAAGATAGCTATCATGTCACCCCCATTCTTTTCTCCATCCTGTACATGGGACCTACAGATAATGCAAACATTTACGGTCCTTCTCCTCTTCCTGGTGATGTTGCAAAACAACTATCAGGATCTGAACAACTAGTGGTTTGAGCATTGGACTACGACTCTGGAGACCAGGGTTCAAATCCCCCCCCCACAGCCATCGAAATCCAAAGGGTGATCTTGGGCCAGTCACACTCTCTCAGCCCCAGAAGAAGGCAAAGGCAATCTCCTTCTGAACAGAACTTGCCAAGAAAACCCCATGATAGGTTTGTCCTGAGATTGCCATAAGTCCGAAATGACTTGAAGGCACACTACAACAACAAATGAAATGAAACTAGTCCCATAAGTCTTAGCAGGAGGGAAATTCAAAAAGAACTCCACCCAGCTGTCAAAAAAAGAAAAGGAAGCAAAAAATAAAAAAAATAAAATACAAGTAACCCAGGGAGGGGGGGGAGGGTCCAGCTTACCTAGGTGTCCCATTCATGGGTCCAGAATGGACCTCCCTCCTGTGGCTGTCATCGCGGGAGAGGAACAGGACACCCTTCGGAGCACCCGTGATTCCGTGACAGAAACGGAACAGGTGGTCCAAAAATGATGTTTCCCCATGATGAAAATATCACGGGGAAATCTGGAATAGGGACAGGGGAGACACAGAAAAGGGTCAACGTCTTCTGAAAAGAAGACTTTTTTCTGATCTTGTTCCATGTCTCCCACGGATTTAAATGCTGGTTTGAAATTCTCATTAATCTTGCATCTTTATCACAAAAAAGCCAGAGAGAGAGAGAGAGAGAGGGAGATTTTAAAAAAACCTGACTGTTCTGCTGAGCATTTTGGAGCGGAGACATTTTTAGTTTGGCTGCTCTTGTGTATTCCTTTACTTTATCCTGCGGCTGATCCCAGTTTTTTTGTGCTTAGCTTTTCACTTCAATTCCATTTTTTCAGATATATGATTACGGCTTATAGTATTTACATATTACTTGATATAGTAAAATAAGCAGGTTACATTAAAATACATTTTTTAAATTTTTGTTGATTACAGTTATTGTTTCATTCATATTTATAACATTATTTCTATTACACAGTAAATCAGTAAAGTTAGTTGTAATTCATTGTAGTCCAGTATTAATTGTCTGTAACTTTGTTTCTATATACATAAAACAGAAAACATATCTTTAGTTCTCTTCCGTTCTTTAGTTCTCTTCTATTTCTCATATGGAAAATGTTCTCTTCTGTTTTATTTCTTCTATTTTACCATTACCTCTTTCTGTTTCCTTTTACACTCTCTGTCTTCCTTCCTATCTAGCCTCCGTTGGGTTTCTTCCTCCTTTTTATTTTTTATTGATTTCTGTTACTTTTCACTTTTACTTTTACTTCCATAAACACCCAGCCTATTGCCTATTTCTTGTTCTTCTCTCTTTCTTTGTTATTCTGCAACCAACTACTTTGACAATTTTAAAGGATTCGTAACTTTTTCAACCTAATACTCTATGTCTTGCTTAATGTTTAATTTTTCTGACCGTTCTTTTATCTATTTATCGGGACACCCCCCCCCCCGTTTTGATCTTATGTTCTATTCAAGGCAGAAAAAATGTCTCTCTATCAGTTCCCATTCTTCCTCCATTTTTTTCACTGATCTTCTCATACTTGTTGTTAGTTTATCTACCTCCCACATATCATACATTTTCTCTGTCCATTCCTCTAATAATGGACTTTTCTTCTTTTTCCATGTTTGTGCATATGTCATTCTAGCAGTTGTTATCATGTGTAATAAAATCCTCCACTTCTTTTTGACGTCCGTCCCTTTTACGCAGTCAATCATGTTTAAAAGATAAATTTCAGGATTTATTTTTTAAAATATATTTTTATTAATTTTATAATCATACATTATATTATACAATCAATACTTAGTATAACACATAAAATTACTATAAACATCACAATTTTTCTATTAACTAATTTCAAAAGTTAACATAGATTCTTTACTATAATTCTATTCAAAAATATTAATTCCTCTACCTCCCCACCTCAGTGCTCCCCTTCACCGGAGCCATTATCCCTTACCTAATCTTTCCAGAATCTCATTTCTTCTCAGGGAGGTAACCTCCCATCTTTTGTCTGTAATACTTTTTTAACAAATACTTTCCAAATTTTATCAAAGTCACTTTCTTTCCAACTTCCTCTTCTTACTTTAATTCTACATGTTAACTTATCATTTATTGCCATCTTCCAAACTTCTCTATACCACTCCTCCACTTGTACATTTATTTGCATTTTCCAATGTCTTGCTATAATTAATCTTGCTGCTGTTAATAAATTTGTTATTAAATCCTTTTCTGCTTGGTTCCCATTCTCTCCATTATAAATTGACATCAATGCTGTACTCGGTTTCCTTTCTAAATTTCTATTCAGAATATTCTCTATTTCTATGAAAATCATTTCCCAAAACTGCTGTACAAATTTACAATTCCACCACATATGCATATATGTACCTATTTCTTGACAACCTCTCCAACAATATTTAGAGTTATTCTTATCTAAAATGTCAGGATTTAACGGGTATTCTAACTCTAAATCCTCTTTAATTTTTATGTGTACTTTTTTCCAAATTTTTTTAGCTGTCTCGCAATTCCACCATATGTGGATTAAGGTCCCTGTGGCTTGTTCACATTTCCAGCGCTTTATTGCGCTATTAAAATACATTTTTCGTACAATTTAAAAACACTGTAAACAAGTTTAAAAGCTATTGAATCATTAAAAGCACTCCCCAACAGTGACATTTTATTGATTTAGACATTTTTACATGAACTGGCATGGGAGTATCCCTACAGAATCATTTTATTTATGTATAAAATTACGTATTTGTGGAATTTATATCCTGCTTTCTCCCAGGATGGGACTCAAGAATCATAGAGTTGAAAGGATTCCCAGTGTGATCTACCCTTGGCCAGTAGAGGAATCTAGAGCTAAAGCACCCCTCAGAGGTGGCCATCTACCCCACCTCCCAACCAAAGGAGAGTCCACACCCCTCCAAGGCAGTCTTTCCCACTGTGGAACAGCAATGTTTAGCCTGGAGAAGAGAAGGTGAAGCAGTGACATGATAGCCATGTTTAAATATTTGAAGGGATGCCATACTGAGGATGGAACAAGCTTGTTTTCTGCTGCTCCAGAGACTAGGACACAGAGCAATGGGTTCAAACTACGGGAAAAGAGATTCCACCTAAACATTAGGAAAACTTCCTGACAGTAAGAGCTGTTTGGAAGTGGAGTGCACTGCCTCGTAGTGTGGTGGAGTCTCCTTCTTTGGAGGTTTTTAAACAGAGGCTGGATGGCCATCTGTCAGGAATACTTTGATTGGGTATTCCTGCATGGCAGAATGGGGTTGGACTAGATGGCCCTCGTGGTCTCTACCAACTCTATGATTCTATGAATTACAGTCAAGTTTTTCCTAATGTTTAGGTGAAATCTCTTTTCTTGTAATTTGAATCCATTGGTTAACGCCAGAGCCCTTCAGATATTTAAAGATCACTGTCTTCTTACCGCCTCTCCACCTGTGATTGTTCATGATTCCCTCCAGCGTTAGTTTATCTTACCTTCAGTCGTTTCCCTGACTTCCTGCTTCCTGTGGCTGATAACCTGAGGCACTGGCACCTGGGAGCACCACAGGAGGGTGGGTCAGGGTTAGGGTTGCCAGTTCTCAGGGCCTGATCTTGGGTCTCAGGGCCTGGACCCTCTTCTGTAGTCATGAGGGGGAGGGAATGAATCTCAGGGCAAGAGGATTTCCTTGGAAAATGTGTCTACAGGTTGCCCGTTCCTGGACTCACTGCCGATATGCAAAACCACAGATAATAGCGAACTGCCCTAGAACAGCATAGAATCACATGGGAGGACTGCGAAAATGTCTAGGGAGGACACCTTTCTAGGCATCTGTCACGAGTCTGTGACCAATGTCTGGTGGAAGTTGACTATAGATTTGTGCTGGAGGACCTTCTGATGCCTAGAGAGACCACTTCCAGCACAACTCTATGGTCCACCAAAAGCCTATAGAGACCTCCCACTCAGCTGCAGATAAGTGAAACGGCAGGGGGTGGGGTGGGGCTGTGACCTATATGTATGTTTTTTCCCGACAGCCAGTATGATGTAGTGGTTTAAGCGTCGGACTATGACTCTGAAGACAAGGAAGATTATCACACTACACTTTTATAGTGCTATTATTCCACTTTAACTGCTCTGGCTGCCTCCTGTGGAATCCTGGGATTTGCAGTTTAGGGAGAGGCATTTAGCATTCTCAACCAGAGAGCTCTTAGGCCTCACTAAACTACAAATCCCAGATTTCCACAGGAGACAGCCACAGCACTCAAAGTGGAATAATAGCACTGTAATAGTGTAGTGTGATAAAGGCCAAGGTTTCAAATCCCCGCTCCACCACGGAAACCCACTGAGTGACCTTAGGCAAGTCACATTCTCTCAGCCTCAGAGGAAGGCAAAAACAAACTCCCTCTGAACAAATCTTGCCAAGAAAACCCCATGATAGGTTCACCTTATGGTCTCTATAGGTCAGAAACAAATTGAAGGCACACCGCAACAACGAGCATTTTCCTCATGTGCTAGACTTAGTGTTATTTTTTAAATTTAATTGTCATACTTTTTGCAGTTTTGCTTGATGTTTAAGCTATCATGCTTAGCTTTTAATTTCAGTTGTGATTTTTAGATGTATGATTATGATTTATAGCATTTATATACCCTGTGACTTATTAAAATATGTAGCTTACATTAAAATACACCTCTAATACAGTATAAAAACAGCATGAAACATTAATATACACTTCTACTACTGTATTAAAAAGTATGAAACAAGTTGTATTAAATAATTAAAAGCACTCCAATGTGGCATCTTACAGTTTTTTAACCATTTTATATGAGCTGCTTTGAACATTATTACTGCAAAACCATAGAACCACAGAGTCGGAAGGGACCCCAAGGGCCATCTAGTCCAACCCTCTGCCAGTGCAGGAATCTACAGCTAAAGCACCCTTGAAAGGTGGGCATCAAACCTCTCTTTAGAAACCTCCAATGAAGGAGAGTCCACCACTTACTAAGGGAGTCCGTTTCACTGCCGAAACGCTTTTACAGTGAATAAATATTGTAAATACAGTACGAATAATTGTATATACGTACAGTATGTTAAAACCCACAAGGGACCTCTGTTCCTATGCCCATTAAATGGGAAGTTTCAAATGCAACCTGAAAGATTTTTGTTTCCAAAATATTCCATTTTGAGCTACTACAAACTCCTTGCAGTCATCCTGCACAGCTCTTTAAATCCCAGCTCCACACACCCCTCCAAAGCTCAAAGTATTGAGGACACACTTTGCGTTCTCTCTTCATGTACATGTGCCTGTAACATAACAGGGAAATGAACATTGTTACACCATGGATACAGGATATTTTGGCTGCAAGACACCTTGAAAGCACCAGATCCTATCTGATATCGGAAGTTAAGCAAGATCAAGTATAGCTACTACTTAGAATAGATTCCTCCAGGGAATACTAGATACCTTGGGGTTTGTCTATATGGTGAAAATACTCCTCATAGAATTCGAGGAGAATACATTTTGTCTAAATGGGATCCAACATCATTTTGCCATATTTGGAAGGAGGGGGCAAAAAACTCCAAATACTCTGCAGGAAAAGCCTTTGTGGCTTTTTCGACTTTTTAAAAACACTCCAAAGGAAATGTGCATTCCTGCTCGTTGGGACGACTGATTCACTTTGCTGCGCTTTCCTGATAAGAGCAGAAGTGGAAGGCTGATTGGTTAGCTGCGCAGAGGGGAAGGAGCATGCCGGCAAGGCAGTGCCTGGAACAGCCATGTTGGATTTTCACCATAGCGATCGTGCGCTCAGGCAATTAAATAGCTTTTTTCTGTTTATTTAAGTGGAAGATCTTCACTTCTGCATCTTGGGTTTGCTTTTTTTTAAAAAAACTGTTTGGTGGCGGCAACTGGTGACAGTAAAAACGCAAGTAATTCACTCACACCTGCAATCTCGATAAAAGAAATGTGGAGACAAATGAACGCTGATTGGTGTTACTGCACATCAGTCCACATAGAGAAGCCCATAGGCTATATTCAGAAGAAAGTAATGGCAAGCCTCATCTGTGTATTCCTTGCTTAAGAAAACCCTACAAAATCCATGGAGTTGCCATAGTCATAGTGGCTTGTTCATTGTCCTACCTCAAGGACAAAGAAGGAAGAGAAGATAACCAAGATTATGGGCCCCAGTTGGAACTGGAGGAGCATGGCTGTCCTTCCATGACACCAGTGGAAACAGAGCCTGGTCCATCCCAGGGGACAGCTACAGATCAGGAGGAGGAGAAGGAGGTAGAGACACTTCACCCTCTCAAGCAACATAAATTAAAGCACCGGGAACAAAAGGTCAGGCAATGCCCTGCTCCACTGTAAATACAGGATGCTGAGCTAATGAGGCCAGCTGGGCTGATTAACTGCTGGCTTAGAAATTATCCCAGCCTAGAGCAGTCCTTTGCTGCAGAACAACAGTTCCCAAACCTCTGAGCAACCCTGTCTGACACTTTTGGCTTCCTGGCTCTCTGACTTTTGATAGTACTTTTAGACTAACCTTTCTGGCAATTCTCACCTCAGCTTTGGGCTCTGCTCAGGACTGTTTCTTCTCTTGGAAACTGCTTGGACCATGCTTCTGTTTGTAACCCAATGTAAGCCTTGGAGCTGGCCTGGCTTCCTCCTGCCAGTTCTTGTGGATTAAAGGTGTGCTCACCTGGGCACTTGCCAGCTTTGGAAAGGACAGATTTGAAGGCACATACAATTAAAGTAGTCCCAACATAGGTTGGAGAAGGCTACTTGATAGGATTGGCTGGAAAGATAATTCTTTTTATGCCTTCTAAGCAATGGTCATACTTGACTAATAGAAGGCAGCAACAGCAAATTAGTTTCCCATTTCCTTGCTTTTACATTCTTATTGGGAGATCTCAGAAGTCTGGCTAATTTTTGCATTGTCTCAGACTTTGTTTCAGAAGAGTGGACAGGAATGGAAGAGCAACTTAGAATCTTAGAGATGGAAGGGACCCTAAGGGCCATCTAGTCTGTCCCCTGACACTTAGGAATTCACTGCTTAAAGGCACCCCTGAGAGTTGACCCTCCAACCTCTGTTTAAAATCCTTGAGGTTTTGCAAACATGGGTTTGGATAAGATGGGAAATTGGAACAGACCTGTTTAAAATTCTCAGTTGCCCCTCTTTGAAACTGACTCCCAGCTGTGATGCGGTGGTGATATTTTTAATACATTGTAGAAATTCTTTCCTTTCCTTTCTCTTTGCAATTCATAATTAAGACCAGGCAGAGCACGGCGATGCGGGTTTTTAGCTGTTTAACTCTCCATCGGAGCCTCTTGAGGAAAGTGACAGACAGTTTTATAAGGTGCCCGTAAGAATTTCATGGCGTCTCGTAAATAAATAAATAAAAATAGCACGTACCCCCACCCCCCTTGATTGATAGCAAGTGCTGCCCTTCGGTGGAAGAAGAAAACTTACAAGGTGATTAAACAGCCCACTGCCACCAGTTGGGAGAAGGAGGGTGACCTGAATGGCAATCGACTCCTCCCTGCCTTCAGTCGCCTTCACTTGCCTTGTGTGACCACGCCTCCCCCGACTCCCAAACGCCTCTTCTTTCATTCCATACCATCTTCCAACATAAACTAAAAAGCTGCCGATTTTATAGCTCAGAAAATGTCAGACTTGTCTTGCAGCTGTAAATCTTCCTTTTTTAAAAAATGTAAAAGTCTCTCCCTGATGCTGGAACAGGGGGAGGAGGAACTATCATGATGCATAGTTATCATGTTGTCTTTGTTGTCAACAGCTGTCAAGTCAACTTTAGCTTATGGTGACCATATCAATGAGAGACCTCTCGGTCATCTGTGACTCTGCTCAGGTCTTGCAGACTCAGGGCAACCAAGGCTTCCCTGATTGAATCACTCCATCTAGAATGTGGTCTTTCTCTTTTCTGACTGCCTTCCACTTTTCCCAACATTATGGTACTTTCCAGTGAGTCGTGCCATTTCACAATATGTCCAAACTACAACAGGCTTAGTTTAGTCATTTTGGTTTCTTGAGAGAGTTCAGGCTTGATTTGTTCTTCTTATAGTTGTTAATTGCTGTCAAGTTGACTTTGACTTATGGCGACGCTATGAATGAGAGACCCCCAAGTCACCTTCTCATCAACGGCCCTGCTCAGGTCTTGCAGACTTAAGACAGCCATTGTGGCTTCCTTGATTGAATCTCTCCATCTGGAATGTGGTCTTCCTCTTTTCTGACTTCCAGACATTTTTCTGTTTTCTAGTGAGTCCAGTCTTCTCATGATATGCCCAAAATAGGAGTCTCAGTCTAGTCATCTTGGCTTCTAGGGAGAGTTCAGTCTTGATTTGCTCTAGGACCAAGTTACTGGTCTTTTTAGCAATCCATGGTATCCGTAGAACTCTTTGTCCAGCACCACATCTCAAAAGAGTTGATTTCCTTCCTATCAGCTTTCTTCACTGTCCAGCTTTTACAACCATACATAGAAATGGGAAATACAGTGGCATGGACAGTCCTGACCTTAGTGTTCAGTTGTATATCTTTCCACTTCAGGGTCTTACCTATTTCTTTCATAGCTGCCCTTCCCAGTCTTAGTCTTCTAATAGAGTCACAGAATCATAGAGTTGGAAGGGGCCTCATTGCCCATCTAGTCCAACCCCCTGCTTCTGGTTTCTTGACTGCAGTTTCCATTTGGATTAATGACTGAGCCACAATATGGAAAATTTTAAACCATTTGAATGTCTTCGTTGTCTGAGCAGAGTGAATTGATATCAGGGTCTCTTGTTCATACGGTCACCATGAGGTGAAGTCAGCTTGACAGCAATTAACAACAGCAGTTCTAATCTGTAGATTTTAGCCTATTGTATCATCTTAGATTTTCACATCTGAGCTAACCACCCTCATCCTGTCAGATAGGAATGGGGACTAAGTCAGAAAGCTGAACAAGAGCTCGAGGTAGTTGCTGGTATTACCTGGTGGTAACATTTCCATCGTCCACCGTCCCTCCAGACTTGCTGAGTTGGAGAGACTATTGGTAAACTCAGGCTTGGAGGCTGCTGTTCTTCATGCAAGCCAAGATCTGCTGAGTTTTCACCTTCTTCCCACCCAAGTCTGCCTGCTTGCCACCTTCATCCACAAGGCTATCAGAGCGGCTTACAAATTGTTTTAAGCAATAGCTATTTACACATCTACACTGCATTAAACAATTTCCAATGTGTGTTAGCTAATTGCCCCCACAAGCTGGGTACTGATAGCCTTGTGGCTGAAGAGCGGGGTATAAATAACTAACAGAAAAAAAATTCTCCCTTGTTCCGGAGCCTAATGTATGTTTGTTTTGTGCTTGCCTTCTCTCTCTGCAGAATAGCCTCACTGGACCTAGTGTAATCTGCAAAGAGGCAGGGGATGTGATCTAGAAAGGGCTTCAGATATGTGCATGCCCTGGGCCAAGGTGCCCTGGAAGCAAGGAAGCGTATTTGCTCTTATTCTTTTCCCTACTGGAAATGGGTTTCCCTGGGACTTGGGGAAGCCGGTTAGGAAGCATTACACAGGGGTGAAAATTTTGCTCAGTTTTCTTCTGGTATTCACATATCCCAAATGTTTTGAAATTATGCATGCAGGCAAACTCCTCCCCCCAACCAAATTACCCTTCCTGTGAGCCAAGGTACTCTGGCTACTTTACATGTTTCAGAGAGTCCACTAAAAAGGAACTGAAACTGTTGTTGAAATTACTCTAGTTGAAGAATCTTTAGGTTAAGTGGAAACTGAACACTGCTCTTTGTATAACACATCCTGGCTAATTTTCAAAGAAGTAGCCATGTTGGTCTCTTGCAGCATAAAAAGGAGGAAGGAAGAAGGAAGGAAGGAATGAAATATAGCAGCACCTTTAAGATGGTTTTTATTGTAAACACACTTCTTTGGCTGAGGGTCAGAGGGATAAGAAATGCTTTATACCTGACTTAGTCTTAAAGGTGCTGCTACATTCTCTCCCTCCCACAATCCCCCTTCCCTTCCCTTCCCTTCCTCCTTTTTACATCCTGGCTCAAGTTTCTAAGTGAGCTGTAAGATAAAAACAGCTTAGTTGGGTGGGTTAGTTTGTTAGTTTGTTCACTGTTTGGGGGCTTATTACTTATTACAAACACACACAGAGAGAGAGAGAGAGAGAGAGAGAAACTGGCCCGTTTTACTCCAATACTTGTTTCCATTTGATTTTGTTCACTGTATAGATCAGTGGAGTGGTTTTATGCTTTGGATCAAAGATTGACTGAGGGCTGACTGGGAGATTCTAGGAGCTGTAGTCCACACACACACACACCGCCTCCTTTCATAAGTTCTGCCCTGGATGCGCCTCAGATCTGCCCCATTGCACCAAGGTCTGCTTCCTTGCTCTTCCCTGGACCTGCTCAGCCTTTGTGCCCTGGTGCCAGACATGTTTCTTTACAAAATTGAGAGTGTAGTTACGAAGGGGACATGGGTTGCCAAACCAGTTCCAGTCTGAGAAATCTGTCCTTTTCTAAACACTCTTGGAGACCAGTTGGAAGAAGGTCAGTTCTGTTCTGGACTTTTTTAAATCACAAAGCCAAGATTCTTTTCCTTCCTTCCTTCCTTCCTTCCTTCCTTCTTGATATTTGCATATCACCTCTCAAGCCACCAGGGACCTGAAGACAATGTATAATGGGTAAAAACATTTACATCCCTATTAAATTAGCACATAGCTGAAAATAATTAAAAACCAACTGTGATTCTAGACAATTAAAAAGAATTTAAAAGCCAGAGCAGCTATCCCTAATGTCAAGAACCGAAGGCCAAGTGAAATAGCTGAAGCTTATCTGCCCTTCGAAAACTCAGAAGGGATTGAGCCACTCTGATTTCTCCTGGGAGGGAGTTCTGCAGCCAGGGTGCTGCTGCAGAGAAAGCCCTGTCTCTTGTACATGTAGGAGGAGTGAATCTAAAAATAAAAATGTATTTAAAATTCCAGTAATCTAGTCCTTTTAAAAAGCAATACAAATATCTTCTTTAAAAAGAGTTAAAATCATTTACTTTCAAAGTGATACAGAGTGACGCTTAGGAATGCTGAAACAGACAGCTCAATTAACATTTAAAAGTGTATTCAGAGGTCTGTGGTCTGATCTGATCACCCATTGAATTAGACTCATTACAAAAACAAAGGAGTCAGTTTAAAAATGCAAATCAAAAGTTTACTGAAGATATATCAATCTTAATCTACATACTAAAACAAACTTTAAAAAAGTGTTCCTAACTAACTAGGAGGTTTTAGGGTAGAATGACTCACCCAGCCTTTAGCGGTAGAGGCTGCATGTTGAACATCATGGCATGGCTTCATAGCAGCAGCATGGCTACAAAAGATGGTTAGGCAAAGATGGCAAAGACAAAGATGGCAAAGATGGCTACAGCCGCATGGAGACTCTAACTTAAAGAGTCTCACAAAGAGCAATAAAATTTAAATTAGGTCATGTGTTGAATGACCCAGCACTCCAGTTGGCTGGAAGTGCCCATTGAAATAAGAGAAAGGGAGTTTGGGAGAACAGAAGCATGCAGGGAAAATTCCTAGACTTATCTTAGGATGTGAATGGGGTACACAAGATTGTTTTACATTACAATAATTATTTCCTCACATACTACAGTACACACTAGCTTAGCCTTGCTGGGGTGATGGAAAACACAGCAGGGTTGATGTGGATGATTATGTATTTTGGACAGGCTTATATGAGAGGAGGGCCCAAGTAGCATGCTCTAGGGTTCTGTCCTGGGGCTGACACTCTTCAATATTTTTTTATCAGTGACTTAGATAATGGGATGGAGGGAATGCTTATCAAATGTCCAGTGGGGGTGGAGGGTAGCTAACACATTGGAAGATAGGGACAGAATTCAAAAGGACCTTGATAAACTAAAAAACTGGGCTGAAGTTAATAAAATGAAATTCAACAGAGACAAATGCAAAATTCTACACATAAGCCACAAACACCAAATGCTTAGGTATAGAATGAGAGATACTTGTGTCAGCAGTACTCCATGTAAAAAGGACCTTGGGGTTATTTTTGATTGTAAATTGACCATGAGCCAGCAATGTGATGCTGCAGCAAAAGAAGGCAAATGTTATCTTAGCCTGCACTCATAGAAGCATAGCTTCCAAGCTGAGGGAAATAATAGTCCCACTATATTCTTCACTGGCCAGGCCTCATCTGGAGTACTGCATTCTATTCTGGGCACCTCATTTTAAGGATATTGCTAGGTTGAAGCAGGTTCAGAGCAGTGGCGTGGTCTCCTTCTCTGGATGTCTTCAAAAAGAGGCGGGACAGCGACCTGTTGGGGATGCTGTAGCTGGAAATCTTGCATTAAGCAAGGGGCTAGACTTGATGGCCCATTCCAACTCTGTGATTCAATGATTCTTAAGAAGGGTTGTTTCAGATCTCTGTTACCGCTCTCCTTGTGCATTTGTCGTTCATTCCCCTGCATGCATGATACCCCCTGGTCCACTCCCTTGGCTGCTGTCTCTTTAAACGGTACTAACCTGCGTCACAGGTGACTAATTGCCAGAGTCTTTGGTGACTGCTGGGCCTCCCTCTGATGTATGGGTGTTATATTAAGGGTGGAAAGGTGCTAAATGAGCCCTCTTTATTTTACATAAATTAGCTCAAAAGTCATGAATCAATGCCACTGCTGCTTACACTTCCACCCAAAGTTTGTTTAACAAGTTTTTTGTTGTTGTTGTTGTTGTTTTACAAAAGCAAGCAGGAGTAAGTGTTGGCCTCCCACAAGCTGTGGTGTGTGGGTGGGTGTTTGTGTGAGTGGCTATTTCACACACAACCCAGCCCATCTCTGCCAGCAGGGAGCCCCAGCAGGGCATCTGCCTTGAGAATCTCCAGCATGAGAGGACTTTCCCAATATAAGACCTGTATTCCTCTTGGAACTGTCCCAGCCTTTCAAAAGGCCGCTGGTCATCAGCCCCCAGGGAGGGTGTAACATGGGGCTTCAGTTGAGTGTTGTGGGAGTGATATGTGTGTATTGGGGGAGGTGTGTGTATGTGTGTTGCTCTTTTCCCAGAGACTGGAGCTGAGAGGGCCATTTGGAAACCTGAAGCTCGCTCTTTCAGCCTGTGGTGAAACCTCAAACCCACACTGGCTTTCCATGCTGTTCCTGAACCAAGCCGTTTTCTGCTGCCCCTGGGGCTCTGTTGACACGAGCCAAGTGTTCCTGAGCCCTAATTATTTATTTTTCTTCATTAATTTAAAATATTTAGATCTCTCCCTAGGACGCAAGATCTCAGGGTGGTGTACAAGTAAAATTCAATTACAGCAGATTCAAACAATTTAAAAGAGTACAAATAATTTAAGCGCACAAAAGACACATTAAACTTGTTGACAAGTTAAAAACAGTTTTAAAAGGTCGAAGCAGTTTAAATCAATATAAGTATTTTAGATACACAAAAGCATAATAAATCTTAAGTTGAAAATAGCATTGAAATGGTAAAAGAGTTTAAAAGCATGTGTGTAAACATTTTGAAGACCAGTGTAGTGTTGGGGTTTGGGTGTTGGACATGGACTCTGGAGACCAGGGTTCAAATCCCTGCTCAGCCATGGAAATCCACTGGGTGACCTTGGGCAAGTCACACTCTCTCAGCCTCAGAACAACGCAAAGGCAATCCCCCTCTGAAGAAATCGGTCAAGAAAACCCCATGATAGCCTTAGAAAACAGCCTTGGGATCTCGGTAATTTGGAAACACCTTGGAGGCACATGAGAAAGGCTGCGTCTGCACTGCAGAAATAATCCAGTTTGACACCGCTTTAACTGCCATGGCTCAATGCTATGGAATTCTACATGTAAACAGACACGCACCCAGCCAGCGCTCCACCTGACTGTCCTTTACAGGGCAAGGAAATATTTCTTGGAAGAGTCTGGGATGGCCCATTGGGTTTGAGATGGGAGTGCATCCCAGGCTGGGTTAAAAATTCTTAATTATTGATTTCACAGAATCATAGAGTTGGAAGAGACACCAGGACCATCTAACCCAACCCCATTCTGCCATGCAGGGACGCACAATCAAAGTGCTCTGATAGGTGGCCATCCAGCCTCTGCTTAAAAACCTCCAAAGAAGAAGATTCCACCACACTTGATTTGATTTCTCCCGCTTTAGGACTCTAGGCGGCTCACAATACAGGCTAAGAGTAAATATGGTTGGAACAATGGATAATACAAAACTTTAAAAAAACTCAACAACAATAAAATGAACCTGCATATTAAAAACATTAATTTTAAACAGTTTTAAAAGGCAGTTAAAATATAACACTAATGATAAAAATACTGCACAACCCAGTCAAAAGACCCCCTATAAAGCCCAGTTATCAGTCAGCAGCCTGGATAAACCATGATCTTTATCTGCTGGTGGAAAAAGAGCAGAGATGGGGCCAACCAGGCACCCCATGGAAGGGAGTCCCACAACGTGGGAGCAGCCACGGAGAAGGCCCTCTCAGCTGTCAGAAATGGTGGTGGGACCGAGAGAAAGTTCTCCCCTGAGAATTTTAAAACTCAGGCAGGCTCATAATTGGGAGATACAGTCTTTCAGATAGCCTAGAGAAGGGAATTCTATGAAATATTCTTGAATGTAGAGAAAATGGGCTGTGAAGGTGAGTTTATTACCCTTCCTGCCTCTTCAAAAGCCAGCATGGGACAGTTTGTTGTTCTTGTGTGTGTACAAGTTGTTTCAGACAGAGACATATGGACCTTAAGGTGACAATATCGAATGCTTTTCTTGGCAGAATTTATCCTGAGGAGGTTTGCCTTTGCCTTCCTCTTGAGGCTGAGAAAGTGTGACGTGCCCAAGGTCACCCAGTAGGTTTCCATGGCTGAGCAGGGATTTGAACCCTCGTCTTCAGTCGTAGTCCAACACTCAAACCTCTATGCCATGCTGGCTATTATGTGGCACAGGTTATGGCAATTTAAATTATTGGAAAAGTTACTTTTTGGGACAGCAGTTCCCAGAACTCACCAACCATTATGGACAGTGATCAGGTTGGCTTTTGGTCTGGCTCTTTCTGTCCAGTGGGGAGGATTCTGGATGAGGCAGTCCAAAACACAACTTTTCCTTATTCTGCCAAAGAGCAGCCCAGAGCTTGAAACAGTTACATTTTTGGACTACTTTTTTGGCCATACTGGTTGGAGGATTCTGAGAGCTGTATTCCAAAAAGCTGATTGTTCTGAGCTCTGTATCAATGAATGGCGTATACAGCAGGCATGGTCGAAAGACTTAGCAAAATATGTGTGGGGAGGGGAGTCAGGTAGGCAGAAAGCTTTGGTGCAAAATTTGGGTAATACTAGACACTGAAACCATCCCTCTTTCCATTTGTGCAAAACTGGTAGCTGGCATGAGGAGCCTCTTTCTTCTCAGGTTTCATAGCATCACAGAATCTTAGAATTGGAAGGGATCCCAAGGGCCATCTAGTCCAACCCCTCTGCCATGCAGGACACACAGCTAAATAATAATAATAATAATTATTATTATTATTATTATTATTTACCCCGCCTCTCTGTTAAAAACAATCGGGGCGGCTTACAACAATTAAAATACAACAATACTGACTAAAATCCCTAAGCACCACCCTCCCCCATAAAAAGATATTAAACTAGTATCAAATTAAAAACCACCTAAACTAAAATGACATAAATAAATACAAAAATCAACAGCCAGCAAGACTAAAAGAGGCCAGGAGACGCAGCTCCTGAGGCTGGGTTCTAATCAGGAAAGGCCTGCCGAAAGAGATCCGTCTTTAGTGCTTTTTTAAAGCTACTCAAGCTCATCATCTGACGGATCTCGTTCAGCAGGCCATTCCACAATTTGGGGGCGATTACCGAAAAGGCCCTCTGGGAGGTTGCAGACAGCCTAGATTTTTGTGGCTGAAGCAGATTCCTCCCAGAGGACCGGAGTGCGCGGGGAGGATTGTATGGGAGGAGGCGGTTCTGAAGATAAGTTGGACCCAAGCCATTTAGGGCTTTAAAAGTAATAGCCAACACCTTATACTGGGCCCAGAAACTGATAGGCAGTCAGTGGAGAGATTTTAATACTGGAGTTATATGGTCTCTCTGAGATGTTCCCGAGACCACTCTGGCTGCCATATTTTGTACCAACTGAAGTTTCCGGACCAAGCATGAGGGTAGCCCCATGTAGAGCACATTGCAGAAATCTAGACGAGAGGTTACCAGCGCGTGCACCACAGTCTCGAGGTCCCTTACTTCCAGAAGAGGGCGCAGCTGGTGTATCAGCCAAAGCTGATAACAGGCGCTCCTGACTGTCACATTCACCTGGTTAGTCATCTGAAGCGATGAATCGAGGAGCACCCCTAGACTGAGAACACAGTCCTTAACAGAGAGCGTGGCCCCATCCAGGACTGAAGGTTGCAACCCAACTCCTGGGTTCGGGGCCGCTACCGTGAGCACCTCCGTTTTGTCTGGATTTAATCTCAATCTGTTTTTCCTCATCCAGCTCATTACTGCTTTAAGACAGTCATTAAGAGGAGAGATGCCATCGGAATTCAAGGCTGACGATTGGGACAAGGAGAAATAGATCTGGGTGTCATCCGCGTACTGATAACACCCAGCCCCACAACTCCGAATAATCTCACCCAGCGGCTTCATATAGATGTTAAACAGCATCGGGGACAGGATGGCGCCTTGAGGAATGCCACAAGTAAGCTCCTTTCTGCTGGAGCAGCTGTCCCCGAGCAACACCCTCTGGGACCTGCCCGAGAGGAAGGACCGGAACCACTGGAGCGCAGTGCCTCCGATTCCTAACCCCCTCAAGCGATCCAAGAGGATGCTATGATCTATTGTATCGAAAGCCGCTGAGAGGTCTAAAAGCACCAACAGGGTAAAGCATTCCCAAAAGATGCCCATCCAACTTGTGCTTAAAGACCTCCAAAGAAAGAGGGTCCACCACCCTCCGAGTTACTCAGTTCCACTGCGGAACAGCTTTTACAGCCCATAGGTTCTTCCTAATGTTTAAGAGGACCTCTCTTGTCATTTGAATCCATTGGTTCATGTTCTACTAGTCTCTTGAGCAGTAGAACACAAGCACAATCCTATATGACGTCCCTTCAGATATTTAAAGATAGCTATCCTATGACTTATCTATCTTCTCTTCTCCAAGCTAAATTTACCTAGCTCCCTAAGCTGTTCCTCATAAGGCTTAGTTCCATCACTGGCTGGGGAATTATGGGAGCTACAGTCTAAAAGAAGTAACTTTCCCAAGCCCTGACTCTGCCTCATTCCCCTCAGCTGTTTGGCTGAAGGTGCCTTCTGTCCTAGTGGTCTTCCTGTGTGATTTGCTCAACACCATCCCCTAGGGTCCAGGATGTGTCTGCTCTGTCAAAGGGTCATGGGTGAGGGCTGCACCGTGATTGTTGTTGTTTCTGGGCCCTTGTGACTGGGCGGGCGTGATTGTGTGCTTTCAAGTTGTTTCCGACTTATGGCAATCCTTAGGCAATCCTATGACAGGGTTTTCTAAGGCTGAGAGAATGTGACTTGCCCAAGGTCACCCTGGGGGGTTTCCATGGCTGGACAGGGATTTGGACCCTGGTCTCCAGTGTCGTAGTCCAACAGTCAAACCACACTGGCTCATGCATCGTGATTACAATCTCCTATTCCTGCAGCTACGTATATCCTGTATCTGGTGGGCACCTGTTCCAGACTCCGATACCTCGAATAAATTATGCATATGGAACAAAATTTGCAGGCATTTTGTTTGCATTGTATAGCCCGGGAGAAACCATGGATACTTGTTTACCCACGGATGCCAACTCATTTGCTCTGCCTCTGACTTTTGTTGGGTGTTTTCCAGATAGCTTTCTCTTTGAAGCCATGAGATATAGAAACTTGCTCACACTTTGACAACCAATTTAGTCAGGATCCAGGTTGCTGCACTATATTGACAGTTCGTACAGTGCCTTCCCAGAATTATTCGGGGAAGAACCTACTTCGGCCAAAAAAATCTAGGTGAACATTGGTGAGCCAAAGGGCCTTCTCCATTGCTGCTCCAAAACTGTGGAATGACCTGCCGGAGGAGATCCATCACATCTCTGCTCTTACAGCCTTTAAAAAGGCTCTTAAGACGGAGCTCTACCAGCAAGCCTTCCCAACTTAACTTCTCCTCCCCCCTCACAAGGTGATCTACGTCGCTCTGCCCATCAATTATCTCCCTTTTTAAACTTTTGTATTCTTGTTTTTAAACTGTGTTTATTTAATTGTAATTTTAGTATTGGGTTGGGGGGTTTGGGAAGGGACTAATTTTGAATTTTATTGAGTTCTATGTGTTTTTACTGATGTAACCTGCCCTGATTCATTGTGACTGGGCGGGCTATAAATAAATAATTTATTATTATTATTATTATTATTATCAATTCCCATTTTGCAGAAATCTGGTTTCTGTAATGTCTTTGTACAGCTTACAGCACCACTTTATGGCAAGGTTTAGAATTACAACCCAAATCTCATTCCCTTAAAATGGGGTGGGGGGAGATGTGTGCCCCCTCCCCCCGCCTTCCATCCTTGTCATATTATAACTTCTCATTTTTAAAATTCAGAATTGACAGTGTAGGGTTTCTTAATTAAGGATAACAAAATTTGTGCATCTTCGATTCTTTATATGTTTTCATTTGAGGATTTTCCAGAGTGGAAATTTTTTAAAGCATCTGTTCACTGAAAAATTATACCTTATTTGTTCAGTTCTTCTGAATAAATATTAATTGGTTTTACTCTTCACTCTCTTTTGCAGTACATTAAAGCTATTTGCAGATTGAAACATTTGAGATGTGAGCGATTTTGCCCTAATCCAAATGTTTTCAGTGGCATTCCTTAATTAATGATGCTTGCTTTTCTTTCCAGCCTTTCTGCCCAGCAGCTGAGGTCAGGGGATGTATTGCCTTCCCATCATCCACCCTAACCCACCTCCCACTTTACTTCACAGCAGCCCTGTGAGGTAGGCCAGGGTAACACTTTAATCTGTATCACACCTTAAGCATCCTTGCCATGCTGGCTTGGGATGATAAGAGTCATAGAATTTTAGAGCTGGAAGAGGTCCCGAGGGCCATCTAGTCCAACCTCCTTCATCCGTGCAGGAATATGCAACTAAAGCACTCCCGAAAGATGCCCATCCAACCTCTGTTGAAAGACCTCCACAGATAGAAAGTCCGCCACCCTACAAGGCAATTATTCGACTGTTGAATTGTTCTAACAGTCAAGAAGTTCTCCCTAATGTTTTAAGTGGAATCTCTTTTCTTGCAATTTGAGTTGTTTTCCAATGAATCTAGAGAGTGCTGTATTGCAGGACAGCCTGCCTAGAGAGACTTTGCCTTTTAAGAATTTTAATATAGATAACAAATTAAAATCAATAAACCAGTAATTAAGCAGGTGGTGGTGGTAGAGAGAGGAATCCAGCAGACTTTTAAAACTACTTTATTTTAGCATGAGCTTTCATGGATTTCAATCCACTTCTTCAGGTGCACGGATGGAGTAGTTAGAAAGCTCGTGCTGAAATAAACCAGTTAGTCTAAAAGGTGCAACTCGATTCCTTCTCTCTTCCCTTTTCCTTATTGTTCTGTAACAGGCTAATAGGGCTAAGTCTTTGAAAACTTCTACATACCCAGTGGAAGAAAGAAAAAATGACTGACTATAGGCTGCTCGCTGACTTTCATGGCTAAGCAAAGATTCGAACCCGAGTCTCCCAATTCCAAGCTTGGCATGTGCTTCATGGCATTACACCCCTCTCCTCAGTGACTGCTTCCCAGCACATGTGTTACGTTTGCACCCCGCTTCTGGCTCCTTCACGCTGGAGTTGGCTCTGCCATCTCGCCTCACTTCTTAAGTTTCACGTCTCATCATCCTGAATGGTTTGACCTTGTCGGCAGATGCACGAACCTTTCTTCGACTTCGTCCTGCCACTTCCTGTCGCCTTGCGCAGTGCGAGTGCTTCAAATGCACAGGCCAGCGTGGGAAAGGGATCCTGTCTTCCTTTCCCCCTCCTTGCAGGACTGCCATTTCTTGTAAGGGTGGGTCTGCTAGCAAGAGTGCACAAGCCAGCAAGAGAGGTGCGGCTCTTTCCCTTGTTCACTTTGAGGAGTAGGGACACATTTCTGGTTTCCTTCCTGTATGCAAAGCATGGCTATTGGAGTTTCCCTCCATATCTCCAACTGACTGGATTTGACAGAGACAGTCCCAATTTAATCCTCTATCACCCCACTTTTTCTCCTGCTTTTAAAATGTCCCAGTTTCTCTCTCCATCTCCCTCTTTCCCCCTTTGTGCTCAGTTTTCTTCAGTTGCTGCAAACTGAGTTGAAAGAGCAAAGGCCATAGAATCATAGAGTTGGAAGAGACCACAAGGGCCATCTAGTCATTTGCACTCAGTTGGCGGTATGGGGGCAGAGGAGAGGTGTGTGAAGTCTTGCCCTTCCCAGAAGACTCAGGCAAAAGCAAACTGCAGCAGCATCTCCTAGCTTGTCTGTCCTTCCTCAGTAACAACTTTTGCCATCTTGACCACACTCTGATGTTGCTTGGCCACACGTGGACCGGTTTTCATCTGAGAATTTTTGGAGGGTATTGTGTTTCCCCCTCTGAATTTCTTGTATATAGCATAATGCTAAAAAAAAACGAAGGATTTTGGAGTTGGAGGAGAGTTTGCATTAAGCTAAAGCAGGGATCTGAGGACCAATTTTCCATCCCCTGGCACCCCCCCCCCCCCATGGGCCACACACACCCTGCAGCACACCAGGATGCCATTTTGGAGGAGAAACAAGGAGGAAAATAAGGAATGTGAGTGGGATGGGAGCTTCTGAGTGGGTTTAGGTTTATTGGGGAGAGGGTTTGGGTCCAGGTTGCCTACACGATCACCTCCTCCCGTACGATCTGCCCCTGTACACAGGTCCTCTGGGAGACATTGACTTCAACCAGCCAAGCCTAGACTGGTAACTGTCACCCAAAAGATCTTTTCGTCAGCCGCCCCTAGACTATGGAATGACCTGCCGGAAGAGATTCGACAGCTGAACGCGCTGCCTGAATTTAAAACAGTATTAAAGTCCTATCTCTTCCAGCAGGCCTACCCAGTCAATTTTAATCTATGAATTTTAAATTAGTATTTTAAATTTATAGATGATTTTAATGTAATGTATGTTTTAATCTGATGAGTTTTAACCTATATGCATAAATGATTTTATGTTTTAGTTATATGTTGTCGTTTAATTCATGTATTATTATTATTATTATTATTATTTGTAGTAGTAGTAGTAGTAAGCTTCAGGCATGATTTGGGGGACATTTTCATGATTTTAGGTGAATGCACCTTCTCTTAAGGGGGTGATCTAGTGAGCTTTGGGAACTGGCGGGGGGCTTCATAGGTTTCAAAAATGGGGCGCACTACACCAGACAAATATAAGAGTGGGAAAACCACAGGCCACATGTGTTCCCCACCCCACCCACACACCCTCCACTTTTGCAGCTTCCAGAACGTTTCCATCACCCCCACCCTGGGGGACTTTCACCCCAGTGGAAGCCCACCCCAAAACAAGGCCATCTTGTTTCCACAACACCTCTTGAACTGAAAACCGAAAGTGACATCACACCAATTCCAGTTCCAAAAAGAAACACACCCGTGTGTGTGTGTGGCCCCACCAGCGGTGCATGGGGGTGAAAATTGAATCCCATACTTATTCCCGCTCACCATCCCCAGTGTGAAAAGCATGCCTGCATTTGTCAAATTAGATCAAGGTCACTGGTCAGAGCCTAGGATGATGCTGGAAAGTTGTCGTTCCCCAAAAAGTAACTTTTCCAAGCTCAGGGCTGGGATGAAATTGTTGAAAAATAAGCAAGGTACAACTGGTGTGACTCAGGAGAGGCAGTGTTTTAAAGGATGCAGGGCAGTTCTACCATACACACAAAAAAGTGGCACTCTCCAGATGTGTTGGACTACAGCCCCCAGAATCCCCCAGCTAGTTTTGCTGGTTGGGGGATTCTGGGAACTGTAGTCCAACACATCTGAAGGGTCTCAGGTTAAGAACAGCTGGCAAGGGAGAATGAAGCACTGTGATCCTTCCAGAATTCATTTTTTTTAAGATGCATGTCCCAATGGAGGCCATTTTGAATGTCAAGCATTTCCTTTTTCTCTTCCTCTGTTTCTCCAGGGAAGCCGCTGCAAATCAAACCCAGGCTGTGACTGGTCACTTCCGTCAGAACAAAGGCCGCCTGCCCAGCCGCCAAGTCTCAGGGATTTTGAAGCCCTCCCTCCAAAACTACCTCAGGAAGCTACTGTGTGGAGTTGGCGTTGTGGTGGGGTGGCGGCACATGAATATTTCTTGCTCGTTCCATTTGCCCAGTGTCATTGGGTTGTTGTTATTTTATGTGAGAAATGGGCTGTCCACCTGAGGACCACCCCCACCCCCCCATATCCCCCTGCCCCAAGAGGAAGGAGGAGGACAGTGTTGTGGTTTTATTATTAAAATAAAGGAGGTTTTCATGTCAAGAGTTTCTGGAGCTCCTAATTCAGCTCAAGTTGGCTGGCCTCCATCTTGGAGGTGCTTATGGAAATGGCTGCCCCGGTTTCAGCCATTTTGCCAGGTTTACATGGCCCTCATTGAGACACAGCAGGGTGTGTGTGTGTATGTGTGTGTGTGTTTGGATTTTTGGAGGACTATTCCCAGCTCAAGAAAAAAATTCATGAGTGTTTCTGCAGAAAATGGCATTTTTCTTTGCAGCAGTGTTGTTTTTTTCCATGGAAAATGACATTCCTGGGCAGAAAATGTTTTCTGTACAAAAACTTCACTTGTGTTTTCTCATGCAGAGAAGTACTGAACTGCAGAGATTCTTCATCACAGAAGATTCTCCTTTTCCCCCTGTCGGTTGATCATATATTTGTGAATACAGTATGATCCCCATATCCATGGGAGATACGTCCCCAGACTTACAGTGGATACCAGAAACTGCAGATAGTAGCAACCCCTATTAAAGTGAATGACCTCTGGCCTAAGCATACCAATGAGTCACACTGGAGGATCTAGAAGATACCTAGAGGGGTGTTCTCTCTAGGTATCTTCTAGGTCCTCCAGTGTGACTCAGTGGTCAGTTTCTGGTGGAAGCATACCATAGAATCACACTGGAGGACCTGGATGATGCCTAGAGAGACCGGATTTTTTTGGACATGAAAAAAGTGAATCTCTGGATACAGGTCCCATGGATACAGGGGTCGTACTGTGTCCGTTCTGTCACTACTCTAGGCATACCTGGCATAGCTTGCTACATCTAAGGAGCCATACAGAGAATCTCCCAAGTGTCATGTCTCATCATCTTCCATAGAGATGTAAAAGATTTTTGCTCAGATCCACAGCGTGGGACCATTCCTTTAGGAGGAGGACTACAACAGCAGAATCCAGCCATGTGGCTGGTGCTGGGCACAGTTTTGGCTGCACCATTCCCTGTCAGCTACCCCCACTAGCATGAGTTGAACCTGGCTCTGGGGATGGGGGTCGGAGGGTGAGGCGAAACAGCCCTCCTGCTTCTGAAATTACAGGAGCCCTCCTGGGGCAAGAAGCAGGTAACAGATCCATTGGCCTCAGAAATAAATGGAGACTTAGAATCCCCATACAAGTAAGTGTGTCAGGCTTGGAGATCCTTTATGAAAACAAGGATATGTATCATAGGGTGGAATGGAACAGGTGCATGCTGTTCCACATGGCTGATACTTAAAAAAGAAGGCGAAAGGTATGGATTGCTTTGGGATGCAAAGAATCCTCACTGATTTTCTGCTCCTCTACAAGAAAGGGTACCTTAAGACATATCCCATTTGGGGAAAAGATTGATAACTGCAACAAGATTTTTGCATGAGTAAAGAATCTGCACACACACAAAATGGGATTTGTACCAAAAAAAAAATGTTTTTGATCAGGAAAGTGTCTTGATTTTGCACAAAGGTTTTTTTTTTTTTTGCAAAAGTCCAAAAATGCAAAAATATGATCCCTAAATGCACAGAAGCACTTCCAGCCTCACCCAGTGAGATTACGAAAATAAATAAATCATGCTTGCATGTGAGAATGAAATAGGTATAAATTGCTATCCCTAGAGAAGATCTGCTTTCATTAGTATAATACCTTTTTACCATCTCTGCCCAAATGTTCTTCAGTAAAATAGGTACCAACTTTGTAGAGTGAATCCGAAAGCCAGTATGTTCACTGACATGCCTTGTGTTAAGCAAGTGGGTAACCTTTGAGCCTATCCATCAACAGTCTTCCCCAAGGGGCCAATGTCAGGAAGGCCATGGCTTCTAGCCCTTCCACTTGGTTGCTCTCCACAGTGTTTCTCTAAGCATTCCTCAGACACTTCAGATCCCTCTTGCTTCATGCCCTGTGGTGGCATGCGTCCTACTTCAGCCTGACCGTGACTCATCCTGCAGCAGGAGGGCTAGCACCAGAAACTGTGGGGCTTTGGGTAACCGCAGAGCCACAGGGGTCCTTGGTTGTAAGCACGGCTCAGATCCTGCATCAAGGTAACGAAGCATTCCTCTCTTTTGCAGTGTGGCCTTATTAGTGAATTGTGATATTGCACAACCAACTGTGCCTGTGAAGTGCACATCTGTTCACATTGTGTGGTATGCACCATGCGCAAGCATGCCCAGTGTGCATCCACACATAACACTGCACATGTGCCACAACCTTGAACTGCACGTGGCTGTTCTTAGTTGCAGAAAAATGTCCAATTGTTTCCATAAACAGGAGCTTATCACATGCATAAGTCTCCAATGACATGCCTGCTGGACCATGTGAAGGAGGCACCTTTGGTTCAGCAGAGCTCTGGACCAGACCTGTGGAGGTGTGACCACCACCACCACCCCCTGTCCTTCCTCCTGCCCTTCACTGGTTTTGGCTGTCCAAAACTTTTGGTCAGACCTCACCTGGAAAACTGAGTCCAGTTCTGGGCACCACAATTCAGGAAGGACATTGGCAAGCTGAAAGCATCCAGAGAATGGCGACCAAAATGGTCAAAAATCTGGAAACTACAAAGCCTTATGAGGCATGACTTAAAGGACCTGGGCATGTTTAGCCTAGAGAAGAGAAGACTGAAAGGTGTTGTTCATAGAATCATAGAGTTGGAAGAGGCCATAAGGGCCATCTAGTCCAACCCCCTGCCATGCAGGAACATACAATAAAAACATCCCTGACAGATGGCTATCCAGCCTCTGTTGTGTGCCTTCAAGTAATTTCCCACTTATGGTGACCAGAGGGTGTTTGCCTTTGCCTTCCTCTGAGGCTGAGAAAGTATGGTTTGCCCAAGGTCACCCAGTGGGTTTCCATGGCCAAGCGGGGATTCAGATTCTGGTCGCCAGAGTTCTGGTTCAGAACTCAAACCACTGCACCATGCTGGCTCCCTACTGACTGGTGACATGGTCTTTACATTTTGAAATAGCTGAAGGGATGTCAGATAGAAAATGGAGCAAGCTTGTTTTCTGCTGCTCCAGAAACAAGGACACGGAGCAATGGACTCAAATTACATGAAAAGAGATTCTACCAAAACATTAGGAAGAACTTCCAGATGGTAAGAGCTGCTTGATAGTAGAATAGACTTCTTCAGTTGGTGGAGTCTCCTTCTTTGGAAGTCTTTAGACGGGTTTGATGGTCATCTTTCATGAGTAGTTTATTTACATACTCCTGCATTGCAGAAGGTTGGACCAGATGGCCCTTGTGTTCCCTTCCAACTCTTAAGAATCTAGGATGCAGCTCTTCGTGCTCTAAACGTTGTGCCCTGCCTGCCTGCAGTAAGCAGCAAACCACCCACCAAATTGCACCCCCCTCTTCTTCCCTGGCTGGTGAATCTTCCTGGTTCATCCCCACAGAGCAACCAGCTAATAAAAGATTGATTGGGATAAGAGCTGCAATCTGCCACCCTTGGCACTTCCAGGCCCAACTTCTCTTTCTTCCAGGGGATGGAGGGAGCAGCGAGGGGGTTGTTAACCGACACCCATTTTGATTGGGCTGCATTTATTTCCCCCTCTCCGTTTCTTTATCCTGGTGATTTAGCGTCCTGTCTGCTGACATTCCCGCTAGAGCAAGGAGTGCTGGCCAGGCAGCTCTGTAAGGAAGGGCAGATGCAAACTTTCCTGCGTGCTCTACAACTTTTTCCTTGTGCTGTTTTTTTTTCTCCATCCTGGAAAGCAATTGGAATATTGTGTGAGACCAAACAGATTCAGAGAGCATCGCCTCCAACATTTCACTGGGGCACATGAGACCAATCGACATTAGATTGTGGTTAAGAAGGCAAAAGTTATTATGAGGAGTAATACACATGCTAGAAGATGCTGCCACAGTTTGCTTTTGCCTGAGCCTTCTGGGAAGGGCAAGATTCTCCCCCCTCCTCTCCTCTACTCTCATCTCTTTTCCTGACTGTTGAGTCAATTGAGTGCAAATGACTTTTGCATTTGGAACTCAGTTTGCAGTAATGGAAGTAAGCTGAGGATGAAGGAGGAAAGAGAAAAGAAGAGAGAGAAACCAGGACATTTGAACAGCAGCTGGAAAAGTGGAAAGGCAGGGGGTTAATTGGGACTGGCTCTGCTAAACGGAGACATTTAGAGGGTATGAGAGAGGTACAGCCAATGGTCTGCAATGGAAGATCCTTCTTGTGGTGTTTTCAGCCTTGATCCTTGATGTTGCCCTGGGAAAAGATGTTTCAGTAGTGAGGTTGGGGAAGGCCTCTTTATGGGACACACACACACACACACACAAAGAGTAACCACCAATTTCAGGAGATGGGAAGAACACCATCATCATCTTTCTAGGTCATCCCATGAAGGCAGCCCAGGGTCCTGTTTCTAGCATTGGTCCAACAGACACCTTCAGCAGATGTCAAGCTGAACCTTCAAGCCAACCTGTCCCTCCTGTTTCATTGCTGATTGTTTATCCCCACCATCTGATATGGAGATAGACTGCCTCTGAAGTAAGGAGCTCCATTTATTTGTCCTTCCTGATGGGTGATTACATGAACAACTGGGGGTTCAGCTGTTCCCAGGGGGAACAATTGGGGGTAGGGCAGTTCTCTTACATGGCCCACACTCCCCACAGCAAGCCCAAATACCTCTATTTTCTTCTTTGGTGCCTCTCAAAATGGTGACAGGAAGCGACATCCAGTCACATCCTGTTGCAATTTTGAGAGGGACCGCAGAGGCAAACAGTTATTTTGGGGTAAGATGGGTTTCTATGGTGCTTGTATGGGTGTGGGGGGTGGTTTTGTGCATTTTCATGCATTCTGCACCCCCCAGCACACACATTCCAGGTGCCTTTCAAATCTTGCCCAAAAGCCTGGGGGTTGTAGAAGTCCTCGGAGGTGGTTCTGCCAGTTCCTTCCTCTGCAGTATATAGCCTACAGCACCTGGGATTCCTTGGCAGTCCTTCTGGGCTTGGGGAAGGTTCTTCTTTTTGGACTGCCACTTCCAGAATCCCCCAGCCAGCTATGTTACCCCCAGTCATGCTATGCTATGCTATACTGGCTGGGGGATTCTGGGAGTGACAGACCAAAAAGGGACCTTTTCTCATGCTCTGGAAGTTCTGGCCTGCAGCATTTGGGTAAAAGGGACCAAAGTCAGATCTGTTTGGATGTGCCTTCAAGTCACCTGTTGACCTATGGCAACCCTATGGATTTCGTAGGATTTTCCTAGACAATGAAGACTCAGAGGTGGTTTTGCCAGTTCCTTCTTATGAAATAGAGCCTACAGCGCCGGGTAGTCCTTGGTAGCCCTGGAAGTATTTAAACAGTATGATCCTGTCACCCCTCTGTCTTCTCTTCACCAAGCTGAACATGCCCAGCTCCTTCAACCTTTCCTCATATGTTTTGTTCTCCAAACCTCTTATCATCCTCGTTGCCCTTCTATGAGCCTACTTCAATTTGTCTATATTGTTTTTAAAATGAGGTGCCCAGATCTGAACACAGTATTACAGACGAGGCCTGGCCAGCACAGAATATAGTGGGACTAATACTTCCCTTGATTTGATGCACACGAAAATAGCATTTTTCTTTTCTTTTCTTTCTTTCTTTTTTTCTGCAGCACCACACTGTTGGCTCATATTTAGCTTATGATCAACAATAATCCCAAGATCCTTTTCACATGTAGTACTGCTGAGGCATGTATTCCCCATCCTATACCTGTGCATTTGGTTTTTGTGGCCTAAATGTAGAATTTTGCATGCATCTCTATTGAATTTCATTTTATTAATTTCTGCCCAACATTCTAGTTTATCAAGGGCCTTTTGAATTCTGTTCCTATCCTCCAATGTGTTAGCCGCCTCTCCCACGTTTTGTGTCATCTTCAAATTGGATAAGGATTCTTTCCACCCCATCACCTAAGTCATTGATAAAAATGTTGAAGAGTAATGGCTTTAGGCTAGAACCCTCAGGCACTCCACTGGAGACTTCCTTCTGGTTGGAAGCACAGCCATTGATGACAACTCTTTGAGCATGGTTTTCCAAGTCTTGAAGAGGAATGACAACGCAGAAAGTATCACAACCCGGAAACATCACCCAAGGAGATCTTCTGCTGTGCTTTCTGCAACCGGACTTGTTTATCTTGGATTGGCCTTTTTAGTCATCAGCGCGCTTGCAGAAAACACGGGGTGAGTCCTTCCTGAATCTTCGTTTGCGAAGAAAAGCCAGAGAGAGAGAGCCATCTGACTGTGTTCCTATCTATTCCACATTGAATCAGCTTGCTAATCAAAATCTTATGGGAGATCTTATCAAATGTTTTACTGAAATCCAGATAAATGACATCCACAGCATTCAGATCATCTATTGAACTAGTGACCTGATTTTTTAAAAAAGACATAAGGTTAGTTTGGCAGGATTTGTTCTTTACAAACCCATTCTGGCTCCTACTGATCACTTGCCATCAAGATATTTGCAGACAGACTCCTGTATAACCCATTCTAATATTTTTCCTGGTATTGAGGTTAGGCTGACTGGTCTGTAGTTTCCTGGATCTTCTTTTTTGCTGTTTTTGAAGAGAGGTACAATGCTTGCTCTTCTCCAGTCACCTCACCTGTTCTCCAAGATTTCTCAAAATTGATGCAAGTTCCTTCAAGTACTTTGGGATGCAGTTCATCTGGCCCTGCAGATCAAACTCATTTAAGTTAGTTAGGTGATTCCTGACTAACTCCCTATCAGTCTTGATTTGCAATCCAGATCCCTTGCCAAGGTTTTCTGCTGCATGGAAGCAGTTCCCTTTTTTTGGGGGGGGGGGATGAAGCAAAATAGGTATTGAGTAGTTCTGCCTTTTCATTGTGATCTGTTAGCATTTTACCATCCTTGCTGAGTAGTGGCCCCACTGTCTCCTTGGTCATTTTCTTGCCTACTACCAAGGAAGACGGCACTCTTCCCAATTCATCTTGTCAGGCTGGTACGCAGGTGCCTCTCTGCCCCTGAGCAATGAGGCCCCAACCAGCAGCACCTTTCTTTTCGTCTTGTGGTTGGTGGTTACCTTGGCTCCTTCCTTGTCAGGCAGTATCTCTTATTGTCAGTTTCCTGTTTGAGCATCTTCACTGCTGCTATGCTCCTGAAGATTGCTTAGCAATTGCTTAGTTGGAGGGCTTCTGAATCCCTTCTGTACAATAAGTTCCCTCCAGGGTGTTTCCTCACTGTTAGAGGCCTCTTCATTTTCCCTGGCAGTTTATTCCTGTTGGTTCTGTAGGCTCAATTCTCCCTGTGTTCTATCTAGGAAGTCCTCATGTTCTCTGATGCATTGAAGGTAGTTGGTGTTTTCTGGATGAAGACAAACATTGCGCATAACACTGCAGCAGACAACTGTGGATCCTTCTACCTCCCTCGCTGCAGTTATTTCTCTCCCCTTCCTCCCTTCTCTACAGAGTCGCATTGCTTCTCAGTTTTTCCCATATTCCTTGAAACTTTCTTCCAAGGCAGCTCTGTCATTCCCTGTGAAGTTTATCAGCTTTGACCCAATTGCTCCAGGGCTGCCCTAGCATCGCTTCGGGGCTAAGAAGAGACCTGCGCTCCCCAATAGTTGCCTTTAGAGTTCTCTGGATAAGAATTCAAAATACCCCTTCCTAACTTGCCAGTCCCAGGGTTCCATAGGACAGAACCATGACAGTTAAAGTGGAATTATAGTGCTATAATTCTGTAGTGTGAATGGGCACCAGGTTTAGAAAATGAATCTGAGGCCAATGTTCAGTTGCAGAAGTGACTCTCCTCAAATTTTGGCCACACAAGCAGAAACATCAATCCCAGATCTGTTGTTTCTGCATCCATAGATACAGTGGTGGTTGGTTGCATCCATGCCAGTGGGGAGGTGAGTCTACTCCAGTCCTATCCAAACTCTAAAGGAGCTGTCCAGAGCTGAATCCTAAAGGAGCTCTACCCTTTCCCCCAAAAAACAACCACCCAAACCATCTTTTATAGTTCAGACTAAAATGTGGAGCAGGTTCATGCCACCACTGCATGGGTGTACATCCTGCTGACAGGAGCCATGAGGAGCCAAATAATGGAGTTAATGGCCATGCCTGAACAATTAAGCCAGGAAATCATCCCAGTTAATGTGTGAGCCAGCTCACTCCCTTGGGAAGCATGTAATTTATGGCTGACTGTCAGGGCTGGTTGCTTTGTGCTGATTGATTGCATCGGGAAGGGACTGAGAGAAGGCAGGCTCACACTTTTGGAAGACGAATCCAACCCCAAGAACATCTGACTCTTAACTGTGCCTGCTTTGATTACTTAAAAACTTGCATACACACACACACACACACACACACACACACTTTTCTTTTTTAAGCCTCGCTATTGTCTAGATCACAGAATTCAGGAGAGCAGTTGGAAGCCTTGGTGTTTAGGGATGAGAGAACCACCATGATGTAGCTATTTACTTTAGGACTATCTTTTCTCCTGGATACATCACAGCAGTGATGTAGACTCACGTTGACTGGCGCGGACTCAAGTCGCTTCAATGACTCGACTTGGACTCGACTGGACAATAAATGATGCACTGACTCATCTCATGACATTTATATTTTTAGCAACCAACTTGTTGGCCTTAGTTCAGAAACATAATGCATTCATCCAGAAACGTTAAGGAGTGGAAAATGGTTTTCCTCCTTTGAACAATGCTTCCATAATCTCACTGTTTTTTGCCTACTGGCCACATAATGGAAATGGTAACAGCAAATGTGTTAGGCAATAGGCTTGAAGCAGAAGGATCCTTCTAATCTACCTCAAGCCCATTACTTAATGTGGAGTCTTGCCTGCTGATCTTAGGAAGAGGTTTTTCCTAAGAGCAGCAGGCAAGACTCATCCCCAGAGCATGGGACATGTTTCTCAGAGGGGAACACAGTTCCTCTGATGTGCAGTGGGGACAGACAGCCAAGCAGACCTCAAGCCCCACCTCAAGCCCATTGCCCAATGTGTTTGCTGATAATTTAATTTTTTTAACCTAACTTTGTGCACATCTTCTTGATTTTCTAGCTATTGAAATTTCACACATCCTACCACCACCTCCTTTTTGTTGTTGTTGTTGTTGTTAAAGTTGTCTCCCAGACTTGAGACTTTCGACTTGAGACTTGGTGGAGACTTGACACTTGACTTGAGACTTGGAGTAAAAGTCTTGAATACATCACTGCATTACAGAGGAGAAATAGCTGCGATCATCTGTTTCAACGTAAACAGTGATAAAGGAACCTGTTTTCACCTTTGGGACTAATCAATAAAAAGCAATTTCTAGCATAAGCTTTCATGGACTCCAATCCACCTCGTCAGATTCAGCTCTTGTGGGGAGGGCTGCAGTGACTGTAATAGGTCCAGGTTTGGGAGGGTGGTGGTCTTGGGTCACTGTGGAGAGAGGAAGGGAATATCAATGTTGGCAGAGACTTTTTTTTAAAAGGGGGCATATGAAAGTCTAAGGTGGATTCCACTTGCATGTGCCACCAATAGGATGCCAGCTAATGGCCTCAATCCATCATCCCCTCAGGGATAGCAGTGCATGTGAAAGGGATCTAGGCGTCTTAGTGGACCACAAGCTGCACGTAAGTCAGCAGTGTGATGCAGCAGCCAGAAAAGCTAATGTGATTCTAGACTACATCAACAGGAGTATGGTGTCTAGTTCAAGGGAAGTAATGGTGCCACTCTATTCTGCTTTGGTCAGAGCTCACCTGGAATACTGTGTCCAGTTCTGGGCATCACAATTCAAGAAGGATGTTGACAAGCTGGAGTGTGACCAAAACAGTGAAAGGTCTAGAAACCATGCCCTAGGAGGAGCGGCTTAGGGAGCTGGGTATGTGTATCCTGGAGAAGAGAAGGTGAAGAGGGGACATGATGGCCATGTTTAAATACTTGAAAGGATGTTGTCATGATGGAGTTCACATCATGCTGCCACAAAGGTTGATTGCAACTCCCAGGTAAGGAAAGGGTTAATGGAAGGGAGGGACTAAAACACCACCTCCACAGAAGCTAATGAGATGACATCATCAATGACATCATACCACCAGATCAGAAGTGGCCAATCACAGCTCTAGACCTGGGAACTCTAACTAAGATATAACTGCTTTTGTGTGAAGCCATTTTGCCAGACTGAGACAATGTGGCCTTGAACAAAGACAAAAGGATGCTCTCCGTATTCCAGCCTAAGAGAGCCGAGGCCAGGAATGCTGGTAGAGCAGAGTCACTTGGCTTCGCTCCCAGCTTTCCCTGGTACCATCTGAAAGCAACAGACTGCAAAGTAGTGAGTAGGATTTTTAGGGCCTGTTTAGGTCGCATTAGGGAATTCTTTTAATTTCTCCACTTTGGTTGGATGTAGCTAAATTTAGTAACTGAATATAACTTAGAATAACTAAATGCTTTGATTCTAATACCTTATTATTTTTGTAACTTCAAGCATGCCTGGGGCATGGAAGAGCCTGCCTCATGGGAGATTGTCTAACTGAACTTGCTTGAATAAATAGTTTTCTTAATCTTCCTATACACTGATGCTGCATGTGTCTATACCTCTTGGTTTCACTACAGTTTTCTGTCTTTCTCGGGATAGGAGAGAAGAGTTGGTTGGTTCACAGTGGCGGGTAGTTCCTCTGGGGTCCATTCTCCCAATGGACTGGCTATAAAGACTTCATTGGATGGTGGCAGCGATTTTGGCCTGTAGGGGGCACCTTGGAGTGAGGCTACTCGGGGTTACCTCTACAGGAGAGCTAATCTGGGGTTCCAGTGCCAGAGAGCCCCAGTTTACCTTATAACATGGTGGCAGTGGTAGGATGGAGATTTGCCTTCTGAGGAGACAAATGTAGTCGACTTCGTCACCAACTTGCAGAAGACGCTCAGGGAAGCTTGGGCGTCCGCAAATGAGAATTTTTATTTTTATATTTACTTATTTATTTATTAGCTATTTATACCCTGCTCTTCAGCCACAAGGCTATCAGAGCGGCTTACAAATTGTTTTAAGCAATAGCTATTTACACTGCATTAAACAGTTTCCAATGTGTGTTAGCTAATTGCCCCCACAAGCTGGATACTCAATTTACCGACCTATGAAAGGATGGAAGGCTGAGTGAACCTTGGAGCCCGCTGGAATCGAACTTGCAACATGGTGACTTGCAGGACTGGCATTTAACCACTGCGCCACCTCCAACTGCTCAACAACAGCAGAAAGCTTGATACAACCAGAGTGCCAGAGAACGCTGCTTCATGCCAGGAGACAAAGTGTTAGTCCTCAAGGCAATCCGGTCCAACAAGATGGAGATGGCATGGAAAGGACCAGCCACAGTTTTAGGAGATTTTCAGACTACACTGTTATAGTGTTACTATTCCACTTTAATTGCTCTGGCTTCCTCCTGTGGAATTCTGGGGTTTGTAGTTTAGTAAGGCCTAAGATCTCTCTGGCTGAGAGTTGTAAATGCCCCTCCCTAAACTGCAAATCCCAGGATTCAACAGGAGGCAGCCATAGCAAATAAAGTGGAATAGTAACACTATAACAGTGTTGTCTGAAAATCTAGTTAGAGTATCTTGGGACTGTGAACTACCATATCCAGTTTCCAGAAGCTGGGACCAAGCCGAAGGTCTACCACGTGAACTCACTGAAACCATACTGCAAGAGGCCCAGGTTTCTCATGATACTTCCAGCTCCAGAAGAGGGAGAAGAAGAATGGCCGAAAGGAGCCTTTTATGATCGTTTGGAAGGTGGTAGTCTAGAGGATGTGAAACCTCCTTCCAAACTTGTTGTATGTGGGGAAATAATGACTGTAATGTAAAAGCAATCTTGTGTACCTCATTCACAATCTTAGATAAGTCTAGGGTTTTTTCCCTGCATGCATTTTGTTCTCCCAAAATTCCCTTCTCTTACTTCACTGGACACTTCTAGCCAACTGGAAGTGCTGGGTCATTCGACACATGACCTTATTTGAATTTTATTGCTTTTGTGTAACTGCTCTTCTGAATCTGACTCTCCATGAGGATGGACGTATCTTAGCCATCTTAAGCTTTCTGTAACCGTGCCATGATGCATCGGAACCCAGCCACGGCTGTAGGCTGAGTGAGTTTTTTATTACCTAAATACCTTGAGTTAGGGACCTTTTCTTAAGTTTGTTTTAGTATGTAGATTGAGATTGATATACCTTCAGTAAACTTTGATTTGCATTTTAAACTGATTCCTTTGTTTTTGTAATGAGTCTAATTTAACTGGGGGATCCCAGACCTCTGATGATAATTGAGCTTAAGTCTGCTTCCTAAGCGCATTCTGCATGAACACGAAGTCAAAAGTGACTGAATGATTTTTAACTCCTTTTAAAGGAAATAATTCTTGTTGTTTTTAAAGGACTAGATCCTGGAATTTTTTAATACAATTTTATTTTTAGACTCATTACCTTCCCACAAAACTCAACCAGAAGCAACGGAAGCAGTTCACGCAGCTGACAGCCAAGTTTGCTTCATTGTTCTCATTCCACGTCTCACCACTAATTCTCAACATGTGGTGGCTGCTGACGACAGCAAGTCGTCTGCAGAGCAACCCCGATGTGTGTCACCTGTGGGGAAGCAGGTGATTGAGAAGGAAGTGAAGAAGATGCTGGCAATGAACATTATCTGCCCTTCCAAAAGTACTTGGGCATCTCCAGTGGTCATCATGCCCAAGAAAGGGACAACTGATATACGTTTCTGCATGGATTAGAGGAAGTTAAACTAAGTGGCACACCCAGAACACTATCCCATGCCATGTGTGGATTAACTGTTAGAGAAACTAGGACATGCTAAGTATTTATCCAGTTTGGATTTGACCAAAAGCTATTGGCAGGTGGCTTTGGCTGAAGAGTCCAAGCACAGAACAGTGTTCATCATCCATATGGGCCTATTCGAGTTCAGTGTTCTTCCTTTTGGCCTACGCAATGCACCTACAATGTTCCAGAGACTGGTGGACTCTCTACTGAGTGGTTGTGGTGACTTTGCAGTTGCCTACCTGGACGACATTGCGATCTTCTCTGACTCTTGGGAAGATCACCTGAAGCACCTGGAGACAGTCTTCCAATGCATCCAGGACGCAGGGCTGACTGTCAAAGCAAAGCCAGTTTGCACTTCTTTGGACAGAGTGACTTACCTTGGCCAGGAGGTAGGTCAAGAGACTATCACTCCTTTGCAAGCGAAGGTGGAAGTTATCAAGTCTTGGCCTACCCTGCGCATCAGAAAGCAAGTGCAGTCCTTCCTTGGTCTGGCAGGATACTACAGAAGGTTCATGCCAAGGTACAGCCAAGCAGCAGCTCGCCTGATGTATTTGACACGATCCAAGAAGTCTAACATAGTGAAGTGGACAGCGGAGTGTCAGGAAGAATTCGAGACCCTCAAGCGAGCCCTCATGTCTGATCCAGTCCTGATGGCACCAGACTCTGACAAGCTGTTCATTGTGGCTACAGAAGCTTCTGACAGAGGAATAGGTGCAGTGTTGATGCAGGAAGGTCCGGATGGCATTTTGCACCCTGTCCTGTTCCTCAGCAAGAAGTTGGATGTGCGTGAGTCCAATTGGTCCATCCCAGAGAAAGAGTGCTATGCCATTGTGTATGTGCTGGACAAGATGAGACCCGAAGTTGGGGGTAGACACTTCCAACTTCAGACTGACTGTGCCGCTCTTCGATGGTTCCACACTGTCCAGGGAGCTAACAAGAAGTTACTCCAGTGGAGCTAATCCCTTCAAGACTTTGACTTTGATATTCAACATGTGTCAGGAACCTCCAACATAGTCGCTGACTCTCTTTCTTGCAGAGGATTGGTGGGAGGGTAGGGGACAGGTGTTGCATGTTGTTCTGTGACCGTGGTTTCACTGTATTGTTTTTGAGTTTGCATACATGTTCTAAAACTCTTTCTGTTCGAACTCACAGGTTGAACCCCAGACTATTTGGTCCTGTTTTCAGCATCCCAGACCATCTGAGACTTCATTGAGACACAATTCTCTGTCTCTCTGGGGATAGGAGGGAAGAGTTGGTTGGTTCACAGTGGTGGGTAACTCCCCTGGGGTCCAGTCTCCCAGTGGGCTGGCTATAAAGACTTCATTGGGTGGTGGCAGCAATTTTGGCCTGTAGGGGGCACCTTGGAGTGAGGCTACTTGGGGTTACCTCTACAGGGGAGCTAATCTGGGGTTCCAAGGCCAGAGAGCGCCAGTTTAGCTTATAACAGGTGTCATACAGAGTATGGAGCAAGCTTGTTTTCTACTGCTCCAGAGACAAAGAAATGGAACAATGGGTTCAAACTACAGGAAAAGAGATTCCACCTAAACATTAGTAAGAGCTGTTCGGCAGTGGGATACGCTGCTGCCTGGGAGTGTGTTGGAGTCTCCTTTGGAGGTTTTTAAACAGAGGCTGGGTGGCCATCTGTCGGGTATGCTTTGATTGTGTATTCCTGCATAGTAGGGGATTGGACTGGCTGTCCCGCATGGTCTCTTCCAACTCTATGGTCCTGTCTATATGAGGGGTGGGGAATAAGAACAAGTCTGAAAAAGCAGGCATTCGCAATGGTGCAACCTGTCTTCACAGTCAACAGAGCCCCCCTAAACTCTGCATGCCCCCCTAGCCAAGATGGCAGCTGTGAGTGATTTACTCACAATTTTAAATCTTCCACTGCCATTTTTTTTTAAATAAGTTTCCCATGGCACGCACATGCGATATTTCACATTTAAGAAAAAGAAAAAAGAGAGTATAAGATTGCCATTTGATCAACTCACTGGACCCTCACTTAGCTGAAAATCCAACATGGCAGCAACAGGCACTTTCCCTGTTTGTTAGTCCTGCCCCACATGCTTGTCCAGCCAATCAGATTGTGCAGTCTGTTCGTATCTGCCTTAATGCGACTCTGCAAACGATCGCACATTCACATGTTGTATGGAGGTTTTTAGAAAATCTGAACGAAACCCCAGTCCACCACATGGACTTTGTCCACCACATGGACTTTGTGGTGGATTTGGCTGCCCCCCTTCTGAATGACGTGTATTTGTGAAAATATCTGTATGAATGGATTGCCTTCCGTTTGCATCCCGTTTGTATTATATTCACAGTTTAGACAACATCTATGATTCTATGATTCTATGTAGCAGAAATACCCGCAACATTACACATTGCCCCACTGCAATGCATAATCACAATGTAGGATGCACAGCTTTGATGGAAAATATAGGATTCACAACTGCAATGCATAAACCCAGTGGAAAGTGTAGGATGAACAACCACAATATGCAGTTGCTATTCAAAGTAAAGGATGCGCAACCACAATGCAAAATGCACAACTTAATAAAGACAAGGCATGGAGGAATGGGCTGCCTGAGCAGCTCCACTCCTGCACGATCATCAGAATACCACCACTGCACAATGGTGACTCTTCGGCCCTGTGCACGCAGCATAACTTACGTACATGTGCCCTAAGTTAATTCCAGCCAATGTGTTTAACCTCTATTTTCAAATGCAGAAAATTAAAATGTATTTAAAACACATAAATGTTGGTTGTCAAAGTGTTCATGTTGCTGTAATTAATTGTGTTTTATACTTTGTCATTTTAAATGTTGTATTTGTGAACACGCTTGGGGAGCCTTTGTTTGCAAAAGCAACATCAAAATTATTTCATTCATTAAAAGGAAGGCATCAAGGGAACTGTGGGCTGGGGAAAACATTTGTATTGGTCGCCTGAGAAGCCAAGAGCAACCTTCTCTACCAAACTTACTTTTGCCAGCTGCAAAATATAAGAATACTCTTGTCTCTGCTGGCTGCGTTCCTGTTGTCAGCCGCCCTAAGTTTGCAGAGTACATGGAGTAACTAGTAGCCACCGGCCCACCATGATAATTGAGGAGAGGCTTTTTAGCTATTAGTTACACAAAAGCCTAGAAATGATCTTCCCCGCTTATCACCACATCACCCTTTCCCCATTACAGCACGTTCTAGCCAAGGGATGTATTACATTCTAATTGCAGGCTCCCAAAATGCACAGAATCCATTTACGCACAATTTGTGAAAATAGCTCCAGCCTCCTGAGTATGTGTGAATGTGATTTCCACACCAAGCCCCATAGTGGCCGCACCAGATCGGTTTGTCCTTCTTTGTATATCCTCCTTAGGGATCTACTTCTTTACCTATTTCTATGGTTCGCCTTCTGCTGCAAGAGAAACACAAAAATTACACATAGCATTCCCTCTCATATCCATACGTCACCATTTTTTCCAGGACAGAAATACATGTGTTTTTTCTGCACAAAACTCTGCAATACACCGAAGAAACAGTGCAATCAATACACTATTTCCTGCTCAGAAAATACCTTTTCTATGCAAAGAAACCCAATGAAACAACTCCCTCTATGCTTTTTGAACAGAAAGACCACCTATATTTTAGCATAGAATAATTCCCTGGAAAACTTCACAAAAATGTTGATGCTGTGTTATTCTTTCTGATGATGTTTCTCAAATGTTGGGAAACTCTTTTCTCAGGCAGCAAACAAATGAACATTCTTCCCATTCTTAATTCTCATTGGTGAAAGACACTCAGGAAAACGGAAATCTCCCTGCCTCCCTCCCTTCTGTTTATTGTTCTCTCTATTCTTTCTTTTTTCTTTCCTTCCTTCTTTCATTGTCTTTCCTTCCTTCATCTTTCCTACCTTCCTCCTTCTATCTTTGTTTCTTTCTCCCTCCTACCTTCCTTCCTTTTATCGTTCTCTTTCTCTCTCTATCCTTCCTTCCTTCCTTCCTTCCTTCCTTCCTTCCTTCCTTCCTTCCTTCCCTCCCTCCCTCTATGGTTCTCTCTCTTTTCTCTTTCTCTCCTTCCTTCTCCCTCCCTCCTTCCTTTCCCCTTCCTTCCTTCCTTCCTTCCTTCCTTCCTTCCTTGTCTTTCCTTCCTTCATCTTTCCTGCCTTCCTCCTTCTATCTTTGTTTCTTTCCCCCTCCTACCTTCCTTCCTTTTATCGTTCTCTTTCTCTCTCTATCCATCCTTCCTTCCTTCCTTCCTTCCTTCCTTCCTTCCTTCCTTCCCTCCCTCCCTCCCTCCCTCCCTCCCTCTATGGTTCTCTCTCTTTTCTCTTTCTCTCCTTCCTTCTCCCTCCCTCCTTCCTTTCCCCTTCCTTCCTTCCTTCCTTCCTTCCTTCCTTCCTTCCTTCCTTCCTTGTCTTTCCTTCCTTCATCTTTCCTGCCTTCCTCCTTCTATCTTTGTTTCTTTCTCCCTCCTACCTTCCTTCTATTGTTTTTTCTCTCTCTCTCTATTCTTCCTTCCTTCCTTCCTTCCATCTATTGTTCTCTCTCTCTCTATTCTTTCTTTCCTTCCTTCCTTCTTTCTTTCTTTCTCTCTCTCTCTCTCTCTCTCTCCTTCCTTCCGTCTATTTTCTCTCTATATTCTTTTTTCTTTTCTTCCTTCTTTCATTGTCTTTCCTTCCTTCCTCCTTCTATCTTTGTTTCTTTCTCCCTCCTACCTTCCTTCCTTTTATCATTCTCTCTCTCTATTCTTCCTTCCTTCCTTCCTTCTGTCTATTGTTCTCTCTCCTTCCTTCCTTCCTTCCTTCCTTTCTTTCTTTCTTTCTTTCTTTCTTTCTCTCCTTCCTTCTCCTTCCCTCCTTCCTTCCTTTCCTTCTGTCTATTCTTCTCTCTCTCTATTCTTTCTTTCTTTCTCTCTTTCTTTCTCTCTCTCTCCTTCATTCTGTCTATTGTTCTCTCTCTATTCTTTCTTTTTTCTTTCCTTCCTTCTTTCATTGTCTTTCCTTCCTTCCTCCTTCTATCTTTGTTTCTTTCTCCCTCCTACCTTCCATCATTCTCTTTCTCTCTCTTTATTCTTCCTTCCTTCCTTCCTTCCTTCCTTCCTTCCTTCCTTCCTTCCTTTCTTTCTTTCTCTCCTTCCTTCTGTCTATTGTTCTCTCTCTCTCTCTCTCTCTCTCTCTCTCTCTTTCTTTCTTTCTTTCTCTCTCTTCTTCCTTCTTCCTCCCTCCCTCCTTCCTTTCCCCTTCCTTCCTTCCTTCTGTCTATTGTTCTCTCTCTCTATTCATTCATTCTTTCTTTCTTTCTTCTGTCCATCTCTCTCCCTCTCTCTCCCTTCTTTCCTTTCTCCTCTCACACACCCTCTTAATCAGAATGTCCCCCCCCCTTTGCATTCCCTGGAGCTTCTGCCTCTCCCCCGCCACCACATCTTCTTCTAGAGGACCCGTCAAAGGCCTCCAGGCCCCTCAAGTCAGACATCTTTGGGATGAGAGCAAGGGTCGCACTCTGTGACCGTCTCTGCCTTACATGGGGGTGGGCAGGAGGGGGGATTCTCCCCAGTGATTCAAGGAAACTCCTTCCCCTCCCCATGGGTGTGCTTCCAGCTCCAAGAAGTCATCTTAGGGGACGTCCCACCTGCTCTCCCTCGACATGTGATCCTCCCCCCCTCCATTTTGTGGCCTGTCCAGGCCGGCCGGCATTCCCAGGTGTTGCCTTTTCCCCATTCCCCAGGGTCCTTGGGTCAGGATTAAGGGTGGTTTCCTTTTCAGTGAGGGTGTTGGGTGTCCCACACAGGCAGCAATGACATTTCGGCAGCTTCCTGGAGCCTCACAGCCCTCTCCGGCAACCACGCGGGCAATGCCAATGGGCCATGAATCCCACCTTACTGGAGACTTCTCGGGATGAAACCTGACCCAGTGGCTGAGGCTCAAGATTCACATCAGAGCCGTATAAACAAGTTTGGGCGGCCCAGAATGAGGTCACCAGGCGCAGCTGTCTGACACTGTCCACTGTCCACAGCACTCTTCTCCACCAAAGGACAACCACAAGGGTCTTCATAGACTCATAGAGTTAGAAGAGACCACAAGGGCCATCTATTCCAGCCCCCTGCCTTGCAGGAATACACAATCAAAGCACTCCTGACAGATGGCCATCCAGCCTCTGTTTAAAAAGCTCCAAAGAAAGAGACTCCACCACGCTCTGAGGCAGCAGCAGATTCCCCAGTGCCAAACAGCTCTTACTGCCAGGAAGTTCTTCCTAATGTTTAAGTGGAATCTCTTTTCCTGTAGTTTGAACCCATTGCTCCGTGTCCTAATCTCTGGAGCAGCAGAAAAGAAGCTTGCTCCCTCTTCAATATGGCATCCTTTCAAGTATTTAACCATGGCTATCATACCACTTCTTAAACTTCTCTTCCCCAAGCTAAACATCATCATTAGCAACCAGAAAAAGTTGTCCCTGAGCTATAGACAGAAAGGAAGCCTACTCTAAACTTGCTGAGTGCCAGAGGTCTTGGACTACATCTGCTATCATCCCCAGCCATAATAGTTTTTTTCCTTTCATTTAATTTGAATGGACATTTATGCAGATTTCAGTTAGCTGACTGGGATTTATTAAATGCAACTGGGTGCAATAACCCGAGAAAGAAAGCTGGAAGAAAAACTCAAGAAATTGTCCTTGAACAGGTTAGATCCCTATTCTGCCCTTGTATTGCACCTGAAGCTAGGAAGGTAAACTGGGAGACTTCACCAGAACAGACATCATGAAGACTGCTGTCCAGACTCCATTAAGCCTCTTAGGGCTTGTCTATGCCATCAAATACCCCAAATCCCCATGCGAATGCCCCTGAATCTGCTGCGATCGGGCCACACATGGCATGGCCTTTCCCCCAAATCTGGGGCTATCCGGCCGCACATGGCATGGCCCAGATTCGCAGCATTTCAGGGTATCTTACCAGGATGCACACTATGTAGGTTTTGGGGTTTTCTGTAGCGCTTTGTCCGCTGCCGCATCCAATATTAAAGCTCTGGAGGCAGTTCTTGGCTGAAGGGAGAAATTTTCTCCCTTCCCCTGGCTTAGCAGCACTGCCTCTGCCTGCTGTCCTGCTGTCCTGTTCTCCCATCCCAGGAAGAGGTGCTTGAAGAAAGCGATGGAAGTACTTCAAGGAAATGACAGGCAAGTGGGAGATCAGGCAGGGGCAGCACTGCCCAGCCAGGGGAAGGGAGAAAACCTTGCCCTTCTGCTGGGAATTGTATCTGGAGCGACGGCAGTGGTGGCGGCAGATGAAACTCTGCAGGGACAATGAAGACACATCCCTGTGGAGTGTAATAATGCACAGGGCTTTAGGGGGAATGCAGGGGAATGCAAGGCCATGTGGGCAAAACTCCATTTGGAGTTTTTGTTCCACATGTAGACAAGCCCTTAGAAGTCTGGAAGAGGGATGGAATACCATTTATTTCCCAGCTGAACCCCTACTCAGAAGAATAACAGAGCAGAGAGACTATTGTGCAGTTTTCTCTGAGTACATTCAAATGTCGAGAAAAAAAGATTCTGCATGGACAGACTCATGGGTATGGGGATTTATTTATTTATTTGCATAAAAATCATGGTTGGTATTCAGTATAAAAGTTATGGTTTAGTAACTAGAGGGCCTTATCGCATTACAATGTTATGGCATTATTATTCCACTTTAATTGCTCTGGCTGACTCCAGTTTAGGGAGGGGCATTTAGCATTCTCACCCAAAGAGCTCTGAAGCCTCATAGAATCATAGAATTGTAGAGTTGCAAGAGACCACGAGGGCCATCCAGTCCAACCCCCTGCCACGCAGGAAATCTTGATCAAAGCATCCCCGACAGATGGCCATCCAGCCTCTGTTTAAAGACCTCCAAGGAAGGAGACCCCACCACGCTCCGAGGGAGTGTGTTCCACTGCCGAACAGCTCTGACTGTCAGAAAGTTCCTCCTAATGTTGAGGTGGAATCTCTGTTCCTGGAGCTTGCACCCATTGCTCCGTGTTCCAGTCTCTGGAGCAGCAGAAAACAAGCCTGCTCCATCCTCAGCGTGACACCCCTTCAAATACTTAAAGAGGGCTATCATATCGCCTCTTAACCGTCTTTTTTCCAGGCTAAACATACCCAGCTCCCTAAGTCTCTCCTCATAAGGCATGGTTTCCAGACCTTTCACCATTTTAGTCGCCCTTCTCTGGACACGCTCCAATTTGTCAAGATCCTTTTTTAATTGTGGTGCCCAGAACTGGACACAGTACTCCAGGTGAGGTCTGACCAAGGCAGAATAGAGCGGCACTATTACTTCCCTTGATCTGGACACTATACTTCTATTGATGCAGCCCAAAATCGCATTGGCCTTTTTAGCTGCCGCATCACACTGTTGACTCATGTTCAACTTGTGGTCTACTAGGATTCCTAGCTCCCTTTCGCACGTAGTCTCGTTCAACCACATCTCTCCCATCCTATATCTATGCATTTCATTTTTCCGCCCTAAGTGCAGTACTTTACATTTCTCTGTGTTGAATTTCATTTTGTTAGCTTTGGCCCAGCTTTCCAGCCTCACTAAACTACAAACCCCAGAATGCCACAGGAGGCAGCCATAGCAAGTGGAGTAAAAGCACTATCACCGTGTAGTGCGGTCGAGTTAGAGAAGCCCGACTGCTCTGTATTGGCCAAGACCACTTAGTCTTACTGTAAACCTATGGAAATGACAACCAAGCCCACCTTAAAAGACAGCAGCTGAATTGGGTGAAAGAGGTCCGTTCAGCTTCCAATCAGGTTGCAAGGAGGAGAATGGAGCGAGCTACTGACGATTGGAAGCAGGACCCTGCCACGAGTTCTTGTCACAGCCTTCTCACAGATTCTCTGATTCTATGCTGAATTCTGCACCAGGTTGCATGTTATGTTACAGTTTGGTGCACCTTTCACACCACACAACTGTTATGCTTTGATTCCACTTTGCTATGGCAACATCCTATGGAATCCTGCGATTTGCAGTTTAGGGAGGGGAACTATTTTTTTTTTATTTATTTACAGTAGGACCCCCATATCCATGGGGATTGGTTCCAGCTCCCCCAGTGGATAATGAAATCCGTGGATAATAGCAAACACCGCTGTCACCATTCCCACCATGAGAGCGATCCCAGGGGGGGTGATCCTGGGAGCGAAGGGAGGCAGATCTACTCCCCTCCCCTCTCCCCCCCGTCCATCCCCCCTGCTGTCGCCATCTGCGGATAATTGAATCAGTGGATGGCGAATCAGTGGATGCGGGGGTGGTATTGTACTGTATTTGGGTATTTATACCCCGCTCTTCAGCCACAAAGGCTCTCAGAGCAGCTTACAAATGGTTAAGCAACAGCACTCTACACATCTACACTGCATTAAGCGGTTTCCAATGTGTGTTAGCTAATCGCCACCACTAGCCAGGTACTCATTTTACCAACCTACAAAAGGATGGAAGGCTGACTGAACTTGCAACGTGGTGGCCGCAGTACTGGCATTTAACCACTGCGCCACCGAGAACTAGAACTCTCAACCAGAGTGCTCTCGAGCGTTCCCAAACTCCAAACCCCAGGAATCCATAGGGTGTTGCCATGGCAATTAAAGTGGAATCACAGCGCTATAAATGCACCATGTGTACGGCCCGCCGCTATTAGCCCCTTCCCCCCAAATGGCTCTTTCTCATCTTTCCCTGCCCCTGTCTCTGATTTATCCTCCCTTCCCTGGGAAGAGGAGCCTCTCACTCACCCTCTCCCACTTGTCTTGGCAAGAAGCAGCCACGGGGAATCAAATCCCTTTTGCACCGGCCCTAAAAATGAGGGGATGACGCAAAGGCCCTGTTCTCCCAGGAGCTCCAGCTGGTTATGTAACTCTACCTGCTCCGAGGAAGCTCAGATGACGGGCCCTTGGCTCCAGGGGGTAGGAGGGGAAGGGGTGGAGATGGCATGACTGCCACCAACAGCAGCAGCTCTGTGCCAGTTGGTTCCCATGCCACCCCCTCCCTCCCTCCCACTCCCAGCCCTGCACTGTAAACCTCAGGCATGTTGGCTAAAAATACCCCCCCTTACCCTCATTCCTCCCCCTCCTTCCTCTTGCTCCCAGCAAAAGAGTGGAAAAGTCCCTCTGGACCCATGCCCATCTTTAATCCCTCATGTCCCCTTTCCATGCATGGAGGCGGCTGTTAAAATGGGTGGAGGGGGAAGGAGAGGCCCTGACGTGTGTCCCTGTCCCGGCCCCATGGGAGCTGCTAATCTTCTAGTGCTGCTGTGGCACCAAGAAAAGGCATTCCAGACTGAGGGTCCCACCCACCACCCTGGTGTGTGTGTGTGTGTGTGTGTGTGTGTGTAAGAGAGCCTGTGTGTATCTCTACCATTGGCCACAGGGCAGAGGGAGTGATTACAAACACACTCAGAACTCAGTTGTACTCAGTTGGATGGGCCATCTTTATCTAATGGGAAATAGCACCTAAAAGGGTTATGGGCCTTTGCAAGGTTTCTTTAAAAAAACAAAAATAAAAAATAAAAGTCAGTTTCTTGTAAGAACTTCTTCAAGGAGACAAGTTTTTAGACCAGTGGTTCTTAACCTTTTCTTTACCAGGAACCTCCTTTAAATATCTTTTTTTGCCACGGACCCCAAATACTTAACTCAAGATTTAAAACAACAAAATCTTATAATAGTAATAATGCAATTACACCATTCATTAAACCTTCCCTCAGAGGTGGCACTTGAGGAGGAGGGAAGACCTTTCTCCTACTTCTTCCTGCAAGTTTGTAGCTGGAACGGACTGTATGGCAAAGCACAGGCCAAGCCAGCCAGCCTTTGCCTTGACATCTGTCACATGGCCACTCCACTGCAGGGAGGAGGTGGAATGAGCAGCCTTTGAGCCTTTGCGGACACCCCCCCCCGGACATAGCGGACCCCTGGGGGTCCCTGGACCACAGGTTAAGAACCACTGTACTAGATTTCATGAAGACGGAGAAACGTGTGGCTGATAAACAGCATGGAGCTGGGTCTTTTTGGCCTGCAGACATAGAATCTTAGAATCACAGAGTTGGAAGAGACCACGAAGGCCATCCAGTCTAACCCCCTGCCATGCAGGAATACACAATCAAAGCGTTCCTGTCAGAATTCCTTCTCCCTTTTAGGTTTTGAGAGTGGCATTATCAGGAAGGTGAAGTAGAATTAGAAAAACAGCCATTTGGCCCGGGTTTGGACTGCTGGTGGCTACTATGTGAGTGGGGTACTGAATCCTAGAATCCTAGAATCATACAGTTGGAAGAGACCACCAGGGCCATCTAGTCCAACCCCATGCTGCCATACAGGAACACACAATCAAAACATTCCTGACAAATAGCCATCCAGCCTCTGTTTAAAAGCCTCCAAAGAAGGAGACTCTACCACACTCGTCTCTGGCTTATGCATGCGTAGGTCGTACTATGCACCCAGGATGAATTATTTGCCACCCTGCAACAAACAAGTGATGTTGTGTTACTGAGCCTTGCACTTCATGCAACAGCACCTGCTGTTGACGTGTTGTACAACGTTGCTGTTTTTCCTGGGGGTTGAGAAGTGCTGGTGTAAACATGCCTCTGTGCGTGGATATTTGGCCTACACTGAAGGGACATTGGGAAGGAGCCAAGGGCAGTTGGGTTGCACTGTCCTAACATATCCCCACAAGGAGAGAAATGCTGGAAAGAACTCCTTTGGCTTTAGTCTCACTTTTTTAAAAAGCCCTCAAAGGCTGCCCTTGCTCAGCTTCTTTCGCCTAACCTCACCACCCTTGTCCAGGAGAGGAAATGGTTAATGAAATGGAAGCATGGTGGATTTATGAATGGTATGTGCAGGCCCTTGTTTGTTGTGATTGCCAGGAGACATCAGCCAATGTGTAACTTTACAATGACAGAGCTATGTCATTGACAGGGGCCAAAATTCTCTACCACAGGCGCCCTTATGTAAGTTTATGTATACTTAGCTACTGGCAGAGGTGCTTAGGAACCCGGTACATGATGTTGTAAAAGTGCTCAGTTCTAATTTCTACAGATGTAATTTCACTTGCAAAGATGCAAGCAATTCTCTTACTGAATTCTGGCCATCATGTGCAACCACGCAACAGGATTCCAATCAAAATAGAATAAAATCAAGAAAGCTGGAGACTGAAAGATGTGGGGCATCATAGGATCTTTGTTGGAAACTTCATCTGAAGGTGAATGCCACAAAGAAGGTTCAGCGGCAATTTGGCAATCGTGTACAGCTCTTGTACACTTACAAACAGAGGGACACAAGGTTGTGTGATGGTGCAAAAGATCTCAGAGCACATCCAATGGCTCAGGTCAGGGTGTGAAGAGAAGTGAAGCTATAGCAGTGATGCCCAGCCTCCCACCCCCCCACCCCATAGATTCTAACCCAGTGTTGGATGATGGCTCTCATTGTCTGCTCTGGGTTTAGTATGAATTTGAAAGGAATGAGCAAAGGTTGTTATTGGTGTGTCCCTTCAGTTTGGTTCCAAATTACTGCAACCCTATCTATATATGTAAAACTCTTTGGTATGTTTACTTTCCCAGTATGCTGATTGGCTGCTTACCTAACCAATCCCCTCACTCCCCTCACTCCCTCAGCCAATCACCTCCCACATGCAAATTCCCTCTCCACCTCACAATCCCCTCCTGCCACTCAATCTGTACAGCCCCAGCCTCACAAGAGCCCCTCCCTCCTCTCACTCCCTCAGCCAATCACCACCCACATGCAAATTCCCTCTCCACCTCACAGTCCACTCCTGCCACTCAATCTGCATCTCCACCCACAGCCTCACAAGGGCCCCTCCCTCCTCTCGCTTCCTCAGCCAATCACCACCCACATGCAAATTCCCTCTCCACCTCCCAATCCACTCCTGCCACTCAATCTGCATCTCCACCTACAGCCTCACAAGGGCCCCTCCCTCCTCTCACTCCCTCAGCCAATCACCTCCCACATGCAAATTCCCTCTCCACCTCACAATCCCCTCCTGCCATTCAATCTGCATCTACAGCCCCAGCCTCACAAGAGTCCCTCCCTCTCTCACCCCCTCAGCCAATAACCACTCACATGCAAATTCCCTCTCCACCTCCCAATCCACTCCTGCCACTCAATCTGCATCTCCACCTACAGCCTCACAAGGGCCCCTCCCTCCTCTCACTCCCTCAGCCAATCACCTCCCACATGCAAATTCCCTCTCCACCTCACAGTCCCCTCCTGCCACTCAATCTGCATCTACAGCCCCAGCCTCACAAGAGTCCCTCCCTCTCTCACTCCCTCAGCCAATAACCACTCACATGCAAATTCCCTCTCCACCTCCCAATCCACTCCTGCCACTCAATCTGCATCTCCACCTACAGCCTCACAAGGGCCCCTCCCTCCTCTCACTCCCTCAGCCAATCACCTCCCACATGCAAATTCCCTCCCCACCTCACAATCTACTCCTGCCACTCAATCTGCATCTACACCCCCAGCCTCACAAGGGCCCCTCCCTCCTCTCACTCCCTCAGCCACTCACCACCCACATGTAAATCAGTGCAATATTATTTTCCTAAAATAGCACGTAGCATGTAAACCTTTCAAATCTACTATAACGGCATATGTTATACTGGGTCAGCTAGTTTATTTTATCTTATTTATTTTATTTATATGCCACCTTTCTCCCAGAATGGGATCCTATTCTAGGGTTTTTGTGGCAAAGTTTGTTTAGAGGAAGTTTCCCATGACCTTCCTCTGAGGTTGAGAGAGTGTGACTGAGCAGGGATTGTATCCCCAGTTTCCTAGAGTTCTAGTCCCATGCTCAAACCTATCTTCATTTATGTATTTTTTTTCATTTATGCATATTTTGTGTGCTGCCTTTTGCTCAGAATTAGACCCAAGGCGGCTCCCAAAGACAATAATAAACACCGTAAAACTGGATAAAAATATGAAAACACAAATGTTAATAGATAAATAAAACATCATAAAACATAAAAAGGAACCCCTGCTTAAATGTTAAAAGCATGCTTGAATAAAAACATGTTTGCCTGCTGGTGAAAGGAAAGCAGGGGAAGGGCCAGCCTAGCTTCCTGCGGAAGGGAGTTCCAGAGGGTGGGAGCCGCCACCGAGAAGGCTCTCTCCGGTGTCCTCAACAAGCGAGCTTGTCATGGTGGTGGGACCGAGAGAAAGCCTTCTCTGAAGATCCTAAAACCTTTGCAGGTTCATATGGGGAGAGACAGCCTTTCAGATGGTCTGGACCCAAGCTGTAGGGTTGCTTTATAGGTCACGAGCAGCACTTTGAATTGGAAACGAACTGGCAGCCAGGGAAGCTCTTTTAACAGGGAGTTACAGTCGTCCCTTCACATTCGCAGCTTTGACTTTCGCGGTTTTAAGTATTTGTGGTTTTTCCTCACTCTCCTCCCCCTCCCTGGGGACTGCAGCAATGGGGGTGCTGCAAGAAGAGCAGCTGCTGCTGCCGCCTTGGTTGCCTCTTCCACTGGGAGGCATTGGCGGTGCTGGTGTGGTCCCGACGGGGAGGAGGAGGAAGAGGAGGAAGAAGAAGAGGCAGTGGAGGCCGCAAGAGGGAGGTCTGGGGGGACAGGGAACTTCAGCTGCCTAAGGAGGGATGCCTCCTCTGGACTGGCGTGTGTGTGTGTGTGTGTGTGTGTGTGTGTGAGGCAAAACCTCTAAAATCGCCCCTCTCCTGGGCCTTCGCTCCCTTTGGGGGGGAAGCAAAGGCCCAGGAGAGGGGGGATTTTAGGGATTTGCCTCACCCACCGCTGCTCTCCTGGGCCTTCGCCTCCCTTTGCAAAGGGAGCAAAGACTCACGAGAGCGGCAGCGGGTGATGCAAAGCCTCTAAAATTGCTGCTCTCCTGGGCCTTCGCTCCCTTTGGGGGGGAAGCAAAGGCCCAGGAGAGCGGCGGTTTTCATTCGCGTTTTTTTCACATTTGCCAGAATCTTGCGGCCCTAACCCTTCTATATGTGAAGGGACAACTGTACAGTATATGCTCCCTATAACTGGCCCTGGTCAGCATTCTGGCTGCAGCATTCCAGACCTGATGAAGTTTTTGAACAGTTTCCAAAGGCAGCCCCAAATAGAGTGCGTAGTCCAAACTGTCTGCACAACACTGTCTCAACTATCTGAGGTGCTGAGCCCTGTTGACAAACCAGGTTCAGCACCTTGGGCAGGTCCTTTATAGTTTAGCCAAAACCCCACAGTGGCTTCTTCATCCCCACTTCCACATGGAAGCTCATTCTCTTAAAATAATAATAAAATCATCATCATCATCATCATTGTAATAAATAACAACAACAACAACAACAACATGCCATTGCAAATGACAACAAATTGCTTTTTAAAAATGATAATGAGCAACCGGAACAAATTACATTTAAAAAGTAATTTCCCAAGCTCTGGTCCTGACACACATGAAGGTTAAAACCGGGAACTGCACCAAATGAGACTTGATATTTATTTACTAAATATGCTTGATGAGGAGTTGGAAATTTTTGGGGTGAAAGTCATATTTTATATGATAGGAACTGAGAAAATTATTTATTTTCAGTATTGGAAATTAGACATAATACCCTTTATTGATGAATGGATGGTCAAACTAATGGAAATGATACATTTAGATAAACTGACCCAATTATTAAAAGAGAAAGGAGAATTGACATTTGAAAAAGATTGGGAATGTTTAAAAACACAGTTTAGAGAGACATAGGGGAATGGGCTAATTTGGGATTTTTGAAATTATTATTATGCTTTAAAAATTGATGAGATATCTGCTTTTGTATTGAATAGGAAAGCAATTGTAGCTGTTACAATTTATATGAAAATTTATGTGAGGACAGTTAAAAATTGAACATGTATATTTGTGTAAAAGCTTAATGGGAAGTATGGAAGACATAGGTAATTAATATTAGAAGAAACAGATTATCATCAAACACGTAACATATGTAAAAAAAAAAAGAGAAGATATTGAAAGAATTGGACTGTAAATACATTTCCAATATATTGTATGTATTTATTTTAATCAATAAAAATCATTTAAGAAAATAAATCAGGAACTGTGGAGGGGCTCTGCCCTGTCAGGATATTGAGACATACAGTAGATTTATCCTGTACAGAGCTGAGATGTAACAGTCCGCAGTTTGCAGCAGTATGAATGAGCAGCAGTTTGCAGAAGCTAGCTGGGTAAATGTATCAGTGTTGATTAGCTCACAGCTTTGGAGCAGAGTTGAGCAGAGCTAAGCTGGGTTGAGCTAAGCAGTCCTGTTTTGGATCTCACTGTGTGAAGATGTCCTGTTTGGGATCTCACAGTGGGAAGATGTTTTTCTCTTGATGCTGTATATTACTGTAAATATTCTTTATTATGCCCAAGTAAAGAGAAGTTGTTTTTAGACACAAAGCCTGTATCTGTGCTTTTATTCTTATGCCCAAAGGAACAATACTCTGCTATTTATTTTTTGCTGCCTGGACCTGTTTAGGTACCCAGTGTGCACCCTATTTACACCATCACCTGTTATGCCCGAGGTATGTGTTATGTGCCTCTGCTGGTCAGCTGGTAAAAGTAAGCAACAGACGCACTTGGTGGTTTCTGGGTCAGCAGTGCAGTGGCTGACTAGCTGACTGGCGGAGGTGGCATCCTTTGGAATCCTGGGATTTGCAGGATGTACAAACTACAGGAGCCATGGTGGTTAAAGTGGAATCATACTGCTGTTGTGTGACTGGACCCTAGCAGGGGGACTGAGTTCTGGGTGTGCTGCACTGACTTCCAGTGATCATTCTTCCTCTGCTACCAGAACTAAATTCATTATGGCTGAGGGCCAGTGTGGTGTCGGGGTTTGAATGTTGGACTATGATTCTGGAGGCCAGGGCTCAAATCCTTGTTGATAGAATCACAAAACCATAAAACCATAGAGTTGGAAGAGACCCCAAAGGCCATCTAGTCCAACCCCATTCTGCCTTGCAGGAACACACAATCAAAGCACCATGGCCCCCACAAGCAGGGGGGCTGACAGGACTCTAGCCAAGGGGTCAAGGCGCCTGGGATTAGGCGGGGGCCCTGGCATGATATTATTGCAAGTTTTTATTATGTAAATCCATTTAGCTTTTTTTTTTAAAAAAATAAATATAAATATTACTTTGTTGTCATCATTTAAACTGACTTTCAAATTTTTTTAAAGTCCATTTAGCTTTAAGAGCTTCTCGCCACCCTTAACCTTAGCAATAGGTAGGGGGCCACGAAAGATCCTGGCCTGGGGGGCCTGCATCAGCATGTGGGGGACATGCAAAGCACTCCCGACAGATGGCCATTCAGCCTCTGCTTAAAAACCTCCAAAGAAGGAGACTCCACCACACTCCCAGGCTGCAAAGTATTCCACTGCCAAACAGCTCTTACTGTCAGGAAGTTCTTCCTAATGTTTAGGTGAATCTCTTTACCTGTAGTTTGAATCCATTGCTCCATGTCCTAGTCTCTGGAGCAGAAGAAAACAAGCTTGCTCCATCCTCACTAAGACATCCCTTCAAATATTTAAACATGGCTGTCATGTCCCTTCTTAGCATCCTCCTCTCCAGGCTAAACATGCCCAGCTTCCTAAGCCGCTCCTCATATGGCATGACTTCTAGACCTCCCACTATTTTGGTTGCTTTTCTCTGGACATGTTCCAGTTTGACCATATTCTCCTTAAATTGTGGTACCCAGAACTAGGCACAATATTCCAAGTGAGGTCTGTCCAAAGGAAAACAGAGTGGTACTACTACTTCCCTCAGTCTATATACTACACTGTACTCCTACTGATGCAGCCTAGAATTGCATTGGCTTTTTTAGCTGCTGCATCACATTGTTGGCTCATGTTCCACCTGTGGTCTACTAAGACTCCTAGATCCCTTTCACATATACGGTTATCAAGCCAGGTGTCACCCATCCTATATCTCCCGCATACAGGACCTTCTTGGTGGCTGCTCCTCAGCTTTGAATCTCCCTTCTGAGAGAGGCTAGGCTGGCTCCTTCTTTGCTTTCTGCAAAGTGAAAACTTCCTTGGATTTGAAGATAGTGAATTTTGCTGCAACAGGGGGAACTTCAACATGAGAGAGCTAATGGACTGGAACTTAAGCCAATGAGAAAGGGAATGGCCTTTGACTACATTGAGATCCCTCCAGACAAACTTAACTACAACAGGAACATCTGATGCAAACTGTAGGCCTCCGACTCTAACATCATCAGTGTTCTTCTCCTGTACGTTTTTAAAAACCTTTGCCTGGTGAAGGAGACAGTGGACCTTCGAAAGCTTGTGCAGTGTATTTTGTGCATTTTGATTGGCCAATAAAGGTATCACTCTTTTCTGGATTTGGGATTTTGTTGTAGTCTTCTGAAAGGTTTTTAGGCATTGACTACAGTGGGCCTGTTAATGGTTTGTTGATTTTTATATGGTGTCTTTGAATGAATTTTAAAATAGCTTTAATTCTATAGATTGTTTAACTTTTACTTTAAAATAATGTTTATGTGCATTTTACATATGTTGTTAATCTGTATTGGTTTTAACACTTTCTAAGCCTCCTTTGGAGGCCTAAATAACCTAAAAGCACCAGTTCCCTCTGGTTTTGGAAGCTAACAGAGTCAGCTCTGGGTAGCACTTGGATGGGGGTCTGCCAATGAATCCCAGGTGCTGTAAGCTATATTTCAGAGAAAGGAACTGACAAAACCACCTCTGAGTCTTCTTTGCCTAGGAAAATCCTATGAAATTCATGGGCTCACCATAGGTTGACAGGTAACTTGAAGGCACATACGCACACTCAAGCCTCCTTGAGTCCCAGTATTGGGGAAAAGGCAGGATATACATGCATTAAATAAATAAATAAATAAAATTAACGTATACAAGGCTGAATACCCTAAAGGCACTAGTTTCTGTTTGATTTTGGAAGTTAAGTAGGGTTAGTTCTTGGATGGGGGTACTAACCAGGTGCTGTTGGCTGTATTTTTTATTTTATTTATTTATTTATTTATTTATACCCCGCTCTTCAGCCTCAAGGCTATCAGAGCGGCTTACAAATTGTTTTAAGCAATAGCAATTTACACATCTACACTGCTTTAAGTAGTTTCCTTTTCAGAGGAAGAAACTGTCAAAACCAGCTTTGAATGTTCCTTGCCTAAGAAAACTCTACGAAATTCATGGGGTTGCCATAAGTTGACAGGCAACTGAAAGCATATGTGTGTATGCGTGCACACACACACTGTATGCAAGATGACCAAATCACACTCAGTGTATAGTACTAAAACTCACATGCATAAGACTTTATCTACTGGTATTTTCTTCCACATGCAGGCAGTGGTGGTATCATTGGTTAATATTAGCCATGATCCTGCATAAGGGCTTCATAGAGTAAATTGCTGCAGGTGAAGTTCCATGCTCCATGTTGATTGTGTTACAAAACCCTTGTGTTGGACCCTTGCTTGAACTTGAACGCAAAACAGGGACTTTGAGCATTGGACAAGAATCATAGAATCATAGAATCATAGAATCATAGAATTGCAGAGTTGGAAGAGACCACGAGGGCCATCCAGTCCAACCCCCCTGCCACGCAGGAAATCACAATCAAAGCATCCCCGACAGATGGCCATCCAGCCTCTGTTTAAAGACCTCCAAGGAAGGAGACCCCACCACGCTCCGAGGGAGTGTGTTCCACTGCCGAACAGCTCTGACTGTCAAAAAGTTCCTCCTCATGTTGAGGTGGAATCTCTCTTCCTGGAGCTTGCATCCATTGCTCCATGTTCCAGTCTCTGGAGCAGCAGAAAACAAGCCTGCTCCATCCTCAGCGTGACATCCCTTCAAATACTTAAACAGGGCTATCATATCGCCTCTAAACCGTCTTTTTTCCAGGCTAAACATACCCAGCTCCCTAAGTCTCTCCTCATAAGGCATTGTTTCCAGACCTTTCACCATTTTAGTTGCCCTTCTCTGGACACGCTCCAATTTGTCAATATCCTTTTTGAATTGTGGTGCCCAGAACTGGACACAGTATTCTAAGTGAGGTCTGACCAAGGCAGAATAGAGTGGCACTATTACTTCCCTTGATCTAGACACTATACTTCTATTGATACAGCCCAAAATTGCATTGGCCTTTTTAGCTGCCGCATCACACTGTTGGCTCATGTTCAACTTGTGGTCTACTAGGACTCCTAGATCCCTTTCGCACGTAGTCTCATTCAGCCAGGTCTCTCCCATCCTATATTTATGCATTTCATTTTTCCGCCCTAAATGCAGTACTTTACATTTCTCCGTATTGAATTTCATTTTGTTAGCTTTGGCCCAGCTCTCCAGTCTATCCAGGTATGTCAATCCACTTCTGTAATGGAAAGTATGAATGCCTACAGCATGTCCAACCATGCGACACGTGCAATGGACATCATGAATGACCATGCACAAAAATCTCCATCCATTTCCATACTGGAAGGTATGAGTTTGTAAGACACTAACCGGGACTTGTTTATCTCAGATTGGCCTTTTTAGTCATCAGTGGACTTGCAGAAAGCGCGGGATGAGTCCTTCCTGAATCTTTGTTTGCAAAGAAAAGCCAGAGAGACCAAGATTCTAGCTGTGAAGTTTTTGAGTTGTGTCTGTGTGTGTGTGTGTGTGTGTGAGAGAGAGAGAGAGAGAGAGAGAGAGAAGCCAGGGTCCTGTCTCCATCTCCCCCTCCCTGGCTTCCTCTCCCTGTGCTGTTGGCTTCAACTTCCATTTCCAGCTGCTAAACGAACCAACGCAGGGATTCTTCCTTTGCTGAGCCAGCAAGAGCTGCGCAGAGCCCATTTGAGGTGGGAAGTGCTTTGCAGATCCATTGTTATATGGGGGGGCGGAGTTCAAGGAAGGCAGCTTGTCATGGCTGGAAGGCAAATGAATGGGCCAGCATATCAGCTTGGCTTCTAGTTCTCTTCTTCCCAGAGGGTTATAGATCAGACATGGTTGTGCCAAAAGGCAAGAAGTGAAATGTAAGACCAGAGAAAGCAACGACTGGCATGCTAAAAGCACAGGTAGCTGTCGGATTCCTTCTGTTGGCCAGCCATCTGGATGTCATAGAATCATAGACTCCTAGAGTTGGAAGAGACCCCAAGGGCCATCTAATCCAACCCCTGCCCTGCAGAGGCTGAATGGACATCGGTCAGGAATGCTTTGATTGGTCAAAGCATTCCTGACCAATGTCCATTCAGCCTCTGTTTAAAAACCTCCGAAGAAGGAGACTCCACCACACTCCCAGGCAGAAGCAAATTCCACTGCCCAACAGCTCTTACTGTCAGGAAGTTCTTCCTCATGTTTAGATGAATCTCTTTTCCTGTAGTTTGAACCCATTGCTCCATGTCCTAGTCTCCGGAGCAACAAAAAACAAGCCTGCTCCATCCTCAGTAGGACATCTCTTCAAGTCTTTAAACATGGCTATCATGTCACCTCTCAACCTTCTCTTCTCCAGACTAAACATGCCCAGCTCCCTAAGCTGCTCCTCATAGGGCATAATGGTTTACAGACCTCCCACCATTTTAGTCACCCTCCTCGACATGTTCCAGCTTCTCAACATCCTTCTTCAATTGACTTCACCCAAGTCATGGATAAAGGTGTTGAATAACACTGGGGAATAGTGGGGTGCCCAGGACAGAACCCTGTGGCACCCCACTAGTCCCTTTTCCTCAGGATGAAGAGGAGCCATTGGTGAGCACCCTTTGGGTTCAGTCAGTCAGTGGGCACCGGTTGCAAAGAAGGCCTTTCCAAGGTGGTGTCTAAATCTTGGAAACTCTAGGGAGAGAGTTTCACCTGGCCCCTTCTCTGCTACCCTCTCTGCACCTTAGATAAATTCTTGCTGCATTCTCTTGGGGTTCAGTTGTGCCTTAGATCTTTAAATGGCTCTTGTCGATCCACTGGGTGTTTTCTGCTGGAAATTGTGTATTACTGTGCAAACTGTCTTTTTGCAATGAATGGATGGCTAAGAACACTGACTGGTATCCTGTCGGCAACCTTGGAAGGTATAAATTGTCCTATCCTTGCTCATCAAACTTTTATTTATGTATTTATTTATTATGTATTTATTTATGTTATTTATGTATTTATTTAATTTATACTCTTATACTATACTATTAATGCTTGCTGCTTTGTACAGTGGAGGTATTCATGTTTCAGGAAAGGAGTGCCATTGTTCATTGGTGCAAATTGTGCCCTGGTGGATGTTGCATGTGGATGCACATAAACATCAATGTGCAATGCATGTGCAGTGTCAAAATGCATTCAGTAGGCACTGTTGCAGAACTGCAATGTAACTCTTGTCACTTTTCCTCTATCCTCTGTCCCTTGGACAAAGAAGAGAGGGCTAGCCAACCAGGGGCTCCCTGCTCCTACCCACTGGTCACCTGCTCCTCCTTTGCCACTTTTCCCAGTGGAAGGCAGAGATATGGGTAACCCAAAGAAAACCCGCTTCCACCTTCCCTCCCCTTTCCCCCTGGAGAAGAAAGAGGCCTGTGTGTGCCGAATAGACAAAAGCACTCCAAGGCTTAACAGAGAGTTTACGAAAGTTTTATTCTAAGTAAGAAGAATTAAATCAGGTTTCTGGGTATCTCATATCTTGGAATATCCTTCTCCAGGCATATAAAGCTGCAAAGTTACAGAAACAGATTACATTCAAAGACACCTGGGAACTGACGTCCAGCTAGGGGAATGCACCAAAAATCCTTGATGCTCGCTAAAAAAAAAGTCCCTCACCACTTACGGAAAGTAGACCTTCTGTTCTCAGGTTTTCCCATGGCCATGGAGGCAGGAGTTTGATCCTTTTGAGATCAGCCTCTACCAACCCTCCTCTTGCCAATGGCCAGCATCTCGACAGGACAGCTTGAAAGAGCAGACCAAGGGACACACAAAGGCAGTAAAACTTTTATCCTCTGACCCGGGAAGGTTCCAGATCTTTTAGCATCTCTATACTCAACAGGAAGCTTGATTGGAAAAAGCTTCAAAGAAAGAGCCATGTTAGTTTCTTGCAGCATAAAAAGGAGGAAGGTAGGGACAGGGAGGAAGGGAAAGTAGCAACACCTTTAAGGGTTTTTTTTTTTTTTAATTTTTAGCATGAGCTTTCATGGATATAAACCGTTTCTTCAGATGCAGCACAAAGTGGTATCTTGAGGCTTGAATATCACTCTGTATTGCATTTGAAGAAGCAGGTTTCTATCCATGAAAGCTCATGCTAAAATAAAAACCAGTTAATCTTAAAGGTGCTGCTACATTCCCTGATTGGCAAAGGGTATCTCATTTGATTTTAGGTAACCCTCTGTTATCCTAAGTGGTAAATTAATCCCTTGTTAAATGGATGTAGCTGGGTTCATAGCCACTAGATATTGTATGAGTAGCATTGCCTTAAAAAAAAAAATTAACACCAAAAAACAGACAAATTTACAAAAAACAAATCAACAAGTACTACACAGACATTGCAAACCAAAAAATTAAGAAGTTGGTAGTGGCGCTAATGCTGTTACACATGGTGGTCCCCTCCACTCTGCCCGCATCCTGGTTTAGTCGTTTGACCTACCAGGCACCAGGAGTGGGAAACAGACCCTCGCATCAGCCCCTCCAATCCTCCTCTCCCCCATGACAGGGGGTAATTTTTGTTGGTCCCCATACTTCAGAACCGACACTTCACTGTGTTTGGTGGGTGTCCCGTAGTAGACCTGTTAAGGGATGTTCATTCAGAGCCATAGCCAACTGGAAGTCCCCGGCTGATTAGTATTAGCGCTGTAACTCTTGCAAGTGGAAAGTTGCTCTCCATTTTGTCCATGTAGAATCTCAGCCATTGTAACCAAATCATAAACCCCTGGGACATTGCCCTGAATCCATGGCCCCCACAAGAGGTGGGGCAGACAGGGCTCTAGCCTGGGGCCCTGGGTGCCTCGGATTAGGAGGGAGCCCTGGTGTTGTGGGTCAGCCAGCTAAGTGAGACGAACAGAAGACAAAAAGTGACTTTATAAAATATTGAGTTTTGTTTCATCCAACTAAAAATAATTATTTTATTAGGCATATTATATTATCCCCTCAGTATCTAAAATGATTTAGCTAGGCAAGTTGATTTTACTGAAGTTATTGACAAATTTGTGTTGACAAAAGCTAGAAAATATACTTTGAGACAGTTTTTGATATTATTGTAAGTTTTTTATTATGTAAATCCATTTAGCTTTTTAAATAAATAAATAAATATAAATATTACTTTGGTGTCATCATTTAAACTGATTTATTTGAATTTTATCCCAAATCCTGTAGAGCAGTGGTTCTCAACCTGTAGGTCCCCAGATGTTGTTGGACTACAGTTCCCAGGAGCCCTCTGAGGTCTCACCTTGACAGTCAGGTGGTCCACCCAGTCATGAGTGAGGCTGTGAGTTTAATCCTACACCCTCACTAATAACTGGGAGGACCACCTGGTTGTCAAGGTGAGACCTCAGAGGACTCCTGGGAACTGTAGTCCAACAACATCTGGGGACCCACAGGTTGAGAACCACTGCTGTAGAGCATCACACGGCCCTTAGCCTTACCAGTAGGTAGGGGGCCCACCAAAGATCCTGGCCTGGGGCCCCACTTCAGGATGGTAGGGCCATGCCTGAATCCTATTGGTTAGTCCCATTAGACTGAATGTTAAATGGTGAGTCAACATATAGGTAAATGTCATTGATTCAATAGGTCTACTCTAGTCAGGACTATAGAGATTTGGATCATTGTAGTCTAGACTAGAGGATAGAAAGTCAGGCAGTGGAGCTACCTTTTTGCAAAGCCATAGATGCCAGTAGAAGAATCACATCATCTTATGATGGGTCCAAAGTATGACAGCCTCAGTTTAGTTATCTTGGCTTCTAGGGAAAGTTCAGGCTTGATTTGCTCTTGGGCTCATTTCTTTGTCTTTTTGGCAGTTCACGGATCCGCAGACTCTCCTCCTGCACCACATTTCAAATGAGCTGATTCTCTTCCCGTCAGCTTTCTTCACTGTCCCACTTTAGCACCCATACACAGAAATCAGAAATACTCTGACTTTGACATTTAATGATATGACTTGAGGATCTTATTTAGTACCTTCAGGGCTGCCTTTCCAAGTCTTCGTCTCATGAATTTTGTATCTTACGTATTTATTTTCGGTCTGGTTTAAAGGGTGAATGTGGTAGGCAAATACCTTTTTATTTAAGGAGGCGTTTGATTTTTAGTATGTTGCAGCAGATGGAACTTTTAATGGGGGCAGTGTTGCATTTCTCCTTTATTCTGTTTTAAACATGTTTTTGAAACTGGTTTTAACTTGCGTTTTCTTTTTCGATAGAAGTTTGTTTAACTGTTGTATTAAGGTGTGTTTTTTTTAGTTGTATATTGTTTTTACAAGGTTGTACACCACCTTGAATCCGATGCTGGGAGAAAGGTAGGATATAAAACAAACAGCAATTCAGGAACTATCCAAGGTGCTGAGTCCTACCATGCAAATAGGTCCAGAACATTGGACAGCTTCCTTGGGCCAGGAGTAGACCCACTGACTCGCTGAAATGGGAACCAGGCATGACAAATCCAGGTGTGCCTTTGTGTAATGTGTGAAGGGGTACACATGAAGTGAAGGGGTAAAGTATGAGACTGAATGGGCATCTTTTAGGGATGCTTTAGTTGTGTATTACTGCAGGGCAGGGGGCTGGACTAGATGACCCTTGAGGGTCCTCTTCCAGCTCTAAGATCCTATGGTTTTATGATATAAAATCATAGGTCTCCTCTAGTCAAGACTATGAAGATTTAGATTTAGATCATGGCAGTCTAGACTACAGAATAGAAACCACCCCCTATATCTGCAGAACAAATACCCACAGTTTCAGTTATCCATGGCTGAAAAAATAGGGACACATGCCATAGACTTGTGCTGGAGAATGCCTAGAGAGGTACCCTCTCTAGGAATCGCCTGGTTCTCCAATGCAACTCTATGATATGTTTGTACAGGAAGTTCTTTATTTTAATAGGGTTTGCTATTATCTGTGGTTTCACTTATAAATGGTAAATTCAGGAACATATTTCGCATGGATATTGGGGGGGGAGTGTCCTGTTGTTCTGTGGTCCAGCTAAATAAATCTGAATTGATTAACCCAGTAAACTTTAATCAATTAATGAATGACTACATATATAATATGGCTTAATCTGCAGACCAGGGTTCGAATCCCTGTTCAGCCATGAAAACACACTGGGTGTCCTAGGGCAAGTCACACACTCTCAGCCCTCAGAAAACCCTGTGATAGGGTCACATTAGGGTCAACATAATTCTTGACCCTAATGACTTGAAGGAACACAACAGCAACAAATTGGGACAATCATTTGCAAGACTAGGGAGAACAGAGCTTGAATCCCTGCTCAGCCTTGGCCGAGTCACACTCTCTCAGCCTCAGAGGAAAGCAGGCACTGGCAAATCCCCTCTGAAGGGATCTGATCAAGAAAAGGAGAATATAGGGTCATCATAAGCCAGGCTCAACTTGAAGGCAGAGCCATTGTGGTTAAGTGGTTTCAGTGTTGGACTTGTCCTCTGGGAGAGCAGTGTTCAAATCCCCACTCAGTCATGGACACCCACTGGGTGACCTTGGGCAAGTCACACACTCTCAGCCTCAGAAGAAGGCAATGGTGGCAACCACTCACCCCCTCTGAACAAACCTTAACAACAACACACTGTGATGGGACTGCCATAAATTGGGACTGGTGGTGCAGCTATGTTGTGTGTGGGGGGCAGATACAAAACGAGGGCTTTGCCTCCCAAAGAAGAATTCTGCTGCCCCAAATGAAAGTTTCCACCGCCTCCAAATTCCTAGCATTGCAGAGAGGGAAATGCTGAACCTCATCCACACAGCAAATTCTTCTGTTCCTTGTTTTTGCTCACCTGGCTGCCCCCCTTTTCTTTGGTTACCTAAACTGTACTTCTAAACCCTCCATGGAAGCGAGTTTTAAGTCTGCTGCAATGCTGGAAGTTTGGGGGTGGAAGGAAAATGTCATTTTAGGGGACAGAATTCTTTTTCGGAGGAGAAATGCTTCCATTCCCTCACCACCCATCGAGCTACATCCTTGATGGCTTTAAGTCACATTACAAGGACAACTGAGAGAAGCGAGTCCTCCCCTCCAAAGAGGTCTAGCACCTTGGATGCCTCCTTTGAAGTTCAGACTAAAACGTGGCACGGACTCACCTCCCTACAGCCATGAAAGCACCACTGGGCACTGGCATGTTTCCATTGGTGCGAATGTGTGTGTGTGTTTGTGTGCTTTTGCTGCTGATGTTCAGTGAAGCATAAAAGCATAGAATCATAGAATTGTAGAGTTGGAAGGGACCCCCAAGGGTCATCCAGTCCAACCCCCTGCCACGCAGGAAATCACGATCAAAACATCCCTAACAGATGGCCATCCAGCCTGTTTAAAGACCCCCAAGGAAGGAGACCCCACCATGCTCCGAGGTAATGTGTTCCACAGAGAGAGAGTTGAGAGTTGGCAGATTTCTCCTTATCTGAGCACGGAAAAGTTACTTTTGGTGATTCTACAGTTTCCAGAATTATTATTATTATTGTTGCTATTATTATATATTTTTTTCTGAGTTACTACCACGGTATGCTGGCTGCTGAGGCATTCTGAGAGTTGTAGTCACTTTCCCCCCAAACTCCGTTGCTTTGCATTGGGATGCCATGGACTCCGGTGCTCCCGGTGGGCCAGGAAAAGTTGGTTCCAAGCCCCAAAGAGAAACTCCTGCGCGACGATGCGAAGTGGCTGCCCTGGCGGCGGCGAAGGGGCGATACACGTGTCACCCCTCCACACGTGCTCCTCGGCCCCACTCCTCCTTCCGTCCCTCCGGCTGCTTCCCCCCCGCGGCCACTAGAGGGCGTGTCCCCCGCCCCGCCCCCTTTCCCCTCGGCTTCCAGCTGTTCCCGCCGGAGACTGACAGCTGGGCCCGGGGGTTGCTATAGGGATAGGCAAATGGCCCCGCCAGCCCCGGCTGGTTATAGGCGGGGAGGGCGGCTGACCCCGCCCCGGTGGGCGGGGCCTGGCTGGGGCTCCTTATAAAAGCCAGACTGCTCCATTCAGCACTTCAGTTACTCGCAAAGGGGGGCAAGGAGGCGGCGGCCCGGAGGGGACGGACGGGACCCCCAGCGCCTGCAGGAGCCCCCGGGACCCTCGGGCGAAGCCGGGGCGGCCGAGGAGGAGGAGGACTAGGGGGGTGGGTCCACCCCCTTGCAATTGTCCCCCCCAAGAGCCGGGGGGCGGTTGGCAAAGCCGCTGCTGCTGGGCTCCGTTTTCCGCGGCTGGGACTCTCCCTCAAGTGACGAGAAGCGGCGGCGGCGGCGAGGAAGGGCAGCGGAGCAGCCGCCGCCGCAGCGCCAGGGACCACCGAGGCGGCCTTGGGGGGCTCCCCGCCGGCCTTTGGACCTACCAGCAGGAGCCCCCCCCCCAGCTTGGCCTGGATCGCCTCTCCGCCCCCTCCCTCCCCCTCCCCCCAGTCCTCCCCGAGGGGACGGGGGCTCCTCGTGAGTAAGGGGGGCCACTTGGGCTGAAGAGGCCCCCGGGGTCGCCGCCTGCCTTCCCTGGGGCTCCCTCGACTTTCCGCTCCCCTCCCCGGGGGTCGTCGGTGCCTCTCGGCCTCCTCGTTCGGGGGGGGGGGGTCCGGAGGAGGAGGGGCGCCGGGAGGGGGAGGCCGGGCCCCAGCGCCCCCCCTCCCTGGCTTCCCCGCGGGGCCCTCGGAGGGGCCCGACCCCCCGTGCCCGCCCCCGGCCCCCCATGCGGGCTTGAGATGGCGGCCGAGCTGGCCCTGGGCGGGGCGGACTTGCCCACCAGCCCGCTGGCCATCGAGTACGTCAACGACTTCGACCTGATGAAGTTCGAGGTGAAGAAGGAGCCGCCCGAGGCCGAGCGCTTCTGCCACCGCCTGCCGCCGCCGGGCTCGCTCTCCTCGACGCCCCTCAGCACCCCCTGCTCCTCGGTGCCCTCCTCGCCCAGCTTCTGCGCCCCCAGCCCCGGCGGCGGAGGAGGAGGAGGCGGAGGGGGCGGCCACGGCCACCCCCCCCAGCACGGCGGAGGGGCGGGGGGGCCGCCGGGCCCGGGGGGGCTCAGCCACGGCGGGGGGGGCGGGGGGGCCGGCGCCGGGGGGGTGGGCAAGGCCCAGCTGGATGACCTCTACTGGATGTCCAGCTACCCCCACCCCCTCAACCCGGAGGCGCTCAACCTGACGCCCGAGGACGCCGTCGAGGCGCTGATCGGCAACCCGCACCACCACCACCACCACCACCATCATCCCCAGGGGGGCGCCGGCGGCGGGGGTCCCTACGAGGGCTTCCGAGGCGGCGGCGGCGGCGGCGGGGGGCAGCCCTTCCCGGGCGAGGAGCTGGCCCCCTCGGGCCACCACCACCACCACCACGGGGTCCACGGGGGCGGCGGCGGCGGGGCCCACCACCACCACCACCACGGGGCCGGGGGCCTGGGCGGCCACCACCACCACCATCATCCCCACCACCACCACCACCTCCCCGGGGCCGGGCTGCGGCTGGAGGAGCGCTTCTCGGACGACCAGCTGGTCTCGATGTCGGTGCGGGAGCTGAACCGGCAGCTGCGGGGCTTCAGCAAGGAGGAGGTGATCCGCCTGAAGCAGAAGCGGCGGACCCTCAAGAACCGCGGATACGCGCAATCCTGCCGCTACAAGCGGGTCCAGCAGCGGCACATCCTGGAGAGCGAGAAGTGCCAGCTCCAGGGCCAGGTGGAGCAGCTCCAGGCCGAGGTGGCCCGCCTGGCCAAGGAGCGCGACCTCTACAAGGACAAGTACGAGAAGCTGGCCGCCGCCGCCACTGGGACCCCCCGACGGCCCCGCGACCCCCCCGACGGGCCCCCCGACAAGGCCCCCGCCGACTTCTACCTGTGAGCCCCCCCCGGCTGGCTCGGCTCGGCCCTCGGCCCCTCGACGGGGGGACGCCACTGGAAGGAAGAGGGGGGACGAGGACAAGGCAGGGCCCCCCCCCACGCCCGCCCCCCTTGCACGGACAAAACCAGACTGGCATCCCCAAGCCCCCCCACTCCATGTTCGGACTGGCTGCCCCCTTCCTTCCTTCCTTCCTCTCTCTTTGAAAAAAAAGAAGCTTAGACCCCCCCCCCAAAAAAACACAACCCCGCAGCGCTGGAGTGGGGGGAGCCCCTCTGTCCGCCCCGTCGGGGGGCTGGAATGGGAGCGAGGAGGAGAAGAGCCCACGGGGGGAGGCGGAGGGGAAGAGGACTGTTTTTTTGGGGGGGGCACAACCCTCCATCACCTCCTCCCCCCCAATCACAAGCCAAGGGGAGCCCCGCATCTTTCGGAAGGATTCCCACGACCACCGCGGGGAGCGTCGGGGTGCCTCTTTTCCTGGACGGGGCAGGGACCTTTCTTTGGGGAGAGCCCCCCTTCGCCCTGGGGGGGGGGACTTTGGCTTGAGACCCTCCCTCCCACCCCCCTCCTGACTTCTTCCACCATTCCCGCATGCCGGACATGTATGGGAGCCCTTGGAAGAGATGCAGCAAATGCATGAGCTCTTTGTAGCCCCCTGTTTTCTCCCTCTCCCCAGGCCACAAGCTCACCCCCTCTTTTTTCTCCCCTTGGTCCATAGCACACATTTCCTTTTATTTTTAATTTTATTGTTTTGCTGAGTCTTAACCAAAACATCCTTCTCCCCCCCAAAAAAGTCTGGAACAAACTTGAGTTCTGCAAAGTGATGTATTTTTTTCCCCCCTTCTCTCTTTCTCTGGCTGGAACAAAGTGGCGAAGGACAGGCGACGAACCTTTCAGCAGAAAACGGGATGAGTTTACTTGCCTTTTAATCTCCCTTTTTTCCTGTATTCATTTCTTTTTTCTGTGTGTTTGACTGTTGTTGTGTTTTTTTTTAAAATACAAACCAACCAACGGGGAACTGAGCCAGATTTAATTTATTTAAGGTGTCCACTTGTACATAAGTCTAGACTTGACTTTCCCCTCTTTCTTCCCAAAATTCCTTTTTTTTTCCTCTTGAGCCTTCATTTGCTTGGTGACTTTAAAAGAAAAAAAGAAAACTTAAAAAAAACAACCAGAACACAAGTCTTAATGAAAAAGTTTGTATGTAATAGCATGCAAATAATATAAGAGTTAATTTAACGATGTTGACAAAGCCGAATGCACTATATACAGTAATCAATTGGATTAAATAATGCTGTTTGTTTTATAGAGATTTAAAATTATCTATGCTGTTGAAAAACGATATTGGGGGAAATAAAAAGGAGGAACACTCTTAAGACAATTTGAAAGGCAATAGAGTAATATATGAACTGCAAATCCGTTGGCTGCTATATAATAATAATAATGAATAATAATAATATTATTATTACTGATACTATGCACCAGAATTATTTATTAAATTCCAAGGGAGGAAAAAAAAATACTGTTTTGAACCTTGATTTATAAAATGCACATTTTATTTATTGCAAAAAATTTAAAAATCTACCAACCAACAACAACACAAGAAAAAAAATATCTTGAGATTAATGCTTTTGGGTGGAAGTTTAACTGATGTAGAGCTGGGCTTTTGGTATTTTGGTTTTTCTTTTGTAAAAATAGGGGGGGGAGGGAAGATAACTTGTAGGGTAAGGACGTCAAAGCAAAGGGGGTATTTTTTCCAGAAGCCCAGCACAATTTATGAATTGTTGGAAACCTGGTGCATTTTTTAAGTGCAAGGCATTTTAAACGACCTTTCAATTTTTGTGATTTTTAAAACGCTGTTGCATCGTCCAGACAAAAACCAATTTAATCAAGAGCTTCAATAACAATTCTTAATTATGTTGACAATGATGATTAATTTTCCGCATCCTGCTCTTGAGCCATGCAGGCTGTTGCAACCTCAAACCAATTTAATATTTATATATAGATATATATTTTTTGTTTATTTGTCACAAATTGTTTCTCTTTTGTGTCCAGACATCAGTGCAAAAGCCTCCGTTTAGCTTTCCTTTGCTACCAAACAAAAATAAATCTCTTTAGACATAATTTCCTTTTGTCTTGCCTTCCTTGCTCATTGCCTGGGTTTGGGGTTAACAGCAACAAGAAAGAAAAAATAGCACTTTCCTGCCCAATCCCCTCCATATTTTTGGTGCAAGAAATATTAAAGGTATCTTTTTGGTGGTGGAGGGTGTCTGTTACCTGTTCCTTCTGGAGAAAGCCAGGATTACCAAAAAACCCCAACATTTTAATTTTGCTTTAAAGGAATACAAAGCCTTTCATTTTTATTTTTAAAACAATTCTTTCTATTTTGCTGAAAACAAATAAATAACCTTGCTATTTTAGTTCCTGTTTAATAATTTGATTTCTTTTGATTTTCCTAAGGGTCTGCATCAAATTGTAGTGCTTAGCCTTTTACAACTAAATCCCTTCTGCTAATTATTAGGGTATAATATATCTGGGTGGGTTTGTGTTTTTTCTTTTTCTTTAAAGATTCTTTTGAGTACAAAATCCCTACGGAAAGCAATTGTAGCCTTATGTAACAGCTATAGCACCCATTCCAATTTGGATTACTTTTGACAATGTTCTAGAGTGCAGCTCTTAAATAGAAAAATATGCATTTATCAAATAATTTGTTAAAGGCTTTTTCTTAAATTGGGAAATGACCATACTTGCAGGCTTAGAATGTCTCACATAATTTTATACATACCCAATCTTTTCCCCAGAATTGTGACTCTATGGATCATAGAGGCTTCATTTTGATTTTTCCTCTTCTTTTGGAAGAAGGAAGACTTTCATTCTGGATTTAAAACTACTTCATTCTTCTCATTTGCCCTTACCCCAAAAACCTGTTTTACAAATTGTAACTATAAAGATTTTAGCACAAGAGAAACTAAATAGTTCAACCTGTTTGATCTGTTCCCGGCTTATTACATACTATTTTTTTTTCCTTTTTGTTAAAAATAACTTCACTTTCAGACAAAGTGCTCTTATTCTCAGTTGTCTGTTTTATACTTGGATCCAGAGAGCAGTCCATTGACTTTTATTTTAGATGGTAATAAATTGGTTTATATCTTACTTCTGCTATTGAGCTCGGAATTTATGTTCTTTTAAATCCACCCCATATAACTTTGAAAATATTGTGTGATCTTGAGAGAGAAATGCAGAAGGGGAAAAGTGAAGAAAAAATCCTATTTAAATTTAAGATATCTAAAATCTGGAAAGTTGGTCAGGAAGATAAGTATTTTAATCTGTGAAAATGCCACCTTTTAAAATAGCAATCACCATGGTGTGATTCAACCTGGGCATCTATTTGTTTTAGAACCTTTTTGTAAAAGATGAATTAAAATGATCCAGTGGTGTAGGGTATATTTAAACCATACACGCCTGTGAAATCTCTAAAAAAAAAATTGCATTCTTTTCTAACTGGGAGGTTATGCTGATATTAATTTCTCACTGGCTTTGGCCACAATCCACTGGGTGTTCTGTTCAAACTGGATTGAAGTGAATTGGGACTGTACTGCCAGAGCATGATTTTTTTTTTTAGATAAAAAAAATTATGATGTCTAGAAAGATGTCTTCCAATGAACTCCTATCCTGGATAAACCACCCTGATATTTAGAGGTATCTCTTCCACACTACACAATTGGAGCATTTTGATGCCACTTTAATTGCCATGGCTGCATCTGATGAAATCCTGGGTTTGGTTCTTTCATGAGACATGAAGAATTCTTTCCCAGAGAGCTCTAGTGCCTCCCCAAACTACAAATTCCAGGATTCTATTAGATGCATCTGTGGCAGTTAAAGTGAGTTCATTTTGCCATCTGAATGAAATTCTTTGATTCCAGTCCCTCACCCTGAGACTTAATTCCTTTCCTTGGGAATCCTGAGCTGCTTTTAAATAACTCACTTAAGAAACCAACTTTATATGGGTTACAGCTTTTGAGAAACCTAACATGTATTCTTTTGGGGCACCATACCAACTTTCTACAGTGAAAAGGGGTTGAAGTTTTAACCCTCTGAAGGATTTCTCATTGTTGGGTTCATGAAAAGTGTGAGTTGGGTTCTTTCTTTTTGGTGTTCCAAATTTATCCATTTTTCTGGTCATCCACACTTCATAATTGTAGCGCCTTGGTACCACTTTAACTGACCTGGCTCCATTCTCTGGAACCCTCGGATTTGTTCTTTGGGGAGGGATTTTAAGAAGTCTTTGCTGGAAAGATGTAGTACAGCACTAGAGTGCTAACAGAGAATTCCAAGTCCCTCGTCCCAAACTACAAATCTCAGGATTTTCTAGCAGGAAGCCGTGACATTTAAAATTGGATCAAACCGCTCTGATTTTGCAGCATGGATGTGCCCTTTATAAAAAGAGAAAGGGGAAGAGCAAGCAAAGATGCATGTAGTAACACCTCTGTTTGTATAAATGTTAGACCTTGAAGAGACTGCTGCGATCAAGTGTATTTTGGAATCCTTTTATCCAGGCTGTTTAAAAAAAAATATGCAATGCTTAGACTGCTTCATTCTGTAAGAGATGAGAGTTGCCACATTCCACCTAAGAATTGCCTTTCTCCTTCCTTATGTTTCCTTCTGCTCCTCTTCATTTTGCCAGCTTTTCAAACTTTGATTTTTGTTGCATTAGTTTCCTCTTATTTTCCCCCTTGGCTTCTTTCGGTCTGCTAGTACAAAATGGAAGGAGGGAAGGGTGTTATTTGTCTGTGTGTATGAAAAGTTGTGCTGTGTAGCTGAAACTATTGGAAGCTTGAATTTCAGAAGCTTTACCTGGAAGAAGTCTTTGCTAGGTACTATTTTTGTGAAGGCAATGGGATAACATTGCTGTCTTCCATGCACTTGGGAATGTGAGAGATCTTTTCTGTAGTGGAGTATGAGGGAGCCTTTCCCCATCACTTTTTACAGCACCAAATTTGCATTTTTATCTGCTTGGGGTGGGGGGGCTCTTTAGTGTTGTGTGTGATCACCAGTTTTCACAATGCATGGGGCATTGCCACCACCTTTAGTATACCTTTTCTGGAGGGTGGAAGACTTCTCTTTGTATTAATAAGTAACAAAAAAGTAATGAATGGAGAATTGCTGTTGTAATTTAATGGCATGATTTGTGCTGCCTGGTTGGTAGAGACCAATCAAGGGTGATTTTGAAGAAGAAATTCAGGCTGAGTTAAAATTTCTTCTCTGCTTTTTCCTCTGTTCTTCTGCTACACACATTGCAGTACCCTTTGTTGAGCAGACTGCCTCAGAAAGTGGTGATCTCTCCATCTTTGGGAAGGGGGTATCTTTAAACAGAGACTAGGGGACATGTCTGAGCAGTGCTTTAGTTGTTTATTCCTGTTTGGCAAGGGGTTGGGCTAGATGGCCCTTGGGGTGCCTTCCAATGCAAAGATTCTATGGTTCTGTGATTCTAAATCCATCTTTCTCTGCTTCCAGTTTCTACTTGTATGCAGGGATGATGGTTTGGGGAGTTCTGAAATGTCTTTTTGGGTACTTTGGTTACTAGTCTTAAAATTGAGACGATTGAGTCAAGCTGCCTCTTGCCAACAAACTTCATCCCCCTCACTTCTTTCTTCTCTTACCAGAAGACATCCTTGGATCAATGCGCTCAGGTAATGACTAAATAAAGGCAGGGAAAGCATGAGTGTAGTGGCAAGGCACTTTCTCACCATTTCCACTTTCAGCATGGCAATGTGAGAATTGCCAAGTCATAGGCTAGAATGTCAAAGATGCAAAGACATTGGCAGCCGGTGAATTTTCCCCCTTTTAAACAGAAACTGTGACAGTTTTAGAGAGGGTCACATTCTCCCATCATGCCAGGCCATGATGGTCTTTAGGTCTGCAAACTGAAACCCTCATCCCTAGCCTGTTATGCAAAACATAGGCTAAAGAATGACCTAAATTAACTGAATCTCTTTTTACTTTAAAGGTGTGTGTTTTAAAAAATATTAGAACATGAGCAGCATAGGTAACAGGCTTTCTCAAAGCACCCCTAACTTAAGGATTTTTGGGCCAAGATGGACTACCAGTTTATCTGGGTCAGTATTTTGGCTCCAACAGGAGTGAGGTGGATCCTTTAATGAAGATTTACTACCTGGTGGGGACATTCATACTTTGCTATTAATGGATGGCATGTGATTGGAATTTCACTCAGTTTGTCTTTTCTGATGTGCCTTACTCATAACAGTCTCCCTTGCAGTGATTTTGAAGGCACACTGTAGTGGCCCTGAGCCATGTTCAGGGAAAATCAGTTTCATATGTATCATCTGACAAAATCCTTCCTTTTCATTGTCTTAAACGTGCCAAATAAATAGTTCTTCCCTATTAAATCTTACATTGCTGCACAAGATCTTATAGTCTCGGAGTGTGGTGGAGTCTCCTTCTTTGGAGGTTTTTAAACAGAGGCTGGATGGCCATTTGCCGGGAATGATTTGATTGATTCTGCATGGTAGGGGGTTGGACTGGATGACCCTTGTGGTCTCTTCCAGCTCTATGATTCTTTCTGTTTCTTTCCAATTTTCCTACTCCATGACCATGTTACGATTTTCTTCAAAAGCAAATTTATTTCCGTTTGTTATTTTTGAAATTTCCATCTGGGTTCCCCTCTGTGGGTTTGGTCCTACATTTCTGTAGCATCTTCATAGATACCTGAGTTCATTGATAGTTCATCTTGGTCCTCTTAATTAATTTTTCTCCCTCTTTTGTGTGTGAATAGTTGCCATTTTTTGATCATTCCTGATTAGGGATCCAGTTCGTTTTGTTTTTGGGTCCTGACCAACAGAGATTCATAGGGACTAAGGAAGATAAAAATTACAGGCTGCTTTTCAAATGACCCTCTTCCACAATTAACAATTGTTAAAGGATAACACTCCAGCTCTAAAAGCTGGATCAGAGTGAGCAGGGCAGTCCTTAACCCATCCCTTCTGTAATTGTAACAATGCTTCTTTTAATACTCCTCCTCAAATAACAGCATATTAAAAACTCCACCACTAAAATGCAAATTTTCCTTGGTTTTTTTTTCCGGGCTGTGAGGCCGTGTTCTGGAATCGTTTCTTTCTGACGTTTCACCTGCATCTGTGGCTGGCATCCTCAGATGCAGGCGAAACATCAGAAGTAAACTCTTCCAGAACACGGCTTCACAGCTCAGAAAAAAACCCCAAGGAAAATCTATGGATGCCGGCCGTGAAAGCCTTTGACTTCACATTGAACAAAATGCAAATTGTTCAGAGTGAGCAGAGCAGTCTTTCATTTGCTTTTGTGATTTTCTGTTTGTAAGCTGTAGCGCTAGATTTCTTTCCTTTAAAAAAATAAAATAAAATCTAGATATGGGCCTAAATTCTATTGTTAGTCCAGACTAGCGTAGAACTGTTGAACTGAGTGGATTTATCTCTCTGATGACTCACCAATTAACAATAGATTCAATGGGTCTACTCTAGTTGGAGGTAACAAACAGGATTCTAGCTATGATGCTTCTTTCGATACTAAAATTTACCATTATAGCTAATGCTCATAATGAGCATCGTCATAGGTACCTGCCTGATCCCAGCTTTTCTATCCTACCCAGTGTTGTCTCCTCTGGTTGGCAGGAGCTCTGCGGGGTCTCCTCCGGTCAGGTCTTTCCCATCATCCCTTGCTACGAAGGTTTGAACCTCAGACCTGCATGCAAAGGAGGGGTTATACCTGCTAAGTGAGTTAGTCTTGGTACTGCTGGCCGGAACACACAAGAGTTTACCCCTGATTTCCTCCTCTATGCCGATGGGGTGATGTAAAAATCTTGATATTAAAAGTACAGTACTGTATATAATTTTAATTCCACCTTGTTCCCAGGGTCGAACATGTGGCACTCTCTCCTCTTATCCTGAGGGATTTTTTTTTTTTTTGCACTGTATTAAATTCCAAGTATTATATAGTTACATATGTGCATGTATGCTGGGCTCTTGGTATCCACTGGGGTTTAGTTCTAGGGTGTCCCTTCCCCTGTGGATGCTACCCAAATGGCGTAGTAAAATGGCATCCCTTATATAAAATGGCAAAAACAAGGATTGTTTTTTGGGATTAAAAAGAAATATTTTCAAACTGTGGTTGGTTGAATTTGTGGATGCAGAATCCATGGATATGGAGGGCTGACTGTCTCTCAGGGTGAGATTTCCTTCTGAGCAGCTGTGCTTAAAACAGTGGCTGTGTGTGTGTGTGTGTGTGTGTGTGTATACATATATATGCACACTCACATGTACACATACATACAGAAAACAATTTTACAAATCACAACAAAGACTTAACAAATAGGCATGCTGTAAAACATTCAATTATAATTAATTTGTAGTTTATGTCTGTTCTTCTACCTGCTTTGAGCACGTGGCTCTCTTTCCTCTTACCCTAACAACAGCCCTGTGAGGTAGACCAGGCTGGCCCAAGGTTACCTGGTGGGCTTAATGCCTGAATGGAGACTTTATTCAGGTTCTCTCACAGCAGACATCCAGTTTTCCAGCCACTGATGCATAGATCTGGAGCTGTACCATCTGATTATCTGCTTCTGAAACGGCAGCGGCGACTGTTTATCTCCAAGCAGGGAAAAGTCGTGAGTGGCGGCCCAGACGACTCCTTACCCTGGTGCCCTTGGCGTTGCCCATCATTGCTTAAGGCTGGCACAGTTACCTGCATGCCCTGGGGTCTTGTCAAAGCAGCTGCGTCTTCCTCTCAGATGCTCTCTGTGGTTGGAGCCTGGCATCCCTTTGACCTGTGTGAGACTTCCTTCCAGGTGAGTAGCGCTTCTACTGCTGAAACATTTGATCACGAAGACTGTGACCCTGCACCTGCCGACCTGCAAGTTGCTCCATTGAACTCAATTGGAATTACTTCTGAGTAGATGTGTCCAAGATGGCGCACACAGAATATGTGTGTGGGGTTTTTTTGTTTTTGTTTTTTGGTATCAAATCTTCCAAAGTGCTCTATCTGTATTTGGGTTAGCATATTTAATCTTCTCTTGTGCCTTTTAGTAGTTTCCAGAGAGAGAGAGGAGTGTGAATCTTTTTCAGCATAAAATTGGAAAAGCTGCATGTGGAAATGAAAGAATCAAGCAGCCCCTTTGGAATTAGGGGATTTCCTTTTCTAAAGAAATGTGGTTTTGCTGGTCATTGTTGCTTCTGTGTTGACCCATTCCGTTCTTTTCTAGGGCTGTTTGCAGTGATTTGCATGGTTTGAATAAGTGATCCTATGGTTTGAAGGGCAAATTTTCTCCTCATTCCATTTCAAACTTTTTTTAAAAAGAGTTGTAATTTGTTATTGTGTGCCTTCAAGTCATTTCTGACTTATGATGGCCCCCCTAAGATGAACTTATCACAGGGGTTTGTTGGCAAGATTTGTTCAGAGGGGGTTTGCCTTTGCTTTCCTCTGAGGCTGAGACAGTGTGACTTATCCAAGGTCACCCAATGACTTTCCATGGCTGAGCAGGGATTTGAACAACTAGTCTAACATTCAAAGCACGATGCCGTGCTGACTGTTTCATTACGTAACTTCAAGTCAACTCCAACTCGACCTTTTCCTTGGGTTTTCTTGGCCAGATTTCATCAGAGGGGGTTTGCCATTGTCTTCCTCTCAGGCTGAGAGAGTGTGGCTTACCCAGTGGGGTCACCATGACCAAGCAGGTATTTGAATCCTGGTTTCCCAGAATCCTAGTCCAACTACTAGGCCGTACTGGCTCTCTAGAGTTATAATATTATAGCGCAACAGTTTCATTTCACTGGTTCTTGGATTCACTGATGCCTTGGTAACTATAAGGTGGAAAAGAGAAAAAGAAAGAGGCGAAGTGTTGGAGGCCTTTTTGTTCCAATATATCTTAGAATTAAAACAGAACCTCACTTCAGGGTGGGAATACAATGTTGCAGGTGGTGAAGGGAATTTCTAGAAAATAGTCCAGGGCAACAGAAACATCATTTGGATATTTTCAAAAACTCCCCAAAACAGCAGCAACAAATAGTTAAACCTCCTAGCCCATATATCCTGTCCAGAAAAGCCCTTCATTGGTTTAAAAAATGCATCTTGATTTCATCATCCTCACCCCTCTATTTTCCACTTTCATGTCCCTCTTTCTGACTCGGCCACCTCTCCTTTTCACAGTGTTGCTCCTTAAACCGGATTAATTCGGAATCTCCTCCAAGCCCTTCCTTTCGCTTAATTGCTTCTGTTTCATTGAAAATTCAAGGCAAAAATTGTCTCCCTGAAATGGACTGGGTGTGAAACCTGGCTCTCGGGGTGAGATTTTCTTCTGAGCAGCTGTGCTTAAACCAGTGGCTGTGAGCATTTTTCTTCCCACTGTGCCGGTTGGGTTCCTGGATTTCAACCATACTTGCTCACAATTGGCTTTTGCGCCGATTGTGCCTTGCTGTGCATTTCTGGTCTTGGTGCAGTTAGAGTAGATGAAAAATTAAAGCGTGTGTGTGTGTGTATGTATGAATGTTCAGGCAGTATGGAACTGGTTTGAAGGCAGGGGAAGAACAGCCCATAGTGAAGTGGGCCTTAAAAACGGAGTCTCATGCTTTGCCCCTTTGTTCTTGCTTACTAACATTGGCATATACTTAACTGGATACTGTATAGATTTGGAAATGGAAGAGGTTTCATAATTTGCTTGCTAGGAGAAGAGACAGTGTGATTTGAACTTCACTTATAAGGGTCATGCATTTTGATTTAAAACAGGGAGTGGGGGATGTTGCCTCTCAAATAAAAGTTTTGCTCCTTCAATGAAATTTTCCTTCAGACCTCAAATATCTAGCCTTGCAGAGAGGGAGACATTGAAAACATTTATTCTTGTGTTGTAAGAGCTGTTCGGCCGTGAAACAAGCTGTTGCCTGGGAGTATGGTGGGGTCTCCTTCTTTGGAGATTTTTAAATAGAGGCTGGATGGCTGTCCGGAGTGCTTTATGGTATATTTCGACGGGAAGTACCAATGCTATATTAATAATATACCACAGCTTATATTTCTCTAGTTACAATTAGCTACAATGAATATAATTCCAGTAATACTTGTATTTATATGGAGTACACACTTCCAACAGTATATACACAAATGAAACAACAATGAACTATGTATAGTGTTATTTTTCAATACTATATTGAACATATAATCTTATATGATAATTTTCAAACAAGGATTGATGACCTCTAGAATGAAACAATAATGATCTATGTATAGTGTTACATTCACACCAATACAGTATTAAACAGATAATACAATTTAATACTATGTAAAATGTACAATTGTATTATATGTTTATACATATGAGCTATGTATAGTGTTACATTCATACCAATACAGTATTAAACATATAATACAATGTAATACTATGTAAAATGTACAATTGTATTATATGTTTATACATATGATCTATGTATAGTGTTACATTCACACCAATACAGTATTAAACATATAATACAATGTAATACTATGTAAAACGTACAATTGTATAATATGTTCAATGCTGTATTGGTGTGAATTTAACATTATACATAGATCATTATTGTTTCATTCTAGAGGCTCATCAATCCTTGTTTAAAAATTATCATATAAGATTATATGTTCAATATAGTATTGAGAAATAACACTATACATAGTTCATTATTGTTTCATTTGTGTATATACTGTTGAAAGTGTGTACTCCATATAAATACACTCTCTTTATCTGGCTTTTCTTCACAAACGAAGATTCATGAAGGACTCGTCCCGTGCTTTCTGCAAACGCACAGAATTATGTTCATTGTAGCAAATTGTAACTAGAGAAATATAAGTTGTGGTATATTATTAATCTTATAGCATTGGCACTTCCCATTGGGTTAGATAGTCACAGATACTCACATATTTTGTTCTCTCTTTTTAGTTTAACACATTATGGTGTATTCCTGCAGGGCAGAATGGGGTTGGACTGGATGGCCCTTGAGGTCTTTTCCAACTCTATGATTCTACAATAACAGATGTGGAGGAAGCAATTAACATTAATGGAGCAACACCCTGGGACACTTTCCTTACCTTAGATCAGTGGTTCTCAAGCTGTGGGGTACAACTCCTGGGGGGGGCCCACATTAGTTGCTCAAGTACGGTGGGGATGCAAAAAATGTTTGGACATTAAATTATTAAAGTCCCTCAGTCCCGGGCAGCAGTGAACATGGCAGCAAGCCCCAGGTGCATATTCTTGAGCTTGCAAAGTGGGGGGCTGATGGGCTCTCTGGAGGAGAGAGGTTCAAGTATCCAATCAATACTTATTTAGTATAACACATAATATTACCATAAACATCACAATTTTTCTATTAACTAATTTCAAAAGTTAACATAAATTTTTTACTATGATTCTTTTCAAAAATATTAATTCCCCTACCCCCCCCACTTCAGTTCTCCCCTTCACCGGACCCATTATCCCTTATCTAATCTTTCCAGAATCTCATTTCTTCTCGTGGAGGTAACCTCCCATCTTTTGTCTGTAATACTTTTTAAACAAATACTGTCCAAATTTTATCAAAATCACTTTCTTTCCAACTTCCTCTTCTTACTTTAATTCTACATGTTAACTTATCATTTATTGCCATTTTCCAAACTTCTTTATACCACTCCTCCACCTGTACATTTATTTGCATTTTCCAATGTCTTGCTATAATTAATCTTGCTGCCGTTAATAAATTTGTTATTAGATCCTTTTCTGTTATTAGATCCTTTTTGCTTTGTTTTTGTTTTGCCTTTATTTCTGATTTTTTTAAAATGCACTCCTCCTCCTCCAGAAGATGCCTAAATGTGTGGACAGTAAATTATATTTATATACCCTTGCCATGGCTTACGTACAGAGCTACAGCTCAGAGCCAGGCGTTCAAGTATTGTACTCTGTTGCTAGGACAGCTTCTTATATCTTGATAAATGGACAATTTATGCTGATGAAGCCATGAGAATTTAGTATATTGGATGTAGTGACGGTTGGTGTGGCCTGGGCATTTTGTGATGAAGAAGGGTTTGCATTTGGAAAATCTTGAAACTGTTCCAAGTTGTTATTTTTTTCCTGGCTGGGAGTCACCCATTGGAAGGGGGGGCTGTTATATAACTTTTGTGTTTCTAGCCCTTTCTCTTTCTCTCTGTTTACATTGCTGCCTGTGTTGTTGTTTTTTCACATGGGAGGCACGCAAGACCTAGTCACTTCACTTTGCTGGGGTGAATGATCCTTCTGTCTTCCTCCCCTGATTCTTTTTTTCTTCATAAAAAGGAGGAATGAAGGGGGAGGAAAAAATGGAATGTGGTCCCACCTTTAAGGCTATAAAAGTATGAGCTTTTGTGGATATCAGACCACTTCTTCAGATGTGGAATAACATGATATCTTGAGGTCATCGAATTATAGAGCTGGAAGAGACCACAAGGGCCATCTAGTCCAACCCCCTGCCATGCAGGAATGAACAATATAAGCATCCCCAACAGCTGGCCATTCAGCCTCTGTTCAAACGCCTCCACCACACTCCCAGGCAGTGCATTCTGTCAAACAGATCTTACTATCAGGAGGTTCTTCCTAATGTTTAGTTGGAATCTCTTTTCCTGTAGAATCAGAGAGATGGAAGAGACCACAAGGGCCATCTAGTCCAACCGCATTCTGCCCTACAGGAATACATAATCAAAGCATTCCTGACAGATGGCCATCCAGCCTCTGCTTAAAAACCCCCAAAGAAGGAGACTCCACCACCCTCCCAGGCAGCAGCGGATTCCACTGCTGAACAGCTCTTACTGCCAGGAAGTTCTTCCTAATGTTTAGGTGGACTTGCTTCTCCTGTAGTTTGAACCCATTGCTCCATGTCCTAGTCTCTGCAGCAGTAGGTCTGGATATTGCTCTGTACTGCATCTGAAGATGCAGTATCTCATGCTAAAATAAAAACCAGTTAGTCTTAAAGGTGCTGCTACATTCCTTTTTTGCCCTTCTCCTTCCTTCCTCCGTTTTATGCAGCAAGAGAATAACACAGCTATTTCTTCTTTTTCTCAGTGTGTATTGCTGGTCCTTTTTTTTTTTGTATCTTCCGTTTGCAATTGACCAGACTGGAACTTGAAGGCCTGAAGTCAAATTGCCATAATGAGGTGTGTGCCAGATGCACTAAGTGCTGTGAGAGGGAATCCAGGTACCATCACCTTTTGGAATACAACGTGTGGACATTACATGCTGTCCATAAAGCAGAAGGCAGACCTTCTTGCCAGCTCCTGGTCTTGTTTCTCTCCCCTCTCTCCCCGCCTCCTCGCTCCAGGCTCCAACCTGCACTTGGTGCATTAGATTATAAGGCCTTACTAAGAGCATTTGAATGGAGCAACCCTGAGAAAAAAGTATTCTATCAGCATTGCAATGAAATCATTTTTATTTATTTCATAGAATCATAGAGTTGGAAGAGACCCCAAGGGCCATCCAGTCCAACCCCATTCTGCCCTGCAGGAAGACGCAATCAATACTGCCCCGAGAGATGGCCATCCAGCCTCTGTTTCAAAACCTCCAAAGAAGGAGACTCCATCACATCATGGTGTTACCCCTAAGGTTGTTTCATGGGAATTAAACCCTCTTCACTGGTTTTTGATTATCTTTTTAAAGCTTCTTTCTCAGTGCAATGTTAGATTTGCATGCAGAGTCCTGTAAATGGACAAATACTTTAGAAGGTTGCATCTACATTGAGTTTTGTGAGAGCAGAGATTCCTGGACAGGATGGAAGTGTGGCGAAGAGATATAGTGTGGGTTTGGGGATTGGCATTCCCAGTTTTAGATCTCGTAGTCTGGCTTCATGTCCCGTCTCTACTGCATGTCCAGAGATGTGCATCTTTCTTTTATAGTGGTGTTCATAGAATCATGGAGTTGGAAGAGACCACAAGGGCCATCTAGTCCAACTCCCTGCCAAGCAGGAACACACAATCAAAGCATTCCTGACAGATGGCCATGAAGGGAGCATTTGTCATCTCGTTGAACATGTCAAATGGACTTCTGCCATAAAAATGTATTTTTTTCTCCCTCCGATCAGCCAATGAGCTTTGTCTCAGCCTAATTGCACCCCGCATGTGAATTCTTTAAAATATTTTGATTTTTGCAAAAATATGACATGCAGGATGTCAACCTGTACATGGATTTAGTCATGTGTAAGAGCCAGCTTGGCAGGGTGGTTTGAGTGTTGGATTACGACTCTGGAGACCAGGGTTCAAATCCCTACTTGGCTATGAAAACCCACTGGGTGACCTTGGGCAAGTCACACACTCACAGGGGTTGTCTAAACAGCAAAAATACTCCTCATAGAATTTGAGGAGAATACGATTTGTCTAAATGCCACCCCACATCAATCCACAGTATTCAGACGGAGGGGGCCCAAATCCACCGAAAACTCTGCAGGAAAGGCTTTGCAGCTTTCCCCAAAGTTTTTAAGAAGCTCTGCAGGGAATGTGCATTCCCACTCATTGGTGGAACTGCCATGTTGGATTTTTGCCTTAGCGATTGTGTGCTGAGGCGACAAAACAGCCTCTTTTCTTTTAAAAAATTATTTAGGTGGAGTATCACACTTTCGCACCTTAGATATGCTTTGAAAAAAATACTGTTCAGCAGCGACAACTGGTGAAAATAAAAACGTGAGTAGTTCACTCATGCCTGCCGTCTTGATTCGCAGGCATGCCCGTTTGGACAGCAAAAGTGGATAGCTTTGCACACCTGCGATTTTGCAAAAACAAACCAACCCATGTCCAGACAAATCGAAGCTGCTTCAAATGGTGTTAGTGCACTTCGATCCACATTCCTCCCCTCATATAGACAACACCCATCGCCTCAGAAAACCCTGTGATAGGTTCACCTTAGGGTTGCCATAAGTCAGAAACAACTTGAAGGCACACAACGACAACAAGTAGTTCCATATGCTGTAGGCTTCATTTCAGAGGAAGGAACTGGCAAAAACACCTCTGAGGATTCCTTGCCTAAGAAAACCCTGTGAAATTCATGGGGTCACTATCAGTCGACAGAAGACTTGAAGGCACAAACACACACACACACACACCAGATCTGACCTTGGTCCCTTTCCTCCAAATGCTGCAGACTAGAACTTCCAGAGCATGGGAAAAGGTGCCTTTTTGGACTGTCACTCCCAGAATCCCCCAGCCAGCATAGCTGGCTGGGGGATTCTGGGAATGGCAGTCCAAAAAGAAGAAACTGTCCCAAGCCCAGAAGGACTGCCAAGCAATCTCTGGTGCTGTAGGCTCCATTTCAGTGGAAGGAACTGGCAAAGCCACCTCTGCGTTTTCCTTGCCAAAGAAAACCCTATGAAAGTAATGGGGTCGCCATAGGTCGACAGGCGGCTTGAAGGCATATATGCGTGGCCACACAAGTTCCCTATGAATGTGGGTTGTGCTTTTTAGTGGCAGTATAACATCCATATGGCACTGGAAGATGGAGGAGGAGGGCTGAAAATGTGTGGCCATTGTGCGTGAACTGAGCATTGCCACCATACTGTTCACATTTATTTGCCCATGCAGTTGCACCGTCTTGCCATTCACTAATACACAGTCATCGCTTCACACCCATGAGTGTGAAATTACTCTTGTCTCCTTAATATAGGATCTCAGCTGTAGTTTTCACTCCTGAAAACTTGGCAACAACAAAATCTAAAAAACTGATCTACATTAAAAAAAAAACATAGAAAAAAAAACCCACTAAAAGCACAATAACTGTCATAACTAGGGCACGGAGCAATGGATTCAAACTGCAGGAGAAGAGAGTCCACCTAAATGTTGAGAAGAACTTCCTGACAGTAAGAGCTGTTTGGCAGTGGAATACACTGCTTCCTGGGAGTGTGGTGGCGTCTCCTTCTTTGGAGCTTTTTAAACAGAGGCTGGATAGCCATCTGTCGTGGGTGCTTTGATTGCCTATTCCTGCAGGGCAATTAGGGTTGGACTAGATGGCCCCTGTGGTCTCTTCCAACTCTATGATTGTATGATTGATTGCCATTCCTGAACTGCGTTCAGTGATTCAATTCTCTTCCAATGAGTCACAAATAGGTTTCTCTCTCTTGTAATGAATCAGCATTCCTAACCTCCACCCACGCTGTGATTTTGTGTCTTAGAGTTATATCCCAAACTTATTTTCCTGTCACTCATCTTTTATCAGTTTCTCTTTGCTTCTAGTGGATATGGTGAATGCATGGAAGATTATGTTATCAGCGGTCATGAGCGGGATCACCGTAGATAGCACCCCAGAGGAAAAGGGACCCCGAGCGCCATCTTGTTCAACCCTCTGCCATGGCAGGAAACCATCCATAAAGGATTCCAGAGAGGTGCCATCCAGCTTCTGTAAAAAAACAACACCCACCTCCAAGGAAGGGGAGTCCACCAGTTTCTGAGGCAGTCCATTCCATTGTTCAACAGTTCTTGCCATCAGGTAGCATTTACTAACATGTACTCAAAATGCTCTTTCTTTCCATTTAAATACCTTGGTTTGGGTCCTCCTCTCTGGAGCAGCAGAAAACAAGCGCTATCTTCTCCATGGTGGCTACATGTTGGCCAGAATTTTGTCAGAGTCTTATGAGGGCTTGAGTTCCCCATGGCAGCAGTTGGATGTTTTTGTTGGGTGTCAAGTGGCTATATTGAGTTCGAGGTTGTGGAGGCTGGGCTGCACATTAGACGCCATTGCAGACAGGTGTGCATTGTGCATGAATGAGCATGCACATTGCACATGGATGGATGTTGTGCATGTGGTGGTGCATATCGTTGCATAGTCGGCATTTTGGTTCAGTTGTACAACATTGCCTTCCAACAGAAGTGTTGCATATTGCAATTTCAATGCCTAATTGTGCATGTAGCAATTTATGTGATGCTATGTAACCCTTTATATAAGATTTGAGGCATTCTCTCTAACGATGGATGCAGTGTGTGCCACAATGTTACGGAATGTAGGACTAAAGAGTATTGACTTTTAGGCCAAATCCACACCACACAATTAATTCAGTTTGAAACTGGATTCTTTGCCAAGGCTCCTTCCTGTGGAATGCTGGAAACCCAAAGAAAATCTATGGATGCTGGCTATGAAAGCCTTCGACTTCACACTGGGGTTTATAGTTTTACAAGGTATTTAGCCTTCTCTGCTAAAGTGCTGGTGACCAACAAAGTACAAATCCCAGGATTCCATAAGAAGGAGCCATGGCAAATAATCTAGTTTCAAACTGGATTATTTGTGTAGTATGGATTTGGCCTTAATTTGGTTTAGCTCTTCTTATGTTCTTCTTGCCATTCTGGTTCCTGCTAGCACATTCTGTGCAGCCAGGTTCCTGTTGGGGTATTTACATTGGTGTAAAACTTGTGGCAGAAGTGATGTCGCTTCTTCAGAGGTTTCATAAACACAGTCCCCAGCCCCGCCAATCATTTTACAAGTGTGTGTGCACATTGGCTGGCATTCTCTTGGTGTCAGTCTTACCCTTGTGTATGTCTATTTTTGGTTGCTGCAGAGGTTGTTATTCCCTCCCTCCCTCCATAGCAACCAAGGGCCCTCCCTGGACTTATCACAGAGTTCCCGTTATGACTATTCAATGCCTGGGTGATTGTTGTCGTTGTGTGCCTTCAAGTTGTTGCATCCTTAAGGCTGCCATATCACGGGATTTTCTGAGGCTGAGAATGTGTGACTTGCCCAAGGTCACCCCGTGGGTTTTCATGGCTGAGTGGGGATTTGAACCCTGGACTCTACGAGTCCAACATTCAAACCACTATGCCACACTGGCTCCCCTGCCTAGAAGATATTGTGTGTATGGAGATTGCAGAAGTGTCAACCCATGCTCCTGCAGCCATATGTGAAATGATTACATCAGCTGCAGAGAGCTCGGAAGGACCCTGGTAGAACACACCAGATGACAGAATCATTCTGCATCTGGCTATGGGGATGTACCCAGATATTTCTAAGATCCCCCCCTTGCACTCATCTGAGGCCATGGAGGGGGTCTTTAGGGGCTCTCCAGTGGATCCAGTTGAGATAAATGGTTCAACATAGCATAGTTTCACCTGGAGTACCATGTTCATTGAGCCATGCATGATTGTGGCAACAGAGTGTCCATTCTCTTTCTCCTTTGACTTAGCGCATGGAGAGAGATTTCACCATGATGCAAAGGGTGAGCTCAAGGCTGTTGCCCTCATGGCACAATCTCTTGCCCAGCCATGGGATCCAGCATAACTTTGCCAGTGTATGTATACCTCTCTGGCTTTTCTTCGCAAATGAAGATTCAGGAAGGACTCATCCCGCGCTTTCTGCAAGCGTGCTGATGACTAAAAAGGCCAATCCGAGATAAACAAGTCCGGTTGCAGAAAGCACAGCAGAGGGTCTCCTTGGGTGATGTTTTTGACTTGTGATTCTTTCTGCGTTGTCGTTTCTCTTCAAGACTTGTTCGGCGTGAGTTCTCAAATAAGGCTGTAGCATTGTGGGTTGTGCGTCTCCATGCCTCCTGATGTGAGGCCAGGGCGGACCATTGTTGGTGATCAATTTGGCCGAGCCTGAGATGTTGTTTCAGGAGTCTTTGTATCACTTTTTTTGAGCGCTCCTCTTACGCTGACCTGTGGCGAGTTCACCGTAGAGTAGTATTTTGGGGAGGCGATGGTCCTCCATCCTAGAAATGTGCCCTGCCCAGCGCAGCTGTGTTCTCAATATCATGGCCTCAATGCTGGTGATCACCACTGTGCTAGAAATATACAGGATCCTGGCCAATTACTTTTAAGTGGAATGTAGATAATTTAATTGGCATTTTAAAAGGCCCATTTTCAAACTGATAGAATCATAGAATTGGAAGAGACAACAAGGGCCATCTAGTCCAACCCTCTGCCCTGCAGGAATACCCAATCAAAGCATTCCTGAAAGATGGCCATCCAGCCTCTGTTGATAAACCTCCAAAGGAGGAGACTCCAACACACTATGAGGCAGTGTATTTCACTTCCAAACACCTCTTACTGTGCAGAGAAAGAAAGTCCCCAGTCCAACTGGGGTAGAATTCAAAGTCTGTATTGCAGTGACACTTTTATTAACCCACCCAAAAACGGCGCCTTGGGTCCCATATTGACAAAAAGGAAAGATATAAGTTAAATGTGGTCTCTGGATTTTGTTTTATAGTCAACATAGCTCTTTGTGCCATGTTTCTGAGCTGGAGATAGAATAGTTGGATCAATGGTAACTTGTTAAGTGAACACATATGTAAATTATATGGATTCAATGGATTTGGCCTAGCTGGGACTAACAATCTGATCTAAATTCAGTGTCGATAAACAGATTAAAGTTCTTCATATAGGAGCAATGAAGCACCACAGCCTTGGGAAGTTACTTTTTGAACTACAGCTACGGTCCAAAAAAGTAACATTTCTAAGCCAGGCTAAATAATGCAACAGGCATCTTCAGATAGGTTTATGATTTTAATGTAATGTGGGTCTCTTTTCACACAACACAATTTGTGGCCCATTTTAACTGCCATAGATTCTGTTCTATGGAAGCCTGGGACCTGTAGTTTCATGAGATCTTTTGACTTCTCTCCCAGAGAGCTCTGATACCTCCTCAGACTACAAATCCTAGGATTCCACAGGATGCAATCATGGCAAAGCAGGATCAAAGTGCTACAAATTATGTAGTAACTGAGGTGGTTGAATTTTGGATATATTATGAAAGATCGTGATTTGCTAGGAAAAACTATCATGATTGATAAAGTGGAAAGCTGTAAAAAAAAAGTGGAAAAATTCACTACAGGTGGATTGATTCCATCAAGGAAGCCATGGCTACCCTGAGTTTCCAAGCCATCAACAGAGTAGTTGATGACCGGAGACCTTGGAGGTCTCTTATTCAGAGGGCTGCTATAAATCAAAAGTGACTTGGCAGCAAATGCAGGTTGAATCTCCCTTGTTTGGAATTCTGAAATCCAAAATAGTCCAAAATCCAAAATTGTCCACAGGGAAGGCTGAGATAAGTGACACCTTTACTTTCTGATGGTTTAGTGTATACAAACATTGTTTCATGCACAAAATTACTAAAAATATTGTGTATAAAATTTGTTGGTTTGTGCCTTCAAGTCATTTCTAATTTATGGCAGCTCTAAGACAAATGTATCATAGTTTTTATTTCTTGGCAAGATTTGTTCAGAGGGGTTTTTTTTTTGCCTCCTTCTGAACCTGAGAGAGTGTGACTTGCCCAAGGTAATCCAGTGGGTTTCCAAGCTATTTGCGTATAAGGTGTACAGGTTGAGTCTCCCTTATCCAGAATTCCAAAATCTGAAATATTCCAAAATCCAAAATTATCCACATGAGATGCCAAGAAAGTGACGCCTTTGCTTTCTGATGGTTCACTATACACCAGCTGTGTTTCATGCATAAATCATATATATATGGTGTACAAAATGACCTTTAGGCTATGTGTATAAGGCTTATATGAAACAAAAATGAATTTTGTGTTTAGACTTGTATCCCATCTCCAAGATATCTCACTATGTATATGCAGGTATTCAAAAACCCAAAATATTCCAAAATCCAAAGCTTTTTGGATAAGGAAGACTCAACCTGTATATGAAACATAAATTAATTTCATGTTTAGACTTGGGTCATATTTAGACTTGGCTCCCTTCTCCAAGATATCTCATTGTGTATTCCAACATCTGAAAAAATGGAACACTTCTCATCCCAAGCATTTTGGACAAGGGATATTCAACCTATAGCAACAAATAAAAACCAAAGGGGCTAGTATGTAGCCAGTTCTCTAGCAGGGATTCCCACTGGCCTATGCCAGCTTGCATGGCACCATCCTGCTTTGTTTAAGTTCCATGGGGCCCGTGGGTTCTGGGTTGCTGTCTTTATGGGTTCTGCACCCCTCAACTTCTCTCCAAATTGCATGTGATATGCAGAAAACAAAAGACTATCTCCCAACCCTTCCTCCCCTTCTGACCTGGTTAAGGCAGGACCACACAGGGGATACTGACGGTTGCGTTCTGCAACTGACTGCAGCTTAATGCTTTCAACACCACATAATTAATTTGATCACATATATTTTTTTACAGGGGCTAGGGAGAGCTAATTTTAAATCTTACATGTACAGTGCACGTCTGGCCTGATCCTAATATTGTTCCAAAGCCAACCTCATGATTCTGAAAGGGCTCTCCTCCCATGTTGGTACATTTAGTCTTGATGTGAAACGTAGTAAGCTTTCAGCACGAGATGTGCAAAAAACTCAGCCTGCTAAAGTGAGTAAATAAATGGCTGTCTCTGTTTGACCGAGGAGTGACGGAAATGAGGCTTGAAGCTTCTGAGGAGACAAACTGAGGGCCTTGGTCACTTCCCAAATAAGAATCCCCCCCCAAAAAAACTTTCCTTTAGATCCCAAATTTCTAGCACTGGATGAATTTAAGTTCAGTTTGAGCATTTTAGAAACAAAGTTTAGGCATCCAAAGAAAAGAAGGAGATGGAGGGAATGTGACTAGGAGTATAGTGTCTAGATTGAGGGAAATAATAGTGTTACTCTATTCTGCTTTGGTCACACATCACCTGGAATAGTGTGTCCAGTTCTGGGCACCACAATTGAAGAAAGATATGGACAAGCTGGAGGGTGACCAGAATGGTAAGAGAACGGGAAGCCATTATTCCCTATGAGGAGCGGCTTAGGGAACTGGGTGTGTTTAGTCTGGAGAAGAAAAGGTTGAGAGGTGACACGATAGCCATGTTTAAATATTTGAAGGGATGCCAGACTGAGGATGGAGCAAGCTTGTTTTCTGCTGCTCCAGAGACCAGAACACAGAGCAATGGACTCAAACTACAGGAAAAGAGACTCCACCTAAACATTAGGAAGAACTGATAGTAAGAGCTGTTTGGCAGTGGAATACACTGTTGCCTGGGAGTGTGGTGGAGTCTCCTTCTTTGGAGGTTTTTAAACAGAGGCTGGATGGTCATCTCTTGGGAGTGCTTTGTGTCTTTCTGCAGGGCAGGGGGTTGGACTAGATGACCCTTGTCGTCTCTTCCAACTCTGATTCTATGAATTCAGCAAATATAAAAATTAAAACTTTGAATGATTTTCAGTCTCTCTCTCTTTCTGCAAAACTAGAAATCTGGGGACCGAAGTGGAATTTCATTGGAGGCAATGCCCTCATTCTTATTTAGGGAGGGCAATGCCTCCCTTTTGTGTACCTGTAGTAGAAGATCTACTTGGAAGGCAGGTGGAAAAGAGGGAAACCACACTGCAGGTGGAGGGATTCCATCAAGGAAGCCATGGCTGCCCTGAGTTGGCAGGACCTGACCAGGACAGCTGGGAAGTCTCCCATTCAGAGGGTCTCCATAAGTCTAGGCCAATTTGACGGTAGATAGCAATGACAACAAAGCAAAAGGTACGATTGCATGTGTAAGCAAACTTATGGATATAGAACCAGCAGGATCTCAGCTGGATTTCTGTCTTACCTAATTTATCGATGAAACATGTTTTAATTCTATGTAACCAGCTCCTCTACTGAGGAATTTTGCCATAACTGCCATCGGATTCCTGGACATTCCTCATCCAGCCAGGCTCATACAAGGCCAAGCCTTCTTTAGCAACAGAACAGTTGTGTGCCTCCAGATTGTTCTGCGTGTGTCTGTGCGTCATGAGAGGCAGGGCGAGAAAGAGGGAGGAAGGGAGAGAGGTGGAGGTACCAGGCTAGATAGCTTGTCTGGCTCTTGGCTAGCTGGGATGGTGGATGAGTGAAAGGGAGACGGTCTGAGGCTGAAGATGAGACCTTCCCATTCTGAACATAACAGTGTTATGAGCAGACACCATTCCTGGGATGTTCAGCCTTGGGGCACTTGATGGTTTTGGGTTTCTGTTCTGCTCTCCTTTGCAGGACCTGGGCGGTTTGCTGATGGCGTAGCTGCTAAAGTGTTGGGCGAGGGCCCAAGGGACCAGGGTTCAAGCCCTGGGTCAGCTGGAAAGCTCTTGGGGTGACCTTGGACTGGTTGGCCTGTTTTCACCCCACAGAAGTGATCTAACAACGTTGTGAGTGTACAACTGGGTGGAGGGAGATGATGCGTGTTTCCCTAGGCTGAGGAGTAGAATGTTAAGAATAAAGATTTATGACTTTGAACAAAAACACAACCAACAACCCTGCTTTTTAGATATAAACTTGTAGGGGCCAAACCGATGTGACGTGATTAGCTGTCATGTGAATTTTAAAAAATGAAATAGCATCCATGAATAGCACCAACAAATTACTAATGGATTGTTTAAAAAGCTGCCTTTGTCATTTTAGAAACCTATTGATTTTTAAAAATGTAATTAATTTATATGCCGCCTTTCTCCCAGAAGGGACCCAAGGCAGATCGCAAAATCACATAACATGCAGTTTAAAACCATTAAAAACTTCACAATATAAAAATCCAAAATAACATAAAACACATAAAAATTAAGAGAAAAATAAGCAAAATAAAAATAAAAAGGGTCAAGCAGAGGCAAACATGATTACTAACCATGTGAATTTTTGAAAAAAATGAAATAGCATCCACAAATAATATCCACCCATTGCTGATTGATTTTAAAACTGCCTTTTTTATTTTTAAACCTATAAGGGCTAAACAGATGCTAAATTATTTCTAATTGTAGGGATTTTAATTAGTGTTCACAAATAAAATGTAAGAATTACTGATTTTATAAAAAAAGCCTTTTTTCTTTCATAAATAAGAGTCAAATAGGTATAACATGATTAGTCATCATTTTAATAAAAAACCTGCACAAATGAAATGGAATAACAAAATCCATGAATTACTAATTGATCGATTGATCAATAATAATAATAATAATAATAATAATAATAATAATATTTATTTATACCCCGCCCCTCTGTTAAAACAATCGGGGCGGCTTACAAAATTTAAAATACAATACAAATAAAATCCCTAAACACCCCCACTCCCACCCTCCCCCATAAAAAAACATTGAACAAATATAAATTAAAACAACTAATCTAAAATCACATTTAAAACTATAAATACAATAAATATAATAAATGGCCAGCAGCCTAGAAGAGGCCAGGATCCCCTGAGGCCGGGATCTAATTAGGAAAGGCCTGCCGAAAGAGCAAACAAGCATTTGTTAATTCACACAAATATACACGTATCTACTCTACCCATGTACAGCTGGACACTTTATCTGTGCTACAGATTAATGAACATGTTTGTACCAGGGTACAAATCAGGAAGGAATGCAGGTACAGAAATCCTCACAGAATTTTCCTTGGGTTTGTTCTGGGCTGTTTTCCTCCTACCTGTTTGTTTTGGGCCAAACAGGTGGTAAAGGAATATTAATCATTTGAATAATAGCTTAAATGGTGACTATACCACCAGCTAAGTCAGTATTGTGGTGGAGAAAAAGGATTAAGAACTCCCTCCCTTTTATTACTATTGTGGTATGTATACCTGCCTTCAAGTGGACTTAAGGTGACCCCATGAATTTCACAGGTTTTTTTTTTAAGGCAACAAATCCTCAGAAGTATTTTTGTCAATTCCTTCCTCTGAAATAGAGCCTACAGCACCTGGGATTTGTTGGTGGTCTCCCATCCAAGCACTAACCAGGACTGACCCTGCTTAGTTTCCAAGATCAGATGGGGACCTGGTGCCTTGAGGGTATTTAGGCCCTGTGTGAATGTGCTTTTAAGTGTCCTGTTAACTTGCAGTGACCCAGGAATTTCAGGGGGCTGCCTTGGGCAAGGGAATCCTCAGAGGTGGTTTGGTCAGTTCCTTCCTCTGCAACAGAGCCTACAGCATCTGGGGTTCTTTGGCTAGCTCCCCTCCAAGTACTAACCACAGCTGACCCTGCTTAGCTTCCAAGATCAGACAGGATCTGGTGCCTTTAGGCCAGTTAGGCTCTGTGTGTGTTGTTTCAAATTGCCTATCAACTTATGGCAACCCCATGAATTTCCCAGGGTTTTCTTAGGCAATGAATCCTCAGAGATGATTTTGCCAATTCCTTCCTCTGAAATAGAGCATACAGAACCTGAGATTCCTTGGCGGTCCTTCTAGATTTGGTGAAGGTTCTTCTTTTTGGACTGCCACTCCCAGAATCCCCCAGCCAGCTCTGCTGGCTGGGGGATTCTGGGAGTGACAGTCCAAAAAGGCACTTCCCCCCATACTCTGGAAATTGCACATAGTATTCCTTGGCAGTTCTTATGGGCTTGGGGAAGGTTCTTCCATTTTTAAGTGCGAGTTGTCCAAGTCTTTGCTTTGGTGTGAAACTACTTTTGGAAAACCTTATTAATTTTGTACAGTCATGTAAGAACATGGAGAATGGCGTGAACAACTACTGAGTTAACAGGGACGCATGAATGTTGCAGATTACTGTGCATTGCTCTTCAGGTCTTCATTTAACCTCTTGCAATAGAAACACTCCTATGGAACGGGTTGATATAATGCTTACGTGCTGTCTGTGCAAGGATCTTTGTGGAATATAGACCCCTGTCATGTAGACCGTATAAAGCCAGCATGGTGTAGTGGTTTGAGCGTTGGACTAGGACACTGGGAGGCCAGGGTTTGAATCTCCCCTCAGTCATGGAAACCCACTGGGCAAGTCACACTCTCTCAGCCTCAGAGGAAGGCAAAGGCAAACCCCCCTCTGAACAAATACTGCCAAGAAAACCCCGTGATAGTTTCACCTTAGGGTTGCCATAAGTTGGAAATGACTTGCAGACACATGGCATCACTAACAACAATATGACGACAGTGTGAAAAACTGATGCACAAATAATTTTCCAGCAAGAATCTTGTGGTATCTTAAAGATGAGCAAGTTTTATTTAGCATAAGCTGTTGTGGATGGTGGTCCATTGGATCAGTTGTATTTTACAATATCATAGGTCTTTTAAAAAAATGTTAGATTCTAAATTTCGACACAAGGCAAAGAAGGAGATAGAGAAACATCTGAGGCTCAAAATGGTTGCATTCCAATGTAATTAGATACACTAAAGTAGTCTGCCCCCAAACCAGAATCCCCAATGGTTGAGGATTCTGGGAATTCTAGTGCCTGCAAAAGTCGCTTTTCAAACCTTTGATTCTTTTCTATATTCAACACAGGTTTATTTCTGTGATTATTACCTGGTCTAGTTCAGCAGGCTAAAGGCAAAAAAAAATTGGGACACCCCTCCTCACACTTTTCTAAAGACCATCCAGCCAGAGGTCTGCGTTTGTTGAACCCACTAACGTTTGGGGAGAACTGTACGGCTTGCTGTGTTTCACAGATCTCTCGTTTCAACCCTGTATGGGGCCTCTGGCCAAGTGAATAGGAGCCTCCTGATGGCCTGACCTGCTCTCTGGGGACCGGAGACAGTCATCCCAGCCATGTTTACGTACATGGGAACATGTTCTGGCATTGATGGAGAGGGTTGTTGCCAAGGGGTATCAGTATCCCCTGGTCTGTACCCACCAACATTTTGCAGATGAAAACCAGGATGTGTGTTGGCTGAGCAATATCACGAGTTTGATCAAAAGGATGTGCAGAGGCAAGAAAACAGCAAACGTTATTAATGAAGAACATACACAACTAGGAACCTTGAAATTTAGGTACTGAGTTTAGGAAAACCTGAAAAAAACAAAACAAAAAAACATCCTAATGAGCCTATGGGGAAGGGCAAGTTTAAATCACAGAATCATACAATTGGAAGAGAGCCCAAGGGCCATCCAGTCCAACCCCCTGCCATGCAGGAATATCTAATTGAAGCATTCCCAACAGATGACCATCCAATCTCTGTTTAAAAACCCCCAAAGGAGACTCCACCACACTCTGAGGCAATGTTCTTCCTCATATTTAGGTGGAGTCTCTTTTCCTGTAGTTTGAACCCATTGCTCCGTGTCCTTGTCTCTGGAGCAGCTGAAAACAAGCTTGTTCCATCCTCAGTATGACACCCCTTCAAATATTTAAACATGGCTATCATGTCTCCTCTTAATCTTCTCTTCTCCAGGCTAAACATGCCCAGCTCCCTAAGCTGTTCCTCATAGGACATGGCTTCCAGACCTCCCACCATTTTGGTCACCCTCTTCTGGACACATTCCAACTTCTCAATGCAGCAGCATCCCCATATCTGCAGGGGATTGGTTCCGCCTCCCCCATACTGAAATCCATGGATAATAGCAGATTTAAATGCCACTGTCCACCATCACCCCATTGCTGCTGCAGGAGCTCTCCTGGGGGAAGGAGGGAGGCAAGATCCTGCCTTCCCCTTCCCTTCCTCCTGCCATTGCCAACAGCGGATAATTGAATCAGCGAATACAGGGCGTTACTGTATCCTTCTGGAATTGTGGTGCCCAGAACTAGACACAGTGTTCCAGGTGAGGTCTGACCGAAACAGAATAGCGTGGCACTATTACTTCCCTTGATCTAGATACTATACTCCTATTGATACAGCCTAGAATCACATTGGCTTTTAAAGCTGCTGCATCATACTGCTGCCTCATGTTCAGCTTGTGGTCCACTAAGACTCCTAGATCACTTTCACATGCACCTGCTATCAAGCCAGGTGTCACCATACTTGTATCTCTGTGTTTCATTTTTTACTGCCCAAGTCCTCTTCTGCTGAGTGACTGAGTGCAAACTACTTTGCACTTTGAATGCGGTTTGCAGCAATTAGAATAAGCTGAGGACAAAGGAGAACGTGGAAGTTGGAGCAAGAAACTGGGACTCTTTAAAAGCAGCTGAGAAAGTGGGAAGACAGAGGGTTAACTAGGACCATCCTTGCCCATGTAGGCCAGATGGAAGGTATGCTGACTGCTCCCCAATTCCAAGCAGCTTTCCTTGAACACAACCCCAGACCTCTTCCTTTTCTGCTCTGTCCTGTTCCTCAACAACCTGCACGTTCTTTTCTTGGGATCAGGTTGGTGAGTCCGGCTGGCTGATTCAGTATCTTGGACTCCTTGGCATTGCATGCCAGGCGTGTTCAAAAGGCCTTATGAAAGAGGCCCAACATCGCTCCTCCCTGGGAGCAGCTGTGCTTCTTTTCTTCCTTGGGCTATTTTCTTCCCCTCCGTCTCTCAGAAAACAGGTGTCCTCAAATGAGGGTGCGGAACACGCCATGTGTTGAGTGCGAGATGCACTTCTCTGCTGGCACTTACAGTTCTAGGGGAGGGACTGTAGCAAATCTTTGACCCTAATGTTGGTTGGATTTGTTTTCATTTCTTTTGTTGTTTTTGCAATTTATTAATGTTTAAATTGATTTTTTTTTATTTTGAAGTGATTATTTTTTCTGAACAAATTGGCCACTTCTGCATCTTCCCAGTCATTGTGACTGCTATCTACCAGGGTATTTATTCACCAGGCCAAATGTTTTGAATATGCATTGATTCCTTCAATGTCCTCCTAGAACAGTAGCATTAGAAGGTACACCAGTGGTCAGCTAGTCCAATCCCCTGCCAATGCAGTCATTCATGGGTAATAAGAACAGAAGTGTCTCTCTTCTGTAAGCCAGGCACACATACTTGGCTCTTCCTTTCTTTTTTCTTTTCTTTCCAGAATGGCTGTGTTGAACAGTTCACTTCCTGCTGTTTTTTTTTTTTATAAGAAAGCTGTGCAGATCTTGGAATTTAATTTCCCCAGGATCACAAAACTATAGGTATCCTAACGCTCATCTAGTCCACACCCTGCTGTTGCAAACAGTCTGCAGCTAAAACATTGCTGAGAAGCGGCTTTCCAAACTCTCCTTAAATTGCTCCAGAAAAGTAGCACCTGCCCTGTCTAGTGGAGTTTGTTCCATTGTCAAACAGCTCTTACTGTCAGGAGGTTCTAAATGTTATGGTTTGTACCTGGCACATCTGTTTTGAGGGCAAAATTGGAAATGTGGTGGATGGATGGTTATGATTTGAGATGACCTTTCAGATGTATTGTGAAGAAAGAATTACAGCTTGGGGGAAAACTATTTGCAAACATTCATAATCTGGCCAGTATTTCAGCATTTGCGTATTTGCCTTTCGAATATAAGTTTTCAAACAATTTATATGGTAATTTGTGAAGCTTTTAGCTCACAGTTAAGAATACCAGTATTTCAGATGTGAGTGTATTATGTCTCAGTTGTGATGATTGCAGCTGAACTCTGTTGTTGTTGTTAACTGCACCCTTGAGTCAGCTTTGACTCCTGGTGACCCAAGGATGGGGCATCTCTAAGACCCCCATCCTCAACTGGTCCTGTAGGTTCAGGCCCGTGTCTTCCTTGACTTTTATTTTTAGGTATTTATACTGTGCTCTTCAGCCACGGAGGCTCTCAGAGCAGCTTACAAATTGTTAAGCAATACAACCTACACATCTACACTGCTTTTATAGCAAGCTAAGCACTCTCCAAGCAGTTTCCAGTGTGTGTTAGCTAATTGCCCCGACAAGTCGGGTACTCATGTTACCAACCTACGAAAGGATGGAAGGCTGAGTGAACCCTGGAGCCCTTGGGATCGAACTCACAATGTTCGAGATTGAAATTCCAACTAGTCTGTGCTCTTCCTTCCTTTATTTTTTCCTTCCACATCTCCTAGTATTATTACAGTTGTCCCTCTGTATCCACGGATTTACTGTAAGTATTCACCGCTTGAAAATATTCTTTAGAAAATAATAATCCAAAAAGCAAACCTTAATTTTGCCATCTTATATAAGGAACACCATTTTGCTATGCCATTGCATATCATGGGACTTGAGTATTCACGGATTTTGGTATCCACGGGGGGTGGTGGGTCCTGGAACCAAACCCCAGCAAATATGAAGGGACAGCTGTATTAGCATTATTGACTTTTCTAGCAAGCAATTCCTTCTCATGATGTGTCCAAGACCTCTGTTGCTTGGTGCAGCTGCAGGGTGCTAAGGTGTGTTTGGGGTGGGTGGGTTAGGAAACAAGACACAGTAACACACACTTAATTGTGTCTGTGATGTAGGATCTCAGCCCTTGAAATTAAAGACAGACTTAACATTTTTTAAATACTCAACACAAATGTCTACCAAGGAAGGATTGATTGATCCATTCATTTATTTATTTTCTATCCTGTACGAATGTAGTTAAAATGATGGTTAATACAAAAGTTAAAAACCCATGAAATAAGCATCTCGGAGTAGCTAATACCCTGGAGGACAGGATCAAAATTCAGAATGACCTGGATAGACTGGAGAGCTGGGCCAAAGCTAACAAAATGAAATTCAATATGGAGAAATGTAAGGTACTGCACTTAGGGCAGAAAAATGAAATGCATCGATATAGGATGGGAGAGACCTGGCTGAATGAGACTATGTGTGAAAGGGATCTAGGAGTCCTAGTGGACCACAAGTTGAACATGAGTCAGCAATGTGATGTAGCAGCTAAAAAGGCCAATGCGATTTTGGGCTGTATCAATAGAAGTATAGTATCTAGATCAAGGGAAGTAATAGTGCCGCTCTATTCTGCCTTGGTCAGACCTCACCTAGAATACTGTGTTCAGTTCTGGGCACCACAATTCAGAAAGGATATTGACAAATTGGAGCATGTCCAGAGAAGGGCAACTAAAATGGTGAAAGGTCTGGAAACTATGCCTTATGAGGAGAGACTTAGGGAGCTGGGTATGTTTAGCCTGGAAAAAAGACGGTTAAGAGGTGATACGATACCCCTGTTTAAGTATTTGAAGGGGTGTCACATTGAGGATGGAGCAAGCTTGTTTTCTGCTGCTCCAGAGACAGGAACAGGGAGCAATGGATGCAAGCTCCAGGAACAGAGATTCCACCTCAACATGAGGAGGAACTTTCTGACAGTAAAGGCTGTTCGGCAGTGGAACACACTCCCTCGGAGTGTGGTGGGGTCTCCTTCCTTGGAGGTCTTTAAACAGAGTCTGGATTGCCATCTGTTGGGGATGCTTTGATCAAGATTTCCTGCATGGCAGGGGGTTGGACTGGATGGCCCTCGTGGTCTCTTCCAACTCTACAATTCTATGATCCTATGAAAACTCATGGGCGTGTTTCCTTTCCCAGTGTGCTGATTGGCTGCTGACCCAACCAATCCCCTTCCTCTTTTCCCTCCCTCAGCCAATCACCACCCACATGCAAATCCCCTCTCCACCTCACAATCCACTCTTCCCACTCAATCTGCAGCCCAACCCCAGCCTCACAAGGGCCCCTCCCTCCTCTCGCTTCCTCAGCTAATCACCACCCACATGCAAATTCCCTCTCCACCTCACAATCCACTCCTGCCACTCAGTCTGCACCTACACTCCCAGCCTCATCAGCGCCCCTCTCTCCTCTCACTCCTTCAGCCACTTACCACCCACATGTAAAATAATGCAATATTTTTTTCTAAAATAATAGCATGTAGCTGAACTGTGAACTTTTCAAATCTACTAAAACAGAGTATGTTAGGTTGGGTGCAGCTATCCTAGTTCGTATTAAAAGCATTAACTTAAAAGCAGTGAAAAAGGCAGTGATAATTAATGATTATCAAAGATAATGATAAAAACACGGCACACACCAATTAAAAGACCTTCTGTGATGGTCAGTTAAATTTCAAGGCCTGGGTAACCAAAAAGGGAAACAGCCAAGAAGGGGCCAATCTAGCCTTCCATGGGAGGGAATCCCATAGTCTGGGGGTGGCCACCAAGAAGCCTGTGTTGTTTGTCCCCACGAACCACACCTGTGGTCATGGTGGGACTGAAAGAAAGCCTTCTCCTCAGGGTCTGAAAACTTGGGCAAGCTCATATCAGGAGATAATGATTTTTTTTAACATGCTGGACATAAGCCTAAAAATAATATTGGCATCATTTTTTTTACATCTACATTTGAAATGTACTACTCTTCCGCTTCTACGTACTATTTATCTGAAGGAAGCAGCTTTTGATTTATGCTGTGCTATAGATCTTTTGTGAACAATCTCAATAGGTAGGAATTATAGGTAACTATAATTTTCATTTTGTAGATAACAAAATTGGAGTAGTATATATGTCTCTATGGAGCCAAGATTTCTGGTTTCCTGGATCTCAGATAAAATCCTTCTCTATTGGACAATATTTCAAACTTTGATCACTGGTGTGTTTCTTTAAAATAAATATATTTTTAAAACAATGTTGACACTTCTAAAAATGTGATTAAAATGATATATGTAGCACAAAGGAATTTTAAAGGCCATTAATATATTAAAACCAAATAGCCAGGAGGTAGGGCATGATTGCAATAAATTATATGTAATAAGTATCTTGATTTTGGACAAGAAGAATTAAAAGATCAAAGAATTAAAGATCTTAGCAATCCATCTGGCAGCGATAATCTAAATTTGCTGGTAGGATATGTTTTAAGTATTAAGTTTTGGCTGAACCACAGTTTAAGAGATGGAGTGTGACTATATTTAACAGAGTTATATGACGATTGTGCCTTCATGAATTGCAACACTGCACAGCTAAATGTGTGAACAAATTTGAAACTCACAATTGCAATGCTCAACACACATCTATATGTGCAACACACACTCTGCCACAGTTCAATGACACCAGATGCTTAACTTTGTTTCTACAACCTTCAACTGAGTATAAGAGGATGCTGGCCTTCATGTTATTCTCTTAAATGAAAACCTACTATTTCTTTCTCTGGTGAAATTTGTGACAAGATAACAGGAAACATTTAATTTTGCACCAGGCGTTTTGTACCTGAGTTGTACGGTCAACTTCTGCCCAGCTGTTAACTGTGGATAATAGAATCTGCTTTTCATTAATGATCCTTTCATCCACCACTTTGTTCATATCCATCTTTTTCTAAGACAGGGACTCAAAGCAGCTCATGATAGACAGAAAATTACAATAAAAACACGTGGTGAAAACCATACAAAAGTTGAGATTAAAACAGTATTAAACTAACAACAGAATTCAAACCTAGTATTTAAAATAGTACACCCAGTGAAAAAGAATATTTTACTGGATCCCATACTGGGAGAAATGCACAATAATAATTTATTAATGATAAATGAATAATAATAATAATAGAAATCCTAGTAATATTTAAATACTGATTAAATAAATATTGCCTAGATTTGATTTGATTTGATTCTTTTTTTAGCAAAACCATGGACGTTCTCACGTAACTTTTTAAAGTTACGATTTAATTTCCAAGACATTTTTCTGAATAACACTGGATTTTAATTGTCATACACTTGGACTCCTTAAAACCTCACTTAGATGGGATTTTATTCTCACATAGGAATCAGAGGTGTTTCCATTTTTTTTAAAAAAAAGCATAATAAACTCCTCATGAATTGGCTGGCTGGCTTTAAAACACTGACAAAACCGTCCCTTTGTTTCAGTTTTATCTCTTCAGTCTTTCCCTGCAAAGGTTTCTTTCAATATCAGGCTGAGCACTAGATTTCCCTTTTGAAAATACAATAAGTAATAATGATGATAAAAATATATCAGAGATTTGGTGTTTTATTGTGGAATCCTGCCATTTTTGACTTTTATTAAACTGTCAAATTATGGGATGCTGGGAAACAGCAATTGATACTTGAGAGGTTTGTGTTTGCTGCAGAAGGGCTCTGTTCAGCAAAATGTACGTTTTAGATTCTTTCTTTGTTGAGGTTGATTTAGCATTGTGCCGTTTGAGATTTTAAAAATACTCGAATCACCCAAAAGGCTTGGATTGTGTTGCCAAAGCATGATGCATGAGAGAGCATTGGGAAACTATTTCACACGACTTTTTTTCATTTCTTTTTTCTTTCTTTCTGCTTGAGTCGATTTCTCTTGTTTGGCAATGTCACCACTGGGTTTATTATCTCTTTGCATGGCCAGGGGGATTCCTTCCACACATGTGCTCCAAACATTCCCACCGGATTGTAACTACGTCATTTGGCGCACGGGTCAAAACAGCTTCTCTGCTGTGGCGCAGAGGAGTAGCTCTATGGGGGGGGGAGGAGGAGGAAAAAATGATGGCATTGCCCCTCAAAATAAGAACTCTGCTCCCCTGATGAAATTTGTCTTCAGTCTCCAAATTTCCAGCATTGCAGCAACACAAAACTTCAGCTGAGCATTTAGAACAAAATCCAGAATTCATAAAACCCTGATACCTTTATTGGCCAACCAAACTGCAAAATACATGCTGCATGCTTTCGAAGTGCTACTGGCTTCTTCATCAGGTAAAAGATGTTTAAAAAATAAAGAAAGAAAAGCAACGGATTCACAGGCCTACATTAAGGAGATTATCAGATGGACCTTTTGGGTTCATTTCTGTCCCACTACCCCCCACCTGCCCCACTCCCATTCCTGCCGTGGAATAAAGGAAAAAGTTTCACACACCTACCTTTATTCCACGACAGGAACCAGGAACGGGTTCCCTCTCCCTTCCCTGCCTGGTCGTAAATGCAGCCGTTGTAAGGCTGCTTTTACAAGCAGCAATTGAAATCCCAGCTGTTCTTGCGAGAGAATGGCTGGGCAGGAAATTTAAAAAGAACACCCCCCCCAGCTGTCAAAAAAGAAAAAGAAAGAAAAAAGCAAGCATCAAAACACATTTAAAGAAGAAAAAGCTACCCAGGGAGGGATTTTTTTTAACCTTACCTTGTCTTCCCGATCGCACCCGGAAGTGTCCGGCAGGGACCTCCTGGTGACATCATATTAAGTTGTCATCCCGGGAGCACAACGGGGCTCCTGTTCACTTGCCCTTCATTCCGTTATAATAACGGAAGAAGTCTGTTATTCACAGATTTTTCCATGAATAAGAGGAAATGGGGGAGGAACAGGAACAGAACGGGAGCATCCCAGGACAGGGATGACGTCATCTGAAAGGTAAGCCTTTTAGTGATCTTCTGTCATCCCTGTCCTGGGATATTTGGCCCGTCTGATAATCTCCGTTGTCTCAGGTGTTTCTTGTGTTGTCGTTCGGGTGAGGGATCTCATGCAGGCAGAGGCCCTTCCGACTTTTTGGCCCTGCGGGAGCTGAGACAAAGGGCAGTAAAATTTAACTCCTTTTGCAGCAGTAAGGCATCCCTCTTGGTATCCAGGGTGTCTCTGTCCCTTTGTGAAGCCATGGGCTCCTTTGTTCAGGCAGAGATCATTGGATTTCTCAAGAAATATCTGTATTGCTACATCTGGAAAAAAAACCTTTAGGTGCTGTATAGGCCCCCCTCCTTCCGAATACGGGATGTGGGATGCCATTAAGACAGGTTGCATTCTTCTCACATTCTGAGAGGAGTATTTTTGCTGTTTAGGTAACCCCCAGGTTTCGTTTCTGTGTCAAGTTAGAACCTGGCTTTTAAAGAAAATTTTGGGGCTCGACGATTTCATCCAAATCCATATCTGTGTATGGCTTTAGATTGTTTCTAACTTTTTAACACATGTACAGTTGGCCCTCTGTATCCCTGGATTCTGTATGCAGGGATTCTACCATCCACAGTTTGAAAATATTCCAGGAAAAAAAAACTCCTGATTTTGCCATTTTATATAAGGGACACCATTTAACCATGCCATTGTATATCACGGGACTTCAGCATCCATTTATTTTGGTATCTATGGGGGGTGGGGGTCCTGGCACCAAACCCAGTGGATAACAAGGGTCCACTATAGTTTTTAAATGATCCAGTGTTTTAAAAATAATTTGAACACTTAAACTTCCTAATTTATGGCTCTTAAATTTTAAATTATTCCAACTGATTTTATTGTACGCTAACCCAGATGCTACTTCTGGGCTGTGTAGCTTAAATCTCCATGTACAAAGTTACACATTAATTCTGCTACACAACCACTGTGTTGAAAGGCAGTGTTGCACAACTGAACGAAGACAACAAATATTCAATTGAATTTGTGACCGAATGTCCATGCATTTGTACCCATAATGCGCATGTATGTGCACTGGGCATGCACAATTCTGCTTTTGCAGCCTTGAATTGAATGCAACTGTTCTGCATCAGACAAAAATTTTCAACCACTCCTCTAAGGGAATTTAGACATGTGTAAGACACCAACAAGATTCTGGCAAAAAAGGTAAATGTTTTAATTCATACATAAGGTCTGAAGCAGCTTAGGGAGCTGTGTATGTTTAACCTGGAGAAATAGAAAATTGAGAAGTGATATGATTATCATGTTTAAATATTTGAAAGGATGTCATATTCAAGAAAGAGCAAGCTTGTTTTCTGCAGCTCCAAAGACAAGGACACAGAGCAATGGACTCAAACTACAGGAAAAGAGCTTCCACCTAAAGATTAGGAAGAACGTCCTGACTGTGAGAACTATTTGGAAGTGGAATGCACTGCTGCCTGGGAGTGTGCTGGAGTCTCCTTCTTTGGGGCTGGATGGCCATCTGATGGGAGTGCTTTGACTGTGACTTCCTGAATGGCAGAACAGGGTTGGACTGGATAGTCCTTGTGGTATCTTCTGATTCTAGGATTCTATAAAACAAACCATAGTTGCTAGATATTAGTGTGAAAGATGCTGTGCTACATTTTAATATGACACTCTTGGTATATTACGATGAGGGTGTTCCATAACTGGAAGCATCCCAAAGGCTCTTCTAAGAATATGGTCCGGAATTACTGGAACTGGAGGGAAGCGTGTGGAAAACGTTTGACAGAGTGGGTACCTACCCATGGTGGTGAGGAGATATAGGCAAAGGTCATTGACTTGGTGGTAGGTTTCCAGGTACCATCTGGCTGACTACTGGGAGAATGGTTGGCTGGACTGAATGTGCTCTGATTGATCTGGGAAGGAATGTGTGAGGGTGTCCATGGATCTGCAGCTTAGGGCTCGGGAAAAGGAATGTTTTTGACTACAACTGCCAGAATCCTCCAGCAGCATGGCCATGGATCATGCTGGATGGAGGATTCTGGAACCTGTAATCTCCCAAAGTAACTTTCCCATGCAAAGTCTTCATTGTGGAATACACAGGAAATACAGTGTGCCCCTTCTCCCAATATCTGTAGGGGACTTTTCCTGGACTTTCTGTGTACTGTATAAGTGAACTTTTGGATAATAGCAAACCCTATTAAAATAAAGGGCTCCTGTACAAATATATTATAGAATTGTGTTGGAGGACCTAGTGATTCCTTGAGAGGATACCTCTCTAGGCATTTTCCAGCAGGACTTGATGGTATGTGTTCCCTAGTTTGTGTCCCATTGGGTGGGCAATGTCATATTGTGGATGGAGCAAGCTTGTTTTCTGCTGCTCCAGAGACTAGGATACGGAGCAATGGATTCAAATAACAAGAAAATAGATTCTACATAAACATTAGGAAGAACTTCCTGACAGTAAGAGCTGTTTGACAGTGGAATATGCTGCTGCCTTGGAGTGTGGTGGAGTCTCCTTCTTTGAAGGTTTTTAAACAGAGGCTGGATGGCCATCTGTCTGGAATGCTTTGATTGTATCTTCCTGCATGGTAGAATGGGGTTGGACTAGATGGCCTTTGGGGTATCTTCCAACTCTATGATTCTATGAAAAGGTGCCTCCAAATTGCACCAAATATTTAATTTTGAAGGGAAGATGTTCAGGGCCTTTGGGGGACCCTCGAGGATGCAGGGGCCACATGTACTTTACCGAAACCTGCTTTTGAGGAAACATGTGATTGCTTAATACAGCCAGCAGTTGGGGTTGTTACAAGTGGTCACTTAAAATATATGGGCCACATAGCCCCACCATGATTAAAATGCATGGGAACACATCCTTCTATAAAGACATCCTTCTTCTGGCTCAATTCCCGATCCTCTTAATTGAGCTTTCATGGGAGAGCTCTCTAAAGATGCTTCCAGAGGCTTCTTTGCAGAAGACTTCTTTTGAACTGGGTGCTAATGCCGATATATTAACATTTCATTAACATAATCATGTTGGCCACAAATGCATTGGATGCTAAATACGCAGGAACTGAATTTCCCCAAGCTTTCAAAGGAGACCTGCTGAGGAGAAATTTGACTGTTCTCTCACACTCCTCCTGGGGCATTCTGAAGGGGAACAATTCAGCTTTCTAATATTTTTGATTGACTTGGCACTGTTGCTGTAGCTGGCAAACATCAGGAAGGCTATTGATTTTCGCCCCATGTGTAAACTTGCATGTTGTATAATTTCACCATAATCTTGGACAGGATTGGAGTTCACCTGATTTTTTTTTTAAATCAAGAGACATGCTGGATTTCTTCTTAGATCAGCCTCCCTTGAGTTGCCCCTCTCTATATGTGCTGGACTGAATCCCCCATCATCCCCACCCAGCCTAGCCAACAGACTGGGGATACTGTCAAAAATCCTACTCAGAAGCTCATGTTGTTGTTGGATATGAAGCTGTGATTTCTGCTTTTGGGGTGGCAAAGATATACAGTATTACTGAGCTAACTTCTATATTTTTAAAATAAATACCGTAGTAGTTATTTTACCTGCTTCTCATGTAGGCATACAAGTGGCTCCCCTTATATTTCATTCTTTTTTTGTTTTGTTTTTGTTTTATTCCTGTGTCCTGTGCTTGCTGAGTAGGGTTTTAAATCTTTGTGTTCCTTGTTCTCACAAGCAGAAACCAGTAATTCCCTTGCTATTTTGTGTGGTCTTTGAGCGTTATTCATGCTTCATGAACTCAGAAATACATCTTGTTGTTTTGTCCAGAAAAGAGGCAAGCGCCTACATTAAGCTGATGGAATGTAACTTTACACTCCCAGTTATGCAACGGTTGTGCAATGCCCCCTTGTTACTGAATTGTGATATCGTACAATGAAAGGCACTACTCAGTGCAAAGGCATGTTTGCTCCTGCAATGCACATTGATGTCTATGGTGTGCAAACATGCACAAGTCTGCTTCCACAAACTTGAACTGAATACAACTGTTCGATGTTAGACAAAAATGTCCAACTGCTTTCCTAAGGAAATTTCTGCTTGTGTATGCCACCGACGGGATGCCAGCCAGTAAGTTGCCTGGACAGAAAATAAGTTTCTTGCCCCCCAAACACTACTTTCTGTTAGGGATGAAAATCCTTGGGCTTGTCTATACAAGGCAACACCCCCCCCCCCAGTGCCTTGCAGTAATGGCATTTTGCAGCAGCTGCAACTTGTCTTAAGTGTGTTTTTGCCCCCATAAGCTTCACCTGCAAGATGGCAGCTGCGAGTGGTTTACTCGTGTTTGTAATTACCTCAGTTTGTCGCCACCAAACTTAACCCTCCTCCATGTCCAAGGTGCGATAGTGATTTTTCGATTAACAGAAAAGAAACCCCTCCCCCCACAAAAACACCACCCTGTTTTCTTGCCTTAGTGCTTGCTTGCTAAGGTGAAAACATTATTATTATTATTATTATTATTATTATTATTATCCAACATGGTGGCAGTGGGTGCTTGCCTTGTTAGCAAGCCCCGCCCCCATGCTCACCTGGCCAATCAGCTTTGCACTTCCTCTCTTATGGGAAAGAAATTCATATTAAATCACTTGTCCCAACAAGCAGGAATGCACATTCCCTGTGGAGCATTTCATAAACTCCGGGGAAAGCTGCGAAGGCTTTCTCTGCATAGTTTACAGTCAATTTGGTCCCCCTCCTTCCACATACATGGATTGATGAGGGATCCCATTTAGACAGATCGTATTCCCAGCGAATTCCATGAGGATTATTTTCACCATTTAGACAACCCCTTTGACTCATCCTCACATGCAAGGATGAATAATTATAGTAGTTTTTGGCCCATTATGGGAGAAAATGAATATTCCTCTGCAGTATGCCCCCCCCCATTTGAATGTCTGAATTGGTGCAGAGGAATTGTTCCACAGAGAATAATAGTATCATAGAGTTGGAAGAGACCACAAGGGCCATCCAGTCCAACCCCATTGTGCCCTACAGGAATATCCAATCAAAGCACTCTCAGCAGATGGCCATCCAGACTCTGTTTAAAAACCTCCAAAGAAGGAGACTCCACCACACTCCCAGGCAACAGCGTATTCCATTGTTGAACAGCTCTTACTGTCAGCAAGTTCTTCCTAATGTTTAGTTGGAATCTCTTTTTCTGTATTTGGAATCCATTGCTCCGTGTCCTAGTCTCTGGACCAGTGGAAAACAAGCCTGCTGCATCCTCAGTATGATATCCCTTCAAATATTTAAACATGGCTATCATGACCCCTCTCAACCTTCTCTTCTGCAGACTAAACATGCCCAGCTCCCTAAGCCGCTCCTCATAGGGCATCATGGCTTCCAGACCTCCCACCATTTTCGTTGCCCTCCTCTGGACACGTTCCAGCTTCTCAATGTCCTTCCTGAATTGTGGTGCCCAGAACTGGACACAGTATTCCAGGTGAGGTCTGACCAAAGCAGAATAAAGTGGCACTATTACTTCCCTTGATCCAGACACTATATTCCTATTGCTGCAGCCTAGAATTGCATTGGCTTTTTTGGCTGCCGCATGACATTGTTGACTCATGTCCAGCTTGTGAGCCACTAAGACTCCTAGATCCCTTTTGCATGTACTGCCATCAAACCAGGTGAAAACACATGGCTCCCTCTCCTGACCCTTGCATGGGACACGTAGCTATGATGCTGACCCGAGCCCCTTAAACTCACCTTAAAAGCCAGGCAGCTGTACTGAGCAAAGGAGTTCTGCTGTGCTGTTGAGTGGGGGGGCTGAAGGACGATGTATCTAGTTCCCTCCCTCCAGCAATTGGCAGCATGCCAAGCAGAAGCAGGGACGCTGTGGTGCCTGGAACTGCCATGCTGGATTTTTGCCGTTCATTTAAGCAGAATATCTTTCACTTCCGCACCTTAGATATGCTTTAAAAAAAATACTGTTCGGTGGCGGCAACTGGTGACAATAAAATCGTGAGTAATTCACTCACGCTTGCCATCTTGATTTGCAGGCATGCCCGTTTGAACCACAAATGCTTATGGCTTCGCATGCCTGCAATCCTGAAAAAAAAACCCCATGGAGACAAATGAAAGCTGCTGCAAATTGTCATTAGTGTGCATCAATCCACATTTTATAGCCTCGTATAGACAAGCCCGTGGGTTTTAGTGGCATTTGCAGTCATGGCAATGGCACCACAAACGTAAATGTGAACATGAAACGGTTATGAGAGTGTAAGCATACTTAGTATCATAGAATCATAGAGTTGGAAGAGACCCCAAGGACCATCTAGTCCAACCCCCTGCCCCGCAGGAATAACCAATCCAAGCATTCCCAACAGATGGCCACCCAGCCTCTGTTTAAAAATCTCCAATGGGGGAGACTCCACTACATTCCAAGACAACGCATTCCACTGTGGAATCTCTTTCCCTGTCGTTTGAACCCATTGCTCCATGTCCTAGTCTCTGGAGCAGCAGAAAACAAGCTTGCTCCATCCTCAATATGACATCCCTTCAAATATTTAAACATGACTATTACAGTATGTGACCTCTTAACCTGTAGGCTCTCTTTGCATATGTAAATGCATAGCCATTAGTAACGCTTTAAGTCTTTTAACTTGAAGCTGCCTGCTTCTTTTGTTTTGAGTTCAGGGCAAAGTAATGTACTGATGCACAATGTGAAGTTGAAGGCTTTCACAGCTGGCATCCAAAACGTCAGAAGTAAACTCTTCCAGAACACGGCCTCACAGTCCAGAAAAAAAAGATCAAGGAAAATCTACTGATGCACACTTTTAAACTGATGCTCTGCTACAAGAAAGTTAACTCTTAAACAGTTTTAACTTCATAGAGTTTCCCCAAAAAGGCTAACACCCTGGGACACTCTAATCCTCTACACTTTGCACTGCACAGATTGGACACATTGATATGGTCTGGCTTTTTGAAGAAGGTGGTTCTCGTTCTGCACTTTTGGTGTTCTCTCCCTCCCTCTGTTTGTGTTTCCCTTCCAGAAAGGGTAAGAGACAGTGGTGTTGATAGCCTTGCTCCTGTGTTCAATTGCCTCGCCAGTCAAGCTACCTACCGAGCATTATGTGCCAGAAAAGCAGACCTGAATGTTGCAAAAGAGATTGTCTTCTGCAAAATGGTCTTTTTGTAAGCTGTCTTCTGTGTCTTTGGGTGAAAGGGCAACCTATAAATTAATTTCCCAGTAGGCTCAGGCAAAAGCAAACTGTTGCAGACCTTCCTAGCTTTGTGTGTTTTTCCTCATCACTAGCTTTTGCCATCTTAACCACCCTCTGATCGTACATGTTCCAGTTTTTCATCTGTGAAATGTTGGACAGCATGGCATATTTCTTCCACAATGCAGAGTGTGAATCCTCTTGTTTCTGACTTGGAGAAGATGGAGAAACACACACACTCTGTCTTGAATCCTCTGCTATGACAAAGGTGGAATATAAATCAAATGATTAAATAAATAAAAACAAACATATACATATGCAGTGTAGATTAACAATTTAAAAAGTGCTAGCTTTTTTGTATTTCTGAAATCTATGAAGCTTGGAAGCTGGATAATTTGGACTTTTTTTTGGCTGTGGATTCTGTCCAAGGAAATAAACACCGATGTGTGCTAATATTTTTCTAATGATCTATTTTTATTGGGATGACAAAGGATATAAATATATAGGGTTTCAGGCTACCTCATTCTAACTGGTGTCGACAACTGTTGGGCTATTATCCCCCTGTGTGTTTATTTAATAGCATATCTCACAATAGGGCTTACTAAGAGGTAAGCATGATTTCTGCCTTATTGGGTATGATGGCAATGAACGATTGAAGCATTTACAGCTAGTATCAACTGTCTAAATATATTGCTACTTCTTAATGATGTTTATTTATTTAAATGTTTACATCCTGTATCCTTTTATCATATGATCTGAGGATGATGTAAAGATAAAATCGATTCAAACAGTTTAAAGCAAAATAGCATGTATAATGAAAAATTAAGCAGACTAATACATGTTAATTTAGCATATTAAAACAGATATAATTGTTTAAAACAGAAACCATGTGCATCTAAATTTGGAAGAAGGTCAATTAAGTCTCAAAGGCATCATAAGAAGCCAGGTTTTAGCAGCAGAGAAAACAAGCTCACTCCATCTTCCACGCGGCAGCCTTCCCGATATTGGAAGATGGATCTCATGTCCACCACCAGAGTCTCTTCTCCAGGCTAAGCGTACCAGGCTCCTTCAACCATTTCTCAGTCAGAGCTCTCCACCTTCCAAGGAAGGCGACTCCATTGCCAGACACTTCTTACCTTCTGCATGTTCTTCCTCACATTCAGCCGGAATCTCCTTTATTTATTTAATTTATATGCCACCTTTCTTCCAGAAAGGACTCAATGCTCCCATCTCTCTCATCACTGGAATGGTTTGTGATTGACTGAAGCAAAGTGTTGGCACTGTAGAAATGCATGACTATGTCAAAGAATATAACTGTATGTGCTAAGCTCTTTGTAATAACATTTCTGTTGTTATCATGTGTCTCAGGTTGACTCGGATGTACGGCAACCTTTATCCTAGGGTTTTCTTAGGAAGGATTATTTTGATGAGGTTTGCCTTTATTTATTTACTTATTATTTTATATGCCACCTTTCTCCCAGTATAGGGACCCAAAGAGGCTGACAATGAGTTTTAAACCATACAAATTTAAAACAACACAGACGCAATAAAATATAAATATGAAATTTTAAAAATGAATTGGACAATTTAAAGAGTAAAAAGCATTAAAAATATTAAAATGCGCTAAAACTATATATGGAACTTAAAATCCAAATCGCACAGCATTTACAAGCCCAACCCCCATCAGACTGAAAATGCTTAATGGTGCAAGCATGTTTTTACCTGTTGGAGAAAGGAGAGCAGAGACGGGGCCATTCTGGTCTCTCTTGGGAGGGAGTTTCAAAATCTGGGAGCAGCCTCTGAGAAGGCCCTGTCTCCCTTGTTCCCACCCAACGAGCCTTAGAGGGTGGTGGGACAGAGAGAAGGGCCTCTCCAGATGATCTTAGAGCTCTAATGGGCTCATAAAGGGAGATATGGTCCTTCAAATAACCTGGACCCAGGCCATAAAGGCTTGAATTGTGCCTGGAAACAGACCAGCAGCCAATGGGGCCTTCCTCTAAGGGTGTGAGAATGTGACTTACCTAAGGTCATCCAGTGGGTTTCCATGCCTGAGGAGGAACTCGAACCTGGTGTCCTAGTCCAATACTCAAGCCACTGCACTATGCTGGCTCCAGTATGTCAACCTTATCCTAGGGTTTTCTTGGCCAGATTTGTTGGGGTAGTCTGTTGCCATTGCCTTCCTTGAAAGCAGACATCATGTGACTTGCCCAAAGTCACCTAGTGGGGTTCTCATGGTTGAGCAACAATTTGAACCCAGAGTCTTAGTCCGAAACTCAAACAACGAAACCAAGCTGGCTCCTATCTTCAAGTCAAATCTAACTGAGGTGAGGTTTCTTCAGAAGAAGTGTGCCATCATTGCCTTCCTCTGAGGCTGAGTGTGACTTGCTTGGGGTCACCCAGTGCCTTTCCATGTCCAAGTGGGGAGTCAAAGTAGCATTACACGAATGCCAGGAGATGGCTAAAGGGTTCCCTTTTCAGACAATGCTGTTCCCCTCTTGTTACACACCTGTTCTGCTCCTGGTCTACCAGCGCTGCTTTTTATTGATGGGAGAAGCCATCAATATATCCCCGTTTCATTTCTGTCACGGATTTGACAGTGTGCGACAAAGTGGCCCATTATGCTGGCAAGATCCCAGCGTCAATGGGCAGTCCCTGCCAGAACACTTCCTGGTGAGATGGGGACATCAAGGTAAGTGACACACTTTTTAAAAACATCCCTGGTTTACTTGGAAGTTTTAAAGTGTGTCTTTGTGCTTGCTGTCACTTTTTCTTGTGTATTTTTCTTTTTCTTATTGAATTCCCCACATTTGCGTGTTCTTGCGAGAATCTGCAGGATTTCACTCCTGGGCTGTCCTGTTGATGCTACTCAAAATAGATCTGAAAATTTTTGTTATTGTGCCAGGACAGGGGTGGGAGTGGAGATTCTGGGACAGGAACACTTTTTTTTGTTCCTGTCTGAAAATCTCCTAAGTTTCAGTTTTGACAGATTTTATTTCTTCCAAAATGGCTGTGTGGATGAGCGGGGGGAGTACAGCCAATCCTTTCCCCCACTGTGCCGTCAGCATTTCTGAGTATCTTGCTGTCTCCACGGAGAGAAACAAAGCAACTGTGAGATGATTCATTGCTGTGCGTAAGCTGTCTTTACATCCGAGACACCTATTTCCCCCCAACCCATACCTAGCCATAGCTAATTGAGTTGAATTATTCAGGATGCAAAGGACATGATCCAGCCTTCGATGGAAATCAAGCTAGGTATCATCTGTAAGTAGGCAAGCCTGCTGAAGCCTTGGAATCGAGACAAGTGATAATCAAAAGAGTTTAATCCCTTCCCCATCATCTTCAGGGGCCTTTGGGTGAATATAGGTTGCCCTCTGTATCTGCTGGAGATACACTCCCAGACTTACAGTTTATAAATGAAACTGCGACAATAGTGAACCCTATTAAAACTAAGGGCTTCTGGTACAAAGATACCATAGAGTTGTGCTGGAGGACCTAGCGAATCCTAGAGAGGATATCTCTCTAGGCATTTTCCAGTGCAACACTATGGTATGTGTCCCCATTTTTTCCCCCAGCCCCAGTTAACTGAAGCCACAGATATTAGACCCACAGAAACAGAGGGGAGGGGATGATCTGTAATTAAAAGTAGGCATGTACAGTAATTCTTTGCTAATTTTCTTCTCCAATGAAGGAACAAGCAATTTTAACAATTTGTGAGAAAGTCTTTGAAAACTATAGTTTTGGAAAGCTATTCACAATTAGGGACTGTGCAAATTTTTAATAGAAAGCAGGGCTTTCTTTGCAGGAACCAATGTTTTCTGCCCCCAAATAGTAGCATTATTTTCTGCACAGAAAATGCTGTTTCAAACACAAAAATAACAGATGCAAATGTTGCATAGAAAAAGCCAAATTTGTTGTTTCCTGCACAAAAATTGTGGTGAAAGAAAGATTTACATCTGTCCAGGATTCTTCTCATCAGGGTTTTTCAACACTTGAGAAATATGGTTTTTTGACCATTTTTCAAATATATTTGAGTACTTTCCCCATCTCTAGTCAAAATGACATTTGTCATCTAGTTTAATCATCAAGGTGTCATCCTACTTGAATCTTAACCTTTATTTCAGCCTTAAATAACTTTTATTTCATGTTTTTTGAGATTTGGCAGTTTACCTTTCTTCTGTTCCTCAGTATGCCACATAATTTTGTTCTGTATGATTGAACAGTTAATAGTAAAATGAACTGACACATTAAAAAGAAAAAGCCAAGATTTTACACCAGGGAAACAGAATATAATGTTACATGATCATAGAATTGGAAGAGACCACAACGGCTATCAAAGCATTCCTGGCAGATGGCCATCCAGTCTCTGTTTAAAAACCTCCAAAGAAGGAGACTCCAACACACTCCCAGGCAGTTCATTCCACTGCTGAACAGCTCGTACTGTCAGGAAATTCTTCCTAATGTTTAGGTGAAATCTCTTTTCCTGGAGTTTGAACCCATTGTTCCATGTCCTAGTCTCTGGAGCAGCGGAAAACAAGCTTGCTCCATCCTCAGTATGGCATCCCTTCAAATATTTAAACATGGCTATCATGTCACCTCTTCACCTTCTCTTCTCCAGGCTAAACATATGCAGTTCCTTAAGCTGCTCCTCATAGGACACAATTTCCAGACCTTTTTGGCCACCCTTCTCTGGACACACTCCAGCTTTTCAATATCATTCTTGAATTGTGGTGCCCAGAACTGGGCATAGAATTCCAGATGAGGTCTGACCACAGCAGAATAAAGTGGCACTATTACTTCCTTGGATCTAGACACTATACTTCTATTGATGCAGTCTAGAATTGCATTAGCTTTTTTAGCTGCTGCATCACACTGCTAACTCATGTTCAGCTTATGGTCCACTAATTAGATTTTCAGACTACACAGTTATAGTGTTACTATTCCACTTTAACTGCTCTGGCTGCCTCCTGTGGAATTCTGGGGTTTGTAGTTTAGTGAGGCCTAAGAGCTCTCTGGCTGAGAGTTGTAAATGCCCCTCTCTAAACTGCAAATCCCAGGATTCAAGAGGAGGCAGCCATAGCAAATAAAGTGGAATAGTAACACTATAACAGTGTTGTCTGAAAATCTCCTCTGACTCCCAGATCCCTTTCACATGTACTGCCATCAAGCCAGGTGTCACCTATCCTGTATCTATGTATTTCATTTTTTCTGCCTAAGTGTAGTACCTTACATTTCTCCCTGTTGAAATTCATTTTATGAGTTTTGGCCCAGTTTTCTAATCTGTTAAAGGGGTCATTTTGGATTCTGATCCTGTCCTCTGGGGTCCTCTGGGCTAATTGGTGTCATCTGCAAACTTGATAAAATGATTGTGTGTGAGCGAATTGCAACACTGCATAACTGAATGTGCAAGTAAATGTGAAATGGAATGATTGCAATCTATAATGTGCAGCCAAACAGGCGTTGGCAACCCATGTGGAATGGCACCATATGCACAACTCTGCTCCTGCAACTTTCGACTGAATATGGACTTCTACATCAAACAAAAACATCCCACTGCCTCTGTAGGGGAATTTATGCATGCAGAAGGATGCCAGCCAGAATAAAATGACAAGTTAAAATATAATTGGAAAGAGAAACACTGTTCAATTAATAGAAAACTTTCCTCCCACTCACATGTATGCAGTCAGAACTGAATGTTTCCTCAAGCAAAGGTTTTTGAATTACCTGCTGGCAGAAGAGCATTGTAACACTAAGTCAGAGAAGCTAGTCCAATAAACCAGATTGCTTCGTTTGCATTTGTCTGCATTTTAATCTCTTCATCTTTTTAATATATCTATATGTGCTGTCTCCTTTTGATAGCTGATGTTCCTTTTTTCTTCTTGAAGCTTTGCTTTGAAAGAGCTAAATGGTAAAGGAGATGCTGTCTTTACAGGAACAGAGCTGAAAGAATCACCCTCCCACTGCTTAAAAGACATGATGTGAATTTTACAGGAACGTGAGTCTAGAGACGGAGCATGCAATGCCTCCCCAACTGCAATTCCTTGACACAAGCTCCCTTAAAACAACTCAACTCTTGTGCAGCTACTGTTCATTCCATAGTTCAGTTTCCAGGTCGGGAGCATCCCAGGTTCTGAGATTTTGGGAGCCAAATTCTGAGAGCTAGAGATGCCTGCTGGTGATGTTATGATGCACAACATTTTAGAGCACGTCATTCAAATAATAAACATGGAGGAAATTATCAGACTAGTGTCTAGAAATGCCGTAATTCATGAATGAAGATAGTGGGAACATTATAACGCTGATTATTGCACGTTGCTGTAATCATTTGAAGGAAATGCCACGGAATCATCGCATGACAACTACTAATGCTTTAAAAACAGGAGTTGACCTCCGTGATTTGGCATGGGTGAAATTTTGGTGGTTCTCGCAAGATGACACAAGCACACTAAAAACTCCCCAAACCCCTTAATTAAAAAAGTAAATGAACACACAAGAGTGGAAACAAACCTAAAAACATGCAAACTAAAGGGGACAGTTCATAAAAAGAGTGTCCTGTGCTTTGTTTTCATATTCTCACCCAGAAGTTTTCTCGCTGGGAATGGGAAGGGGGTGGGAAGAGGACTTCCCATTATCACGTGGTTTTGCACACCATCAACAGTGTAAAAAAAGTGCTATTGATGATCTATTGATGGCTTGTCCCATGAATTGTAAATAATGCCTTTTTTGCGGATGGAGAATGGTGTAAGAATGCAAAGACGATGATGTTGTGCGATCGTGGGGCCCATTCGCACTACCCCGATGTTGTAATCCCTTGATTTTTTGCCACATCTGATAATGTCCCAAGTCTAGCAAATGCGGTAATCACTGATAGTTTACGCCACCAACTTAGTTATGTATGTGTAACTAAGTAACGTCTCCTGGCTCAACACTCCCCCTCCCAGTCCACCTTATGAACCAGCAGCTTCATCAGGTCTATTCTGCTGCCAACTGGGATGCGAGGAGAAGGAAGGTATCCTTTCTCACTAGTGAGTGAGGCTGCAACAATCAGAAGCAGGACTCTTGTCGAAATGCACCATCATGGCCTCAATTGCTGGTAGGCAGAGGTTGGACATGGATTCCTCCTTGTGTCTCAATCAGCAGGTGAACAGACCTCCTTGGCCTGATTTAGCTGCTGGCTTTTAAAGTGGGCTCGGAGGGAGATTTATGTAGTCTTACAATAAGACTAGAGAGCCAGTATGGTGTAATGCTTTGAGCATTGGGCTAGGACTCTGGAAAACCTGGCTTTGAATGCTCACTCAGCTATGGAAACTCACTGGGTGACCTTAGGCAAGTCATACTTTCTCAGCCTCAGAGGAAGGCAAATGCAAACCCCATCTGAATAAATTCTGCCAAGAACCTCCTCCTGTCCCTGTGATAGGTTCACTCTTGGGTCACCTTAAGTCAGAAATGACTTGAAGGCACACAACAACAACAACACTATGCAGTCTTACTGAATACAGAACAGTTAGGCTGTGTAACAGTTAGGCTCTGTAACTCTGTGTAACTCTAGGTTATGATTCCATAACTGTAATGAGGAATGCCAAACAATACTTTTTCTGGAGGGAAATCACATTTTCCAAGCTCTCCATTGGACAGAAAAGCACACACACTTCTCCCAGCTAGATTTTGAACCTCCCAAGCACAGCTTTTAAGAAATCCACTGTGTTCTAGTGCAACCAAATAAAGTTTCCAGTCTTTGCTTTGTACATTAAGCATTCTATAGGAACCACAGCAGAGCAGCCTACAGCAACCAGCAGATGATGCTTAAAGAAAATCTGGTCAAAGTCACTTTTATTCTGCATTAATCAATCAGGCTTTTGCATAGAGCCATATATAAACAAATCTGTCTCATATTCAAAGATAAAATAGACAAATAAGAAACTTCAAAAACAAAATAGACCTGAGTTTATGTATCTTGGCACCAGACAGGTTAGAAGTTTCTCTCTTTGTCAAAGCTAACGTGATGTGCTTGGCTATTCAGTAGAACACATAATAATCAGTTCCTGCTAATAAAAGTGTCAGGTTTTTAAATGGGATATGAACCAATAAGATGGTCCAGGTATTGAGTTCTTAAATAAGTTCTTAAAAATTTAAAGAAATTGTTACTGGGTAGAAACTTCTCCACTACATAAGAGTCTTGATAATTCAGATTGCATTGGAAGTAATTTTTTTTAAAGGAGAATGTCACTACAGAGCTGCAAGTACATTTATGGGCATCAATATCCTAGCAATACATAGAAGTCAACTCTGGCATGGATGATCCTGACTTGATAGTCAAATGCTACATCTTTGGACTTTACATTGTCTCAAAACCCTATGATGAGACAATCCAGGTGAGCAGTGACCAAGAAATGTTGTTTCACAGCCTTCCAGCAGTGGGCAGTGCTGAGATCTACACAGTTTCCCTCTCTGTCTGTTGTGTGGACACAGAATCATAAGATCTTAGAGTTGGAAGGGACCGCAGTTTCTCACTGCCATTTTTCTGCACGCTTTGCAATTGGCAGAGTGGGAGTGATTAATATTTTCTCCTTCTTTTCCTCCCCCTCTTATCACTCCTCCTCCCACAAGCCCTGAAAGAAATGCAAAAGGAAAATTGAATGCTCTAATTTTCCAAAAGTTCATTCAGTATTTAATCCAGATTGGCTTATAGAATGGAAGAGGTAGTAAAAACAACAGGAAAGTCCTGGTAGTCCACTCTGAGACAGGCAGAAGAACTGGTTTATTAAGACTTAAGCTTTCGTGGAGACTTGCCTCCACTCCTCTATATGCAGAACCAGGGAACTTACATTTAATGTAGACAATGAGGAAATTGAAATAGTTCAAGACTCCCCATACCTTGGATCAATCACTGATCAGAATGATGACCACAGTCAAGAAATCAGAAGAAGACTAGGACTGGGAAGGGCAGCTATGAAGAAACTGGACAAGATCATAAAGTGCAAAGATATAAAACTGAACAGTAAAGCTAGGATTGTCCGTGCCATTGCATTTCCCATTTCTATGCATGGATGTGAGAGCTGGACAGTAAAGAAAGCGGATAGAAAACCAACTCTTTTAAGATGTGGTGCTGGAGAAGAGTTCTGCAGATACCGTGAATGGCTAGAAAGAAAAAGAAATGGGTCCTACAACAACTGAAGCTTGAACTCTCCCTAGAAGCCAAGAAGACTAAATTGAAGGTATTGTACTTTGGGCACATCATGAAAAGACAGGACTCCCTAGAAAAGACAATAATGCTTGGAAAGGTAGAAGGCAGTAGAAAGAGAGGAAAACCACACTCCAAATGGATGGAGTCAACCAAGGAGGCCACAATCCTGAGTCTGCAGGACATGAATAGAGCTGTTAAGGAGAGGGTGTCTTGGAAGTGTTTCATTCATAAGGTTGCCATAAATCTAAGTTCACTTGATGGCAGTTAACAACAACAACAACAAAAGGAACTTACTTTTAAACAGCATTTTGTTGCAGTTATAATTCAGAAGAACTCCCCCTCCAGCCAGGGTAGTTAGTTACTACTACAGTTATATTTTTTAAAAAATTAGAGAGGGACTCTGTTAACTTGTTGGCGCAAGAAGAGCAAAGGGGCTTCCAGCTTTTGTAGACTGTTGCCCATTTCATCAGATGTAGCTGGGCTTCAATTCACAAAAACATAGGCCAAATCAATCTGTTAGCCTTTAAGGTGCTAGAAGACTGTATTATTTTTTTTTAAAGGGAACTCCCAACCCATTCCTCTGAAAGCTCTCCAAGGTGCTGAACCTATTTTGAGGGAAGGGTCCTGGGCCTTGCACATCTCCTTCAAAGCCTGGAGTGAAACCTGGCGTGGATTCACTGCACCACTGACACGGAAGCCACCAGCCCTACACATAGAATCATAGAGTTGGAAGAGACCCCAAGGGCCATCTAGTCCAACCCCCTGCCATGCAGGAATACACAATCAAAGCACTCCCGACAGATGGCCATCCAGCCTTTATTTAAAAACCTCCAGAGAAGGGGACTCTACCACATTCCCAGGCAGCACATTCCACTGCTGATCAGTCACAACATCAGGAAGTTCTTCCTAACAATTCTTCCTCTGAAGATGCCAGCCACAGATGCAGGCAAAAAGGCAGGAACAAACTCTTCTAGAACATGGCATCACACCCCAGAAAGAACCCCCCCCCCCACAAAAACCTATGGATGCCAGCCGTGAAAGCCTTCAACTTCACAGTTCTTCCTAATGTTTAGGTGGACTCTCTTTTCCTGTAGTTTGAGTCCATTGCTCCATGTCCTAGTCTCTGGAGCAGCAGAAAACAAGCTTGCTCCATCCTCAGTATGACATCCCTTCCAATATTTAAACATGGCTATCATGTCCCCTCTTAACCTTCTCTTCTCCAGGCTAAACATGCCCAGCTTCCTAAACTGCTGCTCATAGGGCATCATGGCTTCCAGATCTTTCAGTTGAAGCAAGCATGTCTCATTTTGCCTGTGGGGTACAGAGGAGGAGGAGGAGAAGACAGCTGAGCCAGGCTTGATGGAGACAGCTGGGAGAATGGGGTGTCTACACTGTTGAGAACCATGGCAGTTAGTATTACTGTATATCATTCAGGCAGAGCAAGACAGAACTTGAACAACAACCAGCCCCACACCTATGCACATACATCCATGGTTTAGTAGAGAAATAAGCTTACTCTTCTTTGTAAAACAAAAATAGTAACTTTACTTAGAAATACTTGTGCATAGTCTAACACAGGTGTGTATTCTTGAGGAAAAAAAAGCATTGCATGGTACCAGGAAAAAGGGGTGTATCATCTGATGGAGATGAACTTTGAAGAAACTAGCCCAGAGGCTGAACCCTATCCCTAAAAATAGGTTATGCCCCTTGGTTAGGTCCTTTAAATTTCAGACCAAAACACAGAGTGGATTCACCATTGCCCATCACATATCTAATTGCAGATGGTTTTTGAGTGGATGGAGTGAAAAAAGATGGGGAAATTAAATATACCTGAGCATCTCTAGGGTTCACACAGCTAAAAAAAGCCAATGCCATTCTAGGCTGCATCAATAGGAGTATAGTATCTAGATCAAGGGAAGTAATAGTGCCACTCTATTCTGCTTTGGTCAGACCTTACCTGGAATACTGTGTCCAGTTCTGGGCACCACAATTCAGGAAGGATATTGAGAAGCTGGAATGTGTTCAGAGGAGGGCGACCAGGATGGTGGGAGGTCTGGAAGCTATGATGCCCTATGAGGAGCGGCTTAGAGAGCTGGGCATGTTTAGTCTGGAGAAGAGAAGGTTGAGAGGTGAGATGATAGCCATGTTTAAATATCAGAAGGGATGTCATACTGAGGATGGAACAAGCTTCTTTACTGCTGCTCCAGAGACGAGGAAATAGAGCAATAGGGTTCAAACTCCAGGAAAAGAGATTCCACCTAAACATTAGGAAGAACTTCCTGACAGTAAGAGCTATTCAGCAGTGGAATACACTACCTCAGAGTGTGGTGGAGTCTCCATTTTTGAAGGTTTTTAAAGAGAGGCTGGCTGGCCATCTGTCAGGAATGATTTGATTGTGTCTTCCTGCATGGCAGGGGGTTGGACTGGATGGCCCTTGTGGTCTCTTCCAATCTATGAATTCTATGATTTGCAGACTAGGAGCAGTTTGTGACAGAAATATTAGGACAGGTTTCTTGGAGCTTCTTGCATTTTCTACTACCTTCCTTTAGTCTCTACAGTACCTCTTTCCCTCTCACTTCACTGCTTTGCCTTCAGAGTGAGACAGAAACAGGGGTGGAGGAGGTGGGGGTGGGAAGAAAGACACCCCTTTCTCCCCTGGCAGTTGGAGCATAAGAGGCCCACCTGGATGGCTGAGGCCTTGCTGAAAACTTAATCAGCTGCTGATGAATATTTCACAAGGACAAACAGGCCAGGTGGACTGGGAGAATCTCTTATTTACGACCTGTTGGGAGGAACAGAGCAGGGCAGACAGTGTGTTCGCAGCCTCACTTTCAGTGAGTGTTTCTGGCCTTGCTCAACAGAGCAGAGAAATCTTAAAAGGGGGTGAGAACTGCTTGCATCCCCTGTTGTTTGGATATGGGTGTAACTCTGCTGAGAGGGAGACCTTGGGTTCTTGTGAGCTGTAGCCACCTTTTCCTACCCTCCAGCATCTCACAGATGAAAACTTGGACATGTGTGGGCAAGCCACATCAGAGTGCAGCCATAGAATCATAGAATCCTAGGGGTTGTCTAAATGGCATAAATACTCACAGAATGCAAGGAGAATACAATCTGTCTCAATGGGATTCCACATCATTTCAATGTATTGGGAAGGAGCGGGGGCCAAATCCACCATATACTCTGTGGGAAAAGCTTTTGTAGCTTTCCCTGAAGTTTTTTAAAAACAGCAGGGGGAATGCACATACCTGCTCATTGGGACAAAAGATTTGATTTTATTCCCTTTCCCTAAATGAGTGGAAGTTGAAAGCTGTTTGGTCAGACATGCACATGGGATGGAGCCCGCTAACAAGGCAAATGCCTGGAGCTGCCATGTTGGATTTTCACCTTAGCAAGTGAGTGCTAATGCGATAAAACAGCTTTTTGGGTTTGCTTTTCTGTTAACACAAAAGATTGCTGTTTTGCACCCTGGATATGGTTTTAAAAAAAATACTGTTTGGCAGTGGCAAATTGACTTAAGTAAAAACATGAGTAATTCAACTGTGGCCACCATTTTGATTTGTAGGCATGCCCATTTGCACAACAAACGCAGATAGCTTCGCATGCCTGCGATGTGCCAAAAAGCCTGTTAGGATGATAGCAGCTGTTACAAATTGCCATTACTGTGGAGCAATCCACATTTTTTTTTGTCCCATATAGACAAGTCCCTAGAGTTGGAAGAGACCATGAGGGCCATCTAGTCCAACCCACTGCCATGAAGGAATACACACCCAAAGCACTCCTGACAGATAGCCACCCAGCCTCTGCTTAAAAATCTCCAAAGAAGGAAACTCCCCAGACTCCCAGGCAGTAGCAGCACGTTCCACTTCTGAATAGCTCTTACCATCAGAAAGTTCTTCCTTATGCTTAGGCAGAATCTCTTTTCCTGTAGCAAAAGTTATTAATGAGGAGGAACATACAAGCTAGGAGAGACTGCAGCAGTTTGTTTTTGCCTGAACCAAGTGGGAAAGGTAAGATCTCACCTGCTCCTCTTCCTCTTTCTTAGTCAACAGAGTGCAAACTATTTTTGCACTTTGAACTCAGTGTGGAGCAACTGAAGGAGAAACGTGAGAGGAGGAGAAAGAAAACAAGACATGTTAAAAGCAGCTGAAAAAGTGGAAAGACAGAGAATTCATTGGGATTGTTCCTCCCAAATCAGGACAATTGGAGGGTATGCTGTTCCCAAGTTCTGGTCTCAAGTCTTTCCATAGCTTTTGACCTAAGTTCCTTTATGTAGAAATGCCAGAAATTGGTCTGGAGAGGAACGCTTACATGCAAAGTGTCATGTGCTCCATCACCAAGTTGTAGCCCCTCCCCAGAATAATTACAAACCCAGCCAGTCCAGAGGAGAAATGAGAAACCAAGGGCTCTTCCACATTGTACAGTTATAGCATCATGATTCCACATCACCTGCCATGTCTGCATCCTATGGAGTTTTGGGTTTTGTAGTTTGGGGAAGGTGCTAGAAATTTCTGGCTGAGAATTCTAAATAAGAAATTCCCCTTCACAAAAGTCTGCTGAAGTTGTGTCTTGTACACATGGGGGCCGTTTACACGATGAAAATGTCCTGGGAAGAATTTGTGTCGATCCCTGGCAGTTTACACGTACATCGGGTCGGGTACGTGATTTTCGGAAGGGGGGGCCACCTTTTATCCCTCAACCTGCGGGACTTCCAGCCCCGCAGGTTGTGCCGGTTTTTAAAAAAGTCACGGGAGGATTCGGAAAATCGGAAATGTAAACAGCGTGTGACAAAAACTCTCGGTACTGGGATGACCGGAAATGGTGACTGGGGGCGGGCTTAGAGCTCAGGGACCAGAAAAGGAGGGGTCAGTCACCCGTTCAACAGATCCAGCCTCACCAGCCGAAAACAAAGGCATCCCTTCCAGCTGCACGAAGGTTGATGTGTGTGTGCGTGCGTGCTTGTACTCAATTACCTTTTTAAATGGATTTCTACTGCAAACCCTTCAGCTTTACCTTTTCCTCAACTGCATGTTACAGAGAGATCGTAGTAGCTTGGTCACCTCCCTGGCACATTAAAATATTCAAGCCTCTGAGCGAATTAGCACCCTTTAATTCCCCCTCTCTGTGTTTGTGTCTTTCAAAATGCCTGCCTATAGCCATCTCTGCAGCCAGCTGTAGGGGTTAATATTTTAAAAAGGCAAGAGGAAAACCAAGCGCTTGATTTCAAAAGGAAAGCCCTGCGTCTGAGCGAAAGATCTGTCTGGATCTTTCAAAATGCTTTCTGCCTCTTCTGAAAGGGTTAAAATGTTCAAGAAGCAAGGGGGAATAACAAACCTCTGCCCCCCCTCTCTCCCCCCCCCCAGCCAGCCAATAGCATCGATCATGACGCGGAACTCTAAAGGAAGTGCGTCACCGAGGTTGTGAAAACACGAGTAATCGCATCTTTGATTGACAGCCAAAAAAAAAATAAATTAAAACCTAAACAAAACCGGAACTATGGACGTGTAAATATCAGTCACGGGACCACCCGGGATATCCAGATCAGAGACATAAATTGTATAAACAGCGAGGGGCGGATTCGTGATCACTATGTCACGGTAGGCAACGCGACAATTTCTGTCGTGTAACTGGCACCAGGCAAATCCAGAACACAAACAGAATGGGGGATCTATTGACAGCTTCTCGTTCAATAAAAAGCAGCAATGGTGGAATGGCATCAGAATGGGTCCATACCGAGGGGGGAATCATGTCGTCTGAAAAGGGATCCCTTTAGCAATCTCCTGGCGTTCATGTAATACCACTTATTTTATTTTATTTTTTATTCATAATTTTTATACAGTTACATCCTTCTTTGTATGCACTTTTGCATGACATTTTCCAAGAAATTGTATCAAACAATGTAACTTTTTACAGGATTAAAAAACATACTTAGAAAGATTACACATTATCTTATATTTTCAGCTTATCAGCCCAAATAAAGATTTTCCCCACTTTCTTCTTTACAGCACTTCCTCTATCTTCTCATTTTTTGTTCTCGTTTTTAAATCCTTTATTCTTAATTCTGGCTTTCCCCCTACTAACCCCTGTTTTTCCCAACTTTTATTCTAACTTTGTTTATTGAGTGTCCTTTACTTAAATTGAACTGCAATTCTGCTAAGCTTATTGTATCCTAAATAGCAACTTCTTTTTATAGAGATTTTCATAGGTCCAAGTTGATAGAAAGTTGATAGGTCTCAAAGCTTGAAAGAAAACTACCTAAAAATGTTTGGAAGATGGTACCTGACACCGGTTAAGCTGAACAAAATGTCCAAGACGGGATCACAATCTTGCTGGAAATGTGAGCAAGAGAAAGGTACTTTATACCACTTATGGTGGACATGTCAAGCAGCACAAGAATTCTGGAAAAAGATCCATGTAACGATAAACAAAATTTTAGGATTTAGATTCCCAATGTTGCCGCAAATTTATTTACTAAATATGATAGATATAATAGATCAAAACTCAATGAAAAAATATTGGAGAGTGATGCTATATATGATTTCAGCTGCAAGAATTCTCTATGCATCGATGTGGAAAAGAAAGGAAATCCCCTCTACGGAAGAATGGCTACTTAAGATGCACGAGATGATGGACATGGACTGGCTCACTGCACATTTAAAAGATACTCCAAAGGAAAAAATAGAGAAGGAATGGTCTTTGTTAAAGAAATACTGGAAAAGGAAATGGAAGAATCTGACCAACATGTAATACCACTTTTAACATGTCTGATAATCTCCTACGACATGGAGCAATTGACACAAGGAAAAGAGATTCCTCCTAAACATAAAGAAGAACTTCCTGACAGTAAGAGATATTCGACAGTGGAATGCATTGCCTGGTAATGTGATGGAGTCTCCTTCTTTGGAGGTTTTTAAACAGAGGCTGGATGGCCATCTGTCAGGAATGCTTTGATTGGGTATGTCAGGCGGTTGGACTAGATAGCCCTTGTGGTCTCTTCCAACTCTATGAGTCTATGAATTCAGCACATAATTTAAATAGGAGCCACAATCCGGTAGAATGAAAACCTAAGCCAAGAAAATTCCAAGACTTGATTGAATCACCACATTCGCACTGAATTGAAGTCACTGTTTGTGCCAGTGGGGTCTCCAAGGGCAGGCCAGATGACAACTGGGATGCTACAGCCAAGACAGTCTTATCCCTCAGCTCTATAGGTGTACAGCCCGTTTTGCTGCAGCCAAATAACATTTTGTTTGGGTACTCCCCACTCTGACGTGCTTGACTGGCTTGACTCTCTGGCTCTTTTCTTTGTAAATGAAGATTCAGGAAGGACTCATCCCGCGCTTTAACGTGTTGAGGAAATGAACTCCAGGTTTTGGATGACAAGACGGGCATGGAGAGGACCCCACAGTGGGCCAGATCTTAATGCGTGGGGAAATATGTGTGGCAGATGAAAGACGCTCATTGTAAGAAATTGGAAAGACTCACTGGGGGCTTTCTATGTGAGGCAATAAAATGTGGATTGATGCACACTAACAAAACTTCACAGCAGCTTTCATTTGTCACTGCTTTTTTTTGGCAACATTGCAGGCATGCAAAGCCACACAAATTTGATGTTCAAATGGGCATGCCTGGGAATCAAGATGGTGGGTGTGGGTGAATTATTCGCATTTTTATTCTCCCTGGTTGCTGCTGCTGAACAGTATTTTTTAAAAACAAAAACAATCAAATCCAAAGTGCAGAACTGTGACCTTCCACTTAAATAAGCAGGACCCCTGCCAAAAGGAGACTGTTTTGTCACCTCACCGCACAATCGCTACAGCAAAAATCCAATATGGCGGTTCCAGGTGCTTGCCTTGTTAGCAAGCTCCACCCCCTGTGCACATCCAACCAATCAGCTTTCCACTTCCGCTCTTATTGGGAACATGCAACAAAGCGAATCTGTTGCCCCAATGAGCATGAATGTGCATTTCTGTTGCAGTTTTTTTTTTTTTTAAATAGGTTTGGGAAAAGCCGTGAAGGGTTTTCCTGTGGAGTATATTGCATTTTTGGCCTTCCTCCTTCCCAATTTGGCAAAATGATGCTGGATCCCATTGGGACAAAAAGTATTCTCCTATGAGGAGTATTTTCACCGTTTAGACAAGCCCTGGGAAAGATCCTGGAAGGAGAAGCAAACGTTCTATACCAATAAGGAGGAACTAGTAGGGATACCCAAGCTGAAGAAATCAGGTGGCTCACAGGGTGCTGTATCCCAGTTACTGCTGACCAGTAAGGGGTTTTGGGGGGAGTCTGGTCAGACTCCACTATGTAGCACCATAGTCATGGTGCGGCATAGCACGTCATGGTCATAGAGGATTCCGCAGTAAATCTGCTGCAACAAATTAACAACCAAATGCCTGCCTAAACTAAAAGGTTTTTGTCTGTAGGCAGAAAGACAGCAGAGAGGGGGGTTAACTGGAGGAAGGGATTTCCACAACTTGGGAGTAGTCACCGAGAAGGCCCCATCTCCTGTGTGGTCCTCCAGCATGCCTGTGATGGGTGGTGGGACCCAAAGAAAGGATTATAGAATCACAGAGTTGGAAGAGACCACAAGGGCCATCTAGTCCAATCCCCTGCCATGCAGGAATACCCAATCAAAGCATTCCCAACAGATGGCCATCCAGCCTCTGTTTAAAAACTTCCAAAGAAGGAGACTCCACCACACTCCCAGGCAGTGTATTCCACTTCCAAACAGCTCTTACTGTCAGGAAGTTCTTCCTGATGTTTAGGTGGAATCTCTTTTCCTGGCGTTTAAGTCCATTGCTCTGGATCCTAGGACTTTTTCAGAGGTTGATTTACGGCGCAAGAAGGCTCATAACACTCATGAGGCTGCTGAGCAGCAGGGGACCTGTTTCGTACGATGCTGTCCCCCTGCTGCGAGAGATTGGAGGCAGCTGTGCCATATTTGGCCATTTTTTAATAACGGAAGTTGCCCGTGATGAAAAAAATAGCCAAATATGATGCAGCTGCCTCTGATCTCTCGCGGCAGGCAGACAGCGTCATATGAAACGGGTCCCCTGCCACACAACAGCCTCGCGAGTGTTACGAGACTTCTTGTACCGTAAATCAACGTCTGAAAAAGTCCCTAGTCTCTGGAGCAGCAGAGAACAAGCTTCCCCCATCCTCAGTATGACATCCCTTCACATATTTAAACATGACTATCATGTTACCTCTTAACCTTCTCTTCTCTAGGCTAAATGTACCCAGTTCCCAAAGCCACTCGTTAAAGGGCATGGATCTTACAGCTCAGGCAGGCTTATATGGGCAGATACAGTGTATGCCAGTATGACTGAGATTTTACCTTCAGGAGAAAATGATGAAAACACCTGAAGATGACAAACCTTCAAGCAGACTTCAGGAGCAAACACAGTACGCGTAAGATGGTTTTTCTAAAAGTGTAAGGGGTTGCCCTTTTATCGAGTCAGAGCCTCAGTCCATGTAGCCGAGTAGTATGAACTGTGACTGGCAGTGATGCCTATCTGGGGTTTGGGGTCAAATTCTTTCCTAGCTTTCCCTGGCAATGTCATAAATCAAACCAGGGAGTTTTAGCATAGGAAGATAGGAAGCTGCCTCATACTGCTTCAGAGCTTTGGTCCCTCTAGCCCAGTTTTGTCAATTTGACCGGTAGCCATGGCTCTCAAGGGTTTCAGGCACAGTTCTTTCCTAGCCTTTTCTGGAGCTAGGTTTCCAAGACCTACCTGGAGTTTCCCTCAATGTTATTTGTGACACAGTAGCGCACTGGTACCTCTGAGCATATCAAGAGTACCAGGCAGCAAAAGTTGTTGTAGCAGAGTTGCCTTCACCAGGCGAAGAAATGAGCACACAGACACAGACGCATGTCTATACTATTTCTTTTTACTAAAACATATTATAGTGATATTTACAATGAGTCTGAGAGTCCTAGCATACAGACTACATATCACAGCACAATGTACAGAGCAGTCCTGTCACTGTACAGCCCAGACTGAACTATATAGTCTCAGAGCATAATCCAAATCAGTAATACAGAGACAGTGGTTCTCATACACATAATCTCACAGAGATAAGTGTTTGCTAGCTTCCCAGGCCTCATCAAGATATGCCAGCCAGCTGCGTTTTGCCTTCTCATTATCGGCTCCTGCAGGCTGTAACAGATCATACTTGCTCATTACAGTATGCATTTCTGGGTTGCATACCCCAGCATCCTGAAAATTTGTTTATTTATTTAATTTATGTGCTGCCTTTCTCCCAGAAGTTTACAGTTTAAGACCATTAAGAACCTCACAATATAAAAATCTAAAATTACATAAAGCACATGTTCCAGGCACAATTCTTTCCTGGCCCTAACTGGAAATCCTCTGTCTTCCTTCCTGGTGGTCTCCCATCCACATTTTAACCAGGCCCAGCCCTCTTAGGAGCCAGGGTGATCTAGTGGGTTGAGTGTTGGACTAGGACTCTGAGAGCCCAGGGTTCGAATTCCTGTTCAGTCCTGGATATCCACTGGGCAAGCCACAGTCTGAGGAAGACAACAGCAACCTCCTGCCCCCTAAAGAAATCTTGCCAAGAAAACCCTGGCAGAGGATCACCATCATTTGGAGCCTACTCCAAACAGAGAGGGGTCTGGTGTAGGGGGAATGTTTGGTGTCTAGTACAGTAGGACCCCCGTATCCACTGATTCAATTATCCACGGGACACAAAACAGCACACCTACCATAGAGTCTGCCTAGAAAATATGTCCTCTCTAGTCATTTTCTAGATCCTCCAAGGCAACTCTATGGTATTTTAAATGGGAAGGCCCATTATTTTCAATGGCGTTCACTATTATCCACAGTTTTCGGTATCCACGCCCCCCACCCCAGAACCAAACCCCAGAAGATACAGGGGTCCTACTATATTATGCAATTTCTTTTGCCAAGGCTTTCTCTCCATCAGACTCTCCTCCTCACACATATTTGGCTAAGTCTCTTGACCATGCCTGCTGCGTACTTCATTCATTGATGCGGAGCTCAGAACAACCACCTTTTTTGAACACAGCTCTCAGAATCCTCCAACCAGTATGGCCAAAAAAGTAGCCATAAAATGTAACTGTTCCAAGCTCTGGGCTGCTCTTTGGCAGAGTAAGGAAAGGTTGGGCTTTTGGACTGCCTCTCCCAGAATCCTCCCCACTGGACAGGAAGAGCCACACTATGCCAGACCAAAAGCCAACCTGATCATCGTCCACAATGGCTGGGGAGTTCTGGAAACTACTGTCCAAAAAAGTAGCTTTTCCAATAATTTACATTGCTGTAACCAGTCCCACATAGTAGCCAGTGTAGTGCAGTGGTCTGAGTGTTGGATTAGGACTCTGGGAAACCAGGGTTCAAATCCCCTCTCGGCCATGGAACTTCCCCCCGGTGACTTTGGGCAAGTCACACTTTCTCAGCCTCAGAAGGAAAACAAGGGCAAATCTCCCCTGAAGAAATCTTGCCAATAAGCCAGAGGTAACTTGAAGGTGCACAGCAAACAACATTCTCCGATTGGCGTGCTCAAGGATGGCATAATATTTGTGAATACCATGACCAAAAGAGGAATTCCACACCATGTAAGGTGTGTAATGACACCATGTACCTGGACCAGGTTGAACATCTAATGGACATGCTGTGTCTGATCCATGATGGGGGGGTCAGCTCACTTGAGGCTGCTTTGCTCCGTGGGGTCCAATTTTCTCCAAATCTTTTTGCAGTACCAGTAAAAAGGACTTGTCAAGCCTGCCGGCCACAGATTTGACAAGTCTGCGTTCTCTTTAAACTTTAAATCCTCCTTCCCGATTTCTCGAGGGTACCTTACACATTTTGTTAGTAACAGCCTGAATAATTCTCTTTGTTCAATGAAGTCATTTAAACTCTGATGTCTCTTTCAAAGCAATTTCACTTTGACGTAACTTTGGGTTTGCATTCAGTTCGTTAGTATTATTTTAGTTGTTAAATAAATCTTAGCATCTTAGTCCCAACCACCCCTACATGATGGGAAATAGAATAACGGGAGGGCACATTGAGCTTAGAGAATTAGGGGCGTAATTCGGTACAAACCTGCAAGCCTTTGGTCTCTGGAGAATAAATCACATTGTTATTCCCAATTAGAGTAGGGCCATTGAATCAATGGGCTTACATGTGTCAGTTTACCATTCAAGAATTGTTTCAGTGAGTCTGTTCTAGTTTGGTCTAACTGAGGGTTGCCAGAAAAAGTGATACTTTATTGGACAACCAAACTGCAAAATACAGGATGCAAGCTTTTGAACCTCTGCAAGCTTCATCAGGCAAAAGATGTTTTAACAAAGGGTTGCCAGGTTGAATATGAGATAGGGCTTCTGTGGTGTAAATAGTTGGTGGATCCTGAATCAGGAAAATGTGCCATAAAAATGTGAATGAGAGGGTGCTATTGTTCAATGCGCAATGCAAGTGCCATGCACCACCGCAACATGCCATCACAAAATGCAATGTTGCCACATGTGCAACTTTACCTCTGATGTCGTCAGCAGAATATGTCCATGGCACTGTGGTAAGTAATTCACCCTATATGTGACAGGTGTATGCATGCATACACCACTAACAGGATCCTGCCCAGATTATGGGGAACAAAGCAGTGATGCTTTAACACAATGTAGTAGTTTCAAGCAACAGCAGGAAGGGAAGGAGAGAGCATGGCTCAGCGGCTGACTGTGTTGGCTGCTACCTTCTTGATGCCCACAGTGCTATCATTGAATCACAGAGCCTGAAGGGATCCCAAGGGTCATCTAGTCCAACCACTGTGAATAGATGAATTCCACAGCTGAAGCATCTCTGGCAGGTGGCCATCCAAGCTGTCTCTAAAAATCTCCAGTGAAGAAAAATCCCCCACTGTCCAATGAAGTCTATTCAGCTGTCAAGTGCTTTTTAGCATCAGGAAGCTTTTCCCTAATAGTTTGGTGCTTCCTTTTAGAGCACAGAGAACTTTCTTTTTTGGACGAGAAGTCTCAGAATTGTGAAGTTGAAGGCTTTTACGGCCAGCATCCATGGGTTTTATATGGGTATTTTCAGGGCTGTGAGGCCATGTTCTGGAAGAGTTTATTCCTGACGTTTCACCTGCATCTGTGGCTGGCATCTTCAGAGAATGGTTGGGAATTCTCCAGCGGGAAGGGAAAGTTCATCTTAAGTACAGCTGGAAGGGGAAGTTCAGTGTCCATGTTGGCTGGAGGATTCTGGGTCTTCTAATTCAAAAAAGGAAATTTCCCATGCTCTGCTTTGTTCACAAAGGCCACAAGGGCTATCTAGTCCAACCCCCTGCCATGCAGGAATAAACAATCAAAGCATTCCTGACAGACAGCCATCCACCCTCTGTTTAAAAACCTTCAAAGAAGGAGACACCACCACACTCCAGAGGCAGCAGTGCATTCCACTGTCCAACAACTTCTATCATTAGGAAGTTCTCCTAATATTTAGATGGAGTCTCTTTTCCTGGAGTTTGAACCCATTGCTCCATGTCCTAGTTTCTGGAGCTGCAGAAAACAAACCTGCTCCATCCTCAATATGACATCCCTCCAAATATTTAAACATGGCTATCATGTCCCCTATTAACTTTCTCTTCCCCAGGCTAAACATACCCAGCTCCCTAAGCCGCTCCTCATAGGGCATCATGGCTTCCAGACCTCCCACCATTTTGGCCACCCTTCTCTGGACACGCTCCAGCTTGTCCATATCCTTCTTCAGTTGTGGTGCCCAGAACTGAACACAGTATTCCAAGGGAGGTCTGACCAAAACAGAATAGAGTGGTACTATTATATCCCTCGACCTAGACACTGTGATTCTGGAAGGATCCATGCATCATTTGGAAGGCTGTGTAGATTACATCACAAAGGAACTTTTCCTTATAATATCTAATGTTGCTAAGCTGAGAAACACTAGGTATAAAAGCAAAAGTTCCTTCTCATTGTTGTCTATGCAGCCTTCCAAATTATGAGTGGATCCTTCTAGAATAAAGTAGAGCATGGGAAATCTTATACACCTGTCTGCACTTAGGTGTGAATGCCATGTTCTTCTGGTTTGCCAAAGCAGTATTGCTAAATTAGCTAATTAACAAAGAGCATGCAACTCTTGCACCCATTCCCAGCAACCTTTGCATCATGACCTTTTGTATGCCTCCTATCTACGATGGGAAGAGAAATCAGGATAATCAAAGAATCCAAAGGAGTTACCATAACATTCCAGATGAGACATCAGGGACTTTTAATTTAGGTTTTCTCTGAAACATTGCATTTGTTAATTAAATATCAATTGATTGTTTGGAGAACACTTCCTTCAGTTTATCGCACTTAGGACAGGCAGATCAAATTCCCCTCTCATTAACTCTCCGCAGACACAATCCATACATAATTACTGTCTTTATTAATACATCCAAGTTTGGGGGGAAGTATGAGGCCATTAATATTTGCAGGATAGTTTGTAGTGAGTTAATTTGGTCAGGGCTATGCTAATAATGCAGATACCTAATAAGCTGGGTAATTAACATCCTTCCAGTTAGCGCCTTCTCTCCTGCAAGTTAAATCTGTCTGCCAGCTTTGCCTTGGTTTAATTTTTGTATGATTTCAGAAGCTAAGAAGGACCAGGCTTGGTTGGCGCTTGGATGGGAGACTACCAGGAGGGAAGACCAGTGTGATAAGACCCCCATTGAGGCTGGCCCCACAGTTCCAGTCCTTGACCTCCCATCACTCACTTTGTCCTTCCCCCTCAAGACCCCTTCCTGATTCTGGGAGTTGGGTCTCAAGGTGATCACCACAGTGGACAAGTGGCTGTGTTGATCCATGGGGTTGGTGTGGTAAAGTGCCACCAGTTTTAAATTAAAACTTCCAGAGAGAGATGTAGAAAATAAAAACAGTAAAGATTTATTGCATAGGCAATAAAAATTAGCAGACACCAATGGATTCAAATTGCAAGCAAAGAGATTCCATTTGAAACCTTGGGAAGAATTTTTCTTTACTGTAAGAGCTGTTTGGCAGTGGAACAGATTGCCCCAGGGGGTGGTGGAGTCCCCATCTTTGGAGGTCTTTAAGTGGAGGTTGGATGGGCACTTTTAAAGAGTGCTTTAGCTGAAGATTCCTGCATGGCAGAATGGGGTTGGACTAGATGGCCCTTGCAATCCCTTCCAACTCTCAAGATCCTGTGATCACTTCTCTTCTTCACATCCTAGATAGACACATAGAGACAAAGGGCTTATCTATACCAGGCAGGATAGGCCGGCTCCCTGCCAGTGTATCCTGACTTGGGAGCTGCAACCCCCCCCATCTCCGGTTGCCTGGAGAAAATGGGACAGAATCCAAACAGGATGCCGGCCTGTCACTGCCGCCACTGCCACCATTTTCTCCACTGATGCAGAAGCCAGGCAGGGGTCCCACAACATGTGACTGCAGCCCCCCTGCATGTGACCAGCCTTGGTCACATCCTGAGGGACCCTTGCCAGGTTTCCGGGAGAGCCAGGGAGCTTGTTGCGGCAGTGAGGAGCAACATACTGGATGGGCTCCTGTAGACATGCAGGGCTCAATCCGGTTTTTGTTGGGTAAACGAGGGCAAAATGGATATTATTTAAAAGTGGTTTATTGGGCCCTATCCTGCCTTGCCCCCATTATAGTCCCATATTTGCCCTAGGGGTTGTTTGTACTGTGTGGGGACAGACCAGGGTAAATGCTCTGTGACGTTTGGACTGCAGGGCTCTGGAACGGGTGCAAGCCAGGATAAATCACACGTGTAGATAAGCCCAAAGTCCCAGGGTGTTAAAAAAAGAGGCAATTTTATTCTTCCAACCAGCCTAGTAAAATTTAATGGCCTTCTTCAGGGGCTGAAAACATAAAAGAAGGAGAAAGGAACAATACATAAACAACAACAACAACAAAATTAACAAGAGACAAATTGCAATTTACTATGTCAATTTTATGTACATATATCTTCCATCAGAATGTATTTTAAATATCTCAGTTTTAAATCTCTTAATAATCCAGATAAATTTATACAAAACCAAAATATAACTTACAATGCAACTTTAAAATTGTCTACAGGGATTCCAAAAAGAATATTTTCCAAGCTTGCCCCTGGCAACTGATAATTTGAGAAGAAGGAGGCAGAGTATTATACTGTTCCATGTTTTTAAATGCATACCGAGGACATCCTTATCATAACAATTCTACAGCCAAATGGAAAGGGAGGGGATATGTGAAAACTTGCATTTTAAAGTAGATGGATGTACTCTAGGGGTGCATCTACACTGTAGAAATAATGCAGTTTGACATGACTTTAACTGCCATGACTTCATCCTACAGAATACTGGGATTTGTAGTTTTGTGAAGCACCAGCAATCTTTGGCAGAGAAGGCTAAAGACCTTGTAAAACTACAAAACCCAGGATTCCATAGGATGGAGCTACAGCAATTAAAGTGGTGTCAAACTGCATTATTTCTACAGTGTAGATGCACCTTAGGTTTACATTTAGACCATGGGGGGACTAATGTGTTGAGTCTCAATAGCCAATCTATTTCATTTTTAAGCAGGATCCCCTCATTTTGGGACAAATATTTCTCAAGCACCTTTTCTACTGGAAGTCTACTGGAAATCCTTCATTTTAATAGGGTCCGCTCTTATCTGTGGTTTTCGGTATCCACAGTAAGTCCGGGAATTGAACCTTAACGGATATAGGGGTCTTACTATAATTGCAATGGTGAAGCAAATATTGCTGTCTGAAATTGTGGAAAATATGATTTTCCTACAACAAAAGAGCATCCTTGGGGAAACATCCCATGGTGCCCCATAACAGCCTGCAGCTGAGCTGCACATTTATGGCAATCTTTAAAATGATCATCTCTTGTCTTCCCCATTAAAAAGGAGTAAAGAAATTCACTCTGCAATGATGCTACAACAGTCCTCCAGACCAACAAAAGCACACCACACAGCAATGCTCTAGATCTTTGTCTGTCTCCTCCACCCATATAGTCTTTGAGTCCCAGGAAAGTTGTATTGTGACTGTGGTTGACCTGACACAGCTTTCACCAGCTTCCCTTTTTTCCCTTCATATGTTTTCACTTCTTTGGTTTCCTTGAATGGCTTGAGCTTCAGAACTTGTCCAATTTCCTTTTGCAATGGCAAACCTGAGTTGTATGTGGGACTGTACGCTTGGGGTGTTGTGGGAGAGGAAAACTGTGGCATGATGCAGCACAATGTTAAGAGCAGTGCACTGGGTTTAACTGGTTTGGCGGGGGGAATCTCTCCCAGGCACTAACTCTCTGCAGGACGTGAAGTCGAAGGCTTTCATGGCCAGCATCCATAGATTTTCCTTGGTTTTTTTTCCAGTCCTGAAAAACACCAAAATCAAAACTCAGCACATGCAAATGAACTTCCCCCAGGGACAGGGGGCTTCCCAGCAGACAATGGACCATTAGCTAAATAGACACTAATCCCCCTCGGATATCCTCCCACCCTAAGAACTGAACATCCAACAACTGAATACACAAATTTACATGCTAATCCTCTTCAACAGGGACTCACACTATATAAACCCTACACACCCACACTGCCACCATTCTTTGAAGATGCCAGCCACAGATGCAGGCGGAAAGTCAAGAATAAACTCTTCTAGAACACGGCCTCACAGGCCGGAAAAAAAACCTATGGATGCTAGCCGTGAAAACCTTTGACTTCACATCACCTGGAAGTGTTCTGGCAGGACTGCTCATTGACGCTGCATCCATTACATTGACACTGTAAGTTAAATGGCCCGAGGTTTCATATGCTGGCAGTGCTGGCACCAAAACGGGATGGACAATCTATCGATGGCTCAGCCTGTCAATAAAAAGAAACACCATAATGACGCCGGCGGAACACAAACGGTCATCATTTTCTGATACTGGCGTCCTTTTGCGTTCCTCTGGTGTCATTATGGTACCACATTAGCCATGTCTGATAATCTCCAATGCCAATCCAATATAGACCTCTGCCCTATTTAGAATTGCCCAATATCTCTGGAAACTGCAGAATACCCCACAAGGGGGGATGTATACCAGTCTGAGTCAGTTTGGCAAAAGCTCCATTCAGTGGAGCGAAGCAAAGGAGTTAGCCATTGATTGTTCTCAATGAGGCCATTTCCTTGTCAGCAGGGGTGGAAGGAAAATCCCAGTTGGTACTTTAAAATGAAGCTTAACTTCTCCAAGATGGACAGGGACCCAGGCTTTTGCCCTACCCTTCCAACAGGCATGCCGACTTCTAGCAAGAGGCAGCTCCCTGCCTAAAGCATCCAAAGTCGACGTGCAATTCATATTTATCAAGCATAACCCATAACAGCAAGGCATCCACGGGTGAAGCTATACCAGCCTGTCACAGATGAGAGCACCAGTTCTCATTTGATGCTACAGAGTTCTCTTCCTTATGTAAGTGGCCATGGGAGATAACTTGAACATGTCGATTTTATTTACATATGGCCATGCGTTTCAGCATATGCTTGTTGTCTGTGTTATATTATGTTGGAGGTGGGCATGGGGACCTGAATGTTTAATGAAGGCAAATGCTTATTTTCTGGCATATGCTTGACCTTACTGGCCAACTGCTCAGGAGATTAAAACGTTCTTTTTGCTGGCATAAAACAAACCATTTCTATGCCGGCAAAAGAACGCTTCCCCCGCACACTCACCTTCCTCTCCTAGCAAAGGCTCCCCATCAATAAAGAGGAAGTGAATGGAGCCCCGTTCACTTCCTTGCTCGAAATCCCATGAGACTTTGTTATGCGGGAAATTTAAATATAAAAACAAACACATTTAAAGTTGCACAAGGCACATACACACACTTTAAAGGTCCCAAGTAGCCCGGGGAGGGCTCATAAAAAGAGTGAAATTTACCTGGATGTCCCTATCTGACCCAGAAGTGTTCACACCGGACTGCCGTGACGAAATTTAAATGGCCTGAGGTTTCACACACCGGCAATGACAGCACAAAAGCGGCAGGGGGAAATCTATTGATGGCTTCATTTGGTTTTGCCAGTTCCTTCCTCTGAAATAGGGCCTACAGCACCGGGGATTCTTTGGTGGTCTCTCATCCAAGTACTAAACAGGGCTGACTCTGCTTAGCTTCCAAGATCAGGCACGTTTTGATGATGTCTTTAGGGTATTTAGGCCTCAGCTGGCTAGCTTTAGCAAACAGCCAAAAAAGACTGTGCTCTTTTCTCTCTGTGCTCCCTCCATCCTTCTTCTGATGGCTTCAACAGGAAGATGGAGACGAGGTGACAGATGGGATGGGAAGGTGGGGGAGGAAATGCTACAAAAATAGGATCATGCATCTTTAACTACGTCCCACAAGCCTGTCATGGCTGTTCTGCATTTGTGATGCCTGGCCTACCTGGGGGTGGCAGGGGGAGAGAGACGCAGGAGAAAAAGAAGCCTACGTTCACCAGCCACCTTCACATCCTTCCTTACCTGAGAAGCAGCGGTAGCAGCAGGGCTGGGATGAATATTTCATGGCTGCCCTTGCGGTTTTTGGCAGCCATCGGGCTTGTTTGTTGTTGCAGCTCTCGCTGTTTCCCCACTGCTGCATGTCCGGTGCTACCTCAGCCTGGGTTACCACCATGCCCCTGGGAGACCGGCCCAGTCGACTCCTTGAAAGATTGATAGGGCAAGAGACAGAGGCTGAACCCACTCCTTCTCCTCTGGGATGGTCGAGGAACAGCGACATTGTGCATGTGTTGTGCAACTCTACACTCATGGAGTTTTGTGAGGGTTGCGCTATACCACCCTTGGGCTGAATGCCGACATTGTGCAACGGTTTTTGTATTTGCCAGTCTGCCTGCTTATTGTCCCATTATTATGAAGTCCAACTATCCTATCTATCTATCTATCTATCTATCTATCTATCTATGGCTCGGGTATGTACAATAGGCCTGGGTATACAGATTGGCTGCTCAGGAAACACACCCAACCAATCACCATCCTCATGCAAATTCTCTCTCCACCTCACAATCCACTCCTGCCACTCCATCTGCATCTACACCCCAACCTCACAAGGGCCCCTCCCTCCTCTCACTCCCCTAGCCAATCACCACCCACATGCAAATTCCCTCTCCTCATCACAATCCACTCCTGCTGCTCAATCTGCATCCACACCCCCAGCCTCACAAGGGCCCCGCCCTCCTCTCACTCTCACAGCCAATCACCACCCATCATTTTATGTCTGGCTATGGGGCCATAGCCAGATTCTTCTGAAATTTCCCCCACTCTCCTTTGAGCAAGAATGGTTCTGGGGTGATGATTTCAGTGGCAATATGATAGTATGGTGGGGGCAGATGAGCCAGAGTTCATACCAGAGAATTCAAAATTCTTTCTTATCATGTCCATTGGTCACAAAGAGAGACATCTATTGCTCAGGAATAATGGAGCTGACTTTTGTCCATCCACACTTCAAAAATGCCACTAGTGCAGCCACAACGTTGCAAGTTTGAGCCCAAGGGCTCCAAGGTTCACACAGCCTTCCATCCTTTCGTAGGTTGGTAAAATGAGTACCCGGCTTGTGGGGGCAATTAGCTAACACACATTGGAAACCGCTTAGTACCCAGCATGCTGTAAAGTGGTGTAGATGTGTAAAACACTGTTGCTTAACAATTTGCAAGCTGCTCTGAGAGCCTTTGTGGCTGAAGAGTGGGGTATAAATAAAACAACAATAACAACAACAAAACAACAGGATCCCTCCAAAATGTAAATTTTGTTCCAAAGAACTCCTAGAAGAATTGTCATTATTTACATATTGAATAAAGAGGTACCACATTGCCCAATTTTTGTCTTCGTTCCAAAGTTCTAGCTGGTATCTCAAAGGCCAAGGTCCTGTTTCAAGGAGGAATGCAACTTTATACCCATAGAGTTATACTGTGGTTACACAATGCTACCTCATTAGCAAATTATGATGCTGTGCCAGTGAACATGCAACAATATGCACATCTGCATGTGGAATGCATGATGCGTAAGTGCATAAGCATCCATGCACAACCACACATATTTATGCACATTAATGCTCAATGTTCAGCCATGCACATTGGCACCACATGCACAACTCCCCTTCTGCAACCTCGATATAAATGCTGCCACATCACATATGACCAAAATGTCCATCTGCTTCTGTAGGGGAACTTAGGCGTGTGTAAGACACCAACAGGATTCTAGCAAATTTCTCCATTAAAGCAAAGTGTCAAATTTGATCCTACTGGCTGGTAATATTTCACTCCTGGGAATGAAAGATTCTGGAGAACTGTAGTCCTCCAAATGTAACTTTGCCAAACTCTGTCCCTGCATCCATTTCTGCATGCATTCACAGGTGTGGAGCTGGGAGCTTGCATATCCACATGGGAGCACTTTGTTGGCTGCAGGTCTCTTTGGTGCTTGGTGGAAAGTGCTGAGTCAGCTGCTGTTTGCACATCTGCAGTGGAGGAGGCTGCATATGATGCTGATATTAATCAATGCTTTTCTATCAGACTCTTGGCAGCTGCCCTGGGCTTGCAGCTGGGATGGCATCTTGGGAAATGAAGAGCTGCCTTGCGGTGCAGTCTAGATTTTTTTCCCCAGTCTGTGCAATTTCACTCTTACACAAACATGTCTAGGAGAGAGAGGAGCACCCCTTGGTGGAAGAACCCAAGTTTGGGGAGAAAAGGAAGTTGCAGGGTTCCATTCCAAGGATTTTACATTGATGGAGTAGCAGAGACTCCCGAGACCTGCTGTTACTCATGGCCAGACTCCATATGGGCTGGAATCCTGTGCGGAAGTTCTCTTACACAATGGGTATATTCTATTCACAGTTGTGTCAATGTAGTTAGCCAGTGCTGATGTTTTATCTTAAAAATATCAGACATTTCTTCGTAAACTTGATGGAAAGAACTTGTAAATTTAAGAAATTCAACAGTGAGGAAAAAAGGCAACAATGTTTTAAGCATACTGTTACCTGAATTGTGTGGGGTCCATGAAGAACCTACTTGTGTCCAGATATTAATAGGTGGAATTTTAATTAGCTCAACATGCCAGCGAGAGGCCGGGTCACTATAGGACCTTTTGACCTATGTGTACCAGAACTAACTGACGAGACTCCCAGCTAGGAAATAAAATAAAAATCGTTTTTATTGAAAAAAAGTCTCAGAAGCATTCACACCAACACTCAGGCTTCAAGCACTCACACAAGGCTATTGAAGAAAGTAGGAAGTATTGGGATAGAGGAATAGAGTTCAGGATGATGGGCTATACTACACCTGTCCAAAGAGCAAAGATTTGTGTAGCAGAAGATACTCAGATGGAATTCTGAGGGTCACACAGCGGATGGACAGAGTGATGGGATTCAGGGAGCTGTGAATGCTTTGAAACTGTTTTGGGGTGATTTTTCTACCCAATATTTACCCTTAAGGGGGTATTATGAGTGGAATACAATGTTAGATGGAGTTTCCCCACAGTTAGACAATGGAAGCTCTGGCTATGTCAAAGATCGCTATTGGCTGAGACATTAAGACCAATGGGTCTCAGGCAATCTTCTATGGTTGAGGAGAAGGGTGCAAAGGAAAACCGTTTGCAGAGTAATGAGTTTTCAAGTCACTTGATTTCCATGTGTGTCCAAGAGAATAGCACATTCCCACCCTAACTCACTGTCCAAGGGTGTGTGTGTCCACATAATTGCTACCTGGGCATGTCTTTGGGGAATTTGAAAAGAACTCTTTGTTAGGTTTTGAGCAAACCTTTGCCCAGGAGATTATCACACTGCACTGTTATAGTGCTATTATTCCACTTTAACTGCTCTGGCTGCTCCTATGTAATCCTGGGATTTGTAGTCCAGGGAGGGGCATTTAGAACTCTCAGCCAGAGAGTTCTTAGGCCTCACTAAACTACAAACCCCCAGAATCCTACAGGAGGTAGCCATAGTATTTAAAGTGGAATAATAGTGCTATAACAGTGTCGTGTGATAATCTCCTCAGTCTCTATTTCTGGAGAAGTCCAGGTCTACTGCTAACCTCGTGAGGCACCAATAAATAAGCCAATTTATGAATTAAATAAGACATTGTCTGGAATCCTGTTGGTGTCACACACACAAGTTCCCTTGCACATGCAGTTGTGATTTTTGGGCCACTGCACAATTCCTGGATTCAGTTCACTGCTGCAGAAGCAGAGTTCCAAAAGTGGAAGTCTTCCACATGCAGTTGTACCTTCCTGAATTGTGCATAATTATTCATCAGTGCCTTCCAGGTGTTCCTGGATTCAGTGGGATTGTGGAAACAGCCACTGTGCATCATTCCCCATGGCATAAGGGGAAAATAATGAGTGGCATTGGCTGGTGCACAGTTGGTTGCACAATGTTGGTATGCAACTGTCATGCCCCGTGAGCCTTATGAGGGTATAGAGTCAGAGGAGGAGGAGAACATGTCATGGAACGGCCCTAGGGACCCTGGTACAGGTTTATCTACACCTGTGCCAACAGGGAACCCTGTCAACCTAGAGGCTCAAGCTGGGGAAGACCCTGGTCCAAGTGGGTTGGCATCAGTCCCAGCAGAGAGTCCTGCCCATTCAGACAAGGATAAAGAAGAGGAGAGGGACTTACCTCCACCATCGTATACCCAGCAGCGAGCTTAAAAGGGCCTCAAAAGAGGCCTCTGAGAATTTATGAGAAAAACATGCATATTAAAAAACACCTGTTAAAGCCTTAATTGCTTTATATAGGCTGGAAGAGGCAATGGAGGCTTTATCAGGTGTTTCTTAGTGAGCAAGTTTGCCTACAAAACAACAACAATGGCGGCTCCTACTGCTTCATCTCTTCCAAGCCCACCCCTGCAGAGGTCCGACCAATCACATTTGAATTCTTCAATGTGCCCCTATTCGAACTGGTTGTTCAGATGGGCAGTTATGTGCATTTTTGCATAATTTTGAAAAAGATCATGAGAAATAGCGAATGCTGTTACAGTGAACTATTTTGAGTTTTTAGCCACCCTCCTTCCCAATATGGCGAATCCTGGCAGGAGCTCATCTGGACAAGAGGTATTCTGCCCACATTCTTTTAGGATTTTTTTGGGGGGGGGAGTCATCTAAACAACCCCCTGGATTCGAATCTTCACTCAGACATGAAAACCCATGGGCAAGTCACATTCTGTTGCCTTCGGATGAAAGCAAGTGCAAACATCCTCTGAAGAAATATTTCCTATGAAAACCCTAGGATAGGTTTGGCTTATGGGTTGCCATAAGTTGGAAATGGCCTGAACGCACAACAACAATTTCTGATGGAGCATGAAAGATTTGAGGTAAAGGAGTAGATGCATTCTGTTTTCTAGCTGTTGCATTGCCTGAAAAGCTCCGTTCCTCTGGACACTTGCTATCTTGGGAGTGTGCAGTATGAAGCAATTACACACCTGTCCACCCACCCACACAAACTTGTGAGTGTGTGTGTTCATCTCTCTTTTGTGTAGTGGCATAATCAGTGATCACTAATTCTCTTTGATGGCTCATCTCCTTTTGCTGCTGATACTTTTTCATGTTTTTACGAGATCTGCAGATTCCTTTCTCTTCCTGTTTTGACAAAAGGAAACTTTGAACCTCTAGCAACAACCTGGAGGTCTTGGCCAGTCTGGTGATTTTCTGTCTGTCAGCACCACTGGTCTCTCTTCCCCACTTTGTGAGCTGAGACAGAGGCAAACCTGACCCCCCACCTTGACAGTTCTGCACAAAATTGACAAATTGATATTCAGACTCCGAACTTTGGCTTGAATCCAATTGTTTGTTCCAGTTAGAGTCGACATATTGCATCCATTAAAGTTACATGAATATTGACTTACCAGTTCTCTTTGATTCAGTGGGTCTACTGTAGTTGAGGTGAACAGTTGGATCAAGACTGCTGTGTCCTTGATTAATGTGTGATTCTCATCATGACGATGGCTAGGATCTTTATTTATAGGACTTTATCAGACAAGCCTCTAAAAATGTTCCTTTGGCACCATATTGAACACCGTTTTTGTATCAGCAAAGGAAACCAAAATACCAAACGTTGCTGTGGATTGCATGAAAAAGAAATCTGTACTTCCGTGTTCACTGCTGAGCGAGCTCTCAGCAGTTCTCATGAAAAGACGCGAGGGCACTTAAGTAAAACAAAACAAAACAGCTAAATTAAAAAAACAAAACAAAAACGAACACACAAGCACTGAAACACACTTAAAAACTTGTCTGCAACACAGGGAGATTCATAAAAGTGTCCCATGGCTAGTTTTCACATTCCTACTTGGAAGTGTTCTGGTGGGGATCGCTCATTGACGTTGGAATCGCACCAGCAGAATGGGGTGTGGTTTCACACGCTTGCAATCATAGCAAAAACCCCGCCACAGCCGATCTATTGATGGCTTGGTCCAGCAATAAAATGGACGCCTTATTAACACTACATCATCATGAAAGCACGACATCACCTGGTATTTGCGCCCTTTCATTTTCATTAGGTGTTGTTATAACGCAGTATTTCCCGCATCTGATAAAGTCCATACTCTGCCTTTCCCCCCAAATAGGGGCTCACAGTGGTTTATGAATTAAGGTAAGTACTCTAGTCAAAGGTAAAACTTTAGAAGATTTCAAAAACGAATGGAACCCAGTAATAGAAATTTTAGAGGAAAAATGAAAGATATAGAATATAAGGAATTAGGAAGGCTTTGACTTGTATAGAATATGTACAGTAGGATCCCCGTATCCGCATGGGATTGGTTCCAGGCCCCACTGTGGATAACGAAATCTGTGGATGATAGCTAAAACCTCTCTGCCAGCTCCGCCGTGCTGGAACCCACCCCCTCCGCGGAGAAGGGGGAAGCCAAGTTCATCCCCTCCCCCTCGCCCCCTGCCAGCTCTGCCACGCTGGAAACCACCATCCCCCATTGAGAAGGAAGGGGGGAGCTGAGTTCGCCTCCCCGCCCACCCCCTGGCTGTCACCATCTGTGGATAATTTAATCTGCGGATGATGAATCAGCAGATGTGGGAGTGCTACTGTATTTGCATTTATAAACACCTGCAATAACAATCTATATATGTAAAATTCTTAGGTATGTTGCCATTCCCAATGTGCTGATTGGCCACTTAGGAAACTTCCCGGCCAATCAAAGCTCTCCATTGGCTGGCCAATCAGTACATTGGGAGCAGAAACGTGTGGAACGCTTCCAGTAGCTGCAGCCTCCAAGTGCACTGCCAGATAGGTCCGTGGGGGATTTACTCATGAGTAAAGGGTTTCTCCCCCCTCCTCTGAGCTGTTTAGCTGAACTCTGCACATGCCGCCGGAGCCGCAATCCCAGGTGGGTATACTTGGGAGTAAAGCCCAACTGGGCTTCCTTTACCCAGGAAGTGGCTGAACTTGGTCTGTCCCCCCTCAAAGCATGTTGGAGGAGTGGGATAAGATAACAGCATATGTTACGTTGGGTACAGCTAGTATCTATTAATAACAATAACATCAATAATAATCACTTGGAGAATACTTTAAAATTGGAATAGTGTTAATAATAAAATGTTAGACAAAAGATTATGATAATAGTTATAACATTAGATTACTGATGGAGTGACACTTTAATTGCACTGGAGGTGTTTAAACAGAGGCTGGATGATCATCTGTTGGGCATACTTTGATTGTGGATTCCTGCAGGACAGAATGGGGTTGGACTGGATGGCCCTTGGGGGTCTCTTCCAACACAATGATCCTATGACTGTTGCAAATGCACCAGAAAGGCCCGGCTCCTGGGAACTGTCAATTTGGCACCTTTTGCCTGTTCGGTCTCCGCTCCATCTCCTTCTGTCCCTGTGATGTCTCTACAAGGCCTGTAACTAAATAATAAAGAATTAATCAAGACAAAGCTCTCGGCCATGTTAATGCTTCACAGAGCCTTAGCCAATGTAGCGAAGTGTTTCAAAAAGCCCTTGTCCCTTATGAAATAATCAGGACGGAGAGACAGTTCGCAGCACAAGGGTAGGCGCTTGGATAGCACTCGGGAGGAAACCGTCTGAAAAGGGCTTTCAAAGGCATCGGTCCATCAATTTGTCAGCAAATGGGTCATGTTGTCCTTCTGCCTCCACGTGTTGTTTTCCCTTCACCTCCCCCTCCCCATCGCATGCTTTGACTGCAGTTGGCCTGCTCCTTCTCCGGCCTTGCTGTATAACTTTGGTTGTACATTTCGAGCTCTGGTCCTTCTTGCACAACAGTCTTCTCCAAAAGGCACAGGTTGGCATCCTCTTAGTGATATGCACAGGCATCAATTATGCAACATATGCAGAGGACAGTTTATGGGCAATGGACAGTGGTGATGTTCAGCTGACGGCAGCGTAAGCAATGGGGTGCATGTGGGACCCTTGTGCATGTGGTAATACATTAAAGGACACAGAGTACTGCGTGAATGTGCGTTGCACATTGTCTTTGGGCATTGTGCAGTACAGTTGCACAATGGGTTCTTAGTCACGTACATTGACCATTGATCCACATATGTATTGGGAATTAGAGAGTCCCAGGGTGTTAGCCAGTCCTTTTTGGCAGGCCTATCCAAATGATTTTAAATTGTGTATTTTAAACTGTGTACTGATTGTTCTAAAATGTCTTGGTCTTATTTGTTTTTTTTAATTGATATATGTTTTAACTGATAGGTGTTTTTAACTAACATTATGTCTATATGTTAATTTGTTGTTCCCCACCTCAATCCATAGGGAACGGCGGGTAAGAAATCATCATCATCATCATCATCCCTTTTTGGGAAACTCTATGGAAGCTAAAACTGTTAAGAATTAACTTTCCCTTTAGTAGAGAGGCATTTTAAAATTTCTTCCCTGGAACTGAAACTGACTCAAAACTAACAAGGCAGGCAGTTTCAAGTTACAAACTTTAAAACTTTACTAATGGCTATACATTTACATAGGCATGGAGAGCTTACATCCTAAGTAGCTAATGAATAGGTTGGGTAAAAGGTAAGGTAGTAGCTTCATCTAACTTATTATCTTGATGAGAAGCGAAGCCTCTGTAGAGTAGGAAAAGAAAGGAAGAAACAGAAGCTGAAGTGGAAATTGAAAGTCAGAGAGCAGAGAAGGGATATATCTTTATACAGTATAACCAATGACCAAAGGAAGTGTCCTAGGTAGGTCATTATGGTCTTGTTGCTAGGATGTAAGCTATTTGTGGCTCATCTATGCAAGGCCAAAAAATCCAGAGTGCAGTAATGGTATTTCGCAACAGCAACTTGTCTTAATGGTGATTTTGCTTCACATGCAAGACAGCGGCTGCAAGTGATTTCTTGCATTTATACTTACCTCATTTTGCTGCTGCCGAACTTTAAAACAACAACAGCAATGTCCAAGGTGCGCTAGAGCATTTTTTTTGATTTTACAGGAAAGCAAAAAATAAAATAAAATAAAATAAATAAAATAAAATAAATACCCCAACAAACCCCACCCCGTTTTATTGTCTTAGCAATTGCTTGCTAAGGCAAAAAATTCAACATGGTGGCAGTGGGTACCCGGAGAATCAGCTTTGCACCTCCTCTCCTATGGCAAAGCAATTCATATTGAATTGCTTTCCCCAAAGAGCAGGAATGCACACACACCCCTAGCCGTTTTGTTTTTTTTAAAAAAACAAAACAGGGAAAGCTGTGAAGGCTTTTCCTGTGGAATTTTTGCCATTTTGGGGCCCCCTTTTTCTGAATACAGTGGATTGATGCAGGATCCCATTTAGACAGATTGTATTCCCAACAAATTCCATGAGGGTTATTTCACTATTTAGATAACCCTGAGGTCCCAAATAAAGAAACAGAAGGATTTTAACATGCAGGAAATCCTGCCTGATCTGAGGATCCACTTGCTCTACTAGCAAGAGAGGTAGGGGAGAGAGAATGTTGGCATTTTCCAACACTATGTTGCCCTATGCTGGGATTCAGGTTGTTGCTATTATTGGCCAAACTTCTGAATCAGCTGGGATTTTATTGGCCGCAATTCTGTATCAGCCAAAATTCTATTGACTGAAATTCTGTATCAGGTAAGCTGGTACATCCCCAGTCTGATGGCAATGTCATTCACATGTGTTCCAATCACTGGCAGAATGGACCTTCTTTTCCCCATCCAGCTGATGAGTTACTAATGCGGCAACAGCGTCACTGTTGTGAGTAAGGGCTTTATCAGACTAGTGTCTAAAAACGCTGGGCCCATCTAAATAGTGAAAATACCCGTTATGGAATTCTCTGGGAATCCTACCTGTCTAAATGGGATCCAGTGCCAATCTATACAATTCGGAAGGAGGAGGGCCCCAAAAGGCAAAAACAATGCAAATTTCCCCATAATATTTCAAAAACTACAAGGGGGATACACATTCCTGTTTGTTTGACTATCGAATGACAGGAAATCTGAAGTGAAGAACAATGCTGATTGGCTGGGCAAGAGCAGGGGTGGGGCTTACTTGCAGGGGATGTGCCCACTGCCACCATGTTGGATTTTTGCCTTAGTGAGCGATTGCTAAGACAATAAAACGGGATCAATATTTTCTGTTTTGCTTTCTTATAAAATTGGAGAATCGCTCTATGGCACCAGCATACCTTGGGATGACTATTTTAAAAAACAAAAACGGTGGTGGTGAAGAACTAAAACGAGTAAATCACTCGCAGCTGCCATCAGGAATTCGAGGCTTATGGGGGCTTCTGAGGCCGCAAAAACTGTTTCGACATGTCGCTGCTGCTGTGAGATGCCAATACTATGAGGTTTTTGGGATTTTTTCCCCTTGTGTAGATGAACCCACTGTAATTCCAGGATTGAGAAAAGTGGAAACATGGTGGCATGATCACAGTAATTATCACATGTTGCCATAATTGTGCGATATTAGCACCATAGAATTATCACACGACCACCATCACCATCATTTAAGAATGGGATTAAAGCTTGCACTAGAATAACACTTCCATTGCATTGCCTTTTAATGACAGAGTATTAATGCCTCCTGCTGGCTGGCACAAATGCCTTTATGATAAATTTTCTCTTACTTCCACAATTTTGCATGGGCAAGATTTCAACTGTTCTTGCGAGAAGATGCGACTTCACTCTAAAATACTAAAAACAAATAAATAACCAAGGAACTTCACAAATAAACACTTAAACAAAAAGGTAGCAAGAAAAGGTGACAGTTGATTAAAAGAGCGTCTTGTAGGTCCTCTTCAGGTTCACTCCTGTAAGTTTAATTATGTGTTCTCATTGGGAAATGGGAGAGGGAGAATAGAACTGCCCATTCACACTGGAATTGCACAATTACAGCGGGGCATGATTATTGCATGCTTGTCAATACTGTAAAAAGAGCGATACTGAGGGCTATTGATGGCTTTTGCCTGTTAATTAAAAGTGGCATCTGATGAATGGGTGGAGCATGGACTGAGCACAGGAGGATGACAATGTTGTGCAATAACTCATTTGTGCTACTATCCTGCCATAGTCACCCGATTACAGCCTTGTGTGATAATGTCCTAGGTAAGGAGCCAGCATGGCGTAGTGGTTTGAGCATTGGACTATGACACTGGAGACCAGGGTCTGGATCCCTGCTTGGCCATGAAAACCCACTGGGTGACCTTTGGGAAGTCACACACTCTCAGCCCTCAGAAAACCCTGTGATAGGTTCAGTTTAGGGTCACCATAAGTCCAAAATGATTTGAAGGCACACAGCAGCAGCAGCTACAGGACCGGTTTAAGGGCCTTGCAGCACCTGCAGGGGGGCTGATCATTGTGGGGGGCCCTGTTGTACCCTCCTCCCGTAAAAACATTATTAGTAATAATCTGAATATACTGTACTGTGAATAGTTTAAGTTACATTTACCTGAGATAAACATATGCTCCCCCCAAATAAAGCGCTGCAGCCTCCCCCCCAATACCTTAAACCAGTCATGAGCAGCAACAACAACAGTGTTGTATGGTCTTGGCAACTCATTGGCTGTTGGGGTGCCCTGGGAAAACTCTGTGACACTTTCATTCAGCCGGTAGCTGTTGCCAGTAGCCAGACCTTCTGCGCCAGGACACCGTGGGACTTTCCACCAAGATGGCATCAAGCAGGAGCTTGGCCACGTACATCCGATGCATGTGGACAAATCCGGCAAAGTGGTGTCCTTGCACAGCTTCCCCCCATTTCAATAGGGAAAGGGAGTGCTTGCACAAAAAGTCCTCCTAGGGGGATGGTCCAGGGTCACTAGTGAAAAGTGCAAGGTACACACTGCTTAGGTATTACACACCCAAATACCAAGAAACATTTGCTTTCAGGAAGGAGATTTTTATTTTATTTTATCTATCTATATAAAAGGCTTAGGTATGAACAATAGGCCTGGGTATGTTTCCTCTCCCAGTGTGCTGATTGGCTGCTCAGGAAACACAACCAACCAATCACCACCCACATGCAAATTCCCTCTCCACCTCACAATCCACTCCTGCCACTCCATTTACACCCCCAGCCTCACAAGGGCCCCTCCTTCCTCTCACTCCCTCAGCCACCTACCAGTCATGGGCTGCGACGGGACCCAGGCAGTCAGCTGGTGGCAGTGGCAGAGGTGGCAGGGCAACAGAGTGAGTTACCCTCAGCAATTCCGGGAAAAGTGTGGAATGCTGAGAAGGGGGAGGAGGAACCTAAACCCACCGGCCTACCTTATAGGGTTGTCGTCAGGTCTACCGGGCATTTTTTTTTTTTTTAAACAGTGTATGGTACGCTGGGTCCAGCTAGTTTTATTTGATTTTTGGAAGGTAGGATTGCATTCTTGTTTGGTTTGACAATTGTCAGCTTGTCCATGGGATCTTGCAGAAGCTAGAAAGCAACAGCGAAAGAGAGAGAGAGAGACCCCAAGTCTTCAGGAAACCAGGTAGACAGCCTGTGTTCCTCCTAACCCTCTCTCTGCGCTCTCTCCTTCTCTCTCTTCCCCCCTCCCCTCCATCACAGGCACCAGGGTCTCTCTCCCCAGCTTGGAAAAAACAACCTGGATTAAGATGTGCTTCGTTACAAATAAGCAGGCCTCCCGATGGATTTTTGAGAGCTTGCTGACTTGGGCACTTTCATTTCTAAATGCCTCCCTTTCAACAGCTGTTGAGGGCTTTGACAAGCTGCTTTCTTTAAGCAGGAGAAACAAAGTTGAGTGGAGGGAGGAGGGGAGAAAGAGAGAGATGCTGTGTGGAAGGCAAGGTGCCAGGAAGGAAGCCAGGCCCAGAAGAACCACCTTTCTTAATTGATGGAGGAGGAGGAAGAGGAGAAGGCAGGTGGGCGGGCAATGGGAGGCGAGCTCTTTTTGAGTTCCAGGTGGAATGGGCTTGAATTGGCACAAGAAGCCGGGTGGTTTTCATTCCAGTGCTGACATGATGGCTTACCCCCACATAAGAAAGCATTGGCAGAGGGGTATAGGAAAAGAGGTATTAATAATGGCCCTGGTTAGTCATGTTGGCTATGTTGAGCCCCCATGTTCAGAAGCAGTCTATCACAGAAACCCAGTGACCATGTAGCAACTGTTTCAACATGTCGCTGCTGCTGTGAGATACCAATACTACGAGATTTTGGGGATTTCCCCCCCTTGTGTAGATGGACCCACTGTAATTCCAGGATTGAGGAAAGTGGAAACATGGTGGCATGATCACAGTAATTATCACATGTTGCCATAATTGTGAGATATTAGCACCATGGAATTATCACACAACCGCCACCACCATCATTTAAAATGGGATTGAAGCTTGCACTAGAATAACACTTCCATTGCATTGCCTTTTAATGACAGAGTATTAATGCCTCCTGCTGGCTGGCACAAATGCCTTTATGATAAATTTTCTCTTACAATATTTCATCCACAATTTTGCCTGGGCGAGATTTCAACTGTTCTTGCAAGAAGATGCGACTTCACTCTAAAATACTAAAAACAAAGAAATAACCAAGGAACTTCACAAATAAACACTTAAACAAAAAGGTAGCAAGAAAAGGTGTCAGTTAATTAAAAGAGCATATTGTAGGTCCTCTTCAGGTTCCCAGTGACCATGTAGCAACACCCAAGGCTGATGCCATTGCCTTCATGTCCCAAACGAGAGTTTATTACCCTCTCTTTTCTTTAATTTAATTTATATCCCACCTTTCTCCTGAATAGGACCCAGAGACATAATTTTCGCAGGCATATGGTGCGCTACTGTGAGAAGCAAAATGGTGGGATAGATTGGGGTGGTCATGCTCTGAAGGAGAGGTGGCTACATTGCCCCCCTTAACCCACCATCAGCTGTATCCTACCCCATATCTTGTTGTTAATTGATGACAAGTTGACTCGGACTTGTGGCCACCCCATAAATGAGAGACCTTCAAGTCACCTTGTCATCAACAGCCCTGCTCCCATCTTGCAAACCCAGGGCTGTGGCTTCCTTTAGGAGGTTTTCAGACAGGAACGAGAAAAGCATTCCTGTCCCAGAATCTCCACTCCCACCCTCCCCATCCTTGTCACGCCACAATCACCCTCCCCACCGCACGTACCTCCTCTCCTGTCATTCCAGCAGCCCAGGAGTGAACAGAGCTCCCTTCACTTCCTGAATTGAAATCCCGCGAATTCTTGTGAGAGGACGTGAGCGTGGGAAATTCAAAAATAAAAATTAAAAGAGCATAAAAAAAGTCAGCAAGCACAAAAACATACTTTAAAAGGTAGAAGTAACCCAGGGAGGGTCATAAAAAGTTTGTCACTTACTTGGATGTCCCAATCTCACCTGGAAGTATTCTGTCAGGGACCGCCCATTGGCGCTGGGATCTCGCCAGCATAACAGGACACCTTGTCACACGCAGGAACATCTGTGACAGGAACAGAAGGGGGGGATCTATTGATGGCTTCTCCCGTCAACAAAAAGCAGCGCCGGCAGAACGGCAGCAGAACGGGTGCATAACGAGGCGGGAATGACGTCGACTGAAAAGGGAGCCCTTTTGCAATCTCCTGGCATTCATGTAATGCCACTTTTAATGTGTCTGATAATTTCCTTACTGTATTCTCTTTTCTAGTGAGTCATGTCTTCTCATGCTATGACCCCATCCCTCTGCCACCACAAATTTCCTGCTGCAGTGGTAGCAGCAGCAAACCCACCCCTGCCCAACCCTTCAAAACAAGATCTGTGGGGAATGTATACCTTGATTTTGAGCCAATCACATCTGATTCAGCTAAAAACAGACACGTGCTTCCCACAGACTGTGGCTGCTGCCACACTGCAAAAGTACTGCAGTTTGACACCACTTTAGCTATCATGGCTCAATCCTATGTAATCCTGGGATTTGTAGTTCATTGTTGGCACCAGAGCTCTTGGACAGAGAAGGCTAAATATCTCACAAAAGTACAAATCCCAAAATCCTATAGCACGGAACCATAGCAGTTAAAGCGGGGTCAAACTGCATTGTTTCTGTAGTGTGGCAGCAGCCTATGTTTAGGGTTGCCATTATTCTCCTCCACAAAACTGGGACAAAAATATACAGGACTGGATTGGGCAAATTATAGGCAACCCTTCCTCCAAGCAAACCACATTTTGACATTTAACATTCTTTTATTGCATAGCTATTTTAGTAGTAGTAGTTGTTGTTCTCATCATCATCTTTTATATAGCACTATCAATTTACATGGCGCTTGTTCCCTGGTTGAAAGGCTGATTGGAAGTGAAGTTCCGCACTCAGCGTTGCCACACTCACCACACAACACAAGGCCTCCTGGGCTTGGTGTCTCCACTCGCCTCCTATCCTTTCCCACCTTCTGGGCTCTTCTCTTGCACTCAGCACTCCTGCCTTCTAGCTCCAGCTCTGGCATGCCTGTACAGTACTACCCAGACTGGCCTGCGCTCCGACTAAGGAGGAATCCAGGATCTGCTGCTTCAATTGGTCCAGCCAGCCAGGACATTTTTTAAGCCCTTTAATTTGGGATTTTCCTGGTTTTCCAGGACAAATGGCAACCCTACCTGTGTTTGAAAGGGAAATTGTGCTTTCCCTTTGCTACCAACACCATGGGTGGTGGTGGCAGTGGATGAGTGGTGGGGAGATGTAGCCAGAAACATCTGCAATCCTGACTGCTTCCCATGAAACGAAGAATGGCCATGCAGGGGTGGGGGTAGGTGGGTGGGGATGGAGGGCTTCAGAGGCTGTTCAGTAAGTTGGGTGGTGTACATGGCTTGGCCTGGCTTTGATCCACATGCAGACCTACAATGCAAAATTAATTTCATCATGGGAGAAATGTAGGATACTACACTTGGGCAGTAAAAATGAAATGCACAGATATAGGATGGGTGACACTGGCTTGATGGCAGTACATGTGAAAGGGATCTCGGAGTCTTAGTGGACCACAAGCTGAACATGAGTCATCAGCGTGATGCCGCAGCTAAAAAAGCCAATGCATTTCTAGGCTGGACTAACAGGAGTATAGTGTCTAGAGATCGAGGGAAGTGATAGTACCACTTCATTCTGGTTTGGTCAGGCTTCACCTGGAATATTGTGTCCAGTTCTGGGCACCACAATTCAGGAAGGATATTGAGAAGCTGGAACGTGTCCAAAGGAGGGCGACCAGGATGGTGGGAGGTCTGGAAGCCATGATGCCCTATGAGGAGCAGCTTAGGGAGCTGGGCATGTTTAGTCTGGAGAAGAGAAGGTTGAGAGGTGAGATGATAACCATGTTTAAATATTTGAAGGGATGTCATACTGAGGATGGAGCAAGCTTGTTTTCTGCTGCTCCAGAGACCAGAACACAGAGCAATGGACTCAAACTACAGGAAAAGAGATTCCATCTTAACATTAGGAAGAACTTCCTGATGGTAAGAGCTGTTTGGAAGTGGAATACACTGCCTTGGAGTGTTGTGAGTCTTCTTCTTTGGAGGTTTTAAAACAGAGGCTGGATGGCCATTTGTCAGTAGTGCTTGGATTGGGTACTCCTGCATGGCACAATGGGGTTGGACTGGATGGCCCTTGTGGTCTCTTCCAACTCTATGATTCTAGGATTCTATGAATTGTATAGTTACTTATGATGTGTGTTAGAAAAGCCCTGGAGGATGGAAAGGAGGCAGTAGTCCCTTCTCCTCTCCATCCACACATTGATTGTACATATTCTTGTTGGCTGAGAAGAGCTAAGATAAAACAGCTCTGTTTTCAACTCAATACCCCTCCCTCTAATAGCAAACTCCGGAGGAGAGTGCCAACAGGACTGGAGCCAAAACAGGTCTGTGGAGAAAACAAGAGGGAGAAGATCAGCATGCCCCAAGAAGCACAACAAATCTGTCAAGCATAAAACCTGAGGGAGAGAAGCAAACAAGCAACCCTGCCACCCAGAAGAGCCACAGGAGAACAGAGGATGTTCTGCCACCACAGAATGTCAAATTTTATTTGGAAAATAAAAATGGAAACTGGTATGACAGAGTGGTGTTGGCTGGGGCTGTAATGGAATGCCTGGGAAGAAGACTAGAGACCCAAGAAAGGCTATAGCTAGTTATTGATTGCAGGTCATCTTCGTTTTCTTCCATTGAAAGAGGAAATTGGAAAGTAAGGATTCTTCTCCCAAAGATGTGTACCCCAACTCACACCAAAACATACATTTTGCTCCTAAAACAGGACCCAGAAAAATGGACTGGGGTCCTGGGGTCCTGTTGTATCTTATGCATGTGTAAGTAAGTAATTTTATTAATGCTTAGACCATAGGCCATTTGCAAACAAAATAAATAAAAACAATATAAAAGTGCAACCATATAAAAGTACTACATAAAATAAATAGCATCTAAATCTTGCATACTAAAAAAAATTAAAATTCAATACAGTTAAAACACATTGAATACAAACAAAAATACTAAAATTAGATAAGAGCATTCCCAAAGCAATCAACTGCAATATCAGCAATAAATCTTGCCCAAATTTTCATCACTGCCAGGGCAAAAAGAGAAACCCTGAGAGTTACCACAAAGTCAGTATCAGGCAGGAGATAAAAAAAATCTTTTCAGGAACAGGATTAGAATGTAGATAAGACAGAATAGACTCCAGAAATTTGGCTCGTCATTCCAAATATAATGAATAGAAGAGCAAATAATGAAGCAAATCCTCAATTTCTGGGGCCCCACAAATACACAAACGGAGGGCCAAATGTGAAGTCGAAGGCTTTCATGGCCAGCATCCATAGGTTTTTCGTGGGTTTGTGTGTGTGTGTTTGTGTGGTTTTGGCAAGCCACAGATGCAGGCGAAACATCAGAAATAAACTCTTCCAGAACACAGCCTCACAGCCCGGAAAAAAACCCACAAAAAACCTATGGAGGGCCAAATGTCTGTGAGAATATCTGCTGTCGATCATAGCTGTAGGCATTATATTTATTTATTCATTTATACCCCGCTCTTCAGCCACAAGGCTATCAGAGCGGCTTACAAATTGTTTTAAGCAATAGCTATTTACACATCTACACCGCATTAAACAGTTTCCAATGTGTGTTAGCTAATTGCCCCCACAAGCCGGGTACTCATTTTACTGACCTACGAAAGGATGGAAGGCTGAGTGAACCTTGGAGCCCGCTGGAATCAAACTTGCAACGTGGTGACTTGCAGTTGAAAATTTGAAAATGAAGGGCTGTAAAAGCTTGCCTAAGTTTTGGGAATGTGAGCTTTACTATATATATATATATATAGCCCTTTCATGGTCAAATTTATAAAAAAAAAGGAGCCCTGGTGGCGCAGTGGTTAAATGCCAGTACTGCAAGCCACCACGTCGCAAGTTCAATTCCAGCGGGCTCCAAGGTTCACTCAGCCTTCCATCCTTTCGTAGGTTGGTAAATTGAGTACCCAACTTGTGGGGGGCAATTAGCTAACACACATTGAAAACAGTTTAATGCAGTATAGATGTGTAAATAGCTATTGCTTAAAACAATTTGTAAGCAATAGCCTTGTGGCTGAAGAGCGGGGTATAACTAACTAATTAACTAACTAACTAACTAAATAAAAGTCTATACCTTTTTGAAAATTTAGAGTTGTTAATAACCTGTCTGTCCAGATGGACCCCATGGTTAAAAACGTATTTACAGAGCTTCTCTTTTCAATTCAAGATAGAAAAATTGCCAAGTGGAACAGGATATAATTCAAGCAACTTGTCCTATCTTGAACTCCAAGCTTTGCAGTCTTATAGCTGTTCAAAACATGACTTAGGGAAAACCCTAACTGAGGAGTCCCTTACACATGTGTAAATTCTCTTATGGAAGGACTTGGGCATTTTGGCTGATGGGTGGGAGTGGAATTTTGCATGTGTTGTAATTGCCCATGGATGCTCATGGGCAATGCCCATGGCTGCACATGAATGCACATTATGCATTGGTGCACATTGGTGTGCATTGCATGGTGCACATTGGGGCATGTTGATATGTGTTGTGCATTGCTGCACCATGCCCATTTGGTTTGGTTTCATCACAAAAAAGGTGAGGCTGCACAACCACCATGTAACTCCATGAACATAAAGTTATGCTCCATTTCTTCAATGTGGGATCTTGGCTTACTTTTCCTTTTATTCATGTGAGCACTTTGCATCACCCAGACAAATATGGCATCTGGAAGTAGTAAGCTGGGAAAGAGAGTCCGGATTCTGGCCTAGAGGCTCAGAAACAGGTGAGCTCTATCATTAGGCAGAGTGAGGTGTCATGATTTTAGGTGTCATAAAAGGGCAGCATTTTTTTAAAATCAGGGACCCTTTCACACCATACAGCTGTACCACTATGATTCTACTGTATCTGCCATGGCCAAGTCCTGTGGATTCTTGGGTCTGGAGCACTACAGCTCTCTGGATGAGAAACTGAAATACTCCTGCCTAAATTGCTAATTCTGTCCTGTCTCCAGTCAGCAAGTGTTTCATTCATTGATTCAGTCTGAGCATGTGAAAAGGACCAGGCAGTGAATAAATCTTGTAGCAGATGCAGCAGACATCAGGCTGGCGAAATGAGCACACAGGCACAGAGATTGTGTCTAAACTACTGACCTTTACATGAGCACAATAAAGAAATATATACAATGAGCGAGACTCCAAGTACAAAAACTACATAGCACAGCAGTCACAGAAGTACTGTCAAGGTCAGCTAGGATGGAGGAATGATACAGACAGAGCGCAGTGAGGGCGGGACAAAGGATTATACCAGTACATGTTTACATTATACTCATGGGCCATGTAGTTGCCCATTCCCACACACATGGTTTATCCAATCTTTCCCAGGGTGATAGTGCCTGTATCTCTATCTCACACTTTGCTTCTCGCACAGGATATTGTCAACATCAGTTCGTTGTCAACACCAGCTGTGTCTTGCTGGCCCACACTACTGGCCCCTGCTGGCAGCATCTCTTTACAATATAAAATTCACAGTGATTCACAGTGATTATACACCCCATAATCCTGACATCAGTCACCAGTATCCAACAGGTTGAAGGGAGAAGCAAGAGGGTGGTTGTCAACCAGTCCAGAAGTCATTCAGGAAGTCAGTAGTCCAGATAAACAAAGCCAGCAAGAAGTAAAAAAGAGCCATAAATTGCTGCCAGTCTGAGGTTAAGAAAACACGAAGATCGAAAAGTACTTCTAATCACCAAGAAGGAGGGTTGAAAGCAACCAGACTGCCAGGGAGTGGCTGAGAGATTTATAGGCAGCACATAGGTGCCTAATTAGGTCAGTGTCTCTTACTTAATCACCGAGGGAGCGGAGCAATCTCTTCATCTCTCAAGGATGTATGGCAATGGGTCTTCAGCATCTGCAACCTACTGCTGGGAAGCAGGACCCCCTTCTGCCTCAGCCCTCGACTCCTCACATTCAGAGAGACCACCAGTATCAGGAGTTGCAAATTTCTGGCACTCTGCCTCCTCCTCTTCATCTGCGGGTGACCAAAATGCCCTATGATATATATAGCCATGTTTCAATATTTGAAGGGATGTCATACTGAGGACGGAGCAAACTTGTTTTCTACTGCTCCAGAGACTAGGGCATGGAGCAATGGACGCAAACTACAGGAAAAGAGATTCCACCTAAACATTAGGAAGAACTTGCTGACAGTAAGGGCTATTTGGAAGTGGAATACACTGCCTCATAATGTGGTGGAGTCTCCTTCTTTGGGAGCTTTTACACAAAGGCTGGATGGCCATCTGTTGGGAGTGCTTTGATTGTGTGTTCCTGCAGGGCAGGGGGTTGGACTGGATGGCTCATGTAGTGTCTTCCAGTTCTATGATTCTATGAACCTTCCAACTCTGACTCCAAATAGTGAATTATGACAAATCCCAGGGTTCCATAGGATGGAACCATGTCAGTTAAAATGGAATCATAGTACTAAAACTTTGAAATGTGAAAGGGCCCCAGTTTACTTAATTATAATTCTATTTTTACTGACCAGGATGTGGAGAGGTGCTTATGGGATTTTCTCATGTGCCAAAATATGTGCCTTGATTTTGATTGTTTGATTGTATATCCCACCTTTCTCAGAATCTGATCTATACCTATATCTAGCCTGATCTCTCTCTCTCTCTCTCTCTCTATATATATATATATATATATCTACCTGAGAGAACAATCTCCAGGCATGTCTAGGTCTTCCAACACAATTCTATGGTCAACTTCCACTGGAAGTTAACGATAGAATCACACTGGAGGATGTAGACATGCCTAGGGAAGTGATCTCTCAAGCATTTCTAGGTCTTCCAATGTGATTATATGGCCAACCTCTGGTGGAGTTGACCATAGAACTGCACTAGAGGACCTAGACATGCCTAGAGATAACATCTTTTTTTCAGTCTGCGAATAATCAAATCTGTGAATGCTTCATCCACAAATGTGGAGGGAAGACTGTCAGAGCATCCATGATGTCCTAAATGTCTCCAAACAAGCTGGCCTCAGCATCAGCCTTAAAGTCTCCTAAGACCAAAAGCCTCGGGGTCCTCAGGTGCTTCCTAAAAGGGAGATGTTTAGGATAGAGAGTGGTTGATACATCAATAGAATCCCAGATCTGTGAAGTCGAAGGCTTGCACGATCAGCATCCATAGATTTCCCTTGGTTTTTTTCTGGGCTGTGAGGCCATGTTCTGGAAGATTTTATTTCTGACGTTTCACCTGCATCTGTGGCTGGCATCTTCAGAGAATGGTTGGGTAGGAGCGTGTGTGGAATTTATATACTGTGAACCCCTGTTGGGGAGTATATGTAAATTTGCATAATTGAATGGTTAGTTTCTGGGTATAGAAATGCAAGGCTTGTTAGTGTCTGTTTGGCTAATGGTTGGTTGATGGGCCATTATCTGCTGGGAATCCCCCGGTCCCTGGGAGGAATTCCTTTGTAAGTGTTGAGTTTTGATTCTATTGTTTTTCAAAATTTACATATCCTCCCCAACAGGGGGTCACAGCATATATAAGTCCACATACACTCCTACCCAACCATTCTCTGAAGATGCCAGCCACAGATGCAGGTGAAACATCAGAAAGAAACTATTCCAGAATATGGCCTCACAGCCTGGAAAAAAACCAAGGAAAATCAGTCCCAAATCTGTCTCCCATCCCTAATGCCAGGTGCCAGTGTTGATTCAAATCTTTACCTCCAAGTCTCAGGTCAAGTCTCAAGCAAGTTGAGTATTTAGTCGAGTCTCAAGTCTGGAGCCAACTTCAGTAGGAAAAAAGGAGGTGGTGTGTGTGTGTGTGTGGAATTTCTATAACTAGGAAATCAAGAAGACACGCACAAAATTAAATTATCAGCAAATGCATTGGCCAATGGGCTTGAGGCAGGGCTTGAGGTCTGCTTGGCACCCTGTCCCTGCTGCACATTAAGGAGACTTCTAAAGATTTTCAAAAGCTTTAGAAGGATCCATCCACCTCAAGCCTGTTGCCTAATGCATTTGCTGTTACCAGTTCCGTCATGTGAGCGGTAGGCAAAAAGCAGTGAGATCATGGAAGCATTCATTTGAAGGAGGAAAACTGTTTTCTGCTCCGTAATGTTTCTGGATGAATGCATTATGTTACTGAATTAAGACCAGCAAAATATTGGTTGCTAAAAATATACAAGTCATGAGTTGCATCATTGCATCTTTTATTGTTGAGTCTATCTCTGTTGTTGAGTCTATCTATCTCTTTCTTCAGATTCTGGATTACCTCTTCACTATCTGCTTTGTCTTGACTTCACAGGATCAGATCATCAACATAACTTGTAATATAAGTCGATGTATTATCTCTGATCCTTTTATAGACACATTTGTCAACACCTTCAAGTTGTTCCCAACTTATGGCGACCCTAAGGTGAACTTATCATGGGGTTTTTCTTAGCCAGGTTTGTGCAGAGGGCGTTTGCCCTTGCCTTCCTCTGAGGCTGAGAGAGGGTGACCTGCCCAAGGCCACCCAATGGGTTTCCATGGCTGAGTGTGGATTCAAACCCTGCTCTCCCAGATTTCTAGTCCAAAACCCAAACCACTATACCACGTTGGCTTTTAGGACTTTGGGAGACCAGGCTTTAAATGGCCATTCAGCCATAGAAGCCCCAGGTTGGGCAAGTCATACTTTCTCAGCCTCAGAAGAGGGTCATGGCAAACCTCTTCTGAATAAATCTCCCCAGAAAGTCCCATGAGAGGGCCAGAGTCAACTTGAAGGCACACAACAACAACAATAGCAACAACAACACACCAGCATCTACTTTCTAATCTCTACTGTCCCTTTGTGAGGTTCCTCCCAGCCCTCTTTACCCCTTGGCTCCTGTTTTCTCTTCCAATTTATAACTTTCCTTCCCTCAGCTTCCTGATCTTCCAAGCCCATCAATATGTTTGTCCTGTCATCTCTTTTGCCAACATGCAGTTTATGTCTTCACTTTATTTGCCTCAGTATCCCCCTGCTCCCACTCCAAAAAAAGTAAAGTGGAATTTCCATTCTCCCTGCAAAAACCATACTGTGAGCTGCCTTGGATCCCACACCAGGACAAAGGCAATATCTAAATGGAATAAGTAAATTAAAAAAAAACCATTGTTGCTACATATCAGGACTGAACCTTTGCTCTCTGCCCGTTGAATGTTTAAGCACATTCTGTGACAGCACAGGATTCTAGCCAATGGCAGCCCACGGAGAGTGGGACTGGGCTTTGGTGACAGACAACTGGTGGTTTTCAACTTCCTGTTTGTATAGATTTTAAATACCTCTTCTGGCACCTGTCTCACGGCCTTGTCCTCCTCCTCCTCCTCTTTGAACCCTCTTTGCCAAGGCCTTGGTTGGCTCTTGCCTCCTGCCTTGTTAACCTGATGCCACGGCCTCTTCTGTCTCGCTTTCCTCTTCCTTTTTGGCTCCCTTTAGCACAAGCCCGCGCAACTCTTTCAGGCTGGCTTGGAGCTTTAATTGAAAGCAACTGATGCTGTGCGGGAAAACTGCACACAAACACACAGAGACCTGGGAAGCACTTTGATGCCTGAGTACGGCTGGGTTACCTGCCGGCGTGTCGAGGGGCCGATGGATAATTAAAGTGACAGCCAATCACGCAGGAAGCATAAGGGGGAAAAGGGAAACAGTGATGAAGATGGGGAAGCAAATAAGAAAGTAACAAAGTAAAACCAATCAAGAGAGAAAGAGACCCAGGCAGCCATTGCTTCTGATGGACAACCTGAACAACAGCATTGCACACATCTTTGAAGGCCGCCTCCTGGCCTTCTTCCTTCCCCTCTTCTTCCTCTTCCTCTCCCTTGATCCCTCCTCTTCTCTGGTCCAGGGGCTCACCTTGGATCTGGGAGGCCCTGGACATCCATCAGAAATGATTCATGTCACAACAAAACGGCAGAAGCTCATAGACAAAGTGTTGCACAGTTTAAAGAGAGAGGGGTAAACTAAAGGGAGGGGAAGGAGAGGCGACAGTGTGACTAAAAATCTCCGAACGCTCATGAAAGATTCAGGGACGTCTCTTGTTAAATTTAATTGGAAGAAACTCAGCTCAGTAGTTGGCTGCGCCGTTTGCGGGGTGCTCGCTTAAGAAGTCGACTGACAAACCTGTCTCCTGTGTTTACTCCCTCTTCTTCTTCCTCCTCCTCCTCTTTACCTTTCTCCTTCCCTCCCTCCTTCCTCCTTATCTCCGCAACAAAAGGCAACGTTGTGAAGAGTATGCTCTCCGTCACCTGCAAATTCACCCTCTTTGTAGCACTGTCACCATCACTTGTCTGTCGCTTATAGTTCTGTTAGAAGAGGCTGCCTCAGAGCATCCTCCTCCTGGCCCGAGCCACTGTTCAGATGGCAAGGGGCCTTTGGGCTTGCTGATGTTCAGGGGCTGTGGGTGGGTCCACATGAGGCAAGGCGGCGGGCATACCATAAATCTCTGCATGCAATGTGAAGTCGAAGGCTTTCACGGCCAGCATCCTTAGATGTTCCTTGGTTTTTTTCCGGGCTGTGTGGCCGTGTTCTGGAATAGTTTCTTTTGACGTTTCACCTGCATCTGTGGCTGGCAATGCTTCCAAGATCAATGTGTGCATATGTACCTTCAAATCACCTGCTGACTGATGGTGACCCCATGGATTTCCTAGGGTTTTCTTAGGCAAGGAATCTTCAGTGGTGGTTTTGCCAGTTCCTTCCTCTGAAATCGATCCTATGGCATAGAACCTGGGATTCATTGGTTGTCTCCCATCCAAGTTCTAACCAGGGCTGATCCTGCTTAGCTCCTAAGATCAGACAGGGTCTGGTGCCTTTAGGGTATTTAGGTGTAAATAGAACAGTTACAGATTAGTAAATTTAGGTAATTGCTCCATATTCATGATTGCTACTTCGGACATTTTCAGACGCCCCTTATCGTGCAAGCAGCCTCCAGAGCAGTAATGTACGTGCCATGAATGATCCTGGAAGAGAGATGGCGGTGTCCAAAAAGGACCCCCTGCTGCACAGCAGCCTCGTTACTGCTCTGGAGGCTGCTTGAGCGGTAAGTGGTACCTTCTCTTCACCTTCTCTTCGCCAGGCTTAACATGCCCAGCTTCCTAAGCTGCTCCTCATAGAGCATGGCTTCTAGATTTTTCACCATTTTAGTCACCATCCTCTGGACATGTTCCAGCTTGTCCACATCCTTCTGGAATTGTGGTGCCCAGAACTAGACAGTGAGGTCTGACCAAAGCACAATAGAGTGGCACTATTATTTCCCTTGATCTAGACACTATACTCCTATTAATGCAGCCTAGAACCACATAGGCTTTTTTAGCTGCTGCATCACACTGCTGACTCATGTTCATCTTACGGACCACTAAGACTCCTAGATGCCTTTTGCATGCACAGCTATCAGGCCAGGTGTCACCCATCCTATATCTGTTCATTTCATTTTTACTGCCCAAGTGTAGTGTCCTACATTTCTCCCTGTTGAAATTGATTTTTGTTAGTTTTGGCCCAGATTTCTAATCTCTTAAGGTCATTTTGAATTCTGATTGTGTCCTCTGGGGTATTAGCTACCTGTCCTAATTTGGTGTGCAAATCTGCAAACTTGATAAGCATGCCCTCTATTCCCTCATCCAAGTCATTGATAAAGGTGTTGAATAGCACTGGGCCCAGGACAGAACCCTGTGGCACCCCACTAGTGGTCACTTCTCTCCAGGATGAAGAGGAGCCATTGGTGAGTACTCTTTTGGTTCGGTCAGTCAACCAGTTACAAATCCACCTAACAGTTGCATTGTCTAGCCCTCATGTTACTAACTTTTTTTGCAAGGGTATCATGGGGGACTTTGTCAAAGGCCTTACTGAAATCAAGATAAACTACATCACAGCTGCTGCAGAGCTGTTTGGGCTGGAAGTCAACCTGAAGAAAATGGAAGTTCTCTACCAGCCTGCACCACAGGACGAACACCACCATCCCCACATTGCCATCGGCAACTCTGTGCTCGTCTGTTCAGCAGTTCACCTACCTGGGAAGCATCATCTCCTCAGATGCCAAGACTGACAAAGAGATTGATCACAGATTAGCAAAGGCATATAGTGCATTTGGAAGACTTTACAAAAGAATCTGGAGTAATAAACACCTGAGGCAAAGCACAAAAATCCGTGTGTATAGAGCCATTGTACTGTCTATTCTCCTTTATGGGTCTGAAACATGGGTCACCTATCGCCAACACTTACGACTCCTTGAACGCTTTCATCAGCGCTGTTTACGCACAATCCTGAATATACACTGGACTGACTATGTGACGAATGTTGCTGTCCTTGAGCAAGCAGGGATCACCAGCATTGAGGCCATGATATTGAGAACACAGCTGCCCTGGGCAGGGCATGTGTCTAGGATGGGGGATCATCGCCTCCCAAAAATAGTATTCTATGGTGAACTCGCCATGGGTCAGCGTAAGAGGGGTGCTCCAAAAAAGCGATACAAAGACTCCCTGAAACAACATCTCAGGCTAGGCCAAATTGATCACCAACAGTGGTCTGCCCTGGCCTCACATCGGGAGGCATGGAGACACACTATCCACAATGCTGCAGCCTTATTTGAGAACTCACGACGAACAAGTCTTGAAGAGAAACGACAACGCAGAAAGAATCACAACCCAGAAGCATCACCCAAGGAGACCTTCTGCTGTGCTTTCTGCAACTGGACTTGTTTATCTCGGATTGGCCTTTTCAGTCCTCAGTGCGCTTGCAGAAAGCGCGGGATGAGTCGTTCCTGAATCTTCATTTGTGAAGAAAAGCCAGAGAGAGACATGACAGCATTTCCTTCATTTACCAAGTTTGTAAGTCTATTAAAAAAAAAAAGATTTAAAAAGTTTTCAAACCTACCTTAATTGTGGCTCCTTGCCTCGGCAGGGCAGCCCAGGAGTGAATGGAGCTTGAATGGAGCTCCTTTCACTTCCTGGATTGAAATCCTGGCTCTTCTCTCAAGAAGACAAGTGTGGAAAATGCAAAAATAAAAAGCAAAATACAACAGTAAAAGTGACACTAAGCACCAAAACACACTTAAAACTTAACAAGTAACCCACGGAGGGTACAAAAAAGTGTGTCACTTACCTCAATGTCCCAATATCACCCAGAAGTGTCCTGGCATGGACCTCCCATTGATATTGGCATCACACCAGTATAATGGGGCAACTTTTCACTTGCAGGGCAGTCTGTTACAGAAACGGAATGGGGGAATCTACTGATGGCTTAGCCCATCAATAAAAAGCAGTGTTGGTGGAACTGCAGCAGAATGGGAGCATGATGACACAGAAACAATGTTATCTGAAAGGAGAACCCTTTAGCTATCTCCTGGCATCATTATCACACCATATTTAGCACATCTGATAATCTCCTTAGTCACCAAGCCAGACAACAACTGCAGGTAGACTCAGAGAACAGCTTTCCAAACCCTTGTTAAGTTGTGCCTGTAACTGGGCTCATTGTCTGATGTATATCCGACCCAATCTGCCTACCCTACTCCATGCTAGAATGTATGCTTATATACAGTGTAAAGCTATATAATTAAATATCAAATATCAATTGAGTTAGTAGTTCTAGTCTAGTTCGTACAAACCCACAGAGAATTCTAGATCTGTAGTTCAGGAGTGTGGCAGCAGAGAATTTTAAGTCCCTCTCCAAATTACAAATCCTATGATTAACTAGGATGGAGCCATGGTCATTAAAATGATATTAAATTACTATAACTGTGTAGCGTAGATACACTCTATGGTATGCCTTAGTTATTGGAGAAAGGAATATATTTATTAAAAGCATTTTTAATTGCTTCTGTAGACACCAGGGCCCCCAAAACTGATGTGCAATGGGAAATATAAAAGCATGATTTAAAGCAGATTAAAAACAATTTTAAAAGACAACTTTGAAAGCAGGCAAATTGCAAGCAACTAGTTATTTGTCATTAGTTTGTCGTTAAGTGCATTCAAGTCAACTCCGACTTATGGTGAACCTCTTCCAGACTGACTCAGAGGAGATGCTCCACTGCTTTCCTCTGAGGTGGAGAGAGCATAGCTTGCCCAAAGTCATCCAGTGGTCTTCCATGGATTTGAACCCTGGTCTTCCAGAGACCTAGTCCAACACGCAAACCACTACACCATACTGTCTCCCTGCCATTAGTTATAACCCGCCTAAACATTAAGAATAACTTAACTACTGTAAGAGCTGTTCAACAATGGAACAGACTGCCTTGGAGAGTGGAAGACTCTCCATCTTCGGATGACTTTAAGCAGAGGTTGGATGGACATCTTTCAGTGATGCTTTACTTCATGGAATCATAGAGTTGGAAGAGACCACAAGGGCCATCTATTCCAGCCCCCTGCTTTGCAGGAATATACAATCAAAGCCCTCCCAATAGATGGCCATCCAGCCTCTGTTTAAAGACCTCCAAAGAAAGAGACTCCTTCACACTCCCAGGCAGCGAAGTATTCCTCTTCCAAACAGCTCTTACTGTCAGGAAGTTCTTCCTATTGTTTAGGTGGAATCTCTTTTCCTGTAGTTTGAATCTGTTGCTCTGTGTCCTAGGCCCCACCTACACGATGATAAAAAAAAACAACCGTGTTTGGGGGTTAAAACATTTGAAAATGCAGCCGTTTAAATGTGTATGATCTGCCTACACAATTTTTTACTCCCCTAAACTCCGTATGACCCCCACCCGCCCAGCTGACTGGAGTGAGCGATCCAAGCGGCGGTTTTAAATCTCCTGCTGCTTTTTAAAAAAATTTAAAATGGTGCCTGTTATACAGACAGTTGGTTCTCTGTGTTTACAATATAAAATAAAAATGAATAAATGTAAAAAAATCTCCCTTTCATGGACTTACCGGACTCTCGCTTAGCTGAAAATCCAACATGGCATCTGCTCCCAATTCCCCTCTTTGCTAGCCCCGCCCCCTGTGCTCAGTCAGCCAATCAGATTACACTGCCTGTTTGTATATGTGTGAATGGGGTGTACAGACAATCGACAATTCAAGCGGTTGTATGGATTTTAGGTTGAGATCCGCTAATCCTCCCAATTGCCGAATCCATGTAGTTTACAGGAGATTCGCTAGCCCCCCCTTCCGAAAGACTTGTATGCATCTGAATGGCCGTGTGTACACATGATTGATCTTTCAAATGCCATATGTATTTTTTTATCATGTAGACACCCCCCTAGTGTCTGGAGGAACAGAAAACAAGCTTGCTCCATCCTCAGTATGACATCCCTTCAAGTATTTAAACATGGCTATCATATCACCTCTTAACCTTTTCTTCCCCAGGCCAAACCTACCCAGTTCCCTAAGCCACTCCTCATAAGGCATAGCTTCTATACCTCCCACCATTTTGGTTGCCCTCCTCTGGACATGTTCCTGCATGGCAGGGGCTGGAGTAGATGTCCTTTGCAGTCCCTTTTGACTTTAAGATTCTATAATTCTAACTAGTTACTTACAAGCTCAGGTGGGCACAATTTTGTTGGTTCCTGTAAAAACATTTTTGGATGACAAGTCTGTCTTGGTTGCTTGTGTCACTGAACAGGTTTATCTCATGAGTTTTCCAAGAAGATCTACAGGTTGTGTGTGTGAAAGAGAAAACTCAAGACTGGGTTGTGGACTTCTGATTTACAGATTTCCTAGAAGGAAATGCTTGTCCCCCTATTGATGATAACTTTGCAGGATATAAACGCCAGCTTCAATTAGTGCAATTAATTTGACTTGTCCATTTCAAATCAAGCTAATGAGAGTCCGAGTTTGTCTCTGATTAAAATGTGAATGCAGAAAATTAGATAGAAGCAAAGCTAAGCTGTTATCGACTTTGGAAAGCCTCTTGGTTTTAGCTTGATAGCATATACCTGAGACAGTTGATTGGTATCCTTAAAAAAACTAAAAAGAATTATACTGTACTGTGGGTCCTCTAGTCTAAGACGCAGAGTTCACTGGAGATCACTGCCGCTGTGCACTAGATTAATCAAATGTCCTGATATGTCCTCACAGCCATGAAAAAAAAAATGAACCCATTCAAATGTGGTGGTTTCCATTTTGTGTAGTCTCTGGTCAGAATACTTATCATAGAATCATGGAATCATAGAATTGCAGAGTTGGAAGAGACCACGAGGGCCATCCAGTCCAACCCCCTGCCACGCAGGAAATCTTGATCAAAGCATCCCCGACAGATGGCCATCCAGCCTCTGTTTAAAGACCTCCAAGGAAGGAGACCCCACCACGCTCCGAGGGAGTGTGTTCCACTGCTCTTACTGTCAAAAAGTTCCTCCTCATGTTGACACTATGTTGTTGTGTGGCTTCAACTTGTTTCCGACTTATGGTGAACCTATCACAGAGTTTTCCTGGCAAGATGCCTTCAGATTTCTTGCAATGAGGCTGAGTGGGTGTGACTTGCTCAAGGTCACCTTGTGTGTTTTCAAGGCTGAGCAGGGATGTCAACACTGAGACCACTACCCCATGCTGGCTCTCTCACAGTGCTGAAGCACTATTCTTGTGTATGAATAATTATACAATGGTTTCACATGTTCAGACGTTGTTGCATAAATTCCAGAAATGACCAGCAAGTCTGTTTTGGGGATAGTGAATCTAAGCTGGGTTTGACAGTAGCTTATCATAGAACCAGAGTGTTGGAAGGGACCACAAAGGCCTTCCAGCTAATCTGGATTTCATGGAGCCTTTTACTAGAGCTATCCAAGGTGCTGAACCTGTTTCCAGAACACCTTGGACAGCTCCCATAAACGACATCATTAAACCCCTAGTCACAGCTGTAAAGCCAAGTGTGGAGTCACCACTCCAAAGTCATGGCGCCACCAGCCACTTTTAGTAAGTGAAGTCCCTAGTGTAGCCCATTATTCCACAAGTATGCATGCAGCCCCTTCTCTCACTCTTGACTTGGTGGGTGTGGAGATGACTGACACTTGAACAACTGATAAATTAAAAGCCTTGGAGCTTATTGTGCCATTGGTTGTGCAAGTATGAGACCCAGCACAACCACACTGATGTATATTTATGCTCTCTCTCTCTCTGTGTTATGTACCTTCAAGTAGCCTGTTGACTTATGGCAATCCTATGAATTTCAGTGGGTTTTCTTAGGCAAGGAATCCTCAGAGGTGGTTTTGCCAGTTCCTTCCTTTGAAATAGAGCCTTACAGGACCTTGGTATTCATTGGTGGATTTGAACAAATAAATGGGCCCAAGAGCAAAGAACTTTCCCTAGAAGCCAAAATAACTAAACTGAGATTGCCATACTTTGGACATATCATGAGAAGACATGACTTACTAGTAAATATGATAATACTTGCAAAGGTAAAAGACAGTAGGAAAATCACATTGCAGGTGGATAGACTCCCCTGAGTTTGTAAGACCTGAGCAGGGCCATTTATGACTGGGGATTTTGGAGGTCTGTCATCCATAGGGTCACCATAAGTTGGAGCCAAATGGAAGGCAATTAGCAAGAACAACAAAACTGTGTAGGATCTTGGCCTGTCAATTAAATACTGTTTGCTGAAATCTTGAAGAGGAGCTAAATCCATGCTTGGAAAGGTTATCTTTTTGCAGTAGAGTTCCCAGAATCCTTGCTGGCTGGGGGAGTTGTAGTCCAAAAAGGTAATGGCCTGAAACTAATTGGTTAGTCCCAACTAGAGAAGGCCAATGATTGAATAACAAGCCAACACTTTAGCAAGTGCCACTGATTCAATGCATCCAAGTGAGTTAGGATTAACAATAGGATTAAGGCCACATTTTCTAAGCTCTACCATAAAGTTGTCTCTGGTTTGTTCCCACATTGAGATGATCTACAGCTTATTTTGGTCCATCCAAAAGTAAGAGCTGAGGAATATCTGTTGCTGTAGTTTTTAAACTTAGACCCTTCCACAGAGTGGTTAAATTTTGCTTCCTACCTTGACCTCTAAAGCAGGCTCAGGTGCAGCAGCAGCGCCATAAGCGTCTTAGAAACTTGCGTCCCGCTAACTAGACGATGAGCGTGTAACCTTCTTCAAATTAAGAAGTGCTGCCACCAGCTACTTTTTGATATCATGATGGGATAAGCGCACAGATGGATCTTTTGTAAGAGAGAAGGGAGTCTGCAAGATGTTTTGAAAGATGAATAGAGCAGGTAGGAATTGCTACCAACACCCAGAAGTAATCATAAATTTTGCAAGCACAGAGGGTCTCAGCTAAAGCCACCACCTGGGAGGGAGGGAATGAGAGGGGAAAAAAAAGTAAAGCAGGTGAAAAAACAGGTTAGTTAAAAATGCCAGCACAAACTTCAGTGGAAAGTCAGTATGCAAAGGAATCTTGTAGCACCTTTGAGGCTAACTGAGAGAAAGAAGTTGTAGTGGAAGCTTCCATAGACTTGGTCTACTTCCTCAGATGCGTGCAGTGAACAGGTGTCTAGGAACTGACCTTATAAGCAGGCTGTCAAATAATCATAGAAATGCAAAAGGAATGCAAAACTAGTGGGTATGGTGATGAGGTGACAAATTCAGTTTAACAATGGTCATTGAGGGACAAAGGCAAGAGGAAAGATGTTGCCTAAGGTCAGGTTGAGAGGATGGTCATATAAATCATGGAGGTATGCAAGATTCCTTTGCATACTGATATTCCAGACTAACAAGGTGATTTTTTGAATTCTTCAGTGGAGAGTGAAAGGGAACTTGTCCAAACCTGTTAGTCTAGATTTGTGTTTCTGGAGAAATGGGAGGTGGTTTGTCTAGGAGACTGGTTTATTACAGACCACTACACCATGCTGGCTGTCAAGATTTTCTCACAGGAGGTCCGCTGTTGCCTTCCTCTAAGGCTCAGAGAGATACACACACAGAGAGAGATTTGTCCAAGGTCACTCAGCTCTTACAATCTTCCCTCCTAGGTTTGGTTCTCCAGACCTCTTATCATACATGTTGTCCTTCTCTGAACTAGGATTTTCTTGGCAAGATTTCTTCAGAGGAGGTTTTCCATCACCTTCCTCTCAGGTTCAAAGAGTCTGACTTACCCACGATCACCCAGTGGGTTTCCATTGCTGAGTGGGGTTTCAAATACTTCTCTTCCCAGACTCCTAGGACCTTATCAGACACAGGAAAACATTGGAAAAATGTTGGGAACAATGTTCCTTTAAGACTAGATAAAATATTTTGTATGGCTGTGAAAGGTGTGTAACACCAGGTGTCAACCCTGAGTAATCACCACAGTATCTGAGTGAGCGAAGGCCCAGAGCAGGCGTGATTGTAGTGGATTGTAGTGAGTGGTTTGTGGTGGGTCGGAGTAGTTGCTGTGTAAGTTTGCTGAGAGTAGTGGGTTGACTATTCCGAGTATTTTGCATTACAGTACTTCAGACGCTGTATGTTGGTGATATATTTTGCAACAAGAGATAAAGAGGATTCAAGGACTTTGGAAGAAGCCAACTGTGTCTGTGCATCATTTCCAGGTTGGTCAGTGCCATAGTGCCAAATACTGCTGAAGTGTTCTGTGCTTCCGCACTCTGCTGTAATAGCTACTGTTGAGGACAAGCACCTCAGACAGTGCTGATAGTTGGCTTCTCAGTGGACCTACTTTTTGTATTTGTTACTGCATGCCTTGCAGGACATAACAGAGAGCCCCCCCCCAAAAGTCCAAAATTGTGTCATAAGGATGGGACAATATCCCAAAGGGCAAAATTATCAGATGCCTGTGTCCTTTCCTGTTCCAGGGGCATAGTGTGGGCATGAATAAGGTGTCACTTTTTTATTGACAGGAAAAGCTATCAATAAAAAGTGACACCTTATTCACACCCACGCTATACCCCTGGAACAGCTGAACAACATCGTTGTCTGATAATTTCTCCCTTTTGTATTATTGTTTCATTCTTATGACACAGTTTTTGCCACATCTGATAAAGTCTTTATTCCAACACTCAAAACACTACACCTCAGTAGCTTCTTTCAGGGGTAGATACCCCCGTAAAATGAAACTGCTCTAGTAGAATTACAGTCATAGTAGTTTGAATGTTGGACTGTGACCCCCTTCTGTCATGAAGGAATACACCATCAAAGCATGGCCATCCATCCTCTGTTTAAAAACCTCCAAAGAAGGAGACTCCACCACAGTCTGAGGCAGCAGCGGATCCCACTGTTGAACAGCTCATACTGTCAGGAAGTTCTTCCTAATGTTTAGGTGGAATTTCTTTTCCTGTAGTTTGAGTCTATTGCTCTGTGTCCTAGGACTTTATCAGACACCCCCCCCCATTAATGTTCTTTTTGCTGACATATTTTAAAACATTTTTGTGCTGGCAAAAGAACCCTTCCTACCAGACCTATCCTTTACAGCATCAGTGAGGCAGCCCTGGCAGTAACAGAGCACAAACAGAGCTCTGTTTACTTCTGGGGTTGCAATCTCACCGATTCTCGTGAGAAGATGCTAGCGCAGGAAATTCAAAAATAAAAACAAAATAAACACATAAAACATTCAGAAAAGCATAGAAACACACTTTACAACTTACAAGTAAATGGGGGGGTCATAAAAAGAGCATCCCCTACCTGGCTGTCACGATCTCACCTGGAAGTGTTCTGTCATTGACAATGTAATCATGTGAGCACAATGGCGCACAGATTCAAGCGCTGGCAATGCCAGCAACAAAGCACCAGGGGAGATCAATTGATGGCTTGGCCTGTCAATAAAAAAGAATGGGTTTTTGATAATGTATGATTGTGAAAGGATGTTGTTGTCTGGTATGCACACCTTTTTTGCAATCACTAGGCATCCTTATGACACCATATTTCCCTGGTGTGATAAAGTTCCTAGTCTCTGGAGCAGCAGAAAACAAGCTTGCTCTTCAATATGTCATCCCTTCAACTATTTAGACAATTCAATTAAACAAGCCATAGAATTAAAACAAATCCATTAGAAGAGAAAAGATAAAAATGAAGAAGAGTGCACACCATTGCAAGCTCATTGCAGCTGATTCCAAAAAGTCTGGTGGGACAGGAAGGGTTCACTTCCTGGTGGAAGAAAGGCATAGCGGGAGCCACTCTGCTTCCTCCCTAGGGAAGGAGTTCCAAAGCCTAGGGGCAGCCACCAAGAATATTTTTCCTGTGTTCTCACCTTCCTGGGAAGATAGTGAGCCTGAGAGAAGGGCTTCTCTGTTCAACAAGATCTGGAAGGTGGCATGCTTCTCACCTCTGATCTTTGGCGTGACCAAGCCAAGGTCCCATTTTCATAGATCTGGATGTAGGGAGGTATGCAATGGTGTCATGCTGGAGGAAAGTTCTACAGATACCCTGGACTGCCAAAAAGACAAATCAGAAAATCGAGCCTGGATTCTCCCTAGAAGCCAACATGACTTGTTGAGGCTAATCATACTTTGGACATATGCAGAGATAATAGGATTCATTGGGAATAATGCTTGGTAAAGTAGGAGGCAGTAAGAAAAGAGGAAGACAGCATAGCAGGTGGATGGATTTGATCAAGGAAGAAACAGCTGCCTTGAATCTGGAAGACCTGAGGGTGTCAACCAAGGTGGTCTAAAGTCTGAAAGCCAAGACTTATGAGGAATGACAGAGAGAGCTGGGTATGTTTAGCCTGGAGAAGACGGTGAGGTTGTTGGAGGGTATGAGTCTAAAATTAAAAAAATTATTAAAGATTCCAGGTATCTAGCCATTTTAAAAATAAAAACATCTTCTTTAAAAGTAAAAACCCTTTATTTCAAGGTAAGCAGAGTAAAGACATCGGAATTCAGACATAGCTCAATTAACATTTAAATGTGTGGTTTGATCACCCAGTCAATTAGACTCATTAAACAACAAAGATGTCAGGTTAAAAATGCATATCAAAAGTTTACTGAAGGTATATCAATCTTAATCTACATATTAAAATTTTTTTAAAGGTCCTTAACTAACTAAGAGGATTTAGGGTAGGGAAAAAAACCTCACCCAGCCTTTAGCAATGAGGGCTACATGGTGAAAAGGGGGAAAGTAAAACAAGACTAAAAGATGGCTACAGCCACATGGAGACAAACTTAAAAGAACTTAAATAAAAGCATAATAAAATATTTAAATCAGAAGGTCATGTGATGAATGACCCATTGCTCCAGTTGGCTGCAATTGCCTAGGGAAAGAAGAAGGGAGAGTGGAAAAAACTCATGCATTCAGGGAAATTCCTAAACTGAACTTAACATGGGATACACAAGATTGTATTGCATTATAACTTCCCCACAGAGGTGACATGCTATCTTTAAATATTTGAAAGGATGTCATGTGGAAGATAGAGTGAGCTTGCTTTCTGCTGCTTCAGAGACTAGAATATGAACCAATGGATTCAAAGTACAAGAAAAGAGATTCCACCTGAATGTTAGGAAGACATTCTTTCATGCAAGAGGTATTTGAATGTGGAATGGGCTGCCTCAAAGGGTGGTGGAGTATTCTTCTTTGGAGGTCTTTAAACAGAGGATGGATGGGCATCTTTCAGGAGTGCTCTAGTTGTGTATTCCTGCATAGAAGAATGGGGTTGGACTAGATGGCCCTTGTAGTCTCTTCCAGCTCTAACTGTTGGAAAAACCAGCATTCTTCTCCCCCCCCCCCACCTATTTGCTAATAGAGCAAATGGGTGAGAGATAGTACAGGGAATCCTGCATGCCTTTCTCTCATCCTATCTTTACTGGGCTTGGTTGTAAACAGTAAAACAACCATGCTACAAGATCACATGACCTAGGTTTACTAACCTCATGATCTATGGTCATTTTTATTACTCTTTGTTCTAACTTTCCTAGAAGAAAGATGCCTTCTCTGCATGATCCATAGGGATGCCTCTTTTTCCTTTTTCCCCAGTCTCATTGGAATGGTGAGTGGAGACTGCTACCCTATCCTAAATCCATTAGTTAGTTAGAATGTAGCTTCCAATGCATATATAGATTTAAAAGCCATTAGTAAAGCTTAAGTATTTCTTTCAAGAAGAAGTTGTATATTTCTTTGTTCCGGTGGCTTGTGGTCTAAGCACTGTACGTAATTGAGTCCCACTTCCATCTCTGCTCTAACTCTGCTACTAGAAAGTTGATTCCTGACAGTTTTAACTTTGAAGACATTTTCCCAAAGGGCTAACACCCTGGGACCTTTCATGATTTTTTAATTTTTATCTCCACACTGAGATTCTATGATACTATTATTCATTCATTCCTTGTTGTTGTTTTTGTTAACTGTTGTCAGGTCAACTTCGACTTAATGAACAAGAGACCTCCAAGTCACCCTGCTCTCAACAGCCCTGCTGAGGTCTTGCAAACTCTGGGCAGCCGTGGTTTCCTTGACTAAATCTAGCCAACTGGAATGTGGTCTTCCTCTTTTGCCTTATACCTTCCCAAGTATTATTGTCTTTTCTAATGAGTCATTTTTCTCCACAGCAGAGGAGTCTCAGTTTGGTCATCTTGGCTTCTACAGAGAGTTCAGGCTTGATTTGCTCTCAGATCCCTTGATTAGTCTTTTTTTTAGCAGTCTATGGTACCTGCAGACTCTTCTCCAGCAACACATTTCAGAGGAGTTGATTTTCTTCCTATCAGCTTTCTTCACTGTCCAGCTTTCATAAACACACATAGAAGCGGAAAATATGATGGCATAGACCATTCTAACTTTAGAATTCAATGGTACTTAGTGTCAATGATATTTAGTTTTCTTTCATAGGGTCACCATAAGTTGAAGCCAGCTTGGTGGCAATGAAGAAGAAGGAGAAGGAGAAAGAAGAAATGCAGTGGCTGTCAGTTCCACAGGCTCTCTGAGGAACTGCCCTTTGTCTCCGGTCATGCAGGTGCATGTTTAAGTGCCACCATGGACTCTTTCCCTTGACAACAATCCCTGCCATTAAGATAAGCAGTGCCTGGTTTTATCTCCCCTTCTCCACCTGAAGTCATTTCTTTCTCACTTCTGCATGTGTGGAGTGAATTTTAGCACCCGTAAACAGTTTGCACTCCTAGCTTCCGGCTAATTGACTCTGACAGTTAGTACAGTCAGCAGCCGAGCGGTGTCACTGGAAATTAGACAGCTGTGATAGACTGCCAGAAGCAAATTACTTTGTCACTCCTCAGCTGACTTAGAAAGGTGGGACTTTCCCCCCATATATATATATATATATATATACACACACACACACACACACACACCCATGCACATATGTCTATATAGATATAGATATACACATACACATAAACACACACACACACACACACACACACATATATATTCCTTTCTTTTTTTCCTTCAAAATTTGGTATTTAAGTGGGTGCTTTTTTTCTTTTCCCTGGCAGCCCACCTCCCTTTGTTTGTATCTGAAGCCTGGCTACAATGCGCTCAATTTGTTTAAGAGTCTCCTCTTTTCCTCTACCTTCTCATCTGTTTCGAAGGAAGCCATATGCACCTGGCAAGTTGAGCCCAGATCTCTTCCCCACTTCCATTATGTTTGTGATTGGAATTCTGGAGATGCGCTTTGAAAGCAGGCCTGCCTGCAAGCGTGGGAATCCAAGAAGAGGAGAAAAAATTGGTCCGGGATCTTAAGGGTTGCGGCAGACTTCTGTCTCTGTTTTTTTTTCCGGGCTGTGAGGCTGTATTCTGGAATAGTTTCTTTCTGATGTTTTGCCTGCATCTGTGGCTGGCATCTTCAGAGAATGCCAGCCACAGATGCAGGCGAAACGTCAGAAAGAAACTATTCCAGAACACGGCCTCACAGCCCGGGAAAAAAAACCCAGGAAAATCTATGGATGCAGGCCATGAAAGCCTTCCACTTCACACAGATGTCTGTCTGCATTACAAGGCCCTTCTGCCGGGAGACTCCATCCCTCTCCTGCCTGCAGGATGTACCTGTCACTCACCCATCCATCTGCTGCATGTACCTCCTTGTTGCCTGTCCATGTAACTGACGCACACTCGCTCCCTCTACACATGGAGCCGCCAATCAGTGGCCTGCAGTCTCTATTCACTGCGTTTCCCCCTGGTTTGCTCTCGCTTTTACCTTTCATTCCCCATGTCTCTTGCCTTCTCTCTCCCCTAAGTTGTTCGCCCATCCATCTGACTGTTAATCTATCTGTCTATTTAACAATCTACTGGGAAATGCCCCAGTGGGAGGTCTTTTGACAGGCTAGATTTTTTGTTTAATTTTTTAAAATACAGCAAAACAGCCACTAAAACACCCCCAGTCTACCCACATGTCCTCAGCATTACCCCCCACATGTGTATGGACATGTGGAGGGAGTAACTCCACTATATATAATTCAGCCATACATTCCCCCATGATGTTCTTGCAAAAAAGTTAGTAACACATTGGCTGGACAATGCAACTGTTAGGTGGATTTGTAAATGGTTGGCCAACCGAACCAAAAGAGTACTCACCAATGGCTCCTCTTCATCCTGGGAGAAGTGACCACTAGTGGGGGGCCACAGGGTTTGGTCCTGGGCCCAGTGCTACTCACCAACTTTATCAGTGACTTGGATGAGGGACTAGAGGGCATACTTATCAAGTTTGCAGATGACTCCAAATTAGGAGGAACAGCTAATACCCCAGAGGACAGGACAGAATCCAAAATGACCCCCTTAACAGATTAGAAAGCTGGGCAAAACTAACCAAATGAATTTCAACAGGGAGAAATGTAGGATAGTGTGATAAGGGGAAGGCTCCATTTCCCATTATCATCCAGCTCAGCAATCAGGTAAAGAAAGGTTAACTAGGTCTGGATAAAGGCTATACCTTTAGGATCAGCATCATCACAGATGTCACAGGTCAGCTGAGACACTGACCAGTCAAGGATTCCAGAGTAGCAAACCTTCCAGGTAATAAATACTGCCTCAGAGCCATGAGGCAGAGAGAGAACAATGGCGTCCTGAGATGGGGGAGACCTCATCTCAGGTGGAGAGACAACAAAGAAGCATCCTGGGATGAGAACCTCAGGCCGCTGGAGGAAGGCTGTTTGAGACTGGTCTGGAAACAGATATGTGGCTCACAGCCCCTCTGAATTCAACAGACTAACTCCATGGACGGTGAGTAGATCAGGGAAGGTATTAGCTAGATTGCATTAGGGAATTATGTTATTTTCCCACTTGGCTAAATGCTAACTGAATGCTTAACCATATCTGTAACTTCTATGAATGTACCTGGGGGAAGGGGCCTTCCATGAGAGTTATCTGCATATTATGAACTCTGTTTTGGAATAAGTAAGCTTTTTCTATCTTTCTCAGCTGATGCGTACATGTGCCTTTGTTTGCTCTGTCATTTCTCTCCTTTTCAGGAAAGACGAGGGAAGGTAAAATCTCTGCAAGTGGCAGGGAGTAGAGAAGGGAACCCAGTCTCCCCTTGGACTGTGTTGTAAGGGGGTGTAGAATTCAAGGAGAGGTGGCTGCTAGAGATCAAAGGAGGACCAATTAAGGGGATTCCCAGGCAAAGGAACCCCAAGATTGCATCCCACAAATGCAGCAGGGCCTCAGAGGCATGTGCATGAGCACACATTGAGGCAAAGGCTGTATGTATCACAGGTAGTAAAATGAAAAGCACAGATATAGGATGGGTGACACCTGGCTTGATTGTAGTGCATGCAAAAGGGATCTAGGAGTCTTAGTGGACCACAAGCTGAGCATGAGTCAGCAGTGTGATGCAGCAGCTAAAAAAGCCAATGTGATTCTAGACTGCATCAATAGGAGTATAGTGTCTAGATTGAGGAAAATCATTGTACGACTCTATTCTGCTTTGGTCAGACCTCACCTAGAATACTATGTTCTGTTTTGGGCACCACAATTCAAGAAGGATATTGAGAAGCTGGAATGTGTCCAGGGGAGGGCAACCAAAATGGTGGGGGGTCTGGAAGCCATGATGCCCTATGAGGAGAGGCTTACGGAGCTGGGCATGTTTAGTCTGGAGAAGAGAAGGTTGAGAGGGAACATGAGAACCATGTTTCAATATTTGAAGGGATGTCATACTGAGGATGGAGTAGGCTTGTTTTTGTTGTATGTGGGGAAATAATCATTGTAATGTAAAAGCAATCTTGTGTACCTCATTCACAATCTTAGATAAGTCTAGGGTTTTTCCCTGCATGCATTTTGTTCTCCCAAAATTCCCTTCTCTTACTTCACTGGGCACTTCTAGCCAACTAGAAGTGCTGGGTGATTCACACATGACCTAATTTGAATTTTATTGCTTTTGTGTAACTTGCTTTTCTTCTGAATCTGACTCTCTATGAGAATGGAGGTATCTTTGCCATCTTAAGCTTTCCTGTAACCATGCTATGATCATCGGAACCCAGCCACGGCTGTAGGCTGGTGAGTCTTTCCTACCCATTCTTAGTCAGTTAGGGACCTTTTCTTAAGTTTGTTTTAGTATGTAGATTGAGATTGATATACCTTCAGTAAACTTTGTTTTGCATTTTAAACTGACTTCTTTGTTTTGTAATGAGTCTAATTTAACTGGGGGATCCCAGATCTCTGAATACACTTTCAAATGATAATTGAGCTTAAGTCTGCTTCTTAACCGCACTCTGCATAAAGCATGAAGTCAAAAGTGACTGAATGATTTTACCTTTTTAAAAGGAAAGAATTCTTGTTGTTTTTAAAGGACTAGATCCTGGAATTTTTAAATACAATTTTATTTTTAGACTCATTACCTTCCAACAGTTTTCTGCTGCTCCAGAGATTAGGACACGTAGCAATGGATTCAAACTACAGGAAAAGAGATTCCACCTAAATGTGAGGAAGAACTTCCTGACAGAAAGAGCTGTTTGGAAGTGGAATATGCTGCCTCGTAGTGTGGTGGAGTCTCCTCCTTTGGAGATTTTTAAACAAATGCTGGGTAGCCATCTGTTGCAAATGCTTGGATTGTTTCTTCCTGCATGGCAAGGGGTTGGACTAGATGGTCCATGGGGTCTCTTTGAACTTTGTGATTCTATACTGACATATAAAAACAGACCAAAAACGGGTACAGAGAAACAGGAGGGGAAAGAAACAGAGGTGGATTTTGTAGAAGGAGGAGTTGTTGTATGCATTCAAGTCATTCTTGACTTATGGCAAGCCTAAGGTGGTGGACATACTTACCAAATTTACAGATGACACCAAATTGGGAGGAGTAGCTAATACCCTAGAGGACAGGATCAAAATTCAAGATGACCTGCATAGATTGAAGAGCTGGGCCAAAGCTAACAAAATGAAATTCAATACAGAGAAATGTAAGGTACTGCACTTAGGGCAGAAAAATGAAATGTATAGATATAGGATGAGAGAGACCTGGCTGAATGAGACTACGTGTGAAAGGGATCTAGGAGTCCTAGTAGACCACAAGTTGAACATGAGTCAACAGTGTGATGTGGCAGCTAAAAAGGCCAATGCAATTTTGGGCTGTATCAATAGAAGTATAGTGTCTAGATCAAGGGAAGTAATAGTGCCACTCTATTCTGCCTTGGTCAGACCTCACTTAGAATACTGTGTCCAGTTCTGGGCACCACAATTAAAAAAGGATATTGACAAATTGGAGCGTGTCCAGAGGAGGGCGACTAAAATGGTGAAAGGTCTGGAAACCATGCCTTATGAGGAGAGACTTAGGGAGCTGGGTATGTTTAGCCTGGAAAAAAAATGGTTGAGAGGCGATATGATAGCTCTGTTTAAGTATTTGAAGGGATGTCAGGCTGAGGATGGAGCAGGCTTGTTTTCTGCTCCTTCCTTGGAGGTCTTTAAACAGAAGCTGGATGGCCATCTGTCGGGGATGCTTTGATCGTGATTTCCTGCGTGGTAGGGGGTTGGACTGGATGGCCCTCGTGGTCTCTTCCAACTCTACAATTCTATGATTCTATGACCTTTCAGTGAGTTTGCTTGATGATATTTCTTCAGAAAAGGTTTGCATTGCCTTCCTCTTAGGCAGAGAGTGTGTGACTTGCCCAAGGTCATAGAATCATTGAATCATTACCACTGGGCCCAGGACAGAACCCTGTGGCACCCCCCTAGTCACTTCTCTCCATGATGAAGAGGAGCCATTGGTGACTAAGCTTTGGGTTCAGTTGGTCAACCAGTTACAAATCCACCTAACAGTTGCATTGTCTAGCTGACATGTTACTAACTTTTCCCCAGTCTGAGATTTTCCATGTCTGAGCAGGGATTTGAACCTGGCCTTCCAATTCCCAGTCCAACAGTCCCAGTCCAAACCACTATTCTGGCTTCTGTATCAAAATTTGCATAATCTCTCACAGATCACTTTTTAACTGTATTTCTGTAGGGAGAGGTGGGTAAGAAATAATAATAATTGTAACAACAACAACTATTATTTGAAGGACAATATCTCCCTATATGACCCCATTAGAGCTCTAAGTTCTTCAGCAGAGGCCCTTGTTTCTGGACTTTATCAGACACAGCAAATGCACTATCATAGCGATGCCAAATTAATGCGAAAGGATGCATATATCAGATGACATTGTCTCTTTGCAATCATGTGTTGTCCAAAAGGTGTTCTGTTTTATTGATGGGCCAATAATTGATCTGTTGCATTTTTGTGCCAGTATTGCTGGCATTTGAAACCACGTACCATTGTGCTCACATGAATATGGTGTCAATGGGCAGAACACTTCTGGGTGAGATCGTGAAAACCAGGTAGGGGCGCTCTTTTTTGAACCTCCTTGGTTCACTTTTAAGTTTTAGAGTATTTTTCTGTGCTTGTGTGAACATTTTCTGTCTTGATCTTGCTTTATTTTTAAAATTTTTCATGCTTGCATCTTCTCGCGAGAATTGGTGAGATCTCAAACCAGGTAGTTAATGGAGCTCCAGCTTGTTCTCCCGCCATCAGCAAGTCAAAGCATTCTTATGCCATCAGGCTTTTAGGAACTGGGGTTTTAATGGTGTACGGCACAGTTTTGTTGATTTTGAAAACCTTGCCTTTTAATTAATTTTGAATGGTTTTAATTCTACAGATTGTTTTTTTTTTAAAAAAAACCTGCACACACATACACAAACATTTATTGATGTTTTGGTATAGTTTTTAATCCGTAGCGGTTTTACTCTACTATACTTTTTACTGTGCTGTACTGAACTTAATTTTTAAACATGTTAGTTTAAACTTGTTACCTACCCTGATAGCCCTCATCTTGGAATATCACATCATTGGCAATATTTAATAATAATTTGGCTTGATGTGGCCTTCCACATGGTTAGCAGTTTAAACCAGAGATCCCCAGACACCAAGGTTGGAGTCACGTACAGTTGTCCTTCCATATCCACGGATTTGGTATGCACAGATTTAAGTAATCCAAAAAGCAAACCTTGATTTTGCCATCTGATATAAGGGACACCATTTTGCTGTGCCATTGCATATAATGGGACTTGACTGTTCACGGATTTTGGTACCCAGAGGGGGGGAGGGGGGTCCTGGAACCAAACCCCAGTGAATAGGGACAACTGTATAACCAAGGGAGGGGGCTTTGGAAATTCCCCAAACAAATACTCAGGTCAGAGTTAACACCTGGAGGTAAGTCATGCACTAATCCACTCAATGATAGCAGAGTCCTTGATGCTCGTAAAACAGGTTCTTCCTCTCCCCAACCCATCTAACAATAGATTTTGCCTGCTTCTGTTCAATTCTAAATACATCGACTATTAATGATCATTAACTGTTCCAAAGCATCATTTGTCTAGTCCTGGGGAACTCTGAGAAACATTGTATTCCATTCAAAATCCCATCCCTTCAGGGGAATTATCACATATAAATATCCCTCTAAAACTCCACCCAAGTGCACACAGAGCCTCCTGCTCCTGAATCCACGCCAGTCTATGTTACCAGATGCACAGACCCTCTTCCTTCTGACTCCATGTCAATCTGTGTCATCATTCTGCCTTCTGGACCTCCTCGCGTCTGTTTACTTTGTGATCTCAGCTCTACAGGATCAGTATAGTATAACCCATCATCCCCTTATTCTATTCTTCTATCCAAATACCTCCTATCTTCAATAGCCTTGTGTGATTGCCTGAAGCCTTAATGTGAATAATATTACTACTAATTTCCAATAAAGATCATTCAATTGTATGTTCTGGCTTAGAGTCTCCTCTGTTACTATTGGTATACATAGGTCAAAATATCCCGCCATTACCCGGCCTCTCGCACTCATATTTGAACTAATTAAATATTCCCCATATAAATTTCAGAAACTAGTGGGATCCTTGCGGACCCCCCCCCCAATGCAATTTGGGTAACAAACTGTTGTAAGCTTCCTTACATCCCAAACATATTTATTACATAAATTTTATATAAAATAGAAGGCCAGAATCCTCTAATTGCATTCTGTATTAAGTATTATGTAACTATGTATATAGTAGCTGTACCTGGCATAAGATATGCCATTAACCCCCCCCCCAAAGGCCTGGTAGACCTCACAATAACCCTGTAAATTAGGCTGGTGGATTTTAAAATTCCCCCTCCCCCTTCTCAGCATTCCACACTTTTTCTGGAATTGCTGAGGGTGACTCGCTCTGTTGCCCTGCTGCCACTGCCGCCACAAGTTTACTGCCTGGGCCCTGGTATGGTGGCAGTGTCCCACCACCACCACCACTGCCAGTTGTCTGCCTGGGTCCTGTTGTAGCAACAGCAGTGGCATCCTGCCACCACCATCAGTTGACTGCCTGGGTCCCATCGCAGCCCATGATTGGTGAGTGGCTGAGGGAGTGAGAGGAGGGAGGGGCCCTTGTGAGGCTGGGGGTGTAGACACAGATTGAGTGGCAGGAGTGGATTGTGAGGTGGAGAGGGGATTTTCATGTAGGTGGTGATTGGTTGAGGGAGGGAGAGGAGGGAGGGGCCCTTGTGAGGCTGGGGGTGTAGATGCAGACTGAGTGGCAGGAGGGGACTGTGAGGTGGAGACGGAAATTGCATGTGGGTGGTAATTGGCTGAGGGAGGGAGAGGAGGGAGGGGCCCTTGTGAGGCTGGGGGTGTAGATGTAGATGGAGTGGCAGGAGTGGATTGTGAGGTGGAGAGGGAATTTACATGTGGGTGGTGATTGGTTGGGTGTGTTTCCTGAGCAGCCAATCAGCACACTGGGAAAGGCAACATACCCAAGTGTTTTATATATGTAGATTGTTACATGGCAGAGGCATTAAGAAATCCTGTTAGTGAATTGCAGAGCTGTGTGATAGGACATGGGGCAAGAGGGTCCCGATGCATATTGGCCTCTACTGATGTGCATCAGCACTCCTTTGATGGTGTCCCTATGTGTGTTGGTCCTGTTGCCCATCAGTTCTGATGCGCATTGGCCGCTTTGCCAGCTCCCCTACATCATAACATTATAGTAGCCCCTTGCTGGAAATGGACATTATGGATCTGCCAAACTCTACTTCCCACAGATGTAAGGCCACTTAGGAAGACATAAATCCCAACAGGATTCTGGCTAGTAGTAGTAGTAGTAGTAGTAGTAGTAGTAGCAGCTGCCTTGAGACTTGTCATTGGAAAAAAGGTAGGAATCAATGAATGCACAATTAATTACTAATTGTTGATCTGCCTTGAGTTCCAATATTGGGAAAAGGATGGGAGTAGTAGTAGTAGTAGCAGCAGTAATATTAATAATAATATCTGCCTTGAGTCCATTTATTGGGAAAAAAGTGGGATAAACATAAATATATAATTATTAATTACTAATTTGTGTTCTCAATATCATGGCCTCAATGCTGGTGATCCCTGCTTGCTCAAGGACAGCAACATTCATCACAGAGTCAGTCCAGTGTAAATTTAGGATTGTGCGTAGACAGCGCTGATGAAAGCGCTCGAGGAGTCGTAGGTGGTGGCGATAGGTGACCCTTGTTTCAGATCCATAAAGGAGGATAGACAGTACGATGGCTCTATACACACTGATTTTTGTGCTTTGCTGGGCAGGGCACGTTTCTAGGATGGAGGACCATCGCCTCCCAAAACTACTCTACGGTGAACTCACCACGGGTCAGTGTAAGAGGGGCGCTCCAAAAAAGCGATACAAGGACTCCCTGAACCAACATCTCAGGCTCGGCCAAATTGATCACCAACAATGGTCCGCCCTGGCCTCACATTGGGAGGCATGGAGACACACTATCCACAATGCTGCAGCCTTATTTGAGAACTCACGCCAAACAAGTCTTGAAGAGAAACGACAATGTAGAAAGAATCACAAACCAAAAACATCACTCAAGGAGACCTTCTGCTGTGCTTCTTGTAACCGGACTTGTTTATCTTGGATTGGCCTTTTTAGGCATCAGCGTGCTTGCAGAAAGCGCAGGATGAGTCCTTCCTGAATCTTTGTTTGCGAAGAAAAGCCAGAGAGACTAATTTGTCATTTTTGATCTGCCGAGAGTCCCATTATTGGGAAAGGGGTGGGATATAAGATGATGATGATGTTGTTGTTGTTATTGTTGTTTTGCCAGTGACCTTGAGTCCCACTATTGGGGGAAAGGCAGCATATAAATATATAAACAAGAAAAATTAATAACAACAATAATAGGACTTCATTTATAAGAACTATAAGCTTTAATTAATTAATCAATCAGACTGATCAATGAAAAAAGATTTTGATTGACTAAAAACCTTCCCCCACAATTAATTGGCCAGCAGATTTTTAAAACACACACACACACACACACACACACACACACATACATTATTGTATAATACAAATTCTTATAAAAACTACAGATGTGAAACATGATCTTGAAAGAGGCATTGCTTGTGGTGTGAAATAGAAAAAGGACCCCCTTTCTGCCCTCCACCAGCTCAAATTCTTAATGCAACTTCCTACCGGCTGCTCTCTGGGGGAGAGACGTATGTGTCTACCTGGTATATCAGTAGTAGAGCATATTTTTTCTGTGCAAAACAAAACCAGAGCTTGGCAGATTTTTTTTTGGGGGGGGGGGACTAAAACTTCCAGAATCCCAAGCTTGCTAGGGATTCTGGGAACTGTAGTCCACGAAAGGAAGTATGTGAACCTCTGCAAGGGAAAAAAAACTTCCTTGCCTTTCTGATTACAATGACTTAAGGCTGAGGACATTCTCTGCCTGAGATCTGGTAGAGCTGACACTCCACAGAAAAGACAAATCAGATATTACACAGTGTGTGTGTGGTTTTCCTTTTGGCAGAAGTGCTCCCTCAAGTGGTGAAAAACGTCTGTTTGTTATAGTACATGATCTTCCTCACTTCTCTTTCCTTTGAGAAAATCCTATTGTTGAAGTGATCATGGGTTAATCACATGAAATATGCATTCCTTTTAATGTTTACTTTGATCCTAAATTAATTAAACAGTTAAAGGCTTCTCTGGAACCCAAATTTACACAGCCAAAGGAGAGATGACTTTTGTAGACTGGAAAGCTTCAAGTGTAGAGGAAGTTGACACAGGAGTTGGGAAAAGTTTCCCTTTGGAATACAACTACCAGAGTCCCCCCGATGGGTACAAGAGTTGGAGGACATTCACACAGAGCTTGGAAAAGTTCACACAGAACTGGGGAATGTTTCCTTTTGGACTACAGCTCCCATAATCCCCCTGGTGGGGTTCTGGCAGTTGTAGTCCAAAGAGGGAACTGAGGGAGCTAGGTATGTTTACCTTGGAGAAGTGACAGGTGACATGATAGAGCCATCTTTGGGGTTGTCTATAAGAGGCCAAAAGAAAGGGATTGCTCTGTAGTAATAGCAATTTGCTGCAGCTGCGAGTTGTCTTAATGGTTTTACAGCTCCCATAAACTTTGCAGGCCCTCTGGCCAAGATGGCAGCTGCAAGTTAATTACTCCCATTTTTGTTTTTTTTTAAAAAATCTGCTGCCACCAAACTTTTTTCTAAAAAAAACTCTTTCAACCATGCCCATAAGCGATATTTTGCCTTTACAAAAAAAGAGAACAAAAAGAAAAAACAACACCCTGTTTTATCATTTTAGCGATTGCTTGCTAAGGCAAAAATCCAACATGGCGTCAGTGGGCACTTGCCCTGTTAGCAAGCCCCTCCCCCATGCTCATTTGGCCAATCAGGTTTGCGCTTCCTCTCATATGGGAAAGGGATCATGAATGAGCAGGAATGCACATTCCCCTCGCTGTTTTTTTAAAACTCCGGGAAAGGCTACGAAGGCTTTTGCTGTGGAGTTTTTGCTATTTTTGGCCCCCCTCCTTCACAATATGGCGAAACAATGCATATCGCCATTAGGACAGGTTGTCTTCTCCTCTCATTCCTTGAGGAGTATTTTTGCCATTTAGACAACTCCTTTGAATATACAAAGGGATGTCATGTAGAAGATGGAGCCAACTTGTTTGCTGTTGAGACTAAAACGAGAACCAGAAAATTCAAATGTCAAGAAAAGAGATGCCACCTAAACTTTAAGAGAAACCTTGTGAGGATAAGAGCTGCTTGAGAGTGGAATGGGTTGCCTCAGAGGTTGGTCGCCTTTCCTTCTTTGCAGTTCTTTTAAAGAGAGGTTGGATGGGCATCTTCCAGCAGTGCTGGAATCGTGCATTTCTGCATGGCAGGAGGCTGGACTAGATGGCCTTTGCGGTCCTGTGCAAACCCTAAGATTCTATGCTTCTACCATGTGCCTGGCTCCACGTCTGCCTATTCCATAAGAGGCTTTCTGGATCCACTGCCACTTCTTCCTGCAGCTGTTTTCTCCTTGAACACCGACTTTTGGCTTGAAGAACCCTAACTGTATTTCAGGGAAAAACGTAAGTCACCTTTCCTCTCAGGGCCTTGCGCATGGGAGGCTGCGCATGGAGAGAGATGGCACCTGCTGCAGATAATGTGGGAGATGAGCAAGGAGCCAGTCATTTCACTGCCGCCCCCCCTCCCTCCAATAGACCTGAGTGTATTTAATCCTCAAAGTGGCTGCTACGTTCTCCTGCCAACCTCTGGCGTGGACGCAAGCTGTGCATCAGCCTTAAGTGGCTCTCCTTTTCAGCTACAGAAATAAGTAGATTGCACTGCAGTGGTTGGCAGGTGGGGTGATGCGGGAGGAGGCGTGCCCCCGAATAGTTAAAAAGCACGCTCTCGCCTGATTATTAGAAGCTTAAGTGTCCCACTACACCCTTCAGTGGCTTCTGTCTTGGGGAGGAATTGATAGTCATCAAAAATAGACTGGAAAGAAATGGTGATTTAATTCAGGGTTTGCTAGGCATTCCAGAAGCCCTGGTTTTCTAGTGGCATTTCCCCCCCGGATACCTGTCCTTGTGAACCACTCTTCTGGATTTGCCTTTTTGTGCACAGCTTCTTTACATTCCATTTTGAGATGTTTTGAAGGGGAGACTGCATCTTGACTTGGCTGCAATTATTATTATTGGCCAGAATTCTACATACGCTACATCGGGCTTGTCTACATGGGCAATATATCCCATCTTGCCCCCATCTTAGAGCCTTTCAGTCCTGACGATGCAGGGCTTTCCCCCCATTCTGCCCCCTGGGCAATCCTCATGACCCCCAGAGCAAATACGGGCCTAAGATAGAGGGAAGACGGTGTAGGGCCCAATAAACTGTTATATTAAAATGGCTGCTTTAATCTGTTCCCGCTGGGAAGAAAACGATTGGACGCCACAAGACCACAGGAGTCTATTCTGGTCTGCTGTCACTCTTCTGCAACAGGAAGGAGTCCCACAGAATATGATCAATGCAGGTCACATGTAGTGGGCCAGCTTTGTAACTTTTGGGAGCGCGAGGGAGATGGTGGCTGCAGTGACGGGCGTGCATGCCTGTCTGGACTTCCTCACGTTTGGAGGTGATAACAGGGGAGGAACGTAGCCAAGATATGAAGTCGAAGGCTTTCACGGTCAGCACCCATAGATTTCCCTTGGTTTTTTTTTCCGGGCTATGAGGCCGTGTTCTGGAAGAGTTTATTTCTGACGTTTTGCCTGCAGGCACAAAAACATACTCTAAAACTTAAAACCAGGGAGGTTCATGAAAAGAACATCCCCTACCTGGATTTCGTGATCACACTCAGAAGTATTCTGCCCATTGACACCATATTCACGTGAGCACAATGGCATGAGGTTTCACCAACACCAACAATATTGGCACAAAAATGCAACGGGAGATCTATTGACGGCATGGCCCATCAATAAAATAGAATGCCTTTTTAACAATACATGATCACGAAAGGACAATATCATCTGATATGTGCGCCCTTTCACATTAATTTGGTGTTGTTATGATGCCATATTTTCTGCGTCTGATAAAGTCCTTATATGTAAGACTATGCAGAGTATCAGATCAGGGGAAGTTATGATCGTGCAACAGTGTCAAGATCGTGACAGAGCTCCTTATTACACAGCACTGTTGTAGTGCTATATTCCACCTTAACTGCCATGGCAACATCATATGAAATCCTGGGATTTGCAGTTTAGGGAGGAGCATTTAAAATTTTCAGACAGAAAGCTCTAGTGCTTCACGAAACTATGAACCCCAGAATTCCACAGGATGTTTACATGGCAGTTAAAGCAGAATATAGTGCTATATCAGTGCGCAAGGATCTAGGTAGCAATTATCAACACAGAACAGTTACCTAGATTTACTCATCTGTAACCACTTTGTATTCACAATCACTACTTAGGGTGTATTGATTGTGTATTCCTGCATGGCAGGGGGTTGGACTGGATGGCCCTCGTGGGCTCTTCCAACTCTATGGTTCTACATTGTAGAAATAATGCAGTTTGACACTACCAAGTGCTGTAGTTCCATCCTATGGAATGCTGAGATTTGTAGTTTTATAAGGTCTTTTAGCCATGTCTGCCAAAGAGTGGTGTGCCTCACAAAACTGAGTGAGTGGACTGGTTGGATATGTGCAGTGGGTAGGCTTGTAGCAACGAAGTGGCTGGAAGTGCCATTTTGGAGCTTCATGTTACAGATTGTGTGCTTTTTTGCTGCACTGAGGTGACTAAATAGCTTTTTTAAGCAGCAGGTTGCACTTGTGCACCTTTGATTTACAGTTTTTTTAAGAAATACTGTGCAGCAGCAACAATGTGTGGAAAATAATAATACACTGTACTGTAATTTAATTGGTCACCATCTTGATTCGGAGGCATGGCTGTGTGTACACTTCAAACATGGATAGTTTTGCATACAATCGATTTTGCCAAAGTACTGTGGAGAGAAATGAATGCTGCTGCAAATTTGCGGTAATGTGCAGGAATCAGCGTTATATCTTCTTGTCTAGACAGCCCCCGTGTTTCCATTTTCTTTGGATACCTATTTCTGAATGCTCAACTGAAGTTTTAAATTACTGCACTGCTGGAACTGGACTGGAATCCAGGGGCTCATTCACAGTATAGGTTGAGTATCCCTTATCTGTTCTTCTGAAATTTGAAATATTCCAAAGTCCAAAATTGTCAACCTGGGTGGTGGAGATAGCAGCACCTTTACTTTCTGATGGTTCAATGTAAATTTCATGCATAAACCATTAAAAATATTGTGTATAAAATGACCTTCTGGCTATGTGTATAAGGCGTACATCAATGAATTTTGTGTTTAGACTTGGGTCCCATTTCCAAGATATCTCATTATATATATGCAAGTATTCCAAAATCTGAGATATTCCAAAATCCAAAATATCTCTGGTCTCAAGAATTTTGGATAAGGGAGACTCAGGACTTTATCAGACTATCCCCCTAAACCCCGTTCTTTTGTTCCGTTCACTTCCTCTATTGAAATCCTGCATATTCTCTTGAGAATACGTAACACTGGAAATTCAAGAATAAAAACAAAAATAACACACAAAAAGTTACAGTAAGCACATAAACTCATTTAAAAACTTCCAAGTAAACCAAGAAGGGTCATAAAAAGTCTGTCACCTACCTAGATGTGGCAATCTCACCCAGAAGTGTTCTCGCTGGACTGGCCATTGATGCTGGATTCACATGAGTACAATGGCGCATGGATTTGAATTCTGGCACAAAACAGCACAGGGGATCAATTGATGGCTTGAGCCATCAGTAAAATAGGACGGGATTTAGAGTGGACATGATTGTGAAAGGGAGACGTCATCTGGTACATGCACCCTTTCATGATCGTTAGGTGTCCTTATGACGCCGTATTTGGATGGTCTGATAAAGTCCTCAATCTGTTCATACCTATATAGCAGTATGATTCATCTTTAACTGCCACAGTTCAGTCCTATGGAATCCTGGGATTTGGAGTTTAGGGAGAGGCATTCTCAGCCAGAGAGTACTGCTGCCTCCTCAAACTACAAATCCTAGAATTCCATAGGATGTGGCCATGGTAGTTAACATGGGACAGAGCAATATAGCTGTGTTGTATGAATGGGCCTCAGGAGAAAGTGATGCGACAATGAATTTTGAGGAAACATGTTATAAAACCTAAACTCCTCAAACAGGTCATACTCAGGTCAGAGTTCTTCCTGAGAACACCTGGAAATGAGTCATCCACTATTCCACTCAAAAATAGAAGAGTCCTCAATGGTTGCAAAATGGGTTTTTCCTCCCTATCCCTCCTCACAATAGAGGTTACCTGTGTCCATTCAGTTCCAAATGTATCACCCACTAATGATCATTAACTCATCCGGAGGACTCTTTGTCTAGTCTAGGAAACTCAGAGAAACATTGTATTCCACTCTATGGAGATTTTCACACAGGGAAAGTAACCCCCGGGGAAATTGGGAGAGAAAAGGGGCTGTTCCGGTTGCAGCGCTCCGTTTCTCATGCCCCCTTCCTTCTCCTGATTTCCTGTCATCATCCCTCCATCCTGCTTCCATTTCCCTCCCACTATTTTGTTACTAACGAAAGTTCTTAGTTAGTAAAAAATTGTGGAACATACCGGGAGGGAAATGGAAGCAGGATGGAGGAAGGATGACAGGAGATCGGGAGAAGGAAGAGGGGCGTGCGAAACGGAGTGCTGCAACCGGAACAGCCCTGTTTCTCTCCCGATCTCCCTGGGGGTTACTTTCCCCATGTGAACATCTCCTAAATCTCATCCCTTCAGGGGAATTATCAAATATAAATATCATCCAAAAATTCCACCTAAGTTTTCTCAGTTTCCCAGAGGCCATCACTCTGTTGGTCACCTGTTGCTTCCAGCTGTCTTTCTTCTTTGCATAAATCTCTACTCTTCAGGACAGGTGTAATATAACCCACCATCCCAAACTCTATTCCTCTATCCAAATGCTTCCTACTTTCTTTGACAGCCTTGTGTGATTGCTCGAAGCTTGAGTGAATGCCGTTAAGATTAATCTTCCATAAAAATCATTTAATTGTACATTCTGGCTTGGAGTCTCCTCAGTTACTACTGGTATATACATAGGTCAAAAGATCCTTCCGTTACCTGGCCTCTTGATGCAATTAATTAAAATATTCCCCATATTAGGATTCAGACACTAGTCCTTATGGACCCTGCACAATTCAGGTAAACTCTAAATGCCCCTCCATAAACTACAAATCCCAGAATGTCATTTAATGTTGCCATGGCAGCTGAAATGGAACCATAGTGCTATAATCCTGTAATGTGAAAGGGTCACTGTTGGCCTTTTATGCACATGTAAATTACCTTAAAGATGCAATGGAACTGTTTTGGCCACTGCAAAATGTCCACAGTCAGTTCACAGCTGCATAAGCTGAGTGCCACAATCTGTAATTGTTGTGCATGCATTTGTACATTCTTGGAAAGTATGTAACTGTCAAGGCCTTCACTGCTGCACCTGATGCATTGGGGTTGCAGAAACTGGCTGTTCACACTCCCCATTGCACAAGGGGCTAGAAGGAGGCAGATGGACAGATAAACAACTGGCTGCATGATATCGGTGTTTAGCAGAAGAGTGGTGTAGGACAACCACAACTGCCTGAGTGTAGATTTACACAAAGCAAGCACCACAGAGAATGTTGGCTAGGATTTGGCCAGAAATAAGAAAGAACGACTGTGACAGAGGGATCTTTCCCTCTCTCTCTCTCTCACACACAGAACACACACAAACAACACACACAGAGAAAAAACACATACAGGGAGAGAACACACACATAAATAACAGAGAGAGAGAAAGCACACAAATAACACACACAGACAGAGAACACATACACAAATAACACATGCACACACAGAGAGAACACATATACACACAGAACACATAGACAAATAACAACAGAAAGAGAGCACACACACACAAATACACACAGAGAGAGAGAACACACACAAATAACAGAGATAGACAACACACACACAAATAACGGAGAGAGAGAGGGAACACACACACAAATAACACACACACACAGAGTAGGTGACAGTTCTACAAATGCTCTCTCTGGGAAAAGCAGGTGGCAGTGATATAATTATGAATCCCTGTCAGGGGAAAGGTAGTGACAGATCTCATTATAAGGCAGCCTCGCACACAACTGCCATGGCAGCTTGTGAAGCAAAACACACACAGCCACACAACTCATTAGGGAAAGCCTCCGTCTCAGCAACACACTGGGAATGCCTGGCTCCCAGTCTGAGCCCGGCTGCCACAACCCCTCAGCGTGGCTACCTGCTGTATCTCCACTTGCCAAATTCCATTATCTCCTCCTGTTAACAAGTCATTAACTCCAACAATGTGCATCTCAGCCTCTCCTGAAGGCGCGGAGAAAAAGCAGCTTTAAAAACACATTTGTTTTATTCAGGTTTTATTTTTTTGCTCCTTTGCAACAGAGATCCCACCTTAACCCATAAGGCCAGGAAACAGTACATAGATAGATAGTTATAATGGCTATAGTTATATAGTTATAATTATGAAATAATCAGTAGATTAAGAAGAGTAAAATCCAATTTCCATTTCCAAAGATGTCACTTTTAAAGATATGCTTGGAAATGTTAATCTAAGAGGTGGGGGGGGGGGTATTAGGGTCCCACCCACAATGCCAGAGTCTCCTTTAATATTTGGGGGAATTATTAGCTCAAACAGGAGGCCTGCAAGAGGAGGGTAACTTTGGGGATCTTTTCACCTATGTTTACCAGTACTAACCGTAGAGGAGGCTCCGGTCGAAGTAAAATATTTTATTGGAATAACATAGACTAACACACCAAAAATCTACACTGTTAAGAACCATACAAGGCTATCCAAAGAGGACTTTATCAGACAAGGCTAAAATTGCATGATTACAACGACACAAACAGATTCCCGTTTTCACGTGCCAATAATGCATCCCTTTTAATTGATGGGACAAGCCAGCAATAGCTCTCAATATCTTTTTTCTCTCTGGTGCCACAACAAACTACAAATCCCAGGATTCCATAGGCTGGAGCCATGATAGTTAAAGTGATGTCAAACTGCATTACTTCTGCAGTGTGACAGGAGCTTTAGGACTTTATCAGACGTGGCAAAAATTGCACAATTATGACACCATGGTAGTGCAAACAGGTCCCACTATCACATGACATTATAGTCCTCCCATGCAACTGTGTGCTTCAGTCGTGAATACAGCATCACTTTCCATCAACAGGACAAGCCATCAATACCTGTCAATACCTCTTTTTTTTTGCAGTATTGAAGAGTGTGCGAAACCACATCCCACTGTAATCACGAGTCTATGGCATGAATGGGTGGTCCTCTTTCCCTTCTTCCTGTTCCAAGCAAGAAAACATCTGGGTAAGAACATGAAAACAATCTACATGATGCTCTTTTAATGAACTGTCCCATTTTGTTTACATAGAATCATAGAATCATAGAATCATAGAATTGCAGAGTTGGAAGAGACCACGAGGGCCATCCAGTCCAACCCCCTGCCACGCAGGAAATCACAATCAAAGCATCCCCGACAGATGGCCATCCAGCCTCTGTTTAAAGACCTCCAAGGAAGGAGACCCCACCACGCTCCGAGGGAGTGTGTTCCACTGCCAAACAGCTCTGACTGTCAAAAAGTTCCTCCTCATGTTGAGGTGGAATCTCTGTTCCTGGAGCTTGCACCCATTGCTCCGTGTTCCAGTCTCTGGAGCAGCAGAAAACAAGCCTGCTCCATCCTCAGCGTGACATCCCTTCAAATACTTAAACAGGGCTATCATATCGCCTCTAAACCGTCTTTTTTCCAGGCTAAACATACCCAGCTCCCTAAGTCTCTCCTCATAAGGCATTGTTTCCAGACCTTTCACCATTTTAGTTGCCCTTCTCTGGACACGCTCCAATTTGTCAATATCCTTTTTGAATTGTGGTGCCCAGAACTGGACACAGTATTCTAAGTGAGGTCTGACCAAATAGAGTGGCACTATTACTTCCCTTGATCTAGACACTATACTTCTATTGATACAGCCCAAAATTGCATTGGCCTTTTTAGCTGCCGCATCACACTGTTGGCTCATGTTCAACTTGTGGTCTACTAGGACTCCTAGATCCCTTTCGCACATAGTCTCATTCAGCCAGGTCTCTCCCATCCTATATTTATGCGTTTCATTTTTCCGCCCTAAATGCAGTACTTTACATTTCTCCGTATTGAATTTCATTTTGTTAGCTTTGGCCCAGCTCTCCAGTCTATCCAGGTCATTCTGAATTTTGATCCTGTCCTCTAGGGTATTAGCTACTCCTCCCAATTTGGTGTCATCTGCAAATTTGATAAGTATGCCCCTAATTCCCTCATCTAAGTCATTGATAAAGATGTTGAATAGCACTGGGCCCAGGACAGAACCCTGTGGCACCCCACTGGTCACATCTTTCCAAGACGAAGAGGAGCCACTGCTGAGCACCCTTTGGGTTCGGCCGGTCAACCAATTACAAATCCATTGAACAACAAAAACATTGAACATGTTTTTAGGTTTCTTTAAGTGTTTATTTAGTTTGTTAATTAATGTGTTTGGGGTGTTTTTAGGCACACTCGTGTCTTCTCACGAGAACCATCAAAATCTCGCCCATGCTAAATCATGGAAGTAAAATTTTGTTTTTAAAGTGCTCGTGGTGGTGATGTGACAATTCCATGTCAGTAGTATTGCGTGATTATAGTGATGTGTGATACTGAGTGTAATAACACCACTATGTTTCTGATTTCCTCAATAGTGAAATTATAGTGTTTTTGGACACTAGTCTGATGAAGTCCTCAGACAGGCATCTGAGGGTGGCACTAAGCAGAAGAGAATGATGCTGTCCGTCTGTGGCACATCTTGCTAGGGTTGGAGCTATGATATTTGTACTCTATCCCATGCCTTGGAGGGGCAAGTTAGGAATAACAAAGCCTGGCTGGCTCTCCCACGGTATAGATAAAAGAAACTGTAACTTAACTGATTGCTTTAGTTCTGGAGTGATAGAACATTGATGGGCTTGTGACAACCTCATAACATTGGGCAGGAGGGGGTGTGAGGAGAGATTTCTGTAGGACATGGAATGAGAAAAGATCACTCGATTGGCTGATTGAATCATTGGTTGAAGATCCCAGGGCTGGGAGAAAGGATCAGCACATAACCCTTAACAACTGGGTTGTTAGCATATATCCATTACCTTCGGGGGTTTTCCTTATAATCCCAACTGGGCTTTCCCACTATACTTCTAGATGTTGGGAACAATGTTCGTTTAAGACAAGGTAAAATATTTTGTACTGCTGTGAAGGGTGTAATACCAGGTGCCAACCCTGAGTAATCACCACAGTATATGAGTGAGGTATGACCCAGAGCAGGTGTGGGTTGTAGTGGGAGGATTGTGGTGGATCAGAGTAGTTGTTGTGTAAGTTTGCTGAGAGTAGTGGGTTGACTATTCTGAGTATTTTGCATTACTTCAGACATTGTTATGTTGGTGATATATCTTGCAGCAAGACATAAAGAGGCTCCAAGGACTTTGGAAGAATCCAACTGTGTCTGTGTATCATTTCCAGGTTGGTCAGTGCCATATTGCCAAATACTGCTAAAGGATTCTGTGCTTCCGCACTCTGCTGTAATAGCTACTGTTGAGGACAAGCACCTCAGACAGTACTGATAGTTGGCTTCTCAGTGGGCCTACTTTTTGTATTTGTTGCTGCACGCCCCGCAGGACAAAAAAGACAGCCAACTCTTGACACATCTCTTTGACTGCGCTGCCTAGCCTTACAACCAATGTGACCCCAAAAGTGTCCAATATGTACAATTATGAAAGGAAGGGTGGTAGCGTATGCTGACAGAAACGATGGTCAAAATACCATTTAATGCTGATCTAACAAAGTACTTACAAGAATGTCCAGGAGAGTGAGGATTTCCAGGTGTTAGCTAGCTAGCTAGCTATTTTTATTTGAAAATGTATTTAACTAATTATAGTCAAGGATCTCGTGGTGGCACACAACAAAATCCATGATATTGAGAAAACAGCTGCGCTGGGCAGGGCATATTTCTAGGATGGAAGACCATTGCCTCCCAAAAATAGTATTTTACGGTGAACTTGCCACGGGTCAGTGTAAGAAGAGCACTCCAAAAAAGCGATATAAGGACTCCCTGAAACAACATCTCAGGCTCGGCCAAATTGATCACCAACAGTGGTCCGCCCTGGCCTCACATCGGGAGGCATGGAGACGCACTATCCACAATGCTGCAGCTTTATTTGAGAACTCACGCCAAACAAGTCTTGAAGAGAAACGACAACGCAGAAAGAATCACAACCCAAAAACATCACCCAAGGAGACCTTTTGCTGTGCTTTCTGCAACCAGACATGTTTATCTCAGATTGGCTTTTTCAGTCATCAGCGCGCTTGCAGAAAGTGCGGGATGAGTCCTTCCTGAATCTTCTTTTGCAAAGAAAAGCCAGAAAGAGAGAGAGAGGATTTACATCCCACATTTCTCACAAGGTGGGATTCAAGGCAGCTTAAGACAATTTAAAACAGTAAGAAAGTTTTTGAACCAACTAAATGCAACTCCAGTGCATGTACAGAGTTGAAGCACAAGCACTGTGATGCAAGGCACTTACTGTCTTGTAGCTGCAGCAAGGATTCAGCAGAGTAACAGCTTCTTGGTTAAAAGAAGTTTACTAAGTACAACAGCATACAGGAACAGAAAATATCAACCAAATAACTTCATAAACTGAATAACTCACAACACTGTGTGTGCAAAGCCTCGTGGTTTATATAGACCCAAATTTGCTGATTCAAGCCTCTGAAATTGCCCAGTCATTGCAACAGGTGCATCAGATCTAGCCATGAGTTCATTTCATCCAGGTGTTCCTAATTGGCTGCTGCCTTGAGTTTTGGCCTTGGACAAATTGGCTTGACCTTTTCAAGGCTGGCTCAGCTGAACACACTTTGTCTCTGAGACTCCCTTTCTGTTCAGTAAAAATCCATTTCTCATATATTTGGAAATCTACAAACCCTGACACTAAATACGTATCAAACAATGTAACACTTACCATGAGGCATTTTCAAGCCAGTTTGGATGGTTTAAGAAAATTTGAAATTGTGCACCTGTGCAGATTCACATGAAATAAGTCACCAAAGCTTTAGTAACAAATTGGGTGGTCATTTCAGGATCATCTTGCCTAGGGATGGCCTCTGGTGATGTCAATAAGTGATATGCAATAATTACTACCTGCAGTTGTTCGCTTGCTTGGGGAGATGGGATAAGGAAGATTTAATCGTTAAGAAGCCCTATTGGTGCAGTGGTTAAATGCCAGTACTGCAAGTCACCACATTGCAAGTTCGATTCCAGCGGGCTCCAAGCTTCACTTAGCCTTCCATCCTTTCGTAGGACGGTAAATTGAGTACCCAGCTTGTGGGGGCAATTAGCTAACACACATTGGAAACTGCTTAATGCACTGTAGATGTGTAAATAGCTATTGCTTAAAAGCAACTTGTAAGCCGCTCTGATAGCCTTGTGGCTGAAGAGTGGGGTACAAATAAATAAATAAATAATAAAATAAATAATCTAGTCTACTTGCTTGTAGCCAGAAGGGGGATGCAGAGCAGAGTGGAGAGTGAGACCTGGCACCACCATGTCTCGAGCCAAATCCACACTTACACAAATAATCCAGTTTGAAACTGAATTATTTGCCATCGCTCCTTTCTATGGAATCCTGAGATTTATAGTTTGGTGATGCACCAGGACTCTTTGGCAGAGAAGGCTAAAGAATTTGTAAAACTATCCCAGCATTCCATAGGAAGGAACCATGGCAAAGAATCCAGTTTCAAACTGGATCACAGTAGGACCCCTGTATCCACTGATTGATTATCCACTGATTCTATTATCCATGGGACACAAAACAGTACACCTACCATAGAGTCTTCCTAGAAAATGTGTTCTCTCTAGCCTTTTTCTAGGTCCTCCAAGGCAACTCTATGATATTTTAAACCAGAAAGTAACTTTATTTTCAATAGTGTTCACTATGATCCACGGTTTTCAGTATCCATGGCTCCCCCAGAAACAATCGCTAGTGGATACAGGGGTCGTACTGTACTGTATTTGTGTAGTGTGGATTTGGCCTGGGAGGCAAAGGGAAAACTGACCAGGTAAGTCTGTAGACCAGCTGGAGAGTCTTTGCAAGTTGCAGCAACAAATGAATTAAGCCTTGCAAACTGTAGCAAAGTGCTGCTCTCTTAGTTGAGCTGGAGATTTGCCCACAGCCCTTTCCTTTTGCCCAGTGATGAGCCCACCAAAACTTGAGCATCTGCAACATTATCTCCCACCTGGAAGTGACCCATAAAAACTGGAGACTCAAGGCCAATCTTTGTTTATCATAGTAACACAGCATGATTTTACTTAGCGCTGGAATGACTCCATTGTAGGCACCAGACAATCTAAGGGTAGGGAATTCTACAGCTGAGGTGCCACAGCAGAAAAAGCCCTGCTCCCAAGCCCTCCCACAGTATACCCTCCCTACTGGTGGGGGACAGTGGAGGGCCCCTCCTATAGACCTTAGACTCCATGCAGGTATATGTAGGGGTATGCTAGGTCACTTAGGGCTTTGGTGGTCATTACTAGCAGCACCTTGCCTTCGGAAGCATATTGGCAACCAGCGCAAATTCCTTTAAAGTCCATCCTCTGGATTCTAAATGGTGTTCCCATCAATAACTGAATTCTCCCAGTGTACCTCCCTGTTTGGATCAGGGAGCTGGGAGTTGTGACCAGTGCTATCCAGAAATGGCTGCACAGCTTGGAGAAATCTGGGGTGCACAGGGGTATTGGATGCCGGCACAACCTCTCATTATACCTGACAGGATTCTTGCTACTGGTGGCTGTGGTTGGTACAGTTGGCCCTCTGTATCCACGGATTTTGCATCCACAGATTCCATCATCCACAGCTTGAAAATATTCTATAAATAAATAGATTCCAAGATTTATTTACTTATTTATTACTGGATTTATATCCCACCTTTCTTCCAGGATGGGATTCAAGGCTGCTTACAATAATTAAACAACAACAACAACAACAACGTTACAAAAGTTAAAAAGAATTAAACAGAGACTGGATGGCCATCTGTCGGGGATGCTTTGATCGAGATTTCCTGCGTGGCAGGGGGTTGGATTGGATGGCCCTCGTGGTCTTTTGCAACTCTGCAATTCTATGATTCTATGATTCTAATTACCATTAAATAGTTACCATTATTAAAACATAGTTGAAAACAATTTCAATAAAAAGATAATTTCAATAAAAAAATGTAAAACATTAAAAGACATTAAAAGCAGCACACCATTTAAAATGCATATTTCAAATGCCTGCCTAAATAAAAACGTCTTCACCTGCTGGAGGAAAGAGAGCAGGGAAGGGCCCAACCAGACCTCTTGCAAACTCGGGGCACTATGGCTTCCTTGATGATATCAATCCACCAGGCATGTGGTCTTCCTCTTTTCCTGCTGTTTTCAGCTTCATTGGTATTATTTGCTATCAAGTCAGCTTCGACAGTGGAATACACTGCCTCCGAGTGTGGTGAAGTCTTCTTCGGAGGTTTTTAAACAGAGGCTGGATGGCCATCTGTCGGGAGGGCTTTGATTGTGTATTCCTGCAGGGCAGGGGGTTGGACTAGATGGCCCTTGGGGTATATTTCAATTCTATGATTCTATGAAAAGGGATTCCACCCAAACATTAAGAAGAACTTCCTAATAGTAAGATCTGTTCAGCATTGGAATCCACTGCTGCCTGGGAGTGTGGTGGAGTCTCCTTCTTTGGAGGTTTTTCAACAGAGGCTGGATGGACATCGGTTGGGGGTGCTTTGATTGGGCATTCCTGCATGGCAGAATGGGGTTGCATTGGATGGCCCTTTGGGTGTCTTCCAACTATGATTTTATGATTTATGGAGACCCTATGAAGGAGAGACCTCAACGTGCCCTGATCATCAACACCCTGCTCAGGTCTAGCAAACTCAGGACAGCCATGGCTTCCTTGACTGAGTCAATAAACGTAGAATCATAGAATCATAGAACTTTATTACACGAGGCTTGTACAGCACAATTGCAGTTGTATAATAACATCTATGGCTGTACCTTATCGTACATTGTTGTTTGTGTCCTGTTGCCAGTTTGTATTCAACATGTTCTTGGAGCACACCTCATTGATGGGGAAACCCATAAATGGCTCTCAATTTTGCTACCTTTCCACGATAGCCCTCTGTGAGATAGGTCCTTTCCACTGCAGTTGCGAGATGCCTGCAGCCATGTGGCATCTGTGGGCATGATTCTCCTCCTATCCCCGCTTCCTCTCACTATTCGAAAGCAGGCACTTTCCCCCTTTTATTTTCTATTTCCTTTCTTTTTTTTTTTTCTACCTCCCCCTTGTATCATCATAATTGTGAAATTAAAGCAAAAGGGTGGGGAAGAAAAAATTCTGAAAGGCACACTGCGTAGGGCATAGGTCAGAAAGACAGAATTATGGCACCAGTGTGGAAGGCAGATTGTGCTACTATGGACGACTGAAGCAACGTAATTGCGTGATTCAGGAGGCTTGTGATAAGGAACGTTACCAAACTGGTGTAGTTCTGTTCCCTGAACTAACGCTATTGCAGTGAGACAGGAGGCTGGTGTGATAAAGTCCATAGAGTTGGAAGAGACCACAAAAGCCATCCCAGTCCAACCTTCTGCCTAGCATGCGGCCTTCCTCTTTCTCTACTGCTGTCAATGTTTGCCAGCATTATTCTCTTTTCCAGTGAACTGCTCAAAATAATTGTTTAATTGTTTTGGCTTCTAAGGAGAGCTCAGGCTTGACTTGATGAGGACCCGTTTATTTGTCTTTTTGGCTGCCCATGGTAGCTGTCAAGCTCTACCCCAGCACTGCATTTCAAAGGAGTTGATTTTCTTCCTGTCTGCTTGCTTCATTGTCCAGATTTCACATCCATATATAGTGACTGGAAGCAAGTCAGCCCTCCATATCCACGGATTCTGATCCACAGCTTCTAGCATCCATTAGCATCCATGGCTTGAAAATATGTTTTAAAAATTCCAAAAAAGCAAACTTTGATTTTGCCATTTAATTTAAGGGACACAATTTTACTACACCATTGCATATTATTGGACTTGAACATCCACAGATTTTGGTATGCATGGAGGGCCCTGGAACCAAACCCCAGGGTATACTAAGAGCCCACGATACTATGGCACATTGATCTTGAGCCTGGCATTCAGTGAAGTCTAGTGATGACGCATGCCAGAGTAAACTTCTGTGACACCTCCTTATACCTTTCAATAATCAGAGCTTTGTAGCCTGTGTGTATGCGTGTGTGTGTGTGGGTATATATTCTTCTTTGTCAGACTTCTTTTTTAAAAAAACCAATGTGACTGACCTACCCTGAGCAATTGGCGTTGATGCTTAATGCCTCTTGCTTAATGCTATATCACCATCCCTTGGTCTTGGGTTTGGGGCCTAAGATGGTACCCACCTGGCAACCCTAGTGGGAACGTGTTTGCTTTCTAATGTAAGCAGATCTGAAGAGGCATAAAAAGGCTGCTGTTAGCTGTTAGGGCCGGCAGCGCTAATAGAGTCTTTGTCTCCAGAATCCATTACACCAGGCACGCCTTTTCGCTCGCTTCTCTTAAGGAACTCTATTGATTTAATTTCCTGGATGAGCCGAAAAGGCCAATAAAGGAAATTGGTCAATAATGAAAGATAGACGATCGGGCTCCATTAAGTGGCAGAGATAGCTGCCCATTTGAATACATTACAAGCGCTTTGGCTCAGGCGGCCAAAAGGGATGTCCCTGGAGAGAGGCGTGTGCATGTAGACACAAATATATACAGCCTGGGCATGGTGTAAAAAAATTATAATACTGGGAGCAGGTCAGATGCCAGCACAGTATGCCATCTGCACATGCCTTCAATAATAATTTGCTCATAGAATAGAAGGTGGCTGTTAAGGTATGTGTGTGGGGGTTGGGTTAGGAGATGAGACGTAGTTGCACATTCTTAACTATGTCTGTCACACATAGAATGATAGAATCATAGAACCATAGCATTGGAAGAGACCCCAAGGGCCATCCAGTCCAACCCCATTCTGCTATGCTGGAATATCCAATCAAAGCATTCCCAACAGATGGCCACCCAGCTCCTGTTTAAAAACCTCCAAAGAAGGAGACTCCACCACACTTCCAGGCATGCTCAGTGGTGAATCAATACATAGGTAGCTCAAACTGATTCAGTAGCTCTACTCTTCTTGGGTCTAGCAATAAGATTTGGGCCAGATTTTTCTTTGAAACTTATTTTACAGTTGCTAGGATGTATTTTATGTACTAAAAGCACAATGCAAACTGGAGAGAGAAAGAGAGAGAGAGAGAGTTGTTTGATAGATGATAGACAGATAGAGTCAGCATGGAGTAGTGGTTTGAATGTTGGGCTATGACTCTGGAGACCAGGGTTCAAATCCCCACTCAGCCATGGAAGCCCACTGGGTGACCTTGGGTAAGTCCTACTCTGTCAGCCTCAGAGGAAGGCAATGGCAACCCTCCTCTGAACAAATCGTGCCAAGAAAGCCCCATAATAGAGTCACTTTTGGGTTGCTTTAAGCCAGAAATAAGTAGAAAGCACACAAGAACAGCAACAGATGACAGACCTTCAAAGACACCACCATGTTAGTCTGGAGTATCAGTTTGCAAAAGGATCTGGTAGCACCTTTGCAAGATGACAGAGACGAACGGACAGACAGAGAAGCAAAAGATGACCTAGGCCAACGGGTAAGCACCACTACTCCCTTGAAACATGCTTAGGTGGCCAGCTGAGAGCAGTTGTGTTGGTGGTTTCAGTGTCAATGAGGTGATGAATCCACTCCAAATTTTCCAAAGACTCTTATACAGTGATCTCTGACTTGGGACATTGACCCACTGTTGGGCAGCCCCTATCCATGTTCCCTCTTTCTCTGCCTCTCTCATGACTAGCAGAACAACTTTTGGGTGGCTCACAGGTGCTCCTGACTCAGCACTGCTTCAAGTAGGGAGGGGGCAGATTTTTGCTTGGCTCATTTGGGATATGAACTTCCCAACATGTGGGCGTTTTAATCAGCTCTCAATGAGACATTCTTAAGCAGGCTAAAATGGCACTTGCAGTGGTAGCTGGAGCTCCCATGTTAGTGGTGCAGTGAATTTGCTCTGGTTTTTAGTCTGAACTTCAATGGAGCTATCCAAGGTGCTGGACCTATTTTGCCAGTAGTGTTCAGCACTCAGACACCACGCCTTTGACGTGGCAGTGACCAGCCTTCATGGTCTGAGGTCTTTCTCTGAGTTTTGAGATGCCTTTTAACATTGTTTGGACTGGTGCCAAACTGAGGACTTCACTTTTGGGCTGTCTGGGAATAATGCCATGGCATCACATCTCCTCCTCACAAACATAGCATTGCTCATGTACACTGCAACAAATGATAGGCTTTATTGTTCTAAAAGATTAGTGAGACAGGATTTACTTTTGCACAAGCCATGCTGGCTTCCTTTAGTGATACTCAACCTTCTATCTGCATGATAATTTCAATTCCAGTAATGTTTTCTACCAGTTTACCCAGAACAGACATTAAGGGCTCATCTACACAAGCCAGAATACACTGGCTTCCCAGCTTCCCATAGATATGGAAGTGACCTCAAGAGCCATCCCGTCCAACCTCCTACCATGCAGGGATATGTACACAACTAAAGCAGACCTGAAAGATGTCCATCAACCTCTGCTTAAAGACCTCCAAACAAGGAGTGTCCACCACCCTCTGAGGTAGTCAGAGGTATTTCTAGGTCCTTCCACATAATTCTGCCTTGTGTATTCCTGCATGGCAGAGGGTGGCCCTCGGCATGCCAGTCCAGGATGGCCCCTGTGGTCTCTTTGAACTCTATGATTCTATACTACTGTCAAAAAACCTCTTACCATCAGGAAGTTCTTCCTAATGTTTAGCTAGAATCACTTTTCTTGCAACTGTAACCCATTGGTTCATGTTCTAGTCTCTGGAGCAGTAGAAAACAAGCTGTGCTCCGCCATCCGCATGTCATCTCTTCAAATGTTTTAAGGTGAAAAGTGGACATTGAAGAAAGCTGTTGATGTGTGCCTTCATATTGTCTCTGACTTATGGCAACCCTAAGGTGAACCTATCATGGGGTTTTCTTGGTAAGATTTGCCTTCCTCTGAGGTTGAGAAAGTGTGATTTGCCCAAGGTCACCCAGTGGGTTTCCATGGCTCAGCAGGGATTCAAATCCTAGGAGATTATTGGACGGGGACAAAAATAGCATCCCCACCTCACTATCTCCTCTCCTGCCCCACTCCCATCGCTGTAGTGATTTTAAAAGAAAAGTTTTCAGACTTGCCTTGATAGCAGCACAGAAACTGCTCCCCTCTCCTCCAACAGTCCAGGAGTGGATGGAGCTCTCACGAAGCCCCGTTCACTTCCTAGAAAACAAATCCCAGCCGTTCTTGCGAGAGAACAATTGCATGGGAAATCTAAAAATAAAATGGAAACTAAACATAAAAAAATAAAACCAAGCCACAAAACACACTTTAAAAACCCCAAGTAACCTGGGGAGGGGAAAAAAGTGTGTCACTTACCTTGATGTCCTGGTCTCAACTGGAAGTGTTCGGCAGGGACCTCCTACCGTGGCTGGCATCGCACCAGCATAATGGGGCACCTAAGCCGTGAATAAGAAGGAGTGTGCTGGTGGTGGTGTAAGAGGCACGGGGGCATAATGCCACAAGGATGTCATCTGATATTCAAGCCCTTTGGCGATGTCCTGTCATCCCTGTGGTAGGATATATAGTGTGTCTGATAAACTCTCCAGTCATAGTCTGATGCTTAAACCACTACACTATGCTGGCTCTGATACCACATCAGGCTGACAGGAAGAAAATGAACTCATTTGAAATGTGATGCTGGGGGAGGGTTCTATGGCTACCATGAACTCTTAAAAAGACAAATACATGGGTGTGAGAGCAGGTTAAGCCTGGATTCCCCTTAGAAGCCAAAATGATTAAACTGAGGCTATCATAGTTTGGACACGTCATGAGACGACATGACTCATTAGAAAAGGTGACCAGATTCTGCAAAGTGGAAGGGAGTAGGAAAATAGGAAGGCTGCATCACATGTGGGATCGACTCAGCCAAGGAAGCCACAGCTGCCTTCAGTTTGCAAGACCCGAGCAGGGCAGTTGGAGGTCTCTCGTTCATAGGGTCAAAGCCATATTGATGGCGATTAACCAGAACAAATCACATCACTTTCCGTTTTCTCTTCTACCAAAGCTATGCCCATGCATAAGAAACAAGCATGGCAGGACCATGATCCTGACACACACACACACACACACACACACACACACACACTTTCCCCTCAAGATGGTGAGTGAGGGATCTGCTGAGCTGCTTCTCTTCTTGAAACCTTCCTTTAGTTAGCCAGGCAGTCTAAGCATATATGTTCTGAACGTGCATCTCAATGCAACTAGCAAACTTTTCGGTTATGAAACTTGTGTATATTGCCTGTTTGCCTGACTTTGCTGGAGCTAGTCTGAGGATGCATCCACACTAGAGAAATAATCCAGGTTGAAATTGGATTATTTGCATGGCTTCTTCTTATGGGATCCTGAGATCTGTAGTTTTGTGAAGCACCATCACTCTTTGGAAGAGAAGGCTAAAGACCTTGTAAAACTACAGATCCCAGGATTCCATAGGAAGGAGCCATGCAAATAATCCAGTTTCAAACTGGATGATTCGTGTAGTGTGGATCCCCTCTGAGAGGGACCCAAGAGAGCCAGCATTTTCCTTTGCAAATTCTGCTGAAGGAGACTGACTCTTAATTGAACTAGTCTTCATCTTTCCCACCAGATCCAACAGAGATCCCAAACACAAGGTTGTGGGGAAGGGTCCAGCGGGGACAGGTGTCACCTCCAAACTCTGGGCGTTCCTGGGATCTTCTCCTGCTTTGCCAGTCATTTGATTCACTACGTGCCCTGCCACCCATTCATCGATTCTATTTAAATAGATTTGCAGGTTTCCAAACCTCTGGATAGGTACCTTTACGACTGACGAGGAAAGTGGGAGACAATTTATGATTTAATAATAGCAAAGGGTGTATTGATTAGCTTGCTGGGAGACTTTAATGAAGCTCAGTATTATCCTGACAGGTCAGGTGAGGCAAAGTGTTTTGTCTTGACCCAGGTAGGGCAGCTCCTGGAAAATTTCCTGTAACAGGCAAGGCTACCGATATTAGCACGTCTTTGTGGAGGGAGGCAAGATGGCATCAGTGCTGGGAGACTGGATTTCAAAGAGGGAGGGAGGGAGGCTTAGGGAGCTGGGTATGTTTAGCCTGGAGAAGAGAAGGTTGAGAGGTGATATGATAGCCATGTTTAAATCTTTGAAGGGATGCCATACTGAGGAAGGAGCTGGTTTTCTCCTGCTCCAGAGACTAGGACACGGAGCAATGGGTTCAAACTGCAGGAAAAGAGATTCCACCTAAACATGAGGAATAACTTCCTGATGGTGAGAGCTGTTCGGAAGTGGAATACACTGCCTGGAAGTGTGGTGGAGTCTCCTTCTTTGGAGGTTTTTAAACAGAGGCTGGATGGCCATCTGTCGGGAATGATTTGATTGTGTATTCCAGCAGGGCAGAATGGGGTTGGACTAGATGACCCTTATGGTCTCTTCCAACTCTATGAGTCTATGATTCTATGAACTGTGCTCATTTGGCTATTATTTGGGGCTAATATTTATACCCAATTTCATATTCTAAATGGTTACACTGAATGTTTCAGTGTAAGACAATGCCTGGGTGGGTTTCACACAGTCAAACAAAGGAAACCGGGACTTCATTATTACCACTAATGGCTGAGAAATTAAAGTTGATGGGTTTATGGCAGTCTCCTTATTGTGGGAGAGGGTAGTGTGAGGAAAGACATTTTGTGGATGGATAATGGGGGTTCCGGTCACTGTTTGTTTTGGAGTATGACTCATGGCTAGGAGCATCCAGGAGGGGATTAGCACATTCCACCTTGATGACTCTGATCCTAAGGGGCTCTGCTTAATCTGTCTTGGATGTGTCTGCTGGGAATTTCCAAGGCATCTTGGGTGATCTTCACTTGAAACCACTTTTGGTCTGCCCTGGTCTCCCCAGACCTCATGAAATGTCCAATATTGCCAAACTATGAACTATTGAAGGGAGGGTGTGTGTGTAAGGCGTGGTAACACCAGCACCATCACAAGTATGGTTGGTGAGGACACGAGAGAGGGCCTTCTCGGTGGCTGTCCCTAAACTCTGGAACTCTCTCCCCAGGGAGGCCAGAATGCCCCCGTCCTTGCTGACCATTTTATTCCAGCAGACTTTTAAAACAAACAAAAAAAAGTTTTTGCAGACTGGGCTGATAGTGCTGTATAGTCTTAGACTGAACTCTTTTAATAGTTTTTTTTTTAAAAAAAATCTGTTAATGGTATTTTATCTTTTTAAGAGCTGTCGTAAATCATTTTAGTATTGTCGAAGTTTAATCCTGTTTTAATGCTCACTTGTATTGTATTGTGTATTGTGTTTTTAAATTGCGAGCTCCTTGAGTCCCAAATTTGGGAGAAAGGTGGGATACAAATAAAGATGATGGCAGGGGGTTGGACTAGATGGCCCTTGTGGTCTCCTCCAACTCTATGATTCTGTGTTTATGATGATGATGTCCTGAGCATGACTGGGAAACAAAATCATGGCAAATGGAGACTGGGAACCCAAACGCACAGAAAGGGTTACTCCTTTGGCATAAAATCTGCCTTTTTTCATGGCCTCTGTGCTTCTCCACTGGTGAGTGAGCGCTGCCTGAAGGAGCGCATCCGCCTCGCCATCTCGTTGCCCCTTCCGGTCATACCAGCTGCTCCTGGTTCTTTTGCTGGCCTGGTCAGGCCCGGGGCAGAAGCAGAAGGGGGAAAGCTGCCTTGATTGATGACGGCCTTGGAAACTTGCTGACTTAGGGGTGTCTGCTCACACAGAGCTGTTTGCTGAATGAGCAAGAAGAAGGGAGAGGGACTTCTTGGGCTTGTTCTCAGCTTCACCTCCGGGTGCAAAGTCTTTTCTTTGGAGCGTGCAAGCTGTGGGTAGCCGGGAGAAGCTTTGTACCAGGATAGAGGAGGAGAAATGGGGAATATAGTGGCTGAAATCCTGCTAAGGGCTTACTGCATGGTGGTCAAATAATAATAATAATAATAATTATTATTATTATTATTATTATTTCTTACCCACCTCTCCCCAAGGCTCGAGGCAGGGTACAACATGAATAAAAATATAATATATACAGTTGTAGGACTTTATCAGATGAGTCTCTGAAAATGTTTCTGTTCTACTATATTTGGAAGTGTAAGTGGCTTAATAAGCCTTTTTTTAATCAAACGTTGCCATAATAGCATGAAAAAGCAGCCCCGTAATTATGAGAGCATGACCACCAGCACTGTTTACTTCCACGTTGGCGGGTGTGCATGATCTCAGAGGTTCTTGCAACAAGACACGAGCACGCTTAAAAGTCTAAAAGCAGCTAAATTAAAAAAAAAAAAAACACGAACACACAAGCACTGAAACACACTTAAAAAGTTGCCTGCAAAATGGAGACTCACAATTCTGTGGAAAAAAATGCCATGGCAGATTAATTGACAGTTTGGCCCATCAATTAAAAAGAATGCCTTTTTCACAGCAGCAGAACGCCATGGCATGATGTCATGCAAAATGGGCACCCTTTTGCATTCTTTGATTTATCGCATCTGATAAAGTCTATAATCAAAATTATTGAGCCCCCATTTCAAATCAGGTTTATTGTCAAAATTTACAGACTTTCAGCTGTTTGCAATGAACAAATCAAACAAAAGTGATTGAATAGCTCAACACAATGACTGCTTCAAGTGGTTTCCCCAAATTCAATTGAAAAGGCAACTTATAATGACTTCTCCAGCCTCAAAATTAAGTAGGTAGTACACAATGCTCATATAGGATTCCAGCAATAGTTAAAAGTTCACAAAATACAAACCTCAAGCAGCTACTAAATTATCAAAAATATTAAAACCAGTTAAACACACAAAGCATCAAAAACACAACTCCACAGCAAAAATAAGAAATAGGAAATCCAGCATGTTGTCGAAGTCCTGTCCCACCTAAACAACCCATCCTCGAAGGCCCGTGGAGACAGAATGGTCTTCACCTGTTTACAAAAAGATTGTAGGAAGGGGGGTATTTGCCAGTCTAACCTCTTTGGGGAGGGAGTTCAGAAACTGGGGACAGTCACTAAGAAGGCCCTCTCCTGTGTTCCCACCAGATGTACATGTGTGGGTGATGGGACAGAGAGAAGGGCCTCCCCAGCAGATCTCAAAGCATGGGCTGGTTCATAAGGGGGAATACAATCCATAGAATAACCTGGACCTGAGCCATATCGGGCTTTATAGGTCAAATCCAGCACTTTGAATTGTGCCCGGAAATGGACTGGCAGCCAGCAGAGGATTTGCAACCAGGGAGTTGTGTGCTCCCTGTCAACTCTACATCTGGAGATTTACATTAGATAACCTGGAGGTTGCCTAGATGGTGAAAATACTCCTCGTAGAAGGCGAGAATACTTTTTGTCCCAGTGCAATCTGACCAAGATTCGCAGTTTTCGGAAGGAGGGTGGCCAAAAACTCCATTCACTGTGCAGGGAAAGCCTTTGCGGCTTTCTCCGAAATATTTAAAATAATGTGTGGAAATGCACATTAATATTAGTTTGGACACCAATTTGCAGCACATTCTTGACAAGGGCGGATGTGTAAAGCTGATTGGTTGGATGTGGGCAGGAAGTGACCTTGCCAGCAATGAAGTGGCTGGAAGCACCATTATGAAGTTTCGTGTTGCCGCTCGTGTGCTTTTTTTGGTGCACAGAGCAACCAAACAGCATTTTTAAGCGGAAGGTCACACTTGCGCACATTTGATTTATAGTGTCTTTTTTTTTTTAATATAATGTGCAGCAGCAACAACTTGTAGAGAATAATAAGGTGAGTAATTCATTCCCGGCCCTCTCCATTGACGCCTGCTTGTCATGGGAGAGAGGCTTGCATACCCTAACGATGTTTTGAGCTATGCTGGCGGTGGCATAATAGCCACTGGTAGGGTCTCCCATGCCATGAGACTAGTCCGTGAGCTGCTCTTCGCCGATGATGCTGCCCTTGTTGCCCACACAGAAGCAGCTCTGCAGCGCCTAACATCCTGCTTTGCAACAGCTGCAGAGCAGTTTGGGCTAGAAGTCAACCTGAAGAAAACAGAAGTTCTTTACCAGCCTGCACCACAGGACGAACACCACCATCCCCACATTGCTGTCGGCAACTCTGTGCTCAAGTCCGTTCAGCAGTTCACCTACCTGGGAAGCATCATCTCCTCAGATGCCAAGATTGACAAAGAGATCGATCACAGATTAGCAAAGGCACATAGCACATTTGGAAGATTTCACAAAAGAGTCTGGAGTAATAAACACCTGAGGCAAAGCACAAAAATCAGTGTGTATAGAGCCATTGTACTGTCTATTCTCCTTTACGGGTCTGAAACATGGGTCACCTATCGCCAACACTTACGACTCCTCGAACGCTTTCATCAGCGCTGTATACGCACAATCCTAAATATACACTGGACTGACTATGTGCCGAATGTTGCTGTCCTTGAGCAAGCAGGGATCACCAGCATTGAGGCCATGATATTGAGAACACAGCTGCGCTGGGCAGGGCACGTTTCTAGGATGGAGGACCATCGCCTCCCAAAAATACTACTCTACGGTGAACTTGCCATGGGTCAGCGTAAGAGGGGCGCTCCAAAAAGGTGATACAAGGACTCCCTGAAACAACATCTCAGGCATGGCCAAATTGATCACCAACAGTGGTCCACCCTGGTCTCACATCGGGAAGCATGGAGACGCACTATCCACAATGCTGCAGCCTTATTTGAGAACTCACGCCGAACAAGTCTTGAAGAGAAACGACAACGCAGAAAGAATCACAACCCAGAAACATCACCCAAGGAGACCTTCTGCTGTGCTTTCTGCAACCGGACTTGTTTATCTCGGATTGGCCTTTTTAGTCATCAGCGTGCTTGCAGAAAGCGCGGGATGAGTCCTTCCTGAATCTTCGTTTGCAAAGAAAAGCCAGCGAGAGAGAATTCACTCCCAGCCACCACCTTGATTCACAGGCGTGGCTCTGTGTGCACTTCACATACCAGCATTTTTGCCAATGGCCTGTGGAGTGAACACTGCTGTGAATTTGCATTAATGAGCAGCAATCCGCATTATATCTTCTCATTTAGACAAGCCCCTGATGTAAGATTTCAGCCTTTGTCTTTTCCCCTCCACCTCCACTGCACATTCTTCCTCTGGAAGTGTTCCCAAAGCTCCCTTTTGTGGGCAAACATTTAATTTCAGTGACTTTGCTGGGCTTCCAATCCAGGCTGGCAGGAAGACAGAGGGTTAACTCCATCGCATTATAATTGCTGCTTGGTGTGGATGTGTGATGTTCTCTCTTCCATGATGGCTTTGGCAAACCCTCCTGGCAGCTCCATCCTCTCTGGGCAATGAAGCCTGAAGTCCTGCCAGCCTGGAAAAAGGGGATTTGCAAACTATTTTAGTTACATCCCTCTGGTTATGCCAAGGCGTGGGACAAAACTCCCCATGGATGAAGGGTGTTGGGGATTTTCCTGCTGTGTAAATAATCTCTTCCTTCTTCGGTTTCTCTGGCTAAGGCGACCCCCCCCCCTCATACTGGAATGGAAGGGGGGCCCAAAGCACTTGGCTGAAACCAGTTCCCTCCCCTCCCACCCTGCAAGCAAGCCAGGTTGATTTCGACTCCTGGGAATGGCAGGGTGGGAGGGTCCTGTGGAAGAGTGAGCAAAGGCAAAACAATCAGGAACTAGTGGAGACTACCTGGGATTTTGTCAAATTACGTGTCAGAATCCCTCTCCTCCTCTTCCTCCCTTCCTCCTCTTCCTCTTCTACTCTACGTCTCCATTGTCATGTCTTCTTCTTCCTCCTCCTTTTCATCTTCACCTCTTCTTTCTCCTGCTTCCTCTTCTCTTCATCATAATCTCCTGCTTCCCCTCTTTCATCATCATCATCATCATCATCTCCTCCTTCCACCCTCTTTCTTCTCTTCCTCTCCACTTCGTCATCTCCTCCTGCTTCTCTTCAACACCATCTCCTCCTTCCCCCTTCCTCTTTATTGACTCCTTTTCCTCCCCCATTTCATCTCCTATCTAATATTCTTCCCCCTTCCTTCTCCTCTTTCTTTTACTCCTCCTACTTCTCTTCTTCATCATCATCATCATCTCCTCCTCTTCCTCTTCCTCCTCCTCATCTCCTCTTCCTCTTTTTCTTTTCATTTCCTCCTCCCCTTCTCTTCCTCCTGTTCTTCATCATCTCATCTTCTCCTTTCTTTTGATCCTCCTCATCCTCTTCTTCCTCATCTCCTCCTCTACTCCTCCTCCTCTTTTTCTTTTCTTTTATTCTTTTCATTTCCTCCTCCCCTTCTCTTCCTCCTGTCATTCATCATCTTCTTTCTTTTCGTTCTCTTCTTCTTCATCATTCCTCCTCCTCCTCCTCCTCCACCACCACCACCATTTGTATATGCTTTCATTCCTCAAAGAGCTGGGACTCAAAGCAGCTTACAAATTACAATATACAACATAGGTTAAAAACATATAAACAATTATCATTAAAATATAACTAAACTGTCAATAATGTTTAGAAAACATAATAATAATAATAATAATAATATTTTATTTATATCCCGCCCCTCTGCAACGCAATCGGGGCGGCTTACAATATAAAAACCCCATACTCACAATACCCTAGCCCACCCACCCCTTAAAATAATATTAAATTACGAAGGATTAAAAACATGCATTAATTAAAATATATATAAATTAGAAGAAAAAAATTAAAATATACAATCACAGCCTATAAAGGACAGCTGAGTCTTGGGCCGGGATAATTATTCAGGAAAGGCCTGCTGGAAAAGATCTGTCTTGACAGCTTTTTTAAAGCTGTCTAAGGTGGTAATAACTCGGATCTCGTCCGGCAGGCCATTCCATAATCTGGGAGCGGCAGCAGAGAAGTCCCTCTGGGAGGTCACCGACAGCCTTGTTTTCATAGGCTGTAACAGATTCCTCCCAGAGGACCGAAGTGTGTGGGGAGGGTCGTACGGAAGGAGGCGGTCCCGGAGGTAAGTTGGATAGGTGTGCTCCCTGTAGCCAGTCCCAGTTAACAACCAGGTTGCAGCTCTTTGGGCCAACTGAAGTTTCTGAGCACTTTTCAAATGCAGCCCCACATAGAGTGCATGACAGTAATCCAAATGGGATGTAAACAAGGCACGTACAACCTTGGCCAGATCTGACTTCTCCAGTAATGGGTGCAGTTGGCACACTAGCTTTAACTGTGCAAAAGCACTCTTGGTCACTCCTGACACCTTGACTTCCAAGCTCAGAGCCTCCCTTTAAATGCCTGCTCTCATGATAACCACTGGACAGGGTCAGATCCCACCCAATCTCAGGACTGCCTGGCATCCAAGTGACTGGCATCCATTTAGTTTTTGTAACATTTGATGGAATGCAGGAAAAGACTCAGAAAAATTCAGCTAGCCAAATGTGACTCACATTGCGTTACACTCTGGAGGTGCCAGAAGTTTACATTTTGGGGTTTTCTGGCTCAGTGAATCAGTCACAGTTGGTGGTTTCTGTGCTGGTGAGGTGATGAATCCATTCTGAACTTTGAAAGAGCTAGCCAAGGTTCTGTAACTTCTTTGTGTGTGGGGGGGGGTAGGGGTCAGCACTGAGGAGGAGAGGTCAGAACGTGACAGTTGTTGCTGTTGTTGTATGCCTTCACATCCTTTCTGACTTACGGTGACTTTAAGGCAGCCCTATCACAAGGTTTTCTTGGCAAGAATTGTTCAGAGGGGGGTTTGCCCTTTGCCTTCCTATGAGGCTGAGAGAGTGTGACTTGCCAAGGGGCATAGAATCAGAGAGTTGGAATAGATCACAAGGCCATCCAGTCCAGCCTCCTGAATCAAAGTGCTCCCAACAGATGGTCACCCAACCTCAGTTGAAAAGCCTCCCAAGAAGGAGACTCCATCACAGTCGGAGGCAGCAGCGTATTCCACTGCCAAACAGCTCCTACCATCAGGAAGTTCTTCCTAATGTTTAGGTGGAATATCTTTTCCTGTACTTTGAATTTATTGCTCCATGTCCTAGGAGCTTATCAGACAGGAACGCAAAAAGCGTTCCTGTCCCACAATCTCCAAACCCGACCCCCCCATCAGACTTATCTTCTCTCCTGTCCAAAGGCAGCCCAGGAATGAACAGAGCTCTAACAGAGTTCTATTCACTTCCTGGACTAAAATCCCTCCTGTTCTCGTGAGATGGGCGTGCAGGAAATTCAAAAAGAAAAAGGAAAACACACACAAAAGAAGTTCAGAAAAGCACATACACACACTAAAAAAAAAAAAAAAAATACAAGTAACCTGGGGAGGGTACAAAAAATAAAGTAGTGTACCTGGTTCTCACAATCCCACCTGGACATGTTCTGGCAGGATTGCCCATTGACGCTGGAATCACAAGTCAAAAGCAGTGTACGGTTTCAGGCACTGGCAATGCTGGCACCAAAACATGATGGGTGATCTATTTACAGCTCTGGCCCGTCAATAAAAAGAAAAGCCAGAATAACAACAGTGGAATACAAAAGGACAATGTTGTGAGATATTGGCGTCCTTTTGCATTCCGCTGTCGTTATTCTGGCACCACATTAGCCACATCTGATAATCTCCCTAGTCTCTGGAGCAGCAGAAAACAAGCTTGCTCCATCCTCAGTATGACATCCCTTCAAATATTTGAACATGGCTATCATGTCCTCTCTCAACCTTCTTTTCTTCAGACTAAACATGCCCAGTTCCCTAAGCTGCTCCTCATACGGCATGGCCTCCAGACCTCCCACCATCCTGGTCGCCCTCCTCTGGACACATTCCAGCTTCTCAATATCCTTCCTGAATTGCGGTGCCCAGAACTGGACACAGGATTCCAGGTGAGGTCTGAGCAAAGCAGAATAGAGTGGCACTATTACTTCCCTTCATCTAGACACTACTCTCCTATAGATGCAGCTTAAAATTACATTGGCTTTTTAAGCTTCTGCATCACACTGCTAAATCATGTTCAGTTTGAGGTCTACTAAGATCCTTGATCCCCTAAATAGGTGACATGATAGCCATGTTTAAATATTTGAAGGGATGTCATGCTGAGGATGGAGCAAGCTTGTTTTCTGCTGCAGATACTGGGACATTGAGCAATGGGTTCAAACAACAGGAAAAGAGATTCCATTTAAATATTAGGAAGAACTTCCTGACAGTAAGAGCTGTTAGGCAGTGGAATACACTGCTTGATAGTGTGGTGGAGTTTCCTTCTTTGGAGGTTTTTAAGCAGAGGCTGGATGGCCATCTGTCAGAAGTGCTTTGATTGTGTATTCCTGCATGGCAGAAGGAGGTTGGACTGGATTGCCGTTGGGGTCTCTTCCAGCTCTATGGTTCTATGATTCTAAAGTACAGAGTTATAGCAGCTCAATACCACTTTAACTTTAGTGGCTCCATCCATGTAATCTTGGAACTGGTCATTTAGAGAGGTTCTTTAGAATTTGCTGCTACTAATAAAAACGCTCTAGTGCAATCCCCTGAACTACAGCACTAGGCTTTCTAACTGAGAATGTTTAGTCCCTCCCCAAACTAGTACTCCCAATATCCCTAGTCATGGTAGTTAAAATTGGATCAAACTCGTACAGTCCTATTGTGTAGATACAGCCCTGGCTTGAGATTCTTGGGTGGAGATGACAACAGCGTGAAAATAAACCCTGCTAGCACCTCTGGCAAGCAGCCTGGTTTGCCACAAGAGCCATGCTCAAAGGTTGTTGCTGACATTGGCCAGAATCCTGTTGGTGACACACACACAATTGTAAGGTGTGCTGTGTGTGCAGAGTGGCTTTTTCTGACAAAGCAGAATGGACACATCTAGCTGATAGTGGTAGGAATGGAGTTCCACATGCAGAACCATTGCAGACATTCAATAATTCTCCTAAAGTAGTGTGTCAAGCTCACTGCCTCCGTGTATTCCAGATTGTGCAATGTGGTGACGGCTATGTTCACTTACCATTTCTCATACACTGCACCCAATATAGGGATTGCATCATGCGAGTGTAATGTAACTTCATGTTGTGGTGTGCCTTCAAGTTGTTTCATTGTATGGCAACCCTAATGCAAACCTATCATAGGGTTTCCTGAGGCTGAGAGTGTGTGACTTGCTCAAGGTCACGCAGTGAGTTTTCATGGCCCAATAGGGATTTGAACCCTGGTCTCCAGAGTCATAGTCCATCACTGAGGCACACTCAAACCACTACACCACAAAGGGTCCAAATGTAACTTCACAGGCAGATAATTACACTGCTCTGAGACAATCTAGGATCTTGACCGTTGCCCATACTCTTGGGGTGTGCCATTTTGGATTCTTTGGGTGCAGCAACTTGGAAGACACTCAAGATCTCAAGCTGTCCCAGTAGATAGCACTATGGAAATTTGAGGGAGAGAGAAGTCATATTTACTAGAGAAATGATACTGCTTAACTAGGGGCTCAGCTAGACAGGAGAATTAATTGCGAAAAAATAGTGCTTTAACTCACTATCGCAGCAGTGTTCATTTGTCCCCATGATGCATTTGCAAGATCACTGGCATGGGAAGCTATCCGAGTTTGAAGTTCACACAGAGCATGCCTATGAGAAAAGATGGTGGCTGTGAGTGAACTGCCTGCATTATTATTCCACAAAACTCCCTCCATCCCCCCCTCTTTTTTTGCCTTGTTAAATGAGAGCCATGGAAGAGCAATCTTATGTTTAAAAAACAATTCTTTTTTGCTCTGCCCCTCGAAAATAGCTCACAATCGCTTCTGTGAAAGGCAACAATGGCAACTTCGGCCACTTTGTCACTAGCAAGCCCAACCATGTGAACGTCCGATCAATCATGTATTGACTTCTGGGATGTGCCCCAATTCGAATTGGTTGTCAAATGGGCTATAATGTGCATTTTTGTATATTAAAAAAAAAAAAAGATCATGAGAAACAGTAAAAGCTGTTATTGTGAAGTACTTGGAGTTTTTGGTTCCCCTCCTTCCGAATATGGCCAATCCCGACGGGAGGTCATCTAGACAAAAGGTATTCCTCTCGCATTCCTTGAGGATTTTTTCACCATCTTGACAACATCATGGTCTGGGAGCACTTGCTGCTATCAGGCATGGAGAGGTCTCCTGGCTTCCAGTATATTCAGTTTTTTTTAAAAAAATTTATTTTAAGGCAGTTTAGGAGAGTGAAGAAGGTCAGTTGCGATTCATTTCACACTTGTAGGAGGATTAGCACAGCCGGTGTGATGGGGTAAGCCATCCCCTCTCTCCTTTTTTAATCTCTTTCAAACACACTGCTAATTCAGCAAAAAGCTGCGGCCAGCAGCGCTCCTGGCCTAATCACTGTATCATTGCACCCAGTGTAAAGAAACAAGGATTTTTAACCTGCTCTCTCCTCCTGGGTTTCTCTTCACCAAAACACACACACACACACACACACACACAAAGATGGACACATCCTCTTCTGTCTCTGATGGCTGGTTGGCATCACTTTTTGGGCACAGTCACCCAAACATCATTCTGTGGGTTTTGACTCAGAAGATGTTGTGCCAATGTTGCACCATCAAAGCCTGCAAAGTGCAATTCACTTTGCTGAACAGCCTTAGCTGTGGAGGGGAAACTGGGGCGCTGTTTACATGATGAAAATGTAGTGAGATGGATTTGTGTTGATCTCTGGTAGTTCACACATCCTGCGGGATGGTCTCGAGATTTTCGGAAGAATTCAGCACAGGTTGGGTCATTCACAAGACAGTGTTGGTTGCAGGGGTGTCTGGTGGCTTCTGTGTCATTAGGGTAGTGATCCACTCTGGGATTTGGTCCACATTTTAAAGGATATATCCACGGTGAAGTAGAGAAAACTTTTCCTTTAGGTTCAATAAGTGGATGCTTAATGGACGGAAGTGAATGTTACAGTGTCAGGCACAGTCTGGTATGCAAGCAGGTCTCTCCTCTGGCTTTTCTTTGCAAACGAAGATTCAGGAAGGACTCATCCCCCGCTTTCTGCAAGCGCACTGATGACTGAAAAGGCCAATCCGAGATAAACATGTCCGGTTGCAGAAAGCACAGCAGAAAGTCTCCTTAGGTGATGTTTCCAGGTTGTGACTCTTTCTGCATTGTTGTTTCTCTTCAAGACTTGTTCGGCGTGAGTTCTCAAATAAGGCTGCAGCATTGTGGATAGTGCGTCTCCATGCCTCCCAATGTGAGGCCAGGGCGGGCCATTGTTGGTGATCAATTTGGCCAAGCCTGGGATGGTGTTTCAGGGAGTCCTTGTATCACTTTTTTGGAGCGCCCTTCTTACGCTGACCCGTGGCGAGTTCACCGTAGATAGTATTTTTGGGAGGCGATGGTCCTCCATCCTAGAAACGTGCCCTGCCCAGCGCAGCTGTGTTCTCAATATCATGGCCTCAATGCTGGTGATCCCTGCTTGCTCAAGGACAGCAACATTTGTCACATAGTCCAGTGTATATTTAGGATTGTGCATATACAGCGCTGATGATAGCGTTCAAGGAGTTGTAAGTGGTGGTGATAGGTGACCCATGTTTCAGACCCATAAAGGAGAATAGACAGTACAATGGCTCTATACACACTGATTTTTGTGTTTCGCCTCAGGTGTTTATTGCTCCAGACTCTTTTGTGAAGTCTTCCAAATGCACTATATGCCTTTGCTAATCTGTGATCGATCTCTTTGTCAATCTTGGCATCTGAGGAGATGATGCTTCCCACGTAGGTGAACTGCTGAACGGACTTGAGCACAGATTTGCCGACGGCAATGTGGGGATGGTGGTGTTCGTCCTGTGGTGCAGGCTGGTAAAGAACTTCTGTTTTCTTCAGGTTGACTTCTAGCCCAAACAGCTCTGCAGCTGTTGCAAAGCAGGATGTTAGGCGCTGCAGAACTGCTTCTGTGTGGGCAACAAGGGCAGCATCATCGGCGAAGAGCAGCTCACGGACTAGATAGTTTAGAGTCTTAGTGTGAGCCCTCAGGCGGCTTAAGTTAAACAAGCTACCATAAGTACGGTAACGTATATAGATGCCGTCTTCTTCTTCAAGCTCTGCCGTAGCCCTTTGGAGCATCGTGCTGAAGAAGATTATAAATAAAGTGTTGGAGGCTTTGGTGAGGTCAACAAATGTTACATAGAGACCCTTGTTCTGCTCTCTACATTTCTCTTGCAGTTGTCTAAGGGCAAATACCATATCTGTAGTACTCCTATTGGCTCTGAAGCCACATTGGCTTTCAGGAAGAAGTTCTTCTGCAGTTAAAGCAAAAATACAGGGTCAAAAATAGGGATACACATTTATTTATTTATTTATTTATTTATTTATTTATTTATTTATTTTATATGCTGCCTTTCTCCCAGAATGGATCCAAGGCGGCTCACAAAATTACATAAAATACAATTTAAAACCTTTTAAAAAACCCTCACAATAAAAACACATAAAGTTAAAAGATTAAAAATATTAAAATAAGCAAAAGATTAAAATAAGCAAAATTCAAACACACACACACACATTACAAACACACCCCAATAAAACCTCCATAAGTCCAGCTATGTATTGAAAGCCTGCTTGTATAAAATTGTTTTTGCCTGCCAGCGAAAGGAAATCAGGGAGGGAGCAGCTGAGCCTCCCAAGGAAGGGAGTTCAGAGGGTCGGAGCAGCCACTGAGAAGGCTCTCTCTCGTGTCCTCACCAAGCAACCCTGTGATGGCGGTGGGACCTAGAGGAAGCCTTCCTCTGGTGATCTTATTATGCTGTGACAGTTAAAGTGGAATCAGAGTGCTACAATTGTGTGGCATGAAAGCCCCCCCCCCCCGGTTTGTGAAATGGATTAGGTCAGTGTTGCAGTCCTCAATAGATACCACCCTTGTGAAAACTCTAAGAAAGCCCAACTGCTTGTATAAAAGCATTTACACTCTGGTGTGAAGCCTCCACAGGATTCTGGTCCATCCAGCCTGGTATTACAATGTACAACCAGCGTGGTGTCATGGTGTGAGCGCTATGACTCTGGAGACCAGGGTTCAAATCCCTAGGTGACCTTGGGCAAGCCACACTCTCTCAGCCTCAGAGGAAGGCAAAAGCAAACCCCCTCTGAACAAATCTTGCCAAGAAAACCCCATGATAAGTTCTCCTTAGGGTGACTATAAGTTAGAAACAACTTGAAGGCACACAACAACAAATTCTGTACTCTGACTGGCAGCAGTACTCCAGGGTGCCCAGCAGAGAGCGCTCTTTCCCATCCCCAGCTCCCTTGAGCTGCAAATGCTGGTGGTTCAGTTTGGGACCTCAGCAGTAGAACCCCTGCTTTGCATGTAGAAGGGCTCAGATCCAGTCCCCAACATTTGCAGCTAAAGGGAATCGGACCTCTCTCCCCTATGATATTTAGGAGTGCATCTGCACTACGCAGTGATAGCCCTTCAATACCACTTGAACAATAATGGCTCCATCCTGTGGAATCCTGGGACTGGTAGTTTGGGGGATGTTAAGACATGTCACTGATGCTGTGAAATGCCATTACTACGACGTACTCTGCTTTTTCCTCCTCGTGTAGATGGGCCCTAGGAAATGTAACTTTATGATGATGTAGCTAAATCCCTGACATGATACGCACAATTCTAGGGAACGGTGACAGTGTGTATTGGGGTGCTTCATGTCGCTTCTCATTGTGTAACGGCTATGCTGCTGGCTGTGCTTTCACAATGGTCCCAATGATGATGATGATGATGATGATTCCTCTTCCTCCTCCTCCTCCTCCTCCATTTATGTATATAGTGCCATCAGTGTACATGGTGCTCTACAAATAAAAGAACAGCAACAACTACAATAGCCCTGCTACCATCTAATGCACAGAGAGAAAGGGAGAGAGAGGGTGAAGGGAAGAATATAACAATTAAACCCTGTACAGTACAATTGTAAAACAAATTATCCAGATAAAAGCCAAAGTGATAAATCTAAAGGAAACTGACAAATATATATCCCAAATGTTGTTGTTGTGTCAGTTCAGGTCATTTCCAACTTACAGCTACCCTAACGTAAACCTATCACAGGGTTTTCTGAGGCTGAGAGTATGTGACTTGCCCAAGGTGAGTTTTCATTGCCAAGTGGGGATTCGAACCCTGGTCTCCAGAGTCGTAGTCCAATGCTCAGACCACTACGCCATGCTTTTCTCTACATCAGTGATGGCGAACCTATGACACACATGTCAGTACTGACACGCATAGCCATTTTTGATGACACGCGGCCGTAGGCCTCCCCCCCACCCACAACCTCACCACCCTCCCTAAAGTGGCAATCGGGGCTTTGAAGCCTTGGTAACCACTTTCCTCCACCCCCACCCTCCCTAAAGTGGTGATGGGGCTTCAAAACCCTGGTCCCACTTTCCTCCCCCCTCCCCAAAGTGGGAATCCGTGAATATGTGGAACCGCGAATGTGAAACCCGCGAGTGTGGAGGGACAACTGTAGTCGCAAATGTTTCATCCTCTCCTATTAGACATACTGTGCTGGAGGTCTGTAGGCCAAAACAACAGAAGTCCAGCACAGAGCGTCTAATTCTGGGACTTCCGGTTAAGCTGGGATCTTTGCCCTCACTTCCGCTGGCAGAGATAATATTTTTTCCTCAAAGTGACACACCACCCAAGTTATGCTCAGTTTTTTTGGCGAAGTTTGACACACCAAGCTCAAAAGGTTGCCCATCACTGCTCTACATATTCATAACTCAAAGCAGTCATAGGAGGCTGCAGAAGGCCAAACAGAAGAACAGCTTGTGGATGGACTCTGGGAGAGATGATGATTCTGATGATAGTGATGATGATGATGATAATGATGGTGGTGATGATGGTGATGATAATTACACTTTGGAAAGGTTTGTGAACGTTTTTTCCTGAATTTATTTTTGCGAAAGTTTTGCGGAAAATATTTGTGCTGCGCTGTAGGGATTTTTGTGAAAAATTCATTTGCCCAACCTACTTGGTTTACCCATTTAAACCAAGCACTTGGTTTTTGTGCTAAAATCAACATTTTACCCAGAAACTGTATTTTCTACAAAATACATTGTTTTCTGCTCAAAAAAATGTTGGATTTTACATAAAAACCAAAGACAAGCCCAAATGCTTTTTTTTTGGAGGGGGGGGGGGAAGAGTTATAAATGCAAAAATCTCTCTGGCTTTTCTTCGCAAACGAAGATTCAGGAAGGACTCATCCCGCGCTTTCTGCAAGCGCGCTGATGACTAAAAAGGCCAATCCGAGATAAACAAGTCCGGTTGCAAAAAGCACAGCAGAAGGTCTCCTTGGGTGATGTTTTTGGGTTGTGATTCTTTCTGCGTTGTCGTTTCTCTTCAAGATTTGTTCGTCGTGAGTTCTCAAATAAGGCTGCAGCATTGTGGATAGTGCGTCTCCATGCCTCCCGATGTGAGGCCAGGGCGGACCACTGTTGGTGATCAATTTGCCCAAGCCTGAGATGTTTTTTCAGGGAGTCTTTGTATCGCTTTTTTGGAGCGCCCCTCTTACGCTGACCCGTGGCGAGTTCACCGTAGAGTACTATTTTGGGGAGGCGATGGTCCTCCATCCTAGAAACATGCCCTGCCCAGCGCAGCTGTGTTCTCAATATCATGGCCTCAATGCTGGTGATCCCTGCTTGCTCAAGGACAGCAACATTCGTCACATAGTCAGTCCAGTGTATATTTAGGATTGTGCGTAGACAGCGCTGATGAAAGCGCTCAAGGAGTCGTAGGTGGTGGCGATAGGTGACCCATGTTTCAGATCCATAAAGGAGGATAGACAGTACGATGGCTCTATACACACTGATTTTTGTGCTTTGCCTCAGGTGTTTATTGCTCCAGACTCTTTTGTGAAGTCTTCCAAATGCACTATATGCCTTTGCTAATCTGTGATCGATCTCTTTGTCAATCTTGGCATCTGAGGAGATGATGCTTCCCAGGTAGGTGAACTGCTGAACGGACTTGAGCACAGATTTGCTGACGGCAATGTGGGGATGGTGGTGTTCGTCCTGTGGTGCAGGCTGGTAAAGAACTTCTGTTTTCTTCAGGTTGACTTCTAGCCCAAACAGCTCTGCAGCTGTTGCAAAGCAGGACGTTAGGCGCTGCAGAGCTGCTTCTGTGTGGGCAACAAGGGCAGCATCATCGGCGAAGAGCAGCTCACGGACTAGATAGTTTAGAGTCTTAGTGTGAGCCCTCAGACGGCTTAAGTTAAACAAGCTACCATCAGTACGGTAGCGTATATAGATGCCGTCGTCTTCTTCAAGCTCTGCCATAGCCTTTTGGAGCATCGTGCTAAAGAAGATTGTAAATAAAGTTGGTGCAAGAACACAACCTTGCTTCACTCCATTAGTTATTAGAAAGGGCTCTGAAAGAGCATCGCCATATCTGACTTGACCACGCTGGCCCTCGTGTAGCAAGATAATCATTTTAAGGAATTTGGGGGGACATCCTAGTTTTTCCAGGATCTGCCACAGACCTTTTCTACTTACAGTGTCAAAGGCTTTGGTGAGGTCGACAAATGTGACATAGAGAGCCTTGTTCTGCTCCCTACATTTTTCTTGCAGTTGCCTAAGGGCAAATGCCATGTCTGTAGTACTCCTATTGGCTCTGAAGCCACATTGGCTTTCAGGGAGAAGTTCTTCTGCAATAGCAGGAACTAATCTGTTCAGGAGTATCCTTGCAAGGATTTTTCCAGCAATAGAGAGCAGTGTTATGCCTCGATAGTTTGAGCAGTCGGATTTTGCTCCTTTTTTCTTGTACAGGGTGATGATGACTGCATCTCGGAGGTCTGATGGCAGTTCCCCTTTTTCCCAGCAATTCACAAGGAATTCGTGGAATTTTTCGTGGAGTGCATGACCTCCGTGTTTCCAAACTTCAGGTGGGATTCCATCAATCCCAGCTGCCTTGCCGTTTTTCATCTGCTGTATGGCCTTAAGGGTCTCTTCCAAAGTGGGAGCTAGGTCCAATTCATGTTTCATTGGTTTTTGTATCATATGTTGGATAGCTGAGGCTTGGACTACTCGGTTGGCGCTAAAGAGGCTTTGAAAATGTTCAGCCCAACGATTCAGGATGGAGGCTTTATCAGTAATTAATGTTTGACCATCTGTACTGTATAAGGAGCTTTGGACCTGATAAGTAGGTCCAAACACTGCTTTAAGAGCTTCATAAAATCCTCTATGATCACCCAGATCTGCACAGCGTTGTGTCTTTTCTGCTAAATTGATCCACCACTTGTTCTGCATGTCTCGGAGTTTTTGTTGTAGTTTGCTACATGTGAGGCGGAAAGCTGCTTTTCTTGCATGACAGGTTGGCTGGGCGAGGTATGCCTGGTGAGCAGCTCTCTTCCTTGCCAACAGCTCCTGGATCTCTTGGTTGTTTTCATCAAACCAGTCTTGATTTTTCTTGTGGGAGAACCCGAGGGATTCTTCTGCAGACTGGAGGATACTGTTTTTGATATGTTGCCAAAGCACTGTAGGAGAAGGATCTGTAGGATGGTCTTCAATTTTCATTTGTAGGTTTGCCTGGAAGTTGTCTCTCAAGGTAGCTTGTTGAAGATTGTTGACTTGGAGCCTCTTCTTTAAGATGCCACCCCTCTTAGGTTTGAACTTAAGATGAAGATTTAGTTTACATCTGACGAGGCGATGATCTGTTTGGCATTCTGCACTGGGCATCACTCGGGTATGACGGACATCACGAATGTCTCTCTGACGGACTAGAACATAGTCAATGAGGTGCCAATGTTTGGATCGGGGATGCATCCAGGTTGTCTTCAAGCTATCTTTCTGCTGAAAGATTGTGTTTGTAATAGTCAGCTGTTGTTCTGCACAGAACTCTAGCAGGAGGCGTCCGTTATCATTGCAATTTCCAACACCATGCTTGCCTAAGACACCTTTCCAGGCTTCGGAGTTCTTTCCTACTCTGGCATTGAAGTCACCAAGGATAATAATTTTATCTTCTACAGGGACTTTTTGTATGAGTTGGCGTAGGTCTGTGTAGAATTTGTCTTTCTCTACAGGGTCGGCTTGCATAGTTGGGGCATATATACTAAAGAGAACAATATGTGGGAGGCGTAAGGAAATACAGTTGTCCCTCCACATTCGCGAAATTGACATTCGCGGTTTCGGTTATTCGCGGTTTGGGGAGGGCCCCCCCGGGCCCCCCAAAACCGCAACACGGGGCCTCCAGAGGCCCCGTGAAAGACCTGGGGAGGGGTGGGGAGGCCTTCGCGGGACGCCCGGAGGCCCTCCGGAGGCCCCGCGAAGGCCTGGGGAGGGGTGGGGAGGCCTTCACGGGACCCCCGGAGGCCCTCCGGAGGCCCCGCGAAGGCCTGGGGAGGGGTGGGGAGGCCTTCGCGGGACGCCCGGAGGCCCTCCGGAGGCCCCGCGAAGGCCTGGGGAGGGGTGGGGAGGCCTTCACGGGACCCCCGGAGGCCCTCCGGAGGCCCCGCGAAGGCCTGGGGAGCGGTGCGAAGGCCTTCGCGGGACCCCCGGAGGCCCTCCGGAGGCCCCGCGAAGGCCTGGGGAGGGGTGGGGAGGCCTTCGCAGGACCCCCGGAGGCCCTCCGGAGGCCCCGCGAAGGCCTGGGGAGCGGTGCGAAGGCCTTCGCGGGACCCCCGGAGGCCCTCCGGAGGCCCCGCGAAGGCCTGGGGAGCGGTGCGAAGGCCTTCGCGGGACCCCCGGAGGCCCTCCGGAGGCCCCGCGAAGGCCTGGGGAGGGGTGGGGAGGCCTTCGCGGGACCCCCGGAGGCCCTCCGGAGGCCCCGTGAAGGCCTGGGGAGCGGTGCGAAGGCCTTCGCGGGATCCCCGGAGGCCCTCCGGAGGCCCCGCGAAGGCCTGGGGAGGGGTTGGGAGGCCTTCGCGGGACCCCCGGAAGCCCCGCGAAGGCCTGGGGAGGGAGGGGTAAGGGCCGGGGAGACCTCCGCGGGGCCTAGCAAGGCCCCGCGAAGGCCTGGGCAGGGACGGAGGAAGGGCCGGGGAGACCTCCGCGGGGCCTAGCAAGGCCCCGCGAAGGCCTGGGGAGGGAGGGAGGGAGGGCCAGGGAGACCTCCGCGGGGCCTAGCAAGGCCCCGCGAAGGCTTGGGGAGGGAGGGAGGGAGGGCTGGGGAGACCTCCGCGGGGCCTAGCAAGGCCCCGCGAAGGCCTGGGGAGGGAGGGGGAGGGGTGTTTGTTATTTGCGGATTTTTCACATTCACGGGGGTCCGCGGAACAGAACCCCCGCGAATGTGAAGGGACGACTGTAATGCGATCAGAGTGTCCTGTTGGCAAGGTTTCAAGTTTGGAGGCAATGGAGTTTTTAATCATAAAGCCTACTCCTGAAAGATGTTTTTCGGTTTTGGGTTTGCCAGACCAGTAAATTGTGTAGCCGGCGCCATGTTCTTTAAGGCTGCCTTCCTCATGGAAGTGAACTTCACTAAGAGCAGCGATGTCAATATTAAGCCGTGATAGTTCAAGGGCTATTAGGGCAGAACGACGCTCAGACCATCCACTATCTTCAGAGTCTTGCATGGTTCTGATGTTCCAGCATGCAAGTGTCAGTTTATTTACACCTTTGGAGGCCGGTGTGTGCCTTTGTTTCTTTGCCTTGGTTTGACTGCATCAGAAGATGCCCGTTGGCAGTGGCTAGCCAACCAGGTACTTGGGGATGAGCTTTCGTTAGGCCACCTTTTCTAGGCCCCTCTCCATGTGGAGCAAGCAGTGCTCTCCTTAAAAAAGGCTGCTTGGTCGTTCAGGATGCTGCCGAACAAGACTGTCATCTCCCGAGTCAGGCTTGAGCGACCAATGTCCTGAACCGCCTGCATGCAGGGTTGGGGCTGCGGCTTCCAGTGCATCTTTACACCTGCCGGTTTCGTCCCTCACCAGTCGCTACAGGGCTTTTTTGGTACTGGATTTGTCCTTCGAGCCTGTGCAATGGATTTTTCTGGTGGAGCGCAGCGTGCACAGAACTGGCCTCACCCTTTAAACCAGAGATTCATCTGCCGTGGCCTTGCAAGCATGGACGTGGCAGTGAGGTCCTCGGGCCGTAGGTTTGATTAGAGTTTCCTTCTCTTAGATGGTTGACCTTACAGGGTTGAACGAGCAAAATCTGCCCGGGTTTGGGATTAGAGTTTTCCTTCTCCTAGGACGGTTGCCACAAGGCTAGAGAGCCCATCCTGCCCTTTGACGCTCTTTATCAGACCCTTCGGTTTTGACCTGTCTGGCATGGGAGACCCTACCAGTGGCTATTATGCCACCGCCAGCATAGCTCAAAACATCATTAGGGTACGCAAGCCTCTCTCCCACGACAAGGGGGCGTCAATGGAGAGGAAAATGCAAAAAAAAAATAAATGCAAAAATAAAATAAAATAAAAACTTCCACCACTTGACCACTTACTTGACACCCTTCCTCAATGAGGATGAGAAAATTGGTGAATATTCTTTATGCCCCAGTACTCAACACAAATGATTTCAGAGGGCCGGATGGCCATCTTTCAGGTGGTTGAATTAGATGGCCCTTGTGGTCCCTTCCACCTCCAAGTCTGTTTGGACTACTGTAATGCACTCTATGTGGGACTGCTTTTGGAAACTGTTTGGAAATTTCAGTGGGTCCGGAATGCTGTGGCCAGAATGCTGACCAGGGCCAGTTATAGGGAGCATATAACTCCCGTGTTAAAACAGCTTCACGGGCTACCATTTTGTTTCTGGGCACAATTCAAAGTGCTGGTCATGACCTATAAAGCCCTATATGGCTTAGGTCCAGACTATCTGAAAGACCGTATCTCTTGATATGAACCTGCCAGAATTTTAAGATTCTCAGGGGAAGGCTTTCTCTCGGTCCCGCCACCATCCCAGGACCTCTTGGTGAAAGACACTGGAGACAGCCTTCTTGGTGGTTGCTCCCACCGTCTGGAACTCCCTTCCGTGGGAGGCTAGTCTGCTTTCATTTTGCTGACAGGCAAAGAAGTTTCTGTTTAAGCAGGCTTTTAATATCTGATCACTTCAGGGAATCTTTTTATTGGTGTGTATGCTGTGTTTGTTTATATTTTTACCTTTTGTAACTTCTTAACATCTATTTCTCTCTATAAAAGGCTTGGGTATGTTTCTGCTTCAAGTGTGCTGACTGGCCACTTAGGAAGCATACCCACCCAATCCCCTTCCTCTTCTCACTTCCTCAGCCGCTCACCACCCACATGCAAATTCCCTCTCCATCTTAGAAGCCACTCTTTCTACTCAATCTGCAGCCACACCCCCAGCCTTACAAGGGCCCCTCCCCCCTCTCACTCCCTGAGCAAATCACCACCCACATGCAAATTCCCTCTCCACCTCACAAGCCACTCCTGCCACTCCATCTGCATCTACACCCCCAGCCTCACAAGGGCCCCTCCCTCCCTCACCCAATCACCACTCACATGCAAATTCCCTCTCCCACCTCACAAGCCACTCCTGCCACTCCATCTGCATCTACACCCCCAGCCTCACAAGGGCCCCTCCCTCCTCTCCCTCCCTCAGCCAATCACCATCCACATGCAAATTCCCTCTCCACCTCACAAGCCACTCCTGCCACTCAATCTGCATCTATATCCCCAGCCTCACAAGGGCCCCTCCCTCCTCTCTCTCCCTCAGCCAATCACCACCCACATGCAAATTCCCTCTCCACCTCAATGTTAATTGTGTTTACACTGAACTATATAAATAAATACATAAAATGACTTATTAATATATAACCTTTCAAATCTACAATAATGGTGTATCTATGTTATGGTGGGTACAGCTAGTAATTTTATATTGTTCTAAACAAGATGATTTTATTTGTTGGCTTTTAACTGATTAGATTTGTGGGCCACCTTGGGTCCCACTTTGGGTAAAGGCAGAATATAAAATAGATAGATCCCTCTCTGGCTTTTCTTCGCAAACGAAGATTCAGGAAGGACTCATCCCGCGCTTTCTGCAAGCGCGCTGATGACTAAAAAGGCCAATCCGAGATAAACAAGTCCGGTTGCAAAAAGCACAGCAGAAGGTCTCCTTGGGTGATGTTTTTGGGTTGTGATTCTTTCTGCGTTGTCGTTTCTCTTCAAGACTTGTTCGTCGTGAGTTCTCAAATAAGGCTGCAGCATTGTGGATAGTGCGTCTCCATGCCTCCCGATGTGAGGCCAGGGCGGACCACTGTTGGTGATCAATTTGGCCAAGCCTGAGATGTTGTTTCAGGGAGTCTTTGTATCGCTTTTTTGGAGCGCCCCTCTTACGCTGACCCGTGGCGAGTTCACCGTAGAGTAGTATTTTTGGGAGGCGATGGTCCTCCATCCTAGAAATGTGCCCTGCCCAGCGCAGCTGTGTTCTCAATATCATGGCCTCAATGCTGGTGATCCCTGCTTGCTCAAGGACAGCAACATTCGTCACATAGTCAGTCCAGTGTATATTTAGGATTGTGCGTAGACAGCGCTGATGAAAGCGCTCGAGGAGTCGTAGGTGGTGGCGATAGGTGACCCATGTTTCAGATCCATAAAGGAGGATAGACAGTACGATGGCTCTATACACACTGATTTTTGTGCTTTGCCTCAGGTGTTTATTGCTCCAGACTCTTTTGTGAAGTCTTCCAAATGCACTATATGCCTTTGCTAATCTGTGATCGATCTCTTTGTCAGTCTTGGCATCTGAGGAGATGATGCTTCCCAGGTAGGTGAACTGCTGAACGGACTTGAGCACAGATTTGCCGACGGCAATGTGGGGATGGTGGTGTTCGTCCTGTGGTGCAGGCTGGTAAAGAACTTTTGTTTTCTTCAGGTTGACTTCTAGCCCAAACAGCTCTGCAGCTGTTGCAAAGCAGGATGTTAGGCGTTGCAGAGCTCCTTCTGTGTGGGCAACAAGGGCAGCATCATCGGCGAAGAGCAGCTCACGGACTAGATAGTTTAGAGTCTTAGTGTGAGCCCTCAGACGGCTTAAGTTAAACAAGCTACCATCAGTACGGTAGCGTATATAGATGCCGTCGTCTTCTTCAAGCTCTGCCATAGCCCTTTGGAGCATCATGCTAAAGAAGATTGTAAATAAAGTTGGTGCAAGAACACAACCTTGCTTCACTCCATTAGTTATTAGAAAGGGCTCTGAAAGAGCATCGCCATATCTGACTTGACCACGCTGTCCCTCGTGTAGCAAGATAATCATTTTAAGGAATTTGGGGGGGGCATCCTAGTCTTTCCAGGATCTGCCACAGACCTTTTCTACTTACAGTGTCAAAGGCTTTGGTGAGGTCGACAAATGTTACATAGAGATAGATAGATAGAAAATAGATAGATAGATAGATAAGATACTATGATTCTATGAATCTATACATATATTGCCAGACTGCTTACAACTTTGCTCCTTTCCTCCACATTGGCATGGATTCCACCCCCACCCCCGCCAGATTTCCTGAATCCCCAAGGAGGAGGAGATGGGGGGGGTCCACCTGTCTCCCTTGCCTGCCTGCCTGGGTGTCACTAGAACCCAAAAGCTGCCACCGAAACCTCTCGGTAGCACTGAGACCGGCCTCTTGCCTTCTCCCCCATGATCAATTTCCAAGATGTCTCTATTAACAGGACAATGGGAGAATAAGCACTTTCCTTTATTCATTTACCCACTGTCTGATAATATCATATTGATGATAATTTTCCTTTAATGGACCATTTGCAGTAATTATGATGCAGCGGGTGAGTAATTGTATCTGACGCCTGATGCCAGCGATGTAAGTCCCCTGCAAACTTAATCCCCTTGATACGGAAAGAGTGAGAAGGGAAGGGAGGGAGGGAAAGAGAGTCCCAGCTTCATTCATCAACCCAAATTCATTCCCAGGCACTGTTGGGGAGGGAGGCCCATTCTTTCTGTTTTTTTCATAGAGTTCTTCCTGACTCAGTTTTGCTCCTCTGTGTTCTTCCTGTATACCTTCTCCTCTCTAGTCATTTCTTTTCACAGGCTGTTCTGGATTTGTTTTAGAAATACAGTGAGACCTCGGTATCCACTGGGGGTTGGCTCCAAGTCCCCTTTGGATAACAAAATCCATGGATGCTCAAGTCCCATTATATATAATGGCATACAGATTGAGTCTCCCTTATCTGGAATTCCACAATCTGAAATATTTCAAAATCCAAAATTCCACCTGAGTGGCTGAGATAGTGGCACCTTTGCTTTCTGATGGTTCAATGTACATAAACTTTGTTTCATGCAAAAAATTATTAATAATATTATTAAAATTATTTTAAAAATTGTGCATAAAATGACCTTCAGGCTTTGTGCATAAGGTGTGTATGAAACATAAATGAATTTCATGTTTAGACTTGGGTCCTGTCTCCAAGATATCTCATTATCTATCTAACTATCTATCTATGCAAGTATTCCAAAATCTGAAATATTCCAAAATCCAAAATACCTCTGGTCCCAACCATCTCAGATAAGGGAGACTCAGCCTGTAGTGAAATCGATCCCTTATATAAAATAGCAAAATCAGGAATTATTTTTTTCTGAATATTTTTGAGCCATGGTTGGTTGAATCCATGGATGCAGAACCCATGGATATGGAGGGCTGACTGTAATATAATTTTCACAGTTCATTCAGTTACATTTTCAACATTCTGGCCATGTTCCTGAACTGGGGTTGCAGAGCATAAATTTCCACATGAAGAATTATGTGTTGATTGAGCTATGCAACCCTTGCATAGAATGGCAACCTTGCTCATCTGAACCAGGACACCAGATGTGCAGTCCAATGCACAACCAAATGTGTTTGTGCATCCATGTGCAATATGTATCTAAGCACAATGACATCACATGTAAAGCTTGAGTTCTGTAATTTTGGACAGAGTTTGTCCACACCACTTCAGGGCAAAAATATCCAGGAAACCCCCAGGATTCCACCCATTCAGATCCAAGTGTTTATGAAAATTTTTAATCCACAGCCACAAGCCAAGGAAGTAAAGACACACATCAGCTTAGCCAGAATCACTTGAATTTGCTATAGTTTAGAAATCTTATGAAAATTCTCAAGCCCAGTGGCTCTTAACCTTTTCTTTACCAGGACCTTGTTGCTGTCAAACCCCAAGGCTTAACTCAAGATTTACAACAATAACAACATCAATAATACATAACAACAACAACACAATTACAACATCCATTAAACCTTCCCTCAGAGGCACTGGAGGGGGAGGGAAGCCTTTTCTTCTGCTTCTTCCTGCAAGCCTGTGGCTAGAGCAGATTGAATGGCAATGTGCAGGCCAAGCCAGCTAGCCAGCCTTTGCCTTGGCTCCTGTCACATGGCCACTCCACTGCAGGGAGGAGGTGGGCCAAGCAGCCTTTAAGCCTTTGTGGTCCCCCTGTGAGGACATTGCGGACCCCTGGGGGTCTGCAGGCCACAGTTTAAGAACATTGCTCTGGTCCTTTTGAGTATATTTTGAGCCTGCCCAAGTCTTATATTCTTCGGGGAAGGACTTTTTTTCCTCTGTCCCGCCATCTGCACATGGGAGAGAGCCTTCTTAAAAGCTACTCCAAGGAGCTCCTCTACATGGGCCACGGTATGCCAGCTCCCTGCCAGTGTATTCTGGCTACAGATCTGGGCCATTTCTTCTCAGTTACCTGCAAAAAACAGGATGGGGTCCAGACTGGCATACTGGCCAGTCTCTGCTGCCGCCACTGCCAATGCTACCACATTGCTATCTCCATAGCCAGGAAGCCAGCCTGCAGCAAGTGAGCAAGGCCCCCCTGCATGCGAGCAGCCATGGTCCCATGCTGCAAGACTCCTTCCTGGCTTCAGAAGATGGCAGCTGTACCAAGGGGTGACCATGTAGTGACCATGTGGGCTTCTGTGGGCATGCAGGGCCTGATCTGTTTTATTTTGACTGAAGCAGTTTTCCCATGTATTTTTTAAAAAATGCTTTAATGGGCTTTACCCTGTCTTGACCTCATCTTTGCCGGGGGGGGGGGGCATTAGGACTTCCTGGAGGCAAAACAGGGCAAATGCCCTGCATCATCTGGACTGCAGGGCTCCAAGACGGGGTGCCTGTCTAGACAAGCCCTAGGCTAAGAAACCGATTAGCTCCCTCTCTGCTCTCTTTTAGCCATCAAGCAAAGACCTGCTTATTAAAACACACCTTCAGTCTTTAACCAGTTGAGAGAAGCAGGAGGTGCAATGGGCGTGCTGTTTTTTTTAATGGTAATATGTGTTTTTAATGGTTTTAAATGAATGTTTTAAAATCACTTAGACTGAGTGTTTAATGCTTTAAAAAAAATTCTGCCACAGATTGTTTTAGTTGTTCTGCTTAACTTGTATTGTAAGTCACTTTTTGTCCTGCTATTGGAAGAAAGGCAAGATGTTAACGAAGGACTTTATCACATGAGACTGAAATCACATGATTACTACAACAGGATAGCAGCATGCACGGGTCCCTGTTATTGCACAATGTCACCATCCTCCCATGGTCCATGTGTGCTCCCTCCATTAATTATGTGTAACTTTTTATTAACAGGCAAAACACATCAATAACCCTCAATATCTCTCTTTTTGCAGTATTGACAAGTGTGCAAAATCACATCCCACTGTAATCATATGATTATAGCGTGAACGGACAGTCCGCTTTTCCCTCTCCCTTTTCCCAACAAGAATATATAATAAAAGTTCCAGGGGAGAATGTGAAGAGGACAGACAGTATGCTCTTTTAATCAACTGTCACCTTTTCTTGGTATGTTTTTATGTTTGATTAAATTCTTATTTGTGAATTTCTTTGCTTATTCATTTCTTTTTGGTGTGTTTAACCAAACTCACAGCTTCTCATTAGAACAGCGGAACCATTTTGATTGATGATTGAAGCCAAGGTACAGAAGGCCTATTATTAACCTATGGAAACCAACATAAGATTCAGGGAGAAATTTCAAGGAAAAGAAAGGGAGGCTGGGGCCCAAGCCTTCTCACTGCCTGAGGTAGGAAATGAGACACATACAGCTAGAACTTAAGCATAAACAGTACAAATGTCTGGAGCAATTCAGTTGAATTGAAATAGCAATAAGATAATCCCCTCTGAATATTATTCTGCCTGAACTGTTTGTCAAAACCCTGGAAACTTTTGGCTCTCAGAAGCCATAAAGTTGCACTATAAACATAAGTGCCTTGTGTTTTATATTTGCTTCAGTCATTTTGCATTTGTAGGAACTATGGGGGAGGGATTTACTTCTTGATTAGTGATTGTAGAATATAATGTTCTCCTTCATTTATATCTTCTCAAATAGAAGATATTTCTATTACATCTTTACACAGGAGTAGCTAAGATCCTATGTGAAGGAGTCAGAGTGTTTCTTTACACTCACAGAGTTATGGGATAATTGTGTATTAGTGAATTGTAACACTGGCCAACTGAAATCCGAAATACATAATTACAATGTGCAATGCATACCTCCATGTACAATGCACACTGCATAATGTTCGTTTGCACATGCAATGCAAAATCACACCACATATGTGAATCAGCTTCTACAACCTTCAGATAAATACAGACCTCTACATCAACCAAAAATGTTCAAACACTTCTGTACGGGAATTTGTTGTTATTTGTCATCAAGTCAGTTTCAACTTATGGTGACCCTATGAATGATACTCCACCAAAATCCTGGGTCTTCAATTGATACCCTGTTCAGGTCTTGCAAACTCAGGGCAGCCGTGACTTCCCTGATGGAATCAATTCATTTGTAACATAGTCTTCTTTTCTTACCGCCTTCCACTTTACTATACTGTAGCAACTATGAATCTTTGGGGAGCTGCTATTCCCAGCATAAAATGTAGCCCTTTCAGCAACATTTATGCAACATGAGTTTGTCTGTGCAGGTAAAGTGAATAATCCATTGTTTAACTATTTGTGTCAGCCATAGTTGGATACTTTTACTGCATGAGATCATGAGAACCTTCTTCCTTTAACACGTGTGTCTATGGAGATTATCAGACACTAAATATGGCATTACCATGATGCCAGGAGGTCACTTAAGGGCTTCCCTTTCACATGATGCCATTCTCCTCTCATAATGCTCCCATTCAGCTGTTGTTACGCCAGCACTGCTTTTTATTGACAGGCTAAGCCGTCAGTGGATCGCCAATTCTGTTTCTTTCATGGAGGTCCGTCTGAGTGAAAAGGTGCCCGATTCACTGGCGCGATCCCATTGTAAATGGGAGGTCTGTGCCAGAAAACTTTCTGGTGAGATCGGAACATCCAGGTAAGTGACACACTTTTTTGTACCCTCCCCAGGTTACTTGTAAAGTTTTAAATGTGTTTTTGTGCTTAGTGTAACTTCTTCTCTTTTATTTGGGTTTTTATTTTTGAATTTTCCCGCACTCTTGTCTTCTTGCGAAAACTGGCAGGATTTCATTCCAGGCAGTGAATGGAGCTCTAACAGAGCTCCATTGGCTCCTGGGCTGCCCTGTTGTGCAAATGAGGTAGGTGTGAAAACTTTTTCTTTTTTGGCATGGCAGGGATGGGAGAGGGTCAGGAGAGGAGATTGCAGGACGGGAACACTTTTTTTTGTTCCATCTAGTAATCTCCTATGAAAATCTGAACCTTAGCAAGAAGGTCTAAAATTCTTAGCTTCCACTAATAAAGTTGTTCCTGCTTGTTCCTGACACAGATTGCGTGGATCTCTGTTTGAGGGGGTAAGGGAGATAGCAGATGCCTTTCTACAGGGATTCAGGACCCAAGGACTGCTGTTTCACCCATAGACTGTGGGTCTGGCAAATGGGGCTGATATCTCACTTCTCTCCCCACTGCTAACATCATCGCTATGTGGTCTCAGCCCTGAGGATAAAACTTAAAGCCATCACCCTCTTAAGAATGTTGTCATTAGAGTGTTCTAAACGATCACCATGGGTGCTTTGTTCTTGGGTGCCTTCAAGTCATTTTTGACTTCTGACGACCCTATCATGGGGTTTTCTTGGCAAGATTTGTTCAGAGGGGGTTTGCCTTGGCCTTCTTCTGAGGCTGAGAGAGTGTGACTTGCACAAGGTCTTCCTGTATGTTTCCATGGCTGAGCGGGAATTCGAACCCTGGTCTCCAGAGTTGTAGTCCAATGCTCAACCCACTACACCATGCTGGCTCTCTACCATGGATGCTGCTCATTTTTATTTTGAGCAACTGGGGAAGACAGTTGCCAAAACATTTTGCTAATTGTTAATCTCATATATGTGAAAATGACTATATTGAGGTGGTCATACTATGGACATATTGGATATGGCGTAATTCATTAGAAAAGACAATAATGCTGGGGAAAGTGGAAGGCAATCGGAAAAGAGGAAAACAGCACTACAGGCTGACAGACTCAGGGTGCCACTACACTGTAGAAATAATGCACTTTAAGTGCTGTAGCTCTATCCCATAGCATCCTGGGATCTGTAGTTTTACAAGGTCTTTAGCCTTCTCTTCCAAAGAGTCCTGGTGCCTCACCAACCTACAAATCCCAGGATTCTGTAGGATAGAGCCATGGCAGTTAAAGTGGTGTCAAACTGCGTTATGTCTACAGTGTAGATGCACCCTCAGTCAAGGAAACCACAGCTGCCCTGAGTTTGCAAGAACTGAGCAAGGCAGTTGATAACTGGAAATCTTGGAAGTCTCTCATTCATCTGCCTTCAAGTCATTTCTGACTTACGGCAACCCTATGGAGAACCCACAATGGGTGCAGAGGAGGTTTGCCCTTACCTTCCTCTGAGGCCAAGAGAGTGTGACTGGTCCAAAGTCACCCAGTGGGTTTCCATGGTTGAGTGGGGATTCGAACCCAGGGCTCCCAGAGTTCTAGTTTAACACTTGAACCATGACACCATGCTTGTTCTCAGGACTGAATCCAGGGAGGTTTGCCATTCCCTTCCTCTGAGGCTGAGAGAGTGTGACTTGCCCAAAGGTCAGTGGGTTTCCATGGCCAAGCACGGATTCAAGCAATAGAAATAGCATTGATATTTATATACTGCTTATGAGTGCCAAAATACTCCCTAAGCGGTTTATAGTGTGTTTAGTTAATTGACCCCCCCCCAAAGCAGGGTACTTGTTTTACTGACCTACGGAAGGATGGAAGGCTGAGTCAACCTTGGAACCCTTGGGTTCAAATTTACAACATTGTGGCTGCAGTACTGGCATTTAACCCCTGCACCACCAGAGCTCCTTCAAACCCAGACTCCTAGTCCAGTGCTCAAACCACTACACCATGCTGGCTCTCATTCATAGGGTTGCCTGAGTTGAAGACCACTTGATGGCAAATAAAATAATAGATAGATAGATAGATAGATAGATAGATAGATAGATAGATAGATGGATGTTCGTGATGTTCATTTGTGAGCCGCCTTAGGTCCCACTCCAGGAGAAAGGCAGCATATAAATAAACAAATTAGATAGATAGATTCATCTTTAGCAACTGAAGAAGGCGGAAGCCAAATATTTCACTCATTTTGTATTAATGAGTTTTGCTTGTTATTTACTTCTATATACTGTGCAGATATGGAGAAAGAAGAGAGAAGGAGAACATCAGATGCAGCAAATATGGTGTGATAACGATGACAGGATACTGTGAAAGGGCTGCCCTATTGCAAGATGTCATCCTCCTCACATCCTTCAAGTGTTCTGCTGCTGTGAATAAGGCATTCTTTTTTATTAAAGGGCCAAGCTGTCAATTGATATCCCATAGTGTTTTTTTCATGATATTGCCTGTGTGTGAAACCACGTCCCATTCTGCTCTCATGATTACAGCATCAATGGACAGTCCCTGCCAGAACACTTAGAATCATAGAATCATAGAATTGTAGAGTTGGAAGGGACCCCCAAGGGTCATCCAGTCCAACCCCCTGCCATGCAGGAAATCACGATCAAAGCATCCCCGACAGATGGCAATCCAGCCTCTGTTTAAAGACCTCCAAGGAAGGAGACCCCACCATGCTTCTGGCTGAGAATGCAAAAACTACGTATGGGATGCTCTTTTTTATGAACCTCCCCATTTTTCTGGCAAGCTTTTAAGTGTGTTTCAGTGCTTGTGTGCTTGTTTTGTTTACTAGTTTAGGTGTTTTTAGACTTTTAAGCATGCTTGCATCTTCTTGCGAGAACTGCCAAAGTCTCGCTCATGTGAAAATGTGGAAGTAAACAGCGCTAGTAGTCATGTTGCAATAATTCAGGGGCAGCTCTTTCTCGTGGTTACAGCAACGTGTGATAAGAAGAGTTATTGTGTCATGAAAGTTATGCTTTAAAATATAGTGGGGCAAAAACATTTTTAGATGCTTGTCTGATAATCTCCAAAGAGAAGAAGTGAGGGAGTGAGGGAAGGAAGGAAGGAAGGAAAGAAAGAAAGAAAGAAAGAATGAATTGCATCTTTCTGAGATCCAGGAGGAACTTGGGGGAGGTGCTGTTTTTTATTTTTTAATCTCTCTCTCTCCCTCTCTCTCTCTCACACACACACACACTTTCAAGGTAGTGCTCTTGCCCTAAAATTCTTCCCCTTTACCCTGAGAACCAGAGATTCTGGGACCCAACTCAGCACATGCTTTCCACGCTTACCTATTACAGCATTTCTGAACTCCTGGTAATTGGTTTAGCTTTGCTGGCGACTTGATTTTGCTCTGACCGCCTGGGCTGTACACTGACAGGTACTATATTTTAACTCACAGCAGCGAATGGCGTGCTCCCAGGGAGAAATGGAACTGCCACCACGGAGAAGGCCACGCTGCTTACCGGCTCCTTGTTTCCTTTTTGTTTAGTTTCTTTCCACTCCAGGTGGCTGTTCTTCTAAGGCAAGAGCCAAAGGGATGGGAACGCCATCCTCCCGCTTCTGCCCTCTCCCTGGGCTGCTTCCTAACCCCCTTCCTTGCTTGGCTGCCCCTGCCTCCCTTCTCCACCAATAGCTCTCAGTTTACGCCATGCCTCTTAATGAGAATGAAGCGACTAATTTGATCAGCCTCCCTCTCTTTATAACCCGAGCCCTTGGCTATGACGAGCCAATAGCGCTGTGCCAGTTCGACTGATTATTTTAATCTCATCATATGTCTTTTCTGGTCAATAAACTCCCTCTCAAATCAAATTGTTACCGAACATAACCCAACGCTAATGTCCGTTGGACTCAGGGCTATATCGGATAATGTAGTTTGTCATAATTAAGTGTACTGGCTAATTAATTGAGTGGTCAGGATGCTAATTAGCCAGGTTTATTGAGACTGGAGGAGGATGAAGGGCAATACTGCAGCTCATGAAAAGTTGTGGGGGAGCGCTGAAGCATTATTTTTTCCTCCTTTTTCCATTCCAAGGCAGGCAAAGGGGTTGGTGGCTACCTTCACTTGCAGAAAGTGGCCATAGCCTTGGCGTATGAAGATTCCAGAGCAATGTGGCTTGGTTTTGCTTTTGTTCTTAGTTTACTGCTTTCCTCTTATCATTTATCTGGTAAGCCATCTTACACAGCCAGGTGAAGACAATACTTTGTTAAAGCTAAAATAAGACAAAGGTTGAAAAGAAGGGGTGGTTCCAAGAAAACCAACATGGTGGGCAAACCTGTGATTACTGGCCCTGAACTCAGTTCACTTGCTGCCTTGGATGCATCAAAGACCATTTCACACAATGCACCATCATTCCACTTTAACTTAACTGTCTTGGCTGCACCTTACGGAGCCCTGGGGTTTGTAGATTGGGGGAAGCACTTGAGAATTCCCACTGAGAATTCTAAATACCAAACCCTATAAACTAGAAATCTCACGATTCCATGGGATGTTAGCGAACACACATTGGAAACTGCTTAATGCAGTGTAGATGTGTAAATTGCTGTTGCTTAAAATAATTTGTAAGCCGCTCTTATAGCCTTCTGGCTGAACAGCGGGGTATAAATAAATAAAATAAAAATAAAAAAATAAATATGTTGCCATTGTAGTTAAAGTGGAATCATAGCACTATAATTATGTATTGTGAAATGGCCCCAGGGCTGAACATTTTGTGACCCGTCAAACCAAACACAATTCACCCCAACTGTGTATGAATATCTTCAGGTTGCCCCCTGTTTACACAGGATCAGTACTCACAATTTCACTTACCCATCATCAGAGGAAAAGGTCTCTCTAAGCATTTGGAGGACCATTGAGTTACACTGGAGGTGGTCTCCCTAGGAATCAGGAGGTCTTCCAGCACAAATCTATGGTCAACTTCCACCAAAAGTTGACCATAGAGTCATGCCAGATGCCTAGAGAGGCATTCTCTCTAGGCATTTTCTAGGTCCTCCAGCACAATTCTATGGTATAATATGGTGGTTCGCTATTATATGTGAACCACCATACTGGACATCCCTTTGGGGAGTTTTGTATATCTGCAGTAAGTCCAGGAATGAATCCCCTGCATAAACGGGGGTCAACCTGTACCTATCTATCTATCTATCTATCTATGGTGCCTCTCTCTACAGTTGGATCATGATGAAAGGCTCATTTTTCCAGCCTGCTTTAGGAATTTAGAGGTATTGAATACCTCCTCACACAAGTGTCTAAATCATGGGTAGGAACAGTGCTTTGCATTGGCCACACACATCCCTTTGGGGAGTCCAGTGTGGCCCCTGGGACCTCCAATAACTTCCTAAAGGCTGCTATATCCCCTCAAAAAAATTCAGCCCAAGGGAGTAATTTTTCAGCATTCCCCCATGTTGCAAGTCAGTGTGTCTTAAGCTCTCTGATGTGGGGAACCAGCAACTCTTTTCCCCAATGTACCAGGGACTGGCTCCATATTTGTGCCCATTGGCTACAACTGTTTTTTTCTTTCTTGGAAGCTCTCTGAGGGCCAGCAGCAGGTGTTTTAGGGAACACTAGCAATCCACAGATCACCACTGAGGATGATGAGGATGAGGATGATTTTCATGCGTATGTTGCAATTGTGACCCAAGGTGGCTCCCAAACAGAATCACCTGAAACTTAACAATACTACTTTAAAGACAATTTAAAATCATCACATTGAAACAGTACAGGTCACTGCATGGGATATGTTCCTTGACTTACAATTTATAATGAAACCACCAATAATAGCAAACCCTACTAAAATAAAGGACTTCCAATACAAACATACCATAGAGTTGCATTAGAGGACCTAACAATTCCTAGAGAGGACACCTCTCTAGGCATTTTCCAGTGCGGCTCTATGGTATGTGTCCCAATTTTTTCAACTGTAGATAACTGAAACTGTGGATATTGGTTCCATTGATATGAGGGGTGAGGGCAACTTGTATAAAATCAATAAAAGGCACACACAATTTAAAAATAAACCAGGTGCCTCCATAAGTAGCTTCCTTGTGAACAATTACACTTTAAAACCCTCTGTGAACAAAAGGGACTCTGCCTGACGGCGAAAGGAGAGGAAGGAGGAAGAGCCCCTATCTCACCCCAAACTGCCTTAGGACATTATCAGACCAGTGTCTAATAACACTTTTGTCCCACTATTTTAAAAAAGTGTAAGTATCCTGGCATAATAACATATTGCTGTAAACATGAGAAAGAACTGGCACAGAATTAGCACACCATGACCAGCAGTGCTGTAAGAACAGGAGTTTGCTTCCATGTTTTCACATGGGCGAGCTTTGGGAAGTTCTCACAAGAAGACACAAGCATGCTTAAAACTCCAAAACCACTTAAATGTACAAAGAAAATGAGCACACAAGCACTGAAACAAACTTTAAAACTTGCCAGAAAAGCAGTAAGCTTCATAAAAAGAGTTTTGTTTTCACGTTCTCACCCGGAAGTGTTCTGGCACGGGACCGCCCATTGATGCTGTAATCACACGAGCAGAACAGGATGCGGTATTGCACACCAGCAATACCACGAAAAAACACTGTGAGAGATCAATTGACAGCTTGTCCTGTTAATTCAAAAGAATGCCTTTTTCATAGCAGCAGAAAGCTGCAAGAATGTGAGGACTACACAATCGTGCAATAGCAAGGTCCATTTGTGATATCCAGATATCGTTTTCACGTGATTTTTGCCCTGTCTGATCATGCCATTAGAGGTGAGTGGGAGTGTTGAGTAAGTTTCTTCTGGCCATCCAAAATGGTGTCCTTCCAGTTTCTGCACCATTGCACCCGTGGTCTAAATATTCATAACCCAAGGATTCAGTCAGTGAAACACTCCAAGGAAGATCTTGTTGTGGTCTGCTACTGATCTGAGGCAGCGGTTATCTCACAAGAAATAAATTAATTCTGTGGGTAGGAAATATATAGATATCTGGAGAGAGGGAAACACGATCCTTTTAGCTATTCATTGAGGGGGCTTGAACTTTGTGGAAAATGTAGTTAGTGGTAAGTGCCTCCTCCTCATTCACATTCTGAAATAGATGGTGGGAAGAGGATCACTGGACTCCTCTGACTGTGGTTTTGTGGCTGGGCGGCTTTGCTTTCCCCAGAACTCCTTCAGGCTAATGGAGAAGGCTTTGCTTTGCTTGCGGTGTAATAGTGTTTGACCTGACCACAAACTAATAGCGGAGGGAAGCTAGAAGTCGTGGAGGTTGGTGGTCTGAGCCCAGCTTCCCTTCTGTTTTGGGAAGACGGACAAGATCCTCCACTGAGGAGACAGGATGTTAAAAATGGGGGTGTCTGGGGGCCTGGTGGTGGACTTCAGGGGGTTAAAACAGTGCCATATGCACCCCACAGCATGTATCTTTCCAAGTGCTGACATCCACACAGATCTGGGAGGAATGTACACAAAATCCAAATACAGTTGGATCCCTTTATCCATGGGGCTTCAGTCCCCAGACTTATCACTGATACCAGAAACTGTGGATAACAGCAACCCCTATTAAAATAAAAGACTTCTGGTACAAACATACCATAGACTTGTGTAGGAGGACCTAGAAGATGCCTAGAGAGGATGCCTCTCTAGGCATTTTCCAGCATGACTCTATGGTCTGTGTCCCTATTTTTTCAGCTGTTGATAACTGAAACTGCAGATATGGGTTCCATGGATACGGGGGTCTGACTGTAAATCCACACTGGAATCCACTCCTAGGACTTTATCAGACTAGTGTCTAAAACTGCTATACTTCCATTATTGAGGAAAGCAGAAACATAGTGGCATTACTCGTACAGTAATTATCACATGACCATCACTAGCGGTTTAAGAATGGCATTTCACCTCATGCTATAGTAACACTTGTCTTCGCAGTGCCTTCTAATGACAGAGTATTCATGCTTCCTGCTGCCCAACATAGGTTCCTTTAAGAAAACCTTTCTCTTCCGGGATTTGCATAGGCAAGATTTTGGCTATTCTTGTGAGAACGTGACTTTGCTTCAATACACCAAAAACAAATACATAATGAAAGAACTTCACAAATAAACATTTAAACAAACATAAAACAATCCAAGCAAAGGTAACAAATGGTTCATTAAAACAGCATTCTGTGGGCTATTGACGGCTTTTGTCCATTAATTAAAAGTGGCGGCCAATGAATGGGTGGATTACAGACTAAGCACGGGAAGACAACGCTGTTGTTCAATAATGGGATCCCATTTGTGCTACCATCCCATTGTAATAACAAGATTACAGCCTTGTGTGATAATATCCCTAGTCCTTACATTTAAGTCCCTCTTCATCTCTCCCTCCTGTTCTGAGATTTAGGTAAAAATCTTTGTTTCCTACCATGTTTCAACAATTTGAACAATGATAAATTAGTTACATATACAGATAAGTAAATGTTTGAAGATATATGCTTATAAATAAAACGCAAACTACAAACACACATGCACACCTTGGCAAAGAAAACCTACATCAGTCAAACAAACACATTTCTTTTGAGTATAAACTAACATTACATTAATAGGTTAAAAACGTATATACATATCAAGTTGAAATTTGCAATCCAGTTTAAATCCAAATGCCTAAACAAATCTTATATAAGATTAAAACAAAGATTCATACATAAACTGGGGTGGGTGGGTGAATCAAAAATCTAAAATTTGGGCTGACAAACATAACCACATCTAATGTGGAAGGCTTGCTAATAAAAGCTCTCTTTCCCCTCTCATTATTAATCTATATAAATTATTATTACTTTTTGCCTGTCTGTTATCACATCATGTAAAAATGGCTGGATAATTTTTCACCACATTTGGAGGATAAGTGTGAGATTGTCTTACTTAAAACACAGACTCTGCCAGATTTGTGGCAAAAACAGCCAAACTTAGATTAGATTTCGGGGATAACGGCCTGTGTGGGAACTTGTGATAAATATATTTTTATTAACTTGAATGTATTATGTAACATTGTGCTGTGTTTAATACTAAACATTCTTGTTACTTTTGTTTAAACACGTATTGTTTTATGTATCATAGACCCAACTGAGATTTTCAAAGTTTTAAAAGGTTTTCATAATTTTTGTAAGACTGTAATTTGATGGCTATAAGCTGTATATGGTTGTCAAGAATAAAACAGATTAAGAATAGTTAAAACACAGACTCTGTGGTAGGTGCAAAATTCACTTTGGGGGGACATCAATAATTTTTTCATTAGATTCCCTCCCCCCACTTTCAGAGGGATGTCCATGGCAGGTGTTTGCACGCACTAGGTGGCTCTTCAAAAGGTCCAGGTAGCAAAAAATGGTAGCAGAGTATTTGTTCCCTCAGGCATAAGAATAAAGGCACAGACACAGGCTTGTGTCTAAGATAAACTTCTCTTTACTTGGGTATAATGAAGAATATTTACAGATATATACAACATTCAAGAGAAAACATCTTCACACATCGAGGTCTAAAACAGAACTGCTCGGTTCAAGTCTATAGGACAAACTAAATACCCAGCTCTGCAGAGTTCCTAGGACCTCCCACAGTCAGCTCTGCACTAGAGCTGAGAGCTCATCAATATTGATACATTTACTAGCTTTCTGCAAACTGCCACTAGCTCTCTCTCTGCTGTACTCTGCAGACCGTTTGTTACATTCCAGCTCTTTACAGTATAAAACTACTGTATGTCCCAATATCCTGACAGTTCAGGATGGCCTAATATAAAATATTGACCATGTGGTGTACACAGAACTAACTGGGGATGGAGGATGGGTGAACACACCCTTTTTTATTTATTCATATAAAGTTGTGTGACACATCATTTGAAAGATTTTTGATCAGCTGAGTTTCAAAACTTCTGCTGTTAGCAATAGAAATAGCAATAGCACTTCTATTTCTATACCACTTATCAATGCCAAAGCACTCTTCCAACAAGCTGAGTACTCATTTTACCAACCTATGGAATGATGGAAGGTTGAGTGAACCTTGGAGCTCTTTGGGATTGAACTTACAACATTGTGGCTGCAGTACTGGCATTTAACCACTGTACCACCAGGGTTCCCTGTTAGACAGTGATGATGTTATAAGCTAGGACCATGATCTCATAATTTTTCCCTATTCACACTTACAATTATGGCATCACTACCATTACTGCAAATGCCCCCCCCCAAACCCACCTTAAACTTTAGGCAGCCATACTGAGAGATGCAGTTCTACATCTGCAGCTGAAGCATGATGCATCCAGTCCCCTCTCACCAGAGAGCCAGAGTGTGCTGAGGAATTGCAAGAGAACCCCACAATGGCACATTCCTGTTCTTGTTGCATCACTGCACATTAGTAAGAAGGGGCTGGAAGTGTCATCCTTCCGTGTTCCACTCACCAGCACCTCAGAACTCTGTCACACGGTGTGCCTTCCTGGATTTAAAGGTGGGGTTTGGGGGTAGGATCAGGAGATGATATTGTAGCTATAAGTCTAATGCAGGATCTTAGCTTAAATTTGTATCTGTTTATTACTGTATTGTGCATAAATGGCTGGAAGGATTTTCATCAAATTTGGAGGGAATGTTTGGGATATTCTAACTTAACATATAGGCTATGTGGCATGCACAAGACTCACCTTGGGGCACCCAAATTCTTCTTCCATTCATATAGATTAACATGTTGGTTAGACAATTCAGAGATGCCTGCTGCCCCAAGGGCAATTGAGACTGATGTGCAATGCACTGAAAGAGAGACATTAGACCTCCAGAGCAGTTGAAAATGAAATGGTAACTAATGATGGCTATGCTTTAAAAAAATGCACTTCATTTTTGTACTTTTAGGTGTTCTATTATAAACTTAGATGGTATGCCACTTTGAGTCCCATTTGAAAGAAATTTGGAATATGAATGAAATGAAATGAGATCATCATCCCAAGCAAGGCTGGGTACTACAGGTAAATATAAAGATATGTTTTTATGAATGTACCAAAAGTTCTGCATCAGCTACCCTTCTGCAAACAGATGTGCCACCTCTCCCATCTGTTAGAATTCAGACAATAAATGGAGACAGCCATGATACGGTAGGCAGACATTACAAATGTGGGAGCTCCTATCTTGCATCAGGAGAGGTACTGTGAGGTTCTGCCATGGCGGGATTTCAGAATGACTCCCCACTTCTCCACCCTCAAGACTCACCTTCCACCCATGCTGCTCCGTGGCTGTGTAATGGGCAGTGGACAATGCTGGGCAGTTGCTCAGATTGGGATGCTGGCTAAGAGAAGATTATACCAGCTTTGGCTGGTACAAAGTGTCACCGGTGACTCCCATGCCAGTGGGATAGTGAATTCACCCCAGGTTTTGGTTAGCTTTGAAGGAATTCTCCAAGGTGCTGAATCTAGTTTGAGGATACAGTTCAGCACCTTGGAGAGCTTCCTTACAGCCTGAAAGCCACGCCACTGACATGGGATCCCCCAGACATCACTGCTGGTGTGCCAGAGCCGCTTTCTCCTATAGAATCATAGAGCTGGAAGAGACCACAAAGGCTATCTAGTCCATCTCCCTGCCCTGCAGGAATACCCAGTCAAAGCATTCCCAATGACAGATGGCCATCCAGCCTCTGCTTAAAAACCTCCAAAGAAGGGGACTCCGCCACAGTACAAGGCACTGTATTCCACTTCCAAACAGCTCTGACCATCAGGAAGTTCTTCCTAATGTTTAGGTGGAATCTCTTTTCCTGGGGTTTGAACCCACTGCTCCATGTCCTAGTCTCTGGAGCAGCAGAAAACAAGCTTGCTCCATTCTCAGTATGACATCCCTTCAAATATTTAAACATGATTATCATACCACTTCTTAAACTTCTCTTCCCTAGGCTAAACATACCCAGATGGATAAGCCACTCCTCATAGGGCATGCCCACATGACTGGGCATGATGCTAGGGATATTTCTTATAAAAAACAATAAATTTCTGCTAAAACACCACACAATTTTTTTTATACGCAGTCATTATACGCAGTCATTTCACACCCTCTGAAGGTGTGACCCAGTGCAGTCCACACCCCCTGCACCCGCCTAGTGACGCCACTCCATTTCAGCCCTATGAAAACACAGTGACATGTTTTTCTTTCCCAAACCATTTGCTGCCCAGTTGCTCTTCTCTCCTGACCCCAAGTGTATTAAATAGCTGTGAGGAACCTGCCATCTTCCTCAAATCCTCCTTCCTTCAAATCACCGTGTTACAACCAAACAGGATTTGTTCCACTGCAATTTGTCAGGAATGGACATAGCTTCTTAGAGTTGGCAGGGGTGTTGCTTTTCGTGGACAGGAGCAATTACCAGCCAGGCAATTACCTAGGTGGACTTGGAGAGCTACTGTCTTGGCATCTCTTATCACTATGCAATACAGCATTGCTGCCTGGTTGACATTTTAAAGAAAGAGATAACTTTCCAAAGCTTTGAAAGCAGGGGTGGGAGTGGTGTGCATGGTCAATGGAGAGAGTCCTGTATGGCCCTTATAACTCCTCCAATCACCCCAAAAGATGATAGACAATAGATGAGAGAGAGAGAGAGGAGATTATCAGACGGGCTTAATAATCCATGACAGGGATGCAACAGGATCGCTGAAGGATTTCCCTTTCAGATGACATCATCCCTGTCCCATTGTGCCCCCGTGCTGCTTCCGTTTCATCTCCGTGGTTTTTTTATTCATGGAGAAAAGTTGTTAACAGATCTCCTCTTCCATTTTTGTTACATGATTATGGGTGTGCAAACTGGTGCCCCATTCTGCTGGCGCAATGCCAGCGTGACAGTGACATCACAGGGAGCTCCGTCCTGAATACTTCTGGGTTTGTTCAGGACAGCGAGGTAAGTAACACCCTTTTTAAAAACCCTCCCTGGGTTACTTGTACTGTTTAAAGTATGTTCTGGTGCTTAGTTTTGCTTTTTGATGTTTGGATTGGTTTTAATTTTTACATTCCCCTTGTGATTGTTCTCTTGTAAGAACAGGTGGGATTTGCTTTCTGGGGTGTTACGATGGCTGCATTTACTCCCGGGCTGCTGAGGGGAGGTGGAGCAGTTTCTCTCTAGGGATTAGGGTGTCTGAAAACTTTTATTTTAAAGTGGAAGAGGGACGGGAGGGGAGCGGGTGGGGGGTACTGGGACAGGGATGGGTTTTAAGGGTCATCTGATAATCTCCAGAGAGAGAGAGAGAGAGAGAGAGAGAGAGAGAGAGAGAGAGATTGATTATCAGATGGGAACAAAAAAAGCATTCCCGTCTCGCAGTCTCCTCTCTCGCCCATCTCCCGTACCTATCATGCAAAAAATTAAAAAGTTTTCACACATATCTTAATCATGGCTCGTTGCCTCAGCAGGGCAGCCCAGGAGTGAATGGAGCTTGAACGGAGTTCGTTTCACTTCCTGGATTGAATTCCCGGCTGCTCTTGCAAGAAGACGAGAGCATGGGAAATTCAAAAATAAAAAGCAGAATACAAAAGTAAAAGTAACACTAAGCACCAAAACACACTTAAAACTTAACAAGTAACCTGGGGAGGGTACAAAAAAGTGTGTCACTTACCTGGATGTCCCGATCTCACCCAGAAGTGTCCTGGCACGGACCTCCTATTGACGCTGGCATCGCGCCAGTATAATGGGGCACCTTTTCACTTGCAGGACATTTGGTTACAGAAACGGAATGGGGGATCTATTGATGGCTTAACCCATCAATAAAAAGCAGTGATGGCATAACAACAGCCAAATGGGAGCATGACGAGAGGGGAATGACGTTGTCTGAAAAAGAAGCCCTTTAGCAATCTCCTGGCATTGTGATAACGCCATATTTAGAGAGTCTGATCATCTCCAGAGAGAGGGGTGGGGAAAGAGAGAGAGAGAGAGAGAGAGATTTAAAAGTTATATTCTGCCTTTCCTCCAATACAGGGCACAAGTGTGTGTACATATATGTGCCTTCAAGTCACTCATCAACTCTGTGAACTTCATAGCTGTTGTGTAATATGTTGGACTTGCATTTCTCCCACTTCCCCCTTTGTTTCTAGTTTACTTTTGCTGCAAATTGAGTTCAAAGTGCTAAAGTACTTTGCACTCAGTTAACTCAGCAGGGGGGAGAGGAGAGGAAGGAACAGTATCTTCCCCTTCCCAGGAGGCTCAGGCAAAAGCAACATGCTGCAGCCCCTCCTGGCTTGTGTGTCCTTCCTCCTTTCTAACCTTTCCCATCTTGACCACCCTCTGATGTTGCTGGGCCAAACCTGCCAGTTTTCTTCTGGGAAATGTTGGAGGGTATGGAGTGGGAGAGGAGAGCCAGAGTGGTGCAGTGGTTTGAGTGTTGGACTAGGACTCTGGGAGTCCAGAGTTTGAACCTCCCACTAGGCCCTGGAAACCTAGTGGGTGACCTTGGGCACAACACCCTTTCTCAGCCGCAGAGGAAGGAAATTACAACCCCCCTGAACTAATCATGCCAAGAAAACCCTGCAATAGGTTCACCTTAGGGTCTTCATAATGACTTGAAAATGGCACACAATGACTTGAAGGCACACAACAACCAAAATGAAGTGGGAGCTTTGTAGAACTGGTTGTGGTGGTGGGCTTCAGGGGCCAAAAATGTAGGGTCCAGAAGCAACATGTGGCCCATGAGCTGGACATTGGCCACCCCTGAATGAAAGGGAAAGCATCCATGGAAAGAAGGCACTCAATAGACTCCTTTTCACCTGCTCCTTCCAGCTTCCTTGCCTCCGTGGCAAGTCATGGGCCAAATAGGATCCTGTGGAGGAGGCAGATTTGGATTGGGGGCTGCTCCAGATGTTGTTGGCCACATTTGCCCACAAATCCCAGCAGTCCTATCTAGCACACAGAATGCAGGAAACTGCAAACTACATCTGGAGGGCTTTGTGATTTCCCCACCCACTAAAATGTTTATAGAACTGTGGCTGTTATCTCCAGAGCCTTCTTGGCCTGAGGAGATGGTGAGACAAATGGACCAGGCATGTTCCTCTTGGCCTCATGGGAAGAAGAGAGGCCTCTTCAAGTGCATGAAGCACATTTCCAACCCCCATTCACCCCCAGGTTGCCTTGTGCAGCCACTGCCAGTGTCTGCCTCCATCCCTTGACGCTTGTTAGGATAATGGGCTCTCCCCATTATCTGGGCAGGACAGCAAGCCAGGTAAACAAAGGGTTAACTAGGTGTTGAGAGTAAAATTACAGTTTATTGGGGGTCTGCAACATGAAGGAGTCACAGGTCACGAGGATTATGTCAATGAATTGACTTTATGTCCATGAAGATGTCCAGCAGGAGCAAACTTTGAGATGCTTCTGAGAAGAGGTGATAAATACTGCCTTGTGGCCATGAGGCAGAGAGAAGAACAAAGAGAGTCCTGAGTCTGGGGACCCTTATCTCAGCTATGGGGGGATGTTTGATAGAGGCCAAGCGAGAAGGCCTCTCTATCTCTATCTCTATCTCTATCTCTATCTCTATCTCTATCTCTATCTCTATCTCTATGTCTGAGTCTATCCCAGTCCCCATGAACTTCCAGCACATCTGGACTGCACCCTTGTAAGTAGATTAGGGAACTTTCTAGTTTTAGTCACATTAGGGTTTATGTTTATTTTATAAACTTGATTGGAATGAATAGACTTACCTATAACTTGTAACTTCTAAGTGTACCTGGAAGGAAGGAGCCTTTCATGGAAGAAAGAACTTTTCTTGCTACATAACTCCTGCTTAGAATAAACATCCTTTAAGTCTCTCCTTTCTGCACATTTTCATGTGCCTTGCGCGGGTTTTCCTTCCACAAAGGTGAGGGAAAGGGGAGCTCTGCAGAGCCAGAGTGGGAAGCACAAACTCAACCGGGTAACTTCCCATGGTTGGCCGTGCTGCTCAGATAATCCCGAGCACCACACTGGTTCTTGGCTCAATCTCTCTCCCTCTCTCTGGTTCTCCCGCTTTCCTGTCACAAGCTCACCTGAGTTCCTGCATCCTTCACTGCTTCCCATTCCCCTGCTGGCCTCTATGAGTGAAGGAGGTCAGAGGATGGCTGGTGAGAATGACTGCCTGGCCAATTTGCCCTGCCACTGCACAGCAATCTGTCTGCCTTCACCAGATCGGCTGGCACACCTTAAATGACTATAAGGCTTCTGTCAATTGAGCTGCCAAATTAACCCCCCTACCCCTTCCCTCATCAAGTCTCTAATCTGCTGGAACAGCCCTATAAGCCATGCTAAATTGACTCCTCTCTCGGCTTCCCGAGCTGGCTGCTGCCCTTTGGGGTCTTGCTGGCTCCTCTCCTGGGCTCTGAGGGCATAGTGGGCTCTAATTCTATAGGTACAGGGTTGGGCTTTTGTTGTGAGTTCTTTCTTTCCTTTCACCCCTTCCCTGCTTCTCTTTATTTTTTGAAATAAATGTTAGTTTTGTATTACAGAATTAAGCAATCTGGAGCCAGCTTGATGTAGTGTTTGACAACAGAATGCACTGCCTGGGAGTGTGGTGGAGTCTCCTTCTTTGGAGGTTTTTAAACAGAGGCTGGATGACCATCTGTCGGGAATTCTTTGATTGTGTATTGCTGCATGGCAGGGGGTTGGACTGGATGGCCCTCAGGGTCTCTTCCAACTCTAAGATTCTAGTGGTTTGAGCATTGGACTATGACTCTGGAGGCCTGGTTCAAACCAGGTTCTAAAGCACGGAGCATCCAAGAATTCACCAAGTGCATGTGAAATGCTTACATCTGTGGAACTCCATCTGTGCAACCATGAACTGAATATATCCATTGAAAAATTACAAAAAAAGTACAACTACTTGGGTAACAGAGGTTATGCATCTGGATTTAATTTGATGATTTGAATATGTTTTGTTCTCCAGTGCTGGTTTTGTCTTGTGGTGTGTCCATATTTTACAACTGTAGCAGTTTGATCTCATTTCAACAGCTGTAGCACGACAATATGGAAGGATGGGATTTGTAGTTTGGGGACGGACTTAGAATTCTCTACTAGAGAGCTCTAGTGCTGGAATAAAGGGGAGTGGATTAGAGCAATGTGCTTATTGTCCTGGCATGCAAGGGGGTAGGGATGCAGATTTGCTCTTTCTGCCATCCCAGTGAATGGAGTGGTACGTTGAAGGTACTGATGGCTCATCAGACATCATCCAAGGATGCACAACTGCATAGCTGGAATCCTTTTGGTCTGTCCCAACTAGAGTAAACCCACTGAAACAATTGATGCATGGTAGGGCAGCACTTCCAGTTGATTCAGTGGCTAAGCCACTTTGGGCCCCATGCCAAGAGACAAGTAGGGAATTGATTGATTGATTGATTGATTGAAATGGCTTTATTCAAGTTGGGACTAACTATATGATCATAGAATCATAGAGCTGGAAGAGACCACAACGGCCATCCAGTCCAACCCCATTCTGCCTTGCAGGAATACACAATCAAAGCACACCTGACAGATGGCCATCCAGTCTCTGTTTAAAAACCTCCAAATAAGGAGACTCCACCACACTATGAGGCAGTGCATTCCACTGTCAAACAGCTCTTACCCTCAGGAAGTTCCTCCTAATGTTGAGGTAGAATCTCTTTTCCTGGATTTTCCTTGGGTTTCCTCCCCCCCCCCCCCAGGCTGCAAGGCCGTGTTCTGGAATCGGTTTCTTGGAGTTTGAGTCCATTGCTCCATGTCCTAGTCTCTGGAGTAGCAAAAAACAAGCTTGCTCCCTACTCAGTATGAAATCCCTTCAAATATTGAAACATGGCTATCATGTCATGATTTAGGTCCCTCCTGCTCCTCCTCATCCTCCATCATCATATCAGCTTCACAGTCTACTAGGCATGACTGACTGGTGTTTCGGTCTATCAATGTCCAGATGCTATCCAAAAATCTAAGAATCAGTCAGGTATCCTTAGCTAATGGGGCACATTCCCAACAGTTCTGCTTTCTGTAACTGTGTAAGTGTGATCCTGTGTCCTGTGCTACAGTCAGCAAGTGACCCAAGAGACGCACCATTGTAAGCCAGAGAACTGTAGGGCAGTCAATCCAGTCCAAGTCATTCACAGGTGATTTAGCAAGACGATGGGAGAAACAACAGCAAGCTGTATAGCTAGTCTGGAAGTTGTTACACCAAGCCATTAGTCCCGATAAACAGAGCCAAAGCGGGGCAAGATCCCAAGTCATTAATCATAGCCAGTGCAATGGTCAAGTGCACATGAATGCAAGAGCACAGCTGGTCATAAAAACAGAACAACAAAGACTCCAGGGACCTGCTGGGAGCTGTGTAGGCAGCTGCCTCTGGACACCAGGTGCCTAATGAGTGAGGATGCCAGCTGCTTATGCCTGTGGTGCTCTTCTAATGCAACCATGCACCAAATACATGCATTGTACAATAGTCCCAAAAAGTACGACCACACACAGGTGCATGGCACCAAAAACATCATGCTTCCCCTGTGGGATTCACATAGTTCCACCTCCCTTTGCCACAATGTATATGACTCCCTTTCCTTCTCTACCCACTAAAGGTGCATCTACACCATTGAAATAATGCAGCTTGACACTGCTTTAACTGCCATGGCTCCAGCCTACAGAATCTTGGGGTTTGTAGTTTTTTCCACTCTTTGGCAGAGAAGGCTAAAGAGCTTGTAAAACTACAAATTCCAGAGTTCCACAGGATGGAGCTACATCACTTAAAGTGGTGTCAAATGGCATTATTTCTGCAGTGTAGATGCATCCTCAGTCTCCAACTACCTTCCTTATTCAAGTCTCTACTTGCTTTAACAGCTTTTCCATAACTTTGGTATCCTGAAATCTCTGCACACCCTCAAGCTTACCCCAAATGCATAAAAATGAAAACCATACATACACATGATCTACAAGTTGCTCCACTCATAGTCTGGAAGGCCTCTTGAAATTTATGCACACAGGGGGGAAAAAAGAATGAAATAGACAGAATAAGTTCCTCTGCTTTATTTTCCTTTTTTAGAACAATAGTACTAAGTTCCAACTCATATAGTTTTATGAAGAATAATAAAATAAAAACACTGTCCTTTCTCTCCCTCTGTGTCTTTCTGAGTTGCTTAATGTTCCATTATGGGAATGGTTGTCCTCATTCCCTGTCCGTCTCGCTAAAGTTAGATGTTGCTTGTTCAGCAAATATCTCCAAGGACTGTGGATGAAATAGGGGTTGCTGCTACTTAGGGTTCCCAAATCTCAGGCCTGGCCAGTCTTCACTGGTCTTCAGGGTGAGTGGGAGGAATCTCAGGGTGAGAGCACTGGCTTGAAAGATGTGTGTCTGTTCTTTTAAGTCTTGACATGCTGTGAAAGTATTCATTTTCCTCCACACATTTTCCCATTCATATAATTCTATTGGCTTTCCTATAACTGTAGCCCATTTAATTATGGAGTCTGTAACTATTTCTTTCTCCAGTTCTCTTGATGAGAACAATTTGTAGAATTTAGCAATTCTTTATGTCTCTCTGGACCAAATCAATTTATCTAATTCATTATCTTTGCCTTCAAATCCCTCCTTTTCCATATCTTATTTATACCTTTCCACTAATTGTACATATGAGAACCAATGAATGTTCATTCTTGTAGTTTCCAGTTCTTTTGTTTTCAGTCAAAAATGACCATTTGCACTCCTAGCCAAAATTTCTTGCATATTTCATAAATTCATACAATTTATTCTCATTTATGACATATATTATCTTCTTCTTTAAATATAACAGATACAAAATGCAAGATGAGAGCTTAGAAGATTCAAATTTTATAGACATACTACTGTTTTAAAGAATTATTGACATTGTTTATGCTTTTATGATGCAACCATAATGCTTTATGCTATGATTTTGTTCATATAACTGTGTTTAATAAAAATATATATGAAAAAAAGGTGTGTGGGTATTTTGTGCTGTAGTTAGGTGCTTTCAAGTCAGCTCCAACTTATGGCAATGCCACATTAGGGTGTTCTTGGCAAGACTTATTCACTGTCTTCCTCTAAGGCTGAGAGTATGTGACTTGTCCAGGCTCACTCCATGGGTGTTCATGGCTGAGTGGGGATTTGAACCCTGTTCTCTTGGAGTCCTAGTCCAATACCCAAACCACCATCACACCAGAGACCCCCCACACACACACAAAGGAGGGGAGAGAGATAGAGAGAGATGGTGTTTCCTGTTTGAACCAAGTACTCTGTGCAACTGTGGTTGATGTTCAAGGTCTCCTGCTTGATGACATCGTCAGGATCCACCTCTTTGGATACTGCCAGGGATCATGCCTTGGGCTCAGATTTTGGCCCTGAAATCTCTGGGCCCAGGATGGTGTTACCTGAATAGGTGGGGGGGGGTTGTGGGAAGCCCAACGGTGATCTATTATTAGCTGGGGGAATTATTATTCGCTCAAATGGAATGCTGCATGATGCGAGTACCTTTTCACCTGTGTATACCCATACTAACTGCAGAGAACTCCAGGTTAAAGTGAAATAAAAATGTTTTACTGGAAAATAACACAGAAAGCATTCACACATGCAACACATGTTCACAAGAACAAGGCAAGGCTATTCAAGAGTTGTGGCAGAAAGGTTGGATAGAGGCATGGATTTGGAAAATAGGGCAATAGTCACCAGCCTTGAGAGCAGAGAATAACTCAGATGGAAGTTTGAGGGTGGCACTGCAAGCTTCAATCTGGTGGCACGCCAACAGAGAAAGTGGCTGGGTCTCATCCACAGTGGCACACTTTGCTATTGTTTGGGGCTAATATTTATACTGTATTTCATGTTCTGAAGGGGTATTTGTTTTTCAGACAAAGCTTAGATGAGTTTCTCACTGTTTAAACAAAGGAAAGCAAAACTCTGCTGATGGCTGTTAATGGCTGAGAGATAGGAATTGATGGGTTTATGACAACCTTGCACTGTAGGACAGGAAGGGGTGTCAAGGGACATTTCCTGGGAATAGCAATTGTTTTGGTCACTTGTTTGTGATGTGTGACTCATTGCCAAGGGTGTCCAAGAGGGGATTAACACATACCTCGTAATAGTGGTGATTACTATGGGCTTCACTTAATCCTGTCTTGGATGTGTCTGATAGGTCCGAGGCTGGTCACATGAAGGGGGGCTACAGTCACATGTTGCAAGACCCCTGCCTGGCTTCTGCATTAGCAAGAAAATGGTAGTGGTGGCTTCAGCAATAGGCCAGTGTCCTGTTTGGACTCCTCCTGGCTGCGGAGGTGGCTCGTTTCTCCCAGTTTCTCTGCCCACCAGAAGTTGGGGTGAACTTCTGGGGGGCAGAGAAACTGGGGGAAACGGGCCACCTCCGCAGCCAGAATATACCAGCAGGGAGCCAGCATATCCTAGCTAGTGTAGATAAGACCACAGTCTACTTTGGGTACAAAATTACAGCAACAGTACAGTACAGCATATTCCATAACTGAATACAGTACATGCATACATTTCCTAGAATTTCATGCATCAGTGTACAGGACTTTCTTGCAGAAAAATTTAAGATATAAAGCTCATTGGCTCTCAAAGGTTAAAAACTTTAAAGCCCTAAATAAAAATACAAAATTGATGCAAATACCACAAGCCAGGACAAGAAATATACCGTTCTATCCCCTTCTAAATCATTAAATTACAATCCTATTACCTAATTCAAGGTGAAATTTTGACTCCATGGTGATCACAGTACCATTCCTCTACAAGGGTACCATTCAAAGGGGGTGGTCCAGGGAAAGTGCTGGCCTGCAAACCATTGCCTGCCAGTTCCTGAGAGTTTCCAGGAAAGAAAGGATGGTTGCAATTGGAACAATTGGTAACTATTGTCACAATGGTCACAAATATCATAGAATCATAGAATCATAGAACTGTAGAGTTGGAAAAGACCACAAGGGCCATCCAGTCCACCCCCCCTGCCACACAGGAAATCACGATCAAAGCATCCCTGACAGATGGCCATCCAGCCTCTGTTTAAAGACCTCCAAGGAAGGAGACTCCACCATGCTCCGAGGGAGTGTGTTCCACTGCCAAACAGCTCTGACTGTCAAAAAGTTCCTCCTAGTGTTGAGGTGGGATCTCTGTTCCTGGAGCTTGCATCCATTGCTCCGTGTTCCAGTCTCTGGAGCAGCAGAAAACAAGCCTGCTCCATCCTCAACGTGACACCCCTTCAAATACTTAAACAGGGCTATCATATCGCCTCTTAACCGTCTTTTTTCCAGGCTAAACATACCCAGCTCCCTAAGTCTCTCCTCATAAGTCATGGTTTCCAGACCTTTCACCATTTTAGTGGCCCTTCTCTGGCCATGCTCCAATTTGTCAATATCCTTTTTGAATTGTGGTGCCCAGAACTGGACACAGTATTCTAGGTGAGGACTGCCCAGCCCATGGCTCTTGGGGGGAAATAACAACTGCTGGTTCCCCCACATCAGACACTTTGGGAAGCTCTGATCTAATCCACCAAGTCATCAGGCACTTCTGTGTTTCTTTGCTCATGAACGACTTCAGTTCCAGGGTGACGTGGCAATGGATGCCATGGGAAACCTCTGCACTGTAGCTTGTAGGCCATTCCCCTCTGGTAGAAATACAAGCATAACCAATAATGCTAGATACATAGGAATCAATTCCCTGTCCCCTTGCTAATAAAGCAGGCATCTACATCAATTTAATGTACTCTGAACAAAGTAAGAGCCCAGAAATGTTATTCAGCTCCCAGCTGAACTACTTTGCTTCTCTATCATTCTGTGGACTTTGGGGCTTACTGCACTCTGAAGAAAAGTGGCTAGCCAGCAGGAATGCTCTGTCTCCCACACTGCCTTACCACATGGCGTTGTTTTTTGTTTGTTTGTTTCACGCCCGTGGGGGACCAAAGTAAAACTGCATCGTTTTGCTAGCCAGAAAAACCCATAGCAAAAAGAGGCAGTTTTACCTCAGTCCCCCATGGGACTGGAATGAAAGAACGCCAGAAGAACTGCAATGTCATGCAGAAAGGCAGCAGGGAAGACAGAATGCTCCTGCTGCCTTGCCGCTTTTCTTGGGAGCGTGCTAAGCCCATTTATCACATGAAGCTGCAATTGTGGAATTACACCAAGATAGCAGCAGCAATGGTCTTATGTTATCGTATGATGTCGTAATTATCCTGCCCTCTAACTGTTACTGTCACTCATCTCTTCAGTGATGGGGAAAACCCATCAATGGCCCTCAATACCACTACTATGCCAGTATTCTCCGTTGTGTGAAAAGTCCCTTCCATGGCAGTAATGGTATAGCGGAAGTCACATGGCATAAGGGGATGTGATCATCCGCCTCTCCCCTCACTATTCCCAAGCTAGCCAAGATTGTTTTTTCTTTGTGCCTTCCTTTTTCTTTTTGCTGTGATTGCATAACTATGGGGAAATGATAAAAAACATTTTTTTTTCATTTCCCCCCATAATTACAGAATTGTGGCCAAAAAAAAATATTGAAAAAGAAAGGTACACATGCACCAAAGATGGGATTATGGAGCCAGTGCAGCGAGACAGAAGATTGCCAAAGCAATACAATCGCAGCACACTTGCATGATTGAAGAGACCATGTGGTAATAAATGTTTTCAAATAGGTATGTTCCCATTTGCTTCACTAGCATCATTGCTGTGAGAAAAGACGCTGGTGTGATAAAGTCCTATGATTCTTTCCTTCTGGCTCTTCACTGAATGTGTCCAGCTCTGTAAGCTAAAACCAAAAAGTTCATAGACATTATTGGAGGAATCATAGAAAAAAGCCACTTGGGATGCTGGAGGGGCAGCGAGGGATGGGGTTCCCACCAACCAACCAACTAGAAACCAGGTATAATTGTGCAGGAGATGGTCCTTAGATGATCTGTTCCTGGGCTCATACCCTCCCTGAGGGTAATCCAGGTAAATGTGGTTAGAGCTGGGTTTCTTATGCATGCACAGGTTTCCCCATGGAAGCAGCTGAATATTTTTGTCCCCTGCACAATATCTGTATTTAGTTCAGGGTTGTGGAAGCCACTGGTGCTGATTCTCAGCTTATTCTTCTCAGTCTATCTCTGCTGAAATTGGCATTTGGAAGTCCTTTGGTTATGCTTCCAGTCACTCAGTCAGTTGCACAACTGGCTGTGCATTTGAATGCACATTAAATTATGCACTAGCTTGTGCACTTGGATGGACATGGAATTTTGCATTTGATTATGCATCCAATTGCATAATATTACATATCTATTATCCCCTTTCTCCTAGCTTACAAAAGTTAAAACAGATATGGCTAATAAAATCAGATCATGCAAAAGTTGAACATATGAGTCCACTACCAACAGAATTAGAATCAGTCAAAAGCATGACTATTAAAAAAGAAACCACAAATACAAACAGTACAACACATTCTGAAAGGCCCTTTCCCTTGGAGCAATTGGCCCTCAAAGTCCGGCTGGAAAAAGTTTTGTTTATTATTTTATTAAGACAAATCTATCACATATTTTATCATAAGATCTGCTGCTCCAGAGACTAGGACACAGAGCAATGGACTCAAAGTACAGGAACATCTAAACATTAAAACATCTAAACATCTAAACATTAAAGCATCAACATTAAAACATCTAAACTTTATGAAGAACTCCCTGACAGTAAGAGCTGTTTATCAGTGGAATACTCTGCTGCCTGGGAGTGTGGTGGAGTCTCCTTCTTTGGAGGTTTGTAAGCAGAGGCTGGATGGCCATCTGTCGAGAGGGCTTTGATTGTGTCTTCCTGTATGGCAGAATGGGGTTGGACTAGATGTCCCTTGTGGTCTCTTCCGATTCTATGATTCTATGTTTCTATGATCTTAGGATGGCATGCAATACAATCAATTTAAAACTCTTCCAGATTGAAAGTATAATCATTCAAACAAGGTAAAAACATACAGGAATACCTCCATTAACAAAGTCTCTGACAAACAAGCTCCTTTTTGCAAAGTGTTTTTATGCATGCCAAGCTCCTCCCCTTTTCCTTCTTATCATCTGTCTAGCTGGAGAGGGTTTTTTTTTATTTTTTTTAGCAGCAGCAGTACTGTGAGGTTGATGAAGAAGGGTTGCAGCAGCAATGAAACCTGAGCTGGAAAGAAAGGATCTTGGCCAATGATTCTCTTGGATGTGACAACTTGCTGTGGAGTGTGCAGATTTTCTGCCTACACTAGAGCTGTCTTACACCAACACAGGGGAAGTTAAAAAAAAAAAAAACCCACCCTGTGCAGGCCGTTCCCTTCCTAACAGCTTTGTGGAGTCCTCTGGATGGAACTAATGTGAGCACTTGGCAGAATTTGTGTGCCTAATGGGCTGTGGACAGCATGGGTAGTTAACTGTTCGAAAACTGCCTGGTGGTACCAATTGCATTATTATTATATCAGGAGAGAGATTAAGGCGCCAATTAAAGAGAGACAGGGGATTTCATGCAGTGGCTGCCCATAGACTGCCTGTATTTCAAGGCAGCCATTTCAAGAAATTGCTGAGGGAGAAATGGACCCCCACCAAAGACTCCCCCAGCCCCAGTGGGGCTTGGTCCAGAGACCTAAGTAAGTAGCACAGAAAGGCCTGGAGAAACATAGGCTGAAAGTTTGTCCTTTTCTACAGAAATACATTTCACACACATAGTTTAGGCTGCTGAGCCTGCTGTTCAGTCATTCCTTTCCTTAGCTTCCATTGGTAATATGTGCTAGGCTTGGGAAAAGTTACCTTTTGGGACTTCAGTTCTTCAAACCCCCCATGGGCCATGCTAACTGGGGGGATGTGAGGAATTGGAGTCTCAAAATAGTAACTTTTCCAAGCCTAGCACATATGGAAGCTAGGGAAAGGACTGAGGATAGATTGATTTGTTTTATTTATTTTAGGTATTTATACCCCACTCTTCAGCCACAAAGGCTTTCAGAGCAGCTTACAATCGTTAACAACATCACTTTACACATATACACTGCTTTATAGTGCGCTAGGCACTAAGCGGCTTCCAAAGTGTGTTAGCTAATTGCCCCCACAAGCCAGGTACTCATTTTACCAATCTATGGAGGGATGGAAGGCTGAGTCAGCCTTGGAGCCTTTGGGATAGAACTTGCAAAGTTGTGGCTGCAGTACTGGCATTTAACCACTGTGCCACCAGGGAGCCCTGGATGAAGCAAGCTTGTTTTCTGCTTCTCCAGAGACTAGGGAGATTTTCAGATGGGGACAAAAAATGCACCCTCTTCGCCCCCACCCTCCATCCCAATACAAGAACTAAAACTTTCAGACCTACCATGCCTGGCAGCCCAGAAGTGAATGGAGCTCGAACGGAGCCCCATTTACTTACTAGTTTGAAATCCTGACCATTCTTGCAAGAGGACAAGCACGCAGGAAATTCAAAACAAAAAAGAAAAAGAAAGTTTAAAAAGTGACAGCAAGCACAAAAACAGACTTTAAAAATACCAGGTAACCCAGGGAGGGTATAAACAAGTGTGTCACTTACCTCGATCTCCTGATCACACCTAGAAGTGTTATGGCACGGACCTCCTAGTCACTCTGGCACCACACCAGCATAACAGGGCACAGTTTCACTCACACATAATTCCGTTACAGAAACAAAACGGGGGATCTATTGACGGCTTAGCCTATCAATAAAAAGACGTGCCAGCAGAACAGCAGCAGCATGGAAGCATGACGGGGGTGGGAGGACAATGTCATCTGAAATGCAAGCCCTTTTGCGATCTCCTGGCATCTTTGTCACACCACATTTAGAGTGTCTGATAATCTCCTAGGACATGGAACAATGGATTCAAACTACAGGAAAAGAGATTACCCTAAACATTAGGAAGAAGTTCAAGACGGTAAGAGCTGTTCTGCTGCCTTAGAATGTAGTGGAGTCTCCTTCTTTGGAGGTTTTTAAACAGAGGCTGGATGGACATTTGCTGGGAGTGCTTTGATTGTGTATTGTGAGTCAGCAGTGTGATGCAGCAGCTAAAAAAAGCCAATGCAATTCTAGGCTGCATTTTGGTCAGACCTCACCTGGAATACTGTGTCCAGTTCTGGGCATCACAATTCAGGAAGGATATTGAGAAGCTGGAAGGTGTCCAGAGGAGGGTGACCAGAATGGTGGCAGGTCTGGAAGCCATACCCTAGGAGGAGTGGCTTAAGAAGCTGGGTATGAGAAGGTTGAGAGATGACATGATAGCCATATTTAAATATATGAAGGGATGTCATATTGAAGAGGAAGCAAACTTGTTTTCTGCTGCTCCAGAGACTAGGACATAGAGCAATGGACTCAAACTACAAGAAAAGAGATTCCACTTAAACATAAGGAAGAACTTCCTGACGGTAAGAGCTGTTCGGAAGTGGAATACATTGCCTGGGAGTGTGGTGGAGTCCCCTTCTTTGGAGGTCTTTAAACAGAGGCTGGATGGCCATCTGTCAGGAATGATTTGATTGTTTATTCCTGCATGGCAGAATGGGGTTGGACTGGATGGCCCTTGTGGTCTCTTCCAACTCTATGATCCTATGATTGTATGGAAGTTATGTCTTAACAGCAGGCTCAGCAGCGTAAACTAAACTATGAGGAACTGGAGTGTAATCCAGGAAAGCTCATGCTAAAATCCATTCACCTTAAAGGTGCCATGCTATCTTCTTCCTCCCCTTTTTTAAATACTAAAACAGACTAAGGACTTTATCACACTTGTCTTCTGTCTTGCCACAATAGCATTAGTTCAGGGAATGGAAACATACCAGTTTGGGAACATTCATTATCACAACCCTCTTAAATCAGGCCATTGCACTGCTTCAGTGGTCTATAGTCATGCAATCTCTCTTCCACACTGGCGATATAACTTTGCCTTTCTGACCTATGCTCTATGCAGTCTGCCTTTCAGTATTTTTTTTCATGTTCTTTTTGCTGTAATTTTGCAATTATGGCAATATGATGGGGGTAGAAATTTAAAAGAAAAGAAACAGGAAATAAAAGGGGGGAAAAGGCTGCTTTGGAATAGTGGGGGGAAAGAAAGGGAATCCTGCCCACTAATGCCGTGTGACTGCCAGCATCTTGCTACTGGAGTGGAAGGGGTCTAAGACCCAAGAGGGCTGTCATGGAAAGACAGGAAGATTGAGAGTCATTGACAGGTTTCCCGCATCCATGAAAAGGTGCGCTCCAACAATGAGTTGAATGCCAACTGCCAATAGGATGGAGACAATCTCATGTGATAAGGTACAACTATAGATGTTATTATACAGCTGCAATTGCACTGTAGAAGCCTCATGTGATAAAGTCCTAACACAACTCTTTGAAATTAAAAAAAACTCCAGAGAGCATGTATGTTAACAATATGTACATTTTAAGTTGTTTTTGAATGTTGGTAACAGTTTAATTCCTGTTTAATGTTGATTTTTGGGGGGCAGTTATGTTTTAAATATATTGTATTTGTTTTAATTTGTAAGCCATCTTGAGTTTGTGGGAAAGGTTGGAATAACAATCCAAGAGCAAATCAAGCCCAAACTCTTGCAAAACCCAGGATGAAAAAAATCAAGCTTATCAAACTTGGGGCATATGATGAGAAGATGTGACTCATTGGAAAAGACAATAATGTACAACGAAGTAGAAAACAGTAGGAAAAGAGGCAGACTGCATAACAGATGGATTGGTTTAAGCAAGCAAGCCACAGCTGCCCTGAGTTTGCAAGATCTGAGCAGAGCTGTTAACAAGAGGGCCTCTTGTGGGTCCCTCACTGATAGGATTGCTATAAACCTTCCCTCCACATTTCACAGATGAAAACCAGGACATGTGTGGCCAAGCAACATCAGAGTGCAGTCAAGATGGCACAAGGTGTTACTGAAAAGGAACAGACAAGTCAGGAGATGCTGCAGCAGTTTGCTTTTGCTTGAGTATTCCTGGGAAGGGCAAAACTCCATCCCCTCCTCTCCTTTCCCCCTCCCCACAGAATTATTGAGTGCAACCTACCTTTGGCCTTTGAACTCAGTTTGCAGCGACTGAAGTAAGCTGAGGACAGAGAGAAAAAGAGGGAGAAACTAGAACATTTTAAAAGCAACTGAACAAGTGGGGTGACAGAGGATTAATTGGGACCGTTCTTTCCAAATTGGGAGAGCTGGAGGGTATACATGAGTTGAAGCTGACTTGACAATTCCCAACAGCAACAAATAAGTGAGGATAATGACCACAATGGTGATGATCCTTCTTGTGTGTTCATGCAGGCAGGGAGATCATAGAATCATAGAATTGCAGAGTTGGAAGAGACCATGAGGGCCATCCAGTCCAACCCCCTGCCGTGCAGGAAATCTTGATCAAAGCATCCCCAACAGATGGCCATCCAGCCTCTGTTTAAAGACCTCCAAGGAAGGAGACCCCACCACGCTCCGAGGGAGTGCGTTCCACTGCCGAACAGCTCTTACTGTCAGAAAGTTCCTCCTAATGTTGAGGTGGAATCTCTGTTCCTGGAGCTTGCATCCATTGCTCCGTGTTCCAGTCTCTGGAGCAGCAGAAAACAAGCTTGCTCCATCCTCAGTGTGACACCCCTTCAAATACTTAAACAGGGCTATCATATCGCCTCTTAACCGTCTTTTTTCCAGGCTAAACATACCCAGCTCCCTAAGTCTCTCCTCATAAGGCATCGTTTCCAGACCTTTCACCATTTTAGTTGCCCTTCTCTGGACACGCTCCAATTTGTCAATATCCTTTTTGAATTGTGGTGCCCAGAACTGGACACAGTATTCTAGGTGAGGTCTGACCAAGGCAGAATAGTACATCCATTTTGTCTGTCCTTCATTTCCCCAAAACTTGTGTTTGACCCAAGCATGGAGTGGCTTTGGGAGACACAGGGATTCTATGAAGAGACAACGACCAAAATTTTTGATTTCTTCTTTTTGCAGTGAACTGCAAGTTGCCAGACTCTAAGCATTTGGCTGCCTGGATCTCTTAGTGTTGGGGTGCAGCCAGGATCGAGTGTGTCGCCTGGATACCTGATTGTGTCTAGGTCTCTAGATTTCTATGAAACCCAACACAACCCCATCTGTCACGCCTTGCTCTGAGCCAAGACCTTGCTTCAGGGACCCTGTCCAAAATGTAACAAAGCTGTCATCTGTATCAGGAAGGGAATTTGCTGACTGGCTGAATCTGCAGCAGATTTACGAAATGGATATGTGTGGCTCTTTCGTTGTAAATCAGGTTCTTGATGGGTGAGTAGGGCTGTGGCAGGGAGAGGGCTGGAGGAATCACTCTCCCCTGATGGACAAGTCTGCAGAGCTCTGCAGTTTTGGTGCATCGATAGATAAGATCCCCCAACTACCCCAAGAAATTATCCAGATATCTATAAAAGGTTTCTAGCCTGTTGGTGTTGTTGAAGACAATGCGATCACTGGAACAGAAAGAGCAGAGTGGGTGAATTCTATACTCCCATTGCTTCAGAGTCCAGAATATGAAAAATGAACTTTCTTTCTTTCTTTCTTTCTTTCTTCCTTCCTTCCTTCCTTCCTTCCTTCCTTCCTTCTGTTCCACTCTTTTCTTTTTCTTCCTTCTTTCCAACTACATTTTCATACCCTCCAACATTTTGCAGACGGAAACCAGAGGGATGTGGCCAGAAAACATCAGAGTGTGTCAAGGTGGCAAAAAAATAGTAATGAGGAAGAACACACAAGCAAGAAGCTGCAGCAGTTTGGTTTTGCCTGAAAAAGATTCCACCCCCTTCTCTCCTCTCTTCCCTCCTGAACTGATTGAATACTTCTGCACTTTGAACCAGTTTGGAGACGTTGAAGCAAGTTGGGGACAAAGAGGGAAAGTGGAAGGAAGAGAGAAAAACTGGAACATTTTAAAAGCCGCTGAAAATGTGGGATAGCAGAGGATGAATTGGGACGGTCCCTGTCAGATTGGGATAGCTGGAGGGTATATTATTTATCTATCTATTTTATTTAGGTATTTATACCCCGCTTTCCAGCCACAAAGGCTCCCCAGAGCGGCTTACAAATTGTTTAAGCAATGGCATTTTACACATCTATACCACATTAAGCAGTTTCCAATGTGTGTTAGCTAGTTATCATGCAATGGCTATGGACTTTATCAGATGCAGCAAAAATAGCATTATTATGATATAATGCGAAGGGGTCCCCATTATTGCAGGACGTCATGGTCTTTGTGGTCATTGTGTGCTGTAGCTACTAATAATGTATCATTTTTAATTCACAGGAACAAACATCAATAGCTCTCAATATCGCTGTTTTTGTGGTATTGAAGAGAATGCGAAACCATGTCCTGCTGTAATTGCGAGTAATTACAGCATCGTTTGTGATTGTTTGGACTTTCTGAACTGCTTTCCACTTACACATAGAATCACAGAGTTGGAAGAGACCATCTAGTCCAACCCCATTCTGCCCTGCAGGAACACACAAAACACTCCTGACACATGACCATCCAGCCTGTTTAAAAACCTCCAAAGAAGGAGCCTCCACTACACTCCAAGGTAGTGCATTCCACTGCCGAACAGCAAATGTACATAAGTTACATCTGATAGTTCTGTGTCAGTTTTCCAAACTGATTCTGTAACACATGCCATACTAGGTCCTAGGCACGGCTTAGGATTAAGTCCTTGGTTGTCTCTGCTGTACTTGGTTCCACAACCAAGTGTTCTAGATTAAAGTCATTTGGGATAGAGGTAGGAAACTTGGGCCTTGTCTAGATGGGCTATTTAACCCATCATGCCCCCATTTTGGAGCCCCACAGTCCTGATGCCCTGAAGTTTCTTATCTTCCTAAAGATGGTCTGACATGAAGGACCTTTAAAACTTTGGAATGTGACAAGCTATGGTTGATGACTACTGAAATAAAGTTGTGCAGCCTTCACATCTAATGGAGCAGATGACAAAAATGACTTGCGGTGCATCACTGCAACAATGAGTCAGGATATATCTGTCCACCAAATGAATGGTGTGACCCTTTCCTAGAATGTATGCACAGGTGATTAGATATAAAACAGTCTCTAAGGCTGGATTTTCCAACTGTTTCTTTCTGAAGTTGAAGGGATGTTGTGAATGCTTTTGTTATGTCACACATCATGGTGAAGTAGGTAACTTGAAATGATGGAAAGATTGGATTAATTGTGAGGCAAAGAAGAAAGAATACATTATACAAATTATTCTTTAGTGAGTCCATTGCTTCATACATTTTCCAGAGAGGGCTTCCTTATATGTTAGTATTAAGTCATTCATCCGCTTCTTTTCTGTCCTGTTTGAAGTAACTTTTCATCATTTCCTGGGAACAGGCATGTGATGAAACTGGCTAGAGACAAGAGTATTAAGAAGAACATGAAAGCCATAGTTTAGGGTTCTACCTCTGTGAGCAGATCATTCATCAGGAAAGGCCAAGTCCTTTCTCAATCTATATTTTATATCTGCTTCCTTCTTGAGCTGTAGCTGATGTTTCTCACCATACTTCTAGCTCACTGTGTTCTTGGATGTGACCAAATGCAGATATCGGTGAGATACAAAGCAGAGCCTATAAAAAGTCAGGAAGTTAAGACAGACATGGACTTGAATCCGTGCTTCTGGTCACACTCTTCATGGCATTCATCACTACCTGACTTGTACGAGGAATGTAGACCTGTTCTAACCAGAAGCCACTGGTAGATGGTGAAGAAATTCAAGAACCACAGGAGAATCCTTGCTTGGTCTTACCACAAGGAATCACCTTGGCTAAAATGATGCCTTCAGAATCTACTTTTCTTTGCTGTTCTTTGTGTTTTCAGTGCATGCCTTGGGAAGTCTGCTTGGCAAATGGAAAGCCTTGTCCATGAAGATGTTATACCACCCATGTAACATAACATAAGGAGACAACATGACTCATTGGAAAATTCAATAATGTTGGGGAAAGGGTAAGGCAGTAAGAAAAGGCCATGTTACAGTAGAAAAGGAAGACTAAGCCTCCCTGCTGAGCAGGGCTGTTGAGAACATGAAATTCTGGATGTCTCTCATTCAATGAATCATCATAAATCAAAGCCAACTTGATGGCACACAACACCACCAATGGGTCTTTGAGTAGAGGCAACATCCTTGCATCTCTTGGTGAACAGGGAATGTGTCAAAACTCAATCTGGATATCCAGTCAGCCATAGACACACCCTCCTCTTGCAGTTGTCCATGGAGTAGCCACAAGTGGCCATCTATCCCTTCAAGGAAAGTAGGTATGGGGTGAATGGGGTCAGGAGTGGTGATAGCCTCTTCTGAATCAAGAATCGTCCCCTCAAGAGTCCCTCAGTCATTCTGTAGGCCAACCCTTGCCTCTTCTTCTCTCTGCCCCCCCAACCCACCGTTGTTCTGCTCTAAACAACAAACAAATAAAAAAAGAAGAAAAGCAAACAGATGTTATAACATGTTCCCCCCCCCCACTTCACTCTCCTCCTGCTGGAGCGACCTCACCTCCCCATGTGGGAAAAGCCCGGAGCAACCTTCTTCACAACTCTGCCGACTCTGTGTCACTTCACCTGTCACACAAGCTGGTGACAAGAGAGCAACAACACAACCAGCCAACCGCCATTATGGGCTGGAGGAGAAATGGGGTGGGGGAGGAAGGAGGGGGAGAGTCGGAAGCAAAAGCAGATGTACCGTGAGTCACCCCCCCCCCTGAGCGTTTTCTCATCAGGAAGGTGAGAATCGGAGCATGTGACTTCCACTTTCAGCTGAGGCACCATAGCAGCTGAGAGTGGCTACAGGCCTACCGGTTCAGCGTGGCTTGCTATTTCTGGGAGATGTCAAACATGCAGTGCTAAGCAGTCGTCTCTGTTACCATCTGCTGAAGAAGCAAACCGGGCTGGTGGATTATTAGAGCAGATAGCTTGACAGAGGCTCACTTCCTCCCACCACCCAGCATCTCCCCACTTTTCCCCCTTCAAAATTTAAAGGAAGAAGAGGACAAAACAAAGGAACTTGCAGTTGTGCAAGTTGGAAAGGTAGGAAACTTTGCCAGAAGTTGTGGAAAAGTGAGGAAAGGAAGGAAGTGTCATCTGTCATGCCCCTAAAGACTTCACAAGACAAAGGGTTGCTCTGGTTGAAGCACACGTACAGCCATACAACAGAAAAGAGACCTCTTAGGACAAGAGGGAGATGTCTTTCGTCAAGCCACTTTCCATGGAACAAACATTGGTTGGAATCTGTTTAGCGTCCTAGTAGTCCTTGCAGTGCCATTGCCCAGGCAGATGAACATTGTGCATTCTGTATTGTTGCACAATTGGTTGCACATCCAATTGCCCATCTGGTGTCTTGCTTCAGTGGTAGAACATTGCCTCTCAACACAAGGGCTGCAAAGTGTGACACAATTAGTACATAACTCCACACGTAATCCATTGTAGTTATCTCAGCTATTTTTCTTCATTTCTTCACTTGAAAAAAATTCTTTCATAAAGCCAGAAATATTCAAGAGATCCCTTCAAAATGGGAAAGCTGCAGAAGAAGTTGGAGACAATGAGGATTTTCCCACCTCTGAGCAACAGCATTCATTGTGAAAGAGACTCCACCTAAACATAGGGAGGAACTTACTGATATTAAGAGTTGTTCAACGGTGGAATGCACTGCTCGGAGTGTGATGGAGTCTCCTTGTTGGAGGTTTTTAAAGAGAGGCTGGATGGCCATCTGTTGGGAGTGCTTTGATTGATTATTCCTGCATGGTAGGGGTTTGGACTGGGTGGCCCTTGGGGTCTCTTCCAACTCTATGATTCTATGATTTCCTTCATAATGTAGCGCATCCTATCAGCATATTCATCTCTGAATCCTGTGTTAGTTGACAGGGGATTGAAACTTTTTTGCTATCATGTTTTGTTCCCATAGGGTTGAGGGAGCTGGTGGTTCTCCAATGCTACTATCTTTTGTTAATAATATCAAAGAGGTCTGGGAAACTCTTCTGACATGGAATGGGTTTCTGTAAGGACCCTTGCCGAAAGATGATAGTATTTAAGCATCCAAAATAGGAGGCACTCTGGAACCAGGAAATTCACTGAGTAGACGCCAATAAAAATGAGGCATTCTGATAGACAGCTGGCTTGTCAAAAGTATGTGTGAAAAGGATCTAGGGGTCTTAGTAGACCACAAGCTAAACATAAATCAACAGTTCTGGGCACCACCCTTCAAGAAAGACATCAAGGCACTAGAGTGTCTATAGAGGAGATGTCCAACATGATTAAAAGTCCAGAAATGAAGCCCTATGAGGAATGGCTGAGACAGCTCAAGAAGAAAACATTGAGAAGTGACATGCGAGCCATATTTAAATACCCGAAGGGATGTAGAAGACAGAGCAACCTTGTTTTCTGCTGCTTCAGAGATGAGGACACAAACCAACAGATTTGAATGACAAGAGATTCCACCTAAATATTAGAAAGAGCTTCTTGACTGTAAGAATTGTTTGAGAGTAGAAGAGATTGCTTCAGAGGATGGTGGACTCTCCATCTCAGGAGGTCTTCAGATAGAGGTTGGATGGGCATCTTCTACGAGTTCTTTAGTTGTGTTTTTCCTGTGTGGCAAGGGGTTGGACTAGATGGCCCTTGTGGTCCCGTCTAACTCTATAATCACCCTTTGGTTATAAATGACTATATTATTTGTTCTGCAAATCTGGAACCAGATCCTCTTGATGCCTTACATGAGTATACATTCTCCTATGGAAGCAGTTGGACATTTATGCATTCACTTCATGTTTGCAGGAGCAGAATTATATACATGGTGTCATTGCACATGCAGATGTGAATCTGAGTATGGATTCCAGTGTGCATTAAATTGTGAATTTGGTTGCTTATTTGGATGCACATCTAGTTGTGCAGCATTGCCATTTAACACAAGCATAATTGTAGCACAATGAATGCATGAGTTGACATGTGGGGAGTTATGCTACATATCCCCCTGCGTAGGATCTCACACCTGGAGTGACTCAAAATAAGAGCAGCTACCTTAAAATACATGATACTTGGCTTCCTTAGAGCCTTCATACTCTGTGCTGTGCCGAGTTACTCTTGTTCCTTACCAAAAAAAAAAAAAAGGGGGGGGGGTTAAAGAGTGCATTGGAAGTTACATCTCATGTGAGAACAAATTCTAGCCATGAATATAATCTGAAGATATGTCTGTAAACTTGAATGCCATCTTCTCCTGATTCTTAAATCCATAATGCACCTGGAAGTAAGCCACTACATCTATCAAACACAACTAATAAGACAACTGGTGGGGTTGGTGGATGGGCATTTTACTAACTACCATGTCTGTTTACATGGAAAAGTCATTACTAACCACCCGTCCCCATCACCAGATTACAGTCTTTGCAGAGTTTAAGCACTCACAAAATTCTAGGTGCTCTGGATTTGTGGGGAGTGGTGGTTTTCATGTCAGTGAAGCGGTGAATTTCCTCTGGGGTTTTCTCTGAAGTTTAGAGGACCTCTCCATGGTACAACTTGAGTATCCCTTATCCAAAATGCTTGGGACCAGAAGTGTTTGGGATTCCAGGTTTTTTCAGGGTTTTGGAATACAGTATTTGCATATACAGTTGGGCCTCTGTATCCATGGAACCAATATCCATAGTTTCAGTTATCCATGGGACACAAAATAGGAGACACATACCATAGAGTTGCACTGGAAAATGCATAGAGAGACATCCTCTCTAGGCATCTTATAGGTCCTCCAACACAACTCTATGGTATGTTTTTACTGGAAGTCCTTTATTTCCATAGGATTTGCTGTTATCTGCAGGTTCTGGTATCCACTATAAGTCTGGGAACCAAACCCCCATGGACATGGGGGTCCAAATGTACATAATTAGACATCTTGGAGATGGGACCCAAGTCTAAACACAAAATTCATATGTGTTTTATATACACCTTATACAGATAGCCTGAAGGTAATTTTATATACAATATTTTAAATAATTTTGTGCATGAAAGAAAGTTTGTGGACATTGAACCATCAGAAAGCAAAGGTGTTACTATCTCAGCCACTGATGTGGAAACTCAGCATGGCTGAGTGAAGATTTGAACCTTGGTCTCCCAGAGCCTTAGTCTAATACTCAAACCACCACACCGTGCTGGCTCAGTTTTCTTGGCAAGATTCATTCTGAGGAGGTTTCCCATTGCCTTCCTCTGAGGCTGAGAAAGCATGACTTGTACTTGTACAAGGTCAGCCAATGGGTTTCCATGGCTGCATGAGGATTTGAATCCTGGTCCCCTGGAGTCCTAGTCCCACACTCAAACCACTATACCACATTCCTTCTCCTATTCAAGTAGATTCTGACTTATGGCAACCCTCTACTAGGGTTTTCTTGGTGAGACTTCTTCAGAGGGCTCTTGCCACTGCCTTCCTCTAAGGCTGAGAAAGTGGGACCTGCCTGAGGGGATTTTGCAAAGGCTGGTGCATGGTGGCAGTTGGTCAGGGAGTGAGAGTTGGGTCTGTCCAAGTTAGTGGGCTTGAGGAATTTGATTGGCTAGGAGAGATAGAGTCAGGGTCAGAGATAGAGGAGAGTTACAGTCCGAGTTAGAGTTAGTTAAGGTATGAGTGAGAGAGAGAATGTGAGATGTGGGTTAGAGTTAGCATCAGTCAGGAAACAGTATATATGTATTAAATAAGTAATCTGTGATGTTATGCTTCAATTTCTATTTAATAAATCATTTTCTTATACACTTAGCGCTGTTTACGCACAATCCTAAATATACACTGGACTGACTATGTGACAAATGTTGCTGTCCTTGAGCAAGCAGGGATCACCAGCATTGAGGCCATGATATTGAGAACACAGTTGTGCTGGGCAGGGCACGTTTCTAGGATGGAGGACCATCGCCTCCCAAAAATAGTACTCTATGGTGAGCTCGCCACAGATCAGCATAAGAAGGGCGCTCCAAAAAAGCGATACAAAGACTCCCTGAAACAACATCTCAGGCTCAGCCAAATTGATCACCAACAATGGTCCGCCCTGGCCTCACATCGGGAGGCATGGAGACGCACTATCCACAATTCTGCAGCCTTATTTGAGAACTCACGCTAAACAAGTCTTGAAGAGAAACAACAACGCAGAAAGAATCACAGCCCAGGAACATCACCCAAGGAAACCTTCTACTGTGCTTTCTGCAACCGGACTTGTTTGTCTCGGATTGGCCTTTTTAGTCATCAGTGCGCTTGCAGTAAGCGCGGGATGAGTCCTTCCTGAATCTTCGTTTGCGAAGAAAAGCCAGAGAGAGATTTAATTTTATTTTTTATTTTAAAACTTTTATTGAATTTTCAGGATTGTTAACAAAATTATTTTTACATACATCATATTATATACTTAAGCACACTCCCTCAGAGCGTGGTGGGGTCTCCTTCCTTGGAGGTTTTTAAACAGAGGCTGGATGGCCACCTATGGCAGGGGGTTGGACTGGATGGCCCTCGTGGTCTCTTCCAACTCTACAATTGTATGATTCTATAAGCCTCAGAGGAATATTATTCATAAGGCATATTAGTGGAAAAACCCACCGTTAGTTGCCCCTGGAGGGATTAATGAAAAAACCCCACAGTTGGTGGCCCTAATGGCTGGACCGGAGGAGGTACTGACATTGGTGGCTGAGGTGGTGTTAAGCAAAAGCCCTCACACTTGGTAGCAGTGGCGAGATTAGTGGAAGCCTTCACAGTCACTCAGTAGGTTTCCGTGGCAGAGCAAGTATTTGGAGGTTTTCGTTATAATGTACCGGAAAGCAGGACAAGAAAAGTGTAAATCAATATCACCCACATAGTCTCCTCCCTGTCTGCATTGCCTTTTCCAAGATGTCATCAAACCAGGGCCTTTTTGGAGAACTGGAAGGGGCAGTGACAGCCACAAACTCAATTTAACGGGATGAGAAAAAGAGCAAATGTGATAGATGGTCCATTGGTGTCATCTCCCTACCATTCAAGCCATGTGCCCTCAAAGACTGAGTGCATTATGCCATAAGCTGCCTCCTCCCCTCCCCATTGCCCGCCTTCTCCACCTTCAAAAGAAATACGTGTGCCTTTTGCAGCCACATCAATCCAAGGGAAATGGATGCGACATGAGTGTCCCCGGCAGGGATCCCAGTGTGCTGAGTCTCAGGAGATCACATGGAGAGGCATGTACGTACCTCAGCATCTTCAGCCTGCTGTCTGGATGCATCTGCGTCCGGGCCCCAGGGAAGCCTGCTGCCGTCTCTGCTGTGTCTGGGAGGGTGGGAGGCAGGGGAAGACATAGACAAATGCTTGGAGAGCCGAGAAGCTCAGACTGCTGTCAGACAGGCAACCAAGGGCAATGCACTGGCCCCACAAGCCAGCTGAAAAGGTTGGGGTGATGACCAGGAAGTTGTCGACTGTCAAGAACTCCCTGGGCAGCCAGAAGCTCTGTTGTCACCTCTGCAAGTAGCAACATAATTATTTGTTAATTTCAGAGTAAGTAATTCACAGTTCTGGATGTAGTCTATGCAAAATTCGCACATGGAGTTTTTGCAAACAAACAAACAAACCCAACCCTTTTCTTTACAAGAAACAATTTTCTGCATAGAAAACAGTGTTTTTCTACATAGACAATAATGCTTTTCTGCACAGAAAATAATATTTTCATGCAGAAGATGGAGCGAGCTTGTTTTCTGCTGCTCCAGAGACTAGAACATGAACCAATGGATTCAAATATCAAGAAAAGAGATTCCACTTAAACATTAGGAAGACCTTCTTTACTGTAAGAGCTTCTCAACAGTGCATTGGACCGTGGTTTCTCTTTCTTTGGAGGTCTTTAAACAGAGGTGGGATGGGCACCTCACAGGAGTGCTTTAGTTTTGAATTCCTGCATGGCAGGGAGTTGAACTCAATGGCACAGAAAAATAATATTTTAAAATTTTCTGCTCAGAACAAAAAATTGCACTGAATGAAATCCTGGAATTCTCCTCATAAGGTTTTAAAAATTAAAATACAATGCAAATAAACATCCCCAAACACCCCCCACTACATCGCCAACCTTCAGATCTGTAAAGATGGCTATCATGGGGTTGCTTAGTCCTCTCTTCTCTTAAACATGCCCAGCTCCTCCTGAGGCATTCCTCATCATTCTTGGTTTCCAGACCTTTGATCAGCAGCCTTTGTTTGCTACCTTGTTGTGTGACAAGCAACACCTACTGCAATTCCCTTTTCTACACACCCATTAAAAGTGCAAGAGCCATGAAAGGGACAGATTAGAAAGCTGGGCCAAAACTAACAAAATGCATTTCAACAGAGAGAAATGTAGGATACTACACTTGGGCAGTAAAAATGAAATGCACAGATATAGGATGGGTGGCACCTGGCTTGAGGGCAGTGCATGCGAAAGGGTTCTAGGAATCTTGGTGGACCGCAAGCTGAACATGAGGCAACAGTGTGATGCAGCAGCTAAAAAAGCCAATGCAATTCTAGGCTGTATCAATAGGAGTGTAGTGTCCAGACCAAGGGAAGTAATGGTGCCACTCTATTCTGCTTTGGTCAGACCTCACCTGGAATCCTGTGTCCAGTTCTGGGCACCATAATTCAAGAAGGGTATGGACAAACTGAAGCGTGTCCAGAGGAGGGCGACCAAAATGCTGGGAGGTCTGGAAGCCATTTATGTCCTATGAGGAGTGGCTTAGGGGGCTGGATATGTTTAGTCTGGAGAAGAGAAGGTTGAGAGGGGACATGATAGCCATGTTTAAATATTTGAAGGGATGTCATAGTGAGGATGGAGCAAGCTTGTTTTCTGCTGCTCCAGAGACTAGGACATGGAGCAATGGGTTCAAACTACAAGAAAAGAGATTCCGTCTAAACATTAGGAAGGACTTCCTGGCAGTAAGAGCTGTTTGGCAGTGGAATGTGCTGCTGCCTGGGAGTGTGGTGGAGTCTCCTTCTTTGGAGGTTTTTAAGGAAAGGATGGATGGCCATCTATTGGGCATGCTTGGATTGTGTATTCCTGCCTGGCAGAATGGGGTTGAACAGGGTGGCCCTTGGGGTCTCTTTGAGCTCTAGGATTTTAGGATTCAAGCAAGGACTAGATGGAGCACAAGAAAGAATTCTTCCATGGGAGAATTACTGCCACATTGGATCCCATCAGACCCAAGTGGTGCTGTTAATAGGACCTGCCTAGAAATTATATGGGCGCTTGGATCCTGTTGGTGTCACAAACATGTGGAAGTTCCTCTACAGAAGCATTTGAACATTTTTATCCCAAACAGAATGGTCATGTTCAGTTCAATGTTGTGGAACTAGAGTTGTGGATTTGGTGCTATTGCGAATAAATGTTCCTTGCACATGGACATGCATGGCACATGGGTGCACATGTATATTTGGTTTAAACTTTGTGTTAGAAGATTTAACAATGCTTCCAACATTTGAAAGAGTGATATCTTGACACAATCTACCAACAGACTTGTATTGAGATATTTGGTCTCCTTTTTTTGAAACGTATGAATAATGATCCCCCTCTTTTCTATCATCTTCTTTTTGCTACAACTCTAGAACATCAGAATATGTCCCTGTGTTTTTATTTTGCATAAAATGTTGAATAAAATTCCCAAAATGAAAAGCATTGGATTCCTTTCATTCATGTCACAACATTGCTGTTCCACACAAGGATAGCATGGTGGAAATAATGTGTAACTTGGCAGGCAGAGACTTATGCTACATAAACAGCTCAGTAGGATCTTAACCAACATGTGGTTCAGCAAGAATCTCCCTGTGCCAGACCCATTGAAATGAACCTGGCCACCTTCTCTCCTTCATTCGGTCCCCTGGGGCTTTTCTACACAAGCCAGGGCAGGACAGGTCCCCACGGGTGTATACCAGCAGCATATCAGGCCCATTATTCCTGCGCTCTTTCCATGGATCAGGAAGAAGTCCTGACAGGCTCGTCAGCCCATCGCTGTTGCCACCCTTGCCGCCATTTTCCTCGCTGATTCAGAAAGCAGGAAGGCAGCCCGTGACATGCAGCTGAGGCCCCGTGTGTGTGACTAGTCTTGCTCACATGCCACAGGACTCCTTCCTGCCTTCCAGGAGAGCCAAGGAAGCCACAGCAGCAGTGAAGGCTTTATTTATTTTTTAATTATTTAGGTATTTATACACCACTCTTCAGCCACAAGGCTATCAGAGTGGCTTAAAATTTTAAGCAATAGCAATTTACACACTACACTGCATTAAGCAGTTTCCAGTGTGTGTTAGCTAATTGCCCCCACAAGCTGGGTCCTCATTTTACCGACCGACGAAAGGATGGAAGGCTGAGTGAACCTTGGAGCCCGCTGGAATCGAACTTGCAACATGGTGGTTTGCAGTACTACCACCTGGGACGGGCTCCTGCAGACATGTGGGGCCCATCCATTTTTTGCCAGCAGTAACGGAGTAATCTGAGTATTTTAAAAAATGTTCTATTGGGCCATACCCTGGATTCCCCCACCTGAGCCCCATATCTGCTCCAGGGGTAATTAGGACTGCCCGGGGGGGGGGGCAGAACGGGACAAATGCCCTGCAGGGCTCTGAGACAGGAGCAAAATGGGGTATTTTGCCCCTGTCAAGACAAGACCTGGGTCTTCTTCTTATCTCAGACAATAGAACCATCATTGGTGCTGATTGAAGACCGAAGTCTTCCCTGTCATAGAATTCAATGATTCTCTACCCCCCCACCCTTTCACTACTCAGGGGCTGCAAAATTTGCATGTGGTATTTTTGTGCAAGGAACAGGATTCACTGCAAACAAAATATTATTTCTGTGGAGAAACATTATCTTCTATGCAGAAAATTTCCTCCTCAGAAAATGTTATCCTTGGGGATTTATTTTGTACAAAGTTTAACTTTTTTCTGGTGTGTTTGTGTGTGTAAAACAGCATCCTGCATACCAAACAGCATTTCCTGCACAGAAAATAATCTATCGTATTTCTGTGCAGAAATATTGTTTTCTACACAGAAAATGTTTCTTTGTGTGCAATAAAGCCCCCTGTGTATAGAATCATAGAAGGTTGTCTAAATGTTGAAAATACTGCTCATAAAACCCGAGGAGAATACGAGCTGTCTTAAAGGCACCCCGTATCGTATCACCGTATTCAGAAAGAGCCATATACTCTGCAAGAAAGGCCTTTGCGGCTTTTCCTGGAGTTTTTAAAAAACAGTGTGGGGGGGATGCTGTTCATTGGGACAAGCAACGTGAATTGGTTTGCTTTCCCATGCAAGCAGAAGCTGAAAGCTGATTGGCTGGATGAGCATGGGGGGTGGGGCTTGCTAAGAAGGCAAGCATCCAGAACCACCATGGGGTTGTTGTTTTTTTGCCTTAGCGAGCGAGCACTAATGTGATAAAATGGGGGTTTGGGTGTGGGTTTTTTTTTTTCTTTTCTCTTAAGTCGAAATATTGCTATATTGCAATTTGGAAATAGTTTTTTTTTAAAAAAAATACTATTCAGCAGCAGCAAATCGGCAAGTAAAAATGCAAGTAATTCACACATGGCTGCCATTTTAATTCACAGGCAGGACTGTTTGCACAGCAAATGCAGATAGCTTTGCATGCCTGTGATCTACCTAACTCCCACCGCCAAAAGCCATTAAGACAAATCATAGCTGCTGGGAGTTGCCTTTACTGCAGCGCAATCCTCTCCTTTTTGCCTCATCTAGACAAGCCAGGAGAGACCCCAAGGGCTATCTAGTCCAACCCCATTCTGCCCTGCAGGAAGACACAATCAAATCATTCCAGAGAGAAGGCCATCCAGCCCCTCTTTAAAAATTAACTATCGCACAGAATAAGCCCCAAACGCCAAAGATTCTCATCAGTCCAGGCTTCTTCCCAAAAGCTGAGAAACACATTGCACAACCAGTTTTGGAATACCTTTGAATCTTCTTTCCATCCTTACTGTTAATTCAAGAACAGAAGCTTCTCCCCATCATCCAGGCAGGCAAGCAGGAGCCAAGAAGAGCTCCTGTTACTGCCGATTCAGCACTTTCCGGCTTCTTTAACAGCATCACTCTTCTGTTTAAAAAAAAACAAAAAGGAATAATAATAATATATTTTTTTAAAAAAAAAATAAATAAAAACTCAGGGTTCTCTCAGGTGGGTTTTTATTTTGTTTTGCTCCTGTTTTGTGTTTGCTAATTTATTGTCTTGTCCTGAGCACATGTTTCCCGAAATCCCATGCCACCAAGGCTTGTTAACATCATTTTTCTGCTCCTCCTCCTCAGCCCCCCACCTAAGATCCTCACAACTTTTAAAAAATAATTATTTATTTCTTTGGCCCCCTACCCTTCCCTTCCCCTTCCTCCTGATCTCCCTATTACTGAGCCCCCGCAGGTCAAAAAGAGGCCTCCTTACTGTTTTCCCCCCCTCGCAAACTGCACTCCCTCCCTGTTCGGTGATTATCAAGGTTCCTTTTGCAATTTGCAAGGCACTCCAAAGCAAATCAATTATGCATCAAATAACTTTTTGATTCCTTACCTTGAGAGAAGCGGAGGCGGCGGAGAGGACTTTTTTAAAAAAATGATTGTTTTTTTTTAAAAAAATAAGCATTCTTTCTCTGCCCTTATTTTGTTATTATTTTTATTATGATGATTCCCCCCTCCCCTCCCCTCTCCCCCATGCACATTGAAAGGTCTGCCTCCTGGTGCTGAGATTATGAACCCATCCAATGCCTTCTCCTTAATTGGCAGGAGTGCAAGAAAGAAAGGGGGGGGGAGTATAATAAAAGGCACTTAAACTTTGGTGGGTGGGTGGGGGACATAGCTTTTGTGCTCAGCTCTGAGCATCTGGAAATGAGGGGGGCAGGGAGGAGAGAGCATCAGCACAGCCTCCTTAGAAGGTGGTGGGGGGCTGGAAGCGTTAACCCTGCAATAAGGTCCCAGGACAATTAGGTTCACGTCTCATCTCTAGGGTTCCCAGACCTCAGGGCCTGGGCTTCTCTGCTAGGGGGAGGAATCTCTGGGCAAGAGCGCTACCTTGAAACATGCGTGCATATTAATTATTTCTTAGACTTGTTGTTTTTGATTTGAATGGCATACTCTGTGCAACTGTGGTTCATAGAATCATAGAATCAAAGAGCTGGAAGAAACCAAAAGGGCCATCTAGTCCAACCCCCTGCCATGCAGGAATATACAATCAAAGCCCTCCCAATAGATGGCCATCCAGCCCCTGTTTAAAAACCTCCAAAGAAGGAGACTCCACCACTCTATGAGGCACCAGCATATTCCACTGTTCAAAAGCACTTACTGTCAGGAAGTTCTTCCTAATGTTTAGGTGGAATCTCTTTTCCTGTAGTTTGTTCATTGCTCCGTGTCCTAGGACTTTTTCAGACGTTGATTTACCGCGCCAGAAGGCTCGTAACACTTGCGACGCTGCTGTGCGGCAGGGGGCCCGTTTCATATGATGCCATCCCCCTGCTAAAATCAACTGTTTCAGTTCCACGAGAGATTGGAGGCAGCCGCGCCATATTTGGCCATTTTTTACTCATGGAAGTTGCCTGTGAATAAAAAATGGCCAAATATGGCGCGGCTGCCTCCAATCTCTCACGGAACTGAAACGGCATCATATGAAACAGGCCCCCTGCCACACAGCAGGGTCGCAAGTGTTACGAACTTTCTGGCGCAGTAAATCAACGTCCGAAAAAAGTCCTCTAGTCTCTGGAGCAGCAAAAAACAAGCTCGTTCCCTCTTCAATATGACATCCTTTCAAATATTTAAACATGGCTATCATGTCCCCTCTTAACTTTCTCTTCTCCAGGCTAAACATACCTCACAGGGCATGGCTTCCAGACCTTTTACCATTTTGGTTGCCCTCCTCTGGACATGCTCCAGCTTGTCAATATCCTTCTTGAATTGTGGAAATTCAAGAACTGGACACAATATTCCAGGTGAGGCCTGACCAAGGCAGAATAGAGTGGCACTATGACTTCCCTCGATTTAAACACTATTCTCCTATTGATGCAGCCTAGAATCACATTGGCTTTTAAAGCTGCTGCATCACACTGCTAATTCATGCTTAGCTTGTGGTCCAGCTTGTGGTTGATGCTTAATGCTTCAGTGTACTCAGGTGATTGAAAAGACAGTGTGATGAAGAATGCTTTCAAACAGGTATGTTCCCATTCGCTTCACAAACGCCATTGTTATGAGAAAGAGGCTGGTGTGATAATCTTTAGAATCTCTTTTAGAAGATTTTCAGACCCACAATTTAATCCATGGGGGACACAGAACAGGGTTGGGAAAAAGCCTTCTTTTCAGAAGACGTCGACCCTTTTCCGTTTCGCCCCGGTCTTCATTCCAGATTTCCCCGTGATATTTTCATCATGGGGAAACATCGTTTTTGGACCACCTGTTCTGTTTATGTCATGGAATCAGCGTGGTCCAAAAGGTGTCCCATTCCTCTCCCGTGATGACAGCCGCGGGAGGGAGGTCCGTTCTGGACACTTCCGGGCAGAAACGAGACACCCAGGTAAGTTGGACCTTCCCTCCTACCGAGTTTCTTGTATTTTTTTATTATGAATTTTTGCTTTGTTTTCATTTTTGACCGATGGGGGGTATTTTTGAATTTCCCTCCTGCCCGTTCTCTCACGAGAATGAGTGGGATTTGGCTTCACTTCTGTAAAAGCAGCTTTACGGCAGCTGCTTTTACAACAGTGAAGCTGAGGGGAGAGGGAGGACGTTCGTGCCTCAGGATTAAGGTAAGTGTTTGAACATTTTACCTTTATTCCGAAGCAGGAATGGGATTGGGGCTTGCAGGGCGGGATTGGGGCATTTGGCTCTGTTTGAAAACCTCCTTAGTGTAGTTTGAATCCTTCAGTTTAGGATCTACTCTCTGGCGCAGCAGAAAACAAGCTCACTCCCTCATATACATGACAACCCTGCAGAGATTTTAAGGCAGCTCTGTCTTACTTTCTCTAAGGTAAATTGAGGGATTTCCTTTGATAAGGTGAAGGGAATGGCTATCTTGGGAGACAAGTTACATCTCCTGGTTGGGAAAATATATGAAGGAGAAATGCCCTCTGAGGAGTGGCTTAGGCAGCTGGGTATGTTTAGCCTGGAGAAGAGAAGGTTAAGAGGGGATATGATAGCCATGTTCCAATATTTGAAGGGATGTCCTATTGAGGACGGAGCAAGCTTGTTTTCTGCTGCTCCAGAGACTAGGACACAGAGCAATGGCTTCAAACTACAAGGAAAGAGATTCCACCTAAACATTAGGAAGAACTTCCTGACAGTCAGAGCTGTTCAGCATTGGAATGCACTGCCTGGCAGTGTGGTGGAGTCTCTTTCTTTAAACAGGCTGGATGGATATCTGTCAGGAATGCTTTGATTGTGTATTCCTGCAGGGCAGAATGGGGTTGGACTGGATAGCCCTTGGGGTCTCTTTCACCTCTATGATTCAATAAAATTTCAAATTCAGAATTTGAAAGTTAAATTAGCTAACACACATTGGAAACTGCTTAATGCAGTGTAGATGTGTAAATTGCTATTGCTTAAAACAATTTGTAAGCCGCTCTGATAGCCTTGTTGCTGAAGAGTGGGGTATAAATAAAATAACATAAAATAAAATAAAAATTCATCTTCACCTTTTAAAATGTGCCTGTTTTAGATTTGTTGACACCCTTCTGACATTTTAAAAAATGAAATCTCAAATGGAATTAGCTGCCAACTATCAAATATTACCAGATTTTCAGCAAGTCATATACTGAATACCATTGCATATGAATGGTCAAACCCAAGGAACTTATTGCATGTCAGATACTGTCAAATATCAAATAACACGGCATACCAGCTATCAAATAATGTCAAATACTAAATATTGTGGCATGCCAGCTACACATTCTGTCAGATACTAAATGCAATTATGTCAGCTGTCCATTAATACCGTCAAATATCAACTGACAAGTCTTGGTAAATATCCCAGGCTGAAATCATGTATCATCGAATGACAAATACTGAGGTCAACACCAACATTTTTGGAGTAAGTATAGCAAGGGAGCTTGTAGCACCTTTGAGACTAACTGAAAGAAAGAAGTTGGTAGCATAAGCTGTCATAGACTAAGGGCTTGTCTACACTGGTGGGAAACCCTACACCGGACTCATAGCTTCGGTGGGTTTATTTGATCCACCGTGTCCCCATACACGCCACACATACTGGGCTTCTCCAATTGTAGATTGGAGTATCCCACCACATTGTAATCTGTGTCAGAGTAAAATGGCAGTCCTACGCTGATCACATGCCCTACACATTGTACTATTTCCAGCCACAGAGCTAGGGTTCTTTGTGTATGTTCACTCGTGCATGCAAATAAGTAAATATACGTGGTCCCAGAGTTCTGTATTACTGGATAAGTGGAGATACGGTTATCCAGATATGTGCACAATTATTTTTTAAAATAAATAAATAAATAAAATAACCACCACAACAGAGTCCCGTCCATCGGAAGTCCCGCCCTAGCTTTGCTCTGAAGCCAATCCTTGGCTACCACATATCCAAAAATCCAGGTTCCCCCTCAAAGGTAGAGCAAACCGTGAATCGTACAGATCCAGAGTTTCCTGCAGAAATGCTAGTGAAAAGGAGTAGTCCTTTAGGTATTTAAAGAGTACGATCATGTCACCCCCTCAGTCTTGTCTTCACCAAGCTGAGCATGACCAACCTTGTGGGAGTAGGGGTATATTTGCATGTTTTTGTGCAGGAGGGAAAGGGGTCTCTATGATTTTGGAGCAAAAATTGCCTATAAATCTTGCCAATTTTTTTAAAAAAATGGGGGCTGGGGGGCTTGAGGAGACCACTGGGGCTTGAGGGGTCATGAAAATTGGGTTGGTGGGCTGCATGTGACCCCTGGAGTACCCTTTACCCACCTCTGCTTTACAGATCCTCCCCATTGACGCCCCTTTGTTGTGGGGGAGAGGCTTGCGTACCCTAATGATGTTTTGAGCTATGCTGGCGGTGGCATAATAGCCACTGGTAGGGTCTCCCATGCCAGACAGGTCAAAACTGAAGGGTCTGACAAAGAGCGTCAAAGGGCGGGATGGGCTCTCTAGCCTTGTGGCAACCGTCCTAGGAGAAGGAAAACTCTTATCCCAAACCCGGGCAGATGGTACTCGTCCAACCCTGTAAGGTCAACCATCTAAGAGAAGGAAACTCTAATCAAACCTACGGCCTGAGGACCCCACTGCTACCATCCATGCTTGCAAGGCCACGGCAGATGAACCTTTGGTTTAAAGGGTGAGGCCAGTTCTGTGCACGCTGCGCTCCACCAGAAAACTCCATTGCACAGGCTCGAAGGACAAATTCAATTCCAAAAAACTGAATCCTCATTTGCGAAGAAAAGACAGAGAGAGGGGGCTTTACAGATGGACAGAATTTATGCCACTCCTGTTTTACAAGATACTGAATTTTGCTGCAACAGGGGAAACTTTAACAAGCGGGAACAGTGGACTGAAACTTAATTCTTTGAGGGTTTTTTTTTAATCTCCAACAAAGATAAAACTCTTTCATTTGGATTAGAATTGGCAAGTTTTACCTTTACAGCACCTAAAGGTTTTCCCAGAGACTCCTTCCGAAATCCAATGTTCCCTGCCAAAGAAAGGAGCAGCTAGCTTTGCACAGGACAGGAACATCTGGATCTCAAGAGAAGTTACTTTTCTGTTGCTAATGGGTGCTGAAATTTTCTTACCTGCCTGGTATTGTTCTTTGTCCCTAGACTTCCCATGGCCAAGAAGGGGAGAGGCTTCTGCCTGCATTGAGATCCCCCCAGACCATCTTAGCTAATAGAAGTAGCATCTGAGACAGAATGTAGGCCTGGGACTCTAACATCATCACTGGTCTTCTCCTGTATGATTTTTAACATCTTTGCCTGATGAAGAAGCCAGTGGAGCTTTTAAAGTTTGCATGGTGTATTTTGATTGCATATTCCTGCAGGGCAGGGGGTTGGACTGGATGGCTCTCATGGTTTCTTCCAATTCTATGATTCTATGATTATGCATTTTGGTTGGCCAATGAAGGTACCTCTCTTGTGTGGATTTGGGATTTTGCTGTATTTTGCTGCATGGCCAACACAGTTACCCTGACTATGTTTCCCATTTTATAAGGGAGCTGGTGAAAAGAAAGCTGTATCTAAGGATTCATTTGTGAATGCTTCTTGCTGTGTCCCATTAATGGACACCATGGGGTGGCTCGTTGGCTGAGACACCTCCCTGTAGCCTTGAGAATGGGGGTGGGGGTGGTTGTGCTTGAAGTGACTGCCGTGTCACCCCATCCCCAAAACTTGGTCAGCTGCCCGGCCCCCTGGCCATGCCTGGGTCAGCATCTCTAGTGGATGTCCTGAATCTCTCCTTGCCAGCACCTGACACAGCAGAAGACCTCATGAGCATTCAATGGATGACTAAAGAACTTTCAATGGAGCTAAGTTTTAAACGGAACATGTATAGGAAATGGAAAAGGGGGGAAATCACCAAAGAAGAATTCAAACAGATAGCGAACACGTGTAGGAGTAAAGTCAGAAAAGCTAAAGCGCAGAATGAGCTCAGGCTTGCTAGGGAGGTTAAGAACAATAAAAAGGGTTTTTGGGTATGTCCGCAGCAAAAGGAGGAAGAAGGAAATGATAGGGCCGCTACGTGGAGAAGATGGCAAAATGCTAACAGGGGACCGAGAAAAGGCAGAATTACTCAACACCTTCTTTGCCTCAGTGTTTTCAGAAAAGGAAAAGGAGGACCAACCTGAGGAGAATGGAACAGAGGACACAATAGGGGAAATCCAGCTCAAAATAAGTAAAGAGGTAGTACAGGAATACCTTCTTAATCTAAATGAATTTAAATCTCCAGGACCAGATGAACTACATCCAAGAGTATTAAAAGAGCTGGCAAATATAATCTCAGAGCCATTGGCAATAATCTTTGAGAACTCCTGGAGAACAGGAGAAGTCCCAGCAGACTGGAGGAGGGCAAACGTTGTTCCCATCTTCAAAAAGGGGAAAAAAGAGGATCCCAACAACTATCGTCCAGTTAGTCTGACATCAATACCAGGGAAGATTCTAGAACAGATCATTAAACAGAGAGTCTGTGAACATTTAGAAGGCAATGCCATAATCACAAAAAGTCAGCATGGGTTTCAGAGAAACAAGTCATGCCAGACTAATCTGATCTCTTTTTTTGATAAAGTTACCAGCTTGGTAGATGAAGGGAATGCTGTGGACATTGCATACCTTGATTTCAGTAAGGCCTTTGACAAGGTTCCCCATGACATTCTTGCAAACAAGCTTGTAGAATGTGGGCTAGACAAGTTAACTGTTCAATGGATTTGTAATTGGTTGACCGGCCGAACCCAAAGGGTGCTCAGCAGTGGCTCCTCTTTGTCTTGGAAAGATGTGACCAGTGGGGTGCCACAGGGTTCTGTCCTGGGCCCAGTGCTATTCAACATCTTTATCAATGACTTAGATGAGGGAATTAGGGGCATACTTATCAAATTTGCAGATGACACCAAATTGGGAGGAGTAGCTAATACCCTAGAGGACAGGATCAAAATTCAGAATGACCTGGATAGACTGGAGAGCTGGGCCAAAGCTAACAAAATGAAATTCAATACGGAGAAATGTAAAGTACTGCATTTAGGGCGGAAAAATGAAATGCATAAATATAGGATGGGAGAGACCTGGCTGAATGAGACTACGTGCGAAAGGGATCTAGGAGTCCTAGTAGACCACAAGTTGAACATGAGCCAACAGTGTGATGCGGCAGCTAAAAAGGCCAATGCAATTTTGGGCTGTATCAATAGAAGTATAGTGTCTAGATCAAGGGAAGTAATAGTGCCACTCTATTCTGCCTTGGTCAGACCTCACTTAGAATACTGTGTCCAGTTCTGGGCACCACAATTCAGAAAGGATATTGACAAATTGGAGCGTGTCCAGAGAAGGGCAACTAAAATGGTGAAAGGTCTGGAAACAATGCCTTATGAGGAGAGACTTAGGGAGCTGGGTATGTTTAGCCTGGAAAAAAGACGGTTTAGAGGCGACATGATAGCCCTGTTTAAGTATTTGAGGGGATGTCACACTGAGGATGGAGCAGGCTTGTTTTCTGCTGCTCCAGAGACTGGAACACGGAGCAATGGGTGCAAGCTCCAGGAACAGAGATTCCACCTCAACATGAGGAGGAACTTTTTGACAGTCAGAGCTGTTCGGCAGTGGAACACACTCCCTCGGAGCGTGGTGGGGTCTCCTTCCTTGGAGGTCTTTAAACAGAGGCTGGATGGCCATCTGTCGGGGATGCTTTGATTGTGATTTCCTGCGTGGCAGGGGGGTTGGACTGGATGGCCCTCGTGGTCTCTTCCAACTCTGCAATTCTATGATTCTATGATTCTATGAATTCCCCAGGGTGGGAGGACAACCATTTTGCAGAGCCTTGGCCTCCTTGGGATATTTGAGGTGTGCTCTTCTTCCACTTAAAGGGCATCAGGATGGCTTCTTGGATCAGACCAGTGTCTTGGAGACAGGCCAACAGGACTGACTCTTCTGTACAGAACTGTACACCCAGCATTATCTCCCCTCCTCCATTCTCCTGCAAAGCTACTTGCACTGTTTCCTCCTCTATCTTCTCTTAGCAACAAGACAACTGGAAATATGAATTAACTAGTTGAATTCAGTTACCAATTAAGTTGGATTTTTTTAACAAAAAGGAGCAACTTACCTGAGTTTATTTTTTTTTTAACTAGAGCAATAGACTTTCAACGTTAATCAAATTCCGGCATTAAGATACCAAACAGTTTATTAATTAAAGAAATGAGGGATAGTATTACAGAACTAACACATTTGCAACTTTCTAGATGGCTCTTTGCTCAACGTCTAGTTCTCTTGGATTGGTTGAAAAAACTACTTCTTGCTTTTTGTTAGTCCACCTGGGTTGGAAAATTACAATATTTAGGTGATAAAACACACTTACAAACACACTTATTGGATTTCATGATTAGGATATGATAGGTTAGTCCATTCCAAGGTTATAAGATCAAGGTTGAATTAAAAAAACCAGCAAGTGGTAAGGTCAGTTTGGAAGGGGAGGGGTGATCCTCATTGAATCCAGTTGGTCAACCAATGTTCTATGGACTCAAACTCCAGGAAAAGAGATTCCACCTAAATGTTAGGAAGATTCCGCTGTTGCGTGGGAGTGCGGCAGAGTCTCCTTTTTTGGATGTTTTTAAACTGACACTGGATGGCCATATGTTGGGAGTGCTTTGATTGGGTATTCCTGTGTCACAGGGGGTTGGACTAGATGCCCTTGTGGTCTCTTCCAGTTTGTGGTTCTATGATTCTATGGATTCTTCCCATCTACCCATGAACGCACCTGAAGTTGTAACTGTCCTGGAGTTCCACCCTCAGAGGAAGGCAATGACAAACCTCCTCTGGATTCAAACTTGAGGAAAAGAGATTCCACCTAAACATTAGGAAGAACTTCCTGACAGTAAGAGCTGTTGGACTATTGGTTTTCCAAGTGTGTAATGAATTTAAAACATATTTCATAATTTGTTGTGCTTTTACTGGGATTTTAAAAAAATGTTGAAAATTAATTTTGCATCCCACTCTTGCTAGAAAGGATGGATATAAATCAAGTAAATAAATAATTGTGGCTTTTTTTCAGGAAAATCACAGCCAAGAACAGTAGTGTTGCCCAGTGGTGACAATGGGCTGGGACCAGCAATAGGGTCCTATTCCATGTTTATGGAGAAGGATGGATCTGTTCCAGCATCCATACCCAAGCAGGAAGTCTGTCCCTTGTCACCATGTTTATTTTTTTTAAGATGCATTTTATTGGAGTTTTAAAATATAAATTCTGCCCTGTCTTAGCAGCCAGCTGGGGGAAAGAGTTCTACAGAGTTGTTATAGCTGTCTTACCAGAGCTATCAGCCAAGCTATTCCAGAACATGGCCTCACAGGCTGGGGAAAAACCCAAGGAAAATCTATGGATGCCAGCCATGAAAGCATTCAACTTCATACCAGCCAAGCATTTTAGAGTTCCAGTTACAATGCCAGTCCGAGTCAACAGGAGAAGGCAATTAATCCAGGCCTCAAATCCAAAGGGAGTGTCGGTAGCAAAGTCAGTCCACAAAGGTCTTGAAATGATATGAGGTGAGAGTCAAGAGCAAAGCAGGCTGCACCTTCTAGGAAAGGTTGGTTTTCAGCAACTGCCTGCTGAGAGCAAGGCTGGGATATTTATGGTCTAGAATCCGCTCTCAGCTGTTGCCTGATTAACACACTTTTTCTATAAATACGCTTTGAGCAACATAGGCCTTCCTCCTCCTGTCTACATTCAACTGCAGCAGATATTTTCTGGTTTGTATCTGTGTCTTGTGGCTGTTGTGGAGTATCCCTGTTTGTCTCATAGAATCATAGAATCACAGAGTTGGAAGAGTCCACAACCCTATTCTGCCTTGCAGGAATCTATAATTAAAGCCCTCTTGACAGATGGCCATCCAGCCTCTGCTTAAAAACCTCCAAAGAAGGAGACACCACCACACTCCCAAGCAGCAGCACGTTCCACTGCCAAACAGCTCTGACCACCAGGAAGGTCTTCCTAATGTTTAGGTGGAATCTCTTTTCTTGGAGTTTAAACCCACTGCTCTGTGTCCTAGTCTCTGGAGCATCAGCTCGCCCCATCCTCAGTATGACATCCCTGCAAATATTTAAACATGGCTATCATGTCATCTCTTCACCTTCTCTTCTACAGGCTAACCATACCCAGCTCCTCATAGGGCATGGCTTCCAGACCATAGAGTAGGCCTATTCAATCAGTTGTTGAATGATGACTCAACATGGAGGTAAATCCCATTGATTAAGTGGGGTTCGTCTATCCACAGGATTTAGGCCTCTGTCTCCTTCATATAGGTTCTTGGCTGAAGAGACCATCCCCATAAAGAAAGTCTGGCAGAGAGTAGAGAGGGCAGAGTTTGTGCGATCCTCACTGAACCGGCAGAACAGTGACAAGTGACAGGTGAGCTAGCGACAGATGCAGAAACACTCAAGAAGATGGATGAAAGGAGGAGGGAGAGGAGAAAGGGAGCCCCCAGAGTGCCAAATGATGTGCAAGCACAGAAACAAAGAGATGGAAGGGACCTCATGGGTCACTGTGTCCAATCCCTTCTTGGAAACAAGAAGAATATATCTCAGTCCTGCCCTTATCAACACCCTTCTGCTTCACATCAGCTTGAGTCCCACTAGCCTTGTGAGCATGGAGACGGCTGGGACTGACCTCGGGGAGTTCTCTGGGCAATGTTTTTGCCTCAGGAGAGTGAAAATGCTTCTCTTGCTTGCTTTTAAGTACTTCACATGACAGAGGTCTTTGCCACTTTGCAGTGTCAATGGCTGGAACCAGTTTCCCCTGTGGAAGCAGGTGGATGTTTTTGTGTGAATGTCCACATTCACAAGAAGGGGTTTTTGCATGCAGTGCCTTTGTGCATACAGATGCAGACATTCAGTTTCACATTCGGGTGTGCATTCACTTGTATAGCATTTCCATTCTACATAAGGGTTGTGTAGCACAATCAGTGTGCTTAACTCCACAAGGAGAGATTGATAGTACATGGCTCCAATGTACAATCTTGTAAGGATAATATCCCTTTAAGTGAAAAAGGAAAAATGTTGAAGCAACAGACCAAATTAGCACAGCTGAAGTGGGTGTGTGCACAGCTGTGGCTAGGCAGAAGGTGTCTAGCCAAACACTCCTATAAAGGTACACTCTGTGTGAGCTATTGTTGTGGGTTGGTGTTGAGGAGTACTGGATGTTTGGAGAATTGCTGTTGGATTCGTTCTTAAGGTTTGCTGTATATATTCTGTGTTTGTTTTATACTGGAACTTAAGATAAAGCCTCCAGAAGGACCTTGCTGTTTGTAAGTCTTCTTATTGTGGGTGAAAGTAGGTCAGAGCAGTGATAAAGCCTACTAGATGAAGCCTTTGTTTTTCAAACCCTATTCTGCTGTGTAGTTTATCTGCTGTTTGGCTACCCCTGGGTTTAGTTCTTCCCCAGGCTGTGCCAGTCACCTCTCAGGGAGCCTATACTGAGTGGACAGATCTTGGCCAACGTGTTTCAGTGCTCCAAAAGTTTTACAAGTGCAAAAATCCCCCCGCAACTCTGCCACATCCCTTCCTGCAGCACTATCCTGTGGGCATTTTCACACGTGAGGCTTTGACCAGTGGTGGCCAGTAGAAGCCACTCCAAGCTTTAAGCCTATTTTCAAGGGAACTCTCCAAGGTTCTGAACCCAATTCAGAACCTTGGATACCTCCTTTAACACTGGCCAAAATCTAAAACAGATTCACTGTCTTGCTGACACTAGGCAGCACTGAATTTGAGATCAGCTTTTGTTCACATTGGTCCCAGCCTTTCTCACAAATGGCAAAGCTAACTGTGGCTGATGGGAGTTGCAATCCAAAAGCATTGTGAGGGCCACATGAGAAGCACCTCTGATCTAGCCAGTCCAAGTCAACAAATGAGAGGATTTGAAAGACCATATCTCCCAATATGAACCTGCCAGAATTTTAGTATCTTCAGGGGAAGGCTTTGTCTCGGTCCCGCCATCATCCCAGGTTCGCTTGGTGAGAATGCGAGAGAGAGCCTTCTCAGTGGCTGCTCCCACCCTCTGGAACGCTCTTCCTTGGGAAACTAGGCTGGCCCCCTCCCTGCTTTCCTTTCGCCGGCAGGCAAAAATGGTTTTATTTAAGCAGGCTTTTAATATGTAGCTATGTGCACAGAGGCTTTTTATTGGGGTGTGCTTTTAATTGTTTTTATTTTTTTATATTTTTCATATAATTTTAAATTGTCATGTTTTAAACTTTTAAAAACTTTTTAATGTCACATTTTAATTGTAAGCTTTTAGGTGTTGTGAGCCACCTTGGGTCCCATTCTGGGAGAAAGATAGCATATAAATCAAATAATCAATCAATCAATCATTAATGGCCATGTGTGAAGAGCACCTTAGATACATAGAGAAAGAGAATGACACTGATAATTGTGATCTTTAAAAAATCAGTTTCCTGAGCTCTTTCCTCAGTGCATAGAGTTTTTGTGCCTCACCTGACTTATCATAAAGAACCAGTAGAATCCTGTCCTGGGAGAAAAGCAGGGTATAAATTTAGTAAATAAGTAAACTTATTCTTGTGCACATCACCTGGTGTACTGAAACAAACCAGTTATGCACCAATCATACCCACCTTGTCCCAAGGCTGATGAAAGGGAACTCGATGCTCATCCCCCTGTGGCATTTTCCTCCAAGATGCTGGATGTGTGTGTGAGAAGAGGAGGGGGTTACTCCTCTCTCACATTAGCCTATGAAGAGCATTCATAATTCATAGATCTCCTTGCGCGCGCACTCACAAAACAGAGAGCGACAGAGAGCGAGAACAAGAGCAGCACTCTTCCTTCTCTGTCCCGGCTGGATTCCTCCCCGCCACAGAAAATCTAGTTAATATTCCAACAGCTTCTAAACGAAGGCCGCTCTTGAAAGGGGGCCTCGTAATTGGACCCCCAATTCTCGCTGCCTGTGACCTTGTCAGAGGCGTGTGCGCATGAGGATGAGGGGGTTGGAATGAAAGCAAAGCAAAGGCAGAAGAGATGGAGAGAGACCCTCTTTTGAAAAAGGGAAATGAAAAGGGAGGTGGGCCACCTGTCAATAGAGGATCATGCCAAGGGTGGACCTGAAAAGCACCCCAGAGGGGCACCAGGGGATGTTCAGGGGGGTTGTGGGTAACCGGAGGGTTGATACCATGGAGATGAAGGCAAGATGACAGTCCCCCAGGCTGGTGAGGGCTGGAAGGAGAACACAGGCGAGCCGAAACCTGCAGCAAAAACTCTTGCAACTTTCCCCTTTCATTCTCTTTGACAAGGCAGAAAAGAAGGAATTTTTTTTTGAGAAGAAGAAGACACTCTTGTTCAGATCCTTTTCTTTTACCAGAGAAGAGTTTGTTCTACAATGGCAAGACAAGGCTGGTTTTTCAGATGAGAGAGGCCCAGAGGTGTGGGCATAAAGCTTTGATTTGCCTGGTAGATTTCTTTCTGTCAAAAGTTTCACCACAGTGCCAAGTCAGTGTGCACATTTTTTAAAAGATGGAAAAGGGGGCAACAAGGGAGTGGGTTTCAAGGAGGATCAATAATTTGAGAGGCTGATTTGGAATCATGGGATCATAGAGTTGGAAGAGACCCCAAGGGCCATATAGTCCAGTCCCCTGCCCTTCATGAATACACTATCAAAGCATTCCTGACAGATTGCCATCCAGCTCTGTTTAAAAACCTCCAAAGAAGGAGACTCCACCACACTCCCAGACAGCGCATTCCACTGCCCAACAACTCTTGCTGTCAGGAAATTCTTCCTAATGTTTAGGTGGAATCTCTTTTCCTTTAGTTTGAATCCACTGCTCTGTCTCCAATGAGATTTTCAGATGGGAACAAAAAAAAAAAAAAAGCTTGCAATCTCCTCTTCCGCCCTTCTCCCATCCCTGTCCTGGCATGAGAACAAAAAGTTGCATACCTACCTTTGCTGCACTTGCCCGGCAGCCCAGGAGTGAATGGAGCTCGAACAGAGCTCCATTCACTTCCTGGTTTGAAATCCTGGCCGTTCTCACAAGAGGAGGAGCATGCAGGAAGTTCAAAAATTAAAAGGGAAATAAAGTAAAAAAAAGTGACACCAAGCACAAAAAAGACACTTTAAAAAACCCAAGTAACCCGGGGAGGGTACAAAAAGTGTGTCACTTACCTTGATGTCCCAATCTCACCCGGAAGTGTTCTGGCACGGACCTCCCATTGACACCTTTTCACTTGCAAGACATTCTGTTACAGAAACAGAATGGGGGATCCATTCACGGCTTAGCCCGTGAACAATAAGAAGCACTGGCGTAACAACAGCCGAATGGGAGCATGACGACACGGAAATGACATCATCTCAAAGGGAAGTCCTTTAGTGATCTCCTGACGTCATCATAACGCCATATTTAGCCTGTCTAAAAATCTCCCAAGTCTCTGGAGCAGTAGCAGAAAACAAGCTCGCTCCATCATCACCATGACATCCTTTCAAGTATTTAGATATGGCTATTATCTGTTCAGCAGTGGAACAGATTATAAGATCTGTTCAGCAGTGAATCTGCTGCTGCCTGGGATTGTGGTGGAGTCTCCTTCTTTGGAGGCTTTTAAATTGAGGCTGGATGGACATCTGTCGGGAGGGCTTTGATTGTAAATTCCTACATGGCAGGGGGTTGGATTGGATGGCCCTTGTGGTCTCTTCTAATTCTATGGTTCTATGATTCTATAGACTTTATCAGACCATCTCAAGTAAATGTTCTTTTGGCAGCATAAATTGTGGAATTTTTATGCCAGCTAAAGAACCCCCCCCCCCAATACCAGCCCTACCTTTTCCAGTGTAAAAGAGGCTTCCTTGGCAGTAACACAGCACAAATGGAGCTCTGTTTACTTCTGGGTTCCTGATCTCAGTGATTCTTGCGAGAAGATGCTTCCATGGTAAATTTAAAAATAAAAGCAAAAACAACAACAACAAAACAATAAGTAAAGCAAAGCACACAAAAAAACTTTACAACTGACAAGTAAATGGGTGTGTGTGTCATAGAAAGAGTGTCCCCTACCTGGCTCTTGCAATCTCACCCGGAAGTGTTCTGGCATTGACGATATAATCACGTGAGTACAATGGTGTGAGGATTCAAACACCAGCAATGCTGGAAGACTTTACAAAAGAGTCTGGAATAATAAACACCTGAGGCGAACCACAAAAATCAGTGTGTATAGAGCCATTGTACTGTCTATTCTCCTTTATGGGTCTGAAACATGGGTCACCTATCACCACCACTTACGACTCTTTGAACGCTTCCATCAGCGTTGTTTACGCACAATCCTAAATATACACTGGACTGACTATGTGACAAATGTTGCTGTCCTTGAGCAAGCAGGGATCACCAGCATTGAGGCCATGATATTGAGAACACAGCTGCGCTGGGCAGGCACGTTTCTAGGATGGAGGACCATCGCCTCCCAAAAATAGCACTCTACGGTGAACTTGCCCTGGGTCAGCGTAAGAGGGGCGCTCCAAAAAAGTGATACAAGGACTCACTGAAACAACATCTCAGGCTCGGCCAAATTGATCACCAACAATGGTCCGCTCTGGCCTCACATCGGGAGGCATGGAGACGCACTATCCACAATGCTGCAGCCTTATTTGAGAACTCACGACGAACAAGTCTTGAAGAGAAACGACAACGCAGAAAGAATCACAACCCAAAAACATCACCCAAGGAGACCTTCTGCTGTGCTTTCTGCAACCGGACTTGTACATCTCAGATTGGCCTTTGTAGTCATCAGCGCGCTTGCAGAAAACGCGGGGTGAGTCCTTCCTGAATCTTCGTTTGCGAAGAAAAGCCAGAGAAAGAGAGAGAGAGAAAATTGCCATGACTTAATGCTATGGAATTCTGGGCTTTGTAGTTCTGTGAGCTATTTAGCCTTCTCAGTCAGAGAGCTCTGGTGCCACAGCAAACTACAAATCCCAGGATTCCATAGGATGGAGCCCTGATAGTTAAAGCTGTGTCAAATTGCATTATTTCTGCAATGCGACAGCGGTCAAAGACAATACACAAACCCAGTTCCTAATCTCAGCACCCAATTAAAATCCTCTGTTCTCTGACTGCAGTGTGTTAACTCATACATAATATGTCTCCTCTTTAAAATAGTACATCCATTATATTTACTCTTTCTTTATAACGCAGAAAGATTTTTCTTTCTAAATATCAAATCCTAACAATACAATGTCCCCCTTTTTTCTTCTTTACCTAGTTGTAAAAGGTAGTCATGTTTTTAGAAAAGTTTTCTATGGAGTTTTCTTTTACTAAATTTTTCAGCTTATCTAATTCAGCCAAATCCATTAATTTTCCCATCCATTCTGTGTTATTTCAGCTCTTATTATTTTTCCAGTATTTTGCATCTACCGGTGTTGTGGCTTTTGTCATATAAAATATTGAAGTTCTGTATTCCCTATCAATTTTACTTTCCAGATCTATCATATAGTCAGCCCCCTGTATCTACGGATTCTGTATCCACAGATTCAGTTATCCACAAATTAAAAATATCCCCCCACCCCACCCCCCAAAAAAATCCAAAAAGCAAACCTTGATTTTGCCATCTTACATAAGGGACACCATTTTGCTATGCCATTGCATACAGTGGGACTTGAGAATCCATGGATTTTGGTATCCACAAGGGGTCCTGGAACCAAACCCCAGTAGATACTAAGGGTCCACTGTACTTGGAAGAAACAACTCGGGTCTAAATATTATTTCTGTTTTCAAAATCTTCTCCATCATCACACTGATTATTAACTATTTTTTCTTGCTTTTTTATCCCTCATTTTGGAGCCATCTCTTTAAGCCCAAGATCCAAATTTGGAGATCTTCTGTACATAGAAAAGCCAAGGAAGAATCTGAGAGTTGGGGGGGGGGTTGGTAAATGCATGCAGGAAAACCCAAAAGTGACAGATTTATGCATACCGGGCAAAGGGCTTGGAGTGAGTACCTCTTAAAATTCTTCCTTCGAATCCCTGTGTGCTCAACCATGTTGGTGGTGAATTAGCCTGGCCACCTCTCTTTTCCAACAGATTGCTCAGTGGCAGGCAGGTACAATGTGATCTTCTTCATGCTATTGGATTTGATTGCTGCTGCTTCTTAAATGTTAGGAAGAACTTCTGGATGGAGAGAGAGTGATTCAACAGTGCAATAAATAGACTCTCCCAGAAGGTGGTGGACTCCTCTACATTGGAAGTTTTTAAATGGAGGTATTGCTGTTGTTAATTGGTGTCATGTTAGCTTCAATGTATGGCAACCCTGTGAATGAGGGATCTGTATGACACTCTGTTATTTATAACCCTGCTAGGATCTTGCAAACACAGGGCTGTGGCTTCCCACATTGAGTCAATCATCTGTAATGTGGTCTTTCTTTTTGCTACCATCTCCAACTTTACCTAGCATGATAATTCTTTCCATTGAGTCATGTTGTCTCATGATGTGTCCAAGCTACAATAGCCTCAGTATAGTCATTTCAGCTTCTAGGAACAGTTCATAGAATCATAGAATCATGGAGTTGGAAGAGACCCCAAGGGTCATCCAGTCCAACCCCATTCTGCCCTGCAGGAACATACAATCCAAGCACTCCCAACAGATGGCCATCCAGCCTGTTTAAAAATCTCCAAAGAAGGAGACTCCACCACACTCCAAGCCAGCAGTGCATTCTGCTGCTGAACAGCTCTTTCTGTCAGGAAATTCTTCTTAATGTTTAGATGGGATCTCTTTTCCTGTAGTTTGAGTCCATTTTCCATGTCCTAGTCTCTGGAGCAGCAGAAAACAAGCTTGCTCCATCCTCAGTATGACATCCCTTCAAATATTTAAACATGGCTATCATGTCACTTCTCTTCCCCAGACTAAACATGTCCAGCTCCCTAAGCCGCTCCTTATAGGGCATAATGGCTTCCAGACCTCCCACCATTTTGGTTGCCCTCCTCTGGACACGTTCCAACTTGTCAATATCCTTTTTGAATTTGAATTACGGTGCACAGAAATGGACACATTTTTCCAGGGGCTTGTATATACAGAAAGAAATAATGCACATGCCTGCCCTACAAATTTATAGGCAATTTGTAGCAGTGTTCTTTTGTCTCCACGGAGTTTTGGCAAAAATGATAGTATACGAAGCTCCCTCTGCAGCGTTCACATGGCCATGAATCAAGATGACAGCCTTGTCATTGTTTTGCATGGGGGTGGAGGAAGGCGAAGGGGACCCTGCAGTGGACAGAGGCAACAAGGAGGGCAGCCAACACAGGGAAGAGGAGGAGAGCTGTCCACCCTTTACCCATCCTGATGGTGGTGGCCTCTGGTTGAGGCTCCAAAGGGATGGTAGGAGCCACCTGGCCAGCAGCTGAAAGAAGGAAGAGGAGTCCAGCTCTTTGTCACTCTGGCAGAAGGTGAGATGAAGCGTGGAGAGCCACCCTCTTCTTCCTTCTCCCAGCTGCTGGCCAGGCAGCTCCTACCATCCCTTTGTAGCAGGATTATGAGTATGTATTTGTGAATTGCACCACTGCACAACTGAATGTGCAAACAAATGTGGAAGGCACAATTACCATGCACAATGCACATCTGCACACCACAAGTGCAATGGCCTCACATGCACAACCCTAGTTCTACAACCTTGGACTGAATATGGACTTCTGCATTGGACAAAAATGCAGAATGCACAACTGCTTCTGTAGGAGAACTTGCACATGTGAAAGTCATGAACAGGATGCCATCCTTGGATGTCCAGCGTTCAAGTGTGCACAGTGACGGCACAAGGAGTCATCCTTAAGGCTCAGGGTTTGGCCCTGAAATTTCGGGGCTTGGGATGCTCCCGACCAGGCAACCCAAGTCCAGAGTGAGGAAATATTTCCCAGCTCTGTCAACAAAAGACTGTCAGAAGATCTGCATTCACTGGACCAAGAGAACTGTTGCCGGGGATTTGCGAAGCCCTCGGTGACACTTTGAAGCCGGCTTTGTCTGTCAGCCTCTTAGACACTCTCCCATCCCCTCTTGACAGAACACAGGCTTGGCAGCCCCTCCTGAGTTTGCAAAATCGGAAGGACCCAGCTTTCTTTCTTTTCCCCCAAGGGCTCAGGCAACATCTCCCAGGGGATGAGGAGACACAAATGTGATTAACCAACTTAACCAGCCACCGCTCAGCCCTGACAGAGGCTAGGCCTCACTTGGCACTCTTCTCCCATGCAGGGCCATGTGCTGAAACAGCACCTTTTCCATCCACTCCACAAAATGAGGGGGGAAATTGCCAGCCTCCAGTCAGGAATTGTAGCTGTTCAGCTGGAATTGGGGAGGGGGAGGAGAGCAGGAGGAGGAGTAGCCGGAGCAAGAGTTGCAAAGTACAGTTGTCCCTCTGTATCCATGGATTTGGTATCCACAGATTTAAGTATTCATGGCTTAAAAATATTCTTTAAAAAATAATAATCCAGAAAGCAAACCTTGACTTTGCCATTTTATATAAGGAGCACCATTTTGCTATGCCATTGCTTGAGCATTCATGGATTTTGGTATCGGGGGGGGGGGGGGTTCCTGGAACCAAACCCCAGCGAATATGAAGGGACAACTGTACATAAGCAGACAGCAGGAGCTGCAGTGAGAAGGCCTGGCTGAATGGCACCCTGGAGTTGGAGCAAAACCTGTGGCATACATATGGCCATGTCTTACAAGCCCTGTTTGCCCAAGGTGGAATATTGACTGAAGTCTTGTCTGTACAGTCAAAATAATCCAAATGTCATGCGAATGTACGGCAATCCGTTCATACAGACATGTGCATAAATACTTATCATTTGGAAAGGGGGCAGCCAAATCCACTGCAAAGTCTGGGGCTTTGTCCGGATTTTTTAAAAAGCTCCATACGACATGCGAACATGTGATTGTTTGAACCCTTGCATTCATGCAGATACAAACAGGCAGACTAATCCAATTGGCTGGAAGATTGGCTGGATGAGTTAGCAATTTTCAGCTAAGCGAGGGTCCAGTAAGCCAATCAAACGGCTAGCTTATACTCTTTTTTTTTCCTTTTTTTTTTGTAAATGCAAATTATGCTTGTGCCCACCATGGGAAACTGTTGTGTGTGTGTGTGTGTGTGTGTGTGTGTTTTTAATTTGGCAGCAGCAGATGTAAAATTGTGAGTAAATCATTTGCGGCCGCCATCTTGACAAGGGGCTCATGCAGAGTTTAGGGGAGCTCTTTTGATCACGAAGGCAGGTTGCATCATTGCAAATGCCTGCTTTTTTTTGGATATGTTCATATTTTTTTCCCCTCGTATAGACAAGACCAGAGAGCCTTTTGGTGCCTTATACATGCATAAGTTCCCCAGGGGAAGCAGTTGTCCTGTAGAAAGGGGAGGGAGCTTATTTCCTGCTCCAGAGATTAGGGACTTTATCAGACCATCCCCAAATGCTCATGCTTTTGCTGGCATAACTTTTCCATTTTTATGCTGGCAAAAGAACTCCCTATGTTGCACTTACCTTCCCTCCCATCCAAAGGCTTCCCAGCAATGAATGAGGAGTGAACGGAGCTCCGTTCACTTCCTCGTTTAAAATTCCACGGATTCGTCAAACACACACACACACACACACACACACACACACACAGGGAAAGTTTTAAAAAGCACAGACACACACTTTAAAACTTACGAGTAAACCGGGTTATTTTAAAAAGGGCTATTTTGCCAGGATGCTTACGCTTTAAAATATAGTGGGACAGAAATGTTTTTTGAGGCTCACCTGGTAAAATCCTAGGAAAAAATGTCAAGGAGGGGAGCAGAATTCTTATATTGTTGACAACATCCTCATTTTGCTCCCCCTGGAGCTACACCCCTGATGTGGCACACAACCCTCTGTGTGTGTTTGTGTGTGTGATTTTCTCCCCCACCCTCTCTCGTGGAAATGCCTGGCCTGGGGCGTTACTGCCGCCAACTGGAAATCCACCTGCCACAGACCTCTTTCCACGGCACGTTTGAGGTTCCCCGCTGTGTTTTCTTTCCAATAAGAAGAAAGAACTGTCAGCATTAAGCAAATCAGACCCATGTCTCGCCTCTCCTGAGTCTGTGTCACACATGAATATCTGAGAGTTTATATAGATTTTCCCCTTCTTGCTGCTCCCAGCTCCTACTTATGTGCTCTCAGTATTTCCTTAACAAAAGAAAAGTTTAATGTGCTGGCAAAAGGAGCGAATATATCCATAAAACTCCAATTTAAACTCTTTTAGCCCGCTCCTCGGTTTGCCTTTAAACTTCCTTCATTTCTCTTCTTCCCTCTAATAGGAAGAAGGTTTGATTGTGCTGTCTTCTTCTTTTTTTACTAGCTACCTAAGAAAAAGAAAGGTTAAAAAAAGAAAAGGTGGAGAGATCTTTTGAATAGGGCTGTGTGGAGGAGATGCCTTTTGGGAGAGGGAGGTACAAACCTGAGAACTCTCATTTGAGAAATCACAAAGAAGCCCAGAATTCATGCAGTCCTAAAATCAGAGAGCTGGAAGAGATCTCGAGGGCCATCTAGTCCATCCCCCTACCATCCAGGTATACAAAATTAAAGCACTCCCAAAAGATGCCCATCCTTCCTCTCTTTAAAGCCCATCAAAGATGGAGAGTCTATCACCTTCCAACACAGTCCATTGCATTGTTGAGCAGCTCTTACCATCAGGAAGTTCTTACTTAAGTTTAGGTGGAACCTCTTGTCTTGCAATTTTCATATCCCAAAGATGGGTCTCAGTATCCCCGGCATGCCTACGCCAGTCAAACACACCAGAGAGGGGAGTATCCGAACTAATTTTATTAGCAGTGGCAAATAGGTGCCTAGGGTTAAAACCTCAAAGCAGACACACAGGATATAAGAAGCATCCAAGCATTCATACACTTCTCTATGGAAATCATAAAGCATTCTAGCTCTGCTTTACACACACATCACTAATGAGCAGGTCACATTTCTAGAGCATGCATACTAGACAGGTCACACAAAGATAGCCCACAATAATCAGTCACTTCTTCATTGGCACAGACAAAGAGGCAGGTACCTTTAGCCAAAGAGGTGTGTTTTTGGCCCTGTGACATCAATGGGGCACAGAAAGTTCAGAAATTTTCTATAACACCTAGAATCATAGAACTGTACAATTGGAAGATACCATGAGGGCCATCCAGTCCAACCCCCCAGCCTCTGTTTAAAGACCTCCAAGGAAGGAGACCCCACCACGCTCCCAGGGAGTGTGTTCCACTGCCGAACAGCTCTTACTGTCAGAAAGTTCTTCCTAATGTTGAGGTGGAATCTCTGTTCCTGGAGCTTGCACCCATTGCTCCGTGTTCCAGTCTCTGGAGCAGCAGAAAACAAGCCTGCTCCATCCTCAACGTGACACCCCTTCAAATACTTCAACAGGGCTATCATATCGCCTCTTAACCGTCTTTTTTCCAGGCTAAACATACCCAGCTCCCTAAGTCTCTCCTCATAAGGCATCATTTCCAGACCTTTCACCATTTTAGTCGCCCTCCTCTGGACACGCTCCAATTTGTCAATATCCTTTTTGAATTGTGGTGCCCAGAACTGGACACAGTATTCTAGGTGAGGTCTGACCAAGGCAGAATAGAGCAGCACTATTACTTCCCTTGATCTAGACACTATACTTCTATTGATACAGCCCAAAATCGCATTGGCCTTTTTAGCTGCCGCATCACACTGTTGGCTCATGTTCAACTTGTGGTCTACTAGGACTCCTAGATCCCTTTCACATGTAGTCTTGTTCAGCCAGGACTCCCCCATCCTATATCTATGCATTTTGTTTTTTCGCCCTAAGTGCAGTACCTTACATTTCTCCGTATTGAATTTCATTTCGTTAGCTTTGGCCCAGCTCTCCAGTTTATCCAGGTCATTTTGAATTTTGATCCTGTCCTCCAGGGTATTAGCTACTCCTCCTAATTTGGTGTCATCTGCAAATTTGATAAGTATGCCCCTAATTCCCGCATCCAAGTCATTGATAAAGATGTTGAATAGCACTGGGCCCAGGACAGAACCCTGTGGCACCCCACTGGTCACATCTTTCCAAGACGAAGAGGAGCCACTGCTGAGCACCCTTTCGGTTCGGCCGGTCAACCAATTACAAATCCATTGAACAGTTAACTTGTCTAGCCCACATTTTACAAGCTTGTTTGCAAGAATGTCATGGGGAACCTTGTCAAAGGTCTTACTGAAATCAAGGTATGTGATGTCCACAGCGTTCCCTTCATCTACCAAATTGGTAATTTTATCAAAAAAAGAGATCAGATAAGTTGGGAATGACTAGTTTCTCTGAAACCCATGGTGACTTTTTGTGATTATGGCATTGCCTTCTAAATGGCCCCATATCATGCAAACAGGTACTGGATGTCTCCTTGCATGGGATCATTAAAAAAAATGTCCAGCACACTTGTTCTCTGTTCCTAAATCTCATGCATTTCCATATATTATCATTGCATAATAAGGAAAGACACATTCAGTGTTCAGAACAACTTCTTCTTCCAAAAGTCTGCATATATTGACACTGTATAATTTATATTCTGCTTAGTACATCCAGGTGTATACACAATCAGGTAATTTATATACATTTATATACCTTTTTCCAGCGAGGATCAGGATGGCATACTGTAGGCATAAAAAGACACAAATATTAAGAATCACAGCACTCACAGGACTCAACAAAGAAAGAAGAATGTCTGGGAGAAATGGCCAGAAAGTTTCACTGGACCTTGACTTGCTGCTAGCAGAAAGGCAGGAATTTCAACAAACAAACCCCTCAGTCTCTGGCTTTTTCTTCAGGAAGGACTCATCCCATGCTTACTGCAAGCGCGCTGATGACTAAAAAGGCCAATCTGAGATAAACAAGTCCGGTTGCAGAGAGCACAGCAGAAGGTCTCCTAGGGTGATGTTTCTGGGTTGTGATTCTTTCTGTGTTGTCTCTCTGCGTTGTTTTTCTTCAAGACTTGTTCGGCGTGAGTTCTGAAATAAGGCTGCAGCATTGTGGATAGTGCGTCTCCATGCCTCCCGATGTGAGGCCAGGGTGGACCATGGTTGGTGATCAATTTGGCCAAGCCTGAGATGTTGTTTCAGGGAGTCTTTGTATCGCTTTTTGGGAGCGCCCCTCTTACGCTGACCCGTGGCAAGTTCACCGTAGAGTACTATTTTGGGGAGGCGATGGTCCTCCATCCTAGAAACGTGCCCTGCCCAGCGCAGCTGTGTTCTCAATATCATGGCCTCAATGCTGGTGATCCCTGCTTGCTCAAGGACAGCAACATTCGTCACATAGACAGTCCAGTGTATATTTAGGATTGTGCGTAGACAGCGCTGATGAAAGCGCTCGAGGAGTCGTAGGTGGTGGCGATAGGTGACCCATGTTTCAGATCCATAAAGGAGGATAGACAGTACGATGGCTCTATACACACTGATTTTTGTGCTTTGCCTCAGGTGTTTATTGCTCCAGACTCTTTTGTGAAGTCTTCCAAATGCACTATATGCCTTTGCTAATCTGTGATCGATCTCTTTGTCAATCTTGGCATCTGAGGAGATGATGCTTCCCAGGTAGGTGAACTGAGGAATGGACTTGAGCACAGAATTGCTCACCAAACAAACAAACCATTTGAAAAACACCTGGCATGTGAAGTAAGGATTATAAACGAGGGAGGAAAGTTCTTAGGGCTCATCAACATGGGGCAGAATATGCTGGCTCCCCACATATGAGAAGAGGTCCATTCCTCCCCCATTACCAGCATGAAATGACAGGAAATCCAGACTGCCACACCGGTCAGTCACTGCAGCCACCACTGCTGCTGCCCATGTCCATTCTCCGCATCTAGGAAGCCATGTGAGCAAGATCCTCTGCATGTGACCAGCTTTGGTCACATACTGTGGGGCTCCTTCCTGGCTACTGAAGAGCGACAGCAGGCGGTAGCTGCAGCAATGGGCCAGCGTGGCAGTCTCGGTCCCTGCAATCACGTGGTGGGCCCGATCCGTTTTATTTTGGCTGTAGTGATTTTTCACAGGTATTTTTTAACAAATGGTGTAATAGGCCTTACCCTGTCTTGGCCCTGGGGGTCATGAGGACTGCCCCAGGGCAAATGCTCTGGGTTTCTCTGGGTCTGGAGACCAGGGTTCCAATCCCTGCTCAGCCATGGAAACCCGCTAGGTGACCATGGGCAAGTCCCACTCTCTCAGCCTCAGAGGAAGGCAAAGGCAAACCCCCTCTGAAGAGATCTTGCCAAGAAGACCCTGCAATAGGTTTGTGTTAGGATTGCCATGAGCTGGAAACAACTTGAAGGCACACAACAACAGCAACAAGAAATCTGAGGTGTGAAGGCGAAATTTGTCACTGGGGTAGAATGATTATTTGGAGAAGCCCATGTCTGCATTTTGCCTCCATGTAGCTATACCTGGGAGAAGAGCTTTGGAGTGATACATTAAAAAAACAAGCAAACAGTGGGTGCTAGATGTGGCCCTCTGGCCATAATTTCCCCACTCCCTGGACTGGACAAAGTGCAGAATTGACCGCCCATTCAGAGACATCTTCAGCAGCAAGTCAGGGAATATCAACTGGTAAAGCTTTCTCCGCTTTCGGGTCACAGGTGAGGCATTAGTGCAACCAGTTCAGGATCATCCCAGACCTGGTGATTTCAGGGCCAAAACCTGACACCTAAGGATGGCCCTTGTTGATATAATTAACCACAATGGATCACAGCTTGTCAACAAGGAGAGAAAGAGAAAATGTATTTTCCTGTTTGGAACCAAGGGCCTTACAGCACTCTGAAGAAATGTGGCTAGGAAGCAAGATACATTCTGTCTTCTTTGCTGCCTTACCACATGATGTTTCCATTCTTTTGGCGTTCTGGCCCCAAGGAGGGCCAAACTAAAACCATGTCTTTTTGCTAATGGGTTTTTCTGGTTAGCAAAAAGATGTGGTTTTACCTCGGTCCTGCATGGGACCAGAACAAAAAAATGACAACACCATGTGGTAAGGCAGCACAGAAGGCAGAACGTTCCAGTTGCCTTGCCTCTTTTCTTTGGAATGTGGTAAGCCCAAAGAACAGAAGTCTTAGCTACAGGGGCTGTTCTCAGATCAAAGTGAAATGAGGGGATTATTCCTTCTCAATTAGAGAGAGGGGCTAAGGGGCATTTAATCTAGCCTGCTAATATTTAAGCAAAAAAAATGTGTAAGCAAACGTAGCCTGCTTTGCTTGCTTCCAGAAAGTGGATGTGGAGCAGAGCGGAGGGTGAGCCCTGATACAACAATGATTGGGAGGGAAGGAGGAATCCAATTAAATAAAGGTTATCCCCCCCCATATCTTTGAGGGATATGTACCAAGACTCACTGCAGATATGTAAAACTACGTATAATAGCAAACGGTCATAGAAACACCATAGAATCACACTGGAGGACCTAGAAAATGCCTAGAGAGGACACCTCTCTAGGCATCTGGTGTGACTCTATAGTCAACTTCTGACAGAAGCTGATCATAGAGTCATGCTGGAGGACCTGCCAATGCCTAGAAAGACCACCTCCAGTGCAACTCTATAGTCGTCCAGATGCCTAGAGACAACTTTCCACCCCCAACTGTGGGTAAGTGAAACCATGGGTACCAATCCTGCAGAAATGAGGGGGTGACCTGTAAGACCTCCTGGATAGCTATTGCAAGTTGCAGCAACAAATGAATTGAGCCTTGGAAAATGTAGCAAGCTGTTGCTCTACTAGGTGACTTTCCTCTTGCCCAGAGCTGACCCCAGGGAAATTGGAGAGTCTGCACCTTCATTTCCCACCTGGAGGTGACCCAGGTAATAGAAAACTGGTGGCTCCTCAGGGTCAGGCCCTGAGATTTGGCAACCCTACCAGGCACCAAGAGTGGCCTGTAGGTATGAGTCTGGCTCACAACTTGAGAGACCAACACCCCAAAGCCCTTCCATTCTGGGCAAGGGAGAAAGAGGAAGGAATGAGCTGGCAAGGCACTCAGGACTTTATCAGACGAGCCTCTAAAAAATCATAGAATCATAGAATTATAGAGTTGGAAGAGACCACAAGGGCCATCCAGTCCAACCCCCTGCCATGTAGGAATAAACAATCAAAGCATTCCCTACAGATGGCCATCCAGCCTCTGCTTAAAAACCTCTAATGGAGGAGACTCCACCACACTATGAGGCAGTGTATTCCACTTCTGAACAGCTCTTACTGCCAGGAAGTTCTTCCTAATGTTTAGCTGGAGTCTCTTTTCCTGTACTTTGAACCCATGGCTCCGTGTCTTTGTCTCTAGAGCAGCAGAAAACGAGCTTGCTCCATCGTCAGTATGACATCCCTTCAAATATTGAAACATGGCTATCATGTCCTCTCTCAACCTTCTCTTCTCCATATTAAACATGCCCAGCTCCTTAAGCCATTCCTCATAGGGCATAATGGCTTCCAGACCACCCACCATCCTGGTTGTCCTCCTCTGGACACACTCCAACTTCTCAATATCCTTCCTGAATTGTGGTGCCCAGAACTGGACACAGGATTCCAGGTGAGGTCTGACCAAAGCAGAATAGAGTGGCACTATGACTTCCCTTGATCTAGATACTATACTCCTATTAATGCAGCCTAGAATCACATTGGCTTTTTTAGCTGCTGCATCACACTGCTGACTCATGTTCAGCTTGTGATCCACTAAGACTCCTAGATTCCTTTTACATGCACTGCCCTCAAGCCATGTGTCACCCATTCTATATCTGTGCATTTCATTTTTACTGCCCAAGTGTAGTATCCTACATTTCCCCCTGTTGAAATTCATCTTGTTAATATTGGCCCAAATTTCTAAACTGTTGAGGTCATTTTGGCTTCTGATCCTGTCCTCTAGGGTATTAGCTACTCCTCCTAATTTGGTGTCATCTGCAAATTTGATAAGTATGCCCCTAATTCCCTCATCCAAGTCATTGATAAAGATGTTGAATAGCAGTGGGCCCAGGACAGAACCCTGTGGCACCCCACTGGTCACTTCTCTCCAGGATGAAGAGGAGCCATTGGTGACTACCCTTTGTTTCTTTGCCACCACATTTTATACTGTTAGTGTGCCAGCAAAATAGTCCTTTTTATAAAATGTTGCCGTAATAGTGTGAAAAAGCAGCCCTATACTTCCATGTTGCCGGGTGCATGTGATCTCAGCGGTTCTCGTGAGAACATGCAAGCACACTTAAAAGTCGATAAACAGCTAAATTAAAAAAATAAAAGAACACACAAGCACTGAAACACACTTTAAAATGTGCCTGCAAAACACGGAGTTCCATACAAAGAGTGTCCTATACCTATGTTTTGGGGTCCCTCCTGGAAGTGTTCTGGTGGGGACCACCCATTGATGCTGGAATCACGCCAGCAGAATGAGGTGGGGTTTCACACACTTGCAATTACATGAAAAATGCCATGGTTGATCAATTGACAGCTTGGCTCGTCAATTAAAAAAAATGGCCTATTGGTAATAGAAAAGTGTGAAAGTACTCTCTCTCTCTCTCTCTCTCTCTCTCTCTGGCTTTTCTTCACAAACGAAGATTCAGGAAGGACTCATCCTGCGCTTTCTGCAAGCGCGCTGATGACTAAAAAGGCCAATCTGAGATAAACAAGTCCGGTTGCAGAAAGCACAGCAGAAGGTTTCCTTGGGTGATGTTTCCGGGTTGTGATTTTTTCTGCGTTGTCGTTTCTCTTCAAGACTTGTTCGTCGTGAGTTCTCAAATAAGGCTGCAGCATTGTGGATAGTGCGTCTCCATGCCTCCCGATGTGAGGCCAGGGCGGACCACTGTTGGTGATCAATTTGGCCAAGCCTGAGATGTTGTTTCAGGGAGTCTTTGTATCGCTTTTTTGGAGCGCCCCTCTTACGCTGACCTGTGGCGAGTTCACCGTAGAGTACTATTTTGGGGAGGCGATGGTCCTCCATCCTAGAAACGTGCCCTGCCCAACGCAGCTGTGTTCTCAATATCATGGCCTCAATGCTGGTGCCCTTTCGTGTTCAATGGGTGTCGTTATGACACCGTATTTGCCACGTCTGATGAAGTCCTCAGTGTGCTGCTGAGAGCACCTGATGAGTTGTTTGGTTCATGTTTAAAGAGGGCTTTGATGGGCCACAGTGTGTTTGTGTGGGTGGTTGGACTGAAAGGAGAAGCAAACCCTTCAGAGCGCTTCCTGAGAAAGCCTTAATGTGACACTCAAAAGGGGGAAGAGTTAGCCTCCGATTCATGTCAGGAGGATATGCTATTTCCTGAGGGAAAGGAAAGCTACACACACACACACACCAGCAGCGAGTCAGATCAGGGCAGCCAGCTTTCAGAGGCTTTTACCGCCAGTCCTGGGGAGAGATGCGCTGTCATTAGAGTGACACTAAAAGTGTCCAAGGATTAGCTATCCATGGGAGATGACTGCCTGACCCATCTCTGTCAAGAGGAAGCAGTGGGGTGGTGGGGAGTGTTTGGGAGGGGGGAATCCAAGAAGCTGCATGGCTCCCCTCCCCAGGTGGAATCCTCTTGGGAGAAGAGGGCGGACAATCGATTGTGTATCTGCATGAGCACATGTAATTATTATTATTAACTGCTGTTTATTAGTGTTTGTTATTGTTTATAATTATTGCAAAAGTTTATTTTGGATTGTTTGTTGTTGTGGCTGTTAGCATTAGTATTCATGTCCCACCTTTTCCCCCAAAGCAGGGACCCTTTCACACTACAGTTGTTCCTCCATATCCACGGGATTTAAGTATGCTTGAAAATATTCTTTAAAAATAATCCAAAAAGCAAACCTTGATATAAGGGACACCATTTTGCTATGCCATTGCATATAATAGGACTTGAATATTCACGGATTTTGGTATCCACAGAGGGTTCTCGAACCAAACCCCAGCGAATATGAAGGGACAACTGTACACAATTATAGCAGTGTGATTCCATTTTAACTGCCGCGGTTCCATCCTATGGAATCCTGGGGTGTGCAGTTTGGGGAGCCACTGGAGGGCTCTGGCTGAGAATTCTAAATGCCCCTCCCTAAACTGCATTTCCCAGGATTCCCCGGGACAGAACCACAGCAACTAAAACAGAATCATGGTGCTATAGTTCTGCAGTGTGGATGGGTCCTGTGTGTTTAAAGACAGCCACCACTGCATTGTCCCTTCTCCAAGCAAAACATACCCAACTCCCTAAGGGACTCCTCATGGGTAAATAAATAAATAATAATACTATAGTGTGGACTTAAGGACTTAAGGTGGATTACCCATTAAGATACCTGCACTGGGGAGAAACCTGCTAGTCTCTTGGGTAAGGGGTAGTCCAGATGGTGAAATAAATCCTCATGCAATCCTCATGGAATCCCATGTGTCTAAATGGGATCCCGCAACATTCTGTTAAGAGGGAATGGGAGCAAAAGTTGGGCAACGTCTGCAGCAAAAGCCTTTGAGTTTCCCCGAATTTTTTGACAACTGCAGAGGAAATGCACACTTCCGCATGTTAGGACAACAAAATCGCATCGGAACATATTGCTGAACAGGATAACTGATTGGCCAGACGTGTGCAGGGGGCTGACCTCACCAAGATGGCAGATTACGGATCTGCCATGTTGGATTGTCGCTGTAGCAATCGTGTGCTCAGGTGATGAAACAGCCTTTCTTTGCTTCTTTTTTTCGTTATTTAAGCAGAAGATCACTCTTCCGCACCTTGGAATTAATTTTTTTTTTTTTAAAAAATACTGTTTGGCGGAGGCAATTTGCAGAGTACAAAACCATGAGTAATTCACTTGCAGATGTTTCACTGGCATGCCTCCATGTGAACAGGAAACACGGAGAGCTTCGCACACCAGCGATCTTGCGAAAAAGTCATTGAGACAAATGACAGCTGCTGCAAATTGGCATTTATGTGCATCAATTCACATTTTATTTCCTCGTCTAGACTGGCCCTAAGTCCCTCTCCTAATGTTCCTGAATGTGCCTATTGATGTGGGCACATTCAGTTCACTCTTCCTGAAGTGGAGCTAGCCATGTGGTGACACTGTGCAGGCAAATGTGTGTTGTGCATGGATGTGCACAGCATATTGGACATTGGACTGGATCCACATTGTGCTCACAGAGCATACTGGACTTGGGGATACGTGCACATTTGGTTGTGCATTCAGTTGTACACTCAAGCCAAGATCTGGCCTCATACTTGCACAGTGTAATTATACACTTGGGGGCTGAGATCCTACATCAGATATGTAGCCATAATGTCATGGCTATACTTTATTTCCCCCATCTGACCCCCTAAACCCACCATAAAATGGTGAGGGTAGGAATCCTCTAGTCCAGTGGTTCTTAATCTTTTCTTTACCAGGGACCCCCTTTAAATATCTTTTGTTGCTGTGGGCCTCCAGGACTTATCTCAAGATTTAAAACAATAATAGTAACAATAATACCTGATCTTAATAATAATACAATTACACCATCCATTAAGCCTTTCCTCAGAGGAGGGGAAAGGAAGAGCTTTCTCCTGCTTCTTCCTGCAAATTTGTGGCTGGAGTAGATTGAATGGCAATGTGCAGGCCCACCAGCCTTCTGCCTGAGCAGCTTTCAAGCCTTTGTGGACCCCTTGTGAGGACATCACAGCCCCCTGGGGGTCCATGGACTGCAGGCTAAGAACCACTGCTCTAGTCCTCACAAGGGTAGACTTGTTAAATGCATTGTTGAATAGTGAATCAACACCTATGTAAATCCAATTGATTCAATGGGTCTCCTTTAGTGGAGATTAACAATAGGATTTCGACCTATGACAAAAGATCTAGATCAAGGGAAGTAATAGTGCCACTCCATTCTGCCTTGGTCAGGCCTCACCTAGAATACTGTGTCCAGTTCTGGGCACCACAATTCAAAAAGGATATTGACAAATTGGAGCATGTCCAGAGAAGGGCCACTAAAATGGTGAAAGGTCTGGAAACCATGACTTATGAGGAGAGACTTAAGGAGCTGGGTATGTTTAGCCTGGAAAAAAGACGGTTAAGAGGCGATATGATAGCCCTGTTTAAGTATTTGAAGGGGTGTCACGCTGAGGATGGAGCAGGCTTGTTTTCTGCTGCTCCAGAGACTAGAACACGGAGCAATGGATGCAAGCTCCAGGAACAAAGATTCCACCTCAACATTAGGAGGAATTTTCTGACAGTAAGAGCTGTTCGGCAGTGGAACACACTCCCTCGGAGCGTGGTGAGGTCTCCTTCCTTGGAGATCTTTAAACAGAGGCTGGATGGCCATCTGTCGGGGATGCTTTGATTGTGTATTCCTGCATGGCATGGGGTTGGACTGGATGGCCCTCGTGGTCTCTTTCAACTCTACAATTCTATGATTCTATGAAATGAAAATGAAAGATATGTGAGTAGAAGCACATCTCTCTGTTCACGCCTGCATGTAAGTGCCTTCAGACTAAAATACCTTCAAATAAACATCATTTTGCATATTATTTTCTGTCCAAAATCTCCTAGCCTGAAAAATAAATCCAGAAAGAACCATCTGCAGATCATTGGGATGCCATGCATCTACTATAACAAATATGGGGTAGGTTGTGTGGGACTCATAGCTCACTAGTTACAGCTCACTTCAATCTCTGCTACCACTTTGGCCTACCCTAGAATTTGGAAATGTAAATTCTTCCTGTGAATTACCAATCCCAGAATCCCAGACAGCATGCCCAAGTCCCCCAAAAGCTCCAGCCTGTAGGTCCTGGAGCAGCTGTCTCCCTCCTTCCTTCCTTCCTTCCTTCCTTCGCCTTGCGCTGACTCTGCGCTGTGACAGTTCCATTTTATTTACAGCCCCAACAACGCCTGTGGGGTGCACCAGCTGATTTATGAACTCCGCTCCTCGCCTGCTACTCAGGGGCCTCTAGATAAATGGTAGTGCTTGAGGCGAGGGCTAAAACTCAACTAACATTAGGGTGAAGGATTTGCTGCTCTTTCCACCCACTTCAAGTCTTGCAACAAGGAGGAAAGGAGACAGCAGAAGTCAGAAGGAAGGAACTGCCTGCCTGCCTGCCTATGCATCAAGGCCCTGCCTGCTTCAGGAGGGGAGAGAGGCTGAGAAGAAGAGTCCCAGCAACAAGGGGGGGACTGCTGAATCAGCAGTCTGCAAGGGCCAGGTCTGGTCCTGCTCCCCTTCTCCTTTCCCACATTGAGAAAAAGAATCACAGATTCCTAGAGTTGGAAGAGACCCCAAGGGCCATCCAGTCCAACCCCCTGCCACGCAGGAATACATAATCAAAGCATTCCCAACAGCTGGCCATGTTTAAAAACCTCCGAAGAAGGAGACACCACCACACTCCCAGGCAACTCATTCCACTGTTCAACAGCTTTTAATGTCAGGAAGAAACAAGCTGGACAGTGAAGAAAGCCAATAGAAGAAAATCAACTCATTTGAGATGTGGCGCTGGAGATGAGTCCTGAGGATCCTGTGGACAGCTGAAAAGACAAATGAGTCTCAGGAGATTATCACACGCTGAAAACATCCCAGGACAGGGACAACAGGAGATTGCTAAAAGGCTTACCTCTCCTGGGATGCTCCCGTTCTGCTCCTATTCCTCCCCCGATTCCTCTTATTCATGGGGAAATCTGTGAATAAGAAGCCCGTTCCGTTATTATAATGGAATGATGGGCGAGTGAACAAGAGGACCCGTTACGATGCCGAGATGACGTCGTGAAGTGATGTCAGCAGGAGGTCCATGCCAAAGACTTCCAGGTTCGATCAGGACAGCCAGGTAAGTGACACCCTCCCCCCCTCCCCAGGTTACTTGGGTTTTTCTTTTTCTGTTTTGGGGCATTGATTTATTTTTTGATGTTTGGTTGGGGTTTTATTTTTATATTTCCTGCGCGATCATTCTCTCACGAGAACAAGCGGGATTTGGCTTCACTGCAGTACAAGCAGCTTTACGACAGCTGCAATTACTGCAATGAAGCCGAGGAGAGGGAGAGCTGTTTTGCTTCCAATAAAAGGTAGGTGTTTGAAAAGTCTTCTTTTTTTTAGTGTTACAGGGACAAGAGTGGGGCAGGAGTGGGGCAGGTGGGGGGGGGTAGCTGGACAGGCATAGTCTAGGGACTCGTGTGATAATCTCCATAGAACAGATCAAGCCCAAACTCTCATTAGAAGCCAAGAGGACCAAATTGAGGTTGTACTTCGGACACATCATGAGAAGGTGCGGCTCGCTAGAAAAGTCAATAATGCTAGGAAAGGTGGAGAGAAAAAGAAAAAGAAGAAGACCACACACTAGGTGGGTAGACTCAGTCAAGGAAGACACAGGCCTGAACCTGCAGGACCTGAGTAGGGCAGTTGAGGTCAGGGGGTCTTGCAGATGTCTCATCCATGGGGTTGACATGAGTCGAAGCTGACTCGGGGGCAGTTAACAACAAGGCAAGATGAAACAGAGCACTTGCAGCTCACTCTGAGCCAGGTTACCCAGCTCCAGTCTTGGAATCTGCTGGAGTAGCCAGACCTCCAGGTGTTGGCCCGAGTTTCATGGAACTGCTGTGTTTCTCCAGATGGGGAGACAAATCTCAGGACAAGCAGCGCAAGAGGAGGAAAAAGTTGGAGTGTTATGTCTTTGGTGAATCTAAAGTAAAGTGGGGAAAGTGAAGCCTATGAGCCATAGAGGTCCTCTGTGCTCCAGTTTTGGGGGCGCCCAAGCCTCTTAGAGAAGCTCAAATCACCCAGATGACGATGGTGATGATGATGACGACGATTTTAAAAGTATTTTAAAGCGTGTACATTGCAAAGTCTGTGCAGAATGTTTTCCTTTGCCGCCTGCCTCTCTTTGTAAATTTCCCCCCTTCTCTCATAACTCTAGAAATCAACATTGGGTTCCAGTAGATTTAGGGAAGACAAAAGGAAAGGGAAAGGATGTTACCCGAATTGCGTGGGGTCCGCTAGGATCCCACTAGTGTCCGAAATTAACATGGGGAATATTTAATTTAGCTCAGTTATGGCAGCGAAAGGCTGGGTAATGGCAGGATCTTTTAACCAATGTATACTGGTAATAACAGAGGAGACTCTAAGCCAGAACATACAATTTAATGATCTTTATTGGAAATTAACAGTAACAGCATTCATGCAAACACTCAGACTTCAGACATTCACATAAGGCTATCGAAGATAGTAGGAAATATTTGGATAGAGGAACAGAATAAGAGGATGGCAGGTTATACTATACCGATCCTGTAGAGCGGAGATCGCAAAGTAAACTGACAGCAGGGAAGTCTGGAAGACAGAATGGCTACACAGTCTGACATGAAGTCGAGAGGCAGTGGAACTGCATGCACTTGAGTGGTGTTTTGGGTTGATATTTATATGTGATAATTCCCCTGAAGGGATGGGATTTTGGATGGAAAACAATGTTTCTTGGAGGTTCGCAGGACTAGACAAAGGGTGATCCAGAAGAGTTAATGATCGTTAATGGTTGATGTATTTAGAATTGAATAGGAGCAGACAAGGTCTATTGTTGGAGGGGTTGAGGAGAGGAAGAACCCATTTTAAAAGCATCAAGGACTCTGCTGTCGTTAAGTGGATTACGGAATGACTCATCTCCAGGTGTTAACCCTGACCTGAGTATTTGTTTGTGGAATTCCCAAAGGCCCCTCCCTTGGTTATATGTGACTCTAACCTTGGTTTGGGGGGGATCCCTGGTTTACCTGATAATCACATGGAAGGCCACATTAAGCCAAATGGCTCCTTCCTATGGAATCTTGGGATTTGTAGTTTTACAAGGTCTTTAGCCTTCTCTGCCAAAGAGTGTGGGTGCCTCACCAAACTATAAATCCCAGGATTCCATAGGAAGGTGCCATGGTAAATTATCCTGTCTCAAACTAGATTATTTGTGTAGTGTGGATTTGGCCATAATGGTTTGAGTGTTGGACTCAGGGGACTCGAATTTGAACCCCCTCTCAGCCATGGAGACCTACTGGGTGATCTTGGTCCATTTTCATTCAGCCTAAGTGAAAGCATCGCCAAATTTTCTCTGAAGAAATCTTCCCAAGAAAACCCTGAGGCAGTGTGGTGTAGTGGTATGAATGTTGGACAACGGCTTCAGGAGACCAAGGTTCAAATCCCTGCTCAGTCACAGAACCCACTGGTTGACCTTGGGTGAGTCCCACTCTCTCAGCCTCAGAGGAAGGCCAGGGCAAACCTCCTGTGAAGGAATCTGGTTAAGAAACCCCCATGATGGGTTTGCCAGAAGTTGGAGTCAACTTGAAGGTGCTCCCGAACAACAAATGACCCCAATAAGATTCCAGCACTTGAAGTTTAAAAAACAAACAAACATGTAGATCCAATACAAATTATCCTGCAGTGGATCAGGATCAAGAGGAGGAGAGGTGCCGCAATAGGACTTCTGGGAGGAGGGTCCCAATCCATTAAATGCCCCCCTTCTTTCCCAGGCCTCCTCAGCATCTCTGGGGGCATGGAGCTGGATGGAAGGCCTGAACCTACAAATGGATCAATAAGGCAGGTGCAGAGAGAGCTGGGTGATGGGAATAATAAATAACTTCTGGGTCATGGTAAGGATTCACCCACTGTCATTCTTTCTCTCTCTCATCCAGAAAGGCAGCTTATCTCCAGACGTTGTGCTTGTCTGAGGTCTTTGAACAATGCAAAGACATCCAGGGCAGGATGTGAATCAGCTCACTGGGCTCTTGTCTCTAAGCGGCCTGCTGCTGACCCAGGTTAAACGGCAGCTAATATAGGTTGTGCCCAGGCAGCCAGCTGGAAAAAAACAGCCTTTCTGGCTTCCTTGCTTGTCAAAAATTAAGCCCTCTGGGGTTTGTCTCCTCTCAACAACTTGGCTCTGCCAGCAGCGGAAGGAGAAACCTGATGGGACTGGGAAGTTGATCTCCATGCCTAGATATTCAGCCGGCCTGTTTGTACAACTGGCTCTTAGAAATTCAGCTCTTCTGAATTCCTGATTGGGAAATTAGAAAGTGTATGCCGCATGTGAAAAATCATTGCCACCACCTACAGTGTTAATTTCCAAACTTTGGTCCTCCAGATGTTTTAGACTTCTGTTTCCAGAATTGACTGTTGGCCACGCTTGCTAGGCTGCTGGGGGTGAGAGTCCAAAACATCTGGAGGACCAGAGTTTGGAAATCACTGGCCCACATCATCTATACATCTACAGTGTTGGGTCAGTTATGTTGTAGTTGTGTGGCTTAAAGTTGTTTCTGACTTATGGTGATCCTAAGGAGAACCTTAGGTAGATATTGTGGATGGCTAAAAAGACCAATAAATGGGCCTTAAAGCAAATAAAGCCTGAACTCTCCTTAGAAGCCAAGATGACTAAACTGAGACTGTTGCACTTTGGCCATATTAAAGATAGTACAGATCAACCCCTGTATGTGTGGGAGATATGTTCTATGGCACCCTGTGGATACCTGAAACCATGGATAATAGAGAACCCCATTATTTTCAGTGAGACAAATGTCAGAATTTGACCACAGAATCACACTGGAGGACCTAGAAATGCCCAGAGAACATTTTTTTAAACGTGGATAAGTGAAACTATGGAAACCGAATCTGTGGATACAGGGATTGACCTGTAATGCTCAGTAAAGTGGAAGGCAGTAAGAAAAGAGGAAGACCACAGTACAGATAGATTGACTCTGACAAAGGAAAGTGCCACTGCTCTGAGCTTACAAGAATTGAGCATGGTAGCGGATGACCAGGGCTTGTGGGGATCTCTAATGCCTAGGGACTCCCTAAGTGGAAATTGACTTGATGGCAAAACAAACACAACCATGTTGGTTGTTGGGAGTATCGTGTCTAGATCAAGGGAAGTGTCTAGATCAGCATTTCTCAACCAGCGTTCCCTGGTGGCGCAGTGGTTAAATGCCAGTGCTGCAAGCCACCACATTGCAAGTTCGATTCCAGAGGGCTCCAAGGTTCACTCAGCCTTCCATCCTTTTGTAGGTCGGTAAAATGAGTACTCGGCTTGTGGGGGCAATTAGCCAACACACATTGGAAACTTTAATGCAGTGTAGATGTGTAAGTAGCTATTGCTTAAAACAATTTGTAAGTCGCTTTGATAGCCTCGTGGCTAAAGAGCAAATGAGAAATGTGATTTTTCAACATTTTTCTAGCTGTAGGTGTAATAATTTTTAGGCAGGGGTTCCCTGAGACCTGAAAATTATTTCAAGGGTTCCTCCAGGGAAAAAAGGTTTGAAAAAGGCTGATCTAGATCAAGGGCACCACAATTCCAGAAGGATATTGAGAAGCTGGATCGTGTCCAGAGGAGGGTAACCAGGATGGTGGGAGGTGTGGAAGCCATGCCCTTTGAAGAGCAGCTTAAGGAGCTGGGTGTGTTTAGCCTGGGGAGGAGGAAGTTAAGAGGGGACATGATAGCCATGTTTAAATATTTGAAGGGATGTCATACTGAGGATGGAGCAAGCTTATTTTCTGCTGCTCCAGAGACTAGGACACGGAGCAATAGACTCAAGCTACAGCAAAAGAGATTCCACCTAAACATTAGGAAGAACTTCCTGATGTTAAGAGCTGTTCAGCAGTGGAATATGCTGCTGCCTGGGAGTGTGGTGGAGTCTCTTTCTTTGGAGATGTTTAAACAGAGGCTGGATGGCCATCTGTCGGGAATGTTTTGATTGTGTATTCCTGCATGTCAGGGGGCTGGACTGGATGGCCCTAGTGGTCTCTTCTAACTCTATGATTTTATGATTCTATGTGTTAGGGAATGTACAGGTGTGTATGACACCAACAGAATTCCAGCCAAGCTTTTCCTCCATTGATCTCTGGCCCCTTCCTGTGGTTTGTTTTCTCAGAGATGCTAAGGAAAGTTAGTAATTGGACTCATTGGGACAATTTAGAACCATAGACCCCTCCAAAAAGGCTGATCTAGATCAAGGGCACCACAATTCCAGAAGGATATTGAGAAGCTAGTCCAACCACATTGTGCTATGAAGGAATACACAGCTAAAGCACTCCTGAAGGATGTCCATCCAACCTCTCCAGAGAAAGAGAGTCCCTCTTTTTTTATTATTAACGTATTTGGTATTGTTCTCTTTACCTCTTTTTCTACCTTGTGTTGAGCCTTCTGACAAGAAAGATGATTTCACAAAAGAGACGTCTGTGCCCTTTGAAGCAAACCGATCTTCTTTAAATGCCATTTTGTGCATTCTCAAGCCTGTTTTGTGTGCACACACACACACACACACACACACCCCACTAGCCCCAACATCTCCTTCCCCATCTTCTCTCCCCCACCTCCCTCCATTCCAATCTCATTTCCTCAGACGCTAAAGGGCCCGTCCATCTGACAGATGCCTCCTGACACTCCGAGCAGCTAAAGATCACACGCCAATAGGGTTATAATAAGAGGAATTGAGTCCTGTCCAGCTCCGGCCCTGGACAGTTATCTGAAATCAATGGCCAATAAGGTGGAAAGAATGAAGATGTGGGAGTGTTTGCTTTGGAGCTGCCAGGGCTTCTTCATGCTCCATCTGAGCCAAGGGCTCCTCTGCACCAGGCTTCTCTGAAAAGGAGCAGATTAATGTGTTAGCCATGGAAAGCTGCATCCGCACTCGCTCCCTCCCGAGAGAGCCGGCTGGGATCCCCATGACCTCAAGGGCCTCCCAGGAGTCCCTGAATCACCCAAGGTGACAGAGCAGGCTTGCCACTGCCACTGGCAGAGAAAGCGACAGAAACTACCATGAATTATTCATATCATTAATTGTTAATTATTCATTATCGATGGGCCCAAGTTATCGAGCTGGGCCCATCAATGATTTGGGTTCTGTCCAGTGAGTTATCGTTGGATGGAGTGGCATGTTGCCAGTTGGGTTGTTGTTGCTACAGTTGGGACGCTGATGTTGTTGTTGCTGCTGTTGCTACAGGTTGTGTCTCCCTTATCCGAAATGCTTGGGACAAGAGATATTCTGGATTTGGGCATATTTTGGATTTTGGAATACTTGCATATACATAATGAGCTATCTTGGAGATGGAACCCAAGTCTAAATATGAAATTCACTTATGCTGCATATACACCTTATACACATAGCCTGAAACTAATTTTATACACAATATTTTTATTTTTAAATATTTTTATTAAAAACATATATAGAAGTAAAAATTAAATAAAAATAAAACAAGTTTTGTTTAACCAATAAGAAACATTCAAAATTTAGAAATATGTACATGTAGATATTGATCAATAAAATATAACAATCTTGGTTCCTTAAACTAATATATATGAATTGTGTGCTCTTTTTTCTATGATTAGAAACTTCTGCTTACTCTTATACTGTTATTAAATATACCTATGAAATATCTTACTTTAGCATAATAAAGAAAATGGACATAAGAGAAAAGAGAATATACACAATATTTTTAATAAGTTTGTGGACAAAGCAAAGTTTGTGGACACTGAACCATCATGGGGACAATTTTTAGATTTTGGAATATTTTGGATATCGGAATTCCAGATAAGGGAAACTCAGCCTGTATCACTGATTTACCACTATTATTCCTCTTTAACTATTCTGGCTGCCTCCTATGGAATCCTGGGATTTGTAGTTTAGGGAGGAGCATTTAGAACTCTCAGCCTAAACTACAAACCCCAGAATTCTACAGAAGACAGCCAGAGTGGTTAAAGTAGAATAATAGCACCATAACAGTGTAGTGTGATAAAGTCCTAAGAACCAGTGAGGCTTTGTCTGACAATGAGGCATGTCCCAAGCAGTGTTCTTTTGGTAACTGTGTCATCATAATCCTGTCTGTGAGGATTTCAATCAGATATTTCTTCAGTCTATATGGAATTGCTCTCAGAGCCCTTCTCACCATGGGACGCACCGTTGTTTTCTTTTCCCAGAGGTGCTGGATCTCAGATTAGGGGTCTCAGTATTTCATAGTCTTTTTTTTCTCTTTGTCTTTGATTTTGACATCTGTTGGAATGAAGATGGTGGTAGTGGTGGTCAAAATTCACTTGGGGGCTTACGTCTTCGTAAGCAGACTTACATCTTCAGGAAACAGAATCAAGTACGTTCACAATAAGATTCAGGGGGATGCTGTGGTTTTTAGTGTTGGAGACCAGGGTTTGAATCCCAGCTTGGCCATAGAAACCCACTGGGTGACCTTGGGCAAGTCCCACTCTATCAGAAGAAGGCAACGGCAAACCCTTTCTGAACAAATCTTGCCAAGAAAACCCCATGATAGTTTCACCTTAGGATTGCCAAAGTCAGAAATGACTTGAAGGCACACAACAATAACAACAACAAGTGCTTCAACATCCATATTCAGCAAGGGGTTGCTGTTGCATAAGTAGGGGACCCAGCAAAGTGAGCATTGTGCTTCAGGACCAATGCTCAATGAGACCAGTGCATTATGGGACTGATGTACATCAGGACACCGGCTAGAGAGTGCCAATGTGCATTGAGAAATCCTGATATGCATCCAGCTGCAACTAGGGTATTCTGCCCCAGAGCTGCCCCATATTGGCCCCATTAGTGCCACAACTAAGTGTACCACACTTGATGTCTGCATATTTCCACTGCAAAAATATTGAATTAGCAGCCTACTTCGCCTTGGGGCCAACACCACTGCCTTTCCAGCCAAGCACCTCCCCTTTGGGATCATTTCCAACTCTGTAAAGAGAAGGTTAAGAGGTGAAATGATAGCCAGATTTAAATACTTGTAAGGATGTCATGTTGAAGAAAAAGCAAGCTTTTTTTCTGCTGCTCCAGAGACTAGGACACAGAGCAATGGATTCAAGCTCCAGGAAAAGGGATTCCACCTAAACATTAGGAAGAACTTCCTGATGCTAAGAGTTGTCTGAAAGGGGAATGGGCTCCCTCAAAAGACAGTGGAATCCCCTTCACTGGAGATCTTCAAACAGATGGCCATCTTTCATGAGTGTTTTAGCTGTGGATTCTGCACGGCGGGGTTAGAGTAAATAGCCTTTGGGATCACTTCCAATCTGTAATTCTATGATTCCATGACAGTGAAATAAATCCTCATGGAATCTTCATGGAATCCCATGTGTCCAAATGGGATCCTGCAGCGTTCTGCCCTTTTCAGAGAGAGGGGGAGCAAAAGTTGGGGAAAGTCCGTGGCAAAAGTCTCTGGAGCTTTTCCTGAGTTTTTTGTCAACTGCAGAAGAATGTGCACTTCTGCATGTTAGGACAACCAAATTGCATCATAGCACATTGCTAAAGAGGACAGGTGATTGGTCAGACATGTGCAGGGGGTGCAGCTTGCAAAGATGACAAATTACGGAACTGCCATGTTGGATTGTTGATGTGGTGATCATGCACTGACATGATGGAACAGGCTATCTTTCCTTCTTTTTTCGTTGTTTCAGCAGACAATTGCTCTTCTGCACCTTGGATTTCATTGTTGTTTTTTAAAAAATACTGTTTGACAGGGGCAATTTGGGGAGGATAGAACCATGTCGTGCCCGCCATCTTGATTCACTGGCATGCCTCCATATGAACAGCAAACACGGATATCTGCACACACTGGCGACTTTGCAAAAAAATTGTTGAGACAGATGAAAGTTGCTGTGAATTTGTGTTATTGTGCACCAATCCACATTTTATTCCCTCGTCTAGACCAGCCCTTAGTTTCAGAACCAGATGAGCACCAGTGTGCTTGAGCTGATACACTGCAATCTCTGGGGTGCCCCCAAATAGTAGCTCTGTAGAACTAGGAAACCCTCCAGAGCTGGTTTTCAAGCAGTGCCGAAGGGTGAAGGGGAGGTGGGAGAGGAAGAAGCCAGTGGAACATGGCATTCAGACCATTTCAGGCTAGCGTGGCTTGTTCTGCCAGCCCTTCTATGAATGATGCCAAAGTTCTGAAGGATTTTGCCTGCATCCTATTTCTACAGATGTTCTTATTTCAGCTGCTATGAAAGAATCAAGAGCTCACCTCACCTCCATAGATGCCTTCCCCTCTACTTCATTTTCTCTTAGACCCTTCAGGAACTGACAGCTTCTTTCTCTAGTGGGAAGTCTATTGTGGCGTGATTGAACAGCAATTGATTGCAACACAAGTGTTCTTTTGTGCCCGGGATTAATGGGAAGAGTGGAGATAAATTTCGCCACCGCTAATTAACCCCAATTACAGAAGCAATACATTAGAGCCATACCTAGCCTAGCTGGCAATCTACCGCCGGGCAGGTGACTCCAGCAGGTCTAGTTAAAGCTTCCCTCTGCTGGCAGCACCACAAAATGGAGGTCCCTGCCAAGGTACAAGTATTTCTGAGCAAAGACTACAGGAACTAATTTTGGTATCTATAATGATAAAAGAGTTTGGCCGGGATCCTACATCAGGCCTGGAAGGACAGCATAAATCTCCACATGCGGCATTATGCTGTGATTGTGCTACACAGCCCTTGGTTGAATGGCAACATGATGCAACTGAACCGAGACAAGAAGGACTTTATCAGTTGCACAGAATAAGGTGTCATAATGATGCCACGTAACTGCAAAAGGGTGTGCGTACCACACGGCATCGTCCTTTCACAGTTATGTCCCCTTAAAAACCCGTAATTTTTAATTGATGGCTTAAGACATCAATTGATCCCCATGGCATTTTTTTGCCGGCATAGCTGGCATGTGAAACCTTACATCTCTTTTTTCTGTACTTACTCCGTCAATGGTCGATCCAGTGCTAACACTTCCAGGTGAGATCACGATATCCAGGTAAGTGATGCACTTTTTATGACCCTCCCCAGATTACTTGTAAGTTTTAAAGTGTGTTTTTGTGCTTTCCCCCACTTTTTTAGTGTTGTTTTTGTTTTTGTTTTTTGAATTTTGAATTTTTTGAATTTCCTGTACAATGAAGTCTCACGATAGGCCGTGGGATTTCAAAGGAGGAAGCGAATGGAGCTCCGTTCATGTCCTCTTTATTGCCAGAGCTGCCTTTGCTGAGAAAGCAAGGTAAGTGTCAGGGGGAGGATGCTGGCCTGGTGCTGAAGCCACCACTGCCACCCCTGCCATTTTCTCACACATGCGGAAGCCAGGCAGGGGTCCCGCAATGTGTGATTACAGGCCCTCTGCATGTGACCACCCTCAGTCACATACCGCAGGACCCCTGCCTGGCTTCCAGAAGAGCCAGGTCGCTGGTGGCAGCTGGGAGGAGCGACATGCCGGATGGCTCCCATGGACACATGGGGCCCGATCCAGTGGAAATGGCGTATACTGGGTATTATCTTGCAGTAAAAGGCCCTATCTTGACTTGCCCCCATTCTAGCCCCGTATCTGCCCCCAGGCACATCTGACCAATCCGATCTCTAGTTCTGCCCTCTCTGAGAATACACAGCAAATTGAATCAGTTGTCATAAAGAGCGCTAAATGTGCATTTCCTCATATTATTTTTATTTTAAGATTCAGGGAAAGCTGCGAAGGTTTTTCCTGTGCAGTAAATGGAGTTTTTCACCCCCTCCTTCCAAATAATCACCGTGGGATCCCATAGGGAAAAAGGTATTCTCCTCAAATTCTATGAGGAGTATTTGCATCATCTAGACAAGCCCCAGAAAAATAAGAAGGACCAAAAAGGAAAGAAAGAAACCACTTGCCCCCAATCATCTTCTATAGGTATTACCCTGGGGGGAGACTATATTTATGTGTTGGTTTCAAAATTACATTGTGCCTCTTAATTCCTTTTCTTTGATGGTTTGCTTCCTTGTTTGTTTCCTAATCCTCTTTATAGGTTTAATGTATCGTAGGCTGCCCAGGGAACTCCTGGTTATTGAGCAATCTAAAAGGACAATCAATTCATCCTGCAATCAGTCGATACTTCATGCTGGCTTACAAAAATTCCTTATAAGAAAGTGCAGATCTCTCCCCAGAACAGACAGAATGTTTCAGGAGGGTACCATCAAGTTGGAATGTGTTCAGAAGAAGGTGACCAAGATGGTGAAAGGCCTGGAAACCAAAGCGTCTGGAGGAACAGCTTAGGGAGCTGGGTATGTTTAGCTTGGAGAAGAGAAGATGGAGGGTCTGTCTACACTGCAGAAATACAGCAGTTTGACATAACTTTATTCACCATATTTCTATCCTATTGCTATCTATTTGTAGATTTGTGAGGTATTTAGCCTTTGCTGCTTGCTGCTTTGGCAATCTTGGTCCTTCTGCACCAGCTCTATAACTGCTGTGATTCTGTAATTATGGGGAAACAATGATATTTTTATTCTATTGTTTTGTCATAATTACATGATTGTCTCTCTCTCTCTGGCTTTTCTTTGCAAACGAAGATTCAGGAAGGGCTCATTCCTCGCTTTCTGCAAGCGCGCAATGACTAAAAAGGCCAATCCGAGATAAACAAGTCCGGTTGCAGAAAGCACAGTAGCATATAAAAAAAGAAAAGTGCAGAGAAAAAAATACCTTTGGGCTGCTTGGAAATAACAAAGGGGGGGGGGAGAGGGAGGAATCAGGCCCCCTCATGCCACGTTACTGCCATCATGTTGCTACTGCCATGGAAGGGACCTAACGCACAAGGAGTCTAATGGAATAGGAGTGATATTAGGAGCCTATTGATGGTTTCCCCCCATCATTTAAAAGGTGCACTACAGAAACAAGTGAAATGCAAAATAGCACCTGAATAGATACGATGTCATTGTACTGTCTATCCTCCTTTATGGATCTGAAACATGGGTCACCTATCGCCACCACCTACGACTCCTCGAACGCTTTCATCAGCGCTGTCTACGCACAATCCTAAATATACACTGGACTGACTATGTGACAAATGTTGCTGTCCTTGAGCAAGCAGGGATCACCAGCACTGAGGCCATGATATTGAGAACACAGCTGCGCTGGGCAGGGCACGTTTCTAGGATGGAGGACCATCGCCTCCCAAAAATACTACTCTACGGTGAATTCGCCACGGGTCAGCATAAGAGGGGCGCTCCAAAATAGTGATACAAGGACTCCCTGAAACAACATCTCAGGCTCAGCCAAATTGATCACCAACCATGGTCCGCCCTGGCCTCACATCGGGAGGCATGGAGACGCACTATCCACAATGCTGCAGCCTTATTTGAGAACTCACGCCAAACAAGTCTTGAAGAGAAACGACAACGCAGAAAGAATCACAACCCGGAAACATCCCCCAAGGAGACCTTCTGCTGGGCTTTCTGCAACCGGACTTGTTTATCTCAGATTGGCCTTTTTAGTAATCAGCGCACTTGCAGAAAGCGCGGGATGAGTCCTTCCTGAATCTTCGTTTGCGAAGAAAAGCCAGAGAGACATGTGGGAAGTACTGGCCAAATTTGCTAATACCTTGCTGTAATTCTGGAGTATAGCCTTTTGTGATAATGCCCTAAGAGATGTTGAACAGTGGGTTGGACTCTCTTGTTAGACAAAGGACATTCTTTTATAGTAATCATAGAATCATAGAGTTGGAAGAGACCACCAGGGCAGTCCAGCCCAGCCTCATTCTGCCCTGCAGGAATACACAATCAAATCATTCCTGACAGATGGCCATCCAGCCTCTGTTTCAAAACCTCCAAAGAAGGAGACTCCACCACACTATGAGGCAGCAGCATATTCCACTGTTTGAAAGGCTTTTACCGTCAGGAAGTTCTTCCTAATGTTTAGGTGGAATCTCTTTTCCTGTAGTTTGAACCCATTGCTCCATGTCCTAGTCTCTGGAGCAGGAGAAAACAAGCCTGCTCCATGCTCAGTATGACATCCCTTCAAATATTTCAACATGGCTGTCATGTCCTCTCTCAACTTTCTCTTCTGCAGACTAAACATGCCCAGCTCCCTAAGCTGCTCCTCACAGGGCATAACAGCTTCCAGACCTCCCACCATCCTTGTTGCCCTCCTCTGGACACATTCCAGCTTCTCAATATCCTTCCTGAATTGTGGTGCCCAGAACTGGACACAGTACTCCAGGTGAGGTCTGACCAAAGCAGAGTAGAGTGGTGCTATTACATCCCTGAACCTAGACACTATACTCCTGTTGATGAACAGCAATGGTACCACTCTCTGTTCTTCTTTGGTCAGATGTCTTCTGGAATACTGTGTCCAGTTCTGGCCAACACAATTCAAGAAGGATATTGACAGCTGGAACGTGTCCACGAAGGGTGACCAAGAGGGTCTGGAAACCAAGCCCTCTGAGGAACAACTAAAGGAGCTGGGCAGGACCGGGTTAAGGAATTTGGGGGGCCCTGCTATTCTTTATTTTGGGGGCCCAGATGTTTATTTCAGGTCAATGTAACCTAACTCAACCAAAGCTATTCACGGTATAGGATATCCAGATTATTACTAATAATTTTTTTGCAGGAGGAGGATTACTACGGGCCCCCACAATGATGGGGCCCCCTGCGGATGCTGATGCCACAGGTGCTTTAAACCAGCCCTGGAGCTAGGTATACCCCAGAAAACTCCACCTCAGCAAAGACCGCTCCCTTCGAAGAGACACAGATGGTGAGATCTGGAGAGAAGAGTTGACTTGGAGGGAATTGAGGAAGGGATCTTTTTCCGTGTGCTGAAGAGGAATGGCATTTAGGGCCCTTTCACTCTGCACAATTACAGCTCTAGGATTCCACGCTAAGTGCCATGGCTGCATCCTATGGACTCCTGGGATTGGTAGTTTGTTGAGGCACTAGAGCTCTCTGGCTGAGAATTCTAAGAACCTCTCCCTAAACTGCAAGCCCCAGGATTCCATGGGATGTTGTCATCACAGTTAAAGCAAAATTATGATGCTTTAAAAATGTAGCCTGAGGCTCTTCCGTCCCTGTTTGCTTTTGCGGGAAGTGCCGTTCCTCTCCTTCCTTCCCTTGCCCACCCACCACCTTAACAGACCCTCCAACACTCCCAGTTAATCGTCTGCCATCCAACTTTTTCATCTCCTTCTAAAATGTCCCAGTTTCTCACTTGTCCCCCCACTTTCTCCCTTAATCCTCAGCGTATGTCAATAGCTGCAAACTGAGTTCAAACTGCAAAAAGAGCTTTCACTCCACTAAGGAGATTATCAGACAGGGGACAAATATAGCGTCTCTGTCTCGCCAGCTATTTTCCGCCCCACTCCCACCCCTGTAGCACTTAAAAAAATATTTAGACTTACCTTAAAATCACTGTAAAATGTGCTCCCCTCCCCTCCGGCAGTCCAGGAGTGAATGGGGCTCTCATGGAGCCCCAGTCACTCCTTGGAAAGGAAATCTTGGCCATTCTCGTGAGAGAATGATCTCACAGGAAATTCAAAAAATAAAAGCAAGGTACATGTCAAAAATTAAAACAAAGCATCTAAACACATTTCTTAAAAAAAAACCTAAGTAACCTGGGGAGAGTAAGAAAAAGTGTGCCACTTACCTCGATGTCCTGATCTCGACCGGAAGTGTTCTGGCAGGGACGTCCCACTGCAGCTGGCATCGCACGAGCATAATGGGACACTTTTTCGCTCACCTATCATTCCGTTATAGAAACAGAATGAAGGGTTAATTCATGGCTTACAAAGGAGTGCGGGAGGAGACTGAAAGGTCAGGGGAGCATAACACCACAGGGATGCCATCATCTGAAAGAGAAGCCCTTTCTCCATCTCCTGTCGTCCCCATGGTGGGATATTTGGGGCATCTGATAATCTCCTAAATCATCAGGGGGGGAAGAGAGCAGGGGGGTAGAATCTTGTTCTTCCCAGGAGGCCAAGGAAAAAGTAAACTGCTGCTGCCTCCCCAGCTTGCATGTTCTTCCTCATTAGTAATGTTTGCCATCTTGATCACACTCTCAGTCACATGCATCCTAGCTTTCATCTGTGAAAAGTTGGAGGGTATGCCATAGCTCTGATGAATTTATGTTCTGACAATGCTGTGGGTGTTACATAAACATCCCTCCCCCCTGGGGTCTGGTTGCCATCAATCTGTGGGATTATTGAGCCATCTTTCAGACTTTCCACATGTGCTGAAAGCACAGGCACTTTTCTCTTTATCCTCCTCTGAGCTGCTCATCAGCTAAGAATCCATCAGGACCAGTAATGGGGGAGGTCTCTGTGATAGATAGGCTGCAGAAGGCAGCTAGATCAATCTCTTCTCACCTGCACAAACCAATGGATCTGGAAGCATGCGTGTTTCCTTTTCTGCTGACCCAAGGGCCAAAGTCCTAGGCCGGAATCCTATTGGTGTCAGTTCAAGTCGGCAGAAATGGAGCTGTGCATGACAGCCAGCGCGGTGTACAGGAAACCTGTAGCATGTGGGGAAATAATTATTGTAATGTAAAACAATCTTGTGTACCCCATTCACATCCTAAGATAAGTCTAGGAATTTACCCTGCATGCTTCCCTGCATGAATTTTCCCTGCAAACTCCCTTTCTCTTGTTTCACTGGGCACTTCCAGCCAACTGGAGAGATGGGTCATTCAACACATGACCTAATTTAAATTTTATTGCTCTTTGTGACTCTCTTTTAAGTTAGAGTCTCCATGCGGCTGTAGCCATCTTTGCCTAGCCATCTTATGTAGCCATGCTGCTGCTATGAAGCCATGCCATGATGTTCACCATGCAGCCTCTACCGCTAAAGGCTGGGTGAGTCATTCTACCCTAAATCCTCCTAGTTAGGAACCTTTCTTTTTAAAGTTTGTTTTAGTATGTAGATTAAGATTCATATATCTTCAGTAAACTTTTGATTTGCATTTTTAAACTGACTCCTTTGTTTTTGTAATGAGTCTAATTCAATGGGTGATCAGATCAGACCACAGACCTCAGAATACACTTTTAAATGTTAATTGAGTTGTCTGTCTCAGCATTCCTAAGCTTCACTTTGCATGACTTTGAAAGTGAAATGATTTTAACTCTTTTTAAAGAAGATATTTTTATTTCTTTTTAAAAGGACTAGATTCCTGGAATTTTTAATACATTTTACTTTTTAGACTCACACCTCCAACAAAACCCCCGCCTTTCGACAGCTTTCTATATGAGGACTTGCTCTTTTGACGCTTGCAAACTAAGGACGTTCCATTCATTTAATGAGGAATCCAGTCTTTCTACAGTTCTTGCCTACGGAGGCTTGCTTTGGACAGACTGCACATGTGTGCTCAGCTTGCAAAGCGAGCTTAGGGGTGAGGTGGGGGAAGTCACCTAGCCGAGTGAGAGACTTTGCAAGCAATGCAGGGAGGGGGGCACATGCACCCGTGGGTGTGCAAAGACACTCCCAAGTGAGCCACAGTAATTCCCTCGTGTTCCCTACATAGGCTCTGCTTTTTGGCCAATTCTGGTTCTTGGCACTGCTTCAGTCCCTAACCTGTCATCTAAGTGGGGGTTTCCTGCAGTTGTTTGAGAGCTGGACGTGAAGGCAAACAACAACAATAATATCTACATAAATGCAGCAGAATACCCTCCAACTGCCCCCGTTTGAGAGGGACAGTCCTGATTACTCTTCTGTCATCCCAGTTTCTCAGATGCTATTAAAATGTCCCAGTTTTTCTCTACTCCCACTTCCCCCTTTGTCTTCAGCTTACTTCTTTTGCTGCAAGCTGAGTTCAAAGTGCAAGTGTAGTTTGTACTCAATTAATTAATTAATTACAGCAGGTGAGAGAAAAGGTGTGAGAGGAATCATATCCTTCATAGGATGCTTAGGCAAAAGCAAACTGCTGCAGCCTCTCTTAGCTTGTGTGTCCTTCCTCGTCAGTAACTTCTGCCATCTTAACTGGTGTTGCTTGGCCCCACACGCCCCAGTTTTCATCTGTGAAATGTTGGAGGGTATGTAGCAGTACAAGATGCAGTGTGAGTTCATCAGTGAATCATATCATACTCCTCCTCTATCATTTAGTGTGGCTGCACACACCTGAAACTGCAGGAGTAACTAATGCTACAAAAGGGGCAACGTCTCTTGTTAACTTCCAGTCTTAATCGGATTCCACTTTAAATACCATTATTTGTTCCAACTCCAGGACTCCCACTAAATCAATACAATGTATACACATGTAGATTTACCAAATTTCCATGGTTCAGTGGGTCTACCCTATTTGGAACTAAACTAGGTTCATTATACCTTTATTCATGGGGAAGAAATTAATTACAAGGAATTAGTTACTTCCAAGGTTTGCTTCTCCCACTGACTGCCCTGCAGGAAGGATCCTGAGGCATTGGTATATGTTAATATTATTTATTGTGACTTTAATCCAACTGTTAGTCAAACATGAATCCATGGAACTTACATAAATATTTATTTACCCATCGATTAAATGTGTCTACTCTAATTGAAATTAACAATGGGATTTGGGCATGCAACTTGTTCACTTGTGCGTTTGTTTGCATAAATTGCTGTGCTCTGTTTATGCCCATTTGGTTTTCAGTTACGTCACCTTCTCCCTTATATTGTATTATATTCTCTTTGTGGCATGTTTTAGCCATTTTAATAAAGCACTGATCTTAAATCCAATTGCTCATCCCAGGGCTTGTCTAGATGGGCAATTTACCCCGGCTTCCTCCTGTCCTGGAGCCCTGGAGTCCAAATGATGCAGGGCCCTTGCCCCAATTTGCCTCTGGGCAGTTGTAATAACATCTGAGGCAAATCTGGGGGGAAGTTGGGGTAAACCCCTTTAAAACATTTTAAATTAACACCCAGGAAAACCTGCATTATGCATGAAAACCTGGATGGGTCCAGCGTGGGCATGCAGGGTTCATACCTGGATGCCACTTGTAGGATGATGACGACAGAGTTGCTCAGCTGCCAGGAAGGTGGTCCCCAGCATTGCCAAGGCCCCCTGCATGTGACCAGACTTGGCCACATACTGAGAGCCTTTTTCCTGGATTCAGAGAATGTGACACATGACAGCAGGGGAAATGCCTACCAATACTGGCTGGTGTGTACATGCAGAGGCCAGCATGTGCATAAGGACTTCTGCCCATTTTGTTTTGGTAATGGGGGGGGGGGCAACTCTGTGGCCAGAATATGCTGACTGGATTTCTTTCAACATTTCACAGGCGAAGACCAGGACATGTGTGGCCAAGCAACATCAAAGTGTGGACAAGATAGCAAAGGTTATTAAGAAGGAAGAACAAATGAACTAGGAGAAGCCGTAGCAGTTTGCTTTGCTTGAGTCTACAGGGAAGGAAAAGATTCCATCCCTTCCTCTCCTCTCCTACCTGCAGGGTTGTGATTGAGTGCAAAGTCTCACCTCTTAATCATAGAATCATAGAATCATGGAATCTTATGGCCTGTCTAGGTGAGCTGTTTTACTGCTAGTGGGTGTGCATTTTCGCTCATTCGCAGCCAAGTTTTTTGTCTCCGTGGTTGTACGCATATTTACATCCATTCACATTCATTTGAATTGATGGTTCATGTGCACTCATAAATTGCAAAGGAGCAAAAATGTGCAGCGATGTAAATTTTGACGTTCATGTGTCCAAAAATGTGCATCTAAGTGCATTTTTCAGGAAACCTCAGGGAAAACTGCAAATCCTTTTATTGCGTGGTTTGCGGAGTTTGGGGCTCCCTCCTTCTGAGCACCGCAAATCTCATTCGCATCTCGTTGGGACAGATTGTATTCTCTGCAAATTCTACGAGGAGTATTTTCACCATCTAGACACCCCTATAGAGTCCCCCATCTAAGTACTAACCAGGGCTGACCCTGCTTAGCTTCCAAGACCAGTCAGGATCTGGTGCCTTTAGGGTATTTAGTGCAGAGGCAAAGGCAATAAGCACACTGGAAGTGAAAGGCATGGCAGGTTTATTAGGTAGCAGGCAAAGCTGACAGATGTTAAAGTCAAGTCTCTACCTAAAGTACATCCCCTGGAGTAACTCACATCACCAGTCAGCTGTTGGGAGCAAAGAGAAGCCACGGGAGAGATACCCCAGGCTGATGACCTGCAGTACCTTGCCGGTTCTTCGGGTCCGTAATGAGCTCTCTCACAGCAGTTCTACAGAGGGGTTTATAGATATAGACAGAAACCCCTCTGGACTATGGACTTTATCAGATGCGGGAAATATGGCATCATAACAATGCCTAATAAACGCAAAAGGGCATCCATTTTGCACGACGTCATGCTTTCATGGTTATGTGTTGTGAATAAGGCATTCTTTTTTTTATTGTCGAGCCAAGCTGTGGCGGGTTTTTTTTCATGTAATTGCAAGCGTGTGAAACCGCACCCCATTCTGCTGGTGCGAGTCCAGCATCAATGGGTGGTCCCTGCCAGAACACTGCCAGGTGAGAATACGAAAACTAGCTACAGGATGCTCTTTTGATTAACCTCCTTATTTTTCAGACAAGTTTTAAAGTGTGTTTCAGTGTTTGTGTGTTCAATCTGTTTTTTTCATTTAGCTGTTTTTAGACTTTTAAGCACGCTCACGTCTTCTCACAAGAATCGCTGAGATCACGCGCACCCGCCAATGTGGAAGTATGGGGCTGCTTTTTCATGCTATTATAGCAATAGGTTTTCATGTTTGTTTGTTTTTTCTGGGCTGTGAGGCCATGTTCTGGAAGAGTTTCTTTCTGACATATCACCAGCATCTGTGGCTGGCATCTTCAGAGATTGGTGGTGTAGGTGTGTGGGGGGTTGGTGAGTCCCTGTTGGAAAGGATATGTGAATTTGTGTATTTGAATGGCTAGTTCCTAGGGTGGGAGGACATGCAAGGAGGATTAGTGTCTCTTTGGCTAATGGCCCATTGCCTGCTGGAAATCCCCCTATCCCTAGCAATGTTTGAGAAAAAGGGTTCTTTTGCTGGTACACATACGGTTTAAAATACTCTGCCAAAGAAACATTTTTAGAGGCTCGTCTGATAAAGTCCTACATGAGCTCTTGAACTCCCTTTCAACAACATCTAGACATGTGCCTCTGATTAACGGCCAGTGTGCCTAATGTGTATGTACATTGAAACAAATGAACTAACAATGTTTATTCTGATATTCCCAAACCCTAGCCTGCATTTTTAAAAGTCCGTCTGAATAAAAAAATGTCTTCACCTGACAATAGAAGGATAAAAAGGGTGGCTCAATTTATCCACCCACCCCAAAAGGGAATCAAGTTCTGGAGCCTAGGGACAACCACTGAGAAGACCCTCTCTTGTGTTCCCACCAACCATAGCTGTGAAGGGGGTCAGATTGAAAGAAGGCTCTCCCCTATGGATCTCGGGGGTCCAGGCAGGCTCATATGGAGAGATATAAGTTTAATGGAGCAGACCACAGAAAATCAGCTTGTGTTTTATAAATTATAGCAAAGTATCTTTTTGTGTGTGTAGCTCATGACAAATTATAGGTTGCTCTTGAAGCTATGGGCATGCCACCACATTTTATTGTCCTGGTGCGTAACCTGTACTCAGTTCAAGAGGCCACCGTTAGGACAGAATACGGAGAAACAGAATGGCTTCCAATTGGCAAGATGGTTAGGCAAAGCTGTATTTGATCACTCTATCTGTTTAACTTCTACACTGAACATATCGTTCAAAAAGCAAGATTAGACACGGAGGAAGGAGGTGTGAAAACTGATAGGAAGACAAATCAAACCATTTGAAATGTGGTGCTGGAGAAGTGTCCTGCAGATATCGTGGACTGCTAAAAAGATAAATAAATGGGTCCTACAGCAAGTCAAGCCTGAAATCTCCCTAGAAGCCAAGATGACTAAATGGAGACTGTCATAATTTGGGCACATCATGAGGAAGGCAGGACTCCCTAGAAAAGACAATGATGCTTGGTAAGGCAGAAAGCAGTAGGGAAAGAGGAAGATTGCCTTCCAGGTGGATGGACTCAGTCAAGGAAGCCATGGCTGCCCTGAGTCTGCAAGACCTGCACAAGGCTGTTAATAACAGGATCTTGCCTGAGTTTGCAAGACCTGAGCAAGATCTCCTGGAGATGTCTCGTTGCTAGGGTCACCATTAGTCAGGGTCAACTAGACAGCACATAACAGCAACAATTTTGGACATATCATGCTAAGTTACAATTAACTGGAAAGACAACTATGTTGTGAAAACAAGACGAAGACAAGAAGAAAGCCACATTCCAGGTGGATAGATTCCATCAAAGAAGCCACAGCTTCCCTGAGCTTGCAAGATCTGGGCACGGCTGTGGATAATGTCTCTCATTCAGAGGGTCACCGTAAGTTGAAGCCAACTCAATGGCAAATAACAAGATTGAGGTTTCACTGCCTCTGAATGTAACTTTCCCTTCTCTTCCTTTCAGATCCTCCTTCCTTTCTCCATTAGGTCAGAAAAGAAATACTGTGTTTTATTCCCCCGGTAGAGAAAAAGAAATGATAGTAAATAAATGAATGTTTGCCAGGAAGGTAATAACAGGCACTGCTCTTTTAAAAGAAAAAGAAAAGAAAGAACAAACTGCTGAGCTGGCAAATATACCAAAAAGAGAGAGAGCAAGAGAGGGAGAACATGAATGAGAGGGAAAAAAAGAAGGAAACTCTCCAAAACTCTTTCCTTCCAGTAATTCCCACTGAGGGGGCATTAGCAAGGGTTTGCAATTGCCGCACACAGCAGAAAAACAGGGGTGGGGTGGAGGGGTGACTGGCAACACTAATGAAGTTACCGCCAACGGGTGATTAGGTTAGCTGGTCCTCTGGGACTGGCCGGCAAGGTGATGGACTGAAGGCAGAACGGGAACTAAATTGCATTTCATTTCAATTTGGCCATAAATGTGATGATTTCGTCAGATAAGCACAAGAAAGGAGAGAGAGAGAGAGAGAGAGAGAAGCAAGGAGGGAGGGGGCCATGGGGAAAGAGATAACTCAAGTCCCATCCTTGGACATTTGGGTGCAGACTGTCCAACTGATAGCCATCTTTGTGCTGAGAGATTTGAAAAGTTACTGCCAGGGTTGGCTCCCAGGGTTTGGGACTGCGGTCCAAAAAGGTAACGTTCCCAAACTTTGGGTTTAATTAATAAAGGGAAAAGTCCTGAGGAATGCTTTCCTTCACAGGTCCCATGGACAGCTATGCAAGAGCACCTTTGTAAGATCACATAGATTCATTTCATATCCATGATACTGGCTTAGATGTTCTCAGCAAGCAACATATTGAAGCGGGAGCCAGCTTGTTTTCTGCTGCTCCAGAGACGAGGACTCGGAGCAATGGACTCAAACTACAGGAAAAGAGATTCAACCTAAACTTGAGGAGGAACTTCCTAACAGAGCTGTTTGACAGGGGAATACTTCACTGCTGTCTGGGAGTGTGGTGGTCTCCTTCGTTGGAGGTTTTGAAAGAGAGGCTGGATAGCCATTGCTCAGGAGGGCTTTGATTGTGTATTCCTGCAAAGCAACTCTATAGAATCCAACTCTATGATACTCTGATTCTATGAACAGCATACCAGACTCAGAGGTCCAAAGCCTGAGAGGTGGCATCAAAGCCGTCTTCAACTATGCGAAGAGCAGTCACCTGGAAAATGGAGCGAGCTTATTTTCTGCTCCTCCAGATGATAGAACCTGAACCAGTGAATTCAAGGTAGAAGAAAGAAAATTCCAACTAAATGCAGGTCGCCCCCCCCCGGCCCATATCTGCAGGGAATATGTTCCCTGACCTACTGTTTATAAATGGAACTGTGGATAATAGCAAGCCACCATAAAATACCATAGAATCACGCTTGAAGACCTAGAAAATGCTTAGAGAGGACACCTCTCTAGGCATCTGGAGGTCTTCCTGTGTGACTCTATGGTCAACCTCCAGCAGAAATGGACCGTAGAGTTGTGTTGGAGGACCTCCAGATGCCTAGATGGACCTCCAGGTGCCTAGGAGATACCTCCCCCCGACCACAGTTAAATGAAACCACGGTTACTGATACTGTGGATACAGGGGGCGACCTGCATTAGGAAAGTAAGTGCTGTTCAGCAATGGAATAGACTCTCTCAGAAAGCGATGGATTCTCCTTTTGGGGAGATTGCTAAACAGAGGTTGGATGAATACCTTTCAGGGACGCTTTAGCTGTGGAGTCCTGCACTGGCAAGTGGTTAGACTAGATGGCCATCAGGGTCCCTTCCAACTCTATGAACAGTTCAGTGATTCTATGATTAACACTTCCCGTCATTCCACTCCTGTCTCCTCACAACCCAGAGCAGGGAGGCTTCTTGCTGAGGAGCAGGAAGAGGTGCCGTGAAAGCTTTGTACGCCACTCCGAATGACATCATGCTCATTTCACACCATTGCAGATTATTCACCTAAGATGGCAAAGGGTTTACGGGCTTGGCTGTATATCATCTGAGCTCCCTAGCCCACACAGTGGTAGCTGTAAGGGCTGGGGATATGGGTTATTGACTCGCACTGGGATTTATGGGATAGGAGTGTGCAGGGCAGTCAAGAAAGACCATAGCTTGGGAAGTTACTTTCAAGTAATTTCTTCCTATTATGATAGTCTTTGCAAAGTAGGCCTTTTACTGTTACACTGTTAAAAAAACCACTTCTTCCACGGCTCATAATTATCTGGTTGCTTTTTGTTACTTCTTTTTTAAAAAACAACAACTTAGAATTGATACAAGAATGGCATGAAATTTGACAAATTCCAGGGGAAATGCCTAAAAATGGCCTTACCAGCTTGAATTCCATAGTTAGTCCCGACCACAGTAGACTCATTAAATCAATGATATTTTACCTTCATGTTGATTCACTGTTCAACGGTTTATCTAATGAGTCAGACCACAAAGATCTGGCTGCTCTGGGCTCCTAGGAGAAGGAAAAGCTGGGTGCAGTCTATGGTCCCATCTACACGGTAAAAAAAAATATGTACGCTGTTTGGAAGATCGCTCTTCCGTACACACAGCCGTTCAGATTCATACGTGTCATTCAGAAGGGGGACTACGTGGATTCGGCGTTCGGGAGGATTAGCGGATCTCGGCTTAAAATATGTACAGCCGTTCAAATGGCTGTTAGTCTGTATGCCCCGTTAGCACACATACAAACAGGCAGTGTAATCTGATTGGTTGGCCAAGTAGAGGGGGCGGGGCTAGCAAGGAGGGGAATTGGGAGCGGCCGCCATGTTGGATTCCCGGCTAAGCGAGAGTCCAGTAAGTCCATGAATTTTATATATTTTAATTTTTATTTTACTTGTTCGCTCCAGCCAGCTGGGGAAGGGCCCATGTTGTTAATCTAAAAGACCCTATCTCCCTATACAAGCCAGCCCAAGTGTTGAGATCAGCAAGGGAGGGCTTTCTCTCAGTTCCACCACCTTCACAGGCACGGCTGGTGAGGACTCGGGAGACAGAGCCTTCTCCCTGGCTGCTCCCAGACTGTGGAACTCCCTTCCACAGGAGGTCCGGTTGGCCCCCTCCCTACTCTCTTTTCGTCAGTAGTTGAAGACATTTTTATTTAGGCAGGCATTTGAGAAGTGAATTTTCATTGGTGTGCTGCTTTTAATATTGTATTTTTATCCATTTTATAGAGCCATTGTACTGTCTATCCTCCTTTATGGATCTGAAACATGGGTCACCTATCGCCACCACCTACGACTCCTCGAACGCTTCCATCAGCGCTGTTTACGCACAAGTGGATGGGACTCTGTTCTACCAGTGTGCTGGCGCTTTAAAAAAAATTGATTGTGCACATATCTGTATAAGGCTGTCTCCCCTTATCCAGTAATACAGTACTCTGGGACAACATATATTCGGACGCACAAGCGAATGGCAAGGGGGAGAGAAAGCACTGGAACAGTCCCAACCATGTGGCCAGAAATAATGCAACATAAATAGGAGCCCTGGCGGCGCAGTGGTTAAATGCCAGTGCTACAAGTCACCACGTTGCAAGTTCGATTCCAACGGGGTCCAAGGTTCACTCAGCCTTCCATCCTTTCGTAGGTCGGTAAAATGAGTACCCGGCTTGTGGGGGGCAATTAGCTAACACACATTAGAAGCTGCTTATTGCAGTGTAAATGTGTAAACTGCTATTGCTTAAAACAATTTGTAAGCTGCTCTGATAGCCTTGTGGCTGAAGAGCAGAGTATAAATAACTAACTAAATAAAAATAAATTTTAAAAAATGACACATGGGAGATTATCAGACAGGAACCAAAAAAGTGTGTTCCTGACCCACAATCTCCACTCCCACCCCTGTCCCATCCCTGACCCAGCCGCAATCATCCTCCCCATCACATTTTTAACTCCTCTCCCGTCATACCAGCAACCCAGGAGTGAACGGAGCTCTAACAAAGCTCCCTTCTCTTCCTGGATCGAAATTGCACAGATTCTCACAAGAAGACGCGCGGAATTCAAAAATAAAAACCAAAATGCACACAAAAAAGTTACAAATTATACAGACACTTTAAAACTTCCAAGGAAACCAAGGAAGTTTTTAAAAAGTGTGTCACTTACCTGGATGTCCTGATCTCACCAGGAAGTGTTCTGGCAGGGACCGCCCATTGATGCGAGGATCTCACCAGCGAAACGGGGCACCTTGTTGCACGCAGGAACATCCGTGACAGGAACAGAACGGGGCATCTATTGACAGCCTCTCCCATCAATAAAAAGCAGCGCTGGTGGAATGGCCGCAGAACGGGTGCATAACAAGGGGGGAATGACATCATTGAAAAGGGGGCCCTTTAGCAATCTCCTGGCGCTTGTGTAACGCCACTTTGAACGCGTCTGATAATCTTCATGATCAGCGTAGGAACACCCTTTTATACCAACGTGAGCTCACCTACCATTACAGTGTGGTCGGATATTCCAATATCCCATCGGATAAGCCCCAGTGAGTGTGGCATTTATGGGGTCACTGTGGACCCAAAACATCTGCAGCAGCTACGAGGTGGGTTTGGGGTTTCCCGCCAGTGTAAACAAGGCCCTAGGTGGCCCCTGGGATCCCTTCCAACTCCACAATTCTGATTCTTTTTCAACCTGTAGCCAGTCAGCACTCTTCAATCTCCTCAATAGGGCATCTTCCACAAAGTCCTCCCTTTCATGATGACCCAGGAGTTAAAGTGTTCCAGCCTGGCTACTGGTTTAAGATCACTGCTGTCTTACCACACAAATAACCTTGACTTTCGTTCTCCTTTCCAGTTTATACTGTACCTTCCCAGTTTTGCATCTTTCCAGGTTGTTGGCTTTTTTTTTCTCTAGCAAGCAAAGACTCGGAACGTTCTCCAATGCGACACCCTTGAATTGGCTTCCCCATTCATTCCAATGGTGTCGGACACTTTCACACTGGGTTGTGTCCAGTCTAGTCAGCAAAACCGGTGTTCGGCAGAAGGCTCAACCTTTCAGCATGGAATGGAGGGCAGTGGCAGGATTTAAGTGCGATATGGAAAGCAGGGTGTTAATTTATTTTCTAAAACCTTAGAGGGGAAAATGATCTCTTTTAACATAATTTCAACATGTTGGAAATGAGAGATTAAAAGTGTTCAGGAAGTAATGATGGGGTGGGAACATGAAAAAAATACACCAAAATCTATCTCTCCTGGACAATAATTTACTTTTACGTATGCAGTTAAGCTTTTATATGTGTCATAATTTACTTTTAAGATAGGCACGACAGGATCTTTTCACTTGTACTCATCTACATTTATATTCCAGAACTGATCAGTAAAAACACAGGATAGTAAGAAGATTCTAGTGGCCAATCTTAGTTTCCATTACTATAAAACAGAGTCCTTTCTAATAGGTGGCCTCCATCCAAATGAGTTGGATTGAAGCTGCCATCATCCCCAGACGGCATGGCCATACATCTGGATGAAAGGAACTGAGTTGGGAAGAACCTAATCTAGAATATACTGTGTTACACAGAAGTAAACTCTTCTTCTGTCAACCTGCCACAAACAAGCACTGGGTAACTCAAGGGAAATAACAGTACGACTCTTAACTGATCTGGTTAAGAGATCTAGGAGTCTTAGTGGACCACAAGCTGAATATGAGCCAGCAGTGTGATGCAGCAGCTTAAAAAGAAAATGTGATTCTAGGCTGCATCAATGGGAGTATAGTGTCTAGATCAAGGGAAGTAATAGTGCCACTCTAATTCTGCTTTGGTCAGACCTCACCTGGATAAATATTTGAAGGGATGTCATACTGAGGATGGAGCAAGCTTGTTTTCTGCTGCTCCGGAGACTAGGACACAGAGCAATGGGCTCAAACTGCAGGAAAAGAGATTCCACCTAAACTTTAGGAAGAACTTCCTGGAAGTAAGAGCTGTTCGACAGTGGAACGCGCTGCCTGGGAGTGTTGTGGAGTCTCCTTCTTTGGACGTTTTTAAGCAGAGGCTGGATGGCAATCTGTCAGGAATGATCTGATTGTGTAGATTTTCCTTGGGTTTTTTCCAGGCTGTGAGGCCGTGTTCTGGAAGAGTTTCTTTCTGATGTTTCGCCTGCATCTGTGGCTAGCATCTTCAAAGTATAAGATCTTCTCTGAAGATGCCAGCCACAGATGCAGGCGAAACATCAAAAAGAAACTCTTCCAGAACACAGCCTCGCAGCATAAAAAAAAAAAAAAAGAACCAAGGAAAATCTATGGATGCCAGCTGTAAAAGCCTTTGATTTCAGATCTGATTGTGTATTCCTGCATGGCAGAATAGGGTTGGACTTGATGGCCCTTGAGGTCTCTTCCAACTCCATGATTCTGTGAGTATAGTGTCTTGATCGAAAGAAGTAATAGTGCCACTCTATTCTGCTTTGATCAGACCTCACCCAGAAGACTGTGTCCAGTTCTGGGCACCACAATTCCGGAAGGATATGGACAAGCTGGAGCATGTCCAGAGGAGGGCAACCAAAATGGTGGGAGGTTGGAAGCCATTATGCCCTACGAGCAGCAGTTTAGGGAACTCGGTATGTTTATCCTGGGAAAGAGAAGGTGAAGAGGTGACATGATAGCCATGTTTAAATATTTGAAGGGATGTCATACTGAGGATGGAGCAGGCTTGTTTTCTGTTGCTCCAGAGACTAGGACATGGAGCAATGGGTTCAAGCTATAGGAAAAGAGATTCCACCTAAACATTAGGAAGAACGTCCTGATGGTAGGAGCTGTTCAATGGTGGAGTATGCTGCTGCGTTGAATTGTGGTGGAGTCTCCTTCTTTGGAGGTTTTTAAACAGAGGCTGGATGGCCATCTGTCAGGAATGCTATGATGGTGTATTCCTGCAAGGCAGAATGGGGTTGGACTAGATGGCCCTCAGGGTCTCTTCCAACTCTAGGATTGATTGATTCTAACTTCCATGGTACAACAGCCTCAGTTATATCCCATTTGGATTCCTGTAATGCACCCTACATGGGGATGCCTTTGAAAAGTGATCAGAACGTGGGAGTGGGCCTTCTTGGTGGCTGCTCCCAGACGGTGGAATTGCCTCCCACCATGGGCTAGGCTGGCTCCCTTCTCTGCTGTCTTTTTGTTGGCAGGCTAAGACCTTTTTAGACAGGCTTTTGTTTGTTATCTGGTTGTGTCCAAAGGGCTTTTAACGATGTGCATTACACTTTTATTCTATTTTTTCGCTGGCCCAGTCTGCAGTGTCTCTCATGTTCCTTGATTCGTGTTTGCACACTACATTTAGTGGTCCCTATGTAAACTTGTCCAGAGCTGCATGGTATGTACCATATATTCTTGCATACAAGACTACTTTTTAACACTTGAAAATCTCTTCAAAAGAGGGGGGGGGTCTTATACCCCAGTAGACCTTTTCCCCTGCTGTGAGAATGATTGAAGTGTAAAATGGCCTGGGCAGTTTTCCCAGCAGATCCTTCCTCCTGCTGTGAGAATGACTGCTTTGCATTTGAAGAGTTAAATGGCCCTCTATTTAGCTCAGGAGAGTCAAAATGATGTTTCTTTTCAGGACAAGTTAGCCTAAAATTAGAATTTCTGGATTCAACTTCTCATTTTGCATCAAGTTTTGTCTATGGTGAAATTCTCTTGTCTGCCAATGTGGCTCTAAAACCATTAATGTGTTCATTCATTAATGTGCTCATTCAAAAATTTGGGATTTGATAGCTTCATATTAACCAACTTACAGTATTAATGCAACCTTACTTTCCAAAGATTGAACACCACAGAGATTTTTCAAAGTATCCCATGCTTTTTTAGCTGTTCTCAGTCCTTTAATTTCACAGACTATTCCATCATCTACAGCCACTGAGCTGGCTGGCTGGTAGGGAACAGGCTTTCCAGGCAGCTGGCTGGCTGGCTGGCTGGCTGGCTGGGGGGGGGGGCAAACTCTATATTTTAACTTAAAAATTGGGGGGTCATCTTATGCGCCCAGTCGTCTTATATGCCGGAATATATGGTAGTAAACTCCTGCAGCTGTGAGACAGTCTCTTTTGTCCTTCGCTGAACGTAGCATTTCTTGGATTTGCTTGGTTGTTCTGTAGATCGTTTGGAGGTTGTGTTTCCTTATCAGTTTCCCTATTCTGTCTGTGACTCCTTTGATGTATGGTAAAAATACCTTCCCTTTGGGTGGCTGTTTTTCTTTGTAATTCCTGTGTTTTTTTCTGGGTCTGGCTGCTCTTGTGATGTCTGATCTGGAGTAACCATTAGCCTGTAGGGCCCAGTTTAGGTGTCTCAGTTTGTCCTCCAGGTAGTGGGGTTTGCAGATCCTTTTTGCACAGTCTACCAATGTTTTTATTGTGTTTCTTTTTTGTCCTGGGTGATGATTGGAGTTCTTGTGTACGTATTTGTCCATGTGTGGGGGTTTTCTGTATACCTTGTGGCCTAACCATTGGTTTGGTTTGCAGATGACTAGGACATCCAAGAATGGCAGTGTTCCTTCCTTCTCTTTTTCCATCGTGAATTGGATATTTGGGTGGATGCTGTTCAGGTGGTTCAGAAATGAGACCAAATCTTCTTCTCCATGGTTCCGTATTGAAAGTGTCATCCACATATCGGAAGCATGTTGTGGGCTTTTTTGGTGCTGTTTCCAGGGCTTGCTTTTCAAAATGTTCCATGTAAAAGTTTGCTATCATGGGGCTCAGAGGGCTGCCCATGGCTACGCCGTCTATCTGTTCGTAGAATTCGTTATCCCACTGGAAGTAGCTTGTGGTGAGGCAGTGTTTGAACAAGGCTGCGATGTCCTCAAGAAATATTTGTTGTATGAGTGCCATGGTGTCCATTATGGGGACTTTGGTGAACAAGGAGACAACATCAAAACTGATCAGTCTGTCTCCAGGTTTCAGTTTGATGTTGTTGATTTTTTCCCATGAAGTGAGCTGAGTCTTTGATGTAGTGGGGGGGGGTGCCCTATGTGGGTTTGTAATTGTATGGCCAGAAACTTGGCCAAGTGTTACATGGGGGATCCAATGGCGCTCACTATGGGTCGGAGTGGAATGGAATCCTTGTGGATCTTGGGAAGTTCATACGGTCTTGGTGGGAGAGCCTCTGATCTGCATAGATTCTGGTGTATGATTGGCTGAATTGAGGAGTTCTTGATCAAGGCATTTGTTTTTCTGGTGATTTTGTTGGTTGGGTCTTGCTTGAGTTTTCTGTATGTTGCAGGGTCCAAGAGTTCCCTTATTTTTTGTCTGCATTTTCTGTGCCTTTGTCTGCTGTGAAAATAATGATTTCTGGGCCTGAACTGAGATCCTTGATGGCTTTTCTTTCTTTTATGGTTATGTTGCTGGGTGGTGGTTTTGCCTTCCTCAGATTCACAGTTTTGCCCAGAACTTCATGGAAAACGTGCATAAATGCACATTTTTGGATGTGTGGCTGTCCAAATTTGCATCAACATGCACTTTTGCTCAATTGCCATTTATGAGTATGTTTGCCCAATCAATCTGAATTACAGTAGGACTCCTGCGTTTGCTGGGGATTGGTTCTGGGGGGCCCGCGTGGATACCAAAAACTGTGGACAATAGTGAACACCATTGAAAATACTATATTGGGACTTCTGGTTTAAAATACCATAGATTTGCCTTGGAGGACCTAGAAAGTGGCTAGAGAGGACACATTTTTTAGGAAGACTCTATGGTAGGTGTGCTGTTTTGTGTCCCGTGGATAACTGAATCAGTGGATAATGAATCAGTGGATATGGGAGTCCTACTGTAATGTGAATGGATGCAAATATGCGCACAAACGTGAAGGTAAATCAACTTTGCTGCGAATGAGCGAAACTGTGCATCTACTTGCAGTAAACCATTGCATCTAGACAAGCCCCAAGTTTCCCCTTCAGCAATCAGAATAGTTTGGCAAAATAAACCAGAAGTGGAGAGAGATTTCTAATTGCCTTATATAGAAGGATGTTGGGCATATTTATTGATTGATTTATTTCATTTGTCAGTCACTTTACTCCTAAGATGGGACCCAAGGCAGCTTCCATAAAACAATAGATAAAAAATGCAATATATGCAATAAAAATATTTTTAAAATCAGATTTAAACATATATTTATTTAGCATATCAAGCTCATACAGCTCCCTCTCATGTTTTCGGCTCATATATCCATTTCCGTCCTTGCCAAGTTCTACTGTCTGGTTTTCCACAGAGAGCAGCTTAGGTTAAATGTAAAATACTTGAGGCTCCAGCCTAAACCTTGGCAGTTTTTTTCCCCAAGTAACATTTGCTCAGTAATACTTCTCGTGGGGGGATTTACTGTCATAATTAATAGGTTATGATTAGGTCAATAACTTTCATCAACCCGGCCAGGAGAGAGCCTATTAATGAAACTGTAAAACAACGTAAACTCTGTGATGAAGATAGGAGGGTGAATTTACAACTTCCAAGAAACCCTAATAACTAACACGACAATTTACAGGAAGTAAAATGAACCAGGCCCCCATAAAACACAACCAAAATTATGCCCCTTCTCCAAACAAGACAAATTAAAAATGTTTAAGTGAATTCCTTGACCCAAAGCAAAGGTAGAGAACCTGCGAGGAGGAATTTGGTGGACTATGGACTGTGGAGGACAATTACGCACACAAAACACGAGTGTGTTTATGTGTGTGTTTGTCTGGCTGTGTGATGCAGGTACATCTCCAAATATGTCTGGCTCACCAGCACATTCGGCAAACATTAGACAGGTTCCTTTTTTGGACTACAATTCCCAGAATCCTCCAGCCAGCATTGTCGAGGCTTTGACTTTGGGTGGCACTCCAAATTCTCCACAAAGCATATTTCCAGCTCTGTGGCATGAAATGTATTATTATTATTTATTAATATTAAAAATGAATTGCTTTAATTATACTTTAATAACTTTAATAACTTTATTTTATAGATTTATTAATTGTTATTTAATTGATGGTGGTAGTGATGATGATGATGATGAGCATATCCAGAATATCACTGACAAGTTGCCAAAACTCATCAAGCACACAGAGCAGTACCCTTTTCTTCTGATCCATGTGGGCACCAATGACAATGGAAAGAATACCTTTTGAGGAGATCACCTTGGACTATGAAGCCCGGGGCAGGAAAGTGAAGAGTTTAGAGACACAGGTGGCATTCCCATCAATTCTACCAGTGAAAGGTAGAGGACCACACAGGAACAGGAAGTTTCTGCAAGTGAACAACTGGCCCTGCAGATGTTGTTGACGGAAGAGATTTGGCTTCTGGGTCCATCTTCACTAGATGAAGGACTACTGGCTACAGGAGGGCTACACCTCACAAAGATCAGTAAGAATGTCTTTGGCAAAAGCACAGTGAATCTGATCAAGAGGGCTTTAAACAAAATCCTTGGGAGGCTGGAGATGATGGCTTAAACATCTGTCCATAAGCAAGCTCAAAACACAAGGATACGAATTCTAGAGGAGAAGCTGAGGGAGAGAATGGGAGCCACAGTAAAATTCACAGTAGAATAAAAGATGAAAATAAACAATGCATTAGATGTGTTGCATCAATACACAGAGTTTGGAAAACAAATAAGATGAGCTTGAAGTCCTAGTGTGGGAAGGTAAATATGACTTTATAGGTATAACAGAGACTTGGTGGGATGACTTCCACGATTGGAATATAACAATTGAAGGATATAATCTGTTCAAAAAGAATAGCTGGGGAAGAAAAGGAGGAGGAAGACATTATATGGAAAGACAAATTCACTTGTACAGAAATTCACACTAGTGATCAAACTGGGCCAGTGGAGAGCATCGGGGTAAAAATAAATGGAGAAATAAATAAAAACAATACAGTTGTCCTTCCATATCCAAGGATTTGGTATCCACAGATTTAAGTATTCACGGCTTGAAAATTTTATTTATTTATTTATTTATTTATTTATACCCCGCTCTTCAGCCACAAGGCTATCAAAGCAGCTTACAAATATTCTTTAAAAAAGAATAATCCAAAAAGCAAGCCTTGCTTTTGCCATCTTATATAAGGGACACCATTTTGCTATGCCATTGCATAGAATGGGACTTGAGTATTCACGGATTTTGGTATCCACAGGGGGTCCTGGAACCAAACACAAGCGAATATGAAGGGGCAACTGTACTGTGGTAGGAGTTTACTACAGGCCACCAAACCCAAACAAGGTGGTGGATGATGATTTTCAGAAACGAACTTCAGAAATCTCCAAGAAGCAAAAATTAGTAGTTATGGGGGACTTCAATTAATAACAACAACAACAACAACAACAACCCTGATATCTGCTGGGAGACTAGCTCTGCTAAGCATACGCTCACCAACAAATTTCTTGCAGATAATTTCATCTTTCAAAGGGTGAAAGAATGAACAAGAGGATCAGCACTCCTGGACTTGATTGTAACCAACAGGGGGAATTGGTCACTAAAATCAAAGCAGTTGATATTTTAGCAGGGAGTGATCATGTCGTGCTAGCATTCATGATTGTGGGACAGGCTGAAGAAGAGTATAATCAAACACAAACCTTGTATTTCAGGAAAGCTGATGTTGCCATGCTCAGGGAAATATGTTTGGGCAGAATCTCATGGCCTGAGATGCTAAAGGAAAAAGACATCCAACATGGGTAGGATTTCATGAAAAAGGAACTGCTAAAAGCACAATCATAAACAATCCCATAGAAGAAGAAAAATGGGAGACATCTGAAAAAGCCAATGTGTCTGCACAGTAAACTTGATGAGAAAGTGAAAAGAAAAAAGAGCATGTATAAAGAATGGAAGGAAGGATGAATCACCAAGGGAGAATATAGATGCATAGCCCAAGCTCACAGGACTAGTGTAAGGAAAGCTAAAGCTCAAAATGAGCCTAGACTGGTTAAGCAAGCCTCTCTCTCTGGCTTTTCTTCGCAAATGAAGATTCAGGAAGGACTCATCCCATGCTTTCTGCAAGCAAGCAAGGAGCAACAGAGGGATGACTGCTTAGCAAGGATGGTTAAATTCTATCAGATTGCAATGAAAAGGCAGAACTGCACAATATCTATTCTGCTTCAGTTTTCTCCCCAAAAGAAGACTATTGCATGTGCTTCCATGCAGCAGCAGAGATCTTGGGAAGGAATCCAGGTTGCAATTCAAGACTGATAAGGAGTTAGTCAGGAATCACCTAGTTAACCTACATGAATTCAAATCTACAGGGCCAGCTGAACGGCATCCCAGAATATTGAAGAAACTTGCTGACATACTTACAGAAACACTTCCATAATTTTTGAGAAATGCTGGAGAATGGGTGAGATGTCAGAGGACTGGAGATGAGCATGCATTGTCCCTCTCTTCAAAAAAGGCAAGAGAAGAAGATCCAGTCAGCCTGGCCTCAATACCAGGAAGCATACTAGAACAGATTATACAGGAGTCTGTTTGCAAGTAACTTAATCATAGAATTGCAGAGTTGGAAGAGACCACGAGGGCCATCCAGTCCAGCCCCCCTGCCACGCAGGAAATCTTGATCAAAGCATCCCCAACAGATGGCAATCCAGCCTCTGTTTAAAGACCTCCAAGGAAGGAGACCCCACCACACTCCGAGGGAGTGTGTTCCACTGCCGAACAGCTCTTACTGTCAGAAAGTTCCTCCTAATGTTGAGGTGGAATCTCTGTTCCTGGAGCTTGCATCCATTGCTCCATATTCTAGTCTCTGGAGCAGCAGAAAACAAGCCTGCTCCATCCTCAGCGTGACATCCCTTCAAATACTTAAACAGGGCTATCATGTCGCCTCTTAACCATCTTTTTTCCAGGCTAAACATACCCAGCTCCCTAAGTCTGTCCTCATAAGACAGTGATTAGCAGGAGCCAGTATGGGTTTGTCAAGAACAAATCCTGCCAAACTAACTTTCTATCTTTTGTTTATTGGGTCACTGGTTTAGTAGATGGTGGGAATGCTATGGATGTCATTTATCTGGATTTCAGCAAAGCATTTGATAAGATCCCCCATAATATTTTGATTAGCAAACTGATTCAATGTGGAATAGATGGGAATAGTGTCAGATAGATCCTTAATTACTTGGAAAATCCTGCTCAAAGTGTCATCACCAATGGTTGCACTTCAAACTGGAAGGAGGCCTCAAGGAAGTGCTGCCGAGTTCTGTCCTAGGGCCAATGTTCTTCAATATTTTTTAGCAACAATGTAGGTAATGGGATGGAGCAAACCTTTATCAAATTTGCAGATGATACAAAATTGGGAGGGGTAGCTAACATATTGGAAAATAGGAACAGAATTCAAAAGGTGCAACTATCAGAACCAGGATCCCTGTTGCAACTCCTTCCAAGCACCAAAATACTATTTTCGGCACAGAAATTGCTCTTCCCTGTGCAGAAAATGTTGCTCTCAGCACACACAAAACCCCCATGTGCCAACCTTGGTGCAGAAAACATTCCAACCCGTAAATAGTCTTCAAATACTGAGCAATTTTAAAAGACTTTCTCACAGTGGAAAGAAAATTGCTAAAATTGCTTATTGCTTCCTTCAAGAACTCAATTGGTAACAAAAAATTGCAATCCCCAGAGGCTTCTAAACTGGCATCCTATTGACAGGAGTATTTAGGTAGACATCTCCAGGAAAATCCACAATGCAGCAGGGCTCAAGAGTCAACAGCCTCTGCCTTCCATTATTTTCCTGCTATAGACTGCCATAGTCCCCTTGAGCCTATTCCAAATTCCCCAGACTTTGTGCAACATGACCTATTATTTTATTTCATTTAAACCATCCTTCACAAAATGGTGGTCCCTGGACCAAGGCTGGTCTGTGAGCCATTAACTATGGGTCCCTGGAAAGTTTCCAGGAAAGAAAGAAAAAACTGCAGCCAATGGGCACCAATATTCTCGCAGTCGTTGGCCCATGGGGGAAATTGTTGGGCCTCCACATCAGATCCCTTACGAAGCACTGCTTTAAAATATTTTTATTCTGCCTCCAAAGGTTATGGAAAAGGCACTGTACAAAATAAAACAACAACAGCCAGAGTTAATTATGCGTATAATAATTATATTTGCAATTAACTGAAATATACCATTCCAACACATATAAACTAAAATAAATAAAGGTATCCACAAAAGAGGGATACCTTTATTGGGCCAATTTAAAAAGCACAAGATACATCATGCAAGCTTTTTAACACCCTTGCCTGGCTTCTTCATCAGGCAAGGGTGTTAAAAACCATACAGGAGAATAAAAAATGATGATGTTAGAGTCACAAGTCTACATTTTGTCTTAAGATGTTACTTCTTTTTGTCAGTCAGATAAGTCTAGAGGCATATCAATACAGGCAAAGACCCTGTGGAAACAAAGAGCACTAAAACCCAGGTACCGTATATTCCAGCATATAAGACGACTTTTGAGCACTCAAAAGTGCCCTCCAAAATCGACAGTCGTCTTATACGCCGGATACACTTTGCTTCACCTGCCTGCCTATCTCCTGCCTCTTCGCAAACGGAGCGAAGAGGCAGGAGATCGGGCAGGGGGTAAAGCAAAGTGCTTCTCCCTGCCACCCGCCCACCCCCCGCGTTTCCACCCCGCCTCCCGAAAGTCGCGGAACCACGGCTTTGGGGGGGTGGCTAGGAAGCCCCCTCCTCCCTTCCCCCCGCCCACCCCCCTTGCATCCACCCCCCCTCCCTGAAAGCCGCGGAATCACGGCTTTCAGGAGGGGGGGTGGCGGAGAAGCCCCCCTCCCTTCCCCTGCCCACTCCCCGTGCATCCACCCCCCTCCCTGAAAGCCGCGGAATCGCGGCTTTCAGGAGGGGGGGTGGCGGAGAAGCCCCCTCCTCCCTTCCCCCCGCCCACTCCCCATGCATCCATCCCCCTCCCTGAAAGCCGCGGAACCGCGGCTTTCAGGGAGGGGGGGTGGCGGAGAAGCCCCCTCCTCCCTTCCCCCTGCCCATTCCCCGTGCAGCCACCCAGCCACCCTCCGCCCAGCCACCCCCTTCCCCAAAGCCTCGCTTTGGAGAGGGGGGGGTGGCTGCGAAGCTCCCTCCCCCAGCCACCCACCCACCCTCTGCCCATCCACCCCCTTCCCCAAAGCCTTGCTTTGGAGAGGGGGGTGGCTGCGAATCTCCCTCCCCCCAGCCACCCAGCCACCCTCTGCCCAGCCTTCCCCCTTCCCCAAAGCCTCGCTTTGGAGAGGGGGGTGGCTGCGAAGCTCCCTCCCCCCAGCCACCCACCCACCCTCCGCCCAGCCACCCCTCTTCCCCAAAGCCTCGCTTTGGAGAGGGGGGGTGGCTGTGAAGCCCCCTCCCCCCAGCCACCCCCCTTCCCCAAAGCCGCGCTTTGGAGAGGGGGGTGGCTGCGAAGCCCCCTCCCCCCAGCCACCCCCCTTCCCCAAAGCCGCGCTTTGGAGAGGGGGGTGGCTGTGAAGCCCCCTCCCTCCACCCCCCAGCCAGCTGGCCATCCCGCATTCCCCAACCCACCAGGAGACTGTGCTGCCTCCTGTGGGGTGGGGAATCGCGAGAGGAGGGAGCCCAGAAGGAGGGATTGGGGCTGTGGAGTTAAATCCCTAGATTCGCCCCCTCTCCCTTGACGATGGGGAGAGGGGGCGAATCCCGGGGTTTGGCTCCACGGCCCCGCATCCTCCCTAAGGAGCCAAACGGGGCATGTTCGCCCCTTCTCCCCACCTTCCTTGAAGGTGGGGAGAGGGGGCGAATCTATGGGTTTGCCGCGGCCGCCCCCGCTTCCCCCGCCTTGGTCCCCTTCAGAAGAGCCAAGACGGAGGGAAGGGGGCTGCTGAGGCAAGCTGGGCATTTTCGCCCCTTTCCTCCACCTTCGAGTCCAGTTTGACTGGAAGGTTGAAGAGAGGGGCGAATGTTGCCCTGCCAGCTGATCCTGTTCGCTTTCCCAACTCACGAGGAGATCCTCATGAGTTGGGAAACAAAGAGGATCAGCTGGCAAGGCTCCCCCAGCCAGCCAAATTGGGGTGGTGGTGGTCTTATCTGGCGAATACATGCCTAGGCCTAGATTTTTGGCTGGAAATTGGGGGGGGGTCTTATACGCCCAGTCGTCTTATACGCCGGAATATACGGTACTCAAATTTCAACTCCATTAGCAACAGAGAAGTAAGTGCCCTTGAGAGCCAAGCTTTCCCTGTCCTGTAGAGGCTACCCGGCCCTTTCTTAGGCATTTTTCTCCCTTCTCCTGTACAATTTTTAACACCTTTACCTGATGAAGAAGCCAGTGAAGCTTCGAAAGCTTGCATGCAGTAATTTGTAAATCCTTAATAAAATGTGAAGTCGAAGGCTTTCACTGCTGGCATCCATGGGTTTTCTGTGACTGTTTTTTTCTGGCCTCACAGCCTGGAAGGCGGGGAGGACCACAGAAAACCCTTAATAAAGTGTTTTGTAAAGAAAGTTTGGTTGACATCCTGATGATGTTTTAAGGATCATCATTACCCATGCAGTTCTATTTTTATTGGCCCTGGCCTAAGGTCCACATTCAGTTCACAGCTGCAGAAGCAAATTTCCACAAGTGTAACTCTTTCACATGAAATTGCACATTCTTGTGTGGTGTGAAACCTTCTGTCAGTGCCTTCATTGTATCAACCTGATTCCCCGGAATTTCAGAAACAGCAAAGCGCATTCACAGATATGCAGTTAGTGGCACAATGCACCCGGTATTCAGCCCAGGGTAACACAACCAACACTTTAATTATATGAATGCATATTTGCATTACACAAATACAATGTAGGAATTTGGTTTTGGGTTCTACAAGCTAATAAGATAGTGTGGCTGCAAATTTGGATAAATGTGACCTGTTGGATAGCTCAGATTAAAATCCAGGCTCGAATCACTACCTCTCTGACACTGGAACGACTGACCTCCATTATTTTTCTTTCCTTTCCTTTCTTTCCTAGTAAAATTATGTCTGAAATCTTTACCTTTATTTTTCTCTCTTTTGCAGGTGCAGGGAACTCTGCCAAGGACAGAAGCCAGCGGAGAGAGAGAGAGCAAGGAAAGGAAGGGAAAGAGACACACAAGGTCTGTCAAAGGCGTACACCCTTGTCCCATGGGAGAGGAATCGTCACCCTCGGCTGCCTCCTGTCCCTTGGGGCTCAGGACGCTTGTCAGCTGAAGTTTGCCAACCTCACCATAGACCGCAGCATCACGAGCGCAGGCTGCCATGGCCCAGGTGGGAGTAGCAAAATATTTTCAGACCTCGGTAAACAGGCAGGCAACCCCATTAAAAATGCCCCACCAGGGACTGCTCTTCACGGATGTGTCACCCCGGAACAGCTGCAACCCACATCTGGAAACATCTGGGGAAAGTCACTTTCATTCTCCAGCAGTCTCTCCGTAACCCTTTCAGACAGGGAGTGTGTTTGCTTCGTGTTGCTGTCTTTTATCTTACGGATGCACGGACCCATCCTGCTTGCTCCCGCACTGCTACACCCAGGCAGTCTCTTGGCAGTTCCACCAATCTTTAACTCAGAGAGATCAAAACTTTCCCTAGGCAAATAATTGAACAATTGAATTATAGAACCAGAAGTGACTCCAAGGGCCATGCAGTCTAATCCCCCACCAGGCAGAAGTAGACCACTAAACAGGGTTAACTATGTTCCAGTTTTAGTTTTTAAAAAATGACCTGTTGAGAACAGGCAGAAAGATCTCCAGTTCTGAACACCACAGTTCAAGAAGGATATGGACAAGCTGGAGCATGTCCAGAGGAGGGAGACCAAAATGGTGGGAGGTCTGGAAGCCATTATGCCCTATGGGGAGTGGCTGAGGGAGCTGGGTATGTTTAACCTGGAGAAGATAAGATTAAGAGGGGACATGATGGCAATGTTTAAATATTTGAAGGGATGTCATACTGTGGATAGAGCAAGCTTGTTTTATGCAGCTCCAGAGACTACAGCATGGAGCAATGAGTTCAAACTCCAGGAGAAGAGATTCCACCTAAACACTAGGAAGAACGGTAGGAGCTGTTCGGCAGTGGAATCCACTGCTGCCTTGGAATGTAGTGGAGTCTCCTTCTTTGGAGGTTTTTAAACAGTGGCTGGATAGCCATCTGTTAGGAATGCTTTGATTTTATATTCCTCCATGGCAGGGGACTGGACTAGATGGCCCTTGGGGTCTCTTCTAACTCTATGATTCTACCCTGAACAGACTTGATCTCATCAGGAAACCAAGCCCTATGGAGACCAACTTAGGGAGCTTGGGAAGGTTTAGCTTAGAAAAGAAAAAAATCAAGCGGTGACAGAATAGCCATTTTTAAATAGCCTTGGTCCCTTGGGTCCTGAACTGGGGAAAAGGTGGGATATAAATAAAAATAAAATAAATATCTGAAAGATTGTCATAAAGAAGATGGAGCCAGCTTGTTTTCTACAAGACCTACAAGTGAGCCCTGGTGGCGCAGTTGTTAAATGCCGGTACTGGAGCCACAACATTGTGAGTTCAATCCTGCAGGGCTCCAGGTTGACTCAGCCTTCCATCTTTCCGAAGTCAGTAAAATGAGTACCCAGCTTGTTGGGGGCAATTAGCTAATACGTTGTAAACCGCTTAGAGAGTGCTTAGCACTATAAAGTGGTATAGAAATATAAGTGCTATTGCTGTTGGTATTGCTACAAAGCATAGGACACAAAGCAGTGGATTCAAACTGCAAGAAAAGAGATTCTACCTAAATATTAGGAAGAACCTCCTCACGTCAAGAGCTGTTCAGCAGTGGAATACGCAGCTGCCTTGGAGTGTGGTGGAGTCTCTTTCTTTGGAGGTTTTTAAACAGGCTGAATGGACACCTTTCAGGATTGCTTAGCCGTATATTCCTGCCTGGCAGGGGGTTGGACTAGATGGCCCTTTGTCCCCCTTCCAACTGTTATGATTCTATTATTCTGTCATCATCATCATCATCATCATCATATCAGAAAGAGTGAGCCAAGTGCATGTTGAGTTGTATCTTCTTCTTCTGTCTGCCTCCCCTCTCTTTCTTCCCTGTTGCCTTCTTTTCCTGTTCTTCATCCATTCCTACTCCCCTGCCCCGTCTGCATGTGATTTTACTTTCTCCCTGTTGAGTTTGTGAATTATTTCCCACTCTGGGAAAATGAACCATGTTAACATTTTGCAGTGCCCTGGACAATTTCTTCGCTCCCCTCCTTCTGTCTCTCTCTTTCTGATTTATCCCTCGCCTAACCTTGAGTTTATTTCACGGTCAGGAATCTACCCACTAAATGCTACGTTGCCAGCCTAACCACCTGATTTATCTGCCCCTCTCTTCAGGCATTACTTCATGGTACGGGCTTTCAATGTTAATTTTAATAATAAAATGTCTATGTCTCAGGGGGTTCTGCGTCCGTGTGTTTGCGTGTGCTGACGTGCATGACCACTGGGGCCATCATTTCACCAGGATGGGAGTTTTTAAAATTAAATATTCGAATGCTGGATTAATTGCCTGATTTATATCTTGGATGGTTGTGTGACTTAATCCATGCTTCTGTGAAGGAAGGTTTTAATGCTAAGATGGACTCTGGAGGCTGTTTCACACTATTCGCTTATAGTGCTATGATTCCACTTGATCTGCCATGGCAACATCCTACTGGGATCTGCACTTTAGGGACAGGCTTAGTCTAAGAAGACAATAGCAAACCTCCCCTCATCAATCTTGCCAGAAAAACCCTAAGAGAGGTCCACCCTACATCAGAGTCAACTTGTAGGCTCATAACAACAAGAAAATTAGCATTCTCAGCCAGAGAGATCAAGTTCTTCCCCAAAGTTCAGGTCCTGGGATTTCACAGGAGGGAGAGCCGTGGAGGTTAAAGTGGAATCATAGCATTATAATTGTATAGTGTGGATTGGCCCTGGGTCTCTCCTTGGGTTATGAAATCTCCTAGGAAATCTAAGGGGGCGTTTTCTAGGGAAGGACCATTCCCCCAAAACTCCAACTGGCTAGTCAATTTGGGCATGAACTCACCAGTTATCATCACTACAACTGGTCTAGGACTGCTATTTAGCTAAACCTTGGGGCCAAGAGCCTAGAATCACAGAGTTGGAAGGGGACCCACAAGCCATCAAGTCCAACACTGCCCCCCCAGACTCAGTGCAGGATCTCTAGCTAGAGCATCCCTGGCAGGTAGCAGCCCAGCCACACCCAGAGAAGGAGACCCCACTAACGCTCTAAGCAATTGCTTCCATTGCTGAACCACTCTCACTGTTAAGAAGTTCCTTTTAATGGTCAATCACTCAACCAGCCTTGATCACATGCTGAGGGCCTCCTTTCTGGCTTCAGAGAGTGTGACGCACGACAATGGGGGAGGCATCTGCCAATACCAGCCTCTGTGTGTGTGTGTGTGTGGTGGCCAGCATGTCCATGGGGTCTTCTGCCAATTTTGTCTCAGTAACCGGGGTGTTACCAGCACTGACACCCCCTCCCCTCTTTTCCATGTGTCCATGTTATAATAATTGGCAATATTTAATAATTTGGCTCATTGTAGCCCTCCACGTAGACTGGCAGGTATATTGGGAACTCCCAAATCCAGGGACACTTAAAAATAGACCTGAACGCAATCACGCATACCCTAGGGAGGGGCTGCTCATAAAATTCCAAATAAGATCAATTGCAGAATCGGATGTTTCCTCGGAGAAAACATCTGCCAGTGAGTCAGCAGGCAATCCTATCACCAATTGCTGGGTACTCAGAGTTTGGTAAAGTGATCATACCACTACCTACCCTCAAGCCCGAAAACTTGCCTGTCTCCCAGTCAAACCCAAATTAACATGCATTAAGCAACCATTAGCCACTCGGCCGTTCTATCGTATTTACCTGGTAGACTCAGAGAAGTCTTGTCTTCCACTGTAAATCCATACCCTGAAGGGGAATATTTGGTAATAAGTACCCCTCCAAAAAGCATCCCAAGCATGCACAGTTCCCCTGTTTCTAGATGCCACATCAGACTGTGTAGCCATTCCTACTTCCGGACCATCATTCTGCTGGTTTCTGCTCTACAGGACAGGTGTCGTATCACCCAATTGAAACTGCCCTCACTATATCCTCTATCCCAATAATTCCTACTGCTTTCGCTAGCCTTGTGTGACCGCTTGAAGCCTGAATGTTTGCATGAATGCTGTTGATATTATTTTCCAATAAAGATCATTTAATTGTACCATCTAGCTTCCGTCCCCTCCTTATTACCAGTAAACATAGTTCAAAAGATCCTGCTATCTGTTTCCCCCCCTCGCACAGCCAAGCTGAGTATATTAATTCCCTAAATCAATATCTATATTCAGAGGGTCCTTAAGACCCCAAATGTTTAGGGTAGCAGGGGTGTGTGGATGGGTCAGCTCTATGGCCAGAATATGCTGGCTGGAAGGCAGCATATTCTGGCCGGTCTCGACAAGCCCTTAGTTATAGTAATGCTACTGAATCAATACACCTTCCAACATTTCACAGATGAAAGCCAGGACATGTGTGGCCAAGCAACATCAGAGTGTGGTCAAGATGGCAAAATTATTAAGGAGGAGGAAGAAATTAACTAGGAAAAGCTGTAGTAGTTTGCTTTTGCTTGAGTCTACAGGAAAGGGAAAGATTCCATCCTTTCATCTCCTCTCTTACCTGCAGAGTTGATTGAGTGCAAATTCTCACCTCTTAATCACAGAATCATAGAATCATGAATCTTAAGGCCTGTCTAGATGAGCTGTTTTACTGCAAGTGGGTGTGAATTTTCGCTCATTCGCAGCCAAGTTTTTTGTCTCCACAGCTGTATGCATATTTGCATCCATTCACATTCATTTGAATTGATGGTTCACCCGCGCTCATAAAGTGCAATGGAGCAAAAATGCACAGCAATGCAAATCACTTAGAGGTTCTGTGGTTCTATCCCTCAGCATCTGGTTCAGTTTGGGTCAGGACCCTGCATCAAGGAGATGGAACCTCGCTTTGCACTCGTAGATTTGGGTGGCGATTGTTTAATGCCACCTTGTAAGCAAATTGCAACATGAGGTGAGCAAAATGTCCATGCACAATGTACAAGGCACAAACATGTTCTACTCCTACCACATGTGCAACTCCACTTTGGTAACCTTGAGCTGACTCCAGCTGTTCCAAATCTGACACCAAGCAAAAGACATCAACTGGATTCCAGTCATACAGTGGGCCCTCGGTATCTACTGGGGTTTGGTTCTAGGACCCCCTGCCAATACCAACATCCGTGAATGCTCAAGTACCATTATATACAATAGTGTAGTAAAGCGGTCTCCTTTACTGATTGATTGGATTTATATCCTGCCTTTATCCCAAGATGGGATTCAAGGTGGCTTACAATAATTAAAAAAAATACGACTAAAACATCACAAGTTACAAAAGTTTTTTTTAAAAAGAATTAAATTAAATCAGCATTATTAAAATATATTTTAAAACACACACATTAAAAACAAAATTGATATAAAATACAACATTAAAAGCAGCACACCGATTATATAAGTTCATGAACAGCAAGATTTGCTTTATTATTTTTATTTTTATTTTTTTAGAATATTTCCAAGCCATGGTTGGTTGTATCTGTGGGTACAACCTTCTTATCTATGGGTATAGATTGCTGACTATAGTTTCTGCAGAAGTGTTTGACCTATTATGGGATGTGCAAGGCCCAGCAGCAGAAGAATTAAGGGGTCTTTGGATTTCCTGGCTGAGAAATAAGATCAGTAACAGGAAAAATCAAAGCCAAAAAAATAATATGTGGGGGTTGAATACTAAGAGATCAAAGTCCATCTGAACCTCAGAGCATCACCACTGCTGCTTCCCCCACCCCCATGTCTACTTTTTATGGGTTCTGAAATGTTGCCCATTCAGACCCAGGGAAATCTACTCTTTTTTAATTGAAATGGACGGAGGGTATTGACTAGCTATCAAAATTCATATCTGTGCTGCAATTCATTTCCAGCACCTCAGCAGTAGTCTAGCCTCCTCCCTGCCCCGGACTCAGCCAACCCACTCCCTCATTCTTTCTACCCCAGGATTTTTGGTCAGAAGGAGGTATGTCCCACCAGCGCATGGTGCCACAAAGACATGGGTATGGCAATGTGATTGGGACCGACAAAAACAAAAAAAGGAGCAAAGAGCTTATTTCAGAAATATCCTAGTTAAGGAAACTTCCCTCCCCTCCTCTTAAATAACTGGAAAGTTTTAAAATTAATTGATTGACTATTAAAGACTAATATAATTTTGATGATGTAGCCTATCTTTTCCATCATTGATTTTTCAAGGCAGAGTTCCATCTTTTCCCCTTCATGCTCATGATCATAAGAAAGCTTGTCTTACATTCCTGGCCAGAAAGAACTCTCCTCCCATCCACCCACTCCCAAAAGTAACTCAAATTAATCTGGTTAGCTGCAGCATCTTTGGAGAAAATATTTCTACTTGCGTGTCTTCCTTTCGACTCATCAGTAATATATTCATGGTGTACAGCTAGGCCAGATTCTCGTGGGTGTCTTACACATGAGTCAGTTCCCCTATGGAAGTGGTTGGATGTTTCGGTCCAATTTGCAAGTCCATGTACAGTTCAAGTTCACAGAAGCAGAGTTCCACAATGGAGTTCCAATGTGCATGAATGGGATCAATGTAAGGTAGAAAAAAATGATATAAATACAGGATGAGTGACACCTGGCTTGAAAGCAGCACATGTGAAAAGGATGTAGGGGGCATAGAATCATAGAATCATACTGTTGAAAGAGACCACAAGGGCCATCTAGTCCAACCCCCTGCCCTGTAGGGATACACAATCAAAGCACTCCCGACAGATGGCCATCCAACCTCTGTTGAAAAAACCCCAAAGAAGGAGACTCCACCACACTACGAGGCTGTGTGTTCCATTGTCAAACAGCTCTTACCATCAGGAAGTTCTTCCTAATTTTTAGGTGGAATCTCTTTTCCTGTAGTTTGAACCCATTGCTCCATGTCCTAGTCTCCAAGCAGAAAACAAGCTTGCTCCATCCTTAGTATGACATCCCTTCAAATATTGAAACATGGCTATCATGTCCCCTCTCAGTCTTCTCTTCTCCAGAGTAAACATGCCCAGCTCCCTAAACCACTCCGCATAGGGCATGGCTTCTAGACCTCCCACCATTTTGGTTGCCCTCCTCTGGACACATTCCAGCTTTGTAGATAACAACCTAAACATGAGTCAACAGTGTGATGCAGCAGCCAAAATAACCAATACAATTCTGGGCTGCATCAAGAGGAGAATAGTGTCTACATCAAAGGAAGTAGTAGAGTCATTCTATTCTGCTTTGGTCAGACCTCACCCGGAATACTGTGTGCAGTTCTGGACACCACAGTTCAAGCTGGAACACATGCAGAGAACGGCAACCAAGGTAATCAAAGGTTTGAAAACTAAACCTTATAAGGAATAACTGAGCAAGCTGGACATGTTTAGCTTGGGGAAGAGAAGACTGAGAGGCGACATGATAGCTATCTTTGAATATCTGAAGGGATGTCAGCAGCTTCTTTTTAGCTGCTCCAGAAACTAGAACAGAAACCACTGGGTTCAAATTACAAAAAAAGAAATTCCACATAAACATTAGAAAGATATTTTATTATTGTAAGCATAGTTTGATAGTGGAATGGACTGCCTTGGAGGGTGGTGGACTCTCCACCTTTGGAGGTCTTTAAATATAAGTTGGTTGGGCATCTTTCAGGTGTGCTTACTTGTGTATTCCTCCATGGCAGGGGGTTAGACTAAATAGCCCTTTCAGCTCAATGTTTCCATAATTCTATGATTCTATGTTTCAGCCATTTCTCCAGTGTACTTATTCCCCCTCATTTGTTCTGTTTTAAATTATTTTAAACTGTTTTTAATTCTAATAGTTCCTAATAGGACAGTTATTCATATTTATTTATTCACCTGCCTTTCTTCCAACATGGAGGGAAAAAAAACGGATTAATATTCAGCTTAAAAACATTGGCTGGCATGAAGTCACGGTTTTGTAAGCTAGAATTAGATATCCATGTTGTTGTTGTGTGCCTTCAAGTAATTTCCAACTGATGTTGAGTCTAAGGCAAACCTATCATGGACTTTTCTTGGCAAGGTTTGGTCAGAGGGGTGGCCAAATGAAATGACCTCATCTCGTTTTCACAGTGAGCTGTCCAGATAACGTATGGCTCGAATCTGGGTCTTTTCAGCACCTCAGAGCTTTAATCTGCACCAGAAAATGTGGTGCAGAGGAGTTTTGACAGGTGGGCAAAAGAAGTCAGGACGAGACTCCCTGGGCCAGGTGATCACTTTCTCTGTTTCAGTTTCACATTGTAGCAGTTCTTATTTCCCATATACAACAGTTGTTCAGAGAAGTGCATACCAGCATACCCACGTCATTATTAGCTGGGCATACCTCCTCTTAATACAGTGCTGGCAAACCTATGACACGGGGGTCAGCACTGACAAGCATAGCCATTTCTGTTGACATTCAGCCATAGGCCTCCTCCCTCCCCGCCCGCAACCTCACCACCCTCCCTAAAGTGGTGATCGGGGCTTCAAAGCCCTGATCACCACTTTCCTCCCCCCTCCCACCCTCCCCAAAGCAGGAATCCGCGAATATGTGGAACCATGAATGTGAAACCCGCGAGTGTAGAGGGACAACTGTAGTCACAAATGTTTCATCCTCCCCTACTAGACACTCTGTACCGGAGGTCTATAGAACAAAACAACAGAAGTCCGGCACAGAGTGTCTACTTCTGGGACTTCCGGTTAAGCTGGGTTCTTTGCCCTCACTTCCGCCGGCAGAGATAATGTTTTTTCCTCAAAGTGAGACACCACCCGAGTTATGCTCATTTTTTTTTTTTTGCGAAGTTTGACACACCAAGCTCAAAAGGTTGCCCATCACTGTCTTAATAGGATGTCCGAAGCCCCTCCAAGCTGCGGGAAAAGACGTGCATACATTTGCATGCATGGGGGAAAGGGGAGAACCTAGAGCAACCATGGCCATGGGGCCGCACATACTGCAATTTATCAGACCAGGGTGAGTTCAAAAGGGAGAACTGTGTGTGGTCCGTTCTCCCGAACCCATCTCGGTATGTGTGGTGATTGTATAAAGCCTGTGGTCTCTGCCAATCAGGGAAACCCAAAGGTAAGCTGAGTTTTCCTGTTGGTATGGGCAAACCTTACATTGCCTATGTTTTTGTCTTTCTTGGTAGTACCATGATTTGTCAATTATTTTTGCCATCCATTGAAAAATTGGTGGATTTCAAAGAAAATAATCATGATTTGGCATTCAGTTCTGAGTGCCTCATTTTACAAAGGCTATAGGCAAATTGGAGCAGGTTCAGAGAAAAGCAACAAAGATGAGAAGAGGTACGGAGAACAAGGAAATTATCAGACGTGGCGAATACAGTGTTATAAGGTTGAAATGAGACCGCAAAAGGGCTCCCCACTGCACAACATTGTGCCCAAGCGTTCTGCAAGCATTCTGCTGCTGTTAGGAGGGTGTTCTTTTGTATTATCAGGGAGAAGCCGCCAATTGATCTCCCATGGCATATTTGTCACGGCATTCCTTGTGTACAAAAACGCAGCCCATTCTGCTGGCATGATTCCAGCGTGAATGGGTGGTCCCCAACAGAACACTTCCAGATAAGAACACAAAAACTAGGCATGGAATGCTCTTTTTATGAACCTCTCCATCTTGCTTGTAAGTTTTCAAGTGTGTTTAAGTGCTTGTGTGTTTGTTTTGTTTGGTGATCTAGCTGTTCTTTGGGTTTTAAGCACGCTTGCATCTTCTCATGAGAACTGCCGAAATCTCATCCATGCGAAAACATGGAAGTAAGCAGTGCGAGTGGCCATATTGCCAGAATTCCAGGGTCTCTATGTCTCATGATTACAGAAGCATGTAAAAAGAATTGCAAGTATGCCAGGATACTTATGCTGTAAAATTTTGTGGCAAAAAGAACACTTTTAGACACTCATCTGATAATCTCCCAAAACATATGAGGAGAGGTTGCCATGTTGAGAGTCAGGTGTAGTGTAGGGGTCTGAATGTTGGATGAGGATTCTGGGAGACCAAGGTTCAATCCCTGCTCAGCTATGGAGTGATCTTGGGCAAGTCACATACTCTCAGCCCAAGAAGTAGGCAATGGCAAACCTCCCTTGAAGCAATCTGGCCAAGGAGACCCTAGCAGAAGGGTCACCATAAATCAGAATCAGCTTGAAGGCACATAACAATAACACAAACCTTTACATTCCTATTAATAATAGCACCAATATCAAACTATTAGAATAACATGTTATAGTAAACCAAACATCATAGATCCATAGAGTTGGAAGGGTCCACAAGTGCCATCTAATCCAACCTTCTGCCATGCAGGCATGCACAACCAAAGCATTCCCGAGAGGTGCCCACTGAACCTTTGTTTAATAAGCCTCCAAAAAGGAGAGTCCACCCCCCACTCCAAAGCTTTACGATAAAGAAGTTCATTCTCATGTTTGGAATTCTTGCAATTTGAACCCACTGCTTCATGTTCCAGTCCTTGGAGCAGTGGAAAACAAACGCGTTCCATTTTCTACATGACCTCCTTTCAGATATGTAAAGATGGCTATCACATCATCTCCAGTTTTCTCCACGTTAAACACACCCAGCTCCCGGAGTTGTTTCTCACAGGGCTTGGTCTCCAGGCCTTTGATCATCTTGATTGCTCTTCTCTGATCATGGTCCAGCTTGTCCATTCCCTCCATTACACTCAGCATTACTATCTCTTCCAGTGAGTCGTTTTTGTGTCATGATAGGCACGAGGTACAATAGTCTCAGTTTAGTCATTTTGGCTTCTAGGGACAATTCTCTCCCTTGGATGCATGCATTGAGGAGGAAAAAGGAATGAGTCAGAGAGTAATAATATCAGAAGAATAGCCTCTATCAAGAGTCTGGATTCCTAGCGGGGTCGTCAAAGGTGGAATACTCAAAGTGGAGACACCAAACCAAGATAAATCTATCCTCCCCATGGACTAACAGTAACATCTGCAGAAAAGATCTGACAGTGAGGACACTAGAGAGGTTCTAGATAGGAAGCTACTGGGAAGTAGAAGTAGGGGAAGATGACAATGGCGGAGGATTTATTAGAGACAACAGCAGTAGTACTTTAGCTAACACTTGCTAGTACAGTTGGACCACCATAACCACAGAACCGATATCCACAGTTTCAGTTATCTGTGCGACACAAAATAGCGGCACTAATCATAGGGTCACATTGGAAAATGCCTTCAGAAGCATCCCCTCTAGGCATCTTCTAGGTCCTCCAATGCAACTCTATGGTATATTTTTACCGGAGGTCCTGGATTTTAATAGGGTTTGCTGTTATCTGCTGCTTCCAGTATCCTTGATAAGTCCAGGAACTGAACACCCACAGATATGGGAGTCTGACTGTGCTTTGCAGTAGAAGGCAATAGTAAACCACTTCTGATTGTCTTTTGCCCCAGTAAACCTTATGATGACAGAAGCCAAAACAAAGCAACACAGAGCCATCCAATGAGTATAATGCAGTAAAGACCTTGTTAGGTAGATCTTGCCAACTGTCAAGTACCATTGATGACTCCTCCTTGTTATCAGATCTGCTCACTAGAAGTTCTTTTTCTTTTTGATAGCATTCCAAGTTGTAATGAACCAGGTTCTGCCAATGCTTCCCTACTGTTAAAAAAGAAAATCAATTTTCAGTGCCTCGGCGGTATTAGGTGTGCACCAGGATTTAGCATCAGCTCAGAAGAGGTCTCCAGACAGCAGAGAAGACTCAAAGAGAATCCTGTTGGTATTTTGCATACCTGTGATTTCCCTGAAACATAGCCATTGCATAATGTCCATATTGAACTCACAGTTTCATAAGCTAAAGGTTGCACACGCAGCAGTACATTCTTGGAGAGTGCATAACTACAGTATGTATCAGTGCCTTCAATGCACCGCTTGGCTCATTGGGATTGCACAAATGCTATCCTAAGAGGTGGGGCTGTTAGTGTCCCACCATGATGCTAGCGTCTATTTTAATATTTGGGGGAATTATTAGTTCAAATACAAGGCCTACAAGAGGAAGGTAACTTCAGGGATCTTTCCACCTATGTATACCAGTACTAACTGTACAGAAGGCTCCAGCTGAAGTAAAATAAAGTATTTTATTGGAATAATATAGGCTAATAAACAAGAATATGCACTCTTACAAACCATACAAGGCTATTAGAAGAGAAAGGCAGGAAGGGTTGGATAGAGAGAAGTCAGTGATGTCAAGGGTGATAATCACCAATCTCAGAGAAAAAAGGTCTGCACAGTGAGGAGGCTCAGACTGGCATTGAGGGTGGCACAGTGAAGGGAGAATGATGCAGCCCATCTGTGGCACACTTTGCTATAGTTGGAGCTGTGAGGTGTGTGCTGTCTATAACAATGGCTGGATAGCTTTTCCACAGGAGAGACAAAAGGAACCAAAACTCAACTGATTGCTTTAGTTCCTGGAATGTTAACACACTGATGGTTTTGTGACAACGTCATGAGGTTGGACAGAGGAGGTGTGAGGACAGATCTCCTTAGGATATGGATGAGGAAAGGTCACTTATTAGCATGATTGAATTATAGCTTGAGATGCCCAGACCTAGGAGAAAGGATTAGCATTAGTGGGTGATTTGTGCATCTCCTCTAAGCCAAGGAGAGCTGTCCTGTTTCAGGGAGGTGAGTGCCCGGGAGAGTGCGATCATGGCCCAAGAGAACAAGAAACAGAGAAATGATGTTAGAGACCGAGGTCATACATTGAGGATTCATAAGAGCAGAAGCATGGTCAATGCAGTCTAGGGGATTTTTAAAAATTATTATTTCCTGCAGAGAAAATGCTTTGCCTGGGAACTTATACTGTGCAAAAGCCATACGTGTCACCCCCCACCCCAGAAAACAGCCTCTTCTGTACAGTCATAGCACGCCTTGGACAGAACATGTTGTTTTCTGCATAGAAACAAACACAGGTGAATTTTGCACAGAATAAGTTGCAAACAGCAAAGGACTTTATCAGACGAGGCAAAAACTGTGTCAGAAGTATGCTACTACAACAAATATGGGTGACATTATCAGGCGGCGGCATCCTTCAGCCATTCTGGGGGCATAGTGCGGGTGTGAATAACGTGTCCCTTTTTACTTGACAGCTTAGCTCTTCAATAAAAAAGGGATGCTTTATTCATACCCACGCTACGGCCCAGAATGGCTGAGGGCGTCTGATAATGTTGCCCTTTCTGTTCTTGTAGCATTCTTCTGATAAGGTATGGGACGTGATTTTGTGCTGCGTTCCCCTGCGTCTGATAAAGTCCAAAGACTCTAGTCAGTCCAGGTTCCTTCTTGTCAGGGTTTCTCAGCATTCAAAAGACACATTTATCTACCTTGGGGGAGGAGGGGTTAAAAATACATCCCCTCTGTATCCACAGAACCAATATCTGTGGTTTCAGTTATCCAAGGGACACAAAGTAGGGGACACTTACCATAGAGTTGAGCTGGAAATGCCTAGAGTAGTGACCTCTCTAGGGATCTCTAGGTACTCCAATGCAACTCTATGGTATCTCTGTCTCTCTCTCTCTCTCTCTCTCTCTCTGGCTTTTCTTTGCAAACGAAGATTCAGGAAGGACTCATCCCGCATTTTCTGCAAGCGCGCTGATGACTAAAAAGGCCAATCCGAGATAGACAAGTCTGGTTGCAAAAAGCACAGCAGAAGGTCTCCTTGGGTGATGTTTCCGGGTTGTGATTCTTTCTGCATTGTCGTTTCTCTTCAAGACTTGTTCGGCGTGAATTCTCAAATAAGGCTGCAGCATTGTAGATAGTGTGTCTCCATGCCTCCCGATGTGAGGCCAGGGCAGACCATTGTTGGTGATCAATTTGGCCAAGCCTGAGATGTTGTTTCAGGGAGTCCTTGTATGGTTTTTTTGGAGCACCCCTCTTACACTGACCCGTGGCGAGTTCACCGTAGAGTAGTATTTTGTGGAGACGATGGTCCTCCATCCTAGAAACGTGCCCTGCTCAGCACAGCTGTGTTCTCAATATGGCCTCTATGGTATGTTTGTACACGAAATCCTATATTTTAATAGGGTTTGCTATTAGCCACAGTTTCACTTATACGCATCAACTCCAGGCATGCATCCCCCACCAATACAGAGGGGCACCTGTATTCTTTCCCTCCCAGCTCTTGCTCAAAAGGTTACATCTGGCAATACCTGCTCTAAAGCCCCCCTTTTCTTTCTGCCACCCTTCCTGATCTCCACTGCTTCCTTTCCCTCCCTACCGCTTTTTCCTCCTTAGAATCCCCCATTCCGTCTGCCTCCAGCTTTGGAAAGAACCTACTGGGCCGGATGGAGAATCTACAGCAGATGAATCCCACCGCTCCAGGCATCTGCTGGAGGCTAAGTGAGGTTAATAATGGAACATGCCACTAAGGGATTGTGAGGAAACAGACCTGGGGCCTGGTACACTAATGATAAACGATTGACAAGGAGCTATCAGGTAGTTCCTCTCTCTCGGGTTGTCTCTCAGTTAACAGCTTCCAGGCATGCCCTTCTAGCTATTCTCCAAAGTGGAAACCTAGCCGATGGCATGCAGTAACAGCAGAGACGTAATCCAGATATTTATCTATTTTATTTCTTCTTGTTTTCATATGTCTTCAACTCTGGCTTATGAAGATGCTCTCCTAGGGTTTTCTTGGGCAGATTTCTTCAAAAGAGGCCTTCCATTGCCTTCCACTATAGCTGGGGGTGTTGAAATAATGCAGTTTGACACCCCTTTAACTGCCATGGCTCCATCCTACAGGATCCTGGGATATGTAGTTTTGTGAGGTCACCAGCACTCTTTGGCAGAGACTCCTTGGAAAACAGCATATCCCAGGATTCCTTAGGATGGAGCTACAGTACTTAAAGTGGTATCGAACTGCATTATTTCTACAGATGCACCCTGAGAGAGGGTGACATGGCCAAGGTCACCCAATGGATTTCAGCATGGAGCAGGGATCTGAATTTTTGTTTTCCAGAGTTAGGGTTGCGAAATCTCAGGGCCTGGCCCTGAGTCTCCAGTTTACATGAGCCATCTCCAGGTGGAAGGCAAGGGTGCAAATTCTCCTGGTTTTGTGACCTCAGTAATAAGTAAGAAGAAAGGACTGTGTGTGGATCTCCAGTTCAGCTATTAAAGGATAATTGCTACAATTTGTAAAGGTTCATCCCTTTGTTGCTGCAACTTGCAAAGACTCTCCAGGGGCCACATCTGTTTTCTTAGTTATCTTCCTCTTTCCTCGCAATTGCTACAGCACTAGGACTCACCCTCCACTCTGCTCTGAATCCACTACTGGCTAGAAGTAAGCAAGTTAGATTAAAGGGACCTCATCCTGTCTCCTTACATAAGCAAGAAGGAACAAACTCCTCATTTCACCTTGATCTGGGAACAGAATCATAGAATCATAGAATCATAGAATCATAGAATTGCAGAGTTGGAAGAGACCACGAGGGCCATCCAGTCCAACCCCCCTGCCACGCAGGAAATCACAATCAAAGCATCCCCGACAGATGGCCATCCAGCCTCTGTTTAAAGACCTCCAAGGAAGGAGACCCCACCACGCTCCGAGGGAGTGCGTTCCACTGCCGAACAGCTCTTACTGTCAAAAAGTTCCTCCTCATGTTGAGGTGGGATCTCTGTTCCTGGAGCGTGCATCCATTGCTCCGTGTTCCAGTCTCTGGAGCAGCAGAAAACAAGTCTGCTCCATCCTCAGCGTGACATCCCTTCAAATACTTAAACAGGGCTATCATATCGCCTCTAAACCGTCTTTTTTCCAGGCTAAACATACCCAGCTCCCTAAGTCTCTCCTCATAAGGCATTGTTTCCAGACCTTTCACCATTTTAGTTGCCCTTCTCTGGACACGCTCCAATTTGTCAATATCCTTTCTGAATTGTGGTGCCCAGAACTGGACACAGTATTCTAAGTGAGGTCTGACCAAGGCAGAATAGAGTGGCACTATTACTTCCCTTGATCTAGACACTATACTTCTATTGATACAGCCCAAAATTGCATTGGCCTTTTTAGCTGCCGCATCACACTGTTGGCTCATGTTCAACTTGTGGTCTACTAGGACTCCTAGATCCCTTTCGCACGTAGTCTCATTCAGCCAGGTCTCTCCCATCCTATATTTATGCATTTCATTTTTCCGCCCTAAATGCAGTACTTTACATTTCTCCTTATTGAATTTCATTTTGTTAGCTTTGGCCCAGCTCTCCAGTCTATCCAGGTCATTCTGAATTTTGATCCTGTCCTCTAGGGTATTAGCTACTCCTCCCAATTTGGTGTCATCTGCAAATTTGATAAGTATGCCCCTAATTCCCTCATCTAAGTCATTGATAAAGATGTTGAATAGCACTGGGCCCAGGACAGAACCCTGTGGCACCCCACTGGTCACATCTTTCCAAGACGAAGAGGAGCCACTGCTGAGCACCCTTTGGGTTCGGCCGGTCAACCAATTACAAATCCATTGAACAGTTAACTTGTCTAGCCCACATTCTACAAGCTTGTTTGCAAGAATGTCATGGGGAACCTTGTCAAAGGCCTTACTGAAATCAAGGTATGCAATGTCCACAGCATTCCCTTCATCTACCAAGCTGGTAACTTTATCAAAAAAAGAGATCAGATTAGTCTGGCATGACTTGTTTCTCTGAAACCCATGCTGACTTTTTGTGATTATGGCATTGCCTTCTAAATGTTCACAGACTCTCTGTTTAATGATCTGTTCTAGAATCTTCCCTGGTATTGATGTCAGACTAACTGGACGATAGTTGTTGGGGTCCTCTTTTTTCCCCTTTTTGAAGATGGGAACAACGTTTGCCCTCCTCCAGTCTGCTGGGACTTCTCCTGTTCTCCAGGAGTTCTCAAAGATTATTGCCAATGGCTCTGAGATTATATTTGCCAGCTCTTTTAATACTCTTGGATGTAGTTCATCTGGTCCTGGAGATTTAAATTCATTTAGATTAAGAAGGTATTCCTGTACTACCTCTTTACTTATTTTGAGCTGGATTTCCCCTGTTGTGTCCTCTGTTCCATTCTCCTCAGGTTGGTCCTCCTTTTCCTTTTCTGAAAACACTGAGGCAAAGAAGGTGTTGAGTAATTCTGCCTTTTCTCGGTCCCCTGTTAGCATTTTGCCATCTTCTCCACGTAGCGGCCCTATCATTTCCTTCTTCCTCCTTTTGCTGCGGACATACCCAAAAAAACCCTTTTTATTGTTCTTAACCTCCCTAGCAAGCCTGAGCTCATTCTGCGCTTTAGCTTTTCTGACTTTACTCCTACACGTGTTCGCTATCTGTTTGAATTCTTCTTTGGTGATTTCCCCCCTTTTCCATTTCCTATACATGTTCCGTTTAAAACTTAGCTCCCTTGAAAGTTCTTTAGTCATCCATCCTGGTTTCTTGAGACACCTCCCATTTTTCTTCCTCAATGGTACTGTTTGAAATTGTGCCTTCAGTATCTCCCTTTTGAGAAAGTCCCATCCGTCTTGAGGTCCCTTCTCTTTTAGTATTCTTGACCATGGGATCATCCCCAGTATTTCCCTGAGTTTATTGAAATCAGCTCTCCTAAAGTCAAGAATGCGTGTCTGACTATGCCTGGCTTCTCCTTTCCATTGTATAACAAACTCCAGGAGAACATGATCACTCTCACCTAAGGATCCCACCACTTGCACCCCATTAACAAGGTCGTCTCTGTTGGTTAGGATCAGATCTAAAATAGCTGACCCCCTTGTTGCCTCTTCCACCTTTTGGACCATGAAATTATCTTCCAGGCATGTAAGGAATTTGCTAGACCTTGTAGTTTTGGCTGAGTTAGATTGCCAGCAAATATCAGGATAGTTGAAGTCACCCATCACTACTACATCTCTCCTTTCTGCATGTATGTTCATCTGTTCTAGAAAGGCAACATCCAATTCCTCCGTCTGATTTGGGGGTCTGTAGTAGAGTCCCACAATAACATCCCTGTTGTTTCCCTCCCTTTTAATTTTTATCCAGATGCTCTCCACCTGGCTTCCAGTATTGATGTCATGGATCACTTCACTGGTGTAAATATCCCTGACATATAATGCTATTCCTCCTCCTTTCCTGTTTGGCCTGTTTCTCCTATAAAGGTTATACCCCTCTATTCCTACATTCCAATCATGAGACTCGTCCCACCAGGTTTCAGTAACGCCTATTATATCATATTTGTTTTGTAGTGCAAGGAGTTCAAGTTCATCTTGCTTATTTCCCATGCTCTGTGCATTAGTGTAGAGACATCTGAGACCATGTGTTCCCTTTACTTGCTCCCTGTGCAAGTTTTTTTGCCTCCCACTGTTGGGTCCTTGCGCTGTTTGCCTTATTCCCTCTATGACAGTTTGACTATTTTGAAAGACTTTTGTCTTTTTTTCCAACCAGGAAAAGATGTTCTCCGTTTGTGGTTGTAATGACAAACTGTAAGCAACCATGGTTGGTACATGATGCCTAACACTTAAGGGCATCACTGGGGGCCATCCCTAGGTCTCAGGTTTCACCCCTGGCAACATTATCCAGAGTCCTAGGAGATTATTAGATGCAGGGGAATGTACCAAAAAAACATGCTTCCAACCACATCCAAAGATTGCTAGGGGACATTGACAGGGACAAGCCACCAATGAAAAAAGATGCCTTACTCACACCTACCCTATGCCCCTGGAATGCTGAAGGACGTTGTCGTCTGATAATGTCTCCCCTTCCTGTTCTCCTAGCAATCTTCTGACGCTGGTTCACTATGTATTTTTTATTTATAGTCCGCCTTTCTCCCAAGATGGTATTCAAGGTGGCTTGCAATGATTTCATAGAATCACAGAATCTTAGAGTTGGAAGAGACCCCAAGGGCCATCTAGTCCAACCCTCTGCCCTGCAGGAATACACAATCCAAGCATTCCTGACAGATGGCCATCCAGCCTCTGTTTAATAAACCCCAAAGAAGGAGACTCCACCACACCCCGAGGCAGCGCATTTCACTACCAAGCAGCTCTTACTGTTAGGAAGTTCCTCCTAATGTTTGGGTGGAATCTCTTTTTTTGGAATTTAAATCCATTGGTTTGTGTTCTAGTCTGGAGCAGCAGAAAACTAGCTTGTTCCATCTTCTATATGCCATCCCTTCAGATAGTTAAAGGTCTATCATGTCACCTCTCCATCTTCTCTGCTCCAAACTAAACACCCCCAGCTCCCTCAATCATTCCTCATAAGGCGTGGTTTCCAGACTTTTGATGATTGGTCACTCTTCTCTGGACATGTTCCAGCTTGTCAATATCCTTCTTGAACTCTGGTACCCAGAAATGAACACAGGATTCCAGGTGAGGTCTGACTGAAGCAGAAGAAAGTAGCACTATTACCTTTGATCTGCACACTATACTCCTGTTGATGAAGCCCACAATTTGGCTGCTCACATCACAGTGCTGACTCATGTTCAGCTTGTGGTCCACTAAGACTCCTGGTCCCCTTTCCCATGTACTGCTTTCAAGCCAGATGTTCCCTATTCTATATTTGTGCATTTCATTTTTCCTGCCTTAGTGTTTTCAAGGTGGCGATAGTGGCCAGTTTGTGTGTACGTGCCTTTCAAGTCAGCCGTTGACTTATGGCAACCACATAGATCTCAGAGAGTTTTCTTGGGCAAGGAATCCTCAGAGGTGGTTTTGCCAGTTCTTTCCTCTGAAATAGAGCCTACAGCAATTAGGATTCATTGGTTGTCTCCCATCCAAGTACCAACCAATGCTGACCCTGCTTAGCTTTCAAGATCAGATGCGCTCTGGCAGTTTCACTATCTTTAAAAAGCTGGGCCGACACAGAACATTTTGTTACATGAAGACTGAGGGGCAAATGGCACTGAAAAGTGGGATGACACAGGATTACACAGGATTAATTGGGATGACACAGGATTAATTCATTGGGACTGTTCCTGGTGAATTGGACCATTGGAGGGTATGTTTGGCAGTGGCATGTGCTGCTGTCTCAGAGTGTGGTGAAGTCTCCTTCTTTGGAGGTTTTTAAACAGAGGCTGGAAGGTCATCTGTCAGGAATGCTTTGATTGTATATTCCTGTAGGGCAGGGGGTTGGACTAGATGGCCCTCATGGTCTCTTCCAACTCTATGATTCTATGATTCTATGTCATAGGGTGTCTCCTTAGAGCTTAACAATCAATCCAAGATCCAGAAATTGGAAATACATTGGCCCCAATCAGCAGTGGGTAGTGTGTGACCCCGTCCCCAGAGGTTGATGGATTGTGACTCCCATCATTCCTCACCATTGGCTATGCTGGCTAGGGCTGCTGGAAACTGCTATCAAATGATACCTGGATGACTACATGATGGAAAATATTCAGTGGAGGGTGATCAAGATCGTAAAAGGTCTGAACACCAAGCCTTATGTGGAACAGTTTAGGGAGCTGGGTGTGTTGCTTGCAGAATGGAGAGGTGATATGACAGACATCTTTAAAAGGCCTTACAGCACTCTGAAGAAAAGCTGCAAGGGAGCAAACATTCCATTTTGTGTGCTGCCTTACTCCATATCATTGTTGTCCTCCTGGCATTCTTTCACTTCGTTCCTGTGGGCACCAAGGTAAAACCACATCTTTTTGCTAACAGGTTTTTCTGGTTAGCAAAAAGATGCGGTTTTACCTCAGTCCCCCATGGCACCAGAACAAAAAACAACAACAATGGCATGTGGTAAGGCAGCACGGAAGACTACCCCTTATTGCTTTTCTTCGGAGTATGGTAAAGCCCAAAGACTCAGGGCTTTTTCACAAAACACAATTATAGCAGTATGATTCCACTTTGACTGCCATGGTAACATCCTGCAGAATCCTGGGAGTTGCAGTGTAGGGAAGAGCATTAAGAATGCTCAAGTCAGAGAGCTCTAGTGCCTCCCCAGGTTACAAATCCCAGGATTCCATGGGACGCAGCACAATGGATAAAATGGGGGGATCATAGTACTATCATGGTACAGTGTGAAAGGGCCCCTGAAGGGATGTTGTGTAGAAAGTGGAATGAACTTGTTTTTTCCCCCTGCTGCTTCAGAGACTAGAACATAAACCAGTGGATTCAAATTGCAATAAAAGAGTTTCCACCAAAATGTTATGAAGAACTTCTTGACTATAAGAGCTGTTTAGCAGCAGAATACATTGCCTCAGAGGGTGGTGGATTCTTCATCTTTGGAGGTCCTTAAAGAGAAGTTGGATGGGCATTTTCAGTGGTGCTTTAGTGTGTACTCCTACATGGCAGGGGGTTGGACTAGATGGCCCTTGTGGTTTCTTTGAACTCTAAGATTCTATGAGTGTATTTGTCCCCAGTGCAATGATGAAGACCAGCCTGGTGTGGCCAGAGAGTCTCCTCCTTTGGACATCTTTAAACAGAGGTTGGATGCTTTCATTGAGCATTCCTGCAAGACTCAATGGCCCAAGGGGTTCCTTCCAACTCTACAATTCCCACCCTATGTTAGCCCCCACCCCACTAGAGTAGACCTATTTAATTCCACGGGATTGACTTATTTAGCAGCTTGTTCAGAGGGCCTACAGTGGCTAAGGACTACCAATAGGATCTAGGTCGCTGTCTTCTCCAGACACTTTTGGGTCCCAGTCCAGTTTTTGGCACAGTGCACATGGAGAAAGAAAACTGCTCCAGCCAAAGGTTTCACAGCTTGGCTCTTAAGGTTCTTTGCACATGAATGGCAGCAAAGAAGGGGGGGTTGCCCTTCCCTCCTCCCCTCCCAGTCCAGCCCAAATCCTCCTCACCCAACCCTCTTCCCACCCCCAGCCTCCCAGTTGATGCGCCTCTGTGTGTGGGATCTGATCAATTACTCATCAAATCTTAATGGATGCTCTAACTCAAGTCTGGCATCTTAATCAGAGCGATGACTGCGGCGTGTCAGGAGGACCATCGACTGGGGAGAGCGTGGACAAATGAGCCCATTGACTTTCTTGGCAGGCCGGCTGGCTGGCTGGGCTGGTGTCGGAATGCCTCCTAGTGGGCACTGTGGGATTGACAAGCCAATTTGGCAGGAAAAGGAACCCCTCTGGCCAAGGGAGGTGGTGAGCTGCTGGGAGACAGAGGACTTTATCAGACCAGCATCTAAAAACACTGCAATTCCACCACTGAGAAAAGCAGAAACAGTAATTATCACATGTCTTAGTAATAGAGCAATACTACGCTGTAATCGCACAATACTCTCTGGCTTTTCTTCACAAACAAAGATTCAGGAAGGACTCATCCCATGCTTTCTGCAAGCGTGTTGATGACTGAAAAGGCCAATCTGAGATAAACAAGTCCGGTTGCAGAAAGCACAGCAGAAGGTCTCCTTGGGTGATGTTTTTGGGTTGTGATTCTTTCTGCGTTGTCGTTTCTCTTCAAGACTTGTTCGTTGTGAGTTCTCAAATAAGGCTGCAGCATTGTGGATAGTGCGTCTCCATGCCTCCCGATGTGAGGCCAGGGCGGACCACTGTTGGTGATCAATTTGGCCAAGCCTGAGATGTTGTTTCAGGGAGTCCTTGTATCACTTTTTTGGAGCACCCCTCTTACGCTGACCCATGGCTAGTTCACCATTAGAATCATCATGAGCCCACAACTAGCTATTTAAGATTGGGGTTTTACTTATGTGCTTTTGTATGGGTGAGATTTCGGCTGGTCTAACGAGAAGACGCAACTTTGTTTAAATACACCAGAAACACATAAATAATGAAAGAAATTAACAAATATTTAAACAAATAGAAAAATGTACCAAGAAAAGGTGACAGTTCGTTAAAAGAGCATCCTGTGTGTCCTGTGTTCTCATAGGGAAAGGAGGAAAACAGGACTGCCCCTTCACACTGTGATTACAGCATGACATGATTTTGCATGCTTGTCAATATTGCAAAAAAAGTGATTGATATTGAGGGCTATTCACAGATTTTCCCATCAATAAAAAGTGACAAGCCATTAATGGGTGGAGCACACATGGACCATGGGAGGACAGCGATGTCGTGCGATAATGAGAACCCATTTACGGTACTGTTGTGCTGTAATTCTGCAATTGCAGCCCCATCTGATTAAGGAGATCATCAGATGCCGCAAAAACCACGACAAAAGGTCATGACAAGAACAAAAATGGTGACCTTACCAGCGTCCCAGGGGCGTAGTGCAGCTGTCAGTAAGGTGTCCCTTTTGATTTGCGGCTTTTCCCTGTCAATGAAAAAGGGAAGCCTTGGCTGAGGCAGCACTATACCCCCAGAACAGCTGAAGGATGCACTGTCTGGTAAGATCTCCCTTTCTGTCCTTTTAGCCATCTTCTGATGCAGTTGGTCGTGTTCCCCTGTTTCCGATAATGTTCTAAATCCCGACTTTCTTTCACATCTTTCCTAAGTTCCGAGAGCTCAAGCCCCTCTTCTCCAGGACTCAGGGCAAAGGGAAGGAATCTCAGGGCAAGAGCGATGCCTTGAAAAATATGGCCGGAATCCTCTTGGTTACATACACAAGCAAGAGTTCTGCTACCTTCTTTGACAATGCGGAATGGAAGTATCCAGCTGATAGCAGTGGGAGCAAAGTTTCACAGGCAGAAACATTGAAGAAGCACAATAATGAACCTAGAGTAATGGGCAAGGAGCATAGCACATTCCACGCTGTCTCTTTGCATTGCATATTGGGCAAAGAGGTGACAGCTATGCACATTCACCATTCACCATAAGTTGTACTATGGTGATATTCAGTGTAGGAGCTGCGTAGTGCTAGCACAGAATCGTAGAGTTGGAAGAGACCACCAGTGCCATCCAGTCCAACCTCCTGCCCTGCAGGAATACACAGTCAAAGCCCCCCACCCCAGATGGTCATCCAGCCTCTGCTTAAAGACCTCCAAAGAAGGAGACTCCACCACATTTCAAGACATGGAGCAATGCACTCAAACTCCAGGAAAAGAGATTCCACCTAAACATTAGGAAGAACTTCCCGAAGTAAGAGCTGTTCAACAGTGGAATGCACTGCTGCCTCAGAGTGTAGTGGAATCTCCATCTTTGGAGGTTTTTAAACAGAGGCTGGATGGCCATCTTTTGGAGGTGCTTTGATTGTGTGTTCCTGCATGGCAGAATGGGGTTGGACTGGATGATCCTTGTGGTCTCTTCCAGCTCTATGATTCTATGATTCCTCAGAGGATGAAAAAGAATGATGTGCCTGTGGTCACACCACCCAGTGGGTTTCCATAGCTAAGCATGGAAAGGGTTTGGGGATTTGAGCAGAGATTCAAACCCTGTTCTCCTGGGATTCTAGTCCAACACTCAAACCACGGCAGCACACTGGCTCTCTAAAAGTGATTTATGACAACCCTCTCCTAGGGATGCCTTGTCATGTAATATCCAGAGAAGGTTTGTCTTTGCCTTCCTCTGAGGCTGAGAGAGTGTGACTTGCCCAAGTGGGTTACCATGGCTAAGCAGCGATTTGAAACCTTGTCTCACAGAGTTGTAGTCCTGTCCTGAAACAACTATACTACACTGGCCCCCAATATGACAACCCTCTCACAGTTTTTCATAGCAAGATTTATTCTGAGGAAGTTTGCCATTGCTTTCTTCTTTGGATGAGAGAGTGTGACTCAGTGGATTTTCACAGCCAAGCAGTGATTTGAACCCTGGCCTCCCAAATGTGGTCTAACACTCAAGCCATTGCACCGCACTATTTCTCAGTTACTGGTTCTGATGGGTCCAGCGTCAGTTCATTTGCTCAGGAGCAACAACAGGAAAGAACTGTACCACTTTGGAGGCTTTCTTCTGTCCACCCCAGAGTCACATGAATGACTCAGTCAGGGAAGCAGGATGCTGGGCAAGGTGGTCCTTTGGTTTGCTCTAGCAAGGCTCTTTTCATGTTCTTTATGGAGTGTGTCATAGGGTGGAAGCTATATTCTGTGTATATTTTGCAAATTTGAGGCTCTGGAAATATTTTATTAGGAGAATTCTGCCCCTACCAGAATGGGTTTGAGGAATACACCAACTGCAACCTATAAAATGAAATTCAGTAGAGACACATGCAAAATTCTAGATTCAGGCCACGAAAACCAAATGCACAGGTACAAGATGGGGGATACATGCCTCAGGAGTAATACATGCAAAAAGAACCTTGGGATTACTGTTGATCGTAAGTTGAGTATGAGCCAGCAGTCTGGTGGTGCAGCAAAGAAGGCCAATGCTATTTTAGCCTGCATTAGTAGAATCATAGTTTCTAAGTTGGTGGAAGTAATAGTCCCACTATATTCTGTGTAGGTCAGACCACATCTGGAGTATTGCATTCAGTTCAGAGCACTTCATTTTAAAGAAGAATATAGATAAGTTGGAGCAGGTTCAGAGAAGGGCAATGAGAATTGTGAGATGCAGAGAACAAAACATATGAGGAGAGGTTGAAGGAGCTGAGCTTGTTCAGCCTGGTGAAGGAAAAACTCATGGGTGATATGATCACACTATTTAAATACCCCAAGGGCTGCCACAGAGATGAGGGGGCAGGTTTGTTCTCTGCTGCCCCAGAGGGTAGGACTAGGTCTAAATATTTGAAGTTACAGGAGAGTAGATTTTGGTTGAACATTAGAAGGAACTTCTTGACAGTAAGAGCTTTGAGCAATGGAACCAATGGCCTAGAGGGATGTTGGGGTCTCTTTCTCTGGATGTCTTCAGAAACAGACTGGACAGGCTGGACAACTCCCTTCTGGGGATGCTTTAGCTAGAGATCCTTCACTGAGCAGAGCGTTGGACTTGATGGTCCAGGAGGCCTCTTCCATCTCTAGGATTCTAGGACTCTATGATTCTAAAGAGGGAGGATCTTGCCTCAGTAATGCATATCCTTGGTCCCATCCAGGCTAGACTACTGCACTGCACAGTGTGCAGGGCTGCCTTTGAAGACTGTTTGGAAGCTTCAGCTGATCCAAACGTGGCTCCCCAGACAGCTTGAGTGGGCTATGCATCTGGAACAGGTTGCACCAATATTACATCAGATGCAACAGCTGCTTGTTTGCGCCCAAACAGTGCTAGGTTTGTTTCTTTTTAATCCTTTTCCTAATCTTCAAACCCCTTTTATATAGTTTGGGGCCTGGCTACTCAATGGTCTGCTTGCACCCATAGGAGCCTGCCTTGGTCTTGAGATCAGTGGGTTAAGTCAGGGTGGTGGAAATGCAAGAGAGAGCCTTCTTTCAATAGCTCCCCATTTCTTCAATCCCCTCCCTGGAGCGTTCAAGAATGTCCCGGTCTCTGAAGTTTCAGGGCCAAAACCTGAGGCCCAGGGAGAGTCCCTGGTGATGTCATTAAATATTATGCATTAAGTCCAAATCACAGTTTCTCACAGCTTGTCATTCCAACACACACACACACACTCACACACACACACACACACAATTTTTCTATTTGGAAATTAAGACAGAAATATTAGCTAAAGCGGGTGTTCCAAGATCAAAGTGAAATGGGGGGGATTATTACAAACCAAATTAAGATTTTACAGAGGCAGTTATCTATGCAAACTGTGAGGGAGCTGGAAATACAGATGAATTGTGTAAAAGAAAAAATGAATTTGTAAATAAACCAGGAAAATGGCTGGCAAATAAGTTGTGATAAGAAAAAGAAAAGAAAGCAATATTAATGTTACAAGAAAGAAATGTTGCAATAACAGACAATGTTAAAAGATTTTGGTGAGTTGGCAAGCTTCAAGATTAATAATCAAAAGACAAGGATCTTAATGAAAAATGTGAATATAGAAGATCAAGTTGAATTGATGCATAAAACTGGTTTCAAGATTGAGAAGGAAGTTAAATGCCTAGGTATTACTATGACAAAATGTGTGGTATGTTGTTTCAAAATAATTATGTTAAGACATGGGATGAAATTTAAAAGGATATGTTAAGATGGGAGAAACTAAACTTGTCATTGTTGGGGAGAATTTATGTGATAAAAATGAATGTTTTGCCTAGAATGATGTTCCTATTTCAGACAACATGTGTTTTGATAACTGATGTAGCTTTTAAGTAATGGCAAAAAGATATATCAAAGTTTGTATGGCAATGGGGGAAAACATGAGTTAAATATAAAATATTACAAAATGCAAAGGAAAGAGGAAGACTGTGTTAATCTGATTCAAAACTGTAAATGGCCTGCTATTTGGTTTGGATAAAAGAATGGGTGACGCTCAGTAACAAAAGGCTGTTAAAAGTTTGAAGGGTACAATATTAAATTTGGATGGCACGAATATTTATGGTATGATAAAGTTAATGTACATTTTAAAAATCATTTTGTGAGATATGCCTTATTGAGAGTGTGGAAGAGACTCAGGTTGTTGCCAAAACTACCACTATGGGTCTCAGCACAAGAAGCTTTCTATAAAAGAGAAACAACTGCTAAAGAAAGGTGGTTAAGTTATCAAGACCTCCTAGATATCGGTCAAGAGGAATATAAAATTAAATCAATAGAGCAGTTAGTGGCAGAGGGTACAATTTTCAGTGGTTCTCTTACATACAATTATCAGAAAGATTTTAAATGGATTTAAAAATCTAAGATTTTGAACAAAATCTGTCAGGATTTGAAATGTAATTGTGTACAGATGATGAATGTGTAATTGCTGAAATGTATAAACTTTTATTGAAACTTGAGATGAAAGAAGAGCAAGTCAAAGAGTGTATGATAAAATGGGCTAAGAGTTTTGGTTACAACATACAAATGGATCAATGGGAAAATATGTGCTCAAAGGGGTTGAAATTTATCTTATGTTATGATCTTAAAGAAATGTTTTAATAAAATCATGTATTGTTGGTATTTTACCCCAGATAAATTCTCCAGAATGTAATGTATAAAGGTGTGTCTAATGTATGTTGGAAATGTGAACAACATGAAGGGGCATTTTATCATGTGTAGTGGACATATGAAAAAGCTTTTTTTTAATGTGTTCAAATACAAATATTGATGCAGAGGGTTTTAAAGATTGGAACTTCTTGGAAACTGGAACTTTTTCTTCTGAGATTGATGGATGTACAGTTAGAAAAGAGCCATGGGAGATTACTTCAGTATATGACCACAGCAGTAAGATTGTTGTATGTGCAAGGATGGAAGAATTCAACACTACCTGCTATGGAGGAAGGAGTGGTCGTTGAAACTGATAGATTTAGTAGAAATGTACAAACTGTCTTGTTGGATCAGAGAGAGGTCAATAGTGATATTTCTCAAAGGACATTTTCAGACACGTCTTACCGCGCTAGAAGCTTTTGGGAGAGCTTCGACATTGCCGCGCTGCAGGACTCCATTTTGCACGATGCCGTCCCTCTGGCAAAATCATCCATGTCACTTCTGTGTAGGATTGGAGGCAGCCGAGCCATATTTCGCCAGATTTTATTCATGGAAATTGTCCGTTAATAAAATATGGCGCGGCTGCCTCCAATCCTACATGGAAGTGACACAGACAATTTCGCCAGAGGGATGGCATTGTCTGAAATTGAGTCGCTGCGTGCGGCAGCGCCGACGCCCTCCTGAAAGCTTCTAGCGCAGTAAGACATGTTTGGAAATGTCCAAAGACTGGAAACCCCTTAGACACTTTTTGCTTTAAAAAAAAGACAGACAGACAGAAAAATAAATGACCTGATAACTTTTGGGTTTGATTATTAGAGAGAACAGGTTATTGAAAGACAGGATCATGTGGTAATATTGGGGGGAGAGGTATGAATGTATATCACCACCAAAAGGAAGTAAAAATATCCAAATTTGGTGTCTCTGCCTCTGTATCAGCCCTATTGGGGTATCTTCTCTGGGGTATCTCCACTACACGTATTAAAAATTAAACGAATGGCCTTATCACCTTGGCCATGACAGATACAGGGGGTGACCTGCACATTCCTGGGCTTACTGTTTACAAGCGAAACCACAGATAATAGCAAACCCTATTAAAATAAAGGTATACACATACCATAGAGTTGTGTTGGAGGACTTAGTGATTCCTAGAGAAGGCACCTCTCTAGGCATTTTCTATCATGGTCCTATGGTATGTGTCCCTCTTTTTTCAGCTGTGGATAACTGAAACCATGGATATTGGTTCTGCGGATAGGGGAGGCAACCTGTATTTTAAAACTTTTAATAATTTTTTTAGAAGGAAGTGTCTGAGAAGAATAGGAAGCAAACCATGCCTTCTTCCTTCAGCTCTGGGCCCTGAGTCTGTGAGGAGCCTCCTGGTACCATTGCATCTACCAAAATATTGATAATCCGGCCCTACTGAATAGCTCAAGTACAGTAGGATCCCTGTGTCCACTGATTCATTATCCACTGATTCAATTATCCACAGGACACAAAACAGCACACCTACCATAGAGTCTTCCTAGAAAATGTGTCCTCTCTAGCCATTTTCTAGGTCCTCCAAGGCAACTCTATAGTATTTCAAACTGGAAGTCCCATTATTTTCAATGGTGTTTGCTTTTATCCACAGTTTTCGGTAGCCATGGGGTCCCCCAGAACCAATCCCCAGCAGATACAGGGGTCCTACTGTAGTACAGCCCAAATACCCCAGCCACTTGCCCCTTTATGTTCAAGCAAAGCAAAACGGCGGATGCTTCCCGGGGGATACGCTCACTCCTGAGCTGGTCCCGGAGCTGGTGGGAGGAAGAGGATGGGAGCCAAATCGCATCCTGATGAGAAGTACTCTCCAAGGAGACAGGCTCCCTCCATCATTTCCTGACGAATGGGTTCCTACAGAAGGCTCAATACGAGAGAGATGAATGTCTTCCCATCCCTGCCAAGAAGCTAATCTCCTCTCGCTATAGATCTGTCCGGGCAGCCAGGCTTCTCAGGCAACAGACTCTGAGTGCATTTATCCATGGGTGAGGGCCTCTTCTGCTCACCAGCCAGCATCTGTGGGAGTTGTGAAAGTTAAAGAGCAATCAGGTAGGATCATACCCTCCGACTGTCCCAGTTTGGCAGAGACAGTCCTGACTAATCCTCTGTTGTTCCACTTTTTAAGCTGGGTTTAAATTCTCCAGTTTCTCTCTCCTCCTTCCTCGTTCCCCCTTTGTCTTCAGCTTACTTCAGGTGACGAATGTTGCTGTCCTTGAGCAAGCAGGGATCACCAGCATTGAGGCCATGATATTGAGAACACAGCTGCACTGGGCAGGGCACATTTCTAGGATGGAGGACCATCGCCTCCCAAAAATACTACTCTACGGTGAACTCGCCACGGGTCAGCGTAAGAGGGGCGCTCCAAAAAAGCGATACAAGGACTCCCTGAAACAACATCTCAGGCTTGGCCAAATTGATCACCAACAGTGGTCCGCCCTGGCCTCACATCGGGAGGCATGGAGACGCACTATCCACAATGCTGCAGCCTTATTTGAGAACTCACGACGAACAAGTCTTGAAGAGAAACGACAACGCAGAAAGAATCACAACCCAAAAACATCACCCAAGGAGACCTTCTGCTGTGCTTTTTGCAACCGGACTTGTTTATCTCGGATTGGCCTTTTTAGTCATCAGCGCACTTGCAGAAAGCGCGGGATGAGTCCTTCCTGAATCTTCGTTTGCGAAGAAAAGCCAGAGAGAGAGAGAGAGAGAGACTTCAGGTGCTGCAAACAGAGTACAGTTGTCCCTCCATATCCACAGATTTGGTATCCACATATTTAAGTATTCACAGCTTGAAAATATTCTTTAAAAAATAAAAATCCAAAAAGCAAAGCTTGATTTTGCCATCTTGTATAAGGAACACCATTTTGCTGTGACATTGCATAGGGTGGGACTTGAGTGTTCACAGATTTTGGTATCCACAGGGGGTCCTGGAACCAAACCCCAGTGAATATGAAGGGACAACTGTAAATGATGATGATGATGTTTATTTACAACACCCTTTTCACCAAAAAGCAGAACATCGACATATACAAGCAAGGACAAAGAGAATAAAACATAGCACTATAAATATACATGAAATAAAATCCCCAGCACCCCACTAGTCACTACCCATCCCAGCAATCCTAGGCACAACTCAGCAGCTTAATCTGGCTAATCAAAGAGGAACGTCTTCAACCCTTTACAAAAGTAGGTATGATCCACCTCCGATTGGAGGAGGTCCAAAGGAAAACTGTTCCACAAATGCAGAGACAGATCTTGAAGGTCTCGCAGCCTTGATAGAGCTGTGTGCTTTGGTGCAACAGCCAATAATCCTTCACCTGTTGATCTTAAATTCCTAGATGGTACATACCATGCTAGCCAAGATTCTAGGTATTGGAGATGATTCAAATGCAAAGAGCCTTGAATGCCAGAACCAAATTTGAACCAGAGTTCAGCATACAAAAGCAGCTTAGGATCATAGAGTTGGAAGAGACCACAAGGGCCATCCAATCCAACCCCCTGCCATGCAGGAACACACAATCAAAGCATGCCCAACATTCAATGAACTCAGCAGGGGAGAGAAGAGAGGATGGGGAAAACCTTGCCCTTCCCAGCAGGCTCAGCCAAAAGCAAACTGTACAACCTCTCTTGGCTTGGGTGCTCTTCTTCATGAATAACTTTGCCATCCTGACCACACTCGGATGCCGCTTGGCCACATATGCCCCAGTTATTTTTTGTGAAATGTTAGGGGGGGGGTATAGAATGCATGAAAGTGTCTACACCAAAAGGAAGGAGGGAGGAAGGAAGAGAGGGAAGAAGGAAGGGAGGGAGGGAAATCCATGCCACACTTCTCAAGAGGGAGGAGTGTCCACAAGTTTAATTGAGATTAATTCAGATGAAGAGGAAGGGACCTCAAAACTGTATAAGAAAAGGAGGTAGGTGACATGCTAAGCTCATGTCGCCTAATCCAATTCCCTTGTGTCTTTTCATACACTTGCTAGTCTTAGGACTTTATCAAACATGGCAAAAAGTGTGTGATTACAGCGTCACAATAGCACAAATGGTTTCTGTTATCACACAAACATTGTCATGTCCACGTGGTCACACTGTGCTCCAGCCACAAATAAGGCATAGAATCATAGAATCATAGAATCATAGAAGTGCAGAGCTGGAAGAGACCACGAGGGCCATCCAGTCCAACCCCCGCCACGCAGGAAATCTCGATCAAAGCATCCCTGACAGATGGCCATCCAGCCTCTGTTTAAAGACCTCCAAGGAAGGAGACCCCACCAAGCTCCGAGGGAGTGCGTTCCACTGCTGAACAGCTCTTACTGTCAGAAAGTTCCTCCTAATGTTGAGGTGGAATCTCTGTTCCTGGAGCTTGCACCCATTGCTCCGTGTTCCAGTCTCTGGAGCAGCAGAAAACAAGCCTGCTCCATCCTCAGCGTGACACACCTTCAAATACTTAAATAGGGCTATCATATTGCCGCTTAACCGTCTTTTTTCCAGGCTAAACATACCCAGCTCCCTAAGTCTCTCCTCATAAGGCATCATTTCCAGACCTTTCACCATTTTAGTTGCCCTTCTCTGGACACGCTCCAATTTGTCAATATCCTTTTTGAATTGTGGTGCCCAGAACTGGACACAGTATTCCAGGTGAGGTCTGACCAAGGCAGAATAGAGTGGCACTATTACTTCCCTTGATCTGGACACTATACTTCTATTGATACAGCCCAAAATCGCATTGGCCTTTTTAGCTGCCGCATCACACTGTTGACTCATGTTCAACTTATGGTCTGCTAGGACTCCTATATCCCTTTTGCACGTAGTCTCATTCAGCCAGGTCTCCCCCATCCTATATCTATGCATTTCATTTTTCCTGTGGCAAGTTCACCGTAGAGTACTATTTTGGGGAGGCGATGGTCCTCCATCCTAGAAACGTGCACTGCCCAGCGCAGCTGTGCTCTCAATATTATGGCCTCAATGCTGGTGATCCCTGCTTGCTCAAGGACAGCAACATTCGTCACATAGTCAGTCCAGTGTATATTTAGGATTGTGTGTATACAGCACTGATGAAAACGTTTGAGGAGTCGTAGGTGGCGATAGGTGACCCATGTTTCAGACCCATAAAGGAGAATAGACAGCACAATGGCTCTATACACACTGATTTTTGTGCTTCGCCTCAGGTGTTTATTACTCCAGACTCTTTTGTGAAGTCTTCCAAATGCGCTATGTGCCTTTGCTAATCTGTGATTGATCTCTTTGTCAATCTTGGCATCTGAGGAGATGATGCTTCCCAGGTAGGTGAACTGCTGTACGGACTTAAGCACAGAGTTGCCGATGGCAATGTGGGGATGGTGGTCTTTGTCCTGTGGGGGACAATAGTGCTGAGGAAAAGTGGAAGACAATAAGAGAGGAAGAATTAAAAATAGCTGAACGTGACCCAAAAGTGTGATGCTGGAGCAAAGAATATTTTAGTCTGCATTAATCATAGGGGGCATACACACTAGAGAAATAATCCAGGTTGGAACTGGATTATTTGCTATGGCTCCGTCCTATGGAATCTTGGGATTTGCAGTTTGATGAAACACCAGCACTCTTTGGCAGAGAAGGCTGAAGACCTTGTAAAACTACAAATCCCAGCATTCCATAAGAAGGAGCCATGCAAATAATCAAGTTTCAAACTGGATTATTTGTGTAGTATGGATTTCCCCATAGTTTCCATGTCAAGGGAAGTAATAGTTGCACTATATTCTGCGCTGGTCAGGCCTCATCTGGAATACTGTGTTCAGTTCTGGGTGCCTCGTTTTAAGATGGATAGAGACAATTTGGAGCATGTTCAGGGATGGCCAACAAGGATGATAAGCGTAAGCAAGGGGATCTTGTAGCACCTTTGAGACTGAGAGAAAGAAATTGTAGCATAAGCTTTCATAGGCTTGGTCTGCTTCCTCAGATGCAGAGTATAATAAGAGTATGGAGAACAAAACCTATGGGGAGAGGTTGAGGGAGTCCCTGGAGCAGCAAAAAGCAAGCTTGCTCCATTCTCACAGAATCATAGTGTAGGAAGAGACCCCAAGGCCCATCCAGTCCAACCCCTTGCCATGCAGGAACAATCAAAGCACCCCAACAGATGGCTGCTCCAGAGACTAGGACACGGAGCAAACTGCAGGAGAAGAGATCCCACCTAAACATTAGGAAGAACTTCCTGAAGGTAAGAGCTGTTCAGCAATGAAATGCACTACCTGGGAGTGTGGTGGAGTCTCCTCCTTTGGAGTTTTTTAAACAGAGGCTGGGTGGCTATCTGTTGGGAATGCCTTGATTGTGCATTCCTGCTTGGCAGGTGGTTGGACTGGATGGGCTTTGTGGTCTCTTCCAGCTCTATGATTCTATGTACATGTCCATTTGGTTGAGCAGTTGGCTTCCTCCAAATATGTCAGTTCAGTAGCACAATGTGGTCATTCAACGCAAGCACTGCATAGGACACTGAATGCATAGGTCAGCATGTAGAGATGTATGTTATGCAGTCCTGATCTAGGATCTCACTCCTAAAAATACTGGTCCATACCAAAAGCCCTACTTAGCTTGCAGCCCTGACCTCTGGAGTGTGCTGCATTGTGGCTTAGGCCACCAGGCCTGCAAATAATGCAACAGGTAAATGTAAAACCTGGAATGGAAGAAGATCAGGCAGGGCATATGTGCGTGCGGGCCAACTCTCGGGCTGATCTCTAAGAGGGGGACTTTGCTCCACTTGCATTGGCAAAGCAGTGCAGTTGAAAGGCTCAGAGCTGTCAATCATTCCTCACAGACTGCTGGGCTGACAATTCCAAAAAGTGGATCTGAATATCTATCTATATATCTATCTCTATATATGTATATCTCACATAACCAACAACATTAAGGGCTTTAATAATTCAGGGGACTCTTAACTATGCCCAGCAATTTAAGTTATTGGATTGTTTAAATTACTGAGCTGTTTAAAATATACGTTGAATATAAGTTCAAAAATGAGTGATCGTCTCAGGCATAGGGCTCTCTCTCCACTTGGACGGCTTCTTTCCGGTAGACAAGGTTGGCCGCAGACTGAGTGGATATTTGGAAGTAAGTTTGCAGAACAGATTGCCATTTAATACCTCTCCCCCCGCCACATTTAGAATCATAGAATCAAAGAGTTGGAAGGGATCCCAAGGGCCATCTAGTCCAACCCCCAGCCATGCATAAAAACTGGCAGCTGCAACAATTCTGTGAAGAAGTGTTCGGAAGCTTTTTGCCAGTCCATTTCATGACAGAGACTGAGGGGTTGTCTAAACAGAGAAAATACTCTTCGTGGAATTTGAGAAGATCGCGTGTCTTAATGGGATCCCACAGTGTTATGCTGTATTGGGAAGGAGGGAGGCAAAAACTGTTGGAACTCCAGAGCAAAAGCTTTTGCAGCTTTTCCTGGAGTTTTTCATAAAGGATATTGACAAATTGGAGCGTCCAGAGAAGGGCAACTAAAATGGTGAAAGGTCTGGAAACGATGCTTTATGAGGAGAGACTTAGGGAGCTGGGTATGTTTAGCCTGGAAAAAAGACGGTTAAGAGGCAATATGATAGCCCTGTTTAAGTATTTGAAGGGGTGTCACGCTGAGGATGGAGCAGGCTTGTTTTCTGCTGCTCCAGAGACTGGAACACGGAGCAATGGGTGCAAGCTCCAGGAACAGAGATTCCACCTCAACATGAGGAGGAACTTTTTGACAGTCAGAGCTGTTCGGCAGTGGAACGCACTCCCTCAGAGCATGGTGGGGTCTCCTTCCTTGGAGGTCTTTAAACAGAGGCTGGATGGCCATCTGTTGGGGATGGTTTGATTGTGATTTCCTGCATGGCAGGGGGTTGGACTGGATGGCCCTCGTGGTCTCTTCCAACTCTGCAATTCTATGATTCTATGATTCTATGATTCTATGTCTATTCCCCCTCATCCAGACAGTGATTCAATATGAATTGCTACCTGGTAGTACAGGAAACGCAAACTTGATTGGCTGGACAAGCACAAGGGGGAGGGGCTTGTTAACAGGGCAAGCGCCCAGAGCCGCCATTTTTTTCGCCTTAGCAAGTGATCGCTAAGGTGATAAAATGGGTGTTTCTAGCTTGTTTTGTTACCCTGTTAAATCGAAAAAATCACTCTATGGCGCACCTTAGACCTCGTTTTTTCTTAACAAAAAGTTTGGCAGCAGCTAATTACTAACGTGAGTAAATCACTCATGGCTACTTTCTTGGATACAAAGCTTATGGGGGCTTCTGTGGGCAAAAAAGCCATTAAGACAAGTCGCAGCTGATATGACTTGCTATTACTGTGGAGTAATACAGCGGGGAGGGTTGGGGCTCGTGTAGACAGCCCTTGGGGGGGTTTTTTGGAGGGGGGGCTGTAAGGCCGTGTTCTGGAAGAGTTTCTTTCTGACATTTCACCTGCCTCTGTGGCTGGCATCTTCAGAGAATGGTTGGGTAGGAGTGTCTGTGGAGTTTATATGCTGTGAACCCCTGTTGGGGAGGATATGTACATTTGTGTATTTGAATGGGTAGTTCCTGGGGGGAAATATTCAAGGAGGATTAGTGTCTGTTTGACTAATGGTCCATTATCTGCTGGAACTCCCCCTGTCCCTGGGTGGAATTCCTTTGCAAATGTTGAGTTGTGATTCTATTGTATCTCAAAACTAGGAGGCAGATTTTGTTCACTTTTGGGGTTTCTTCTTTCCTGTTGAAGTTGTCCAGGTGTTTGTGGATTTCAATAGCTTCTCTGTGCATTCTGGCATGATCGTTGTTGGCCTGGTTCAGGATTTCTGTGTTTTTAAATAGTATTTTGTGTCCAGGTTGGTTTATAACATGTTCTGTTACTGCTGATTTTTCTGGCTGGCCCAGTCTGCAGTGTCTCTCATGTTCCTTGATTCGTGTTTGCACAGTGCATTTAGTGGTCCCTAGCCAAGACACTAATCCTCCTTACGTATCTCCACCCAGAAACTAACCATTCAATTACACAAATTAACATATACTCCCCAACAGGGGCTCACAGTATATAAACCCCACACACACTCCCACCCAACCATTCTCTGAAGATGCCAGCCACAGATGCAGGCGAAACATCAGAAATAAACTCTTCCAGCCTCACAACCCAAAAAACCCCAAGGAAAATCTGTGGATGCCAGCTGTGAAAACCTTCAACTTCACAAGCCCTTAAGTTTGTGTGTTATATGCTTACAAAGGGCCATGAATGGCTACCAGTCAGAATGGCCACATGCCAGTTGAAGCATCAAAGGAAGTATGTCCCTGTCTATCAGAGGAATGCAAGATGGAGGTTGTGGTTGCATTCAAGTCCTGCTGCTGGACTACCTGAGGGCGACTGATTGGCCACTGTATGAAACGGATGCAGGGCTAAATAATTCCATAGCATTGAGCCATGGCAGTTAAAGCTGTGTCACACTGGATTCTTTCTGCAGTGCAGACGCAGCCTTTGTGATTCCTATGGCAGCTACAACACAGTTGGCAATCAATGACCCTTCAAAAATATGAAGTAGCAGTAACAGTGTTCAAAATATTTTTCTTCCCAGCTAAGACCACTCACCAACCAAATCTTCCATCCCAGAGAGCAAATTACATTAAATTATAAGCTGGACGCTGTCTCTTTTCCCACCCTCGACAATTTCATTACTCACCATAATCAGATACTTTCTCCCATTACTTGGACATGACTGACAACCGACTTCATATTTCACCATAAAAATTGCATGCAAAACCCATGTCGCTGGGAATTAATTTTTGTAAGACAATGTTTATATTAACCATTCATTTATTGACTTCTGTTCCACAAGTCAATATCAAAATTTATGGCCCTTCGAGGGACACTCATTGACCTTAGCTTCATCTCCTGTCAATATTCCTGTCTTAGGTCAATAAATTTAGACACTGACCTCAGCAGAAGTCAATAGAATCTGCATATTCTGAGACAGTGTGAAGGTTAGGTGTATGCCATGGCTTTGTCCAAACAGGAAACAGAAGACCAAGAGGCAGAGAGTTATAGTGAACCAGAATGGGTCCTGGAAGCCAAAGAGTCAGCTGGAGATGTCAGACAAAAAGAGGTAATCCATACCCCCACAACTGTCCCAATTTGGCAGGAGCGTGCCTGATTAATCTTCTGGCTTCTGCTCTTTTTGTTGCTGTTGTGTGCCTTCAGGTCCGTTCCTAAGGTGAACCTATCATGAGGTTTTCTTGACAAGATTTGTTCAGAAGAGGTTTGCTTTTGCCTTCCTTTGAGGCTGAGAGAGTGTGACTTGCTCAAGGTCACCCAGTGGGTTTTCATGGCTGAGCAGGGATTTGAACCCTGATCTTCAGAGTCATGGAGATTTTCACATGGGCTATATATCCCGTTGCAGGAACAGAACAGGGTCAGGAAAGGTTTTCCCTTTTGGATGATGTTGACCCTGCTCTTTCCTGCATACATCCTGCTCCCGTGACTGTTCCGGAACAATGTAATCACGATTTTTCATCCTGAATAGACCTCCTGTTCTGTCGCTACCACGCAATCACGGGTGTGCGAACAGGAGCCCCGTTCCTGTTCCAAAATGACAGCCACGGAGGGGAGGTCTGTTCCAAGCACTTCCTGGTACAATCTGGACATCCAGGTAAGTGGCACCCTTTATTTTACCCTCCCTGTTTTGATTGTGTGATTTAAAGTGTGCTTTTGTGCTTGGTGAACTGATTTTATGTTTGGGGGAGTTTTATTTTTTAAATTTACCACCCGGCCGTTATCACGTGATAACATGATAACATTTCAGACGGCTGGTCATAAAAGTAGCCTTACGGTGGCTGCATTTACAGCTGGCCAGTGAGGGGAGGGGGAGCCCGTTCCTGCCACGGAATTAAGGTAAATGTGTGAAAGATTTATGTTATTCCAGGACAGGAACCGGAGAGTAGGTGGCGGGGCAGTAATGGGGCATTTTGGCCCCGTGTTAAAATCTCTATAGTCCAACATTCAAACCCCCACGCCACAGTGGCTCTCCCAGTCCCCTTGCTCTACCATTGGCTCTATTTACACCAGTTAGAGCACTGTTTTCCTTTTGGGAGAAGACTGTGGCAAAGAAGAGATTGAACAGTTTGGCTTTCTCTGGGTGATACAATCATAGAGTTGGAAGAGACCACAAGGGCCATCCATCCTCTATTGAAAAACCTCCAGAGAAGGAGGCTCCTGTTAGCATTTCACCATCTTCTCCATGCAGTGACTCCACCATTTCCTTGTTCTTCCTCTTGCGCCAAACAGAGCGCTTCATTGAGAGGCCCTAAACTGACAACCATGCATAATCTTGGCTGGAATGTACAGGCATACCTCATTTCACAAAGCCTCTGATAAAGAAGCTCTTTTTTACCAAGGACGTTATCAGACAGGTCAAATAAGGCATCACAAGGACGCCTTACGATAGGGAAAGGGTGCACATACCCTACAACATCACCCTTTCACGATCATGCCCTGTTAGAAAATCATACTTTTTTATTGATGGCTCAAGCCATCAATTGATCCCTGTGGCACTTTTGTCACGGCATTACTGCCATTTGAAATCTTGCGCCATTGTACTCACGTGAATGCGGTGTCAATGGCCAGTCTGGCGAGAACACTTCTGGGTGAAATTGTGACATCCAGGTAGGTGGCACACTTTTTATGGCGCCCCCCACCCCCGGGGTTATTTGGGACTTTTTTGGTGTGTTTAGGTACTTTTTGTAACTTTAACTTTGTTATTTATGTTTTTATTTTTGAATTTCCCATGCTATGTATTCTTGTGAGAATATGTGGGATTTCAAACAAGGAAGTGAACGGAACTCCATTCACTCCTTTTTCATTGCCAGGGAAGCCTTTTCACAGATAGGAGGTAAGTGTGGCATGGGAAATTCTTTTGCTGGCATAAAAACGGCAAAGTTATGCTGGCAAAAGAACGGGGTTTTTTGGTGAGGGGGGGTCTGCTAAAGTCCTAAGGTTTTTTTTATGCCCACTGAGCCCTGTCCCTTTTTCTTCTCTGATTAGCTGGAATTTTTTTAGCAGCATCAGCACTGAGAAGATGGTGAAGAAGGGCTGGAGAAACAGCAAGTTTGGGTGTTGGTTTGCAGCAGCATGTCCTGCCCTGCTTCCAGAAAAGTTGGGCATTTGCCAGAATTTGGGGTGTAAACAACTGGATTGGACTGGAGCCGGTCAGTAGAAGACAAAGATCTTCTTGGCACTGGGAGAGAGGCTTGCGTACCCCAATGATGTTTTGAAGGTCAACCATCTAAGAGAAGGAAACTCTAACTAAACCTACAACCTGAGGACCTCGCTGCTACCGTCCATGCTTGCAAGGCCACAGCAGATGAACCTTTGGTTTAAAGGGTGAAGCCAGTTCTGTACACGCTGCGCTCCACCAGAAAAATCCATTGCATAGGCTCAAAGGACAAATCCAGTTCCAAAAAAGCCCTGTAGCGATAGGTGAGGGATGAAATGGCAGGTGTAAAGATGCACTGGAAGCCGCAGACTCAACCCTGCATGCAGGCGGTTCAGGACTTTGGTCGCTTGAGGCTGACCCGGGAGATTATCACAACCCAGAAACATCACCCAAGGAGACCTTCTGCTGTGCTTTCTGCAACCGGACTTGTTTATCTCGGATTGGCCTTTTTAGTCATCAGCGTGCTTGCAGAAAGCGTGGGATGAGTCCTTCCTGAATCTTCGTTTGCGAAGAAAAGCCAGAGAGAGAGAGACCTGTTTGTTGCATAGAATGGGACTTGTGTATTCACGGATTTTGGTATCCACAGGGGGTCCTGGAACCAAACCCCGGCAAATATGAAGGGACAACTGTAGTACCAGCTCTGGCAGAGGGTCCGAATCCCCTTCAGATACAGAGGAAAACTTACCTATACCTACCTTGACAGCACAGAGACAACCAAAGGAGGGCTTGAGGTGGTCTCAGTGTATTTATAGGAATTAATTAAGCAGCTGCACCCTGATAATAGTTCGCACATGCATGGTGTTAGTTTTGGAAGTTTTGCTAGTCTAAGGGGTTGTTTAGATGACCAAAAAAAAAAAAAATCCTCAAACAATGCAGGCAGAATACCTTTTGTCCAGATGAGCTCCTGCCAGGATTCTCCATATTGGGAAGGAGGGGGATGAAAATTCCAGGTAGTTTCTGATAATACCTTTTGCTGTTTCACACGATCTATTTTTAAATGCACATAACATAGCCCAACTGAACAACCAATTTGAATTGGGGCACATCCAGGAGGTAAAAACATGATTGGTCGGACGTGTGCAGGGACGGGCTTGCTGGTAACAAAGCGGCCAGAGCTGCCATTGCTGTTTTTCAGGGACATGATAGAGCACTATTTTCGAGTAGCAGAGCAAAAAAAAAAAAAGTTTTTAAGTAGAAGATTGCTCTTCTGCATCTCTCATTTAACAGCAAAAAAGTGGGGGGGGGGAAGGAGGCAGCTTTTCGGGAGATAATAAGGCAGGTAATTCACTCACAGCCACCATCTTTTTTCACGGGCATGTTCCATGTGAACTGCAAACTCAGGCCAGTGATCTTGTAAATGGATTGTGGGAACAAATGAACACTGCTGCGATAGTGAGGTAATGCACTATTTTTCCATAATTAATTCTCCCGTCTGACTGAGCCCACGTCTTAGTTTGGGACAAAACGTTTGCTGAAACAAGGCTGAGCTGCTCTTTTTTTGGTGGTCTAGGAACTTCTCCCTATCCCTGAAACAACATCTCAGGCTCAGCCAAATTGATCACCAACAGTGGTCCGCCCTGGCCTCACATTGGGAGGCATGGAGACACACTATCCACAGTGCTGCAGCCTTATTTGAGAGCTCACAACGAACAAGTCTTGAAGAGAAACGGCAATGCAGAAAGAATCAAAACCTGGAAACATCACCCAAGGAGACCTTCTGCTGTACTTTCTGCAACCGGACTTGTTTATCTCAGATTGGCCTTTTTAGTCATCAGCACGCTTGCAGAAAGCGCGGGATGAGTCCTTCCTGAATCTTCCTTTGTGAAGAAAAGCCAGAGAGAGAGAAAGAGAGAGAGATTTTTTTTGGTACCCAATTTTCGGTTAAAGAAGTAAAGCTCATGAACATATTGACTTTGTTAACTGAGCTATACCTGTGTTGCAATTCTCTTTAAATGTCATTGCTGCTTTTGGCCCTGTGTTGCAAATTAGCATATGCAATTGCACACAAATCAGTGTTCTCTTTGGGGGACTTTTTCTTATATGTGTATTATGGGGCTGAGGTCACACAACCTGGGATAGCTCTGTCCAAGTTTGGACTGAAACCCAGAGCAGATTCACCATCCTGCTGACCCAGAATCCTCTGACCCAGACGCTGATGCCACCATGGGGAGGGGGAAGTGGTCAGCCTCTTTCTTTGAGCCTGACGCTCTCTGCTGTATCCCAGACAGGCTGCTGCATGAGAGCCGAGACAGTGGTAACTTGAGAATCTTCTCCAAGGCAAGCTAGTAAGAAGTTCTTTCTTGCTCCTGCCAAATATAGAGAATGGCTAAAATCCTAGACGACAATCAAATATGTATGTATGGTTGTGTGCATGTTGTGTGTGTGTGCCTTCAAGTCACCTGCCGACTTATGGAGACCCCATGGCTTTCACAGGGTTATCTTAGGCAAGGAATCCTCAGAGGTGTTTTTGCCAGTTCTTTCCTCTGAAATGTAGCCGGCGGCACCTGGGATTCTTTGGCAGTCCAGTCCTTCTGGGCTTGGAGAAGGTTCTTCTTTTTGGACTGCCGCTCCCATAATCCCCCAGCCAGCTATTCTGGGAGTGACAGTTGAAAGAGGCACCTTTTCAAATGCTGTGGAAGTTCAGATGGGATCTGGTGTCTTTACGGTATTTAGAACCTGTATGTGTATGTCTGTGTGTCTTCAAATCACCTGTCGACTTACAGCAACCCCATGAATTTCATAGGGTTTCCTTCGTTAAGGAATCCTCAGAGGTGGTTTTGCCAGTTCCTTCCTCTGAAATATCACCTGCAGCACTGGTGTTCTCCCATCCAAGTACTAACCAGGGCTGGCCTGCTTAGCTTCCATGATCAGAAGGGACTGTGTGCCTTTAGCGTATTTAGATTGTATTTAGGGCATTTAAAGTATGTGTGCTTAGTGTCCCATTATGGGATGGGAAGCATGTAGTGGTTGTTCCCGCAATGCCAGTCAATCAAGGGATGCACTGAAGTCACTGATCGAGTTACACATCATCCCAGAATGTGCCCGAATGGTAACACCTGCTGAACTCTGCTTTCATAACATCCACTGCATTAGGACCATAGTTTACCTTAGAAGATGATGGCCATGATCCTGCATGAGGAGATGTATCTTCAGCACATATCTACAATGCATCTCCTAGTGCAACCCCCCAAAACATGGTATAATTAAAGTCTCCACGGCTCAACCATTACAAAAGCTTACATCCCTTTTGTCAGCAACTCAAAACATTCCATCTTCCCAGCACTACTCTTCCTTTATCCCCCATACTAGACTTCCCACAAGAACAACCTTGAGATACTCCCAGTTCCAAATTCCCCCTCACAGATCTGCTCATTATCCCAGGCTCCTAATATACACAATTTTCTTTCCCAGCATCCCCAGCATTGTTATATCATACCCCATCATCCTTCATTACCAAACATAGGTCCAAGCATGTCAAACAAGCATGACAGGACCATGGCTGGATCATAGTCCTTGACAGTAGGGATCATGAATACGAAACAGTTGCATATGCCTAAGTTACGCGTTTGTAACTGCCCCAGTGGATTCTGGCCATGAATAATAACAACAACAACCATAGGCTGCCAATTATAATTTTGGACACATTTTCAGGATCCTCCCAGACTGTGAAAGAGTTCAACTTCTTCTCCCCAGAAATGTGAAGAAATTTTCCACGTCCCAGCCCACTTCATCTGTCAGAATCATATTGATTATTCCCAACTGAATCAGACCCATTATATTCATTATTGATTGGTGAACCCACACATAGGCAAGGCCCATTGATTCAACAGGTCTACTTTGCTCAGGACGAACAACATGATTTAGGCCATGCTTGGTCATGGCAGGGAGAGGACTCTGGAAGGCCATTTTTCCCTTCAGCTCTGGTCTTCTCTTCCCATCCTGCATTATTGTTCCAAGGCAATCTTCAGGAGTCACAAAATCCCCCAATGACCTTCTGAGCAAAAGTATGTTCTGGTAGCCGTGCAGCCACCCGGCGCCCGCCTCATCCCAGCCCCGGTGGACACCGCAATGCAGGTCTCTTTCTCTTCCTCTCGAAAGGCTTCATTTGTTTACATTTTGTTCGGTGCCGCAACACAATGAAGTTTCTTTTTTAAAAAAGAAAAAGTTTTAATATTCCCCTGCATGAATTTTTAATGCCTGGCTCCTGCTGTTGTGTCATTAGTTGAGCCTTTCAGGATGGGAGGGAGCTCCTTTTCGATAATGTTTCCTTAAAGGAAAGGGAGCATTAAGAGAAAAGAAAGACCTTACCTCTGCTTCCCCCACAGTGACCATTAAAGGATATACCAGCACTTCTCTCCTCCTGTGCAGAACATCATGCTGGCCTTGCAACTTCTTCTGTGAGCTGGGACCAGGCTCAGCTCAACAGACATACACATACACACACACCCTAGCCACCCTCCCTCGGCTCACACAACTCATGGCAAGCTTATTATTGAGGTCAGCTCTGGTGCTGCCTCTCCAGAATTTACTTATTTGTCTAAATTAGGGCTGAAATCCTAGTGTCAGTTCCATTTGCGGCTGCACCAAAAGGAGAAGAGTGTCCAGACCAAGGGAAGTAACAGTGCCTCTCTCTTCTGGTTTGGTCAGACCTGACCTGGAACACTGTGTCCAGTTCTGGGCAGCACAGTTCAAGAAGGATGTTGACAAGCTGGAACATGTCCAGTGGAGGGTGACCAGGATGACCAAAAGGCAACCAAGATGTGGAGGGTGAGCAAGATGACCAAAGCCAAGCCTGATGAGGGATGACTAAGGGAGCTGGGGATATTGGGTCTAATGTTTCAGAGCAGCCAGTTCAGAGTGGCCAGTTCAGTGTGGTGTAGTTCTGCTTGTGTATCAATAGATTATTGGTAATTTTGTCAAGAATATTCAATTGATAATTGATAATAACCCTAACCCTCACATTAACCCTAGCCCTAACCCAAATGGTTTTGCAAGACAATTCCAACCAAACAGAAATGGTTTTGATTGCATTTTCTTGACAAAATTATCAATTATCAATCGATACACAAGCATAACTGCACCACACTGAAATGGCTGTACTGAAATGGCCACACTGAACTGGCCACCCTGAAACATCCCACTCCAGGGTATGTTTAGGCTGGAGGAGAGAAGACTGAGAGGTGACATAACAGCTTTCTTTAAATACCTGAAGGGATGCCATGAAGAAGATCATAGAATCATAAAGCTGGAAGAGACCACAAGGGCCATACAGTCCAACCCCATTCTGCCATGAAGGAATAAACAATCAAAGCATCCCTGACAGATGGCCATCCAGCCTCTGTTGAAAAACCTCCAAAGAAGGAGACTCCACCACACTCCCAGGCAGCAGCATATTCCACTGCTGAACAGCTTTTACTGCCAGGAAGTTCTTCCTCATGTTTAGGTAGAATCTCTTTTCCTGGAGTTTGAACGCATTGCTCCATGCCCTAGTCCTTGGAGCAGCAGAAAACAAGCTTGCTCCATCCTCAGTATGACATCCCTTCAAATACTTAAACATGGCTATCATGTCCCCTCTCAATCTTCTCTTCTCCAGACTAAACATGCCCAGTTCCCTAAGCCACTCCTCATAGGGCATCAGACTTACGGCTGATACTGGAAACCATGGATAATAATGAAAGGAAGGACTTCTAGTACAAACATACCATGGAGTTGCATTGGAGGACCTGGCAATTCCTAGAGAAGATTCCTCTCCAGGCATTTCCCAGCATGTCTCTATGGTATGTGTCCCCTTTTTTTTCAGCTGTGGATAACTAAAACAGCAAATATTGGCTCTGTAGATATGGGGGTGGGGCGCAACCTGTATTTCATAGAATCATAGAATCATAGAATTGCAGAGTTGGAAGAGACCACGAGGGCCATCCAGTCCAACCCCCCTGCCACGCAGGAAATCTTGATCAAAGCATCCCCAACAGATGGCAATCCAGCCTCTGTTTAAAGACCTCCAAGGAAGGAGACCCCACCACGCTCCGAGGGAGTGTGTTCCACTTCCAAACAGCTCCTAATATTGAGGTGTAATCTCTGTTCCTGGAGCTTGCATCCATTGCTCCGTGTTCCAGTCTCTGGAGCAGCAGAAAACAAGCCTGCTCCATCCTCAGCGTGACATCCCTTCAAATACTTAAACAGGGCTATCATATCGCCTCTTAACCGTCTTTTTTCCAGGCTAAACATACCCAGCTCCCTAAGTCTCTCCTCATAAGGCATCGTTTCCAGACCTTTCACCATTTTAGTTGCCCTTCTCTGGACACGCTCCAATTTGCCAATATCCTTTCTGAATTGTGGTGCCCAGAACTGGACACAGTATTCTAAGTGAGGTCTGACCAAGGCAGAATAGAGTGACACTATTACTTCCCTTGATCTAGACACTATACTTCTATTGATACAGCCCAAAATCGCATTGGCCTTTTTAGCTGCCGCACCACACTGTTGGCTCATGTTCAACTTGTGGTCTACTAGGACTCCTAGATCCCTTTCGCACATAGTCTTGTTCAGCCAGGACTCCCCCATCCTATATTTATGCATTTCATTTTTCCGCCCTAAATGCAGTACTTTACATTTCTCCGTATTGAATTTCATTTTGTTAGCTTTGGCCCAGCTCTCCAGTCTATCCAAGTCATCTTGAATTTTGATCCTGTCTTCCAGGGTATTAGCTACTCCTCCTAATTTGGTGTCATCTGCAAATTTGATAAGTATGCCCCTAATTCCCTCATCTAAGTCATTGATAAAGATGTTGAATAGCACTGGGCCCAGGACAGAACCCTGTGGCACCCCACTGGTCACATCTTTCCAAGACGAAGAGGAGCCACTGCTGAGCACCCTTTGGGTTCGGCCGGACAACCAATTACAAATCCATTGAACAGTTAACTTGTCTAGTCTAGATGGAGGCAGCTTGTTTCCTGCTGCTCCAAAAAACATGACATGAATGAATGAATTCAAATGACAAGAAGAGAGATGCCAGCTAAACGTTTAGGAAGCACCTCTTGACTGTAAGAGCTGCTTGATGGTGGGATGGAATTTTCTAGAAAGTGGTGGAGTCTACTTCATGGGATACCTTTAAACAGAGGTTGGAACTGCCTCTGGAGCTTTAAAATTGGTTGCAGTGTCAGTAGTGGTAGAGGAGGTGGTGACGTTGGCATCAGAGGCAACTGTGACCACAGATGAAAATATGGAGAAAACCCCTAATCCCATATACTCTGCATCTAGGTAAAATAGACTGGCAGCCAATAGAGCTGTTGCAAGAAGTGAGTTGTGCGCTCCTAACTTAACTGTGGCCCAAGAGGAGGATGCCTTGGCATGATGCAAGTTGTCTGATTTGTTGCACAACAGAGCAACCCCAGATAGACTTCAGCACCTTGGATATCTCACTCATGCTAAAATCTAGAACTGATTTGCTGCCCCAAAGAGCTGGAAGTCACCAGAGGCCACTTCTGGCTAAAGAGGCCAGTGGTCTGACTCAGTGGCATGTGGTCTTCTCTGAATCTTCCCATCAGTTTTCCCATCTTGTTACCTCCCAGATCAAATCCTCCCTAGACCACTTTAGCCCTCAAAAATGCATCAAAAACTAAATTAAAAAATGTCCTATATTTGTTTTCTGGTTGCTAGTTACTAGCAGTCTTCTGGTCTCCATAAGGGGCAAAAACGTACCCTTCAATCTTGCCTGTCTGCTGATTTGCAATCAATCAAATGGCTAGTGTTCGTCCCTCACAGTTTTCCGATAACAACCCTGGAGGGGCAATAGACCATTAACTTAATTTTTCAGAGCATCTGTAGCTGATTATTAGCCATAATTATGTATTAATAATATCTGTAAGCATCATTAAGGAAACAGCATGCCTGAGATGATAACTGTCAAGGTCAAACCAAGGGTCTGGTAGTGAGCTGGTGCATCTCCCAGCATCCTTTTGTACCACACCCCATGCAAGAAATCCATACATAACCCTCTTCCATAGTGCAATGGAGGCCAGAATCCTGATGCAACTTTTACATGTGTGTCTGTAATGTACAAGTGAGACTCCACCGCACAGACAGCAACTTGCAGTAGAAACTTCAAAGCATTTATTCCATAAGTAGAGCAAAACACAATATAGTTGGACCCTCGCATTCACGGGGGTTCAATTCCCAGACTTACTGCGGATACCAGAAACTGCAGATAACACTGAATGCCATTGAAAATAATGGGACTTCTGATTTTAAAAAAACATAGAATTGCCTTGAAGGGCCTGGAAAATGGTTAGAGAGGACACCTTTCTAGGCATTTTCTAGGAAGACTCTATGGGCTTGTCTATATGAGGCAAAAAAACAAAAAACAAAACCAGAGTGTCTCGCAGTAATGGCATTTTGCAGCAGCTGCAACTTGTCTGAATGGTGTTTTATCCCCATAAGCGTCACATGCAAGATGGCAGCTGTGAGTGATTTGCTTGCGTTTGTACTTACATCAATTTGCCGTCACCAAACTTTAAAAAAAAAACACCGATGTTCAAGGTGCGATAGACCAATGTTTTGATCTAACAGAAAAGCAAAAAACCTCATTCCATTTTCTCGCCTTAGCACTTGCTCACTAAGGAAAATGTCCAACATGGCGGCAGCAGGTGCTTACCTTGTTAGGAAGTCCCACCCCCTGCACTCACCCGGCAAAATTGCTTTGCACTTCCTCTCCTATGGGAAAGTGATTCATATCGAATCACTTGTCCCAACAAGCAGAAATGAGCATTCCCCTCGCTCTTTAAAAAATAAATAAATCTGGGGACAGCTGTGAGGGGTTGTCCCGCAGAGATTTTGATGTTTTTGCACCCCCCATTCCCAATACAGCAAAACAATGTGGGATGCCATTAAGACAGGTCATATTCTCCTTGCATTCCATGAGGAGCATTTTCCTCTTTGTGTGTCCCACAGATAACTGAACCGCAGATATTGGTTCCGCACATACGTTGGTCCGAGTGTACAAAGATGTTGTCAGGACTGAAGGTTAGTTTCTATTTAACAGTATATTAAAGCTCATCATTTCCCCCACCATATACAAATATTACCATTGGACAGTAAAGCATAATGGTTCCATTTTCCCAGCACACAGTCACCCCGCAAGGTTATAATCCAATCAAAGCACACACTGCATGACCCATCATCCTAAACTACAAAGTAACCCACCATATGCCATGGCAGGGTTTGGCAGGGCCAGGATCCTGACAGTGTAAATGCCACTACAGAAGAAGTGTCACTTTCTCAAAGGTTGCATGAGGCTGGGATTCTTTCAAGGATCACGTGGGCCTTGTTACACCAGTGTAAACCATTGAGCAAGGGGTTGCACACTGTCTAGGATGTTCCAGAGCAAAAGTACCCCTGAAAAGGTGGCCAACCAACCCATAAATGAGGGACAGTCAAGCATCTTCCAAGGAAGTCTAGTCCACTATTGAACATTTGCCATCTTCCTCATGTTAAGTCAGAATCTCAATGCCCAAGGAGACGTTTAGCATTTAGGAAATGCTAAAATTGCCCTTTATGTTAAGACTTGCAGAATCATGGAGTAGAAAGGTACCCCAAAGGCCATTTGGTCCAACCCCCACACCATGCAGAAATCCAATGCTAAAACACACCTGGAAGTGGGCATCCAACCTCTGTCTAAAAGCCTCCAACAAAAGAGAGTTCACCATCTCCTAAGGTGGTCTATTTCACTGTCAGACAGCTCTTCTGGTCAGGAAGCTTTCCATAATATTTAGTTAGAAGCTCCTTATATGTAATTTCCACCTGTTGGTTTAGGTCTGGTTTTCTAGATAAGCAGAAAACAAGCTCCCTTCATCATCTACATGGCAGCCCTTCACAAACTGAAAATGCCTCTCACAGCACTATCTAATTACAGGCAGTCCTTGCCTTTCAGATGTGGAGTTTGAGCAACCTGAGCCTTCTGAGATGGAAACAGCCATTTAGGAGTCCAGATCAAGGGAAGTAATAGTACCACTCTATTCACTTTATTGGATCTCACCTGGAATCCTGTTTCCAGTTCTGGGCACCGCAATTCAAGAAGGATATGGACAAGCTAAGGCTGCATTAATAGGAGTCTAGTATCTAGATCAAGGGAAGTAATAGTGCCACTCTATTCTACTTTGGTCAGACCTCACCTGGATTACTGTGTCCAGTTCTGGGCACCACAATTCAGGAAGGACATTGAGAAGCTGGAACGTGTCCAGAGGAGGGTGACCAAAATGGTGAAAGGTCTGGAAGCCATTATTCCCTATGAGGAGTGGCTTAGAGAGCTGGGTATGTTTAGTCTTGAGAAGAAAAGATTAAGAGGGAACATGATAGACATGTTTAAATATTTGAAGGAGTGTCATATTGAAGATGGAGCAAGCTAGAAATTAGGAAATGGAGCAATGGGTTCAAACTACAGGAAAAGAGATTGCACCTAAATATTAGGAAGAACTTCCTGACAGTATGAGCTGTTCAGAAGTGGAGTACACTGCCTCATAGTGTGGTGGAGTCTCCTTCTTTGGAGGCTTTTAAACAGAGGTTGGATGAACATCTGTCAAGAGTGCTTTGATTGTGTATTCCTACAAAGCAGAATGGGGTTGGACTGGATGGCCCTTGTGGTCTCTTCCAACTCTATGATTCTATGATTCTATTATTCAAGCTCGAATATATCCAGAGAAGGGCAACCAAGATGATAAAAAGTCTGGGAACCAAACCTTACGAGGAAGAACTGAAGGAGCTGCATATGTTTGGCTTGTAGAAGCGAAACTGAGAGGCAACATGATAGCCATCTTTAAATATCTAAAAAGAGATGTCATGTAGAAGATAGAGACAGCTTGTTTTCTGCTGCTCCATAGCCTAGAACAGTGATTCCCAGCAACAATCAGGATTCTGGGAGATGAAGTCCAAAACATCTGGAGGACCAGAATTTGGGAGCCACTGGCTTGGAACAGGAACTAATGGGTTCAAATTGCACGAAAAGAGATTTCACCTAAACAACAGGAAATGCTTCTTGTCTGTAAAAGCTGTTGGACAGTGGAATGGACACCTCAGAGGGTGGTGAGCTCCCCTTCTTTGGAGGTCTTTAAACAGCAGCTGGATAGAGTGCTCTAGCTGTGTTTTCCTGCATGGCAGGGGGTTGAACTAGATGGCCCTTGAGGTCACTTCCAACTCTAAGGCTGCATCTGCACTGCAGAAATAATCCAGTGTGACACCACTTTAACTGCCCTGGCTCAATGCTATGGAATTCTGGGGTTTGTAGTTTTGTGAGATATTTAGCCATGATACTGAGAACACAGCTGCACTGGGCAGGGCACATTTCTAGGATGGAGGACCATCGCCTCCCAAAAATAGTACTCTACGGTGAACTCGCCACGGGTCAGCGTAAGAGGGGCGCTCCAAAAAAGCGATACAAGGACTCCCTGAAACAACATCTCAGGCTCGGCCAAATTGATCACCAACAGTGGTCCACCCTGGCCTCACATCGGGAGGCACGGAGACGCACTATCCACAATGTTGCAGCCTTATTTGAGAACTCACGCCAAACAATTCTCGAAGAGAAACGACAACGCAGAAAGAATCACAACCCAGAAACATCACCCAAGGAGACCTTCTGCTGTGCTTTCTGCAACTGGACTTGTTTATCTCATATTGGCCTTTTTAGTCATCAGCGTGTTTGCAGAAACTGCGGGATGAGTCCTTCCTGAATCTTCGTTTGGGAGGAAAAGCCGGAGAGAGAGCCTTCTCTGTCAAAGAGCTCTGGTACCACAACAAACTATAAATCTCAGGATTCCATAGGAGGGAACCATGGCAGTTAAAGTGCTGCCAAACTGGATTATTTGTGCAATGGAGATGCAACCTAAATTTCCTTCATTCTAAGAAATTAAATATGAATAGAAGATACTGAGGAAATGGTATCTCATGCTCTCTTCAGCCCTATGGGAGAGGGGTGGGGGGTTTTTTGAGGAGGGGGGAGTACCATTCAGGCAGCCAGAAGGGAGAAGCTGGGAAGAATGTGAGGCTTTTCATACAGAGGGCCTCCAGTGAAAAGTAAAAATAATAGATAAATCAAGTGTCAACGAGGGAGGGGCTTGGCGGATGCTTTCCCACCAGTTTATTTATCACTGTTTTCTCTCTGGGATGCTGACAGGTCTGAGGGAAGGAGGGAAGGAGGGCAATTATAGCACCTCACTTGATGGATGAGTCTTGTGGACTGAAGCAGTCCTTTCCACATCTTTTTAATATTTTATATAAAAAAACAACAGAGTGGGCTTGAAGCAATGAGTCCCACCCCAGCCACCAACCACCAAGCCTGGGAAGCCAACTCACAGCAGGAGCCCATGGACATGGATTGGGGCTCTATTGATGGCTTGTCCCATGAATTAGATTTTTTGCGGCTGGAGCAGAGTAACCACGCGAAGACAACTGGACATTATCAGAAGCGGCAAAAATCGCAGGATTACGATGTCATGCTAGCGCGAATGGGTCCCACTATCACACAACATCATCGTCTTTGCATGGTTACTCCATGTTCCAGCCGTGAAAAAGCCATTATTTCTAATTCACAGGACAAGTCGTCAATAGACCGTCAATAGCACTCTTTTTTACATGATTAATGATGTGCAAAACCACATCCTGTTGTAATCGCGAGATTACAGCGTGAATGGGCGGTCCTCAGCGAGAAAACTTCTATGGGAGACCACGAAAATGAAACACAGGATGCTCTTTTTATGAACTGTCCCATTTAGTTTCAATGTTTTTATGTTTCTTTCAGTGCTTCTGTGTTCACTTATTTTGTTAATTAAGTTGTTTTCCCATGATGGGCTCCTGGTCAGTCCATCATGACATGGAGTTTTAAGCATGCTCATGTCTTCTCACGTGAACCGCCACGATCTCGCTCATGCTAAATCACAGAAGTAACCTCCTGTTCTTATAGCACTAGTGGTCAGAGTTCGATAATTCTGTGGCGGCTCTTTAGCACGATTACAGCAAGGTGTGATAGTAAGTGTTATAATGCCACAATGCTTCCGCTATCCTCATTTGTGGAATTACAGAATTTTCAGACACTCGTCTAATAGCTGCCCATTAGTTTCCAGGCCCAGTACAAGGTATTGGCTATCACCTTTAAAACCCTAAATGGCTTGGGTCCAACCTATCTTCGGGACTGCCTCCTTCCATATAATCCTCTCCATGCACTTAGGTCCTCTGGGAGGAATCTGCTGCAATCTTTAAAAACTAGGCTCTCCTCAACCTCCCAAAGGATGTTTTCGGCTATAGCTCCCAGATTATGGAACAGCCTGCTGGACAAGATCCGGCACATTACCACCCTAAATAGCTTTTAAAAAGCTCTTAAGACAGATCACCTCCGGCAGGCCTTTCCTGAATAGATACCCGGCCATCAGAGAGAAAAAATCTTTTCATTTATATCCCAACTTTCTCCCTCCAATGGGACTCAAGGCAGCAAAAAACACCTTTAAAACAATACAAGTTAAAAAAAATACAAAAGTAAAACATTACAGTATAAATATGAAATTTTTAAAAGAATAAAACAATTTATAAGTTAAAATATTAAACATTAAAAATGCATTGTAAACTGTAAAATGAGTACCCGGCTTGTGGGGGCAATTAGCTAACACACATTGGAAACTGCTTAATGCAGTGTAGATGTGTCAATTGCTATTGCTTAAAACAATTTGTAAGCCACTCTGATAGCCTTGTGGCTGAAGAGCGGGGTAGAAATAAAAATAAATAAATAAATAAATAAAAAGTCTTAAAAACTATACAACACAGCCTTAAAATCCCAGCCTTTGTCAATTCTTAGAAACCTGGCAGCACAAAAAATGTTTTAACCTGCCAACGGAAGGAGAGCAAGGATGGGGCCATCCTGGCTTCTCTAGAGAGGGAATTCCACAGTCTGGGAGCAGCCACCACGAAGGTCTTATCTCCCTTGTTCCCACCAAATAAGCCTGAGAAAGTGATGGGAGAGAGAGAAGGGCTTCTCCAAGCAATCTTAGAGCTCTGCTGGTCTCCTACAGGGATATATGGTCCTTCAAATATTTTTTTTTTCTTTCCCAAATCACTCGTAGAAGTATCAAATAGTGGAGTTGAAGAGATACTCCAAAGGTCATCCAGTTCAACCCCCCCTCCCACCATCCATGCAGAAGGGGTGTAGGTACGGAGAGACAAAAGGAGAGCAGTGGCAGAACAAATAAGAATTCCCCCTCCCCATGAAATTTTCCTTCCGTTCGCAATTTTTAGCATCAACTGAAAACTTCAGTTGAGCATTTGGAAACAGTGTTTAGGCACCAACAAAAAAAAAAAAGTGAACACAGCAAATAGAATGAAAAGGAGGATGGGGCAAAGGAATGTGGCAGCACCTTTAAGACTAACAGCTTTTTATTTTTGCATGAGCTTTTGTGGATATAAATCCACTCCCTTATATAAAATGGCAACATCAAGGTTTCCTTTTTGGATATATTTTGCGGGGGGGGGGGGTATTTTCAAAACATGGTTGGTTAACTCCATGGATATAGAATCTGTGGATACACAGCGCTGGCTATATTTCCTAGCAGTGCTTCAGAAACCCTTCAGTCCAAGCACTGCCAGGGTGAAAAGGTCGGGAGTCACATTCAGTTCTTAACCACTGTTAACATGAATACCTACCAGATTGTAAATCTGGTTTAAAATCTTGTAACCACTGAACAGGATGTCAACTGAGGTATTCTGGTTGGTTGGGGACTTCTAGAGCTGTTCTGGGGGATGCAAGAGGTGATTTTTGTGCATTTTCTAGTGTTTGGGTACACTTTGCCTGAAAATTACATGCAATATATGTAACATGAGGAGGGCTTTGGGGAATTGATGTGGCCCCAGGGACCACAAAACACTTATGACCCATGGGACACACTTTCCCCACCTCTGCTTTAAAGGTTAAACAGAAGGCAAGAATGATATTAACAAGCTGGATTATGTCCAGAGGAGGACAACCAAAATGGTGGGAGGTCTGGAAGCCATTATGCCCCGTGAGCAGCAGCGTAGGGAGCTGGGTATGTTTAGCCTGGAGAAGAGAAGACTAAGAAGTAACGTGAGAGCCATGTTTAAAAGTGTGAAGGGATGTCATAGTGAGGATGGGGCAAGCTTGTTTTCTGCAGCTCCCAAGACAAGGACACAGAGCAATGGACTCAAACCACAGGAAAAGAGATTCCATCAAAACATTAGGAAGAACTTCCTGACGGTAAAAGCCTTTCAACAGTGGAATATGGTGCTGCCTCAGAGTGTGATGGAGTCCCCTTCTTTGGAAGTTTTTAAACAGAGGCTGGATGGCCATCTGTCAGGAATGATTTGATTTTGTGTTCCTGCATGGTAGGGGGTTGGACTGGATGGCCCTGGGGGTCTCTTCCAACTCTATGATTCTATGATTCTAAATCACAAATTTAGCAAAGCCAGACAGGGCAGTGCAAGCATTTCTGAGAAAGACTTGGAAAGGAGTCTGGTTTTGATCGTACACACTGTGCCATCCCCAGCGCTGATACAGGGTGCTAAGCACCCCTCCCTCCCAGCACCCAGGCCTGGCTGGGCGGCCTCCCCTTTATCTGAAATGCCAAGGGAAGCAGTTTAACATCAAGCCCGCATTGATATTCAAATAGATTATCATGCTGGAAAATGGAGAGAACGCTGGAGGCAGCAAAGTGTGAAGGAGCAACTAATGCATTAGTATTTATGGTACAGTTATAATCCCCATTTTCGGAGGCCGCATCTCAAATGGACATGTTGCCAGAACACTTCTCCCCCCCCCCCGCCCATCCTTTATCCTCCCCTCCTGCCTCCACTGTCTCCTTCTTCCTCCCTTCCTGGCTCTGCTTTGTCTTCCCCAGCAGGGACCAGGAGGGAACACCCCCGGCCCCCACTGCTGAGGTTGACAGAAACTGATGATGAGACTTTAGGGTCCATTAGAAAAACAAATTCTTAAACAGTGGACTCTGAAAATCAATCACTTTTGCCTTTAGTAAGGTTTATCATTCCTCCTTCCCTCCCTCTCTCTCCCTCTCTCTCAGTCTCTCAAGAACCTAGTTTTGATGGGCAGCCTTTTGCTCACTCGGCACTGGATTCTTCTTTCTGGAATTGTAAAGCACTTTGCAGAGAGAAAGAAGAGGAGAGGAGAAAGAGATTTTGTACAACTCCAAGGCAGGGCAGAAGCTTGTGCAATAATGCTCCTGTCCAGGCAGAGAAACATGCTCAAATTTGGGAAAGAGGTGGACAACTTTGCAGGTAGAGGGAGCTGGGTATGTTCAGCTTGGTGAAAAGAAGACTGAGGGGTGACATGATTGCCCTCCTTAAATACCCCAAAGGCTGCCCCAGAGAGGAGGAGGAAGGCCTGTTCTCTGCTGCCCCAGAGGGTAGGACCCGGTCTAAGAGTTTGAAGTTACAGGAGGGCAGATTTCGATTGAACATTAGGAGGAACTTCTTGACAGCAAGAGCAGTTCAGCAATGGAACTGTCACCCTAAATGCTCAGGGGTCTTAGGGACCCTAAAAATATCAACATTAATTTGGGGAATTAATGTACTTAACTTGGGTATGTGAAGGGGGGCAACAGATAGCAGGATCTTTTAACCTATGTTTACTGGTACTAAGGAGGAGACGTTGAGCTGGATCGTACAATAAATTGGTCTCTAAGGAAATAATAATAACAACATTCACACACATATTCAGGCTTCAAGCATTCATGCAGGACTAGAGAATAAAGTAGGAACTATTGGGATAGAGGAATAATGAAGTGAGTTGTTTTGGGGAGATAGACGCCTGTCTTGTAGAGCAGAGATTCCTGCAGCAATGGGGTCTCAGAGTGAGGTCTGTTAGTCAGCAAACTGACAGCATGGGTGTAGGAGGAGGAGCTGAAGAGACTGAAGACAGTTTGGTGTTGCTTTGAAGGGGTTTTTATAGTAATGATTTGCCTTCAAGGAATGGGATTTAGAGTGAAAGGCCAATGTTTCTCAGAGTTGCTCAAGGTGAGACAATAGACACTCTGGATATGTTAATGGCATCTTAATGTGTGGCTACTTTGCAATTGAATGGAAGAAGCAACTTCCTTTGTTTGGGGAAGGGCAAAGGCCCGGGGATTGTTTACAGGTTTGAGTATTCCAGCTTTAGCTGATAGGATTAGCCAGGTGTCCGGACCTTCAGTTGCCTTGCAAATTAACATCGCTTTGGAATTTGGGCAGCCCCTCTTTAAGCGCATACCTGACTGAGCAATGTTTGTCTTTGGTATTCCTAGTCAGGGAATTCCCCAGGTTTTAGTGGCTACACTATGAGGAAGGGCACATTTGACCTAATTATTAAATATTGCCAATTTATTATAGATCGATATGGGGCAGGGGGTGTCAGGGCAGGTAACAGAACCAATTGCCCAGAGAGCTGGTGGGGGTCTCCTTCTCTGGACACCTTCAAAAAGAGGCTGGACAACTCCCTGCAGACCCTTTCGACTCTATGATTCAATGCTCGCAAATGGGGAGAACTCTTTCAGTACCCCCAAGGGCTGACCCAGAGAGGATGCTGCTCCAGGGCTTGTCTGCACAATAAAAATACTCCTCATAGAATTTGCAGAGAATATGATGTGTCCAAACACGATTCGCAGTATTTGGAGGGAGGGGGACTAAAAACTCCACAAACTACGCAGTAAAAGGATTCCCATTTTCCCCCACAGCTTCCTGGAAAATGTGCATAGGTGTGCATTTTCAGATATTTGGATGTCCAAATTTGCAACAGTGTGCATTTTTGCTCAGTTGCCGTTTATGTGTGCATGTGCCCACTCAATCCGAATGAATGACAATGGATGCAAACATGCAGAGAAATGTGAAGACAAATCAACTTCGCTGTGAATGAGTGAAAATGTGCACCCACTTGCAGTAAACCGTTGCTTCTGGACAAGCCCCCAGAGAGTAGGCTCAGGTCTAATGGTTTGAAGTTACAGAAAAGCAGGTTTCGGTTGAACATTAGGAGGAACTTCTTGACAGTAAGAGCAGCTCAGCCATGGAAGCCATCGCCTAGAGGGGTGCTGGGCTTTCCTTCTCTGGATATCTTCAAAAAGAGGTTGGACAGCTCCCTGCTGGGGATGCTCTAGCTGCCCTTTCCAACCCTATGATTCTATGATCTCAAATGGGGAGAACTTGGGGATCTGGGGAAGTTTTGCTTGGAGAAGAGAAGACTGAGAGGTTACAAAATAGCCACCTTTAAATATCTGAGGGGATGTCATGTAGATAACAGAGCAAAGTTGTTTTCTGCTACTTCAGAGCCCAGAATACAAACCAATGGATTCTAATTCCAAGAAAAGACATTTCCCCTAAACCTTAGGAAGAAATTCTTGAAAGTAAGAGCTGTTTAAGAGTGGGATAGACTGCCTTGGACAGTGGTGCACTTTCCTTCTTCAGAAGACTTTAGACAGAGGTTGGGTGGCCTCCTCTTGGGATACTTCAGTGGGGGAGGTCTGCAATGGCAGAAGGGGGTTGGACTAGATGGCTTTTTGGGTACCTTCCAGCTCTATAATTTCATGATTCTATGACTTATTTTCCCCCCATAAGGCCCAGAAACCCCTCTTTGAATTCAACATTGTCCATTAAGGATTATTCACTGCAATTGTGTTGGTGTCTTACACATAAGCATCAGTACTGCTTTGGAAGCAGTTGGACATTTTTGCCTGGTGCAGAATATAGTCAGTTCAAGGCTTCAGAAGTGTAGTTGCACATGTAGTGGAGTTGCACATGCAGATGAGCATGCCAGCTATGCATTCAGTGGAGCATGCAGTAGTGCAACATTGACCTTAAACACAAGGGTTGTGTAGCAACATCAGTGCATAATTCTGCATGCAGAGATTTGCACTCCCTAACCCTGTTGTAAGATCTCAGCTAGTGCCTGTGTACATGTGCAGAACTTCTTTCCCTTCTCTCCGAAAGCCACAGCCAGAATCCTCCAAACACCAGCTCATGGGATGACAGGTGAAATGAGGAATGTAACAATGCCACTCTATTCTGCTTTGGTCAGACCTCACTGGGAATCCTGTGTCCAGTTCTGGGCACCACAATTCAAGAAGGATTAAATGAGTCCAGAGGAGGGTGACCAAAATGGTGGGAGGTTTGGAAGCCATTATGCTCTCTGAGGAGCAGCTTTGGGAGCAGGGCATGTTTAGCCTGGAGAAAAGAAGGGTGAGAGGGGACATGATAGCCATGTTTAAATACTGGAAAGGAAGTCATGCTAAGGATGGAGCAAGCTTGTTTTCTTCTGCTCCAGAGACTAGGACACAGAGCAGTGGGTTCAAACTGCAGGAAAAGAGATTCCACCTAAACATGAGGAAGAACTTCCTGACAGTAAGAGCTGTTCGGAAGTGGAATACACTGCCTGGGAGTGTGGTGGAGTCTCCTTCTTTGAAGGTTTTTAAAAAGAGGCTGGATGGCCATCTGTTGGGAATGCTTTGAATGTGTATTCTTGCAGGCCAGTGGGTGGACTGGATGGCCCTTGTGGTCTCTTCCAGCTCTCTGATTCTATGATTCTATGATATTGCTCAGACTTTCACACATGTGCACACAGTTCTGAACCTATTCTGACTGGAATTCTCTGGAGGCATGCTTTCCTTACATGTATGGATTTCTTTTTTTAAGTGCTGCAGTTGATATTCCTTCCCTCCCTTAACAGCTCTCATGGAGATCAGGCAGGATCTGAGAAGCATCTAGCTACGTCCATGTTGCCAAGCGCAAAATGATTACATTTTGCAGCACTGAGACCCTGGAAGACATGAGTGGCTCTCAGCATTGATGTCATCAAAAAATGACAGAGCCAGCATGGTGTAGCGGTTTGAGTGTTGGACTATGACTCTGGAGACCAGGGTTCGAATCCCCACTCAGCCATGGAAACCCCCTGGGTGACTTTGGGCAAGTCACACTCTCTCAGCCTCAGAGGAAGTCATAAGCAAACCTCCTTCTGGACAAATCTTACCAAGAACCCCCTGTGATAGGTTCACATTAGAGTCACTGTAAGTCAGAAATGACTTGAAGGCACACAACAACAACAACAGAAAATGAGAAGGACTGGGTTGTGCTTGAAAGAAAAGCTTCTGCTGTGTTTCCACAGGATGAGTTTGTAACAGGTTTGCTTGCTTAGAAATGCTTGGGATGCTATTTCTTAGACCAGTAAATGTAAGGATGTGCTGAAATCAGCAATAACTAAACAGTGGTAGGAGGTTATTGTGAGACCCAAAGCATCATCCTATGACTGTTCAATGTGAATGGCTTTCTAGAGCTTGAAAAGGTTAGCTTTCTGGACATCATAAAGGAAAAACCAGAAAGGAATCACAAGGCCTTAATGATGGGGAGCCATGTTGAAGGAAACAGTTTGCTTAGACATAGAAAATGGTATAAGTTCCTTGTGATTTCAAGTTACATTAACCATGTGTGAAATATTCCAAGCCTGTTCTAAAACACCTTGATGTGTTCTGCTGATATGATAACAGCTGGAACACCAGAATGAGATACAAAGGACAAGTGTGGTGTACATAGTTTGGAAACAGTGCTTGTTTCTTCTTGGTGAGTTTGTATGACTGTCAAAGGCACACAACAACAACAATGACTGTCAAAGCCTTTGTTGCTCAATTGTTCCCACTGCATGTTTTTGAAATAATTCTGTATAAAGTTGATTTAATTGTTTGTTAAGGGGGTTATTTAGACAACAAAAAAAATCCTCAAAGAATGTGAGCAGAATATCTTTTGTCCAGATGAGCTCCTGCCAGGATTTGCCATATTAGGAAGGAGAGGGGCTGAAAACTCCAAGTAGTTTGCGATAACAGCTTTCACTGTTTTTCGCAAGTACATGAAAATGTGCATAACAGCCCACCTGAACAACCAATTCGAATTGGGGCACATCCAGGAAGTAAAAATGTAATTGGTCGGACATGCGTGGAGGTGGGCTTGCTGATGACAAGACAGCCGAAGCCGTCATTGTTGTTTTTTGGGGAGACAATCGAGCGCTATTTTCAAGTGGCAGAGCAAAAAAAAAAAATGTTTTTAAGCAGAAGATTGCTCTTCTGCATTTCTCATTTAACAGCAAAAACACAGGGGAATGGAGGGAGCTTTTGGGGAGATAAGCAGGTAATTCATTCATGGCCGCCATCTTTTCTCGCGGTCATACTCCGTATGAATTGCAAACTCGTATGGCTTTGCATACCAGTGATCTTGCAAATAGATTGTGGGGACAAATGAACACTGCTGTGATTGTGAGGTAATGCACTATTTTCCTCAATTAATTCTCCCATCTAGCTGAGCTCCAGGATAGAATTCTGAGTTTCCAAGCCAAAATCTATCCAGTGCCATATCATCAAATAAACTGCTGCATTCAATCTACTCTCAGGCTCCATTCATGAGCCTTAAAGGGTTAAAAATATCCTGTGCAACTAAAGTTCCCAGAATTCCCCCAGCAGCAAAGCCAGAAGATGCTGGAAGGTGTCGCACTGGAAAAAAAGGAGGTATTTTTCCTGCCCCAAGCTCTCTGATTTATTCATCTTCTTAAAAGTAACTTTCCAGCCAGAGTGGCTGTAAGAAGCCCACCCATGGTGTTGGAAAGACAGCAGGGAGATTATGAGTTCCTGAACAGCAAAGCCAAGCCCTCCTTTAGGATCGGGCCCCAGAAAATGCTAACCGGAGAAAAGGTTGGCACTTTCCCAGGATATTAATTAGTAAAGTCTGAGGCAATCTCATGGCCAAACCACCCACAGGAGGCTCATAAAAAATGCTCACCCTGTCATCTCGGAAGGGAATGCTTCCGACAGGGCCCAAACTTGATAGATCTTCTTCCTTAGGAAGAATCCAAGAACTAATCAGCCTCCATATCCGTCAGGGATGTTGCGGGGGGGACGATTGGATCCTGATCCAGTCTTAGTGCAGGGACCGTTCATGAGAAATGGCCTGTCTTAATAGTGTTTTGGTCCCCCAAAACTTTGCATGCCTGCCAGTCAAGATGGCAGCTGCGAGGTGCATTACTCGTGTTTTCACCTACCGTAATCTGCTGATGCTGAAGTTTTAAAAAAATACAAAAACTCTTGCAACTGTGCGCTGGAGCAATATTTTGCTTTTCCAAAAAAGGGGGGGAACAGCACCCCATTTTCTTGCCTTAGTGCTTGCTCGCTAAGGCAAAAAATCAATGTGGTGATGCTGGGCGCTTGCCCTGTTAGCAAGCCCCGCCCCCACACTTATCTGGCCAATCAGCTTTGTGCTTCCTCTCCTATGGGAAAGCGATTCAAAGAGAATTGCTGTCCCAATGAGCAGGAATGCGCATTCCACTTGCTGTTTTTTTAAAACTCCAGGAAAAGCCACAAAGACTTTTCCTTTGGAGCTTTTGACATTTTTGCCCCCCCCCTCCTTCCGAATACGGCAAAATGATGCAGGATCCCATTAAGACAGGTAGGGTTCTCCCCTCATTCCATGAGCAGTATTTTCACCATTTAGACAGTCCCTAAGTCTCCCAAGATGGGACAGATGTGTCAGGAGGTTGTGGTATTTATTGCTGTAATTCTCAGGGATTTTTTTTTCTTTAAATGTGCTGCCATCCTATTGAGTAGTTACAAATCTATAAGCTAGATTTATGCATTTGTAACTGTTCCATATTCACTACTGCTACATTCACCAGTGCCCCCCAAACTCACCATAACAGCCAGCAATCACAGCAAGCATCTGGGACCTGTTCCATAGAATCATAGAATCATGCAGTTGGAAGAGACTCCAAGGGTCATCCAGTCCAACCCCATTCTGCCATGCAGGAAGATACAATCAAAGCATTCCCAGCAGATGGCCATCCAGCCTCTGTTAAAAAATCTCCAAAGAAGGAGACCAAAGAAGAATTCCACTGGTGATCTGGGTGCAACACAATGATGTTGCCAGACCCCTCCCAACAGCAATTTGCAGTGCAATGAGGAATTGTGATGGGGCCCTACTTCTGATTGTCGCACTCCTCCTTTTTTTCCTTTCCCCAATTCCTTTGTTGATTTCTGTCATTACCAGTAAGCTGCTCAGGACAAAGACCTGATGTTTTCTTTGTTACACCATGCACATTGATGGGGCATTGTGCTATAATCACTCCTAGACTCAAATAACAAGGAAGGAGGTTGTAACTAAATATTCAGAAGGACTTTGTGACATTAAGAGCGGTTCGACCATGGAATGGACTCTCTTGGATGGTGGAAGGTTTTTTAACAGGGCTGGTTGCCTACCTTTCAGTGGTGACTCTGCAGTGAGTTCCTGCCTTGAGTGGGGGTTGGACTAGATGGCCTTCTGGATCCCTTCCCCCTGTTTGGCTCCATGGTTCCTCCTTCCAGGAATTCCTTGACAAGCGAAGCAAACGAGGAACACTTGGCTAAAGGCAAAAGCCAGTCTGCTGAATTTTTAAAAATTGAGAAGAAAGGGTGTTTAATGCATGGCAAGAAAGAGGAGGCATTATTTGCTTTTCCAACAAACAGGGCAGTGGTGGAGTAAGAACAAATGTGCATATTAACCCTCATTCACTTCAGATTCAAGCATTGGATGAGGTTTATTGGCTCCCCTTCTTCCTGGGCTCAGCCGTGTGTGTGTGTGTGTGTGTGTGTGTGCGTGTGTGTGTGTGTGTGTATGTGTGTGTGTGTGTATGTATGTATGTGTGTGTGTGTGTGTGTGTAAATTTCTGGGTCAGGGGCAGCTCTGCTGTTAACATGTCCTCTCGGTGCCTGCCTCCCTTATAGCATTTGCTTGTCAGCACATATTCACCCTTGTCAGAACCAGAAAGTCAGCAAAAAATAGGCCGAGCAACACTGATAACAAGATGTTGCATCCCAAGAGGGACTACAGAGTTGGGCGTTTCTGACATTATTCCCAAAGTCTGCACTGCCAGGAGGAAGAAAAAAACATACCTCCCTTTGTTTTTGTTTTTGTTTTATATTTTTCATCCCACTTAGCTGCTATCACTTTGCACTCTGGCGGTATAAAGAGATTCTGTTTGAACTGGTTCCTCTGTTGTTGTAGGCTGGCATCCTCCAACAGATTCATAACCAAGACTTACGGCTCCGTAAGGGCTTCATGTTCAGTAATACGACAGATTCAGTAATATTACAGGTCGCGGCCCCATTTACACAGGATCGGTACCCATGGTTTCATTTCCCGGGGGGTTATCTCTAGGCATCTGGAAGATCATAGAGTCGCGCTGGACATGTGACTTTATCAGACGTGGCAAAAAATGCATCAAAGGAACACGATGATAACAGAAACTGGTGACATTATCCGATGACATTGTCCTTCAGCCATTCCAGGGGTGTAGCACACGTGTGAACAAGGTGTCCCTTTTAATTGACAGCTGAGGACACAGGCGTCTGGTAATGTCACCCTTCGTGTTCTCGTCCCGTTCTTCTGACACAGTTTGGGATGTGGTTTTTTGCCACGTTTCCCTGCCACGTTTCCGTGGTCTCTCAAGGCATTGGGAGGTCCTCCAATGTGACTCTATGGTCAACCTCTACTGGACGTTGGCCATAGAGTCATGCCAGCTGCCTAGAGAGGCATCCTCTCTAGACATTTTCTAGGTCCTCCAGCACAATTCTATAATATTCTATGGCGGTTCACTATGATACATGATTTCATGTATCTGCAATAAGTCTGGGAACATATCCCCATGGATACAGGGGGCAATCTGTATTGCCATGGTCATCAGTACCTCCCCCCCCCAAAAAAAAACCCTACCTGAAGAGCCAGCAGCCACTCCAAGCAATGGAGAGCTGTTCTGCTAGTGATCAGAGCACTGCAGGATGACATTTCCAGCCCCCTCCCATCAGCTCTCTGCAGTGTGATGACAAATTGCTCCAGGGGGCCTAAATAACAACAACAACAACAACTTTTTAATAACGTCTTTTTCACCGAAGGGCAGGACATCAGACATACATAGTCAAACACAAAACAATAAAACGCAACACTACAAAATGCTAAAATGCTAAAATAATATACTAAAAACAAAATCTTCATCAGTTGCTCCCCATCTTGGCCACCTTAGGCATAGTCAGCAGCTCAGTCTGGGAAAACAAAGAGGAAGGTCTTCCAAGATGATCACACTGCACTGTTACAGTGCTATGATTCCACTTTAGCTGCTCTGGCTGCCTCCTGTGTAATCCTGGGATTTGCAATTTAGGGAGGGGAATTTAGCATTCTCAGCCAGAGAGACCTTACTAAACTACAAACTCCAGAATTTCACAGGAGGGAGCCACAGCAGTTAAAGTGGAATAATAGCCCATTAACAGTGTAGTGTGATAAAAGCATCCTTTATGAAATCAGGTAAGATCCTCCTCCAGCCAGAGGTGCAAAAGAAGACCGTTCCACAAATGCACCACCAGATCCTGAAAGGCTCGCAGCTTTGACAGAGCTGTATGCATGTTGGAATTGCGGCACATCCAGGAAGTCAAACATAATTGGTCAGATGTGTGCAAGGTCAGGCTTGCCGAAGATGAAGTGGCCAGAGCCACCATTGTTTTTTTCCATGGTAACGATCCGATGCTTTTTTCAAGCAACAGAGCCAAAAAAAAAAAATTAAACGTAAGGTACTGCACTTAGGGCGAAAAAATGAAATGCATAGATATAGGATGGGGGAGACCTGGCTGAATGAGACTACGTGTGAAAGGGATCTAGGAGTCCTAGTAGACCACAAGTTGAACATGAGTCAATAGTGTGATGCGGCTGCTAAAAAGGCCAATGCGATTTTGGGCTGTATCAATAGAAGTATAGTGTCTAGATCAAGGGAAGTAATAGTACCACTCTATTCTGCCTTGGTCAGACCTCACTTAGAATACTGTCTCCAGTTCTGGGCACCACAATTCAAAAAGGATATTGACAAATTGGAGCGTGTCCAGAGAAGGGCAACTAAAATGGTGAAAGGTCTGGAAATGATGCCTTATGAGGAGAGACTTACGGAGCTGGGTATGTTTAGCCTGGAAAAAAGATGGTTAAGAGGCGATATGATAGCCCTGTTTAAGTATTTGAAGGGATGTCACGTTGAGGATGGAGCAAGCTTATTTTCTGCTGCTCCAGGGACTGGAACACGGAGGAATGGGTGCAAGCTCCAGGAACAGAGATTCCACCTCAACATTAGGAGGAACTTTCTGACAGTCAGAGCTGTTCGGCAGTGGAACACACTCCCTCGGAGCGTGGTGGGGTCTCCTTCCTTGGAGGTCTTTAAACAGAGGCTGGATTGCCATCTGTCGGGGATGCTTTGATCGTGATTTCCTGCATGGCAGGGGGGTTGGACTGGATGGCCCTCGTGGTCTCTTCCAACTCTGCAATTCTATGATTCTAAACAGATGATCACTCTTCCACAATCTCTCATTCAGGAAAGCAAAAAAAAAAAAAAAAAAAAAAGAAAGAAAGAAAGAAAAAGAAAAAAAAGTGGGGGGATGGAGGAAGCTTTTTTGGAATAATAAGGCAGGTAACCTTATTCACTCGTAGCCTCTTTTCTCACGGACATGCTCCATGTGAACTGCAAACTTGGATAGCTTCCTATGCCAGTGATCATGTGAATGAATCGTGGGGACAAATGAACACTGGTGCAATAGTGAGGTAATGCGCTCTTTTATGCAATTAATTCTCCCATCTAGCTGAGCCCTTACTTATACATTCATAACTAAGCCTGCAATGTAAAATCTCAGCCATTTTTTCTTCTACTACTATGGAAGAATCTTGAGCTAAGATCTTGGGTCAGGGAGACATTGGCTGGAATCCTGCAGTGGAAGATGTCTGGCATGGAGGTATAGCACTGTAGCTACATGTTCTCCCCATCCCAGTTTTAAGTAATGCAGCAGCCCCTCCTCACACACATATACACACACAACACGGACATTTCTATGTTGCTGGAGAGCAGGAAGATTAGCAGAGATGCCTCCAGCTATTTTCATGGATGCACTGCAACTGTCACCCTCAGGAACCTATGGAGGTCATAGAATCATAGAATTGTAGAGTTGGAAGAGACCACGAGGGCCATCCAGTCCAACCCCCTGCCACGCAGGAAATCATGATCAAAGCATCCCCGACAGATGGCCATCCAGCCTCTGTTTAAAGACCTCCAAGGAAGGAGACCCCACCATGCTCCGAGGGAGCGCGTTCCACTGCCGAACAGCTCTGACTGTCAAAAAGTTCCTCCTAATGTTGAGGTGGAATCTCTGTTCCTGGAGCTTGCACCCATTGCTCCATGTTCCAGTCTCTGGAGCAGCAGAAAACAAGCCTGCTCCATCCTCAGCATGACATCCCTTCAAATACTTAAACAGGGCTATCTTATCACCCCTTAACTGCCTTTTTTCCTTCAGTGGTCCCTGTTGATGTCATCCTTTCAGTGTATCCAGCAACAGCAAAATAGCTGGACACCTCTCCACTGACCTCCCCTGCTCTCCAATAATATGGAAATGGCTATGTTGGGGGGGGGGGCTGCATTGTTTTGGAGTATTTGCAGAGGTTAGATTTCTCTACTGACCATGCCATGTTAGAGAAGCCAAGACGGCCTCATCCTTGCTCTCCTTCCTGGGGCAGGTCAAACTATTTTTGTGCCATCAGGTTTTTACAAACTGGTGAGGGTTGGGCTTTTAGTGCTGTGCAGTGCTGTTTTTTCTAGGGTTTGTATATAACCTTTTAATGCATTTTAATACTGGTCACCCTCCATTTACACGGAATCAGTACCTGTGGTTTCACTTCCCTGTGTTCAGGGGGGAAGGTCTCTCTAGGCATCTGGAAGACCATAGAGTTGCACTGGAGGTGGTCTCTCTAGGCATCGGGAGATCCTCCAACATGACACAGAGTCTCACTAAGTCCTCCAGCCTGATTTTATGTTGGTTCACTATTATATGAGGTTTCACATATCTGCCGTAAGTTCAGGAACATATGCCCCATGGATGCGGAGGGGGGGGGCGACCTGTATTTTTAATGTTTACTGTTTTAACTTATAAATTGTTTAATTTTTAAAAAATCTTATATTTATATTTTTATTTTGGCTTTTGTATTGTCTTTCATTTGTATTGTTTTAAATATGATGTTAGGCACTTTGTGTCCCATTATCAGGGGAAAGACAGGGTATAAATGAAAATAATAATAATAACAATAATAACAGCAGCAGCAATAGCAACAACAACAACTTCTGCTTCCACAACCTTGAAATGGATGTGGTTGTTTCACAACAAGCAAAAATCTCCCTAGTAGGGAGCTGGACTAGATGGCCTTTGTGGTCCCTTCCACCTCTAAGATTCTATGATTCAATGATCCTAACAGGATTCTGACCATTACATTTTGACACCCATTAGCTGTACGAAAGATCAATTAACTCTGCAAATGACTTACTCCTGCTAGTGATGAAAGCTTCTAATGTTGGTTAACTAATATGAACTACACCGCTGTTGAATTTTTGGACCCTCCTGCAAGATGCAGATTGGGGACTATCATAATGAACACCCATCCTTTGTAGTTTTATCGCCACACACACCAACAATGGGAGATCCCTCAAGGCATCTGTGTTGCAGCTGCAGTATAAAAGAGAATACTATACCAGGTGAACACCTGGACCAAACCAGATGATCCCACCCTGCCTCCTCCAATTCCAGGTAGAGTTGCCTTCATCCTTGTCCTAAGAATTGACACCTCTCCTTTTCTTAGGTCCATCCCAAAGTAGAAAGAAAGTCTCCATTCTAAGGCAGGAAACCTTCTGTCCTTCCATCTGTCCAAAAGGAAGGTTCAGGAGCTTGGATAATTTCTTTAAAGTTCAAGCTAAAAGTTGGAGTGGATTCAGTTGACCTTTAAAGGACCTCTTCAAGGTGCTGAGCCCTATCTTTGAAACAGGTTCAGCACTTTGGAGAGTTCCTTTATTGGATAAGATAACTCTTATATCAGCCTCAAAGAAAAGGCACCTCCTTCAGAGCTACACTACTATCTCTTGGCCATCACTCATTTTAGCAAATTGTTAAGAGGCTGGTAATTAATGGCCCCGAGTCACTAAAAAGCTGATCATTCTTTGCAGAAAATTACAGTCGTGTTCGGCAAGAAATGTTAACACACACAACCATAAAACGAATGGGGAAAGTACAGAGTTGGTTGCCATGAGCGGGTGTGAGTTATAACCCCATGATGGGTCTGCAGAAGGACATAACTTTTTAAAATGTTCTTGAAGAGGGGAAATGCACATTGATTGGAGATGATTTTAACTTCATGGATTTTTCTCTCTGCATAAGTCATCAGCACAAGTGGTGACTCCTGCGAGTCATGGAGTTAAGGTTATGCCAGCTGTGTCATTGTGGAATTATGATTCTGTGAGTGGAACTTCAGCCCTGAGTCCATGGTAGCTGAAGGACCTCCCAAAAAATATGGATGGATGGATGGATGGATGACCAGTGCACATCTCAGTCTGGTAAATGACATAAAACAAGAAAGACCTGCTGAAATTTTAGAGGACCAGATAAACTGTCCAAAAGATCTGGATTAGCCAGACCAGTGAGCTCACTACAGCAACATGGCTGAACTTCACCAAGAAGGCTAGAAAAATTTACTTACAAATAGAAGGGCCGATAGTTGAAAAGGGAAACCCGGGGTGGGGGACAAGACTGGAACACGGAGCAATGGATGCAAGCTCCAGGAACAGAGATTCCACCTCAACATTAGGAGGAACTTTTTGACAGTCAGAGCTGTTCGGCAGTGGAACACACTCCCTCGGAGCGTGGTGGGGTCTCCTTCCTTGGAGGTCTTTAAACAGAGGCTGGATGGCCATCGGTTGGGGATGCTTTGATCGTGATTTCCAGCGTGGCAGGGGGTTGGACTGGATGGCCCTCATGGTCTCTTCCAACTCTATGATTCTATGATTCTAAGATCAAATGGTTGGAGAGGACTCATGTCAACAAGCCAAGCTGTATGGTACAGTGGACTGCAACAAGAGAGAAAGAGAGACAGAGAGGGACAGACACAGAGGAGATTTTCACATGGGGCCAAAATGCCCCATTACTGCCCCGTTACCTCCTCTCCCGTTCCTGCCACGGAATAACATAAATCTTTCACACACTCACCTTAATTCCGCAGCAGGAACGGGCTCCCCGTCGCCTTGCTGGCTGGCCATGAATGCAGCCGTCGTAAGGCTGCTTTTACAACCGGCCGTCTGAAACGTTATCGCGTTATCACATGATAATGCTGGACAGTAAATTTAAAAAATAAAACTCCCCCAAACATAAAATCAGTTCACCAAGCACAAAAACACTCTTTAAATCATATAATCAAAACAGGGAGGGTAAAATAAAGGGTGCCACTTACCTGGATGTCCAGATCGTACCAGGAAGTGTTCGGAACGGACCTCCCCTCCACGGCTGTCATTTCGGAACAGGAGTGGGGCTCCTGTTCGCACACCCGTGATTGTGTGATAGTGACAGAACGGGAGGTCTATTCACGATGAAAAATCATGATTACATTGTTCTGGAACAGTCACGGGAGTAGGATGGATGCAGGACAGAATGGGGTCAACGTTGTCCGAAAGGGAAAACCTTTCCCGACCCTGTTCTGTTCCTGCCACGAGATATATAGCCCGTGTGAAAATCTCCAGAGATGATAAAACAGAGAGAGTGAGGGAGGGAGGGAGATAATAAAACTGAGAGAGAGAGAGAGAGAGAGAGAGAGAGAGAGAGAGGAGAGATTATAAAGGAGAGGGAAATGACTGAGCAGAGAGAAAGAAAGGGTGGGGATAAAACGGAGAGAGAAAGAGCGAGAGAGCTGAGAGGAGAAGATAAAACTGAAAGAGAGGGAAAGGAAGAGCTATGATAAAACTGAGGGAGATATGGTAAAGGAGAGATGGTAAAGCCGAGAGAATGAGAGAAGGGGAATAAAATGGAGAGAAAGAGATGGTGCCATTGGATGGGCAACTGTACTGTGCAATTCTTACACCAAACCAGCCAAACTCTCCCAAACCCCCAAACACAGACTTCCCACCATCCCCAAGGTTTATGTGGTATCCAGTCTAGTCTATGAGCAGTGATGGTTGGTGGACCCCATATTAGTGGGGCAGTGACTCTGTTCTGGGTTTTAGTCTGAACTTTGAAGCCATTATCAAAGATACTGGACCTATTTTAGTTTTAGGGCTCAGAACTTTCGATAGCTTCTTCAGAGTTAAAAAGGACCCACTCTAGGTTTTAGTTTGAACTTTAAAGGAGCTATCCAAGGTGTTAAATCTATTTTGAGGGCAGCCCTAGTCATCACCATGAGTAATCCTTTCAGAGACTAAACCAAAAAATGGAGCAGATTTATTGCTCCATTAATGTAGAAGCCACCAGTTTCTGAAGGACAGGAAGTGACATCAAGGAGATCCATGTTTTTTTCAAACAGGGAGTTAGGTTTTGTAGGTGATGTATGAATCAAAGTTGTTTCTTAGGATGTGATAATGGGGCTTTCCCATTATCTGGGCAGCACAGCCAAGGGGGTAAACAAAGGGTTAATGAGGTGCAAGTTTAAAGTTTCACATTTTATGAGGGTCAAAGTCGGAAGACAGCTGACCAATGAAGATGTCCACCTGCAAGGGGCTTCCAGAAGCTTCTGTAAAGAGGTTATAAATAGTGCCAAGAGAAGAACAACAGCCAAGTGGACGACTCACCTCCCAGTGAAAGGAGTGCTTGCTAGAGACTGGGCTCACATTGCCCTGACTCCCAGCCTCCATGGAAATCCAGATTCTGGGTTGCATCTCCTCATGAGTAACTAGGGAACATTTAGCTAGTCGCATTAGGGCTTATATTATTTTGTAACTTGGCTGAATGGATTAGATTATCTGTAATTTCATAGAATCATAGAGTTGGAAGAGACCACAAGGGCCATCCAGTCCAACCCCATTCTGCCATGCAGGAGTAAACAATCAAATCATTCCTGACAGGTGGCCAGCCAGCCTCTGTTTAAAAACCTCCAAAGATGGTGACTCCACCACACTCAGAGGCAGTGTCTTCCACTTCTGAACAGCTCTTACTCTCAGGAAGGTTGTCCTAATGTTTAGGTGGAATCTCTGTTCCTGTAGTTTGAACCCATTGCTCCATGTCCTAGTCTCTGGAGCAGCGGAAAACAAGCTTGCTCCATCCCCAGTATGACATTCCTTCAAATATTTAAACATGGCTAGCATGTCACCTCTTAAACCTCTCTTCTCCAGGATAAACATGCACACCTCCCTAAGCTTTTCCTCATAGGGCATAATGGCTTCCAGACCTCCCACCATTTTGGTCTCCCTCCTCTGGACACGCTCCAGATTGTCCATATCCTTCTTGAATTGTGGCGCCCAGAACTGGACACAGTATTTCAGGTGAGGTCTGACCAAAGCAGAATAGAGTGCTTCCCCTGATCTAGACACTATACATTGGCTTTTTTAGCTGCCACATCACACTGTTCACTCACGTTCAGTTTGTGATCTGCTAAGACTCCTAGGTCCCTTTCACATGTACTGCCATCAAGCCAGGTGTCACTCATCCTATATCTGTGCATTTCATTTTTATTTATTTATTTGCCTAAGTGTAGTACCTTACATTTCTCCCTATTGAAATTTATTTTGTTAGTTTTGGCCCAGATTTCCAATCTCTTAAGATCATTTTGAATTCTGATCATGACCTCTGGGGTATTAGCTACCCCTCCTAATTCGGTGTGCAAATCTGCAAATTTGATAAGCACACCCTCTATTCCCTCATCCAAGTCATTGATAAAGATGTTGAATAGCACTGGACCCAGGATAGAACCCTGTGGCACCCCACTGGTCACTTCTCTCTAGGATGAAGAGGAGCCATGACTACCCTTTGGGTTCCTTTGGTCAACCAATTACAAATCCACTTAAAACGTTGCATTGTCCAGCCCACATTTTACTAGTTTGCAAAAATATCATGGGGTAACTTTTCAAAGACCTTACTGAAATAAACAGACACTACATCCACAGCATTCCCTTCATCTACTAAGCTTGTAATGAGCATCTCATAGGTGTGTTGTGCATATGCACCTTTCATGAACCTGCCTGTTTAATCACAACAATTCTGCTTCTGAAAACTTGACTTCAAAGTGGACATTCCACATTGGACAAAAATGTCCAACCACTTCTGTAGAGGAACATATGCATTGTTCTTTTTCTTGTTATATTTATTTTCATCCTGTCTTTTTCCCAGTACAGGACTCATAGTTAAAAAGTCACAAAATGCAAAAGTTGAAACATTATTAAAGTATCAAAAAAATTAAAACAAGTTAAAAAACACAAACCATAAAGAAAACATTAAGGGCACCACAAAAATAACAAATAGAAAATCCAGCACATTGTAGAAGACCCATCCTACTTAAACAAACAGTCCTCGAAGGCTGGTAGAAATGAAAGGTCTTTACCTGACCGTCGAAAGAGAGTAGGGAAGGTGCCAATCCAACCTCTTTGAGAAGTGAGTTCCAGAGCCTGGGAGCAACCACTGAGAAGGCCCTGACTCATGTTCTCACAAAATCAGTGGTACCTCCCTTCAACACTGATGTGGTCATCCACCTATCCTGGCCTTAGGCAACAGCTTACCTCCTGCCATTCCCTCAACAACCTTCATTAACAACTGAACTTGTCACCTCATCACCATACCCACAAATTTTGCCTTTCTATGGCTATTCAATGGCCTGCTTATAAGGTATATTCCTAGGCACCAGTTCACTCCATGCATCTGAGGAAGTAGACCAAGTCTACCAAAGCTTCTGCTACAGCTTCTTTCTCTCAGTTAATCCCAAAGGTGCTACAAGACCCCTTGCTTACTGTGAGGGTGCTGAGAGAGAAGGGCCTCCTCAGCAGAGCTCAAAACACAGGCAAGTTCATAAAGGAGTGTGGTCCTTCAAATAGCATAAACCTGAGCTGTATAGGGCTTTATTGCCAACACCAGCACTTTGAATTGTGCCCAGAATTGGAGCAGCAGCCAGACACCAACCAGATTCCTTTGAAGGTCACGTTTGCTTCTTTGCATAAGTGCAGCTTCATCCAACTGGATGCTCTTAACTAGCTTTTTAATCCCCCTTTAACAAGTCTGCAATCACATGTTGATTACCCACCAATTTGCTTATTAAAACCATATTTAATGAGGGTTAACAAGTAAATAATCGATATGTGCTCTGGTCACAGAGGAATGGCTGAAACCTCAATAAACACTTTTATAATCAACTTATTCACTAAACAGACAATCTTGGCTGTTAATAGCTGGTGGTGCAATTTAGAATTAATGTGGCCCAATTGTATCTGGAATAAATACAAACTGATTAGCCAGATCACTTATTGGGACAAGGCAGAATCTGGGCTATGAAGAGGCTGGGGTTCAATGAGGAGTCGTTAACGATAATGATTTGTGGCAGAATTTCTTTTTCAACCCAAAACAACCTGGGTGGAAAAAAGATTAGAAGTACTTTATCAGAAAGCAGGTGGTATAGGTTGGTGGTGACGATATCAGGCACAGGTGAGAACTGATCAGCCCTCCAGAATCATCCAGCCCTCCAAACTGCAACTCCCAGCATTCTTCACCATTGCATATGGTAGCAAGGGCTGCTGGGAGTCGCCATCCAACAACATCTGGAGGGCCACATGACTTCCCTGATGCAGACAGCAGAGACTAGTGGCTTCTATATCAGCAGGGTGCTGAATCTGCTCTGCATTTTAGCCTGAACTGAGAAGTAGCTCTCCAAGATACTGAACTTTCTTCTCTCCAATAGGTTCAGCACCTCAAACAACTCCTTTAGGGTTATGAGTTAAAACCCAGAGCAAAACCTGTGAAGGTGGGATGTAATCGTACCACTCTATTCCACTTTGGTCAGACCTCACCAGGAATCCTGTGTCCAGTTCTGAGCACCACAATTCAAAAAGGATATAGACAAGCTGGAAGGTGTCCAGAGGAGGGCAACCAAAATGGTGGGAGGTCTGGAAGTCATTATGCCCTATGAGGAACGGCTTAGGAAGCTGGGCGTGTTTAGCCTGGGGAAGAGAAGTGACATGATAGTGATGTTTAAATATTTAAAGGGTTGTCATACTGGGATGGAGCAGGCTTGTTTTCTGCTGCTCCAGAGACTAGGACACGGAGCAATGGGTTCAAACTACAGGAAAAGAGATTCCACCTAAACATTAGGAAGAACTTCCTGACCGTAAGAGCTGTTCAGCAGTGGAGTACACTGCATTGGAGTGTGGTGGAGTCTCCTCCTTTGGAGGTTTTTAAACAGAGGCTGGATGGCCATCTGTCGGGAATGATTTGAATTGTATACTCCTGCATGGCAGAATGGGGTTGGACTGGATGACCCTTGGGATCTCTTAGAACTACGAGTCTATGACTCAGTTCTGCATTTGGTTGTGCATGCAGTTGCATAATGTTGCCTTTCTATACAACAGTTGCACAGTACAATCAATGCATAATTTCATACTTGTTGATTTACACTATACAATTTTCACATGGGATCTTCTGCCATGCCTTCAGAGCCCCCTGTTCATTTTTTCTGTTATGAACCATCAAGTCAGCTTCAATTTTAGGTGGCCCTATAAAGTAAACTATGGAGATTTTCAGACGCCTCTTGCTGCGCAAGCAGCCTCCGGAGCAGTAACAAGGCTGCTGCGTGGCAAGGGGTCCATTTTGGACTATGCCGTTTCTCTCTCGGCGTCGTCCGTGACTGTTGCGGCTAGCATTGGAGGTGGCTGCGCTGTTTTTCACTCACGGAAGTTGTCCAAAATGGACCCCTTGCCGTGCAGCAGCCTCGTTACTGCTCTGGAGGCTACTTGCGCGGCAAGAGGCATCTGAAAATCTCCTATGAATGACTTGGATAAGAGCCTCAAGTGTAAATACGTAACATTAAACGCCAAAGTCAGAATCATCCATGTCATTGTATTTCTGATTTCTCTGTACAGTTGTGAATGCTGAGTAGTGAAGAAAGCTAACAAGAAGAGAATCAACTCCCCTGAAACGTGGTGCTGGAGGAGAGACCTTGGATGATCTGAAGGAAAACATGATCTCCCCTGCTGAGGTTTAAGCATCAGTCTCCTATTATGGGCAGGTGCTACACATGGCTCCTCTTGCTCAGCCCCAGAACTGAGGTAGTGCCAAAAACAGTGATGTGAACATGTGCAGAATCTGTTCCTCTATCTATGGAGTTGCCACAAACCTCTGGGGTTAGAGGAGAAAACTTTCCTGGATATCAACTCTTGTGGGGAGTGTTTGAAAGAGTTGGTGATGTTGAGCCTGAGAAGACATAGAATCATAGAATCTTAAAGTCCAAAGGGACCTCAAGGGCTATTTAGTCCAACCCCTCTCCAGAGCAGAAAGCCATTACTAAAACATTCACCCAGAGTTTAAGTGGAGGTCTTTGTTGGAACAGGAGATGTGTGAAGGATCTTGGCCATCATGATTCAAAATAGCCTTCACCTGACTTGGTATGAGACAACCCTGTGTATTTGCTATAACAACACCCATGGCGGGGTTGGTCTAGATGACCCTTGGATCCCTTCTAGTTCTATGATTCCATCAGTCTATGGTTGCCTCTGAAGAGGCCAACAATAAATCCAGAGCCCAGAACCTAGAAACACTGGCTTCAATCAGTGGTGGGGAACCATGTAGACTTTCAAATATCATTGGGCTACAACTCCCAGCATTCCCCACCATTGGCCATGCTGTGGCTAGAGCTGGTGGGAGATGCAATCCAATGACATGATTCTCAACCCTGACTTGAATCCAATTGCTAGTGCCAACCTGAATGGAACCATTGAGTCAATGGAACTTAACCTAAGTGTTGACTTAATTCTCCTTGGTCTACTGTAGTCTAGGCTATCGATTGGATTTAGGCCGTTATTTTCCTAGACAACAACTCCCATTCTGGGGGATTCTGGGAGCCTTAGTTCAACAAAATGACTTTTCCAGCACATTCCCCCAAGTCTCTGGTTTTAGGCCAAGGTGGGCAACTCTTAGGAGTTAAGGGGTTAAGGGCCCACATTTGCCCCACCAAAAATATCCCTTAGAGGGCAGGAGCAACTTTGCCACGTGTTTGGCCTTATCTGGACCCTTTGAGGCCCCAGTGAGGCCTTTTTTCAAACAGGACATGGGCCAGAAATGAACTTTCAGGCTACTTCTCATTAGAGAGGGAGGCCGTCTTTTGGGTCTGAAACAGCCGGGGAGGGCAAAAACATGGGGGAAATTTCCCCCCACACTCTCTGGGGGATTGGGGGGCATTTTGGACAAAAATATTTGGGGGGGTAGGAAAAAAAACAGCATTGAGAATCATGACACTCTCTAAATGTCATTGGATTGCAACTCCCACCAGCTCTACCCACAGCATGGCCAATTGGTGGGGAATGCTGGGAGTTGCAGTCCAATGATGTTTTAAAGGCTACATGATTCCCCATGGCTGATTGAGGCCAGTGTTTCCAGGTTCAGGGCTCTGAATTTGTTGTTGGGCTTTTAAGAGGCAACCATAGACTCATAAAGCCGGAAGGGATCCAAAGGTCATCCAAACCAACCCCCTACCATGAAAAGTTGGGGCCCCTGAGGGGACCCAAAATGGCCATTGTGGCCACCTGTGGGCCTCACTTTCCCTGTCCCTGTTTTAGCCCCTTAAAAATTCTTCATAGAGGTAATTGTCAAAAACGGATGGGGTTGAGTTGTGGTTGCCACCTGCTTCGCCTCTTAACTTCCAGGCTCTTCTTCTTAACACACCAGTTAATAATTCAAAGAAGGGCTTTTCAAGTGTGATGGATGAGCCACGCCAACTGGCAGGCCAGCATCCTGATACCCAGGGAGATTTCTTCCCACACACCACCCACCGTGCTGCCCCAACCCAACCCCACTTCTCGGCCTCCGCCTCCTCCCCCCACCATGATGCCATTGCCAGAGATTTACGGACCAGACTTGCATTATGAGTCAAGTAACTTATCGAGCTGTCAGAGGGAGCGTTTTAAGGCAGAATTATATAGGAGAGGGAAAAGATTTTTACCAAATTAATGAAAAATCAATCTGGCCTCAAAAATCCATTAATGGTCATAATGCACTGGTTACAGATAGATAGAAACCACAGAATCCAATAGTGCCCGTTAAATACTTTTTGGAATGGAGCGTCTCGGGCATATAACTCATTCATTAGGCGGCCTCTGTTTACTTTGCAAAGTGACACTGATCTCTTTCTCCTTTGTCCCTTTCCTTTATCGCAGGCTTAATGCAGCATCGATAGGCTGTTGTGTCTCTCTGAGTTTCTCCCAGACTTTTCCTGGCACTCTCGTTCATCTCGGAAATGGATCTCTGCTTCCTTTGCTATTCCCTTCCACAGCTAGCTAGAGATGGGGCAGCGAGCAGTGGGAAGAAAGCCATGTCAGAACATCTTCTGCATTTTTCCCAGAACCTCAGGGCAGGAAGTGATCCACTGAAGGACATACCCTCCAACTGTCCTGATTTGGCAAAGACAGGCCCGATTAATCCTCTACCTTCCTACTTTCTCAGCTGCTTTTAAAATGCCCCAGTTTCTCTCTCCTCCTCCTCCTCCTTCCCCCCTTTCTCCTCAGCTTACTTCACTTGCTGCAAACAGAATTCAAAGTGCAATCGCAGTTTGCACTCAATCAACTCAGTGGAGAGGAGGGTCAAAATCTTGCTCTGCTGAGGCAAAAGCAAACTGCTGCAACCTTTCCTAGCTTGTCTTTTCTTCCTGATGAATACCTTTTGCTATTTCATCCCCACCCTGATATTGCTTGGCCACACGCATTCTGTTTTTCATCTGTCAATTGCTGGAGGGTATGGAAGGACAAGGAATTTTAACAGGGAGGGCCTTCCCCGCCCCAACTGGTTCTTTTCTTACACAAAACACTTGTTCATTTCTCATTCACCAACTTGTGCATCGTCCCCTCCATTTCCTTCATGCAAAATAAGGGATTTGCATTCCAAATAAGATTTCAGCAGTGTATTCCCAGTGAAATTTTCCTTCAGTCCTCAAATTTCTAGCATTGCAGAGAGGGAGATATTGAAAATTGTTCACAAGGAGAATTCTACTATATCTTGCGTTTGCATCCCGTTGTCACTTTGGCTGGTTTTATCCAGGATGGAAGGAGGGGGAAGAATGAGGGCATTGCTTCGCCTCCTCCCCCCAAGAATTCTGCCCCCAAAATGAAATGTTCATTCAGTCCCAAAACTTCTAGCATTGCAGAGAATGAGAGATGGAGGGGAAAATGCTCATGCCTAGAACTCTCATAATTGCTGTCTTCTCAGTCCCTTGGTTCCTTTGTTGTTGTTTTGTGCCTTCAAGTCATTTCCAAATTATGGTGACCCTAAGAAGATCCTATCAAGAGGTTTTCTTGGCAAGATTTGTTCGGGGGGGGGTTGCCTTTGCCTTCCTCTGAGGCTGAGAGTGTGCGTCTTACCCAAGGTCACCCAGTGGGTTTCCCTGGGTGAGCAAGGATTCGAACCCTGATCTCCAAAGTCATAGTCTGACACTCAGACCACTACACCACGCTGGCCTCTTGGTACTGTCTCACTCTTGGCTGTACCTTTTTATTTAGATGCCTAAACTGTATTTCCTAATGCTCAGCTAGCATATTAAGTTACTGCAGTGCTAAAATATGGAGACTAAAAGAGAATTTCGTTGGGGAGGCAGGATTCTTAGGGTTCCTCTACACAGGCCAGAATATGATGTCTCCCTGCTAGCATATTCTGCCTGTTGATCAGGCCCGTTGCTCCTGTTACTGTGCAGAAGAGGATGGAGTCCAGACTGGTGGGGTGGCCAGTTTCTGTAGCCGCCACCACCCGCATCCCACTCTCTGAAGGCAGGAAGCTGCACGTGCTACGGGTCTCCTTCCCAGCTTCAGAGAATGTGACACAGGCAGTAGCTGCAGTGACGGGCTGGCATGCCGGTATGGGGTTTGGGTAGGTGTTTTTTTAAAAAACGTTTTAGCCCCATCTTACCCCATCTTTGCCCCAGGGGTTGTGAGGATGCCAAGGGGCAAAACAGGGCAAAGGCCCTGAATCGTCAGGACTGCAGGGCTCTAAAATGGGGGCAAGACGAGGTGAATAGCCCATCTAGACAAGCCTTCATTCTCCCTGCCCTGCCACCTAAGCATCTATACCTGTCATGTACTGACTGACTCTACTTCAGAAAACAAGCCTTCAGTAGTTCAGAAGAGCTTTATTTGCCAGCTGAGCAGATCTTGGTGCACCATTTCATAGAATCATAGAGTTGGAAGAGGCCCTGAGAGCCATCCAGTCCAACCACCATTCTGCCATGCAGGAAGACACAACTAAAATACTCCTGAAAGATGCCATCCAGCCACTGTTTGTGTGTGTGTGCGTGTGTGCCTTCAATTCGCCTGTTGACTTATGGTGACCCCATGAATTTCATAGAATCATAGGGCCATCCACAAGGGCCATCCAGTCCAACCCCATTCTGCCATGCAGGCATGCACAATCAAAGCATTCTCGACAGCCTCTGTTTAAAAACCTCCAAAGAGGGAGACTCCACCACACTCAGAGGCAGTGCATTCCACTTCCAAACAGTTCTTGCTGTCAGGAAGTTCTTCGTAATGTTTAGGTAGAATCTCTTTTCCTGTAGTTTGAGTCCATTGCTCTGTGCCCTAGTCATCGGAGCAACAGAAAACAAGCTGGCTCCAATACTCAGCCTGTACCAAATTGCAGTAACAGCAGCCTGGGTTGAGAGGACCAAAAAACAGAAGTGCAAGATTCTGGTTCAACTGAAAGAACCTGTATAGAACCAGACCAAGGAGCAGCTCTGCAAAGCCAGCACTGTGACCCCTGTTGCCAGATAAATGTCCAGTCGGCTCTGCTCAGTGTCCCGCTGCTGAATGCAAAGTATGGTTTTTATGGTATCTGTCTTCCAAGCAATCAAAGAGCCAGGAGCACCCAAAGTGTCTAGCAGCAGGCAAAGTAATGGCTTGTCAAAGCCACCCTGCTGTGAAAAGCCTGAGGGCCAGCAGATTTTAAGGAGGGGGATTTATTTCTGACTTGCCACTTGCCCTCTGTGAAAAATAGCCCAACCAGTAAGCTCCCTCTTTTTTGCACAAAAGCTCAAAAGCACTGCCTGTGCTCAAGTGAGCAGATCAGGCTGAAAGAGGTCCATTCATCATCTGGAACAGGCAGCCAGGGTGGTGACAGGTGGAAAAAATAAGTTGCAAGTTTTTCTTCCAGTTGCACTGGTTTGGTTAGTAAAAGTGGTTAAGAAATATAAGCAATAATTATGGATCTTTCAAGCAGAGTAATCATATTGACAAGGCAGAAGCTGAACAAACACACCCAGACACCCACACATGCAGAGAAAGAAACAACCTTAGTCTTCTTTGTAAAACATTAAACACAATAGCTTTACTTACAAAATAAGTCTATAATCAAACACATGGTCTAATGAAGGGGAAAGAGAGGGGGGGAAGGAAATGGCTGCAAGTTAGAGTGATGCAAGAAGAGAGTGGGGACTTTTTCAAATGCCCCATTCCTGCTCTGCAAGCCCCAATCCCGTTCCTGCCATGGAATAAAGGAAAAATGTTCAAACACTTACTTTCATTCTGCGGCAAGAATGCCTTCCCTCTCCCCTCGCTGGCCAGTTGTAAATGCAGCCGTGGTAAGGCTGCTTTTAAGACTGGCAACTGAAATCCCGCTTGTTCTTGCGAGAGAACGGCAGCATGGGAATTTTAAAAATAACCCCCCCAGCTGTCAAAATAGCACAACAAGCACCAAAAAAAAATTTTTTTAAAGTAACCCAGGGAGGGGGGAAAGGGTGCCACTTACCTGGGTGTCCCAATCCGTGCCCGGAAGTGTCCAGAACAGACCTCCTGTATGGGACACCTTTCAGACCACCCTGATACCTTTATTTATTTATTTATTTATGCAGTTTCTATGCCACCTTTCTCCCAAAGTGGGACCCAAGACAGCTCACAGAACAATTAAAATCACAATTAAAACCAATTAAAACATATAAAGTAAAAAAATGGATAAAAACAGCATAAAAACACACCTCAATACATCAAAGGCCTGCTTAAACAAGAACATTTTTGCCTGCTGGCAAAATGAAAGCAAGGAGGGGACCAGCCTCACCTCCCACAGAAGAGAGATCCAGAGGCTGGGAGTAGCCACCGAGAAGGCTCTCTCTCGCATCCTGACCAAGAGAGCCTGTGATGGTGGTGGGACAGAGAGAAAGCCTTCCCCCTGAATATCTTAAAACCCTTTCAGGTTCATAAGGGAGATGTGATCTTTCAGGTAGTCTGGACCTGAGCCATGTAGGGTTTTATAGGTCAAGACCAGCACTTTGAATTGTGCCTGGAAACAAACCAGTAGCCAGTGGAGCTGTTTTAACATGGGAGTTATATGCTCCCTGTAACTGGCCCTGGTCAGCATTCTGACCACAGCATTCTGGACCTGCTAATGGACCCAGTCCATTACTGGCAACAGGCATCGGCTAAGTACCTAGACAGCTTCCTTGGAAACAGATGGAAAGGACAGAGTTGGGTGTCATCGGCATACTGGTGACACTGAACCCCAAAACTCTGGATGACCTCTCCCAGGGTTTTCATGTAGATATTAAATAGCATGGGGGACAGAACAGAGCCCTGAGGGACCCCACAGGCCAATGGCCAGGGCATCAAACAGGAGTGCCCCAGCACCACCTTCTGGGTTTGCCCCTCCAGCAAAGACTGGAACCACTGCTTAACAGTATCCTCCAAGTCCCATCCCAGAGAAGCAGCCCAGAAGGATATCATGGTCAATGGTACTGAAAGCCGCTGAGAGTTCCAGCAAAACCAACAGGGACACTTTCCCCCTGCCCAGTTCTCTGGGTAAGTCGTCTACCAAGGCACCCAAAGCTGTCTCCATCCCATAGCCAGGCCTGAAGCCAGACTGAAATGGATCTAACAATCCATTAGTGAGTATAGGCATACAAAGTTTGTGAATGCTAACAGGAGATTTCCTTTTTCAGACTTTGTTGTTAACTGACGTCAAGTCAACGTTAACTTATGGCAATCCGGTAAATGAGAGACCTCCAAGTTCCCCTCTTCTCAACGGCTCTGCTCAGGTCCTGCAGACTCAGGGAGAAGCTGTGGCATCCTTGACTGAGCCTATCCATCTGGAAGGCAGTCTTCCTCTTTTCCTCCTGCCTTCTACCTTCCCAAGTATTATTGTCTTTTCTAGTAAGTCCTGTCTTCTCTGGTGTGTCCAAAGTACCACCATCCCAGCATGCCGTCCCTCACTGCTGCCACCAGCTCCCTGGCTCTTTTGGAAGCCAGGCAGGGGTCCCTTAGCATGTGACCGAGGCTGGTCACATGTGGGGGGGGGGCTACAGTCACAGGTTGTGGTCCCCCTTCCTAGCTTCCATGTCAGTGGAGAAAATGGGGGTGGCAATGGCTGCAGCAATGGACCAGCATCCTGTTTGGACTCCGGCCCATTTTCTCCAGGGAAGGGGAGGGAACGGGCCAGCTCCAAAGTTTTATTTATTTTTATTTTTTATTTATTTAGTTATTTATACCCCACTCTTCAGCCACAAGGCTATCAGAGCGGCTTACAAATTGTTTTAAGCAATAGCTATTTACACATCTACACTGCATTAAGCAGCTTCCAATGCATGTTAGCTAATTGCCCCACAAGCTGGGTACTCAATTTACCGACCTACAAAAGGATGAAAGGCTGAGTGAACCTTGGAGCAAAGTCAGGGTAAGCTGTCAGGGAGCCGCCATATCCTGGCTAGTGTAGATAAGCCTTCAGTCAGTCTCCCTCTGAAGAGAGTCCAGAGCCTGGGAGAAGCCACAAAGAAGGCTTTCTCTCCTGTGCGCCCACCCAATGTGCCCGCAAGGATGGCAGGGACAAGTATTTGCGTTTTAGTGTCATTTTGTAAGCCATTAAGTCACTCATCATTTTGTAGGCACGAATTTTCTTAGGACATTATCAGATTTGGCAAAAATTGCAGGATTTTGATGTCAGCGTAGCACGAATGGGCCCTGCTATCACAGGACGTTGTCGTCCTCACATTATTATTACCCCATGCTCTAGCTGCAAAAAAGGCATTATTTCTCATTCACAGGACAAGCTGTGAATAGATCATCAATAGTGCTCTTTTTCACTCTTGACTGTGTGCGAAAACATGTCTCATAATGGCAAGACAACAGCGTGAATAGGTGGCCCTCAGCAAGAAAACGTCCGGGTGAGAATGTGAAAACAAAGCTCAGGACACTGTTTTTATGAACTGTCCCCTTTAGTTTGTATGTTTTTCTTTCAGTGCTTGTGTGTTCATTTACTTTCTTAATTAAGGGTTTTGTGGGGGGGTTTTGGAGTTTTAAGTGCACTCACGTCTTTTCGCAAGAACTGCCGAAATCTCACCCACGCCAAATCACAGAACTAAATGCCCATTCCTAAAGTGGTCACTGTGTGATAATTCCATGCTAGTGGTTGCCGTGAGATAATTCCATGGCATTTCTTTTGTGTGATTACAGCTACGCATGGTAATAAGTGTTATAATGCCACAATATTCCCGCTATCTTCATTTGCGGAATTACAGCATTTTTAGACGCTAGTCTGATAATGTGTCTAGTGTCTGAGATGACTGATTTTCTCTCAGTATTCCCTCTGCTTTGTGTTTACAAACTTTTTACCACTGACCATATTTTTAGTGACTTCCCCCCCACACACACACACACACCATTTTTTAGGCAAACAGCCAGGGGTATAGCTACAGGGGGGGGCACAAAATGGGGGCATTGCCCTTGCAAATAAGAATGTTGCTCCCTTGAATAATACCATTTTCCTCCAGTCCCCAAATGTCTACCTTTGCAGTAACTTTAAACTTCAGTTGAGCATTTAGCAATGCAGTCTAGGCTCCCAAAGAAAAGGGGGGCAGGCAAAGAGGCCTAAGGAATATGAAGAAAGCAAATAGAAGTGTTCTAAGTGTGAATGATTTTCAAAGTCTTGTCCTCTGCAATGCCCAAAATGTTGCCTTCCTTTGAAGCTGAGAGATCATGACTTGGCCAGGTCAGCCAGTGGGTTTCCAGGGCTGAGCAGGGATCTGAACCCTGGGAGATTTTCAGACCGCGTTTCAGCGTGCCTAGCGCGGGAGGAGCTTTCGGGAGAGGGACGGCGGTCTTGCGCGGCAGGGGGGCATTTTCGGACGCTGTTGTCCCTCTCCCGAAACCATCCGTGTCACTTCCGTGAAGCTTCGGAAGCCGCAGAGCCATATTTTAATCACGGGCAACCTCCGTGATTAAAATATGGCTCTGCGGCTTCCGAAGCTTCACGGAAGTGACACAGATGGTTTCGGGAGAGGGACAACAGCGTCCGAAAACACCCCCTGCCACGCAAGACCGCCGTCCCTCTCCTGAAAGCTCCTCCCGCGCTAGGCACGCTGAAACGCGGTCTGAAAATCTCCCTGGTCTCCCAGTGTCCTAGTCCAACACTCAAACCACTGGACCATGCTGGCTCTGTCCAACTTACACCATATTAATTTACTAATGGGTTGCCAGGTCTGGTCTCCTCAGTGTCAGATCTTGGCCACAGTGTGTGTGTTTCCTTTTTCTGTTAAATCCTCATATTTCTGTTATTTCAGCCCCAATTTGGTCTCTTCATATTCCCCCCACTCCACCCCAAAGGAAGACTTTGTTTCTTCAGAGATTGCCAAGACAAATGGGCACCAAAAATATCAAACGATTTTCCAGGTGTTTTGGAAGAGAGAAGCAAATTCTCCCATTACATGGACTAGATGTCAAACAACCTTGCTGCCTTTTTAGATAAAATAATTCCACACACCTAATTTTACAGTATTCGCCTTTCCATGTGAGAAATTTTTTTCCTCTCAAAAAAAAAAAAAATTAAATGGCTGCTCATGAAAGTCAAATCAGTCCTTATCAAATTGAAAGGACGTTTTCCCCCCTTTTGGGTTTAGCAAATTTCCATTTTCCACAATCTTTTAAGAAGGTGAGTTTTTGAACAAAGTCATCGGGTACAAACTTCCACACCTCCTCTCGGCTGCTTTTATGGTCGAGCTTCCATATGAAGGGCAAACGCAGAGAAGGAATAGATTTAGCTCCAAAACAGAGCCGCTGTTCATTTGCAAATATATTAATACTTGACCCCGGCGTGTTCCTTATCATTTTTTGCTCCATTTTACAGATGCAGAGAGTGAGCCCCTGAAAAGTTAAAGGGCTTCTTATTTAATGTCATGTTCACTGTTAGGCAATTAGACTGCAAGGAGGCCACGCGCTTAGACCTCCTGCGGAGGGGTGAAGAAAGGAAGGGTGAATCGGGGCCATGCAAATGTATCCCTTGATTCCAAGCTGCAGCCAATTGTGGCTCTTTCATGGTCGCAGTTGTCTTTATGGTCATATGATGGCACACTTAACACAGGATCCTACATGCATTGCTGTAGAGGAAGATTCGTTCAATTCAGTACAGCTCTGCAAGGGGAAAGCCACAGACAGGTCTTACAGCTGCATAACAGAGTTTGCATTGTGTGTTTTGCATTTGGTTGGCTAATGAAGGTATCATTTTTTTGTGGGTTGTGAATTTTGTTTTGCTGCATGGCCAACATGGCTACCTTTGAATGTATTTCCTAGATTTGAGATACCTCATTTTGCAGCAATGAGGGGAATCCTAAACAAGAGGGAAATATGGACTGAAACTAAGCTCTCTGAGGTTTCTGCCTCCATCAAAGGTAAAACTTTTCTTTCAGACTATAATTGGTTAGTTTTACATATACAGCACCTAAAAGTTATTTCCAGATGCAGCAGTACAGAGACTTCTTGAAAAATCCAATGATCTTTGCCTAAACTGAGGATGAAGCAAGCTTTTTTTCTGCTGTTCCAGAGACTAGGACATGGAGCAATGGATTCAAATGACAAGAAAAGAGATTCCACCTAAACATTAGGAAGAACTTCCTGACAATAAGAGCTGTTCCACAGCAGAATCCACTGCCTGGGAGTGTGGTGGTGTCTCCTTCCTTGGAGGTCTTTAAACAGAGGCTGGATGGCCATCTGTCAGGGATGGTTTGATTGTGTATTCCTGCATGGCAGGGGGTTGGACTGGATGACCCTTGTGTTCGTTTTCTCTGTGGTTCACACAAGAAAATCTGAGCATGCTTAAAAGTCTAGAAACAGCTAAATTAGAAAACAAAATGAACACACAAGCACCGAAACACACTTAAAAACTTGCCTGCAAAATGGGAAGGTTCATAAAAAGAGTGTCCCGTACCTAGTTTTTGCATTCTCACCCGGAAGTGTTCTGGCGGGGAGTCCCCGCCAGTAATCATGCCAGAAGAACAGGACGCGGTTTCAGGGGCTAGCAATTCTGCAACGAAAACACCACAGCAGATCAATTGATGGCTTGGCCCATCAATAAAAAAGAATGCCTTATTCACAATATAAAAACATCATAGCATGACATTGTGCAAAATGGGCACCCTTTCACATTCTTCTGGCATTGTTATGACATTGTATTTGCCATATCTGATAAAATCCTAGGACACAGAGCAATGGATTCAAACTCCAGGAAAAGAGATTCCACCTAAACATTAGGAAGAACTTCCTGAGGGTAAGAGCTGTTCAGCAGTGGAATCCGCTACTGCCTGGGAGTGTGGTGGAGTCTCCTTCAGTGGAGGTTTTTAAACAGAGGCTGGATGGCCATCTGTCGGGAATGCTTGAACTGTGCACTGCTGCGTGGCAGAATGGGGCTAGACTAGATGGTCCCACAAAGAGAGAGAGACATGCTGATTGCTAGATAAGTTCCTCACTGCTGCAAAGGATTGATTTTTTTTACTGCCCTTTGTCTCAGCTCCACATGACCAAGAAATAGGAGTGGCCTCTGCCTGCATGAGACCCCTCACCTGAACAACAACACAAGAAACACCTGAGACAACATGTAGGCCTGTGACTCCACCATCGTCACTTTTCGTTCTTTATCTATTGGAGGGAAAGATAAAGAAGCAGGCAGAGCTCCATCATGCCTGGGCCCAGAAGCTCATGAAAGGTCCTCCATCCATCCTAACTGCCATCACTTTGGCTGCAGAGGGAGAGAAGAAGAGGCAGTATCTGCTGGCCTTAATCCTTTCCCACATTGCCATCCCCTTTTCCTTTTGTGTCATGTCTTAATTAGATTGTAAGCCTGAGGGCTGGGAACTGTTTTGTTATTCTTTTACTTGTAAAGCACCATGTACAGTGATGGCGCATCATCATCATCTGCTTGGGTCTTCCAGAGGTCTTTGTAGATGATGTCATTGGCTTGCATCTGTCCCCACAGCCAGACACTTCTCCAACACCCCTTGCTCTCCACCAGCAATTGCCATGGGGAGGGAGGCTATCACAGTGCAATGCTGAGTCTTGGGGTGGGGGGCTTTGGACAATGCAAAGGGAAGAAGAGAACACCCACCTCTTCAAGGACCACAAAAATACCTATGCAAGTATAATGTGGACTTGCACTTGCGTATGTCACTTGCAGGGTTCTGGTCATTGTGTGTGATGCCGGTGTGTGTGAAATGAGTGATGCTGTGACAACACCCCTTGCATCAGCAGTCCAGGTCGCCATGGCCCCAAAGTAATTTCTGTGCTTCAGCTGCAATCGATGGAGCAGCCTAAAACTTGTTCTCCCAGCTGAAAGATTTGTAAGAGCGTGCAGGGTGGGAGGAGACAATCAAAATCTTTATTAATTTCTCTTAACATGGTTAGTAGAGCAGGGATTATGAAACCTGGGCCATGGAAGGGCCAGGAGAGAGGCTGTCATTCACTGCTGAACAGATCATCAATCTTGCCAGATACAGCCAATGTGGCAGTTGCTGGATTTCCTGCTGGGCCATGTGGACAACAGATCGTTGCTGCAAAAGTTTCTGCCAGATCAGCAGGCGCTGCCTTGTCGCAGGTGAAATGAGAGAGTGCAAAATATCCACGCCCACCCCAGCTCCTATACAGATGTGGGACTGTGCACATTACAGATAGAGTAACTCCATCAAAAAAGCCACAGCTGCTGCCCTGAGTTTGCAAGACCGGAGAGGGCAGTCGGTGACTGGAGCTCTTGAGAGTCTCTCATTCACAGTGTTGCCATAAGTCGAAACTACTTGATTCCAAATAACAGCAACAATGACACCAACAGGATGCCAAGAAGAGCTGGACCTTGCTCAAAGGACACCCCCTAAATAAAAGCAAAAGTGGGGACGACACCAAAGCCATCATTTTCCTGCCTCCTCCCCTGTTTCCCCGGTGACAGAAGAAGAGTCCAGAAGCCTCTTTGGCTCTTTCCGTGCAGTCTTGTCCCTGACTTGGCACTTTTGCATCTGTGCGCTAACAAGGGGGCTGATTAATTTCACTGGGACTTGCTGGGATGTTATTAAGGAGTGTGCCAGTGTGTCCCTCCTCCGCCTCTCCTCCTCCACCCCACAGATTGCCCCAGTTCTTCCCATATTCTCCTTCCTGTCCTGCCTTGTCCCCTATCTCCTGCAAAATTAATCTCTGTTGCTCTGATGGGTTCTCTCCAGCACACACGGCTGACCCAAGCTGAAATCAATTTTCCCCCTTAGACTCTCTGTGCAGTTTTTTAAAAAGAAAAAGAAAAAAAACTTGTCAGCAAGGAAGACTTTCTTCCCCCACCAGGACTAAACTTTAACCTTCTGAGGTCTGGGGAAAATAGAGCATTGCTTGCAAATGAAAAATGGTTAGTACCTGGAAATGACTATGAAATCATGTTTAGGGAAGCCATAGTCCCACTCGATTCAACTTTGATCCGACCTCAGTTGGAATCCTGTGTCCAGTTCTGGGCACCAAAGTTCAAGAAGGATATGGACAAGCTGGAAGGTGTCCAGAGAAGGGTGACCAAGATGATCCAATGTCCAGAAACCGAGCCTTACGAGGAACCACTGGGGGAGCTGGACAGGTTTAGCTTGGAGAAGACTGAGATATGATTATCATTAATGAAAATAGATAATTAAATAGAGGAAAACTTATGAGAGTATTGACAGGGAAGTGTTTTGTACAAGTGTATGATTGGGGAGGGGTGGGAGGGTAAATGAGATAAAAGGAATGTTTTAGATTATGATTTATTGTTGTATTATTATACTATATTGTACTGTAACACTGAGCACTAAACTCAGGATCATTCAAGCCATCGTCTTTCCCATCACCGTGTACGGATGTGAGAGCTAGGAAGGAAGGAAGCTGATAGGAAGAAAATCAATTCATTCAAAATGTAGTGTTGGAGAAGAGTGCTGAGGATCCCATGGATGGCCAAAAAAACAAACAAATGGGTCTTAGAACAGATCGAGCCTGAACTCTCACTAGAAGCCAAGATGACTAAATTGAGGCTGTCTTACTTCAGACACATCATGAGAAAGAACAGCTTACTAGAAAAGCCAATTATGCTAAGAAAGGTGGAGGGGAAAAAGAAGACCGCATACGAGGTGGATAGATTCAATCAGAGGGGCCACAAACCTGAACCTGTAAGACCTGAGTAGAGCAGTAGAAGACAGGGGGTCTTGGAGATGTCTTGTTCATGGGGTTGCCATGAGTCAAAATTGACTCAAAGGCAGTTAACAATAACAACAATTGTAATTTCAATAAATAAATAAATAAATAAATCCAAAAAATTAACACAAAAGAGAAGACTGGTTGGTGGTATGATAGCTATCTTTAAATATCTGAAGGGATGGGGACTTAAAGGAAAATTTCATTGGAGGGGGCAGAGTTCTTATTTGCGGTGGCAATGCCCCCATCCGCCCCAGTAGCTACACCCCCAATGAGCATAGATGCTCATTGTGCAACATCACAATTCACGTATGGGGGGCACTGCATGACTGCCCAAGCACAATGCTATACAGGTCAACCCCTGTATCCACAGATTTGGTTGCACTTATCCACGTCCGAAAATATATGTTCTCTCTAGGCATTTCTAGGTCCTCCAATTTGATTCTGTGGTCAACGCCCAGCATTTATCTCATTGAAAATAATAGGGTTCCCTAATATCCATGGTTTCAGGTATCCACTGGGGGTGTCGGAACATATCTCCCATGGATACAGAGGTCGGCCTGCATTCTGCCACTTCAATGTATGAACTCAGCCTCAGAACTGTAGTCCCAAAGAGTAAGTTTTCCTAGCTCTTCGCTCTTTCCATCCCTTGAAGCAACAGAAACTTTCCTGCCATCTTAAGCATCATTTTCTGAGGCTGTTGGAACCTTTGGTCTGACTTAACATGGTGGACAGTACAGTAGGATATCATTAAGTTGGCTCTTAATGGTGTTCTAGGGAAGCCCCTCACCATGTGCAATCCTGGGGCAATTTGACTGAAAGGCAGAGAGAGTCAGAAAACGAAGAAGGGAATTGCTGAATCGGGGGAAATCTCACAATCTGTTGTTCTGCAAACAAGAGCCAACGTTGCTCATAAAAAGTCTTGGTGGTGGGTTGTTGTTGTTTTTTTAATTATCTGAAAAACAGTGATGGGAGCATATGCTGAGCTTGCACATTTATGGGCATGAGTTGGAGGCAAAGAAGGGGCCGCCTCAAGTCTTCAAGGACCACGTTGAACAACTAGGTAATTGGGTGACAATGATGGGAGAAGGAGTCCTAGAGACAGGAGTGCAGCGATGCTACTTTGGAGAAGAAGGGATTTCATCTCTTCAGCAAACAGGCCCTGGATTAATTGAGAATGTTTGGGGAGCCAAGTAGAGCCCTGATGGAAACTCTGTTCTGAAGACAGCCCCACCATGGAGATGTCGGGGTTTGAAAGGATGGCAGGTAGAAGTCTGAAAAAAGGGGACTTCACAGTTGCTGGGGTGGATCTTCGGCTCATGGAGAAATGAATGGATCTAAAGGCCTTCCTTTGTGTAGTTCCAAAACTGCTTCCATTGAGCAGAATAATAAGGGATAACCTGGGTCACGCACAGGTAGCCTCGTCTTTCTGAGCTCGTGGGCGGTGGGCAGAACCTAAGGCATGGATGGGGAGGGTGCAGTCTCTGTATTACACCCTGGAGCTGTTTTTATGGCCATTGAGGCATACTTGCCAACATTTCACAAGTGAAAACACGGAAAAGTGTGGCCAAACGTCAGAGAGCGGTCAAGGTGGCAAAAGGTATCAGTGAGGGAGAACAATCCAGCCCAGTGAGACTGTAGCAGTTTGCTTTTGCCTGAACCTACAGGGCAGATTTGCCACTCCTTTTTCAATAAGTTCATTGCGCACAAAGTGCTATTGCCCTTTCTAGCAGCTGAAGTATGCTGAGGAAAAAGGGGGGAAATGGAAGAAGGAGAGAGGATCTGGGACTTTTTTTAAAGTAGCTGAAAAAGTGGATGGACAGAGTATTAATTGGGATTTCCCTGTCACTTTGGGAGGGTGTATGCAAGGCGCTCCAAGACCCAAAGAACATTTTCAACAAAAGGTTTTGGTGCAAAATGCTGCCCAAATGCCTCCTGGGGTGTGGAGAAAAATTTGACCACATTTCTGTCCCTCTCTGGGGCATCTTAGGCCCACAAAATGTATTTTTTTCCCAACAGGAGGCTACCTGGAAGTTAACTCCTAGGTAACTTCCTGTTGGGGGAAAAGGCCTCATTTGTTGCTAAGATGGCCGAGAGAAGACCAAAGGCATTTGGAAACAAAAAATAAATCACTTTTAGAGGGCTCATAGAATAATAGCATTAGAAGAGACCCCAAGGGCATCTAGTCCAACCCCCTGCCATGCAGGAAGACATAATCAACGCATCCAGACAGATGGCCATCCAGCCTCTGCTTAAAAACCTCCAAAGAAGGAGGCTCCACCACACTCCCAGGCAGTGCATTCCACTGTCAAACAGCTCTTACTGTCAGGAAGTTCTTCCTAATGTTTAGGTGGAATCTCTTTTTCTGGAGTTTGAGTCCATTGCTCCATGTCCTAGTCTCTGGAGCAGCAGAAAACAAGCTTGCTCCATCCTCAGTATGAAATCCCTTCAAATATTTAAAAACATGGCTATCATGTCACCTCTCAACTTTCTCTTCTCCAGACTAAACATGCCCAGCTCCCTAAGCCAATCCTCATAGGGCATAATGGCTTCCAAACCCCTCACCATCCTGGTCGCCCTCCTCTGGACACGCTCCCACTTCTCAATATCCTTCTGGAATTGTGGTGCCCAGAACTGGACACAATATTCGAGATGAGGTCTGACCAAAGCAGAATAGAGTGACACTACTACTTCCCTTGATCTAGACACTGTACTCCTATTAATGCAGCCTAGAATCACATTGGCTCCCCTAGCTGCTGCATCACACTGCTGAATCATATGCAGCTTTTGGTCCACTAAGCATCCTAGATCCCTTTCTCATGCACTGCCCTCAAGCCATGTGTCACCCATCCTATATCTGTGCATTTCATTTTTACTGCCCAAGTGTAGTATCCTACATTTCTCCCTGTTAAAATTCATTTTGTGGTGGGATGTGGCCCTCCAAGGTCTCCTGGCCCACAACAGTTGCCCATCCCTGCCCAAAGGGGGGGGAGCAGCACATGTGGGGAAGGTATCAAAGAAAAGCTTCCAGGGGGCAGGCCAGAGCCAATGGCTTTCATACTAGCACCTTTCATATCATTAGGCCGAGGAATCTGCTCTGAACTCCAGGACTTTATCAGATACAGCACATATAACATCATAATGATGCCTAATGATCGCGAAAGGGCATGCATACCTTACAACGTTATCCTTTCGCGATCATGTCCTGTCAAAATGCCGTTCTATTTTATTGATGGCCCCAGCCATCAATAGATCTGCTGTTGCACTTTGCTGCCGACATTTGAATCCTTGCGCCATTGTGCTCATATGAATACAGCATCAATGACAGAACACTTCCAGGTGAGATTGCGACAGCCAGGTAGGGGACGATCTTTTTATGAAACACACCCACCTCAGTTTACTTGTAATTTTTAAGTGTGTTTCTGTGCTTGTGTCTACGTTTTATGTCTTTGTCTTCCTTAAATTTTTGAATTTGCTGTGCTCGCGTCTTCTCACGAGAATCAGCGAGACCTCAACCCTGGAGTAAATGGAGCTTTGTTCATGTTCTGTTAGTGCCAGGGCAGCCTTTCTGATTCTGCTAAAGGTAGGTCTGGTAGGGGGAGTTCTTTTACCGGCATAAAATTGCCACAAAATATGCCGGCAAAATAATGTTAAGGGGAGTAATCCGATAAAGTCCATCCTCTAAAGCAGCTAACCGAGGTGCTGAGTCCTGTTGCCAAATGAGGTTCTAGCAGCATGGATAGCTCTTTAAACATCCCTACTAAAACCTTGAGTGGATTCACCATCCCACTGAAATGGAAGCTACCAGCCGTCTGGAGGTAGGATTGGTCGTAAGGAGCCCCAGAGACATGACCAGAAAAAGAAGACCCAACTCCATCACTGTTCAGGAGGAGACCGCTCCTGTTGCATTTCTGGCCCTTGGCCCTCAGCTATGAGCTGGTGGGAATTTAGAGGGATTGAACCAGGGTGTAGCTATTGGGGTGGGGAGTGAAGGATTTGCTCCCCAGTAAGAATTCTGCCCCTCAATGAAATTGTCCTCCAGTCTCCACATTTCTAGCATTGCAGAGCATATGACAATGGACATCCTTCACACCTAGACCTCTTCAGCTTGCTGTGTTCACATCCCCTCGGTTGCTTTGCCTGCCCCTTTTCTTTGGACACCTAAAACTGTATCTCTAAAAGCTTCACTGAAGGTTTAGGTTACTGCAATGTGGTAAACTGAGGGATGAGAACACAAACCAATAAATAAAAGTTTCAAGAAAAAAGATCTCACCTAAACATTGGGAAGAACTTCTTTTTATTGTAAAAACTGTTGAACAGTAGAAGTCGCACACACTTTGGCAGACAGCAGGGGTTGCAATGAGAAGGCCTGACTGAATGGCACTGTCAGGTATTAGCACTCCCAAACTCATAGAGCACAAGCTTCAGGGTTCATCCGAAAACTTTATTGCCAGAAATCTAGGAAGCATACAATACAAAGCCATTGCTGAGACTGAGAGCCTAACGGATACACTCTAAATTCAAAGCATTTACAATCAACCAAAACTGGTAGGCTGCATAACCATTGGTTGTCCATCATCCACTGACACAAACATTGCTTAAACTGAAAGTTACCATCTACCCAGTGTTTCTAGCCTTGAAACACAAACTGTTAATTACAGCTGCTTTGTTATCTCCTTTCCCAAGCAAAGCCCAACCAGTCACACATACATCATTTCACCCCTACAAAAACTGCTATGCACACTCTACACCAGTGCCACAGGGAAACTAATGAATATGGCAGGAGCAAAGGGGACCAATCCTGACATGCACCCAGGTGTTGGAGCAAACCTGCACCATAAACATGGCCAGGTCTAACAAGCCCTTTTTGCCCCACGTAGAATATTGGCTGGGATCCTTTTGGTGCCTTACACATGCATAAGTAACCCAACAAAAGCAGGTGTCCTGTAAAACTGGGAGGGAGCTTGTTTTCTGCTGCTCCAGAGACTATGGCTAAATCTACACTACACAAATAATCCAGTTTGAAACTGGATTATTTGCCATGGCTCCTTCCTATGGAATCCTGGGATTTGTAGTTTGGTGAGGCACCAGCACTCTTTGGCAGAGAAAGCTAAAGACCTTGTAAGACTACAAATCCCAGGATTCCATAGGAAGGAGTAGTGTGGATCTGCCCTAGAACAAAAACCTGTGGGTTGAAATTAGAAAAAAAGGGTTCTACCTAAACATGAGGAAGAACTACCTGACAGTAAGAGCTGTTTGGCAGTGGAATGCACTGCTGCCTGGGAGTGTGGTGGAGTCTCCTTCTTTGGAGGATTTTAAACAGAGGCTGGATGGCCATCGATCGGGGATGCTTTGATTGTGTCTTCCTGCATGGCAGGAGGTTGGACTGGATGGCCCTTGTGGTCTCTTTCAAATTGTTCTTCAATCCCCAAATTTCATATAATCATAGTACAACACAATCTTATTCTATTGTTCTATGATTATATGAAATTTGGGGATTGAAGAAAAATTTCATTTGGTGGGAAGAATTCTTATAGGGTGCAATGCCCTCAGTTTGCCCTGGCTTGGGCTCAGATATTTGAAAGCTTTTACATGGCATTCCAAGAAAGACCCTTTCTCAACCCACACAGATGATTACACAGAAGTAAAGGCCCTTGTAGTGGATACACACTACAAACCAATACCACTTTAATTGCCATGGCTGTAGCCTATAAAATTCTGGGATTTCTAGTCTTGTGAAATATTTCGAAATTCTCTTCTATAGCTCTGCACAGATCTTAGAACCTCCCATACTACAAATCCCAGAGTTCAGTAGAAGGGGCTCATGGCTGGGAAAAGATAAAATAAAATTAATTATTAAGTTTAAAAAATTTTAAAGACTGGAATAGCACAACCACCACAGAACAACATGAGTGCACTTTTGCATTAACACAAGCTAATGTCAAATACTATAGGTTTTTTTTAAATACAATTTTTTAAAAATCAGATAGGCTTTATTATTAAAAGTTGAGAAATTTCATAGGCCTCACCCATGCACCCCTTTCCTCTCTGTGAACCAACCCAGTAGGTGCATGAGTTGTTTTTTTAAAAGCATGCCATGTTGCACTCAATGGGACCACCTACACCCTTGATGCCTGCGGGCAGCACCCTTCTCAGGTGTGTGTGCATGCACACACACACACACACACACACACATGCCAGTGCTTTTCCTCCTGTAATGTAATCTAAAGTAATGTCTCCTTGGCCTTCCTGTACCTAAGTAAGGCGTGTGCGCTTTCCATTTCTTGAATATTACATAAAGCCATAAAGCCAGGGCCTTGGATGGTCAGAGTGCAAATCTGCAAGCACCCTGGGGAGTCTTAGCAAAGCATCTTCTCCGCTTCTCATCCGCCTCCATTACGTCAGGCACTCGGCGGCGGTGATGATAAAGCTCCCTCCGGCATCAGGGGTCCATAACCCCCTCCCTGTAATTATAAGAGCCTCAATTATAGCTGTATGCGCGGTCAGGTCCCGGCGGGAGATTGTGGGTTAGTTACAGTTGCAACGGGTTTTGCGTCTTGGTGCGGAGGAAGAGGAGGCAAGCATCCTGGTGATTTGGCATTTTCCCCAGCAGTGATGGAGGGCCACTTCGCACAGGCCTGCTGCCCAAACGACAACCTCCTTGCTAAGTCAGGCCTATTGTTGCCTTGTGCTTTCAAGTTGTTTCCGATTTATGGTCATCCTAAGGCGAACCTATTGTGGAGGGTTTGGGGCCAGATTTGTTCCGAGGGAGTTTGCTGCCATTGCCTTCGTCTGAGGAGTTGTCTAGACCAAAGTTAGACAACTGTGGGTCGTGACCCCATACGGGGTCGCATAACTGAATGTGGGGGTCACAAAAAAAATGGCAACAGTAAAAGGTTTCTGAAATTGTTTTAAAATAAATTTCTTTATGGTTTATTATCAGTAAATGTTTGATTTCTATATCTATTTTATATACCTATATACCCAGGGTCACGTAAAAGTTTCTTGGGTGAAATGGGTTGCAAGTGGGGAAAGTTTACAAAGTCTTAGTCTAGACGATGAAAATACTCCTCCTAGAATGTGATGAGAATACGTTCTGTCCCAGCTCACTGCAAACGAGATTATTATTCAGAAGGAAGGGAGCCAAAAACTCAATTTGCAACTTTCCCCAAAGTTTTTTGAATAATGTGGGCGCCTGCCTGTTATTGCACATATGGACATCCAATTTGGGATGCTGCGCATTCTTGGCAAGGGCGGAAGTAGAGAGCAGATTGGGCGGGGGCAGACTTACCAGCAAGCAAATGGCCGGAAGCCTCATTTTCGCATTTCGTGTTATGAGTGTGCAATTTTTTGCTGCACAGAGGTGACTAAAGAGCTTTTTATAAGTGAAAAGTCACACTTACACACCTTTGAATTACAAGTAAAAAAAAAATACTGTGCAGTGGCAACAACACATGTGGAGAATAACACACCCTGCTCTTGGCCACCATCTTGATTTGCAGACATGGCTGTGTGTGCACTTCAAACACAGATAGCTTTGCTTACAATCCATTTTGCCAAAAGACTGTGGAGACAACGGAGCGCCACTGTGAATTTGATTAATGTGCAACAAGCCCCATTATATTTTCTCATCTAGGCAACCCCTGAGAGCGTGTGACTTGCCCAAGGTCACCCAGTGGGTTTCCATGGCTGTGTGGGGATTTGAACCCAGGTCTCCTGGAATCCTAGTTCACCAGTCAAACCACTACACCACGCTGGATCTCGAAAGTCAGACTGGGCTGACTTTCCTTTTTCTTTAACCACATGGCTACAGCAATGCAACTTTTTTAAAAAATAGCACCACAGCGGAGGTGGGTCCATGAGAAGGCAAAGCAAAAAAGGTGATATCATGAGGTAGATTTCAGGGCTGTTCACGGAAGCTGATGAAAACAATTCCTGTTGGTGACACAGGCCAATGGAAGTACCCCTTAAGTACCTACCTGTAACTATGTACCTTGACTCATAATTCCCCATGAGTGCCCTTAAGTACCTCTAAGTAAGCACCTGTAAGTACCCATAGGTTCTCAAGTAAATATCCTTACCCATAATTTTGTGTAAGCACCCTTAAGTACCTCTTATTTAAGCACCCTTACCTGTAAGTACTCACAAATACCTTTGAGTACTCATAAGCCAATATCCTTACCTGTAATTCCCCCAGGCACCTGTAAGTAAGTCGCCTTAGCCGTCGTAATACCTGGTAAGTTCCCTTAAGTACTTCTAAATAACCTTAACCACTAGTATATGTAGGTACCCATAAGTAAGTATGTACAGTACTCTTACCTGCAATTCCCTTTAAGTATTTTGTTACCCATAAGTAAGTATTTTTACCCGTGTTGTTGTTGTGTGCCTTCGAATCATTTTCAACTTATGGCAACCCTAAGACGAACCTCTCACAAGGGTTTTCTTGGCAAGATTTGTTCAGAGAGAGGTTGTCTTTGCCTTCCTCTGAGGCTGAGAGAGTGTGACTTGTCCAAGGCCACTCAGTGGGTTTCCATGGCCAAGTGGGGGTTCAAACCCTGGTCTCCAGAGTCGTAGTCCAATGCTCAAACCACAACACCATGCTGGCTCTCTCTTTTACCCATAATTCCCCATAAGTACACTTAAGTACCTGTCAGTATCTTTACACCAGCAGTTGCACTTTTTACAGCCATGGGCAGGGGTTGTATCTTGATCGTGGCTGCTCACGTGGAGTTCCATTGCTGAAACCATTCTTCAAAAAAAAAAAAAGAGTTTGCAGTTGTTAAGCTATTGCATATACTTTGATGAACTGCCCTATGGGTCATTGCTCAACAGGAGCATGCATCAGTATGAGGTCAGCTGCACTATTGGTTACGCAATGCTGTGATTCACTTTATGGACATTGTAGTGTGCCCCTGGCATAGCCACATTAGTGTAACTTTATGTTATGCAATCCTTCCCTTGGATCTTGGCCTAGGAAACAGGCAGATCTTGGCCAAGAGCCACAAGCCATTGGGACATTCTCTTACAGAAGCCCATAAATTAATTCTGCATTCCAAAAATGTATGAACAGGGGTGGGAGGAAATGGTGGTTTCTCCAAATGTGACTTTTTAACAGGGGATTAGTTGCATCCTAATCCTTGCAGAGACAAGCAAGTTAGCTTATTGGGGAAAGATAACACCTTTGGAGTCTTCCTTGTAGGTCAGCAAAGAAGCAAGGCTGGCTGTGGTTTCTAAAACCAGGCACAGCACAGAGAAAGGGGATTATTGAGTTTTATCCTTGCCTCTCTTGTTCTCTCTTTCATTTCCACTGGAACAAGGGGTTATCCGGTGCAGGTGATGGCCAGCAGACTCAGGATAGACAAATGGAAGCATTTCCTTGCACAGCTCATAATGAATTTATGGGATTTGCTGCCACAGGATGTGGGGACAGACCACAGATGAGATGGCATTTAAAAAAAAAAGCAATTAAGGTAAGTTTATGCAAGACGAGGAGGGGAGAGAAAGGAGGAGGAGGAAGAGGAGGAAGAAGAGGAGCCTTCCAGACTAGATAGCTGAATGAAGCCTCCATCTTCCATGGCTACCTACCTGAACAACAACAACTAACACTTAGGGAAGAGAAAAACAGGAGGCAGCTAACATTTACTAGGTAGCTGAATAGACCCCCCCCCCATGTTCCATGGCAGCCTACCTGAATACCAAATGCTAGGAGAGGACTGTTAAGTTCATATCCTGTTTGTGGTTTTCTTTAGATGCATTTGGCTGGCCCTTGTGAGGGAAAGAGGATAGGTTGGGCTGGATGGGCCTTTGTTCTGATCCAGGAGCTAGGCTGTTCATTACATTCATTCCTGGAGAAAGGGTCTGTCAACACTGGTGAGCCTTTATAACTCACGGAACCTCCATGTTTGGAAGCAGTGTATCCCTGAATATCAAACAGGCAACAGAGAAGAACTGCTGCTTCCATGCCTCCTTGCGACTTCCCAGAAACATCTCTGAGTCGGTGGTCACTGGTTGAAAGATCCATGATTTGTCACCATAATAACCAGTGTTTGGAAAAGCTACGTTGTGAATTATAAATCCCACAACCCTCCTACCAATCGCCTTCGCTGGGCATCCTCAACAGACATGCTGGGAGTTATAAGCTGAAATACTACAATAGGTTTGCAAATTTACACCCAAGTGGTTGTGCTACACACCTTTTGCTGAATATTGCCATTTAGGGTGGCCAGTTCAGGCTGAGATTTCTGGGCCAAAGCTTGAGATCTAGGGATGGCTGCTGGTAATGTCATTAAGTGTTAGGCGTTAGGTACCAACCACCTAACGCCTAACACTTGTCACTCAAACACAGCTTGTCACTCAAACAGAGAGGAGGGAGAGAGAATACATTTCCCAGTTTGGAAATTAAGACAGACATCTCAGCTAAAGGGGTTGTTCTGAGACCAAGGGTTTACTCTTTCTCGCATACTTAGGGAGACACAATAAGGAGCATTTAATCTAGCCTGCTTGTTTCTAGCCAGAAGATGGATACAAAGCAGAGCAGAGGGTGAGCCCTGGTACCACAAGAACTGGGAGGGAAGGGGCAAGGTAATCAAGTGAATGCATAGAACCCCACCCTCGTGGGAGTCTCTTGTCATGTTGCAGCAACCCATCAGTTAATCCTTGGAAATTATAGCAAGCTGATGCTTTCCTAGCTGAGTTGGAGATGAATTCCTCTTCTCTACGACAGAACCAAAATTTCATAGCTGTATGTAAATCTCCCTGCTGCCACACACAGAGGCTGTAGATTAAGGAAAAGTACTGTGTTCTCAGAGTGATAGACAGGCAGGTAGAATCACTGATGTATAGCATCTCAGAAGTGAAAGGGACACCTAAGGGCCATCTAGTCCAACCCCCTGCCATACAGGAATGCAGAACTAAAGCATGCCCAGGAGATGGCCATCCAACCTATGTTTAAGGGCCTCCAGAGATGGAGAGTCTAGCACCTGCCATGGCAGCCTGTTCCGCTGCTGAACTGCGCTTACAGTCAAGAGGTTCTTCCTAATGTTTAGGTAGATAGCTAGCTAGGTAGTTGTTTTTATGTGCCTCTGATTTATGGCGATCCTCCCTTAGGGTGTTCTTGGCAAATGTTATTGAGAGGAGGTTTGCTATTGCCTGCCTCTAAAGCTGAAAGAGTGGGAATCGCCCAGTGGGTTTCTGTAGCTGTGTGGGGATTCAGGTCGGCAAGGACAGTCCCAATTAATCCTCCATCCTCCCACTTTTGCAGCTGATTTTAAAATGTCCCAGTTTCTCTCTCCCTCCCACTTTTCCCTTTGTCCTTGGCTTACTCCAGTTACTACAAACTGAGTTCCAAGGGCAAAAGGCATTTGCCAACAGTTAACTCTGCAAGGGGGCGAGGAGAGGGCAGGACCGAATCTTAGCAATAGCATTGATATTTATATACCACCTATCAGTGCCAAAGCACTCCCTAAGCAGTTTCCAATGTGCGTTAGCTAATTGCCCCCAACAAGCTGGGTATTCATTTTACTGACCTACAGAAGGATGGACGGCTGAGTCAACCTTGGAGCCCTCTGGGATCGAACTCATAACCTTGTGGCTTGCAGTACTGGCATTTAACCATTGCACCACCAGGGCTCCTTAACTTGCCCTTCCCAGTTGGCTCAGGCAAAATCAAACTGCTGTAGCCTCTCCTATCTTGTCCGATCTTCCTCATTAACAACTTTTGCCATCTTGACCTCACTGTGATGTCGCGTGGCCAAATGTATATCGGTTTTCATTTTTTAAACACTGGAGGGTATGAGATGGCAGGTTTGATACCAATCAGGGTTTGTAACTCCTCCTGAGACCGTTTCAAAGCCTGCAAACTCCTTTGGAAAATGAATGGCTGACAATCTTTTCAGATGTCTGCTGAGCCAGAGAGACTGCAGGGAAGAGAGAGAAAGACCTCCGACAAGGGAGAGCAATGAGAAACTGGTGCTGTAAATTGGTGCCATTCCTTTGGGACCCCTGTCATTGGAGGGGGGCAAGGCGTGGGTGGAAGGACACTGCTCCATCTTTCGGAGTCAGCCAAGTTTCAGATTTCAGCCAGGTGGGGAAGCCGGGGAGGAGGAACTGCCTCCTTTGCAGGCGGTGTGGAGTCAGCAAGAGTCCAGCATCTTTCCTCAGGAACTGGTGGATCAGCAGGTTGTCAGGGATGCTCAAGGACAGGCCTGGGAAGAGGAGGAGGAAGAAGAAGAAGAGACGCCATATGGACAAGGAGCCTCCTGACGATGCTGAAGCCTGAGAGACAGTCACACAAGGAATCGTAGAATCATAGAGTTGGAAGAGACCCCAAGGGCCATCCAGTCCATCCCCCTTCTGCCATGCAGGAAGACACAATCAAAGCACTCCTGACAGATGGCCACCCAGCCTTTGTTTAAAAACATCTAGAGAAGGAGAGTCCACCACACTCCCAGGCAGCAGCAGATTTCACTATCGAACAGCCCACAAGCTGTTGTAGTGGGTTAAGCCACTTGTATCCTGTGATACATGAGCACACATTAAACAAAGGGCAAAAACTCTCCTTATGTGCAAGTTGTTCTATCAATTGCATGGTTTAGAGGAGTTGACTCATTGGATCCTTCCACACTCTATGGTACTATGTACCATCCCAAATGTGTTAGAATCATGGAAATATAGACTCACCAAAGAGTTGGAAGAGTCTCCAAGGGCCATCCAGACCAGCCACATTCTGCCTTGCAAGAATACCCAATCAAAGCATTCCTGACAGATTGCCATGCAGCCTCTGTATTTATTATTGTATTTATACCCTGCTCTTCAGCCACAAAGCCTATCAGAGCAGCTTACAAATGGTCAATTTAACACTTCCCTGCCCTCAGGCTTACAATCTAAATAAGACATGACACATAAGGGAAAGATGGATGTTTAAAAACTGTTCCACTGCCGAACAGCTCTTACTGCCAGGAAGTCCTTCCTAATGTTTAGACGGAATCTCTTTTCCTGCAGTTTGAACCCACTGCTCCGTGTCCTAGTCTCTGGAGCCACAGAAAACAAGCTTGCTCCATCCTCAGTATGACATCCCTTCAAATATTTAAACATGACTATCATGTCACCTCTTAACCTTCTCTCCAGGCTAAACATGTCCAGCTCCCTAAGCCACTCCTCATAGGGCATGGGTTCCAGACCTCCCACCATCCTGGTCGCCCTCCTCTGGACACGTTCCAGCTTCTGAATGTCCTTCCTGAATTGTGGTGCCCAGAACTGGACACAGGATTCCAGGTGAGATCTGACCAAAGCAGAATAGAGTAGCACTATGACTTCCCTTGATACTAGACTCCTATTGATGCAGCCTAGAATCACTTTGGCTTTTTTAGTTGCCACATGTTGACACCCTTCTTGACATGTACTCAGCCATGCTTGCTAAGTAGATGGACAGGGAATAGACACAACACACATCAGAGTAGTCTCCAACCAGTCTGCCATGAATTCCAGCAGATCTAGCATGTATGAAAACTCAGGCATTAGCCTGTTCTAGGAAAATCAGGGCAGTGACTCTGAGCTCCTACATTGTAGGTGTGTAGCACAGATTTCCACACGCAGAGTTACAGGTTAATCATGCCATGCAACCCTTGTTTGGACTATGGAACTCCCTCCATAGAGAGGCCACGATGGCCCCGTCTCTGCTCTCCTTTCGTCAGCAGGTAAAAACATTTTTGTGCTATCAGGCATTTACTAACCAACAAGGGTTGGTCTTTTAAATGCGGTGCGATTTGGATTTTAAGGTTCATATATTTTTTTTAATATATTTTCATATTTTTAATGTTTAATGTTTTTAACTGCATAAATTGTTTAATTGCTTTTTTAAACAATATATTATACTTTTAATGTTTTTGTATTGTTTTTGATCTGTATTGTTTTAAATTCATTGTTAGCCGCCTTGAATCCCTATATGGGATAATGGTGGGATGTAAAAAGTGATGATGATGATGATGATGATGATGATGATTTGAATGGCAATGTTGTACAATGGACCCAAGACACCAAATGTGCCACAAGATATACAGCCAAATGTACGTGTGCATCCATGTGTGATGGCATTACATGTGTGGAACACAGCCATACATTGGGCTTGTCTATACAGTCAAAATAATATGAATGGCATACAAATGTAAGGGGTTCCGTTCATAAGGACATTCACACAAATGCGTGTCGTTCTGAAGGGGGGCAGCAAAATCCACTGCAAAGTCCATGTCAGGAGCTTCATACAGATTTTTTTAAAAGCTCCGTATGACATGCGAATGTGTGATCATTTGAACACTCGCATTCGCACAGATACGAACAGGCAGTGTAATCTGATTGGCTGGAAGAGGATGGGGCGGGGCTAGCAAACAGGGAAAGCGCCTGAGGCCACCATGCTCAATTTCCAACTAAGCAAGGGTTCAGTTTGTCAATCAAACAGCAATCTTATAGTCTCAGTTTTCCTTTCTTTTTTGTAAATATGAACTATCACTTGTGCTCACCAGGGTAAATTGTTTTTTTAAAAAAACTTGGAGGCAGCAGATTTAAAATCATGATTAAATCGCTCACAGCCACCATCCTGGCCAGGGGTCATGCACAGTTTAGGAGGGGGGCTCTTTTGGCCTCTGCAGCCTTGCACTGAATGTAGATACTATGGCAAAAATATTCCTCATAGAATTTGAGGAGAATACGATTTGTCTTAATGGCATCCCGCATCATTTCACCGTATGCAGAAGGAGGGGGAGCAAAAATGCCAAAAACTGTGCAGAATGTAGGGAATGTGCATTCCTGCTCATTGGGACAACTGATTCACTTTGCTGTGCATCCCCGATAAGAGCAGAAGTGGAAAGCAGATGGGCCAGATGTGCGCAGAGGGCGGAGTTTGCTAACAAGGCAAGCATCCGAAATGGCCAGCTTAGATTTTCACCAGAGCAATCATATGCTCAGGCAATGAAACAGCCTTCCCCCCCCCCATTTATTTAAGTGGAAGGTCATGCACCTTGGATATGTGTTTTAAAAAAATACTGTTTGGCGGCGGCAACTGGTGACAATAGAAATGCGAGTAATTCACTTGCGCCTGTCATTTTGGTTTTCAGGCATGCCCATTTGAACAACCAACCCAGATAGCTTCGCATGCCTGCAATCTTGCCAAAAAACCATTGAGGCAAATGAAATCTGCTGTGAATTGGCGTTAGTGAGCATCGATCCCCATTTTATTGCCTTGTATAGACAAGCCCTGTGCATTGGACAAAAATGTCCAACTGCTTCCCTAGAGGAAGTTACATGTGTGCAAGACGCCATGTAGAAGATGAAGGGAACTTGTTTTCTGCTGCTCCAGAGACTGGGACACAGAGCAATGGACCTAAACTAGAGAAAAAGAGATTCCACCTAAACTCCAGGAAGAACCTCCTGACAGTAAGAGCTGTTTGCCAGTGGACTGGGATGCCTTGGAGGGTGGCGGGGTCTCCATCTTTGGAGGTCTTTAAACAGAAGTTGGATGGGCATCTCTCAGGGGTGCTTTAATTGTGCGCTCCTGCATGGCAGAGGGTTGGACTAGATGGCCCTTCTGGACCTTTCCCACTCTAAGACCCCAATAAGGTGCTGGTTTGAATATTTCAGCCAATTCAGTCCATGAGAATCGATTGGAGAAAACTTTTAGGGGAAGGAACGAAAGGAAGCCTTTGCTTGAGCTGTCTCTTCAGCTCCAGAAAGACCGGGAATGATGTTCAGCTCTTGGTTTGGAATCCACCAATCCATCACTTCTACTCCGCTTTGGTTCCTTAGCATGGAGTCCTCTTTATCGAGGGCCATTTACCCGATCAATGGGACCCTCTCAGACACCCCACTCTCCAAAAAGAGCATTTACCCAAATGAAACATTTATATATGCATTTGATCTCGAAAATGTAATTACCAGGGCCGGGGCCATTGATCGTGTCAGGGGTTTATTGACAGGTGTCTGTGATGGATAGGTTACTGCAAGAAGAGTCCTGATCTGACTCTTCTCTTCAGCCGGAGCTCACAACCGACAGGTAACGGACAGAGGCAATGCCCGGCTCTTTCCAGATCCTTCCGGTAATGTGAACTCCAGTGTGACCTTCTGGAGACAGATTTCTGTGGGACCCCTTTTGATGAGGAATGCATTTTGATCTTACCCTTTCAGGTATGGGGTTGTTTTTTAAAAAACAAACAAACCAAATAGATAAATAAATCCTTCCATATTCATCTTTAACTGTCTGAAGGGATGTCACATAGAAGATGGAGCGAGCTTGGTTTCTGCTGCTCCAGAGACTAGGGCTGCCACCACACTGCAGAAATAATGCATTTAACACCACTTTCATTGCCATGGTTCAATGCTATGGAATTCTGGGATGTGTAGTTTTGTGAGCTATTTAGCCTTCTCTGTCCAAGAGCTCTGGTGTCACAACAAACTACAAATCCCAGGATTCCATAGGATGGAGTCATGGCAGTTAAAGCGGTGTCAAACTGGATTAATTCTGCAGTCTGGCAGCAGCCTAGGACATGAACTAGTGGAGTTAAATTACAACCGAAGAGATCCCACTTAAACATTAGGAAGAACTTCCTAACTGTGAGAATACAGCCGTCCCTGCACATTTGCGGGTTGAGCATTTGCGGATTTGTGGATTTGATTAATATTTTCTTAACATATTTTCTTTCTAGGCATTTCTAGGTCCTCCAGCATGACTCTATGGTCATCCTCCACTAGAAGTGGACAATAGAGTCATGCTGGAGGACCGAGAGAGAATACTTCTCTACAGAGAACACTTCTAGAGAGAATACCTCTCTAGGCATTTGTAGGTCCTCCAGCATGACTCTATGGTCCAGAAGTGGACCATAGAGTCACACTGGAGGACCTAGAGATTCCTAGAGAAGCATTCTCTCAGGTGAAATAAAAAGCATTTGCAATTTTTATTTATATTTGTAGCTTTTCCACTTTGCAGGGGTCTTGTGCCCCTTTGCAGGAGTCTTGCATAGAGTAAGAAAGGATCACAAGGGCCATCTAGTCCAGCCTCCTGCCATGTAAGACCCCACAGCTGAAGTACTCCTAAAAGATGCCCATCCAACCTCTATTGAAAGACCTCCAAAGAAGGAGAATTCCCCACCCTCCTAAGCAGTCCATTGCAATGTCAAACAGCTCTCACATTAATTAATTTCTTCCTCACACTTAGGTGGAATCTTTTCTCATAATTTGGATCCATTGTTTCATGTTTTATTCTCTAGAGCTGTTCAGTGGTAGAATAGACTGCCTCAGAAGGTGGTGCAACTCTCCTTCTTTGGAGGTCTTTAGGGAAAGGCTGGAAGCTATCTCTCATGATTGCTCTGGCTGTGGGTTCCTCCATGACAGAGGGTGGGACTAGATGGTCCTTAGGGTTCCTTCCAACTCCATGATTCTACGATTGTAGTAGTGTCTGAGACCTCACATCCTATGCCCACACATTAACTTCCCAGGGGTTAGCCAGCTGCACCATGTGGCCAGAGCTTCAGGAAAGGTTGAGAAATGGCTTAGTACTGGGTCTCTCCTACAGAATAACCAAATTAGCAAGGCAGAAACTGAACAACAACCAGTCCCACACCCAGACACCCTCACATGGGGTCTAGCAGAGAAAAAAACAAGCTTAGCCTTCTTTGTAAAATGTGTAATATTAAATTTACTTACAAAACTCTAAGGACTTTATCAAACCACCCTCCATAAACTTTCTTTTGAGAGCATATTTTTAAACGTTTTTATGCCTGCAAAAGAAACTCCCCACCAGACCTTACCTTTAGTCATGTCAAAAAGCATCCCCGGCATAAACGGAGCATGAACAGAGCTCTGTTTACTTCTGGTTTCCAAATTTCACCAATTCTCACAAGAAGATGCGAGCACGACAAATTTAAAAGTTAAAGCAAAAAACATGCACACAAGCACAGAAACACACTTTGAAAGTCCCAAGTACATGGGAAAGGTTCATAACCTCCACCAGAACGTCCCCTACCTGGCTGTAGTGATCTCAACCTGAAGTGTTTGCCCATTCACGTGAGCACAATGTTGCGAGGATTCAAATGCCGGCAATGTCAACAACAAAGTGCCACTGCAGATCTATTGATGGCTTGGCCCGTCAATAAAATAAAATGGCTTTTTTAACAGTACATGGTTGTGAAAGGACGACATTGTATGGTATGCACGCCCTTTCGTGATCCTTAGGCATCGTTATGACACCATATTTGTCTGGTCTGATAAAGTCCTCAATTAAACACATGGTCTAATGGAGGAGAAAGAGAAAGAAAAGAAAATCATTAGAGTGATGCAGGAAGGGAGCGGATGTGGAAAAGCAAACAAACAGGAAGTGTGCAAACACAGAAAGCAGGGAGTCAGTATATGTGTGCAAAGGCTGCTAACTCTGAGAAGAAAGTTCCCGCTTGTAGACTACCGCTCCCAAATTCCCGCCAATGGCATAGTCACTGGCTGTGCTGGATGGGGACTTCTGGGTGTTATAATCCACAAAAGAAACTTCTCCAAATTCTGAAACAAGTCATTGTGAAAGAAAATACATACACAAATTGCATACCCGCCAACTGTCCCAATTTGGTGAAAACAGTCCCAATTAATCCTCTGCCATCCCATTTTTTCAGCTGCTTTTAAAACGTCCTGGTTTCTCTCTCCTTCTCCTCCTCCTTTTCCCTTTTCCTCCTTAGCTTACTTCAGTTGCTGTAAACTAAGCTCAAAGTGCAAATGTAGCTTGTACACAATTGACTCAGCAGCAGGGAGAGGAAAGACTTTATCACATGAACCTTTTAAAGCAGAATTAAAGCTGGATAATAACACATCTGGCAATCCTTATCACATGGCATCGCCTCCAGATAGTTTCTGCTGTGCCTCCAAAGCGTGGTTAGAGCATCCCTTGCTATTCATAGAATCATAGAATTGCAGAGTTGGAAGAGACCACAAGGGCCATCCAGTCCAACCCCCTGCCACGCAGGAAATCACAATCAAAGCATCCCTGACAGATGGCAATCCAGCCTCTGTTTAAAGACCTCCAAGGAAGGAGACCCCACCATGCTCCGAGGGAGTGTGTTCCACCGCTGAACAGCTCTTACTGTCAGAAAATTCCTCCTAATGTTGAGGTGGAATCTCTGTTCCTGGAGCTTGCATCCATTGCTCCGTGTTCCAGGAACACACATCAATAACCTCCCAATCGCGCTGCTGTGTCATGAGTCGCCAGGTATGATAAATTTCTCCAGTTGCAGTCCCGAAATTGGGCAGCCACGTGGTCCCAGACTCCTCCTCCCTCCCCAATCCCTCCCTCCCGCTATCTCCAAACAGGCTGGTTTTCTTTTTTCGCACACTTTCTTTCCTTTTCTTTTTTCTATGTTTCACTAAATTGCATTGCCGTAATTGCCAAAAATTGCATCACAACTAAAAATAAAAATTTAAATTTAAAAAAAACACACAAAAGGCATGTTGGGTAGGGCAATAGGGTAGGAAAGAGGGGTTAAGGGAGAGTCCAGAAGAGAGCCAAGGGAACATCAGTGACTGACGTGCAATACTGAGGGTTGCCAAACAGGTTTCCATCCGTTCACTTTTGCAAACACAATTGCAGCGACAACAGGGCTCATGTGATAACGTCTGAGGACTTTATCAGACTTGCATCTAAAAATGCTGTAATTCCACAAATGAGGAAAGCAGAAACATAGTGGTATTATTACACTTATTGTTGCATGTCACTGTAATCGTGCAAAAGAACCACCGTGGAATTATCGCACAAACATCACTAGCACTTTAGGAACAGGACTTTACTTCTGTGATTTAGCATGGGTGAGATTTTGGCAGTTCTCACGAGAAGACATGAGCACACTTTAAAACACCAAAACCCCCTTAATTTGCAAAGTAAATGAACACACAAACACTTAAACAAACCTAAAAACGTGCAAACAAACTGGACCACTTCATAACAAGAGCATCCTGTGGATAGTTTTCACATTCTCACCCAGACATTTTCTCGATGGGAACAGGGAGGGGGGGAAGAGGACCACCCATTCACGTTGTAATCTCACAATTACAGCGAGACGTGTTTTCACACGCTCTTCAAAACCATGAAAAAAGCAATGTTGAGAGCTATTGATGGCTTGTCCCATCAATTAAAAGCAACGCCTTATTCACAGCTGGAGCACAGATTGACCATGCAAACATGACAACGTTGTGCAATAGTGGGACCCATTCGCACTACTGTGATGTCATAATTAAGTGATTTTTGCCACATCTGATAAAGTCCTGAGAGGAAAAAGGAAAGAGAGGAAAGAGAAGAATCCTGCTCTTCCAAGTAGGCTCAGGCAAAAGCAAACTGCTGCAGCCTCTTTTCTTCTGTGTGTTGTTGTTATTCCTGTTGTTCTTATCATTTATTTCTATAGCATTATCAATGCACGTGGCGCTTTATAACCACAACAACAAAAAGCAGCCAGTTCTATCAAAGGCATACAATCCTCACCAACAACTTTTGCCATCTTGACCATCCTCTGATGTTACTTGGCTACACACACCATGGTTTTCATCTGTGAAGTCTTGGAGGATATGACATTGCATGGGTGGGAGGCATATTGCTGCTGCGCAATTCGCACTTGCGAGAGATTTGCAGAAGAGATACTTGCTCCTAATAAAAAAAAAAGGTGTGACCGGTCTTTAACAGCACTTTTTCTCCTCCTTCTTTTCTGTCCTCTTTAAAAAGAAAAAATAACAATAAACAGAATCATTCTCTAATATTTCTGAAGGAAACCTGCCCAGCGGAGATACCATTAAGCTGTCCAAAGAGCAGGAGTTATGGCCAACGTGTGTATCATCAGGGCCATCAGGCTTACAATAATATCCCACCAAATGTATCCCTCAGGTAGGGTGAAAATACCACTATAATATTACACATGCATTCAAATTGGAAAATGATGAGCCTAAGGAGGGAGTGGAGCGGCCGCATGACTCCTCAGCCGGTTCAGCAAGGGAACAAGGAAAGAGGGTCCCACAAGAAACAAGGGAAGCCACCCTAAAACCTCCCCAATTTTTTAAAATTTCAGCATGAATTTCAGGTACATTTTTGTCCCCAAACGACAGAGGAGATTATGGACATTTTCAGACAGTGTTTTTTCATGACTATCGCGGGAGGATCTTCCAGGAGAGGGACGGCGCTTTTGCGCGGCAGGGGGTCCACTTCATAACAAGAGCATCCTTTTGGACGCCACCGTCCCTCTCCCGAAATCATCCGTGACACTTCCGTGAAGCTTCGGAAGCCGCAGAGCCATATTTTAATCACGGAGGTTACGCTGACCCGTGGCAAATTCACTGTAGAGTACTATTTGGGGGAGGCGATGGTCCTCCATCCTAGAAACGTGCCCTGCCCAGCGCAGCTGCGTTCTCAGTATCATGGCCTCAGTGCTGGTGATCCCTGCTTGCTCAAGGACAGCAACATTTGTCACATAGTCAGTCCAGTGTATATTTAGGATTGTACGTAGACAGCGCTGATGAAAGCATTCGAGGAGTGTAAGTGGTGGCGATAGGTGACCCATGTTTCAGATCCATAAAGGAGAATAGACAGTACAATGGCTCTATACACACTGATTTTTGTGCTTCGCCTCAGGTGTTTATTACTCCAGACTCTTTTGTAAAGTCTTCCAAATGTGCTATATGCCTTTGCTAATCTGTGATTAATGCCTCCTTAAAACAAGGCAGGGTCCCAACACACCAGAAGGAGGCTGGGGTAAGACCCCTTCTAAAAACACCTTACCTGGATCCTACTGTACTAGATAATTGTAAGCCAGTGTCCAATCTTCCATTTTTGGACAAGGTACTAGAGTGTGTGGTAGCTTCTCAACTCCAGGGGTTTCTGGGTGAGATGGATTCTCTAGATCCATTTCAGTCTGCTTTCAGGCCTGGCTATGAAACAGAGACAGCTATGGTCGCTTTGGTGGATGACCTACAGAGGGAACTGGACAGGAGGAGTGTGTCCCTGTTGGTTCTGCTGAAGATCTTGATGGTTTTTGATACTATCAACCATGGTATCCTTCACAGTCGCCTCTCTGGGATGGGGCTTGGAGGTCCTGTTCTACCACGGTTCCACTCTTTCCTGGAGGGGCATTCTCAGAGGTTGGTGCTGGGGGTTTCTATTCCACTCCTTGGCCGTTGGCCTGTGGAATCCCTCAGGGGTCAGTCTTATCACTTACACTATTTAACATCTACATGAAACCACTTGGAGAGGTTGTCCAAAGTTTTGGGTTCAGGTGTCACCAGTACGCTGATGATACCCAGCCCTTTTACTCCTTTCTACCTAATTCCAAGGAGGCTGTGCTAAACTGACAGTTATAATGGACTGGATGAGGGCAAACAAACTGAAGCTTAATCCAGACAAGACAGAGGTGCTCCTGGTCAGTCAAAAGACAGACCTGGGCATAGGGATTTAGCCTGTGTTAGATACGGTTACACTCCCCCTGAAAACACAGGTTTGCAGTTTGGGGGTACGCCCCGGGTCTCAGCAGTGACTAGGAGTGCTTTTGCAGTTAAAGTTAGTACACCAACTGCACCTGTTCCTGGAGAAGTTGGATCTGGCCACAGTGGTACATGCCTTAGTGACATCCTGTTGGGATTACTGTAATGAGCTCCACGTGGAGCTGCCTTTAAAAAGTGCTCAGAAACTTCAGTTGGCCCAAAGAGCTGAGCCAGGTTGTTCACGGGAGCTGGCTAGAGGGAGCATACAACCCCCTCATTGCACCAGGTCCACTGGCTGCTGGCCCATTTCCAGGTGCAATTCAAAGTGCTGGTTTTCATAGAATCATAGAATCATAGGTGCTCAGCAGTGGCTCCTCTTCGTCTTGGAAAGATGTGACTGGTGGGGTGCCACAGGGTTCTGTCCTGGGCCCAGTGCTATTCATCATCTTTATCAATGACTTGGATGAGGGAATTAGGGGCATACTTACCAAATTTGCAGATGACACCAAATTAGGAGGAATAGCTAATACCCTAGAGGACAGAATCAAAATTCAAAATGACCTGGATAGACTGGAGAGCTGGGCCAAAGCTAACAAAATGAAATTCAATACAGAGAAATGTAAAGTTACTTAGGGCGGAAAAATGAAATGCATTGATATAGGATGGGAGAGACCTGGCTGAACGAGACTACGTGCGAAAGGGATCTAGGAGTCCTAGTAGACCACAAGTTGAACATGAGCCAACAGTGTGATGCAGCAGCTAAAAAGGCCAATGCGATTTTGGGCTGTATCAATAGAAGTATAGTATCTAGATCAAGGGAAGTCATAGTGCCGCTCTATTCTGCCTTGGTCAGACCTCACTTAGAATACTGTGTCCAGTTCTGGGCACCACAATTCAAAAAGGATATTGAAAAATTGGAGCGTGTCCAGAGAAGGGCAACTAAAATGGTGAAAGGTCTGGGAACGATGCCTTATGAGGAGAGACTTAGGGAGCTGGGTATGTTTAGCCTGGAAAAAAGACGGTTAAGAGGCGATATGATAGCCCTGTTTAAGTATTTGAGGGAGTGTCACATTGCGGATGGAGCAAGCTTGTTTTCTGCAGCTCCAGATACTGGAACATGGAGCAATGGATGCAAGCTCCAGGAACAGAGATTCCACCTCAACATTAGGAGGAACTTTTTGACAGTAAGAGCTGTTCGGCAGTGGAACACACTCCCTCGGAGCATGGTGGGGTCTCCTTCCTTGGAGGTCTTTAAACAGAGGCTGGATGGCCATTTCTTGGGAGTGCTTTGATTGTGTATTCCTGCGTGGCAGAATGGGGTTGGACTGGATGGCCCTCGTGGTCTCTTCCAACTCTGCAATTCTATGATTCTATGATTCTATGATTCTAGAATTGCAGAGTTGGAAGAGACCACGAGGGCCATCCAGTCCAACCCCATTCTGCCATGCAGGAAATCACGATCAAAGCATCCCCAACAGATGGCCATTCATCCTCTGTTTAAAGACCTCCAAGGAAGGAGACCCCACCACACTCCGAGGGAGTGTGGTCAAAACCTATAAAGTTCCAAAACTTTATAGGTTTTGACCTATAAAGCCCTATACAGCTTGGCTCCAGGTTATTTGAAGGGCCGTATCTCCCTTTATGAGCCCATTAGAGCTGTCAGATCATCTGGAGAGCCCCTTCTCTCTGTCCCACCACCCTCTAAGGCTCGTTGGGTGGGAACGAGGGAGACAGGGCCTTCTTGGTGGCTGCTCCCAATTTTGAACTCGCTCCCTAGAGGTCCTGTTCTCCTTCCATCAGCAAGTTAAAACACTTTTTTTTTTTGTGGTGGTGGTGGTGGTGTCGTATTTTTAGAAACTGACTGGGATGAGCTTTTAATGCTGAGTGGTACTGTTTTCAAGGTTTGTATGCTGTCTTTTGATGAATCTTTCTACATGTTTTTTACTTCATAAATTGTTGAATTTTTTTTAAAAAAAATCTTATATCTATACTTTTATTTTGGCTTTTGTATTGTTTTTAATTTGTACTGTTAAATATGATGTTAGCTGCCTTGAGTCTCATTATTGAGAGAAAGACAGTATATAAATTAATAATAATATCATTGCCCAAGAATCTAGGAATCAGTGAGTTACCATTGAATGCTCAAACAGTATCGACACTGCTTATTATCATAGAATCATAGAATCATAGAATTGCAGAGTTGGAAGAGACCACGAGGGCCATCCAGTCCAACCCCCTGCCACGCAGGAAATCACGATTAAATCATCCACGACAGATGGCAATCCAGCCTCTGTATAAAGACCTCCAAGGAAGGAGACCCCACCACGCTCCGAGGGAGTGCGTTCCACTGCCAAACAGCTCTGACTGTCAGAAAGTTCCTCCTAATGTTGAGGTGGAATCTGTGTTCCTGGAGCTTGCACCCATTGCTCCGTGTTCCAGTCTCTGGAGCAGCAGAAAACAAGCCTGCTCCATCCTCAGCGTGACATGGAATTCACGATCACAGTTACAAATGTGTAACCTAGAGTTACGCATTCCTGACTTGTTCATATTCATCATCCCTATGTATTCAATAGTTGAGGGGGACATATAGGGACTGTGAAAGAGGGTGAGCTGGGAGAAGCTACTTAGCTATGTAACTAAGGTAGTTACGTAGCTAAGTAGCTGATCTAGAATAGTAGCCTATATTATAATTATTGGGTTCTGGAAGCTGTAGTTCAAACATGTCACTTCTCCCGAGTTCTGGCTAGGTCCCTCCTACAGCACCTGCAAGAGACAAACATGCCATGGTTCAAGCGAAGTGGAATACCATTATTATCTGGGCAACTTTATAAAATGCATTGAGGTCCCAGCATTTCATATTCCCCCCTCCAGCTGCCTTGGATTTACAGCCTCATGTTTCCCAGAACAAAATAATCCACTACTTTAAAAACTTGCATGGATCTGAAAGTATATATTTTCCCCCTAGGAGGTGAGGTGCCTTGAAATTACATCCATGCACACCCCTCCATGGGTGGAGAGGCAGACACAAACACACACCCCTAAACCCTGCTGATCCTAGCAGCAATGTGTGGGCTCCCCCACCCTCCTTAAGCCCAATTCCTCAGACCCTTTGGGAGAGGCAGCTTGCTCACAATCCATTTGTAGAAGCAGCGTCTGAGCCACGCTTTGTTTACCTGTTCAATATCACAGAGCAATTCCCCCAGCAGCCGGAACATTACACGCTACAGCTGAAGTGCAAGCTCAGCACAAAAGGCGCATTTCCTTTGCTCTTAAAGGGCCATGTGTGTGCCAGCCGCATGCATGAAGATCAGCCCGGCCAAACATCTCCAAGGGAGCAGCACAGGGGTAGTAGCTGATGGCTCCTAGGAAAGCAGGTAGCAAATCTCATTTGTTGTTATGTGCTGTCAAGTCAGCTTCAACTATAGATTTTCCTTGGTTTTTTTCCAGGCTGTGAGGCCGTGTTCTGGAATAGTTTCTTTCTGAAGTTTCGCCTGCATCTGTGGCTGGCATCTTCAGAAAATGGTTGGGTAGGAGTGTGTGTGGAGTTTATATACTGTGAGCCCCTGTTGGAGAGGACATGTAAATTTGTTTATTTGAATGGCTGATTACTGGGGGAAGATATGCAAGGAGGATTAGTGTTTGTTTGGCTAACGGTCCATTATCTGCTGGAACCCCCATCCCCAAGGAGTTCATTTGCATGTGTTGAGTTTTGATTCTATTGTTCTTCAAACCTGGGAGCCAGATTTTGTTTACTTTTAAGGTTTCTTCTTTCCTGTTGAAGTTGTCCAGGTGTTCAATAGCTTCGCTGTGCATTCTGACATGATCGTTGTTGGCCTGGTCCAGCAGTAGCAGAACATGTGATAAACCAACCTGGACACAAAATGCTATTTAAAAACACAGAAATTCTGGACCAGGCCAACAACTATCATGTCAGAATGCACAGCGAAGCTATTGAAATCCACAAACACCTGGACAACTTCGACAGGAGAGAAGAAACCCTCAAAGAAAAGAAAATCTGGCTCCCAGTTTTGAAGAACAATAGAACAAAAACTCAACACTTACAAAGGAATTCCACCCAGGGACAAGAGGATTTCCAGCAGATAATGGGCCATCAACCAACCATCAGCCAAACAGACACTAATCATCCTTGCATTTCTATACCCAGAAACTAACCATTTAATTACACAAATTTGCATTTACTTCCCAACAGTGGTTCTCAGAACATAAACTCCACATATACTTCTACCCAACCATTCTCTGAAGATGCCAGCCATAGATGCAGGCAAAATGTCAGAAAGAAACTATTCCAGAACATGGCCTCACAACCTGGAAAAAACCCAAGGCAAATCTATGAAAGCCTTCAACTTCAGCTTCAACTTTTATGCCACCCCTGTGAATGGGAGGCCTCCAAGCGGTTGTCTACACTTAGAAGCTGGAACATGGACCAAAATGTTGGGAGGTCTGGAAGCCATGCCCTATGAGGAGCAGCTTAGGGAGTCGGGTATGTTTAGCCTGGTGGAGAGAAGGTTAAGAGGGGACATGATAGCCATGTTTAACTATTTGAAGGGATGTCATACTGAGGATGGAGCAAGCTTGCTTTCTGCTGCTCCAAAGACAAGGACATGGAACAGTGGACTCAAACTACAGGAAAAGAGAATCCACCTAAACATTAGGAAGAACTTCCTGACAGTAAGAGCTGTTCGGAAGTGGAATACACTGCCTCGTAGTGTGACAGTGTCTTCTTCTTTGGAGGTTTTTAAGCAGAGGCTGGCTGGCCATCTTTCGGGAATGATTTGATTGTGTATTCCTGCATGGCAGGGGGTTGGACTAGATGGCCCTTATGGTCTCTTCCAATTCTGTGATTCTATGAAAAGCCCTGAATCCCTCCCCCAAAATCTGGCCCGATAATGCCACACAATGTACGGCCCTATCTGCACCAGAACACCACCTGAATCCGGGTTTTCGAAAACTGTAGTGTGAACAATGCATCCGCCCTGGATTCAGGGTGTGCGGAGGAGAGGAAGGACAAGTGCTGCCTAAGCCTCCGCCATTTTTCCTCTTCCTCAGCACCACTTCATCATTCCAGAGGCAGAGAGACACCATTCCCCACTCTGAGATCAGAAGGAGCAGCCAGCCGGGCTAGAAATATGGGAACCAAAGAAAAATTTCACAAGCAGTCAGAATTCATATTCAAAATTCTTTGTTCAAACCAAATGTTGGTTTGAACAAAATGTCCAAATCTTTAGCATAAAAATGTGAGCAACTACTGCAACAGTAATAAGGGAGAGAAAGATTAAACCATGCCAGAAACATGATACATGCGACTTAGGATGCATCTAACTTTTGAAAGAATGCACCTCTTGCAAGCAGTAAAATGAAACAACAGTACCACCTGTTGGTGAACAAAGAAATACAACACCCATGGATTTCAGTCAACTATAGCACTCCTTAATTATCTGTAAGGCATTTTTCCCCCAGTGCTGAGCATTTAGGGTAGCAAAGTACAAACTCACCTCAGCTCCTTCTGGCTTCGTAGTTATGGGCTTTCTTAAGAGTGTTCTAAAAATAAACCCATAATCAGTTTTCATAGCATCTTCTCTCAGCTATGAATGTTGCTGAATTCATGCTCAGAAGAATTGGGCACATGCCCTCGGTCACAGGGGTAGGTGACCTGGTGTTTTCAGATGTTTTGGGCTATAACTTCCATAATCACTCTGTAATATCCTGACTAACTCCACTTCAGCCAACATAAGCTCTTGGTAAACTCAAAAGAACTTTATGAAGAAAGCAGAGTTGATCACAGCACAGAAATGTTGTCAAGAGTGAAGGTTTGTCTAGTTACAGAGTATACTTAAAGCCCACGAGTTCAGCCCTTACAAAAGTTTGCATCCCATTTGTCAGCCACTCCAAACATTCCCTCTTCCCATCATTAACCCCTCCTTTTCCCCATACCAGGCTTCCCAGAAGAACAACCTTGGGCTACTCACAACTCTGAATGCCTTCTCATGTTAGTGCAGTCCACAAACACACACAATCTCTAGTTCCTAGCACCCCACCCAACAGTATAACATACCCCATTATCCTTCAATACCAAACATAGGCCCAAGCATTACATACATGAATGGCAGGACCATGGCTGAATCATGGTCCTGACACCCTGGTCATTAGCTATGCATGGTGGGGATAGTGGGAGCTGTCATCCAAACTAACTGGAGGGTGCAATCAAAGCCCTCCCGACAGATGGGCATCCAGCCTCTGCTTAAAAACCTCCAAAGAAGGAGACTCCATCATACTCCAAGGCAGTGCATTCCACTTTCCAACAGCTCTTACTGTCAGGAAGTTCTTCCTAATAATGTTTAGGGGGAATCACTTTTCCTGTAGTTTGAACCCATTGCTCCGTGTCCTAGTCTCTGGATCGTCAGAAAACAAGCTTGCTCCTTTTTCAATATGACATCTTTTCAAGTACTTAAACATGGCTATCATGTCACTCTTCACCTTCTCTTCTCCAGGCTAAATATACTGAGTTCCCTAAGCCGCTCCTCATAGGACATGGCCTCCAGACTTTTACTCCCACCCAGAAGTAAGCACCATTGGTATTTACATTTTTCTGGTCTTACTTTGACAAAGGAATGATTAATATTGAAAATAATTTGGCTGTATACATGTGAAAAGGGCCTTGGGATTATTGTAGATCACAAACTGAACATGAGCCAGCAGTGTGATGCTGCAGCAAAGAAGGCAAATGCTATCTTAGCCTACATTAAAGAAGCATGGATTCCAAGTCAAGGAAGGAATAGTCCCACTGTGCAAGTCAGGCCTCATCTGGAGTACTGCATTCAGTTCTCTTTCAGAAGGATACAGACAAGTTGGAGTGGGTTCAGAGAAGGGCAAACGGGTTGATAAGAGGCATGGAGAACATATGAGGTATGGGTGAAGGAGCTGGGCATGTTCAGCCTGGTGAACAGAAGACTGAAGGGTGACATGATTGCACTCTTTAAATACCTCAACGGTAGCTCAACAGAAACGGATGATGAGACTTTAGGGTCCGTTAGAAAAACAAATTCTTAAACAGTGGACTCTGAAAATCAATCACTTTTGCCTTTAGTAAGGTTTATCGTTCCTCCTTCCCTCCCTCTCTCTCCCTCTCTCTCAATCTCTCAAGAACCTAGTTTTGATGGGCAGCCTTTTGCTCACTCGGCACTGGATTCTTCTTTCTGGAATTGTAAAGCACTTTATAGAGAGAAAGAAGAGGAGAGGAGAAAGAGATTTTGTACAACTCCAAGGCAGGGCAGAAGCTCGTGCAATAATGCTCCTGTCCAGGGAGAGAAACATGCTCAAATTTGGGAAAGGGATGGACAACTTTGCAGGTGGAGGGAGCTGGGTATGTTCAGCCTGGTGAAGAGAAGACTGAGGGGTGACATGATTGCCCTCTTTAAATACCCCAAAGGCTGCCCCAGGGAGGAGGAGGAAGGCCTGTTCTCTGCTGCCCCAGAGGGTAGGACCCGGTCTAAGGGTTTGAAGTTACAGGAGGGCAGATTTCGATTGAACATTAGGAGGAACTTCTTGACAGTGAGAGCAGTTCGGCAATGGAAGCAATTCCCTGAAGTGGTGGTGGGGGTCTTTTTCTGTCTCCACAGAGAGGGATGCTCTAGCTGGAATTCCTTCCTCGAGCGGGGGGATTCAGTGGCCTATGGACACCTTCTAACTCTATGATTCTATGAGTCTATGGAGGTGTATTAAAAAATGACCCACTCTGGGGTCTCGTCTATACGAGGGGGGAAATGTGGATTGATGCGCACTAGCGGCAATTTGAAGCAGCTTCTATTTGTCTTAACATATTTTTTTGAAAGATTGCAGACATGCAAAGCTATCTGCTTTTGCTGTTCTAATAGACATGCCTGCGAATCAAGATGGGGGCACGGGTGAATTACTCACATTTTTATTTAGAACTCGAGTTACTGCCACCAAACAGTTTTTTAAGCACATCTAAGGTGCAAAAGGGCAATATTACACCTAAATAAATAGAAAAAAAGAAAGAAAAGGCTGTTCTGTTGCCTCTGCACACAATCACTACAGCAAAAATCCAACATGGCGTTTCCAGGTGCTTGCCTCGTTAACAAGCTCCGCCCCTGCATACGTCCGACCAATCAACTTTCCACTTCCATTCTTATCGGGAATGCGAATGAAAGCGAATCAGTTGTTCCAACAAGTGGGAATGTGCATTCCCTGTGGAGCTTTTTTAAAAATACGGGAAAAGCCACAAAAGCTTTTCCTGCACAGTTTTTAGCATTTGGAGGGTTCCGAATACGGCAGATTGATGCAGGATCTCATTAAGACAAATCACATTCTCCTCAAATTCTATGAGGAGTATTTTTGCCATTCAGACAACCACATGGTGTCAAATACTCTAGCTACACCACTACAGATCATTCAAAGGGCTGAAAACCACAAAACGCTCCTGTGAGAAACAAAAGACAGAGAGAATTTGCCTCAGTAAAGAACTTGTTCCCCAAATAAGCGCCCGCCTGGTCTGGTGGTTGTGTCATTCCATTCACAGCAGTCACCAAGAATTTCAACCAGCCTCAGCAGTTTATAGCATGAGGCTCAGCACCTAAAAAATACCAAGACTGCAGAGCAGAAAAGGTATAGAAAAGGACGGCCAAAGGGTCAAAGGGCTGGAGCAATTCCCCAATGAGGAAAATGCCATGGCAGCTCCTGGCTTTCATGTCGGTAGGGTGGAACATCTGTTCCAGTTTTTAGTCTGAATTTTAAAGGAGTTGTCTGAGGCATTGGACCTCTTTGGAAGGATGTGGTTTAGTACTGCCGATAACTCCTTTAAAGTTCAGACTAAACTCCAAGCACGTTCACTACCCTATTTATGTGGAAGCCATCAGTCACCCTGGACATAGCTGGAGCTTTTTAGCTTCAAGAGAAGTGGAATGAAGGCAGGGGGCATGACAGAGGTGTATATAGACTTATGCACATTTTAAGACACGGAGCAACAGACTCAAACTACAGGAAAAAAGAGATTCTACCTAAACATTAGGAAGAACTTCCTGACAGTAAGAGCTGTTTGGAAGTAGAATGTGCTGTCTCTGAGTGTGGTGGAGTCTCCTTTGGAGGTTTTTAAACAGAGGCTGGATGACCATCTGCCGGGAATGCTTTGATTGTGTATTCCTGCAGGGTAGACTGGGGTTGGACTAGATGGCCCTTGGGATCCCTTCCAACTCTATGATTCCAGGACTCTGAGAGACAGGGGCTCAAACCCGCACTTAGCCATGGAAACCACACTCTCTTAGCCTTAGAGGAAGGCAATGATAAACCCCCTCTGAACAAATCTTGCCAAGAAAATGCTGTGATTTTTGCCATAGGGTTGCCATAACTCAGAAACAACTTGAAGGCACACCACGATGACGACAACAGCAACAACAAGCCTCCAAAAGACTTAGCAATTCAGACAAGTTTGTAGAGAAATGATTACCTTTGTTATGTTTACGCCATAATCCCCATATAGCCCCCCCTGATCTTCATATAAAGATACTAGAAGAATCCCTTCTAGTCAATATTTAAAAAGCTGTGTTTGCAAGTGCTCAGTCTTGACGGTCTTGCATTTTGATTTGCCTGTAATACCCAATGCTTTGTTCCTCCTATTCCGTCAAACCCTCTATTAATTTCAATAAAATGTTGGGAGGAAAGAGAGAAAGAAAAATACCACTTGTTTGTAACCTGAACAAGAAAGCTAATCCAGTTTTGAGTGCCTCCTCCGTACCAAATATTATTAAAAAGACCCCAGACCTTTCCATCACCCACCTGTCTTTGCCGCTTCCTCAAAGGCCTTGGAGGCAGGAAGGAGGTGAAACAACAATGCTAGGGTAGGGCATTTCTTCTTGGCCGTTCGAAGGGGTGCCCCTAAGATATCAAAAGGGTGCGGGGGGGAATACTGCAAGCAATACCAGCTGGCAAGAAGAAGCGAAGGATCAGCAAGTTCCAACATCACGAGAGAAAGAGAGAGAAGGAGACAGAGGAGAAATTGCGTGGGAGGAAATGAGAGAGGCCTCATCCAGTCCTGCTCAATATGCCCCCACCCAAACTGGCCTTGGCTTTCGAGAGGTCAGCATTTCGGAAGGTCGGATCGAATGCGGCACCTGCACCATAAGCACCATAAGTATTTGCACATCTGCAGAGGACGCCGCGGCGCCATCCTCAAAGTCAGCGGGGGAATGACCCTCCTTGGGAATGCGGCAAAATGCCATGTTCTCCCTAGACCAGTCACCAAGGGAGCCGCCATGCTGGCTGGGGAATTCTGGGAGTCGATGTCCACAAAATAACATTTCTAAGGTTTGAGGTAGACCTGGGTATCAGGCAAGAAGCAGAAAGGCCAACTGGATTGCCCAGTCACTTCAGACATCCTGCCAGGCCGTGATTTGTAGTAACACAAACACAGTACTTGATCAGTTCAATCCCATCGCCGTGGGTGCAGCAACCTCCAAAGGAGCAATGGCAGTTACTGTGACTTCCCATGGCAGTGGTTTGGAAATTCGGGCACAAGAGCAAATTGCAGTTGGCACAAAGTGGTTTCAAAGGACTTTATCAGACTAGCATCTAAAAACGCTGTAATTCTGTGAATGAGGAAAGAGGAAACATAGTGGCATTATTACATCTATTATTGTACATCGCTGTAATTGCGTGAAAGAAATGCCACAAAATTATTGAACAACCACCACTAGCACTTTAGGAACCGGACTTTACTTCCATGTTTTAGCATGGGCAAGATTTCAGCAGTTCTCACAACAGTTCTCACTCGGAGCGTGGTGGGGTCTCCTTCCTTGGAGGTCTTTAAACAGAGGCTGGATGGCCATCTGTCGGGGATGCTTTGATTGTGATTTCCTGCATGGCAGGGGGGTTGGACTGGATGGCCCTCGTGGTCTCTTCCAACTCTGCAATTCTATGATTCTATGAAGACGCGAGTGCACTTAAAAACACCAAACCCCCCTTAATTTGCAAAGTAGACAAACACACAAGCACTTAAATAAACATAAAAATGTGCAAACAAACTGGGACAGTTCCTAAAAAGAGCATCCTGTGGATAGTTTTCACGTTCTCACACAGAATTTTTCTCACCAGGAACAGGGAGGGGGGAAAGAGAACTGCCCATTCACACTGTAATTTCACAATTACAGCGGAACGTGTTTTTGCACACTCTTCAATACTATGAAAAAAGCAATATTGAGAGCTATTGATGGCTTGTCTCGTCAATAAGAAGCAGCGCCTTATTCATGGCTAGAGCACAGTTTGACCATGTGAACATGACAACAGTGTGCGATAGCGAGACCTGTTTGCACTACCATGGTGTTGTAACCGTGTGATTTTTGTGGCATCTGATAAAGTCCAAAGTCTTGTTTGACATCCAGGTTCAGTTGTCCCTCATAAATCATAGTTTATTCAGACCAGACCTTATGCCCTACATCAGAGATTCCCAAACTTTGGTCCTCTAGGTGTTTTGGACTTCAGCTCCCAGAAGCCCTAGCTGATTTGGCCAGCAGTCAGGAACCACACTGGGAGGTGAAGTCTAAAACATCTAGAGGACCAAAATTTGGGAACCACTGCCCTACATGATGTAAAAGGTAAGGCCTTACATTGCACTTGGAGTGTTGGCCTAGGACAGTTTGAATCCCCTTTCAGCCATAAAACCCCCCTGGGTGACCTTGGGCAAGTCACTTTCTATCCGCCTCAAAGGAAGGGAATGGCACAAATGAACACATTTTGCGGAGAAAAACATAAAATAGGGCTACCATAACCCAGAGTGGACTTGAAGGCACATAACAGCTAATGGGCTAGCATGGTGTAGTCGTTTCAGTGCTGGACTAGGACTCAAAGAGAACAGGGTTTAAATCCACACTCAGCCACAGAAGCCCACAGCCTTAGGCAAGCCACGTTATAGCTCAGCCTTCGGGCTTACTCAGGGCTTGTCTACATTGGCCAGAATGCTCTAGCGTCTGGCTAGAGTCTATAGCCCTGAAGCTGGCCCGTTTTCCACCCATTTTCCACTGAGATGAAACAGGCAGAAGTCTGCACACACAAACCAGCCAATATCAGCAGACGGCTCCTCCACTGTTGCCCATCACACTCTCCGAAGTCGGGAAGGAGGCCTTCAGCATGTGATCAAGGCTGGTCATGTTCAGGGGGCCTTGATCATGTGCCGGGGGCCTCCTTCCTGGCTTTCGAGCAACACCATCTGCATTGATGGTATCCGGCAACTCAGGCCAGCGTACAGGTACAGACTCCTGCATTCCTGTGCCGTCCATCCGGGTTTTCCCACATGATGCAGGTTTTCTGCAGTTGGCTATGGTTCTTCCAGAGAAAATGGTGAATTCTGTTACTGCAACAGAGGGTTGTCAGCACACATGGCACACACAGTATCCAGCACAGCCATTTCCCATCTGGGTTGCTTGCACTGTGTCTGCTGAGGTCACTGTGAGGCACCCAGCCATGTGACCATGGCTAGGCACCATGGCTAGGCACCTGGCCTCAGGTGATGCGACCAAGGCAGGAAAGAGAAGCCCCAAAATAAAATTGATTTGTACAGAAGCAAAACCTGGGACTTTCAGAGACTTGTCTGGAAAGGCTCTAAGGACATTATCAGATGCAGCAAAACTTGCACTATTACAACATCATGAACAGGCCCCGCTTTCGCACAACGTTGTCTTCTTCGCGTGGTTACGGTGTGCTCCAGCTGCAAAAAAGGAGTAGCTTCTAATTGATGGGACAAGTCGTCAATAGATCTTCAATATCACTTTTTTGCGGTATTGAAGGTGTGCATAACCACGTCCCATTGTAATAGCAAGATTACAGCATGAATGGGCAGTCCTCAGCGAGAAAACCTCTGGGTGAGAACATGAAAATGAAGCACAGGATGCTTTTTTGTGAACTGTCCCCTTTAGTTTGCACATTTTTTGGTTTGTTTTAGTGCTTGTGTGTTCATTTACTTTCTTAATTAAGGGGTTTGGGGCATTTTAAGCACACTCACGTCTTCTCACAAGAACCTCAGAAATCTTGCCCATGCTAAATTGTGGAAGTAAACTCCCATTCTTAAAGCAGTAGTGGTTGCCATGCAATAATTGCATGCCAGTTCTTTCACACAATTACAGCAACATGTGATAGTAAGGACTTTTTCGGATGGGCTTTTATAATGCGAGCAGCCTCATCCCCATTGCGAGGCTGCTGCGCTGCAGGGCATCCCTTTCGGTTGACGGTCTCCCCTGCTGATCCTCTGCTGGTACTGTTGCGTAACCTCAGGGACGCTGCAGCATTATATTTGGCGGTTTTCTAATCATGAAAGTTGATCGTGATTAGAAAACCACCAAATATAACGTTGCAGTGTCCCCGCGGTTACACAACAGTATCGGCCGGGTCATCCGAAAGGGACGCCCTGCAGCGCAGCAGCAACAGGGACGAGGCTGCTCGTGTTATAAAAGCCCATCTGAAAAAGTCCTAAGTGTAATAATGCCACAATGTTTCTGCTATCCTCATTCGCGGAATTACAGCATTTTAGACATTCATCTGATATTGTACTAAGAAGGCGTGGCAAACCTCCCCAAACTAAATCATGCCAAGAAAACCCTGGGAGAGGATTTCCATAAGGAGTTGACATGAAGGCACACAACAACAAGAAGAAATATATTAATAAATATATAATAGTCAATAGCTACACCCCTCAAAAACTAGAAAGAAGTACACTTATCCCATGAAACAAATGCTCTAGCAAAGTCTGCATGTGCAATGCACCTGCCGACCCACCCCAAGGCCCCCTGCTATGAAGATGCTTCTCTAAACAGTCTTCAAGCCCAGGCCCATCAGCGAGGTGCTCAGTAGTCCAGTCTGGTCCAGGACTAAGGGTGTGATGTAAAGAAATTAGAATTCCTTTCTGTTGGTTATGGTTGAGAGAACATATCTCTCTCCTCTACACACCCCCACACAAATACCCACAGGCCCAGGCTCAAAAATGAGGAAATTAATAAATGAAGGTCCCCGTGGCAGCATTAACCCTGGTCATCCTAGATGCCTGTAGCATTCTTAATTACTGTTTGTGCAATTAAATGTAGCCTGCGATATAGAGAGTGGGAAGGGGGAATTTACTGAGCTCTGGGGAAAGCGAAGGCTGGCTTTTATATATAAAAAAATTGCAGACTGCAACAGACTGCAGGCAGTGTGACTGAATATGAATACTCAAGTTTAAAGAGGTACAAAGTCTCAGTGTGTATAAAAATAGGTTTTATTTCATAGAATCATAGAATCATAGAATTGCAGAGTTGGAAGAGACCACGAGGGCCATCCAGTCCAACCCCCTGCCATGCAGGAAATCACGATCAAAGCATCCCCGACAGATGGCCATCCAGCCTCTGTTTAAAGACCTCCAAGGAAGAAGACCCCACCATGCTCCGAGGGAGTGCGTTCCACATTTAAGAAAGCATAATCCATACACATAGCTACTGCATGCGCAACTCTGCTTCTGCAAACTTGAACTCAATACAGCCATTCCTCATCACACAAAAACATCCAACCAATTCCATAGGAGAATTGGGACATCTGTAGAACACCAACTTGATTCTGGCCATTGGGTTCCATCAGACATTTCCAGTGCCTTTTGTTTCTGAATATTAATTTCTCATTGCTGTGTGCCTTCAAGTCATTTCTGACTTACGGTGACCCTAAGGCGAACCTATCATGGGGTTCTCTGAGGTTCAGAGAGTGTGACATGCCCAAGGTCAACTAGAAGGTTTTCATGGATGAGTGGGAATTTGAACCCTGATCTCCAGAGTTGTAGTCCAACACACAAACTACTTGATTCAAGAACATGCTGGGATTCCACTCCCCCCATGTTTGGACAAACAGAGCTTAGAAATACGACTTTTTTCTTTTTAAGCAACTTTATGGGCTGCAGCTCTCAGAATTACCTGGAATCCTGCATCCAGTTCTGGATACCACAGTTCAAGAAGGATATTGAGAAGAGGGAGCGTGTCCAGAGGAGGGAAACCAAAATGGTGGGAGATCTGGAAGCCATGATGCCCTATGAGGAGCGGCTTAGGAACCTGGGTATGTTTAGCCTCGGGAAGAGAAGGTTAAGAGGGGACATGATAGCCATGTTTAAATATTTGAAGGGATGTCTACTGAGGATGGGGCAAGCTTGTTTTCTGCTGCTCCAAAGGCTAGGATGTGGAGCAATAGGGTTCAAACTACAGGAAAAGGTTCCACCTAAACATAAGGAAGAACTTTCTGACAGTAAGAGCTGTTTGGAAGTGGAATGAGCTGCTGCCTGGGAGCGTGGTGGAGTCTCCATCTTTGGAGGTTTTTAAACAGAGGCTGGATGGCCATCTGTTGGGAGTGCTTTGATGGTATATTCCTGCAAGGCAGGGGGTTGGACTAGATGACCCTTGTGGTCTCTTCCAACTCTAGAAATCTATGATTCTATGATAACCATCAGACTTGCTTGCAATTTATTTCTGGGCATAATTAAAAGTTTTGGTTTTGACCCATGAAAGAGTGTTGGGACTTAGAAACCCGAGAAGCCGTTTGATCTCAGGTGAATGAGGCAGGGAGTAACCCATGGGGGTAGTGATGGCCCAGCTCTGAAATATTGATTGTTCTCTGGGATTTTGCTCATCTCCTCCCCTGTTTGCTTCTTTGGCACCAGAGATGCAAAGCCAGTTTTATTTTTCTCCCTGCTTTTAGTGGATGATGTGTTTTTACTCTGCCTTTACTTTTAATGGATGAGGCATGGACAGTGATTGGGTGGGGTATCCCCCCCCCTGCTCTGTGACTTCACTGCTTCTAACAGCACCACTACCCTTGCTTTTTATGTTCCTTGGAGAATAATGTATTTAGATGTTCAGGGCAGAACTTACAGACTGGAGATTACTTTCTACCATCTGATGAGCAAGTTTGAAGGTTCTACACCATCCAAGCAGTTCGTAACACCTAGAGAATTGAAGGCCCAGGAAAAAATGGGGGAAATTCAGAGGAGCAGGGACAGTTTTATTGTTTTTTATAGCCTTTGTTTTCAGGGGGGAATAGATTCAAAGAACGTAACATCGAAAAAAATGAATTATGGGATATTTTCGTTTAGAATGATGAACAAAGTGTTGAAGATAAGGTGTTCATATTTGCTGTTGTGTTATTATTTCCCATTGAATTTGACTCACGGCAACCGCTGAATGAAAGACCTCCAAGAGCCCCATCATCCACTGCCACTGCTCAGGTCTTGCAAAGTCGGGGCAGACATGGCTTCCTTGGTTGACGCCATCCACCAGTTGTGCGGTATCTTTTTCCTACTGTTTTCCATTTTCCACATCATTACTATCTTTTCCATGTACATTGACTCATAATTTGTCCAAAGTATGACCGTCTCAGCTTAGAGCTGGCCCAGATCCCCCCGTCATAGCAGTTAAAGTGGAATAATAGCACTATAACAGTGTAGTCTGATAAAGTCCAGTGTACAATGAGGTCTGTCTATTAAATAACGAGGCTGATACAATAACCCATCTTTATTTATATGTATTACAATTCTAATGCTTGTCCCCTTCAAGATACTCCCCATTCACATTCACATTCACACACCAATGCAGTCTTGTTTTCCACAGGTCGAAGGTGTGGAGCAGATCAGTTTCTGTCAGCTGTTTCAACACATCTGCCGTTTTCTTCTTTACTGCATCAATTGACTCAAAATGTGTTCCTTTAAGCACCCATTTCGCTTTAGGGAAAAAAGTCACATGATGCCAAATCTGGTGAATATGGAAAATGGGAAGGTGTAGTAATATATGTTTATCGGCCAAAAACTACTTCACAGAAAGTGCTGTGTGAGCAGACACATTGTCTTGATGAAGAATGAAACCATTTTTCCACAGTTCTGGCCTTTTTTCCCTGACTCTTTCAGCTTTGTCAAAACTTGCTTATAGTAATGCTGATTTCACTAGTCTTCCTTCTGGAACCCATTCTGCCAAAACGATGCCCTTGGTGTCCAAAACAACAACAACAATGAGCATTGCTTTGGCTGTGGACTTGCTTTGATGTGCTCTTTTTCATTCTTGGTGATTATGGTGTTTTCCAGTGCATTGACTGTCATTTTGTCTCAGGATCATACTGGAAGATCCAGGTTTCATCAGAAGTGATTTTTTTAAAAAAAAAGCTTTGGATCGCCTCAAGTTGCTGCAGAATGCCAGCCCAAATTTCCATGCAGCACTCTTTTTGCTCTGGTGTGAGAACCCTAGGGACCATTTTGGTGCAAACTTTTCTCATGTTGAGATCCTCATGCAAAATTTTCCACGCAGAGTCATTGTCAATAGATTTTCCTTGGGTTTTTTCCAGGCTGTGAGGCCGTGTTTTGGAATAGTTTCTTTCTGAAGTTTCGCCTGCATCTGTGGCTGGCATCCTCAGAGAATCCACCTATCCTCCATCTCTGAAGATGCCAGCCACAGATGCAGGGGAAACGTCAGAAAGAAACTATTCCAGAACATGGCCTCACAGTCCAGAAATAACCCAAGGACAATCTATGGATGCCAGCCATGAAGGCCTTTGACTTCACAGTCATTGTCAATGTTCATGGCTTCCGCTGTCATTCGGACACTGAGTCGGTAGTCTCCTCAAACAATCTGGCTGATTTTTTTCTACAATTTTTTCTGTTCTTGAAGTGGAAGGTCGTCCAGGGCGTTCATTGTCTTCCACATTCTCACGTCCTTCTCTGACTCTTTTGTGCCACTCAAACACATGCGCATGAGACATGCAGTCTTCCCCATAGGCCTCAGTAAGCATTTGAAAAGATTCCGTTGGTGTTTTGTTTAATTTTACTAAAACTTTCACATTGACACATTGCTCGACTTTTAAACCCAGCATTTTCCTGGTATACAACAGACAACACAGCTGCTTTAAACAACGGCTGACAATTCACTGAATGGCCCAGAATGTTGATGTGGGTCATGCAGGTTCAGACATGTTCAAAGTCCCCACTCAAGCTCTTTAAAAAAGCTCTTCAGACAGACCTCTTCCAGAAGACCTTTCCTGAATAAATACCCGGCCATCAAAAAAAGGAAATCTAGCTTGTCCCGATCTTGCCACGTTCAGTGTCCATTGTTCATTTTTATTCTTTATTTTTATTTATTTATTTTTAGATTTTTAAGTATGTTTTTAATTCCTAAATTATTTAATTGCATTTTAAGGAGGGTGGGATTGAGGGGTTGGATGTATATTTTAATTGTTGTAAGCTGCCCTGATTGCGTTTCGTAGAGGAGCGGGATATAAATAAATATTATTATTATTATTATTATTATTATCATCATCAAGCGTTCACAATCAGTTCTCCCTGGTTTGTCTGAGAGGTAGAAACGCAATCTCGTTATTTAATAAACAGACCTCGTGTCTTGCATCACTGCAATTTTCAAGTTTGCTCTCCCCAGTTCTTTGTGTGTTTTGTGTCTGCTCGACACTATGAAGAACTAGAGGAGGCAAAATAATTTTCTCTCTTTTATGAATCTTGATGGTTTCTTCTGTTTTGATTGTTTTTGCTTGTTCTTAACAAACTGACAAAACTTAAGAGGTTCCTTACCTTTCAGGACCTTGCAGCTCCATTTGTAACAATTTCCTCAGTTTAATTTAGTTTAGTTCAGTTTTAACAAAACTAACATAATAGATATTATGTTCCTAAATCAATGAAGTAACTTTTTAATCTGTAAATTGGGCTAATACTGCATTTTTTTTCCAATTTATCCAAAACAGTCAAAATGTTTTCCCAAAAAAGTGAGGGAAAAGGGTTTCTTTTTTTCTCTCCACAACATCAACATTTGTAGAAATGTTACATCTCTAGTACCACCATATGTGTGTGTGTGTGTGTGTGTGTGTGTGTGTGTGGCTCTAGTCTTGAATTTGTGGGGTTCCTCCAGATCCCACCTGAATTTTCTTGCTGTCATTTTTCATATTAGGTGGATGACTTCATGTTCTCTCACTAGAATGAAATTGATGAAAATCCTTGCAAAAGGATTTCTTCTCATTTACGCATTTCTTTGTGCAAGCTACCTCATTCACACAACCATTCTTCATTAACTAAAGTGTATTTCTCCTCTGTTTTTGTTATTTTAATTATGCACTTCTTGGATGTCATATTTTAAACAATGAACCCTGCTTTTTTCCCCCAATCTTCCTTTCTCAGAAACAGCCTGCAAACCATTGCTGATGAGCAAACAGTCTCTGGGAGCTGCCTACTTTCTTGCAACAGGTCTCCAAAATTTGAAAACAATACTTCTTTTTGAGACTAACTAGTCCAACAAAATGTCTTTCCATCCCTAGACAGTATGATACAATTTGGCTTTGATTGTCTTTACCGAGTGCGCTTCCCAAAATTCAACTCCAGCTTTGCTAACAAAACGTCTCCTGTGTTTCTCTTTATTTCAGCGGACTGGCTACCTAGAAATCTATCATCAAAGACAAAAAGATATATCTAGGTAAAAGCCACATGCCACACTTTCAGAAATGGCGATCAGCTGCCGCATCACACCAATAGCTCATATTTAGCTTGTGGTCTACTAAGACTCTTCACATGTACTGCTTTCAAGCCAGGGATCCATCATGCTATATTTGTGCATTTCATTTTTCCTGCCTAGATGTAGTACCTTACATTTATCCCTCTGGAAATCTAATTTGTTAGCGTTGGTCCTTCTCTCCAATCTAGAATCATGCACTGCTGATACACTGCAGAAATAATCCCGCTTGGCACCGCTTTAACTGCCATGGCTCAATGCTATGGAATTCTGGGAGTTGTAGTAGTTTTCTGAGATATTTAGCCTTCTCTATCAGAGCGCTCTGGTGCCACAACCAACTACAAAGCCCAGGATTCCATAGGATGGACCCATGATAGTTACAGCAATGTCAAACCATTATTTCTGCAGTGTGGCAGCAGCCGTAGAATCATAGAGATGGAAGAGACCACCAGGGCCATCCAGTCCAACCCCATTCTGCCATGCAGGAATACACAATCAAAGCACTCTGGACAGATGGCCATCCAGCCTCTGTTTAAAAACCTCCAAAGAAGGAAAATTCACCACACTACAAGGCAGTGCATTCCATTGCCAAACAGCTCTTACCATCAGGAAATTCTTCCTAATGTTTAGGTGGACTCTCTTTTCCTGTAGTTTAAACCCATTGCTCATGTCCTAGTCTCTGGAGCAGCAGAAAACAAGCTTGCTCCATCCTCAGTATGACATCCCTTCAAATATTTAAACATGGCTATCACGTCATGTCTCAACCTTCTCTTCTCCAGACTAAACATGTCCAGCTTCCTCAGCCGCTCCTCATAGGGCGTAATGGCTTCCAGAGCTCCCAGCATTTTGGCCGCCCTCCTCTGGACATGTTCCAGCTTGTCCGTATCCTTCTTGAATTGTGGTGTCTTCCAGGTGAGGTCTGACTAAAGCAGAATAGAGTCTTTTTATGGGAATGGGTGTTTTATGTCTGCTTGGCACTGTGAAGAACTAGAGGAGACAAAATAGTTTTCTCTGTTTTATGAATCTTGATGGTTTCTTCTGTTTTGTTTTTGCTTGCACTTAATAAACCAACAAAACCAAAGCAGTTCCTTACCTTGCAGGACCTTGTAGCTCCATATGTAACAAGACAAAATTAAATTAAATTAAGGAAATTTGATTTGTCATTATTGTCTGAATAAACTGTACTTTTCATAAACCAAGCAAGATAGGTTTATGCAAACAAATTTTTCATAATCCATGTTACACAATCAATGTGTAAATCACCTGTGGAGATTTACATCATGTAATCCTAATGGGAGGAGGCAGGACCACCTTTCCTTTTCAAGCATGGCCCTGGAAGCCAGGCCAGAGGGGGAAGTATCTTCGCACAAGTCATGCACACTTCCACATCATGTGCAAACTAGCCTGCATGCACACCACCCTGAGCTCTCTTCCTAGCCATGGCACTTGCGAGCATCTCTTTCTCTCTCGCTCGCTCTTGTCTTGCACGGAGGACATTCTGCTGAGCCAGCATTTTGCTGCTGCTTTCCAAATGGCCAAGCAATTTCTGTTTTGATCGCTTTCAGGTTGCAGGTGCTGCCGGCTCGCATTGTCTCTCCCTGGCATCATAACACAGCGTGACATTTCAACCCTGGCCTCTCGCTTTGGCACTGCTGTTAGCCGTGCCAGCTAACTGAACACAAATCATTAAGAATTATTGCCAAGACCAAACCCGGGACTGTTTTACACACACAAGCAGACTCCCGTCAGAAGCCTGACTATGAGGCATGAATGAACTCCGATGGAGCATGTGAGAGTGAGAGGAAGGGTGAATCTAAGAGGCACACGTGGGTTCGTATGTACGTTCCATAACACTGCAAGCTGCCATCTGAATCTTACTCTGGGAAGGAAATCAGAATGTAAGTCAAATCTTATAAGAAAAGAGCATACAGTGGGCCCTTGGTATCCGCTGGGGTTTGGTTTCAAGACCCCCCCATGGCTACCAAAATCCATGGATGCTCAAGTCCCATTATATACAATGGCATAGTAAAATGGCATTCCTTATATACAATGGCAAAATCAAGATTGGCTTTTTGGATTTTTTTAAAAAACATTTTCAAGCCATGGAAGCTGTAAGCTATGGATGCAGAATCCGTGGATATGGAGGGCCTACTGTATCTGTGTGTCTTCTTGTCCAAGTGGTATGGCCCAGTTTCAATATTCCAATCCGAGGGCTTCCTATAAACAAAAGGGAGAGGCAGCCTTAACTCATGAGGCTTTTGGAATAGATGCCTCCAAATCGGGCAGAGCATTTTTGGTTTTCATCCAAGTTCTACTACCCCATTTCCAATGCAAAAATCCAAATGAGAGTGATTTCCTAGGAGGAAAATGGGGAGGTTGCCATAGATTCATAGAACCAAAGAATCTGAAGTTGGAAGGAACTATAAAGGCCACCTAGTCCAACCACCTGCCATGCAGAAATACACAGCTAATGCACTCCTGAGAGATGCCCATCCAACCTCTGTTTAAAGCCCTACATACATCCTTATCACACCCTGGCACTTGTATACCATCACAGCAGTGGTTTGGTCCCACTTTCATCTCAGTCTTATCACATGGGAGGGTGGTTCTCCCAGTGCTATTGTGCTGCATGTTTGTTGGGAATGTGATTTTGTGTGTGCATGCTGAAAATGATCCATTAATGAACCCCATTCCCACTATGACTCAATGCGATTCTAGGTTGCATTAATAGGAGTATGGTGTCTAGATCAAGGGAAGTCATAGTGCCACGCTATCCTGCTTTGGTCAGACCTCACCTGGAATACTGTGTCCAGTTCTGGGCACCACAGTTCCAGAAGGATATGCACAAGCTGGAACGTGTCCAGAGGAGGGCGACCAAAATGGTGGGAGTTCTGGAAGCCATTATGCCCTATGAGGAGCAGTTTAGGGAGCTGGGCATGTTTAGTCTGGAGAAGAGAAGGTTAAGAGATGACATGCTAGCCATGTTTAAATATTTGAAGGGATGTCATATTGAGGATGGGGCAAGCTTGTTTTCTGCTGCTTCAGAGACTAGGACATGGAGCAATGGGCGCAAGCTACAGGAAAAGAGGTTCCACCTAACCATGAGAAAGAACTTCCTGACAGTAAGAGCTGTTTGGAAGTGGAATAGTTTGCTGCCTGGAAGCATGGTGGAGTCTCCTTCTTTGGAGGTTTTTAAGCAGAGGCTGGATGGCCATCTGTCGGGAATGTTTTGATTATGTATTCCTGCATGGCAGGGGGTTGGACTGGATGACCCTTATGGTCTCTTCCAACCCTATGATTCTATGAGTGCAGGTATCTCATTCCACTTCATTGCAAGAATGACCAATTAGTGGGTGCAGTTGTAGGTGTGGTCTGGTTACCTCTCCCTTTGGGAGTCCCATGGAAATCTTTAGCAGGGAAACCTCAGACTATCCAGAGAATAACTGCATTTTCTGTGGTCTACGCTGTGATACAAAAAGAGCAGGAAAACAGGAGGCACCATGGAACGTTTTGGGGGCATTAAATATGGAACCGGGCAGCCCAGGAACAATTCTATATATAGATTTTTTTAAAGGGCATTTGGGGGGGCACACTTCATATGCTGTTCGACCACCCCTGTCCCAAATATGATTTAGGATGCTTGTACAACTGACAGAACTGGCTTAAGGCACCTTATCTTCTAAAGCAAATAAAACCATGGGAGGCTCCCATTTCATGTACAGTCAGACCCCCATATCCACAGAACCAATATCCACGGTTTCAGTTATCCGCAGGACACAAAATAGGGACACATACCATAAAGTTGTGCTGGAAAATGCCTAGAGAGGCATCCACTCTAGGCATCTTCTAGGTCTTCCAAGGCAACTCTATGGTATATTTTTACCAGCAGTCCTTTATTTTAATAGGGTTCACTGTTATTTACAGTATCCAGCAGTTTCCAGTATCCACGGTAAGTCCGGGAACCAAACCCATGGATAAAGGGGTCCGACCATACAAAAGTTAGGAGGACCATCCATTGACTCTTTCTTCAACACTACCTATGGAACCACATCTTCCAATGCACCCTGAAGGCACCACACCCCTTCCTTCCGGCTGCTAGCTGCTGCCTCCTAGCATCTGTTGCTTGAGGCAACTGCCCCACTCTGCCTAATATCAGGGCCGGTCTCAGCAATTGGGTCATCTTTGACCAGGATGTGATCTGTGCATTCCAAGAACAGGCGCTACAAGTGTAAGAGCGTTAATGGGACTGGAGCCAGTTTCACTATAAATTCTGGTTGACATTCTCTTGGGGCCCATCTACACTAGAGGGGGAAATTCCAGATACCTCGTACTACTGGTATCTCGCAGCAGCAACGACCAGACCAAATGGTTTTTCTAGCCTCCGAAGCCCCCATAAGCCTCGCATTCCTGATGGTGGCCACAAGTGATTTGCTCGTGTTAGTTCTTCACTGCTGCCGGCGGTGTTTTGTTGTTTTTTTTAATCATCCCAAGGTGTGCTGGTATGATAGAGTGATTCACCAAGCAAAACAGAAAATATTGCTCCTTTTTTTATTTATCGAGTGATCGCTAAGGCGAAAATCCAACAAGGCAGCCGCAGGTGCCTGCCTTCCTAGCAAGCCCTGCCACTGCTCTCACTCAGCCAATCAGTTTTGTGCTTCCCATTGCGTTTTTTACTGTTCAATAGTCCAAAAGAGCAAAAATGTGCTCCAGACTCACAATTTGTGAAAAAGTACGGGGAAATCTGCAAAGGCTTTTAGTGTGTTGTTTTTGCCATTTTGTGGTCCCCTCCCTCCAAATAGTTGAATTGGGACTGGATCCTGTTTAGACAAGTAGGATTCCCAGCAAATTCCATGAGGATTATTTTCACCATTTAGGCGGGCCCTTGGTAATTTTTGTGCACATAGGGCCAGTGTGGTGTAGTGGTTTGAGTACTGGGCTATGAATACAACTCTGGAGATGTGGGTTCGAATCACCACTTGGGCACAGAAAAAAACCCAGGTGACCTTGGGAAAGTCACACTCTCTCAGCCTCAGAGGAAGGCAAAGGCAAACCCCCTCTGAACAAATCTTGCCAAGAAAACCCCATGAATGGTGTGCTTTAAGGTTGGCATAAGTCAGAAACAACTTGAAGGCACACAGCAACAACAAAAAGTTCCCTTACACATATGGGTCAGAATCCTGTTGGTGACCTATGCAAAACATAATTTGCACTGAGTATGTGGAGCAACTTTTTTGGACAACACAAAATGGACACCGCAGAATTCCATATTGAATTGTTGCAGATGCACAATAATGCACCTAGAATAGGATGTGAATGCACATTGCACTCTGCCTCTATACGATGTGCATTGAGATAACTGCTATGCACATCTGCAATCTCTCTTATGTTTTTCTACAGTGGCATGATCTCTCGGGGCAGCATACAGAGACCTGTTGGTGGCGTCCATCTCAGTCGGAAAGTGAATCCATTCTGGGTTTGAATCCAAACATTAAAGGGAGCTGTCCCATGGGCTGAACCCTAAGCCCCCTGCAAAAAATAGATTCAGCATCTTGGATAACTCCTTAAAGTTCAGACTAAAACCCAGAGTGGGTTAAAACCCACTGACATCAGAATCACCAGCCTCCACCAACTGAGGTGGGAGGTTGAAATTACTACATTTGCTGGTGGCTGGGGTAGGTTCTGAGGGTGGGATTTGGAGCAAGACAATTATCCAAAAATCAGCAGCACTGATTCAGAAGCTGGACTTTTCCCACCCCAGTAATAATTAGAGTGCCCTTCCTTCAGCCTGTTTGCAACCTTCTGCTTCGCCAGATGCTTTTGCATTTCCTGAGGGAGGGTTTTTTTCTGCCTCTGAGCATGTACAAAACACTTTAGTAAGAAACGGTGGAGGGAGCCAAGACAACAACACCCAAGTCCTGGGACCAAACTGCAACACGTGAGCATCCAAACACCCCTTTGCTTCTCAGCTTTGGGACTCTCCAGAAAGAAACAGACCATTCCAGCCTGCCCAGTCATATTCCAAAGATCCCAGGAGGACACAATTATTTTTCTCTGATTTTTTAATTAATGCAATTGGAAGCTGAGCGTGTTGGGGAAAGAGAGAGGCAGGGGACAGGAAATTGTCCCTCTAAGGGACACACTCTGACAACCTTGTCATCGCCGATTAGCGGGTAATAACCTCGGCGACGTGTGTTGTTATTAATCAAATTAATAAAACTGGTGGCGTGATCTCTGAAGATTGGCTGACTCTGAGTAAAATGGCCCCGGGGGGGAGAGGGCAGACCAGTGCAGATCTCCTCCCACCCCCCTCCCTGCCTTATCCAACCTAACCCACCCCTTGGGCTGCTAAAACAAATGCAAGCCTACAATCGGCTGCAACAAGTCTTTGGGACAGATGCAACAACAGAGATGTAAACCTTCAGTTCTTTTGTTCTGGCAGGAACCATCTCAGCCTCCCGCCAGAAGCTCAAAACAGATGAAACCAGTCTAACTTCCCGTGGCAGGGAGTTCCACAGCCAGGGTGTTGCTACAGAAAAAGCCCTGCCTGTGAGCACAACATGGATGCTCAATGCAACATAATGAATGCATAACGCTGCATGTGGAGACTCATGCAACATAACGCTGATGATGGGGATCTCCACCAATGAACATTCCTTACTCATAGGGTAGGGAAGAGGCCTAACTTTCTGCACTGAAGTGAATGAAATACACACCTTCCATGATTCAAGGCCAAAACTGCTAAACATATGAGTACCATGGCAAATTACAGTCATCCCTCCACATCTGTCAAGTTCATTATTTGCGAATTTGATTAATATCCTCTCTCTAGGCGTTTGTAGCTCCTTCAACGATGGAGGACCTAGAAATGCCTAGAAAAGTGTTCCCTCGGGAGGGAAAAAATAGTGGGCCTATAGTCATGGTTTTTCCACTTTTGCGGCTGCTGCGTCCCTAACCTATGTGAAAGTTGAGGGCCGGCTGTAGTCCCTGCAGAGTATCACACAAGGCTTTATTTCAGAATTACACAAAGGTGTTAGCGAATATGGCTGGTACTTATCACACAACGTTGTCTCCATCCCATTGCTGGTTTGCATTCCAAGCATTTCTGTAGCGCACCTCTTCATTGATGGAGAAAACCCGTCAATGGCTCTCAATAATAATAATAATAATAATAATAATAAAATTTTATTTCTATCCCGCCCCTCTGCAACGCAATCGGGGCGGCTTACAATATAAAAATTCCATAGTCCCAGTACCCTAACCCACCCACCCCTTAAAATAATATTAAATTATAGAAGATTAAAAACATACAACAATTTAAAATAGATAAATTAAAAAGACAAAAATTAAAACATACAATGGTTAAAAAATCTAGTTGCCGCTTAGAAAGGACAGCTTTCTCTTCATGCAATAAGTCCCTTCCATGGCAGTAGTGGTACGACGGTAAAAGTTGTTCCACAGTGGAATGCGCTGCTACCTTGGAGCATGGTGGAGTCTCCTTCTTTAAACAGAGGCTGGATGGCCATCTGTTGGGGGTGTTTTGATTGTGTCTTCCTGCATGGCAGGATGGGGTTGGACTGGATGGCCCTTGGGGTCTCTTCCAACTCTAGGATTCTAGGATTCTAATTATGTAAGGATAAGTCATTTCCGATTCATGGTGACCCTAAGGCAACCCTATCACAGGGTTTTCTTGGCAAGATTTGTTCAGGGTGGGGCTGCCTTTGCCTCCCTCTGAGGCTGAGAGAGTGTGACTTGCCCAAGGCCACCCAGTGGCTTTCCATGGCCAAGCAGAGTTTTGAACCCTGGTCTCCAGAGTTGTAGTCTAGCACACAAACCACTACATCACTCTGGCTCTCACTTGTTTTTGTAGATTACTCTTTATAAACGTTTGTACATTTATTCCTTATTTGCTCCGTAAATTATTCCTGAATCACATGGACATTAATCCTGAATAGGATTACATCACACTGTCTCAGCCCATGGCAAACCCCCTGTGAACAAATCTGGCCAAGAGATGTCTTGGATAGCTTCACCTTTGGGTTGCCATGAGTCAAAATGACTTGAAGGCACAATGCAACAACAACAGCAAGATGCCAAGAAGGTTCTGGTCCATAAAGGTCCAACCAGCAGAGCTGGCATTGGTAGCAGCCTACCAAGAACTGTAATTTGTGGCAATGGATGTAGATGAAAGCTACGGAGACAAAGTTCTCTTCTCTCTACAGGCCCCATGGCCAAGTACAGAATTGTAGAACCATAGAGCTGGAAGAGACCACAAAGGCCATCTAGTCCAGCCCCCTTCTGGCCTGCAGGAAGACACAATCAAAGCTTTCCCGACAGATGGCCGTCCAAGCTCTGTTTCAAAACCTTATAAGACAAAGGCCCAAGATGCTGGGAAGGGTTGAAGGGAGGAAAGGATGGGGTTGTTGCTTCCTGCACCGCCTTGCTGGACCGGCGTTGGCCACCCTTTCAGTGGCGGAAGACCTCCGCCCGGCTTTTTCACGGTTCCCCTGGGGGGTGCCCTCTCCTCTCCCCCCACCTCTCCCCACCGATGGAGCCTCAATTAAATTCGGAAATACATTTTTTTAATACGACTTTCACCTCAGCTCCCTCTCGGGCTATTAAACCCATTATGGCAGAGTTAAGTAAAGAACTGGGAGGGGGAGGCTGGGGGGGCAGGGAAGGGGAAGGAGGGGGTAATAAGATGAGAGGGGCTGCAGAGGCTTCAGAGGAGGAGGCTGTCATCCCATCTTTATGGCCCCGCCAATGTTTTCTTTATTAAAGATTCAGCAGCCATTTCCTCCTCCAAGACAAGCTTCTGTCCCTTCCATTAAAGGCCCGGCTCCACTGAAGGAAGAAGGCACTTTAATGACTGTGGGAAAGAAGGGAGGGCAGGGAAGAAAGGCCGGGCCTTGCTTGTGGTGGTGGGGAATGTCCAGCCAGTGGGAGCAGTGAATCCGCTCTGGGTTTTAGTCTGAACTTGAAAGGAGCCCCCCACCCACCCACACAAATGGCTGAAGCTATGTTGGTGGAGTGAAAGAGAGAAGAAGAGGTGGGCTTTGCTTGGAGCAGGGTAGGCTCTCAATCCTGTGGGGACAGTGAATTTGCTTTGGGTTTTAGTCCGAACTTGAAAGAAACCATCCCAAATTTCTATATTGGTGAGATGAAAGAGAGAGGAAGAGGCAGGCTTTGCATGGAGTAAGGTGGGCTCGCCATCTTGTGGGGACAGTGAATCCACTCTGGGTTTTAGTCTGAACTTTGAAGAAGCTAGCCCACTTATTTGGTGAAATGTGGGCAGGAAAGAAGCTTTGCTTTCAGTGAGGGAGACTCATCCCAGTGTGTTCCCTCTGGGTTTTAGTCTGAACTTTCAGGGAGCTCTCCCAAATGGCTGAACCTATGACATGGAGGCATCAAGGGTAGAACAGATTTGCCACCTGCACTGGAGCAGAAGCCAGCCAGCACCACCGGGCTCATCTCTCTGTTGGAGGAGACAAGAGACAGGGGGCAACTATGAGCTTGACTACACAGACGGGAAACCCCACACCTACCTGGTAGATCAACAGCGGCCCCATAAACACCATACTCACCGAGCTTCTCCGATTGTAAATCACATTATCCCCCCACACTGTAATCCACTTCAGAGCAGAAGAGCAGTTCTGCATTAATCACGTGTCCTATACATTGTACTATTTCCAGCCAAACAGCCAGGGCTGCAGAGATGCGGTTCTCCAGATACGTGCACAATCTGAATAAAAAATTAAAAGCAACAGAAAGGCGTCCCATCCACCAGATGTCTCGCCCCCAGCTTCACACCGAAGCCAATCCATGGCTGCCACTCTGCCAATAATTCGGGTTTTCCCCTCAAATGCGGAGTAACCTGAGAATCTTTCAGATCTGGAGTTTCCTGCAGAAACCCCAGTGAAAATGTGAATTGTCAAAAGGTCGTGTAGCAACTGTGCTGTGAATACGGGGTGAGTACGGGGGTTTTTTTGCCAGTGTAGACAATCCCCAAATTCAAGAGGACAGATGGGATGAACCTATATTGAGGAAGGTAGGATTCAGCAGCTCGGACAGTAAGAAAACCAGTGTGGTGTGGTAGATTAAGCATTGGAACTGGGGACTTCAGGAAACCAGGGTTTGAATCCTCGCTCAGCCATGGAAACCCATGGCATGGCCTTGGGTAAGTCACACTCTCTCAGCCTCAGAGGAAGTCCATGGCAAACCTCCTCCAAATAAAGCTTTCCAAGAAAACTCTGTAAGAGACCCACTACTGGGCCAAATCCACACTACACAAATAAACTGGATTATTTGCCATGGCTCCTTTCTAGGGAATCCTGGGATCTGTAGTTTGATGCGGCCCCAGCACGCTTTGGCAGAGAAGGTTAAACACCCTGTAAAACTACAAATCCCAGGATTCGATAGGAAAGAGCTACAGCACTTAAAGTGGTGTCTAACTGCATTATTCCTTCCGTGCAGCTATACCAGAAACCAACAGAATAAAATTAGAGTCTGGAGTACTCTGGAGCAAAAGCAGCCATCCGGGACATGTCTTTTCATCCCCTGAACAGCAGATTGGGATCCTTTGCCATGTTTTTCCTACTGAAAAATATCCTCTACCTGGCCACTGTTTGCTTGGAAAGATGACGTTTGCAGTAAATAGCATTTGGAGGGGGCAGCCATAAGGGAGCAACCTTCAGTAGAAAACTGGTGCAGAGCCCCCAAATCAAAGATTTATTTCATTAATTAATTAAAATATTTCTTTCTTATATCAAAAGATCTCAAGGAAGCAACCAGGTAAAATCAATACTAGCAGGTTAGAACAGTTTGAAAGAATAAAAATGACTTAAATAGAGCAAAAAAACATATGCAGTGTAACAAGTTATATTAGGTTTAAAAGGTTAAAACAGTTTTAAAACCCCGTGCGTAGCACTTGAAGGAAATCAATGCAGTGCAAAGGGTTTAATAAATGTTTTTATTTGGTGCCATTTGGGAGGGTATTCAACAATTGGGGTGCCAAGGCCAAAAAGGCCATGCTCCCACATCCTTCACAAATAGACAGCATGTTCTGGATTGGAAACTCCCTTCCCCAAGTCAGTGGTAACCGTGCATCCACACCAGCTATAATCTGGACATTAAAGGAGCCATCCAAGGTGCTGAAACCTTCTAGGGAGTGATGCCTTTTTTATTCATCTACTTACTTATTGAATTTATACCCCACCTTTCTCCTGCAATGGGACCCTGGGCCTCCTTAGGAAACCTCCTTTAAATTTTGGTCTAAATCCTGGAGTGGAGGCACCAACCCACTGACATGAATGCTAGCAGCCGCTCCAACAATTGCAAACACATAGCAAAACGAACTCACAGGAACCATGTCCTAGTGAATTGTTCCTTTACTCTTTACAGCCATAGATGTTTTTATACAACTCCTATCACACTGCACAAGCCTTGTCCAATAATGTCCATAGAATCATAGAACCATAGAGTTGGAAGAAACCCCAAGGATCATCCAGTCCAACCCCCAAACATGCAGAAATACACAATCAAAGCCCTCCCAACAGATGGCCATCCAGCCTCTCTTTTTAAACTTTCAAAGAAGGAGATTTGCATGTTCCACTGCTGAACAGCTCTTACCGTAAGGAAGTTCTTCCTAATGTTTAGATGGAATCTCATTTCCTGGGTGGGTTGGATAAGGCAGCAAGCTTGTTTTCTGCTGCTCCAGAGACTAGGACGCAGAGCAATGGACTCAAGCTACAGGAAAAGAGATTCTAAGATTCTCTGTTGAAATTTCCTCTGTGCAGAACTCACCATTTAAAAAAAACTATTTATTTACTTACTTACTTACTTACTTACTTACTTATTTGCACAAAACCTAGCATTTTTTTCTCACATCGCTGAGAAAATGGTGTAAGTTCTTCCTTCTTGCTGGCAAGAAAGAATCAGTATAGAGATTACCACCTTAGACTCACAGCAAAGAACAAATGCTGAAAGTTCCTCCTGATTCACAAAAACCCATCTGGACACACAAAAACTCACCCTGTCAGCTGAGACAAGTGAAGGCTGGCAGGCACAGAAAACATTTGTCATATCAGAGAAAGAAGTCGACTTGCAGGAGGAAAGAATAGATTCGGGAGAAGCAAGAATAAACAGAAAGAAAAGAAGGAATTGTCATCTAGGGCCTGTGCACAGTTATGCAATGACATTCTAAGGAGGTTTTCTCTCTGGTAAAATGCCAGGGAAAAGTTTTGCATCTCTATTTCCAGGGAGCTGGGAAGAAAGATAAACACACAGTCAACATAAGATGCTTAGAGCAGAAACAGCGAGGAAGAAGTTTCTGTTTTCCAGCCCCCTGCAAGTCACCCCCACCCTTCCTGCAAAACCCTCACTCCCCAGAAAAACATCCAAGTAAAAGTTACACACCCCCAAAAGCTAAAAGGCTAGAATCCTCTAGCTGTCTAGCACGTGCGTAAACTCTCCTACAAATGTGGTTGGACATAATTGCCCAATGTGGAGCATCTGAATTCATTTCAAGATTGAGAAATTGGCACTATGCATGTGGTGTCATTTGCGCATGGATGCACATTGGGCCCAGGTGAGCATTCTGCATGCATCTGCATGCCCATTTGGGTTGTACGTTCAGTGCTGCCATGCCACAGTGTGTGTTTTGTAGTACCATCAATGAGTTACTCCACATGCAGAAATTTACAGTTTTCAACCTCAGCATAGGATCTTGGCCCATGTGTTAATGAAGAAGTTCTGCAGTTCAGAAGTAAAAAGAGTTGTGCCTGTGATGCCACTGTGTTCCAGTCCTATGATGGTTTGGCTTGTCTTTTTCAGAACTTTCTCCATCTCTACAAGGCATTTTTTTAGGGGAACTGAATGGTATATATAATATTCCAAGTGTGGTTGCTCAGCAGATTTTTTATAAAGGCATTATAATATTGGTACAAGTTTTATTTCTGAGATCAGCATGGAATTTCCCTTACCCCACCGCCGCCTCCCAAAACCACTGTACACATGGCAGGCAAGTTCAAAGAGTTTTTCCCTTTGTGTGTGTATGTCTGTCTCTTCAACTCACTAGTTGACTTATGGTGACCCCATGAATTTTGCAGATTTTTTTTTTAGGCAAAGAATCCTCAGAGGTGGTTTTGCCAGTTCCTTCCTCTGAAACAGAGCCAACAGTGCCTGAGATTACTTGGTAGTCTTTCTGGGCTTGGAGAAGTTTCTTCTTTTTGGACTGCCACTTCCAGAATCCCCCAGCCAGCATAGCTGGCTGGGGGATTCTGGGAGTGACAGTCCAAAAAGTCACCTTTTCCCATGCTCTGGAAGTTCAGCCAGGATATGGTGTCTTTAGGCTATTTAGGCTCTGTGAGTGTGTGTGTGTGTCTTTAAGTCGCTTATTGATTTATGGTGACCTCACAAATTTCATAAGGTTTTCTTGGGCAAGGAATCCTTAGAGGTGTTTTTTGCCACTTCCTTCCTCTGGAACACAGCCCTTTATCCATATTTATTCAGGCATCTCTTGATTTTGATGATCACAAAGCTATTTGCTTTATTATTGGCTGGAATACAGTGAGTGTTGTGTGCATGTGTATGTTCCCCTATAGAAGCAGTAGCACGTTCTTCTCTGATGTGGAGCCTCTAGGTTCAAGGATTGCCAAACTGGAGTTATTCACATGCTGCCAGTGAGCACTGATGTGCATTGTGCATGGACACAAATTGGCCTCTGAGGAAAGTTGCATATTTAGTTGTATAACATCAGCTTCCTAACAAGACAGCATTGTGAAACTGCTATATACTGTAATCCCATGAGTGTAAAGTTACAATTCACCTCTTTGATGCATAAGATCATAAGGTTGGAAGGGATCCCCAGGGCCATCTAGTCCAACCCCCTGCCATGCAAGAATATTCAACTAAAGCACTCCTGAAAGATACCCAACTAGCCTCTGTTTAAAGACCTCCAGAGAAAGGAGGTACACCACTGTTGCGTAGCTCTTACCATCAGGCAGTTCTTCCTAATGTTTAGGTGGAATCTCTTTTCCTGTAGTTTGAACCCATTGCTCTGTGTCCTAGGACTTTATCAGACATGGCAAATACGGTGTCATAACAATGCCAGAAGAATGCGAAAGGGTGCCCATTTTGCACGATGTTGTGCTATGTTGTTCTTATATTGTGAATAAGGCATTCTTTTTTATTGATGGGCCAAGCCATCAATTGATCTGCTGTGGTGTTTTTGTTGCAGAATTGCTAGCGCCTGAAACTGCGCCCTGTTCTTCTGGCATGATTACTGGCGGGGACTCCCCACCAGAACACTTTCGGGTGAGAATGCAAAAATTAGGTACGGGGCACTCTTTTTATGAACCTCCCCATTCTGCAGGCAAGTTTTTAAATGTGTTTCAGTGCTTGTGTGTTCATTTTGTTTTCTAATTTAGCTGTTTCTAGACTTTTAAGCATGCTCAGATCTTCTTGTGTGAACCACTGGGGAAAAAGAACACAAGGGTCATCCAGTCCAACTCCCTGCCATGCAGGAATACACAATCGAAGCATTCCCAACTGATGGCCATCCAGCCTCTGTTTAAAAACCTCCAAAAACCTCCCAGCCAGTGTATTCCACTGCTGAACAGCTCTTACTGTTAGGAAGTTCTTCCTAATAATGTTTAGGTGGAATCTCTTTTCCTGTAGTTTGAACCCATTGCTCCGTGTCCTAGTCTCTAGAGCCACAGAAAACAAGCTTGCTCCATCCTCAGTATGACATCCCTTCAAATATTTAAACATGGCTATCATGTCACCTCTCACCCTTCTCTTCTCCAAACTAAACATGCCCAGCTCCCTAAGCCATTCCTCATAGGGCATAATGGCTTCCAGACCTCCCACCATTTTGGTCACCCTCCTCTGGACACGCTCCAGCTTGTTAATATCCTTCCTGAATTGTGGTGCCCAGAACTGGACACAGTATTCCAGGTGAGGTCTGACCAAAGCACAATAGAATACAGTGGCACTATGACTTCCCTTGATCTAGACACTATACTTTTGTGGCAACTGCATCATAATGTTGACTCATGTTTAGCTTATGGTCTACTAAGACCCTTAATTCTTTTTCACCTGTCCTATTGTCAAGCCTCGTGTCACCCATCCTATATAGGTATGTGTGTATTTCCTTTTTCCTGCCTAAATGTAGCACAATCTCAGCCCTTACTTGACTATGGATGGTGTCACGCCTCCAGCCCCGATGGTGTCACCTGGTGCGGTTCAGCTTCTCTTCACTGCCCCCCCCCTGTGCGCCACTGGCCCTTACATGAATTACAGAGGACAATAGCACACACATTAATGTGCATAGTACAAAAAGCATGTTCAGCTCTACCAATTTAGCATGTCTCTCTCAAGTGCAGACAAATATGAGCATACCAAACAAAAATCCGATGTTTCATGCAAACTCAGGAAGCATCTACAGTGTAGAAATAAAGCAGTGTGACACCACTTTAAGTTCTGTACCTGCATCCTATGGAATCCTGGGATGTGTAGTTTACAAGGTCTTTAGCCTTCTCTGCCCAAGAGTGCTGGTGCCTCGCCAAATCCCAAGATTCTGCAGGATGGAGCCATGGCAGTTAAAGAAGTGTCAAACTGCATTATTTCTGAAGTGTAGATGCACCCTGAGACATACTTGCAATACAAATGGGTGTAATAAGCCTATATGACACTGAGCTCCTCAAATCCCATTGAGTTCAATGGGGCTTTAAAAAACGTGTAAATTGTATGTCAGTTTGCTCCCTGTTACTAACTAAGCAGCTGTCTAAATGGTGAAAATACTCCTCACGGAATACAAGGAGAATCCTACCTGTCTTAATGGGATCCTGCACCATTACACCATATTCAGGAGCCGAGCCAAAAACGTCAAAATCTCCAAAGGGAAAAGACTTTGTAGCTTTTCCCGGAGGTTTAAAAAAAAAAACAGTGAGGGGAATGTACATTCCTGCTCATTGGGACAAGCAATTCGCTTTGAATCACTTTCCCATATGAGCAGAAGCACAAAGCGGACTGGCCAGAGAGTGCAGGGGTGAGGCGTGCTAACAAGGCAAGCACCCGGTGTCACCATGTTCATTTTTCACCTTAGCGAGCAAGTGCGTAAGGTGAGAAAACCAGGTGTTGTTTCTTTACCTTTTTGTTGTAAATGCAAAATATCACTCCAGTGCACAATGCAAATAGGGTTTTTTTAGGCCATGAGTAATTCACTCACAGTCAGCACAGGGATACAAAGCTGTTGGGGCAAAAAAAAACCCAAAACATTAGGACAAGTTGCAGCTGCTGCAAAGTACCATTACTGTGGGGCACTCCGGTTTTGGGGGGTTCATATAGACAGACTGGGTGGCCAGATTTAAATGCAAAACAGGGATCCTGTGCTTTAAAGGTTTTGCATAGGTGGTTAAAAATTCTGCCCCCAGTGCAGTTTTGTCCCCATTGCAAGGGGAGAAACAACAACAGGGGCAGATTCTCCCATCCCAACAGCTCCAGAAGCTTTGTCCCATATTCAGCCAAGTAACTCCAGTAGGTAGCAAGAGCCTGAAATCCCAATAGGACACGCACATCCCTGCACACCATTTACACAGCTGCAAGCAAAGAGAAGCCGGATTGCTTTTTTCCCCCAGTAGCTGTTCAAAAACTGATGACTGAGCACATGGGGAAGAAGGAAGGCATCCTAGCAGGAACGGTTTAACCCTAACAGTGCAGCACAAGAAGAGAGCGCAACCTGCCCAGGATGGGGCTATGGTGCTCTCTGGTGGCACTTTCTGGATGAATGGCTCAGTAATCAAGGTGGTGGTTTGGTTTGCAGTTGTTGTGCAACTTCAGTGAGCTCTTTCTGGCCTATGGCGACCCCAAGGGGAACCTATCACAAGGTTTTCTTGGCAATATTTGTTCAGAGAGGGGTTGCCAAACTATTGCCATCCTCTGAGCATGACTTGCCCAAGGTCACTCAGTCGGTTTCCATGGCTGAGCAGGGATTTGAACTCAGATCTCTCAGAGTCTTTGTCAGACTCGTAAATAACTGCACCACACTGGCTCAGGATTGCAAGACCTGCAGCCTTTCTTGCAAGGGAGTAAAGTGCTATTGAATTATGAGGGTCTTACTTCCAAGGAAAAAAAGCCAGCGTGGTCTAGTGGTTTCCGTGCTGGACTACAGCTGTGAAGATCAGGGTTCAAATCCCCACTCAGCCATGAAAAGCAACTGTGTGACCTTGGGCAAGTCATATACTCTCAGCCCTCAGAAAACCCTGTGAGAGGTTCACCCTGCGCTTGTTTATACAAGGCTATAAACGTGGATAGATGCGCACTAATGCCAATCTGCAGCAGCTTTTATTTGTCTCAATGATTTTTTAGCAAGATTGCAGGCGTGTGAAGCTATCCGTGTTCGTTGTTCAAACAGGTATGCCTGCCAATCAAGATGGTGGGCGCAAGTGAATTATTCACGTTTTTATTCCCACCAGTTGCCACTACCGCATAGTATTTTTTTAAAAAGCATATCCACGTTGCAGAAGTGTGATATTCTGCTTAAATAAATAGGGGTGGGGGGAGAGAAGGCTGTTCCATCACCTCAGTGCACAAATGTTACGGTGAAAATCCAACATGGCGGTCCTCAGCACTTGCCTTGCCAGCAAGCTCCTCCCCTGCAAATGTCCCACCAATCAGCTTTCCATTCCCACTCGTATCGGGAATGCACATCAAAGTGAATTGGTTGTCCCAATGAACGGGAATGTGCAATTCTCTCAGAGTTTTTTTTTTTTAAATACAGGAAAAAACATATTCTCCCCCCTTCCGAATAGAGTGGATTCATGCAGGCTCTCATTAAGACAAACCATATTCTCCTCGAGCGCTTTCATCAGCGCTGTCTACGCACAATCCTAAATATACACTGGACTGACTATGTGACGAATGTTGCTGTCCTTGAGCAAGCAGGGATCACCAGCATTGAGGCCATGATATTGAGAACACAGCTGCGCTGGGCAGGGCATATGTCTAGGATGGAGGACCATCGCCTCCCAAAAATACTACTCTACGGTGAACTCGCCAGTGTAAGAGGGGTGCTCCAAAAAAGTGATACAAGGACTCCCTGAAACAACATCTCAGGCTCAGCCAAATTGATCACCAACAATGGTCCGCCCTGGCCTCACATCGGGAGGCATGGAGACGCACTATCCACAATGCTGCAGCCTTATTTGAGAACTCATGCCGAACAAGTCTTGAAGAGAAACGACAACACAGAAAGAATCACAACCCGGAAACATCACACAAGGAGACCTTCTGCTGTGCTTTTTGCAACCGGACTTGTTTATCTCGGATTGGCCTTTGTAGTCATCAGCGCGCTTGCAGAAAGTGCAGGATGAGTCCTTCCTGAATCTTTGTTTGCGAAGAAAAGCCAGAGAGAGATTCTCCTTCAATTCTATGAGGAGTATTTTCACCGTACAGACAACCCCTCTGACTTTTTGTAATATTGTATATTGTATCGTCTGTCATTTTGTAAGCCACTTTGAATCCCAGCCTGGAAGAAAGACGGGATATAAATAAAGGGAGGAAGGGATGTCTCCAGTATGGCTGGAACAACTAACAACCCAATGAGTATGATTAGTATAGTAAAAAGAGCTTGGAAACCAAATCCCATGGCACATCTACACTGTAGAAATAATACACTTTGATACCACTTTAAATGCTGTAGCGGCATCCTATGGAATCCTGGGATTTCCAGTTTTACAAAACCTTTAGCCTTTTCTGCCAAAGGGTATTGGTGCCTCACCAAACTACAAATCCCAGAATTCTGTAGGATGGAGCGATGGCAGTTAGTGGTGCCAAACTGCATTGTTTCTACAGTGTAGATGCACCCTGAGGGAGCTGGTGATGTTTAGCCAAGAAAAGGGAAGAGTGAGAGGCGATATAAGAGCCATCTTCAAGTATCTGATGGACTCTTGTCTTTAATTTCTTTTTAACTTTTGTAAAAAAAAAATTTTAGCAGCATCTTTTTAAATCATTGTAAGCTGCCTTGAATCCTATTGTTAGGAGAAAGGCGGGATATACATTCGATAAATACATGAATTTAAAAAAAATTGAAGATGGAGAGAGCTTGTTTTCTGCTGCCACAAAGGATGGGACCTGAACCAATGGATTCAAATTATAAGAAAGGCAATTCGGAGTAAAGATTAGGAAGACCTTCCTGGTGGTAAGAGCTGTTATGGAATGGACACCCTCAGAAGATGGTGGGCTGTCCTTCATGGGAGGTCTTCAAACAGAGGGTGGATGGCCACTTCTCAAAGGTACCTTTAATGGTGGCGTCCCACCTTGGGCAAAGGGGATTGAACTACCAATCAACACCCACCCAACCCTTTATATGGGAGATACGTTCCCAGACTTATGCAGATACATGAAACCATGTATAATAGAGGACTACGATATTAGACCATAGAATCACACTGGACCTTCTCTAGGCATCTGGCATGACTCTATGGTCAACGTCTGAAGCTATAATTTGCCTTTAAGATGCCCCTGTAAGCTTTTGTTGAACCAGGGTCTCCTTCCTCACACACATGGAGGGTTCTCCTCAATTGTAGATGGCAATGGAAATCCAAAAAGCAGGGAAGGTGCCCACTTTGCAGGGATGCTCAAACTTTGGATTTCCTGCATGGTAGGGGGTTGGACTATATGTCCCTTGGTGTCCCTTCCAACTCTACGAGTCTACATGTAAGTAAGAGTCTTTATTATTGTACAGTAGGACCCTCGTATCTGCTGGGGAATGGTTCGGGGGGGGCATGGATATGGAAAACCGTGGATAACAGTGAACGCCATTGAAAATAATGGGATTTCTGGTTTAAAATACCATACAGTTGCCTTGGAGGATGTAGAAAATGGCTAGAGAGGATACATTTTCTAGGAAGACTCTGTGGTAGGTGTCCTGTTTTGTGTCCCGTGGATAATTGAATCAGTGGATAATGAATCAGTAGATATGGGGGTCCTACTGTACTTATTTTCTCTCCAGCCAGGAAACAGTGTCCGGCTGCCCCCTTGTGGCCATCAGGAGAAAATCTCCACCTTCTTTTTAATTTTTTCCTGTCCTTTTTTTCTATTCACACACAACCAAAACTCTCGGCTTCCTGACCAGAGTTGTCACTCGATTGCTGGGTGTCCCATATTATAAAGAGTGTCCCTTATTTGAGGGTTGGAAAGCTTGTCTCTTGTAGGACTGGCTTGTTGATGTTGTGTGCCTTCAAGCCCTTTTCAACTTAAATTTAACCTAAGGCGAACCTCTCACCGGGTTTTCTTGGCAGGATTTGTTTGGCAGTGGGGGTTTGCCTTTGCCTTCCTCTGAGGCTGAGACAGTGTGACTTTCCCAAGGTCACCCAGTGGGTTTCCATGGCCACGTGCGGACTCAAACTCTGGCCTCTCAGAATCCTAGACCAGCACTCAAACTGCTACATCACAGTAGCTCCAAACTACAAATCCCAAGATTCCATAGGATGCAGCCATGGCAGATAAAGTGGAGCCATAATACTATAATTCTCAAGTGTGAAAGGCCCCTAAAACCCCTCTGACATTTCCTCCCCCCGCCCCCCCAAAGCTATTCCAGCAGTAGAAGAGCTTGGAGGTGTTTGGAATACATCTCCCAGAATCCACTGGAAATCAAGTCGTTAATACGCTCATGAATACCTGCCTACTTACCTGTATGCAAAAGGATCTTGTAGCATCTTTGAGACTAACCAAGGAGGTGGGGGGACTGTAGCCTGAGATTTCATAGATTTAGTCTACTTCCTCAGAGGCATGGCCATCTAAGTACAAAAGCTACAGCTTCTGTCTTTTGGTTAGTCTCAAAGGTACTACATGCTGGAGCATGTCCAAAGGAGGACAACCAAAATGGTGGGATGTCTGGAAGCCATGCCTTATGAGGAGCAGCTTAGGTATGTTTAGCATGGTGGAGAGGTTAAGAGGGGACATAACAGCCATGTTTAAATATTTGCAGGGATGTCATACTGAGGATGGAGCAAACTTGTTTCCTGTTGCTCCAGAGACTAGGACACGGAGCAATGGACTCAAACTACAGGAAAAGAGATTCCGTCTAAACATTAGGAAGAACTTCCAGACAGTAAGAACTGTTCAGAAGCGGAATACATTGCCTGGGAGTGTGGTGGAGTCTCCTTCTTTGGAGGTTTTTAAACAGAGGCTGGATGGCCATCTGTCTGGAGCTTTGATGGTGTCCTCCTGCGTGGCTGAATGGGGTTGGACTGGATGACCTTCGGGGTCTCTTCCAACTATGATTCTATTAATAGGGGACCACGTTAGCCCTCTGGGAGAACTGGGAGGGCTGGCACCCACCACACCTGCTCCCACAAAAAGGGGCACATATTTTGCCTCCAAGTACACATTTTGGGGGACATGTTTTGGACCTTCCTGGGCCCCTAGAGGGCTTTTTGGAGGCAATTTGAGACCAAAAAAATTGCATAATTTCGTTTTGCCCCCTGGGGTTCCAAGTGGGTTTCAGATGTGGTGGAAATGCCCTCCACATCTCCAGGAGATCATTTTTTGGGGTATCTGAGAACAAAATATTTTTTTTTCAAATTCTTTGCCATATATATTTACCCCACGGTGGGTGGTGCACAAAAACAGCCCTAGGGGCCACACGTGGCCCATAGAAATCATAGAATCATAGAGCTGGAATGTTCCACACTTTGCTCACCCCTGCCTTAGAGGCTCTGGGGGCTTGCCTTGCCTTTGTTTAATTTTCTGAGTTTAATTGCTTTTTAACTTTTGTTTACTGTGACTTTTCAGCTCTGTAGGTTTGAACTGTTGTAAGCCGCTTTAGTCTCAAACTGGGGGAAAAGGCTGGATGTGTAGCAGTTTGAGTGTGGATGACTCCTCTAGGGATCAGGGTTCGAATCTCCATTTGGCCATGAAAACCCACCGGGTGACCTTGGGCAAGTCCCACTCTTAGCCTCAGAGGGAGGCAAAGGCAAACCCCCTCTGAACAAATCTTGCCAAGAAAACTCCATGCCTTCGGGACACCATAGGTCAGAAAAAAATTAAAGGCACACACAACAACTGCAAAACAAACCAAAGAAAAATGTAGAACCCATACTGAGATACTGTATATATCTTTAAATCCAGGGTTTGAAATCCAAACAATGATATTTCAGTGTGTGTGTTTTTATTTTCCATGTCATTTAGAAATACTGTATTGATAAAAACTCAGCAATAAAAGTTTTGTGCTCTGCAGAATAAACTGTATATAATACACTGAGGCCACAGAAATACTTCTCTGTCTCTACCTATCCTGATATTGAGCTTCTGGCAGACCGGTAAAATCTCTAGCCGGGCTTTCTTTAGAAAAGATCCCCTTGCAAAAAAAACACAGTACTGTGTAACCACTAATAACAAACCGAAAAAGTCAAACAGCCCTCTCGGATAATACTCCTTACAGGCCAGAGACAAAGAAGTTCTAAATCTGTATCCCAAGAACGAAAGAGCCAGGGGACTTGGCCTTAAGGGAAGATGTTTACAAAATGTTTATAAGAGCCTTAGATTTTTCTTGGGTTTTTTTCCGGGCTGTGAGGCCGTGTTCTGGAAGAGTTTACTTCCGACGTTTCGCCTGCATCTCTGAAGATGCCAGCCACAGATGCAGGCGAAATGTCAGAAGTAACTCTTCCAGAACACAGCCTCACAGTCCGGAAAAAAAACAAGAAAAATCTATGGATGCCGGCCGTGAAAGTCTTCGACTTCACATTTATAAGAGCCAGTTGTGCTATTTGGATTGAGGCAATTCTGCAGCTTGGCATCAGCCACAGGCAAAATCCTGAAGCCTTTGGGTGTAATGTGTTAATGCTTTTTATGAGAGGCAAATCGGGACTGCTTTTATGCAATAAAATGTTTTCTTATAAATACAGGTCACCCCCCATTTACGTGGGATTGTGGTTTCACTTACCCGCAGTCAGGGGGGAGGTCTCTCTAGGCATCTGGAGGACCATAGAGTAGCACTGGAGGTGTTCCCTCTAGGCATCAGGAGGTCTACCAGTGTGACTCTATGGCCAACTTCTGCCAGAGGTTGACCATAGAATCATGCCAGATGTCTAGAAAGGCATCTTCTCTAGGCATTTTCTAGGTCCTCCAGTGTGATTCTATGGTATTCCAGGGCGGTTCACTATTATACATGGTTTCGCGTATTTGCGGAAGTCCAGGAACATATCTCCCGCAGATACAGAAGGATGACCTGCATTATAAAAAGGAGGAAGAGGGGGGAGAATGTAGCAGAACTTTTTAAGACTATCTGGTTTATATTTTATCACAAACTTTCATAGATATAAACCAACTTCTTCAAAAGCAGCATAGCAAAGTGGTTTTATATCCATGAAAGCTCGTGCAAAAATAAAAACCACTTAGTCTTAAAGATCCTGCTATGTTCCTTTTTTACCCTCACTCTCCCTTCCTCCTTTTTTGGCTGCAAGATTTTATGGCTACTTCTTGGAAAACTTCAAAAACACTGGAACCTTTTTTTTAAAACACACACACAATTTAGTTTCTTATTCAGAAACCTTAACCGCAGCAAAACCAGTAACTCTGAATGTCCAGTAGGACAAAAGGCATTTGATTGGCACAGTATTGGCATCACCTTTGGCTGATCGCTATTCCTCTCCAAGCACTTGTAAGCTACTATAGCAATATAAAAAGGGGTTTGGAGAAGATATCAGGGTACAGTCCAAAAGCTAGCTATTTGTGAAGGCTAGGTTTAGCCTATGCAGGTCCTGAAAAGCTAGCTTAAGTTGAAGAAGATGCCTGTGAATACAGGCTGTGAATGGTGAACATTCCCCAACAGATTCCAATTCTGATTTTTCTCATAATCATACTGTTTTGGAAGACAGCTGAGTTCCTGCCTTAAGGTCTGCAAAATTACAATAGGTAAGGTGGAATTTTTGGTTTTAAAAATAAAATCCTAATAACGTAGTTCTTTAGGGGAAAGAAGGCAGCCCTTACTGACTTCACCTGAGCCAGAAAGGTGAAGATGAACTGCAAATTTAGCCTACGTATCTGACCCCCGAGTAGTCCTAAAAGTCACACAAAGTGAGCTGTGTGCACATGAATAAAATATTTGAGGAGCGGGGAGGAGCTGCCCAGGCACTCAGCCATTTATGCCTTAAAACATGGTCTCCACATTGCTCCACATTTTACCAGGAAAGGCATGTTGTAAACAGTGTAATACTGTCAAGTCTGGAATGAGGAAAAAAAGATGTATAAAGGCATTTTGGGGAACACACACACACGCGCCCTCTTGGACTTGTCTTTCATTTTCTGCTGAATGGTGTTGGTGTCATTCTTCTGGGGAAATAAAGATGGCTGGTATTTTCTCCCCCACCATTCAAGACAGTCTGTCAGAGTCACCACTTCCATATCGGGAAACGCTCAGGGCTGGCTTTGACTCTCACAAACCCAAGACAAATCCAAAGTGAGGGCAGGGAATTAGCCAGCCGTGTCTAAGAAGTAGTCAGAGATCGACCCCCTTCAGCTACACTCTCGGTCACTCTGTCGAGGGAGGTCTGGACAGCTGGAGGAGAGCTCCTCAATCATCTTCCGCTTCTTCCTCTGGATCAGTTTCCCACCTGTGAAGCCCAGCACGCCGCCACCAAGGGCAGCAGCAATGCCAGCAACTTTGAAGCCTGCCAGGAGTCCAATGGGGCCACCGACCACGCCACCAATGAGGGCCCCTGCGACCGGAATTGCTGCGAGTTTGTATTTTGCAGCCTGAGGGGGGAAAGGGAGAGACAGGGGACAAAAACGTGACCAAGAGTACAGACCTTGAGGGCAGTTCCTGGCTCTAAAAACAGTTTAAATATTAAATACTAAAAACAGTTCAAAGCATACAAGTAAAGATGTTATGAGGAACAACGGAGGGAGTTTGGCATGTTTATCTTAGAGACAAGAAGACTGAGAGAGGTGACAAGAAAGTTATCTTTAAACATCTGAAGGGATTTCATACTGAGGAGGAGCAAGCTTGTTTTCTGCTGCTCCAGAGACTAGGACATGGAGCAATGGACTCAAACTCCAGGAAAAGAGAGTCCACCTAAACATTTGGTAGGAATTTCTGACTGTAAGAGCTCTTTGAGAGTGGAATACAGACTGTCTGACAGCGTGGTGGACGCTCCGTCTTTGGAGGTTTTCAAACAGAGGCTGGATGGGCATCTTACAGGAGTGCTTTAACTGGGCATTCCTGCACGACAGGAGGTTGGATTAAATGGCCCTTGTGGTCCTTTCCAACTTCTACAATTCTAAAAAGCAGTTTAAAAAACAGTATAGCCATCCCTCCACATTTGTGGTTTAAGCACCTGCAGATTTGATTATTCACAGATTACTGTATTTGCCACAGCCTCCGCTGCTGCTCCATATGCAACCCCCCCAAAAATTGTTCTCTCCAGGCATTTCTAGGTCCTCCAGCATGACTCTATGGTCAACCTCCACCAGAAGTGGAAATGCCTAGAGAAGTGTTATCTCACGTAAAACAAAATAGCGTTTGCAATTCTACACAGAAATCACTCTACGTAAATTGTCCTGGAACAGATCCCTTGTGTAATATGCAAAGCCATATTCACTGTTTTTCAACCTTTACAGGGATCCTACAACCCTAACTCCCGCAAAAGTTGAGGGCTGACGTTACAATTAACATAGCACAGCATGCTCTTAAAAACCCTGCTTTCAAAAACCTTCAGTTCTCAAAAGCCTGTTGGGGGAAAAATTATTTGCCTGCCAACAGAAAGACAGCAAGGAGGGAGTCACTTAGGAAGGGAGCCCCAGAGTCAGGGGCAGCCACCTAGAAGGCCCTTCGAGCCTTAGTGAACATTTCCTTTCTCTGCTGACCTTGAAGCATAGCAACTGGGCACCACTCACAGAAAAAGAGGAGGTAAATTGCATTATTCTTTCCACGCACCAAGCCCAGCTGTCTGCCTTCTCTTTCTTGTTTTCTTATTCACTATTTCCTTCAAAGGAAAAACCATTTGGCCAAGAAATCCAAACAGAAGATTACTAGGAAAGAGCTGTATGGCTCACCCAACCTTGGACAAGCTTTTGGTTCCCTCTTCAACATTCGCAACAGCAGTGTTGACGTTGTCTTCAATCCGATCAACTTTCTCCTGCTGAGCCTAAAGGCAAAAGAACCACAAGTGAGGTTTCCAACTGGGAAACTCCATTTTAAGACTTGCAGACAGTCCCACACAGCAGCTACACAGCCTTGAGAGTGGCTCTTTTGTTTTACACCCCACCTTTCTCCCCATATGGGGCCCAAGGAAAGGAGATTCCACCTAAACATTAGGAAGAACTTCCTGACGGTCAGAGCTGTTCAACAGAGGAATCTGCTTCTGCCTCAGAGTGTGGTGGAGTCTCCTTCTTTGGGGGGTTTTAAACAGAGGATGGGTGGCCATCTGTTGGGAGGGCTTTGATTGGGTATTCCTGCAAGCAGGGGGTTGGATTGGATGGCCCTTGGGGTCTCTTCCAACTCTATGATTCTATGAAGGTTGCTCACCACTACTGGTTCTAGAAATGCACACACAGTTCTGTGGTTATTTTCCCCATGTACTGCAGATGGTATCCTGTATGTCTGCACTCAACCATATATTCACTGAAAACCACCACAGACCTGTTTACATGTTTCAAAAACCACAGGTCTGCAATCCTGACCAGGAAACTTGGACAACCAGTGGCCAAACATCTGGGCATGTTTAGCCTGGTAAGAGAAGGTGAAGAGGGGACATGATAGCCATGTTTAAATATTTGAGGGGATGCCATATTGAGGATGGAGCAAACTTGTTTCCTGCTGCTCTGGAGACAAGGACACAGAGCAATGGACTCAAACTACAGGAAAAGAGACTCCACCTAAACATTAGGAAGAACATCCTGATAGTAAGAGCTGTGTAACAGTGGAATGCACTGCCTTGTAGTGTGAAGGAGTTTCCTTCCTTGGAGGTTTTTAAACAGAGGCTGGATGGCCATCTGTCAGGACTGCTTTGATTGTGTATTCCTGCATGGCAGAATGGGGTTGGATTGGATGGCCTTTGTGGTCTCTTCCAACTCTATGATTCAATGATTTTATAATGCAATCCTTCAGACAGCCTGGACCCAAGACAAGCTATTTGTTATTGACTTGTACCATCTTTGAATTACCTTTTTTAAGGCAAAGTGAGAGCTCTTCGAGTTATTTTGTGGGCATTTCCAGGAGAATCCAGATCTTACTGTCACTTCCTTTGAAGTGACAGTAAGAAACCATCAGAACACTGAATCTTGCTATACTTACATTAACGAGGAGGGAGAAGTCTGTCACCAGGTTGCTGAGTTCAATCAAGTCCTGCAATGAAACCACAAAACCATAGTGACCTTTGTCTTATGGTTTGACTAAGGAAATCATAACAGTAAGGAAAGCACAATATATACCTCTTCTAGCGTCTCCCATGATTCTGCAGCGTTTTGATCCTGCGGGATTTCTGGGAGTGGGGAAAACATCTGGCTAAAATTCTCAGAACTTCCTTCATCTCCAGTGTTATAAAACGTTTCTGTTTGAAAACATGGCAAATTCTTATAAATGTGAAATATTAAGGTGATAAGAGAATCCCTCCCCAAGCACACCATCAGCCACTGTTAACTACAGTATTATGCATACAGCATCATCAATGTTCACAGTCATTTGCCAAGTTCAGGATGGGCCCCTGCCCCAAGGTGTTTACAATATAAAAACTGACAGAGCTGGTAGAGACAGAGAGAAGAATAGCAGGCCTATATTTCAAGTAAGGCAGGCTTAATTTCAAGTCAAGCTTAATTACAGAAGAGGAGAGGGTAGCAGAAGGGCCATTTTTCTGTCCTAAGTCAGAACTCAGTGTGAATTTTATAGTTCTACTACACGTTGTCTCCCACTGTTCTAATTGTATTGTTCACCCAATATTCTGCATCCATACAATCTTCCATTTCCACCTTTAACAATGTTTTATATACTTTCCCAATTACGTGATTGTCACATAATTGCCGAAGAATTCTATGCACCTCAGCAAACTACAGATCCACAGATTCTGCGGGATGCAGCCATGGTAACAATGTGATATAATTGTGCAAAATGAAAGAAAACAGTTACATAGAGTTAATGCTCTGTGATGTAAATTGGCAAAGATTTTTTTTAAAGAAAAATGGTGATAAAATGCTTTAGCAAATGAAGTGAGTCCCAACAACACATTAAATAATGTACGTTCACCATAGAAGACACAATGGAAATCAAACTTTAAATACGATTTGAAATACAGGGCCTGTCTACACTGCGTAAATGCAGTAGTTTGACACCACTTTATCCACCATAGTTCTATCCTATGGAATCCTAGTATTTGTAGTTTGGTGAGTTCTCTGTTAGAAAAGGCTAAATACCTCATAAAACAAGAAATACCAGAATTTCATAGAATAGAACTATAGTCAGCCCTCTGTATCCACAGATTCTTTATCCACAGATTGAAAATATTTTTAAAAATCCAAAAAGCAAATCTTGACTTTGCCATTTTATATAAGGGACACCATTTTACTCTGCCATTGTATATCATGGGACTTGAGCATCCACAGATTTTGGTATCCACGAGGGGGTCCTGGAATCAAATCCCAGCAGATACCAAGGGCCCACTGTATGGTGGATAAAGTGGTGTGAAACTGCTGTATTTCTGCAGTGTAGACTGCCTTCTAAAGGTGAAACTTGTTTTAAGAAACCAATTAATACAAGGGAATTGCTCATTTCCTTAAGGAAATGTCAACCTCTGTTCTTTTATTATTTGAACATTTGAGTGAAATGCTTCTGTTGTTTTGTTTCAATATAATAAACAGTTGCACGACTGTCTTTTTTTGACACAGAGAATCAAAGCTAACAAGCAAAGGACACAATTGAAGCCTGACTGGTTTTAATGGGAGAAACTGGGGTGCCTTTTTACTTGGGTCAATTGTTTCTCATCATTCTCGACATTTCTCTATCATCCATCAACTCTTTTAGAGTAAAATGAAGTCTCAACTTGTTGGCTTCTACCCCGTCCACAAAGTCCAACTGACTTCTTATACTAAGAATATACCAGTTCTAAAAAGGCATCTTAGAGACCTGCTCCTACAGTTGTAGATCTGGTTAAAGGAGTCTGAAGTGAGCGGTCTTCCTCACTGAACTGTTTTTTAAGTTCTTCAGCAGACTCAGCATGAAGCTGTAGGAATTCTTTGATGGCCAACGACGCCTGCTCTTTCACAGGGTTGATCATTCTCTGCAAAGCGTGCATGTCTTCCTTCCGGACCCGTGAACAAAGTTTCTCCATCTCTCTGATGTTTGCCCGCAATTGCTGTAATAATTCAAAAAGACTCTTCATAACATTGTGAAAACAGATCTAGGAAAGCACATCCCATTGAAGAATATTATTTTCACGCTTTACATATTTCTTTCAAAGCAAAGCCAGTGTTACCAGATGTAAAGAGATATAAATACAAACTGACTTTTTTTCTGTTCCTAAATCAAAATGAAGTTCTACAGAGATCATTTCCGGCCATATATGTAAACCTATACACGTTCCACAATATTCACTTCTATTCGTTCTTTTCATCTTGGCACCAGCAAACATCTTGGCCTATTTGTCCCAGTAAATCTGGCCTTTGTAAATAATATGCAATAGATTGGCACAGTCAAGTTCTTTATGTAATCAGCCAGAGAAAATGATCCTGGGTATTGTATATGCAATGCACTAAGTGAACATGACAGAAAGGATTTAGCCCGCAAATTGCAAAAAGTAATGACCTGAAGTCATTATATATGGATGCCAACCTGGTTTTATGTATTAATGTACATCTTGTTTGATGTTTGATGGGTCTCTGGACTGTATGAATAAATTGTTGTTGTTCATATTCAACATTTTGAAGAGTTAAAATAAGATAGTTTCAAACCTGTTAAAGCAGTTTAAGAGAATTTAAAGGTACAGCTTGAGTCTCCCTGATTTGGAATTCTGAAATACCGTATATTCCGGCGTATAAGACGACTGGGCGCAAAAGACGACCCCCCCCCAATTTTTAAGTTGAAATATAGAGTTTGCCCCCGCCCAGCCAGCCACCTGGTTGGAAAGCCTGTCCCCCACCAGCCAGCCAGCTCAGTGGTTGTAGATGATGGAATAGTCTGTGAAATTAAAGGACTGAGAACAGCTAAAAAAGCATGGGATACTTTGAAAAATCTCTGTGGTGTTCAATCTTTGGAAAGTAAGGTTGCATTAATACTGTAAGTTGGTTAATATGAAGCTATCAAATCCCAAATTTTTGAATGAGCACATTAATGAATGAGCACATTAATGATTTTAGAGCCACCATGGTAGACAAGAGAATTTCACCATAGACAAAACTTGATGCAGAATGATAAATCTGAATCCAGAAATTCTAATTTTAGGCTAACTTGTCCTGAAAAGAAACATTATTTTGACTCTCCTGAGCTAAATGGGGGGCCATTTAACTCTTCAAAGGCAAAGTAGTCATTCTCACAGCAGGAGGAAGGATCTGCTGGGAAAACTGCCCAGGCCATTTTACACTTCAATCATTCTCACAGCAGGGGAGTATGATTACTGGGGTATAAGACCACCACCCCCCACTTTTCAGGAGATTTTCAAGTGTTAAAAAGTAGTCTTGTATGCAGCAATATACGGTAATCCAAAATTGAAAATTGTCCCACATGGGTGGCTGAGATAGTGACACCTTTGCTTTCTGATGGTTCAATGTACACAAACTTTGTTTCAAGCACAAAATTATTTTAAAATATTGTGTATAAAATGACAGTCAGGTTATGTGTATAAAGTGTATATGAAACATAAATAAATGTCATGTTTAGACTTGAGTCCCATCTCCAAGATAATGCATGACTTTTAGCAAGTATACCAAAATCCTGAATATTCCAAAATCCAAAATACCTCTGGTCCCAAGCATTTTGGATGAGGAAGACTAAACCTGTGCATGTACAGATTTGGATAAAATAAATTAGGCCCCAAGAATTTTAGTTCTAAACTCTACAATTCTATGATTCTATGTTTATTCTCAGTGTTTAAATGACAGCACTTGCTGGCACCCAACAGGCCTTGAAATAAATTCCAATATGGAATCAATTAGCTCCCACAATAAACAGCTTATATATATATATATTAAAAAAAAGTCAGAAGGCCACATGAAAAAAAATTCTCATATACAGTTGGACCCCCATATCCAGGGGGTTCAGTTCCTGGAGGTAGCATGGATACCTGAAACTGTGGATAACAGCAAAACCTATATTTTTTAAAATATATATATTATTATACTTCTGATAAAAGTACAAGATAAATAAAACATACCAAAAAAAAACCCCACATAGAATTACCTCCTCCTCCATCTATGTTGAACTCAAAAACTCGCAAATTTCTATTAAAATTCTATTTTAAAACTACTTTAAAACTATTTTAAAAACTCACAAACCCTATTAAACTAAAAAAAAAAAAAACTAGTTATTTATACCCCGCTCTTCAGTCACAAGGCTATCACAGCAGCTTACAAATTGTTTTAAGCAACAGCTATTTACACATCTAACTGCATTAAACAGTTTCCAATGTGTGCTAGCTAATTGCCCCCACAAGCTGGGTACTCAATTTACCGACCTACAAAAGGATGGAAGGCTGAGTGAACTTTGGAGCCCGCTGGAATCGAACTTGCAACGTGGTGGCTTGCAGTACTGGCATTTAACCACTGCGCCACCAGGGCTCCCTAATGGACTTCTCGTAAAAACATACTATAGAGTTGCGCAGGATGACCTAGAAGATGTCTAGAGAGGACACCTCTCTCTAAGCATTTTCAAGGAGGACTCTATGGTATATGTCCCTCTTTTGTGTCCCATGGATACCTGAAACCATGGATACTGGTTCTGCAGATATAGGGGTCCAACTGTATTCAAGCATCAGCTTTAAATCTGGGGAGACAGCTTCCGGAGAGTGCTCAGTGCCTAAATCAAGCCATTTTATGGAAGCAACTACAGTTGTCCCTTCATATTTGCTGGGGTTTAGTTCCAGGACCAATCCTGGAACCAATCCATGAATACTCAAGTCCCATTCTATGCAATGGCATAGCAAAATGGTGCCCCTTATATAAAATGGCAAAATCAAGGGTTTTGGATTATTATTTTTAAAACAATATTTTCAAGCTGTGAATATTTAAATCCGGGGATACCAAATCCATGGATATGGAGGGACAACTGTATGAGCTTCTTAAGTAACAAGAAGCCAGAAGGGTAGGAGCTAAGCAAGGAGAGTCTACGAGGCTTCTGGAAAGGAAAAAGAGAGAGAAGGACAAAGAGGAGAAAGATAAATGCAAGGGTGGGTAATGGGAAAAAGTTAGGCAACGGGTGTCTCTAGGGGAGATGCAGAAAAGAGACAAAGTCTCAGGGTACTGGAAAGGATGGTTTTATTCTTGTAATAAGCCCAACGCATTTCAGCCTAAGAATATTTAATGGCCTTCTTCAGGGGCTGTTAAAAGATAAAAGAAACTGACATTACAAATTTGTAACTTATCTCCTGTTATAATTGTTGCTGTTTATGTAGTGTCATGTTATTTATTGCCATGCTGGTGTGATATGAGAAGACGAGAACCAAGTGGAACATGGGAACAACAGGCATTGGAGCCCTGGGCTGTTACAGAGGCTTTGCGCACCAAAAACAGTCCAGAATCATAGAATCATAGAGTTGGAAGAGACCTCAAGGACCATCCAGTCCAACCCCTGCCATGCAGGAAGACACAATCAAATCATTCCCAACAGATGGCCGTCCAGCCTCTGTTTAAAACCTCCAAAGAAGGAAACTCCACCACACTTTTAAGGCAGTGCACTCCACTTCCAAACAGTTCTTACTGTCCAGAAGTTCTTCCTAATGTTCAGGTGGAATCTCTTATTTCTTAGAAAAAGAAATAGCTTAGCTGTTTATGTTTCATTTGGGGTTTTAAGACAGTCAGACCCCCGTATCCACAGGAGTTCGGTTCCCAGACTTCCTGCAGATACCTGAAACCACGGAATAAAAGCAAATGCTATTAAAAGTAATGGACTTCCAGTAAAAAAATACCATAGAGTTCCATTGGAGGACCTAGATGTCTAGAGAGGATGCCTCTCTAGGCATTTTCTAGGAAGACTTTATGGTATGTGTCTCTGTTTCGAGTCCCGCAGATAACTGAAACAGTGAATATTGGTTCTGCAGATACAGGGGTCTGACTGATTTTATGGCAGCCAGATTGGTCTTGGGTACATCTAGAAGAGACCATATAACACCAATCTTAAGATCACTTCACTGGCTGCCCTTTAGTTTCCGGCCCAGTACAAGGTGTTGGTTATCACCTTTAAAGCTCTAAATGGCTTGGGTCCAGCTTTTTATTGTGTTATTTGGAGCATTTTTAGTATTTATTGTGTTTTAAATGTTTAATTATTTAATTGTATTTTAAGGGGTGGGTGGGATGGAGGGGTTGAATGTAGATTTTAATGTTGTAAGCCGCCCCAATTGTAGAGGGGCGGGATATAAATAAATGTTATATTATTATTATTATTATTATTATTACTATTATTTGTCTGCAGTGGCAGCTGGCAGATCGACACTGGGTGGCCTCTCCATACAGGACAAACTGAAGCAACTTAAGGCAGCAAGAAAGCAGGTCACAACTGGGGATGAGCTATCTTCCAGGCTGTTTAGGCTGAGCATCTTGACAATAGGTGTGTGTTTTTTACTCCATCAGGTGATTCTGTCATTCAGAGACTTGGCTTCACCCAAACGGCAAGAATCTCATTATCAGCCTCCTCTTCTTTCACAGAGCAAAGAGTTCTCCCCCTTTTATCTATTCTGACCTTTCCTACCATGTTTGCACAGGCCTTTTCTCTTCTCATGGTGTCTTTCCCTTAACAGCAGAACGTGACAAAAAGAGCACATCAAGGCAAGATTCAGAGAGTGGCAAACGTCCTACAGACCCCTCCCCTCTCTCTCTGGCTTTTCTTCGCAAACGAAGATTCAGGAAGGACTCATCCCGCGCTTTCTTCAAGCGCGCTGATGACTAAAAAGGCCAATCCGAGATAAACAAGTCCGGTAGCAGAAAGCACAGCAGAAGGTTTCCTTGGGTTATGTTTCCGGGTTGTGATTTTTTCTGCATTGTCGTTTCTCTTCAAGACTTGTTCGTCGTGAGTTCTCAAATAAGGCTGCAGCATTGTGGATAGTGTGTCTCCATGCCTCCCGATGTGAGGCCAGGGCGGACCACTGTTGGTGATCAATTTGGCCGAGCCTGAGATGTTGTTTTAGGGAGTCCTTGTATCGCTTTTTTGGAGCGCCTCTCTTACACTGACCTGTGGCAAGTTCACCGTAGAGTACTACAGATCCTACAAGGCTCTAAAAAGATGTCATGGCTTTCACCTCATTTATTTTAAAAGCTTACACCCTGCCTATTTTCCAACAAGGAACTTGAAGCAGGGCACAGATGAACAGCGGCACATGCTGGTTTCGATGGCAGCGGGGCAGTGAACTCCAGGGTTTAGTGTGAACTTCAATGGAGCTTTCCAAGCTGCTGAGCCCCAAACAGATTCGGTACTACTATGGGAAGCTCCTTTAAAGTTCACACTAAAACCCAGTATAGCTGCTGAACCAGCTGTCACTGCAGACAAAATCAGTCACAAAACATTACCTTAAACCTCTCCAAATACAACATATATAACTATCTTTGTAAGAATAAGGACTTAGATTTTAAGCCTGAGGGTGGGGAAGTGTTTTCTGGTTCTTTTATTTGTCAAGTGCCATGTACAGTGATGACACTATATAACTAAATGATGATGATGATGATGGAGGATGATGACAACAACAATGTACAGGCCTGCAAAATTGAGGGGCATAAAAACTTTTTTTTTTTAATGTAAGCTGTACATTTATAAATGTATAGGAATTCGATGTCCTAAATCCAAAAATGATCTCAGATTTGCCATAATTAATAGTGTAACAGTTCTCTAGGATGTGTCTCACACAATCTAATTTAGTTTATTATTTATTTGCGTACACAGTTGGACTCCTGGATTTTGAACCCACAGGAAAACAAACACACTGGTGGCAGTACATCTTATGCCAGCAAAATTCTTGTTAGGCCCTGTGTCTATGGCCTTAGCAAAAGATGGTTCAGGCTGCAATTGACACTGTAGGCTTTGTTTGCTTGTAAGAAAATGGATCAAGGAGAGTTTTCTCTCTGCAACTGGAGGATGCAGGAGGAGGCGAAAATGTTATCCTAAGGCGAATGAGATAAAGATGCTCCAATACATCCCGGCACCTGTCGCAGTAACTGGCATGAGAAGATTTTTCCCTCTTAATTGGCATGGGAAAGTTCCCCCTCCTCCTCCTGGGCCAGTTGACCATCTTCTCGAAGGTTCAGTAGAAAAAACATATATAAGGTGGCATTGGACCAAGGCTTTTGCTCGCAGCGGTGTGTAACTCTGCGTAGCCAGCTTGTATATATATCTTTTTGTCTCCTTTCTTTGCCTGCTTGATTAATGAAAGTATGCCTATTCTGTTTTTCTAAGTGTTGTCATTAATAAAATAGCCTTTTTTTTCAAGCTTAGGACTGTTGCATGGTCATTTCGCTTGACTCATACCTGAACCAGCAGGGCACCCAAGCCAGGGTTGTGCTGCCAGTGTTAACAATTCTCTAGGATGTGTCTCTCACAACCTAACTTAGTTTTATTATTTATTTGCATATACAGTTGGACCCCTGTATCTGCAGGTTTTGGTTCCTGACTTACTGTGAATACTGGAAACCACAAATAACAGTGAACCCTATTAAAATAAAGGCTCTCCGGTAAAAACGTACCCTAGAGTTTTGTTGGAGGACCTAGCAGATTCCTCTATAGGCATTTTCCAGCATGATTCTATGGTATGTGCCCCGATTTTGTGCACCCTTGGATAACTGAAACCATGGATATTGGTTCTGCGGATAAGGGGGTCCAACCATACAATACATTATTTATTTATTAAAATATTTAAATACCACTCTACAGCACACAATCACAGGCTGGTATATGATGACAGGGTGGCATACAATACCATTAGCCTAACCATCCATCTATCATCCACCCATCATTTGATTTATATCCCACCTTTCACCTAGGCTGGGACTCAAGGTAGCTTACAAAAAAGAATACAATAGTTAAAAACATACAAAATCAAGATTATTCATTTATTTAGTGCATTTGTGTGCCACCTTTCTCTCAGAATGGGACCCAAGGTGGCTCCCAGAGTCTGAAAAAAATATTCCCAATAAAATTAAAAACAATAAAACCACATAAAACAGTATAATAAAAAAAAACAAGTTTTCAAAGATACGTAGATAAAACATCCCCATAAAAAAGCTCCCCTGCTTAGATGTGAAAAGATTTTTACCTGTCAGCAAAAGGAAATCAGGGAGGGGGCCAGCCTAGCCTCCCATGGGAGGGAGTTCCAGAGGATGGGAGCAGCCACCGAGAAGGATCTCTCTTGTGTCCTCACCAAGTGAGTCTGTGATGGTGGCGGGACCGAGAGAAAGCCTTCCCTAATGATCATAGAATCACAGAGTTGGAAGAGACCCCAAAGGCCATCCAGTACAACCCCATTCTGCCATGCAATCAAAGCACTCCTAATAGATGGCCATCCAGCCTCTGTTGAAAAACCTCCAAAGAAGGCGAGTCCTCCACACTCCCCGACAGCAGCAGATTCCACTGCCAAACAGCTCTTACTATGATCTTAAAGTTCTGGCAGATTTGTATCGGGAAGATTAAAGCAATATTAAATAACAACAGAATTAAAATTTTACTTTAAAACAGATTAAAAACAGGACAGCACCATAAAAAGCCATTTTTGTTTAAAGTAGTTTCCAGCTTGCAGGAAAAGAAAGGTCTTAACATGTCACCAAAGAAGGAGCCATCCTAACTTCCCTGCGGAGGGAGTTCCAAAGTGCAGGAGCAGCCACGGAGAGCCCCTTCTCCCATGTTCCCACCAGCCGTGGCTTGTGAAGATGGTGGGATAGAGTGAAGGGCTCCTCCTACAGATCTCAGCGCTCAGGCAAGCTCCGATGGGAAGATACGGTCCTTCAAATAGCCTTGGCTAACCAATTTAAATAATATACCACAACAAAAATAATGAACTTACCATCACTTACCTGAACGGTACGTCCTGCATTGATGTGCTCTTGGTGTAACCTGTCCCATAGTCTGCACCTCTGATACTAAATTCAAAGAGAATGGAGAAAGGGTATCTATAATTTATTGTTTTGTTACTCTTGTTGTTGGTTGAAAACAGAGACAGGAACAATAATTCAGTCAACTATTTTTCATATCTGAGACTATGGGTGCGCCAACACTGTAAAAATAATGCAGTCTGACACCACTTTAACTACCATGGCTCCATCCTACAGAATCTTGGGATCTGGCGAGGCACCAGCACTCTTTGGCAGAGAAGGCTAAAGGCCTGGAAAAACTAAAAATCCCAAGAGTCCATAGGCTGGAGCTACAGCACGTAAAGTGGTTTCAAACTGCATTATTTTTACAGTGCAGATGCACACTAGGCCTGGCCTTAGGCAGAGGCAGGTTGTAGTGGCTCCCGTGGCCGATTGGGGGATAGTTGGGTGCACAAGCCACTCAAAAGGGAAAGCGCTGGTGAGGAAGGACATGTTATCTCAAGCACAGAGAACGTCTTCTCTGACGAACTGTAACTTAAACCAGAGTTTGGCAAACTTGTAGCCCAGCTTTATGGACTCCAGATCCCAGAATCCCTCGTCCAGCATGGCTAACAGCTGGGCTGGCTGGTTTATTTGGGAAGTTATGGTCCAAACAAAGTAACTTTTTCAAGCTGTGCATGAGGGACCATTCAGGATTTTACTGCACTTAGACCACACAGACCTAAAATCCAAGCCCCACGCTGCCACAAAGCTTAAACCAGTCAACGTTCTTCAAGGTAACCCACCACACAGGGGTGGTGAAAAGATAAAGAACGACTACCTGAAATGCCACCCTGCACTTCTTGGTGGAAAACAGGGATTAAATGAAGATACAGAAATAATAAATCTGATAATAGCCAGTTCAGTAAACATGGTTTAAATTGGACTGTATGTCTATTGTGCAGACCAATAAGTCTCACTTACAACATTTAAAAAATCCAAAGTGTTTCAGCTTTGCTTAAATTCAAACAGTCTTCACACATTTTCCAGGGTATGTACACAATTGCTTACTTTAAAATTAAGGGGTTGGGGGGATAACCAAACCTTTTCAATGTTTATCTGATGCTTTCGTAATCTCTCCAAATCTGTTGGAACTGCAACTTTAATAAACTTCTGGATAGCTGGCTCGAGGCGACGCAAATTAACCTTGGCCTCATCTTCAGACATCTTTTTCAAGTCAGTAGCTCTTCATTTACCTATAAATAGCTTGGAAGATCAAAATTGAACATTGTTAGGTAACACAGCTCAAGATGAACACAATGGTTCAAGCACTAACAGTTTTCAACAACCTCCCGTTTTTTTTTCTGTGTACAGTTGGAACCCTAGTATCCACGGAACCAATATCTGTTGTTTCTGTTATCCAAGGCTGGAAAAATAGGTATACATGCCATAGTGTCACACTGGGAATTGCCTAGAGAGGTGTCCTCTCTAGGCATCTTCTAGAGCCTCCAACACAACTCTATGGTATATTTGTACCGGAAGGCCTTTATTTCAATAGGGTTTGTTGTTATATACGGTTTCCGGTATCTGCAGTAAGTCCAAGAACCAAACCCTCATGGATACGGGGGTCCAACTGTACTGTATTAAGAACTGCACTCACACCTGTGAGACTTAGAATTTTGTGTAATCTAAGCCTCGAACAAGTTAACCACTCAATGTGGAATATTAGTTGCATATATAGCAGTTATAGTATATATGTATAAAAAAGCAAGCTTTCAAGTTCCACTGCCCTATTTCATAATCTTGGAAAACTTATATTTTAAAGTACGCATGAAATTAGTTTGCTTTCAATAGCAGTAAGGATCTGCTGATTCCAGTCAGCAAAAGAATTTTTTAAAACGTGTATGATAAATGCAAAAGAGATGCATGAAACATCCAGATGTTAAGCTTTCCACTATTCTGTCTTTTCCCAACCTGGCGTTCCCCTCTTCACCTCAAGTAGCTTTTAAAGACATAGCTATAGCGGCAGGGTGGAAAGTTAGCACCCTAGATAAAGACACAGGAGCCTTGACAGGAAACGAGTTGTCAACCCTAGCCCTTAAATTAAAGGGCACAGATTTTCCATTTCAATAGTAAGGAGTTAATAAATCTTAGTATTGTCAGTGTTGCTGTTACTGAATAATAGCACATAAGGGGCTTTTAGAATAAGTTTTAAATCAAAAATACATATTAGGCTAAATAGATGTTATCCCTCTACATGGAAAAAATGCAAAAATCATTTTACACACTGCATAGGAAAACACTCCCATGATTGGCTAAGGGTTTTGGAGAGCTATGATTCATCCACCAAAAATTACCTTTTCAAATTCTGGTCTTGGCTATAGCTACAAGGCACCTCGCCTGGATTCAAGAAAAAGTTTCTTTCCTCCCTTTTCCAAATTTGCCATCAACTCATCCTTCCCTCTCCAGTTGGCTTCATAGATTCCTAGAGTTGGAAGATACCCCAAGGGCCATCTAGTCCAACCCCATTCTGCCATGCATGAACATACAATCCAACTCCCTGCCCTGCAGGAATACACAATCAAAGTATTCCCGACAGATGGCCACCCAGTCTCTGTTTAAAAACTTCCAAAGAAGGAGACTCCAACACACTCCCAGGCAGCAGCAGATTCCACTGCTGAACAGCTCTTACTGTCAGGAGGTTCTCCCCAATGTTTATCATAGAATCATAGAGTTGGAAGGGACCACAAGAGCCATCCAGTCCAACCCCCTGCCATGCCGGAATAAACAATCAAAGCATTCCTGACAGATGTCCATCCAGTTTAAGTGGAACCGCTTTTCCTGTAGTTTGAACCCATTGCTCCGTGTCCTAGTCTCTGGAGCAGCAGAAAACAAGCTTGTTCCATCCTCAGTATGACATCCCTTCAAATATTTAAACATAGGGTGTAATGGCTTCCAGACCTCCCACCATCCTGGTCGCCCTCCTCTGGACACATTCCAGCTTCTCAATATCCTTCCTGAATTGTGGTGCCCAGAACTGGACAAAGGATTCTTGGTGAGGTCTGCAGCTTCATAGCACCCTGAAGAGATGTCCATTTCAGAAGCTAAGCAGGGTGCTGCCTGACTAGTCCTTGGAAGGGAGACTGCCAGGAGGGAAGACCAGGGGTCTCTGGGTAGGACCAGGAGAGAATTTTTCTTGAAACTCTGAACACCTAGAATCCGCCAGCCAGCAGAGAGCTTAGAAGACCTCCTTTGGGAGATGTCAACACCCATAATCCCCCAGCCAGCAGAGTTTAGACGAGTTCCTCTGGGGGATTACAACATCCAGAACACCTCAGCCATCATTGCTCAGGAAAGCTCCTTTGGGGAATTACAACACCCAGAACATCCCAGCCAGCAAGGCTTAGAAGACCTCCTTTGAGAGGTTGAAACACCCAGAACCCCCCAGCCAGCAGAGTTAATAAGAGCTCCTTTGGGGGACTGCAACACCCAAACTCCCCAGCTGGGAGAACTTGAAAAAGTTCCTTTGAGTGATTACAACACCCAGAACACCCCAGCTGGCAGAGCTCAGGGAAGCTCTTTTTGGTGATTGCAACACCCAGTATCCCCCAGCCAGCAGGGCTTAGAAGACCCCTTTGGGGGACTGCAACACCCAGAATCCCCCAAAGGAGCTTTTCCAATCAGCTTGTCCATATCCTTCTTGAACTGTGGTGCCCAGAACTGGACACAGTCTTCCAGGTGAGGTCTGACCAAAGCAAAATAAAGTGGGACTGGACACTATACATCCCAGAATAACCAAGCCAGGACACTTTCTCCCCTTTGCACCCCACCAAGGCCTTGACTTCCCCTCCCCAAAATATATCCTTTTTCCCCCCTCCTCACCAGGACTCAGTAGTTGGAAAAATCCAGGTTTCACTTCTTTCCAAACCAGGAAGAAACAGAAAGAGAGGAGAGAAAAAACAGGAAGCCTCCTGGGCTTGTTCACCATAGAGTCCGGAGAACAGACTGTCCCCTGGGATGCCCGTGGGCGGGACTTCCGGACTTCCGGGGAAGCCATTTCCGCCTCACCTGGCTGCAGAATCTGCCCATAGATGGGAGGGAGGAGTGAGAGATGGAGCTGGATAGAGGCTCCTTTAGTAGCCCAAAATTAATAAGACAGACAAGAAAAGAGCCCAGAAAAGTTACTATTGGGACTACAAATCCTAAAATCTCTGGGCGATCTGGGGAGTAGTTGTACAAAAAAAAGTAATTTTTCCCATGATTGGACAGTGATGTTTTAGCTGTATTTTTTAAAAAAATAAACTTTATTCATCATTATATTACAATTATAATGAGCTACCAATGAGAACAGCATGAAGAAACGATAACAAAAACAGTTATATGATATGATATTTTTAATTATATGTTTTTAATTATCTTTTAACAATGGAAATTTAACTTAATTCTTTTTTAACTTTCGGCAGGCCTTTCCTGATTAGATCCTGGCCTCAAGAGCTCCTGGCCTCTTTTACTCTTGCTGGTTATGATTTTTTTTTTAATGTGATTTTAGATTAGCTGGTTTTTTTATTTTATACTGGTTTAATATCTTTTTATGGAGGAGGGTGGGGGTGAGTGGTGTTTAGGGATTTTAATCTGTATTTGTATTTTAATTGTTGTAAGCCGCCCCGATTGTTTTTAACAGAGGGGCAGGGTAAATAATAATAATAATAATAATAATAATAATAATAAACAACTTTTTGTTATTATAAAGTTAATAATGATATTAACTTTTGTAATTTGTAAATTTTTAGGTGTCTTTTTTAACCATTGTAACCCGCTTTGAATCCCATCTTGGAAGAAAGGTGGGATATAAATCCAACAAGTAAATACAGTTGTCCCTCCATATCCACGGATTTGGTATCCACGGATTTAAGTATTCACAGCTTGAAAATATTCTTTAAAAAATAATAATCCAAAAAGCAAACCTTGGTTTTGCCATCTTACATAAGGGACACCATTTTGCTATGCCATTGCATATAATGGGACCTGAGTATTCATGGATTTTGGTATCCATGGGAGGTCCTGGAACCAAAGCCCAGCGAATATGAAGGGACAACTGTAAATAAAATATCCAGATACAACTGGTTGTGCTAAGGTATTTTGTTACTAGGAATATTTCATTTTTTAATTCTCTGAAGACGCCAGCCACAGATGCAGGCAAAACATCACAAATAAACTCTTCCAGAACATGGCCTCACAGCCCAGAAAAAAAACATGGAAAACCTATTGTAAGTCTCCTTGATTCCCATTTTAGGAGAAAGGGTGGGGGGAATATAAATCCAATAAATAAATAAATTATTATTTGATTGCACCACGTTGTAGATGTGTGCGATGAGTTGTGCTACATTTTTTAGTGTGTACAAAATAAAACAACTGGTCGTCTTTTATAAATACAACTGCCCTCCCTTTTCCACATAAGGGGGCCAGTTGTTTTAATTTATTACTCACTGAAATGTGGTACAACTCAAAACACAGTCCATCAAGTGACTGAGCAGAAATAATCCAGTTTGGCACAATTTTAACGATCATGGCTCCCTCCTATGAAATCCTGGGATTTGTAGTTTGTTGTGGCACGAGCACTCTGGCAGGGAAAGTTCAATAGCTCACAAAACTACAAATCCCAGAATTCCATGGCCTTGAGCCATGGCCGTTAAAGCGGTATCAAGCTGCACTATTTCCGCAGTGTGGCAGCAGCCGGAATGGCTTAGGGCAACCTTGCACAGGGAGCCCTGGTGGCGCAGTGGTTGAATGCCAGTACTGCAAGCCACAATGTTGTAAATTTGATCCCAGAGGACTCCAACCTTCCATCCTTCCGTAGGTTGGTAAAGTGAATACCCAGCTTGTTGGAGGCAATTAGCTAAAAAAAACTGCTTAGGGAGTGCTTTGGCACTGATACACAGCATAGAAATACCAATGCTCTTGCTGTCATCTGCACATGACAGGTGGCCGTGGTGCTAAGAAGCAGAGAAACGAGGAACTAAAGAGTCATCTAGTCCTGCCTCCGGCTAGTGCAGCAATCTACTAAAGTCATCCTGAAACTGAAGACCATCAAACCCATTTAAAAACCGCCCACAAAGAAGCAGAGTCCAAGCCATTGTCTTCCTCTTATGCTAAGACTGTGACTTGCCCAAGGTGACCCTGTGGGTTTCTGTGGCCGAATTAAAGATTCGATCCCAGGTCTCCTGTGGGTTGCCTAGACCAGAGGTTCTTAACCTGTGTTCTGGGAACCCTCAGGGGGCCATGACATCCTCGCAGGGGCCAAGGCAAAAGCTGGCTGGCTTGGCCTGTGCATTGCCATTCAATCCGCTCCAGCCACAAACATGCAGGAAGAAGCAGGAGAAGTCTTCCCTCCCCTCCAGTGCCTTTGAGAGGTTTCATGGGTGGTGTAACTGTATTATTATCCTTATGTGGTATTATTATTATTATTATTAATCTTAAGTCTTGGGGGACTACAGTAACAAAAAATATTTAAAGTGGGTCCAGGTAAAGAAAAGGTTAAGAGCCCCTGGTCTAGACGGTGAAAATACTCCTCATAGAATTCAATAATACCTTTTGTCCAAATGAGATTTGGAGGGGGGGCAAAATCTATGCAGGAAAAGCCTTCGTGGCATTTCCAAAAGTTTTTAAAACAATGAGTGGAAATGTGCATTTAAAATAATGAGTGGAAATGTGGACAAACAATTTGGGACACTGCGCATTCTCAGAGGAGCTGAAGTGGAGAGCAGATTGGTCAGATGTGTACAGGAGGCACACTTTTTGGCAAGGAAGCAGTTGGAAACCCCATTTTGGATGTTCTCATTATCAATTGTGTGCTTTTTTACTGCACCAAGGCGACCAAACAGCTTTTTTAAGCAGAAGGTCACACTTGTGCACCTTTGCTTTACAGTTTAAAAAATATATACTGAGCAGCGGCAACAACATTTGAAGACTAATAACAGCTCTAATATACTCAGCCAGCATCTTGATTCGCAGGCATGGCTCCGTGTAGACTTCAAACATGGACAGCTTTGAGTACAATCGATTTTGCCAAAAGACCGTGGAGACGAATAAACACTGCTGAGAACACGCAGGAATCGGCTTTATATTTTCTTGTCTAGATAAGCCCCTGGAGTCCTAGTCCAACACACTGACCACAACAACATGTTGGTTCTGCCTTCAAGGTGGCTCCAATTTCTGGTGGCTCTGTCCTAAGGTTTTCTTGACCAGATTTCTTTAGAGGTTTGCCACTGACTTCCTCTCTAGGGCTGAGAGCATGACTTGCCCGAGGTCACCCAGTGGGTTTCTGCGTCTTGTCTGATCGGGATTCATTTTTGTTGCTCCTCATCCAGCCCCTTGCAGCCTCCAGCACCTGCACAACCCCAGCTGAGTCCAATGACAAGGAGAAGTAGAGCTGAATGTCATCAGCATATTGATAGCCCCCAACCCCAAAATTCCTAATGGACTCCCCCAGTGACTTCATATACAGTAAATGTTGAAGTGCTGTGCTGGTCTATGACCACAATAAAGAAATTCATTCATTCATTGTTGAAGAGCATGGAAGATTATCAAAAATCCTGTAACCCTACACAGCACAATGGCCATGGGGCTGAGCAGGAATCCTCCAGTGCCATTCTCTGGAACCGACCTTGCAGATAGGAGCGGAACCATCGTAATACAGAACCTCTGACTCCCACCTGATGGAGCCAGTCCAGCAGGAAACCATGACCAATGGTAACAAAAGCCCCCAAAAGCTCGAGGAAGATGAACAGGACATCACTCCCCCATATTTCACCCAAGTAGATTGTTAGTCAGGGTGACCAAGTCTGTCTTGATACTACAATATGACCCCTGTATCAATGGGGATGTGTTCCCAAACTTACTACGGATAATAGCAAACCCTATTAAAATGAATGACTTATGGCCTAAGCATACCATAGTGTTGCACTGGAGGACCTAGAAGATGCCTAGAGAGAACACATCTCTGGGCATCTTTTAGGCCCTCCAGCACAAATCTATGGTCAGCTTCCAGCAGAAGCATAACATAGAGTTGTGCTGGAACACCTAGACAATGCCTAGAAAGAACATATTTTTTCGGATGTTGGTAAGTGACTCCACGGATACAGGGGTCATACTGAATTCTGTTGGCTTGAAACCAGACTGAGATGGGTCCAGACAATGTGTTTCCTCCAATAACATCTGAAGTTGGTCAGCCTCTTTCCCTGCCATGCATGCGCAAGCACCCTGCCCACCTGAGATTCTTTCAGAATTTGATAAAACATAAAATACATTTTCTAAAAGAAAGACATGGTTTCAATAGAATTTTATTTACAGTACTCCACTGAGTTTATTTCATTCTGAAGTGCAAAACTGGCAGCTGAATGCATAATATCTGCAATATTCATATCCACATTCCAACCGCCTCTTGAGGCTTAGATATGGGAAAATCACCTCACCTCATTTTTACATATTTATTGGCAAGAGTAGCATTTGTTTCACTTATGACTTACTCATCTGTTCCATGTGATGTACTGAAACACACAATATTGGCTTTTCAAGTCTCAAGATTAACATGCCAAAGAGGTTGTTGTTTTTTTCTTCTCCTTTTTGCTTGCTAGCATTTTTAAAAATATAACAGTCCTATAGCAATATTTGGCAAAAATGTGGATAGTTCTTTAAAAGCAGTTGTATGGCTATGTCAATGAAAAATACTTCTTTTTCCTGAATATTAAGATCAGTCTCTAGAAGTAATTTTACAGCACAGCTTAAAAAAAAACCAAAACCCTGCAATTGGACTGCAGAGAGGGTACAGCTGAGTGATTTTACAAAGACCAAGTCTTTGTAAAAAAAAAACTTCTGTCTGGATGCTTTTTCTCTTCACCAAGTACACTGTTCACTAAGGTCTGCTTCATCCAGAGTACATTCTTGTTTAGCACAAAAGGAAGGAAGGGTCATCCAAATGCTGCATTTTGTTACAAATGTATTGCAGTAAATCAAGCTCTGCACCTTAAAACACAAACCTATCTGTCATTCATTTCAGCCTAGTTTGCTACTGAGCACTTTATGCACACGCTCTAAAATGGGAACCAAAGATGAGCAAAGATTGATTACACAAACACTGCTCTAGTTACTTTGTTAATATACAATCGATAATAGAAAAAGGAGAAGGAATGTAACAGAAGAGGTATGAAAAAAAGGTTTTGCAGATTTTTTTTTTATTTGTGTATGTTTTTCAGGTGAAAAAAAAAAGGGTTAATGCCTGCAGCTTCTTTGGTGCCCAATGGTCAGCATACAAAAATGTAAAAGACTATTCACAAATAAAAACACAAGCCCAACCTAAAAGAAGTGTTTCCAGAGTTAGTGCATATCATGACAAGTCTGCTTACAAACACACAGAAATTACTGCAGAAATAAATAGAAATGTCCTGTAAAAAGCAGCAATTTCATTATCTTGTAAACCTTTTTTGTTTTTACAATACAGCACTGTTCAAAATAAAACCCCAAAGGGACGGGAGTTTCTCACTGCGACCAAGACGTGCACCTCTCTCAGCTCTGCTGGTCCAGTTGCCCTTCTCCTTCCACCCTTCGTTCTGCTTTTAGTCCAATGTGCATCAGTCTTAGAAAAGGTGCTTGCATTAGTTCACCGCACCGTGCAGTGGCAATTTATAAAATTTCTTTCCTGCTTTCAAACACGAAGGGATAGATCTGTTCCACTGCTGTAGCCACAGCCTTTACGTTTGGCCCTGAGGATGAACGGGGGGAAAAACTTGAGAAAGAATCAAGGCGTACACAGAAAGAAACCTATAAAGCCACAATCTCTTCCTTGTTGCTACTGAAACTCATACCAAAGCTAAAAATTTTGGCCAATATTCTAGAAGTGAGTATTTCCAAATAACGCTACTAAAGCAACAAATACCTTCAGATGAACCTGGAAACATCTGTCCAATGGGCATCACACCTCCTTCCATGCACATCCTGGGCTGAATTCCAATTGTCCCCAACTGAAGAGCATGGAATAGATGGGGGCAAAGGAAGCTAAACTAGCGCCCTTTGCAGAGCCCATCTGGTGACAGTCAATAGCTTTTTTTGTTTCGACAGGCCTTTGGAAACTGACTGCTCATAGGGAAAGGGCTTTTAATAATGTCATGTATTCTTTCTGTCTGTGTACATGATTTAAAAGCAAGCAAACAGCACTTTAGCAAGCACTTTAGATGCAAGACCGACTTTCTAAATCCATAGACTTAAGACCTTAACACTGCAAAGTCTCCGCCTAAAGGATACTACTTAATACCATCATCTACTTAAGGATGTTGGTCATGGAGTGCTCTAAACAACTAGTGTAGATACAGCTCACTTGTATTTTGAGCAACTGAAGAAGGCAGAAGCTGACGTGTTTTGCTCTTTCATTTCTAAAGTTCTGTTTGTTAATCTCTCAGATATGAGTCTGCTTTTAAATGGCTTTTAATTTTATTGAGAGTTGAATTATAAATCTAAGTCTTGGATGTTTTAGCAATGTGAATTTTCATCTGTATCTGTTTTTACATTTCGAAGCTGCCTTGAGTCCAGGGCTCAGGAAAAGATAAGATGAATAAATCATAATCAAAATCATAAGTAATGTCCAAAAAAGAAAAGAAGGGGTTCATATCCTGGCAATAATTCTTGTTTTCAGTGCTCCATCCTACATTTTGTGTGGTAAAAGTAGTAACAGTCTAGTGTCTGCTGAAGACAATATCAAAGTCTAAGAGCCAATTTAAGGCCAGGCCAAACACCCACTTAATAAGCAGCATTTTTCTTATTTTTTACTTTAGTTGGAGGCATAGGTAATGCACACTGAGAATGCAGCATGAGGAGAGAAAACCCTTCTCTCTTACCTCCACGGCATTTCTAGAATGAAAATACATCCCTCCCAACCCACTGTGGCTACAACACTTAGGAAATATTTGTCACCAACAGAATTTATTTTCCTAAGAATTCTAGCTGTAAGCAGGGAATAAACTCCAATCATATTGGGGAGGTGAAAAAAAAAGGAGGGGGGTCTCTGCTCCTCCCACACATCTTGCATTTCATGGTAAAGACTGCTCCCCCCTGGGGTGTCACGTTGAGGATGGAGTCAGCTTGTTTTCTGCTGCTCCAGAGACTGGAACACGGAGCAATGGATGCAGGCTCCAGGAACAGAGATTCCACCTCAACATGAGGAGGAACTTTTTGACAGTAAGAGCTGTTGGGCAGTGGAACACACTCCCTCGGAGCGTGGTGGGGTCTTCTTCCTTGGAGGTCTTTAAACAGAGGCTGGATGGCCATCTGTCGGAGATGCTTTGATCGTGATTTCCTGCGTGGCAGAATGGGGTTGGACTGGATGGCCCTCATGGTCTCTTCCAACTCTACAATTCTATGATTCTATGAATATGGAGGACGAGCTATGTGCTCGGCACCAGTCAACATTTGTTGTTGTGTGCCTTCAAGTTGTTTCCGGTTTATTGTGACCCTAAGGTGAATCTCTCTAAGGCAAGATTTGTTCAGAGGGGTTTTTCTTTGCCTTCCTCTGAGGCTGAGAGAGAGTGATTTGCTCAAGGTCACCCAGTAGGTTACCATGGTCAAGTGAGGATTTGAACCCTGGTCTCCAGAGTCATAGTCCAATCCTCAAACCACTACACCACTCTGGTTTTCCCCAGTCAATATACTCGGATTAAAATTTATGGATGTCCTATTACAGTGTTTCCCAAACTTCAGTCTGCCAGATTATCTGGTACTTCAACTCCCAAGATTCCTGGTCATTGGCAATGGTGATGGGGGCTTCTGGGAATTGAAGTCCTAAACATCAGGAGGCCCAAAGTTTGGGAACCAGTGCCCTATTGGCTTTGAAGGAACGGAACTAAGTCACATCCAACGAACTTGCTTAAAACACGTGACAATACTATTTGTTACACGGTTCTCTCATGCCACAGACTACCAACCACAGAATTAATGATAATCCAACCCTTGTTTTTAAACTGATAGATATAATCTACTGCTATAGTTTTGTTAGAATAAGGCTGGGCACAAAGAAATTGGCCTTCTCTACAAAAACACTTAATTACCTGAGATCTGACATGATAAAAGTTACTTATCCACAAAAAGTTGAATACCTGTAACGGTGATACTTCCTGTTGAAAAAATCTGTAGAGTTGCTCTGAGAGATTTTATTCTGTAGCACACTGCAGGGTGAAGCTCTGGTTCATAACTAGGAAGCAGAAAGGCAGAATTCATTTAAAAACAATGAGTTATAAAATAAGGGTGTGAACTAAAGAGTGAGAATTGCTTGAAGTTCTACTATACCTGGCATGTGGTCTGTTGTTTTTTGTGAATTCGGGCAATCTGATTTCAAAGGGCATGTTGCACACTGCTAAAACGTTTACAACTTTAAAATCTGTAAAAATCACCTTAAAAAAAAAGTGATGTTATTTTACAACCACTCTTCAACAAGACAACCATTTCTTGTGATCTGCCACGGCCCTGCAAATACAACATTGATGCTATTTATATCAGAATCCCCTTGGCCTGTAGTGGTATACTAACAGTTCTTAAGCACCAGGAAATTTAAGCCAGCACACGGTAGCAGGTAACATGGGGAGCCAGTGTGGTATAGTGTTTTGAGCATTGGAGTCGGACTCTAGGAAACAGGGTTCGAATCCCTGCTCAGCCATGGAAACCCACTGGCTGGCCTCAGACAAGTCACACTCTCTCAGCTTCAGAGGAAGGCAAGGGTAAACCCCCTCTGAAGAAATCTGGCCAAGAAAACCCTGTGATAGGGTTGCCTTAGGATTGCCATAAGTCAGAAATGACTTGAAGGCACACAGCAACATCATCATCATAAGGAAAGCTTTGGGCAACCCCAGTTACATCACTGGTGGAGATGAAGGCAGGGCAAGAAAACAAGAGTGGCAGTGAGGAAAGGAAGAATCAGCTGCCATCAGTCATGAAGGCAATGCTATAATCACAAAAAGTCAACATGGGTTTCAGAGAAACAAGTCATGCCAGACTAATCTGATCTCTTTTTTTGATAAAGTTACCAGCTTGGTAGATGAAGGGAATGCTGTGGACATCGCGTACCTTGATTTCAGTAAGGCCTTTGACAAGGTTCCCCATGACATTCTTGCAAACAAGCTTGTAAAATGTGGGCTAGACAAGTTAACTGTTCAATGGATTTGTAATTGGTTGACCGGCCGAACCCAAAGGGTACTCAGCAGTGGCTCCTTTTCGTCTTGGAAAGATGTGACCAGTGGGGTGCCACAAGGTTCGGTCCTGGGCCCAGTGCTATTCAACATCTTTATCAATGACTTGGATGAGGGAATTAGGGGCATACTTATTAAATTTGCAGATGACACCAAATTGGGAGGAGTAGCTAATACCCTAGAGGACAGGATCAAAATTCAGAATTACCTGGATAGACTGGAGAGCTGGACCAAAGCTAACAAAATGAAATTCAATACGGAGAAATGTAAAGTACTGCATTTAGGGCGGAAAAATGAAATGCATAAATATAGGATGGGAGAGACCTGGCTGAATGAGACTACATGCGAAAGGGATCTAGGAGTCCTAGTAGACCACAAGTTGAACATGAGCCAACAGTGTGATGCGGCAGCTAAAAAGGCCAATGCGATTTTGGGCTGTATCAATAGAAGTATAGTGTCTAGATCAAGGGAAGTAATAGTGCCACTCTATTCTGCCTTGGTCAGACCTCACTTAGAATACTGTGTCCAATTCTGGGCACCACAATTCAGAAAGGATATTGACAAATTGGAGCGTGTCCAGAGAAGGGCAACTAAAATGGTGAAAGGTCTGGAAACGATGCCTTTTGAGGAGAGACTTAGGGAGCTGGGTATGTTTAGCCTGGAAAAAAGACGGTTAAGAGGCGATATGATAGCCCTGTTTAAGTATTTGAAGGGATGTCACGCTGAGGATGGAGCAGGCTTGTTTTCTGCTGCTCCAGAGACTGGAACACGGAACAATGGGTGCAAGCTCCAGGAACAGCGATTCCACCTCAACATGAGGAGGAACTTTTTGACAGTAAGAGCTGTTCGGCAGTGGAACACACTCCCTCGGAGCGTGGTGGGGTCTCCTTCCTTGGAGGTCTTTAAACAGAGGCTGGATGGCCATCTGTCGGGGATGCTTTGATCAAGATTTCCTGCATGGCAAGGAGGTTGGACTGGATGGCCCTCGAGGTCTCTTCCAACTCTGCAATTCTATGATTCTATGATTCTATGATTCTATGACAGAAGAATGAGGCTGCTTGGTCCAGGCAACCTAACACTAGCATGCCTGGCCTTGAGGGAGAGGGATGATGGAGGCCAGGCATTTATGGCAGAGGTGGCTTGGATAACCACCTAGACTTAGGCAATTGTTGAGGACGCTCTTCCCACACCATCTTATCAATCTGAATCCCACAGAAGCTAGGCATTCATAGGACAGGGGGATTGGAGCAGGCATTCTTCCTCCACCTCCTTCTCCTGGTACAAACACAGAAGTAGAATGGCTTGTTCAACAGCCTGTTACTTGAAGCAGTGTTTCTCTAAGGATCCTGGCCAATCAGCCTAAAGCAGTGCTTCTCAAACTTGGCAGGGCTTCTGGATAATAACAAAAATCCAAAACCATTTTTTAAAAACAAAAATGATGGCTCAAAAACAGCCCAGTGAATAAACTGAAGTCAATCCATAGGGACTGCTACAGGAGAAAGGGTTCAAAGGAAAAAGTAAAGGTACCTATTAAAGAGAAAACCTGACTATCCATCTTTCTGATTAATTTCTGACAACTGTTTAGTGGCTACACAGAAGCTAGACACATACCTCCATTGAAGTTATTTCAAAACCAGATCAAAATATAAGAAAGCCACATTCATCATTGTTGTTGTGTGCCTTCAAGATATTTCCGACTTATGGCGGCCCTAAGATGAACGTATCATGGGGTTTTCACAGCAAGATGTGTTCAGAGGCGGTTTCCCTTTGCCATCCTCTGAGGCTGAGAAAGTGTTACTTGTCACCCAGTGGGTTTCCACAGTTGAGTGGGAATTTAAACCCTGGTTTCCTGGAAGTCTTATGCCCAACACTCAAATCACTACACCACACTGGCTCACATTTACCACATTCATCTTATATTGCAAATAAAGGACATACCTCCATTTTATTTTCATCATCATATCTTAGCTACAGAGAGTGGCATTGGTATGACAGTATGAGTCATCCAGTACAATGACCTTTTATTATTATAGCTTTTTCTTACAGCATTGTGCAAAGCTGACAAAGAACAAATGTGCTGTAATAACCTACAGGAATTATTTGTATTATTTCAAAAAACTGTCAATCCGGTTCTTAAACTATAGATTTGTCTCACTCACTAAGCCTTTAACTATAAAGATCACCAACTCGTTTCCCCCTTCTTAAGCCCTAGAGGATGTGCAAAGGACCTAGAGATCGGATGAGGTTTGCCTCTATACTGGACTTTTGCCAAAGGCACAAGAGCTGCCCTTGGTGCTGCTCCTGTTTCCGAGAAAAGAACTCATTACTACCCTCTTTCAAACAAGATCGCTACAGAAAAGCTGGGTACTTCCTGCAAAATGCACCCTTGTCCTGGAAGAGAACCTTTGTGCATCACTTCACAAAGAAATGGGGGGAGGGAAAGGAAAAGAAACTAAGGCCAAGGGGGACTTTTGCAGAAAGTTCCTCTTTGGAAAGAACGGTGGGAACGTATGAGGCTTTGGCAAAAGGCAGCTGTGAGGTGGGCTTTTGCAGGAAAAGCAAGAGAAATACAGCTCCCCCCCCCCCAGCCCCAACGAAAAATACAACATGGATGATTTCTCCCATGTCTCCTATATCCGACTGTTTCTTAGCTAGAAACCCAGTGGCACTCATCAAACAGGAGAGGGATGCCGGCCACCACGAACAAAGGAACCCTGCTCACTAGTGAACCTAGTCAGCTGGTTTTCTAGAAACAGATCAAAACAGCAGTTCTCTACCCATAAACCAAGCCAAATTTATTCCACCGGAAAAATTACCTGAAAACCTAGTTTCTGCAGACTACGGGCTAATCGTCTAGCACCAAATTTAGCTTCTTCTTCACTAGAAATGAAGAACAAACAAACAGTGGGTTACAGCATCATAGACTCAAGGCTCAATATTCAATAACACACATGCAATTTTATAAGAGATCAGTCAAAGCCCAAATGAAATGTACCTTGTAGCTCCTGTGCAAATTACTTTCCCTGAGGACCAAATTGTTGCCGTAATCCTGGGTTTCCTAAGTTTCATTAATACTTTCTGAAATCAGTCAGAAGGAAAAAAATAACAACAGATTTTAGGTACAGAAACGTGCCAATATAAAAACAGAAAACAACATTGAAATGCATGTCTAAATGCTGTAGTTGTTTTAAAATTTTGGCATAACATTTTATGGTTAGTACCAAAAAAGTATCCTCATCCCACAATTTCTTTCCAGGTAACGTGTTGTGCTTAACCAGAAATCAAAATATTTCAGACATACATTTGCTTGTTTTACTGTTGACAATCTAAACTGTTGGGACAGGGAACCTCTGCAGGTAAATCCATATATCCAAACTCTTCTTTATCCCTCGGCTACCTGGAAAAGTCATTCCCTTTATCCTCAAGTGGGACAACAAGAAGCATGTTCAGGGCACCAGGCCTCTCTCTGCATGGAGGAAGCAGAAAAGGGTGCCTTGCAATATGTGTGTGGCTTTGACGGCACCACTAGTGGGATGCACCCTGGGGATACAACCCAACCTTTAGACCCATAAGGGTCCTTACCTCTGCTGTATTGTCTCTCTCACATATACTCATTGCTTTCATTACTAACTTTCAGGCAGGCAATTTGTCCAGAGTAGGAAACAGCCAAAGCCTCCATTTTAACCCATTATCGAACTCCATTCCCTGCTCAGAGTTTTATGTAATGAAAAGCTATTTCAGCCCTTGAAACATCTCCAATAGCCATTATTTTCATTAACTGGGACAAGAGCCAATACAAACCCTTAACAATGGGTGAACAATGAATTAATTGTGGAAGAACAATGACTTCTTAACAAAGCCTGTACATGGTGAAACCCTTACAAACAGAATAATGTTCTACAGCAGATTTGGCACGCAGAATATCAACTGTTCGTTACTAGTTCCTACAATGCACATTTTCCTTCTGTAGAGCACAATAAATATTTAAGTAATTGAAGTAAACAACCTACAGAGAGAAGTGCCTGAACTTTCCAGGACCCTGGTTTTTCAAAATTGATAACAGTAAGTATTACAAGCTAATATAAGCAAAGAACAGTATCAAAATTCCTACATACATCTTCCCATGAAGTGATTTTGGCTACAATTCTACACACACTTATATTAGAGTAAGCTGTACAGTGCCTTACTTCTAAGGAGGCATACATATGATTGCAGCCATGGGTATTTTTTGTTTGCTTGTTTTCACTAAAGCATTGCATGCTACTTTCCTCAAAGCTATTTTACCTGCAGTACTGAAAAGGCCTTCATGCAAAAGCAGAAATTCACAGAATACATGGCAAGTTCAGCTCCTTGGAGCCACTGAAAAACATCATAACTGATGTCTTGGAATCCCAGTATCTGGACATCAGCTCTGACGGCTTTAAGTGCAAGAGCTTTTAAAGAAGTTTCTGCAGATCCTCATTAATCCAGATCACTAAAATCCTGAAAACGCTTCGCTGCATAGGGATTGCAACTCACAACACAAGGGAAGCCCCACAAGCCAGAAATGTTAAGTCACTTACCCCGACATCACGCTTGTATATCACATTTGCTCCCTCTAATGCAATCTTTCTCAAGTTTAAATGACATCTTGTTCGGAAGACACAGACTACGTTGGTGATTAAAATATCTAATGCAACGTCACTCTCTGCATCCATTGGGATGACTTAAGACACAGACTCCCACCGCGACACCATAAAAGATCACATCCTGGAAGGGGAAGGTATACAGGTTAAATGGTTACCCAAAGACTTACAACTTTGCTTCAGTAGCCTAAAAGACAACATTGGAAAAATAGGACAACTATATTGTCTCCCTGACGGACATAACAGTAGACACAAAAATGACAAAGTCTGGGCTACTGAAAATCTCTCATGTGCTCATGCTTTGTGAATGAAAGCAATTTTAATACAAGGTTGTGATTTCTCCAAGGAAGTTTAATAGAGCATACTTAGCAAATGCTAAAGTACAACCAGAAAGGATTCAAATTCCAAGTAAGGAGATACTGGTTAAACATAAGAATTTCCTGGCAGTAAGAGCTGTTGACAGCACAACAGACTCCCTCGAACAGTGGTGGACTCTACTTCATCGGACATCTTTAAGGAGCTGGATGGTGCGGTGGTTTGAACCTTGGTGCTGTGGTTCGGATTGCCACTTGGCCATGGAAATTCACTGGGTGACCTTTGGCCAGTCCCATTCTCTCAGCCTCAGAGGGTGGAAAGGGCAAACCCCCTCTGACTAAATCTTGCCAAGAAAACCTCATGATAAGGTCACTATAAGTCAGAAACAAAGACAAACAACAATGACTACTCATCAGGGTTGCTTTCGTTGTGGATTCCTGCACTAAATGTGGTTGGCCTACATGATTTGGGGGATCTTTCCAACTCTACTGTTGTATGGGACTGACCTGGGTTATATGGTATTCAGAACACAGACAAAACCTATTGGTGAAACAGGTGAATGGTGGCAGATTCATTCGTCTTGTCTTATTCCAGTTAACTAAAAGACACAGGCCCTCAAAGAATCCAGGAAGAGAAATTCATCCATTTGAAAATTACTTTCCCCATACTCCCTTCTGCATACGCAACAGTCTGAGGCTACACCTCAGCAGGAAAATATCATTTGCTAGAATTCTGACTACTGAGATTCAAAGGTAGATGAACAAAATTCTCTTTTTCCAGCTCCCAAACTAAACTGGACAGTATAGGGTACAGGTCATTTTTATTTCCCCTTGAAGATACTATATGGGAGAGAGGAAATGAAGATTGAAGGACACAAGCCAAACTGTCCACACCCTTGCTTTCCTAAATATGCCCCCTCTAGAATATTTCTAACTATTGGGGCTTTGCCTCTTCGTAGCTGAAATAAACCAGAAGCCCCAGTGTAGGCTCAGTCCTTGACTTGGGATGGGGGGGGGATTTTTCCTCATTCCTTCTAATTTTCAAATACTGTTCTGCCCATCTAGATAATCGCTTGGATATTTTATTGATGCAGTTTATAACCTGCCTTCCCCAGAGTCGTGTGTTGTTAACAGAACAATATCAAAAGAAACAGAAAGAAAAAAAATAATCCTCCCACCCCCCACAAAAATGAACAGGCCCACACACCCCTAACCAACCATTCTCTGAAAATGCCAGCCACAGATGCAGGCGAAATGTCAGGAATAAACTCTTCCAGAACACGGCCTCACAGGCCAGAAAAAAAACACAGAAAACCACAGTACAGTATAGCTGAAATAAGCCTGACCAAACTGTACAACAGTCATTAAACCCCCCTATTCATCCTGGTGAAATAACTGAGCAATTAAAAATGCTCTGCTCCTGCTACAACAAAGCCACCAGAACAGGCTGTAGGCAAGCTTCTCTAAGAAGGGTCTTCTACAGTCAAGAAGGACCTCACTCTGTTCATCGTAAGCTTAACCTGAGATGGAGGTAGAGCCTAAGAGTCCTCTGATGAAGATGATACAGCTCATAAGACATACAGCTTCAGATAGCCAGGGCTGCTGACCGGTCTGAAACAGAGAGCAAATTTGCACAGCATACCTGTTAAAGAGATGGCAAGATGCTCTTGATAACCAGTGCCAGTTAACACCCGTGTTCTGAGTTAAAGAAAACTGATGCCAGACTTAACCAAACTGGTTTTCAAGAGGTCCTCACAGGTAGCCCGGCGTCCAACACACTACAATAGGCTTGCCTACTCTAGAGTAAGGGTCTTCAACCAGAGGTGCACATACCACTGGTGGAACACAAAAGTAGGCTAGGTCAAGTAGTTCTCAAACTTTGGTCCCTCCAGATGTTTGGAACTTCAGCTTCCAGAATCCTTGACCACTGGACAACCTGGGTGGGGATTCTGGGAGTTGAAGTCCGAAACACTTGGAGGACCAAAGTTTGAGAATACTAGCCTAGGTAAGATGCACATATTTTATCTTCTGCAATAAAAATATTTCTAATTATACTACAATTAATAGCATTTTACAGTTAACTATGGTAGGCTGAATGGTAATAACCCAATTTTTCACTGCTTACAGAATTATTGTTTTGTTTATACCTACACTCAACAGTATTATTACTATAGTGATAACATAACAGAATGCCTGTCAATATACAAGTATTCATTGTTGTTGTTATGTGCCATCAAATTAGATTTGACCTATGGCAACCCTACAAAAGCTCATAATCATCATCATTATTATTTCTATCCTGCCTTTTTCCCAGACCAGGACTCAAAGCAGCTTACAATTAAAAAAAGACATCATTTAAAACCCACAAGATACAAAAAATAAAACGAGATTAAACAATAAAAAAAATTAAAACCAAACATACATCATTAAACACACACACACACACACACCAGCACATGAATTAGCAATATCCAGCACGTTGTGTAAGACAGGCCTTAGATAGCCACCCATCAAATGCCTGTCTTTACTTGTCTGCAAAAAGAAAGCAGGGAGGCTGCCAGGCTAACTTTTCTGAGAAGGACGCTCCAGGCTTTGGGGCAGCCACTAAGAAGGCCCTCTTCCATGTTCTTACCAGATGTACCTGAGAGGGTGGTGGGACAGACAGAAGGGCCTCCCCATCAGATCTCAAAGCATGGGCTGGTTTGTAAAGGAGGAAACGGTCCTTTAAACAACCTGGACCTAAGCCATGTAGGGCTTTAAAGTCATCCCCAACACTTTTAATTGTGCTCAGAAACAGACTGACAGCCAGAGGAGCTGTTGCAACAAGGGAGTTATGTGATCCCTATAGCCAGCCCCAGTTACCAATCTGGTTGTGGCTCTTTGGACCAGTAGAGGTTTCTGGACACTCTTCAAAGGCAGCCCCACGTAGAGCGCATTACAGTAATCCAACTGGGATATAACCAAGACATGTCACCAAGGCCAAATCTCACATCTCAAGGAATGGGCAGTCTCTGATACAGTGACTGGGGGAGATTATCAATCTTCCAGATCAGGCAATTTAAGAAACACTGGTCTAAAGGTTGGCTCTGGGGCATGCCCAATGCCCATCCAGAAGAGTTTCCACCTTGCGCGCAAGCCTCACCTCATGGTAGGTCTCTCCTGCATGCCACATACCCTCCAATTTAGCAGGGACAGTCCTGATTCATCCTCTGCTGTCCCACTTTTCCTGCTGCTTTTAAAAATGTTCTAGCTTCCCCCTCCTCCTCTTCTCACTTTCCCCCTTTGTACACAGCCTATTACATCTGCCGCAAACTGAGTCCAAAGTGCAAAAGCAGCTTGCAATCTTGCCCGTCCCGGTCAGCTCAGGCAAAAGCAAACTGCTGCAGCCTCTCCTAGCTCATCTGTTCTTCCTCATTCAGAGGGTGTGATATCATGGTGCCAGTTTGGATCTCCAAATCCAGTGCTGGAGGAGGGCAGCCACCACCTAGCTGCTCAGCACCATGGGCCAGTCTCTTGACCTAATAAATAAGTGGGCACCCAGGAGCACAGACTCAATTCATGAGGATGTTGTAAAGGGTGGGGGGTCAAAGAAGCAGGAACAGGCTTTCCTTCTCCTTGGGGGCTCCTCCCTCTCAAAGGGGGTGGCCCAGGAGACCCCAGGGCAATGCTCAGTTCCCTGCTTAAATGCAGTTTTACATGGGGAGCCAAACCGAGGAAAAGAAGATAGATAGGTAGGTAGGCAGAGGGACAGAGATAGATGCATCTTAAATGTTAACCCAATTTCCAAGCATCAGATTTGGGGGGGGGGTCCTTAAAATACAACAACCATCTTGCCTGCTTCTGCATTCATATGTGCAGTTTTACACATAGAGCCAAACCAAGGAATAGATAGATACATAGATAAGTCTCTTATATGTTAGCCCAGTGGTTCTTAACTTTGGTCCAGGGACCCCCAGGGGTCCGCGATGTCCTCACAGGAGAAAAGTCTTCCTTCACAGATGGTGTAATTGTATTATTATTATCAGGTGGTATTATTACTATGATTATTGCTGCTGCTGTTTTAAATCTTAAGTCTTGGGGGTTGGTGGCAACAAAAGATATTTAAAGGGAGTCCCTGGTAAATAAAAGGTTAAGAACCACTGTGTTTGCCCAATTGTGACAGATGGGGGGGGGTCATAGAATCCTAGAATCTGAAGAGACCACTGGGGCCATCCAGTCCAACCCCCTGCAATTCAGGAATACACAATCAAATCATTCCTGGCAGATGACCATCCAGCCTCTGCTTAAAAACCTCCAAAGGAGGAGACTCCACCACACCCCCAGGCAGCAGCGGATTCCACTGTCAAACAGCTCTTAGTCAGGAAGTTCTTCCTAATGTTTAGATGAATCTCTTTTCCTAGAGTTTGAGTCCATTCCTCTGATCCCAGTCTCTAGAGCTGCAGAAAACAAGCTTGCTCCATTCTCAATATGACATCCCTTCAAATATTTAAGCATGGTTATCATGTCACCTCTCCACCTTCTCTTCTCCAGACTAAACATGCCCAGCTCCCTAAGCCGCTCCTCATAGGGCATCATGGCTTCCCGACCTCCCATCATCCTGGTCACCCTCCTCTGGGTCCTTAAAACACAACCACCATCTTGCCCGCTTCTACATTCAGATGTGCACTTTAACACAGGGAATCAAACCAGGAAAAAGAAGATATACAGATGCTAGATAGAGAGAGATGTGTCTTATATGTCAGCCCAACTGTGATGGATTTGGGGAGGAGAGGTCCTTAAAACACAACCAGCATCTTGCCTACTTCTGCATTCATATGTGCAGCTTTACACATGGAGCCAAACTAAGGAAAAGCAGACAGACAGACAGACAGACAGAGCCATCTTTTATGTTAGCCCAATTTTGACAGAACCAAGCATCAGATTGGGGGGGGGGGTTAAACGTGGAGCTAAACCAAGGAAAAGAAAATATACTGATGATAGGTAAACAGAGATAGATACATCTTATACATCAGCCTAATTGTGACAGATTTGGGGGGGAGAAGGGTCCTTAAAACACACCCAGCCTCTTGCCCGCTTCAGCATTCAGACGTGCAGTTTTTATAAGTGCAGCCAAACCAAGAAAAAGAAGATCTACAGATGATAGAGAGAGAGAGATGCATCTTATATGTCAGCCCAATTTGGACAGATCCAAGATTTGGGGCGGGGGGGGGGTGTCCTTAAAACACAGCCAGCCTCTTGCCTGCTTCTGCATTCAGACGTGCAGTTTTTACACATGGAGCCAAACCAAGGGAAAAAAGATTTACAGGTGATAGATAAATAGAGATAGATGCATCTTATATGTCAGCCGAATTTGGACAGATCCAAGATTGGGGGGGGGGGTGTCCTTAAAACACAACCAGCCTCTTGCCTGCTTCTGCATTCAGACGTGCAGTTTTACACATGGAGCCAAACCGAGGAAAACCCGATATAGATAGATCAATATAGATAGATATGCCTTTTATACGTTCGCCCAATTGTGACCGATTGGGGGGGGGACTCCCCGAAACCCAGCCTCCCCCTCCCCAAATCCTTCCTCGCAGCCCATGTCCGTTACTTTCCCGGCACAAGGATGGGGGTGGGGGAACGGGGGGGAACCCACCCAGATCTCTCGCCCGGGTCTTGGCTCCGCTCGGAACCCGTTAATCGCCTCACAGGACGGCCGTTCAGCTCGCCCGTTGCTGCGGTAACGGTTTTCTTCCCCTTTCCGTTAATGTTGCCTCGTTGTGGCTTCCCCCCTCGCCCTCCCTTCCTCCTCCTCCTCTCTTCCGACGGGCCCACAACCACCGCGGGCCCGACCCGGTTGCCGCGCAACCCCCCGCCGCCGCTTTACGGTTCCGGGTCTCGTTCTCGAGGCGCCTCCGCCACACAATAAAGCATCACAAAGCGCGCGAACACCATCGACGCCGCCCGCCTAGAGCGGACACCGGATGGCCTTCTCCCCCCCGTGACGCGCTTCCGGGAGGGGAGGCAAGAGAGCCGTTAGAGGGCGCGCCAGGAGGCCAATGAGGGGGCGGGGAAAGGGGCGTGGCAAGGAATGAGACCTGAGGGAGGGCTTCCTCTAGCACGCATCTGATGCAAATAAGGGGGCGTGGTCAGGAATGAGACCTGAGAGCAGGGTTCGCCTTGCCCGCTCCTGATGCAAATAAGGGGGCGTGGCCACGAATGAGGCCTGAGAGTGGAATTCGTCTTGCCCGCGTCTGATGCAAATAAGGGGCGTGGCCAGGAATGAGGCCTGAGAGAGAGCTTTCTCCTCCCCGCTTTGATGCACATAAGGGGGCGGGAGAGGGGCGTGGCCAGGAATAAGGCCTGAGGGAGCGCTTGGTCTGCTTGTGATGCAAATAAGGGGGCGTGGCCACGAAGGGAGTTTCCTCCAGGGCGGGTGTTTCAGGGCATGCTATTATTTTTATTATTTCATTAATCTGCATCCATTCTTTTTTCCTGGCAGGGGGCCCTAGTCGGTTTACGACCCAGATTAAAGTGAAGTACAGCTTAAAAACTATTAATAAATAGGTTCAAAATTATTAAAAAGAATATTTTTTTAAAAAAATTAAACCTTTCTATTTAGAAACATTCATTTAAAGGGTATTACAAAAGCATAGTAAAAAGAAAAAGGCACAGCATACCCAAGGCTCTAAAGAGACAGCAATTTAAAGTGGCCACTTACTATCCCACTCAAAACGGTTGTTTTAAATATGCCTAAATTAGTTTTCTTACAGATGACAAATTACTAGTTTTTAAAATATATATATTAAACAGAATTGTAATGCATCTCAACAGAGAGAGGGGGGGAGAGAGAGATGGTTACAGCAAGTGTGGGCAGTGTGTGGCCCTATAGATGTTGGACTGCAGATCCTATCACCCTTCATTACTGTCTAAAGCTGATGGGAGTTGCAGTCTGACTGCACCTGGAGAGCAAACACAAGCTGCCTTAGAGTGTTGCATCGGGACTTGACGGATCCAGGTTCTCATTGCCAGTGAGCCATTAAAACTAACAAGGGGGCCTGTGGCCAGTTGCACACTCAGCCCGACCTACCTTGCAGGGTTAGTGTGAGGACAGTGATGAGGAAGAAACTTGGGTAAACAGCTTGGCATCATTGGAGGAAAGGTGGGGTATAGGATTGGTGAGACACCTGGCTTGATAGCAGTACATGCGAAAGGGATCTAGGAGTCTTAATGGGCCCCTTATTTTTATTATTTATTTATTTATTTATTTATACCCCACTCTTCAGCCACAAGGCTATCAGAGCGGCTTACAAATTGTTTTAAGCAATACCTATTTACACATCTAACTGCATTAAACAGTTTCCAATGTGTGTTAGCTAATTGCCCCCCACAAGCTGGGTACTCAATTTACCGACTTACGAAAGGATGGAAGGCTGAGTGAACCTTGGAGCCCGCTGGAATCGAACTTGCAACACAGTGACTTGCAGTACTGGCATTTAACCACTGTGCCACCAGGGCTAAACATGAGTCACCACTTTCTCCTCACCACAAGCTAAACACCACAAGCTAAACATGAGTCAGCAGTGTGATGCAGCAGCTAAAATAGCCAATGTGATTGTAGGCTGCATCAATAGGAGCATAGTGTCTAGATCAAGGGAAGTTATAGTGCCTCTTTATTCTGCTTTGGTCAGACCTCACCTGGAATACTGTCTCCAGTTCTGGACACCACAATTCAAGAAGGATATGGACAAGCTGGAACGTCTCCAGAGGTGGGAGGTCTGGAAGCCATGATGCCCTATGAGGAGCAGCTTGGGGAGCTGGGCATGTTTAGTCTGGAGAAGAAAAGGTTGAGAGGGGGCATGAGAGCCATGTTTAAATATTTGGATGTCATACTGAGGATGCAGCAGGCTTGTTTTCTGCTGCTCCAGAGACTAGGACACAGAGTAGTGGGTTCAAATGACAGGAAAAAAGATTCCACCTAAACATTAAGAAGTTCCTGACAGTAAGAGCTGTTCAGAAGTGGAATATACTGCCTTAGAGTGTGTTGGAGTCTCCTTCTTTGGAGGTTTTTAAGCAGAGGCTGGATGGCCATCTGTCGGGAATGATTTGATTGTGTATTCCTGCATGGCAGAATGGGGTTGGACTAGATTACCCTTGTGGTCTCTTCCAACTCTATAATTCTATAATTCCATGATTCTATAATATAAAAGGCATTGGTGAGTGGGGAAAACTGGGACCAGCAGGAGAGGACTTTCTCTCAGAGCCTTATTGTGCTCCAAGGAAAAGCGGCAAAGCAGCAGGAACATTCCGTCTTTCCTGCTGCCTTACCGCATGATGTCAGAGTCCTTTCGGTGTCCTCTCGTTCTGGTCACATCGGGGAACGAAGGAAAAAGCACACCTTTTTGCTTGCTAGAAAAACCTGTTAGCAAAAAGATGCAGTTTTACCTCGGTCTCCCATGCAACTGTAACGAGAGAATGTCGCAAGGATGCTGACATCATGCGGTAAGGCCACAGGAAAGGTGGAAGGTTCCTGCTGCTTTGCCGCTTTTCCTCGGAGTGTGGTAAGACTCTCAGTCCCACCACCTTCACAGGCGCGGTTGGTGAGGACTGAGGAGAAAGGGTCTTCTCCCTGGCTGCTCCCAGACTGTGGAACTCACTGCCACAGGAGGTCCGGTTGTCCCCCTCCCTGCTCTTTTTTCTTTGACAAGTGAAGACATTTTTTATTTAGGCAGGCATTTGAAATGTGGGTGTTAATTGGTGTGCTGCTTTTTAATGTTTGAAATTTCTATGGAAATTATATTTTTAATCAATGTTGTGTTTTCAACTATGTTTCAATACTGGTAACTATTTAATGGTAATTCTTTTTAACTTTTGTGCAATGCTTGCCTTCTTTCTTGCTAGAAAACCTCACCAAGTACACCTGCAGCAAGTGCAAATAGAAGAGAAGGTCAGTGCAGCGACTGCGTCGAGTCCCTTCAGTGCGTCAGAGAACAGGAGGACTTCCTGGATAGGACACAAGGGGAATTGATCCTACAGAACCAACAGAAAGAAACTGCCAAGGAAAATGAGGAGACCTGTAACAGTGAGAAAACACCCTGGAGGACAGTCACGGTCAGGAACAGGCTTGACAGAAGGGACTGGGAACATCTCCAACTAAGCAGTCACTTCATGATGATAGTAGTGAAGATGCTCAAACAAGAAACCAGCAACAAGGAAGGAGTCAAGGTAACCTCTCTCTCTCTCTCTCTCTCTCTCTCTCTCTCTCTGGCTTTTCTTCACAAACGAAGATTCAGGAAGGACCCATCCCGCGTTTTCTGCAAGCGCGCTGATGACTGAAAAGGCCAATTCAAGATAAACAAGTCTGGTTGCAGAAAGCACAGCAGAAGGTCTCCTTGGGTGATGTTTCCAGGTTGTGATTCTTTCTGCGTTCCCGTTTCTCTTCAAGACTTGTTCGGCGTGAGTTCTCAAATAACGCTGCAGCATTGTGGATCGTGTGTCTCCATGCCTCCTGATGTGAGGCCAGGGCGGACCACTGTTGATGGTCAATTTGGCCGAGCCTGTAACCACCAACCACAAAAAGAAAAGAAAGTTGCTTCTGGCTGGGGACTCATTGCTCAGGGGCAGAGAGGCCCCTGAATCAGGAAGTGTTCGGTCCTCCTGGTGCACATATCCGAGATATTACTGACAACTTGCCCAAACTGCTCAAGATCACAGACCAGTAGCCCTTTCTCCGTAGTTATGTGGGCACCAACCACACGGCCAAGAACACCTTTAAGCAGATGACCTCTGTCTATGAAGCTTTGGGAAGGAAGCTGAAGGGGTTTGAGGCACAGGTGGTCTTCTTGTCACTTCTGCCAGTGAAGGATAGAGGACCACACAGGGACAGGAAGATACTAAAATGTAATGACTGGCTATGTAGATGGTATAGACGGGAGAGAGTTTTGGCTTCTGGGACTACTTCTTAGACAGAGGACTTCTGGCTACTGATGGGCTGAACTTCGTGAAGACTAGGGGCACAGCTACACAGGAGAATTTGTAGCGATAAATAGCGGCTTACCTCCCTTTTGCTGCAGCGCCCATTTGTGTCCACGGCTCATTCGCAAGCTTGGAAGGGAATTTTTTGCAGCTTACATCTACGGGGGTGGGGAGAGAGAAAGGTGGAAAATCTCCCTCCAGTCCCTTTTTTTTTTCTCTTAAAGTGGCAGATTTGGAAGAGCTGTTTTTCGCATAAATAAAACTTCATACTTTTGCTCTGCCGCTTTGCCGGCTGAATGATAGCACCAGCAAAAACAACAATAATGCTGGCTCCAGCATTGCAAGCTCTCTCTTGCAAGCCTGCCCCCTCTGAGATCCAACCGATCAGCTTTCAGCTCAGCTGTGTCCCCTTTTCAAATTGATTGTACAGATGACCAATTATGTGCGTTTTCGGGCAATTTTTAAAAAGGATCGCAAGAAACCCTAACCCTAACCCTATTCCATGCCTTGGGGTAGCAAATTTAGTAATAACAAAGCTTGAATGACTTTCCCACAGAATAGACAAAGGAAACCCAAACTCAACTGATTATTTTAATTGCTGGGAGATAGAAATTGATTGGTTTGTGACAACCTTGTAAGTTTGGACAGGAAGGGAATGTGAGAGGAAATTTCCATAGATTACGGAATGGCCATTTAATTACTTGATTGAATTATTGTGGGGAACGCCCAAGGCTTGAGGAAAGGATTAGTGCATACCCCTCTAATGACTGGGTTGTTAGCATAAACCCATTACGGGGCCTTCCTGCTCAATCCTAATATGGGCTTTCACACCATTATATTTCTATACACATCTCAGGTTATTGTCACCTCCAGTCTGCCTAAGCCAACCTGACCCCAAAAAGGGTCCAATATTTCCAGTTATGAGATACCACGGGGAGGGAGCAGTAGGGTATACTAGCAAAGGTGTGAATTTTAGAAGAGAAGCTGAGGGAGAGAATGGGGTCCACAGAAAAATTGACAGTAAATTAATAGGTGAGAACAAACAAATCTTCAAATATCTATACAACAATGCACAGAGTTTGAGAAACAAACAAGATGAGCTTGAAGTCCTAGTGCAGGAAGATAAATATGATTTTATAGGCTTAACTGACCTGGCAGGATGACTCTCGTGATTGGAACATTGCAATTGAATGGTATAACCTATTCAATAACAAAAAGATATGGTAGAAAAGGGGGGGAGTAGCATTATATGTCAAAGACAAATCCACTTGTACAGAAATCCATGAAAATGTTCCCCATGGAATAGTTGAGGGCATTGGGGTAAAAATAAATGAAGAAATAAATAAAAGAAACATTGTGGTAGGAGTTTACTATAGGCCACCAAACCAAGAAGAGGTGATAGACAATGTTTTTCAGAAACAAACTTCAGAAATCTCAAAGGTGCAAAAATTAGTAGTTATGGGGGGACTTCAATTACCCTGATACCTTTTGGGAGACTAATGCTGCTAAGCACAGGCTCTCCATCATATTGCTGATATACTTTGCAGATAATTTCCTATTTCAAAAGGTCAAGGAAGGAACCAATAGGGAGGAATTGGTCACTGGAATCAAAGTATTCGGTACTTTGTGAGGAAGTGACCATGTAATGCTAGAATTGTCACTGTAGCGCTTTGGTACCTCTGAGCATATCAAGAGGACCAGGCAGCAAAAGTTCTTGTAGCAGAGTTAGCAAACATCAGGCTGAAGAAATGAACACACAGACCCAGGCTTGCGTCTAAACTACTTTCCTTTACTAGAGCATGTTGGAGCAATACTTACAATGAGTCTGAGACTCCTAGCAAACAGACTACAGAACACAGTGGTTGTACAGTAAAATCCTGCACTGTACAGCTCAAACTGCATGTGCACAATCTAATGGCAAAATCCAAGTATGTAGGCAGTGTGTGGGAACATCTAGTTATACAGATAGAGTAACCGTTTTATTTATTTTTTTAATTTAATTAGGTATTTATACCCCGCCCTTCAGCCACAATGGCTATCAGAGCAGCTTACAGATTATTTTAAGCAACAGCAATTGACACATCTACACTGCATTAAGCAGTTTCCAATCAATGTGTATTAGCTAATTGCCCCCACAAGCTGGGTCCTCATTTTACCGACCTATGAAAGGATGGAAGGCTGAGTGAACCTTGGAGCCCTCTGGAATCGAACTTGCAACTAGCACATTCATGGGTTATACAGTTTGTGTTTCACATACACATGGGCTACACAATATTTTCCCATACAGATAAGGATTCACTCCCCACACTTCCTTTCCCACATCTGTCTCTCAGATTTAATCTAGATATGCTAGCCAGCTGTGTTTAGCCAGCACACTGGTTGCCCCTGCAGGCTGTAGCACATTATACCATGCCAGCTCTTTATAGTATACATTTCCAGTGATTGCATGTCCCATCACCTCGGCAAAAATTCATAATTGTGGGACAGGGCAAAGAAGAGTATAGTCAAACACAGACCTTGGGTTTTAGGAAAGCTGATTTTTAACAAGTTCAGGAAATCACTGGGTGGAATCCCACAGCTGGGCAGGCCAAAGGAAAAAGACACTCAGCAAAGGTGGGAGTTCTTGAAGAAGGAGTTCCAAAAAGCACAATCGCAAGAAGAAAAATGGGAAATGTGAAAAAGCCAATGCGGCTGCACAGCAAACTCAAGGAATTTGAGTTTTTTGCACATTGATTTGCTTTCCCCTATAAGCAGACTCTGAAAGCTGATTGGCCATAGATGAGTGCAAGGGCAGGGCTTTTAACATGGAACAGGGCTTGTTAACATGGAACTGACATTTTTTTTCACTTAGTGAGCGAGCGCTAATGTGATAAAACGGGTTGGGTTGTTTTTCTGTTAAGGTGAAATATCGCTCTATTGGACCTTGGGAATAGTTTTTGATTTTTTAAAGAAACTGTTCAGCGGCAGCAAATTGGTAAGTAAAAATGCAAGTAATTCATTCATGGCTGCCATCTTGATTTTCAGGCATGCCCGTTTGCACAGGAAATGGGAATGGCTTCACATGCCTGCAATCTACCTTAAAAAAAAACATTAAGACAAATTGCAGCTCCTGCAAGTTGCCGTTATTGGGTAGCAACCTGCTACTTTTTGCCTCATATAGATAAGGCCAAAATCTGCAAAATGTGGGGGAATATTATATACACAAGCGTAACACAGTTAAATCCTCCTGTAACAAAGAAGCTGCTTTTTACAGTCTTTTTATGCCAGCCCAATCCCTCTGGTTTCCTCCTTGTGTTTTTAACAATTTTAGGCTGCATCAAATGGAGAAGAGTAACCACTGCTAACAACACTGCTCTATTTTATTCTGGACAGACTACGCCTGGCCTATTGTGGCCAGTTCTGGGCACCACAGTTTAAGAAGGAGGCTGTCAGCCTGGGATTTGTCCAGAAGAGGGCAACCCAGATGCTTAAAAAAGTATTTTACAGCCATAATCACGTTGGGCATACAACAAAATAGAAAATACACCTCACAGAGATGCCTTTATTTGGGCCACCCAGGAGGCACAAGGTATGTCTCCCTAGATTCCAGAGCTCACAGTTTTTTTTCATCAGGCACAGACGGTAAAAGATCATTGTGAAGAAAAATGTGAGTTTATCAGGTGCCAACTGTTGCAAGCAGGAAAATGAAGCCGCATCACAAGTTTTGTGGTAAACCTGTGCAGACTTATCTGGGAGCAAATGGCTTTTTCTTCTACTGGTCATTGACTGACATAAATAAATGCCTACATACAATTCAGGACTTGATTGCAGGACTCTCCTGCTTACGCTGCTCAGTATTTCTGCAACACTTGGGTGCAACTTAAAGCCCTAAATAAAAAATAGAAGCAAATGTAATATAGATATTCCAGTATAAGGAATTTACCCTTTTGTTCCCTCCTAAATACTAATTCAAAACCCCATTCAACCCTAGCAACTGCAGCTCGTCTCCTTTCCAACTCTCCCTCTGTTTCTGAACTCAGCTAGCAAGCACAGACCCTTCCTTAGCACTTCCATGCTGACTGGGCCAAACCAATAGCTCATAGGGATTATATCTACAAATGTTGAAATAACGCCAAAGACAGGTGTCTTGAGGAATGGCTTATTTATGGCTATGTGAGGACTGCAGAGGACCAATGTCAGGATCATGGTCCAGTCATGTTCCATGTTTGTTTTGTATGCTTGGGCCTACATATGGTAACAAAGGATGATGGGACATGCTATAGCACTGGGGAGGTAAAAGAATGTGCATCATCCATGGTCTGGGATGATGAGCAGATGTGTGGAGAGGAATTTGGAGATGCGAGAGGCCATGGTTGTTCTTGTGGGAAACTTGGCACAGGGGAAGAAGGAGGGGTAAGTTTGGGGAGATGGAATATTTCAAGTTGCTGACAAATGGGATGAAAGCTTTTATAAGGGTTGAGCTATATGAGCTTTTAGTATACTGTGTAACTAGGGAAAATCTTCAGTCCTGACAACAACTGTGTACTGTGATCAGTTCTGCTTGCTAAATAAAAGTTCTTCTGAATCTGCTGAGAGCTTGGGTTGGCTGAAGTAGAGTTAGCCAGAACATTACAGCCAGGCTGGAACTCGAGGACACTTTCGGCTCCTGGTGCAGTAACAAGCTGAACAGGAGTCAGCAGTGTGATGCAGCAGCTAAAAAAGCCAATGCAATTCTCGGCTGCATTAATAGGAGTATAGTGTCTAGATCAAGGGAAGTAATAACGCCACTCTATTCTGCTTTGGTCAGACCTCACCTGGAAGCCTGTGTCCAGTTCTGGAGACCACAATTCAGCAAAGATATTGAGAAGCTCTGGACCATGTCCAGAGGAGGGCAACCAGGATGGTGGGAGGTCTGGAAGCCGTTATGCCCTATGGCTGCGAGATGCCATTACTGTACTATGAAACACTCAATTTTTTCCCCCTCGTGTAGATGAAACCTAGAACACGTGCAGTGAAGCAGATCAGACTTTGGTCAAGATGGCAAAAGGTATTCATAAGGAAGAACATACAAGCCAGGAGAGGCAGCAGTTTGCTTTTGCCTGAGCCCACTGGGAAGGCCACTATCCTGACCCCTCCCCTCCTCCTATTGCGTTTGAGTGTGAACTACTTGTGCCCTCTGAACTCAGTTTGCAGCAACTGCAGTGAGCTGAGGAGAAAGGAATTGGGACATTTTACAAGCTGCTTAGGGTGTTTCTACACTGGCCCCCTTAATCTGAAGCGTTATGCTCCAGAGCTATCCCAGATAAACACAATGCCAACCACATGTACTGGCATGAATCCATCCCGAAGCCCAAAGATGGGCACCAGGCCGACACCCTTAGTGGTGGTGCCACCTCACGCAGCCAAGCAGCTCCCTGCAAGAGCCTGGCCAGGCCGTTGCTGGGGTCAGAATGGGGCACCCTGCCATGCAATCAACAAGGAGGGGGTTGCTCTACCCACTCCTTATTGATCACACAGGCGCCCCGTTCTGACCTCAGCAGAAGCACCGCATGCCGGCCAGGCTCTCGCAGAGAGCTGCTTGGCTGAGCGAGGCGGCAGCAATCTCCAGAGGAGCATCCATTTGTTTCTCTGTTCCGGTATGAATAGAGGAAAGGAAAATTTTCTTTTGGGTGTTTCGCATGGTGGGTGTTCAGACATTTGGATAACTGGTTCATTCCGGATCCAGCTGTCCACATGTCCAAAACACCGGGGCTGTTCTGGAGTTCCCCGGAAACTACGAAGCAATTTGTGGTTTCTGTTAAACTGGATCAATGGCTAAAAGGAGCTAATTCATTGGAGATTATCAGAGAGGAATGCAAAATGCGTTCCTGTCCCGCAATCTCCAATCCTGTCCCTCTCCCGGCACAATAACCCTCCCCATCAGACGTACCTTCTCTTCCATCCAAAGGCAGCCCAGGCATGAGCTCTGCTAGAACTCTGTTCACTTCCTGGACTGAAATCCCGCCCATTCTCGCAAGAAGACACGAGCACAGGAAACAAAAAGAAAAAGAAAAATGCACACACACAAGTTTATACAAGCACATACGCACACTAAAAAAATAACAAGTAACCTGGGGAGTGTACAAAAAAAGAGTGTAGCCTACCTGGTTCTCGTGATCCCACTTGGATGTGTTCTGGCAGGACTGCCCATTTATGCTGGAATCACACATCAAAAATGGTGCAAGGTTTCAGAAGCCAGCAATGGCGGCACCAAAACGGGACGGGAGAACCATGGACAGCTCTGGCCCATCAATAAAAAGAAACACCACAAGAACAACAGCGGAACTCAAAAGAATGTTTTGAGCGATATTGGCATCCTTTTGCATTCCATTGGCATCATTACGGCACCACATTTGCCGTGTCTGATAATCTCCATTGTCTGCATCACGTGAACAAATCGCACAAGATCCGGGGTGAGTATGTGTTTTATCCTTAATGTAAATAAGCTCTGAAACGGTACAGAGGATTAATCAGGACTGTCTCTGCCAAATAGGAACAGCTGGAGGGTGTGAAACTCTTATTTTTTAAAGGTTTAACTGAAATTTGAGGCTATTGTAATGCTAGAAATTAGAGTCTGAAGTGAAATTTCATGGGGGAGCAGAATTAATATTGGGGGGGGGCAATGGCCTCATTTTGCCTCCTCCCCATAACTACAGCCATGGCAAAAGTAATATCCCTGCACACAGCTGTAAAATTTTAGTCAAGAGCACAGGGATTATGGGAGCACAATTCAAAATTGCTTCCCCCAGGCGCGTTTTTCATCTCACCAGGCTAATCCACAACTTCTTTGAAAGATTTTTCAGAAACAGGCTGATCTTGCCTGCGTATTCCCAGCCTCTGCAGAACAAAAGCACCCTGAGCACCAAAAGTAGTTCTTTATACAGCATCCTTCCCTAAAATGCTTCCCCTTGGTCCTACACAATGGCATGGGGGTTGGCATTTGTGCTTCATTGGGGGAATTATTTTCAATTCTTTGGTGCTCCTAAATTTACAGGGCACCTCAATGGAAGGAGGAGGAGGAAGAAATAGCAGACCATTCTGAGCAAACAAGTCTGCCACTCAACCCTTGTTGCAGAATTGTCTCTATCGGAGAAAAAAAGTGTTTGAATTCTTAGAGGCCAGTCTCTTCCTCAAAGCCAAATGTTGATTTTTGCCCCACCAAAAGCCCCCTCCAATAAAGTTACTGTCATTTAGCAGGAAATAAGAACCCCTGCCTGTCCTTACCATTGATTCTCTAGCATTTTTTCCAGGTACGGAATTTTTAAAAAGTTTTTGCTGCCCCACTAAGAAGGCATTAGAACATAACATTTCGTACAAAGGTGTATTTTTACATCCAAACATTACTCAGCATTAAATTACAGAATGGTTCCAGTTCTAAAGATGACAACCCTTGGATGGAAAGACCTCACACTGCTTTACCTGTCAGGTGGTACCTATTCTGATGTATTTGGTATTGTCAGGGTAGAGATCAATTTAAATAGCTGCTGGTTTTTATATTTTCAAAGGGGGGGGGGAATAGCTATTGCTCCTTTGTCCCAGAGTGCTTTGCTGCAACTTGCGCTGCTGTTCCATACAGGTCTCAAACAATCTATCCTAACTACATCCCAAAGGGTATCCTGTATCACCTGGATTTCTGACTGTAAAAAACTATCATCTACTTAGGGAGATGAGATAAGGAACATTTAATTAAGTCCATTTCTAGCCAGGAAGTGGATACAGAGCAGAATGGAGGGTGAGCCCTGGACCCACAATGGTTGGCAGAGAAGGAGGAAACTAACTAATGTAAATAAACAACTCCCACTCCATCCCTGGAAAATCTTTGGAGGTTGCAGCAAACAAATGAATTAAAGCTTGGAAATTGCAGCAAGCTATTGCTCTCCTAGAAAACCGGCATGGTGTAGTGGCTTTGTTACCATGCCCTACATCCCCTCCCTATAATAGCTCATAATTGGCAATATTAAGATGCTTCATAGGGTCTAGTAGATCAGGGTAGACCAAAAGGTAAGGTCAAGCGGAGGTCACAAGGATCTAGGAAGGTGTCATGGAAAAATACCAGCAGATACACCCAAGATAGGATTAAGTGAATCCCCTAGTAAACAATGCCACTAAGGTGGTATGTGCTAATCCCCTGTTGGGAACTCTTCGCAATGAGTCACACATCACAAACAAACAAGTGACCAAAACAACCCTTAGCCCCGGAAAGTCCTTTAATACAGGGGTTGTCCTAAACCCATCAATGCCTATCTCTCAGCAATCAAGAGCAATCAGCAGAGTTTTGGTTTCCTGTGTTGAGTGGGAAACCCTTCTGCGCTTTGTTCTAAGCCCAAACACCCCTTCTGGACACAGAATACAGTATAAATATTAGTCCCCAAACAATAGCAAAGTGTGCTACTGTGCCACTGTAGATGATACCTGGCCACTCTTTCTGTTGGCGTGCTCCCGGATCGGACATCAGTACCAGACTCAGACTGCCATCTGAGTACTTCATTTGCCTCTCTTCAGGACTGTTAATTATTACCATACCCCCTAAAGTCATGGTCCCATCTATACAAGGGGGGGAGTATGATAGGATACAATCTCCTCTGAAGAAGCAGCCATTCGCAGTGCTACTACCTGTCTTAATGGTTAAAAGAGCCCCCTGACTTTGCATGCTCCAGCCAAGATGGCACCCACGAGTAATTTAGTTGTGCTTTTAATACATACATTGCAATACACACAGTAATACAATACAGTTCATCACATACAATTTTAATACAGTTCAGCAAGTTATACTTTTAAATCTGCTTAAACTTATACTTTTACTTAAATCTGCTTAAACTTATACTTTTAATACAATTCAGCAAGTTATACTTTTAAATCTGCCGCTGCCAAAAAAACCATTAAAAACTCTTTACAATCGTGCGCAAGAGCAATACTTCATATTTACAGAAGAAAAAATAAGAAAAGAAAGAGAACGATTGCTATTTATTGATTTACTGGACTCTTGCTTAGCTGAAAATCCAACATGGTGGCACCAATCACTTTCCCTGTTTGCTAACCCGCCCGCCATGCTTGTCTGGCCAATCAGCTTACGCTGGCTCGTTGCAGCAACGCAAATGCAACTGTCCAAATGATCGTACATTCACATGCCCTATGGAGCTTTTTAAAAACTCCGAGAAAAGCTCTGAAGGCTTCCCTTTGGAGCTTTATGGTGGATTTGGCTGCTACCCTTCTGAATGAGATGTATTGATGAGAATGTCCATTTGGACAGATCACCTTCCATGCGATTGCCATTTGGAGTATTTTCACCATTTGGACAGGCCCTCTTTCTCCGTCCAGCCTTTCTGCCTTCAACTCTTTGTTAGCCTTGTGTGGTTCTTGTGGGCATGTGTTGAGTGTGTGAATGCTTTTTGAATTATTTTCCAATAAAGTCCATTTATTTTACTTTAACTGGAGCTCTCTGCACTGAGTACTGCTATACATAGGTGCACAAAGTCCAGAAAGTTATCCAACCTATCACAGCCAACCATTTGAGCTAATAATTCCCCCAATTAATAACAGATTTTTGGTATCACAGGTGGGCCCACATGGACCTCCACCTCTTTGGGTAACAGTTTGAGTGTCTGACTGGAACTCCAGGAGACCTGGGTTTGAATCCTTGTTCAGCTATGGAGTCCACTGGGTGATCTTGGGCAAGTCACACTCTGGTCCTGTCTACACAATGAAAAAAAAAATCCATTTGGGGGGTAAAAAATTCAAAAATGCAGCCGTTCGAATGTGTACGATCTGCCTACATGATTTTTTACCCCCCCCCTCAAACTCCATATGACCCCCCTTGCCCAGCTGGCTGGAGTGAGTGATCCAAGTGGCAGTTTTAAATCTCCTGGTGCTTTTTTTTTTAATTTAAAAAGGTGCATGTTATGCGGACAGTTGGTTTTCCGTATTTACAATATAAAATAAAAATGAATAAATGTAAAAATCTCCATTTCATGGACTTACCGGACTTTCGCTTAGCTGGGAATCCAAAATGGCGGCCACTCCCAATTCCCCTCTTTGCTAGCCCCTGTGCTCAGCCAGCCAATCAGATTACACTGCCTGTTTGTATGTGTGCAAACGGGGTGTACAAACAATTGCTAATTCGAACGGTTGTACGGATTATTTGTCAAGATCTTCTATTCCTCCTGAACTCCGAACTCACAGACTTTACGGGAGACTTGCTGGCCCTCCTTCTGAAAGACACAAATGTATCTGAATGTCCGTATGTACACATTCTCTCTGGCTTCTCTTCGCAAACGAAGATTCAGGAAGGAGTCATCCTGCACTTTCTGCAAGCGCGCTGATGACTAAAAAGGCCAATCTGAGATAAACAAGTCCGGTTGCAGAAAGCACAGCAGAAGGTCTCCTTGGGTGATGTTTCCGGGTTGTGATTCTTTCTGCATTGTCGTTTCTCTTCAAGACTTGTTCGGCTTGAGTTCTCAAATAAGGCTGCCGCATTGTGGATAGTGTGTCTCCATGCTTCCCGATGTGAGGCCAGGGCGGACCATTGTGGGTGATCAATTTGGCCGAGCCTGAGATGTTGTTTCAGAGCGTTCTTGTATCGCTTTTTATGGAGTGCCCCTCTTACGCTGACCCATGGCGAGTTCACCGTAGAGTACTATTTTGGGGACATGATGGTCCTCCATCCTAGAAACGTGTCCTGCCCAGCGCAGCTGTGTTCTCAATATCATGGCCTCAATGCTGGTGATCCCTGCTTGCTCAAGGACAGCAACATTCGTCACATAGTCAGTTCAGTGTATATTTAGGATTGTGCGTATACAGCACTGATGGAAGCGTTCGAGGAGTCGTAAGTGGTGGCTCAAAACATCATTAGGGTATGCAAGCCTCTCTCCCATGACATGGGAGCGTCAATGGAGGGGATGTACACATTATTGATCTTTCAAATGCCATACGGATTTTTTTCATTGTGTAGACAGGGCCTCTCTCAGCCTCAAAGGAAGGCAAAGGCAACCCCCCCTGAACAAATCTTGCCAAAAAAAAAACATGATAGGTTTGTCTTAGGATTGCCATAAGTTGGAAACAATTTGAAGGCACACAACAATTGCTGTCCTAGCTGAGCTGGAGATGTTCACCCAGTCCTTTCCTCTTGCCTGGAACTGAGTCCACCAAAACCATATAATATGTATGCTCATCCCTACCTGGAGATGACCATGAAAAATGGAGACCCAGGGGAAAGCCCTGAGATCTAGTCACCCTAGCTATGACATTGATATACAGCATGAAGTATGAAATAAACAAAATGCATCCAAAAATCTAGCTTTGGATATGTGTGGCAATTTCAAGAAAAAATGAGTTGGAAGGATGAAGTATGGATGAAAAATAAAGCCTTTAAGTCTATCACATATAAATTCATCTGAAATGCTTTCATGGAACAAATGTTGCAGTAACATTAATTATTTTCTTCAATTTCAGGTTTCACAGGAGCATAAGAAATGGAATCCTCTCATTTGCTATTAAATAAGTGACAAAACAAGAAGAGAATACTAATGAAGGAAAGCCATGCCTATTTCTTGCAGCCTGAGCAAATAAATCAAAGCTAAGAGACAGAAAGAGGACAGAAATATTATTCACAACCCAAGTTGACTAAAAGCTTGAAGAAAGTAAAAAAGAATGGCTAACATCTATTCCTTAAAGCAGTTATATCCTCAGATGAAAGCTTCATAGCTTGAGTAAGCCACTGTGGAGGCTTCCTGGATTTCCTTTCATTTTATTTAGGATTGGTATAGAAATTGAAGATGTTTTTATCTCAAAATGGCTTAGAAATGAACCATCTAAATCAGATGTGAAAAAGATCCCAGTCTGTAGGTTTTCTGTGGTTTTTTTCCAGTTTTTTTCCTGTGAGGCCGTGTTCTGGAAGAGTTTACTTCTGACGTTTCTCCTGCATCTGTGGCTGGCATCTTCAGAGAATGCTTGGGTAGGAGTGTGTATGGCGTTTATATAGTGTATACCCCTGTTGGAGAGGATATGTAAATTTGTGTATTTGAATGGTTAATTCTGGGTATAGAAATGCAAGGAGGATTAGTGTCTGTTTGGCTAATGGTCCATTGTCAACTGGAAATCCCCCTGTCCTTGGGTGGAGTTCATTTGCATGTGTTGAATTTTGATTTTAGTGTTTTTCAAGACTGGGAGCCAGATTTTGTTTACTTTGAGGGTTTCTTCTTTCCTTTGAAGTTGTCCAGGTGTTTGTGGATTTCAATAGCTTCTCTGTGCATTCTGACATGATAGTTGTTGGCCTGCTCCAGAATTTCGGTGTTTTCAAATAAAATTTTGTGTCCAGGTTGGTTTATAACATGTTCTGTTATTGCTGATTTTTCTGGCTGGCCCAGTCTGCAGTGTCTTTCATGTTCCTTGATTCGTGTTTGCACACTGCATTTAGCGGTCCCTATGTAAACTTGTCCACAGCTGCATGGTACGCCGTAAACTCCTGCAGCTGTGAGAGGGTCTCTTTTGTCCTTCGCTGAGTGTAGCATTTCTTGGATTTTCTTAGAACCATAGAATTGCAGAGTTGGAAGAGACAACAAGGGCCATCCAGTCCAACCCCCTGCCATGCAGGAAATCACGATCAAAGCATCCCCGACAGATGGCCATCCAGCCTCTGTTTAAAGACCTCCGAGGAAGGAGACCTCACCACGCTGCGAGAGAGTATGTTCCACTGCCGAACAGCTCTTACTGTCAAAAAGTTCCTCCTCATGTTGAGGTGGAATCTCTGTTCCTGGAGCTTGCATCCATTGCTCCGTGTTCCAGTCTCTGGAGCAGCAGAAAACAAGCCTGCTCCATCCTCAGCGTGACACCCCTTCAAATACTTAAACAGGGCTATCATATCGCCTCTTAACCATCTTTTTTCCAGGCTAAACATACCCAGCTCCCTAAGTCTCTCCTCATAAGGCATGGTTTCCAGACCTTTCACCGTTTTAGTTGCCCTTCTCTGGACACGCTCCAATTTGTCCATATCCTTTTTGAATTGTGGTGCCCAGAACTGGACACAGTATTCCAGGTGAGGCCTGACCAAGGCAAAATAGAGTGGCACTATGACTTCCCTTGATCTGGACACTATACTTCTATTGATGCAGCCCAAAATCACATTGGCCTTTTTAGCTGCCCTATCACACTGTTGACTCATGTTCAACTTGTGGTCTGCTAGGACTCCTAGATCCCTTTCACATGTAGTCTTGTTCAGCCAGGACTCCCCCATCCTATATCTATGCATTTCATTTTTTCGCCCTAAGTGCAGTACCTTACATTTCTCCGTATTGAATTTCATTTTGTTAGCTTTAGCCCAGCTCTCCAGTCTATCCAGGTCATTCTGAATTTTGATCCTGTCCTCTAGGGTATTAGCTACTCCTCCTAATTTGGTGTCATCTGCAAATTTGATAAGCATGCCCCAAATTCCCTCATCCAAGTCACTGATAAAGATGTTGAATAGCACTGGGCCCAGGACAGAACCCTGTGGCACCCCACCAGTAACATCTTTTCTTGGTTGGTGGTAGATCGTTTGGAGGTTGTGTTTTCTCATCAGTTTCCCTATTCTGTCTGTGACTTCTTCAATGTATGGTAAAAATACAGTTCCCAGTCTGTTTGGCAGCCATGACAAAAGTAGCTTTTTTACATCTTTAGCGATTTATTGTTAGAAGGTGCACAACTTGTAGAATCATAGTTAGAAGGGACCACAAGACTTCAGCCACCTGCCATGAAGGATTACACTGTCCTGCTCTTAACTGCAAACGAGGTTCAGAGGTTGAGAGTCCATAAGCCATTGTCAGTCAGTAAGAGGGGCAAGAGATCTCCAGTGTCAAACAGTCCAGGGTCAAGAAAGCTGTAAGTCAGAGTCAGGATTCCAGAGAGTAGTGGTAACTGAGTTAAATGGTTCTGGAGTTGTAGACGCACTTTCATAAGCTGAGCTGTCAGTAAGTTAGCTTGTGTTTGTAACTGCCTTTCATGGGCAGCATGTTCAGCCAACACCCAGATCTTACACATTATTTAAGGAGAGCATCTCACAGCTGTGCTCCTCCCAATGCCTTTATTTCAGAGTCTCACTTCAGTTGCAGGGAATAGTCTGGGCCAGATGCCTGAGCCTCCACCTTTCTCTGGAACTGGGAGACCTCTCCTCCATCTCCTCTTCCTGCTCTTAACCCAACCTTACCTGCTGAACAGAAGGAGGACTTGGTTGGCAATCAGGCATCTGCTGTAACTCCTCCCTTGATAAGTCTGGTTCATCTTCCAATGAACATGAACTTTCAAGGGTGGGCATGACATGCAAAACTAAAGCATCTTGGAAAGATGCCCCTTCAACCTTTGTTTTAAAATGTCCAAAGATGGGAGAGTCTACCATCTTCCGGGGCAGTCCATTCCATTGGTTTAACAGTTCTTAAAGTCAAGAAGTTCTTCCTAATGTTTAGGTAGAATCTCTTCTCTTGTAAATTGAATCCATTGTTCATGTTGTAGTCTCTGGAGCAGCAAAAAAACAAGCTCGCTAAATCTTCTACGTGACATCCCTTCAAAAATTTTAAAATGGCTATCATGACATTTCTTAGTCTTCTCTTCTTCAGGCTAAGCATACCTGGTTCCTTAAGCCATTTCTCACAGGGCTTTTGGTTTCCAGTCCTTTGACCATGTTGGTCACCCTTCTCTGGACATGTTCCAGCTTGTCAATATCCTTCTTGAACTGTGTTGAGACCGCCCAGAAATGGACACAGTATTCCAGATGAGGTCTGAGCAAAGCAAAATAGAGTGGGACTACTCATTTCCTCAAGAGAGCCCGCAGTGTAGTAGTTTGAGTATTGGACTCCAGGAGACCAAGGTTCAAATCTCCACTCAGGCGAGAAAACCCACTGGGTGACCTTAGGCAACTCACACTCTCTCAGCCTCAGAGGAAGGCAATGGCAAATCTCCTCTGAAGAAATCTTGCCAAGAAAACCCTGTGATAGGTTTACCTTGTCAGGGATGATGGGAGTTGTAGCTCTTCACCTCTGGCTCAAACTCACCACCTTGTTATGCAGCAGAGCCAACCAGCTTAGATCAGTGGTTAATGCTTTCCTCCAAAGCAGCAGAGTTTCAGAGAATAGGCTGAAGATCCTGACAAACTCTCCAAGCCTTCTCACTCTTCTCCAGGTGTCTCCAAAACGTCTCCAGGAATCACCCAGGCAACTCAGTAGTTTTATATAAAACCTACTTTATTCTTCTATATAAATATACTATATGGTCAACAAATCACAATCTCTACACACTACACCACCTCTACTCCACACTTCTGCACCTCTACTCACCCACAAATACATTGGCAAACATTGCAATTTTATAGCCATTGTTTATCACCACCCACTAATTAGTTTCCACCCAGTGGGTGTGTACTTCCATTCAGATTGGTCCACATAGTTCCATCCATGCTTAAGACCAACCCATGTATTTCAACATTTCACCTTGTACACTTAATGATTCTCAGGTGTTTCCAATCTGCATTCAGTACCTCTGTCCTTGGCTCTCAGGCCTTCTAGATTACATTAGCAGTTTCACCTGTGTAGCTTCATAATTGCTCTTGCTTAGTCATTGTGACTTTCACATACATATTTTATTTCTTTCACTGTATGTCCCATGTTGCATTTTCCTTAACAATCCCCTCCGAAATAAAATATTGTATGTGTCTTACAATGTCATTCCAACCATTTGTGTCAGCCTTTCATGTTTTTCTACTGTCAATGCTTTTGTGAACAAATCTGCTATGTTGTGTTGTGTTTCTATATATCTCAATTCTATTTCACCCTTCTGAACCATGTCTCGCACATTTTGATATCTTACACCAACATATTTTGTTCTGTTCTTCAAACTTTCAGTTTCAGCCATCGCTATGCATGACTGTGAATCTTCCAGAATTTCCACTGGTATCTTGTAACTTTCATTTAAGTCATTTAGCAACTGCTTAATCCACTGTACCTCATTTACTATCTCATTCAAAGCAGCGAATTCTGCTTCTGTTGTGCTTAACGCTACATTAGTTTGTTTTCTACTTCTCCATACTATTGGACTTTCACTATATTTAATTATCATTCCTGTAACTGACTTCTTGTCTCCTAATTCTGATGCAAATGAACTGTCTACATAACAATCTAGATCTGAACTATTGTTTCTTATTATCAATTTCCTATCTAAGGTTCCTTTCAAATATCTCAATAAATGTTTTACCGCTGTCCAGTCTTCAATTTTTGGATCATTAACCCTTCTAGACAATACATTTACAGCATAAGAAATGTCTGGTCTGGTATGGCAAGATATGAATTGTAAAGATCCTATTATACTTCTGAAGAAAGTCTTGTCCTCAAACGCTCTAGTTGTTTTCTCAGACACAAAACCAGTTGTCATTGGAGTTCTTACTATTTTTGCATTCTGTAATCCACACTTTTCAATCAATCTTTCAATTTTATTTCTCTGACTTAATAAACAATGTCCTTCTTCTGTCCATTCAACGCAAATACCTAAATAAGACTTCAGTACACCTAAGTCCTTCAAAACAAACTTCTCAGACAATTCTCTTTTTACTGACTCAATTTCCTGTTTTGACTTTGCTGCTACGCACAAATCATCTACATAAATCACTAATACTATGTCTCCTTTTGTATAAACACAAGCATCTGCAATGCTCCTCTTGTAACCTAGCTTAACTAGCTCATCATTGATGCACAGATTCCACGCTCTGGCACTTTGTTTTAAACCATACAACGCTTTCTTTAATTTATATACTCTCTGACTACCATTTTCTTCGAAACCTTGTGGCTGCTCCATAAATATTTCTTCATTCAGAACCGCATTCAAGTAAGCTGTCTCAAAATCAAAATGTTCTACAACTAAATTCCTTTTTACTGCTACAGCTAGAACCATTCTCAGACTTTCTGGCTTTGCAGTTGGAGAATATGTCTTATCATAGTTCTCATACTGCTGTTGTGCAAAACCCTTAGCCACTAACCTAGCTTTATATTTGATACTTCCATCTGGCATTTCTTTCCTTTTGTATACCCATTTACAACCAATTACTTTCTTGTCTTTGGGTCTGTCAACAATTTCAAAAACATCTTTATTTACCAGGCAACCAAACTCATTATCCATTGCATCAAACCATCTTTCCTGTTCTTCACTAGAATAACTTTCCAATTCTTCAAAACTTTCAGGCTCTTCTACTGCTAAACAAGCTCTTGCCTTTGTCACAACAAACCTATCTGGAGGCTTTCTAACTCTATGACTACGCCTGGGAATAAAATCTGCTGTTCTTTCTCTTTCATCCTCACTTTCTCTACTGGGAGTTGTAGTTCTATGACTAAATCTCTTGTCTTCAGTCATTCGAGTAGTAGTAGGCCTAGATGCTATCTCATCATCGGAAGAACTACCACTGCTGCTAGGTGATGCTTCCTGCTTAACTGAAACCCCTCCGTTTCCTGAGGTTGGTTCAGTTTGTGCTTCTGGCTCATTTGAACTCCCTAATCTCAAAAACACTTCTTTATTGGCATGCAGTTTGTCCCAACCAGCATGTCTCTCAAAATTTGCAGACCTAGAATACTGCACTTGTTTTCCACCCAAATGAAACTTGTAGCTATTTCCAGAATACCCCAAAAACCTAAGCCTTTTGCTTTTGGGTTCTCCTTTCCTCCTGAAACAAGCAGGTGTGTAAACATGAGCAAATTGTCCAAAAACCCTTAAGTACTTGTAATTTGGCATTCTCCCATACAATACCCTGTAGGGAATGTCTTCAATTTCTGAATGATACAATCTGTTACTGATATGTATTGCAATCAAAGTTGCTTCTGCCCAAAAACTATCTTTCACCCCTGCATCTGCCATCATACAAGCAGTAATTCTTTTTATATCTTGTATTTTCTTCTCTGCTAACCCATCCTCACTAGGACAAGCAGGGTTTGTAGTTTCATGCCTTATTCCCACCTTTTGAAACCAGTTAAACAATTGATTATTTAAAAATTCTCCTCCTCTATCAGTAATGATGGTGCCTACTCTGCTATCAAATTGTCTTTCCACCATTCTTACCCATGCTTTTAAACTTTGCCCAGCGTCAGATTTGTTTTTCATTATTCTTACAAATGCAAACCTTGTATACCTATCAACAATTACTAGGAAATACTTGCTTCCCCCTAAGGACAAGCAATTAGCTTGGGCGACATCTGCATGTACATACTGAAATGGTCTTTGAGCAATTCTTTTTGTTTTCTTAGCTACTGGAAAAGCTCTGACGTTTACCTGTTGACATACCGTACAATCTAAGTGGTTTTTGCATTCAGTAACTTTTAACTCTGGACACATACTGATTAAATTCTTTAAACATTTGAAGCTTGCATGGCCGAATTTTCTGTGAAGCTCATGTATGCAGTCTTTGTGCATTGGAATATTTTCTATGTTATTAGCTTCTTCAACCCTGTAGCTATCAATATTGTCCTCCAAATAATAAAGTTTGTCCTTTTTCAAACCTATGCCACGCAATTCCCCATTCAGTTTTATCTTACACATGTTCTTTTCAAAGATGACTGTGTAGTCTCTTTCTGTTAATCTGCTTACTGATAACAAATTATTTTCTAACTCCCTTACATATAAGACATCATTAAAATTCTCTTTTAGCCCTGGAATGTACACAGTACCCATTTGATTTACAGTACTTAGCTCTTTCCCATCAGCCAAAACTACAGTATTTACATTAGCTGATTTTCTATTACTTATTAAATTTATATCATTACACATCAAAGATGTGGCTCCTGAATCTACTAGCCATTTAGAATTTGCATTTTGTTTTTCCTTAATCATGGTTGCAACCCCCTTTTTATTACCACTGTCCCTCAAAAATGGAGGTCTGGACTGTTTTTGATACTGCCGCGGCTGCCATCTGTTCTCTGCTTGCTTGCGTCTCTCAGCTGCAAAATGTTTACAATGTCTTTGCAGATGACCAATCTTCTTACAATAAAAGCACCTCCGTTGCTCCCTTGTAGAGGCTGCTTCCTCCTGCGTTCGCCAGTCAGGAGTTGTTTGTTGTTTTGGCACAGTCTTTAAGCTTGCTGAGTCACCCTGCTCAGACATTCTTCTCTGGTTCTCTTCCAGTATTCTGGCCACAATTAAGTCTCTATTAAGCTCAGTTTCTGGCAAGTTCTGCAAGCTGTTCGTTATATTGTCCCACGAAGAGTCTAGCGATTCTACTAAAATGTAGCATTGCTGCTCTTTGCTAATTTGCACTCCCCTCAGTTCAGCTTGCACAAACAAGTCTTGCATTATTTTTAAATGTTCTATCACACACTGCCCTTTAGCCATCTTTTGCCTGTATATTCTTTTAGACCATAGCATTTTTGCAAAAGCAGTTGAAGGAGTGTGTAATCTCTGCAAGGTATCCCACACATCCTTGGCGGACGTTTTATCTCTGACGTCATTAATTAAGTCTTCTTCAAGCATGAGATAAAGACAGGCTTTTGCTTTACTATCTCTCTCTTTAGTGGCTTCATCAGCATCAGCTGCCAGCCCTGTTTCAACTGTTGACCACAGACCTTCCTTTACTAGTAGAGATTGGGCATAAATCTTCCAGGTAGAGTAGTTGCTTCTATTTAATTTACTAAACTTTAGAATTTCCATCTTGATTTGTGCAGTGACTCAATTTGACACAGTCCTTCTGAGTATGCACAGCTGACCCGTCTGGGCTTAAGCAAAACACAAAATGATTTACTCACGAGGCTTATCAAGTGCAGCACAAACAGCTTGCTCTGATCTGTCGTCCACAAAGCTTTCTTCCACTTTCTGGAACTTTCAGCTTCTGTGGATGCTGGGTGCTCTAGTAACTGGGCCCATAACCCTTGTCAGGGATGATGGGAGTTGTAGCTCTTCACCTCTGGCTCAAACTCACCACCTTGTTATGCAGCAGAGCCAACCAGCTTAGATCAGTGGTTAATGCTTTCCTCCAAAGCAGCAGAGTTTCAGAGAATAGGCTGAAGATCCTGACAAACTCTCCAAGCCTTCTCACTCTTCTCCAGGTGTCTCCAAAACGTCTCCAGGAATCACCCAGGCAACTCAGTAGTTTTATATAAAACCTACTTTATTCTTCTATATAAATATACTATATGGTCAACAAATCACAATCTCTACACACTACACCACCTCTACTCCACACTTCTGCACCTCTACTCACCCACAAATACATTGGCAAACATTGCAATTTTATAGCCATTGTTTATCACCACCCACTAATTAGTTTCCACCCAGTGGGTGTGTACTTCCATTCAGATTGGTCCACATAGTTCCATCCATGCTTAAGACCAACCCATGTATTTCAACATTTCACCTTGTACACTTAATGATTCTCAGGTGTTTCCAATCTGCATTCAGTACCTCTGTCCTTGGCTCTCAGGCCTTCTAGATTACATTAGCAGTTTCACCTGTGTAGCTTCATAATTGCTCTTGCTTAGTCATTGTGACTTTCACATACATATTTTATTTCTTTCACTGTATGTCCCATGTTGCATTTTCCTTAACATACCTTAGGGCCTAAATACCTTAAAGCCACCAGATCTTGTCTGATCTTGGAAGCTAAGCAGTTTTAGCACTGGTTAGTACTTGGATGGGAGACTGCCAACAAATACCCGGTGATGTAGGCTATATTTATTGAGAAATATGAGCAAGTTAGTGAATCACTCTAGCATAGCAACTGATGCCCTGGCAGAAGTCAGAAACAGTAACTAGCTCACCTCCTTCACATGCAGTATCTAGCCGAGAAAGAAATCAAGCTTGGTCCTCTTTATAATGTACAGTAGCATCCCCGTATCCGCTCATTTGCCATCTGCTGATTCAATTATCCATGGTTGGCGACAGTGGGAGATGGGAGAGGAAGGGGAGGAGGATAGGTCTCACCTCCCTTCTCCCTTCGCGCCCCCCCCATGGCTTCTGTAGCAGCAATGGTGATAGGGGGGGCGTTTGCTATTATCCACAGAATTCATTATCCGGGAGGGGGGGCTGGAACCAGTCCCCCGTGGATATGGGGGTCTTACGGTATATAAAAGTGTGCATACAGGTTCAGCTTCTTGAGAAAAGGAAAAATAGGGAGTTCTACATGGCATCAGAAACTTGGAGCATCTCATGCAATGAGAGCCCTTTTCACCACATGCTTCATGGAGGCAGGCAGGCAGGCAGAAGAGAGAAAGTACATGTGATCCCAGAGAACAAAAAGGAATGCCTACATGACCCAGGAAGAGAGTGGGTGTGAACATACAAACAGAAATCATAGAATAATAGAGCTGGAAGAGACCACAGGGGCCATCTAGCCCAACCCCATTCTGCCATGTAAGAATATACAGTACAATCAAAGCAATTAGATGGCCATCCAGCCTCTGTCTAAAAACCTCCAAAGAAGGAAACTCCACCACACTACGAGGCAATGTATTCCACTTCCAAACAGCTCTTACTGTCAGGAAGTTTTTCCTAATGTTTAGGTGGAACCTCTTTTCCTGGAGTTTGAACCCATTCTTCCATGTCCTAGTCTCTGGAGCAGCAGAAAACAAGCTTGCTCCATCCTCGGTATGACATCCCTTCAAATATTTAAACATCACACAAGGCTATCGAAGAAAGTAGGAAGTATTTGGATAGGGGAACAGAGTAAGGGGATTGTGGGTTATACTATAGCAATCTTGGAGAGCTGAGATCACAAAATAAGCTGGCAGAGGAGAGGACTGGAAGACAGAATGGTGACACAAACTGATGTGGAGTTGAAAAGCAGGATGGCTGTAAACCAGTGGCTACACAGTCTAACTTGGAGTCAAGAGAAAGAGGATCTGTGCACACTTTGGTGGTGTTTTAGGGTGATGTTTATATGTAATAATTCCCCTGAAGGGATGGGGTTTAGAGTGGAATATAATGTCTCAGAGTTTCCCAGGGCTAAACAAAGGGTTCACTGGAAGAGTTAATGACCATTAATGGGTGATGTATTTGGAATTGAATAGGAGCAGGCGAGGTCTATAGTTGGAGGGGAAGGGAAAAGGAAAAACTCATTTTGTAGTCATCAAGAACTCTGCTATTGTTAAGTGGATTAGTGGATGGCTTATCTCTAGGTGTTAACTCTGACCTGGGTATTACCTTTTTGGGGAATTTCCAAAGGCCCATCTCTAGTTTATACAGAGAAACCTCTGAGGATGCCAGCCACAGACACAGGCGAAACGTCAGAAAGAAACTATTCCAAAACGCGGCCTCACAGCCTGAAAAAAACCAAGGAAAATCTCTAGATCAGGTAAGCCTTGCATAAGTAAACCATAAGATTTTGAATCTTCTAGAGACCACTTGAAGGCTGTCTCCAAATTGCATCCAGGCATGACTTTTCTTATGATTTCTGTTTTATTGGCCAAACTAAAAAAAAAAATAAAAAAAAATGCTGGGGGTAACTAGTGAAGTAGGCTCACTTGTTCTCCTCTTTTCTCTGTTCATGCATGCCCAGTAAATGATTCTGGAGGCAGCTGTTTTTTATCTTGCCTGTTGTAAGCAAACACACACAGTGGCAGCAGAATCCTGCTCTTTCCCAGTTTAAGCTTCATCACACTGTTTGCTCCAGACATGCTTCTGTAGCAAACAGATCTGACACTGAAGTCTATGTTTCTCCAGTTCTTTCACCATCCTCCCAATGCTAATGCTGCTTTAAAAACTTCCAGTTAGAAAGATGACCAGGAGCAAGGGGTTGGATTGGTGCAAAAAGCCTTTGCGGGGGCAGGGAGAGAACTTCACTGTCAGAGGCTTTGTTAACTGAGGCAGGCCAGTATTTGGACCATGCATATTACACAAAAAGCATGCATACTTGTGAGGTCTCCAGACCCATTTATCCAACTACATGGCCCCAGAAACAGAGAGATGGAGAAGCACTTGAAATCTCATAGAAGGCAGGAGGGGTAAAGCTGCGTTTCAAATTAAGCAGAAGAACCCAAGCTTGCACTGCATTGCAAAAATTTTGGAAAGTGTCCCACCAGACTTAATCCTAGTTTATTTGGGATTGGGCTATATAAATCTATCACGGCCAAAACCATCTTCTCTCTCTTTTTTTCTAATGCTGATTTTGGTTGGTCATTTCCTATCTCCATAACGGGGGGGGGGACTTCACCTGTTTATTTTTTGACTGTCAGAGGGTGCATCTACACCATAGAAATAATGCAGTTTGACACCACTTTAAGTGCGATATCTCCATCCTTTGGAATCCTGGGATTTATAGTTTTGCAAGGCCTTTAGCCTTCTCTGCCAAAAAGTAAAGGTGCTTCACATAACTACAAATAGCAGGATTCTGTAGGATGGAGCCATGGCAGTTAAAGGGGTGTCAAACAACATTATTTCTACAGTGTAGATGCACCCAGAGAATTTTTAAAAATAAAATAAAATGTGACAATCTTATTCAAAGGGGCAGATGAGGGGGAGAGATGCTCTGGAACAGTGGTTCTTAACCTGTGGTCCAGGGACCCCCAGGGGCCTGCAATGTCCTCACAGGGGGTCTGTGAAGACTTAAAGACTGCTTGGCCCACCTCCTCTCTGCAGTGGAGTGGCCACATGACAGGAGCCAAGGCAAAGACTGGCTGGCTGGCTCTGCCTGCGCATTGCCATTCAATCTGCTTCAGCCATAAACTTGCAGGAAGAAGCAGGAGAAAAGTCTTCCCTCCCCCTACAGTGCCTCTCAGGGAAGGTTTACTGGATGGTGTAATCATATTATTATTATCAGGTATTATTATTATTATTATTATTATTAGGTATTATTGTCATTGTTGTTTTAAATCTTGAGTTAAGTTTTGGGGATCCACAGCAACAAAATATATTTCAAGGGGGGGGGGATCCCTAGTAAAGAAAATGTTAAGAGCAACTGCACTAGAGCACTCCAGTAGATAATCCCAAATACCTCGCCAAACTATAAATCCCAGGATACTGTAGGAAGGAGCCATGGTAGTTAGAGTGTTTTCAAACTGCATGATTTCTACAGTATAGCTGCACCCAGATAATTTTTTAAAAAAATAGAATAAAATGTGACATTCTTATTCAAAGAATCAGATGGGGGTGGGGAGATGCTCCTGTAAAACAATTTATAAATATCTGAGATATATAAGTAAATGCTGGGCCTATGAAAGTCTAGGGCAGTGGTGCCCAACCTGTGGCCCTCCAGGTGTTTTGGACTGCAGCTCCCAGAATTCCTGGCCATTGGACCAGCGGCTTAGACTTCTGTGAGTTGGAGTCCAAAACACCTGGAGGGCCACAGGTTGGACCCCCACTAGTCTAGGGTGAGCAGGGGGGCGGGCGTTGAAAGGGCTAAAGAAGTAGGATTTTATCCTGGAGCTGTTTGGGGTGTGTGTCATGATGGAGCCCCATCATGCTGCCTCAAGGTTGATTCCAATTCCCATCATTCTGCCAGAGAACTATAACTGCTATCTAGTTCTGCTAGCAGAATCCTGCGATCTGTAGTTCTGTGAGGCACTCTTACTCTTTGGCAGAGAACTATATAACTCCCTTTATATGTAAACAGATTGTCTTGCCAGCATAGTATCAGGTAAGAAAAGGGTTAATAAAAGTGACTTCGCTTTGTGTCAAAACTGGTTAGACCTCCTTTCCCCCTTGGGATGGAAAGCTCTCCCCACCCCCGTGGATATTATCCGCCGGAACCTTTTTGCGCGCGCTCAGAACCCGGGGGGCGCCGGTCCGTCGCTGCAACGGTCCCCCATAGTCGCCCTTTCCTACTAGGCCTCACTCCTTTGTAGGCTCCGTTCGCTGCGGATCGTCGCCAACCGAAGCCGGGATGCGGCTCCTCAGAGGCGGGCTCGGCTTCCTGCTGCGGCCGGGGGTCCGTCGGGGTCCGGAGCGGCCCCTCTATCAGCAGGGCCAGAGCCCCTCGCCCCGGACCCGCGAGTACTTCTACTATGTCGACCACCAGGGCCAGGTATGGGGGGCGAAGGGAAGGGGGAGAGAGAAGGAACCTCTGGGGTTGGGTTTTCCTGACTGCCCCAAGAGGGTGCGGAGATTTTATTTATTTATTATATTTATTTCTGTCGCTCCTTTCTCCCAATAAAGGGACTCAACGCAGCGAACAATGACTCTAAAACAATACGCAGTCATTAAAAATATATACATTTAAATATGATTTTTTAAAAAATCCAACAGGTTAGACCATTTACAGTCTTAAAACATTAAAAAACTTTAAAATGCAATAAAACTATATACAGCTTAAAAACTAAACTACACAGCACTGTACAAGCCCAGCCCACATCAGATTGTGAATGCCTAAGGGCACAAGAACGTTTTTACTTGTTCTCCATATTTGAAAAGTGCCCACAAGATCCTAAAGTGCAAAGATATAAAACTGAACACTAACGTTAGGGCCACCCATGCCTTCATATTTCCCATTTCTGTGGATGGTTGTCCTCTCCATTGACGCCCCCTTGTCGTGGGAGAGAGGCTTGCGTACCCTAATGATGTTTTGAGCTATGCTGGCAGTGGCATAATAGCCACTGGTAGGGTCTCCCATGCCAGACAGGTCAAAACCGAAGGCTCTGACAAAGAGCATCAAAGGGCAGGATGGGCTCTCTAGCCTTTTGGCAACCGTCCTAGGAGAAGGAAAACTCTAATCCCAAACCCGGGCAGATGGTGCTCGTCCAACCCTGTAAGGTCAACCATCTAAGAGAAGGAAACTCTAATCAAACCTACGGCCCGAGGACCTCGCTGCCACGTCCATGCTTGCAAGGCCACGGCAGATGAATCTCTGGTTTAAAGGGTGAGGCCAGTTCTGTGCACGCTGCGCTCCACCAGAAAAATCCATTGCACAGGCTCGAAGGACAAATCCATTTCCAAAAAAGCCCTGTAGCGACTGGCGAGGGACGAAACCGGCAGGTGTAAAGATGCACTGGAAGCCGCAGCCCCAACCCTGCATGCAGGCGGTTCAGGACATTGGTCGCTCGAGGCTAACCCGGGAGATGACAGTCTTGTTCGGCAGCATCCTGAACGACCAAGCAGCCTTTTTTAAGGAGAGCACTGCTTGCTCCATATGGAGAGGGGCCTAGAAAAGGTGGCCTAACGAAAGCTCATCCCCAACTACCTGGTTGGCTAGCCGTGGCCAACAGGAATCTTCTGATGCGGTCAAACCAAGGCAAAGAAACAAAGGCACACACCGGCCTCCAAAGGTGTAAATAAACTGACACTTGCATGCTGGAACATCAGAACCATGCAAGACTCTGAAGATAATGGACGGCCTGAGCGTCGTTCTGCCCTAATAGCCCTTGAACTATCACGGCTTAATATTGACATCGCTGCTCTTAGTGAAGTTCCCTTCCATGAGGAAGGCAGCCTTAAAGAACATGGCGCCGGCTACACACTTTACTGGTCTGGCAAACCCAAAACCGAAAAACATCTTTCAGGAGTAGGCTTTATGATTAAAAACTCCATTGCCTCCAAACTCGAAACCTTGCCAACAGGACACTCTGATCGCATTATTTCCTTACGCCTCCCACATGTTGTTCTCTTTAGTATATATGCCCCAACTATGCAAGCCGACCCTGTAGAGAAAGACAAATTCTACACAGACCTACGCCAACTCATACAAAAAGTCCCTGTAGAAGATAAAATTATTATCCTTGGTGACTTCAATGCCAGAGTAGGAAAGAACTCCGAAGCCTGGAAAGGTGTCTTAGGCAAGCATGGTGTTGGAAATTGCAATGATAACGGACGCCTCCTGCTAGAGTTTTGTGCAGAACAACAGCTGACTATTACAAACACAATCTTTCAGCAGAAAGATAGCTTGAAGACAACCTGGATGCATCCCCGATCCAAACATTGGCACCTCATTGACTACGTTCTAGTCCGTCAGAGAGACATTCGTGATGTCCGTCATACCCGAGTGATGCCCAGTGCAGTATGCCAAACAGATCATCGCCTCGTCAGATGTAAACTAAATCTTCATCTTAAGTTCAAACCTAAGAGGGGTGGCATCTTAAAGAAGAGACTCCAAGTCAACAGTCTTCAACAAGCTACCATGAGAGACAACTTCCAGGCAAATCTACAAACGAAACTTGAAGACCATCCTACAGATCCTTCTCCTACAGTGCTTTGGCAACATATCAAAAACAGTATCCTCCAGTCTGCAGAAGAATCCCTCGGGTTCTCCCACAAGAAAAATCAAGACTGGTTTGATGAAAACAACCAAGAGATCCAGGAGCTGTTGGCAAGGAAGAGAGCTGCTCACCAGGCATACCTCGCCCAGCCAACCTGTCATGTAAGAAAAGCAGCTTTCCGCCTCACATGTAGCAAACTACAACAAAAACTCCGAGACATGCAGAACAAGTGGTGGATCAATATAGCAGAAAAGACTCAACGCTGTGCAGATCTGGGTGATCATAGAGGATTTTATGAAGCTCTTAAAGCAGTGTTTGGACCTACTTATCAGGCCCAAAGCTCCTTATACAGTACAGATGGTCAAACATTAATTACTGATAAAGCCTCCATCCTAAATCGTTGGGCTGAACATTTTCAAAGTCTCTTTAGCGCCAACCGAGTAGTCCAAGCCTCAGCTATCCAACATATGATACAAAAACCAATGAAAAATGAATTGAACATAGCTCCCACTTTGGAAGAGACCCTTGAGGCCATACAGCAGATGAAAAACGGCAAGGCAGCTGGGATTGATGGAATCCCACCTGAAGTTTGGAAACACGGAGGTCATGCACTCCACGAAAAATTCCATGAATTCCTTGTGAATTGCTGGGGAAAAGGGGAACTGCCATCAGACCTCCGAGATGCAGTCATCATCACCCTGTACAAGAAAAAAGGAGCAAAATCCGATTGCTCAAACTATCGAGGCATAACACTGCTCTCTATTGCTGGAAAAATCCTTGCAAGGATACTCCTGAACAGATTAGTTCCTGCTATTGCAGAAGAACTTCTCCCTGAAAGCCAATGTGGCTTCAGAGCCAATAGGAGTACTACAGACATGGTATTTTCCCTTAGGCAACTGCAAGAAAAATGTAGGGAGCAGAACAAGGGTCTCTATGTAACATTTGTCGACCTCACCAAAGCCTTTGACACTGTAAGTAGAAAAGGTCTGTGGCAGATCCTGGAAAGACTAGGATGTCCCCCCAAATTCCTTAAAATGATTATCTTGCTACACGAGGGACAGCGTGGTCAAGTCAGGTATGGCGATGCTCTTTCAGAGCCCTTTCTAATAACTAATGGAGTGAAGCAAGGTTGTGTTCTTGCACCAACTTTATTTACAATCTTCTTTAGCACGATGCTCCAAAGGGCTATGGCAGAGCTTGAAGAAGACGACGGCATCTATATACCCTTAAAGTAAACAAAGTTTGGCTACCAGTCCTGAAAAACACCAAAATCAAAACTCAACACATGCAAATGAACTTCACCCAGGGACAGAGGGCTTCCCAGCAAACAATAGACCATTAGCCAAACAGACACTAATCCTCCTTGCATATCTCCCCCCACGAACTAGCCATTCAAATACTCAAATTTACATATCCTCTCCAACAGGGACTCACAGTATATAAACCCCACACACCCCTACCCCACCTTTCTCTGAAGATGCCAGCCACAGATGCAGGCAAAACGTCAGGAATAAACTCTTCCAGAACATGGCCTCACAGTTTGGAAAAAAAACACGTAAAACCACAGGAATCTTTGTTGTATCTGGTGGGAGGAACAGCAGTTGGGCTTTACTTCAGGGAACAAAAAATCTTATACTAGCATCGTTATACTTTTTTCTATTCTCCTGAGTAGTTTAACAATACAGATGGTGTATTATCCTCTGTTGATTAAAACTGTTGCTGTAATTCAGTAGTTCTTAACCCTTTCTTTACCAGGGACCCCCTTTAAATAGCTTGTGTTGCTATGGTCCCCCAAGATTTAACTCAAGATTTAAAACAACAATAACAACAATACAATTACCCCATCCATTAAACCTTCCCTCAGATGTACTGGAGGGGGGAGGGAAGACTTTTCTCTTGCTTCTTCCTGCAAGTTTGTGGCTGGAACAGATTGAAGAGTAATGCGCAGGCCAAGCCAGCCAGCCTTTGCCTTGGCTCCTGTCTTGTGGCTGTTCCACTGCAGGGAGGAGGTGGGCCAAGTAGCATTCAAGCCTTTGTGGACCCCCTGTGAGGACATTGCAGACCCTGGACCACAGGTTAAGAACCACTGCTGTAACTGTTAGATTTTTTTTAAAGGAAGAGAAAGTCAATTCTCCATGGAGAGACAAAAAGAGGAAGAAGTAGGGGAGAAAAAAAAAGAATGTGGCAGCACCTTTAAGACTAACTCGTTTTTATTTTAGCATGAACTTTTATGGATATACACAGGTCAACCCCTGCATCCATAGGGGATACATTCTAAGACATACACACCCCTGTGGATACCTGAAACTGTGGATAATAGGGAACCATATTATTTTCAATGAGACAAATGCTGGAAGTTGACCAGAGAGTCACATTGGAGGACCTAGAAATGCCTAGAAAGAACATATTTTTTGGCCATGGATAAGTGAAACTGTGGATGCCAAATCTGTGGATTCGGGGGTTGACCTGTAAACCCATTTTTTCAAATGCAGTATAGAGTGATATTAAAGCTTTTATACATGAGACTTCAATACCACTCTGTCCTTCATCTGAAGAAGTGGGTTTATATCCACAAAAGTTCATGCTAAAGTAAAAGCAGCTAGTCTTAAAGGTGCTGCTACATTCCTTCCCTCCCCTTCCTCCTTTTTATGCTGAAAGAGACTAACTTGGCTACTTCTTTGAAAACTACTACATGGTGAGAGAATATCCTGTTTTTAAGAGTTTTAAGGGTTTTTTATAGAGTTTTAAAAAGCATTTTAGTATATTTAGTTTTAACTTATACATTGTTTAATTTTTTTAAAAAAATTATATATTTAGATTGTTATTTTTACTTTTGTATTGATGTTAACCAAGACTATCATTGTTTTAAATACGTTGTTAGCTGCCTTGGGAGAAAGGTCGGAGATAAATGAATAAAATAACAGCAAGAACAACAACAATAATAATATCATCCTTGCAGTGGGATCACTTGGAAATACTAGCTCTCAAGCCAAACAGAAATGGGTCTATCTCTCAACCAGCTGAGCAGCGGATCCATGGAGCCGGCTCAGAAACCGCTGCTTGGCTCCGTTCCAAGCCCTAGGGCTGTTTGGACCTCTTTTTTAATCCATTAGTGTTAACTGCCAAATCACACACTTGCCTCCTCTGCATTAATGGTGTATCAAATTAGTGCTGAATTAATCATTACAGAGGAGAGATTAGGAGTTGTAATTAGTGTTAAAAGAAGATTTTTGTGGCTGGCTGGGTGCTGACGCTTCTGAGGAACATGGAAACTCTCCTGTTGCGAGCAGTTTTCCTCTTGGTATTTATCAGCCAGGGGAAAGCCCTTAAAGAAGCTTCCCACCTTCCCATGCACATCTATTATTTGTTTGTTTATTTATTTATATCCTGCCCTTTCCCAATAGAATCGTAGAGTTGGAAGAAACCACAAGGGCCATCTAGTCCAACCCCCTGCCATGCAGGAATACACAATCAAAGCATTCTCAACAGATGGCCATCAGCCTCTGTTTAAAAACCTCCAAAGAAGGAGATTCCACCACATTCCCAGGCAGCATCGGATTCCCCTTCCAAATAGCTCTTACTGTCAGGAAGTTCTTCCTAATGTTCAGATGGAATCTCTTTTCCTGGAGTTTAAGTCGATTGTTCTGTGGAGCAGCAGAAAACAAGCTTGTTCCATCCTCAATATGACATCCCTTCAAATATTTAAACATGGCTATCATGTTACCTCTCAACCTTCTCTTCTCCAGGCTAAACATACCCAGCTCCCTAAGCCACTCCTCATACGGCATAATGGCTTCCAGATCTTTAACCATTTTGGTCAAACCTCCTCTGGACATGTTCCAGCTTACTGGGACTTGAAGTGGTTTACAAATTATTGAAACCAGTACTGATTAAAAACACAAGAACATCAATAACCACCCACACACACACACACACACACATGTTATTTAAAAATAATTAATCTAAAGAGTTGAATTTAAAATTCATTAAAAGACAGAAATATAAAAAATTGACAAAGCACCATACCTTTAAAAGCCTGTCTCAGTCAGTTCCTGAAAGCCAGCCAGATTAGGGAAGTTTTCACTTGCAGGTGCTAGGAGAGCAAGGAGGGAACTTTCCTAGCCTCTCTAGGGAGCATGTTCCAAAGTCTGGGAGCAGCCACCGAGAAGGCCCTCCCTCGTTCCCACCAAACGAGACTGGGAAGGTAGTGGGACAGAAAGAAGGCCCACACCCAAAGGTTTTGGAGCTCGAGCAGGCTCATATATGGAGACACGGTCTTTCAGCTGGCCTGGACCTGAGCTGTAGTCATCTCTCCATCCCAGCTCACCCTTCACTCCACACCCACCAGGCATCTGTAGACCAGGGTTCAGCCATGGAAAACCAGTGGGTGGTCTTAGACAAGTCACACTCTCTTAGCCTCAGAGAGGGACAAGGGCAAACCCCCACTGAACCAAGCCAAGAAACTCCTGTGATAGGTTCTCCTTAGAATCATAGAATTGCAGAGTTGGAAGAGACCACGAGGGCCATCCAGTCCAACCCCCTGCCACGCAGGAAAACACGATCAAAGCATCCCCGACAGATGGCAATCCAGCCTCTGTTTAAAGACCTCCAAGGAAGGAGACCCCACCACGCTCCGAGGGAGTGCGTTCCACTGCCAAACAGCTCTTACTGTCAAAAAGTTCCTCCTAGTGTTGAGGTGCAATCTCTGTTCCTGGAGCTTGCATCCATTGCTCCGTGTTCCAGTCTCTGGAGCAGCAGAAAACAAACTTGCTCCATCCTCAATGTGACATCCCTTCAAATACTTAAACAGGGCTATCATATTGCTCCTTAACCGTCTTTTTTTTCAGGCTAAACATACCCAGCTCCCTAAGTCTTTCCTCATAAGGCATGGTTTCCAGACCTTTCACCATTTTAGTCACCCTCCTCTGGACACGCTCCAATTTGTCAATATCCCTTTTGAATTGTGGTGCCCAGAACTGGACACAGTATTCTAGGTGAGGCCTGACCACGGCAGAATAGAGCGGCACTATTACTTCCCTTGATCTAGACACTATACTTCTATTGATGCAGCCCAAAATCGCATTGGCCTTTTTAGCTGCCGCATCACACTGTTGACTCATGTTCAACTTGTGGTCTACTAGGACTCCTAGATCCCTTTCGCACGTAGTCTCATTCAGCCAGGTCTCTCCCATCCTATATTTATGCATTTCATTTTTCTGCCCTCAATGCAGTACTTTACATTTCTCTGTATTGAATTTCATTTTGTTACCTTTGGCCCAGCTCTCCAGTCTATCCAGGTCATTTTGAATTTTGATCCTGTCCTCTAGGGTATTAGCTACTCCTCCTAATTTGGTGTCATCTGCACATTTGATAAGTATGCCCCTAATTCCCGCATCCAAGTCATTGATAAAGATGTTGAATAGCACTGGGCCCAGGACAGAACCCTGTGACACCCCACTGGTCACATCTTTCCAAGACGAAGAGGAGCCACTGCTGAGCACCCTTTGGGTTTGGCTGGTCAACCAATTACAAATCCTTTTAACATTTAGGGTCTCTATAAGTCAGAAACACCTTGAAGGCATACAACAAGAAGACAATGGATTTTGAAGTTAACATTTTTGCAAATCAGGAATAACAAGTTAATTTTAAAACATTATTTCAAAGCTATGGAAATAATAGACAGGGTTGGTATCTTTTGGAGACACAATATATAATCTCTTAGCATTTACACATAAAACCTATGGACACTGGTCTGTTCACAGCCTTCCACAATCTTGCCTTATCCATGTCGTCTTATTGTTCAGCTCCAATGTTCTGCCCATTGTGCAGTCTAGCCACCTGTTCTGAGCTCAGTTGCAGCTCACCTGGCAGCCACTGTTCCCCCGTCTGACCATAAGGAGACAGCAGCTGCCTCAAGAGCTTTGAGACATAGTCCAACCTACTACCCAGAAAATATCAGAAGCTAAGCAGGGTCAAGTTTCCATACTGGAATGGGAGACCACCAGGTGTCTCCAGGTAGGATCAGGAAAGAATCCTGCATGAAAACTCAGAGAGTCACTGCAGCCAATCAGAGCTGACAGCATTGGTCTAGATAAACCAAAAGTCTGACTTAGGCCTGAATTCTGTTTTAGTCCTCACTAGAGCTGACGACGCATGGGAGCCATTTGAGTTACCTATCTGTTGACGCACCACTCATTCAACACCATTCAAAACAAATGCTGTAGGCTGCCTTGGGTCTTGCATAGGGAAAAAGGCGGGATATAAATCAAATAAATAAATAAAAATACTGAGAGAAGGAAAATCCCCTGATATCTTTGCAAGAGGTTTTGACAGCTATGCCATAATGCAGCTGAAGAAAGGCAGCCATAATTTAAAGCAGCAGAGGGTAAAATGTGTAGCCAGCATGGTGTAGTGGTTTGAGTGTTGGATTATGACTCTGCAGACCAGGGTTTGAATCCCCACGCGGCCATGAAAACCCCTTGGGTGACTTTGGTCAAGTCATACACTTTCAGCCTTAGAAAACGCCGTGACAGGTTTGCCATAAATTGGGAATGACTTGAAGGCACATAACAATGAAGGGTAAAGTGCAGCCTCTGGGCTAGATGCAGCTACCCAGTGTCATTTTTGGGGCCCCATGGAGCCCTGAGGTTTTTTTTTTTTTTAAATCCCAGAATGCTTACAACTGTGCCACCCACCCAGGCCATTTAAGGCCTAGGAGATGCCATCTTGGTTGCTTCATCAGAATTATCCCCCTCCCTGCAGTTTCCTCTATCAAGCTTGTTTTGGAAAGGTGTGTGTTTGTCAAGAGAGTTAGGTGGTTTGGGGAATGTGCTTATCACACACACACACACACACACACACACACAGCCACTGGGTTAGGTGAGCTAGGCTTTTCATCTTTTATCTTCTCCTGTGCGATGTTCCTTTTAGAGCCTGTGGCTGCATGCACAGGATCCTCAAAGACAGTACTGTATTCCCTTTCCTGCCCCTCCATTGATCACTGTGCTTTGCTGTACTGAAGATCACTGTGTTCTGCTGGACTCATTCTGTTTTCTCTCTTCCCTTCCCCTTCCCTGCCACCCGCTCTGGCAATTTTACACAGCTTTTCCTGGACGATGCCAAAGTCAAGAACTTCATCACATGTTTCAAAGGTAAATCCCACTCTCTGCATCCCAGACTGCGTACGGGGCCATGTACATAGGTAACCCTTCATGTACCCTGGTGAGCTAGCTGGGCATGGCCACTGAGGAGGGGACACCATAAAAGGGAGACTGCCTCTTCAAACTGTCACTGAGGCTACTTGATCTCAGGGGACACCAACCCACAGCTCCTGGATGCCAGAAAGTCCTGTTCAGCCCTTGGCCTTAAACCTCCCTTGCCTTCAAGGCCTCTGGAGCATTCCTCAATTTAGCGCTACTGAGTCTGAAGAACTGTTTGCAGTTCAGAAATTCTCCTTTTGGTCAAAGCTTGGAAAAGTTGCTCCCAGAATGGCCAATATCATCCCAAACACACCTGATCTTTAGGTTTTTCGTGGTTTTTTCCCCGGGCTGTGAGGCCATGTTTATTTCTGAGTTTATTTCTGATGTTTCACCTGCATCTTCAGAGGCCTCACAGCCCGGAAAAAAACCATGAAAAACTTAATGATGCCGGCCATGAAAGCCTTCGACTTCACACCTGATCTTGTCTGCTTTCAGAAGCTAAGGAAGACTGGGGCTGGTTGGTAGTTGGATGAGAAACTGCCAGGAGGAAAGACTCTGCAGAAGGGAGGGCTGGGGAAAAATCCTGCCTGACACCCAGGAGAGGTATGGCTGCCAGTCAGAGTGGGCAGTACCGGGCTACATGGACACCCCCTCCCCAAGGATCTGACTCCTATATCCCTATATTAGGTGAATTAATGATCTGGTTCAGTAAAAGGCAGCAGTTGGGTGCCACTTCCTAGGAGTGCTGTAGTTGTGTATTTCTGCAAGGCAGGGGGTTGGACTAGATGGCCCCCGTGTCCCTTCCGGCTCTATGATTCTCCAGGCTGATCTCCTGGATCTGCTGAGTGAGCCATCTCCCCACAGCACTGCTCTGCTGGTTAGATTTGGAGGATGATCATAATGGTGAAGGGTCTTGTAACCAAGCCCTATGAGGACAAGTAGAGGGTCTTGGGTATGTTTAGTTTTGAGAAAACTGAGAGAGGATGCGATGGGCATCTTCAAATATCTGAAGGGATCTCATGTGGACAATGGAGCAAAACTATTTTCTCCTGCTTCAGAGGACTGTACCTAGACTAGTGGGTTCAAATTACAAGAAAGGAAATTCCACCTAACCATTTGGAAGAACTTCCTGACAGTACAAGCTATTCAAGAGTGAAATGGACTGCCTTGGAAGGTGGTGGTCTCCCCATATTTGGAGGTTTTTAAGCAGAGATTGGATGGGCATCTCCTAGGAGTGCTTTAGATGTGTGTTTTTGCATGGCAGCGGTTTGGACTAAATGACCCTTGTGGTCCCTTGCAACACTATGATTCTGTGTTCATAGAATCCTGTATCTGATACAGCTGGTGGACATGTTGGCTGGGCAATTTTGTGTGCTGTAGACCCTCCCAAAAATAATGTTTCTAGGCTCTGCTTTTGGCTTAAACAGTAGCTCGAGTGCAGTTCCCATTCATGACGAGAGTGGTTCAGCACTGGAACCAATTGCCTCAAGAGGTGGTGGGGTCTTCTCTGGATGTCTTCAGAAAGATGTTGGACATCTCCCATGGAGCTGGGGGTTGGACCTGGTGGCCCACAGGGCCGCTTCCAACTCTAGGATTCTATGTCACTGAGGCTTTTACAAGAGACTGTTGGATATCTTGTGCTGCATGTGAAGTAGAGGAGAAAATATCTTTGGGTTTCTTTCTCCAGACCTTAAGTGTCTTGCTTTGATTTGGGATTAAGGCTCTTGTTTTTTTAACCTTGGATCTTTGTCAACTCATCAGGAGGCATAGATGAATTAAAGAACCCTCTGGCCAGTGACTTTTGTCCCTGGGAAGTAACTTTTCCTCAGGTTATGCAAGCTTTGGCAAGCCCACTTGAGCAGATGGGGGCTTCCTGAACATTCACAGTAGTTGTGTGAGCGAGATCTCCTGGTGAGACTTTGAGGATACTCAGCTAAGCCAGTGCATGATCCCACAAATCCCCGGCTTTGACACTTTTATCTCTTCCGGAACTGCACTCATCCCTTCCAGTGTCCCAGCATTAAGACCTGTCGGCATAATCTTTAATCGGGGTATTAAAATCCAGGCTGGCTTAGCACTAGATTCGGCAGCACCCATGTCAAGTGGCTATGAGAGCAGAACCTTCAGGGGGAAAGGCAGAATTCATGAGATTGCACTACCGATGAATTTAGGGGAGAATTGGATGGGTAGGTTGCAGCCTGTCATTTGGGAGGGCCTCTACCTGACTCCACCCTGTGTGGAGTTCCAGATATTCCTCTGCTACTTTTTGCAGCTGTTTCTGGCCACTGTGCATTGCCCCCGCCCCCAGACCTCTATCCCCTGATGCCTTTGCTAATCCATAACGCTTCATAATCATTCACGGTAGTCAACAAGTGCTGAAGCAAATCGCTGGCTAAATGAGACCTTGTGGGGCTTTAAGGCCCACTGATATTTTTCCCATTAGCTGACAAATGGGTTTTTAGCTTGTAAACTCCTTTAGCCAACACACACGCTTCAACCTGAGGCTAAAACCCATGGAGTGGTGGGTTCAGAATTTCAGTCTGGAATCTGCAGTTTGGTGTGATGCCATGCCTGTATGTACTAGCATTGCCGTTCGTCTGTCAGTTATTACATCCTTCACCAGTCATGAGAGCAAAGAGCCCTACTAATTGGGGAGGGGGGATTAAATGTAAGGGGATTTTATTTAAAACTAATGCTTCTGCTGAAACTGTTTTGCTTTACCAAGAAAAGCATAATAAACGTATTGAAACAGAACTGAGGAACAAAGTGTACTTTGGCTTTGTAGAATGAAATGATAAATTAGCTGGGGGGTGTCTTTTTCTGATGATACCAAATGATGGATGATTGATTGACTGATTTCACACCTTTTCCCAAAAACTGGAAATCAGGTTGGCTTGCAAAAATTAAAACACATGTAGATGAAAGCACATATTAGCACATTCCAATTAGCTTAACACACATTGGAAACTGCTTAATGCGGTGTAAACTGCTATTGCTTAAAACAATTTGTAAGCCGCCCTGATAGCCTGGTGGATGAAGAGCGGGGTATAAATAAACAAACAAACAAACAAATAAAAACATATGACATCATAAGTGAAAAGAGAAAAGAATTATTGTTAAAAAATACATGCAGATGACAGCACTTACAAAGACATAAGTAAAAAGAGAAAAGAATTACAGTATTGTTAAAAACTGCTGGTAGAATTTAAGCCATTTAAAACAAATCAGCTAAAAAGGCAAATGATACAAATCAACAGAGCAGAACACTCTTGAAAGCTCTGACAGTAAATTTATAGAGTCATAGAGTTGGAATGGACCTTAAGGGTCATCTAGTCCTACCCCCTTCAGCCATGCAGGAATAGACATCTAAAGCACTCCTGAGTGATGGCCAGCCAGCCTCTGATTAAAGATGTCCAAAGATGGAGAGTACACCACCTTCTGAGGCAATCTATTCTAACACTGAACAGCTCTTGCAGTAAATAAGTTCTTCCTAATGTTTAGGTGGAATCATAGGAAATATGTTGACGGTGTAACCCATTCTTGAATCCTGCCAGGTGTCTTCAGGTCACCTAGACACACACACACACACACCATCCAGGCTACACTGCAGAGGATTCTGTCACTGTGTGTGTTCTCCATTTCATCGAGAGCATTGTCAGCCTTGTGTTGTTTTCGACGATGTCCTATTTTCAACTGATGCATCCTCAGATAACACTGGCACAACAGGAGGCAGGGGTGTCTTTTGTGTGAGCCAAAATCTTCTGCAATTTATCTGGCTAAAAATATTTTGGACAGTGTTTATTTAAGATTAGCCATTGCTCTGTCTTCTCTCCACCCAGCATACTCTTAAAATAAAATCTCAACCAGCCGGTTTCTGTTATAATTAAAATTAAATTAAAATTTAAATGTAAAATTTAATTAAAATTAAAAGAGGAACACAGGGCCCTGCATCTAACTGGCACACACTTCCCTGTCTTGGAGAGCCAACTATGGCTTTCTCCTCTTCTGGTTTCCAATTCAACGATCTATGTGTAGGAATCTCATTTTCAGCTTGCAAAACTTTCCAGCCAAATCCATGTGGGCTTTGTATCGTCCCATATCATTGCGAACTTCAGATCTGGCCTTTCACCTGCAATTTCCCCCCCTCCTGCTTGACTCCCCCTCTGCCTTGTTTGCTGCTCCCAAATACCTCACGGCAAAAGGAACAGCGGAGGCTCTTTGCATCTTAATTTCCTTTGCCCAATTACGTGGCTGCAGCTGCACTATTAATAACTCGAATTTACGACTCGTGTACCTGCTTCTGCTTGTAAATACCACTGAGCCGGTGCCTGTGGACCACAGTTGTTCAGGCTCGGTGCCAGAGAAAAGGAGCGCATCCAAGTGATATGCCAAGGAACTGGAAAAAGCTCAGGAAGAAAACATCCTTCTGTGCTTGAAGTAAATGATGCCCATCAACATGATGCTTCGTTTGCCTGTTTAATTACGTCCCTTTACTGGCATCCCTTAATCAGGTCCCACTGCTTTTTAGGGTTTGTTTCACACATGTACACTACCGTAGAGTGGAAATTTCATGCACATCCCCTTTTAAAAGCTTACTCATCCTTTGTTTTGGGGGGTTGTATCCTTATGGGAAAACTGCCTTAGGCTGTGGGTTCCTGACAGATCCACACAAGAGAAAACTCACATTTGCGTGATCTGCACAAATGACATTGCAGTAACTCCAGCAGCTTTCATTTGCCTCCACAATTATTTTGGCAAGATTGCAGGCTTGTGAAGCTATCCATGTTTGTTGTTTAAACGGACATGCCTGAAAATCAAGGTGGCAGGCACAAGTGAATTACTTTTTTATTCCTACCACTTGCCACTGCCAAACAGTATTTAAGAAGAAAGCAAACCCAAGGTGCAGAAGTGCAACCTCCGTGTAAATAAATGGCACAGGGGGAGGATATTTCGTCGCCTCAGCACACAATTGCCATGGAGAAAATCCAACATGGTGGTTCTGGGCGCTTGCTTTGCCAGCAAGCTCCACCCCCTGCACACATCTAACCGATCAGCTGTCCACTCTGAGAATGTGCAGGGATGCAGATTGGTTGTCCTAATGAGCGATAGTGCACATTCCCAAACGTTATTTTTAAAAATACGGGGAAAGCCACAAAGCCTTTTCCCACAGAGTATTTGACATTTTTGCCCCCCCTCCCTCCGAATACGGCGGATTGATGTGGGATCCCATTTAGACAAAACGTACTATCCTCAAATTCTACAAGGAGTATTTTCATCGTATAGACAAGCCCTAGGTCTTCCCTAAATTCTTTATTTATTTATGGAATTTTTTCTGTCCTGCCTTCTATCATGAGATCTCAGGGCGGAATACAATTAAAACAATATGAACAGTTTAAAGCATTCCCAGATAAAAACAACAGAAGGAATTAAATTGGACTAAAAACCATATTAAATAAATTGTGAGAAAAGGCTAAAAGAGTTAAAACAGTATACATGATAACAGCAGCAAAAACTGTCTAGGCATTTTCCAGCACAACCTTATGGTATGTGTTCTCCTTTTTTCAGCCGTGGATAACTGAAACTATGGATGTTGGTTCTGTGGATATGGGAGATGACCTGTATGTATTCTTTATATACAGAGCCAACATGGTGTAGTGGTTTGATTATTGGGCTTGGACTCTGGAGACTAGGGTTCGAATCCTCGCTCAGCCATGGAAACCTACTAGGTGTCCTTGAACAAGCCACACTCTCAGCCTTGGAGGGAGGACATAGCAAACCTCCTCTGAAGAAATCCTGCCAAGAAAACCCTGTGTTAGGTTTGCCTTTTGGGTCGTCACAAGTTGAAAACAACTTGAAGGCACACAACATATATATATATATATATATATATATATATATATATATACACACACACACACACACACACACACACACATATATCAACCGGACTTGTTTATCTCGGATTGGCCTTTTTAGTCATCAGCGCTTTTGCAGAAAGTGCGGAATGAGTCCTTCCTGAATCTTCGTTTGCGAAGAAAAGCCAGAGAGAGAAAGAGAGAGAGATAATTAGATTGTTTGTGTTAACATTAATAAGTGAATAAGGGTGGAGGGGTGTATTTAAAAAGCAGAGCAGAGTCTCAACCCTGTAAATAAAGATCGCATACAAAGTGGCTGCGTTAGTTGGGTTCTGCCTAGCGTGATCTGCTGCTTGGTTAATAAGTGGAAGAAAGGCAACCAGGGAATTGTTCTAATTACCCTGCTCTGAGCTGCCGGCTAGCCTGGGGCTCCCCTCCCTTCCCAGCACAGCTGGCAATTTCTTCTTTCCTTCTGTTCTCTTTCAAGGGAACAATCAACCGCACCACTGTGGGCACCTCCATGTTCTAAAAACTGGAGTGCCTTTGAAACCTGAAGGAGCATCTCTCCCTAAAGACACCAGCCTAAGTCTGAGGTCTTCTGGAGGGACCCTCCTCTGTGTCCCATCAGAATTGGGCAATGGGAGAGGGCCTGCTCTACTGTGGCACCCCAGTTAGGGAATTGTTGGGAGCCTTCAAGTTGTTTTCAACTTACAGTGATCCTAAGGTGAACCTATTATGAGGTTTTCTTGGAAGAATTTGTTCAGATGGGGGTTTGCCTTTTCCTTCTTCTGAGGCTGAGAGAATGTGACTCTCCTAAGGTCATAGAATCATAGAGTTGGAAGAGTCCACAAGGGCCTTCTGATCCAACCCTCTGCCCTGCAGGAATACGCAATAATAGCATTCCTGACAGATGGCCATCCAGCCTCTGTTAATAAACCTCCAAAAAAGGAGACATCACCACACTCCAAGGCAGTGCATTCCACCCAGTGGATTTCCATGGCTGAGTAGGAATTTGAACCTTGTTCTCCCGAGTTGTAATCCAATGCTCAAGCCACTACACCACGCTGGCTCTTGAAATACTCTCCCTTAAGAGGCCCAATTGACACCAATGGGTCAAAAATACATGTGTGTGTGTGTGTGTGTGTGTGTGTATGCCTTGTAGTTGCCTGTCACCTTATGGCAACCCCATGAATTTTCGTAGTGTTTTCTTAGGTTGGTTTAAATGTTGGTTTAAACCAAATTACTTTTTAAAAAAAACTGGTTTGTTTGTTTTTATTGATCAGTCATATAGCCTTGTGATAGCCTTGTGGCTGAAGAGCGGGGTATAACTAACTAACTAACTAAAAAAAAGTCTGGCTGTTATTACTACTTTCCAACCCTCTTACTGGAAGAACATTGACTGTTTGCATTTAAACCTTTTAACTTTAACTGTTTATTGGCAGTTGTTCAAAATTAGACTAGTATCCCATGTCAGTTGCTTCTTTTAAATTACTTTATTTTATAGTGCAAGAAATGCCATTCAGAAAGAAATCCTTCAATAAATATAAGTTCAACCCAAACAACTTTCTTTAAAAGAGCACTTTTTAAAGAGCAATTATTACTTAAGCTAGTGGCCATACCATCTGAACTGCATTTTGCTACATAATTTTCTGATTTAGTCCTATGTTAGTTTTAATGCAAAAAAAACCTGGCTTAAACCATAACCAAACATAAAAAAAAATACCTGGTTCCCCCCCCCCACACACACACACCAATCCTACTTGGAAACCCACTGGGTGACCTTGGGCAAGTCACACTCTCAGCCTCAGAAGAAGGCAAAGGCAAACCTCCACTGAAACAAAGTTAGGAGCCACCATGGTGTAGTGAACTAAGTGTTGGACTAGGGTTCCAGGACATGAAGGTTCAAATCCCTGCCCAGCTAGAGAAACCCATTGGGTGACCTTGGGCAAATCATACTCTCTCAGCCTTGGAGGAAAGTAATAGTGATGAACCTCCTCTGAAAAATTCTTGCCATAATTTTTAGCCACTGGCCAAGTTTGCTGGGAGATTCCATGAGTCCAAAGAATGGCTCTGGCTGGCTCTGGCAGACACCTATGCCTCCCCTTGCTTCTTCCTTCCCCCAAGAGGAACCCTCTATGCTCAAATTTCCCCTAGAAAGCAGTGATGCCATGATCTTCCTCTGCTTTTTCTCTCTCCCATCCAGATAAACAGTTCCTCGTATTCTTCTTCAAGCAGCTCAAGGTGAACCGGAGCGGGCGCTACGAAGACTCCTTCCCCTACCTCTCTCCCTGTGGTCGAGAACACAACTACATCCGCTGTGATGATCTTCCCATCGTCTTCACCCATCTCCTTCATGGGCCATCTGGTGAGGAGCTCTTCTCTTACTGCGGTGGGGCAGAGAAACTGGCAGTTCCCTTCCAGCCGGAGAAGCTGTTGATGTTGCCCGAGAACGGGCGTGTCTACCACCCGGGCCCAGAAAAAGCTGGTGGAGTGGGGCTGGTGAAATCGGCCTTGGCCTTTGAGCTGAGCCCCAGCTTTGAGTACGAACAGGGACCTGGCCAGCCCCCCACCCATTTTCGCTGGCAGGACAGACGCCACGTCCTCACCAATGAGCTGCTGCTGTTAATCCGGGACAAACAGAAAGAGGGAGGGTAAGAGGACTAGAGCTTGGAATGCCTCAGTGTGCCAACTTTTGGTCTGTAATTGTATTGGAATAATCCAAGAGGCCCTGTTACCTGTCTGTATGGCAAGTGAAGCAGCTCAGGGGAACCTGCTTCCCAGCATTCTGTGCGCCTTCCCTCCTTAATCCAAGCAGACAGTCTAACGAAGCCTCTGTAAAGCTTCTGTCCAGCACCAGCCTCCTTCTTGGGAATAATCGCAATGAGAGGTGCTTGGAATAAAATGATTCTGCCTCTTGACACATAGGCCTGGTGTATGTTCAAGCCATTGAGGGGATGTAAGCTTCAGAGATGTTCATCCTTGGAGACCCAGTGGGGCGATGTAGCTGTGGTTCGGAAAGCACTATTACCATTTCCTCGTTCTTCAGTTTGGCAGATGGAAAGAAAGCTTCTCAAGTTATAATGGGTTTAGTCACTGAGAAGACATACAATTCACAAGCACAAACACCCCTCTAGTCCAATGGTTCTTAATCTGTGGTCCAGGAACCCTCAGGGGGCTGTGATGCCTTCACAGGGGGTCCGCGAAGGCTTGATGGCTGCTTGGCCCACCTCCTCCCTGAAGTGGAGTAGCCACATGACAGGAGCCAAGGTGAAGGCTGGCTGGCTTGGCCTGCGCATTGCCATTCAATCAGCTCTAGCCACAAACTTGCAGGAAGCTCTGAGGAAAGGTTTAATGGATGGTGTAACTGTGTTATCATTGTTGTTGTTATTATTGTTATTAGGCTTTTAAATCTTGAGTTAAGTCTTGGGGGACTGTGGCAACAAGATATTTAAAGGGGGTCCCTGGTAAAGAAGAGGTTAAGAGCCACTGCTCTAGTCCAACCCCCTGCCAGTGCTAGAAACCACACAGCTAAAGTATCCCTCCCACATAGACCCTCTCCATTTTGCTCATTCCAGGTCTATCTCACAATGTTTTGGGGATTTCCAGAGTCTCTGCAAAGGAGAGTTAGAAGGCATTGCTCCTAAGCTAAGTTTCTCCCTGTGGCCTGAAGCACTGCCACCTTGCCACCTTTGTGGTTATTTACCACCAAGTTGACTTCAACTTGTGGTGACCTTAAGAATGAGAGACCTCCAAGATCCCCTGTCATCAACAGTCCTGCTCAGGTCTTGCAGACTCAGGGCAGCTTCCTGGATGGAGTCAATCCACCTGTAGTGCAATCTCCCTCTTTTTCCTACTGCCTTCCACATTACAGAGTGTTATGCTTTTCCCCCCTATGAATCATTCTATAGGAAGCCATAAACTCTGCAGCTACCAAGCACCAGGAGCCCGGTAAGTTTGCACATCTCTTCATTTTTCCGCAGGCCTGTGTTGCAGTTGGCTTGGTGAGTCCTTACTAGTCCAGGGGATGGAGTGGGTCAGCACACATGTACACTAATAACGAAGAAGAAGAAGAAGATTTATTTCTTACCCGTCTCTCCCAATGGATCGAGGCAGGGAACAACAAATCAACGTATACACATAGGATTGGTTAAAATCACATATCAGTTAAAAACATATCAATTTAAAAGAACAATGAAGACCAAGGCATTTTAAAGCAATCAATACAGACTTTAAAATTCACAATTTAAAAGCATCTGGATAGGCCTGCCCGGAGAGACTGGTCTTTAAATGGACTGCCACCCCATTTGGCATCAGAACCTTTCTCATCATAGATGCTAAGCAGGGTCAGCCCTTGTTAGTCCTTGGATGGGGGACTGCCAAAAAATCCCGGGTGCTGCAGTCTCTATTTCAGAGGAAGGAACTGACAAAACCACCCTTGAGTCTTTCTTGCCTAAGAAAACCCTGTGAAATTAATGGGGCCACCATAAGTCGATAGGCAACTCGATGGTACGTACACACACATTGATCTTGGAAGCTAAGCAGGGTCAGCCCTGGTTTGTACTTGGTTGGGAAACCGCCAATAAATACCAAATGCAGTAGGCTACATTTCAAAGGGAGGAACTGGCAAAACCACCTCTGAGTATTCCTTGCCTTAAAAAACCCTATGAAATTCATGGGGATCACCATAAGTTGACAGGCGACTCAAAGGCAAACACACACAACAAGATCTCACCTTGGTCCCTGTTCCCCAAATGCTGCAGGCTAGAATATCCAGAGCATGAGAAAAGGTGCCTTTTGGACTGTTCCTGTAGGCTCTTATTTCAGAAGAAGGAACTGGCAAAACCTCCTCTGAGTCTACCTTGTCTAAGAAAACCCTATGAAAAAATGCATGGGGCCGCCATAAGTCAACAGGCAACTTGAAGGTACATACACACACAAGACAGTACCAGCCAGAGCTTTTACCTGTTTGATATATCCTAAACCACAAAGCAATGCAGACTCAGCACCCAGACTTTTAGTTACATTGACCACAGTGTGTTTTTCCATATTTTATTTTATTCCATCCAAAACAAACCATGTATACATTGCAATATGAAACAGAGCAAAATGTCAAAAGCATTTTTAAAAAATAATGGTACTACCAAGAAAGACAAAAAACTAGGGTTGCCAGGTGAGGACCATCCCAGGCCCTGAAAATGCAGAGCCCAGACATGAGACCTCCAGATGACTCCTTGTGCTGTCCCAGGAGATAGGACTTGGTGATGTGATTAAGCATGCTGCCTTAAGCATCAGCCACAGCTGTGTAGAATACAGAATACACCTCTCAAATTTTAAAAAAAAAACACAGTCTAAGGAGGAAAATATATATGTGCACCCCTTTTTGTCCAATGTGTCCATGCCCTGAGATTCCTTTCCCTTACCCTGAGAAATGGAGAAGAGGGGGTCGGACTCCTGGATGTGACAACCCTAACAAAAGCATCTGCTACATAGTGAAATTCCGGGCCACTGGGCCCCAGTAATTTGTACCGGCTCACCCACTTCAGTTGGCCCTGATCACAACTCTTTTCTCATGGTGGATGATCTGAGTTGCTAATTCTCTCTTGAACTTCTGAGGATTGCCAGCTTTCTTCCCAATTGCTCATGAGCCACAGCAGAACACCTCTGGTGCCAAAGGCAGGTAGTTTTTTTCAGCAAAACAAGCTGGTTTCCAAATAAAACCATCTCCTTGTTCCCAAGGAAACATCAAATCCCATCCTTCCCTTCCTCCCTGATGTTTTAAGTACTCGTTTTCTTAGAGGTGGAAGTGATCTTTCTTGACAGCTTTCCAATCAGAAGCCTGACCTTTTCCGCCAGGTTTCAGCCGAATCCTGCCAATCGCCGGCAATGGAAATCTTCCGCAGGCTCTCTCTCTTTCTCTTGGGATTGTGTTGTCTGGGCTGTCCAAAATGAGAGATGTTTACTCTTTTATTCTGTTTATTGCTTTTAGAAGATTGCACGAGCTATGCCGAGGAAAGCCTCAGTGGGCCAGCTAGAGCAAAACTGATCTGAAAAAAATGCAAAAGGGTTTTGCTCTTCAATTCCAAAGGCTCCACTCTCAGAGTAGATTCTTTGTCTTGTGCCAAGGTGATGTGAGGGACTGATCTTTTACATTAGGTAGGACCGTGTGTGCGTAGGGAAAATGCTTTCTGAACTTTACGATGGTGCTTGTTAACTTTGGAGCCATGGGACCTCTGTGGTTGCTCCACCTTGACTGCCGCCACACTGCAGAAATAATTCATTTAACGCCACTTTAATTGCCATGGCTCAATGCTATAGAATTCTGGAATTTGTCATTTTGTGAATTATTTAGCCTTCTCTGTCAAAGACCTCTGGTGTCACAACAAACTACAAATCCATGCATTCCATAGGATGGAGCCACGATAGTTAAAGCAAGGTCAAACTGCTTTATTTCTACAGTGTGGCAGCAGCCCTTGTCACCAACAAAATGCTTTAAAAAGCACATTTTGTGCATGTGGCTTCAATTGCTCGAAAAGGATAGTGTGGGAAGGAGAAGAGAAGGAATGTAGACATTTAAACCGGATTGATTGATGCCTGAGCCTTCATGGATTTCTGTTCTCTTCTTCAGATGCACAGATGGAGTGCATCATTCCAGCCACAGGTACTCAGGCACTGTTATGTAGAGTGGCGGGGTGAGATCAGAAGATAACAGGAGATAGCTATTGTTATTAGACGCCTTCTAGTCAACTCCAGCTTCTGGTGAGCCTTCTCTTGCTGAGACAGGGCTTGTCTAGAAGAGAAGATACAATGCAGATTGGTGCGCATTATCACAAATTCGCAGCAATGCTCTTTTGTCTCCACGGTCATTTGGCAAAATCTACTGTATACAAAGCCATCTGTGTTTGAAGTGCCCATGCAGCCGTGCCTGTGAATCAAGATGGTGGCCAAGAGTACAGTGTGTTATTATTCTACACATGTGTTGTCACCACTGCACAGTATTTTTAAAAAAACTTGTAAATCAAAGGTGTGCAAGCACAACCTTCTGCCTATGGAAAGCTCTTTGGTTGCCTCAGCACAGCAAAAAAACGCACACTCAATAACACGAAATGCAAAGATGGCACTTCCGGCCACTTCCTTGCCAGCAAGCCTGTCCCCCAACTGACCAATCCGCTGTCCACTTCTGCCCTTGCCAAGACTGTGCAGTATCCCAAATTGAATGTCCAAATGAGTGATAGTGTGCATGTCCACACATTACTTTTTAAAAAAAACTTCATGAAAATCCATGAAGGCTTTTCTCCCATAGTAGATGGAGTTTTTGGCTCCTCTCCTCCCAAATACCGTCGCATTCTATGAGGAGTATTTTTGTCATCTAGACAACTCCTGATTCAAGGGAGACTGGTCATTGCCTTCCCCTGAGGCTGAACTTGCCCCAAGGTCATCCAGTAGGTTTCTGTGGCTGAGCGAGGATTTGAACCATGGTTGCCCAGAGCTCTAGTCCAACACTCAGATCATTATATTGCACTAGGCTCTTTAAAAAGTGTTATGTGCCTACAGATCAACTACAGCTTATGGCAGCCTTATCCTGGGGTTTTCTTGGCAAGATTTGTTCAGATTTGTTCTGCCTGGGAGAGTGTGACTTGGAACTTTTTCAGGCGCTCTAAAAAAAAACCCATGGAGGTCGGGAGGAGGACAGCGCTGTCCCACTTCTGGTGATCGATTTCACACGACGCCATCCTCCTCTTGTTCTTCGTTCGTGCTTCCTCCATGCTGGAAGGATAAGAAAGACATCAGTTTTCATTGACGGAAACTTCCGTCAATGAAAAGCGATGCCTTTTTCATCCTTCCAGCAAGGAGGAAGGATGGGGGGAGGATGGGGCACACAAAATTGATCGCTGGAAGTGGGACAGCACCATCCTTCTCCCGACCTCCACAGGTTTTTTTTTTTTTAAAGCATCTGAAAATCTCCTTGGTGTCATGCCCTGCTTCCAGAACTTGGAAATGGACTCTCACTCAGAGACTGAAGCGGTGGACATGCCAGGACGTGCTGAGCAGAGCCAGAGGCCTCAGACACAGACAATAATCCAGTGGGTCCTGCCCCTTCAGATGCAGGGGACAACTTACCTATACCTACCTTCACAGCACAGACAACAGAAGGGGGGCTTGAGGTGGTCTCAGTGTATTTATAGGAAGCAGCAATTAGTTAAGCAGCAGCTGGGTTAGCTGCTGCTCTATAAATATACAGCACTGCCCTCCAGGGATTGTTGGAGATTATCTGACCTACCTGGTGACCCACTGTGCTCCTGATTGCTGTGTTTGACCCAGACTGTGTTTGTTTACTCTGGACTCTGTCTGCCTGACTTGGATTTTGCTGGACTATCCTGAAATCTGTTTGCCAAACATGGACCTTGGACTTTTCTTGTGGACCTGTGTTTTGCTTGCTAGTAAAGTACGTAAGTGTCTGACTTCATACTGCCTTGATTCCTTTGCTTTACATTAGCTTGACTGTGCTGTGCCTCTGCTATCAGCTGTGTAGTAACCAGCCTTTGGCTGGTTGCCTAGACATTGTTTGGATGTTTGCCCAAGATCACACAGCGGGTTTCCATAGCTGAACATGGATTTGAACCCTGGTCTCCCAGAGTCCTACACTGAAACCACTATACCACACTGGCTCTCAGTGGGATACAGAAGGATGCCAATTGTGACTCTGACCATAAACCTTCAAAGAATTGCATAAGTTGCTACAGCTCTGTGAAGCAGCTGGCTTGTTGTCTTGAGGTTTCAAAGCAATATATTCTGTTTTCCAAAAGTCAATACCATGAAGGTAGTGGACTCTTTCTTTGGAGTTCTTTAAACAGGGGTTGGATGGGCATCTCTTTGGAGTGCTTTAGTTGTCTCTTCCTGCATAGCAGGGGGCTAGTCAAGATGACCCTTGCCGTTCTTTCCAACTCTTTTAAGTTTCTGATTCTGTGAATTAGGATTGCTAAAATGGCTTGCCTCTGTAAATATTAAACCTCCATAACTTGAAGGATAGTGGGGTGCTGATGGTTTTGCCCTTTAGCATCGTGGCTGTGGACATGCTCTCTTGCCAGGCAGTATTCATTGAGCAGAGATAACTGTGATTCAGTGGCAATCCAAAATTCTTCTTGAAGCTGTGCCCAAGCCAGCTCCCATTGGGCAAGGCCTCCTCTCATGCTATTCCCAGCCGGAAAGCCGGGAGGAGTTAATTAATTGCACACTATAATTTGCCACAGAGGAGCAGTGGAGCGTATTGCTGCCTGCAAGCATTGCAGCTAAACCTTTGGGGAGCGCAGAGCCGCATATAGGAAGAAATACAGCCTGCTTCTTGCTTTTCATCTTCAAAGTGCTCAGCAACCATTTGATCATCATGCAGCCTTCCCTGGAGGGGTCAGTAGAGCAGGGATCTTGACTGGGTATGGCAAAACAGAGTCTGAAGTTGACAAGGAGAAGAGAGAGAGGAGTGTACCCCCATTCCTTGTCTTCTGGGGTAATAGATCATGTGGGCTTTCTTGACTTTCAAAGGCGGTCTTGTCTTTGAGACCAGGAACAGTTCTGTACTGTAACCCAGTTTAACATTCCTTCATTCATGTAATTTCGAAAGTTTACGCACTGTTTCCCTCCCCCATCAGTGCTCCATAAAGTATTGTACAATAGAAGCAGCATTACGAATTATGGCTGGAATCCTATATGGCCTTTTATGTAATGTAATTGTGAGTATGTTTAGCCAACATAGAGTTGGAAGAGACCACAAGGGCCATCCAGTCCAGCCCCCAGCCATGCAGGAATAAACAATCAAAGCATTCCCGACAGATGGCCATCCAGTCTCTGTTTAAAAACCTCCAAAGAAGGAGACACCACCACGCTCCGAGGGAGTGCATTCCACTTCCGAACAGCTCTTACCGTCAGGAAGTTCTTCCTTATGTTTAGGTGGAATCTCTTTCCTGTAGTTTGAGTCCATTACTCTATGTCCTAGTCTCTGGAGCAGCAGAAAACAAGCTTGCTCCATCCTCAATATGACTCCCCCTCAAATATTTAAACATGGCTATCAATTCCCCTCTTCGAGCCATGGTACCTATTTTGTGATAGTGTCCAAATCATTCTCTCCAATTCCAAAACTAGCCACCGGCGGATAAAGATTGGGGACCTCTGCAATAGCTTAAGGCTCCCTTTGTCATAGAATGAAAGAGGTAGAAGGAACCCTGCAGGTCATCTAGGACTGTAGAGCTGAAAGGGACCCCAAGGGTCACCTAGTCCAACCCCCTGCCACGCAGGAATACTAAAGCACTCCTGAAAGATGCCCATCCAACCACCATTAAAAGAAGGAGAGCCCACACCCTCCCAGGCAATCTGTTCCATTCTTGAACAGCTCTTACAGTCCTCCTAAATGTTTAGGGGGGATTTTTTTTTCTTGTAATTTTAACCCATTGGTTCTCATTCTAGTCTATGGAGCGGCAGAAAACAAACTTGCACCATCTTCTACATTATATCTCTGGCTTTTCTTCGCAAACAAAGATTCAGGAAGGACTTTATACATTATATACCTTCAGAGATTTAGACATGCACCTCTCAGTCATCTCTTCTCCAAGCTCCCTCAGTTGTTCCACATAAGGCTTGATTTCCTGACCTTTGCTCATCTTGGTCGCCCTTCTCTGGACACCTTCCAGCTTGTCAATGTCCTTCTTGAACTTCAGTGCCCAGAACTGGACATACTATTCCAGGCGAGGTCTGACTAAAGCAGAATAGAGTGGGACTATGACTTCCCTTGGCCTGGACTCTATACACCTGTTGTTGCAGCCTGGAATTGCATTGGCTTTTTTAGCCACTGCAGCACACTGTTGGCTCATGTTTAGCTTGTGGTTTGCTAAGATCCTTTTCATAGGCACTGCTATCAAGCCAGGTGTCACCCATCCTATAGCTGTGCATTTCATTTCTCCTCCCTGTCTAGTCCAAGCCATTGCACATGTAGGAATCCACGACCATCTAGCCTCTGTTTAAAAAACTCCAACGCAAGAGAGTCCTATCAATTCTGCTACTGAAAGAGCAGGAGATGTTCATACTTGCAGAAAATAAGCACTTAAGCCAATGGAGGAACATGAGACCAAACATGGCTCCATTCATAAAACAGCATATGCCGGGTCAGCCTGGACTGGGACTATGGGGAAGGGATTTAACCGCTGGCCCATCCATTGTGGCTATAATCCAGATTGGGTCTCCCACAACTGCTATTTATACTTTTTGAATGAATGAATCTTGATTAACGAGCCATCACAATACCATTACTTTAAGTGAGTTTAAAAACAAGCAATTACAATGCCATAAAGTTTAATGCACAATGCAAATGACAAAACCAAAAATATCAAAAGTATAAAAGTGTGAAGGATTAAAACATTAATCTAAAAAGTTTTTTTCATGACAGCATGGTAAAATTCTTATTGATTATTTTGGTATCTAGCTCTTATCTTATTAGCAGCCAAAGCAAATTTGCCACCATGTCAGTACTATACATATTGTTGCTGGCTAATAAGACACACATTTGTCGAGAGGAGAACAGTTAGCCAAGGAATAGAGAATGTAACCTACCTAAGAACTTTTGTCTTGGGAGTATATATAGAGAGAGCATTTCAGCTTGTTTTTGCATTTGTTTGTAGTAAGGGTAGTGTCACATCCAATCTGGCCAGAGTCTCAAAAGGGTAGGAGAATCTGCTTGTATAAGCTGCCTGAAGGAATATAATAAATGTAGTCAGATGAGGAGGAGAAATATAATCAAGGCCTGTCATGCCCCTTCATTCTTCCCAAAATCCCTGGAGGCATTTTACAAAATAAAACCAACAATCACAACCTAATACCCTCCAACTGTCTTCATTTGGCAGGGAAAACGTCCGATTAACCCTCCGTCATCCCACTTGTTTCATCTGCGTTCAAATTGTTCCAGTTTCTCTTCCACTTTCCACTTTCGTCCTCACCTTACTTCAATTGGTGCAAAATGAATTCCAAATGTAAAAATAATTTGCACTGAATTAACTCAGCAGGGGGGAAGGCGTTGTTGTTGTGTGCCTTCAAGTTGTTTTTGACTTATGGCAACCCTAAAGTGAACCTACCACGGGGCTCTCTCAGCAAGATTTGTTCAGAGGGGGGTTTGCCAGTGCCTTCCTCTGAGGCTGAGAGAGTGTGACTTGGCCAAGGTCACTCAGTGGGCTTCCATGGCTGAGTGGGGATTCAGACTCTGGTCTCCAGAGGTGTAGTCCAACACTCAAACCACTACACCACGCTGGATCTCCCTTCCCAGTAGGCTCAGGCAAAAGCTAACTGCTGCAGGCTTTCTTCGCTTGTGTTTTCTGCCACATTCATAACTTTTACCATTTTTTACCACAACTCTGGTCTTTCTTGGCAACATTTGTTCCAGTTTTCATCTCTGAAATGTTTGTGGGGGGCTTGCAGTGGGATGGGGGTGGTGCACTAACCAGGGTATTTCTGATCAGCATTAAAATAACAGCCAGTTCTAAATCCCAAAGGGTTTGGACAGAAAGAGAAAAAAAGTCACCTTTTTTATATTTTTATTTTTTGGAAGAAAGAGGCCTGAGATGTGAAAGGGCAGCTACGAAAGAACTACCGGTAGATAAGATCCTCAACTGTAAAGAGATATCATTGAATACCAAAGTTTCTGGTTTCTATGTATGGTTGTGAGAGTTGGACAGTGAAGAAAGATGACAGGAAGAAAATGAACTCATATTAAATGTGCTGGAGGGAAATTTTACAGATACGGTGGTAAGCCAAAAAGACAAATGAATGGGTCCAGAGCAAATCAAGCCTGAACTTTTCTTAGAAGCCAAAATGAGTAAACTGACACTGTTGTTGTTGTGTGCCTTCAAGTCATTTCAAGCTTATGACAACCATAAGGCAAAGCTATCATGGGGTCTTCTTGGCAAGATTTGTTCAGAGGGGATTTGCCTTTCCCTTCCTCTGAGGCTGAGAGAGTGTGACTTGCCCAAATCATCCAGGGGATTTCCATGGCCGAGCAGGGATTTGAGCCCTGGTCTCAAACTATGCTAGCTCTCAAGACTGTCATACTTTGAATCATACAATTATAGAATATAGAGTTGGAAGAGACCACAAAGGCCATCTAGTCCAACCCCCTGCCATGCAAGACTAAACAATCAAAGAATTCCCAATGGATGGCCACCCAGCCTCTCTTTAAAAATCTCCAAAGATGGAGACTCCACCACACTCCCAGGCAGTAGCGCATTCCACTGGTGAACAGCTCTTACCATCAGAAAGTTCTTCCGAATGTTTAAGTGGAATCTCTTTTCCTGTAGTTTGAATCCATTGCTCTGTGTCCTAGGACTTTATCAGACCGGGATCTAAAAACGCTGTAATTCCACAAATGAGAGCAGAAACATCTTGGCATTATAACACTTACTATCGCATGTTGCTGTAATCACATGAAAGAACTGCCACAGAATTATCACACCCCATCACTAGCACCTGAAGAATGGGACTTTACTTCCGTAATTTAGCATGGGCGGGACTTTGGCAGTTCTTATGAGACTACACGAGCACAGCTAAAATACCAAAAAACCCTAAATTAACAAAGGAAATGAACACACAAGCACTGAAACAAGCCTTAAAAATGTGCAAACTAAAAGGGACAGTTCATAAAAAGAGCATCCTGTGCTTGTTTCTCCCATTCTCATCCAGATGTTTTCTCACTGGTGGCTGCCATTCACACTGTAATCTTGTGATTACAATGGGACATGGTTTCACATGCCTGCAATAACATTTTAAAAGTGCTATTAATGATCTATTGACGGCTTGTCCTGTCAACTAAAATCAATGGGGGGTTTTTTGTGCGGCTGGAGCACGGAGTAACAATGATGTCATGCAATAGTGGGGCCCGTTCATGCTACCATGATGTTGTAATCCCATGATTTTTGCCATATCTGACAAAGTCCCTAGTTTCTGGAGCAGCAGAAAACAAGCTTGCTCCATCCTTGGACAAACCATGAGATGCTGTGACCCATTGGAAAAGACCATAATGACAGAAAAAGTAGGAACGAATGGGCTCCCTTTAGGAAGCTACGGCTGCCCTGAGCAGAGCTGTTGGAGGCTCATTTTCATGGAGTCACCCTGAGTTGAAGCTGACTTGACAGTGCCTAGCAAGAACAACAGCAGGGGTCCTGCAGATTCCTTTAGTAGAAGAGGGCAGGTAAGGTTGCTGGAACAATACAAGAGGATTTGCCTCTCACAGCCGCTGCAGCCTCAGGTAACGCATTGCAAGCACTCATATTCTGGAGCTGATGGAGTTGCGAGGGATGTCAGCCAAGGAGAGAGACCTGAAGGGGACTCGCAGGATGTTCCATCCAGCCCAGCGATAAACACTGTCAATGACTCACATCCTAGGTGGGTGGGTGGATGCCGCCTAGCGTGGGAGCAGGCAGAAGGTGGATCCGGAAGGATCTCCTTGATAGATTAATCTCTGATTAGGTCTGCCATTAGACTGGCAAGGCCTTCTGATAGATAAGCAAGAGCAAAAGTGATCTGGGATGGTCGGCTGTGTGCCAGTGGCTTATCTCCGATGCTCAGGGCTTTATCGCACTACACTGCTATAGCTCTATTACTTCGATTTAACTGCTGTGGCTGCCTCCTGTAGCTTCCTAGGATTTGCAGCTTATGGAGTGCCATTTAGCATGCTTGGCCAGAGAGCTCTTTGGCTTCACTAAATTACAAATCCCTGGATTCCACAGGAGACAGCCATAGCAGTTAAAGTGGAATAATAGCACTATAATAGTGTAATGTGATAAGACAGAGAGCTCCTAATTCCAGAGGTTGTTGGACTGCAGTTCTCAGCAGTCCTAGCCAGCATAGCCCATAGTGAGGGATGCTGGGTGTGGCAGTCCAACATCTGGAAGGCCATATGATCCCCACAGCAACAGCATTCACCACCACCATCAACAACATCATAGCATCACAATCATCTTTATGTATTCCCTGATAACCAGGCCTCGAGGAGCCTTGCAAATTAAACAAAAATATAATATAGCTAAAACATACAAAAAGTGAACATAATAATCTCTAATTAAAATGCCCAGTTTTTTACCCCCTGCATGGAGTTGAGAGAGAATTGCTATAAGATGCTTTTTCGTTGGTACATGTCACCACAAAAGTTGGCAAAACTGTATAAAGATAAAAGAACAAACTGCTGGAAATGTGGGGAAATGAATGGAAACTTTTACCACATGTGGTGGTCATGTAGTAAAGCAAAAAAGTATTGGGCAAACATTCACAATTGGATTAGGAGAATATTGAAAATTGAATTTAGATTGAAATCCAAAATGTTTCTATTAAACATTATAGAGAAAGATCTTCCTAAAGAGGACAGAAAGTTAATATTATACATGACCACCACAGCGAGAATCACATACGCCAGATACTGGAAACAAAAAGATATACCGGAGACAGACGAATGGATGAGGAAATTATTAGAAATAGCAAGAATGGATCAACTCACATATTGGATGAAACATCATTCCAATACTAGATTTAGAGATGAATGGGGGAAATTGATAGAATTTTGGAAGTGCGAATGGAGTGAATATATGGTCACTTGGTTTACAGATTAAAGTGAAAGAAGCTAAGAAAGGTATTTTCTAATAAAATTTTGGGGATAGATGAACTGAGGCATGGAGTACCGTAACTGCAGAAAAGGTGCATGGTAAAGAAGAAGAATTAAAGGGTGATGTTTATGTCTGTAAATATAGGATGAAATGAAGATTAAATTTCAGTAGATATGTATAAAAACATGATGTATAATAACACAGAAAATTATTGTTGTATTGTATAAGAAAGACCAAGGAGTATACAAGGAACGAGTTCAAACTCAGTTGATAAGGAAGTCAATCTTTTATTATTATTATTTTGTATTTTATATTTTTGTAAATTTTCGTTTTTTAAAAATAAAATAATTTTAAAAATAATTAAAATGCCCAGTTTAATTGTTATATGATTAAATGTTCAATTATATACTGCAGGGCTCCAAGATGGAGTAAATAACCCATCTAGACAAGCCCTTAGCTACAACCATACACTGACTTTTGAGAGACTTCAGCAGACGGCTGCTGTCTGGATAAGGCAGTTAAAATAGGAATTCAAGCACATGCGACAGCCCCAGAACAGACCTGTCCTGAAACAAAGCCCCCCACCAAAAAAAGGAAAAAAGAAAAGGATGTGTTTTTAAATGATTAAACCGTTGTTCTGTTTGTGGGAAATTACAGCCAGCATGGTGCAGTGGTTTGAGCATTGGATTAGGACTCTAGAGACCAGGATTCGAATCCCTGCTCCGCCATGGAAACTCACTGGGTGACCTTGGGCAAGTCTCACACTCTCAGCATCAGAAAACCCCATGATAGGTTCACCTTAAGAACCAGTGTAGTGGTTTGAGTATTGGACTAGGACTCTGTAGACTAGGGTTTGAATCCCTACTCAGCCATGGAAACCCACTGGGTGACCTTGGGCAAGTCACACCCTCAGAAGAAGGCAACAGCAAACCCCCTCTGAACAAATCTTTCCAAGAAAACCCTGTGATAGGGTTGCCTTAGGGTCGCCATAAGTCAGAAGCGACTTGAAGGCACACAACAACAAGTCAATACTCTGTGTGAGGAGATGGGAGCAGGCCTTCTCCGCTGTGGCTCCCCAATTGTGGAATGCCCTTCCCTTGGAGGCCCAGTTGGCACCAGCGCTGGTTGCATTTAAGTCCTGAGTAAAAGCATGGCTGTTTATCAAAACCGTTGGGGCTCACTGGTTTACTTCACATGCTTGTGCACATGGTTTTAAACGGCTTTAATGTTTTAAACCAGTTTTTAACTGGCTAATGAGTTTAATATGAGCCTGCCCAAGTTTTAAGATCTTCAGGAGAAGGCTTTCTCTCAGTCCCACCACCGTCACAGGCACGTTTGGTGAGGACACGGGAAACGGGACCTTCTCGGTGGCTGTTCCCAGGCTGTGGAACTCCTTCCCACAGGAAAACGATTTTATCCCCCTCTTTCCTTTCCTTTTGCCAGCAGTCAAAAACTTTTTTTTTTAATTTAGGCAAGCTTTTGACTTATAATGTATATGACAAAAAGTGCTTTTAATAGGATGGTATTTTTTAATCTTTTAAAATCCTTTTTTTTTCTAATACAGTGGACCCTCCATATCCATGGACTCCATATCCGCAGATTTGACCAACCATAGATTGTTATACCTAAAATGGCAGCAACATGCTCGCAGATGCGCTGGCATGGCATCATCATTTAATAGTATGGGACATGACCATCCACGATTTTTGGCATCCGCAGGGGGTTCCAGATCTGAAACCCTATTGATACGGAGAGCCCATTGTATATTTTATTTGCATATTACATCATTTTAACCTTGTGTGTGTGTTTTTTTTAACTAAACTGACATTTATTTATTTATTTTTAAATTGTATGAGTGAAACTGTGTTTTTCTAAATCTTATTTATTTATTTATTTCTATATCTCATAAGGAGAAAGATGAGATATAGAAATACTGTAAATAAATAAATAAATAAATATGTTTTAAATCTATTTAGATTTGTGAAGTCGAAGGCTTTCATGGCTGGCATCCATATAAACTCCACACACACTCCTACCCAACCATTCTCTGAAGATGCCAGCTACAGATTCAGGCGAAACATCAGGAAGAAACTATTCCAGACACGGCCTCACAGCCCAGAAAAAACTCAAGGAAAATCTATTTAGATTCTTTTTCTTTTTCTTTTAAATTGTTTTAGCCTACTCATATTGATTTTACTTGTACATCACCCTGAGATCTTATGATACAGGACAGAATGGTAATATTTTTAATAAATAAATCATCCTATCTTCCCATCTCCTTTCCTGTCTCCCATTCTGGCAATTACTTTACACCACTTTTCCTGGATGATGCAAAAGCCATGTATTCCAAAGGTAAAGACAGCTAGCTCTCTGCCTGCCAGACTATGTACTCCATGCATATCTTTGCATGCAGACTTCCTCATGCTTGACCTGGTGAATCCACTGAACAGAGACCTTGAGGAGAGGGCAGCATCATGGGGGAGTAGACTTGGTCCAAATCCACACTACACAAATAATCCAATTTAAAACTGGATTATTTGCCATGGCTCCTTCCTATGGAATCCTGGCATTTGTAGTTTTACAAGGTCCTTAGCCTTTGCTGCCAAAGAGTGCTGGTGCCTCACCAAACTACAAATCCCAGGATTCTATAGGAAGCAGCCACAGCCAATAATTCAGTTTCAAACTGGATTATTTATGTAGTATGGATTTTGCCCTGGCTGATTATCAGTAGGGAAGGTCATCTGTTCAAGATGTCACTGATGCTATGCTAGTGCATGGGCCACCATCTGACAGGTCCTGAGCAGCAGAAAGTCCAGTTGTCTATTTCTGCATGACGGGGTTGGACTAAATGACCCTTGAGGTCCCTTCTGACTCTTACAATTCTTCTTGCAGACTGATGCACCAGCCTCTGCCTTAACAAAGATATGAAAGTGACTATTTCATCTTTCTAATAACTGGCTCCTGCTTCTTTATTCAGAAATTAATATTAATATAATTAATAGAAAGTGGATTAACAGTCCTCTTTAATGAAAAGATAAGAGCATCACTACAGAGGCGAGGCGTGCAGAACCAAAGCGTAAGCTGCGTGCCCTCCTGGCAGGAAATGTTCCACTAAAAATAACATTCCCCTTCCCTTCCCCACTTAACAACATCTTTAATTAACAAATTGATGGAAGCAGCGATGGTGCTTTCAGCACTAATTGCAACATAAGTGTGCCCTTTATCCCTGCCCTGTGCTCTTCCTGATCAATACAGCAGTGCAGAAAACAATGAGTGACTGGCTGGGCTTCGTTGCATGCACGGATACACACATGCTGTGCTGGAGCGTGGCCAGAAGGAATGTGCCAGGAACAAGATACATCTCTTTCTCCCGCTCTCTCTCTCTAAATCCTGTCTTTCTCTATCTGCTTTATTTCTCCCATCCCATCCCCTTCTGAATCCGAGAAACAAGAAGAAAATAAACTCTATGGGATGCAGAATGAAGGGAAAGGCAGAGAGCAAAGAGAAATCTCATTGCTGTGGCAACGCTAATGAAGCAAGGTTTTTGCTCTGGACTTCAAAGGCACCATTCCCTCTGCATTGGGGCTTGGGGGTTCTGTGTGCTGCTTACCTACCCCACACCTTCTGTGGCCTGGGGCAGAACATGCGTGTACCACTTCTGCCCATCTCTTAATTAGCACGTGGCACAATCCATGGGGGAAGTTCTGCCGTGCAAAGCTCTACAGGAATGGAAGGTGAGCTGCTTTGAAGCAGCTCCACTTTGCTTTTTGGTTCCCTGCTTATACCAGTGGTATGTGGGTGGATGAGTTCATAGAATCATAGAATTGGAAGGGGGGCACAAAGGCCATCTAGTCCAACCCCCTTCCATGCAGGAATCCACAAAGCACTCCTAAGAGATGTCCATCCAACCATTGTTTAAAGACCTCCAAAGAAGGAGAGTCCACCAAACTCCGAGGCAGTCTCTCCCACTGTCAAACAGCTCTTAATATATATAAAAAAGTCCTTCCTAATGTTTAAGTAGAATCACTTTTCATGTAATTCCTAAACACCTGTCAGAATAGGAAAGATTTTACCTGCTGAAGGAAGGACGGCAAGGAAGGAGCCATCCTGGCCTCCTTAAGGAGGAGTTCAAAAGCTTGGGAGCAGTCACCAAGAAGAGCTCGTCTCCCATGTTCCCACCAGCTATGCCTGTGAAGTAGTTTTTATGTCCAGCCTAAGTGTTTGTCCTAATGTTTCCTGAGAGTCTCTTTTCTTGTCATTTGAATCCACTGGATTGAGTCCTTCCCTTTGCGGAAGCAGAAACAAGCTTTCTCCATCATCTTCATGGTAGCCCTTCAGATATTTAAAGATGGCTATGAAACTCCTTCTCATAAAACTGTAGGGTCAGAAGGGACCATGAAGTCCATCTAGTCCAACCCCCTGCCATGCAGGAATCCACAAAGCCCTCCTGAGAGATGTCCATCCAAGCATTGGTTAACAACCTCCAAAGAAGGAGAGTCCACACCCCTCCAAACCAGTCCCTTCTGCTGTCAAACCACTCTTACAGTCAAGAAGTTTTTCTGAATTTTTAGGTGGAACCTCTTTTGTTGTTCACTCCAGTTACAGGTGAAACAAATAGGAAGACACTGATCCCTGGGGAGGATGGCTCACAAAGCAAGGAAAAACACTTCACAACCCTGTCTTGTAGTCTTCCATATCTTCATGACTGCCAGTCCCAAAGCAGGGCATGATCTGGTTTCTGTGTGTCTGTTCCTTCAAGTCGCCTGTTGACTTATGGTTACCCCATGAATTTCAGAGGGTTTACTTAGGCCAAGGAGATTCAGAGGTGGTCTTGCCAGTTCCTTCCTCTGAAATACCCAACTCAGGTGGTCCACCTTCTGATACAGCCACCAACCATTCCTTCTACCAACTCGCCACTAATTTCATCTCGAACCCAATCCCAGCAGTAAGGCATAGGTCAGAAATCATCAAAATAATCCAGTTCTTCTCCAAAACAATGGCTCAACATTCAGGTTTGTAAATGAACAAGTTTGACCTCAGAATGGGATGAACATCATGCACCATGGCTGACATCGTGGTGAGATCGCATTCTTTCTCTGTGAAGATTCTGCCTTAAGGACACTCAGGAATGATGAGAGGACCCAACTCAGGAACTGGTTTGGAGGGGGGACCCTGTGGGAGAACAACTAGTAGCTGCCAACACAATAATTGTAAATGTCATTCCTGTTGTTTTCTCCCAACGCTGGGACTCAAGGTAGTTTATGAAAGTTAGAACAAGGGACAGCTAAAAGTACACAGCATGCAAAAGTTAAAAGATAAGCAAACCATCAATGTAACTGAAAGCATACCCATTTAAAAAAAATAAATATGCATACCTCCAAATGTTTCAATTTGGTTCCAATCAACCCTCTGTCATCCCAATTTTCCTGCTTCTTTTAAAATGTCCCCATTTCTCTCTCTTCCTCCGACTTTCCCCCTTTGCCCACAGTTTAGTTCAAGGGCTGCAAACCAAGGTCAAAGTCCAAAAGTAGTTTGCAGTCCACTGAAAGAAAAGGAGAGGAAGGGGACAAAATCTTGCCCTTCTCAGGAAGCGCAGGCAAAAGCAAACTGGTGCAGCTTCTCCCAGCTCATCTTGTTCTGGTTTGTAACTTTTTCCATCTTGACCATACATATGCTGATGCTGCTTGGCCACACCTGTCCTGGTTTTCATCTGTGAAGTGTTGGAAAGTACAGGTACGTTTAGCCTTGAGAAGAGAAGGTGAAGAGGGGACATGATAGCCATGTTTAAATATTTGCAGGGATGTCATTCTGAGGATGGAGCAAGCTTGTCTTCTGCTGCACCAGAGACTAGGACATAGAGCAATGGGCTCAAACTACAGGAAAAGAGATTCCATCTAAACTGTAGGAAAAGCATCCTGACAGTAAGAGCTGTTGGATAGGGGAATATGCTGCTGCGTCATAGTGTGGTAGAGTCTCCTTCTTTAGAAGTTTTTAAGCAGAGGCTGGATGGCCATCTGTCAGGAATGACTTGATTGTGTATTCCTGCATGGCAGAATGGTGTTGGACTATATAGTCTTTGGGGTCCCTTACAGCTCTTATGATTCTAAGTATGACTATGGATCATGCAGCATATTATTCAAAGTCCTTTGCCCATGATCAGTCAGTCCTCAAAGGCCAGCCAAAACAAGTCTTCTTCCGCCTACAAGAGAGCAAGGAGGACTTCTTTAATACAGCTGAATGGTACCCAAAGTCCCCATGCTGCTGGTGTCTCCTGGACCAGCACATGGAAACAAAGTGTGTTGCCAAGGGACTTTGCTGTTCTTTCTCAGGATTGATAGTGTCCCCTGAGCACTTTGCATAATGGATGGAAAAGCTGATAGAGACTCAGCGGGAGCTCTGATTAACAAAAAAGGAAAAGCCAGAATGGTGACATAAAAAGCCTGTGCTCGCTTTCTCTCTTTCTTTTCCAATATCTCCCTCCCTCTGTGGTGCCAAAAGGATCACAAGCTGGACACCCATACACTGCCCTGGAGTGTGGTGGAGTCTCCTTCTTCAGAGGTTTTAAAGAAGAGGCTAGAGGGCCTTCTGTCCACAGTGCTTTGATTGTGGATTCCTGCAGGGCATGGGGTTGGACTAGATGGACCTTGGGGTCTCTTCCAAATCTATGATTCTATGATTCTGGCAATCTGTTGAAAGTTCTCCAGAGAAGAGTCCACCACTCTCTGCAGCAGCCTCTTCCATTCTCTAATAGCTTTTACAGTCAAGACATTCTTCCTAATATTTAGTTGGAACCTCTTCTCTCGCATTAGCTGCAGCAGCTCTAGGTTTCTAAACATGGCACAATGCCACATCTTTAGCAAGCGGTGTCATGGCACAACCCAAGTGCACTTTAATGCTCAGCCATTCAATGCTTGAGGATGTACAATGGCAGCCCTTGTGTAGCTCTGCTTCCTTAACTATGAACTGAGTGTGGAAGTCGCACATCTGTCAAAAATGTCCAGCTGCTTCTGTAGGGAAACTTGGAACCATAGAATTATAGAGTTGAGGCGCATCTACACTGTAGAAATAATGCAATTTGACACCACCGTAAGTACTGTAGCTCCCTCCTATGGAATCCTGGGATTTGTAGGTTTACAAGGTCTTTAGCCTTCTCTGCCAAAGAGTGCTGATGCCTCACAAAACTGCCAGGATTTTGTAGGATGGCACCATGGCAGTTAAAGTGGTGTCAAACTGCATTATTTCTACAGTGTAGATGCATCCTTGGAAGGGGCCATCTAGTCCAGCCCCCTGCCATGCAGGAATACACAGCTACAGCACTTCCGAAAGACAACCCTCCAACTTCTGCTTAGCCAGCACCCTCCAAGGCGTTATATTCCACTGTCGAACCATTCTTACAGTTAAGACCTTCTTCCTCACATTTAGGTGGAATCTCTTTTCTTGTACTTTGAATCCATTGGTTTGTGTTCTGGTGTCTGAAGCAGCCGAAAACAAGTTGGTGCCACCTTCTCCATGACCTCCCTTCAGGTGTTTAAAGATGACAGTCATGTCACCTCTCCGTCTTCTCTTCTCCAAGCTGAACATACCCAGCCCCACCCATACATACCCATGGATTCCAATTGCAAGATCAATTATTCTGCTTCCAAATAGTTATTAAAAACCTCCAAAGAAGGAAAGTCCACCACCTTCCAAAGCTAGCCATTCCACCCTCTAAAAGCTCTCATAACCAGGAAGTTCCTCCTAACATTTGGTTGGAATCGCCAATGCGATTCTAGGCTATATCAATAGGAGCATAGTGTCTAGACCAAGGGAAGTCATAGTGCCACTCTGTTTTGCTTTGGTCAGACCTCACCTGGAATCCTGTGTCCAGTTCTGGGCACCACAATTCGGGAAGGATACTGAGAAGCTGGAACGTGTCCAGAGGAGAGCAACCAAAATGGTGGGAGGTCTGGAAGCCATAATGCCCTATGAGGAGCGGCTTAGGAACCTGCGTATCTTTAGCCTGGGGAGGAGAAGGTGAAGAGATAGCCATGTTTAAATATTTGAAGGGATGTCATTCTGAGGATGGGGCAGGCTTGTTTTCTGCTGCTACAGAGAATAGGACATGGAGCAATGGGTTCAAACTACATGGGGAAAAATTCCACCTAAACATTAGGAGGAGCTTCCTGACAGTAAAAGCTGTTTGTAAGTGGAATGCGCTGCCTGGGAGTGTGGTGGAATCTCCTTCTTTGGAGGTTTTTAAACATAGTCTGGATGCCCATCTGTCGAGAGTGCTTTGATTGTGTGTTCCTGCAGGGCAGAAGGGGGTTGGACTGGATGGCCCTTGTGGTCTCTTCCACCTCTATCATTCTATGAGTCTATGGAATCTCCTTTGCGTGGGTTTAGGTTCAACCCTGTGAAGCAGCAGAAATCACGCTTGCTTCCTCTTCCCTCTGGCAGCCCTTCAGGCCTTCAAAGACAGCTAAATTATCTTCTCTCCAAGTCTTCTTTTGTCCAGGCTAAACGTACTCAGCTCCTTCAAGCACTCCTCTTAGAACTTGATTTCCAGACCTTGTACCATCCAGTTTCCTCTCAGTTTGTCAATATAACCAGCCAATGTTAAGTACTTTGAAGTCATATTGAAATTCATGGGACTGAGGGAATTTATCGGAAGGCAGGATGTAAACTCTCCAAAATAATAAAATAATAAGCAGATTAGGATGTGTGTACGGATCAGAAGCAGAACCACAGAGACTAAAATCCCCAGTTCAGCCTCCAAAATGGGCAGAATACAAATCCTGCAGTGTTTTCATCATTAGAATGATACAGATTCAAATATTAAACTACCTTCCACAGTTAGAGTGTTTTTTATTTAGGATTGTCATTGGACTCAAGCTGGATTTTTGTTTGCCTTTTCTAATTCTGTTTTAATATATGTTGTAAACTGCCTTGAGTCCCGTCCTGGTAGAAAGGCAGAAGTGAAATAATATAATAATGACCAGGTTGTTTGTCTCTTGAGTGCCTTATCGTTCAGTCTGTTTCTTCATTTTACTTTCTTCACTTCTGTTATATGTGATGTGTCAGGGAGGGCAGAAAGGCAGAGGCCAAGCTGGCTATGGGATTGTGGGAGCTGATGTCCAAAAAGTACTTTTTCCTTAAGCTGTGGATGAGGTGTAACCCGCTGGGAAAGGTATCTTGTATGAATAAGGTCTTTCCAAATGAAGGGGCACCAGAACATCCAAGTTTTCATACTTTCCAGCAGTCCCAGTTTGGAAGCAACTGTCCCAGTTAATCCTCTGCTAACCCGTTTTTTCAATGGCTTTTAAAATGTCCCAGTTTCTCTCTCCTCCTACTACTTTCCACCTTTGCCCTCAGTTTAGTTCAATTGGTGCAAACAGAGTAGAAAATTGCACCAGTAGTTTGCACTCAACTCTACAGGAGGGAGAAGAGAGAAGGGGGCAGAGTCTTGCCCTTCCCAGTAGGCTCAAGCAAAAGCAAACAGCTGCAGCCTCCTCTAGCTTGTGTGTTCTTCCTCATTTGCCATCTTGGTCACACTCTAATGTAGGTTGTCCACAAGTCTCCCTGTTTCCATCTGTGAAATGTCAAGGGGTAGGAAGTTTGCATCCTTTAGCTGGACCTGTTTACTCCTGGACTTGGAGACATTTGGCCGAGTGGACAATCTGGGCTGGTTAATAGAGATCTCACTACTTGACCTGAAGAAGGCGAGGCACCAAGCTCCACTGGCATCTGGTAGCTTCAATGTCCATGAGGTGTTGAACCATCTCCAGGTTTTACTCCCTTCAGTGATGACTAAATTGATGCTGTCATACTTTGGCCATATCATAAGAAGACAGGACTCACTAGAAAAGACAATAATGATTGGTAAGGTAGAAGGCAGGAGGAAAAGAGGAAGACACTACAAGCGGATAGACTCAGTCAAGGAAGTCACAATGGCTGTCTTAAGTCTGCAAGACCTGAGCAGGGCTGTTGAAGATAAGGGGACTTGGGGGTCTCTCATTCATAGGGTTGCCGTAAATCGAAGTTAACTTGTCGGCAGTTAACAACAACGTGGTGCCCTCGGCATATCTTAAATTGTCGATGTTCCTTCCCCCAATTTTCATTCCTCCTTTCATGGCTGCCTACCCTTACTCTGTTCAAGGAGTAGTGGGTAGTCCCCATCCATACAGGTAGGGCACCGGATGGCCGATGGAAGGAAAACCCAAAGTTGACAAGGAGGCAAGATGTCGGGATCAGGTCGTAAAGCGACCTTTTCCTGCCATTAATTCTGTGTGCTGCTGTTACTGTGTGCTATGTGATCATTTGACGTTTGGCATTCCTTTGAAATGGTAACAAGTTGATGTGCTGGGAATGTCCAAGGAAGAATGGGTTCTGTTGGAACAAATGGTTGGGAGGATATTGCAGCTGCTATGGCTGTGGGGAAAACAACAGGTAGAATTACTGCTGGGTGAAAAGAGGGAGTGTGGATAGTTGGGGAACCAATGAATGCTTTGTCCTACCAGATTATGGCTGATTGTAAATATTTTATATTACACTGCTTTTCCTTTGAGCTTCATTCAAAGCAACAATGTTGTATACTATTGCTCTTTAGTTTCTCATGTGATAATAAAAGCTTACTGTTTAACCCTGAAGCTACTGTCCACTGACTCTGAAAACACGGTTTCATGACACAAGGCCTGGTGACTCTTAGTTTTCCTCCTTCCTCTTCCCTTGCAATGACCCTACAGCAGAAAAAGATGTAAAGGAACCAGCAGTTCCTTTGAGACTAAATGGGAAGAGGAAACTTCTAGGAGAAGCAATACTTCACATCTGATGATTAGCCCACAACCTGCAACATTTCACAGATGGTAACTGGGACATGGGTGGCCAGGCAAGATCAGAAGACTTTTTCAGACGCCTCTTACTGCGCAAGCAGCCTCAGGAGCAGTAACGAGGCTGCTGCGTGGCAAGGGGTCCATTTTGGACGACGCCGTTTCTCTCTCGGCATCATCCGTGACTGTTGCGGCTAGCATTGAAGGCGGCTGCGCTTATTTTTTACTCACGGACAACTCCAGTGAGTGAAAAATAGCACGGCCGCCTTCAGTGCTAGCCGCAACAGTCATGGATGACGCCAAGAGAGAAACGGCGTCATCCAAAATGGACCCCTTGCCGCGCAGCAGCCTCATTACTGCTCCGGAGGCTGCTTGCGTCGTAAGAGGCATCTGAAAAAGTCCAGAGTGTGATCAAGAGTTACTAATGAACTGGCAAGCCAGGAGAGGCTGCAGCAATTTGCTTTTGCCTGAGTCTACAGGGAAAGGCAATGTTCCACCTGGTACCCTAAGAGGTGAGGGGGTGCGTTAAGAGTAACGCCCATGATGCCCAAAATCACCTTTAATATTTCAGGGAATTATTAGCTGAAATAGTAGGCCTGCAAAAGGAGGTAACTTTGGAGATCTTTTCACCTATGTATACCAGTACTAACTGTAGAGAGCACTCCAGTTAAAGTAAAACAAGGTATTTTTATTGGAAATAATGCAGGGGATACGCTAACATACAAGAACATACACTCATAAGAACCATGCACGGCTATAGCAAAGTAAGGCAGAAAGGTTGAATAGAATCACAGAGTTGGAAGAGACCACGAGGGCCATCCAGTCCAACCCCCTGCCATGCAGGAATACACAATCAAATCATTCCTGACAGATGGCCATCCAGCCTCTGCTTAACAACCTCCGAAGAAGGAGACTCCACCACACTCCCAGGCAGCATGTTCCACTGCCAAATAGCTCTTACTGTCAGGAAATTCTTCCTAATGAGAAAGATCCGCCACTGGTGTTGGCTGGAAAAGCAACAAGGCTGTCCCTTCTGGGTGCCCAGTTGATCACATGGCTGGCCATTTGTTCTGACCTCAGAAAGAATGACAGTGTGCCAAGGCTCTGCCTTCCTGGCGCACAATTCCCTGTGCTGAGGTCAGAAGGAGTAGGCAGAGGCTTATCTATATGGCAAAAATACTTCTCCTAGAATTCGAGGAGAATATCTTTTGTCCCAATGGGATCCTGCATCACTTCACCATATTCGGAAGGAGGGAGGGCAAAAACGCCAAATACTCTGCAGAGAAAGCCTTCATGACTTTTCCTGGTTTTTTTAAAAAAAAAAACTCCAAAATAAATGTGCATTCCTGCTGATTGGGACAACTGATTTGCTTTGCTGTGTATTCCCGATAAGAGCGGAAGTGGAAATCTGATTGGTTGGATATGCACATGGGATGGAGCTTGCTGCAAGACAAGAGTCCAGAACCGCTATGTTGGATTTCCACTGTAGCAATCATGTGCTGAGGTGACGAAACAGCCTTTTCTCTCTTTTTTTCTGTTTATTTAAGTGGAAGATCGCACTTCTGCACCTTGGATATGCCATATATATATACACACACACACATACTGTTCAGCAGCACCAACTGGTGACAACAAAATCACAAGTGATTCACTCCCCCCTCTTGATTTGCAGGCATGTCTGTCTGAACATCAAATGTGTATTGCTTCGCATGCCTGCAGTCTTGCCAAAAAACCATTGAGACAAATGAAAGTTGCTGCGAATTGGCATTAGTGTGCATAAATCCACATTTTATTACCTCTTATATATGAGTCCCAAATCTTTTCAGCACCTTAGGACTTTAATGTGGACCAAAATGAGTTGGGATTTACTCCAGATTTGAGCAGAAAATCCAGATATTTGTGTGGGTGGGTGTGGGTGGGTGTACTGAGTTCCATAGTGATCTTGGTGTGGGGCCCAGGGGAAAATTTTCAGAGGTTGAGCAGAAGAGATCAGAAGGAGAATTTCAGGGCTGGGCAATCAGCTGAAGATTCCCACCAGAAAATGCCTCTTTCCCTGTCCCAATTTCACTTTTTAGAAGTTCTTTTTTTCTTTGCTTTTTTGCATACACAGCAGTTGTTCAGAGACGTGCGTACCGGCATACTCATATTGTTAGCTGCGTGTACCTCCACTTAATAAGATGTCCAAAGTTCCTCCAATCTGTGGGGAAAGACACACATACATTTGCATGCAAGGGGGAAGAGGGGAAAACCAGAGCGGCCACAGCTGTGTGACCACGCATACTGCGAATGATCATACCAGGGTGATTTCGGAAGGGAGAATTGTGTGGACAGTGCTTCTGAACTCACCTTGGGGTGTGTGGTGATTGTGTAGACAAGCCCATGGTCGCTCTGCGGACCAGGATACCCCAAAGGTCAGCTGGATTTTCCTGTCAGTGTAGATGAGCCCTTCGGCTTTCTTTTTTCTGGAGTGTTCCAGGGACGGATGCTCTTTCCTCATCTCTTTTGGGAACCCATCCAGCTTTGATGTTCACAGGGTGGGACTTATTATCCGCTCAGTGATTTAGCTCAAAAACCCTTCCTTTCTGTCACTTGATCCGGTTTTCTCCATGGTCGCAGAGAACAATTGATCTGCTGGCCTTTTTTTAGAAGCGACGAGCTGGATTCTTTTTTAGAAACAGCACCAGCCGCGTTCTTCCTTGTCCGCTCTGTCTGACCCTCCTGTCCTCAGAGACTCTTGCTCTGGAGCTTAAATGCTCTCAGATCTTCTTTTGGCTTTTCTCAGGAGGCCTTGTGTGTGTGTGTTTTCCCCCTAAGCTTTTTTCTACCCATGTCTTCTGTTGGATTTGTAGCATCTTTCTCCATTCAAGGGGAAGAGAAGCTTCCAGTTGGAAATGATGCAACAGCCAGACTCCAAAGGAGGTCACAGAGAACAAAAAGGAAGACAAAGAAAGAATCCATGGGTACCCAAATCATCTGATCTGTATGGGAAATGATACATTTTTAGAGATTGGGGAAAAGGTAGGGGTTGTCTAAACGGTGAAAATACCCCTCATAGAAATCACGGAGAATGCCTTTTGTCCCAATGAACAGTGCAAGAGATTTGCTGTATTCAGAGTGAGGGGAACAAAACAAAAACAAAAAAAAACAACCCTATTTACTGTGTGTTAGAGGACTTGGTGGTTTTCAGGGAAGCTTTTTTTATACTGCGCATTGCTGCATGTTGTCGATTGTCCAAACGACTGATTCTCATTGCTGTGCATTCTCGGCCAGGAGGAAGTTGACAGCTCATTGGCGCGTCATGCAAGTGGGGGCAGGCTTTCCTTTAGCCCAGTCCAGAAGCACCATTTTGGCCTTCCAGAGGACTGAGTGTGGGCTGCTTTGCTTTCCAGTGCAGAGGTGAAAAAAGGGGGCTTTTTACAAGCAGAAGATCTCCCTTCTGCCTGTTTAAAGATAGATTTTTTTAAAATGCAGCGGTGATGAAGGTGTTGGGAATAATAGCATCCCATACTGGTGGCTGCCATTTTGATTTGCAAGCTGGTTATCCATATGAATGTGAATACGCATTGCTGCACAGACAACTTTTGGAAAAATTGTGAAGACAACTGGGAGCTGCTGCAAAGGTGAGCCAATGCACACCCCTCTGCAGCCATTTGCTCCTGTCTAGTCAAGCCCTTAATGTGTTGAACTAGAGCTCCAGAATTTTCCAGCCAGCCATGCAAAACAAAGCAACTGTATTGAAAGCAAGGGCTTGTCTATACGTGACAGTTTACTGTGAGTGGGTGCACATTTTTGCTCATTCACAGCAAAGTTTTGCATCCCTTCACAGTCATTCAAATTGAGCAGGCACACACGCTCATAAAAGACAATCATGCGAAAATGTGCAGCAATGTGAATTCAGATGTCCACACATCCAAAAACGCACATCTATGCATATTTTCTGGGAAACCGTGGATCCTTTTACTGCATTGTTTATGGAGTTTTTAGCCCCCACTCCCTCCATTGGGACAGATCCTATTCACTGTGGATTTTATGAGGAGTATTTTCATCGTCTAGGGACAATCCCTAAGACATTGGAGATTATCAGATGAGGCTAATGTGGTTCCATAATGATGCCAGAGAAAAGCTAAAGGATGCCAATATCAGGTGATGATGTCGTTTTGTGTTCCGCTGGCATCATTGTGGCATTTCTTTCTATTGACGGGTTGAGCCGTCAATAGAGCCTCCATTGCAATTTGGTGCCGGCATTGCCAGTGTGCGAAACCTCGGTCCGTTTAACTCTCATGAATGCAGTGTCAATGGGCAGTCTAGCACCAACACTTCCAGGTGAGATTAGGACATCCAGGTAAGTGGCGCAGTTTTTATGATCCTCCCTGGTTGCTTGTAAGTTTTAAAGTATGTTTTTGTGCTTGGTGTAACTTTTTTTGGTGTTATTTAACTTTTTATTTTTGAATTTCCCACGCTTGCGTCTTCTTAGGAGAATGTGTGGGCCTTCAGTCCACCGTTAGAGCTCCATTCATTCCTGGGCTGCCTTACAACGCAAGAGAAGGTAAGTGCAGTGGGGAGGGTTATTGTGCTGGGACAGGGGCAGGATTGGAGATTGTGGGACAGGAATGTTTTTTGTGTTCCTGTCTGATAATCTGTATTGTCAGGCCCTGGGGAAAAAAATAGGCTTTTGAACTATAATTTCTCCAGCCACTGATGAAAAACCAACCAACTATACTGAAAGTGAGACATTTTTTCAGACACTGGGAAAAGTTCCTTTTTTGAACTAAAACTCCCAGAATCCTTCAGCTACCCATGAAAAGCAGCCCAACTGTATCGAATGAATGGCATGTTGAGACCTTGAGGGAAGTCAGATTTTTTAACTGCAGGCCCCAGAATCCCTCAGCCAGCCATGCAAAACAAATTGCACTGAAAGTGCATCATTTTCAAAGCTCGGGAGAAAAGTGAATTTTTGAACTGCAGCTCCCAGCATCCCATGCAAAACAAACCAATTGCATGGAAAGTGAGACACTTACAGGCTCTGGGAAAGTTTAGGGTTTTTAACTGCAATCTTCCCTGGTGTATACTGGGAGTAGTTCAGAGAATGAACTTTCCCTGAGCTCTACCATCTTTGTGCCATTTGGAGAGTGCATCCCTTATTGTCCACTCTGCGTCCCCCCTGCCTCCAAATTCAGCAGCAAGAGCCAGTGTGCTGTAGTGTTTGATCATTGGACTATAACTCTGGAGACCAGTGTTCGAATCTCTGCTCAGCCATGGAAACCCTTTGGGTGACCTTGTGCAAGTCACACTCTCTCAGCCCCCGACAAAGGCCATGGCAACCCCCCTCTGAACAAATCTGGCCAAGAAAAGCCTGTGAAAGTAGGAAACAGCTTCAAAGCATACAACAACAATTATTCAGGAACATGGCCATATTTGCTTTTGTGGAACTGGGAATCCCTTTGGAGTACAGGTTGTCACCCGCCCCATCCATGGAATCAATATCCACAGTTTCAGTTACCCACAGCTGAAAAAAGAGGGACAAATACCATAGAGTCATGCTAGAAAATGCCTAGAGAGGCACCCTCTCTAGGAATCTCTAGGTCTTCCAATGCAACTCTATGGTGTGTTTGGACAGGAATTCTTTATTTTAACAGAGTTTGCTATTATCTACAGTTTCACTTATAAATGGTAAACCCAGGAAGATATCCACCGCAAATACAGGTATGGGGGTGACCTGTATCTGAATCCTAGGAAGCAAAATGCCGGCATGTTCACCTGGCAAGATAATAAATGATAAATGACAGCCAGGTTTTCTTAGCAGGTATGAAATGAGAATGAGCACTAGGAGGTTGTCAGAAACATAACAATTCAGCTGTTGAACAAAAGCTTCTCCCCACCTCCTTTGATTTTATTTTATTTCATGTTTCTGCCTTCTTGGCTTGGCTCACTGGGATTCTGCACCCCATTAAGTTAAGTGCTTCCGCACAAACTCCCACGCGATTACACGGCACAGCCTCCACGCATTTATATAACACTTTTAATCTGCAAAGTGTTTTACAATCTTTCCTGTGACTCACCTGAGCAAGAGTCCCAGAAGGTAAATCGCTATTGATTCCACTTTCCAAGTTGAGAAGGAAGGTTAAAGGAAATGGACTGCCAGTGGTTGAATTAAGCATGGCAGGAATCACAGACTTGTAGAATAGAATCCCAGAGTTGGAAGGGACCTCAAGGGCCATCTTTTCTAACCCCCTAACATGCTGGAATCCACTACTAAAATACTCTTGTGAGGTGGGCATTCAACCTCTGTTTAAAGAGCTCTTATGCAAGACATGACGCTGGTCTTACAGCATGACATCGGTGTTCTTCCAGCGTTCTTTCATTCTAGTCCCGTAGGGGACCAAAGTAAAACTGCATCTTTTTGCTAATGGGTTTTTCTGGTTAACAAAAAGATGCGGTTTTACCTCAGTCCCCCACAGGACCGGAACAAAAAAACGATGACGCCATGCAGTAAGGCAGCACGGGATATGGAACATTCCTGCTAGTTTTCTGCAAGATGCATAAGTCCCCTAAAGATGGCTATCAAATCATCTCTCAGTCTTATCTTCTCTAAACTGAATGTCCCCAATTTGCTCAGCCATTCCTCATTCCTGACTGTCTTTCCACTGGCAGGTGAAGATTTTTTTGCTTTCATCAGACCCTTAAAGTCTGGTCGCTCAAGGGGAACAAGACTTTTATAACATTCTGTAGGGTCTTATTTGTTGCTTTCTCTTTAATGGCTATGTTTTTAATTGGTTTTGGTTTCATTGATAGCTTAGTTACATTTTTAACTTTTGCATGAGGTAAACTTTTAGCTATACAGTGGGTCCTCGGTGGTATTTAAATAAATATAATAATTACAACAACAACAGAAAGACATCTTTTAAATAGGTTGCAGCCATTTTTATTTTATTTATTTAGAGTCTGAGAACTCATGCCAAACAAGTCTTGAAGAGAAACGACAACGCAGAAAGAATCACAACCTGGAAACATCACCCAAGGAGACCTTCTGCTGTGCTTTCTGCAACCGGACTTGTTTATCTCGGATTGGCCTTTTTAGTCATCAGCGCACTTGCAGAAAGCGCTGGATGAGTCCTTCCTGAATCTTTGTTTGCGAAAAAAAGCCAGAGAGAGAGAGAGATTTATACCCTGCTCTTCAGCCACCAACTAAAGCTCTCATAGCAGCTTATAGATTTTCAGCAATAGCACTTACATTTCTATACCGCTTTATAGCGCAAGCACTCCCTAAGCGGTTTTTACAATGTGTTAGCTAATTGCCCCCAACAAGCTGGGTATTCATAGTAATACACTTTTTAAATAGGTTGCAGCCATCCTGTACTGTTTAACCCAAAGAAAACCTCCCTGCTTCCAAAACCAGGGACCCTTTCACACTACACTGTTATAGTGCTATGGCTCCACTTTAACTGCCATGGGTCCCTCCTATGGAGTCCTGGGATATACAGTTTAGGGAGGGGTGCTTGTATGGACTTGTATGGGAGACCACCAATGAAGGCCAGATGCTGTAGGCTCTATTTGAAAGGAAGGAACTGGCAAAGCCACCTCTGAGTCTTCCTTGCCTAAGAAAACCCTCTGAAATCCATGGAGTTGCCATAAGTCAACAGGCAACTTGAAGGTACACACACACACACACACACACACACAGGGCCTAAATACCCTAAAGGTGTCAGATCCCGTCTGAACTTCCAGAGCCTGGGAAATGGTGCCTTTTTGGACTGCCACTCTCAGAATCCTCCAGCCAGCTATGCTGGCTGGAGGATTCTGAGAGTGGCAGTCCAAAAAGAAAAACCTTTCCCAAACCCAGAAGGATTGCCAAGGAATCTCAGGTGCTGTTGGCTCTATTTCAGAGGAAGGAACTGGCAAAACTACCTCTGAAGATACTTTGCCTAAGAAAACGCTGTGAAATTCATGGGGTTGCCACAACTCCAGAGGCGACTTGAAGGCAAGTGTGCACGCACACATCATGCACACTTAGAATTCTCAGATGGTGAGTTCCAACGCCTCGCCAGACTACAAACTCCAGGATTCCCTAGGATGTGGCTGTGGCAGTTCAAAGGAATCATAATGCTATAATTGTGTCATGAGAAACGGCCTCGGGCATAAATTTATAATTACTTCTATTTTTCTGTCTGTGTGGGTTTTTTGTTTGTTTGTTTGTTTGTTTGTTTTGCCATTGTTGTCAATCCATGTTTCCTACAGAAGGTTCCAGGGCAGAAAACTGGCCCCTAGACACCCCTGGGCCCTCCTGGGCTTGGTACATTTTCCCAAACCTGCTCTCAACAGATAGCTTGTCACAATAACATCCCTGTTGCCCCAATTCTATAAACAGCACAGACTTTCAGGGATGCAGCATTTTCCTCGCTGTGGTTTCCTATGGAATGAGGTCACTAGAGGCTTATAGGATTGTGTAATATTGCCATTTATTTATACAAGTTAAGTGGCGATGGAAATGCACCACTTCAGCCTCCAATGAACACCCTCAGAGGCTGGATGGCCATCTGCTGGGAATGCTTTGATTGTGAATTCCTTCAGGGCAGGGGGTTGGACTAGATGGCCCTTGTGGTCTCTTCCAACTCTATGATTCTATATTTAGCCTGGAGAAGAGCAGATTAAGAGGTGACTTGATAGCCACGTTTAAATATTTGAAAGGATGTCATATTGAAGAAGGAACAAGCTTGTATTCTGCTGCTCCAGCTACTAGGACACAGAGCAATGGGTTCAAACTACAGGAAAAGAGATTCCACTTAAACATTAGGAAGAACTTCCTGATAGTGAGAGCTGTTTGACAGTGGAAAGTGCTGCCTGGGAGTGTTGTGGAGTCTCCTTCTTTGGAGGTTTTTAAGCAGAGGCTGCGTGGTCATCTATCGGGAATGCTTTGATTATGATTTCCAGCATGGCAGGGAGTTGGACTAGATGGCCCTTGGGGTCTCTTCCAACTCAATGGTTCTGTGATCCCATCTAGATCCTTCATAGCTGTCCTTCCAAGTCTTCAGTCTTCTGATTTCTTGACTATGAAACAATACACACACCCTCTGACATTCCATTGTTCTGCTTGTTTCCCTATACATACACAAACACTTCCCCCCCCCCAAAAAAAAATTGGGATGGGCAAAATCTCTAGCTTTTCTTCGCAAACGAAGATTCAGGAAGGACTCATCCCGTGCTTTCTGCAAGCGCGCTGATGACTAAAAAGGCCAATCCGAGATAAACAAGTCCGGTTGCAAAAAGCACAGCAGAAGGTCTCCTTGGTTGATGTTTCTGGGTTCTGATTCTTTCTGCGTTGTCATTTCTCTTCAAGACTTGTTCATCGTGAGTTCTCAAATAAGGCTGCCGCATTGTGGATAGTGCGTCTCCATGCCTCCTGATGTGAGGCCAGGGCGGACCACTGTTGGTGATCAATTTGGCCGAGCCTGAGATGTTGTTTCAGGGAGTCTTTGTATCGCTTTTTTGGAGCGCCCCTCTTACGCTGACCCGTGGCGAGTTCACCGTAGAGTAGTATTTTTGGGAGGCGATGGTCCTCCATCCTAGAAACGTGCCCTGCCCAGCACAGCTGTGTTCTCAATATCATGGCCTCAATGCTGGTGATCCCTGCTTGCTCAAGGACAGCAACATTCGTCACATAGTCAGTCCAGTGTATATTTAGGATTGTGCGTAGACAGCGCTGATGAAAGCGCTCGAGGAGTCGTAGGTGGTGACGATAGGTGACCCATGTTTCAGACCCATAAAGGATAATAGACAATACAATGGCTCTATACACACTGATTTTTGTCCTTTGCCTCAGGTGTTTATTGCTCCAGACTCTTTTGTGAAGTCTTCCAAATGCGCTATATGCCTTTCCTAATCTGTGATCGATCTCTTTGTCAATCTTGGCATCTGAGGAGATGATGCTTCCCAGGTAGGTGAACTGCTGAACGGACTTGAGCACAGATTTGCCGACGGTAATGTGGGGATGGAGGACCCTCTGACATTCCATTGTTCCGCTTGTTTCCCTATACATACACACACACTTCCCCCCCCCAAAAAAATTGGGATGGGCAAAATAGTCTTCCAGAGATTGGACTGTAACCCCCAGCATTCTCCACCAGTGGCCATGCCACCTTGGGCTGATGGGATGTGCAGTCCAGCAATACCTAGGGGGGTTATTTTGCTCAGAAGTGCCCTAAAGGCATCTATCTATCTATCTGTAAAAATACTGTATATGTATATGTATATGTTTATGTATATGGATATGTATGCTTGGCCAAATTGATCACCAACAATGGTCCGCCCTGGCCTCACATTGGGAGGCATGGAGACACACTATCCACAATGCTGCAGCCTTATTTGAGAACTCATGCCGAACAACTCTTGAAGAGAAACGACAACGCAGAAAGAATCACAACCCGGAAACATCACCCAAAGAGACCTTCTGCTGTGCTTTCTGCAACCGGACTTGTTTATCTCGGATTGGCCTTTTTAGTCATCAGCGCACTTGCAGAAAGCGCGGAGTGAGTCCTTCCTGAAGCTTCGTTTGCGAAGAAGAGCCAGAGAGAGATATGTATATATGTACATGTATATGTGTTTATGTACGGTATATGCATATGTAGATGTAGATACAAACACTTCTATCGTGCCTATATCATACAATCTCTGGGCAGCATGCAATAAAATAAGTTTAACAAATAATGTAAAATGCTAGTAAATAATTTGAACAGAAAAAAAGCAAATTAAACAGTTCGACAAGTGGAAACAAGACAATTGAAATCAGTTAGAATTTGTTGAAAATGATTTTTTTAAAAAAATTTAAACCCATAAATAGTTGGTTGAAATCATTCAGGCCTCAAACGATCTGCACACACACACATCCCAAGCATTATATATATATATATATATATATATACACACATACACACACATACACACACACACACACACATATATATGTGTATATATATATATATATATATATATATAAAATGCTTTGGTATGTTTCTTTTCCCAGTGTGCCTATTGGCCGCTTAGGAAACATACCCAACCAATCTCCTTCCTCCTCTCCCTCCCTCAGCCAGTCACCACCGACATGCAAATTCCCTTTCCACCTCACAATCCTCTCCTGCCACTCCATCTGCTTCTACACCCCCAGCCTCACAAGGGCCCCTTCTTCCTTTCCCTCCCTCAGCCAATCACCACCTACACGCAAATTCCCTCTCCACCTCACAATCCCCTCCTGCCACTCCATCTGCATCTACACCCTCAGCCTCACAAGGGCCCCTCCCTCCCTCAGCCAATCACCACCCACATGCAAATTCCCTCTCCACCTCACAATCCTCTCCTGCCACTCAATCTGCATCTACACCCCCAGCCTCACAAGGGCCCCTCCCTCCTCTCACTCCCTTAGCCAATCAGCACCCACATGCAAATCCCCTCTCCACCTCACAAGCCACTCCTGCCACTCCATCTGCATTTACACCCCCAGCCTCACAAGGGCCCCTCCCTCCTCTCACTCCCTCAGCCACTCACCACCCATATGCAAATTCCCTCTCCACCTCACAAGCCACTCCTGCCACTCAATCTGCATCTACATCCCCAGCCTCACAAGGGCCCCATTGCCGGCCATTCACCTGAGTGCACGGTGGTGAAGAGGAGGAGGAGCCACTGCTGCCCGTGAGGGGGGCCGGCGGCGAGGGGGGCCGACCCAGAGGCCATAGCAAGAACCCCGGGAGCCTAAACAGAGCCCCCCCCCACCTCCACACCTCCTCGCTGTGGGAGTGCAAGAGGAGAAGCCACCCCACCACAGAGGCCTGGGAGTCCAGGGCGGCAGAGCCAGCCCGCTAGGCAGTGGCTCTGTGGTTGTATAGATTTTGGTGGTAAAGTTATACTATTAGGCGGAAAATTCAGAATCTTCTATAATGGTGTCTGTTATGCTGGGTTCAATAAAAAGCCATGTTACTGTTTTAGCAGTATCGGTGCCTTTATGGGGTGGGCTTTCCACAGCTAGGGTGCCTCCTCTCCCATATCCTCCCACAATGTGTTGCCCCCACTGGTGGGACATAGAGGAGGGTCCTTCCAGCAGACCTCTGCCTTTGGGCAAGCATATATCACATCCTTTCTGGGCCATGCCATGCCATTCTTCCCACCCACCCACTCATGGCCCTTCTGCCTGGGTCCCTTTATCTAGTCCATCCCTATCGGCTTCTGCTGCCTTCCATGGCCTGGGTCATTTCTCTGGCTCATTGGAGGCTATCACCTCCCCTCTCCACCTCCAGCTATGTCCAGCATGTTAATTCTCGCTGCAGTTAGCTATTGATTCCATAATACTGCTGCTGTTGCTACTGCTAACCCAAAGCCATTCCTGCGGGCATGGGGGCAGTGGAGCAGGGAGCTTGCACAGGGCAGTTCCTAAATATTAGGAAAAACTTCCTTTTTGGGTGGGCAATATATTGACTACTACATAGATAACGTTACAGTATAACCTTTTATACTGTAACACTCCTTGTTGCATAAGTATATAATATTTTACATTATAGTATACTATCGCCAATACTTACGACTCCTTGAACACTTTCATCAGCGCTGTATATGTACTATCCTAAAAAATATACACTGGACTGACTATGTGATGAATGTTGCTGTCCTTGAGCAAGCAGGGATCACCAGCATTGAGGCCATGATATTGAGAACACAGCTGCGCTGGGCAGGGCACATTTCTAGGATGGAGGACCATCACCTCCCAAAAATAGTACTCTACGGTGAACTCACCACGGGTCAGCGCAAGAGGGGCGCTCCAAAAGAGTGATACAAGGACTCCCTGAAACAACATCTCAGACTCAGCCAAATTGATCACCAGCAATGGTCCACGCTGGCCTCACATCGGGAGGCATGGAGACACACTATCCACAATGCTGCAGCCTTATTTGAGAACTCACACCGAAGAAGTCTTGAAGAGAAACGACAACGCAGAAAGAATCACAACCCAGAAACATCACCCAAGGAGACCTTCTGCTGTGCTTTCTGCAACCGGACTTGTTTATCTCAGATTGGCCTTTTTAGTCATCAGCGCGCTTGCAGAAAGTGCGGGATGAGTCCTTCCTGGGAGTGTGGTGGAGTTTCCTTCTTTGGAAGTTTTCAACAGAGGTTGTATGGCCATCTGTTGGGAATGATTTGATTGTGTATTCCTGCATGGCAAAATGGGGTTGGATTAGATGGCCCTTGGGGGTCCCTTCTAACTCTATGATGCTATGATTCTCCCAGAGTGGGACCCATGGCTGGGTATGTTTAGCCTGGAGAAGAGATGGTGAAGAGGGGACATGATAGTCATGTTTAAATATTTGCAGGGATTTCATATTAAGAATGGAGCAAACTTATTTTCTGCTGCTCCTGAGACTGGGACACAGAGCAATGGGTTCAAACTACAGTACAGTAAAAAAGAGATTCCACCTCATCATGAGGAAGGACTTCCTGACAGTAAGAGCTGTTCGGAAGTGGAATGCATTGCCTCCCTAATGTGGTGGAGTTTCCTTCTTTGGAGGTTTTTAAGCAGAGGCTGTATGGCCATCTGTCGAGAATGCTTTGATTGTGTGTTCCTGCAGGGCAGAAGGCGGTTGGACTGGATGGCCCTTGAGGTTCCTTCTGACTGTATAAGTAATAATGCCACTCTATTCTGCTTTGGTCAGGCCACACCTGGAAGACTGTGTCCAGTTCTGGGCACCACAATTCAGGAAGGATATTGAGAAGCTGGAACATGTCCAGAGGAGGGCGACCAGGATGGTGGGAAGTCTGGAGCCATTATGCCCTATGAGAAGCAACTTAGGGAACTGGGTATGTTTAGTCTGGAGAAGAGAAGGTTGAGAGGGGACATGATAGCCATGTTTAAATATTTGAAGGGATGTCATATTGAGGATGGAGCAAGCTTGTTTTCTGCAGGTCTAGAAATTAGGACATGGAGCAATGGACTCAAACTACAGGAAAAGAGATCCCACCTAAACATTAGGAAGAACTTCCTGATGGTAAGAGCTGTTCAGAAGTGGAATACACTGCCTGGGAGTGTGGTGGAGTCTCCTTCTTTGGAGGTTTTTAAGCAGAGGCTGGATGGCCAGCTGTCGTGAGGGATTGGATTGTGTGTTCCTGCAGGGCAGAAGCCAACCGGATGGGATGGCTGTTGGGGTCCCTTCCAGCCCTATGATTCTACGATTCTAGGCTGCATTCAGAGCCTGGGAAAGTTACTCTAGGATTACACCTCCCAGAATCCCCCTGCCAGCACCCTTCTCAAGGTCTGGTTGCATTGTTCCTTTTCCAGCATTCTCTAGCCCAGTAGTCTTTAAACAGAGGCTGGATGGCCATCTGTCAGGGATGCTTTGATTGAGATTTCCTGCACAGCAGGAGGTTGGACTGGATGGCCCTTGTGGTTTCTTCCAACTCTACAATTCTATAATTCTATGATCCTATGTATAATTCTATGGAACACATTGCTTGGGATTGTGGGGAGTCTCCTTCTTTGGAGGTTTTTATACAGAGGCTGGATGGCCGTCAGTCAGAAGTGCTTTGATTGTCTTCCTGCAGGGCAGAATAGGGTTGGACTGGATGGCCCTTGGGGGTCTCTTCCCACTCTAGATTTCTATGACTCTGTGATCCGCTGGGAGTGCTCTGACTATGGGTTCCTACAGGGCAGAAGGGGGTTGGCCTGGATGGCCCTTGGGGTTCCTTCTTACTGTATAATTCTATGGAATTCGCTGCTTGGGAGTGTGGGGAGTCTCCTTCTTTGGAGATTTTTAAACAGAGGCTGGATGGCCATCAGTCAGGAGTGCTTTGATGGTGTACTCCTGCAGGGCAGAATGGGGTTGGACTGGATGGCCCTTGGGGGTCTCTTCCCACTCTAAGATTCTGTGCTCTGGCGGTGGTTCCCGCAGGGCAGAAGGGGGTTGGACTGGATGGCCCTTGGGGGTCTCTTCCCACTCTAAGATTCTGTGCTCTGGCGGTGGTTCCCGCAGGGCAGAAGGGGGTTGGACTGGATGGCCCTTGGGGGTCTCTTCCCACTCTCGGATTCTGTGCTCTGGCGGTGGTTCCCGCAGGGCAGGAGGGGGCTGGACTGGATGGCCCCTGGGTGCCCCTTCCGAGGGCTGCCTCTGGCGCCGGAGAGGCGAGGCTGGCGCTGTCCGGGGTGCTGTCGAAGGGCTGCGCTGGCTCTGGGGCGCCTGGCCGGCCAAGGCAGCGGGGGCTCCCTCCTCTCTCGCCCGCCCGCCCGCCGGCCAGGCAGGCAGCGGTCCAACGGGTGCAGCCCGGGGCTGACGTCACCTCGGAGCGGCGTGGTTGGCCGGGGCCGGCCGTGACGCGGGGCGGCGCCTCTCCAATCGGGTGAAAAAGGCGAGCAGGACGGCGGCGGTGGCGGCGGCGGCGGAGCGCCCGGGTGCGGGTGCGCGGGTGCGGGGTCGGAGCGGGGGATCGGGGTCCCTGGGCGCCCCTTCCTCCGCGGAGCCCGGCCGGCCGATGCCATGGGGAGCAGTGCGGGGAGCCCCTCCAGGCGGCGGAGGCGGAGGAGGCAGCCTCTCCAGGTGAGACCCCGCCAGGGGAAAGGCTGGGCTTCGCCCGGGAGGGAGACGGGACCCTTCCCCGGCCCCCCACCCTCTCTGGAGGGCGCAAGGAAGAAGCCCCCCACCTCTTCATATATACCTTTTTTTGCTAAGGGTATTTTTTATTAAGGGTCTTTGGTTTGGGGTCTTCCTGCCTGGCAGTGCTGGGCTGGACTAGATGGTCCCTGGGGGTCTCTTCCAACTGTAGGGTTCCATCATTCCAGCAGTCCTTGTTTTTAAACAGAGGCTGGATGGCCATCTGTCCGGGTGCCTTCATGGGGTATTTCTGCATTGCTGAATGGGGTTGGACTGGATGGCCTTTGGGGGTCTCTCCCAACTCCAGGGTTGAATCCCCACTACACCAACAATCCGCTTTGAAACTGGGTTATTTGCCCTGCCTCCTTCCTATGGAATCCTGGGATGTGTAGTTTGGTGAGGCACCAACACTCTTTGGCAGAGGAGGCAAAAGACCTTGTAAAACTACAAACCCCATAGGAAGGAGCCAGGGCAAATTATCCAGTTTTTATGTCGTGTGGATTCAGCCTATGATTCTATGAGCCCAAGAAGGGGGGTCAGGATCAGACTGCAGCTCCTTACCTGACCCCAGGGTATTGGTCCCTGGAACTCCCTGCCACAGGATGGAGTTTGGCCAATTGGGTCCCCAATTGGGTCCCTGGAACTCCCCACCATGGGAAAGGTACCAATGGACCTTAGTGCATGGAAATCCTTGCCACCTGGAGGATGTTGGCTCATGCCGGTCCAGGTGTAGACAGTGATGATGCCATCAGCCCCTGAAACCCAGATTTATGCTAATTTTCATAAAAATATTTTATTATTTATATAGAATTTTAATGATATAATGGTTTAATCCCTTTTAATTCTTATTGATTTTACTGTGCTTTTTTTAAAGCTAGTGTTGTTTTTAAATGTTGTGAGCCACCTTGAGTCCCACCATGGGGAGAAAGGCGGGATATAAAGTAATAAAAACAACAGCCACCTAGGCTGGCCCCTGGAATTCCCTGCCACAGGAAAGAGGTGGCTGTGGCTGCCTATCGGAGCTGGGCAGCAGCTGGGAAGAGAGAAAGAGGAGGCAGAACAAATTGCCCTCCTCTTTGAGGATCCAACAGCATATTGGAGTCACCCACTGCAACCACCCCAAATCCCACTGGGCAGCCAGCTAGAGCCATCCCTTTCCTGTGGCAAGGAGTTCCAGTGTCCAGCCCTGGTTTGGAAGGGACTGTACTGCAAACTCTGCCTCTGCCTGGAAGGAGAGAGCTTTACCTTGGGCCACAGGGTCGGCAGTGGTCTTGGGGGCTGAAGTGGGCCTTGAAAGGCAGGTGGTTGGATGATCTCAGGCCACCCCATCTGCCATCCCCCTGGCAGTTCTTCCAGGGCAGACTTTCTTCAGGGCTGGTTAGCAGGGTGTTCTCTTTTTTTGGCACGGTTGGGGAAGGCTGCCCCATCTAAACAGAAATAGAGAGGGGGGGTCCTTTTCTTGGGGGTCAGATTCACAAAAAGTGGGTGCTTGTGGGACCGTGATCCTGATAGTTTCTCCTAGTGGCTTTGGACAAAGGAGGGAGCCACTGGTAGAGACTTACAAGAAAAGAACCCCAAATTACTTTTTCGGACTGCAACTCCCAGAATCCACCCACTCACCCTAGCCATTTGGTTGCATGAGTTGTTAACTCTGTCCACCTGGTCCTTGATTTATACCCTGACTTCTTCCAAGCTGGGCTTATAAGAGAGAGAAAATTACAGTAAAAATTGAGACTATTGAACTAACAGCAGGGTTAAATTAAAACGTTACTTTAAAACAAGGAACAAAAGCAGGCCAGCACCATAAAAAGCCCTGTTCTTGTAAAACAACCAGTTCCCAAAAGCTTGCTAGAATAATAATTTTAAAAAAGGTCTTCACAGCAAAGAAGCAGCCATCCTAACCTTCCAAAGCCTGGGAGAAGCTACCAAGAAGACCCCGTCTACCATTTGCCTACCAAACGTGCCTAGAGGAATATACAGTCCTTCAAATATGGTCCTTCAGGACTCCGTCCCCCACCCTGGGAATTCCTGTTTGCCACCAGAGCCAGCTAGCAGGCTGGATCAGAGCCTAGTCCAGGATCCTACTTGCCACCATGAGCCACAAGATCCCCTCCTTAGCCCCCAGTAATCCCACAAGCAGGGCATGAAGGCCATCGCCTCCTTCTCCTCTGGCTGCTCCCACACAGCTGATATTGAAAGCGGCGCTTGGCAGAAGTTCCTTTTCTTTTTTACTAGAAGTCCCACATTCCCCCAGCCAGCTCACTCCCTGTCAAAATAAGCATCCCACCCCTTGAAAAAATTAAACATGTATTGCTTCCCTGGAACTCTACAGGTCAGGAATGTCTTAAGAAGTTGCAAGGTCCGATTACAGTGCTGTTAAGCATAATTTTTTAAAAAGCAGTTACCAGTGTAAATACTCTTATCTCTTTGTCAGCTGCATGGAGTATAAAAGTCTAAAAGGAAAAGCAGGGCAGATGCTTTTGGAAAATGGCAAATAATCAGCTCTTTCAGGCTGTAGATCAATAAGGAATGATCCGTGTGAAATGGTTGTGGACTAGAAAGGTGCATGGGCTTGTTTACAGATCTGTTTTGTTGGTTTTACTGGCTCATTGCATTTTTGTTTGAGTGCCATTTACTTATTCTCTGGCCCTTGAGTGTATGCACGCAAGCGTAATAAATACCAAGGGAAAGAGATGAAATGAGAGTACCGTAAGATAAATAGCTTGTCTATACAAGGCTATATATAAAATGTGGATTGATGTGCACTAATGACAATTCACAGCAGCTTTCATTTGTCTCAGTGATTTTTTTTTTTACAAGATTGCAAGCATGCAAAGCTATCCTTGTTCGCTGTTCAAACAGGTATGCCTGCGAATCAAAATGGCAGGCACAAGCGAACTACAGTACTCATGTTTTTATCGTCGCCAGTTGCCACGGCTGAACAGTATTTTTTAAAAAGCATATCCAAGGTGCGGAAGTGCAATATTCCACTTAAATAAATAGAAAAGTGGGGGGAAGGGTGTTTCGTCGTCTCAGCACACAATTGCTATGGCGAAAATTCAACGTGGTGGTTCAGCGCATCTGCCTTGCCAGCAAGCTCTGCCCCCCACAGACATCCAACCAATCAGCTTTCCACTTCTGCTCTTATCAGGAACGCGCAGCAAAGTGAATCAGTTGTCCCAATGAGCAGGAATGTGTGTTCCCCATGGAGCTTTTTTAAAACTTTGGAAAGAGCCACAAAGGCTTTTTCTGCAAAGTTTTTGCCATTTTTGGCCCCCTCCTTCCAGATACGGCAGTTTGATGCAGGATCTCATTAAGACAAATCATATTCTCCTCAAATTCTATGAGGAGTATTTTCATGTATGGACCACCCCAATGATTGGGCATGAAGGCAAGGTTATTCAAGGGGAGGGGGGGACTCCCTTTACCCAGGCAGAGCTTATGGTCCCAACCAGGGAGGTGAGGTGTGTGTGACTCCCTGTCAGGGGAGCAGCGAATCCACTGTAGGCATTATTGCAGATTTTAAAGGCGTTCTCTGGGGTGCTGAGCTGTGGGTTCCCACTAGGTTCATCACCTTGGAGAACTCCTTTAAAATCTGCAGTTAAATGCAGTATGGCTTCATCACACCCTTGACAAGGAAACACCGTGGCTCCGGGCAACCTTCCCCACCCCTTGCTGCACCCCACAGAATCAGGCTCGTTCAATTTCTGAAGAGGCTGTTGCAACGTTCTTTGCTTCGCATGGTTAAGAAGAGGAGTTTTCATTCTGTGGACGATCAAGCCTTTCTGGGAAGGTGTGATGCGCAGGGCTCTCCTGGTAACGTCAGGGGCTGATAATTTAGGAGCTGATCATAACATTAGCTAATAATGTGAATGAATATTTCAGGAAGGAAGGGTTTGTTTTTTGAACATGCAGTGTTGCAAGCAAACAACGGTTTCCGTGTCAATGGGGAGGCAACTCCAATTTGGGTTTTAGTCTGAACTTTAGAGGAGTTATCAAAGTTACTGAATCAATTTTGAGGACAGGGTTCAATACCTTTAAAGTTCAGCCTGAAACTTAGCGCAGATTCACTACCGTACAGGCTGGTGGCTGCCATGTTGGCGAAGTGGTGAATCTGCTCTCGGTTCTTCTACCTGCCATGTCCTAAGAGTTAGATTAAGGGGCTTCATTTCAGTCCTTCTGCTCTGAGCTTTGATCCAACTAGCTGTTCATGAATCCAAATGTACACCTACCACTACCGGGTTTGTGTCAATACAGCCTGCTTCAGAGCGGGATAATAGATCTTATGAACAAACAGCCTACAGCTCCATCCCCAGGTTCACTTGGGTTGCCATAGCTACTTACAGCAAATACTGCAAAGACGGAAGCCATCACATTAGCAGACAGGGAGTGCCAGGTTTCCTCTCCTATTGCAACAAAAGACCTGGCCTCTCCCGAGCTCTTGCAGAGGCATGGAAGGGTCATTGGCCTTTTCTTGGATTGCCAGCTTCTTTGGAGCACACTGTGCCTTGAGTAGCTGTTTGGCAAGCAGGCATTCAACAGGTGCAGCTCCTCATCATTCTGTCTTTTGTGCCGTGCCTTTTATTTCTTTGCTTAGTTGCAGCACTTCACCTGTTGCAGTCTTCTGTCACTTATTGCAGTTGTTCAAAGCCTTGAGAGATGTGAGAGGCAGGTTTGTCTGCTTGGTTGCAAGGAATTCTGGAAAGCAGCGTGGCTTCATTGGAACCTGTCACCTCCCTACCCAAAACAGAAAATGACCTCTCCAACAGGCTGGAATCCTGTTGGCATGCATAACTTCCCCTATGAAAGCAGTTGGGCATTTTTGGTCCGATGTAGAACAGCTGCATTCAGTTCAAGGTTGTGGAAGTGAGTTGTACATGGAGGTGCATTGCATATAGGTGTGCTGGAATGCATGCGTGCATTGGGCTGTACTGTTGGCCCTCCACACTCACTGGGGTTAGGGTTTTTTTATTCATTTTTATTCGGGACTTACAAGCCTCACTGCAGGTTCGCAGTCTCTCTCAGTCTCATGAGGCTTGCAGTCCCTATTAAAAATGGCATAGGGCAGCCACGGAGGCGGCAACAAATAACCTGCGAATAATCAAATCCACAAAAGTTAAACCCGCAAATATGGAGAGGTGGCTGTATATTCGTGTTGCACAATGTCATCAGTCAAGGCCAGGGTTGTGCAGCAAAATAAATGCATGCCTCCATAGAGCCAGTGTGGGGTCGTGGTTTGAGTGTTGGACTAGGGCTCTGGGAGACCAGAATTCAAATCCCTGCTTAGCCAGAGAAACCCATTTATGTCCCAAGAAGCAGAATGATTTATTGTGACATTCAACCCACTACTGAGGGAAAGGGGGCACTTTAAAGGAAGGAAACACGAGGCAGCATACTTTGGCATTGGTTGGGGGATGGGCATTGGTTGGGGGATGAAGGGAGCGGTTCTGGGGTTTTGGACCAGCAGAAGAACTGGAAATGTTGGGAGACAAGCAAAAGGTTGTGGGTAAGGGTAGGGTTTGTGCAGATATCTGCCACGTAGCCTTGTTCTCAGGTGGAGGAAGTTTTTCAGTTGAGGTGCTAAGATAGTTCTTTCAGCTTACCTATAAGCCAGTTTTTGCTTCTTCTCAGCTCTGCAATAACAGATAAGAACCAAGACATCTGAAGAGCTACTTCTCTGTGTTTGGTGTTTATTTATTTATTATTTATTTATGCAATTTCTATAATGCCTTTCTCTCAAAATGGGATCCAAGACAGCTCACAGAACAATTAAAATCACAATTGAAGCCAATTAAAAACATACGAAGTAAAAAACAGATAAAAACAACATTTAAAAAGAACACAACCCGATAAAACCCGCAATTATACATCAAAGGCATGCTTAAACAAGAACGTTTTTTGCCTGCCCGCGAAACAAAAACAGGGAGGGGGCCAGCCTAGCCTCCCATGGGAGGAAGTTCCGGTCTCTCTCGAATCCTCAGCAAGTGAGCCTGCGATGATGGTGGTAACATGGGTCAGCAGTGTGATGCGGCAGCTTAAAAAGCCAATGTGATTCTAGGCTGCATCAACAGGAATAGAGTGTCTAGACTGAGGGAAGTCATAGTGCCACTCTGTTCTGCTTTGGTCAGACCTCAGCTGCAATACTGTGTCCAGTTCTGGGCACCACAATTCAGGAAGGATATTGAAAAGCTGGAACGTGTCCAGAGGAGGGCAACCAAAATGGTGGGAGGTCTGGAAGCCATGATGCCCTATGAGGAGCAGCTTTGGGAGCAGGACATGTTTAGCCTGGAGAAAAGAAGGTTGAGAGGGGACATGATAGCCATGTTTAAATATTTGCAGGGATGTCATATTGAGGATGGAGCAAGCTTCTTTTCTGCTGCTCCAGAGACTAGGACACGGAGCAATGGGTTCCAGGAAAAGAGATTCCACCTAAATATAAGGAGGAACCTCCTGACAGTAAGAGCTGTTCAGCAGTGGAATAAACTGCCTGGAAGTGTGGTGGCGTCTCCCCCTTTGGAGGTTTTAAACAGAGGCTGGATGGCCATCTGTTGGGAATGCTTGGATCGTGTACTCCTGCAGGGCAGAATGGGGTTGGACTGGATGGCCACTGTGGTCTCCTGCAGCTCTATGATTTTATGATATTCTGAGGAAGTCTATTCCACTCTCCAGCAGCTCTTACAGTCAAGAGGTTCTTCCTAAAGTTTAGGTGGAATTTCTTTTCTTGTAACTTGAACCCATTGGTTCATGTTCTAATCTCTGGAGCAGCAAGAAACCACTCCTTCTTTGATCTCACAGTCCTTCAGATATTTAAAGTTGGCCATCACGTCACTCCTCAGTCTCAATACTCCAGGGTAAACATAACCATCTCCCTCAGTCATTCCTCATAAGGCTTGGTTTCCAGACCTTTGACAATCTTGTTTGCTCTTCTCTGGACATGGTCCAGCTTGTCAATATCCAGCTTGTCAATACATCAGTAGGATCATAGAGTTGGAAAGGGATCCCAAGGACCATCTAGTCCAACCCCCTGCCATGCAGGAATATGCGATTAAAGCAGTCTTGAAAGATACCTATTCAATGTCTGTTTAAAGACCTCCAAGGAAGGAGAGTCCACCATGCTGAGGCAGTCCATCCACTCTTGAAGAGGTCTTGCAGTGTAAAGGTTCCTCCTGATGTTTAGATGGAATCTCTTTTCTTGTAATTTGAATCCTTTGGTCCATGTTCAACGCTCAGAAGAAACAGAAAGCAGGTATGCTCCATCTTCTACACCAGTGGTTCTTAACCCAGGGGGCTGCAATGTCCTCACAGGGGGTCCACAAAGGCTTGAAAACTTCTTGGCCCACCTCTCCCTTGCAGTGGAGTGGCCACATGACCGGAGCCATGGCAGAGACTGGCTGGCTGTGCCTGCGCATTGCCATTCAATCCACTCCAGCCACAAACTTGAAGGAAGAAGCAGGAGAAAAGTCATCCCTCCTCTTCCGGTGCCCCTGAGGGAAGGTTTAATGGATGATGTAATTGTAATATCCGATTGTTTTAACAGAGGGGCGGGGTATAAATAAATTTTATTATTTTTATTATTATTATATTATTTTTATTATTATTATTATTTATTAGGTATCATTATCAGGTATTATTATTGCTATTATTTTAAATCTTGTGTTAAGACTTAAGGGTCCACCGCAACAAAAGCTATTTAATGGGGGTCCCTGGTAAAGAAAATGTTAAGAATCACATCCCTTCAGGTATTTAAAGATGGCTGCATCATGTCACCTCAAACTCTTCTCTTCTCCAAGCTAAATATCCCCGTCTCCTGAAGCCATTCCTCATGAGATGTGGTTTCCAGACCCTGTGTCATCTTGTTTGCCCTCCTCCAGACACATTCCAGCGTCTCACGATCCTTAAACTGTGTGGCCCAGAACTGGACATGGGACTGCTGAGGTCGGACTGAAGCAAAATAGAATGAGATTATGACTTTCCTTGGTCTGGACACTTATGCATGCATAAAATATCAATAGGATTCCAGTCTCTAATTTTACGCTCCAGGGTTTCTTGGGTAAAAAGTGGGACAGGTAGGTACTTAGCAAACTCTATAGTTGCTGAAGGGGTCATGGCCAGAGAACATCATTTTCCCTTGATTCTTTTCCCTCAACACACGCTTTTCACAGGGTGATGTAGAGGTTGAGTATCCCTCATCCAAAATGTTTGGGATAAGAAGAGTTTTGGATTTCAGATTTTTATTTTATTTTAGAGATTTTGGAATACTGTACCTGTAGTTGCATAAATATACAGCATGAGATTAGAGAGCAGACCCAAGTCTAAACATGAAATTCATTTATATTCCATATACACGTAGCCTGGAGGTAATTTTATACACAATATTTTTTTTAATAACTTTGTGTGTGGAACAAAGTTTGAGTACATTGAACCACCAGGAAGCAAAGGTGTCACTATCTTAGCAACCCATGTGGACAATTTTGGATTTTGGAGTATTTCAGAATTCCGGACAAGGGATGCTCACCCTGTATATATTAAACTGATTGCATGAGCAGCTTCTTGACTGAGGAGGGAGTGTTTCCTTCCTTTTTTAATTAATTTTTTTTCCAAATGCCGAATAGAATATTTAACCTAGCGAAGACTCTGACTCAATTTACAGAGCTTTTTCACACTACACAGTTATAGCAATTCGATTTTACTGCCATAGCAACATCTTATGGAATCCTAGGATTTGCCGTTTTCAGGGGGACATTTAGAATTGTCAGCCAGAGAGCTCTAGTGCCTCCCCATACTACAAATCCCAGGATTCTATAGGATGAAGCCATGACAGTTAAATTGGAATCATTCTGTTATAACTTAGCTGTGATGCCAGGTATGGAAGAGTCCAAAATGGCAAAGAGTTTTGTTAGGTTGTTACATGCCTATAATTTGACTTGGTCTTATGGCAACCCTATTTAAGGGTTTTCTTGGCTGGATTTATGAAGAGGAGGTTTGCCATTCCCTTCCTCTGAGGCTGAGAGAGGATGGCTTACCCAAAGTTACCCAGTAAGTTTCCATGGTTAAGTGGGGATTCAAACTGGTCTCCCAGAGTCTATATCTATCAAAATCTAATAAAATGAATTTCAGCAGGTAGAAATGTAGGATACTATACTTGGGCAGTAAAAATTAAAAGATATATGATGGGTGACACCTGGCTTGATGGCAGTACATGCGAAAGGGATCTAGGAGTCTTAATGGACCACAAACTGAACATGAGTCAGCAGTGTGATGTAGCAGCTAAAAAAGCCAATGTGATTGTAGGCTGCATCAATAGGAGTATAGTGTCTAGATCAAGGGAAGTCATAGTGCCACTCTATTCTGCTTTGGTCAGACCTCACCTGGAATACTGTGTCCAGTTCTGGGCACCACAATTCAGGAAGGATATTGAGAAGCTGGAACGTGTCCAGACGAGGGCAACTAAAATGGTTAAAGGTCTAGAAGCCATTACGCCCTATGAGGAGCAGCTTAGGGAGCTGGGCATGTTTAGCCTGGAGAAGAGAAGGTTAAGAGGTAACATGATAGCCATGTTTAAATATTTGAAGGGATGTCATGCTGATGATGGGGCAAGCTTGTTTTTTTTTCCTGCTCCAGAGACAAGGACACAGAGCAATTGGTTCAAAGTCCAGGAAAAGAGATTCCACCTAAACATTAGGAAGAACTTTTTGACAGTAAGAGCTGTTTGACAGTGGAACCGATACTGCCTGGGAGTGTGGTGGAGTCTCCTTCTTCGGAGGTTTTTAAACAGAGGCTGGATGGCCATCGATCGGGGATGCTTTGATTGTGATTTCCTGCATGTCAGGGGGTTGGACTGGATGGCCCTTGGGGTCTCTTCCAACTCTATTACTCAAACCTCTACAGCACACTGGCTCTAAAGGTCTCTGGTGGCACCTTAAAGACAAACTGAGGCTTTATTTAGCATAAGCTTTTGTGGACTGCAGCAGACATACTTCTGACGGTGCGGGCTGCCATCCACAAAAGTGTATGGCAAGTAAAATGCATTAATCTTTAAGGTTCCACAAGACTCTTGATCATGGTTTTTGCTGCCAGTGACTAACATGGCTGCCCTGCTGAAAAATGAAACTTCTCTCCCTCAGCACCTACACCTTCAGCTCTGCATTTATTTAACTTCCAGAGATCTGGCTGAGAAGTCGGAACCTCAAAGGACTTGAGTGCGTTTGTGCACACGTCAGCCATATCTGCGCATATATTAAAAGCAACTTTGAGTGGCGATGTCCCCTCTTTCCCAGGGTCAGGAGCTAGAAAATCCAGAGGCTATCTTGCTGAGCTAAGGGACTGTTTGGAAGATGTATGTGTGTGTAGGTGTGTGTGCTACAAATGGAAAAGAAATGACATTAATTTGAAAGTACATTGGTGGCAGGAGGATTTCTCTTTCGACCTTCTATCTTAATAGGAAGAGCTTTTGCAAAGGGAGCCTTACCACCAGATTAAAAAAAACACACACCACATTCTTACTTAAGCCTCCAGTTGTGAAACGGCCTAAATCAGTCTGACAGGGGCCTGCCACCATGACAGCCAAATGACGAAATTGTACCCTTGGGGTACCACATTGTACGCATAGTACCGCATCATTCCTGCCATCCTCCCTCTCACCCCTTGGTCGCTTTTCCTGATGTTTCCAAAAGTGGTACTTGCTCCATGGCAACAGAAGCAGGCTTGGGGGATGGACAGTGGGTGTGCAGCCAGTTTTCGGACCAAAAATAATTATGCCGGTGATGCCGTAGGCGGCCCCTGGCTCTACAGAGGATACACCTGAGTGCATTTCACAGACTCACATCTTGCTTTCCCCTTTCTGCATGCAGAAGGAGAAAGAGATCGGATCTCCTCGGGTGGCCAATGAGGTGGTTTTAAAATAGCTGACAGCACTAGGAAGTAGAATGCATGTATAGGGTGGTAGAAAATAGCTTGGCCTCAGTGCTAGGACATGGCCAGTCGAAATGTGAATATACTTACGCAGGAACGGAGGAAGCCGTCTTATCATGGGTCAGGCCAGTGTTATCAGCTCTGGCAGGGGTCCAGGCAGGATTCTGTCCCTAGCTTTACCTGGAGTGTATCCACATGGCACAGTTACAGCATTTCGATACCATTTTAGCCACCATGGCTCCTTCCTATAGAATCCTAGGATTTCTAGTTTGTCAAGAGAATTGGGGTTCTTTTATAGGGAGCTCTAGTCTCCCAATCCCATTTCTACCATTTTGGTCAGACCTCACCTGGAAGACTGTGTCCAGTTCTGGGCACCACAATTCAGGAAGGGTACGGACAAGCTGGAACGTGTCCAGAGGAGGGCAACCAAAATAGTGGGAGGTCTAGAAGCCATGCCCTATGAGGAGTGGCTGAGGGAGTTGGGTATGTTTAGTCTGGAGAAGAGAAGGTTGAGAGGGGACATGATAGCCTTGTTTAAATATTTGAAGGGATATCATAGTGAGGATGGAGCAAGCTTGTTTTCTGCTGCTCCAGAGACTAGGGAGATTTTCAGACAGGCAAAAATCTCCCCTTGCCGCGCGAGCAGCCTCCCGAAACTGCTGCGCGGCAAGGGTCTTTTTCGGACCGCGCTGTGCCTGTGGCGAAACCGTCCGTGTCACTTCCGTGAAGCTTGGGACGGCTCCGCGCCATATTTCAATCACGGAGGCTGCCCGTGCTTGAAATATGACGCGGAGCCGTCCCAAGCTTCACGGAAGTGACACGGACGGTTTCGCCACAGGCACAGCGCGGTCCGAAAAAGACCCTTGCCGCGCAGCAGTTTCGGGAGGCTGCTCGCGCGGCAAGGGGAGATTTTTGCCTGTCTGAAAATCTCCTAGGACACGGAGCAATGGGTTCAAACTACAGGAAAAGAGATTCCACCTAAACATTAGGAAAAACTTCCTGACAGTAAGAGCTGTTTGACAGTGGAATATGTTGCTGCCTGGGAATGAGGTGGAGTCTCCTTCTTTGGAGGTTTTTAAAGAGGCTGGATGGCCATCTGTCGGGCATGCTTTGAGTGTATATTCCTGCAGGGGAGGGATTGGACTAGATGGCCCTTTTGGTCTCTCCCAACTCTATGATTCTGTGATTCTATGATTCTGACCTTTCAACTGTTTAGGCGTCCCAGAATTCCTGAGCATGGGCCATAGTGGCTACTGGCTAGGACTTTGAGGAGCTGAAGCCCCACAACATCTGGAGGAAGAAAGTTTGAAACCTGCTGCTCCAGTCCACTCTGTTTATCTCTGTCGCTCGAACTCTCTAGCAGAGAATTGCCCATCCCTCCCCAAACTATAAATCCCACAGGATGGGACCATGGCAGTTAAAGTACTATCAAACTGGTGCAACTGTAAAGTGTGGCTACATCCCTGGAGGCCCCTGACATTGCCTGGTGGTTGCTCATGCAAGCATTTATGGATTTGATCCTTCCTCGCTTCTGAAATGGGTTGTGTTCAGAGGGTTGTGGCAGCCAAGGCCTGCTGAGGTTTCAGGCAGGCAGCGTTCTTTCCCAGCTCAGTCTGGCCACCCCTCATTCAAATACTAACCAGGTTTTTAAGGACAGCATGGATGACCATCTCTCCGGAGAGCTTTAGCACTGGATTCAGGCAGGGCAAGCAGTTGGCCTAGATGGCCCTTGGAGGCCCTTCCAACATTATGATTCTTCCTTTCTGCCCCCCTGTGTTTGGTTTGAGTGTTGGGCTAGGACTCTAGCAGACCAGGGTTCGAATCCCCACTCAGTCATGGCAACCCACTGGTGGTCTCAGGCAAGCCACACTCTAAGGCTGAGACAGTGGGGTGCCATGGAGGAAGGCAATGGGAAACCTCCTCTGAGGAAATCCAGCCAAGAAAAGTCCACGAGAGGCAGTATGGTATAGTGGTTTCAGTGTTGGACTAGTATTCTGGGAGACTAGGATTCAAATACCTGCTCAGTCATGGAAACCCACTGGGTTACCTTGGGGAATTCACACTCTCCCAGCCTCAGCGGAAGGCAAGGGCAACCTTCTCTGCATAAGTTTTCTGTGGGTTGTTTCCAGGCTGTGAGGCCATGTTCTGGAAGAGTTTATTCCTGATGTTTCACCTGCATCTGTGGCTCTTCCAGAACACGGCCTCACAGCCCAGAAAAAAACCCACAGAAAACCTATGGATGCCGGCCGTGAAAGCCTTTGGCTTCACTTCTCTGCATAAGTCTGGCCAAGAAAACCCTAGAACAGTCACCATAGGTTGTAGTCAGTATAAGAAAAGTATTCTGCATATGCTCAGAGGCAGTATCTTGATTAGATCTTTCTGCTCCCTCTTTTATTATAAAGAAGTATATTATAAACTTCTCGGGGCAGAAGTCTGGCCTCTTGAACCCTCCTAAAATAGCATGCACACTCAGAGCTGTATAAATCATGTTAAAGCCACCCAAACAAGGTTCTAGGACTGAGAACCAATTCAGATTTTCTTTTCTTTAAAAAATGTGGTTTCTATAGCACCCAGATGCCATTCCCCTCTCAAGTACCATGCAGAGCAAAATTAAAAGATGTTGCTGGTAGCCCTGTGGGTGCTCACCCAAGAGTAAGACTCACTGAGAATCACAGGCAGGCTGTTGAGAAAACATATCTAGGACTGTGCTGTAAAACTCAACAGCTAAAGCAATAGAACAACACTAAAGCCCAATAATGTAAAACTGGCAATGGAGCAATAAAAGACGGGATGCAGTTCAATAGAAGAGTCCGTGCTTTGCATGGCAAAGACCCCAGGTAGAGTCCCTGGCATCGACAGGTGGGGCTTTCATTTTGAAGCCCCGGAGAGAGCTACTGCCAGCCTGTGTAGGCAAAGGGCAGCTCTTGGGGGGAGGATGTGACCCACAAGGAAGTTTCAGGGGGTTGGTAGGGAGCATGGCCTCTGCCACCAGGCAGATGGGTTTCAGAGTCCTTATTAACATCATGGCTAAACATTAACAGTGGTCCAGTGACAGAAAGCATTAATGTGCACAGCAGGCCCTGCTATCATCATCATTGCCGCCATCATCGAAAGCATTAACTTTCTATGAGGAACAGCTTAGGGAGCTGGAGATGTTTAGCCTGGAGAAGAGAAGGTGAAGAGGGGACATGAGAGCCATGTTTCAATATCTGAAGGGTGGGACTGAGAAAAGGGCCTCTCCCGATGATCTCAGAGCCCGGGCCAGTCTGCCAGGTAGCCTGGACCTGAGCCATACAGGGCTTTATTGATCATAACCAGCCCTTTGAATTGTGCCCAGAAGCAGACTGGCAGCCCGTGGAGCTGTGTGAACAGGGGCCCAGTAGAGTCTCTGTAACCTGCTCCAGTTAACAGTCCAGCTGCAGCTCTTTGGACCAGCTGAAGCTTCCACACACCCTTCAAAGGCAGCCCCAAGTACAGGATGTTACAGTAGTCCAAATGGGATATAACTAAAGCATGTACCTCTGTGGCCAGATCCAACATCTCAAGGAGTGGGCATAGTTGGCCCACAAGCTTTAAATGTGCAAAAGTACATTCCTGGCCGTTGCAGAAACCTGAGCCTCCAGGTTTAAAGTTTAGTCTAGGAGTACCCCCCAACTGCAAACCTGTGTCTTTGTGGGGAGTGTAAACCCATATGTCCTAATATCTGGAGATGCAGAAAACAAGCTTGCTCCATCCTCAGTGGGAGGCATTTTGGCAGTACTTGCTGCCCACGTAAGGGAAGTACCTTCGCTCGCAACCCCACTGAAATTTTCCCACCCCTGCTATAGACAGAGGTTAAACAAATATCAGACTTGTCAAGTCAATTATCTCGCAATATGTGTGTGTTTTGCTAGAATTCCATGATCTACCAACCCATGCCTAGCGCAAAAAGGTGGAGACATTTAGAATTAAAAGTTTGAAACCCTGGGGGTTCATTTTTGAGTTTAGTGGTTCCACACCAGCAGCAAAGCCCAAAACTATTTTGTTTGTTACTATAGGTCTTTTTAGTAACAAACCTATAGTTTGTTACTATAGGTCTTTTTAGTACTAAAAGTCTTTTTAAACTTTTAAGTGCGCTCTGTCTTCTCACGAGAACTGCTGAGATCACGCACCCTGGCAAATGTGGAAGTAAACAGCGCTAATGGTCATGCTCAGATAATGCTGGGGCTGCTCTTTCATGTTATTACAGCAAGGTGTGATAAAAAGGATTATTATGCCGAGACACTTACTCTTTTAAATATAGTGGGGCAAAAACGTTTTTAAACGCTTGTCTGATAATCTCCATGGTAAAGCCAGCATGGTGTGGTGGTTTGAGCATTAGGCTCAATTGACTCTGGAGACCAGGGTTTGAATCCCTGCTCAGCCATGGAAATCTACTGAGTGACCTTGGGCAAGTCACACTCTCTCAGCCTCAGAAGGAAGCAAAGGCAATCCCCCTTTGAACAAGCCTTGCCAAGAAAACCCTGTGATAGGGGTCCAATAAGACAGAAATGACTTGAAGGCACACAATAACAACCAAGTTTGTAGCGTGAAGCCTGACTTGTAGGGCTTGTCTATACGAGGGGGGGGGGACACGGATTGCTCCACAGTAATGGCAAATCACATCAGCTGTGATTCATCTTAACAGTGTTTTGGGCCCCCAAAGTTTCACATGCCCACTGGTCAAGATGGCAGCCATGAGTGATTTACTTGCATTTTTAATTTGCTGCTGCTGAAGTTGTTTTTTTAAAAAACTATTTTCTACTGTGCGCTTCAGCGATATTTCGCCTGTTGCAAAAAGAAACAAAGAACACCCTCTTTCTCACCTTAGCAATCATTTGCTAAGGGGACAATCCAACATGGCAGTGGTGGGCGCTTGCCCTGTAAGCAAGCCCCATCCCCTCCTCATCTGGCCAATCAGCTTTGCGTTTCCCCTCCTATGGGAGAGCAATTCATATCGAATTACTTGTTCCAATGAGGGGGAATGTGCATTCCCCATGCAGTATTCTTCATGGAAAACTGCCAAGTCTCCTAGCGTGTAGTATATGGCAGTTTTTGCCCCCCTCGTTCTAAATATGGCAAATCGCTACAGGTTGCCATTAGGACAACACATGTTCTCCTCAAATTTTATGAAGATTATTTTTACCGTTTAGACAACCCTGTAGTTTGAGGACTGGTCCTTTGTAGTGCGCAATGAGCCCATGTGGTATACTAGTTTGAGCATTGGACTAGGATTATGGGAGACTGGGGTTCAGCCCTGGAAACCCACTTGGTGACCTTGGACAAGTCACACAATCTCTCAGCCTAAAAGAAAGGCAATGACAAACCTCTTCTGAATAAATCTTCACGAGAGAACCCTATGATAGGGTTGCCATAAGTCAGAGTTGGCTCAGAGACACGTAACACCAACCAAAAGTTGAGTACTGTACATTTTAAAAAGAGCATTTGTATATGCATCCTGTTCCTTTCCAAATTTGCAGGAAAGGGGCTCCAATTCCAAAGACTTGGGGCGAGAACATTAATGTGCGGGAGCACATCTGACCACCTTTCATGTTCACACCCTGAACCTTTGGGAGCATCCTTTGTGTCCTAACCTGAGTTTACATACCTGTGCCATCTTGCCTTACCTAAGCAGCCAAGTACTTGAGCAGATGCATTCTTTCTTGCTGTTGGCTAATCCGAATCCTTAGCTGGCTGACTCTGAAATCCTTCCCGTGCCCATAAGCTGCTTTAGAATTAATTGCAGTTCTCTAAATACCCTAGGCCAGGGAAACCTAGCAGAGAGAAACGTAGCACCTGGCACACTTCTATGGCAGGCGTCCTCTGAGAAAACGGAGCAGCTAACTGACATTCGTGGTTTTCTCCGTGTTTGCCCCTTCTTCCCCAAATATCAACTGAATGCAACAATTGAGCATTGCGAAAAATGTAGGAGATTCTATTTCCCCCAGATCCATCACCATGCATTTTTTTTTAACCCTGGCAAATAACCGTCCTTTCCCCCTTCCCTATACCTTGATAGATGCCCAACCTCAATTGTCTCTGCCCCATTTGCTGTGCCCAACACCTCTCTGCCTTGTGGTTTCATTTATGGGGATGGAGCCTCAAGGTCAGTTTTCTGTTCTTAAACCCTCCGCCGCCCCTGTTTGAGCTTTATGACGAAACATCATGCTTGATCCCTTATAATCTCCAAGGAGGATCCTTTATAATCCCTCATTATTAACAGGCCGATAATTTTACATTTAATCCCCAACCTATCCTATCCTTTGAGGATCAGATCGGATTATAATATTTTAAAAAACACTATATATGTACATATGCACACACACACACATAGCCACACCTCACTTTCAGAGGTTTGAGAGACGAAGGCCTCGTCTGTACGAGGGGGGGAAGTATGATTTACTCTGAAGAAATAGCAATTTGCAGCACTGGGACCTGCCTTAATGGCTAATAGAGCCCCCATAAACTTCACATGCCCCCTAGCCAAGATGGTGGCCCCGAATGAATTACTCACGCTTTTAAATCTGCCGCCACCAATTTTTTTTTTAATGTTTACCATGCTGCACACAAGTGATACTTCGTATTTCTCTGGCTTTTCTTTGCAAACGAAGATTCGGGAAGGACTCATCCCGTGCTTTCTGCAAGTGCGCTGATGACTAAAAAGGCCAATCCGAGATAAACAAGTCCGGTTGCAGAAAGCACAGGAGAAGGTCTCCTTGGGTGATGTTTCTGGGTTGTTATTCTTTCTGCGTTGTCGTTTCTCTTCAAGACTTGTTCGGCGTGAGTTCTCAAATAAGGCTGCAGCATTGTGGATAGTGCATCTCCATGCCTCCTGATGTGAGGCCAGGGCGGACCATTGTTGGTGATCAATTTGGCCGAGCCTGAGATGTTGTTTCAGGGAGACCTTGTATCGTTCTTTTTTTGAGCGCCCCTCTTACGCTGACCCGTGGCGAGTTCATCGTAGAGTACTAGTTTGAGGAGGCGATGGCCCTCCATCCTAGAAACGTGCCCTGCCCAGCACAGCTGTGTTCTATTTACAAAAGAATAAAATAGAGGAAAAGATCACCATTTTATCACCTTACCGATCTCTTGCTTAGCCAAAAATCCAACATGGCGACAGTAGGTGCTTTCCAGCCACAAGAGAATTCCAGCCACAAGGTTTTCAGGGTCTCTTTCACAGAACACAATTATAGCACTATGATTCCACTTTAAACGCCATGGCAACATCCTATGGAAGCCTGGGATTTGCAGTTTAGGGAGAAGGATTTAGGATTCTTAGCCACAGAGCTACACATCCCAGGATTCCATTGGGCGAAGCTGTGGCAGGGAGATCATATGTGGTGCCCTGGATTTTGAAAAATGGGTAATTAAAAAAAAACCACAGGTAATTAAAAAAAAAAGTTAAACATCGCGAGGAGGTATATGCAACCTATTTAAAAGACGAATTGTTACTTCATATGCATCCCATTTTTCCCCTACCAGAAAAAGGGCAGTCCATGGAACTTGAAGGGATCCGGGGCCACAGAAACAGCCGTGGAGGGCCATACTTTTGTCCACCTCTGTTGTATGTTGACATTTGAAAGGGGTTTGTAACTCTGGTGTTTAACTCAGGTTGAACCCCAAACACAGTTGGCTTTAAATTTAGTGCTGTTTATCTATCTATCCACTGGATTTATATCCTGCCTTTCTCCCAAGATGGGATTCAAGGCGGCTTACAATAATCATAAAAAAATACAATTAAAACATCACAAGTTACAAAAGTTAAAAAATAATTAAATTAATTACCATTATAAAAATATAGTTAAAAAAATGTGAATTAAAAGCATAAAATCGATAAAAATGCAACATTAAAAGTAGCACAGCGATTAAATTTCACATTCCAAACGCTTGCTCAGCTCAGCTCCAGCCTGTGAATTCTGCATCACATTAATCTATCTTGTATTGATGGAATGCATGTGAGGGGGGCACCAAGTGCAAGGCAGTGTGCACATGTGAAGCTATATTGTTACCCATGGGAAAGAAAGAACTATGCACATGCATAGGTTCCTGAAATAATCTATGAGGCTATGTATAAAAATGATTCCTCTAACACTGTCAAAGAATGGATCCCCATAAGCTATTAATGAATTAGCACATGTCTGTGTATGCGTGTGCATGCAGCAGGTATGTGCATATGGAATGGTTAATTTCTTGGTGGCCTATGAGGATTTACTTCCTGAGAGTGTGACCTAATTTCACGTTTCAAACACATGCCTAAATAAAAACATCTTCAACTGACGAGGAAAAGAGAGCAGGGAGGGGGCCAACCGGACCTCCCGTGGAAGGGAGTTCCACAATCTGGGAACTATGGCCACTGAAATGGGAAAGGAGGGGGAAATCCAAGGCTGGGGCAGGGGAGACTCTGTGCGTCCGAGGTTGAGCCATTTCCACTCCTTGGCAGCACATATTCATGTGTGCACAGACACATTTTATTGCCCGATTGATTTGATTTATATCCCACCAAGTTCAGTTGTCCCTCCATATCCACGGATGTGGTATCCACAGATTTAAGTATTCACAACTTGAAAATATTCTTTAAAAAATAATAATCTAAAAGCAAACCTTGGTTTTGCCTTCTTATATAAGGGACACCATTTTGCTATGCCATTGCATATAATGGGACTTTGAGTATTCACGAATTTTGGTATCCACGGGGGTCCTTCAGTACTGTGAGTCACCACATTGTAAGTTCGATTCCAGAGGGCTCCAAGGTTCACTCAGCCTTCCATCCTTTTGTAGGTCAGTAAAATGAGTACCCACCTTGTGGAGGCAATCAGCTAAGACACATTGGAAATTGCTTAATGCAGTGTAGATATGTAAATGGCTATTGCTTAAAACAATTTGTAAGCCACTCTGATAGCCTTGTGGCTGAACAGCAGGGTATAAATAACTAAATACATTTTTTAAAACCCCAGCGAATATGAAGGGACAACGTACTTTCACTGAAGCCAAAAGATATGGGTCTTTCAAAGCGATGCAAACTCCTAGAAGAACTTGCACAGTTGTTTTAGCGGAACAGGTGACATGCCAGACCAGTAGATGCTGCTTTCTTTCAGCCTTGGGATTATTGCTGAGGCTTCCAAATAAATTTGGTCCCTCTGACCAACTCTGACTCTCACAGGCTTATCGCAGGAGGAAGTAAAACGGAAGTGCAGCCGGATCATTTTGCCTTCCATTCTGCCTTACCACATGATGTCGTTGTTCTTCAGTTCTGGTCCCGTGGGAGATGGTTGTAAAAGCAAGGCTTTTTTTCTAACTGGAAAAAATAGGTTAGGAAATATGTTAGCTTCCTTGCTCACGTGTCAGCTCTTCCCTGCGGTAGCCTTCCAGCCATTTGCCAGTTGAACCCATGGGAGCTTTCTCCTTTCTCTGTGATGAGCTTATCACTATGTGAACACCCAGCCGGTAGGTCCCCTGTTGGGGCTGCTGTTGTGAAAGTCTCCAATCTTTGGCATTCTCTCTATTCCTGCACATCACAGTTTGTTTTCCAACTGGCTTTGCAAGATAGGGCTGCTGCCATGGCCAGGGCTGGCATTGTGGGGCAGCACTCTTTGGAAGCATGGAGGTTAGGTCCAGTGCAGGGGACAGGGAGCTGTTTGCAGGAAGAGTGTTGCAACTAGGATTTCCAAACCCTCCAACTGATTTGTCAGGGACAGTCCCAATTAATCCTCAGCTGTCCCATTTCCCTAGCTGCTTTAAAAATGTCCCAGTTTCTCTGTCTTCCTTCCACTTTCCTCCTTTGTCCTCAGCTTGCTTCAGTTGTTGCAAACTGACATCAAGGGGGAAGTCAACAGGGAGGAGAGAAGGGGAGGGAGCCGGCAAAAGCAAACTGCTGCAGACCTCTCCTAACTTCTATGGTCTTCTTCCTCAGTCGTAACTGTTGCCATCTTGACCACGTTTGATGTTGCTTGGCCACAAACGTCCCAGTTTTCATTGGTGAAATGCTGGAAGGCATGGGGTTCCCCTCCCTCTTCTCCAGTTCTTAGGTGAGGAATCTCAGAGTGAGAGCACCGCCTTGAAAAATGTGGGTGCGACAACAACGGCGACAACAACAAATGTTATTTCTTACCTACCTCTCCTCAAGGCTCAAGGTGGGGTACAACATAAATTAAAATACAATATATGACATAAAATCATTTAAAGACCCAGATAAAAACACATAGGATTAAAACAAACATTAAAATCATTTATAGACTTAAAATACCAATTTAAAATTGATAGATTAAAATCAACTGGACAGGCTTGCCTGAAGAGATAGGTTTTTAGGGCTGTTTTAAATTCCGACAGGATGTTTTGCTGTTGAATCTCTTCCGGCGGGTCATTCCACAGTCTAGGGGCGGCTGACGCAAAGGAGGAGGAGGTGGGCTGATCAGCCTTTAAACCTTCGCAGACCCCCACCCCACCCTGTGAGGACATTGCAGACCCCCGAGGGTCCCTGGACCACAGATTAAGAACCACTGGTCTAGTCACCCCCTTGGACAGTTGGAGGGTATGAACCTTAGCTGCAGTCGGGCTGGCCAGGGGTTTCAGACAGGCCAACCAGGCAGGCGGAGAGCTGGCAGCCCTGGAAAGCTCAGTTGTGCTTCCTCCGTGGGCAATGCCATGTGCCAGCACAGCAGGGTGACTTGGCTCCTTCGAGCATCCCAGATTCCGAGCTGCTGGTTTCTAGGCGCCAACACCTCAGCGCATCAGCACAGGGGACGGAGCTGCCGTGGATCAATTTGTTCTAAAAACGGTGAGAGCATTTCACTCGTTCACATAATCCCGAAAGGACAGGTTGTGAGGCGGAATAGCAAGGTGTTGCTTTGATAGTAAAAAGCTATCAGGGATAAAACTCAAAGATCACAACAGGATCTCGCTCTCTCGTTCTCTCGAACACAACTGTCGGAATCCATTTTCATTTCTCTAGAAGGGAAATTGCGGGCAAGGGTTTTACTGCAGCTTGGTTAAATTTTGGTAGATCCGTGGTGGAAGATGGTGGTGGCTGGAGATCAAATGGCTTCTGTCCTGGATAGGGGTCTCAGACCTCAGAGCCTGAGTTGTCTTCTCCAGTCTTCAGGGCGAGGGGGAGGAATCTCAGGGTAAGAGCACTGCCTTGGAAAGTGTCTGTGTGTCTCTCTGTGTGTATAGTCTCCTCATTTGTTCAACTTGGTGTTTTGTATCTGAATGGCACACACTGTATAACTGTGGTTGATTCTTAATATATCCTGTTTAATTACATTGTTGTTGTTGTATGCCTTCAAGTTGCTTCCAACTTACAGTGACCCTAAGGGGTTTTATCATGAGGTTTTCTGAGGCTGAGGGTTTGTCTATATAAGGCAATAAAATGTGTATTGATGTGCAGTAACGCCAGTTTGCAGCAGCTTTCAATTGTCTCCACATTATTTTTCACAATCAGAAGCATGTGAAGCCATATGTGTTTGCTGTTCAGACGGTCATGCCTGCAAGTCAAGATGGCAGGTGTGAGTAAATTACTCGTGTTTTTATTGTCACCACTTGCCACCACTAAACAGTATTTTTTAAAAAGCAAATCCAAGGTGCAGAAGTGTGATCTTCCACTTAAAAATAAAAGAGGGGGGAAAGGCTGTTTCATCATCTCAGCACACGTTCGCTAAGGCAAAAATCCAACATGGCGGTTCTGGGTGCTGCCTTGCCGTCAAGCTCTGCCCCCTGCCCACATCCAACCAATCTCCAAACAATCAGCTTTCCACTTCCACTTTTATTGGGAAAGCACATCAAAGCAAATCGGTTGTCCCAACAAGCTGGAATGCACATTTCTTTCAGAATTTTTTATAAAGTAGCATTTGGAGTTTTGGGTCCCGCTCCTTCCGAATACAGCAAAATGATGTGGGATCCCATTTAGACAAAACGTATTCTCCTCAAATTTTATGAGGAGTGTTTTCACCATATAGACAAGCCGTGAGAGTGTGTGACTTGCCCAAGGTCGCTTCTGATCTCACCAGGGCCTGTCGTCCTGTGATATCGCAAGGGCTCATCTCTAGATCTCCAGTTGGGGGGCTGAAATCTCAGGTTAGTCCTAACCTGGCAATTGTAGATCAGGATGTGTCCTATGGTCAGGCATCTATTAGCCAGCATTGTAGTAGGGTGAGATTGGTGGTAAGTCTCCCAAAAACAAACAAAGGTTTTTAAACAAAGGCTGGATGGCCATCTGTTGGGAGTGCATTGATTGGGTATTCCTGCAGGGCAGAATGGGGTTGGACTAGATGGCCCTGGGGGGTCTCTTCCAACTCTAGGATTCTGTGATAAGACCTAGGACATGAACCAGTGGATTCAAATTACAGGAAAAGAGACTCCATCTAAACATTAGGGAGAATTTGTTTACTCTGTTTGAGAGTGGAATGGACTCTCAGAGGGTGGTGGACTTCCCCTCTTTCGGGGTTTTTAAACAGAGGTTGGGTGGGCATCTTCTAGGAGTGCTTTAGTTGTGCACTCCTGCATGGCAGGGGGGTTGGAATAGATGGCCCTTGCGATCCCATCGAGGCTATGATTTTATAACACTGAAACTACAACCCACTCTAGCTCTCCAAATATAAGACATTAGCATTTCATTCTCCTATTGTCGAGTTTGATCCTGAATGTGATTTTTTCTAATATTCTGTGGTACAAAGTGGTGCTGAAACAAAGATTAAATTCCCACACTCAGAATTTCAAACTTTACAGTGAGTTTGGAATTTCTGACTGTAATCTGGAGCTGGTTTTCTGAGCATCTCACAAATTATAAACTGCCATTTTTGGCTACTCCTGCGAAAGATGAAAATTTCTTCTTCCCACCCCTGCCAACTGGGAATCAAAATGTCTCTGGTGTGCAACCTAACAAAGGTTATCAGCAAATGCATGATCCACTTCTGGGGATTTCAGTAGGACTTGGATGCACAGCTAAAACTCTTGCTGGGTTGCGATCAAGGTTTTCCATTTTAATTAAATGCAGAGCTTCCTTTTTGGCATGAAAAAGCTCAGGAGTGTTGCCAAGCCATCTAGGAAGGGCAAATCCTTAATCACTATATATGCAAAGAAAGACAAGTGAAGCCTGAGTGCAATGAACCATAGAATTATGGTGGGAGGTCTGGAAGCCATGATGCCCTATGAGGAGTGGCTTAGGGAGCTGGGCATGTGTAGCCTGCAGAAGAGACGGTTAAGAGGTGACATGATAGCCATGTTTCAATATTTGAAGGGATGTCATACTGAGGATGGAGCAAGCTTGTTTTCTGCTGCTCCAGAGACTAGGACACGGAGCCATGGGTTCAAACTCCAGGAAAAGAGATTCCACCTAAATATTAGGAAGAACCTCCTGACAGTAAGAGCTGTTCGGAAGTGGAATCTGCTGCTGCCTGGAAGCGTGGTGGAGTCTCCTTCTTTGGAGGTTTTTAAGCAGAGGCTGGATGGCCATCCTTTGGGAATGCTTTGATTATTTATCCCTGCAAGGCAGAATGGGGTTGGACTGGATGGCCCTTGTGGTCTCTTCAAACTCAATGGTCCCATCTACATGGTAAAAAAACTACGTACGCTGTTCAGAAGATCGCTGTTCCGTACACACAGCTGTTTGGATTCATATGTGTCATTCAGAAGGGGGGCTAGCGAATCCACCATAAACTACGTGGATTCGGCATTCGGGAGGATTAGCGGATCTCGGCATAAAATACGTATAGCCATTCGAATGGCTGATGGTCTGTACGCCCCGTTCGCACACATACGAACAGGCAGTGTAATCTGATTGGCTGGCTGACTAGAGGGGGCGGGGCTAACAAGGAAGGAAATTGGCAGCGGCCGCCATGTTGGATTCCCGGCTAAACGAGAGTCCGGTAAGTCCATGAATTTTATATATACAGGGTATTTATTTTTATTTTACTTTGTAAATAGGGAAAACCGAATGTCCACAAAGCAGGCACCTTTTTAAATAAAAAAAAAAGCGGCGGGAGATTTAAAACTGCCGCTTGGCTTGCCGCTCCAGCCAGCTGGGGAAGGGAGCTCATATGGAGTTTAGGGGGGTAAAAAATCATGTAGGCATACGAACGGCTGCCTAGTCATATTTTTTACCTCCCAAATGGATTTCTTTTAATCGTCTAGATGGACCCTATGATTCTATGATTCTATGAGTCTCATCATCATCATCCCTCTTCCTCCTCCTCCTCCTCCTCCTCACCATGGTTATGAGTATGAGTTTCACTTCTATCCTCCCTTTCAAAAGGCAGTTGTTGTTGTTGTTGTCGTTGTCGTTGTCGTCCCCTTCTTGGCCATGTGCTGTTGAGTGCCTTCAAGCCGTTTCCAACTTATGATGACTCTAAGGCAAACTTATCACAGGGTTTTCTTGGCAAGATTTGTTCAGAGGAGGTTTACTATGACCTTCCTCTGAGGCAGAGAGAGTGTGATTTTCCCAAGGTCACCCAGTGGGTTTTGGTGTCTGAGTGGCAATTCGAACCCTTGTCTTCAGAGTCAGAGTCCAACATTCAAACCGCTACACCATACTGGCTCTCTAAAAATTATTAAAACAAGTACAGATTTCATTAAAGACATACCAAAATATTTGGAGAGAGAGAGAGAGGTGAAAGTTATTTGCAAAAACATTTTAAAATCTATAGCGTTTAAACCATTTAAAATTCATCAAAAGAACATAAAAATCCACAAAACTGCACCCTATTAAAAGCCCATCACAGTCAATTCCTAAACACCTGGCAGGACAGGAATGTTTTGACCTGCCATCAGGAGGAAGGCAAGGACGGGACCATCCTGGCTTCCTTAAGGAGGGAGTTCCAAAGTCTGGGAGCAGCAACAGAGAAGGCTGTGTTCTCACCAAACATGCCTTGGAAGATAGCGTGGGACAAAGAGTAGGGCCTCCCCAGAAAATCTTACAGCTCGGCCAGGCTCATATACAGTTGGAAGGGAACCCAAGGGCCATCTAATCCACCCCACCAGTGCAGACATGGTGCTAAGGCTCATCCTGTAGGTCTAGTCAGATGTCTTTGGGAGCCCACAAGCAACATGTGGAGACAACTGCCCTCCCCATGACTGTTAGCCTGTGGTACAATGCCACTGAACGCGGATGTTCCATGGATAGATTCTCTTCTCCTTTGGCTCCAGGAATTTCATAGAATCAGAACCATAGAGTTGGAAGAAACCCCCAAGGGCCATCTAGTCCAACCCCCTGACATGTATGAATACCCAATCAAAGCATTCCTGACAGATGGCCATCCAGCCTCTGTTTAGAAACCTCCAAAGGAGGAGACTCCACCACACTCATTACTCTTTTGATGTGTCTAAACAATTGCCCATCACCTCAATTTGGGAGATTGTGGCCTTGTGTGCATGTCATTTGAAGGTCCTGAATCATGACTTAGTAAACCAGAACAACAGGCAGTGAGGTTGTGTATTCAGTCTGTTTGCCCCCCCCCTTTCTCTCCTTCTTTCACACAGTTGTGTAATCTAGCCAGGAAAAGTAAAAGGCACCTTTAATCTGTTTTTTTCAGCAGCAGCTTTTATGGGCTACAATGCAGGTCCCTCTCTGAAAATTGCTAACTGAGAAAAGGGCACTTCCCAATTATCCTGGTTTGTCGCTCCCCAAAAAGCTGGGATTGTAAGTTGTTGCTTGGTGGTTTGAGATCCAGGCTTGTTTGGGAGCAGCAAACCAAGATCTCAGCGTTTTGATGGCAATGCAAGCTTTGCCATTTCCTATCCAGTTTGACACTGCTTTAGCTGCCATGGCTCAGTGTGATGGAATGCTGGGATTTGTAGCTTTGTGAGATATTTCGCCTGCCCTGTCAGAGAGCTCTGGTGCCACAACAAACTACAAATCCCAGGATCTCATAGCATTGAGCCATAGCTGTTAAAGTGGTGTCAATCTGGATTATTTCTGCAGTGTAGATGCAGCCCTGGTTATCCTGCCCACTTGTAAGAAGAGGCAACAAAAGGTGGCTCATTCCCATCCTGATTTATGAAGCCATAATTTATGGTTGAAACCGCTGCCTGAATAAAGAAGTACTTCGTTTTTGTCTGGGTTAGACCACACTGCTAATCAGCTTCATGGGACAAACCCAAGTCGTTGTCTTACAAGTGATGGACGAGAGGGGTTGGGGGAACCTTCTTGCAATCCACTCTTTCTGCCCCATGGGTGATTTTAGAAATCTTTCTCACATTTCCCCCACTTTTTTCTTCTTCTATAAACTGAAAAGTCCCGAAGATCATGTTCAAGGATGCAGCAATGGGGAGAAGGGAAAATGATTGCCTTGCCCACTGATAAGAATCCTCCTTCCCCATTAAATTTTTCCTTCCATACCAAATTTTTAGCACTGCAGACGTGTGAAACTTCAGTTGAGCATTTCAAAGCAGAAGATGATAAGGGTCATCTGCACCAAACAAGGTATGTCAGCTCCCCGCTGCCATATCTGGAATCCAAATCTGGCCCATTCCCCCCACCCCTGTTACCTAGAGAAAATGGGCCGCTGTCCAAAGAGGACACTGTCCCATTGCTGCCACCATTTCCCCCACTAACACAAAAGCCAGGCAGGGCCCCCACAACATGTGACTGCAGACCCCCTGCATGTGACCAGTCTCAGTCAAATGCTGAGGGACCCCTGCCCGGCTTCCGGAATTGCCAGGAAGCTGGCAGCGGCAGGGAGGAGTGGCTTGCCAGACGGACTTCTATGGACATGCGGGGCCTGATCAGGTTTTTCGTAGAATCATAGAGTTGGAAGAGTCCACAAAGGATGGGCAGTTCTCTGCTAGAGAGGTCTAGTGACAGAGATTAGCTGAGTGGACTAGCGCAGCGGGTCTCAAACTCTCTTCCTCCAGATGTTTTGGGGCTTCAGCTCCTCAAAGTCCTAGCCACTATGGCCAATGCTCAGGAATTCTGGGATGCCTGAACAGCTGAAGGATTGGAATCATAGAATCATGGAGTTGGAAGAGACCACAAGGGCCATCTAGTCCAGCCTCCTGTCATGCAGGAATACACAGTCAAAGCATTCCCAACAGATGGCCACCCAGCCTATCTTTAAGAACCTCCACAGAAGGAGACTCCACCACACTCCCAGGCAGCTTATTCCACTGCTGAACAGCTCTTGCTGTCAAGAAGTTCCTCCCAATGTTTAGGTGGAATCTAATCTCTTTTCCTGGTGTTTGAGTTCATTGCTCCATGCCCTTGTCTATGGAGCAGCAGAAAACAAGCTTGCTCCATCGTCAATATGACATCCTTTCAAGTATTTAAAACATGGCTATCATGTTACCTCTCAACCTTCTCTTCCCCAGGCTAAACATGCCCAGCTCCCTAAGTCACTCTTCATAGGGCATCTTGGCTTCCAGACCTCCCACCATCCTAATCACCCTTCTCTGGACACGTTCCAGGGCTTCTCAATATCCTTCCTGAATTGTGGTGCCCAGAACTGGACACAGGATTCCAGGTGAGGTCTGACCAAAGCAGAATAGAGTGGCACTATTACTTCCCTCAATCTGGACACTATACTCCTATTGATGCAGCCTAGAACTGCATTGGCTTTTTTAGCTGCTGAATTACACTGCTGATTCATGTTCAACTTGTGATAAATTGGCCATGTTGATGAGCCCGAAGATGTTTATGGTTCTACTAATAATTGTTGGGAGTGTAATAAAAAAAGAGGGAACCCTTTAGCATATGTGGCAAACATGTGCTAAGGCGAAAAAAGATTGGATTCAAATTTATCACTTGAGGATGAAAAAGGGTAGTAATGAAGGAGAACAGTCAAGCTAGGAGAGACTGCAGCTGTTTGCTTTTGCCTGAACCTCCTGGGAAGGGCCGGATTCTCCTACCATTTCCTCTCCTGCTGAGTTAATCGAATGCAAATTACTTTTGTACTTTCAGCTCAGTTTGCAGCAACTGAAGTAAGCTGAGGACAAAGCAGCAGGAGGAGAGAGAAACCAGGACATTTTAAAAGCAGATGAAAAAGTGGGATGGCAGAGGGTTAGTTAGGACTGTCGCTGCACAGTTGGGACTGATGGAGGATATGGAAGAGTTTGAGATGTGAATAATTTTCAATGGCTCACGCTCTGCAGTGCTAGAAATTTGGGGACTGGAGAAAAATTGCAGTGGGGTGCATACATGACCATGTTCCAATCCCCTCCTCATTTCATATGGACATTACAGTTCAGGACATTCTCTTTTCAACCCCTTTCAGTCCTAATACGGAATTCCCCCCCCCCCTTTAAAAAAACAAAACAAAAACCACAGCTGCAGGAGCAGAGTTCATGCAGCAAAGTATGGCTGGGATGTTCCTCATTTGGATCTGTGGTTCAGCAACGTCTGTGTGTGGATGTGCCTTCAAGTTGCCTGGCTGGGGTATTCTGGGAGTGACAGTCCAAAAAGGCACCTTTTTCATGCTCTGGATGTTCTAGCCTGCAGCATTTGGGGAAAAGAGACCACGGTCAGCTCTCGTGTGTGTGTGTGTGTGTGTGTGTGTGTGTGTGTATACCTTCAAGTTACCTGTTGACTTATGGAGACCCCATGAATTTCGTAGAGTTTCTGTAGACAAGGAACACTCAGAGGTGATTTTGCCAGTTCCTTCCTCTGAAATAGAGCCTCCAGCACCTGGGATTCTTTGGCAGTCTCCCATCCAAGTCCAGATAATACGTGTATGCATCCCTGCCAAGTACATTCCTGTGCCTACTAGCTGTTATCCAGTGGAGGCTGGTAGCTTCCATGACAGCAGATTGGTGAATCCACTCTTGGGTTTAGTCCAAAGTTTAAAGGATCTATCCAAGGGACTGAAACTCAAAGGTGGGTTCTCACCTTGGATAGCTCCTCCAAAGTTCAGATGAGAACCCAGAGAACTCCAAAGTTCAGATGAGAACTCAGATGAGAACTGCTGCTATAGATCTTAACTGGTTCCCTTCAACAAGGGAGCAGGATTTCTTCTATTCTCTTTTTTGATGCTTTTATCAGCCACAAAGTCACTGAAAGAAGACACTGGCTTATACTTCTTCCGAACTGGGACACTGGAAAGACATATCTCTCAAGATGCTTGCAGCTTGAAACCTTGACAAGAGTTTGAAAGGGCTTTGGACTAGTAAAGGATGGATTCCAAAGCTTGTGGTCTGAAGTCTGAAATATGCATCTCTAGACTCATGACTATGGTGATGTCTAGACAGTGAAAAAACTCCTCGCAGAATTCACTGGGAATACCTTTTGTCCCAATGAGATCTCGCGGCAATTTGCCTTATTTGGAAGGAGGGGGTGAAAAACTATATTTACTGGACAGGGAAAGCCTTCACGGCTTTTTCCATATTTTTTAAAAATACAAGGAAATGTGCATTAGCACCCTTTAAGACAACCAATTCAATTTGCTATGCAATCTCAGAGAGGGTGAAATTACAAATCTGATTGGTTGGACATGCGCGAGGGATGGGCTTTCTGACAAGGCAGCGCCCGGAAGTGCCCTGTTGGATTTTCTGGGTTAGCAATCGTGTGGGGGTTTTCTCCACCGATTGCCCAAATAATTTTTTTAGCAGAAGGTCACAGTTACACAACTCTGCTTTAATGTTTAAAAAATAGGACTGTGCAACAGCGGCAGCATGTATCGCTCTAATTTACGGTTGCCATTTTGATTCACGGATGTCTGAACTTCAAACCGTGGGTAGCTTCTTAGCATATCATTTTTGCAAAACATCATGGAGACAAAAGAATGCAGCTGCGAATTGGCAATAATGCGCAGGAATGAGCATTATTTCCTCTCGTGTAGATGAGCCCTAGGAAAGCAATGCTTGGAGAAAGTGAAGGAGATGAAGAATGACCCGCTTCACCTGCGTACTTTAAACCAGAAAGTAGAGAACATTTTCTCCTTGCTGCTAAATGTCTGTGTGGGAGATAATGTGTATATTTACAAAACTGGTTTTTGCTCGTTTTTGTAAATGCACAGAATTTAAAACTGTGATCACTCCTGTCTGGTTGTAGGGGAAGCATTGGCAGAGGAGGACTGTGTCTTTGCAAGCAATCATCTTGTCCCTGTTTTGTTTTGAGGTGGGGGTGTATGCCTAGCTTCAAGAAAGGAGAAAAAGACATATTTTTGCACAAATGGCAGAAACACTTTCTGCCTCACTTTTGAAATACAAGGAAGAACTCTTGTACTGGTTGGAAATTTCCTGGCAGGCTGTCCCACCTTGTTGAGACTAAGGAGATTATCAGGCAGGAACACAAAAAGTGTTCATGTCCCACAATCTCCAATCCTGCCCCCGTCCTGGCACAATAACCCTCCCCACCGCACTTAACTTGTCTCCAGTCGTAAGGCAGCCCAGGAATGTACAGAGCTCTAACAGAGCTCCATTCACTTCCTGGACTGGAATTCCGCCCATTCTTGCGAGAAGACACAAGTGTGAGAAATTCAAAAATAAAAAGTAAAATACACCCAGAAAAAGGCACGGTACAAAAAAGCACATACACACACTTTAAAACTTCCAAGTAAACCAGGGGAGTTTTTAAAAAGTGTATCACTTACCTGGATGTCCCAAACTCACCCATAGGTTGATGCTGCATTCCTGAGAGTTAAATGGCCCGAGGTTTCACACACCGGCAGTGCTGGCACCAAATCGCAACGGGGGGAATCTATTGATGTTTTGGCCCATAAATAGAAAGAAATGCCATAATGATACCAGCGGAATGCAAAAGGACGATGTCATCTGATATTGGCGTCCTTTTGCATTCCTCTAGCGTCATTTTTGCGCCACAGGAGCCTCGTCTGATAATCTCCTAACTTGACCCTAAGGAAATATTAGCAAAATTTCTTCATATCCCTGGGAGGGGTGTTGATATAACTACAGGGGAAGTGGGGGGAAGTGGGGGCATCATTCCTCAAATAGTAATTCTGCCCACCCAAAAAATGAAATTTTCCTGCAGTCTCTAAATTTCTAGCATTGGGCTTATCTACACAGGCTAAATACCCCAGCAAACCCCCATTCCAGAGCCCTGCAGTCCATATGACACAGGGCTTTTGCTCCGATCTGGCCCTGGGCAGTCCTCACCACCCCCGAGGCAGATTTGGGGCTTCCAGAACTTGGAAATAGACTCTGACTCAGAAACGGAAGCAGTGGACATTCCAGGACCTGCTGAACCAGAGCGGGAGGATGTTCCAGAGCCACAGGTTTCAGACACAGACAATAGCGTAGTACAATATCTGGCAGAAGGTCCGGCCCCTTCAGATACGGAGGACAACTTACCTGTACCTACCTTCACAGCACAGAGACAACAAAAGGAGGGCTTGGGGCGGTCTCAGTGTATTTATAGGAAGCAGCAATTAATTAAGCAGCAACTGCATTCACTGCTGTTTTATAACTTTTTTGGACATTTAAAAAGCAACGCAAGCAGACTCGTCAGCTTGTGAGGCTGCTGCGCTGCAAAGTGTCAGTTTCGGATGACGCTGCCCTCTAGCGGTACTGTTGCGGTACCGCGGGGAGAGTTGAGCATCATATTTGCTTGATTTTTACTCACGATCAACTTTTGTGAGTAAAACTCAAGCAAATATGACGAGTCTGCTTGCGTTGCTTTTTAAACGTCCGAAAAAGTCCTAAATATGCAGCACTGTCCTCCAGCAGTTGTCAGAGATTATCTGACCTATCTGGTGATCTCTTGAGTTCTTGCTCGCAGTGTTTGACCTGGACTGTGTTTGTTACTCTGGACTCTGTTTGCCTGACCTGGATTCTGCTGGACTCCCCTGGACTCTGTTTGCCAGACCTGGGATTTGTATATTGGACTTTGCTTGTCAACTTGTGCTTTGCTTGCTGAATTCAGGCTGCCTTGATTCTGTATCTGACTTCAGGCTGCCTTGATTCCTTTGTCTGTAAATTTGCTTGACTGTGCTGTGCCTCTGCTATCAGCTGTGTAGTAAACAGTCTTCGGCTGGTTGCCCAGACATTGTTTGGTCAGGGGGCAAGCTGGGGTAGGGACTGATTAATAAGAGCATAGTGTCTAGAGATCGAGGGAAGTGCTAGTGCCACTCTATTCTGCTTTAGCCAGACCTCACCTGGAGTACTGTGTCCAGTTCTGGGCACCACAATTCAGGAAGGATATTGAGAAGTTGGAATGTGTCCAGAGGAGGGCAACCAAAATAGTGGGAGGTCTAGAAGCCATGCCCTAGGAGGAGCAGCTTAAGAAGCTAGGCATGTTTAGTATGGAGAAGGTTGAGAGGTGACATGATAGTCATGTTTAAATATTTGAAGGGATGTCATACTGAGGATGGGGCAAGCTTGTTTTCTGCTGCTACAGAGACTAGGACATAGAACAATGGGTTCAAACTACAGGAAAAGAGATTCCACCTAAACGTTAGGAAGAACTTTCTGACAGTAAGACCTGTTCGGAAGTGGAATGCACTGCCGGGGAGTGTGGTGGAGTCTCCTTCTTTGGAGGTTTTTAAACATAGGGTGGATGGCCATCTGTCGGTCGTGCTTTCATTGTGTATTCCTGAAGGGCACGGAGTTGAACTAGATGGCCCTAGGGGTCTCCTCCAACTCTATAATTCTATGATTCCAATGCCCTCATTTCCCCCTGCCCCTGTAGCTACAGCTATAAGGGTAAGCTGTATAAGTTCGTGAAGATCAGGCAGGGTTTATTTAATTGCTTGAGAAAGGCACTCTGCATGTGTACAGAGGCACTGTGTTTTTCTACTGAGTCACAGTATGACTGGAAACAGGTCAGGAACGCTGGCTTTCAGGCAAAGCAGAACCTCTTTTCTTAACCTTCAACGTGTGAAGACAATGACAGCCTTTTTGAAAATTTATTTCATTAACGAACACATTCTCCCAATGACCTTCTTCATTTGCCAAATGACAGCTTGGCCCTCTGGTTCAATCGTTTGCATAAGAGCCAGAGCCAAATCCTAATTGCCCACATGGAAATCCAGTAGCCTTTTGGCTAAAAATGCTGTCATCAAAGCATCCCTTCCTTTTCCCTGGCGCTGCCCAGCTTCCTCGTGAAGGTTTTTCACAGGGCAGCGTCTGATTAATATGGCATAAAATGAGAGAAGCTCCACGCTCGACTAATTTGCCCGCACGGACGCTGCCCAGCAAGCAGATGGAACGCAGCTCCTTCCCCTCTCGCCTCTGTCTCCTGCGGCTGCTGTGCGCTCCTGATGAAAGTTTAATAAGGCCTCGCTTGCTTGTTATTTATTATGCATTAAAGAGCCTGGGAGGCAATTAAGCGAGCAAGACGCCAAACACCGGAACGCTGCAAGAACCACCCTTTGGGCCTGCGGCACAAGCGCCATGCCCTCGGATGGACCAGGGGCTCCTAACCGGAAACGTAATGGAGGACGGAAGGTCAGTGGAAAGCTTCAGTGGCAAAGGTTGCACCCCCATTGAACATGTCATTGGTGGGATCTTTCACAAGTACAGGAGGGAATAAAACAATGGGAGTTTTTGTGTGTGTGCCTTCAAGTCGCCTGTCGACTTATGGCAGCCCCATGAATTTCACCGGGTTTTCTTAGGCGAGGAAACCTCAGAGGTGGTTTTGCCAGTTCCTTCCTCTGAAAGAGAGCCTCCAGCAATTTAGTATTCCTTGGCCATCCTTCTGGGCTTGGGGAAGGTTCTTCTTTTTGGACTGCCACTCCCAGAATCCCCCAGCCAGCTATGCTGGCTGGGGGATTCTGGGAGTGACAGTCCAAAAAGGCACCTTTTCCCATGCCCTGGAAGTTCAGGTGGGATCTGGTGCCTTTGGGGTATTTAGGCCCTGTGTGTGTCAGTGCCGTCAAGTCGCCTTTTGACTTAATGGTTACTAGTCACGGGCCTTGTGGGTTTCCTCCAGGATCAGACACAGCGTGCTTCTGAAGGCCAGTCTCTCGGGGACAAACATGAGAGAGAGCTGTTGCCCTCCTTTCTTGCTGGTGGACAACCCAGATAGATCCGTCTTGGCCATGGTGGGGAGACAGGATGCTGGCTTATAATGGGTCCGATTAGGGTTACCAGACTAAAAACTGAAGAGGGCTCCTGAAAGGAACAGAAAGAGTTGAATTGAACGAGCAGTACGGACTGAGTTGATTGAACTGAATCTAGAGAGGTTTGGGTTTGATATAAAGAAATTTTGGACTAGATAGCAATTGGATTCAGGAAGACTGTTATAAAAATGAACTCTGAGGAAAAAAAACCTCAACTATTGCTACATTTGGATAACTGGAAGTATTGTTGCATGGAAGTCTTCTCTATACGAGGCAAAGGAAACCGGACTGCCTTGCAGTAATGGCATTTTGCAGAAGCTGCGACTTGTTTTAACAGTGTTTTTGCCCCCGTAAGCTTTGCATGCAAGATGTCGGCCATGAGTGGTTTACTTGCGGTTGTACTTACCTCAATTTGCCGCCACTGAACTTTATTTTTAAAAAAATGATGTCCAAGGTACACTAGAGTGATTTTTCGATTTAACAGGAAAGAAAAAATCCACCCCATTTGCCCCGATGAGCAGGAATGTGATCTCCCTTTGTTTTTTAAAAACTCTGGGGAAAGCTGCAAAGGCTGTTCCTACGGAGTTTTTGACATTTTGGGACCCCCTCCTTCCAAATACAGCGGATTGATGCTGGCTCCCATTTAGACAGATCATATTCCCAGCAAATTCCATTAGGATTATTTTCACCATTTAGACACCCCCTTAGAATCACAGAATCTTAACATTGAAGGGACCACAAGGGCCATCTAGTCCAACCCCATTCTGCCATGCAGGAACACACAGCTCAAGTACTCCAGAAAGATACTCATCCAACCTTTGTTTAAATACCTCCAAAGATGGAGAGTCCAGCATCCTCTGAGGCAGCCCATTCTACTGTCAAACAACTCCTACAGTAAATAAGTTCTTCCTATTGTTTTGGTGGAATCTATTTTCTTGCCATTTGAATCCATTGGTTGGTGTTCTAGGGTGCTGCCACACTGCAGAAATAATACAGTTTGATGCCACTTTAACTATCATGGCTCCATCCTATGCAATCCTGGGGTTTGTAGTTTGCTGTGGCGCCAGAGCTCTCTGACAAAGAAGGCTAAATATCTCACAAAACTACAAACCCCAAAATCCCATAGCATTGAGCCAGGGCAGTTAAAGTGGTATTAAAGTGGAATGCACTGCCTGGGAGTGTAGTGGAGTCTCCATCTTTGGAGGTTTTTAAACAGAGGCTGGATGGCCATCTTTTGGGAATGCTTTGATTGGGTATTCCTGCATGGCAGAATGGGGTTGGACTGGATGGCCCCTGTGGTCTCTTCCGACTCTATGATTCTATGAAACTGCATTATTTCTGCAGGGTGGCAGCCTTAGTCTTTGGAAAAGAGATTCCATCGTCTACATCGCCAACCTTCAGATCTGTAAAGATGGCTATCATGGGGTTGCTTAGTCCTCTCTTCTCTTAAACATGCCCAGCTCCTCCTGAGTCATTCCTCATCATTCTTGGTTTCCAGACCTTTGATCAGCAGCCTTTGGTTGCTACCTTGTTGTGTGACAAGCAACACCTACTGCAATTCCCTTTTCTACACACTCATTAAAAATGCAAGAGCCATGAAAGGCATAGGAACTATCTCCAGTTTTCAGCCTGGCAACCCTAGGCTTGATCCAGCTCCCGGGTTATTCATGAATCAGACAAGCCACATGCCCCAAACTATTCAGTCCTTGTACAACTGCACTACATCCTCCTGCACCTGCAATAGGAACAGCATGCTTGGAATATTCTGTAAGAATTGGGTTGCCAGGCCAGGCGTATCCCAGGTGCTGAGTTATCTGGTCCAAAATTTGAGATTTAAGGCACACTGCGAGGCAGTAGCATATTCCACTGTTGAAGAGATCTTTCCATCAGGAAGTTCTTCCTAATGTTTAGGTTGAATCTCTTTTCCTGTAGTTTGAACCCATTGCTCTGTGTCCTAGTCTCTAGAGCAGCAGAAAACAAGCTTGCTCCATCCTCAGTATGACATCCCTTCAAATATTGAAACATGGCCATCATGTCACCTCTTCACCTTCTCTTCTGCAGGCTAAACATGCCCAGCTCCCTAAGCCTCTCCCCATAGGGCATAATGGCTTCCAGACCTCCCACCATTTTGGTTGTCCTCCTCCGGACACGTTCCAGCTCCTCAATATCCTTCCTGAATTGTGGTGCCCAGAACTGGACACAGTATTCCAGGTGAGGTCTGACCAAAGCAGAATAGAGTGGCACTATGACTTCCCTCGATCTAGACACTATATGCCTATTGATGCAGCCTAGAATCGCATTGGTTATTTTAGCTGCTGCATCACACTGATGACTCATGTTCAGCTTGTGGTCTGCTAAGACTCCTAGATCCCTTTTACATGTACTGTTGTCAAGCCAGGTGTCCCTCATCCTATATCTGTGCATTTCATTTTTTCCCCTGCCTAAATGTAGTACCTTAAATTTCTCCTGGTGGAAATTCATTTTGTTAGTTTTGGCCCAGCTCTCCAATCTGTTAAGATCATTTTGTGTTCTGATCCTGTCCTCTTAGGTATTTGTCATCCCTCCTAATTTGGTGTCATCAGCGAATTTGATAACCATGCCCTCTATTCCATCATCCATGTTTTTAAGCATGATACCTTAAGCATCGACTGCAGCTGTTCAGAGTCTCTCTCTCTGGCTTTTCTTCACAAACAAAGATTCAGGAAGAACTCATCCCGTGCTTTCTGCAAGCGCGCTGATGGCTAAAAAGGCCAATCCGAGACAAAAAATCTTTGCAAAAAGCACAGCAGAAGGTCTCCTTGGGTGATGTTTTTAGGTTGTGATTCTTTCTGCGTTGTCGTTTCTCTTCAAGACTTGTTCGGCGTGAGTTCTCAAATAAGCATTGTGGATAGTGCGTCTCCATGCCTCCCGATGTGAGGCCAGGGCGGACCATTGTTGGTGATCAATTTGGCCGAGCCTGAGATGTTGTTTCAGGGAGTCCTTGTATCATTTTTTTGGAGTGCCCCTCTTACGCTGACCCATGACGAGTTCACCATAGAGTAGTATTTTAGGGAGGCGATGGTCCTCCATCCTAGAAATGTGCCCTGCCCAGCGCAGCTGTGTTCTCAATATCGTGGCCTCAATGCTGGTGATCCCTGCTTGCTCAAGGACAGCAACATTTGTCACTTAGTCAGTCCAGTGTATATTTGGGATTGTACGTATACAGCACTGATGAAAATGTTCGAGGAGTAGAGTACGTAATTCCTATACAGTAAACACCAAGTCTAACAAATGGGAACATACTTCTCTGGTTAGAAATGAATTTTTCCAATTTCTGCAAATGTGAAAGGTGAATGGTGATGCTTCCATAAAGAATAGAGTCTTAAGGCAGGACTTGGTGGAGAGGATAGAAGCAGCTGTATAAACAGAGAAACATAGAAAAATAAGAGTTGAGAAGGATCACAAGAGCCATCTAGTCCAACTCCCCTCTGTCATGCAGGAACACAGAACTAAAGCACACCTGAAAAATGCCCACCCAACCTCTTTTTAAAGACCTCCTAAGATGGAGACTCTACCACCCCTGGAGCCAATCTGTTCCACTGTTGAACTACTCTTAACAGTAAAAAAAAAAAAGTTCTTCCTAATGTTTAAGTGGAATCGCTTTTCTCGTCATTTGAATCCATTGGTTTGTCTTCTCGCCTAGTTCTGGTTCTGGAGCGGAGAAAGCTTTTCCAGGAATAGTAAGGGGAGGGGGTGGAGAGGAAGAAATCATCAGTCTGCTGTGAAGTCCAAGGCTGTGAAGTCCAAGGCCACCAGTCTGCTAACTGGAAACGTACTGGGGGAAGGAAGGACAATGGAAAACCTCAGTGGCAAAGATCACACACCCAATGAACATATCATAGGTGGGATCTTTCACAAGGACAGGAGGAAATAAAACAGTGGGAGTTTGTGTATGTGTGTGCCTTCAAGTTGCCTGTCGACTTAATGGCAACCCCATAAATTTCATGGGCTTTTCTTAGGAATGGAATTAACCAGATGTGGTTTTGCCAGTTCCTTCCTCTGAAATATAGCCGATAGAACCATTATTCCTTGGCAGTCCTTCTGGGTTTGGGGAAGGTTCTTCTTTTTGGACTGCCACTCCCAGAATCCCCCAGCCAGCTATGCTGGCTGGGGGATTCTGGGAGTGACAGTCCAAAAAGGCACCTTTCCCCATACTCTGGAAGTTCAGGTGGGATATGGTGTCTTTAGGGATATTTAGGCCCTGTGTGCCAGTACCTTCAAATCTCCTTTTCTTAGGCAAGGAATCCTCAGAGGTGGTTTTGCCAGTTCCTTCCTCTGAAATAGAGCCTATAGCACTTGGGATTCGGGGGGGGGGGGAACCCAGCCCCTTGCCCTGGGTTTAAAAAGTCACACCTAGTCCTGGAAATGCATGAGAAATAAACCTGGACAGGTGATACATCCTATGGAAAAATCCCGATACATACAGTGTTACCAAATCCTGAGGCTTTTGGCCAGTCTGGAGGAGCCCTTAGTTCTTCCAGCTGTTGCTGAAGTTCCCCTGCAATTGTAGAAATGGACAGACCCTATGCTTATGCCTGTAATATTTAATCTGTGGCAGTGACCCATTCCTGTATGAAAACAGACTCTTCGCATGATGCTGCAGTCCTTGATCCATGTATGAAGCAACCTCTAGCTATTTCAATGTACTGCAAAGGTTTCAAATTGTTCCCATCGGTTCCCATTAATTGTGCTTCTACTGGAAACATGATGAATGTTGCTGTCCTTGAGCAAGCAGGGATCACCAGCATTGAGGCCGTGATATTGAGAACGCAGCTGCGCTGGGCAGGGCACATTTCTAGGATGGAGGACCATCGCCTACTACTCTACGGTGAACTCGCCACGGGTCAGCGTAAGAGGGGCGCTCCAAAAAAGCGATACAAAGACTCCCTGAAACAACATCTCAGGCTTGGCCAAATTGATCACCAACAGTGGTCCGCCCTGGCCTCACATCGGGAGGCATGGAGACGCACTATCCACAATGCTGCAGCCTTATTTGAGAACTCACACCGAACAAGTCTTGAAGAGAAACAGCAACGCAGAAAGAATCACAACCCGGTAACATCACCCGAGGAAACCTTCTGCTGTGCTTTCTGCAACCGGACTTGTTTATCTCAGATTGGCCTTTTTAGTCATCAGCGCGCTTGCAGAAAGCGCGGGATGAGTCCTTCCTGAATCTTCGTTTGCGAAGAAAAGCCAGAGAGACTGGAAACGTGCCATAAATAAACCATTCCGAAATAGCTTTATACACATGCGTGCACTCACGGTAGAGTGACTGGGTTAACGTTTGCTTCAAAAAGGCACCGGGAGTCCTGTGGAAACTAGGAGGCCGGCTGTTTCTGTTTTGGTCAGAACTGTGGCACCTGAATAAAAGCCAACTCCATGAGGGGCTGGCTTCAAATGGATTGGGAAAGCAGCAGGTACAGAAGATGAACCGAGGGGGAAAAAACAAGGTCAGCAAAATGGGACCGAAAAATAACAGGGACACAGGGAACGTATGCTGACGGATCACTGCAGTATAGAACATTAATGCAAAAATGCTCCATCAAAACATAATGTGTATTTGCTGGAGCATCTGTGCATGAATACTAAACAACTGCTATAACACCAAAACAAGGATAATGACTTTTGAAGCAGGAGATTGCACGAGCACAACGCTGTATGTTAATGTCAGCTTTGGCCCAAAGTTGGAAGCGGGGAGGTAAGAATCATAGAATCATAGAGTTGGAAGAGACCCCAGGGGCCATCTAGTCCAACCCCATTCTGCCATGCAGAAAAGCACAATCAAAGCACTCCTGACAGATGGCCATCCAGCCTCTGTTTAAAAACCTCCAAAGAAGGAGACTCCACCACACTCCCAGGTAGTGTATTCCACTTCCGAACAGCTCTTACTGTCAGGAAGTTCTTCATAATGTTTAGGTGGAATCTCTTTTCCTGGAGTTTGAGTCCATTGCTCCATGTCCTAGTCTCTGGAGCAGCAGAAGACAAGCTTGCTCCATCCTCAGTTTAAAAACCTCCAAAGAAGGAGACTCCACCACACTCCCAGGCAGCAGCAGATTCCACTATTCAACAACTCTTACTGTCAGGAAGTTCTACCTAATGTTTAGGTGGAATCTCTTTTCTTGTAGTTTGAATCCACATCCTAGTCTTTGGCTGGAGGCCATGCCCTATGAGGAGAGGCTTAGGGAGCTGGGTAGGTTTAGCCTGGAGAAGAAAAGGTGAAGAGGGGACACGATAGCCATGTTTAAATATTTGAAGGGATCTCATATTGAAGATGGAGCCAACTTGTTTTCTGCTGCTCCAGAGGCTAGGACACAGAGCAATGGGTTCAAACCCCAGGAAACAAGATTCCACCTAAACATGATGGTAAGAGTTGTTTCATAATGTGGTGGAGTCTCCTTCTTTGGAGGTTTTCAAACAGAGACTGGATGGCCATCTGTCAGGAATGCTTTGATTGGGTATTCCTGCAGGGTAGAATGGGGTTGGACTAGATGGCCCTCGTGGTCTCTTCCAACTCTAGGGATTCTGTGATTCCCCATTTGCAGGAAACTAGCTGGAAATCTTTGCTCCCCCAAAGGAGTTATTCTATCAACGCTGATCCCTTTCTTCCAAGCTCACCCTACTCTTACCCCCAGCCCACCTGCCTCTCTTTCTGCCTCTCTGAGGGGGCAAGTGGACTTTCCGAGCCTCCCAATCCACCCAGTCTGCCAACTGCTGCCCTGCTCTAATCACCCATCAGGCTGTCTCTAACATTATGGGGCTTTGCCCTGATTGCTGCCGACAAGGGGAAAAGCCTCTAATAGGTTTAGGAGCTGGGCGACTGTTGAGCCAGTCGCATGAGAGCCCAGATCTGAGATGCCAGGAGAGCCAAGGGAGTGCATGGCACTTTGGGAATCCCTGACCCTGGTTTCTTCCTGAATCCCACTCTGCCTGTGGTTTCCCCAGGATGCGATGACCCAGCAGCACCCATGGGTACCCTTATGTTTAGATGCTAGTTGCTATGGATCCAGCACCTTGGAAACAGCCAATGGCTGAATCCAGAGGCTCTCATGGCTGTTATTCCAGAGGGGAAATGAGAGCAGCTAAGGGATGCAGCAGCCTGGAGTGAGGAAACAAGGTCTCCCTCCAACCAGCATAGGCAAAAGGAAAGATGACCGCAGGGCAAAGATCTTGAAAGAAGGAAGTCATTGGAGAAATAAGATGCTCAGAGCTGGCAGGTATCAGCTGGCGTCCTGTAAGTGACATATGCAAGTGCAGGCCCATCTTAACAATGGTAGATGTCGTTATTTCATAGAAACTTAGAGATGAATGGGACCCTGATGGCTATCTAGTCCAACCCCCTGCCATGCAGGAATACACTATTTAAAAATTTTGAAGCTCTGTTTAAAGACCTCCAAAGATGGAGACTCTTAACACCCACTGAGGCAACCTATTCCACTGCTGAACTGCTTTTGCAGTGAAGAAGTTCTTCCTTATGTTTGCGTGGCATCTCTTTTCTTGTAATTTAAATCCACTAGTTTGTGTTCTAGTCTCTGGAGCAGCAGAAAACAAGCCTCCTCCATCTTTTCTATTGTATCCCTTTAGATATTTAAAGATTACTATTATTATTATTTTTTTAGGGAACTGGATTATCCTTATCTTGGAGAAGAAAAAAGTATAATCTGGTTTCCTTAAACGTTCCTCATAAGGCTTGGTTTCAAACCCTTCAACCATCTTGTCCGCCCTCCTCTGAACACATCCCAGCTTGATCTGTGATGCCCAGAACTGGCCATTTTGGTCACTGCTGGGGTTGGTATTCTCTTCCTCCCTGGTCAACGATCAAAGCACTCCCCAGGAGACATGATTTTGCTGCAAAAGCACCTCACCCCAAATGGCCATTCTTTGGTGGCTGGACAGCACCAGGGATCAGAGGCACCTCTGGCTATGCGCCATAGCCAGACGCAAATGAATGACATCATCGGCTGGCGCCCAGCAGATCTCAGCAGAAGGTGCCATTGTTCTACATCTGCCTATGGCGTATAGCCAGACACTTCTTCAATCCCTGCTCCACCTCTGCTCTCCATGTCTGTATGTGCCTTCAAGTTGCCTGTCAACTTATGGTGACCCCATGAATTTCATAGGGTTTTCTTAGGCAAAGATTTCTCAGAGATGGTTTTGCCCGGACCTTCCTCTGAAACAGAGCCTACAGGACCAGGGATTCCTTGGCAGTCCTTCTGGGCTTGGGGAAAGTTCTTCTTTTTGGATCTGGTGCCTTTGGATCTGGTACCACAGGGTATTTAAGCCCTGTGATGTGTATGTGCCTACAAGTCACCTGTCGACTTATGGCAACACCACGAATTTCATAGAATCCTAGAGTAGGAAGAGACCCCAAGGGCCATCCACTCCAACCCCCTTCTGCCATGCAGGAATACACAATCAAAACACTCCTGACAGATGGCCATACAGCTTCTGTTTAAACACCTCCAAATTTCCTTAGGCAAGGGTTCCTCAGAGGTGGTTTTGCATCCCCGTCCTCTGAGATATAGCCTACAGAACCTGGTATTCTCAGGGCTGACCCTGCTTAACTTCCAAGATGGATCTGGTGTCTTTAGGGTATTTAGCCCACCAGCCACAAAATGGCTTTTGGGGGGAGCTATGGCAGCAAAGCCATGAGTCCTGGAGGTGGTTAGTGGGGTGATATAGTGAAGTTCCACCTAACAGAAGTCTTACGCTATGCTAGCAATGTGGGATCTCAGCAAGTCTCTATCTTCCCTCCCTACTACTGCTGCATGGGATGGGTGAAATCTGGCTTGATAGCAGTTGCATGCAAACGGGATCTAGGAGTCTTAGTGGACCACAAGCTGAACATGAGTCATCAATGTGATGCAGCAGCCAGAAAAGCCAATGTAATTCTAGGCTGCATCAATAGGAGTATAGTATCTAGAGATCGAGGGAAGTGATAGTGCCACCCTACTCTGCTTTGGTCAGACCTCACCTGGAATACTGTGTCAAGTTCTGAGCACCACAATTCAAGAAGGATACTGAGAAACTGGAACGTGTCCAGAGGAGGGCAACCAAAATGGTGGGAGGTCTGGAAGCCATGCCCTGTGAGGAAGATCATAGGGAGCTGGGTATATTTGAAGGGGTGTCATATTGAGGAGAGGAAGAATCTTGTTCTCTGCAGCTCCAGAGACTGGGACATGGAGCAATGGATTCAAATTCCAGGAAAAGAGATTCCACCTAAACATTAGAAAAAACTTCCGGATGGTAAGAACTGTTCGACAGTGGAATCCGCTGCTGCCTGGGAGTGTGGTGGAGTCTCCTCCTTCGGAGGTTTTTGAGCAGGCTGAATGGCTGGATGTCGGGAATGCTTTGATTGCGTATTCCTGCATGGCAGGATGGGGTTGGACTGGATGGCCCTTGTGATCTCTTCCAACTCTATGTGACCCTGGCAAACATGCCTCCACTAGCGTAGGGCACCAACAATATGCTAGCCTTTGTGTACATCCAAGCATGCCCATACCTCTTTCTCTCATTTTGGCTTTATTTCCCTGAAGCCATGAGGAGTGAAAAAAATCTTCTTCGCACTATATGGAAGCTGTTTGTTTGTTTTGCAGTGGATTTTGAGAGAAGTATGGTTTGGTTTTAAGAAGTGGTTTGGTGCAGTCTTTCAATTGTCGTACATTACCTATAAAAGATGGATAAACCACTGGGCCTATCGATTTGCAAGATGAGCCTGAAGGATCTCAGCTAAGAGTTTGCGGAATCAGAGATATATAGACCTGTTGTTGAGATACTCGGCCAAATTACCTGTGATGTAAGGGAACCTTGAAGAGTGATTTCTGCCATTTTTAGAAGTGTTAATAGAAGACAAAGGATGGTTTGGCTGGGTTACTATTCCTTCTTTTTTTACCCCATGCAGTCTTCCTGTTTCACACAACACACACCGCTGCTATTTTCTCCTGGGCAGAAAATATAGTTATCTTATTGGTATGTACAATAGATATGTTTGGCCTGCAGGGCAAGCTGTAGCAGATGTGTGTGTGTGTGTGTGTGTGTGTGTGTGAATTTATTTGGGCTAAATTGCATAGGGCAGTGGCTCTCAGCCTTTTCTTTACTAGGGACCCATTTTAAATATATTTTGTTGCTGTGGACCCCCAAGACTTAACTCAAGATTTAAAACAACAACAACAAAAACAACAACAACACAATTACACCATCCATTAAACCTTCCCTCAGAGGCACTAAAGGTGGAGGAAAGACTTTTCTCCTGCTTCTTCCTCCAAGTTTGTGGCTGGAGTGGATTGAATGGCAATACACAGGCCAAGCCAGCCAGTCTGCCTTTGCCTTGGCTCATGTAACGTGGCCGCTCCACTGCAGGCAGGAAGTGGGCCAAGCAGTCTTCAAGACCCTCTGTGAGGACATTGTGGACCCCTGGGGATCCCCGGACCACAGGTTAAGAACCACTGGCATAAGAGAATATCCCACCCAAAGCCTCATGGTCTTGATGGCCTGCGAAATCCTGGGCTTTGTAGTTTGGGGAGGCACTCAAGATTTGTGGCTGAGAAAACTCAATATTCCTCCCTAAACTGCAGGATTCCACGGGATGGAACTGTGACAGTTAAAGTGGGATCATAGCTCTATAATTGTGTACAGTAGTGTGAAAGGGCCGCTGCTGAAATTCCCTCTTCAACACAACCCTTAAAAGTACAGGAGCCAAGTACAGTTTTAAGCCAGTCATAGAAATATATAGCTAAATCCCACTGGTTCCGTGGGTCCATTGTAGTTGGGACTAACAGTCGGTTTCCACCTCCAGAGCATTTCTGGTGAGGAGACAGGAGAGGGCCTTCTTGGTGTCTGCTCCCAGCATTGTGAGGCTCCGTCCCATGGAAGGTGAGGATGACTTCGTCTCTTCTCTCCTTCTGTTGGTGGGGGTAAAAACCCTTTTTCTTTAAACAGACTCTTGACCATTAACTAGCTGTTGCAGAAGTCTTTTAATGAGTGGCACTGTCCTTTTATCCTCATTGTTTTTAAATTGATTTAAATGTGTGATTTTTAAAAATGACCTAATTTATTCAATTGCAATTTTTTTTTTGTTACAGTCATTGATTTTTAGCTATGCTTTGTTTTAATCTATCCTATTACCCAACTTTGGGTCCCAAGTTGGGGGAAAAGGCACGTGGTGAGGACATGGGAGACAGCATTAGAAATAATGCAGTTTGACACCACTTTGAGTGCTGTAGCTCAATCCTATAGAATCCTGAGATTTGTAGTTTTGCAAGGCCTTCTCTACCAAAGAGTGCTGGTGCCTCACAAAACTACAAATCCCAGGATTCTATAGGATGGACCCATGGCAGCTAAAGTGGTGTCAAACTGCATTGTTTCTACAATGTAGATGCACTGCAACTAACAACAATAACAGAAATTAATTAATAGAATAAAGAGGCAGGATGTAAATTAAATATATTTTCTCTGAACTGGATTTGGTTCCTCTCTCTTCCTCCCTCTCTGCCACCAGCAGCTGGTCTAGGATGGCCCCGGCGAAGGCTTCTCTTGGCTCCCTCTTCCTCCTGGGGCTCATGGCGGTCCAGGCCCACGGCTGTCCTTCCACCTGCCGCTGCTACAGCATGACTGTGGAGTGTGGCTCCTTGGGGCTCAAGGAGATCCCTGGCAGCATCCAGCCTTCCACCCAGGTAAGGTTCGGAGGGAAGGGGACCAGCTGGCCAGCGTTTCACAAGTGCCAACCGGGACAGGATCAGCATGTGCCTGTCAAAATAGCAAAGGTTATTAAGGAGGAAGAACAGACGAGCTAGAAGATGCTGCAGCAGTTTGCTATTGCCTGAGCCTCCTGGGAAGAGCAAAGCTCTGCCCCCTTCTCTCCTCTCCCCATCCCTGCTAACTAAGTAGGATACTAAACTTGGGCAGAAAAAATGAAATACATAGATATAGGATGGGTGACACCTGGCTTGATGCCAATAATAATAATAATAATAATAATTATTATTATTATTATTATTTCTATCCCGCCCCTCTACAACGCAATCAGGGCAGCTTACAGTATAAAAACTCCATAATTACCTCAATACCCTAACCCATCCACTCAGTACATGAGAAAGGGATCTAGGAATCTTAGTGGACTACAAGCTGAACATGAGGCAGCAGTGTGTTGCAGCAGCCAGAAAAGCCAATGCAATTCTAGGCTGCATCAATAGGAGTGTAGTGTCCAGACTGAGGGAAGTGATAGTGCCACTCTATTCTGCTTTGGGCAGACCTCACTTGGAATACCATGTCAAGTTCCAGGCACCATGATTCCAGAAGGATATTGAGAAGCTGGAACGTGTTCAGAGGAGAGCGACCAAAATGGTGGTAGGTCTGGAAGCCATGCCCTATGAGGAGCAGTTTAGGGAGCTGGGTATATTTAGTCTGGAGAAGAGAAGGTTGAGAGGTGACACGATAGCCATGTTTAAATATTTGAAGGGATGTCATACTGAGGATGGAGCAAGCTTGTTTTCTGCTGCTCCAGAGACTAGGACATGGAGCAATGAGTTCAAACTCCAGGAAAAAAGATTCCACCTAAACATTAGGAAGAACTTCCTGACAGTAAAAGCTGTTCAGTAGCTGAATACTTTGCTGTGTGGGAGTGTGATGGAGTCTCCTTCTTTGGGATTTTTTAAAGAGAGGCTGGATGGCCGTCCATCAGGAGGGCTTCAATTGTGTGTTCCTCCATGGCAGGGGGTTGGACTGGATGGCCCTTGTGGTCTCTATAATTCTATGACATGGCTGGCAGCTGCAGCGATGAGCCAGCGTGCCAATATGGGCTCCTCTGCTCACGCAGGGCCCAATCCTGTTGTGTTTTAGGGGTTTTTGGCTGAGCCAGTTGTTCCTGGGTATTTTAATAAAATGGTTTAATGGGCTTTACCCCACCTTCCCCCTGTCTTTGGCCCAGGGGTAGTGAGGACTGCCCGGTAGCAAAATAGGGCAACATCCCGGCATCATTAGGACTGTTGAGCTCTAAGACGGGGGGACAAGATGGGGCAAATAGTCCCTTTAGACAAGCCCTCAGTCACTGAAAGTACAAATCATAGCTCAGTGGGGCAGGGCGGGGGGATAAAAATAAAATAAAATAAAGATGGATAAAGATGCAGAAACAGAAAACGTAAGCAAAGAAGGTGTTTTCACATCCCTTGGGCCAAATGCTGACACAGCCTCAAAGGCAGATGGTCCCCAGGTCCCCAGTGCTAGATGTGACCATGTTCTCCTAGTTCATCGGATGGGCCTTCAGGTTCTTGGACAAAGCACCAGCTTTTCCCCATTCCCACGCCTTGCTCATTAACCAAACTTAGAGATCCAGGGTGATGCAACAGTTTGAGCTCTGGACTACAGCTCTGGAGAGCAGGGTTTGAATCCCCGTCAGCTATGGAAACCCACTGAGTGACCTTGGGCAAGTCACACCATCTCAGCCTCAGAGGAAGGCATAGGTAAACTCCCTCTGAACAAATCTTGGCAAGGATAACACCGTGATGGATTTGCCTTAGGGTCATCATAAGTTGGAAACAACTTGAAGGCACACAACAACACAAGAAAAATAGCACACTTGGTCCACTTTAAGAGCCATGACTCCATCCTGTGGAATACTGGGATTTGCAGCGTTGTGGTTGTGCCTTCCAGTCGTTTCTGACTTATGGCGACCCTATCACAGGATTTTCTGATGCTGAGTGTGTGACTTGCCCAAGGTCTCCCATTGGATTTTCATGGCTGAGCAGGAATTCGAACCCTGGTCTCCAGAGTCATAGTCCAACACTCAAACCACTATGCCATGCTGCCTCTTCATTTGCAGCTTAGGGAGACAAGGCAGTTAAAGTGGAATGGCAGTCCTATAATTGTGCAGTGTGAAAGGGCTGCAGTAGAGAGGAGATCCCTCCTAGGTGGGAATTATATACCTGAACAAGATAAGCCTTCCAGAAGTTATGAGATGATGACCTTGCAAGTCTGGGAGAGAGATAGTCAAACAGAGTACAATGAAACTATGGGCTCATCTACACAAGCCAAGATATGCCAGCTCCCCACTGGTGTGTCCTGGCTGCAGATCGGCCCATTCCTCCCCGGTTACTGCCTCCAAACGAGACAGAGTCCAGACAGGTATGCTGGCCTGTCACTGTAGCCCCCACCATCTCCTGTGCTCACTGTAAGAATAATTCAATGGTGGTGGACTGCCTTAGAGGGTAGTGGCCTGATGATCTTTGGAGGTTTTTAAACAGATTTTTGATAGCCATCTCTGGGGACTTAGTTGTGTCTTACTGCATGGCAAAATGGGGTTGGACTAGATGGCCCTTGTGGCTGCTTCGAACTGTGAAGATTTTATGATTCTGCTATTCATAATACATGCTTGTGGACAATAATAGTTATGTTATAATAAATGTGTATGGATGGATAATGAGCCCCATGACTAAGAACTCCTCTTTAGTCTTCCAGGAATGCAATCCCTTAGAGCAGCCTTCAGAAGGGAAGCAAGGAGTGAAGTGTGTCTCCACTACACCATTATATCAGAGCAACTCCACTTAGGTCTTGTCTGCGCTGCCTAGAATATGCAGAGCTGCCCCAGATTTACCCCATTACCTTGCATTCCGTGGTGGGAACAGGCAGCTGTCTGCACGCAAGCATGCATTGTGCTGTATCCGCGGGCGCCTGTGCCACTGCCGCTGATGTCGCGCATCATGCTTTCTGAGTCCAGAAACAAGGCACCCAGCCTCGTTCACAGGCTGAGGGCCTCATTGTGACCTTGGAGAGCATGACGTGCGACACCAGCAGCAGAGGTGCCGGCTGACACCACACAGTGCTTTTTCCCCCAGGATCAGATTTCCCCAGCTATTTTTAAAAGCTATTTTAAGGGGGATTCACCCTGGTTTCTAGTCGGAACTGCAAGGACCTCATCCGAACAGTACAGACTAAAATTGGGACCCAAACTCTGCATCATCGGAACAGCTAGGCACAAGAACAGGGGGAGGTTGTTTCATTCAGCCCATGCAAACAAGATCTTAAATATGGGCCTAATCCACTGGGTTATTTGCAACTGGATTATTTGTCATGGCTTCCTCCTATTGAATTCTGGGATTTGTAGTTTGACTTGGTCTTTAGCCTTCTCTGCCAAAGAGTGCTGGTGCTTCACCAAATGACAAATACCAGGACTCCATAGGAAAGGGCCATGGCAAATAATCCAGTTTCAAACTGGATTATTTGTGTAGTGTGGATGCACCTCAGATGTTGCATTCCTTGCTCTGGGTTCCTGTGACTATGCTCCTCTTTTTATATATCTATCTGTCCCTGTTCCTGCAGACAGTTTTCCTCCAAGACAACAGCATCACACAAATCCACCAGCAAGACCTGGCCTCACTTTCGGGCCTGCAGTACCTTTATATGCAGAACAACACCATCTCGGCGTTGGAGCCAGGCGCCTTCCGCAACCAGAACCGGCTGCTGGAACTGGCGCTGAACGGCAACCGGATCCACCTCATCAACAGCAGCATCTTCAAAGGCTTGGAGCATCTCCGTGTCCTCTACCTGGCTGGCAACCAGATCACCCGGCTGCCCGACTTCACCTTCTGTGACCTGGAGGTGGGGCCCTCAGGGGACAGGGCTGAGGGCCACGGGCATCCTTCCAGCACTCACACCAAGCCATAACATTAAAACTCCTTAAAACAAATCTATTACCTCCAGCTCCATCCTCTGAGTTCCATCCTTAGGAAATTATCAGACATGGGGGAACGTGCCAAAAAATCACATTCCCAACCATGTCAGAAGATTGCTAAAAGAACAGAAAGGAAGACCTTACCAGACGCTGCGTCCTTCAGCTGTTCTGGGGGCATAGCGCTGCCGTGGATGAGGCTTCCCTTTTTCATTGACGTGGAGAAGCCGCCAATACAAAGGGACGCCTTACTGTCACCCATGCTACGGCCCCGGCATACTGGAGGACATTGTCGTCTGGTAAGGTCGCCCCTTCCTGTTCTTCTAGCGATCTTCTGATGTGGCTTTTGCCATGTCTGATCATCTCCATAGACTCCATGAATTCTATAACTACCACAGTTTATGCTATTTATTTATTAAGGTATTTCTGTATTGGCCCGCTCAGCCCACAAGGTCTCTGAGAGGACAAACAAATAAACATGATTAAAACAATACAAAGATCAGACTTTTTAAAAAACACACTAAAATAGTCAGAGCCTCTTATCCGCAGAACCAATATCCGTGTTTCAGTTATCCATGGGACACCAAATAAGGACACGTACCATGAAGTAGCACTGGGAAATTCCTAGAGAGGAGTCCTCTCTCGGCATCATCTAAGTCTTACAATGCAATTCTATGGTATGTTTTTAACAGAAGTCCTTTATTGTCATAGGGTTTGCTGTTATCCATGTTTCCGGTATCGACAGTAAGTCTGGGAACCGAACCCCCTCAGATACAGGGGTCCAACCGTGCTCTTTCATAAACTTTTAAAAGCAGCCTAAAAACAATCCCAAAATACAATTGTAAAGCAGAGCAGCTTCAAGCACCAAAGGTCATGGAGAACAGCACTCTTTTGGCTGCCCCCCAAAAGCTTAAAAGAGATGGGGCCAGCCTAGCTTCCTTGTGTGAGGAGTTCCATAGTCCAGGAGCTGCTATAGAGAGACGTCCCTGTTATGTGTACCCACCAAACTAACTTCACGAGATGTTGGGACACACAACAGGGTCTTTGCTGAGGATCTCAAAGGTGGCATTTCAAATATCCTGGCTCCAAACCGTTTAGGGTTTTGTAAGTCAAAAACAGCACCTTGAATTGAACATGGAAGCAAATTGGAAGCCAGTACAGTAGGACCCCCATATCTGCTGGGGATTGGTTCTGGGGGGCATGGATACAGAAAACCATGGATAATAGCAAACGCCATTGAAAATATTGGGACTTCCAGTTTAAAATACCATCGAGTTGCCTTGGAGGACCTAGAGGGGACACATTTTCTAGGAAAGCTCTGTGGTAAGTGTGCTGTTTTGTGTCCCATAGATAACTGAATCAATGGATAATGAAAGTGTATAGTTCTTGCAAGACTGGTGTTATATGGTCTAAAATGCACACCTGACACCAGTCTGGCTGCTGCATTTTGCACTAGCTGCAGCTTTCGAATACTTTTCAAGGGCAGCCCCACGCAGAGTGAATTACAGTAGTCTAGGCGGTCATTAACTAAGGTATGAACCACTGTGGCTAGATCTGCCTTCCTCAAGAAAGGGCACACTTGGCACACCAACTGAAGCTGGATGAAGATGCTCCTGGCCACCGTTCCTCTTTATCTCTCCCATTCCAATGGATATTACTGAGGGTGCATCTACACTGTAGAAATAATGCAGTTTGATGGCACTTTAACTGCCACTGCTCCATCCTACAGAATCCTGGGATTGTAGTTTTGTGAGGCACCTGAACAGAATCAATTCTAGTTGTAACTAAAATCTGTCAACAGATATGGAAAACAAAACAATGGCCCACAGATTGGAAACACTCCATATACATTGAATATTTCTGCATGGCAGGGGGTTGGACTAGATGGCCCTTGTGGTCTCTTCCAACTCTTTGATTCCAATCCTGAAGAAAGGGGACAGCAGAGAAGGCGAAAGACCTTGTAAAACTACAAATTCCAGGATTCCATAGGATGGCGCTACAGCATTTAAAGTGGTGTCAAACGGCATTATTTCCACAGTGTTGCTGCACCCTGAGAAAGGCAGAAGCCGACATGTTTTATGCTTTTTGTAAACACTTGGGTTCAGTAATTTTGTTAAATTTTATTAAATCAGGAATCATTTCTATAGTATCCTTTTCGTATCCAGGTCCTGCCTGGAAACAATGTTGTTAGTTGCTTTTTCAGCTATGGCCAGAAATCAGGTAGGGACAGACGCACATGTAAATGTCCTTTATGCATGCTGATGTCTTTTTCCGAGCACTGCAGAGGTTGGTATTCCCCTCCTCTCAGCCGGCCTTCCAACCCAATTTAAAGCTCTGAAGCCACCTCATACAGCCTTTCTGTGCTGCAGTCTGAGCAGGCACGATGGGAGAAGCGTCTGGCAATCTTTTCCACCCCCCTGACAGAGACATGATGGTTACAGAAGCGCTGAGACCTCCGAAGGACCCCCATTGTGTGACCGGGTATTGGGGGGGTGGGAGGCTGCCTTCTCTGGCCCTGCCTGTTCACGTCACAGTACAGAATGCCTGTGTGAGGCAGCTGTAGGGCTTTAAAGTATTTATTTCAGGTATTTCTGTATCACCTCCCAGCCCATGAAGGCTCCCAAGGCAATGAAGAAATAGAAAACCCATTAAGACAATGCAAAGAGAAACACATTTTTATTTTTCTAATATTTTTATTAGTAAGACAGAACATACATCTCATACATAAAAAGAACAAGAACAAGAAAAAGAATCCTCACCCATCTACCATCCTCTATAACATTCTCCTTATCGCACATATCGCTCAAACATACTGACCTAACTTCCTATCCAGCTTTCTCATGAGGGCTTAAATTGTAGAAATAATTTGTAATATCTGATTTAACTATACAGTGAGTATGCCTGTAAGTTCCAACACATAAACGTATCTTTTACTTGTCATTTCTCTATTCGACTGTTTTTCTCACTCTCATATTTATCTGGATTGCATCATATTGCTTCTCAATTTTCCTTGTATATGCAATTTAAATTCTTCAACAGAATATAAAGGACTGAGATTTAAATTTAATAATAATAGATTTGAATTTGATAATGTTACTTATACATAGGTTTTATACTCTTGCTTTCTTTACATTATTAGAGTTATTCAATAGGGGATTGTTGCGAAGTTCCCCCATCTTTTTTCCAGAAAGTCCGATAGGCTCTCCCAAGCTATCCGATAGTCTTCTACAAACTTACCTTTTAATAAGACAGTTAGTTTATCCATTCCAACCATGTCATAAACTTTAAGAGAAACACATTTTTAAAACACAATAAAATGCTCTTTTAAAACTCCTGAAAGCAGTCTAAAAACCATCCTGGAATCCAGAATCCAGTTTGAAACAGATAAAACAGCAATTTCAAACATGGCATGTCATGCATGGTCGGCTGCCAGCCAGAAGCTTAAAAAAGATGGGGCCAGTCGAATTTCCTTGGGGAGGGTATCCCACAGTCGAGGCACTGCTACAAAGAAGGCTCTGTGAGGTGTACCTAGCAAACTAACTTCCTCACAAGGTGCCACAACACACAACAGGGGCTTCTCTGAAGATCTCAAATTTTGGGCAGGCTCCTACGGGAGCAGGCATTGGTCTTTCAGATATTCTGACCCCCAATTCATGGAGGGCTTTGTAGATTAGCACCAGCACCTTGAATTGAGCTTGGAAGCAAATTGGAAGGAGTTCTTGCAAGACCAGTGTTATACGGTCTCTAAAATGCACACCTGACACCAGTCTGGCTGCTACATTTTGCAAAGGTGTGTGCATGGCCCCCACAAGGGGAAGGGGGCTGACAGGGCTCTAGCCTGGGGGGCCGGGATTAGGAGAGGGGCCTGGTGTGATATTATTGTAAGTTTTTATTTTCTGAATCCATTTAGGCTTTTTAAATATACAGTAAATATAAATATTCATTTGGTGTCATCATTTAAAGTGGCTTATTTGAATTTTTATCCTAAATCCTGTAGAGCATCTCGCTGCCCTTAAACTTAGCAGTAGGTAGGGGGCCCGCTTCAAGATGAGGGGGTCATGGGTGTGTACATGGGTCAGCATAGCGTTAAGCATAGCATGCAGATCTTTGCACTCTACGGAGGGGATGTTGAAATGAGGCCTCTCTGTGTGTGTGTGTGTGTGTGTGTGTGTGTGTGTGCAGATATATCACAGCTTAAAGCAATCCATTTACATTAGACCAGGCAAAAGAATCTGGAGAAGAGACAAAACAGCAGTAGTAAAAATAAGGAGTAAGACATGGAAATGAGTGCTGTCTATAGTGACCGTGTGGCCTGGTTCTCCTTTTTGCAGAGGCTGCAGGAACTTCACTTGCAGGAGAACAGCATAGAGACTCTGGAAGACCAGGCCCTGGCTGGACTGACCTCCCTGGCGCTGCTTGATCTCAGCAAGAACAACCTCCGCACCATCAGCCGGGTGGCTCTGCGGCCCCTCATCAGCCTCCAGGTGCTGCGGCTGACAGGTGAGGGATGCCCTGCCCACGGGCAGCTCCTTAGCACCACCTGCAGGCCAGGAGTGGGCTTGCCAGCTCCATCCTTTCACAGGGGTCTCCTCTAGCACCCACTCTCACACACTCCCCGTGCAAGAAGGCTGGGGAAGGGAGAAAGGAGCCATGCCAGGAGGGAAGCTGAACAAGAGGAACTGAAAGTCATGTAGGACACAGGCCCACCTAGGGAATTAGATCCAATGATGTAGGAAATTATTTTCTGCTGGGTCCAATTGTCTACTGACCTCTCTGTGTATGTACACTTGGATCCCTCTATCCATGTGTATTCTATTCAGCTCCCAGACTTACCATGGATAACAGTATTCCATCTATTCAGTTCCCAGACTTACCATGGATAACAGCAAAGCCTATTAAAATAATGAGCTTCAGATTAAAACAAAAAACTACCATAGAGTTGTATTGGAGGATCTAGAAGATGCCTAGAGAGGCAACCTCTGTAGGCATTTCCCAGTGTAACTCTATGATATGTGTCCTCTATTTTATGTCCCTCTGATAACTGAAACCACAGATATTGGTTCTGTGGATATGGGGGGTCTGATAGTATGTGTGTGTACATGTGGACATGTGTGCACAGAGATCATAGAATCATTGAGTTGAAAGAGTCCCCAAGGGCCATCTAGTCCAACCTCCTGCCATGCAGGAGTACCTAATCAAAGCATTCCCGGCAGATGGCCATCCACCGGAAGGGTCCAGCCATCCAGGGCAAGAGAGTGTGCAGGCACTCAGGTCTAGAGAGCAGGGATTGGCTCTTGCATCCCAGGTCCTCCAGATGTTTTGGACTTCAGCTCCCTGAATTTGCAGCCAGTCCAGCCAATGCTCAAGCACTCTGGGAGCTGAAGTCCCCAGCACCTGGAAAATCAGAGTTTGAGAACCACACACCTGCATTGGTCATAGAATCATAGAGTTGGAAGAGACTCCGAGGGTCATGTAGTCCAACCCCCTTCTGCCCTGCAGGAACACACAATCAAAGCATGCCTGACAGATGGCCACCCAGCCTCTCTTTAAAAACCTTAAAAGAAGTAGACTCCACCACTCATGGGAGTTGGGGGCAAGACTCCTAAGTGACAGAGATGCTCTCTTTTCTCCTGGCAGAGAACCCCTGGCGATGCGACTGCGCTCTGCACTGGCTTAGCGCCTGGATCAAAGAGGAAGGCCAGCGGCTCCTGGGTCCTCTAGACAAGAAGATTGTGTGCTCAGAGCCCCCACGACTGGCCTACCAGAGCCTGATGGACGTCTCTGGCAACAGCCTGATTTGTATCCCACCAGTAGTGCAAGTGGAGCCACTCGAGGTGACGGCCCGGCTGGGAGACGACTTGCGGGTCTCCTGCCAGGCCTCAGGCTACCCGCAGCCATTGGTGACGTGGCGCAAGCTGGCACATTGGCGAGCGGGGGGTTCCAAAGCCAGCCGTGCCCGAGTGCCAGGCGGAACCTTTGAGCTGAGTGAGCGCAGTGTGGGGGAGCGTTTTGAGCAGTCGGACATGGGGAGCGGGATGCTCTTCCTCAACAATGTGACAGTGGCCCACGCTGGCAAATACGAGTGTGAGGCCTCCAACCCGGGTGGCACAGCCCGTGTGTTCTTCCACCTCATGGTCAACCTCTCACAGCAGCAGCAGCAGCAACAGCAGCAGCAGCAGACATCAAGGGGCTACCCGGCCTCGGTGGACATTAGCCAGGAGCCCCTCTATGACATGGAGAGCATGGACTTCAATGCCCTCAGCATGGCCACCCAGACCGCCATTGCTGTGGCCATCTCCCTCTTAGCATTGGTTGCCCTCCTCCTGGTGATCATGATCTACCGAAAGCACCGGAAGCGGAAGAAGGCCAAGAAGGAGGAGAACATCTTGTACGTCAACGACTACTCAGACGGGCCCACCACCTTCGCCCAGCTGGAGGAGTACCGGGATGAGAGGGGCCACGAGATGTTTGTCATTGACCGCAACAAGCCCCTCTTTGCCACCTACAAGGACCCCCAAGGCCTGGCTGGGGTCTTCCCGGAACAACTCCAAGACCAAGCCACCCAGACATTGGAAGGAGAAGACGAGCGGCCCCCAGAAGCCAACGAACTCTTTGCCAATCAGGGACTGATGTTCCAGCCTCAGATCGCTTACGAAATCCACTGTTGAGCCATTCGAGATGGAACCCACAGGCAGGTGCCATAGGACCTTGGCGGAGGGGGACCAAGGTGCCCCCTGATCACGGAGGTGTTTGTTGCCTCCTTCTGACCATTCACCTCTATCCTAGCCTTTCTGATAGGTCTATTTCCTGAAGGTGACGGAGGATGAATCCATGATGCTTTGGTGACCATTTGTACCCCCAGGAGTAAGAGAAGGTGTGTTCCTAAGTCTGTCCCCAAAGTGCAGAGAAGGGAAGTTACTCTTGAAAGGGGGCTGCTGGTGAGGGACATCCTGCCCTTCTAGCATATCTACTACCATTCCTTAGGGGGAAGCATTAATTCGCTCTGTTCCGGAGCATTCCGTACTGTCTTTACCATGGAGACTGGGATGCCTATCACAAGCCTTCCCCACACCCCACAAAAACTCTGTTCTGGTGGGGGAAGGCATTATGGGATGTTGAACTGAGGACCCCTGACAAATAACCTCCTCTACCTTGAATCCATCCCATGGATCAAATGTTTCCCTTCGCGTGCACTTCTGTCATTGAATAAGTAGCGATATGCAACTCACTGCGAGGAAATCACTCCCTAGACGGGCCTTCAATCGCAGGAAAGTCAAAGAGAAGCCAGTGGAGGCTGATTTCAGAAAGGGGGACTTAGAAAAAGCTTTACACTGTGCAAGCTTGACCAATCCATTTCTCCCTTCCCTGACCTTCAAGGCTCACTGTGTTCTGTCCCAAAATGATGGAGAAACCCTCTTGCGAGAGGACCAAGGGGGCATTCTGTTTTGCCATGTGTTTCTTTCTTTTCCCTTTTTTAACAAGTAGAAATAATAACACAATCACGAGGAGCTGAATCACAGCGCTGCGTTCGTAGGTCCCACAAACGAAGAAACAGCCCACCCTTCACCATCATGCCGACTGGTGGTGCCACATATAGGGTTGCCTCAAGAGCCTGGAAGCCCCAAGAAGTGGGGCAGCACTGGGATCTGCCAGAGTGTGTGTGTGGGGGGGGAGAAGGCAGCAGGGTGGACTTTTTCAAGGAAAGGAGCCAATAAAACCTAGCCGGCACCAGGGGCTGCCAAGGGTCTGTCTCTTTTATTTATTGTGGAAAGAGGGGGGCTTGGTATCAATCAGACATGAGCAGGGGTCTTACTAAGCTGCATTATTCTAAGCTGGAGGTGGGCAGCTTCACCAAGCCCAGGGGCTGCTTTTCTACCCCAAAGACCCTGTAGGGGAGTCAACAGCTATCAAAAATGCCAAAATAGACAAACACATTCATAGAATCAGAGTTGGAAGAGACCATGAAGGCCATCCAGTCCAACCCCATTCTGCCCTGCAGGAAATCACAATCAAAGCATTCCTGACATATGCCCATACAGCCTCTATTTAAACACCTCCAAAGGAGAGTCCAGCACACTCCCAGGCAGCAGCACATTCCGCTGTCACACAGCTCTTACCATCAGGAAGTGACAATGAAAGGGGTGTGTGATCAAGATTTCCAAAACTGTACAGGTTTTTCTGTCTCTTCCATCACTCGTAAGACAAAAACTTGGGTTCATCCCTGGAAGCTGATTAGCAGTATAATCTCTCTGTGTCAGTGCCTTCAGGTTGCTTGTTGATGTCTGGCAACCCCATGAATTTCAGAGGGTTTTCTTTGCCAAGGACTACTCAAGAGGTGGTTTTCCCAGTTCCTTCCTCTGAAATGTAGCCTACAGCACCTGGAATTCCTTGGCAGTCCTTCTGGGCTTGGGGAATGTTCTCCTTTTTGGACTGCCACTCCCAGAATCTCAGAGTCCAAAAAGGTATCTTTTCCCATGCTCTGGAAGTTCAGATGGGAGCTGGTACCTTTAAGGTATTTAAGCCCTATGTGTGTGATGTTCATTCAAGCTGCTTGTCAACATATGGTGATCCAATGAATTTTAAAGGGTTTCTTTGGGTTTTGCTGGGTCTTTCTTGTGAAATAGAGCCTACAGCACCTGAGATTCCTTGGCAGTCCTTCTGGGCTTGGGGAAGTTTATTTTTTTTTAGATTGACACTCCCAAAATCCCCCAACCAGCTATAGGAGTGACAGTCATAGAATCATAGAATCATAGAATTGGAAGAGATCACAAGGACCATCTAATCCAGCCTCATTCTGCCATGCAGGAATACCCAATCAAAGCACTCCTGACAGATGGCCATCCAGCCTCTGTTTAAAACCCTCCAAAGAAGGAGACTCCACCACACTCCAGGCAGCAGCGGATTCCACTGCCGAACAGCTCTTACTTCCAGGAAGTTCTTCCTAAAGTTTAGGTGGAATTTCTTTTCCTGCAGTTTGAACCCATTGCTCCACATCCTAATCTCTGGCTGGAGGCCGTGACCTATGAGGAGTGGCTTAGTGAGCTGGATATGTTTAGCCTGGAGAAAAGAAGGTGAAGAGGGGACATGAGAGCCATGTTTAAATATTTGAAGGGATGCCATATTGAGGATGGAGCAAGCTTGTTTTCTGCTGCTCCAGAGACTAGGACATGGAGCAATGGGTTCAAACTCCAGGAAATGAGATTCCATCTAAACATTAGGAAGAATTTCCTGATGGTAAGAGCTATTCGACAGTGCAATGTACAGTCTGGGAGTGTGGTGAAGTCTCCTTTGGAGGTTTTTAAACAGAGGCTGGATGGCCATCTGGCAGGAATGCTTTGATTGGGTATTCCTGCAGGGTAGAATGGGGTTGGACTAGATGGCCCTCGTGGTCTCTTCCAACTCTAGGGATTCTGTGATTCCCCATTTGCAGGAAACCAGCTGGAAATCTTTGCTCCCCCAAAGGAGTTATTCTATCAACGCTGATCCCTTTCTTCCAAGCTCACCCTACTCTTACCCCCAGCCCACCTGCCTCTCTTTCGGCCTCTCTGAGGGGGCGAGTGGACTTTCCGAGCCTCCCAATCCACCCAGTCTGCCAACTGCTGCCCTGCTCTAATCACCCATCAGGCTGTCTCTAACATTATGGGGCTTTGCCCTGATTGCTGCCGACAAGGGGAAAAGCCTCTAATAGGTTTAGGAGCTGGGCGACTGTTGAGCCAGTCGCATGAGAGCCCAGATCTGAGATGCCAGGGGAGCCAAGGCAGTGCATGGCACTTTGGGAATCCCTGACCCTGGTTTCTTCCTGAATCCCACTCTGCCTGTGGTTTCCCCAGGATGCGATGACCCAGCAGCACCCATGGGTACCCATATGTTTAGATGCTGGTTGCTATGGATCCAGCACCTTGGAAACAGCCAATGGCTGAATCCAGAGGCTCTCATGGCTGTTATTCCAGAGGGGAAATGACAGCAACTAAGGGATGCAGCAGCTCAAATAAATTTGGAGCCGGCTGTGGCCTTTTAAAGACTAACCAGTGCTGTTGTTGCCCAAGGTCTTGTGGAGGGCAGCCCCCCTTAGCCATGGCAGAGACCCCGGAGGCCATCCAGCCCAACCCCCCTTTGCCACGCGGGAAGACACCATCACCACGGGTCCAGATGTTGGCCCGTGGCTGGGTGGGTGGGGATCGGGCCCAGTGGAGGCGGAGAAGCCCCAGGCTGACCCCCATTCTTGGAACAGGGCAGCCCCAGACCCCTCGCCGGCCCTCACTGAGAGACACCCTCCCCCAGCACCGGCCGAGGCCCTGGGCACCTCCCAAGTCTTGCTTTCACCCCCTCGGACTCAGGCAATAGTGGCCCGGAGGGAGCCTGGGGGAAAGGGGTCTGCTGGGGAGGGCTAAGGAGACAGACCCCTGGGGAGGCCGCAGGGGGGCCAGGCCGGGGCCTCCTCTCTCCCCCAGGCCAAGGGGCGAGCGGGGGGGCATGGAGGCTCACCAGGGGGGCCCAAGGGCCGCCCCCCTGCTCTCCTCTGGTCCGGTTGGAAGTGCATCCTCCCACAAAGCCTGCCCGGCCTCCTCGGAAGCCCCATGGGGGGGCGTCCTCCTGCCCTTGTGGGGCTGTCCTTTGGGGGCTGGGGAAGCCACGGGAAAAGGGGGCGGGGGGGGCTTCAAGGCCAGCGGGAGCCCCGGCAGTAGCCTCCCTCCAAGACCCCCCCACACACTGCAGGGGGAGCCGGCAAAGGGAGAGCTGAACCGGGGTGGGTGAGGTGGGGGGAAACCACAGGCATGGCCCTCCCCTGCCCAGAGACCCCCGGGAGTGCCCCTGCAGCCCCCCTGAACGGAGGGGGGACCCACCCTCCACCTGTCTGCCCGAGAAGGGGGCTGTTTTGGGGGGCAGGGGGAAAAAGAGAGAGGGTGGCTCCCAGGACGGGGTGGTGGGTCAAGGCGGTGCCCCCCCCAGGCTCCGGGACCCCCTGCAAGGGAGCGGAGACTGGATGCAAGGGAGGCTGACCCAGCTGGCACTCAATTAAGACATTCTCCTAACTACACTATGGAAGTGTTATTGTCGTTACAAGTACTGTAGAAGATGAGCTTGTTTTCTACCCCCACCAAGGCTGCCTGCATTAGATATTGTTCAGAAACACACAACCAACAACACACACCATGCGAGCATTGACACGGGCAGCAGCAGCAGGGCTTTCTTCCAAAGGAGGGAAAGGGCCTGGAAGCCAAGGGGGGGGGGTGGTATTGAAAATCCAGAGGGGATTGCAAAAGTCCAGTGGAGCTCTTGGACGATCCAGTGGGGATTTGGAAATCTAACTGGAAAATCTCTGAAGGAGTCATAGAATCAGACCCCAAGGGCCATCCAGTTCAACCCTCTGCTGCCCTGCAGGAAGATGCCAAAAAAGTACCCCTGACAGATGGCCATCCAGCCAGCCTCTGCTTAAAACCCCCCAAAGAAGGAGACCCCACCACACTCCCAGGCAGCAGCATGCCACTGAGGAACAGCAATTACTGTCAGGAAGTTCTTCCTAATAATGTTTAGGTGGAATCTCTTTTCCTGGAGTTTGAACTCATTGCTCTGTGTCCTAGTCTCTGGAGCAGAAGAAAACAAGCTTGCTCCATCCTTAGGAAGACATCCCTTCAAATATTTAAACTTGGCTATCATGTACCCTATTAACCTTCTCTTCTCCAGGCTAAAGATGCCCAGCTCCCTAAGCCACTCCTCATAGGGCATAATGGCTTCCAGATCTCCCACCATTTTGGTCGCCCTCCTCTGGACGTGTTCCAGCTCCTCAATATCCTTCCTGAATTGTGCTGCCCAGAACTGGACACAGTAATCCAGGTGAAGTCTGACCAAAGCAGAATAGAGTGGCACTATGACTTCCCTTGGTCTGCATAATATACTCATATTGCTGCATTTTTGTTAAACTGCATATCACAAGAAAACCTATCCAAAAATAGGGGACCCTCAGGGCTACAACTAAAATGGTTAAGAAGCTCTGCGTATGTTTGTCCCACTGGGCATTTAAGTCTCCTCCCAATATAATGTGGGTGTGTCCTGACGGAAAAGCTATGTCTCCCAAAGCAGATTCTAAAGACACCCGATCGTTGAGGGGGCTGTACAGAGTTTTCCAGAGGGACATAGACATTTATGCAGACTAGGAATATCTTGTTAAGAAGCTTTATCTGTAAAATTAAGAAACTGTCCTGGGACTGCGAACTTAGAATTTGACAGTCACCCTCAACATCCACTGAGACCAAAATTGCTAAACTGCCAGAGCTCCAACCCATTTTATGGCATCTTTCTGCGGCAGTTGCAAAGATTCTAAAGCCAGGCAGGTGTGGGTTGGAAATGTCCTCCACCCATGAGTCTTAGATAAAAATTACAGAAAACTGCTGGAGATATTCAATAAATTCCCTGTCCACAAATCTGCCAACTAACCCCGAGATGTTGCAGGACAGTGTTTGCAGATCTAACTGTAGTTTCCCCTTTGTATGACTTCTTAGTGAGTGTGGGGATCACATAGAGGCTGAAAGAGCTGAGATCTATGCTCACTTAAGGATACATTTACCTTGCTACGTTCTGAGTGGCAATTTACCCTATTAGTATTAGGACCTCCCTTTGCTACCAATTCGCCTTTCTCTTTTCCCAGGATTTCTTGCAGGGTGCCTACTGCTTTTATGATCTTTTCCTGAGCTCTTGAATTCATAAATCTGAAGCGTGCAACTAAGGCAGCTTTTTTCTTCCTGGATGGCAATCCCATCTAAGAGATATGATTCCCAAGATGGGATGGGAAATGTTTCTCTTTGCTCCTTTGCCCCACTAATCCAGTGATAAGTCTCCAACATTCCCTGGAGAGAGTTTAAATTGGATAAAATGTCCTCCTGCGACCAGCTGCTTCCAGAGTTCTCCTGGTTTCTTGCTCCATCAGCTCACTGGGATGCAGCCTTCTGCCTTTCCTTCGCTCTCACCGCAGCTCCTCTGCTTGTAGCTCTGAGCCGGGGTTCAGCCACTCGGCTTCTCCGTCAGAGCCCATAGCTGTAGCTCCTGTCACCCCTTCTTCAGGGGCTGTCACCGGAGCTCCCTCCGTCAGGGGTTGGTCCTCAGTAGCTTGGGACATTTTTACACCAAGCCAGCAATGAGGATTGGGAGAACCGGCTTACTGTGATGAACCAGTAACACACGGTGAAAACAATATCCTTTAAGCAGTTTATTGTTCAGGATCTGTTCGGTAGCATAGCAAAGCTGGTTCTGGCGATCCAAAGGCCAGGGAGAATTGATAAAGCTAAACTAAGTTTCGTTTCCCTTCAGTTACACGGGAACAAGAGAAAGGGAGGTGTAGGGAGGATGGGGAAGGCACACTCCAGAATCAAAGGCCTGGAATACCACAGCTATTGGCCTTGGGCAGCTGGGAGGAGGTGTCTTTGGTTTAAGGCGAGCTGGCTTGATTCCAGCAGTTAAGGCATCCTGGGAAAGTTCCCAAGAGAGCCAAACTCATGTCAGGGCCTGGCCTGGGTCTAGGGCCACTGCAATACCCAGTATCCAGGGCAAGTCATGACATCCTGGGGGCCGTTTACACGATGAAAATGTCCTGGGAAGAATTCGTGTCGATCCCTGGCAGTTTACACGTACATCGGGTCGGGTACGTGATTTTCGGAAGGGGGGCCACCTTTTATCCCTCAACCTGCAGGACTTCCAGTCCCGCAGGTTGTGCCGGTTTTTAAAAAAGTCACGGGAGGATTCGGAAAATCGGAAATGTAAACAGCGTGGGACAAAAAGTCTCGGTACTGGGATGACCGGAAATGGTGACTGGGGGCGGGCTTTGAGCTCAGGGACCAGAAAAGGAGGGGTCAGTCACCCGTTCAACAGATCCAGCCTCACCAGCCGAAAACAAAGGCATCCGTTCCAGCTGCACGTAGGTTGATGTGTGTGTGCGTGCGAGCTTGTACTCAATCACCTTTTTAAATGGATTTCTACACTGCAAACCCTTCAGCTTTACCTTTTCCTCAACTGCCTGTTACAGAGAGATCGTAGTAGCTTGGTCACCTCCCTGGCACATTAAAATATTCAAGCCTCTGAGCGAATTAGCACCCTTTAATTCCCCCTCTCTGTGTTTGTGTCTTTCAAACTGCCTGCCTATAGCCATCTCTGCAGTCAGCTGTAGGGGTTAATATTTTAAAAAGGCAACAGGAAAACCAAGCGCTTGATTTCAAAAGGAAAGTACTCTGCTTGTTTTCAAAGCACTCAGCTTAATTTCAAAAGGAAAGCCCTGCGTCTGAGCGAAAGATCTATCAGGATCTTTCAAAATGCTTTCTGCCTCTTTTGAAAGGGTTAAAATGTTCAAGAAGCAAGGGGGAATAACAAACCTCTGCCCCCATCTCTCCACCCCCCCAGCCAGCCAATAGCATCGCTCGTGGCGCAGAACTCTAAAGGAAGTGCATCACCAAGGTTGTGAAAACACGAGTAATCGCATCTTTGATTGACAGCCAAAAAAAAAAAATTTAAAACCTAAACAAAACCGGAACTATGGACGTGTAAATATCAGTCACGGGACCACACGGGATATCCAGATCAGAGACATAAATCGTATAAACAGCGAGGGGCGGATTCGTGATCACTTTGTCACGGTAGGCAACGCGACAATTTCTGTCGTGTAACTGGCACCCTGGCAGTTTAACGGTATTAAAATGGTCAGGTGTTAAAATTAGCCCAGAGCAACTCTGGGCCGAATGAGGGCATGAAACAATCTCAGTCTCTGTTGATGGAGGAAATATCTGCACCAAGAAATTCACAGATCTTCAAGGGATGTTGAAGGACCTTATCCTCCTTCCACACAGATTTTTTAAAAGTCAGTTGAATGCCTTAATGTTGCCTCTTTGTTTTCCTCCCCAATTGGACTGCCCGTGTATTACAGGGTATAAACTTCCCCATGTCCACAGGAGTGTTGTTGGTTGCAGAATCATGGGTCTTATTATTCCACAGGAGCCAAACGCCCAGAGGCAGACTCCCAGCATCCCCTCACAGCAAAAGGCAGAATCCGGCCCCTAAACGAGGAATTGAACCCAAACCATCCCAGGGCCAACACTCCCTCCTGAGCCAGAGAGAGAGAGCTGGTCCAGAGACAGCCACCGCCCAGGTTGTTGCTGCTCATGCCACAGGAAGGAGGCAGCCAAAAAACCCACCAGCATCCACTTTTCTCCTCCCTCCCTCCCCCCTCTCTCCCCACGGTCACTGGGGCTTCGCAAAGAGAGACGGAGCACAGGCACCAAGAAGAGGGGAGGGAAAGAAGAGGCCATCTTCCTCCTCTTTCTCCTCCAGTGCGGCTGCCGAGTGACTCCCATTTGGGAGAAAAACTGAATGGCAAATTAGTAAATGACTCCAATCCCATTGGTCCTTGCTGGTCTCTTGCACTGGACACCCCATGTGATTCTGCATCTCTCTGCAGGGTGGAGGAGGGCCAAGGCAAAGACTATGTGGTGGTGTGTACCTGCGCAGGTTTCCAGCCTGGAAAGAAAAAGGCCTTTCTCTACAGAAAATGGACACCTGACCAGGTAAGCCTCTGGCGGCCCAAAGCAAACCCCCTGCTTCAAAGGTGAGCCTCACCGTAGGCACTGACGACATTTTAAAGGGGCAAGAAAAAGCACGTTGCACAGGGAAAACCCAAATAAATCATGGTCCTTTCTAACCCAGGTTTAGGTCCCAAGAAGAGGAAGCACTCAGGATTTTTGGCTCAGAAGTCAGCGAATGTTGTATGTCAACACAGAGCTAGAAAGGGGACAGAAATGCATTTTCAGCTCCTTGCAGACAAAGACACACACACTCTCATAACCAGCTGAATTTGGGAACACTGCTCCTTCATTGATGCCATCCCAGGGACTTCAAATGGGCAGCCAAGAAAGCAGAATGCTCCAAATCATTCAGCAGTTTATAAAATGTTCCTAAAAGAGCAGGATACTTTAAAATTACAAGCGCTAAAGCACAAATAGTTGGGAATGTAAAATGAAAATCAGAATGTATTTTCATATATGGTGGACATGCCAGGAAGCAAAAAACATGCTGGAACCAGATACATAAGGTAATGGAAAATATACATGACAAAAAAATACAATTGAAACCAGAATCTTTTTTAATTAGGTTTAATTGGAAAAACAAGTCATTTGAGACCTCAGATAAAATTATTACAATATTTGATCACTGCCATTAGATTACAATATGTGCAAAATTGGAAGAGGAAGGAACTACCTTCTAAAGATGATTAGATATTAAAAGTAATGGAGCTAGCTGAGAAGGATAAATTGACAACACTAATAAAAGACAAATCAGTAACAAAACTTTTAGAAGATTGGAAACCATGGTTAAGATATTTAAAAGAACAAGGGGAAATGACAGCACAAGTTGGGTTTGAATATTAATATATTCTATTGGAATATTCATATATTCTATTGAATATAAGTTTAGAAATTAAGAACAAGTTAGAAGGAGAATCAATGAAAGTGTGTAAATATCATGAGAAAGGAACTGGGAAGGGACTTTTAAAATTAATATTGATAAACGCTGATTTAATTTGTTCTCAAATAATTGTTGACATAAGTGGTGGAGGGTTTCCCCCCTTCTTTTTTGTTAATGTATATATGATGTGAAGAATTTTTTATTGTATTTTTGTATTTTAGGTGATGTTGTGTTATGATTTCTGTTACTTGTTTGTTTGGTTTTTCTGGTTGTTTTTTATGGTTTTGAGAGTGAAAAGACAATAAAGTCTAATAATTTTAAAAGCACAAATAGAATTAAATGAGATGAAAACAGAGTTTTACAAGACACAATCTAGAAGAATGAGGGCTGCCTCTCTAATCAAAACATTTCCCACTCTGTGGGCATTTCTACACTTTCTTTCTAGCGTGGACTCTCTGATGTCTCAAATGGTTTGACTTCTGAGCAAACCATTTCCCACACTGCTGGCATTTGTATGGTTTCTCTCCTGTGTGGACTCTCAGGTGACGCTCAAGGATTGACCTCCAAGCAAAATATTTCCCACACTGCTGACATTTGTATTGTTTCTCTCCTGGATGAACTCTCTGATGATGCAAAAGGGTTGACTTCTCAGAAAAACATTTCCCACACTGCTGGCATTTGTATGGTTTCTCTCCTGTGTGGACTCTCAGGTGACTCTCAAGGTGTGACTTCTGAGAAAGACGTTTCCCACACTGCTGGCATTTGTGTGGTTTCTCACCTGTGTGGACTCTCAGGTGACTCTCAAGGTGTGACTTCTGAGAAAGACGTTTCCCACACTGCTGGCATTTGTGTGGTTTCTCACCTGTGTGGACTCTCAGGTGACTCTCAAGGTGTGACTTCTGAGAAAAACATTTCCCACACTGCTGGCATTTGTATGGTTTCTCTCCTGTGTGGACTCTCAGGTGACTCTCAAGGTGTGACTTCTGAGAAAGACGTTTCCCACACTGCTGGCATTTGTATGGTTTCTCTCCTGTGTGGACTCTCAGGTGATTCTCAATGGCTGACTTCCAAGCAAAATATTTCCCACACTGCTGACATTTGTATGGTTTCTCTCCTGTGTGGATTCTCAGGTGACGTTCAAGGATTGACTTCCAAGCAAAACATTTCCCACACTGCTGACATTTGTTTGGTTTCTCTCCTGTGTGCACTCTCAGGTGACTCTTTGTGCATACATTTGTTTTCCTCCAGTGATCTCCTACAAAGGAGAAGCACAGACAAGACTCCATTCAGAGAGGAAGGCTCTCTGGGAACAACCATGGAGCAAGGTGAGCGCAAGATCTGGAAGGCAAAATCAAGGAAAGAGGACTCCTGGGTCGCCTTTCCTGGATATAAGTCACCGTAGCTAAACGGAATCCCTCAATATGCCTGAAGACCTGGAGATCAACAAGTGGCTGAGGGGGAGGCCATGGCTTTCTAGCCCTGCTATGGACCTTCCCAGAGGTACCTCCTGTCCACATGGTGCTTTGCTAAATGTAGCAGAAACTGAGTAGATAAGCTGCTGTGAGTCCCATTTTGGGAGAAAGGTGGAATATATATCAAACACGACATAAAATAGGAAAGTCTAAGCATGGGGGATGAACTGAGGAACTTGGCTGGCTGAGCTGGAATGGGGACCCTTTAGTGAGAGTAGGGGCTGCAGAGAGCCTCTGTGACAGAGGTGAGGAGGAGGAGGCAGGAGAGGGTGGAGGGAACTGAGGCGTGGAGGAAACTGAGGCATGGAGGACTGCCCAGTTAGCAGATGAGGGCTTGTGGGGGGAGGCAGGTTTTTGTTATCTGCAGGGGGTCTTGGAACCAAACACCGATGGCTGCGAAGGGCCAACTGGAAACAGAAATGTCTGAGCAAGGGGGCTGGACTGAGGAGATCACCCAAGAGTTTCATGGCTGAGCTGGGATGGAACCCCGATTTCTGTGAGGGTCTGGCTCCAGAGACCAGGATGCACAACTGTTGGGAATTAGGTGGCCACACTGGACCCTGCAGGATCTCCGGGGACATACCCCATTGAGCCACCTGAAAAAATATTGAAAAACGTTTTGCCCCTAAGTATCCCCCAGTGTCCCTTAGGGGAAGCGGGGGCAGTTCTGCAGTTCTGCCACTGTTAGACCCTCTCTGAGCCATTTTAAGGCCAGGAAAGGCCTTTTCCCCAAGAGTATTTTAGAGTCCTAACATGGCCAAAAGAGGGCCAAAAAACCTGGCAAATATTTCATAGAATCATAGAATTGCAGAGTTGGAAGAGACCACGAGGGCCATCCAGTCCAACCCCCTGCCACGCAGGAAATCACGATCAAAGCACCCCCAACAGATGGCCATCCAGCCTCTGTTTAAAGACCTCCAAGGAAGGAGACCCCACCACACTCTGAGGGAGTGTGTTCCACTGCCGACTCTCTGCTTAATGATCTGTTCTAGAATTTTTCCTGGTATTGATGTCAGACTAACTGGACGATCATTGTTGGGATCCTCTTTTTTCCCCTTTTTGAAGATGGGGACAACGTTTGCCCTCCTCCAGTCTGCTGGGACTTCTCCTGTTCTCCAGGAGTTCTCAAAGATTATTGCTAATGGCTGTTGAAGTGTAGCTACCCTTGTCTCCAGCTGCTGGACTTTCTCCTCCAAGAGGGCTACCAACTTGCACTTGGTGCATGTGAAGTTCCCCACGTCTGTAGACACGAAGACAAACATCCCACAAGTGTTGCAGGTGACCGCAGCAGCTCCCTCAGTGTCCATGGTGAGAGCTTTTAGGTAATCTAAGAACTCTTAGTTAATGCTAAAAACTCTAAGCTGTACTTTTAGGTATGCTGTATTTTTGTTTTGGTCAGTCAACAAGCAGCCTCTGCCGAGAGTTTAAACAATTCAAACTCCAGGAAGCTCCACCCCCCACACCAATAAGCAGCCTCTGCCGAGAGTTTAAAAAATTCAAACTCCAGGAAGCTCCACCCCCCACACCAATAAGCAGCCTCTGCCGAGAGTTTAAACAATTCAAACTCCAAGAAGCTCCACCCCCCTCACCAATAAGCAGCCTCTGCCGAGAGTTTAAACAATTCAAACTCCAGGAAGCTCCACCCCCCTCACCAGCAAGCAGCCTCTGCCAAGAGTTTAAAAAAATTCAAACTCCAAGAAGCTCCACCCCCCTCACCAACACTCCACCCCCCTCACCAACATTTCTCTGGGTTCTGTTGAGGGGCATTTGGGGGCAATAAAACATTAACTGTCATCCATGGTTTTTAGACTCCTCAATCAAAGAGCTCTAGGACCTCACTAAACTACGAAAAGAGCTCTAGGGCCTCGCAAAACTACCATGACAACTAAAATAGAATCATAGCACTATGATGGTGCAGAATGAAAGCACCCTCAGTCTCTATAGGAAGGCCAATGGATTCAAGTTCCTTACTCAGGAAGGACACATGCTCAAAGTTTTCCATCATTACGGCCTCGTACAAAGATCTTTGCTGCCAAGTCAGCAATTTCCACTCCTCCTCCAAGAAATACACAGCCACGTCCGCAAAAGTCACCTGCAACAGAAAATAGCCGTCATCCAGAGAGTGACTTATCAAAAGTGGAGAAAAACACATGTTGCATCCCAAATATGATTTGCTCACTTCAGAATACAGACAGAGTGGGATATGATTGAATCTTCTCTCATCTCTTTTCCTTAACTCCCTTCATTTGGAAGTATAGTGCATGAAGAAAGAACAAGGTTACAACCTGGATTTCTGATTAACTAGGTTTTTTATGTGACAAAAGATTATGTTTAGCATGTGGCCGCTCTTCCACATAGATCTTCCCAATCTGCATTTCTAACTGGTATACGTTTGGGCAATCTCACCCAAGCAGCAGATTTTTTTAAAAAATCCCAGCCTCTATGGTCAGGTTCTTTTAGCAAATAAGACAGAGAACACCACAAGAGCCTATTCCCAGCCTTGATAGTAAAAATAGGAGAGCCACAAATTAAGTCATTAGCCTATGCTGCCTTTCATGATGGCTCAAAACCAGCTGACTGAGTCAGATGCCTCCCTCCACCAAAAGAATGGACCATCCTTGCCTAAAAGCCATAGGTTTTATGCTGACCCAGGTACAGAGCAAGTCCTGCTGACAAGCCTAAGGAACACTCTCAGGGGCCACCATTGGCAGGAAGCCCACTCCCACCACCCCCGGGCCTGACTGGCCAGGAGGAGAAGCAAGGACAAGATGGCAGCAAGCACTGATCAACTGAGCCCCTGCAGGACACAGGATGATCTGCGACTACCCATCGCATCCCAGATTGCCAAACCAAGGATCTCATTGTTGAGAGGCTGGGCTGAAGAACACTCTAGGGAGGGAAATGCTTCTGCCCTTGGTATCAAGCCTTTGATGCCCCTGTTGCAGACCCCTCCCAAGGGCTCAGTCACAAAGAAGGAGGAGGTGAACGTTCACCTGTTCCAAGGGCATCTTTTGTGCTGCGTTGTCCATCAATTCAACGGAGACTCTCTTTTCTCCCTACCTTTGGAGACCAGGCAGGCCACTCTTGGATCTATGCACACCTGCCAAAAGTACAAATGGGGGTGTTTTACATGTGCAGACATTTAGACAGTCTTCCACGGACCACACTAAAGATAATCCAGTGGCTCTGAGAGCAAATCAAGCTGGAACATTGCCTAGAAGGCAAGATAACTCAATTGAGGCTATAGAAACACATTGTGAGATGACATGACTCACTGGAAAAGATGATGATGGTCACTAAAGTGGAAGACAGCAACAGAAGAGAAAGAACATACTGCAGATGGATTGACTCAAGGAAACCAAAATGTTCAGCTTGCAAGACCTGGCTGAGCCTGTTCCTCACAGGGTCTCCTAGGGCTGCCCGAGTTTGAAGCCAACCTGACAGCACAGAACGGCAACAGAAGTTCCTTCCTTCTTCATCAGGGAAGCCAAAACAAAACCCCTTCTACCTGAGATTGCCCACAAGATTTAGCCTGAAGGCAGGGGTGGGGATCCTGCAGCCCTCCAGGTGTTGGTGGACTATAGTTCCCAGCATCCATCACTTATTTGTTATGCTGTCCAAGGGCTGATGGGAGGGGCAGTTCAGCACCTAGAGGGCTACGGGATGTCTAGCCCACTCCAAAGAAAAGAAACTGGATGCAGTGAAGGAAACAGAGGCAGAGTCCTCCTCCCTCCAGTGTTCGGAGGCAGCCTGGGGCACACAGCGTGGAAAGAGCTTCACCACCAGAGTCGGTCTTCTTTTACCTTAAAAGATCCATATGTATTCACACAGAGACACACACCCTCCCAAGAGCCATTATTATCTCTCGGCCTTCCCTGGGAGGGAGCCGGGTGCCAAGCGGCCATTTCTTGATCTAGCCAAGGTGCTTTTGCCTGGGACCCTCTTTCCAGGGCCTGCCAGGGATGCAGGTTTCAGGTTTGCAAGGATGGAGAGAGACAGAGAGAGAGAAGAGAGGCCCAGAGATGGCCGCCTTCTGCCCCTCTTTCTCCGCCAAGAGTTCAATAGGCAGCAAGCTCAGCTTCTTAAGAGGGAGGAAAGGTTCACATGGGCGGAAGGAGAGAAGCCACGTGCTCTGTCCTCGTGTCCAGAAGGTGGAGGAGGCAGGAGAAAAAGGTCAGGGGGAAAGGAGGAGGCGAGGATGATGAGGATGATGATGGCAGAAAGGGAGAGAGAGAAATGCTGATTTTGATCGGTAACAATTGATTTCAAATTCTGCCACCCACAACCAAGGCAAGCACCAGGGGTTTGTTTGTGACTGATCAGTCTGGGTCTCTGTTTAGGCCGTTGGGAAGAAGACGTGCACAGTGGAAGAAGCGCAGGATTTAGTGGGTTACTTTTGTGCTGGGCCACGGTAGACGCACACAGGCCTGCTTTGGCTACCACCCCATCACAGCCCATCTGCAGCATCCATTGGCTGCCTTCAAGCCAAGTCTGTCCAGGGCCTCCTCCCTCTCTCCTCCCTCCCTCCCCACCACTTCGGAGCCTTTTTAGTCATCAGCGCGCTTGCAGAAAGCGCGGGATGAGTCCTTCCTGAATCTTCGTTTGCGAAGAAAAGCCAGAGAGAGAGAGAGAGAGAGAGAGAGAGAGAGAGAGAGAGATTTGAGAACTTGCACCGAACAAGTCTTGAAGAGAAACAATAACGCAGAAAGAACCACAACCCAGAAACATCACCCAAGGAGAATCACCCAAGGAGACCTTCTGCTGTGCTTTCTGCAACCGGACTTGTTTATCTCGGATTGGCCTTTTTAGTCATCAGCGTGCTTGCAGAAAGCGCGGGATGAGTCCTTCATGAATCTTCGTTTGCGAAGAAAAGCCAGAGATAGAGATTATTATTGTATTATTAATTTTTTTTCTTTTCCCAATGTATATATTTGTAATGTGTAACTTCTAATTTTAGCATAAAGGTGTAAATATAATGTTTATTGGGGGGGAAAGGGATTGATTATAGTTTATTTAGATTAAGAAGGGAAATGTATCAGTGTTAGGATAGATTGTTTTATTTTTGTATTAGTAAGTAAAGAGATGGGGTGGAATTTTGCATTATTGTACAGCCTTTTGCGGTCGATGTATTGTTTTGTAGAATGGTTTTATTTCAATTAAAAAAATTCCTAAACCCAGCCAGCTTACCTAATTGCGATGGAATCTGGGAGCAGACATCCACCACAGCCAAAGGACCAAAGATCGAGAAACACTGCCTGAAACGACACAGGGGAATAACAGACTCCCAACCACAGGACCAGCCGCCCGGCACACCGAGAGGAGGGAGAGGCGGGTGCTTGAAGCAGGGCTTCCTCCTGGTGCCGTGGACGGCCTTTGCTCCGGCCCACCGGATTTGGCTTAAGCACTTCAGTTAGCCTGGCCTGCCTTGCTTGGAAGATGCCCACCCACCATGGCTCCTCATAGCAACCACAGTATTCTTTCCCCACAGTCACCCCTTCTAGAACCTTCCCTGGTGTACATGTCTGTCTGGTTCCTATCAAGGGCTAAAACACTCTTCCAAGAAGAGAAATGTCTGTTTTTCCCTATGAAACATTGGAAGGCTTTTGCCAAACTTCACTTTGAGCAAATGGACTCAAGAGTGATTCAGGGAAGATATCAGGGCATCCCTTTTCTTGATAGACTCTGTATATGTGGGGCACCTAATATTGAAGATCTTTCACATTATCCGCTGCATTGTCAATTATATAATGGTATTAGAGAGCAATATCTAGCTCCCATCCTCAGAAATTTGAAGGAAAGGGATGATGAAAGCAAGTTGCCTAAGCTATTGCAAGGAGGAGAGCCTTTTATAACTGTTAGGGTTGCCTTGTTTGCAGTGAAAGCAGCTATTTTATGGAAGCAAAAAGTAGTAAAGGGCCTAAAATAGACTGTTGTGCAAATTTCAAGAAGGGTGTAACCAGATCCAAATATGTTAAATTTTAAGTTTTACAGTTTTATGTCAGGTCTAAACTATGTATGTGTGGGTATATGTATATATATATTCTTCTTTTTATCATTGTATGTGTGTGTGTGTGTGTGTGTGTGTATATATGAAATGGTCTGGAGAATTATTCAATAAAGATGTATCTATCCAATTGTCTGGTTCCTCTTTCCCTCCTTTTTGCGAATGGAGAGCTTCCCCTGGGAGGAGGTCCAGGTTGGAGACAGAGGGTCAAGGGACTTTACTGCCAAGGAAGGACAGAGAGACAGTGTGGTGTAGTGGGTTGAGTATAGGACTGGGACTCTGGGAGTCCGGGGTTCAAATCCCCACCTGGCTATGGAACCGACTGGGTGATAAACTTGAATAAGTCACACTCTCTCAGCCTCTGAGGAAGGCAATGGCAACCCCCCTTACAAATCTCTGCCTGGTGAAATGGGGCATGTGGGGAAAAGGGGAGGTCAAGAGAGGGACCTGAAAAGGCAGGAAAGAAGAAAGTGAAGCGGGAGAGGGAGCGCCAGCTATTCAGGCCGCCAAAGGTTGCAAGAACTGAGGTCCGCTTCCTAGAGAGGCAGGAAATGTTAAAACAAAACTAGCAGGGAGGAGGAAGGAGAGCCCCTCCTCACATTCCTAAGCGGGGAAAGGGGGGTCCTTTAATGGATGAAAAGTGTGAGGACCACAAGGGTAAAGAAGTAAAGGTGACACAACTGGGGGGAGGGAGAGGAGACACCCCAAAGGGGGAATGGCGGAAGGGCTGCCATATTCCAGGGCCTCAAATCTCAGCATCTAATTTTATTATTTCATTACTTATACTGCAGGGTGACATCCCACATATTTTCATGGTTCATGAGCATGAACATACATGGTAATCTACTGCAATTCTTGAGTCTAATTCATAAGCAAATATCATGGGTGGTAGTGAAATTTATCAGGAAATATATGTACGTATATTTCTTTTTTCAGAATCAGAAGGAGACACCCTTTACCCTGGGTCAGAAGTTCATGGCCTTGTGTGTCCTTGTGGTGTCGTGAACAGGGTGCTGGGACTGGGGAGTTGGCAGATGTGGGCTCGAGTCCTGCATGGCAGAAGGTTGGACTAGATGGCCCTTGTGGTCCCTTCCAACTTTCAGATGCTAAGTCCACAAAGAGCCTAGGGGTGACTTTGGGCCAGTCAGTCTCCCCACCCACCGACCCATCCACCCACCCCTCTCTCCTCAGCCTGACCCTACCTCACAGGGTCCCTCATCAATGTGCCCTCTAGACTGCTGGGAGAAATGCAATAATAAAGTAAAACATAAAAGTAGCTTGCAGGCTCAGGGCTCCATCTGGTGGCAGTGCATTCCACAGTTTAACCAGGTGGGAGGGAGTCAACCAGCCACCAAAAGGCCCCACAGACTACTTGATTTACCTGTTCAAGGGAGGGGAGAACAGAGCCTATTTTCTATTAGAGGTGGATAGATTCAGTCAGGGAGGCCACGGCTTTAGCAGGGCTGTGGATAACAGGGTGACTTGGAGGTCTCTCATTCAGAGGGTTGCCACAAGTCGAAGCCCACCTGAGTGCAATTAATCTCTCTCTCTCTCTGGCTTTTCTTCGCAAACGAAGATTCAGGAAGGACTCATCCCGCGCTTTCTGCAAGCGCGCTGATGACTAAAAAGGCCAATCTGAGATAAACAAGTCCAGTTGCAGAAAGCACAGCAGAAGGTCTCCTTGGGTGATGTTTCCGGGCTGTGATTCTTTCTGTGTTGTCGTTTCTCTTCAAGACTTGTTCGGCGTGAGTTCTCAAATAAGGCTGCAGCATTGTGGATAGTGCGTCTCCATGCCTCCCACTGTGAGACCAGGGTGGACCACTGTTGGTGATCAATTTCTGGGAAAAGCCATCACATATGGCAGCCGTAGGACAGATGGAGAGATGTGATGGTGGATTTGATCTCCTCTCCCCCCAATAACACTCTCTTCTTCCTCCTCTGTCCAGAAGGTGTGCAGCAACATTAGCAGTTGGTTCTACTTTTCCATCCAAACTTTTGCAGAGGTGACCGGGTGGCCGAACACATTAGGAGGTTCTCTTCTTCTTCTTCTTCTTCTTTTTCAGCCGTCCTCCTCTCTCCCCCTTCATTCTTCCCTGTCCCATTTCCCCATCCCTGAAGCCCTTGGAGCCTTTCTGTCTTCTTTGGACAACCTCTATGGCTCCAGGGTCTTTCTTTCCCCTCGAGTGGGGCTCCTACCTCCTGTGCTCAGAGCCGGAGGAAGGTGTTGGGGGCCCTGGAACAGTGTCAGCAATCCAGCCTCCTCCATCTTGTGTTTGTCTATGAACCAGGAGGCAAATAGTGAGACAAGAAGGAAAGAAATCAAAGGCCAACAAATAAAACACACACACACACACACATTAAAACAGTTCCCTTTTATTGACGACATGAACAAGAACGGAAACTTTTATTCCCCTAAGATTACACACGATGATTTCCAGAAAGTTCTCCTTGGATTCAATGTGCAATAAGATTTGCCTTTCGATAGCTCGATCAGTTAACTTTGTATTTCTCCATCTCTTCTGTTTGGTTTTGATGACTTAAAGTTCTCTACCTTTCCAAGGATATGAAAGAGAACACCCAAAAAGACTGACAAGCTCTCCAAAATAAGTCCATGAAACCCGAACTAATGTCTCTTAGTGAAGGCCAGGGCGAGGTCAGTGAGGAACCTGTGGGAGAGAAGATGGGAAATGCCCCAAACTCCCCAAGGCCATTTCCCAAGTCCTCGCCACAGCAAGGGAGGAGAGCCCGGAGGGGTGGGTCCTTGAGTCCTTCCTTTTGGGTCTTCCTTTGAAGAAGCCCTGCCTTCTGAATTCTTCATCCTCCCCTGGCCCAGAGCCTCCCTTTCAATCTTCACCAGAGGACTCCTCCCTCAATTTCAGGGCACATATTGGTTGGTTCAAAAGATTTAGGGCTTAAATGAGCACAAATTTCAGCAATTTCAGAGCTCTTAAAGGACTAAGAGGAGAATAGAATCAAGGCTTGGCAAGTTTGAGACCTTTGAAAAACAGGAGTGAACGATTCTGTTCTTGGCAGCTGTTTCTAGAAAAGGGGGAGATTTCCTTGGGGTCAGAACAGGACTTGTAATTTGGAGAGATTTACTGAAAGATGACCCTATTTCTGGCAGATCTAACAGAGTGCTTTCAAGGTACCTGTAATGAAGCTGCTTTTGTAACTCCATAATTACAGGAAACATTACACATTTTATTCTAGAATATAATAACTGTTCTGATAGGTTGTGTGCCTTCATGGCGTTTCCGACTTATGGTGACCCCTAAGGTGAACCTCTCATGGGGTTTTCTTAGCAGGATTTGTTCAGAGGGGGTTTGCCTTCACTGTCCTCTGAGGCTGAAAGTGTGTGACTTGCCCAAGGTCACCCAGTGGGTTTCCCTGGCCAAGCAGGGGTTTGAACCCTGGTCTCCATAGTTGTCATCTAAGGCTCAAACCACTTAAACAGAGATACAGCAGCAGTTTGATTGTGTATTCCTGCATGGCAGAATGGGGTTGGACTGGATGGCCCTTGGGGGTCTCTTTCAGCTCTATGATTCGATGCCTTCAACATATCACTCTATCCCACATCTGAAGAAGTGGGTTGATATCATGCTGAAAAAGCTCATGCTGGTTGGGTATTTCTGCAGGGCAGAATGGGGTTGGACTAGATGACCTTTGGGGGTATCTTCTAGCTCTCTGGTTCTATGATTCATTAGTTCTCCATCTCAGCATGTACTCCTTGGTGCAATCTGCTCCCGGTAGTGATTCGCTGAGCCTGCACTGCCCAGCTGGCAACTTAGTTTAACTGCAGACCTCACCACATCTTGCAACCCTGGGCTTAATTTCTGGGCTTTCTCATTTCTTGTAATTTTGGTACCAACGAACCAATCAGGGCAGGCCAGCCGTGCCCTGAATGGTTCCCTTTTGCACAGTTTGCTTTCGGGTGCGGTACAGGATTGGCTAGAGAAAGCATTGCCCCACTCCGGTTTTTGGTGTGTGGAGGCAGCAAAGCTCTTAGCAGGCTCTCTTCAAGGGAGCCAGCCACGAACCAGGGCTGCAGGAGAAACCTGGCACACATTCTGAGATGTCCTCTCAAAGGCTGGACTCCCTGCTTTGCAAGCTGGGGGTCCCAAATGCTATTTTAATTTTAATTATGTATGTGGTTTTTAAAAACTATATGCATTTTTATTGTATTTTCCGCCTTTTGGTAAGCTGCTTTGAGTCCCAGCCTGGAAGAAAGGCAGGATATTAAAAAAAGGGATGGATGGATGGCACGCCACTGATAATTACCTGATAATTAAAAAAAAGAAATACTGTACAGTTGTCCCTTCACATTCGCTGGGGTTTGGTTCAAGGACCCCCCCCCATATAATTGTAATGTGTAACTTCTAATTTTAGTATAAAGGTGTAAATATAATGTTCATTGGAAAAGAAATAAGTGATTGTAGTGTGTTTAGATTAAGAGGAAAAATGTAGTAGTGTTAGAATAGTTTTATTTTTGTGTTAGTAAGAAAAGAGGAAAACAATTTTTTTATGTTATTGTTACGGCCTTTTGCGGTTGGGTGTATTTTTCAGTAGAATGGTCTTATTTCAATAAAAAAATTCTAATTCCCCCCCCCCGCCAATTCCTAATCCCTGTGGATACCAAAATCTGTGAATACTCAAGTCCCATTATATGCAATATTTTCTACCTTGGAGCGATTTTTTTTAATGGCAGCAGGAAAGAACTAACACGAGTAACTCACTTGGGTCTGCCATCTGGAATGCGAGGTTACGGGGGTTTCAGAGGCCAGAAAAACCGTTTGGTCTGGTTGCTGCAACTGCGAGATACCAGTAGTATGAGGTATTTGGGATTCCCCCACCCCCCACCCCTGTGTAGATGGGCCCTCAGTTTGTTGCAAATGAAGTAAGCTGAAGATGAAGGGTAAAAGTAGGAGAGAGAAACGAGGGTCTTCTCTATACAAAGCATTAAAATGTGCATTGGTGCGCAGTAATGACAATTTGCAGCAGCTTCTATTTGTCTTATTGGTTTTTTTTTAAGATTGCAGTCCGCATTCTCTGTTCCAATGAGCATGCCTGCGAATCAAGATGTGGGGGGGGGGCCTCAGTGAATTATTCACACTTTTATATACCTTGAGTTGCTGCCGCCGCACAGGTTTATTTGTTTATTTTTAAACTAAATCCAAGGTGCAATCTTCCACTTTAACAAAGAAGCAAACAACAACAAAAAAGGCTATTTTCTTGCTGTAGCACATAGATTCAGATTCATAGAATCTTGGAGTTGAAAGGAACCCCAAGAGCCATCTAGTCCAACCCCCTACCATGCAGGAATACACAACTAAGGCACTTCTAAAATATGTCCATCCAACTGATCGCTACAGCGAAAATTTAAGATGGCAGCTTTGGGCACTTGCCTTGTTAGCAAGGTCTGCCCCCTGCGCACCTCCGACCAATCAGCTTTCCACTTCAGCCCTTACGGGGACTGCACATCAAAGCAAATCGGTTGTCCCAGTGAGCGGGAATGTGTATAACCCGCAGAGCTTTTTAAAAATACAGGGAAAATGGCAAAGGCTTTCCTGAAGTTTTTGGCGTTTTAATCCCCCCCCCTTCTGAATAAGGCGGGATCTCATTAAGACAAATTGTATTCTCCTCGAATTCTATGGAGAGTATTTTCTCCGTATAGACAATCCCTGGGACATTCTAAAAGCAGATTAAAAATGTGGGATGACAGAGGATTAATTGGGATTGTCCCTGCCCAATCGAGACAGATGGGAGGGGATGTGAGCACCCAATTCCACGCACGGCTTACCAGTCTGAACATGTGGAAATCCAGATCTTGCTTCTCGGGTCTCTTTTCCGTGTTCCCTGCTAGACCAAGGTGGAGGGCCTAATCCAGTCATACACATTGCCCATCTAAATGGTGAAAATACCCTTCATGGAATTCACTGGGAATCCTACCAGTCTAAACAGAATCCAGCACCAATCCACACTATTCGGAAGGAGGGGGGGCCAAAATGGCAAAAGCAATGGGGTAAAAGCCTTCACAGATTTCCCTGTACAGTACTTTTGTACAGACTGTGAGGCTGGTGTGCATTTTTGCTCTTTTGGACTATTGAACAATAAGAACCTCAAAGAGAAGCACAAAGCTGATTGGCTGGGTGACAGCGGGGGCATGGCTTGCTAGGACAAGCGCCTGCTGACACCATGTTGGATTTTTGCTTTAGCGATAGCTCACTAAGGCAATAACTAAAGATAAATATTTTCTGTTTTGCTTTGGAGAATCGTTTTAGCACACCAGAGCACTTTGGGACGATTTTTATTTTTTAAAAAAAATCAGTGGCAGTGAAGAACTAAAGCAAGTAAATCACTCACCGCCACCATCAGGAATGTGAGGCTTATGGGGGCTTCCAAGGCCAGAAAAAAAACTACTTCTACATAGGCCAGAATGTCCTGGCTCCCCACTGGAGTATTCTGGTCGTGGATCTGGCCTGTTCCTCCTGTTACCTGAACAAAATGGGATGCTGTCCATACTGGCCAACTGGCTCGTCTCTTTAGTTCCTGCCGCCACCGCTACCATCTGCGTCATTTTCTCCAAAGCCAGGAAGCTGGCCCACAACACGTGTTTAAGGACCCCTGTGTGTGACCAGCCTTGATCACATGCCACATTCTTTTGAGGCAATGAATTTCAACAGGGTGAAATGCCACATTGGTTACTTACCGTGAAGGTGCATTCTTGAGGGAACGGGGTGATGCGGGTCCTTTACATCTGGGTTTCGTCAGTCACCGCCCAGGTGCAGCAGGAAGTTACATCAAGCCTCTTCATATTCAAATTTCTTTGTCTTCATCTCCTCCATCCTGGAGCCACGAGGCCAGTTCACTGACTAGCAAAGCCCTGTAAGGACTAAGGAAAACGATTAAGTCAAATAGCATTAAACAGATCTAGACAATAAGGATACCGCCATGTAAGGAAAAAACGCATGCAGTCACTGGGCGGGGAAAGGACCCGCATCACCCCGTTCCCTCAAGAATGCACCTTCACGGTAAGTAACCAATGTGGCATTCTCTGAGGGAGGGGTGATGCGGGTCCTTTACATCTGGGACGTGCCCAAGCTGACTAAATAGGGCGGGAGTGACTGCGGAATTGGCGGACTCAGTCTTTGAGCACCTCCTGGAGCACCCTCCGACCGAAGTTCGCCTCGGCGGAGCGGAACTTGTCCACCTTATAGTGTCTGATGAAGGTGGACGGTGTGCTCCAGGTCGCTGCCCTGCAGATTTCTACCAGGGAAGCGTTAGTAGAGAAAACCGCGGATGTGGCGGCTGACCTAGTCGAATGAGCCGTGACCCCAGACGGCCTGGGGATCCTAGCTGAGTCGTAAGCTTCGAAGATACAGGCCCTGATCCAGGAAGCAATGGTCTTCTGTGACGCCCTGGTCCCTATGGCTGACTGAGAGAAGGAGACAAACAGAGCATCGCAGCGTCTGATGGGAGCAGTGCGTCTGATATATATCTTCAAGGCCCTCCTGACGTCTAGGTTATGCCAGAGCTTCTCCTTCGGGTGCGAAGGATTGGGACAGAAGGAGGGCAGAATCAAGGGCTGCGAGACATGGAACTCGGAGACGACCTTTGGTTTGAATGACGGATCTGGATGTAGGGTCACTATGTCCTTGCCAAAGGAACATAGGTGTTCCCTTACTGACAGGGAGGCCAACTCTGACACCCTCCGCGCTGAGGTGATGGCCACTAGGAACGCAACCTTGATGGTGAGAGTTCTAAGGGAAATTGTGCGCAACGGTTCAAAAGGATGCTTCATGAGTTGCCGGAGGACTAGGGAGAGGTTCCACGACGGGAACCTGTGTCTCACCGGGGGTGAAACCATCGAGGCACCCCTCAGGAAACGCCTGATATGAGGATGCGATGAGAGGCGGTTCCCGTCCTGTGCTGTGAGGAAGGCCGACAGGGCGGCCACCTGTCTCTTCAGAGTACTTGGTCGCAGGCCCGTCTCGAGGCCTTTCTGTAGGAACGCCAAGATGTGCTTCACCGAAGCTTCTTCGGCGTCCAGGTGGTGAAGGGCACACCATCTCCTGAAAGCTCGCCATGTAGCTTCATAGATCCTCCTGGTGGACACGCGCCTAGAGGAAAGAAGGGTGTTGATAACTGAGTCCTCATATCCGTGCTCCCTTAGGGCTTGCCTTTCAGTCTCCATGCTGTTAATTGCAACCAGCTTGGATCTGGGTGGAGGATCGGTCCCTGACTTAGTAGGTCGGGTCTCTGTGGTAGGCGCCAGTGGTTCTGAACACTCATGTTCATCAACTCAGAGAACCAGGGACGCCTCGGCCAGTGGGGTGCTATCAGGACCACTTGTGCCTTCTCCTGGCGAATCTTCCAGCAGACTTTCCCTATGAGGGGAAGTGGGGGAAATAGGTATAGGAGGCCGGACGGCCAAGGGGATCGCAGGGCGTCCGTGCCTTCGGCGTTGTGGTGATAGAACCTGGAAAAGAACCTGTCCAGCTTGGCGTTCGATCTTGTTGCGAACATGTCCACCTCCAGTTGGCCAAACTTGGCCTGGAGCTGGTGAAATACGTTGTCGTTCAGTTCCCATTCTCCGGGGAGAACTGAGTACCTGCTCAGGTAGTCCGCTTGCTGATTGCGTTCCCCCTGTAGGTACTGAGCCGTGAGAGACTGCACCGTCCTTTCGGCCCAGAGGAAGATGAGGTCCGCTTCCTGCTGTAGGGACCGGGATCTCGAACCTCCTTGTTTCGCTATGTACGACCGGGCTGTGGTGTTGTCCGTCATCACCATGACGTGTTGCCCTTCCAGGATTGGGGTGAAGTGTTGCAGGGCCAACCGAGCTGCGCGTAGTTCCAGCCAGTTGATGCTGTGTGTCTTTTCCTGTGGGCTCCAAACCCCCTGCGTCAGCTGTCCCTGACAATGTGCTCCCCAGCCCCGTAGGCTCGCGTCGGAGGTAACCAGGATCGCTTGGGATAAGGTGAAGAGAGAACCCCTGCTGGTTGTTTTCGCCTGGGACCACCAGGCCAGAGAGTCCTTCACGTGCTGTGGAAGAAGCAGGAGCGGGGACTTCCTCAATGCAATCTCTTTTTGGTAGGGCATCAGGAAGTTCTGCAGGGGTCTGGAGTGGAATCGCGCCCACGGGATGACCCCGAAGGCCGAGATCATAAGGCCGAGGAGTCTGGCCAGTAGGGACAGTGGTACCCTCCTTAGGGAACGCACTGCACGAGCTTCCCGTAAGAGGACCTCCTGTCGCTCCTTGGACAGGGTGATCTTGGAGCGAAGAGTGTCTATTTCCACTCCCAGGTGGATGATGTTGCGGGCCGGAGACAGGTTGCTCTTTTTGAAGTTTACCAGGAAACCGTGAGCCTGCAGGTAGTGAATTGTCGTCTGCAGGTCTCTCCCTGCCTTGTCCAAGGAGGATGCACGGAGCAGGATATCGTCTAGATATGGGTATAGGTGGATTCCCTGTGCCCTTAGATTGGCGATTAAGATGATCAGAACCTTGGTGAAGACCCTTGGCGCTGAGGCCAGACCAAAAGGGAGGGCCCTGAACTGGAAGTGGATGGGTGACACCTGGCTTGATGGCAGTACAATTGTCGCTTCATACTCACTGGGGTTTGGTTCCAGGACCCCCCGTGGATACCAAAATCCATGAATACTCAAGTCCCATTATATGTAATGGCAGAGCAAAATGGTGTCCCTTATATAAGATGGCAAAATCAACATTTGCTTTTTGGATTATTATTTTTTAAAGAATATTTTGAAGCTGTAAATACTAAAATCCATGGATACGGCGGGACAACTGTACATGCAAAAGGGGTCCAGGAGTCTTTGTGGACCACAAACTGAACATGAGTCAGCAGTGTGACGCGGCAGCTAAAAAAGCCAATGCGATTCTAGGCTGTACCTTTAGATCACCTGTTTCTAAAACTATAAAACTCATGTTTAAAATACCTCCCTAATTTTGTAAACTCATGTTGAAAATACCACCCTCCCCAATATTTTTTCTACCAGTTCCTGTTTTCAACTTATGTATTTACCAGCTGAACATGCATTTGACAGAAGATATGAAATGGGAATTGGGCTACCTGCATATAGTGGCCAATTACAGCCTTTGGAGTTACTGGTCCAATGCCATAGTGCCACTCTATTCTGCTTTGGTCAGACCTCACTGGGAATCCTGTGTCCAGTTCTGGGCACCGCAATTCAAGAATGATATTGACAAGCTGGAACGTGTCCAGAGGAGGACGACCAAAATGGTGGGAGGTCTGGACACCATTATGCCCTATGAGGAGCGGCTGAGGGAGCTGGGCATGTTTAGTCTGGAGAAGGTTGAGAGGTGACAAGATAGCCATGTTTAAATATTTGAAGGGATGTCATATTGAAGATGGAGGAAGCTTGTTTCTGTCGGGAATGCTTTGATTGTCTTCCTGTATGGCAGGGCATTGGACTTCCAAAGGAGACTCCACCACACTCCTAGGCAGCAGCAGATTCCACTGTTGAACAGCTCTTACCATCAGGAAGTTCTTTCTAATGCTTAGGTGGAATCTCTTTTCCTGGAGTTTGAGTCCATTGTTCCGTGTCCTTTTCTCTGGAGCAGCAGAAAACAAGCTTGCTCCATCCTCAGTATGACATCCCTACAAATATTTAAATATGGCTATCAGGAGACCTCTTAATTTTCTCTTCTCAAGGATAAACATACCCAGATTTGGGGTCAATCACTTTCTGTCTTAGAATCAGAGTTGGAAGAGACCACAGTCATTAGGAAGAATTTTTTTACTTAAGTACAGTTCAATAGAGGGGTGGTGAACCCTCCATCTTTGGAAGTCTTTAAGCAGAGGTTAGATGAATATCTTTTAAGACTACTGTAATTGCGCATTTCTGCATGGCAAGGGGGTTGGACTAGATGGCCTTTGTGGTCTCATCCAACTCTAAAATTCTAAGTCACACAGATTTACTGAGCCACAAGAGGCAAGTCTGAGAAGACTGAGCCTTCTCACTGAGAAACCCCATCAGACAGATGTCATGAGGCAAAATGGTGAGAAGAGTCATGGGTACTAGCACTAGGCCTCAACTTGCATAGGATCTTGTCCACAGACGTTAGAAGGGTAACCATCCCAAGCGAGCAGGCAGAAGCTAGAAGTACAATCTCAAACTGATCTGGCTATGATGGCATCAAGAGCACAATGGAAATTGCTGGTATTCTCCAGAAATTGCTCTGCTCGTGGACCATAATGGATGAACCCTCCCTGTTGTTTCAGAAATAGCCAACCCACACAAGGTCAGAGCAAAAATATCACAGTAGCCAGAGCCTAGTGCTGATCAAAATCAGGGGTCACAAACATGTGGCCCCCAGGTTGCATGCAGCCCCGTAATCACTCACGTAGCAATTTGAAGTCAAAGGCTTTCACAGCCGGCATCCATAGATGTTTCTTGGGGTTTTTTCCGAGCTGTGAGGCCATGTTCTAGAATAGTTTCCTTCTGACGTTTCGCCTGCATCTGTGGCTGGCATCTTCAGAGAATTCTCTAAAGATGCCAGCCACAGATGCAGGCGAAACGTCAGAAAGAAACTATTCCAGAACATGGCCTCACAGCCCGGAAAAAAACCAAGGACAATCACTCACATAGCCTTTAAAGCCCGCCACCAGTCACACCAAGCTTCCTGAACCTGCAATTTCTGTTAATTTTTTTTGTGTGTTTGTGATTTTCAGGCAAAAATCAACCCAAAATCATACTCAAAGCCTCCCAACACATTCCAGCATACAAAACCCGTCTCCAATTTCCCCATATCTCTCCGATGTCCTCTCAAATAACTTTTTCCCCTCCATTTTGCCTTCAAAATGGTGACAGGAAGAGACATAACTTCTGCTCACCATTTTGAAGGCAAAGTATGGGGAATACACAATATTTTGGCAAGCTTGATTGGGAATGGTGCCAAAGTTGGCGTAGTTGTTTGCCCTGTTGGAACAATTCAAATCACTGCTTAGCCATGAAATCATAATTTGGCTCTGGGTAGGTCATTCTGAACTCAAACTGGATGGGCCACCATTTCGTGCAAGTAGCAATCATGGGAAATTGCATTACTCTGCTCATTCTCACAGCAATCCTATCTCAGTGTTAGGTTCCAATTTGCCCAGGGCCACCTGCAGTAAAGATTTCTGGACACAGGGGTGTTTTTCCCCCACAACAGGGGCAATCATGTAGCCCTCCCCATGGTGTTGGACTGCAACTCCGAGCAGTCTTCACCCATGGCTATGCTAACTATGGGAGATGCAGTCCCAACAACATCCGGAAGGCCACACGATTCCCACCCCTACCCTATAAGGAAAGTCACCATGCAGGGGAGAAAGGTATGGTGCGAGGGGACCAAAGAGTGACCACCATGGATGAAGACTGCATGTACTTTGCTTTTATGGTCAGCAGGAAAACTGCCGCATGAACACATAAATGGTATCAAAACAAAGGCAAGTCATTCTCACTTTATTCTTTTACAGTGCTGTTGGAAAACACACCAGCATCGGGGCCAGACAAGATAAGCAACCTGGTGCCCTATGGATGTCCGGCTCCCATAAATCCTGACCATTGGCAATGCTGGTTGATGCTTACAGTAGCTGAAATCCAAAACCCCTAGAAGGCACCAAGTTTCCTACCCTTGCCTTAGACTCCAACCTCATATCTCCGTAGAGAGCGGCAAGGGTCTTATTTATTTCCAGGCAGTTATAGTCACACAAAACACACTGATGAACTTGTCTCCAGAAATCACCATTCTCTCTAATTTCAAGATCCCACCTCTGCCCTAATCCAGATCCTAGTGTTCCCAGCAGAGCTCTGTCTTATAGACTAGAACTCACTCTCTCTCTGACTGTCTTATGGTCTCTAAGGCAGAGGCAGTCTTATAAGCAGACACCAGACACTGACGTCACTGTCAGAGGAATCATCTTTTATTTCAGATCCCGTTTGCTGCATAGTTCCCACCCCGCCACCCCCTTCCTCAGGTTCAGGTCTTCCTTGAGATTCTTGACCAACACAATGCCTCCTCTCCGACATTCCATGATCAGGGCCAAATACCATAGCTTTTATGGCCTCCATCTCAGACAGTCAAATCAATTAAAAAGTTGATATCCATCTTGATTAAGTTCTAAACATGATGTTGCAAAATAGATGCTAAAAAAAACAACCCCGATGTCCAACCCCAGGTATTGCTGCATGCGCTGGGAATGGCTTCAGTTCAAAAAAAAAAAAGGGGGGGGGAAGAGTTTCAACCTGGCGTTTGGTACTAGCGTTGCTTTTCAACAGAGACTCCTCTCTCCCCCTGCAGCCACCTGTCCAATTGCTCTCCCCTCCACAGTCATGTTTCCACTGATTGGAAGGAACATGGGCCTATCCTGTCCACCTATCCCTTTTAAGACTAAGGAAAGTCGGCAGGGACAGCTATGTGCTACTCCGAGCCAGGAGAAGGAGGCAAACAGCTATGGCAGACGTGCACAGCCTCTCTTTAAAGAGAATCTATGGCCAACCTACAGTGTCTCCGGGAACATCTCAGCCATATCTTTTGGTTTAGGAGCACCAGGATAGGTGGGCAGGCCTCTTGTGACAGCCCAATGGCATGGTGGTGAGGGCCAGACTGTACTGACAGGTACAGGCAGGAGAGGAGAGGGGCATTCCATGTCTACTGGCAAGCGCACTGAACGCCAGGAGGGCTATAAACTAAAATAGTCCAGGCTATTGTGGCGGCAAAGGTTCGTGGTCCAAACGACATCTGTCCTGTTTGCGCTCAACAGCATCTGCTGGAGTTCGTTACTGACCCGGGAGAACTTCTCCTCATCCACAGAGCCGTTGAGCAGGTTGGAGGAGGTAGGGGGCCAGGGCAGGTCTTCCCCGTAGCAGTCCACAGGGTAAGGGTAGATGACCAGCCGCAAATCCAAGAGGCCCAGGGTCCGGTGGAGCAGGTTCTTCAGCCCAACGGCTGAGATGGGGTTGCCAAATACTCCTAGGTAGCGAAGGCGCAAAAGGCGGCTCAGGACCGGGAGGAGGGAGTTCAGCTGGCTGTCCATCAGGCGGCACTCCATGATGTCCAGGTGAAGGAGAGTAGAGGCCGCCTCAGTCAGCAAGCCGAGGAAGGGCTGGAGGAGGATGTCGGAAAGGTTGTTCCCGCTGAGGTCCAGTTTCTTCAGGGCCGGGGTGTGGAGGCTTTGAGACAGGTAGGCGAAGTCGTTGGGCAGGAGGTAGCAGAAGGCTAGCTCTAGGCTCTCCAAGGGGCTTTGCAAGTCTCTGTGGAGACAGAAAGAGAGACATGGTTACAGACTAGCAACACTTCGCCTTCCATTTCCTCTGCAACACGAGTGGGCAACTGGTTGGGAGCCAATCCCCCCACTCCCTGGCCCCCGCCTACCCCACCCCCACAGTGAGCCCCCAAACCTCCTCAGTTCCTGCCACAGTCCCTCTCAAAATGGCGACCACAAACAATATGGCATCACTTCTGGTCACCACTTGGGAAGGGACTGAGATGAAAACAGATACTTGGGGGTGGGGAAGATTCTGTCCAAGGCGGGGGCATTTGAGGGAGTTTCCTGCTTGATTTTCAGGCAAGAGTCACCTGAAATCATGGCGCATGGGGGGCTGCTTCTGAGGACCAGCAGGGGCTTTTGGGGCTGCAAAACTAACTAACTAATAGGTTATCTACTCCCAACAAGCAAAATAAAAACAGATGGTCGTGATGGCCCCCTAATTCTACAGTTCCATGACTCTAGGTGGCAGGCAGCCAGTTCTTTCCTTTACACCAGGGTGGTGAAAGTGCAGCCCAAGAGTTTCATGTTGCTCTTTATGCTTTGGAAACCCCCGACACCCCCCCTTTTAAAAAAAAAAAAGAAAAAAGGGAAAATTTTCAATGACAGCTTCATGCAAATGTGTTGTTTTGCCCCATCCTCACCCCCACTCAGACCTGTTTCCTGAGCTGGAAATTCACCCACCCTGCTTTATATTAACAGCATACACATTTCTGACGTGTGAATTTTCACACACTTACACACACACACATACACACACAGAGAGAGCCCTTCTTGACCCACTTACCCTAGCAGCTGCCTCAGCTTGCCCGAAAGCCTGGAGGAGCCCAGGTTCAGCTCTTTGAGGCAGGTCAGGCGGCTGAGCTGGTTGGCAAAGTACTGCAGGCTGCCCTCCATGCCCACCGTCAGGCGCCTCACGTCGATGTTGCTGTAGGGCAGTTTCAGGCTGGCCAAGTGAGTGAACTTAGTCAGGTGGGGGAGGACCACTCTCAAGCCCGAGAGGCCGAGGTTGTTGAACCTCAGGTCCACCTGCCGGACGCCGGCTGGGTCCAGGAACTCCAAGAGGCCCACGGTGCTGGCGATGGAGAGCTCCTCTGCTCGGAAGTCCCGGCACCTCAGCCGCAGGGCGTTGCTGCTGTTGACCTGCAGAGCATCCTTCAATACTCCGTAGGAAGTACTGTTCACAAAAAGGTCCATCCAAACATCCACGGAGACGGACGGAGTGGGTGGCAGGGCCACGGAGGTGCTGTAGGGGCCCTTCCTCCTCTTGGATGTCCGCCTCATGCACTTGCTCTGCTGCTTGGAGACGTCGAGGCAAGCCTTGGCTAACGTGACCGTCCGGGACCACAGGCTCATGCTCTCAGGGCCCTGCCCTTCATCCTGAAGGCCAGTCATGTCAAGAACCTTCAGCCGCTGCCCCTTGCTGTCAGGGGGAAAAAACACACCCAACAGACAAAGCCATTAGAGACACAGCCGGACTTCAGCCTGCCGTAATGAAAACCCTCCCTCCTCTACAATTGTTCCCCCTCTTCCTTAGAAAGCTCAATTCCTTTAAAAGCTGTGCTTTGCAATAAAAACATAGAACACATCCTCAAGAAAAGCAATAGAAACAGTTGTGCATGGCTTCCAGATCTCCACTTCCCCAGATGCATCTTGTGGGCTGGACTGTAGGTTTCCTAGGTCAGGGACACCTTTCTTGTACTTAGCAATGGGCCATACTTCGCGATACCAATACGGCAGAGGTTCTCAGATGTTTTGACCCTCCAGCGGTTTTGTGCTTCAACTCCCGGAAGCCTTTACCAGTATGGCTAATGATGATGCATTCTGGGAAGTGAAGGCCAAAGGGTGAGAACCACTGCAGTTGGAAGTGGGGGCCCTGTGTCCACTGAGTAGGGAGGGCAAGTCTTTAGGGCACAGCAGCATCTGGGCCGTATTGTACCATGTATTATGAGCAGCCTCTCAGTGTCCATTAAGAACATACCAAAAACGACCTGCCAGATCATTTCCCAAGTTCTTTAGTGTCCACTGTCTTTCTAACTGTGGACAAAACATGCAAATCGCTGACTTTGCAAGCTGGTGGTCCTATTTTGGCACTCTCATACCTGCGGATAAAAGGTAGGACTTGATGGGGAAGACCTCTCTGTTCAAGGTCCTGGAGAACCACTAACACTCAAAGTAATACCGGGCTAGATAGACAATTGATCTGACCTGTGGTAAAGACAGATTTCTGATCTTATCAACTCTCCAAAACCATTTAAGTCAGCAAATAACAGCTGGGTAGGCCATAGGCCAGAAACACAGCTCTGTGTTAACAGTAGATAAAAGGATTTCATTTAGATTCCTCTCCCATCCATTCAAAACTAAAACAGATGACAGCAATGGAAAAATCAAATTCTGCTTAGATGTTTGCTGAATTTTCATGTCAGTCTAGGTGGGACCCTGGCATGGAAAAGGGCTTTTTATGGTGCTGAACTGTTTTTAATCTTTGTTTTAAAGTGAGATTTTAAACTTATTATAATTCTGTTATTATTAAATACTATTTTAATTTTCATTGTGTATTTTTAAAAAAACTATATGTGGTTTTACTGCCTTTTTGTAAGCTGCTTTGAGCCCCAGCCTGGGAGAAAGGCAGGATATAAAAAAAGGGATGGATGGATGGCACTCCACTGATAAGTTACCTGATGATAAAAAAGAAATACTGTCTTCAACAAAGATACTAAGGGCAGCCAGAACCAAGCCCATAAAAATAAATTAAGGCCCTCAGGACAGGTATCATGAAACCCTCTGTTTTGGCCTTTGTTTCATTACCTTATACATTGTACAGAAAAACTTAAACACATGATCAGTTTGGTCTAAATATTAAGAGAAGTTACAAAGTTAATTACTCCAGAAATCAGAAGTACTGACGTGAGGCAAGTTGGGCATGATATTTCTGTGCTTCTACATCACTTTAAATGAAGATTAACATAGTAATCCCATTACACACACTCTCTCCCTCTTTCTCCCCTTCCCTCGATTAGAAAGTTCAGGGCAAGCAAAACGTCTGATACCTCTTACTGGAACGTCGATCCTCTAGCAGTTTAGTCAGATATGTCACCACTCCCAAAATAATGGCCTGTATGCACAACTTGTTCGGCTTCTCCCGGATCAGGGCGTATTCGCAGTGCTGGCATTTCCGCAAGAGCTTCTGGAAACTGAGGACTGGGAACGGCCAGGTCTGTACTAACTGCTGGAGCGATGGCGTTCTCTTATCCAAGAAAGCTGCCTTGAACAAGACTGGATACAGCTCCTTGGGGATAAAACCCAGGGCATCCTGTAGGGTGGTGTAGTGGGAGACGACCTTTTGGGCACACAGAAACACCAGGGAGCGCATGGCAACAGCTGGGCAGAACCGCAGGCCAGAAACACAGCTCCACGATAACTGCAGAAAAAGAAATTCATTTAGAGTCCTCTCCCATCTAGTTCAAAACATTCAGTGCAGGGTGTGTGCTTGTGTACATGTGCGCACCTTCAAGGCACCTGTCGACTTATGGCTACACCATGAATTTCATACGGTTTTCTTTGGCAAGGAATCCTCAGAGGTGGTTTTGCCAGTTCCTTCCTCTGAAATAGAGCCTACAGCAGCTGGGATTCCTTGGCAGTCCTCCTGGGCTTGGAGATGGTTCTTAAAAAAAAGGCGGGGGGGGGGAGGGGAGAAGATGGAAATAATTATCGCCTAGTCAGCCTGACATCAATACTAGTAAATCAGAGCAGATCATTAAACAGACAGTCTGTAAGCACTTCGAATTTGATGAAGTCCCCCATGATAGTCTTGCAAAAAAGTTAGTAACCTATGAGCTAGACAATGCAACTGTTAGGCGGATTTGTAATTGGTTGACTGACCGAACCCAAAGGGTAGTAGTCACCAATGGCTCCTCTTCATCCTGGAGAGAAGTGACCACTAGTGGGGTGCCACAGGGTTCTGTCCTGGGCTCACTGCTATTCCACATCTTTATCAATGACTTGGATGAGGGAATAGTATGGTATGCTTATCAAGTTTGCAGATGACACCAAATTAGGAGGGGTAGCTAATCCCTCCGAGGACAGGATCAGAATTCAAAATGACCCCCTTAACAGATTAGAAAGCTGGGCCAAAACTAACAAAATGAATTTCAACAGGCAGAAATGTAGGATACTATGGGTGGCCAATAAAAATGAAATGGACAGATCTAGGCTTGATGGCAGTGCATGCAAAAGGGATCTAGGAGCCTTAGTGGACCCCAAGTTGAACATGAGTCAGTAGTGTGATGTAGCAGCTAAAAAAGCCAATGCGATTCTAGGCTGTATAGTGTCTAGATCAAGGGAAGTAATAGTGCCGCTGTAGTCTGCTTTAGTTAGACCTCATCTGGAATGCTGTCTCCAGTTCCGGGCACAATTCCAGAAGGATATTGAGAAGCTGAAACGCTTCCAGAGGAGGGCAACCAAATTGGTGGGAGGTCTTGAAGCCATGCCCTATGAGAAGCGGCTTAGGGAGCTGGGCAAGTTTAGTCTGGAGAAGAGAAGGTTAAGAGGTGACATGATAGCCATGTTTAAATATTTGAAGAGATGTCATACTGAGGATGGAGCAAGCTTGTTTTCGGCTGCTCCAGAGATTAGGACATGGAGTAATGGATTCAAACTGCAGGAAAAGAGGTTCCATCAAACTTCCTGAGGGTAAGAGCTGTTCGGCAGTGGAGTCCCCTGCTGCCTGGGACTCTGGTAGAGTCTCCTTCTTGGGACCTTTTTAAGCAGAGGCTGGATGGCCATGTCAGGAATGCTTTGATTATTTATTCCTGCATGGCAGAGGGTTGGACTGGATGGCCCTTGTGGTCTCTTCCAACTTTATGATTCTAAGTATCTCAGAATATTGAGAGTTTTCCCTTATAAAGTTCTGTGCATGAGGTAGTCATATGTCTCTATTCAAAATCTGCTGGCTTGGGTGATACTGGAACTATATTCCACCAGGTGTGCCACAATGAAAAACAACTGTTTGCTACCATTATTTGGTTTGGCCCCATGCTATTTCAGACCTTGGCAGGGACAGAGTTACCAAAGCCAAGATCACCACTGGCATGTTATGCTGCCATTAAGTAAGGGAGAGCTGTCCAGTACCAGCTCCCCTAGTGGCTTTTTCCTGAGGAGCTCTGGGAGCCAGACACTGAAGAGCTGGGTGTGTTCAGCCTGGAGAAAAGAAGGTGAAATGTGACATGATAGCCATGTTTAAATATTTGAAAGGATGCCATATTTAAAAAGGAGCAAGCTTACTTTTCTGTTGCTCCAGAGACTAGGATTGCATCTGCACTGCAGAAATAATCCAGTTTGACACCGCTTTAACTGCCATGGCTCAACACTATGGAATCCTGGGGTTTGTAGTTTTGTGAGATATTTGGCCTTCTCTATCAGAACAAACTTCAAATCTCAGAATTCCACAGCACTGCTCCATGGCAGTTAAAGCGGCGTCAAACTGGATTTTTCTACAGTGCTGATGCAGCCTTGGGTCAGAGAAATGGATTCAAAGTACAGGAAAAGAGATTAGGAAGTACAGGAGAAGCGATCAGAAATGTTAGGAAGTACTTCCTGACAGCAAACATGGCAGAAAGGGGTTGGACTGGAGGGCCCTTGGGGTCTCTTCCAACTCTATGAAACAGCTGGTGTCAGGTGCAAATTGGGTATCCATCTCCTTCTCTGGCAGCAATGCATGTGTGCATTGAGCAGCCAGACTCACTTTCCTCTACCACTGCTCCTCTGCTCATGCAAAGAGGTCCCAGGTACCTCTTTCACAGAACTGCGCAACTATTCATGCTGGCATTTGTTCTGCAAACAGTTTGACTCCGTAAGATTCTGGCTAGTTTGAGGTAGGCCCCCTGGGACCTAAGGAGATGGTTTCCTACCATCTCAGGGGAACTCTTGCACTGACATTCTAGTCTGGGGATGGGATTGATCTACTGTTGGATTGTAACTTCCAGCATTCCTCACCACTTACTATGCTGTCAAGACTGCTGAGATATGCATCCCAACATCTGGAGGATTCCCAACCTCATTCTAGTCTCTTTGGAATAAGATGACCTGGGGCCATTGATACGAATTACAAATTCAGTCACACCCAAATATCCTCACCCCAACAGTCACTTCCAACACTCTGATTCTATGACTGTAGAGACCCAAACATTATAGGGCTTGATGTTGCGGTGGTAAGGAAAAACTACTCTCCACCATCATTCCACCATCAGCCACCAAACTCCATCCAGGGACAGAGGGATTTCCAGCAGACAATGGACTGTTAACCAAACAGACACTAATTCTCCTGGCATATGTCTCCCCCCCCCCCAGAAACTACCCATTCAAATACACAAATCCACATATCCTCTCCAACAAGGGCTCACAGTATATAAATCCCCCCCCACACTCCTACCCAACCATTCTCTGAAGATGTGAGCCACAGATGCAGGCGAAACGTCAGGAATAAACTCTTTCAGAACACAGCCTCACAGCCCGGAAAAAAACCACAGAAAACCTAGAGCTCTATCACCTTTGTGGTTTGTGGAGATTTTCATCCCTGTCTTTGAGGAATTAAATACCAGTGAGAAATAAAAGTGGGTGTGAAGAGATGAATAACATGGAGCCTCTGTATATATGCATGTGTTTGTGTCTTTAAGTCACTTATTGATTTATGGCGGTGGCTGAGGATACTGGATATGTTCAGCATGGAGAAGGGATGTTTGAGAGGTTATATAATCAGGCTTCTTTATCTATCTGAAGTGTTATCATGTGGAAAATGGAAGGAGTTTATTTTCTGCTGCTTCAGACAGTAGGGCCTAAGCCAGTAGCTAAACCTTAGAAGGGTAATACCAACTAAACATTAGGAAGAACTTACTGATGCTAACAGCTGTTTGAGAATGCCTTAGAGGACAGTGGACTCTCCTTCACTGGAAGTTTTTAAGCAGAATTTATAATGGCCACCTGTCAGGGATGCTTTACTTGTGGGCCTGCTGCATTGCCAAATGCCTGCACTAGACTAGGCACCAGATCCAATCTGATCTTGGAAGTTAAGCAGGATCAGCCCTGGTTAGTACTTGAATGGAAGACCACCAAGAAATACCAGATACCGTATAGTTGAGATTTATTTTATTCAGAGGAAGGAACTGTCAAAACCACCTCTCAGGATTCCTTGCCTAAGAAAACCCTAGGAAATCCATGAGGTCGCCATAAGTCGACAGGCAACTTGAAAGCACATAACACGCACACAGACCTATGCTTTATAACTTCTAGCAAAGCCTTTGATTCTGTAGATCATGAAAAATTATGGATTTCTCTTAAAGAAATGGGTGTGCCACAACATTTGATTATCCTAATGCGTAACTTGCACTGAGGATAAGAGGACACCTTTAGGATAGCATATGGAGAAATGGAATGACTTCCAACTGGCAAGGGGGTCAAGCAAGGCTGCATTTTACCACCCTAAACTCAAAAGTTGGATTAGACTCTGGAGAAGGAGGTGTGAAAATTGGAAGAACCAACATTAACGATCTAAATTATGAAGATGACACCATACTTTGTGTGTATGTGTATGAACAAATTCTGCCAAGATAAGCAAGGATAATTGACCACATATTTCTTCTACAGAGAAACTGGCTCAGCCTCCTCAATCTCCGTATCTTGAATCTGAGATAATCTGTCAAACAACAGTCAAACTCAAAAGCCTTCTTATCATCATCTAATTTACTCTGCTCTTAACCATAATCTTACTGGGACAGAGCCATCAAAGCCTGGAGAAGAGAACATAGCTCAGAAGGCCCAGGAACTTTCTTTTTCCCTGTTTGCTGCAAAGTTGCAAATGTAAAGGTCCTCATTCAGGCTGCTGTCATGAAACCAGGTAGTAATAAGCAACAGCTGCTGAAATCTTTTATGTAACTATCAAAGATCCAGGAGCCCTTTCCAGTTTTCACTCTGGCAAATCTAGTGCACACACATCTCAGTGTATTAATGTTGTCAACCCACTGGAGAAATCTCACACGCCTCACTCCAATGTTCATGCAACTACAAGCAACAGTCACCTAATGCTGCTTCCAAGAGCATTCTATTCTACTAGCTGGACCTGGCGTACCATGCTCCACTAAAAAATCCCCCCCCCCAAATGCCCAGGAGACCTCATGACAACCCTTTGAGTTAGGCTGGTGGGTTTAACTCGCCCCCCCCGCCACTCGCCCCCCGCCTCCAAACTCTCCCCCCAGCCAAACCTCCCCCCCCACCGTTTGCCATCCTGCCGGCAAACCTGCCTCCCACGCTGCCAAATTCACCTCCCGCTGCTGAACTGCCCCCCACCCTCTGCACTCCGGTACACACCACATCCACCGCCATGCTACTCTCCCTCTCCAGCCGCCATGTTTGAATTCTACATGGCCCTGCCCTCAGAGAGCTGATTGGCTGCCCAACAGACCTGTGATTGGTTGGTCAGTTCTCTAAGCAGCCAATCAGCACACTGGAAACAGCAACATACCCAAGAGAATTATATATAGAGATTCCATTCAGCATTTTAAAAAAAATTAATTAAAAAAACAAACATCTGCAATCAGTCTGTGGTGGCCTTAAATGGTGGAAGGAGACACCCCCTCCTCAGCTGCTCATGCAATTGGTTTTATATATACAGGTTGAGCACTCCTTTTCTTGAATTCTGAAATCTGAAATGCTATACTCATAAATCCAAAATTGTCCACATGGGTGGCTGAGATAGTGACATCTTTGCTTTCTGATGGTTCATTGTACACCAATTTTGTTTCATTAACAAAATTATTAAAAATATTGTGTATAAAATTACCTTCAAGATACAAACCCAGATGCCAACTCTGCCCACAGGTAATCTCACCACAGGACCTAATCACATCACCCACAATATTAGAGTCACTTTCACTTGTTCATCCTCTAATGTGGTATATGCCATTCTCTGTCAAAAATGCTCTTCAGCACTCTACAGTGAGCAAACAGGCCAGCCAGAGGATAAATGGACATAAATCAGACATTAGGAATGGGTATATACAAAAACCAGTTGCAGAACACTTCAGTCTTCCTGGACATTCCATCTTGACCTCAGGACAGCTGTATCTGAACAAAAAAACTACAACAGAAGATTGGAAAGAGAAACAGCTGAATTGGAATAAAGGTTGATCCCCATATCCACCGATTCAGTATCCACAGTTTTACTTATCCACATCTGAAAAAATGTTTTCTTTAGGCATTTCAGTGTGATTCTATGGTAAACTTCCAACGTTCATCTCACTGAAAATACTAGGGTTTGCTATTATCCATGGTTTCAGGTCTCCACAGGGTGTGTATGTCTTGGAACATACCCCCCAGGATATACAGGTCAACCTGTATATCATCACTGGGTTGAACAGAGAGAATGGTTTCCTGGCACACTACCCATATCATAACATTAGTTAACACCCTAGTCTCATGAAGGCAGCCTTGGACAATTTAGCACACAGTCCTTTGTGGTTCCCAGCCACCATCAGACTACATTCCAAAACTCCCTGTCCACCATTCATATGGTCATCCACCCACCCTGGTTTTAGGCAACATCTTTCCTTCTGCCTTAACTACCATTGTTAAACTGAACTTGTCACCTCATTAACACACCGGTATGTTTTACAGTTCTTTTGCATTTCTACGGCTCTTCAGCAGCCTGTTTGTAAGGTCAGTCCCTGGGCACCAGTTCACTTGTGCATCTGAGAAAGTAGACCAAGTCTACCAAAACTTATGCTACAATTTTTTTCTCTTCAGTTAGCCTCACAGGTGCTACAAGATCCCCTTGCTTACTTCAGGCAATGTGTATATGAAATTCGTGTTTAGACTTGGGTCCCCTCTCCAAGATATCTCATTATGTGCATGCAAATGCTCCAAAATCCAGGCCGAGGGAATCAAAAATGCAAAACCTTTCTGGTCTCAAGCATTTCAGAGAAGGGATACTCAACCTGCATTACTCTTATTCTTATAAGGCCTGTTCCTAAGCACCAGTTCATTCCACACATCTGAGGAAGTAGACATAAATCTACGAAAGCTTATGCTACAATTTCTTTCTCTTCAGTTACTCTCAAAGGTGCTACAAGATCCTCTTGCTTACTGATGGCTATGTGTATAAGGTGTATATGCTATTTCGTGTTTAGACTTGGGTCCCCTCTCCAAGATATCTTATTCTGTGCATGCAAATGTTACAAAATCCGGGGGGGGGGAGTTTCAAAATGCAAAACCTTTCTGGTCCCAAGGTTTTCACAGAAGGGAATTAGCTAACACACATTGGAAACCGTTTAATGCAGTGTGGATGTGTAAATAGCTATTGCTTAAAAAAACAATTTGTAAGCCGCTCTGATAGCCTTGTGGCTGAAGAGCGGGGTATAAATAACTAAATTTAAAAAAATACTCAACCTGTAATACTCTTGTGAAGTCACGGAACCCTTTCTCTTCTGCTGAAAGAAAGAAAACTTCCTAAGCCTCCACCTGCTGCGCCACACTTTAAAAATCTGCCCTGACTCCCAGTTGCCACACAAGTAGATTTATTTTAATTTTATGGAGTTTTAAAAATGCTTTATTATGCATGTACAATTTTAATAATATAATGGTTTATTGTACTGTGCTTTTTACAAGTTAGTGTTATTTTTAAATGTTGTGGGCAGCTTTGAGTCCCATAATGGGGAGAAAGGCAGCATATAAATAAACAAAATAATAGGTTTTCTGTGGGTTTTTTCCAGGCTGTGAGGCTGTGTTCTGGAAGAATTTATTCCTGACATTTCGTCTGCATCTGTGGCTCGCATCTTCAGAGAATGGTTGGGTAGGAGTGTGTGTGTGTGGGGGGGAATATATACTGTGAGCCCTGTAGGAGAGGACATGTAACTTTGTGTGTTCGAATGGCTAGTTTCTGGGTGGAGGAGATATGCAAGGAGGATTAGTGTTTGTTTGGCTAACGGTCCATTGTCTGCTGGAAATCCCCCTATCCCTGGGTGGAGTTCAGTTGCATGTGTTGAGCTTTGATTTTAGAGTTTTTCAGGACTGGCAGCCAGATTTTGTTTACTTTTAGCATTTCTTCTTTCCTGTTGAAGTTATCCAGGTGTTTGTGGATTTCAATGGCTTCTCTGTGCATTCTGACATGATAGTTGTTGGCCTGGTCCAGAATTCCAGAACATGGCCTCACAGCTCAGAAAAAAACCACAGACAACCTATGGATGCTGGTCATGAAAGCCTTCGACTTCACAAAATAAAATAATAATAAATAGCCTGAAGAAGAGAAAATGAAGAGGTAGCATGATAGCCATGTTTAACTATTTGAAGGGATGTCATGCTGAGGATTGAGCAAACTTGTTGTTTTGTAAATGTTGTGAGCAGCCTTGAGTCCCATAATAGAGAGAGAGGTGGGATATAAACAAATCAAATAATAATAAAATAAGTAAAAGTACACACTCACTTGTGCTTCCTTGCACACACAGACAAGCAACTGTTCCCACTAGATCACACTGCCCCCCTCCCCCCTTTGCACCCCCATTGGAGATTCTAGACAGATCTCAGATTTTTTTTTGGGGGGGGGAGTAGTAGGAGACCATGTTGGAGCAACAAGGAGGCAGTTTTGGAAGGCTTTGCATGCTGGGAGAGGCAGGGCCGGTTTAAGGAATTTTGGGGCCCCCTGCAATGCTTTACTTTGGGGCCCCCATATGTTTATCTCAGATCAATGTAACCTAACCTATTCACTGTACAGGATGTTCAGATTATAGTAGGACCCCCGTATTGATGGATTCATTATCCATGGAACACAAAACAGCACACCTACCATAGAGTCTTCCTAGAAAATGTGTCTTCCCTAGCCCTTTTCTAGGCCCTCCAAGGCAACTCTATGGTATTTTAAACCAGAAGTCCCATTATTTTCAATGGCGTTCACTATTATTCATGGTTTTCAGAATCCATGCCCCCCCCCAAACCAATCCCCAGTGGATAAGAGGGGCCTACTATATTACATAATTTGCCACCAATAATTTAGTTTAAAAACTATATTATAGGCACTAACATAATATTTTTTGTTTATTAGCAATTAATGTAATTGTGTACATTTCCTCAAAGAAAATAAAGAGTAGACTACAAGCTAAACATGAGTTAGCAGTGTGATGCAGCAGCAAAAAATGCCAATGCGATTCTAGGCTGCATTAATACGAGTAGTGTCTAGATCAAGGGAAGTAATAGTATCACTCCATTCTGCTTTGGTCAGACCTCACCTGGAATACCATTTCCAATTCTGGGCACAAGAAAGATACTGAGAAGAATGGTGCGAGGTCTGGAAGCCATTACGCCCTATGAAGAATGGCTTAGAGAGCTGGGTATGCTTAGCCTGGAGAAGAGAAGGTTGAGAGGTGACGTGATAGTCATGTTTAAATATTTGAAGGGATGTCATATTGAGGAAGGAGCAAGCTTGTTTTCTGCTGCTCCAGAGACTAGGACACGGAGCCATGGGTTCAAACTACAGGACAAGAGATTCCACCTGAATATTGGGAAGAACTTCCTGACAGTAAGAGCTGTTTGGAAGTGGAATACACTGCCTTGGAGTGTGGTGGAGTCTCCTCCTTTGGGTTTTTTTTAAATATAGGTTGGATGGCTGAAGAAGACCAAGGGGGAAAGGGAGGGGAGAGGAACCAAGACATGTTAAAAGCAGCTGGAAAGATGAGCTGGAGGGACTCTATGTGCAAGGAAGGAAAGGGAAGAAAGAAAGATAGAAAGAAAGAAGCCCTTTCTGAGGGAGACAACCCTCAAATTCCCTCTCTCTCTCTCTCTCTCTCACACACACACACCCTCTCCGACGTGCCTCTCCCTCCAGCTTCTGCCATGGAGGGCTGCTGTTTCTTTCTCTTTCGTTTTGGAGAGGCTGTTTTGTTTGTTTGTTTTTAAAAAAAGCCAGCAGGAGGTTTTTGGAGGAGGAGGATAAGAGGGGGCTCCTCCCGGCTGTCTCCTGGCTGTCTCCGTCAGATTAAGGAGGCCAACACGGGGCCCTCTCTTGACCTCGGGGCCCCCTCTTGACCTCGGGGCCCCCTGCCAATGCTGATTTGGCAGACAGGTTAAACCGGCCCTGGGGAGAGGGTCTGAATTGCTTGTGTGCGTGGTGGTGGGGGATCCTCCTTTCCCAGGGGGTGGGATGAATCAGGACCCCCCCCCACACACACACTCCAAAAGGGCCTCTTCCCCCTTCAAAAAACATCTGTAGTGCATGCACTGGTAACCTCACGACTCGATTTCTGCAATGCTCTCTACATGGGACTACCCTTATACCTAGTTCGGAAACTACAACTGGTGCAAAATATGGCAGCCAGGTTAGTCACCGGGAAATTGAGAAGGGAGCGTATCACTCCAATCTTGAAATCCCTTCACTAGCTGCCTATCAGTTTCCAAGCACAGTATAAGGTATTGGTAATGACCTATAAAGCCCTACATGACCTAGGTCCAACCTACCTAAGCGATCGCCTCCTTGCATATAATCCGCCCCGCATCCTTAGATCTTCTGGGAGGGGTTTATTGCAACCAATGAGATCTAGATTAACAACAACCTCCCAGAGATCTTTTTCTATCTCTGCTCCCAGACTATGGAATGCCTTGCGGGAAGAGATCCGTCAAGCAACTAGCTTGGAGAATTTTTAAAAAGCCATCAAAACAGATCTCTTCCGGCAGGCCTTCCTTGAATAGACCAGACCATTTTTTATGGATGCTTCTCCCTCTTTTTAAGTTTATGTTTTTATGTCTTTATGTTTTGATATTGTTTTAAAGTCTTAGGGTAGTTATTTTATGTCACTGATGAATTTGCCAGTTATTTTAAATATATGAGCCCTGGTGGCGCAGTGGTTAAATGCCAGTACTGCAAGCCACCACGTCGCAAGTTCGATTCCAGCCGGCTCCAAGGTTCACTCAGCCTTCCATCCTTTCTTAGGTCGGTAAATTGAGTACCCAGCTTGTGGGGGCAATTAGCTAACACACATTGGAAACTGTTTAATGCAGTGTAGATGTGTAAATAGTTATTGCTTAAAACAATTTGTAAGCCGCTCTGATAGCCTTGTGGCTGAAGAGCGGGGTATAAATAACTAAATAATAATAACAATAATAATATGTAATTTTAAGAGCTTCCTTTGAGGTCTTTAAACAGAGGCTGGATGGCCATCTGTCAGGGATGCTTTGATTGTGATTTCCTGCGTGGCAGGGGTTTGGATTGGCTGGCCCTCTGGTCTCTTCCAACTCTGCAATTCTATGACACTAAGAGGAGTAAATTATTTTACGTTATTACTGTTGTTATGGATCTGTTTGTTTCATATCCAATTGTTGTGAGCTGCCTTGATTGCCTAATAGGCAAAAGGCGGGGTACAAAAATAAAGTTATTATTATTATTATTATCTTTCCACTTAGCTATGGAAAGATAGAAAAAGACAGCATGACAAATAATAAGTTTATTTGTTTTCAACCTGATTGGTTAATCTGGATACACTTGGGATTTATGGAAAGGAAGTTAGAACAAGTTTTAAGAAGAGCTTAAAGGAATGGTATGCAAAGACTAGAGGTTGATGAATGAAATAGAAGATTTGATATGCATAATGGATAAAGCGTCGACTTGAGTTTTTGTAAAATAAAGTAAAATATTGAATTTGAAGGGATATGTAAATTGGAATGGAATATATGTTTGTATGATGATAATGAATAAAACAATTTTTTAAAAAAGCATCTTTCCTCCAAATTTCACCTTTCCCGAATAGATTATCCTGGCCTCGGGAACCCCCCTCCTTCAGAAGAGTCCCCACAGCCTCCTTTGTTAACAGAACTGCATATCGCTGGGGACCTACTGTTATTGCCAAATGTAGATATGTGTTTTTATCAAAGGTTTTAATTGTTGTTTTAATTTGTAAAACGATTTAACAACTTTTTAAGGGGGGGGAGGGAGTATATTGTTTTACTTGTATGGTTTTTTAATGTTGTGAACCGCCCTGCTTGGATTACCAAAGGGCGGTATATAAATACATTTTATTACTATCATCATCATCATCATCATCATCATCATCTCTCCTGGCTGCTCTTCCTCCTCCTCTTCCTCACCGAAGCTGCACGGCTTCCTAAGCCCCCCACCAGTCCAACATTTAACAATCTGCCCGACTCACACAAGGACCCGCGGGTGTTTCCAGGAGGGGCGCGGCCCACCCCTTAAAGAAGCCCCCCTGAACGGCCCTGAGGCGGAGGGCGAGAGGGGCGGCCCCTCTTGGCCCCCTTTGTTCGACCCTCCCCCGCCCCCTCCCCCCGAAGCCCCTCGCCGCCCCCCTCTGAGCCCCGCTGCCTTCCCGCCCCTCTTCCTAGCAAGACCCCCAGCCCCATTTTACCCCCCCTCCTCCCGACCCCTCCCGTCTCCATGGCAACGAGGCCTAGGAGGCCCTCCTGGTAGTGAAGCCTGACTAGGCCCATCCCGTCCCTCAGCCTTCTCGTCTTTCTCCGCCCCCTTACCGGGCCCAGGCTCGCCGCTTCGGATCCTTTTGTGTGATTATTCCCCCCTTCTTCTTCTTCCCCTTCTTCAGCCCATCCCTAACCATTCCCCTTCACCCTGCCGCACGATTGTCTTGTCCCCCGTCGGCCCCCGTAGTGCTCCTTCTGCGCACGCGCAGAGGCGTCTCCGGCCGCCTCCGCTCCTCCCTTCCCTTACCCCTCCCTCGTTTCCAGGGAGACGGAATCCCCGCCTACCTGGAGCAAAGTGCTGAATGGCCAGGCGCCGCTCGCCCCGCCCCTCAGGGTGCAGCACAGCTCCTATTGGTCAATATGTGGGGGGGACGCGGGAAATCTACCAGGCTGGTTGTAGAAAGGAAGGGAACTGGCGGGAAGGAGGATCGGACTTTGGGGGGTCCGGACCCCTGGCTCCCCTTTCAGGTTGGGACGGGTGCTCGGACCCCTGGGCCCCTTTGACTTCCCTTTCCTTGGTTCCTTTCCTATACCCCCCAGAGCTTGGAAAAGTTACTTTTTTCAAAAAAGTTACTTTTCCAAAAAAGTTACTTTTAAAAAACTACACCCCCTACTTGTATGTATGAATTTATTTAATTTATACCTACCTCGTTTTTCGCCCAAATGGGTGTTGGTTATGGGTGTGTATGTGTGTGTTTCTGGGCAACGGAGAGAAGTCTTGGAGATAACGCGTTTTGCTAACGCCTTGGGTTATTCGTTAACTGGCCTGTGGCCCCGAAAAGTAACTTCCTGCCCCCACCCAGTAGCATCAAGTTCTGTGCTCAGAAAAACTAAGATATATATATATATATATATATATATATATATTGTATTTTATATGTTGTGAGCCGCCCTGGGTCCCATTCTGGGAGAAAGGTGGCATATAAATTAAATAATAAATAAATGAACGTTGAAAAATTATATACAGTTGTCCCTTCATATTCGCTGGGGTTTGGTTCCAGGACTCACATCCCATGATATGCAATGGCATAGCAAAATCAAGGTTTGCTGTTTGGATTATTATTTTTAAAAAATATTTTCAAGTTGTCAATACTTAAATCCATGGATACGGAGGGACAACTTTACTCACTTTTCTATATTTATTCCCTTTTGTTTCAGGAGGGCTAAAGCCCCATGAGCATATTTATTTAGTTAGTTCAGTGGCTCTTAACCTTTTCCTTTTAGTGCTGTGGACCCCCAAGACTTAACTCAAGATGTAAATCCCTAAAAATAATGATACCTGATAATAATAATAACAATAACAATACAGTTACACCATCCATTAAGCCTTCTCTCAGAGGCACTGTAGGAGGAAGGAAGATTTTTCTCCTTCCTGCAAATTTGTGGCTGGAGTGGATTGAATGGCAATGTGCAGGCCAAGCCAGCCAGCCTGTGCCTTGGCTCCTGTCATGTGGCCGCTCCACTATGGAGAGGACTCCCTGTGAGGACATCAGGGCTCCCTGGGCGTCTGTGGACCACAGGTTAAAAACCACTGATTTAGTTCATTTAATTTTTGTATATCATCATCCCTTTGCCAGGGTTCTGAGAGTTCACTTAAGAATTTTAGTAGCTTGAGATGTCAATACTCGGAGGACTGTCTCCCTGTACCTGCCTGAGGTTGGAGGTCTGCCTCCTTTTTATCCCATCTGTCATGATAACATGCTGCTGGGAGCATGTAGGGAGGGGTCTTTTTAAATTTTATTTATTTATTTATTTATTTATACCCTGCTCTTCAGCCACAAAGGCTATCAGAGCAGCTTACAAATGGTCAATCTTCTCAGCTGTGGCTCCTTAGGTATGGCATACTCTCCCCTTGGAGACTCAATTGGTGCCTACTTTGCTGTCCTAACAACATCAAGGGGAATCAGTATTGTTCACAAAAGTGCTGGGGGCCTAACTGGTTTTATACAGATCTGCCAATGTGAATGGATTTGAATTGTTCCAAAGTACTTTAACTGGTTTTAATCTGCCTACTTTAAGCTTGTTAAACTGTTTAATATGGTTGTTGTGGTTGTGTGCCTTCCAGTTGTTTCTGACTTATGGCAACAATAAGTTTTCTTGACAAGATTTATTCAGAGGGGTTTACCATGGTCTTCCTCCGAGGCTGAGAGAGTGTGACTTGCCCAAGGTCACCCAGGGGGTTTCCATGGCTGAGCAGAGATTCAAACCCTGGTCTCCAGAGGCATAGTCCAACGCTCAAACCACTGCATCACACTGGCCCTCTAACATAGTCATTTATTTTTTACTTTTAAAATCGTTGTTGTTGTTTTGTGCCTTCAACTCACTTCCAACTCATGGTGACCCTAAAGGAACCTATTATAGGGTTTTCATGGCCAGATTTCTTCAGAAGGGGCTTTCCATGGCCCTCCTCAGATGCTGAGAGAGAGTGGCTTGTCCAATGGCTGGGCAGGGATTTGAACCCTGGTCTCCAAAGTTGTAGTCCGTTGCTCAAACTGCTGCATCACACTTAGTCGGTTTTGATGACTAAGTGGAGGTTTGAACCTTGATCTCTCCAAATTAATCCAACACTCAAAACACTACATCTTGCTTTACACTGTATTAAACTGATCATGTAGGGTTTATTCTCTGCTGACAGGCAAAGGAAAAGACGTCTCCACATGCTTCATGGCGGTTCAAGCCTTGGTGAATATCCTATTTTGAAAAAAGCCCAATGCGTTTTGGACTTTATAGTGGACCGAATGGCCTTCTTTAGCGGCTCTGCTAGGGAAAAAACATAAAATATCAATAATAAACTAAATTTCAAAATTTAGAAAAGAACAACACATATTTCTAGTTACATTCGTGTAAAATATCCTAATAGATTTCATTAATTATCTCTCTCTCTCTGGCTTCTCTTCGCAAACGAAGATTCAGGAAGGTCTCATCCTGCACTTTCTGCAAGCGCGCTGATGACTGAAAAGGCCAATCTGAGATAGACAAGTCCGGTTGCAGAAAGCACAGCAGAAGGTCTCCTTGGGTGATGTTTTTGGGTTGTGATTCTTTATGCGTTGTCGTTTCTCTTCAAGACTTGTTGAGCATGAGTTCTCAAATGAGGCTGCAGCATTGTGGATAGTGTGTCTCCATGCCTCCCGATGTGAGGCTGGGGCGGAATATTAAAAAAAGTATGCATGCCATTTAATATATCAACAGCAGAAATTTCTGGAGTTGGCAAAAAAATCTCTCTATATATAACAGGACTATTAAACAATGAAAATTAGGCTTCTAACTTTTATGTATACATTTCAATGTGTTGGGGTTTTTACAAAATAGGATATTCAAGACTGTTTTAAAGAATAAAATGTAGACCATTGATAAGCATGTGGAGACTTGTCTCTTCCTTTACCTATGAATCATAATACAGTATGTGCTTTCCAGTACTTGTTTGTGATTTTATTCTGTGCCCCGCTAAGACCTTTATATAGAGGGTGGAATATAAATATTTTAATGGATAAGATGGCCCTCGTGGTCTCTTCCAACCCTGCAATTCTATGATTCTATGATTCTATGATTCTATGAATAAGAAACATTTTAAGATGGCTGCAGGCATGGCACCATCTCCTTTCTTCCAATTTCCTCAGTCAAAACAATTTTTTGGAAAAATCAAATGTTTTGACTAGTTATATTCCTGCCTTGCATCCTGGCCTTTCCACTTCTTGTCCATACCATCAGAGTTTGGATTGTAACCTCTGTGGGGCAGAGATGTGTTATTTTGCTTCTGTTACAGCTTCATGTACAATGATAAAAGTGAAGTCAATGGTGCACTAGACGGGGGAAATTAAAATGGTATCATTCTGAGTTCTGTAAGACTGGCTAAAATATCTTCAGACTAGGTTTGTGGTGTCCACTATAAAAGATCTCAGCTTGAAGGGAAGCATATGAAAACAAATCAAGAACAGGCAAGCCTTTTGAAAATGGAAAAAGCAACCATTAGAAAACTATGGATCTGTGTTGCGACTCTTTAAATGCTAAGAAATAATAATAAAGTTGAAAGCTGAGTTTTCAGGATTCTGAATTCCCCACCATGTGCTGAATTCTAAATGCACCTAGTTTGTGAGGATGGATACCTGGGTGCATTTAGTACTGTTTTTAATTAATAGTGTGGCCCACTGCTTGCTCTTCTGCTTCCACATCTTTTGAAGACTTATTGCTGTTGTTGAGCAAATTAACCTAAAACTTCTGTCTTCTCATACAGGGTTATTATTTTATTATTTATTTTATTTTATTTTATATTTTATTTACCTTTCTGAGAGAACTATGGACAGATGCAATAAAGTTAAATTCCTGCTGAAACAATGGGAGGCTTCATTTTTCCAGGAGCACCAAAGGAGACCTGACAAGGTAATTTGAACATGAAGGAGTTGATGCAACTCCCGAGTGCTACTGCAGCCATGTACTAGCCATGTACTAGATTTCTAAAGCTATTTCTTGACAAATCTGCATTTGTTTTCTAGGCGGATATGGTGGGTGCTCCGGAAGAGATCAAAAGTAAGTGTGGCTCTTTCCTGCAATCTGCGCTTTTTCTAATTTAAGCTCACCAACAGGATGAATGTTTGTTGCTTTGGTAAACATTTGAACTGGTTAGCATGTTTTACAGATAAACTGGTTCCCAGAAACATTAGTATAAATTACAGTACAACCCCTATATCCTTGGGGGATACATCCCTAGACTTACAATGGGTACCAGAAACTGCAGATAATAGCGAACCCTGTTAAAATGAATGACTTCTGGTCCAAGCATACCATAGAGTCGCACTGGAGGACCTAGACGATTCCTAGGGAGAACACCTCTCTAGGCATCTTCTAGGCTCTCTAGCATGACTCTATGGTCAGCTTCTGGCAGAAGTCGTGCTGGAAGACCTAGAAAATGGCTAGAGATATTTTTTTGGATGCGGGTAAGTGAATCTTTAGATACAGGTCCCGTAGATCTGTACACTTCCCTGCTATGGTGATGAGGGATCCAGAATTCGGTATCTAAAACCCTGTAATGGTTGCAAATTGAAAGGTCACTTATGCACAAACAGAATTGTCTTTGCTGGTTCTGGTTGCTTTGATCTGTGTTTTTGCCCCATATTCCAATATATCTCTATGTTAAATCAAATCTGGCTTCTACTTACTATGTCCTGTTCTATGTCACTCACAACCTCTGCCTTCTCAATACAAAATTAAACCTAAAAACCCAAATGTGGACTTTGTAGACTAGATGTACTGATATTAATGGGACTCATGCCTAAACTAACCTAAGTTCTGTTGATTTCCTTGGGTAGTCTTAAGTTTATACATTTTTGAACACATTTCTATGCAGTCTGACCCCTGTATCCACAGGGGTTTGGCTCCCAGGTTTATAGTGGATACCGGGAACCGCGGATAACAGTGAACGCTATTAAAATAAAGGACTTTTGGTAAAATATACCATAGAGTTTTGCTGGAGGACCTAGAAAATGCCTAGAGAGGACACCTCTCTAGGCATTTTCTAACGTGACTGTATGGTATGTGTCCCCTATTTTGTGTCCTGTGGCTAACTGAAACCCTGGATATTGATTCCATGGATATGGGGGTCCAGCTGCAGTTTTTAATTTGTATTGTTTTTAAATATGTTGTTAGCTGCCTTGAGTCCCCTAACTGGGAGATAGGTGGGGATATACATGAATGAAATAATAACAACAATAATAGGGTCTTCTGTAAGTCTGGCGCTGTCCTAGAAATATATAGAAAAATGTATAACACTTTGAAGCCCTGTTTAGTTCTTTCATTTTCTCTGAACCCATAACACACACAGATTTCATTGCTATTAATAAAGTTTATTTTTAGAATGGTTTTCAGTGAACAAAGTACTTCCCCATTATTCATTATGACTCAATATGGTTCAAGTGTACCTGCTCCATGCAACTTATAACATATTTACTAAAAGTTAATGTGGCTGCCTTAAGCCGAGTTGGGCCGTCGGTCCTTCTGTCAAGTCCTGGCTTTTCTGAATATCAGTAACTCCATGCTTCCTATAAGCCAGAGACCCCAGTATTCCTAAGCCACCCTGAACACACCTGATCCCATACAGTCAGATAGTTGGAAGGGATCACAAGGGCCATCTAGTCCAACCCCTTGCCATGCAGAAATCCATAGCTAAAGCACTCCTGCTATAATCATCTGATATTGAAAGCTAAGCTTTAATGACCCTGGATTTGGGCAGGTAATTCCTGGTTTGCTGAGAAGCCATTCTTAACTGCTGTTTCTGCACAGACCTGTATAGAGAGTACAAGTCACTGAAAGAAACCAAGGAGCATCATCAAGACCTCCCTGTTTCTGAAGCCATCAGCAAGCAAAGCACACAGGAACCTTCAGCAGCCGACAAGGTAAGACATGGACACTTAACGTTGCCGATTCCATGCACCCTGTGAATTTCCCTGATCTTGCAGGCAAAAGGTTTTATTTTTCTCAGATCAAGGTATCTTATTTGTACAAAGTCTCTTAAATTTATATGACTCATTAACAATCTGTTTTCATAGTGGGACCCCTGTATTCGTGGGGGTTTGGTTCTAGGACTTACCACGGATACCAGAAACCACAGATAACAGCAAACCCTATTAAAGTAAAGGACTTCTGGGTAAAAACATACCCTAGAGATGCATTGGAGGACCTAGAACTGTGGCTCTGGTTTGTGTGCGCTATTTTGTGTCCTGCAGATAACTGAAACTGCTGGTATTGGTTCTGTGGATACGGGGGTTTGACTGTATCTTCTAACAAGTTATGTTATCCCATGATCTGTCCAAAGTACAATTTGTTGTTTGTGCCTTCAAGTCATTTCTGGCTGATGGTAACTTTAAGGGGTTATCACAGGGTTTTCTGAAGGTGAGTGTTCTTTTTTTTGTTCTCTCAAACTTTTGGAATTTTGGATTAATGTTTATATTTTTATTGTATTTGATTTCCTGTACTGATTATTTTGTTTTATTCTGAATTATCTGTATGCTTTTTTTCCCTTTCTTATTATATTTTAGTATTGTATTTTAGTAGCTTATATTATTGGAATAGTGGTAATTGTTTTATTCTGTAACCTTTTATAAAGCGCCATGTACATCAATGGTGCTATATAAATAAACAACAACAACAATAATGTGTGTGACTTGCCCAAGGTCAACCAATGAGTGTTCATTGGCTGAGCAAGGATTTGAACCCTGGTCTCCAGAGCCGTAGTCCAACACTCATTCCACTACACCACTCTGCCGCCCATCCAAAGTACAACAGCCTCAATTTAATGGCTTTGGCAGCTAGAAATGAAGCCTTCCACGCTACCCTTGCTTCCATGAAAAAATGTAGAGGAGGTGTATGTGTGTGTCTTCAAATTGCCTGTCAATTTATTCTGACCCCTTGAAGTTCATTGGGTTTTCTTAGGCAAGGGATCCTCAGAGGTGGTTTTGCCATTTCCGTCCTCTGATATATAGCCTACAACACCTGATATGCATTGACAGTTTCCCATCCAAGTACTGACCAGATCTGACCCTGCTTTGCTTCCAAGATCAGAAAGGATCTGGTGCCTTTAGAGTATTTAGGTGTGTGTGTGTATGTGCCCCTTCAAGTTGTCTGTCAACTTATGGCAACTGCATAAATCTCATAGGGTTTTCTCAGACAAGGAATATTCAGAGGTGGTTTTGCCAGTTCCTTCCTCTAAAATATAGCCTCCAGCACCAGGGATTCCTTGGCAGTCCTTCTGGGCTTGGGGAAGGGTCTCCTTTTTGGACTGCCACTCCAGAATCCCCCAGCCAGCTATGCTGGCTGGGGGATTCTGGAAGTGACAGTCCAAAAAGGCCCCTTTTCCCATGATCTGGAAGTTCTAGCCTGCACATTTGGGGGGAAAAGACCAAGGTCAAATCTTGTTGGTTTTTGTATGGCGGTCTCCCATCCAAGTACTGAACAGGGGTGACTCTGCTTAACATCCAAGATCTGGTACCTTTAAGATATTTAGGCTGCTAGAGGAGGTAGGTATGCAGGGCTTTATTCATAACGTAACCACTGCAGTAGTGGCTGGGGGTTGCAGGCCTTGGAGTGCTATAGTGATATTGCTGTTGAAATAATGTATGGTGGCATTCTTTTTAAAAAAAACAGAAGCTTTCCCTTTACTCTTCTTTGCAATAACGCCATTCCTCCCCAGCTACAAAATAAAAACTGGAAAATTTACAGATTGGTTGTCATATCCATCAGTAGGTAAATCCCATTGATTTGATGACTCTACTTTAGTCAGGACTGACAATAGTATCTTGGGTCTTTTTGTCTTCCTAGGTAACTGATTCAGATTGTTGGGGAGCACACCTGAATCGAAGTTTGATGGTTCCAAAAGTAATCCCACAGGATCGGGACACGCTTCAAGGTTCTGCTCAGTATTTTGCCATGAAGTTGAAATGCAATCTGCGGGCAGCTATTAAGGTACATATGAGATAGGTAGAGTTATTTATAAAAATTTTATTGCATGAATTTGGCAGGGTTGTATTGTTTTATTGTTTGGGTTTTGTACAGCACCACGTCCCTTTGGCACTATATAAATAAATGAAAAATACTAACAAGGAATTATAGCCTTGAGCACAAGTTGGTGCACAAAGGACTTGGTTGCAAAAAAGGCTAAAGTTCCAAAAGTGACCAACACCGTTCAAAGAACAAAGTCTGGTTTATGTCACTCAACATACAAATTTATGCCAGTGAACTCTGGGTTAATTAGTTCTGAATGCCTCCCCGACTTGTCTCCAGGCTCACCTTCACTAATAGTTTAGAACTACAAACTGATAATCATCCACTCAAAAAGTGAGGGAAAGAACCCACTTTAACCCTCAGTTGTGACCATTAAAAAGAAGATGTAATCTGTTTATATTATAATTTGAACTATTTGTCTTTTGGTTTGTCTATACCAGGGTGGGTAGAGTACAGCCTGCAGATTGTGAGCAGCTCACAAGTGGGGCCATTTTTGTAACCCTTGGGGATCAAAAATAATTTTTTTGCAAAAAAGCCAAACAAACCTGATTTTATTCCCCAAAATGGTTTGCTCCAAAATGGCCTCTAAGGAGTGTGGAGGGCATTTCCATCATGTTTGGAGGCCCACTGGGCCCACAATGGATAACATTTTTAAATAAAAAAAAAGTTTTGCCCTCAAATGCCCTCAGGGAGTTATTGGGGGGTCCACCATGTCATGCCCCCCCCCTCCGGGAGCCAGTGTTGGCCCAGGAGAAAGTTTTTTGAAACAGAAAATTAACAGGAGGTGACATCAGCTCACTTCCAGTTGTTAAATGGCCCCTCTTGGGCCTAAAATAGCCCAGGAAGGGCCCAAAACATGCTAAAAATGCCATCATATCCCCTAAAAGGCATTGGGGCATGGGGTGCAAAAACGTTGTTTTTTGGGGGTGGGGTGGGTGCTCCAAGTTCTGGAAGGCTAATGTGGCCCCCTAGCCTTCCCACCCCTGGCCTATACAAATCCACAAACTTGATTGAGAAGTCCCCACTCTTGGTGCATTATCCAAACTGAAGACTACAGTCAGGTTTTGAACTCAGTCTGCCAAGTGCTTTATGTCGCTCCTGAGCAAATTCTTCAGACCTGTATATATTTTACTCTAAAATGCACATTTCTGAACTGATTTTGATCACCCTTGATATTTATACTAAGGTTGATGTCCCAAATGTTTTTGTGGAAATTGCGGGACTGACCTGCAAACATTGGCTCTTCCCCACACTCCCCCCCCCCGCTTGAAAATTTCTGTTTCCAGTTGATTTTGCATGGAATTTGGTGTGAAGCAAATTCTAAGGATTACAATTAACATCATAAGCAAAATTGTCAATATTAAGCCAGTTAATGCCAGGTGGATGTTAGATAATACAGAACAACCTCCGTATGCACAGGGGATGTGTTCCCAGACTAACCGTGGATAATAGTGAACCCCATTAAAATGAGTGACTTCCGGCCCAAGTGTATCATAGAGTTGTGCTGGAGGATATAGAAGATGCCTGGAGAGAACACCTCTCTAGGCATCTTCTAGGTCCTCCAGCACAACACTATGGTCAGCTTCCAGTGGAAGCATACCGTAGAGTTGTACTGGAGGACCTAGAAGATGCCTAGAGAGACAATATTTTTTCTCATGTGGGTAAAGTGAATCCATGGATGCGGGTCCTGTGGATTTGGAGTATCCATTAAGTGCGGTATCCATTCTTCAGAAATGTCTCCAGATTTCTGCTTGGGGTATAATAAGAAGAGAAACTGTACTGGGATAGAATGGAATACACATGCTGACAACTAAATGATTTTCACTCTTCATCTCAGGAGCATCCTGTAACTTTAAGGAAATCCCTCACTCCCAGGAAGAAGTCAGTCACATTAATGGAGGAAGACATACATCAAATGACAAAGGCTGTGTCTTCTAAAGCACCAGAGGATCATCTGTTAGAAAACGGTGCAGATCAGCTGCCTGGAACTGATCCCAAGGAAATGGCTGCCCTCATCCCTCCTTCGATTCCAGGGTGGAGCCCTGCCAGACTGCCCACTGCTGACCCTAAGCCAAGGCTGTTGCCCCTTGGTAAGTTTCAGCAGCTGAAGCAGACGGTGACCAAACGACTGAGTAACTTGGATCCTGGATGGCTGGACAGGTGCAGACTGAAGGCTGGCGAGGAACTAATGGGAGACTGCAAGCCTGCCTCAGTTGGTAGGACAGGCTGCACCCCGGGATCTCCAAAAATCAGTTCCCTGGAAAAATTGAATCCTTTTCCTCACAGTGAAGAGAGGAAGTTGGAGACACATTATGATTCTCCTGGGGGAAATGGCGAAGGAGGCAGTGCGATGAAGAGGCCTTCCGTAGTCCAAAATATTGGAGACAGCTGCAGGACAAATGTACAGGATAAGGAAATGGCAGTTAAGACTCCAAGGAAAGAAGAGGCATGCTTAGCACTCGTTGAAACCAAAGCTGAGTTTTCCTCCATTGAACAGAACCATAAACTGGAGATTTGCCCCAAGAATGCGCCTCACAAAATGGAGGAGCATCTTCTGGAGGCAACATCACCAAGGCTGATGAGAGGTGGCTGTTGCGAAGCTGAGAATGGGCTGCCTGATCCCCACAAGAAGAGGAAATCCTCTTGCAAGAAGAGGCTCCAGGAAACTGAAGAGGATGCTGAGGATGGCGCAGTCACTTCCAAAGGGGGCAAATCAGGAGTAAAGCGCAAGAGGTCTAAAGAACCTGCAGGGCAGAGCTGGGCCAAAAAGCAACGTAGTGTTGGACAAAAGCCAGGACTCAGTGAATATGACTTTGATGGTCTGGATACTGCAGAGGTGCCAGAGCAAGCGGGGAGTGTTGCCCCATTTCCCCCCGAAAACCTACTTGGAGAAGTCATGGAAGAGGATGATCCCAAGCAGAAGTGGAGATCCCGCATCCCGCCTTGCAAGTAGGTCCTGGGCGGAGATATGCTGTATGATTTGTTTATCTAATTTATGCCATGCCTTTTCCCTGACGTGGGATCCAGTGCAGCTTACAACACAGATTAAAACAAAGTACAGTTGGTACAGTCTCATACTAAAACACCAAAACACTACTAATTGAAGTCATTATCAAATAAGTAGCCATGTTAGTCTGTTTTAGCATTAAAAAAAGACATAAAGGAATCAAGTAGCACCATTGACACTAACTGGGGGAAAACATTTTTAGCATAAGCTTTTGTAGACTCAGTCCGCTTCATCGCCCAGAGGAGGGCGACCAAAATGGTTAAAAGGTCTGGAAGCCTTTATGCCCTGTGAGGAGTGGCTTAGGTACCTGGGTATGTTTAGTCTGGAAAAGAGAAAATTAAGAGGTGACATGGTAGCTATGTTTAAATATTTGAATCCTTAGGATGGAGCAAGCTTGATTTCTGCTGCTCCAGAGACTGGGACACGGAGCAGTCGATTCAAACTCCAGGAAAACAGATTCCACCTAAATATTAGGAAGAACTTCCTGACAGTAAGAGCTGTTAGGCAGTGGAATCTGCTGCTGCCTCAGAGTGTGGTGGAGTCTCCTTCTTCTTTGAAGGTTTTGAAACAGAGCCTGGATGGCCATCTGTCAGGTGTGCTTGTGTGTTCCTGCAGGGCAAGGGGTTGGACTAGATGGCCCTTGTGGTCTCTTCCAGCACTTATGATTCTATGAGTTGTATGGAGTGAAGTCTCTGTGGAGAGGCATATATACAGTGTGCATGTGTGTGTGAGAGAATTAGAGAAATGTAATGGAAATGCGAAACATGTTGTGATAAATATCAATTTAACAATAGTCAAAAATTACTCAGACATAGCTGTGTTAATCTGTATCAGTCCATATCTGAGGAAGTAGGCTGAGTCCATTAACGCTTATGCCACAAATGTCTTTCTTCCAGTAGTCTCAAAAGCGCTACAAGATTCCTTTGAATGGTTATGAAGAGTACAGTCAGCCCTCCGCATTCGCTGGGGTTAGTGGCGCAGGAACCTTACAAAAGTGGAAAAACTGCAAATATCTCTAGGCCCTCCCCAAACCATCTTTAACATGCACAAAAAGTACAATCTGTGGATTCAACCCACCATAGGTGCCTTTGAGGCAGCGTGGTTCCTTCGCAAGGCTGAAATAGGCTGAAATAGTGGGCTTGCTGCCTTCTCCGCTGCTACCCTACGCCATTTTTAATAGGGACTCACAAGCCTCGCAGCACGTTCAGTCTCTTTCTCAGTCTCATGAGGTTTGCAGTCCCTATTAAAAATGGCATAGGGCACCAGCAAATAAACTGCAAACAATAAAATCCACAAATGTTAGACCTTCAAATGTGGAGGGTTGACTGTAGTTAAAAGGATAAAGCTGAGGGGCAGGTTTTGCCTCCAAGCACAGATAAATGGGGAAACAGAGAATCATAGAGTTGGAAGAGACCCCAAGGGCCATCCAGTCTAACCCCTTTCTGCCATGCAGGAAGAAACCATCAAAGCATTCCTGACAGATGGCTATCTGTCTGTTTCAGGGAAAAGCCTACTCTATTGCATTGGCATGGGTGCAGGAAGGTAAAATATTGTCATGAAGCAGGGACTTAAACAAATAAATACAGTAATTACAACAGAGGAAGTCTCTCTTTCTAGGCCTGTGCCGAAGAAGGAGGGCAACTTTGTCCGTCTCAACCTCAAGAAGAAATCCTACACCAAAGGCTATGCGCTGAGAGGAAAACAGCTTCGTAAGCAAGTAAGTTGCCTGTTGGCTCAGAGAGGGTAAACGGATGGGCCTGAGGGGGAGAATCAGAATGTAAACAGGTGCTGGTTACAAAGAGGACATGCCTCCTCTGCTACAACAGCTCCACTGCCTACTGGCCGGTTTCGGGGCACAATTTATGGTGCTAATTATGACATAGAGTATCATAGAATCATAGAGTTGGAAGAGACCCCAAGGGCCCCATTCTGCCATGCAGGAATAAACAATCAAAGCATTCCTGACAGATAGCCAGCCAGCATCTGTTTAAAAGCCTCCAGAGAAGGAGACGCCACCACACTACGAGGCAGTGTATTCCACTTCCGAACAGCTCTTTACTGTCAGGAAGTTCTTCCTAATGTTTAGGTGGAATCTCTTTTCCTGGAGTTTGAACCCATTGCTCTGTGCCCTTTAACCACTTTGGTCGCCCTCCTCTGGACACATTCCAGCTTCTCAGTATCCTTCCTGAATTGTGATGCCCAGAACTGGACACAATATTCCAGGTGAGGTCTGACCAAAGCAGGATGGAGTGGCACTATGACTTTGCTTGATCTAGACACTATACTCTTATTGATGCAGCCTAGAATTGCATTGGTTTTTTTAGCTTCTGCATTCCTCATAATTGGCTGTGCTATCTAGGGTTGCTGGGGCTTGAACTCCAACCACATCCGGAGGGCCACATGATTCCCACCCTCTTTTTAAAGGATGTCATCTGCTGGATCAGATGTGGAAGTGGAAAGAGCAGGCTAAACTAATCCTAATCTCCCTTATGTCTACTTCCCTGGTGTCTGGCCCTGTAGGAGGATGCAAGCTGAGGACCAGTTGGCTTATCCTGCATCTTTGATGTCTTTGCAGGTATGGAAGCAGAAGTGGCAGAAGAAGGGAGAATGGTTTGGTGGAGGTGGCAGGTCCATGGACAGAGGCTCAGACACTTGCTTCAGGTGTGGAGGGATTGGACACTGGGCCTCAGAGTGCAAAGGAAAAGGTAAGTCTGGTTGTCATGGCCAAACTGCAAGGCCAGGTCATAGAATCCAGGCCATGTCAATTAGCCTGGGCTGCATAAAATGGGTGGGGAAAGTGCACTGTGGGCGGCTCTCCAACCCCCCTCTTATGGCTCCCAAAATCCTCCTGAAGACCCTCAATACTCCCAATTTTTTAAAAGAAAATTTGGGGTTTCGGGTGATTTTTTCACCTGAAAATGGGCTTCCCACTCACCTGCAAATGTATCAATTTGAGGTCAGTGGCTCTTAATTTTTTCTTTACCAGGGACCCCCTTTAAATATCTTTTGTTGCTGCAGACCCCTGAGAAAGCAATAATAATAACAACAACAACAACAACAACAACTGATAATACCTGATTATAATAATAATAACAATAATACAATTACACCATCAACCCTTTCCTCAGAGGCACTGGAGGGGAAGGGAAGACTTTCCTCCTGTTTCTTCCTGCAGATTTGTGGCTGGAGAAGATTGAATAGCAATGCCCAGGCCAAACCAGCCAGCCTTGGCTCCTGTCATGTGGGCTAAGCAGTCTTCGAGGACCCCTTTGAGGACATCGCAGCCCCCTGGGGGTCTGCGGAGCACAGGTTAAGAACCACTAGTTTAGGTCATCCCTAGATCCCCAGAATCCTGCAACACCCCAGAGAAGAAGGAAAAGGTGGGCCAAAATTGGCTTGGTATAGTGACCAGAAGTGAAGCAACATCATAGAATCATAGAGTTGGAAGAGACCACAGGGGCCATCCAATCTAACCCTCTGCCATGCAGGAACACACAATCAAAGCATTCCTGTAGCCATCCAGCCTATTTACAAACCTCCAAAGAAGGAGACTCCACTACACTCCCAGGCAGCAAAGTATTCCAGTGCCAAACAGCTCTTATGGTCAGGAAGTTCTTCATAATGTTTAGGTGGAATCTCTTTTTCTGGAGTTTGAGTCCATTGCTCCATGTCCCAGTCTCTGGGGCAGCAGAAAACAAGCTTGCTCCATCCTCAGTATGGCATCCCTTCAAATATTTAAACATGGCCCCTCTCAAGCTTCTCTCCTCCAGGCTAAACATGCCCAGCTCCCTAAGCCGCTCCTCATAGGGCATAATGGCTTCCAGACCTCCCACCATTTTGGTTGCCCTCCTCTGGACACGTTGCAAGTTGTCCATATCCTTCATATCCATATCACTTCCAGGATGTTGAAGTGCACCTGTGCAGTCCATGGGGGTGTGATACCGAAAACCAGCTTCTTCCCTTTGTGCAGTTATTCACTCCTGTGTAGAAGTGATAGGGAAACAGGCCAGTCTAGTATGTTTTTTGGATGGCTGTAGGAGCCCGGAATTATTGAATTGTTTTGATTTTTTTATAAGCAACTTCCATTTTTTTACCACATTGTCAGAGCAACTCTCTGCTGCTCAAGCCCAACTGGAGGGAAACAGTTGTAGTATAGAAGAAGAAGTGCCGTTGCTAACTCTGGAGGAAGTGGCTCAGATGACGAACACAGCCTACAGCAAGATTCCAGGTAAGAGAAAAAGGTTGCGCCTCTCGAGTCAAAGAACCTGTTCCAGTTAGATGCTCTGTTGGCTCAAATCAGGAAGGATTTGTACCGGGCCAGTGGTTCTGTGTTAGCAGGCAATTGGAAACCTGCCCACTGGGGAGCTATTCCTGGCCAGGGTTTCTGATTCCATCCTTTTGCTTCCTATTTCATAACTTATTATTTATTTCCCTGTAAGCAGCTACATTTAACCTAGACATACTACAGCTGTCCCTCCACATTTGTGGGTTAACCATTCACAGATTTGATTTATTCACGGATTACTAAATATGTTATCTCTAGACATTATCGAGATCCTCCTTTGGGGTTCTGTGGTATGCTTCTCTCGGAAGTTGCCCATAGAGTTGTGCTGCAGGAGCTAGAGATTCCTAGAGAGAACACTTCTCTAGGCATTTCTAGGTCCTCCAGCTTGATTCTATGGTCAACTTCCACCAGAAGTCTTGCAGCTTTCCCACTTTTGTGGGGGTCCTCTGCCCCTAACCCCCATGAAAGTTGAGGGCCAACTGTATTTTAAAACACTTTTCTGCATGCAGTGAAAATTCACAAACTCCACTAGCCAACAAATGTACACATGTTAGACCTCTCTAGCCTTTCTCTAGCAGTGTAATCCTATGCATGGCTTAGAAGGAAGCCCTGCAGAAGTAAACAAAGCTCACTCCCAGCAAACAGATTGGATTGCAATGTGTAAGACTGCAGATTTAAATGTAATGGCTTTATCTGTGCAAGGGTGGAGGGTTGTGGCTTGATGCTATTCATAACAATATCAGTTGCCTTTATTTGCAGTCAACAGACCATAAAATCCTCAGATTAAAAGACACATTTGATTAAAAAGCCCTCCTAATATCAGTACACTCTCAGTCAAACCCCTTGGTGGTATGGGCACTTGATTGTTTTGTAGTGCTGACTTCATAGTGAAGGCGAGAACGCATTTCCAATATAAGTTTCTCATAAGCTGTACAGGTCGACCTGTGTCTTTGTGGGGGATAAATTCCTGGACTTGCCACAGATATGTGAATCTGGGTATAATAGTGAACCGCTATACTATAGAATCATGCTGGAGGACCTAGAAAATGCCTAGAGAGGGTGCCTCTCTAGGCATCTGGTGTGACTATGGTGAACATCCAGTGGAAGTTGACCATAGAGTCTTATTGGAGGACCTGTCAGTGCCTTCAGAGACCACCTCCAATTAAATTATCCGCAGATGGCGACGGCAGGATGGGTGGAAGGGGGAGGGAGGGAGGAGGCGAGCTTGCGGGGGGTGGGGGGTGGGGTTCTGACATGGTGGGCTGGGGAGGGAGGGAAGGGTCAAGCTCACCTCCACCTCCCTTCTCTGGGGTGTGGGGGTGGCTTCTGACGGGGCGGGCAGGCGAGGGAGGGAGGGAGGGGTTGAGGTCCCCTCCCTTCTCGGGGGTATGTTCTGATGGGATGGGCGGGAGGAGGGTTCTGGCGCGGCAGGTGGGCAGGCTGGTGGGGGAGGGAGGGAGGGGTCGAGCTCAACGCGGCGGCTGGGGGGGCAAGCGGGAGGAGGGTTCTGTTGCGGCGAACGTGGCAAGGGAGGGAGGGAGGAGGTGAGCTCGCCTTCTTTCTCCCTACTCCATGGGTGGGGGGGTCCAGCAACATGGCTGGCAGGGGGCGTAGAGGGAGAAGGTGGCGGCAGCATGGGCGTTCGCTATCATCCGCAGAATTCACTATCTAGTGGGGCCTGGAACCAATCCCCCACAGATACGGGGGTCCTACTGTATTTAATATAGATACAGTTCACCCCCTTGTATCCACAGAACCAATATCCGCAGTTTCCGTTATCTACAGCTGAAAAAATAGGAGACTCATAGAGTCTCACTGGAAAATGCCTAGGGAGGTGTCTTCTCTATGAATCGCTAGATCCTCCAACACAACTCTATGGCATGTTTGTACCCAAAATCCTTTATTTTAATAGGGTTCTCTGTTATCCGCAGTTTCACTTATAAATATATATTTGTATTTCTCATTATATATTTATTTGATTTCTATGCTGCCTTTCTCCCAGAATGGGACCCAAGGCGGCTCACAACACATGGCACATTTCCCCCACGGATACAGGGGCGACCTATATTAAAAGCAACAGTGCCCCAGTCAAACAGGAAAAGGCTATAAATAAAAAGATTAAAGGGGCACAGTTTAAAATATCCCATACCTAATTTTAGTATGAAATCAGAGGCTCGTGTACAAACTCATCACGAAATGTGTACCCAGTTTCTTCGGTGAATCTCAGTGCCCAGGTTCATTCCTTCCTTTTTTATTGGCTTCTTGTGAAGTTAAACAATGTTCAATATTCCCGTCCCACGGGTGTAGGTAACTGGTTCCCCCTTCTTTTCCAGCCGAAAATGAGAGCAGCAAAGGAGCACCGGAGCAGCTGGTTCAGGGGGAAGGGGGGTTCCTGCACATGCACAGACCTGTGTACGAACCTCCCCCTCCACCTGAGCCCATAGAACCACTCTACAGACTGGGGCAGGATGGGAAGGTGAGAGGTAAGGCTCAGGAAAGGGTCCGCTGTGGGTGGGAGGCAGACCTTTGCTGCAGAATCTTGTGGACCGGCCATATGACAGACATCATCCTCCACCAATCAGGCCTTCAGAATTTCTACCTTGGGGGTTGTCGAAATGGTGAAAATACTCCTCACGGAATGCGAGGAAGATCCTACCTGACTTAATGGCATTCCGCACTGTTCCGCTCTGTATTGGGAAGGAGGGTGGCCCAAAACGTCAAAAGCTCTGCAGGAAAAACCTTTGCAGCTTATCCCAGAGTTTTTTTTTTAAACAGCAATGAGAATGCACATTTCTGCTCGTTGGGATTAGCGATTCACTTTCCAATAGGTGAGAAAGCACAAAGCTGATTGGCTGGGTGAGCACAGGGGCAGGGCTTGCTAACAAGCCAAGTGCCTGCTGCTGCCATGTTGGATTTTCGCCTTCGCAAGTGAGCACTAAGGCGAGAAAACGGGGTGAATTTGGGTTTGTTTTTTGTTTTTGTTTTTTGCTGTTCTGTTAAATTGAAAATTGCTCCATAGCACTTCGGCATCCTTTCTTTTTTAAGTTTGGCAGCAGCAAACTGAAGTAAATATAAACGCAAGTAAATCACTCACGGCTGCCATCTTGCATGCAAAGCTTATGGGAACAAAAACACCATGAAGACAAGTCGCAGCTGCTGCAAAATGCCATTACTGCAAGGCACTCCAGGATTTTTTGCCTTGTGTAGACAAGCCTTTGGTTTCTTGGGTGGACACTTTGGGCTGGGCTGGTGGAAGAACAAAGGCTCGGCTTAGGGCGCCATGGATCATAAGGACTAGTAGTGTGTACATTGAGCCTCCAAATAAGAGGGCCTCTGTGGAAATACTTGTCATGCAAGGGCCCCTCCAGAGGGACAGACAAACTCCAAAATGTTCTGCCTCCCAAGCCTTTCTCTTCATGGTTCCTGCTCTTACTAGTTCGACCCCACACACTGCTGGGAATGGAACCTAGCAGTAGGAACTGTCAGCCCCATTGCTCTGATCTACTGTGCTGGAGGGATGAGGAGAATTGTGTGGTCTATGGGCCCCTGAATCAACAGTGAGCCTCCCCATAGATGATTTAAAACAGCCAGAGCAGCCACCCCTAATTTTAAAGACAACATCAAATGTAATGGCAGAGTCTTAGCTGCCTGCCAGAAACTCAGGAGGGATGGAGCCAGCCTGACTTCCCTTGGGAGGGAGTTCCACCGCCATCTCCCAACGCTGCTACAAGGGTCACATCTTTGCAGGGGGCAAGAGTTGCCCATTTCTGACTGGGTGGGTCTTCTGTGCTCTTTGCAGAGACCCCTCCTGAAGTTTTCCAAGCATTGGCGGAGCTGGGCTTCACCTCCTTCCGCCCAGGACAGGAAACGGCTGTAATGAGGATACTTTCAGGTAAGACAGTTTTCTTGCGTCAAACCAGTGTAGGATGCTACTTGGAAATGCACAGTGAACAGAAAGGTTAATGTCAGGATCATGGTCCAGTTATTGTCCTGCCATGCTTTTTTCGTATGCATGGGCATATGTTTGGTAATGAAGGATGATGGGACAGGCTATGCTGCTGGGGAGATAAAAGATTGTGTATCATCCATGGTTTGGGATAATGAGCAGATGTGTGGGGAGAAATTAGGAGGTGCAAGCAACCAAGGTGGTTCTTATTGCGGCAGTAATGGTGTGAAGGAGAGTTTTTGTAGCATTCAACCCCAGTCAGCTTGGCCTAACCTGCCTCACAGGGTTGTTGTGAAGATGAAATGGGGATTGGAGAGACTCTGCAGTGACCCCCTCCAAACCTAGTGATCATATTTATTGGACTACAACTCCCACCAGTGGCCATGCAAGCTGGGAATGATGGGAGTTGTAGGACAGCACACACAGAGGGTGCCAGGCTGGGGAGGCATCTGTTGTACGCCATCTTCCTGCTGGACTTTTGGGAGGATGAATGAGAGAAAAGTGTGAAATAACAAATGTGAACTGTGGCAGAGCCCTCATTTGCAGAGGAGGTAAAGACAACAACAACAACAATAGTTGTTGTTAGTATTATTTATATCCCACCTTTCTCCCAATATAGCGATTCAAGGCAGCTAACCGTGAGTTTAAAACAATAAATAAACATTAAAAAATATAAATATAAATATGAAATTTCAGAAAAAAACAAATCAAACAATTTACGGTATTAAAATATTTAAAAACATTAATAATATTAAAATACAATAAAACTATATACACCTTAAAATCCAAACTGCACATCACGTTCAAGCTCAGTCCCCTTCAGATTGAAAATGCTGATGGCCCAAGAAAGTTTTTATTTGTTGTCGAAAGGAAAGCAGAGACGAGGCCATCCTGGCTTCTCTGGGGAGGGAGTTCCGAAGTGTGGGAGCAGCCACCGAGAAGGCCCTCCCTCATTCCCACCAAACCAGATGGGGTGGTGGGACAGACAGAAGGGCCTCTCCAGATGATCTAAGAGATCTAATGGGCTCCTAAAGGGAGATATGGTCCTTCAAATTACCTGGACCCAAGCCATATAGGGCTTTATAGGTCAAAACCAGCACTTTGAATTGCACCTGGAAATGGGCCAGCAGCCAGTGGACCTGGTGCAATGAGGGGGTTGTGTGCTCCCTCTAGCCAGCTCCCATGAACAACCTGGCTCAGCTCTTTGGGCCAACTGAGGTTTCTGAGCACTTTTCAAAGGCGGCCCCACGTGGAGCTCATTACCCTGGGAAAAGGAAACCTGAGTGCCTTCTGGCATCCTGGTGAATTCAGCCTCAGGCTCTTTGATTCTCATAGAATCATAGAGTTGGAAAAGGGACATCCAGTCCAACCCCCTGCCATGTAGGAATAAACAATCAAATCATTCCCAACAGATGGCCATCCAGCCTCTGTTTAAAGACCTCCAAGGAAGGAGACCCCACCACACTACGAGGCAGCGTATTCCACTTCCAAACAGCTCTTAATGTCAGGAAGTTCTTCCTAATGTTTAGGTGGAATCTCTTTTCCTGTAGTTCCTGTAAGTTAAGAACCACTGGGCTAGAGAATGCTGGAAAAGGAACAATGCAACCAGACCTTGAGAAGGGTGCTGGCAGGGGGATTCTGGGAGGTATAATCCAAGAGTAACTTTCCCAGGCTCTGAATGCAGCCTAGAATCATAGAATCATAGGGCTGGAAGGGACCCCAACAGCCATCCCATCCGATCAGCTTCTGCCCTTCAGGAACACACAATCCAAGCATTCCTGACAGATGGCCATCCAACCTATGTTTAAAAAAACCCAAAGAAGGAGACTCCACCACACTCCAAGGCAACAGTATATTCCACTTCCGAACAGCTCTTACTGTCAGGAAGTTCTTCCTAATGTTTAGGTGGAATCTCTTTTCCTGTAGTTTGAACCCATTGCTCCGTGTCCTAGTCTCTGGAGCAGCAGAAAACAAGCTTGCTCCATCCTCAGTATGACATCCCTTCAAATATTCAAATATCATGCTGCCCTATGTAATTCCCTCCCCCCATTCCTCATGCAGGGCTCTCAACGCTGGTGGTCCTGTCAACAGGAATGGGGAAGTCCCTCTGTTATCAGCTCCCGGCCTACCTGTACAGCAAGCGAGCCAAGTGCATCACTTTGGTGATCTCACCGTTGGTGTCTCTAATGGATGACCAAGTAAGTCTGCAAGTGCCTCTGTGTTTATATTATCGTGCCACAGAATCATAGAGTTGGAAGAGACCACAAGGGCCATCTAGTCCAATCCCCTGACCTGCAGGAATCCACAATCAAAGCATTCTGAAGACACCACGCATTCAAAGCCATAGCTGTGTTATTCTGGAATATTAATATGCAAAGGGATCTTAGAATCACAGAACCATAAGAGTTGGAAGAAACCCCAAGGGCCATCCAGTCCAACCCCATTCTGCCCTGCAGGAATCCACAATCAAAGCACTCCAATTAGATGGCCATCCAGCCTCTCTCTAAAAACCTCCAAAGAAGGAGACTCCAACACACTCCCAGGTAGCAGCGGATTCCACTGCTGAAAACCTCTTACTGCCAGGAAGTTCTTCCTAATGTTTAGGTGGAATCTCTTCTCCTGCACTGTTATAGTGCTATTATTCCACTTTAATTGCTATGATTGCCTTCTGTGGAATCCTGGGATTTGCAGTTTAGAGAAGGGCATTTAAAACTCTCATCAAGAGAGCTCTTAGGCCTTACTAAACTACAAACCCCTGAATTCCACAGGAGACAGCCAGAGCAGTTAAAGTGGAATAATAGCACTATAACAGTGTAGTGTGATAAAGTCCTCCAGTCTCTGGAGCAGCAGAAACCAAGCTGACCCCCTCTTCCGTATGAATGTTGATAGAGAAAATAACAGGAAAGCCATACAGAGACTCGAGAGGTAGCAGAAGACACACAGCCCAAGTCAATTCAATTCTGTGTGGGGGTTTCCTCCGTAAGGGAAACTGTGGCAGGAAGGCTGGCTACTGAGGGGTGCCCACCTCTTTACTGTGATCTGTCCAACCTTTGAGTAATTCTATACTTCTTTTGCAGGTCTCTGGCCTTCCTCAGCACCTGAAAGCAGTCTGCATACACTCCAACATGTCCAAGACCCAGAGAGAGGCTGCTATGGAGAAGGTGAGCAAGCTGTGGCAACTGCCAGGACTGCAGAAGCATCCCCCATACTGGGTTCCAGCCTCCAGTTTGGAGTTTGTCATTAATAATCCTAATAATGTCCAGGGCTGGGGAAGATAATCATCGTTCTTGTCATTGCCATCTTTTTTAATAAGCTGCTTTCCTTCTCAAGATGGGAACTCAATTCGGACAACAGCTCCCGGGACCCTCTAGCCAACATGACCAATGGCCATGCTGGCTGTGGGATCTGGGGAGTTGTAGTACAATAAAAGGAACTTTTCCCAGCTCTTATCTCATACATAATGTTTGTGGACTTCTCTACACAAGGGGAAAAGCCTGCTCCCCACACCACCACCCCTGAATCTGGCCTGATAAGGTCACACAATGTGTGGCCTTATCCCCAAATCTGCTGTGATAAGATCACACAACGTACAGCCCTATCCACACCAAACTTGGGGTATACCACCTTAACCTGTGTTTTTAAAACTTAGTTTTCTCTGGAGTTTGCAGGAAACTCTGGTGTTTCCTGCAGTGTGAACAATGGATCCGCCCCGAATTCCAGGGATGGGAGGCAGGACAGATTACTGCCTGGCAGGTGCTGCCTCAATGTCTAGGCCAGTTCCTGACACGGAACAGTTACAGAAAGGTTTTTCCTGCCCTTGCGCCGCTGCCGCTGGCATGCAGTCGTTTGCTCTCAGGTCAGAATGAGGTGCCCAGCCATGTGATCAGCAATGAGGAGGTTGATCAGGCTCCCCCTTCACTGTTTATCACGTGGCTGGATGCCTCGTTCTGACCACAGAGTCAGCAACTGCACCAGCGGGGCTCTGCCGCAGAGGCACCTGGCTGGGAAGGCGGCAGCGGCAGCCCCACAGCAGCAAGAAATGGTGCGGAGTTGGGCTTTGGCCAGATAGGTGTGGCACTTAACTCCAGCTCAGAGAAGTCTAAATTCATCCAGATTTTTACCCCCACTGTAGACGTGCTCTGTATTGCACGTTCTAGGGTTCAAAGGACTTCCTCACAAGTGCACTGCAAGTCAGTGTTCTTGTCCCCATACTGCAGATGGTGGGACTGAGGCATATAGAGAGAGACACACACAAAGAGAGAGAGAATGTGTGCAGTTTGCCTAAGGCTATCTAGCGAATTCATGGTCCAGGGATGAGATTCAAACTGGAGACTCCCTGATTTATGGCTCAGTGCTTGAGCAGCTACATCATACCAGAAATTCATCTACAATTTCAGCAGTTTGGTCCAACTTTAACTGCCATGGCTCCATCCTATGGAATTCTGGGATTTGAAATTTGGGGATGGGCTTAAAAGTCTCTGCAAAAGAATGCGAGTGGATTTCCCTGAACCACAACAGAGAATTGTACTAATTGTGTTCATTTTTATACTGTTTTTAACATTAAAAAAACACACACACGGTATTTTTTTCCAAATAGCCTCTAACAATGTCCTTTAAAACCTACTTTTCAAAGTAAAAAGAAAACCTTTTTCATTAGATTAGGGCTGGACAATGGCTGGAGGACCAGGGGCCATTTCCCCCTCCCTGCCCCTCATGGGCTATGCGCTCCTCCCCCCAGAAAGCCCAAATATCTGTTTTCCTCTGCAGTCCTTCTCAAAATGGTGACAGGAAGTGATCTAATGTCACTTTCTGTCATCATTTTAAAAGGGACAGTGGTCTGAGTGTTGTAGTGGTTTGAGCGTTGGACTACAACTCTGGAGACCAAGGCTTGAATCTCTGCTCAGCCATGGAAACCCACTGGGTGACCTTGGGCAAGTCACACTGTCTCAGCCTCAGAGGAAGGCAAAGGCAATCCCCCTCTGAACAAATCTTGCCCTGTGATAGGGTCACCATAAGTCAGAAAAACCTGAAGGCACAGAACAACAAGCTGAGGAAAGCAGAGCTTTGGAGAGGCAGGGAATGTTTATATACAGTTGTCCCTTCATATTTGCTGGGGTTTGGTTCCAGGACCCCCCGTGAATACCCAAATCCGTGAATACTCAAGTCCCATCATATGCAATGGGATAACAAAATGGTGTTCCCTATATAAGATGGCAAACTCAAGGTTTGCTTTTTGGATTATTATTTTTTAAATAATATTTTCAAGCCGTGAATACTTAAATCCGTGAATATGGAGGGACAACTGTATTTTCAAATGTTTTGAGGAGTTACTACGTGGTCTGGGGGCAAAATTACCCCCAAATTACAGTGACTTCAAAAAAAACACTAAGGGTTTGGGTGGCTTTGGCGTACTAGTGGAGATTTGTGGATGAATTTTATCTGCCCCTTTGCTACCCAGTGAACTAAATTTGTTCCTACTCATCACACTATTTTTGAAACGGAACTTTGTGGTGCTGTTATTTCCAAAGGGAAGGAGTTAAACTCATTACAGGTAACCGGATGCTATTTTAACATTATTTCCAAGCTCTGAAATGGGAAACAGTCATGCCAACTTAGGGATCTGCCGTGCACCCTCCTGATCTGTGGTGGAATGTTTACTGTTGGGCTACGTTGGGAGGCCTTGTTGCTCACAAGGCAGGTTTGCCTGTTTGCAGGTAAAGGCTGGGCAGGTTCACGTCCTCCTGCTCTCCCCAGAGGCCTTGGTTGGGGGAGGACTCTCGGGCTCCAGTTGCCTCCCGCCTGCCGACCAGCTGCCCCCAGTAGCTTTTGCCTGCATCGACGAAGTGCACTGTGTCTCGGAGTGGTCCCACAATTTCCGCCCTTGTTACCTGCGCCTCTGTAAGGTAGGAAACCGGGTTTCATGTTGCCACTGAGGCTGCCAAACACAGAGTATTGCATGTGGACTGCATTTCAGAAAACTGCCAGGGAGATCAGAAAATTTGAGAAATGCTCCTGATGCAAACCTTAAAAGTTATTTACTCCCATTTTAGTGATATTGTATATTTTATAAGTTATTTTCTCCACCCCCTGATAGTAATATTACAGTCAACCCTCTGTATTCACTGGTTCTGTATTTTCTGTATTCACAGATTCAACCAACCACAGCTAGAAAATATATGTGGCATTGGGGGATTCAAAAAGCCATTTTAAATGAGGCTGCCATTTTACTACATCACTGTATCTAATGGGACTTGAGCATCCACAGATTTTAGTATCCATGGGGGGTGTTCTTGAACCAAATCCCAATGGATACCAAGGGCCCACTGTTTGTGTTTTATGAGCAATACAGTATCTGCTGGGGGTTTGGTTCCAGGACCTCCTGTGGATAACAAAATCTGTGGATGCTCAAGTCCTGTTATATACAATGGTGTAGTAAAATGGCATCCCTTATATAAAATACAAAATGATGAACAGCATGGTTTGCTTATAGAAATCTCCCCTCCCTCACATATGTTTGAGCCGTTGTTGGTTGAATCCGTGGATGCAGAACCCATGGACATAGAGGACCAACTGTACACACTGCACACACCACCACTATCTAATTTTAACACTTCGATATTTTTATGTAAATCCTTTTATCTGATTTTAATCTGGCATGGCCTAAGGGCTAATACAATACGTATTTAATCTGTTTAATACATAAAACTTAAATATTGCAGGGCACTAAAGACTAAGTGGGTGGGAGGCCTTGGAAATTAGAAATTAGAACAAGCAACCAATGACAGCAAGGTACTGCAGTTGGGCACATGGGCTGCTCTGAGAGTTGATGCTTTGATAGCACGGCTACCACAGGCTTCTTGGGGTGCCTGGCATGTTTTGGGGAAGAACTGAACCCCTCTGTGCAGCCCCAGCTCAAAGAAATGTAGAAATTGCCTTTGGTGACCCTATCATCAATGAGAGCCCTCCAGGAGATCCTGTTATATCAAGTCTTCTTGTGTCTTGCCAGACTCAGGGCAGCAGTGGCTTCATGGACAGAGCCAATGCCTCTGCAACACAATGTTCCTCTTTGCCTGTGGCTCTCAGCTTACTGAGCATTACAGTCAGGCCCCTGTATCCATGGGGGCTCACCTCCTGGACTTAACCACTGATACTGGAAACCATGGATAACAGCAAACCCTATTAAAATAAAGGACTTCCAATACAAACATACCATAGAGTTGCATTGGAGGACCTCAAAGATGCCTTGAAAGTGCACCTCTAGGCATTTTCCAGCACAACTCTATGGTATGTGTCCCTGTTTTTTAAGCTGTCGATAACTAAAACCACAGATATTGGTCCCACAGATATGGGTGTCCAACTGTATTATCTTTTCCAGAGAGTTATGTCAGCTCATGATGCATCTCAATTACAGTTACCTCAGGCTGTGCTTGTTAGTGGTTGTAAAACACCAATGGCGGGAGTTGTCATATTACCCTTTGGGCCTTCCTCTTCAGTCTTCTAAGTGTAAGATTCCCTGTCCCTTAAGAAATACAAGTTCCACTATTCAAGAGAAACCATGGCCGAATCCACACTACACAAATAATCCAGTTTAAAACTGGATTATTTGGCATAGCTCCTTCCTATTGAATCCTGGGATTTGTAGTTTTATGGGGTCTTTAGCTTCTCCGCCAAAGATTGTTGGTGCCTCACCAAACTACAAATCCCAGGATTCCAGAGGAAGGAGGCATAGCAAAGAATCCAGTTTCAAGCTGGATTATTTGTTTATTGTGGATTTGGCCCATGTCTCAGATAATAGTTTCAGTAGAGATCTTGAGTGTGTTGCCCCTCACATCAGATACGCTGTATTAGAAATTATGAAACAGGTTGTGCAAATGCTCTTTACTATGGAGTGGCAGTTTCCCCCAAAGTGATTTTTCTGAGCTGTGTGTTAAACATTCTGCAGTCAGAACACTCATTGTCTGAAGCGAGTTAGAACTTCTGCACAAGTAGCCATTTTGCTCTGCTCACCTCTCCTGAAATTGGCTTCTTTTCTCATTCTGCCTGGTGAATAGTAGTATGAATAGGAGCAAAAGTGCTTGAGAAGAAAGTGGCACTTTGGTTTGTTTGTTTATTTATTTATTAGATTTCTATCCCACCTTTCTCCCAAGATGGGATTCAAGATGGGTTACAATAGTTAAAAAATACAACTAAAGCCTCACAAATTACAAAAGTTAAAAAAGAATTAAATTAAATCACCATTATTAAAATATAGTTAAAAACACATAAGTAAAAACATAAAATCGATATAAAAATGCAACATTAAAAACAGCACACCAATTAAAATCTCACATTTTAAACACCTGCCTAAATAAAACCATTTCAACTGCCAACAAAAGGAGAGGAGTGAGGGGGCCAACTTGGACCTCCCATGGAAAGGAGTTCCACAGTCTGGGAGCAGCCATGGAGAAGGCTCTCCTCCGTGTCGTCACCAACCGCGCCTGTGAAGGTGGTGGGGCTGAGAGAAAGCCCTCCCCTGCCAATCTTAACACATGGGCCGGTTTGTCTAGGGAGATACAGTCTTTTGTTTCCTCAGCATTGGCCACATGGGGGTTACAGTAGGACCCCCGTATCCGCTAGGGATTGATTCGGGGGGGGGGGGCGTGGATACTGAAAACTGTGGATAATAGCAAACGCCATTGAAAATAATGGGCCTTCCAGTTTAGAATAGAGTTGCCTTGGAGGACCTAGAAAATGGCTAGAGAGGATGCATTTTCTAGGAAGACTATGGTAGCTGTGCTGATTTGTGTCCCATGGATAATTGAATCAGTGGATAATGAATCAGTGGATATGGGAATCCTACTGTACGTGGAAGCTTTTGGCCTCTTGTATCTCCAGAGCAGGAGTCCTGAATGTTACCCTTTCTCTCCCTGGCAGGTTCTTCGGGACCGTTTGGGCGTGCGCTGCTTCTTGGGCCTCACAGCCACTGCCACCCTCTCGACAGCGCGGGATGTGGCTCATCACTTGGGCATCCCAGAGGGCGAAGGGATAGCTGGGCGCTCTGCTGCTGTTCCCCCAAACCTACACCTCTCTGTTTCAACAGACAGAGACAAGGACCAGGTACGTCTGAGGACAAGCCAGCTGTTTTGCCCATAGATGGAGAGTGTGAAGGGGTATTGTGTGAAGGGGAGTGCTGCTCCCACCTTAAAACATTACACCCTGGATAAGGTCTGTCCATGTGCTGACTACCATCTTGAGCAAAGGAACTCCTACATGCAAATAGCTGCGCACATCTAGGGTGTATCCACACTTTATAGCTGTTTTATCCCACTTTAACTGACATGGCTCCATCCCACAGAAGTACAGTTGTCCCTTCATATTCACTGGGGTTTGGTTCCAGGACCCCCCGTGGATACCAAAATCCGTGAATTCTCAAGTCCCATTATATGCAATGGCATAGCAAAATGGTGCTCCTTATATAAGATGGCAAAATCAAGGTTTGCTTTTTGGATTATTATTTTTTTTTTAAGAATATTTTCAAGCCGTGAATACTTAAATCCATGGGTACCAAATCTGTAGATACGGAGGGACAACTGTAGATAGTTTGCATTTGGACTGGCAGATATTCCCCCCCACACACCAATGGGCAAGGGAATGGTAACATGCCTCTGCCCTGGAGGGTTGAATCTGTGGATGCAGAATCTGTGGATATGGAGGGTCAACTGTACTCTGCTAACTCATATCTCTCACTGAGTTTTAACTAATTCCTATCTCAAATTCCTATCCTTCCTCTCATGCAAACCATCCTTTTAAAAATCCCATTCAAACACTCAGCCAGTCACCAGTCACCCAAACATTCCACACCCTCCCAACAGATCCTTACTTTATTAGATATTCTCCATTTCTTAAGGGAGCTCTGGTGGTGCAGTGGTTAAATGCCAGTACTGCAAGCCACAAGGTTGTGAGTTCGATCCCAGAGGGCTCCAAGGTTGACTCAGCCTTCCATCCTTTTGTAGATCGGTAAAATGAGTGCCTAGCTTGTTGGGAGCAATTAGCTAAAAATCATTGTAAACTCTTTAGTGAGTGCTTCAGCACTGATAATCAGTATATAAATATCAATGCTAATACAGTGCTAATGCTAGATAGTCTATATATCTCATGCATAACCATAGTTTCCCTTAATTTCTCTAATAAACACAACGTTTTATTTTTTTTACAACTCTCCAGACTATTTTTTTAAAAGAGTCATAAGGAAGGGGGTCCTGCCTCTCTAGACTGAATATGATTCTCTCCAATGATTACAGGCCCTGGTGAGCTTGCTTCAGGGGGAGAGGTTTGGCGGTCTGGATTCCATCATCGTTTACTGCACGCGGCGGGAGGAGACGGCTCGGATTGCAGCGCTCATTCGCACATGTCTCCAGGGGGTGAAGCTCAAAGAATGCCCCAGTGCTGAAAAGGAGGAGGAGAAGGATGGCAGCCTTGCTGGGAAAAAGAAGAAATCAAAAGGTGGTGGTTGGTGTGGGAACATTGGAGAAGAGGGTGCAAAAGGGTGCAGCCAGGAAAGATGGGAGCTGAAAGAAATTCAGCAGACTGTGTTATTCCACACAACCAGGACAAAGAAATGCTCCAAAAGTCTATTGGAGTTTGTTTCTTTTTCTGTTCCCACAAAAAAATTCCCACGCCAGTGGGATTCCACCTAAACACTAGAGGCTGGATGGCCATCTGTTGGGGGTGCTTTGATTATGTCTTCCTTCATAGCTGAATGGGGTTGGATTGGATGGCCCTTGTGGTCTCTTCAAACTCTAGGATTCTAGGATTCATTTTTTGGGGTCACAGTGTTTGCTGCAAGAAGCACCATGGTTGTCCCAAATTGGCCCCATTTGGGTGGGTTGTGGGGACACTGGAATTCTCAGTAGGGCTCAGGGAAGACAAGATGTGCATGTTCAACCCTGACTTTAACCCTCTATACATTGGAGTTCTCATTGGGGCCAGAAACACAACTCATCAATGCAAGGTTTTTAAAATTGATCCTAGTGTATGGTGTTCAAAGCAAACCATAAGAAAGCCTGGGAATGTGAAAAGATCTTTGGTGCTGAAATTGACCTCAGAGTAGGTGCAAGGTGAGCCTCTCTAGAGAGGATGACCATTCCAAAGTTGGGCTGTTCCCACCCTTATTAAACGGTTGCCATAAAAAACATGAAAATTGCCTTTGCTGCAGGACAGGAGCCCTGTGCAGCCGATGACTTTGAATCCCTGGGTTTTAGGTCCCATCGGAGAAAGTTTTGGCCTCTGGCATGAGTGTTTCTTTTGAATTCCACGCAGCTAAAAAAGGGACCCGCCGTCCTCTGAAATGGATCGCCGATGCCTACCATGCCGGCTTGTCTGCTACTGAACGCCGGCAGGTGCAGAAGAACTTCATGTCCGGCCAGCTGCGGGTGGTGGTGGCGACAGTGGCCTTCGGCATGGGGCTGGACAAGTCCGACGTGCGTGGCGTCATCCACTACAACATGCCCAAGAACTTTGAGAGCTACGTGCAGGAGATTGGGCGGGCGGGAAGAGATGGGAAGCCCGCTCATTGCCACCTCTTCCTGCACCCAGAGGTGAGGGCTGCTTGGGCTCTGTTGGGTTTATCCTTGGGGTGGGGGTTGCATGATATACTTTGGTCACACTTCACCTGGAATACTTTGTCCAGTTCTGAGCACCACAATTCAGGAAGGATATGGACAAGCTGGAGCGTCTCCAGAGGAGGGCGACCAGGATGGTGGGAGGTCTGGAAGCCATGATGCCCTGTGAGGAGCGGCTTAGGGAGCTGGGTACGTTTAGCCTGGAGAAGAGAAGGTGAAGAGGTGACAAGGTAGCCATGTTTAAATATTTGAGGGGATGTCATTCTGAGGATGGGGAAAGCTTGTTTTCTGCTGCTCCAAAGACTAAGACACGGAGCAGTGGACTCAGACTACAAGAAAAGAGATTTCACCTAAATATTAGGAAGAATTTCCTGACAGTAAGAGCTGTTTGGCAATGGAATACACTACCTGGGAGTGTGGTGGAGTCTCCTTCTTTGGAGGTTTTTAAACAGAGGCTTGATGTCCATCTGTTAGGAATGCTTTGATTATTTATTTCTGCATGGCAGGGGTTGGACTGGATGGCCCTTGTAATCTCTTCCAACTATGATTCTATGATATATGAATATGATTTCATCATTATCTTGGGAGCCCAGGTGGGCCAAGGGGACAGAAATGAGTTAAATAAATATCTATTTCATACCATTATCTATCCTGAATTTCATATCTATCCTGAATTTCCCCAAAACTAGGACTCAAAAGGAGTTACAAAAAATGAAAACAAGTACTGCTAAAAATATATAGAATAAATAAGTCCCTCCACATTTGTGAGTTAAGCATTTGTGGATTACACTGTATTTGCCACCACCTCTGCCACTGCTCTATATGCAACCAAAAAAAGATGTTCTTTCTTGGCATTTCTAGCTATTAAGAAGAACTTCCTGTCAGTAAGGGCTGTTGGGATAGTGGAATACTTCACTGCTGCCTGGGAGTGTGGCGGACTCTCCTTCTTTGGAGGTTTGGCTCGGTGGCCATCTGTCAGGAGTGCATTGATTTACTAAATTTACTAAAAATAACCAAAATTAGGATTTATGATAAAACTTTCCTTTTTAGTACTAAAAAACAATTTGAGACCTCAGCAGCTTAAAACATAGACACCAAAGGTTTTCAAAGGCAAGGCAGCATGCTATTTACCCAGCTAAATTTTCTATTGGTGCTTAGCTCTTAATTTTGTAGCTTGCAAAGCAAATCTAGCAACCTGCATAGTACCGTATATACCCATGTATAAGTCAACCTCCTGTATCAGTCAAGGCCAGGTTTTGGGGACAAAATTATGGATTTTGATATGACCTGTGGATAAGTCAAGGGTCAGTCTGTAGAGAGGAAAAAACCTCAGCACTGCCTCAGGGGGGCCAGCTGTTCCTGGCCCCCACCGCTGCCATTTTCCCACCCAGGCATTCAAAAAGGCCTTTCGCCACTCTATTTGGAGAAAGGGACGGTTCCTTTTTTTTTTTTTTAATAAAAGCTGAGGTACAATGTTAACGCTTATCAAAAAATAAATTACCCTCTTCCTGCAGGGCAGAGAGGGTTGGACTAGATGGTCCTTGTGAGAGCTTAGTCCGTCCCAGGAGAACCTAAAAGAAGCACTGACCCCCTCTACTCTCACGGCACTCCTTTAAGGGGAAGCATCAAAAAGCCACGTCCTCCATCATTACCATTTCCTGTAATGCCACAGCAGAGAGAGTAGAGGGGGTTGGAGAAGGGGATGGTTCCTTTTTTTGATAAGAGTTTTAAGGTTCAGTATTGTATCCATTGACCCATGGATAAGTCGACTCAGGTTTTTTGGGGGGGGGGGGCGTCAATTTTTTTTTACTAAATTTTCTTCACTTATACATGAGTATTTAGTAGTTAAAAACACCACTGCCTTCTATACAAATCTGTTCCAAAGGGGATCTGTTTGCTGACAAAGAAAGGATATAGGCAAGGAATGTATGCTTTGGGAACCTATGCAATGAGCTTCTTAATAAACAGTGGGAGAAATCCTCACTTTATTATAGATATTGTGTATTTTTGGGAGGACATCTGAATTGTGCCCTCCCCAAAAAAAGGCCAGGTTGGGGGACTGCTGGCCCTCCAGATATAGGTGGACTTCAACTCCCAGAAGCCCCTGCTGACCTTGGCAGTTGCAAGGGGTTATGGTAACTGTAGTCCAAAATGTCTGGGAAGCCAGAAGTACACCCCCCCCCAACATTCCAAGAAATTCAGGTCAGCATTATTATTCCCTTTCTGTCTTCTCAATGATCCTAGACCATGCACAAATAATAATAGGAGGAGGAGCCCTGGTAGTGCAGTGGTTAAATGCTGGTACTGCAAGCCACAAGGTTGTGAGTTTGATCCCAGAGGGCTCCAAGGTTCACTGAGCCTTCCATCCTTTCATAGGTCGGTAAAATGAGTACCTGGCTTATGGGGGCAATTAGCTAACACACACTGGAAACTGCTTAATGCGGTGTGGATGTATAAATTCCTATTGCTTAACAATTTGTAAGCCGCTCTGAGACCCTTTGTGGCTGAAGAGCAGGGTATAAATACCTTAAATAAATAAATAAATAATTGTCCGCCTCTGCCCATGCATCAAGGCAGGGAACAACAGATTTACATATAACTAATTAAAATACAAATTGATTGAAATACATTGACCCAATAAAATGCATAATATCAGTTTAAAAGCAAATAAAACCAATCCATATTAAAACAATTTAAAATTCACAGTTTAAAAATGATCTGGATAGGCCTACCAGAAGAGACTGGTCTTTAATGCTGTTTTAAATTCAGACAGTGTATTCAACGGTTGAATCTCTTCTGGCAGGTCATTCCATAGTCTAGGGGCGGCTGAAGAAAACGTCCTCTGAGTGACTATTGCCAGCCTAGTCCTGGCTGACTGGAGCAAATGTCCTCCAGAGGACCTGAATGTACGGGGGAGATTGTACAGGGGGAGGCAATCCTGTAGGGATCAGAGGGGCTTCCTTCTCCATCTGTCTCCCTTTCCTCCAGTTCATGCTGGTGGCCTTTTCCTTCTCCAGGGTGAGGACCTGCACGAGTTGAGGCGGCACATCTACGCAGACACGGTCGACTTCTTCACAGTGAAGAGGCTGGTGCAGAAGGTCTTTGCTCGCTGCAAATGCCGGGAACTTTACCAGAAGCAGCAGGAGCTGAGCACGGTCAGGGAAGGAGGAGTAAGTGGCGGAAGGAAAACTTACCAGAGGCCTTTCTTGGAAATTCCTCCTTCTCTTCACACTTGTAAGCACACTTGGGGGGGATCTGATCTGATTCTGGAACTGTGGTCTAGCTTTCCTTCACAACCACAAACCAGTCTTTGTTTTCTCCAAGGCATCCAAAGAGAGGTTGCTGCTTTCTCTTTGCCCCTCAAATTAGCTGATGTTTCAGCCAAGCTTCAGCTTCATAGAAATTATAGACACCAATCGTCTAGTGCTAGTTTCAAGGGTATAGTATGCTTGGACAGCCCAGCTTCCTTGCATACTCAAATGTAGGTACATTCAGCCTGGAGAAGATGGAAAAATATGTTTATACAATGTCCATTTTAAAATATCTCAAAGGGAGTCAGGCTGGAAGGTGGCACTCCAGAGGACAGGGCCCAAAGCAATAGTTTCAAATTAAAAGAAAAGAGAGTCCGATTAAATATGAGGGGTAACCTATTTATTTATTTAATTTATATGCCACCTTTCTCCCAGAGTGGGACCCAAGGCAGCTCACAAAAAAATAAAATAAAACACATCATACAATTTAAAATGATTAAAAGCATCACACTTTAGAGTTATATAAAACATATAAGCCAGCTTCCTGATGGTAAAAGCTATTCACAGGGGGACAAAGTCTGTTAGAAGGTGGCAGACTTTCCTTTGTTGGAGGCTTTTAAAAAGATGTTGGATGGTCAACTGTCTGGGGTGTTTTAGCTATTGATTCCTGCATGGCAGAGATCGGACTAGATGGCCCTTGGAGTTCCCTCCACCTCAGCAGTTCTATGATTCAGGGGGACCTCTTCAGAATAGGGGAGAACTAGCTGCTTCCAGGACCAGAAAGAAAGCCAGCTGCTAGTCCAAGTTGGGAGGAGTCTGGATGCTTCTCTCACCTCTCCTCATGATCTACCAACACCCCTAAAGTGGACAAGCACAGTTCCTTGCATTCCTTCTTCCAGTTTTTTGTGGGGTTCTTCAAGATAAAGAAGACAATCCACACATTGGCATAAAACCGATTCCAAAGCTAGGATATTCTTGCATGGCTGGAGGTTGGACTAGATGGCCCTTGTGGTCCCTTCCAACTCTAAGGTCCTCTGATCGTATGGCTCCATTCCAACACAGTTGGATGTCCTCATGCCAACAGCAGGAGGAACAACATGTTCTGTTATCCTGTTGTGTCTGCAGTGAAAACTAGAAATAAAACAAATCGCCTTCCCTTTCCCCTGCTGTCCCTCCTTTCCGGTGTCTCCTGTATAATTATTAATATCATTATTTTACTTATATTTATATCCCACCCTACATCCAAGGATCTCAGGGTGGTGAACAATAAAATCAATTTAAAACAGGAAGAATGATAGATTAAAAGCATGTTAACCTGTTTAATGAGTTTTCTGATAGAGTTTAAAACTAGTGAAAACAGTTAAATGCAATGTAAAACCCTGTGCAGGTGGAAACTAGGATGAAACCCATTAGGCCCCAAAAGGCTTTGCTAAAAGTAGCTTTTACAAAGCTGCCTTGAATCCCAAACTTGGAAAAAGTCAGGGTATTAATATAGTTGGACCCCTATATCCACGGGGGTTCAGTTCCTGGAATTACTGCAAATACTGGAAACTGTGGATAATAGTGAACCCTATTGAAATTAAGGATTTCCTGTACAAGCATACCATAGAGTTGCACTGGAGTACCTACAAGATGCCTAGAGAGGATACCTCTCTAGGCATTTTCCAGCATGACTCTATGGTATGTGTCCCTATTTTTTGAGCCACGGATAACTGAAACTGCAGATATAGGTTCCTCAGATACAGGAGTCCGACTGTATTAATAATTACAATAATAGGCATCACAGAATGGCATCGGAGATGGTGCCAGTTGGGCCTCTCAGGGGAGGGAATTCCGTAACTGGTGTGCCACAAGAGACTGTATATGAGAAAGACGCTTTCAACCTGCAGGGTGATGAAGTGGAGGATGCAGAGATGTTGGCTGTCTCCGAGGAAACCAGAGAAGGCACTCCACACCCAGACAACGGACAACTAAGAGTATGTTACAAACATGAGAGAGCCATCCCTATTCAGCAGACCGTGGAAGCCCTGGACTTCCGAGAGGAAGGTGAGGAGGCCAAGTATCAAGATCTGAGGGAGAAAGGGTGGGTGGGAGCAGCACAGTCTTCCCTGAACCCTGAAAGGGAGGCAGACCCAAAATATGGGAGCACAAGGTATAACAAGGCTTGCTGGTGTAGAACGTGGCTGTGGTTTTTGTGGTCAGTCTCTGTACCCTTCTTCTCCTTTTGTTAAACCCTTCCCTCACCAACCTGGAAAAGGAGGGTTTTCAGTCTCTTCAGCAGAATAAGTTCTGCAGAACTCAGTGCAGGTAGCCATAATTTGCATAGTAGAGTCCAATCTCAGATTGGTTTGTTGTAGGGGGTCTGCAGAATGCAAGTCTGTTAAAAATGCAAGAAAGCCTCCAGAAGCAGGCAAGGTGGTCCGAGCAATGACCAGGGGTTCCACCGCTGGGGGCAGAACTGATACCCCCCATTGAGCATTTCAGAGCTGCAGCTGTCCTGTTGTTGTTATCATAATCTATATATATATATATATATATATATATATATATATATACTGTATATATATATATATATATATATATATATACTGTATATATATATATAAATCTTGGGTATGTTTCCCAGTGTGCTGATTGGCTGCTTAGGAAATGTACCCAAGCAATCCATCTCCCTCCCTCAGCCAATCACCACCCACATGCAAATTCCCTCTCCACCTCACAATCCACTCCTGCCACTCAATCTGCATCTACACCCCCAGCCTCACAAGGGCCCCTCCCTCCTCTCCCTCCCTCAGCCAATCACCACCCACATGCACATTCCCTCTCCACCTCACAGTCCACTCCTGCCACTCAATCTACATCTACACCCCTAGCCTCACAGGGGCCCCTCCCTCCTCTCACTTCCTCAGCCACTCGCCACCCAGATGTAAAACAATGCAATATTTTTCCTTACATAATACCATGTAGCTGAACCGTGTGAAAGGATGCTGAGGAAAAAAAAAACACCTAAAACAATTTATGAAATAAATGAATAAATTTATAAAACGAGTTATTAATTTATAACCTTTACAATCTCCCATAACGGTGTACGTTACACTGGGTACAGCTATCCTAGTTTATTTATATAGTGCCATCAGTGTACGTGGTGTTGAAATGGGCATGCCTACAAATCAAGATGGCGAGCGTGAGCGAATTACTCACATTTTTATTGTTACCAGTTGCCAGCACTGAACAGTATTTTTTTTTAAAGCATATCTAAGGTGTGGAAGTGTGATAATTTTGCTTAAACAAACAGAAAAAAGAGAAAAAAAGGCTGTTTCGTTGCCTCAGCACACAGTCGCTATGGCAAAAATCCAACATGGTGGTTTCGGGCACTTGCCTTGTTAGCACGCTCTGCCCCTGCGCATGTCCTACCAGTCAGCTTTCCACTTCCAGTCTTACTGGGAATACGCAGCAAAGTGAATCGGTTGTCCTAATGAGCAGGAATTCACATTTTCTTTGCAGTTTTTTTAAGCATGGGGAAAGCTGCAAAGAGTTTTCCTGCAGAGTGTTTGGCGTTTTTGCCCCCCCTCCTTCCAAATATGGCCGATTGATGCAGTACCCATTTAGACAAAACGAATTCTCCTTGAAATCTATGAGGAGTATTTCCGTTGTATAGACAAGCCCTGGGACTCCCTTGCAGTCTTCCCACCTAAGTATTAACCACACCTGACCCCTATTTAACTTCCAAAATTGGATGTGAATGGGTGAGTTTAAGGTGATTATTTTTTTAATTCCAAGACAGATGGGAGTATGTATTTGCCCCTGCCTTTTCCCCAACCCTTAGACTCAAATCAGCTTTGTAAATACAGTTGTCCCTTCATATTCACTGGGTTTTGGTTCCAGGACCCCCCGTGGATAGCAAAATCCATGAATACTCACGTCCCATTCTATGCAACAGCATAGCAAAATGGTGTCCCTTATATAAGATGGCCAAATCAAGGTTTGCTTTTTGGATTATAAGAATATTTTCAAGCCGTGAATACTTAAATCTGTGGATACCAAATCCGTGGATACAGAGGGACAACTGTAGCTGGGTAAAAAATGTGAAAACTTTGATTTATTCATTTTTAACAAGGTTTACAAGAGATGGATGCCAAGGAACATCATAGACATTTATCTCCTGAAAAATGAAGTTGGGGGGCCCTCCGTCTCGTTAAAGATCTCCTTTCCTCATTTAGGTATAGAGACGCTTCTGTGTTACCTGGAACTGCACCCCCAACGCTGGGTGGAGCTCCTGCACCCCACTTTCTCCTCTTGCCGAGTGATGTGCTACGGGGGCCCTCAGCAGTTGCGGACGGTTGCTCGAAGGTGAGGAAGGGAGGGAGGAAACCCTCTTGCATTGTTCTAAGAAGGGATTGGGGCCAAGGGAGGGACAGCAGAGGGGATAAGGAACAATAACTACCTCCCTGTAATCATTCGGGTCCTGAATTTAGACTGATAAGAGCCATTGCATCCAGGGTTGCATGAAAATAAAATCTGAGAATTTTTCAGCTAGAATAAAAAGTACATTTGTTGTTGTTGCTGCTGCTGCTGCTGTGTGCCTTCAAGTCATTTCTGACTTATGGTGACCCTAAGGCAACTCTATCAAAGGGTTTTCTGAGGCTGAGAGAGTGTGACTTGTCCAAAGTCAGCCAGTGGGTTTTCATGGCCAAACAGGGATTCAAACCTTGGTCTCTAGGGTCATAGTCCAACACTCAAACCACTACACACTGGCTCCATAAAGGTACATATTTAACTAAATTGTTTATATCAGGGAAGGCCAATTCTGTGGGGGAGCAGGGGGCAAATTCCCATCCACCCCCATGGGCCACAGCCCCCTCAGCAAGCTCAAATACCTCTGTTTTCCTCTGCAGTCCTTCTCAAAATGGCAATAGGAAGTAACATCACTTCTTGTTGCCATTCCCAGATAAGGGAGACTCAGTCTGTAAAACATAAATCGGCAGAGCATATCATTTATAAAACCCTTCTGTATTAAAATATTGGTATGAAAAGCTTGAAAGATAAAGGAACTATTCTATTTACCCTGCTTAAAAATTTTTTAAATGGTGTAGGTGAAGTGTGTTTTTATTAGGCTGCTTTGTTTTTGTGCTTCTAATAATAAAAATAAATTACAGTTCTAACTAGTTTTCTAGCTGTGTGATTGAAACATTTTGAAGTGTTTCAAATGATTGTTTTGTAGCTCTTACTGTGCCAGCTGCTTTGAACATAGCTCCTTAGAGGATACTAGGGTAGAAATTGAGTTAATCATAGCTTTGCTGTTACTCTTGCTGTTGATTTAATTTATTTGTACAGTGCTTACCATATCTCAAAGTGGTGGGCCTTGATGGGATTGAATTAAGAGCTTTAAAACATGCTCCCTTCTTCCCTCCATCCCTCACTTGCAAAGCTTTCGAGATATCCCAGACACCTTGGCACATATGTTTTCCCAGCTAAGTTCTGCAGCCAGAAGGGCGAGAAATCTGCCTGTAAAAAATCGTAAATTCTTTGCCAAGATTCCACACTTGCTTGCTGTGATCATGCAGAATGTGCATGTGCGCACACGCATATACACCAAACCTGGATTTCTGATTCAGAGGGGGTTTGCCATTGCCTTCCTCTAAGGCTAAAGGAAGAGTGTGAATGGTCCAAGGTTACCCAGTGGAGCCAGCATGGTATAGTGGTTTAAGTGTTGCATTAGGACTCTGGGGGAGCAGGGTTTGACTCTCCACTTGGCCATGGAAACCCACTGGGTGACCTTAGGGAGTCACACTCTCTCAGCCTCAGAGTGTGATGGCAGACCTCCTTTGAACAAATCTATATATATAATTGTCTTGGGTATGTTACCTTTCCCCAGTGTGCTGATTGGCTGCTCAGGAAACACCGAATCAATCATCACCCACATGCAAATTCTCTCTCCACCTCACAATCCACTCCTGCCACTCAGTCTGTGGCCCAGATTGGAACCCAGACAGTTAACTGGTGGCGGTGGCAGCAACAGGCCACCTGCAACGGGACCCAGGCAGTCAATTCGCGGTGGTGGTGGGATGCTGCCACTGCAACAGGACCCATGCAGTCAACTGGCAGTGGCGGCGGCAGCGGGGCAACAGAGCAAGTGACCCTCAGCAATTCTGGGAAAAATGGAACACTGAGAAGGGGGAGAAGGAATTTTAAAATCCACCAGCCTACCTTACAGGGTTGTCATGAGGTCTACTGGACATTTTGGGGGGAGTTTTTCAACGGCGTATGTTACACCAGGTCCGGCTAGTTGTCAAAAAACCCCTGTGATAGGTTTGGCTTAGTATTGCCATAAGTCAGAAATGACTTGAAGGCACATGACAATCGAAGACCCAGTGGGTTTCCAAGGCCAATGTGGTGTAGTGGTTTGAGTCTTGGAGTAGGCCTCTGCTGATCAGAGTTCAAATCTCCGCTCAGGCATGGAAACCCACTGGGTGACCTTGGGCAAGTTTTATTTTCTCCACCTCAGAGGAAGGCAAAAGCAACACACACACACCCTGAAGAAATCTTGCCAAGAAAACCCCATGATAGGTTTGGCTTAGGGTTGCCATAAGTTGGAAATGTTTTGAAGGCACACAACGACAACATTGCTGCTGCTCCTTTCACTCTTGCCCCAGTTTTACTGCTGGGAGAATGTAGGACGTACACCTTCCGTGGTTGCAATGGCACTGCCAGGATTTCTCACCTATTGCCTCCTCCTGTCTCCCACAGCTGCCCTCCTCTTGCCGTCTGCCTGGCTCAGCAGCGCCTGCGAGGGATCAGCCACACACACGCTAGCTCTGTGGACTTCGATGTCATCGATCTGGCCGACTCCATGGGCTGGGAGGTCCTGCCTGTGAAACGAGCCCTGCGTCAACTACAGTGGGACACGCATCTGCAGAATGGTAACCTAACCAGGATCCCAGCAGGGTGGGCTGGCATGGAAATGGCCTTACACTCAGAACTTAGAAAAGCTCCTCCTGTCTGGACTAACAAGCCCAGAATCCCTTGGCCAGCATAACTTGGGAGATTTCTGGCAACTGTAGTCTAAAAAGAGAGAGAACTTTTCCATGCTTTATGTTCTAGCAGAACCTCTTGTCAGATAAGGAGATACAGAAACAACATCCATACACAATAGATTTCCTTTGTGGTCCACTGCACTGTAGAGGATTTTTTGGCCCGTTGTAGGGCATTGATTTAGAACCTGCTGGAGGATCTAGTGACCCAGGGACAATCCTACTCTCTCTTTCTCTCCCCCCACTCCTTTCCTCTCTCCCCTCTTGACCCAGGTTCCCATGTGTCTAGGAAGAGCGGGATCCTTGTGGAATTTAGCGAGCTCTCCTTTCACCTGCGCTCCTACGGTGACTTCACAGATGAGGAACTGGACTCAGTGTGTGATTTCCTGCACCGCCGGGTGATGGACCGTGAAAAGACAGCCCTCCGCCAGCTCCGAGTGTGTTTCCAGGCCTTCCAGAGGTGGGGAGCTGTAAAACAGACACTACTTAAAATGCTTATGGGGAGTTAGAGGGCAGGTTGAGGTCCTACAAACAAAGGTGAGGGTTTGTGTTAGCTGGACCTCGAGTTTTTTCCCAACACTACGATTCTGTGGGTGTTTTGCCTTTCAGAAAAGTCTCTGCCTTTGAGACACTGGGGTGTAATGAACAAAATATTCAGTTGCGGGGGTGGGAAGATGGAGTAAAGTTCCTCTCCAGGCAGCTAGACGGGGGATTTCTTGCATGTAAGGCTCAGCGGATGTCTCTTCTCTTTTCAACAGCATGGCTGAGTTTTGCAAGGCCATTGCAAATAAAAAGCCAATGACAGGTGATCCCTCAGCCTGCCTCTGGGGTCTTGCTCTGTAGTGTTTTGTCCTTCATCTCTCTCACTTGTGTCTCTCTGGCAATGAGCAGTGTGGCTTTCCGGACCTGTGCCTTGTGCTGCGATGGCGGAGGGGAGGAGAGGAGCACCCAGCTGAAGTCCCTCTTGATGGATTATTTTGAGAAAGATATGGCCATAGAGGAAGTGAATCCTGTATTAGCAGATGAAGGAACGGATGCTGAGGACCTCCAGGACATAAAAGTGAGAAAGACCGTTGTTTGTTCCTCTTAACAGATCTAAACCAGAGGTGGGCAAAATGGAGCCCTGAGGCGGCAGACCCCCGGCCCCACAGAGCAGTTTCTGCACCCTTTGATTTTTGTGCCATTTTTCTGGCAAAAAAGATAAAGAGGTACACTTCTACAGAAGAGGCAATTTGCCTTTAAATACCTCACAGCCTCCACTTCATCCCACACATACATCTCAAGAAGAAAAGGCCACGATAGACCTGTGGAAGGAAAACCATTTATTTCTCTTCTCCACTTGAGATCAGAACTGCAAAAAGTCCCTTCCTAAGGCTTTTGAAAAATTACTTTGGGGGACTGCAATAGCCATGTGACTGGGGGGATTCTGGGACTTGCAACGCCAATAATTTTTCAAGCTCTGAGTGCACTGACTGAGTAAATAATGCTAAGCAAAGACCAAACAGTGGTATGAAAGCAACTGCCTGTCTTCATGTTAATTTTTGTATATATGCTATAAAAATTATTCGTTATGTATCACTGTAATAGTCATGCCCCCCTCAAAGAAGTGGGGAGACAGTATAGTACTCACATTTTAAGAGCGATCAGATAGTAAAAACCAAAAGATCAAAGCAGATTGGTTCAAAGTTTAAACCAGTAGAAAATGGCTCCCTGCACCCTGTGTCAGATTGATCCTGAAACCTTTACATGCTATACAGCTGTAGCACCATGATTCCATTTTAACTGCCACAGTTCCATCCTGTGGAATTCTGGGATTTGTAGTTTAGGTAGGAAGATTGAAAATTTTCAGCTGGAGAGCTCTAGTGCTCCCACAAAGTACAAAGCCCAGGATTCTATAGGATGTGGCCATGGCGGTGAAAGTGCAATCCATATTGCTGTGATGGTCTGACGTGAAAGGGCCCCATATTCTGAGTAACGAGAGTTTTGGAAGGCATGGCTTTCAAGTGGGAGACTTGGGACCAGTTTGCCTTGCTGTATTGCTACGCTGGACAGTGCTCCCCTCACTTTCTGCGGGTTTTGGTTCCTAATTGCAGCTTCGGGGCTGGGAAGACCAAATCCGAGTTGACATCCGTAACTTCCTGTCCATCCGCCAAGAAGAGAAGTTCTCTGGCAGAGCTGTGGCCAGGATATTCCATGGCATAGGTAAGGCTGCAGCTAGCTGTCTGGTGACTCTGTGTTTAAAGGCTCCCCCAACTCACTTTCCTCCAGCAAGCAAAGATCTTTCCATTTAGGCTCCACCTAAATATTAGGAAGAACTTGAGGGTAAGAGCTGTTCAACAGTGGAATATGCTGCTGCCTCGGAGTGTGGTAGAGTCTCCATCTTTGCAGGTTTTTAAAGAGAGGCTGAGTGGCCATCTGTCGGTGTGGGGGCTTGGATTGTGTCTTCCTGCAGGGCAGAATGGGGTTGGACTGGATGGCCCTTGGGGTCTCTTCCAACTCTGATTCTATGATTCTATGCCAAAGGGCATCATCCTGTCTGACGCAGCGAAAGATGTTCCCTTAAGCCAAAGTTGCACTAACTGTCAAGAACCTCACAGAGGTGACATTGGGATCCTTTGATTGTTTTCATTGACAACTGGCAGTACTTGATTGACAGAGATTTCTCTCTCTGGCCAGGGAGTCCCTGCTTTCCTGCTCAGATTTATGGCAGAGACCGGCGTTTCTGGAGGAAGTACATCCATTTTGACTTCAGCAGGATTATGCGCTTGGCCACAGAGGAGATCATCCGCTGGAAGTGAGTGGAGTCTGCTTGGACATCTCCGAAGATGAACTCCTACAGTGAAAGCAGCAGGGTTCCTCAAAGCTTATGCACAAGTTGCTCAAATTACAGAATGGAACTGACTGTAAGGCAGTCCTGTCTCTGGAAAAGGTTTTACTGGCTCTAAGAGCAGCTACTACACTCTCTGAGGTTTCTTGGAACTTTTCTGCTAGGCAGATCGCATCAGTCCAGGCAGGTGAATAACATTTTCTTTTGCCTTACAAGATAGGAGAGGAATGGTTTGCTTTTATCTCCGGGCTACTCACATTATTATATCTAAAGCTTCATTTTTTATTTTATTTTTTTAATTGGCCTGGTCAATACCTTTTTTTAAAAACCTGGAAGATAGGCATTCTGGAACAATTCTTCATGGATCTCCCCCTGCTTAGGGAAATTTTATGACTTTTATTTATACCCCGGAGTTCTACATTATTTTTCTCTGGAGTTTATACCCTGGGGTTCTACATTATTTTTCCCATCATGAAGAGTGTTGCTGAGTGACTAGCACTGGTGATAGGTGGAGGGCTGAGCGATCAGGGAGGCTTGGTACGGAGAACTGACATCTCTAAGCGTGAGTTTGAATAACGGATAGATCTTCTTCCACAAGAGAATTGACAGGACTAGTTTGTATATTGCTGTCAGCAACTTTTAAGTGTCTGTTCAAAGCAGGGGAATTTAAGTCTGTGTCTCCAAGTAAACCAAGCATACTTGCACTATGCTTATATCATTTATCTAGAAATGACTGTCAAACAATCTAGCCTGCTATTTCAAATGACCTCAAATATCCTTCCTGTAATTAATAAATATGTAAATACAGTGTATATTGAAATGATAGTTGCCTTTCTCAGTTGTTTGAATAGAAAATGGGTGCGTGATTATGCATCTGTGTGTAAGGAAATAGGGTGAGTAGGGTTATTTGTTAATATTTGCCCACGTGTTGGCTTTTCACTTATGGCTGCCTATGGATGAGAGACCCCCAAGAGCTCCTGCTGCTAACAGTCCTACACAGACCTTGTGAAATTAGGATAGACGGGGCTTGAGTTTATCCACCTGTAATGCAGCCTTCTTTTTTTCCTGCTGTTGTCCACTTTACCCAGCAATATTCTCTTTTCCAATGAATCATATGTTGTCTTATCTTTAGTGTTATACCCTCTGAGGTTTTTGTTTCCACAGAATCATTATTTGTCTTGAGGCTTGCGCAAACTCATTTTCTCTCACCAGATGTTCCAGACCACATAATTCTCAGTCCAATCCAAATATAAATCAAAATTCTCAGACAAACACCTGAGACCCAGAGATGGACATTAACTCTGTGAAAGGGAGCTTTCTCCTACATCCTGTGCCACCTTTATTAGTTGGCAGGGTGTAGCTACCAGGAGGGAGGGGGAGAATGAGTGCATTCCTCCCCCCATGAAATTAGAATTCTCCCACCCCCACCCCGGTGACATTTTATTTCAGTCTTCAACTTTCTAGAATGGTAGAGAGTGAGACACTGAAAATCATTCACACCTAGAATTCTTCTATCTGCCATATTCACCTTCCCTGGATAAATTTACCTGCCCTTCTCTTTGGATGCCTCAACTGTATATCTAAATACTCTTCTTGCCAGCTAGCATAGGTGTAGCTAGAGGGAGCAGGGAGCAAAATGACAACATTTTGGGTAAGTTTTAGGTTACCACAATGCAAGGAATTTGGAAAGTGAAGGAAAATCTTGTTGGCAGAGGGCAGAATTCTTATTGGGGAGGCAATGTCCTTAATTTGCCACACCTCTCCATAACTACACCTATGCCAGCTGGCAAGAAGATGAATCCTCCCTTCTTGAAGAAACTGCCTCTTAGGCAAACCCAAGAGCTCTGGAGATTTAAGACCGACAACAAGTTTTGTCCTTTAATCTGGAATGTCAAAACAGAATTAGGCTGCTAAAGCTGAACCGAGCCAACATGGTGTGGTGGTTTAAGTGTTGGACTAGGACTCTGGAGACCAGGGTTCAAATCCCCACTCAGCCATGGAAACCCACTTGGTGACCTTGGGTGAGCCACACTCTCTCACCTCCAAGGCAAAGGCAAACCCCCTCTGAAGAAATCTTACCAAGAAACTGCCATGATAGGTTTGCCCAAACAGTGTTAGGGCAACCGGCCAAAGGCTGTTTACTACACAGCTGATAGCAGAGGCACAGCACAGTCAAGCTAATTACAGGCAAAGGATCAAGGCAGCGTAAAGTCACTTACTTTACTAGCAAACAAAACACAAGTCCACAAGCAAAGTCCAATATGCATGGTCCAGGTCCAGCAAGCAGAGTTCAGGGTAGGCCAGCAGAATCTACGTCAAGCAAACAGAATCCAGAGTAAACAAACACAGACCAGGTCAAACACAGCAAGCAGGAACACGACAGGTACTCAGGTAGGTCAGATAATCTCAGACAACGCCTGGAGGACAGTGCTGCATATTTATAGAGCAGCAGCTAATGCAGTTGCTCCTTAATTAATTGCTGCTTCCTTTAAATATACTGAGACCACCTCAAGCCCTCTTTCTGATTGTCTCTGTGCTGTGAAGGTAGGTATAGGTAAGTTGTCCTCTGTACTTGAAGGGGCAGGGCCCTCTACCAGATCTTGTACTGCACTGTTGTCTTTCTCTGAAGCCTCCGGCTCTGGAACATCCTCCTGCTCTGGTTCAGCAGGTCGTGGCATATCCACTGCATCAGTCTCTGAGTCAAGAGTCCATTTTCAAGTTCTGGAAGCAGGGCGTGACAGGTCACCATAAGCCAGAAATGACTTGAAGGCACATAATAAAAATGAATCAAATCCTAGCAAAGTAGTTACCGTTAAATATTAGGCAGAAATTCCTGACATAGACAACACAGTTCAACAAGAAAGCTTATAGAAGAGGGATTTTAGTTGCCTTTTAAAAAGGTATTTAGGAAAGGTGGGACCTTGTTGGGTTATTTCCTTTTTTTCAAGCAAGGTGAACAGCTTGTACATTCTATGGCTCACCCCAGGCCCTCCCTCTGGAAATCTACTGCTCAGTTTCCTTGGGTGGAAAGTCCATGCTTCCACTTAATGGCCCCTTGGGTGCCTCTGTATGTTTGCATAACCTTTGAGAAGAACTGTGTCTCCTGCAAATTTATTGCTTTCAAATGTTTGGCGGGGAGTTTTCTGCAAGCAACTCTGTTCTTTGCATCTGTGCTTTCTAAAGCAGCAGAGAAGCAACACAGAAAAGTACTGTAGTGACAAGGCTGAGAAAGAAAGGTTGCAATCAAACATAAGCAGCAGGGAGCAATTCCTATGGAATGTGAGAAGACGAGTCCTAAAACCTATGAGTGTGACCACCACGGGACCTGGAAAGAAGAGTATGAGGGTGTGTGGAGGTATATTGCACAGTTCACTAGTTCAGTAGACGAGGCGCATGGTGTACCTTAAGTAGTGGGTTCTGAGGTGGATAAGAAAGGGGGAAAGCGGAGCCCTGGTGGTGCAGTGGTTAAATGCCAGTACTGCAGGTCACCACGTCGCAAGTTCGATTCCAGCCGGCTCCAAGGTTCACTCAGCCTTCCATCCTTTCTTAGGTCGGTAAAATGAGTACCCAGCTTGTGGGGGCAATTAGCGAACACACATTGGAAACTGCTTAATGCAGTGTAGATGTGTAAATTGCTGTTGCTTAAAATAATTTGTAAGCCGCTCTGATAGCCTTCTGGCTGAAGAGCGGGGTATAAATAAATAAATAAAAACAAATAAAATAAATGCTGGAAGTTATTACTTCCTGGGTTTAAAAGGACGGCTCTACAACACGGCATTTTCAGGCATCCAATTATTCTTTAGTACAGTGGGCCCTTGATATCTGTTGGGATTTTCATAGAATCATACAAGTCACTCTATTCAGAAGTGCGGGGGGGAATACCTGGTTCCAGTCCTCCCACCCCCATGGACACCAAAATCCATGGAAGCTCAAGTCCCATCATATACAATGGTGTAGTAAAAGACCATCCCATATATCTTTTAAATTGATATTGTATTTTTAACTGATATTGTATATTGGTCTTTGTTGTGTTTCCCTGCCTTGATCCACGAGGAGAGGTGGGTAAGAAATAAGTATCATCATCATCCATGGATACAGAGGGCTGTGTGATTTTTATTTTTGCACATATTCTTTTAGTCAGCTGTGAGTCTTAAAAGACTTTATACAAAGCTTGTGCTATCAAGTATTGATCTCACGCTTGCTATAGGACTCTGCTGTTTTTACATTTACAGTATTATAGTGTATGTGCTTTGGTAGCATGGAAGCAAGGGTAAGCAAGAAAACCAGCCATAAGAAGAGCCATGCTGATCAGACCAAAGACCTATCTAGTCTGCCATTCTGTTTCCATAGCGGCCAACCAGTTTCCTATATAGGAAGGCCACAAGCAGGATGTAAGGGCAACTGAACCTTCCATTTTAAGTACTAACCTCTGTGAGTTGTTCTAATCCCTTTTTTAAATCTCAGGTTAGCCTCATTTTGAGGCACTTTTAACTTTTACATTTCCCCGTTGCTCAATATCTTTGCGCAACCCCACTGAGTCCTAGTGTTATGGAAGAGAGATAATACAGTAGATTCATACTATTTATTTGGGAGTGTGCTATGGGACTCAGGTGTCCAGAAGCAGCCTGCAGGCTACACATTGTTGCTGAACACCACACATAATTTTGCACATAACCTTGTTATTGTAGTTGCCAATGAGCCTTCAAGTAGTCTCCTCTTAGGGCAACCTTATCATAGGATTTTTTGGGCAAGATTTGCTCAAAGGGGATTTGCCCTCACTTTCCCCTGAAGCTGAGAGAGTGTGGCTTGCCAAGGTGACTGAATGGGTTTGGAAAGCTGAGCAACGATTTGAATCCTGGTCTCACAGAGTCCAAAACTCAGACCACGAAACCAAGCTGGTTCATTTGCAGACAGCATTGTTATTTGCCTTCAAGTTGTTTCTGACTTATGGCAAAAGCCTATCATGGGGTTTTCTTGGAAAGATTTCTACAGTGAGGGTTTGCCATGGCCTTCCTCTGAAGCAGAGAGAGTGTGCCTTGCCCAAGGTCACCCAGGGGGTTTCCATGGCTGAGCAGGGATTTGAATCCTGGTCTCCAGAGTCATAGTAGTCCAAGGCTCAAACCAGGACGCCACAATGGGTCAAAGAAAACAGCCCCTCCTTTTTTACAGGTAGCCAGCCCCAAACATTGTAAGCCTTTGTGAAGTTCACAGCTAGCATTCCAAAGGTTTTTCGTGGTTTTTTTCCGGGCTGTGAGGCCATATTCTGGAAGTTTATTCCTGACGTTTCACCTGCATCTGTGGCTGGCATCATCAGAGAACACTGGCGTAATCGTCCTTGCCTATCTCCCCACAGGAACCAGCCATCCAAATACACAAAGGATGTATCTTCTCCAACAGGGACACACAGGGGGCATCCACACTAGAGAAATAATCCCGGTTGAAACTGGTTTATTTGCATGGCTCCTTCCTACGGAATCCTGGGATTTGTAGTATGGTGAGGCACCAGCACTCTGGCAGAGAAGGCTAAAGACTACAAATCCCAGGATTCCATAGGAAGGTGCCATGTGAAATAATCCAGTTTCAAACTGGATTATTTGTGTAGTGTGGATTCCCCCACAGTATATAAACCCCCCCCCACACCCCTATGCCACCATTCTCTGAAGATGCCAGCCACAGATGCAGGCAAAATATCAGGAATAAACTCTTCCAGAACATGGCCTCACAGCCCGGAAAAAAACCACGAAAAACCTATTGTAAGCCTTTTTCATAGAGGAAGAACTCCAGGCCCATCATCCTTTTGGGCTCCTCTTTTCTCTTTGGAAGAGAGTGGGAAAGCAGCATGCAGGGGGGCATCAGGCAGCCTCATTGCCACCGAGTAGGACCTGACACTGCCTAGAGAGGCCGCACCCAGCCAGGGACAGTGGTCGCCTCGTCACTATGGCGACACTTCCGGCTTTCTGATGCGCGGGCGTAGAGGGTTGGGAAATATATTAGAGAGGACGGCTAGAGCGGCTTCCGATTCTGGTCCTTTCTCGTATCATGGCTTCACACTGATGTCTTTTCCTTTCGTAATGGCTCCCCAAACCAAAGAGACGTAGTCTCGCTGGACTTCTTCAATATGCTTCCGGCACAAAACTGAACTCGGCCGCTCGAACGGCCAATGCAAACCATAGAGATTTTCCACCACAGAGAAGTGAGGGACAGAGCGACGCGCTTGCGTCTCCCAATTTCGATCCACAGACGGAAGTTTCGGCTTTTTGTGTGAGAATATTTCCTACCTTCACGGCTCCAGCGCTAAAATCAACGGAAAAGGACGGTTTGAGCTACTTTGAGCGCCACTTCCGGTCTAAAGCTGAGGACTGATTTCGCTGCCGGAAGTGCAGGTGAGGGAGCCGAATGGTGGTGAGCAGACTTCCGGTTTCCGTTCTTCTCTCAGGCACTTCCGGTTTCCGTTTCCTCTGTAGTTGAAGGCGAGCCCGAGGCTGACTGGTCCACGCGAGGGCGCCCTCTTATGGTTGGAGCGCGGAAGGGCGGCGTGAATCGAGGATACCATGGCAACGCTGGAGAGCGGGGTGGTGGTAAGTCATGTGACCACCTATGCACACCCTAAACACATGGTTGTGTTGTTTAGGGTGTGGAGTCGTCCACTTTAACACACATACCCCCAACATAAGGGAGATAAGCACAAGGTAGTGGGAAGCTATTTTTTGACTACAACTCCCAAAATCCTCCAGCCAGCATGGCCATCATCATCACTATTGACTACAATTCCCAGAATCCCCCAAGCAGCATGACCATTAATTTTTTTTTACTACAATTCCCAGAATCCCCCAGCCAGCATGCCCATTGTTTTTACTACCACTCCTAGAACCTCTCCAGCGAGCATGGCCATCATCATTATTATATGTGCGAAAGGGATCTAGGAGTCCTAGTAGACCACAAATTGAGCATGAGCCAACAGTGTGATGCGGCAGCTAAAGAGGCCAATGCAATTTTGGGCTGCATCAATAGAAGTATAGTGTCTAGATCAAGGGAAGTAATAGTGCCACTCTATTCTGCCTTGGTCAGACCTCACCTAGAATACTGTGTCCAGTTCTGGGCACCACAATTCAGAAAGGATATTGACAAATTGGAGCGTGTCCAGAGAAGGGCAACTAAAATGGTGAAAGGTCTGGAAACGATGCCTTATGAGGAAAGACTTAGGGAGCTGGGTATGTTTAGCCTGGAAAAAGATGGTTAAGAGGCGATATGATAGCCCTGTTTAAGTATTTGAAGGGGTGTCACATTGAGGATGGAGCAGGCTTGTTTTCTGCTGCTCCAGAGACCGGAACATGGAGCAATGGATGCAAGCTCCAGGAACAGAGATTCCACCTCAACATTAGGAGGAACTTTTTGACAGTCAGAGCTGTTCGGCAGTGGAACACACTCCCTCGGAGCGTGGTGGGGTCTCCTTCCTTGGAGGTCTTTAAACAGTGGCTGGATGGCCATCTGTCGGGGATGCTGTGATCATGATTTCCTGTGTGGCAGGGGGATTGGACTGGATGGCCCTCGTGGTCTCTTCCAGCTCTACAATTCTATTCTATGATTAACTACAATTCCCAGAATTTCTCAGCCACAATGGCCAAGGCTACATAGAAGAACAAAAATGGCCATTGGATGTGCTGGCTGGGGGGAATTCTGGGAGCTGTAGTACCCAAACAGTGAAGTTCCCCATTTCTAAAGAAAAGTCTCACTATTTTAGACACATAAGAAGCCCCAAGATGAAAATTCAAAAGAATTTTTGCACCTTATCAAAGCTTAGAAAAACTTACTTTGTGGGGAGAGGGAGGAAACAATTGTTCTCAGATCCCCCCAGCTGATATGGGGATTCTGGGAGTTGTATTCCAAAATATATTTTTATCTCTCTCTCTATCTATCTATCTATCTATCTGCCTGTGTCCAGGAATTTCTCCGCAATGTACCATAACATCCATTTAAACCTTTTTACACAGTAAGAACTCGGGTTGTCAGATCTCAAGACCTGGCCCTGAGTCTCCATCTTTTGTGGGGCATCTCCCAAGTGGGAGGCAAGGGTGCAAATTCTCCAGTTTTGGAGGGAGGAGCTCAGCTCCTGGCAAGAGGAAATCTCCGTCTCACTTGGGAGAGCAGCTGCATGCTTCAGTTTGCAAGGCTGAATGGATTTGTGGGTGCAACTTGCCACAAATCTCCATTGGGGGGTCATGTATTTACGTACTTGGCTTCTTCCTTCCCTCCCAGACATTGTGATGCCAGGAGTCACCCTCAGCTCTCCATCCACCTTCTGTCTAGAAGCAAGTGTGTGTGTGTGCCTTCAAGTCGCTTATGGACTTATCGAGACGCCATGAATTTTAGAGGGTTTTCTTAGTCAAAAAAATCCTCAGAGGTGGTTTTGCCTGTTCCTTCCTCTGAAATAGAGCCTACAGTACCTGGGATTCCCTGGTGGTCTCTCCTCCAAGTACTAGTCAGAGCTGGCCCTACTTAGCTTCCAAGATCAAATAGGATCTAATGCCTTTAGGCTATTTAGGCACTCTAGAAGCTAGTAGGATTGATGGTTTCTGTCTTAATTTCCAACCAGGAAAATAATTTCTGTGTGTGTGTACGTTTGAGTAATAAGCTGTGAGCAACTGTTGTGTTGTTGTTTTGTTGTGTTGTGTTATGTTTGCCTTCAAGTCATTTCTGACTTACGGCAACCCTAAGGCTGAAAGGCTGAGCTAGTGTAACTTGCCTAAGGTCACCCGGTGGGTTTCTGTGGCTGAGCAGCAATTCCCAACCTGGCCTCCGGTGTTGGAGTATGATGCTCAGACCACTATACTATGTTGGTTCTCTGAGTAGCTTTTATTTCTCTCTCTCTCTGGCTTTTCTTCACAAACAAAGATTCAGGAAGGACTCATCCCGCGCTTTCTGCAAGCGCGCTGATGACTCAAATGGTCAATCCAAGATAGACAAGTCCGGTTGCAGAAAGCACAGCAGAAAGTCTCCTTGGGTGATGTTTCCAGGTTGTGATTCTTTCTGTGTTGTCGTTTCTCTTCAAGACTTGTTCGTCGTGAGTTCTCAAATAAGGCTGCAGCATTGTGGATAGTGTGTCTCCATGCGTCCCGATGTGAGGCCAGGGCAGACCACTGTTGGTGATCAATTTGGCTGAGCCTGAGATGTTGTTTCGGGGAGTCCTTGTATCATTTTTTTGGAGCGCCCCTCTTACGCTGACCCATGGCGAGTTCACCGTAGAGTACTATTTTGGGAAGGCGATGGTCCTCCATCCTAGAAACGTGCCCTGCCCAGCGCAGCTGTGTTCTCAATATCATGGCCTCAATGCTGGTGATCCCTGCTTGCTCAAGGACAGCAACATTCATCTGAAACATGGGTCACCTATTGCCAACACTTATGACTCCTCGAACGCTTTCATCAGTACTGTATACGCACAATCCTAAATATACAGCTTTTATTTACTGGTAGTAAAAATAGAACTAGGCATGTTTTTGATTCCTCCATACTAGAAGAAATGTTTACATAGTGTGGTGAAATAAAATATTTTAGACTGTAATATTATAGGTCCCAAAGCTAACATCACAGTTTTTGTACAGTGGGTGCAAATTATTTTAATTTGGTTTCCTCTTCCTCTTTTTTACCTCCAGGGCATCCATCAAAGATGGAATGTAGGAGAATAACTACCACATCAGTTCAAAAAGAGAAGATACTGGAGGGGGACTCCAAGGTAATTATGAAATATTGTTCTTATTTTATTTTACCTTTTTAATGTTTGTTTTCTGAAGAAATCTTGCCAAGAAAAACAAGAACCAGTGTGGTGGTTACAATATAGGAGCCCTGGTGGCACACTGATTAAATGCTAGTACTGCAAGTCATCACATTGCAAGTTTGATTCCAGAGGGCTCAAAGTTTCACTCAGCCTTCCATCCTTTTGTAGGCTGGTAAAATGAGTACCCAACTTGTGGGGGCAATTAGCTAACACACATTGGAAACTGCTTAATGCAGTGTAGATGTGTCAATTGCTATTTCTTAAAACAAATTGTAAGCTGCTCTGATAGCCTTGTGGCTGAAGAGCAGGATATAAATAAAAAAGAACAAATAAATACAGTTTAGGATTACAGGCTAGGCACCGTTGACACAGAGCAGAAAGGAATGAACACATATTTTGGAGAGAGGATTTGATCATTTTTAGTTCTGTGTCAAAAGCTGACTCCTAACAGCCCTTTTGCTTCTGAGAGGCAGGGTTTGAAAATGTTTTTGAACAGAAAAGTAATTAAGGCAGCCATGGCAAGGACTATGCATGGTGTAGTTGTTTGAGTATTAGACTATGATCTTGTGAGGCCAAGGTACAAATCCCTCCTTGGCCATGGAAACCCACTGGGCGACCTTGGGCAAATCACACTCTCTAAGCCTCAGAGGCAAACCTCTGGATAAAACTTGCCAAGAAAACCCTGTGACAGGGTCTTTATAAATCAGAGTTGTCTTGAAGGCACATGCCAACAGCATGAAGGGACAAGGCCTTCCTTCTCCAAAGCTGTCCCCTTAAGCCTGCCCATTTTCCTTTGTATTCCTTGCAGGGTGGTGACCGGTGGTGAAAGAATGAAACTCAAGTATGTCCTCCTTGGAATGCTGTACTTTGTCCAGGGAATCCCCTACGGGCTCCAATCTGGGCTGCTGCCTATCTACTTCCGAATGGTGGGCCTCTCCTACAGCAAGATCAGCCTGGCAAAAGTCCTTTATGCACCTTGGATCCTCAAGGTGCTGTGGGCACCTTTGGTGGACCAGTATTTTGCCAAGAAGACCTGGCTATTGCTCACCATGTGTGGCTTGTTTCTGGCCTGCATGGCTTGCTCCCTCATGACACCAGGAGACAGCTTCCTCCCTGTGGCTATCACTTTCCTGGTCATGAACTTCTGTGCTTCCATTCAGGACATTGCGGTGGATGGGGTGGCCATTCAGTTCTTGGACTATGAAGAGATCGGCTATGGCAACACCATCCAGGTCGTGGCCTACAAGCTGGGCTCTGTGATGGCAGGAGGCGGCCTGGTGACTTTACTCTATCACCTGGGCTGGGGTGTCATCTTTTTGTACCTGGCGGTCATCTACGCCCTGGCTATCATAATCACCTGGGTTTCGGACCTGAGGCTGAGGCGGAGGCGTATATCTCAGGACAGCTTCCTCAGTATCGGCGCAGTGAACCCCTGGAGAATCATCCGAGAGCTTTTCCATGTGCCAGACACGCGTTGGACTGCTGGGTTTGTCTTCATCTACAAGCTGGGTGAGTCCATCTCAAAGTGAGCAATGGCACAATTATTCATTTGGCAAACTGGTATACAGGTCTCCCCCACCCCCACCCCAATATGAGTATGGCATATGTTTCCAGACTTACCGTGAATACTTGAAACCGCAGAGAATAGCAAACCCCATAGAATCATGCTGGAGGACCTAGGAAATGCCTAGAGAGGATGCCATGCTGCCATGTCAGTGAATTAGTCAGTTCAGGGGTTTAGTACAAACTTTCAACAAACTTTAAATGTTCAAAGTGCTGAACCTACTTAGGAGAACCTGTTGGGAGGGGTAGAGTTTGGACTAAAAGTCTGGAGTGGAGTCTTCGCCCCACAGACATGGAATCCAGGCAGCCATGTCAATTTCCACTGCTGCTTCCCTCGTGTTTCTTACTAGAGAAGATCTCATCAGAAGGAGAGCTGCCCGCTGCCTCTCCGTTTGGACCCATCAGCCTAAAATTAAGAGTGGGCAACTGTCAACTGTCATGATTTAGATGGCCACGGGGGGTGGGGTGGGTTCTTGGAGGGTTCCATCTCTCCCACCCCAATAAAGTTTGGAGGATTGTTTGCTTCCAAATTTCTCCATGTTTTTAACTCTCTCTGGGCCATTTAAGGAAAGGAGAGCACTTTTTCCCCAATAGGAAGTGACTTAGAAGTAAAATAAGGGGGGGAGGGTTCCTGAGGGCCACATTTTCCCCACCCTGATCTAAATCATGTGACATAAGCTGCCTTGGGTCCCATAATGGTAGTGTTGGGGAGGCAGGACATGCATACATAAATATACAGTACAAATATTTATGAGTACCATGGGAACCATGGCATACCCACTAACTGTCCTGATTTGGAATAGTCCCTATTAATCCTCTGCTGTCCCATTTTTAGCAGCTTTTAGAATGTCCCAGTTTCTCTCTTCTCCTCCTATTTTCCCCTTTGTCCTCAGCTTATTTCCATTGCTGGAAACTGAATTCAAAGTGCAAAAGGAGTTTGCACTCAACCAACTCAGCAGGGGGAAGAAGAAAGGAGAGGGTGGAATCATAGAATCATAGAGCTGGAAGAGACCACAAGGACCATCTAGTCCAACCCCCTTCTGCCCTGCAGGAATACACAATCAAATCATTCCTGACAGATGGCCACCCAACTTCTGTTTAAAAACTCACCCTTCCCAGGTGGCTTAGGCAAAAGCAAACTTCTGCACTCTCTTGTAGCTTCTGTGATCTTCCTCATTCATACCTCTTCCCCTTTTGACCACACTGAGGTTGCTTGACCACACATCAAGGGTCAGTCTGTGGAGAGGAAAAAACCTCAGCACTGCATCAGGGGGCCAGCTGTTCCTGGCCCCCACCCCTGCCATTTTCCCACCCAGGCATTCAAAAAGGCCTTTTGCCACTCTACTTGGTTCCTTTATATGTGTGTGTGTGTGTGTGTGTGTGTGTGTGTATAAAAGCTAAGGTACAATGTTAACTCTTAACAGAAAAGAAACCACCCTCTTCCTGCAGGGCAGGGGACTGGACTAGATGGTCCTTGTGGTCTCTTCCAACTCTACGATTCTATGTCCCGGTTTTCATCTGTGAAACATTGACGGGTGTGCCATGGTAGTCATTCCCTTGGTCTTAAGGACTCTCCTGTCTTTGCAGCTCTGTAGGATCCCCATTTGTGTGCAGAACTGACCTGAATCTTGTCTTTCTTTGCAGGTGAGCAAGGCTCCATTTCCATGTTCCCCCTCTTCCTTCTGGACCGGGACTTCTCTCCGCAGAAGCTTGGTTTCTGGAACGGGATTGTGTCCATGGCCTTCTCCATTGCAGGCTCCTCCCTGGGGGGGCATCTGATCTCCAGGCGGAGGTAAGCAACCATCAAAAGAGCCATCTCTAGTTCAACCTGAGGGGTAGGCAACTGCTCAGGGCTAGGGGGCTGAATCACCACACCCCTACACACCCTGCCTCACCCCCTAGGAGACAGGTGAGCCAGGGGGGATGTGTCCTTGTTGTTGTTAACTGCCCTCCAGTTGACTTTGACTCATGGTGACCCTGTGAATGAGACATCTCTAAGACCCCCTGTCCTCAACTGCTCTGCTCAGGTCCTGCAGACTCAGGGCCGAGGCCGCCTTGATTGAGTCTACCCATCTGGAACACGGCCTTCCTCTTTTTCTTTTTCCCTCCACCGTTCCTAGCATTATTATCTTTTTCTAGTGAGTCACCCCTTCTCATGATGTGGCCAAAGTACGACAGCCTCACTTTTAGTCATCTTGGCTTCCAAGGAGAGTTCAGGCTTGATTTGTTCTAGGTCCCACTAATTGATCTTTTTGGCCGGCCACAGTCAGTGGCAGCACTTGGGGGAGCGCAGAGAGGCCACACAACACCAGGTGACACCACCAGGGAGAGGGAGGAGTGGCACCAGCCTTAGTAACACCACAGTCCACGGTATCCTCAGCACTCTTCTCCGGCACCACATCTCGAACGAGTTTATTTTCTTTCTATCAGCTTTCTTCACTGTCCAGCTCTCACATCTGTACATGGGGATGGGAAATACAATGGCTTGGATGATTCTTTAGTGTTCAGTTTTATATCTTTGCATTTTAGGATCTTGTCTAGTTCTTTCATAGCTGCCTTTCCCAGTCCTAGTCTTCTTCTGATTTGATTACAGTCTCCATTCTGATCAATGATTGATCCGGGGTATTGATCATACATTGAATTTATGGGGACACATGCGCTCCCCAAATTTCCTAATTTTCTGGGCCTCTCTTGGCACTAAAATGGGCCCAGGGACCTAAAAATGTGGTAAAAATGCCCCCATGCTCCTGGAAATGACTTCTCTTGTAGGAAAAGGCCTCTCGTGAATCTAAAATGCCCTGAGCAAAGGGGCTAAAATGTGGTAAACATGCCCCCCACACTCCCTGGAGAGCATTTGGGGGTGAATAATTATTTTTAATTTTTCTGCTGGGGAGGGGTATGGTAGAGGGGTGCAGTCTTTCAAGGTTCCCTAAGGGCCTAAGGTGGTCCTGTAAACTTCAGCAGTTGCCCTCCCCTGCCCTAGAGCCATGGATGGCAATTTTTACTTCTTAAGAAAATCCTCTTTTTCTCCCCCAAATGCCATCCTGTGCTCTCCAAGGGCTCATGTGGGGCAATCCTTCCATGTTCATCAACCTTCCTGAGCCCTTTTAAGGCCAGAGAGGCAGCTTTTCACAGAGAAAACCACAGAATTCAAGTTTCAGTTTAACTTGCTGCTTGAGAGAAGCCTCTGCCAGGGATCCCTTGGGGGCTTCAAAAGTTCCTTCCCACTCTTTTCCTTGCTCATCATTCAAGAAATGTAATCTCAGTGTTTTAGGTCCTCTACCTTCTCTATCTCTCTTCGCTTCTTCACTCTGGGCAGTTTCTCACTATACCCTCCTGCCATACCTCACCCCAGTCTATCAGGCTTAAGAATAATAGAATCTTGGAGTTGGAAGAGACCACAAGGGCCATCTAGTCCAACCCCCTGCCCTGCAGGAAGACCCAATTAAAGCATTCCTGACAGATGGCTATCCAGCCTCTGTTTAAAAAGGAGACTCCACCACAGTCCAAGACAGCAGTGTATTCCACTGTCGAATGGCTCTTACCGTCAGGAAGTTCTTCCTAATGTTTAGGTGGAATCTCTTTTCTTGTAGTTTGATTCCATAGCTCCATGTCCTAGTCTCTGGAGCAACAGAAAACAAGCTTGCTCCATTCCTTCAAATATTTAAACATGGCTAACATATCACTTCTTCATCTTCTCTTCCCCAGGCTAAACATACCCAGCTCCCTAAGCTGCTCCTCATAGGGCATGGCTTTCAGACCTCCCACCATTTTGGTCACCCTCCTCTAGACATGTTCCAGCTTGTCCATATCCTTCTAGCATTGTGGTGACCAGAACTGGACACAGTATTCCTGGTGAGGTCTGACCAAAGCAGAATAGAGTGGCACTATGACTTCCCTTGATCTAGACATTAGATGAGATTTGTTCAGAGGAAGGTTGCTGTCACCTACTTGTGAGGCTGAGAGAGTTTGACTTGCCCAAGGTTTTCCCTGATCTCCTGGAATCCTAGGGTAACACTCAAACCACTAATGCCGCTCTGGCTCTCAGGAAGCTGAGTCTTCCTCCAAAGCCAGCCCATCGTCTGCAATTGAGTCTCAGTCCCAAACAAAGCATCCCCTTGCTTTCCAATGTGTCTCTGGCTGCATTGCTCTTTGGCGCGTCTGCGTTCTCTGCTCACCTCCCTTTGTGGCTTGTCCTCCCCAGGCGTCTCTTGCCTCTGCTGGAGGCCCTGCTGGTCATCCGCTTCTTCAGCCTGACCTTCCAGACACTCCTGATGGCCTTCTATCAAGACAAGGTGGCTTTCTTTGAAGGTGGGTCACTGTGGTGAGATGCAGCCATCATTTATGATGCTCCTTGAGTCTTGGTTTGGCTTGGATCCAGACAAGATATGCAGTCTAACTTCTAGAAGTCACAAATTCTACCACTTAGGATGATTTAGGTGTCTGAACATTTGCAGAATGGGGAGGGGTGTCTTGTGCTAGAATGAAGGCAAAGGAGGAGGAGGCTTCCGTTCCTCTACTGTGTGGCAGAAGAGATGTTGTGACCACCCTCCTGCCCTGAACACACCTGATCTCCTCTGACACCCAGGAGAGCCATGGCTGCCCTTCAGTGTTGATAGTACTGGCCTTCACCAAGGAATTGTGCTGCTCTCCAGAAACCCTTGCCAGCATAGCCAATGGTGAGGCGTGATGGGGGAGCTGCAGTTCAACAATGTCTCCTCTGGGGAGCCACGTTATTCTCCATGTTGGCTGGACCAGGGATCTGAATTGATATAAGGCAGCTGCATTGTTAAATGTGCCTTTTCCTTGTGCTTTTTCTGCACAACTGTTAAAAATCAGGGAGGCTGGTCCTCTTTCACTGATGGTGCTTGTGGACCCATACGGGTGCATTATGGGAATAGAGGCCACCCACTAAAGTGGTAGGGATTACATACAAGCTTCTCTTGTCTCCTGGAGAAGTACTGTAGATCAGTGATACTCAAGCTATCTGATGTAGGGGGATAACAATGTATTTGTCTAATGAGCCAGAGAACAGTACCATATTTGTGCCCATTGGCTGCCCCTGCTTCTTTCATTCCTGGAAACTCTCTGCATAATGGGAGTTACTCTTTGAGTAGCACTGCTATAGACCTTGCTTGCAAATTTGCAAATCAACCTTTACCTAGTAAACAAAGACCAGAAGCTTGCATTTTTGTATTATTTATTTATTTATTTATTTAGCACTAGCTATGCACATGATGCTTTACAGTAAAACAAGCAAAAAACCCAACAACATTGGGTCCTGCCAAAGGCTTACAATCTAAAATAAGTGTGTGCATAAACACACACAGAGAGAAGGAATAATAAATATAAAACTATGGAATATAATTGCAAAACAAATTATCCAGATAACTACAAAAACAACAACATAGTATGAAACAGCAAGAAAATATAAAAATAAAACAAACTGACCAATACATGTGATCAAATGTAAAACAGCAATACAGTAGGACCTCCATATCCATGGGGGATTGGTACCAGGGCCCCTACAGATAATGAAATCCACGATAATAGCACGGGAGCGATCCTGGGGGTGAAGGGAGAAGGGAGGCGAGATCTACTCCTCCTCTCCCTTCGCCCTATAGCTATTCCCACCTCGGAAGTGATGGGGGGGGCGCGATCCCAGGGATGAAGGGAAAAGGGAGGCAAGATCTCTCCTCCTCCCCCTCCCCCATCCCCCCAGCTGTCACCTTCCACAGATGATTGAATCAGTGGATGGCAAATCAGCGAATACGAGGGTGCTACTGTAAACATATACATACATACATACATACATACACATTCTATTAAACAGAGGCTGGATGGCCATCTGTCGGGGATGCTTTAATCAAGATTTCCTGCGTGGCAGGGGGTTGGACTGGATGGCCCTCGTGGTCTCTTCCAACTCTATGATTCTATGATTATATATATATATATATACAGTAGATATATATATAACGGACTGACTAATACATGTAATCAAACTATACAAGATTACAAAGCAGTACCAAACTAAAATTCCATAAACTTGGGAAAACTGAAAAGTTTTCAACTGGTAAACAACAAAAACCAGGAGTCACCAAGAATTTTTTATCTGACGCAAGCTCTCTGCTCGGTATTGCCCATGTGGGACTGCTCTTTCCAAACCCATAAACTACAGCTCCCTCCAAATGCTTGAAGCCAGTCTGGGGCTCCCACCACCACCCTGGTGCTGCTTCTAGGTTAGCTAAACTCTCTCTTCCTCCCTCTTTCCAGTGGCAGCTGTGTTGAGTATCTGCGTCCAGCACTTGATCGCAGGCCTAATCACCACTCTGACTTTCAGCTTGATGATGCATTGCTCTCAAAAGGCAAAGGAAAGCATACAGGTACAGCCCAGGCCTCTGGATTCACCACCACCACCACCATACACACCCTGAACAAAAACTCATTGCTTTGTTCTGGGCCTTGCCTCCTCCCTCAAGGGGCTTGACACTTATACAGGGATGGGCAAGGTGTAGCCCATGAGCCTTATGCTACCCACAGAGAGGTTTTGGGGGGCCCTCAGGCAAATTCCCTGCCCCCAAATGTCCTCTAGGGGATGAGGGGGTTATCATCTTTTTAACCCCTTCCTGAGCTGTTTTAGACTTAGGAGAGGCCTTTCTTCCATTAGTAAGTGATGCTCTCTCACATTGTCTCCTTTTCCCTCTGCAGGCCACTCACTACAGCTTTCTAGCCACCCTGGAAGTGCTGGGCAAACTGTTGTTTGGCACGCTGGCAGGTCCTCTGGTGGACTGGCTGGGCTTCCTGCGTACCTTTGGCATCTTCCTGGCCCTCTCCTTCACCTCCATCTTGTACACTTTGCCCTTCAGAAGATGACACCCAGCCAGCAGAAAATGTCTGTATTGGGGGGCAAAGGAGGGGTGGATTGTCAGCTGGAGAGAGAGAAAGCGAGGTGCCCGGGGAACCTTCCTAGGGTCTCTATAGCCCTAGAAGAGAAGCATGTGGTGATCCTGCAGCCCTTTAGGAGGGGACATGGAGCAGGATCCAATCACTTCCCTGCATCACATCCCTTCCCTCATAAACATTCCTCTCCCAGAATAGAGAACAGTAGAGAGAGGGTGGACTTTATATCTTTATATTAGGGATGGAAGGAACCTCAAGGAGGAAAGGCCTTGCCAGTCAGGTGATAAACCTCTCAAACAAGGCACTGATGAGAGCCTGGGGGTGTTTGTTAAGTCCTTCTCCACTAGCCCCAGAGTTGAAAAAACAAAACTATTCTAGAGGTACTTTGTAAGCTGCCCCAGGGGCCTTGGGAAGTGCAAGGTGTCAAAGAAATAAGTAATATTTTAAATAAACAAGCACTGTGAGACTTCATTCTATTGAGAGTTTGGTTATACTTTACATTTTACATGTTTTTAGCAATGTAAATTTTTTATCTGCATCGGTTTTGGCCTTTGTAATCTGAGTTGCAGCGTGGGGAAGGTGAGATATAAAGGAAATTATTTCTTGGTTTTACAGTCTCCCAAGTGGTACTGACTGAAGTTCTGGACCATCAGTGATTCAGATTCTGTTCAAAAATCAAAGAATCATCAAGAAATCATCAGATACTGTGGCACATTCCCAGTTTGTTGTGTTGTACGTCATCCCCAACCTATGGCCCTAAGGAGAACCTATCATGGGATTTTCTTGGCAAGATTTGTTCAGAGGGGGTTTGCCACTGTTGCCTTCTCTGAAGCTGAGAGAGTATGACTTGCCCAGGGTCGCCCAGTGGGTTTCCATGTCAGCACTTCCCAGTAGTGACACCTTTTGTAATTGTTCTGTTGTGATCCTTTGTGCTGTTGCAATCCTTTGTTGTTGTTATTTGCTGTCAAGTTGACTTTGACATATGGTGTCCATCTAAATGAGAGACCCCCCAAGAGGTCTGGCCATCAACTGCCCTGTTCAGGTCTTGCAAGCTCAGGACAACTGTGGCTTCCATAGCTGGATCAACCCACCTGCTGTGCTGCGGTCTCCGCCTGCCACTTTGCCCAGCGTTATCGTCTCTTGCAGTACATCATGGCTTTTCATGATACAGTGGACCCTTGGTATCTGCTGGGGTTTGGTTCCAGGATCCCCCGTGGATACCAAAATCTATGGATGCTCAAGTTCCAATATTTACAATGGCAAAGTAAAATGATACCCCTTACATAAAATGGCAAAATCTAGGTTTGCTTTTCAGATTTTGGGGGTGGGGGTGGAGGAGTGGATATTTTCAAGCCGTGGATGATGGAATCTGCGGATGCAGAATCTGTGGATACAGAGGGCCAGCTGTATAGCCGAAGTGAAGTCGAATGCTTTCACTTCACTTTGCCGGCATCCATAGGTTTTTCGTGGTTTTTTTCTGGGCTGTGAGGTCGTGTTCTTGAAGAGTCTATTTCTGACGTTTCACCTGCATCTGTGGCTGGCATCTTCAGAGTATGGTGGCATAGGGATGTGTGGGGTTTATATACTGTGAGTCTCTGTTGGAGAGGATATGTGAATTTGTGTCTTTGAATGGCTAGTTCCTAAGGTGGGAGGACATGCAAGGAGGATTAGAGTCTGTTTGGCTAATGGTCCATTATCTGCTGGAAATCCCCCTGTCCCTGGGTGAAGTCCATTTGGATGTGTCAATAGTTTTACTTATTTAAAAACATCGAAATTCTGGACCAGGCCAACAACTATCGTGTCAGAATGCACAGAGAAGCTACTGAAATCCATAAATACCTGGACAGTTTCAACAGGAAAGAAGAAACCCTTAAACAAAGTTTGGTACCAGTCCTGAAAAACACCAAAATCAAAACTCAACACATGCAAATGTACTCCACCCAGGGACAGAGGGCTTCCCAGCAAACAATAGACCATTAGCCAAACAGACACTAATCCTCCTTGCATATCCTTGCACCTTAGGAACTAGCCATTCAAAAATACACAAATTTACATATCCTCCCCAACAGGGGCTCACAGTATATAACACCCCCCACTCCTACCCAACCATTCTCTGAAGATGCCAGCCAGAGATGCAGGCGAAATGTCAGAAAGAAACTCTTCCAGAACACGGCCTCATAGCCCAGGAAAAGCCCATGGAAAACCTATGTGTAGTATATTCAAAGTTTTGCAACCTCAGTTTAGCCATTTTTCTTCTAAGGAGTATTGCTCTAAGATCCTATCTATGTGCTGTTGTGATCCTATCTATCATGATTTAATTCAAATGTTAGTCAGTCTATTTGGAATTGCTCCCAATTTTCACTGAAACTGAGGAGGAGGAGATTACTTCAAACAAAATGTATGAATGAATTTTCTATAGAGAGGATCACAACAGCACCATTATTTTTCTTTTAAAGTGATACCACTTGGAATGTGCCCGATTATCCCAATGATACCTCACTGATCCCTAGAGTTTTGGGTTGAAATCAAATAACTGACGGGCCACAATTCCAGTCAGTAATATTTGGCAAACTCTGAAACAAGAATAAAGTCATATTGAAAGGACGCCCACAGCTACAACCCAATTCCTCTTGAGTCTTTGAGTGGCCAAGGCTCTGCATCTTGGGTTTTTCTTAATATTTCAAGACTTGCTCTTTTAGCGAGAAGGGATACAGCAGCCCTTATATTCTAAACTGGGCAAAAGGGAAGAATTGAGGAGAGGAAAATAGAGACAGGAGTAAGAAGATGCAGTTATTTCAATTATACACAATTTGGCTTGATTATGGGATGGAGTGGTAGCCATCCAGAGTTGTTTCAGTGCTCCACAGGAAGATGGAGGCAATTGAATCGGCTATGGCATGGTTTGAATGTTGGACTAAGACACTGGGAGACCACAGTTCGAATCCCACCAGCCATGGAAACCTCCTGGGTGACCTTGAGCAAGTCACACTCTCTCAGTCTCAGAGGAAGGCAAAGGTGGCAACCCCCTCTGAACAAATTCTGCCAAGAAAAACCTGTGATAGGTTCACCTTAGGGTCACCATAGTCAGAAATGACTTGGTGGCACACAACAACAATGTGCATGTCTGTCTATAAGGAAGGGCCCCTCACAGCACCATCTCAACTTTATCAGCAGATTAACAAAATTACAGGTCTCCCAATTTGGGTGGTATTTCCTCCCCCTCCCTCAAAGCTCTTGAAGAAGTTGCTAACATTCTAACACAGGAGTGGGAAAGATGTCGCAACAGAAACTGAGCATGCTTCCCAGAGCCACTGCAACCACTGCCTCAGCCTTGCCTGGGAGAGACTCCACCTCCCCTCTTTTGACCGTTCTAAATTTATACCCAGAACCCCTTAATTTGATGCATGGTTGAATGAATGGGACCATGTGTCGAATACATGGGTTCTGGGTATAATTTAGACTGGTTGAAAGAGCGGGTTGTTGAAATGCGAGTCAGCGGAAGAGCTTCCTGTACTTCTGTTGATGCAGTCCATAGAATCATAGAGACCACAAGGGCCATCTAGTCCAACCCCTTGTCTAGAATTGCATCAGCTTGTATGGCCGCCACATCACATTGTTGACTCAGGTTTAGCTTGTGATCTACTACTACTACGACTACTACTACTACTACTACTAATATTTATTTATACCCCGCCCCTCTGTTAAAACAATCGGGGCGGCTTACAAAATTTAAAATACAATACAAATAAAATCCCTAAACACCCCCACTCCCACCCTCCCCCATAAAAAAACATTAAACAAATATTAATTAAAACAACTAATCTAAAATCACATTTAAAATTATAAATACAATAAAATATAATAAATGGCCAGCAGCCTAGAAGAGGCCAGGATCCCCTGAGGCCGGGATCTAATTAGGAAAGGCCTGCCGAAAGAGATCCGTCTTTAGTGCTTTTTTAAAGCCACTCAGGCTTGTTATCTGACGGATCTCATTCGGCAGGTCATTCCACAATTTGGGGGCGATTACCGAAAAGGCCCTCTGGGAGGTTGCAGACAGCCTAGATTTTTGTGGCTGAAGCAAATTCCTCCCAGAGGACCGGAGTGTGCGGGGAGGATTGTATGGGAGGAGGCGGTTCCGGAGATAAGTTGGACCCAAGCCATTTAGGGCTTTAAAGGTAATAACCAACACCTTATACTGGGCCCGGAAACTGATTGGCAGCCAGTGGAGAGATTTTAATACTGGAGTTATATGGTCTCTCCGAGATGTTCCTGAGACCACTCTGGCTGCCATGTTTTGTACCAACTGAAGTTTCCGGACCAAGCATGAGGGCAGCCCCATGTAGGAACTAAGGAACATAGATCCTTTTCAACTACAAGTCTATTGTCATGTCTGGCTACACTGATTTTAATGCATATGTTTTGCACATTTTCACATTCTAAACTCACTAAAATCATACTGACTATCAGAATGATATGGATACTGTGGCCAAAGAAAAGTATCACAGGCCCCAACCTTTCCCAACTGTTTTGCCCTGGAAAAACCACTGAAATAGTTTTCAGGCCTCAAAGGAAACCTCTGCATAAAAAGTATTGTATCTACACCTCAAAAAAAGAAAGTTTTTTTTCAATATTTCTGAACCTCCAGCAACCTCTCATAGAAAGGTAGGGTTTCAGGAGATCCTCCCTTAAGACTTCAACGATTTTGTGAGATATATATATATATATATATATTGGTCAGATGAATGGATGGTTGCCTTGGTTGGCAGATCATTACCAACATGCTAGCACAGGTAGAAGAGTGGGTGGGAGATACAATCTCTGGGAACTTAAATGCACCCAACGGGAATTATTACACAAATGACAGCCATTAGGAACACAAAGAAGAGTGGGAAATAACTTGAAGTGCCCTTCCTTGTGAAGCCACTTGGATCTTCAAAGTAAATATATAGAGTATTAAGCCAAGCCTTGGAATAAAAGCCTTTGAACCTTGCACCCTTCTCTCCTGTGGTTCAATGTAATCTCATGGGTACAAGAGTCTGCCAACTGAGGCAACACCCCAGTGCATCAGATGAAGAGATTTGTGAGCAACAAGAGCTCATGCCCAACAGAGGCTTAATAGTCTTCATATTACTGAAGGGCTAAATATGGCATAAGAAAAGAATTAGAGAAAAATAAGTAGAAAATTGTATTTATAGGTAAGGAGACAGGTCTCTGGCTTTTCTTCGCAAACAAAGATTCAGGAAGGACTCATCCCACGCTTTCTGCAAGCGTGCTGATGACTAAAAAGGCCAATCCGAGATAAACAAGTCCGGTTGCAGAAAGCCCAGCAGAAGGTCTCTTTGGGTGATGTTTCTGGGTTGTGATTCTTTCTGCGTTGTCGTTTCTCTTCAAGACTTGTTCAACGTGAGTTCTCAAATAAGGCTGCAGCATTGTGGATAGTTTGTCTCCATGCCTCCCGATGTGAGGCCAGGGCGGACCATTGTTGGTGATCAATTTGGCCGAGCCTGAGATGTTGTTTCAGGGAGTCCTTGTATCGCTTTTTTGGAACTCCCCTCTTATGCTGACCCGTGGCGAGTTCACCCTAGAGTACTATTTTGGGGAGGCGATGGTCCTCCATCCTAGAAATGTGCCCTGCCCAGCGCAGCTGTGTTCTCAATATCATGGCCTCAATGCTGGTGATCCCTGCTTGCTCAAGGACAGCAACATTCGTCACATAGTCAGTCCAGTGTATATTTCGGATTGTGCGTATACCGCGCTGATGAAAGCGCTCGAGGAGTCGTAGGTGGTGGCAATAGGTGACCCATGTTTCAGATCCATAAAGGAGAATAGACAGTACAATGCCTCTATACACACTGATTTTTGTGCTTCGCCTCAGGTGTTTACTACTCCAGACTGTTTTGTAAAGTCTTCCAAATGCGCTATATGCCTTTGCTAATCTGTGATCGATCTCTTTGTCAATCTTGGCATCTGAGGAGATGATGCTTCCCAGGTAGGTGAACTGCTGTACGGACTTAAGCACAGAGTTGCCGATGGCAATGTGGGGATGGTGGTGTTTGTCCTGTGGTGCAGGCTGGTAAAGAACTTCGGTTTTCTTCAGGTTGACTTCTAGCCCAAACAGGTAGTCTGAAGCTAAGTTCTGTTTTAGATCACATTAAGGTATGAGATGTCTCTACCTAACACTGGAATGTAAATGGGATAATATTGGAATGTATAAAGAGGATACGAACCAGAAACCTGTCCAGGTCAAAAGTGATGGGTAATAGGTGATGGATGACCTGATGGGTAGTTGGTGGCTTTTAGCTGACCAGATGAAATGAAAATGATAAATAACAGAAGGCTTTTAGTCAGTCAAAAATAAGCAATAGCTCATAGAAGGAAGAAAAAAGTATAAATGGACTGTGTTTTTGGCATTTAAAACACACAAGGTTGGCAATATCAACCCCCCTTGTGCATTTTGCTAATCAGCATTAATAAACTGAACTTTGCATTTGCGAGTTCAGTGCCTGAGTTATTGGCTGAAACACTTATGCATTTCATAATAGAAACTGTCCCAAAAATTTGGGTGACGTACTGCAAGATTTATTTGTAATTTTGGTTGGTTTTGTTACAGCAGACTAAGGGTCTCTTCCACACTGAGCAATTATAGCATTTTGATTCTGCTTGAGATGCTCTGGCTCCATTCTATGGAATCTTGGGATTTGTAGTTTGGAGAGAGACTAAAACTCTCTGGCAGAGAGAATTCTAAATACCAGACAACACAACAAATCCATAGGATGGAGACAAGCCATTTCAAGTGGGATTGATTGCTCTAACTCTGTTACCTCTGCCTTAGGAAACAACTCACAGATGCAGAACAGAAATCAGGCAACCAGTGGTCTGATTTGAAGCTCAGTTTATTTTCATTTGGCCAAATGGGTGCTGAAAGGAGTTTGGGACAAAAGGGTAAACGCTTGGCTAGGACTTTTAAAGTTTTGGCTGAATTCGTAGCATAGATAGAAGGACCAATCAGTGCATTTTACACATCCCCTTTTGGAATGCCCCGGAACGCCCACCTTTAAAGGCACGCATGCTTAAAGAATGGCCTGATCTATATGTGCACCTGTCTCTTGGACCATCTTATGGTATAGACACAGAGTCAAATTGAAACAAGCCTATGCTCCCTGCCATGTTATGGGGTCAGGCTCACTACTTTATCTTCAAAGCTTTCAAAGCTAGCAAAGCTCTTGTGTTTTGCCTTGTGGTTACAGTTCTGCAGAGAAAGACACATTTAACTTGCCACCTGGTTGGAGGGAGGAAAGAGAGAGAGAAAGAACTTTAATAGCATCAGGGTGTTGGAAGGGACCCCCAGAGGCCATTTAGTCCAACCCCAAATAAGATGTTTGAAATCCAGTATTGGAAGCAGCATAGTTGGGAATCTTTAAGGATATCTTTCCTGTTCCTGCCTCCACCTTACAACTCTGTGAGGAGAAAGTTTCCCTTTGCCTGGAGAAGGAATAAAAACATCTTTACTTGGGCCTAGAAATGGCTGATATATTTTTAATGTAAAGGTTTTTTTTTTTTTTAAAGTCTATGTAAGCATGTTGGTTCTTCATTGGCTGTTCCTTTCCCCTAGCACAGATCCAGGGCTCAGGAGTTACTTTTCTGGATTACACCTCCCAGAATCCCCAGCCATGCTGACTGGAGAGTGGGGGGGGTGCTGTAGTCCAGAAAAGTAACTTTTCTAAGATCTGCCCTGGATTTTGACCTGAAGCGCAGCTCTAGCTATACCACTGAACCCTGATAATGATGATGAAGGCTCCAATCCTACATGTCCTCTTGGAGAAGTTACATTTTTGGATTCCAGCTCCCAGAATCCCCCCACAGCCTGAGGTGATTCTGGGAGTTGTAGTCCACCCAACTCATTTGTCCAGAGCGCATGCGCACTGAGCGGCTCCGCAGCGCTCCCCATTCCCTCCTTGCGCAATCGCGCGCTCCCGCTGATACGCTACGCCCAGGTGTTAAGGGGGCGGGGCCTCGCAGCCACAAGCTCCTCCTCCTCCCTCCCTCCCCTTCTGAGAGGTGGCTCCGCCCACCCGCTCCATCACTGACCCCGCCCCACTCCGGCCCCGGAACCAATGGGAGCGCGGCCAGTGGGCGGGGCCTGTCGCGAGGCGGGGCCAATGGGAGCGCGGTCGGGCCCTGGCTCCAGGAGGCGAAGTCCCGGCAGCCGCGGCCGGAGGGAGGAAGGGAGGAAGGCTGCCTGAGGGAGAAGGGGCGGCGGCGGCGGCAGCAGCAATATGGAGCTCCGGCGGACGGTGAGGAGAGCAGTTCCCTGCCCCTTTCTTCATGGGGGCTGGGGTGGGGGAGTCCCTATGATGCCCCTATAGTACCAAGGTCATTACGGTACCTCTCATTTGGGGGGTTGTCCATTAGGAGCATTACGGTAACCCCCCCCCCAGTTCCTTTTCCCCTAGAATTTCCCGGGCTCTTTCTCCCTCCCCTTTGGATGGCAGTTCCCATCATCCCCAGCCACCGGGTGCCACCGCTCCCATCATCCCCGGTCAGGTTCCTGTGCTCACTGCAGGGCATGACGGTTCCTCCTCCTTTGCATTTCCTCCCCTCCCCAAATCCCTTTGCATGGTGCCCCTTTATCTTGGTTATTACGGTACCTCTCATTTTTGGGGGGGTTGTCTCTTATGAGCATTACGGTGGGACCTCTTTTCCCTGGAATTTTCCGGGCTCCTCTTCTCCCCACCCCAATTCTATGCCCTCCCCTGGATGACAGTTCCCATCATTCCCAGCCACCGGGTGCTACTCCTCCCATCATCCCTGACCAGGTTCCTGCGCTCACTGCTGGATATTACGGTTCCTCCTCCTTTGCATTTACTCCCCCTCCCCAAATCCCCCTGCATGGTGCCCCTTTATAGGTCATTACGGTACCTCTCATTTTGGGGGGTTTGACTCTTAGGAGCATTGCAGTAGGACCCCCCCCCCGCCCTCTTTTCCCTGGAATTTCCCCGGGCTCTTCTCCTCCCCACCCCAATTCCCATGCGTTCCCTTTTGGAGGACAGTTCCCATCATCCCCAGCCACCGCTCCCATCATCCCTGGCCAGATACTTGAGCTCCCTGCAGGGCATTATGGTTCCTCCTTTGCATTTGCTCACCCTCCCCAAATCCCCCTGCATGGGTTTTCCAGGGGTGGCTGGGTAGGCAGTGGTAGTTTTCTGCCCTGTTTTCTCCTTCGCCTTCTATTCCTGCATGGCAGAATGGGGTTGGACTAGATGGCCCTTGTGGGCTCTTCCAACTCTAGCATTCTGTGACTTGCACATGATAGCAGCATCTGTTTCCCCCCATTTTGTTCCTTTCTACCTCAGTAGGAGGAGGCATGGGCCTCTATGAGCACATGACCATCGTTCTCCTCTCCCTTACACCCTTTTCTGCCCCACACCCCTTGAAGCAACCCTGGCTGGGGTGGGGGTCTCTACTGTGCATTATAATAGCTCCTGATATTTATTTATTTATTTATTTATTTGGTTTATATGCCACCTTTCTCCAAGAATGGGACTCACAACACATAAAATACAAGAAGCAATTAAATTTCTCCCCCCAGCCCCATCAGATGCAGCATACACACCCCATTCCAACTCCCTGGCACTACCGTCCCACCCTAAGTGCACCCCAGAATCAGGCCTAGTCGGCACTTGGGGTGGCGGAAGGGACCAGCAGGGAAGGCCAGGGATCCCCAGGTAGGGATAAGAAAGAAACCTGCTTGGAGGAGCATTGCTGCCAGTCAGAGTTGGTGGTAATGGGTTAGATGGAGGAAAGGGCTGACTCAGCGTAAGGCGGCTTCCCCTTTTCCGCTGCAGAAAAGCCCAGGTTCCATCCCCAGGTAGGGCAGCTGCTGAGTTTAGATGGACCAGTGGCCTGACTCGGTCTAAGGACAGCTTCCTAGGCAGAAGGCTGCAGGTTGCATTGGCGATGACCTCTTCCGTTATGGCAAGGAAGCCTTTCTGCAGAGCCATGCCTGCTGACAGTCAGAGTTGGCAATACTGGGTTAGAGAGCACCTGTTGCAGAGTCTAACTCAACAGATGGGGCAGCTTCCCCATCCCTCTGGAGAAGGTCCCAAGCAGCCCCAGGTTTAATCTCCCCCCCCCATGCCATTGAGGAACGTGAATCCAGTGTGAAACCCTGGAGAACCATGGCTGCCAGCCAGATGACTGGCAATATAGGGCTAGATAAACTAGAAAATTGGACAGAAATTGGTAAAATGAAAGTCAGTCGAGACAAATGCAAAATTCTATATTTAGGCCACAAAAAACAAATGCATAGGTATAACATAAGCCAGGGGATACTTGGCTCAGCAGTACTACATGTGAAAAGAACCTTGGGATTGTAAAGTCAAAGGCTTTCATGGCTGGCATCCATAGGTTTTTCGTGAGTTTTTTTCTGGGCTGTGAGGCCGTGTCCTGGAAGAGTTTGTTCCTGACATTTCGCCTAAAGATGCCAGCCACAGATGCAGGTAAAAAAACAACCTTGAGATTATTGTTGTTTGTAAATTGAACATGAGCCAGCAGTATGATGCTACAGCAAAGAAGGTGAATGCTATCTTAGCCTGCATTAAAAGAAGCATAGTTTCCAAGTGTAGGGGAGCGAAGTAATATTCTGCCCTAGTCAGGCCTCATCTGGAGTATTGCATTCAGTTCTGGGTGTCTTATTTTAAGAAGGATATGGGCAAGTTGGAAGGAGTTCAGAGAAAGTCGGCAAGGATGATAAGAGATAAGGAGAACAAAACACAGGAGGAGAGTTTGAAGGAGCTTGGCTTGTTCAGCTTGGTGAAGAGAAGATTGTGGATGACGTGATGGCACATGATGAAATACCCCAAGGGCTGTCCCAGAGAGGAGAGAGGAGGCCTCTTCTCTGCTATCTCCTAGGGTAGGACCAGGTCTAAGGGTTTTGAAGTTACCGAAGGGTAGATGTTGATTAAACATTAGAAGGAACTACTTGACAGTGAGGGCAGTTTGGCAATGGTACCAATTGCTAGAGGGGTGGTGGGGTCTCTTTCTCTGGACATCTTCAAAAATTGGCTGGACAGCTCCATTTTTCCAAGGATGCTTTAGCAGGAGATCCTGCAAGGAACAGAGGGCTGGACTGCATGGCCCATGGGGCCCCTTCCAACTCTGTGACCCTAAAGGGGCCTCCAAGGGTCTGACTCAACCTAAGGCAGCTTCCCACATTCCTCCTCAGAAGTCCCCAGGTACATTTCTAGGCAGGACTAGGAGAAAAGAATCATACCTGGGACCCAGCGAGCCAGGGCTCCCATCCTGGGCCAGGACTCAGTATCCTTTATCCCATCTATCCTCCACCCCATTGCTCCTGCCAGGGCCCCTATGGCTTGAACTGGGTGGGGCCTGCTCCAGTGGTACCCCCCCCCAACAATACATCCTGCTCAGCCCACTTTGCCTCCTAGATGCGAACATGGGCATGGATGCCGCAGCGTGGGAAAACCAGATTCAAACAAGAGATTGTGGATTCATGCCCATAGAAACAGGGATGAAAAAGCATTGGATCTCTGATAGCATCTGATTTTTGAGAGCAGATATTGCCAGATAAGTGGCCTCCACTTTGCATCTAAAGTCTCCCCCCAAAGCTGTTGAATCCTGTGTTTGTGTGTGTGTATACCTTCAAGTCACCTATCGACTTATGGTGGCCCCATGGATTTCATAGGATTTCCTTAGGCAAGGAATACTCAGAGGTTTGGCAGTTCCTCCCTCTGAAATAGACCCTACTGGTATCCATTGACAGTTCTTCTGGGCTTGTGGAAGGGTCTTCTTTTTGGACTGCCACTCCCAGAATCCCCCAGCCAGCTGGGGGATTCTGGGAGTGACAGTCCAAAAAGGCACCTTTCCCCCATGCTTTGAAAGTTCTAGCCTGTAGCATTTGGGGGAAAGGGAGCAAGGTCAGATCTTGTGTGTGTACGAATTTCTTAGGCTTTTCTTAGGCAAGGAATATGCAGAGGTGGTTTTGCCAGTCCCTTCCTCTGAAATATTTTATATTATTTATTTATTTATTTATACCCCGCTTTTCAGCCACAAGGGTATCAGAACGGCTTACAAATTGTTTTAAGCAATAGCTATTTACACATCTAACTGCATTAAACAGTTTTCAACGTGTGTTAGCTAATTGCCCCCACAAGCCGGGTACTCATTTTACCAACCTACAAAAGGATGGAAGGCTGAGTGAACCTTGGAGCCGGCTGGAATCGAACTAGAGCCTACAGCACCAGGTATTCATTGGCAGTCTCCCATCCAAATATTAACCAGGACTGACCCTACTTAGCTTCCAAGATCAGACAGGATCTGTTGCCTTTAGGGTATTTAGGCCAGCTGTTGAATCCTGACTCACTGTTATTCCCAAGGGACATCTCCGAAATACCAGCATTGTCCTGTGCTTTCCATTTTGATTGCTAATTACTTGCATAGGGCAAGCTGCTATGCTCAAACGACCCTCACCAGGGCTGCTTCTATGGTTTGATTGTGTGTTCCTGCAGGGCAGGGGGTTGGACTGGATGGCCCTCGTGGTTTCTTCCAATTCTATGATTCTAGGAAATGAGCTTTAGAAACTGGGGTGGTTTTTTTTTACCCCCATGAGAGGCCCAGCTGGGATCCATCCAGAGCAGTGACAGATGTCCTGCAGTGGTGGTTTCTGCCAACCTTGAGTTGCTCCCAGTGGGGAGAGAAGTCGAAATCCCCCCCTCACTCTGTAGCGGCCAATTTTTCTCTCCACAAGGACACATTCTTCCCATGTTCTTGGGAAAGGGCCACCCTGAAAGCAGCAGTCCAGAGCTGGCGGGGGGGGGGGGATACTGTTTGGACTACAACTCCCAGAACTCCTGACAGAACTTGGGAAAAATACTTTTAAAAAAGACTCTACCTCTATTTCCTTGAAGTAGGCATATTTTAGAGTTTGGAGAAATTACTATTTTGGACTACAACTCCCAGAACCCTTGGTAGAGCTTGGGAAAATTACTTTTTAATAATACAGTAGGACCCCCATATCTGCTGGGGATTGGTTCCGGGGGCCCCGTGGGTACCAAAAACCATGGATAACAGCAAACACCATTGAAAATAATGGGACTTCTAGTTTAAAATACCATGGAGTTGCCTTGGAGGACCTAGAAAATGGCTAGATAGGATGCATTTTCTAGGAAGACTTTATGGTAGGTGTGCTGTTTTGTGTCCCGCAGATAAATGAATCAGTGGATAATGAATCAGTGGATATGGAGGTCCTACTGTAATGGCTTTCCTTCCTATAATGGAAAGCCCTTCAGATCTAGGACTGGCTTCTACATCGGTGTAGTCTCTAAATCAGAGTGGGCAAAGTACAGGCTGCATGCAGTTTCCTGAGGCCATTTTTGTAGTCCATGGGGATCCCCAGGGACCAAAAATGCTCCCAAATGCCCTATCAGGATGTGGAGGGCATTTCCATGTTTGGAGCCCCACCATCACCAGAGTCAAAAACAATTTTTGCAATTTTTTTCCCACAAAAAATGTTTTGCTCCAAAATGTCCACTAAGTGGCAAGGGACACATCCCCTCCCCTGGCATTGTGGCCCACGAAGGCCCCCAAACATAATGAAAATGCTGCCTAGAAGGCATTGGGGGGGGCGAAACCAAAATTTTGATTGATTATTTATTTTATGGGAGTAGGTATAGTTAAGTGGTGCAACCCTTGGGGGGGGGGCAAATGAAGCCCCCTAGCCTTTCCCACTCTAGATCCTCAACACTTTCTCCATGATGTCCTCAGAGCACTTTCTTGTTAAAACCAGGTGGCCTCCCTATATGTTAAAGAAGGGAAGGGGGCTCTCCTATGGGGCAAGGCAACTGCTTGCTTGCAACTGATTAAAGTTACTTTCTTTGTGATTTTGGTGGTGGCGTTCCTTTCATAGCACCCTCCCATGTGGAACCTGCCGTTCTTTCCACACCAGCTGCACATCTGGTCGACCTATTCACTAAGCTTTTATCCTGAAAGGCTCATGTACTCCATGATGATGCAGCCAGTAAGCAAAACCATGCGCTGGCTGAGTGCTGCTCCCTCCCTTGCGGGGATCACCGCCACTGCTGCAAAAAGGAGGCTGTCTGGGCTTTGGCTGCTTTTGTGCTTCCATTCTCTTTCTCCTGTTCGCCTGTTGTGGGCTTGACAAACCAAGGGGATGTATAAATGGCGAAAATACTCATAGAATGCAAGGAGAATACAATCTGTCTCAGTGGGATTCTGTATCATTTCAATGTATTGGGAAGGAGGAGGGCCAAATCTACCACATACTTTGCAGGAAAAGCCTTCGTGGTTTTCCCCAAAGTTTTGTAAGAATAGGGGGGAGGGTTTGCATTCCTCATTGTTGGGACAACCGATTTGATTTTATTCGCTTTCCCTATATGAGCGGAAGTTGAAAGTTGGTTGGTCATATGTGCATGAGGGGTGGGGCTTGCTGACAAGGCAAGCATCTGGAGCCACCATGTTGGATTTTCGCCTTAGCGAGCAAGCGCTAAGGCGATAAAGTGGCTTTTTTTGTTTGCTTTTTTATTAAAGTGAAAGATCACTCTTTTGCATCTTGGCTATGATTTTAAAAAATACTGTCTGGTGGTGGCAAATTGAGGTAAGTAAAAATGCGAGTACTGTAATTCGCTCATGGGTGCCATTTTGATTTGTAGGCATGCCTATTTACACAGCAAACTCAGATAGCTTTGCATGCCTGTTATCTGCCAAAAAACCCACAACACATTAAGACAAATAGCAGCTGCCACAAATTGTCATTACTGTGGAGTAATCCACATTTTTTTGCCTTGTGTAGACAAGCCCCCATTTTCCTTCATGAATGTGACTCTGCTCAAAATTTGCAAATATGTACCCTGCCTGAGAAGTGAAGTCTGTTGGAGGGCCCTTCCTCTGCCTCCCACCAGTAAGATCAATATACTGCGTGAGGGTGTGGAGCATGGCCTTCTTGGCTTTGGCACCCTCCGGAGATCCCATGTGTGCCCCATGCTGGCTTTATTTAGGTGCCAAGTAAAAACATGGCTGTTCGCTAAAGCCTTTGAGCTCCAAACCGATTTAGCTGCGCACATATTTTTTTAACATTCTTAACCTGTTTTTAAACCTTTCAACTTGTTCCCGTTTGTTTTTAGTTGATTTAAATTATTTTTATTCCTTTAAACTATTTTAATCTCTTTATAGTGTACTCCGCCCTGAGATCTAGTGATATAAGAAGGGATGTAAATATTTTAATAAATAAATAATTCAGGTTGATTTTCCAGGATCTTGATAAGGATAGCATGAGTGTAGCAAGCCATCTCTGCACATGTGTGCATGTCTGAGCAGGTTGTCCGTAGCCGTGCCGTGTGAGCCAGCTATAGGTGGTCCATGACCTAGGAAACTGGCCTTACACTCACTCATGCTATTGGTCCATCTAGCACAGGGGTAGGGATCATAGAATCATAGAGTTGGAAGAGACCCCCAAGGGCCATCTAGTCCAGCCCCTGCCATGCAGGATCTGTAGCAGAATGGGAGCCATTTTACTCCCTCAGTGGACTGCTCAGAGTTGTCATCCCAAAACAAACCCTTTTCCAGCTCTGGGAAGCCTTTCAGTTTGAGTCTGCCTTCTTTCTCTAGTCTTAAAAACTCCAGCTTCCTCTCGTTCCATCACTCCAAATTGACCATCCCATCGTGAACTTGCTGGAGAGTCTCATGTGGACCTCTTTGAGCAGGCTGCGTGAAGAGGGTCGCGATCCGACAGTGGGGCCTCTGTGTGCCCACCTCGCTCCCTTCTGCCTTTGCTGTCCTTTTCCTGAGCCTGGTTTCAGCGTTTCCACACCCACGCTCCCAGCCTCCCAAGTGCTTTGCAAATAGTAAAATATTCTGAATGGGAAAAAGAGTTGGATTATTAGCAGGCCGACTCTGTCCTGCCCTTGGCTTGGGTGGATTTCCTCCACCCATGTGGCAGATGTCCTCTGTGATAAAAGCCCTCCAGCCATTGACCTTGGAAGCCCTTTCCATGGTGGAAACAAGAGATCAAGGTCTCTCTCCCACTCATCCACCCAGGCTGTTTCAGGCCCCCCTCCACCGGTTGTAGCTGGGAGGTCTGGCTGGAGGATTGGGACTACTACACAGAGTAAAAGCCTTCCCAGTGATAACCAAGTGTGTCCTGTTGCCAGAAGCAAAGCAATAGCCAAGTTGCATCCACCCCTCTGGTCTGCTTCCATCATCTCTTTTCCCCTCCTCACAGCCTTCAATCGCCTTGGCCTCAGCAAGGCTCGGAAAAGTTACTTTCTTGGATTACAGCTCTTCCCTCACCCCTCCCCAAAACTGTATTCACTTTTGCAGTACTTGGGGAAAATGCATTTTTGGATTGTGACCCATCATCCACAAAAGTGTGATGCAGCAGCTAAAAAAGCCAATGCGATTCTAGGCTGCATTAATAGGAGTATAGTGTCTAGATCAAGGGAAGTCATAGTGCTACTGTATTCTGCTTTGGTCACGTGGAATACTATGTCCAATTCTGGGCAGCACAATTCAGGAAGAATATTGAGAAGCTGGAATCTGAGGAGGGCGACCAAAATGGTGGGAAGTCTGGAAGCCATTATGCCCTATGAGGAGCAGCTTAGTGAGCTGGGCATGTTTAGCCTGGGGAAGAGAAGGTTGAGAGGTAACATGATAGCCATGTTTAAATATTTGAAGGGATGTCATACTGATGATGGGTTAAGCTTGGTTTTTTTTTCTGCTCCAGAGACAAGGACACAGGGCAATTGGTTCAAAGTCCAGGAAAAGAGATTCCACCTAAACATTAGGAGGAACTTCCTGACAGTAAGAGCTGTTCGGAAGTGGAATACACTGCCTCGTAGCGTGGTGGAGTCTTCTTCTTTGGAGGTTTTTAAACAGAGGCTGGATGTATATTCTTCAAAAGTTTATTTATTCTGTTAAAAGACAGCATCTGTCCCCGTCTCCTTTGGGTATGATTTCAGAGCTTGGAAGAGTTCCTCTCTTTGGGACTACAGTTCCCATAATCCTCCAGCAAGCTTTTGGAGTTGTAGTCTGAAAGAGAGGAACTCTTTAACAAGCTGTGTGAATGAGTGAGATATGCATTGTTTACTTCTCCCTGCACAAGCGGCCAATTCATGTGTCGGTGAGTTCCTCTGGCTGATACCTGTTTCTCAACACTCCCCCTGTGCATTCTCCCCTTTACAGGTCCAGATCTGCCGCTTCCACCTGTTCCTCCTCCAACGCAAGAAGAGCCCCTGGCTGGTCTCCACTCCACACTGCCGGCAGCACTCGAAGTCTCGCCCATCCAGGTAGCTTGAATTTGACAAGGCCTTTTGCTGTGAGGTTTATCCAGCTGTGCCAGTCTGCTCCTAAGGCATCCCATTGACCTGAGCCAGTGTCGGCATGTCTGGGCTATAGAGGGTGGAGGTTTCCCCAGCTGGTTGGAGGAGTCAGGGTGTGGAGGTTCCTGTTAGTAATAGATACTATCTCGTGTAGATTTTGTAGTTGTTATGGGCCTTCAAGCCAGCTATGACTTATGGCAAACCTCGCCTCTTGTTTTCACAGCCAGATGTAGGCAGAGAATGGGATTGTAGACACGGTGAAAATAAACCCAGTGGAATTTGCTGGAAATCCTACCAGTTTAAATGGGATCCTGCATCAGTCCACAGTATTCGGAAGGAGGGGGGCCTAAAACGGCAAAAACAATGCTGGAAAAGCCTTTGTGGCTTTTCCCATTTAAAAAAAAAACAGTGATGGGGTGTACATTCCTGCTTGTTAAGACAAGCGATTCACTTTGAATCACTTTCCCCTACAAGAGGATGTGCAAAGCTGGCTGGCTGGATGAGTGTGGGGGTGGGGGTGGGGGCTTGCTAACAGGGCAAGCACCCGCTGCCACCATGTTGAATTTTCACGTTAGTGATCTCTCGCTAAACAACGTGTGTTTTTTTAAAAAGTTCAGCAGCGGCAAAGTACTAGTGTGAGTAAATCACTTGCAGCCGCCACCTGGAATGCGAGGCTTATGGGGGCTTATGGGGCCAAAACCATTGTTAAGATAAGTCGCTGTTGCTGCAAAATGCCATAACCATGAGATACTCCATTCCCCCCACCCCATACAGACGGGCCCAAGGTTTGCCACTGCCTTCCTCTAAGGCTGAAAAAGTGTGACTTAGTTTCCATGGCCAAGCAGGGATTCGAACCCTGAGCTCCTAAGTCCTAATCCAATACTCAAACCACAGCATTTTAGTTATGCAGACGAGCTTTGCGATTGCCTTCCTCTAAAGTTGGGAATGTGTGACTTACCCCAGGTTACCCAGTGGGTTTCCATGGCTGACAAGGGACTGACCACCTAGCAAACCCTATTAAAATAAAAAGACTTCAGGTACAAGCATACCATAGAGTTGCATTGGAGGACCTAGCAATTCCTAGAGAGGACACCTCTCTAGGCATTTTCCGCAGGACTCTATTGTATGTATCCCTATTTTTTTCAGCCGTGGATAACTGAAACCATAAATATTGGTTCTGTGGATACAGGGTGCGACCTGTACTACACCTATACTGTGCTTGTACAGCAGGAGGAGGAAAGGTTACAGGGAGCAAGACACATGCAGTCTCCAAGGCTGATCTTGAGAGGCTCTCCGCATCCTCAGATCCCTTCCTCCGTGGAGGGGAATTTAGAGGTCATGACCTTGGGCAAGTCCCATTCTCTCAGCTTCAGAGGAAGGCAAGGGCAAGTCCCCCTCTGAACAAATCTTGCCAAGAAACTGCCATGATAGGTTTGCCTTAGGGTCACATGCAAAAGATGTACAGATACCGTTGACTGCTAAAAAGACAAATAAATGGGTCTGAGAGCAAATCAAGCCTAGAAGCCAAGATGACTAAACTAAGACTGTAGTACTTTAGCCATATCATGAGAAGACATTGTCCAAACAAGGTCTGGGCAACTAGCCAAAGGCTGTTTACTACACAGCTGATAGCAGAAGCACAGCACAGGCAAGCTAATTTACAGGCAAAGGAATCAAGGCAGCCTGAAGTCAGACACTTATTTACTAGTAAGCAAAACACCCCATAAATCAGAAACGACTTGAAGGCCAAACAACAACTATGAGTCTTAAAGGTGAAAGCAATCTAGCAGACTAAACCAGATATCAGTTTGCTCAAAGTCAGACATTTTTCTAAGGCAAATTCTTTGGTTACAGGTGCAGCTTGTATATTAATATAGAAAGGCTGCATTCTGTTAGTGACTTACATGCACATAAGTGCAGCTTAGACATGCATAAGTCCCTTTTTGGACAGGCGTAGAGGGTCACTCACTTGCCCTTGCATTTTGTCCCAAAACCTCCCATCATATAGCTGCTGGGGATGGAGGGAGGAAACGATTCAGAACACAAAGATCCGGCTGCTCTGGGCTCTGAGGGGAAGGAAAAGGCGAACGAACTCCACGTGAGAGTGCGTCCTCATTTCTCCCCTCTCCTCCCTGACTGAGCTGAGACCGGCTGCTTCCTTGTGGTCCACACTGCCTCTTCCGTCCCTCCCTTCCCCACAAGTAAGTGACAGCAGCAAAACAATAGGAGGATGCAGAACTGTGCATGTACCCATAGTGAGACAAGAAATCATTCTCTCCATTTGTAGCTCTACAAATAGACTGCAATTTGTGAATACAGTTGGACCCCAGTATCTGCGGGGGTTTAGTTTCCGGACTTACCGTGGATACTGGAAACCACAGATAACAGTGAACCCTATTAAAATAAAGGACTTCTTGTAAAAAATATCACAGAGTTGTGTTGGAGGACCTAGAAGATGCCTAGAGAGGACAGCTCCCTAGGCATTTTCCAGCATGAGTGTATGGCAGTGTGGCTCTTAACCTTTTCTTTACCAGGGACCCCCTTTAAATATCTTTTGTTGGTGCAGACCTCCAAAACTTAACTCAAGATTTAAAACAACAACAACAACAATAATACAGTTACACCATCCATTAAACCTTCCTTCAGAGGCACTGGAGGGGAAGGGAAGACTTTTCTCTTGATTCTTCCTGCAAGCTTGTGACTGGAGCAGATTGAATGGCAATGCGCAGGCCAAGCCAGCCAGCCTTTGTCACGTGGCCACTCCACTGCAGGGAGGAGGTGGGCCAAGCAGTATTCAAGCTTTGCAGACCCCTTGTGGGGACATCATGGCCCCCTAAGGGTCCCTGGACCACAGGTTAAGAACCACTGCTCTGTGGTATGTGTCCCCTATTTTATGTCCTGCAGAAAACTGAACCATGGATATTGGTTCCATGGATACAGAGATCTGACTGTATTGAATTTCTATACTGCCTATCAGTGCCAAAGCACTCCCTAGGTGGTTATAACATAAAAAATAACACAATTAAAAATAATTAAAAGTAACCATTAAAATTATTTTTCAAAACATATACAAGTTAACAATAAAAACACATAAAAGCACACCCCAATAAAGCCTCTGTGTCCGCGGCTACAAGTTAAAAGCTTGCTCAAATAAAAACGTTTTTGCCTACCGGCAAAAGGAAAGCAGGGATGGAGCCAGCCTAGCCTCCTGAGGAAGGGAGTTCCAGAGGGTGGGAGCCGCCACCGAGAAGGCGCTCTCTCGTGTCCTCACCAAGCGAACCTGGGATGATAGCAGGATCAAGAGAAAGCCTTCCTCTGAGGATCTTAAAATTCTGGCAGGTTCATATCAGGAGAGCCTAATATATCAGCTGTTTCTCTTTCCAACATTTCCTCACATTTTATTTTATTTTATTAGTGGCAGGTAGGGCTACTTCTACATCTGGCCGGTTTCCCTTTTATGGTTCTTGCTGGGCAAGGGACAAAGACGCAATGGCAAGTGAGGGTGGCAGCAGCCCATGCGGACTCTCTGTGGGGTCTCCAGCAGGGTAGACCTCCGGGTCCTTCTGGTTCACATCTCACCCATTCCCTTCTTTTCTGCCCCCAGATCTCGTGGACAGAGGGGGCTGGTGAAGAAGGTGTTCCTGGGAGCAGCGGTGGGACTCCCTTTGGCAGCTGGGATCCGCTACGTGATGGCAGAGAAACAGGAACGGCGGAAGATGAGGCTGTTTCTGGAAGGCATGGGTCGCTTTGTCAGGTGGTCACCACTGTGGATCCCTTACCTCCTTCCCCAGGGTCAGGGTGGTAGAAAGAGATTACAAGTCACCCCACATATCCGCGTGGGATACATTCCCAAACATACTGTTTATAAGTGAAACCATGGATAATAGCAAACCCTGTTAAAATAAAGGACTGTATAAGCATATCATAGAGTTGCATATTGGAGGACCTAGTGATTCCTAGCGTGGATGCCTCTCTAGGTATTTTCCAGCACAACTCTGTGGTATGTGCCTCTTTTTTTCAGCTGTTGTTGTGTGTGCCTGCTGCGTGTGTGCCTTCAAGTCTCCTGTTCAGTTATGGTGGCCCCATGAATTTCAGTGGGTTTTCTTAGGCAAGGAATCCTCAGAGGTGGTTTTGCCAGTTCCTTCCTCTGAAACAGAGCCTGCAGCATCTGATATTTGTTGGCAGTCTCCCATCCAAGTACCAACCAGGGCTGACCCTTGGTTAGCTTCCAAGATCAGACAAGGATCTGGTGCCTTTAGGCCCTACAGAAGTCTAGCCTCAATAAAAAGGTATTTTTGTTGTTGTTGTTGTGATCCATCTCTTTAAGAGAGGAGGAAAGTCATTTGCCCTGGGTCATAGGCTAACACACATTGGAAACTGCTTAATGCAGTGTAGATGTGTAAACAGCTATTGCTTAAAACAATTTTCTAAGCCGCTCTGATAGCCTTGTGGCTGAAGAGCGGGGTATAAATAAATAATAGGGTTCTACCCTGGCTCTCCCCACTCCTGTTTTGTACCATTTTCATGTGCCATGTGCAAATATGCAATGTGCAAATATGCAATTTTGGTGGGGTTGGGTGGTGTTTTTAGTCATTATTATAATGTTTTAATTGTTGCAAGCCACCCCGATTGTTTTTAGCAGAGGGGCGGAGTATAAATAAATATTATTATTATTATTATTATTATTATTATTATTATTTTAGCTCCTCTGTGCTTACATACTTTCCCAGGCACAATGAAGACATCAAATAGAAATTTGGACATCCCCCTTGAAGGGATATTTTAGCCATGGCTTTCCTGTATCAGCAAGGGGCTGGAGTAGATAGCCCTTGGGTACCCCTTTCTACTCTTTGTGGTGGTGGTGTGCCTTCAAGTCACTTCCGACTTAATAGTGAACCTAAGGCAAACCTATTGCAGGGTTTTGTTGGCAAGATTTGTCCAGAGGGGGCTTGCCTTGACCCAGTGGGTTTCCATGGCCGAGGGGGGAATTTGAATCCAGAGTCATAGTCCAGTGCTCAAACCACTATATCACGCTGCCTCTCTACAGTTCTGTAATTCTGTGCAACTGGCCTGCTGCCCTCTATGGAGTTGCCAGCCTTGAAATCAGGATTCGGAGTCCGGTACCTGACTGGCTTAGAATCGTAGAATCCCTTCTTAGGCAAGTTGGAAGAGACCACAAGGGCCATCTAGTCCAACCCCCTGCCATGCAGGAATACACAATCAAAGCATTCTGAAAGAGGAGCAGAGGGAGGCGCTGTCTTCTCTTTTCCTCAGGCATCAAAATGCCCTGCCCTCTCCCACACTCGACTCTCTTCACTGGCACCTGCCTTGCAAAGCGTTCACCTAACACCCGTTGCAGCGGGTGGGTCCCTTGTCTGTGAAGGCAGTGAATCTGTTCCGGGTTTTAAGCCGAAAAGAGTTGCTCAAAGTACTGAATCTGTTTGGGGTACAGTACTCTAAAGTTCAGACTAAAACCCGAAGCGGATTCTCCACCCCACTGCCTTGAAAGCCAGCAGCCACCCTTGCCTGACATCAGAAGAGATCCATCAAGGGGCAGTTGGAACCTTCCGCCATTTAACGTAGCCCTGCCTGCTCTGATTTGCATCAGCTCTCGGGGGTCTCGGCAAAGAGCTCTTGAGGGGAGGTGCCATTGATCTCTTCTGAGCCTGGTATCTTCTTCACGCTCTGCCTGTGAGTCACCACCTTCTCCCTAATCCCAGGCATGGCAGAGAGGACAGGGCACCCTGCTCATGCTCTGGGGCACTCTTGCACTTAGAACCTGTCTGTTGAGCACGCCTCAGGTCTTGTCCCGAAAGAAGGCAAGGTAAGCAGAGAAGCACTCTGCCAGACCTGAGGCCCTTCCACACTGCGCAGTTAAAGTGCTATGATTCCACTTTAATGGCCATGGTGACAGCCTATGGAATTCTGGAATTTGCCATTTAGGGAGGGGTACTGAGAATGCTCTGCCAGAGACTTCTAGTGCTTCACCAAACTACTAATCCCAGGATTCCCTGGGATATTTATTTATTTATTTATTTATTTATACCCCACTCTTCAGCCACAAGGCTATCAGAGCGGCTTACAAACTGTTTTAAGCAATAGCAATTTACACATCTACACTGCATTAAGCAGCTTCCAATGTGTGTTAGCTAATTGCCCCCCACAAGCTGGGATGTGGCCATGGTAGTTAAAGTGGAATCATAGGGCTATAGTTGTGTGGTGTGGACATGCCCCACCTGTGAGCTGGAAAGGAAGCAAGCATGTTCAGTGGCAGTGTTCATATGCTACGCTTTTAAGGTGCGTGGACGTGACAAGTCTTGCCTTCTTTCCCCAGGTCTCTGCGGCTGGGAGTTCAGATCTCTCTGGATTACTGGTGGACCCACAACATCTCTTTGCGGGGCCTGGATGAGGTACAGAGCCTGTGGCTTTTAGGGGCAGCATCACTTCAAAGCCGGGGGGTGGGTTCTGGCCCACTAAGCTTGCTGAGGAGTCTTTTTGGGGGTCAAAGAGGGGGTTGCCTTTGAGGGCAAGCGGGAAGCATGTGATATAGTTAGGGGCTTCTCTTTTGGATTACGCAGTTCAGGAAACAGTGGGGTGGGTCAGATATGGGCAACCACAGTGGGTCTGGGAGCCTGTTTTCTGCCCTTGGTGTTAAAGGCTAGTGCAAATTTGGTGTTGTATTTTTCAAAATTCAAGCCCCTGAAGCTTGAATAACAATGTAATGTATTGAATGTAATTTTATATTTCTCCCTAAGGGGAGTTTTTTATATTTCTAGATTAATTGCTGTACATAATAAATAGCTTAAAAATCGAACAGAAACCCTGCTCATTCTCCTATAAATGTTCCTGGACTTCCCATTTATAAATGAAACCACAGATAATAGCAAATCCTATTAAAATAAAGGACTTCTGGTACAAACATACCATAGAGTTACATTGGAGGACCTAGCGATTCCTAGATAGGGCACCTCTCTAGGCTTTCCCCAGTATGACTCTATGGTATGTGCCCCTAGTTTTTCACCTGCAGGTAAATGAAACTGTGGCTATTGGTTCTGCAGATACAGGTGGGCGACCTGTATCCTGCCTTCCCAAGACTCAAGAGTGCTTAAGTGGGCTATTGATGCTAACTCTGCCTGTTTGGACTTTACTGTGGTTCACGAGTTAGGAGCCCAGGCAACCACAGAGTGATAAAAAGGAGTTCCAGACAGATACAGATGTAGCTGACAGCCGGCAAAGAGCCCTCAGTCCATTAGTCTAAAAAGATAGGAGTGGGGAACCATACTTGTTTCACTGGGATTACTAAAAATCTAGAAGTGTCTGGCAGTTACTTCTGTTTTTGAACAAAAAATAATTATTATTAATTTTTAAAAATTAGATCATGACTGGGGGGCAGGGGGGCTCATCATGCTTGAAAGGTAAATGGCTCCTCCTTGGAAGCTTCAACGAGAACTGGGCTTGTCTAGACGAGAGCAAATAATGCTCATTCCTGAACATTAATGGAAATTCGCAGCAGCATTCTTTTGTCTCCACAATCTTTTAGCAAAAATGATACACTGAGAAGCTTTCTGCAGATTGAAGTTCAGATGCCCACAAATCAAGATGGCAGCTGTAAATTAGTGTAATAAGCGCTGCCGTTGCTGCACAGTATTTTATTTTATTTTATATAATATTAAAGCAGAGGTACGCAAGTGCAACCTTCTGTTTAAAAAGTTGAGCTATCCGTTCAGCAAACAAAGCTCATGGTTGCTAACTGGAAAATCCAACAGGGTGCTTCTGGGTGCTGCCTTGCCGGAAAGCCCGCCCTGACGTGGTATATAGCCCCACTGGAACTCTGTGCATGCTCAGAGATCCAGTCAGCCAAAAAAACTATACAGCAGAGTAGCAGAATATAATCCAGGTACTTCCAGCATATCCCAGGCTAGTAATAGGCATAAAGACACTCTGATAGTGCTAACTACCCTTTATTGGTGCATAAAAGAATATTTACAGAAAATAAACGACAGAGAAACAACAATATGTCAGTTTGACCAGTCCACCTTGCACAGCTTTTTCACATTTTGATATCTCACAGCAACATGGTTGGTTTGTGAATTTTAACCCCTTCAGAACTTGCCATCTGAATACATGCTTGTGAGTCATCAGAAATTTCTACAGGTTCCTGTATTGGAATACCCAAAATCAATGAATACATGATTTATCCAAGTTAACTCAGAAATTAGATCAGGTAAAGCCCCTCGCGTTCATCCGACCGATCAGATGTCCAGTTCTGTCCTCTCTGGGACTGCGCAGCAAATAGAATTGGTTGTCTTAGTGGGTACAAATGTGCATTTCCTTATATTATTTTTTAAAATATGAGAAGATATGAAGGCTTTTCCCACACAGTAAATGGAGTTTTTCGCCCCTTCTTTCTGAATAAGGCGATTGCTGCAGGATCTTGTTGGGACAAAAGGTATTCCCAGCAAATTCTGTGAGGAGGATTTTCATTGTCTAGACAAGTCGCAGTCCACCTTTTGGGGGAGGAGACAAAAAAAAGGTGGTCTGGGGGAAATCTGAACAGATTGAGGGCCCCCAAAATGATTTGGGGGGCCACAGAGGCCTTTGTATGTTTTAAAATGTTGTTGGTAGTTTAATTCCATTTTAAGGCTGATCTTTTGTATGTGTTTAACCATACGATTATCTTAACTTGTGAGCCACTTTGACTCCCAATTCTGGGGGAAAGGTGGGGTATTAAGGTTGCCAGATTGAAAACTGGAGAGGGCTCCACTGCCTTTCATGATTGTGTAAAAGAGGGAATTTCAGCCCGTGTTGCTTGTTCCTTAGTTGCATGACAAGCAACGCTTGCTGCAATCCCCCCTTCTGCACAGCCATTAAAAGCACAGGAGCCTGGTCCAAACTTCAATCTGGAAACCCTAGCCAGGTTGACAGTCTTGGAGGACAGGGTTGCCAAAATGAAAACTAGAGAGGGCTCCTGTGTATTAAAAAGCACAGTGTGCAGAAAGAGTTTCAGCAAGTGTGGCTTGTTACTGAGTTGTGCATCAAGCAAAACCTGCTGAAATTTCTTCTTAAAGGTACTGGAGCCCTCTCCAGTTTTCAATTTGGCAACCCTTTGAGATATAAATATAGATAATAAAAATGATGATGACAACAACAGCGCGACACTTTGTGTTCCTCAGCGTAAGTCGACCAGGAGTGTGAGGCAGATCTGCAGCTGGGAGGAAGACAGGTAGACAGACATACCACTTGCTCCCTGCAGTGTAGGCCATCTGTCTTGCCCTGAGCCCACCGCTTGGAAGGAGCTAACCCACTCCTCTGTCTCTGCCTTTCCCTGTGGTCAGAACAGCCCGGAATACAAGGTGGTCCTCTCAGGCTGCCACCAGCGGTCGGCCGACTGCATCGTCTCCGGCGCCATCCAGAATGGAGGCCTCTACATCAAGCTGGGCCAGGGCCTATGTGCCCTCAACCACCTCTTGCCCCCCGAATACGTCAACACCCTACGCATGCTGGAGGACAGGGCGCTCAAGCGTGGCTACACGGAGGTAAAGCAGGGCGGGGCAGAGCAGAGAGGGCTGGGCAGCGGATGGCAGAGATAGATGCTCTCTGAGGTTCACCAGGCTGGGCTCAAAATCAAGCACTGATGGATAATGCTCTGGGTGCTGCTGAGGGGGTGAATGAATAGAATAGGGTTGCGGAGGCAGTTTGCCAAGGGCACCACTAGAGCAGAAAATGTTTCTTGGGGAGAGAGGACCAAGCCAGGGGGTATTTCCCACACTGTTTGAATGTCAAATTCATTGCCTGTGAACACTGGGGCTCCCTTGAGATTGCTGGGACCATTTTGGTTTCTACTTTCAAAGAAGTGGGAAAATCATAGAATCATGTAATCATAGAGTTGGAAGAGACCCCAAGGGCCATCTAGTCCAACCCCCTGCCATGCAGGAATACACAATCAAAGCATTCCTGACAGATGGCCATTCAGCCTCTGTTTAAAAACATCCAAAGAAGGAGACTCCAACACACTCCATCCCATTGAACAATAATATAGTGAATGTTCCTCTGCAACACATTACTTTCAGAGTGTGGGGAAATTACTTTTTTTGGACTTCACCTTCCACAATTCCCTCAGCCACCGTGACTGCTGCCTGTGGCCCTGGGTTCCAGCACTGGTCATGATCATTAAGGCTCCCACTTCTGCACACTCAGTTGCAGAATTTACTTTTTTTTTTTTTTTTGGAATACAACTCCCAGAATCCCTTAGCCCAGGCCTAGCTGCATCAGTGACCATGATGATTGAGACTCATAATTAATTTATTCATCAATGGTTAATTCTCCATATCCAACTGGAGATGTTATTCTTCTTTTTCATAATGGTTGTCTCAGAATCTAGCTAGCAGAGCCACTGTCATTTTGGGACCTGTTATTGAGAAAAGCAAAGTTTCCATGCTCTGTGGAGAGACCCCATGCATTCAGGGTTACCCAGTCAAGAGTACCCTTTAGTGCCATGGATTATTCATAGAATCATAGAATTGCAGAGTTGGAAGAGACCATGAGGGCCATCCAGTCCAACCTCCTGCCATGCAGGAAATCACGATCAAAGCATCCCCGACAGATGGCAATCCAGCCTCTGTTTAAAGACCTCCAAGGAAGGAGACCCCACCACGCTCCAAGGGAGTGTGTTCCACTGCCGAACAGCTCTTACTGTCAAAAAGTTCCTCCTAGTGTTGAGGTGGAATCTCTGTTCCTGGAGCTTGCATTCATTGCTCCGTGTTCCAGTCTCTGGAGCAGCAGAAAACAAGCCTGCTCCATCCTCAACATGACACCCCTTCAAATACTTAAACAGGGCTATCATATCGCCTCTTAACCGTCTTTTTTCCAGGCTAAACATACCCAGCTCCCTAAGTCTCTCCTCATATTCATTTATCTCATTGAATCATAAAACCATAGAGTTGGAAGAGACCCCAAAGGCCATCCATTCCAACTCCATTCTGCCATTCAGGAATATACACAATCCAAGCACTACCGACAGATGGCCTTCCAGCCTCTGCTTAAAAGCCTCCAAAGAAGGAGACTCCACCATACTCCAAGGCAGCAAAGTATTCCACTTCCAAACAGCTCTTACTGTCAGGAGGTTCTTCCTAATATTCAAGTGGAATCTTTTTCCTGTAGTTTGAATCCATTGTGCTGTGTCCTAGTCTCTGGAGTGTTGATAACTGGGAACTGTATGTATTATGTTTTGTTTAAGAAATTCAACAAACGAAGTGTTATAAATCACACATGTGTTTATAGCTATATATCAGCAATTCACAATTCATAATACATACAGTTCCCCGTTATCAACACTGTTAAGTGAGGACCTAACCTTATTAGTTGCCTAGTCTCTGGAGCAGCAGAAAGAAAGCTTGCTCCCTCTTCAATATGACATCCTTCTGTCAGGAATGCTTTGATTGTGTGTTCCTGCATTGCATGGGGTTGGATTAGATGGCCCATGTGTTATCTTCCAACCCTATGATCCTGTGTGTCAAATATTTAAACACCACTATCATGTCCCCTCTTCACCTTCTCTTCTCTAGACTAAACATGCCCAGCTCCCTAAGCCGCTCCTCATAGGGCATCATGGCTTCCAGACCTCCCACCATTTTGGTCTCCCTCCTCTGGACATGCTCCAGCTTGTCAACATCCTTCTTGAATTGTAGTGTCCAGAACTGGTCAGTCTTCCAGGTGAGGTCTGACCAAAGCAGAATAAAATGGCACTATTACTTCACTCGATCTAGATACTATACAGTTGGACCCCCACCCCGTATCCACAGGGGTTTGGTTCCCAGACTTATCACAGATACTGCAGATAACAGTGAACCCTATTAAAATAAAGGACTTCTAGTAAAAAAACAAAAACAAAACAACCATAGAGTTGCATTGGAGGACCTAGAAGATGCCTAGAGAGGATGCCTCTTTAGGCATTTTCCAGCATGACTCTATGGTATGTGCCCCTATTTTGTGTCCTGTGGATAACTGAAACCGAAGATATTGGTTCCACAGATACGGGTTCCAACTGTACTCCCATTGATGCAGCCTAGAGTCTCATTGGCTTTTTTAGCTGCTGTATCACTCTCTTGGCTCATGTTCAGCTTGTGGTCTGCTAAGACTCCCAGATCCCTTTCACATGTAGTGTTGTCAAGCCAGGTGTCCCCCATCCTATATCTATGCATTTCATTTATTTATTTAGAATAATTATACCTTGCTCTTCAACCACAATGGTTCTTAGAGAAGCTTACAGTTAATTAATTTGATAGTTGCCTGCCCTCAGGCTTACAATCTAAATAAGACACAGCAGAGGAGGAAACTGGGGCTGGTGGGGTGGGAAATAAGTCCAGCAGAACCTGGACCTAGTCTCCTTATCCTTCATAGCAGTGGCAACTGAAACATGAAGACAGGAGCTCTCAGCAGCTGCTGGGTTCCAGGCACAATGGAGCTATGGCTGGCTACTCTTCCCTCTTTCAGAGGCCATGGAAGTGGGACAGTGTTGGTGTCCCCAGTCCCGTGGACACAGGTGTTTCCGGCAGCTGTAATCCAAAAGGAGCCATGTGTTGCAAGCTCTGCTTTCCATGCAATGCCTATCCCAAGGAGTCTGGCTGCTCAGACACATTCCTTTCTCTTCTGATTGCAGGTAGCAGCAGCGCTGGTTCAAGGGCACAATGTTATACAACAACAACAGCAACAACAACAAGGATTGCTGCCTTGTCAGGAATGCTTTGATTGGGTATTCCTGCATGGGAGAGGGTTGGACTAGATGGCCCTTGTGGCCTCTTCCATCTCTATGATTCTATGAACAACAACAATACAGAGACATAGCTGTGTTAGTCAGGAATTTCAGTATGCAAGAGATCTTGTAGCACCGATGAGCCTAAAAAAACTGAGAGAAAGAACTTGCAGCATAAGCTTTCGTCTACTTCATGCATTACTCTAAGGGCTATAAGATCCTTTGCGTCATCATCCTCATTGTCGTCGTCGTTGCAGTAGATGATATCTCAGAATGAATGGTCGGGAGAGTTCCAAAACACTTGTATACCACCCAAGGAATGGGAAATGGTTCATTGATATCAGAATAATTAAAAAAAAATTGATGCTGCTCCCTTTCTTTATGAAGATTGGTCTTCTTTGGATTGGCAGGTGCTGATCTTGAGGAAAGAGGGCTCTCAAGGTTTTGCCTTGAAGACAGATAACTCCATTTTTAAACCACCAACAAACTTCCAGATGTTCATTTCTATGCTAGTTATCTCTGTTCTGGTGCTGGATACCTTTCCCAGTTATCAACAAATAGACTACTCCACACATCTTTTAAACACAGCTGTTTATTTACACTCATTGTTCCGGAATTTCCTCTTCTAGTAATCTCTGTCTGTTTTTATATTTTATCAGTCTTCTGTTTATCTTTCTTTGGTAGGAGCAGTGTTGGGTAGATCAACCCTTTATCCAGGGGTACATTCTGTTCTTTTTGGCAACTCCACCACCTCTCTTGTACAAGTCAAAGCTCTACTTGTAATCCATGTTTTGGTTTTTTCCCAACCATCTGGAGGGCTTCTTTCCAAAATCCCTGGATCGCCTTGTATTGCCCCCCAAAATGCACATTTTCAGCCTGATTCTCCAATGAATCCCTAAGAGGAAGTAACGCGCTGTTTCCTTTCTTCTTGTTTTTATATGGTGCCTTTTTATTAAAAATTTGGAAGCATTATTTAAAGGCTGGGCTGCTTGCTTTATATATTTGAGATTTTGGGTAGAGGTCCCCTCCCACTTTCATTCTACACATATGCATTTATTTATTTATTTAGATTTATATCCTGCCTTTCTCCCAAGATGGGATTTAAGGCAGCTGACAATAATTAAAAAATACTACTAAAACATCACAAATTACAAATTTAAAAGGAATGAAATTACAATTGTTAAAATACAGTATAGTTAAAACACATGAAATACAAATGTAAAATTGATTTTAAAAACCCAGCAACATTAAAAGCAGCACACCAAGTAAAATTCACACTTCCTGCCTAAATAAAAACGTCTGCTGCCGACAAAAAGAGAGCAGGGCGGGGCCAGCTGGACCTCCTGTGGCAGGGAGTTCCACAGTCTGGGAGCAGCCAGGGAGAAGGCTCTGTCTCCTGAGTCCTCACCAGCCGCGCCTGTGAAGGTGGTGGAGCTGAGAGAAAACCCTCCCTGGCCGATCTTAATACTTGGGCTGGCTTGTATAAAGTTTCTGCAGAATCTGTACTGTAATTTTAAATTTCTCTCGCTGCCTCTTATTCTTCAGGGCCTTGTTAGCCTTAAGGCTTTGTTACTAACTCAAGTCAACTTCAATTTACGACTCCCATCTGAATGAAAGTCAGTCTGTCATCAACAGCAATGGTCAGGTCTTGCAGAGTCAGGGCAGCAGCCGTAGCTTCCTTGATGGAGTCCCCCCACCTGGATAGCAGTTTTTCTCTTTTTCTATAGTGTTTTTTGCTATATCTCTCCTCACTATAAATGCCAGCCCATTTCTTCTTAGGTTTTCATTTCCTGAGTAAAATATTGTGTGCACTTGGCCCTCCACATTTCGCTGGGGTTAGTGGAAACCCCACAAATATCTCTAGGCCCCACCAACCGAAGTATGATCCATGGATTCAGCCCACCGCAGGTGCCTTCAAGGTGGCAGGGTTCCTTTGCAAGGCAGAATCGGGTGGCTGGCGGGGCTTGCCGCCACCTCCGCTGCAGCCCTATGCTATTTTTAATAGGGACTTGCAAGCTTTGCCACTCATTCGCAGTCTCTCGCAGTCTCGCAGGGCTTGTAGTCCCTATTAAAAATGGCATAGGGCAGCAGCGGAGGTGGCGAATAATCAATTCATCTGATTGATTGATTAATTAATCTGCGAATAATCAAATCTGCAAAAGTTAAACCCACAAACATGGAGGGCTGACTGTGATTATCTAACTCAAAATGTCCCATCTCTGTCCACTTTAACTCATTCACCCCAAGTACTGAAATATTTATACATTCCATTTCTTGTTTTACGATGTCTATGTCACGGTAGGCGCACTAAACCTCTGAATATTTAGGCAGCAAAAGAAATGCAGCAGAGTCTTTTTGTTTCAGCCATCAGAATAAAGAAACAAGTCTTCTGCATTAAGAACTGTTAATACAATTTGCTTCATAGAGATACAAAATAAGACTAAATAAAACTGAATACGAATAACAAGCAGAGAAGAGTCATACTGTATATCCAATTCTCCTAAACTGAATTAGAGAAACACAAACATAACCCTTCCCAACTTGTGAGATTGCCTGGCTGCAGTCATCAAAACATCACGTCATAAATCTTCATTCAAAGTCGGGGTGAACCCTTAATACAGTCTGCTCCTGCAAACAAGCTCTTTCGTAGCATAAATGTACTAACTGGACATTCTATGATCCCCAGCAGTCTAGCTTCCCTTGATTCATCCTTTTCACATCCCATGTTCCTAAAGTCCCTCTGCTACCGCCCAGTAGCTCTGTGTGTGTTTATACTTTTATGTATAATGTTCTCTCTCTCTCTCTCTCTCTCTCTGGCTTTTCTTCGCAAACGAAGATTCAGGAAGGACTCTATAATTATGTTATAATAATGTATAATTATGTCGTAGGGTATGTGCTTAGATCCTATCAACCTACATCTCCCTTCAGCTGTAGCCAGCAAAGCCAATGGTGAGGGATTATGGTAGCTAGAGTCCAAAAACATCTAGATGGTCACAGTTTGCCCAGTTTTAGCTGAGAGGGATCTTTCCCCCCATTCCCAACCACCATTTCATGGGTCTTCTGATCTCTTGTAGGTAGAACATCCTGGTCTTGGACCGACCCACTGGGGGTCCATCATGTTCAGGGCTTCTCTTCCATCATCCTTGGCTCCTTTCTGCTTGTAGGTGGACGATCTCTTCCTGGAGGATTTTAATGCCAGGGCGGACCAGCTCTTCTTGGAGTTCGACTACCAGCCCATAGCTGCTGCCAGTTTGGCCCAGGTGCACCGAGCCCGACTCCACGACGGGACTCCTGTAGCTGTGAAGGTGTGTTTAAGTGTGGGATTAAGCACAGCTTACCTCCTGCCCCTAGGTGGTGCCAGGCTCCAGAGTCCGAGCCAATCACATTAAACCCTTGCAGCCCTCTCCAAGCTGGGACCCTTCACTGCAACTCTCATCATTCCCTGGAGAACCTGGGGGTCATGGGGGATGTAGTCCAACACACCTGTGTGGGTGAACTGGATAGGATGCCTTGTACTTGTGTTCCCTCAGCCTAAGAGCACCAGATCCTGTCTCATCTTAGAAGCTAAGCAGGGTCAGCCCTGGTTAGTACTTGGATGGGAGACTATCAACGAATACCAGGTGCTGTAGCCTCCATTTCAGAGGAGGGAATTGGCCAAACCATTTCTGAGTATTCCTTGCCCATTCATGGGGTCACCATAAGTCAACAGGTGACTTTGAAGGTACATACACACACAAACAAGATCTGACCTTGGTGCTTTTTTCCCAGATGTGCAGGCTAGAACTTCCAGATCATGGGAAAAGGGGCCTTTTTGGACTGTCATTCCCAGAATCTGGCTGGGGAATTCTGGGAATGGCAGTCCAAAAAGAAGAATTTTCCCCAAGCCCAGAAGTTCTGTCAAGGAAATTATTGGGGTCTCCATAAGTTGACAGGCAATTGAAGGAACATCACACACACATGGTTCAGATCCCATCTGAACTTCCAGAGCATGGGAAAAGATACCTTTTTGGACCATCCCCAAGTCCAGAAGGTGCTATAGGCTCTGACTCAGAGGAAGGAACTGCCTCAAACCAGATTCCTTGCCAAAGAAAACCATGTGAAAAAATTCATGGGGTCACAAAGTCAACAGGCGACTTGAAAGCGACATGCACACACGCACACGCTCTTGTTCCAAGTGATCTTTCTACCCTCTCAAGGCCATTTTGAGATTCTCAACCTAATCTCATCTCTCCCCTCTCCCATGTGCCCATTTTACAGGTACAGTACATCGACCTGAGGGACCGTTTCGATGGGGACATCCGCACCCTGGAGCTCCTGCTGCAGATTGTAGAGCTGATGCACCCCAGTTTTGGGTTCAGTTGGGTCTTGAAGGTACTGCTGGTGGTGGGGGCAGTCCTGGATTCTCTGGCTGAGGAGGGGGACAACTTCCTGCCACACTTCCTTCACACACACCCCGATCTTAGCAAGAGAGCAGTGGAATGGTGGTGGGAGAGAGACAGCACTGTGGAGGTCTTGGGTTCAATTCCTGCTTGCCAAAGACAGTGGCTTCCATGTCAGTGGGACGGAGAATCCATCTCGGGGTTTACATGGCCATTCAAAGGCAATATCCAGATGTATCTGTTTTCTAAGGGAAAGCCGGCCATGGGTTTCCTGGAGCGATAGTCCAAAAACAATCCTAAATATACACTGGACTGACTATGTGACGAATGTTGCTGTCCTTGAGCAAGCAGGGATCACCAGCATTGAGGCCATGCTATTGAGAACACAGCTGCGCTGGGCAGGGCACGTTTCTAGGATGGAGGACCATCGCCTCCCAAAAATACTACTCTACGGTGAACTTGCCACGGGTCAGCGTAAGAAGGGCGCTCCAAAAAAGTGATACAAGGACTCCCTGAAACACCATCCCAGGCTTGGCCAAATTGATCACCAACAATGGTCCGCCCTGGCCTCACATCAGGAGGCATGGAGACGCACTATCCACAATGCTGCAGCCTTATTTGAGAACTCACGCCAAACAAGTCTTGAAGAGAAATGACAACGCAGAAAGAATCACAACCCGGAAACATCACCCAAGGAGACCTTCTGCTGTGCTTTCTGCAACCGGACCTGTTTATCTCGGATTGGCTTTTTTAGTCATCAGCGCGCTTGCAGAAAGCGCAGGATGAGTCCTTCCTGAATCTTCATTTGTGAAGAAAAGCCAGAGAGTCCGAAAAATAACTTTCCCACAGTCTGATTGTTTCAGGCCACATAAACAGCTTGGAGGGGTATGTAGTGTGTGTCATTTCCAAGGCAGGTGCGTCCCGGCTTCAGGAGACGTTCAGGAGGCCAGGTTCTACAAGGGAGCCAGCCTAAGGGCAGTTGTGGGGTGGGACGCCATGGCAAAGACCCAGGAAGGTTGGCAGCTCAGGTTGCTGGGTCTGTATGTCAGTCGGACAGAGCGTGATGGTCCAGCATTCAGGAACATGGAAATGGAACCTCAAAGTATGCACCATCTTGAGAGCTGGGGAGCAACTGTGGAGAGGCCATTTTTTGCCATAGCAAGCCTGTTTCTAGTGGGGTGCATCAGCATATCTGGTCCCATCACATCAGTTGCCACTTACAGCTGATGTACAGGTTGAGGATTTCTGGGATGCGGAAGGTGGGAAATGGAAAACACAGTTGGCGGGTGCTTTTGAATGATTTGCACAGCTTTAGATTGGGTAATTGCCTGAAAATCACGCCAAACTTTTTTTTAAATTATTATTATATTTATAAAGATTTTCTTCAAACAAACAATCAAAAGTCAAACAAATGTACAAACGTCTAGAGTAATATATAATAAATTCCAGCGGATTGAAAACAAATGTAGAAGATGTAATAATAATGTATTTACCTTCCACCCTTAGACACATCTTAAACACATTCTGTCCCACTTCCATATCCTTCTTCCATTCTTCTCTTCCTACATCTTCATCGTACCTCTCCTTCTCCTAACTCTCATCCTTCTTCATGTTCTCAAACCTTCACACTTACTGTTCCCTTCCTCCTCAATTTCACATCCATACACATATCTCTCAAAAATTGCTTACCATATAGTTTTCTGTTACTATATTACATTATTGACTTCCTGTTTGTACTTCCAGTTCTTAAAAGGTAGTTTACTACTATTATATCTCTTTGTATCTCCTAAAAATTTATTAATAAGGAAAATTTTGGAGAGGGATTGGAGGTATTCCAGGGACTGCTTCTGGGGCAGCAAAAGTGGGTTTTCGGGGGCTACGTGAAGCCCACGGGTGACACTTTCCCCACCTTGAGCTAGAATTTCGCAATTTCAAAAGCCAATAAACATATGAACTGTGATTCCTTGCATAATTCAGTCTAGACAGTGCTACAGTACAGTAGGACCCCTGTATCCACTGGAGATTGGTTCTGGGAGGCCCTGTGGATACTGAAAACCATGGATAATAGCGAACACCATTGAAAATAATGGGACTTCCGGTTTAAAATACCACAGAGTTGCCTAGAAAATGGCTAGAGAGGACACATTTTCTAAGAAGACTCTATGGTAGGTGTGCTGTTTTAGGTCCCGTGGATAATTGAATCAGTGGATAATGACTCAGTGGATATGGAGGTCCTACTATATTCCATTTGTGCCTCTTTGAGGTCTGTGGTCTTAGGTACCCAGAGCAGTAGATCTGGGAGAGGGGGCAGAATGCAAACCACGGTCTGGATTTCAGTGGCCAGGTCTATATTGTTGTTGTTCTCCTTCAGTTGGTGTGATTCCTGGCTTCTAAGGTGGGTTTGGGGGGGCAGGTCAAATTTGGAGACATAGCTATGGTGATAATGCTCCATCATCATAGCTACTACATCTGCCGATACAGGATAGGTAAACAAAATAAAATAAATGGCATTGCTAGGATCTCTGCAACAACCTTGCCAGGTTGTGTGTCTTTTCACTGTTGAACGTAAAGCACAGTCATGACTTTGTGAGTCCTTGCGTAGTTGAGTTGAGACTGCCCTTGTAATGAATTGCTGGCTTACACGCTTTCTTCTCTTTGTTCCTTTCTTCCTTGCCTCAACTCTCACCTTTCGCAGGACCTGAAGGGGACGCTGGCTCAGGAGCTGGACTTTGAGAACGAGGGACACAACTCGGAGCGCTGTGCCCGCGAACTGGAGCACTTCCGTTTCGTGGTGATCCCCCGCATCCACTGGGACAAGAGCAGTAAGGTGCATCTCTGCAAGGCTGCAAAAGCCTTCCCATTCTTAATTTCCTTTTTATCCCAAGAACCAGCGTATTGTAGTGGTTTGAGTGTTGGACTAGGATTCAAGAACAGATGTCCCTTTTCAGCCCAGGAAACTCCTCTTGGGTGGATTTGGGCAAATCACTTTCTCTCAGCCTCAAAAGGAAAGCAAAAGCAAACCTCTTTGAAATGAATCTTCCCAATGAGAGCCAACATGGTGTACTGTTGGGCTAGGATTCTGGGAAGCCAGGGTTCGAATCGCTGCTCATTGAGAAGAGCTCTGTGTGATCCAAGCAAATGCACGCCTAGCCTAGGTAGCTGGAAATTCAGGACAGATAACAGGGAATGCTTATTCATACAGCATGGTGTAGTGTTCTGAGTGTTGGCCTAGGACTGCAGGAGATTGGGGTTCAAATCCTCTCTCGGCCATGGAAACTCACTGGGTGACCTTGGGCACATCACACACACTCAGCCTTCGAGGAAGGCAATGGCAAACCTCCTTGGAAGAAATCTTGCCAAAAGAATTCTAAGAGAGGGTCGCCATAACTCAGAATTTAATTTGGTTTTTACTATGTACAGTTTATTGTGCTTTTATTGGAACCTTTTAAGCTGTGTTGGGAGCCACCTTGCCTCCCAGCCTGTGAGAAAGGCGAGATATAAAAACATGTATAAATAAGGCAGAAACAGGCAAACAAAAGTCTCTGTGGTCTCGTGAGCAAAGGAGCTGGAACCAGAGCAGAGAGATGACTGGGACAGGTGGGGAACATGACCACATGCAGCGAGCCAAAAATGGTTCGAGCTTGCTTTTGGAAGCACAAGGTTTAGAGTGCCCCACCCGTCTCAGAAATCTACCCCCACTTCCATCCCTAATGCTGGAAACACTAACCCTTGAGTAACTTATGTATGGGAGAGCTAGCATGGTGTAGTGGTTTGAACGTTGGATTATTATTCTGGAGAACAGGGTTCGAATCCCCACTCAGCCTGGAAACCCACTGAATAATCGTGGACACACTCTCTCAGCTTCCAAGGAAGGCAAAGGCAAACTCCCCTCTGAACAAATCTTGCCAAAAAAAACCCATACGGGTCACCATATGTCAGAAACAATATGAAGGCACACACCAACAACAACTTGTGTATGGGCATCATGTATAGGTCAGTCCCTCTATCCACAGGGGATACATTCCAAGATCCCCCATGAATACCTGAAACAGTGGATAATATGGAACCCTATTATTTTAAATGAGATGAACACTGGAGATTGACCATAGAATCACACTGGAGGACCTAGAAATGCCTAGAGAGAATTTGTTTTTTTAGACGTGGATAAGTGAAACCGTGGATACTGAAACGGCGAATATGGGAGTCGACCTGAATATTCAAAAGAGCTTTTGGTGGTGGGTTTCTCCTCTCTTCCTCCTAGAACAAATTAAAGTGGTCAGAGTTTGGATGCTGTTCCAAAATTGGGGCAATCTTTCTATGCAATATATGAGCTGTTCTAGGAATGATTGCATAGAAATTATAGAAATGAATAACTAGGGAACTGTTTTGTTGTTCTTTTTCTTGTAAAGCACCATATGCATTGATGGTGCTATAGAAATAAAAGATGATGATGATGATGATAAAATGCCAAATGCAGCATCCCCTGCAACTGTCCTGATTTGGCAGGGACCGTCCCAGCTAATCCTCTGTTATTCCACTTTCTCAGCAGTCTTCCCCCTTTGTCCTCAGGTTACTTCCATCGCTGCAAATTGCGTTGAACACAGGAAAGTAACTTGCCCTTAACTCAGTAAGGAAGAGAGGAGAGGAACGGTCAGGATCTTGCCCTTCCCAGGAGACTCACACAAAAGCAAACTGCTGCAGCTCCTCCTAGCTTGTCTGTTCTTCTTCAATAATAACTTTTGCCATCTTGACTGCTCTCTGATGTTGTTCAGCCATACATGTCCCAGTTTTCCTCTGTGAAATGTTGGAGGGTATGATGCAATAGAAGAGAAAGCACAAAAATCATCATCAACCCCATTTTCAGCCCGGCAGCTTCAGTGTGGAACTAATGCCTGATCCCATGCATTTTGGTTCAAAAAGCAAACAAAACATTGATATAACAGAAGCATTCAAAAAATTTCTGAGGACAAAGAGGAGGTCAGCTATTACCTTTTCTCTTCAATCCTGGACTCCTAGTCAATGAAGAGCCTGCTGGAGCAGGTGCACCAATTCCACCACTGATAGTCTGGCCTTGGCTGTCTGACCCTTGCAAAATCTTTTTTTGAGGTTTAACGGGAGGGGGAGGATTCTGCGTTTCCTGGAAACACCATCACATGCGCCTGAGTAGATCTGTCCAAGTGGGGGCATCCACACTAGAGAAAAAATCCTGGTTGAAACTGAGTTAGTTGCATGGCTCATTCCTATGGAATCCTGGGGTTTGTAGTTTGGTGAGGCACCAGCACTCTTTGGCAGAGAAGGCTAAAGACCTTGTCAAACTACACATCCCAGGATTGCATAGGAAGGAGCCATGCAAATAACCCAGGGCCCATCTACACGAGGGGAAAAAATCTAAAATACCTCCTAGTATTGGCATCTCATAGCAGCAGCAACATGTCTAAATGGTTTTTCTGGCCTCGGGAGCCCATAAGCTTCGCATTCCTGATGGTGGCCTCGAGCGATTTACTCGCATTTGTTTCTTCCCACCACCATTTTTTTTTAAAAGTCACCCCAAGGTGTGCTGGAGCGATAGAGCGATTCTCCCGATTTTATAAGAAACTAAAACAAAACATTGATCTTTTTTATCGCCTTAGCGAACGATCGCTAAGGCGAAAATCCAACATGGCGGCAGCGGGCGCTTGCCCTCCTAGCAAGCCCCCCCCCGCCCTTGCCCGGCCAATCAGCTTTGTGCTTCCCTTTGAGTTTCTTTTTTTAAAATTGTTCGATAGTCCAAACCAGCAAAAATGCGCACCTGCCTCGTGGTTTATGGAAAAGTATGGGGAAATCTGTGAAGGCTTTTAGTGCATTGCTTTTGCCGTTTGGGGCCCCCTCCTTCCAAATAGTGTGGATTGGCGCTGGATCCCATTTAGACAGGTAGGATTCCCAGCAAATTCTATGAGGGGTACAGTTTTTTCATAGTTTAGATGGGCCCTCAGTTTCAACCTGAATTATTTGTGTCATGTGGATTCCCCCAGTGATTCGCTGGGAATAGAGGTTGCTTCCCCCCCCCGCCAACGTATACGTTGGCGGCGGGGGGGAAGCAACCTCTATTCCCAGCGAATCACTGGGGGAATCCACATGACACAAATGGCTGAAACAGCTGACACAAATAGCTGAAAAAATAGGGACACATACCATAGAGTCGCACTTGAAAATGCCTAGAGAGGTGTTCTCTCTAGGAATCACTAGGTCCTCCAGCAGAAGTCTATGGTATCAGAAATCCTTTATTTTAATAGGATTTGCTATTATCTGTAGTTTCATTTATGGACAGTAAATCCGGGAACCAAACCCCTATGGATACAGGGGTGGCCAATAATATGCGTGTGTATGTGTGTCTGAAATGATCCCTCTTCCCCTCTTGTGTCTGTTTTGGAAGCATCTTTTCCAGGGAGCTTAACAGAGGTGTGTCTGTGTCACCCAAGGGTTTCGGCTTCCTCAACCCTCTCTTTTTTTCCTTTCTTTCTCCTCCCAAGCGGGTCCTGACAGCTGATTTCTACGAAGGCTGCAAAATCAGCGACATGGAAGGGATCCAGAGGCAAGGCCTGAAGCCCAAGGATGTGAGTGAAGATGAAGGAAGGAAGGAAGGAAGGAAGGAAGGAAGGAAGGAAGGAAGGAAGGGTGCCTAAGGCTAGGGGGGGCGGCAGAGGCAGGAGGAAGGAGGCAGCCATTTTGAAGAAAGGAAAACTTTTGTTGGCATTTGAAGGTCTAAGAAGAGCTCTGTGTGATCAGACCAAAGGCATGCCTAGCCTAGGGGGTTGGAAATTCAGAACAAACAGCAGGAAATACTTCCGTATTTCTACGATATATGAAAAACTATACGTATTTCTTATAGTCTCCCACTCATATATGTTATGAGTGGGAGACTGACTCTGGGAGAGTAGGGTGCGAATCCCTGCTCAGCCATGGGTGACCATGGGCAAGAGACACTCACCCTGCCTAAGAGGAAGGCAGTGGCAAACCTCTGAAGGAACCTGGCCAGGATAATCCTATGAAAGGGTCCACAATAAGCTGGAGTTGGTTTGAAGGCACATAACAACAGTATAGAAAAACACAATAAAAATAGAAGTTTTGCATACAACTCACACCATTAAAAGACCCTTCCCCACAACCAGTTACACACCAAATGCGTGTTTCAATAAAAAGATCTTCAGTGCTGGCAGGAGGAAAACAGAGAGGGGACCAGGTTAGCCTCTTGTGGGAGGGATTTTCACAGCCTGGGGGCAGCCACCAAGAAGGCCCCGTCGCCCACATGCTTACCAAAGGCACTTCGGGTAGCGGTGGGATTGACAGAATGGCCTTCCCTGAAGATCTTAAAGACTCAGGCAGTCTAGTATAGGGAGATACAGTCTTTCAGATACAGTTGTCCCTCCATATCCACAGATCTAAGTATTCACGGCTTGAAAATATTCTTAAAAAAATAATAATAATCCAAAAAGCAAACCTTGATTTTGCCATCTTATATAAGGGACACCATTTTGCTATGCCATTGCATATAATGGGACTTGAGTATTCATGGATGTTGGTATCTACGGGGGGTCCTGGAACCAAACCCCAGCAAATATGAAGGGACAACTGTAGTTTGGACTTAAGCCATACAGGGATTTTTAGGTCCTAATCAGCACTTTGTATTGTGCCCCAAAACAAACCATAGTATGTCCTGGAGTAATAGCCTGGTCTTTTTCATTTTGTCCCTTCCTTCTTTCCTTCTAGGCAGCAGACAAGTTGATCCGAACATTTGCAGAGCAGATCTTCCTCACGGGCTTCATCCACGCTGACCCTCACCCAGGAAATGGTAGGGCTGGTTGGAAGCAGGGATGGAGTGGGGAACTGAAACTGTCCAGGAGTGAGGAATGATGGCTATGTGTGGGCTGGGGTGGGTATGGAAAAACTGAAGGCATTGCCCTCCCAAATAAGATTTCTGCCCTCAGATGAAATTTTCGTGCAGTTCCCAAATTGCATTGCAGTAACTCAGAACTTCAGTTGAGCATTTAGAAAGACAGTTTAGGCATCCCAAGAAAAACACACCAAAAAACAAGGGCAAGCAAAGAAAGCAAAGGAATTCCAACACTGCAGATGGAAGAATTCTAGGCATGAGTGATTTTCAATGTCTCCTCCTTTGCAATGCTAGAAATTTGAGGACTGAAGGAATTTTGCTTATTTTAATCTTTTAACTTTATGTGTTTTTATTCTGAGGTTTTTTAATGATTTTAAATTGTATTTTATTTAATTTTGTGAGCAGCCTTAGATCGCTTCTGGGAGAAAGACAGCATATCAAATAAATAAATAAATGAATGAATGAATGAATGAATAAATAAATAAATAGTTCATAGAGACCACAAGGGCCATCTAGTCCAAGCCCCTGCCCTATAGGAAAACACAATCAAATCACCCCCACCAGATGGCCATCCAGCCTCTGTTTAAAAACCTCCAAAAAATGAGACTTCACCACACTCCAAGGTATCAGATTCCACTGTCAAACAGCTCTTACTGTCAGCAAATTCTTCCTAACGTTTAGGTGGAATCTCTTTCCCTATACAGTTGTCCCTCTGTATCCACGGATTTAAGTATCCATGGCTTGAAAATATTCTTTAAAAAATAATAATCCAAAAAGCAAACCTTGATTTTGCCATCTTATATAAGGGACACCTTTTTGCTATGCCATTGCATATAATGGGACTTGAGTATTCATGGATTTTCATAGCCACGGGGGGTGTTGGAACCAAACCCCAGATAAATATGAAGGTACAACTGTAGTTTGAATCCCAGCCAAAATGGTGGGAGGTCTGGAAGCCATTATGCCCCATGAGGAGTGGCTGAAGGAGCTGGGTATGTTTAGCCTGGGGAAGAGAAGGTTGAGAGGTGACGTGATAGCCATGTTTAAATATTTGAAGGCCTGTCATACTGAGGATGGAGCAAGCTTGTTTTATGCTGCTCCAGAGACTAGGACACGGAGCCATGGGTTCAAAATCCAGGAAAAGAGATTCCACCTAAACATTAGGAAGAACCTCCTGGTGGCCAGAGCTGTTTGGCAGTGGAACGTGCTGCTGCCTGGGAGTGTGGTGGAGTCTTCCTCTTTGGAGGTTTTTAAACAGGATGGATGGTCATGTGTCGGGAGTGCTTTGATTGTGTATTCCTGCAGGGTCGGGGGTTGGACTGGATGGTCCTTGTGGTCTCTTCCAGCTCTTAGGATTCAATGATTCCAAGAGGCTTGTGCAAGCACGATGCTGAGCAGAACAGAGCAGGAGGAAGCAAGGAAGATGAGAAGCCGTGAGGCTGAGAAAGAGAGACTAGGTCGCAGAGACCTTTTGCCATAGGGACTGTAGGTTGCCGAGTATGACAGCAGCCAGACTCTTTCTATCTTCTGCATCTTTTCTTTTCCAGTGCTGGTGCAAAAAGGCCCAGACGGGAAGGCTCAGCTCATCCTCCTGGATCATGGCCTGTACGAGTTCCTACATGAGAGGTAAGAACACAGAGGGAATGCTGCAAGTTGGGAAGGGGACCCCTCTTGAGTCTGTGGCCTTCCCACCCCTATGACTAGAGAACCTCAGAAGTCGGGGGGTGGACTTTCCTTTGGGAGAGATTTTTAAGCAGAGGTTGGATGACCACCTCTGAGCGCCACGTCAGCATTGGATTCCTGCACGGCAGTCTCCTTCATTGGAGGTGTTTAAACAGAAGCTGGATGGCCCTCTGTTGGGAATGCTTTGATTGTGTATTCCTGCAGGGCAGAATGGGGTTGGACTAGATGGCCTTTGGGGGTCTCTTCCTACTCTAGGATTCTATAGAACTCGACTAGCTGGCCCTGGGAGGTCCCTTCCAGTACTGTGATTCTGTGAACATCTTGAGCTGTGGCATGACTTTCCCCCGACTCAACTTTTTTTTTTTTTTAAGCATTATCAAATGAAATTCTAAGCTCTATTGTTAGTTGTACCTAGGTTTTAACTGTTGCAAGCCCTGTTAGGAGAAAAGCAGGATATCAGTGAAATCAGTCAATCAATTTGCTGATGGGGCAATGGCCTAGGTCAGTGGCTCTTAATCTTTTCGTTACCAGGGCACTCCTTTAAATATCTTTTGCTGGCATGGACCCCCAAGACTTAACTCAAGATTTAAAACAACAACAACAATAATAAATAACACAATTACACCATCCATTAAGCCTTGCCTCAGAGGCACTGGAGGGGGAGGGAAGACTTTTCTTCTGCTTCTTCCTACAAGTTTGTGGCTGGAGTGGATTGAATGGCAATACACAGGCCAAGCCAGCCAGCCTTTGCCTTGGCTCCTGTCACATGGCCACTCTACTGCAGGGAGGAGGTGGGCCAAGCAGCCTTCAAGCCTTCTTGGACCCTCTTGAGGCCATTGGGGGTCCCTGGACCACAGGTTAAGAACCACTTGTCTAAGTCCAACCCTTGCTCCTGTCTGTGATGTTAACACAGCCCTGCCAGCTCTTCATGGGCTGATCCGTTCGTCAGTATAAAAGGGAGCGCAGAAATCCTAGCCATTTAAAAACCCCGTAAGCCTCTTGACTGCTCTTGTGTTCCTCCCAGGGAACGGGAAGCCCTGTGCAAGCTGTGGCGAGCCATCATCTTGCGGGATAAAGGCAAGATGGAGTTCTACTCCAAGCAACTGGGAGTGAAAGGTAGGTGGGGTAGAGGACAGTGCTGGGAGTTGGGGATAGGGTACTGGGAGTGAAGTGGTGCAGTGCACATGTTCCCAGATATACTCCAAAGGAGTTAAATCTCTCCATCGCCCCCACTAAGAGATCAGGCGTTCTGGTACTCTGTTCTTCCTGGGTGGATAGCCCTGCCTCCTCTCTGCTGTGGATCAGATACAGCTCCCCTCCCTCCGTATCTGCAGAACCCCTATCCTCAGTTTCAGTTATCCACGGCTGAAGAAAGAGGGACAAATACCATTGAACCATGCTGGAAAATACCTAGAGAGGAGTCCTCTCTAGGCATCTTCTTGATCCTCCAATGTAACTCTCCAGCTCCAGGGGTTTCTTAATGAAAAGGATTATCTAGATCCATTTCAATCTGGCTTCAGGCCTGGTTGTCGGATGGAGACAGCTTTGGTCACCTTGGTGGATGAACTGTGCAGGGAACTGGACAGGGGGAGTGTGTCCCTGTTGGTTCTGCTTGACCTCTCAGCGGCTTTTGATACCATCGACCATGGTATCCTTTTGGGTCGATTCTCTGAGATGAGGCTTGGGGGCACTGTTACGCAGTGGTTACGGTCTTTCTTGGAGAAGCGTTCTTAGGAGGTGGTACTGGGGGACTCCGATGCCCTGGGCATATACTATTCTAGTTGCCCTAGGCATATACTATTCTAGTTGTTACCACCAAATAGAATAACAGTTTCCCAAATCTTTTTTCTAGCACATCATCAAAAATAGATAGCAGATACATGTCAGGTCTCATCTGGAAATCTATGTAGATTCTGCTTAGAATAAACTTCCTTTAACTTTCTCCTTTCTTCCACGCTCTTTCACATGCCTGCTCGATCTCGCACCCCACAGCGGTGCGTGGGAGGAGTGGAAACTCCCGAGCTGAACCCTGTAACTTCCCAGAGTTACACTGAAGGGGATTAAAGGCAATGAGTGGTGGCAGCATAGATGGTCTATAGGGGATCCCACAGGACTTTAGTTTTTCTTAACATATTTTTCTATACTGTAGCATCCCCACATCCGCCTGATTCGCCATCCTTGAATTCAATTATCCGCAGATGGCGACAGTAGGAGAGGGAGGGAGGAGGCAAGGTTGCCTTCCCCTTCCCTTCCCTAGGAGGGTTACGGCGGTGTTCTCTATTATCTGCAGATTTCACTATCCGCAGTGAGGCCCGGAACAAGTGTTCGCAGATATGGGGGGTCCTACTGTACATACTTTATGTGTTGTTTTATTGATTTGATTATTTTACATGATATATTAGAAAGTTTCATACACACACACACACACATATATATATATTAAATTCTTTTGGATAGTTTGTTACTTGTTAACTCTTAACTTCAGTTGCTTTTTTCCTTTGGTATTGGTTAGGTATTTTCCCTTTGGTATTGGTTAGGTATAAACTTTCCCCTTTTTTCCATTTTTATTGCCGAAAGTGGCCCATGGAGCTCAAACCAGAGGCCAGATGTGAATGAGGCCTTTGCTGGTTGCTGCTCCCTCATCTTGGCCCCGGGGCTGCGCCAGTTGTGAGGCATGTGGGGAAATGGCTGATGGTCCACACCTGATCACCTGTTCTTGCAACCCCCCGCAGCTGAAGATTACTTCCTGTTCTGTGAGATCTTGCTGCAGCGGCCCATCAACATGGCGGAGCTGGCGCTCTCCAACGTGCTGACGCGAGAGGAGACGGCCTACATGCAGGACATGGCCAAGAACCGCTTCGACCGGATCATGCAAGTCCTGAGGGACCTTCCGCGTTCCATGCTGCTCGTCTTCCGCAACATCAACACTGTGAGGGGCATCAATGTGGCCTTAGGGACCCCTGTGGATCGGTACTACATCATGGCCAGAAGGTGGGGAGGTCCACAAAGGCTCATACTGGGTGGCTGAGGGGTCTGGTCCACCAGCTGCCAGGCCCTGTCGATCTTCTCATGCACGCCTGGTAGACCTACTTGTGTGTAACTCCAAGTTGCACACACGTATGTCACCAACAGGATTCCAGCCACTGGGATTTTTCCTTGCACAGCATTGTAAAAAGTACCCACAGTAGCGTAAACCCTACTCAGGCAAGAAGATTCAGCCTGTAAGTACTACAGAACTTCACAAAAGTCCCCTCTCTGACCTTAATCCCGACCCTAACTTGTTCTGTGGTAGAGCTGAAAGAACAGCAGGTACCCCTTTGGCCAGCTGTAGCCCAGACTACACGTCTCAGAATGGGCCTGGAGGTTGCAGGGTTGTTGGGTTGGATAGGAGATGCAGCACTTGTAACTTTAACCCTTAACAGAGTGTGACAGGAATGGCGAAAGGAAGTGATGTCACATCACTTCCGGTCTTGATTTTCAGGAGGACACGGATGAAAACAGAGAGATATGGAAACTGGGTGTGAGAACTTTGGTGAGGTTGGAAAGTCACCCCCAAACCATGCCATTTTTTAAAAAGTGTGTGCGTGTGTGTGTTGGGGGGGTGCATTTTCCCAACGTGTCTTAATGTGCGGCATTGACACCCTATCAAATAATGATGGCTGGAATCCATTTGGGGGACCTATGGTGGTGTGGCAGCCCATTACACAGGCCTAAGGCACTTTTGGGAGCAATGGGTAGTGGTGCAGATGGCAGAGAAAGCCATTTCAGGTAACATCCTTTGCCGAAGAAAGGTGCCCTACCATATCCTACACGGCTGGGGAGCTGTTAGAGCATACTGTGTGCCTTAGGCCATTTTGCAGTTGGTTGCCTGCTGAACGCTCTGACTGAGACCCTACATCACATTTCCACATAGCATAAATCTACACTCATATGTCACCTTTCTGCTGAATACCACCACTTGCCTATACAGTGAGCCCTCTGGATCTGCAGTTTCGAGCAACTGTGGATCATCACGTCCTATACTTAAAATGGCGGTGATGTGAACCCACCATTTAATAATATGGGACATGATCATCCATGTTTTTTGTCATCCGTGAGGTGGGGGCTGCCAGAACCGAACCCCTGTGGATCCAGAGGGCCCACAATATATGCCTACCCTGGGATTGAGATACACTCCTCTGTGTCCCACCAGTGGGGGCAATACGATGAAGGAAGATACAGGTGAGGGGCTTCACAGCAGCGGCACACTGCTTGTGGAAGGCCTTCCCCTTGGCCCGACCAGCACCAACATTTGGTTTCCTTTGGGCACCAGGTCAAGCCTTTGGAGCCTAATTTACTTTCAAGTCGGTGCATGGTTTTTAAAGCTGTTTTAACTTGTTTGAATTGTTTAATATGCTTATTCATTCATTTCAGTTTGTATCTTTTTATATTGTTTAGTCTGCTTGCTGCCCTGAGGGTTCAGGATAAAAGGGCAGGGTATAAATATTTTGATATGTAAACAGTAAAATTGCATTATCTGCCACTGTGTTTGCTGGTTGGGCAATAGGAAATCATGCACAGGGGCACTCTTTGAAATCCCATGGAGTCATGGGCTGCACTGTTTATGCGCCATCCACAAATACACCACTGCATGTGCCATGATTCCACTTGTGGAACACTGCTTATGCAGCTGTGATAGGAACATGGCCATTGTGCCACAGCCAAAATAATACCAACTGCATGCCTGAGGGAACTTAGGTGTGCATAAAACACTAAGAACATGCCCACCTTCATTTGATCAGGGAGGTTGCTACTTAGGCAAGGAAGCACAAGAAAGGAGGGTTACTGGGTTTTGCCTTGGAAGCTTTTCCCTTGTGCCCCCGGTATTCACACACGGCCATCTTTTCTGTCAACAGCGCTGTGAGATGCTGGAGCCATACTGTGAGCCAAAGGGCCAGTGGCATCACCAACAGCTTCCTCTTCCGCTGGATCCGTGCAACCTGGGATGGCTTCCTGTTTGAGTTTGCGCTCAGGTGAGTGGTGCTGGATGCTAGAACAAGAGGGTTGTGCTTGCTTGCGCACACACCCCTCCCAATGGCAGCTGTGCATGGGGCTCAAGAGGAGTTGGAACATGTCCATAGAAGGGCAACCAAGACGATCAAAGGTCTGGAGACCAAACCTTAGGAGGAATGACTCAGGAAGCGACGGATGTTTACCTTGGAGAAGACTGAGCAGTGACATGATAGGTAATCTGAAGAGATGTCATGGAAAAGATGGAGCCAGCTTGTTTTCTGCTGCTCCAGAGACTAGAACACGAACCATTGGGGTTCAAATGACAAGAGGTTCCACCTAAGTATTAGGAAGAACTGCTTCACTGTAAGAGCTACTGAGAGTGAAATGGACAATCCCAGAGTAGGGTGGGCTCTCTGATGGGCATGTCTCAGGAGTGTGTTAGCTGCGGTTTCCTGCAGGGCAGGGGGTTGGGCTGGATAGCCCTTGTGGTCCCTTCCAACTAAGATATTATTATTATAAATGGACTGGTGTTGACTTCTTGCTTTCTCTTGACTTCTTGCTCTCTGCACAGGGTGCAGGTAACATGCATGAAGCTAACTACCTCTTTCCTGCGGTTCCTGGTGTATGTTGGTTTCCTGAAAGACAATGAGGAACAGGAGCAGATCTATGAGTTCCTGCAGGCGTAGGAAGGCCTCATCTGGGGGAAGCGACCTAGAGCCATCGGGCTCAAAAGGGGGCAGGAAAGTGGTCTGAGACCTTGCCCGAACTTGACTGTACCATGTGTGTGTGCGTGTCGCTTTTTTAAAAAGATCCATATGCTGGGAAATACTCTTTTTTTCTTTTTCTTTTTTTGTATTAATAAAATCCTACAGCAGCAATAACATCCATCCATCGACACGTCTGATTCTGCTCCAGTGTCATGGCTGGCATTTGCCCCAAAAGAGGGCAGGCCCTTTCAGACATGAGCAGAGCAGAGGATTGTCACCTACTATAAATGATGCTTACTTTTTTCAAAAACTTTCACAGGGAGCTCCCCTGCATGTTAACTTAAAATGCATTAAAAAAGAAAAGAAAGGAAAAATTAGCCCAAAATCAGCACCCTGCCTCCTTCCAGAGACTGAACTACCAACATGTCCCTGATATAATTCCATAGGGGACATATGCAACATTCCATAATGCAAGAAATCATCCCCTAATACACAGAACATAGACTATAAGAATGTCTCCGTGACAAGGAGTTCTTTTCAGCCTTCTGAAGTCTTGGCAGAAGAGCAGCGTTTTCTCTCGTTTTCTTCTTTTTAGCTCCCATGTTGGTTCCCAGGGAAGAGCTACTGAAAAGAATAGTACAGAAGCAGAAGACAGCAAGGGGTGTGTTTGTGTGTGTGCGTATGATAAAAGGAGACACTAAAGAAGGAAAAATGCAGATTAAGAGACAGATTAAGAAGTAAAAGAAAGCACAAGCTTTCTTGAACAGAAATTGGAGCTAAGAAAAAATAGGTTTCCTCTGGACACAGGTGGGAAAAGAACTAGCAAGAGAAGATGGCCACAGACAGTAAGACGGCTAGTTTCCATTTTGAAGCTCACATGTTGTGTTGTTTCCTGCCTCTGTCTGGGCAGCAGCTAGGATGAAATCCAGTCTCTGTGGACTCCTCTCACAAACCCACAAAATGGCGTGTTGGGGCTTGCCATGAAGGCCCCTTGTCTGGAGGGAAAAAGGCACCTGCTGTCACCCAAGCAAGGCAAGGTGAGGCATCGTGCAACCCTAGCTCTGCCCACCAGTTCTTCCCTGCCCCAAAGCCAAGCACTGAAGGAAGGAGAGAGGAGATGAAAGGCCCACACCAGTATACATGGGGCACATGAGGGTCGATCAGGATGGTCTCCCCAGACAAGAAAGAACCTTAATAGTAAGTTTCAGTGTACCATTCTCAGGCCAAGATCCTATACTGCCTCAGCACAAAATAAATGTCCACTAGCAGTTATGTTACACTTGCATTATGCAGTATACCCAAACCATTTTGCAACAGCAATACAGACTGACATACTACCCTCTCCTATCAGCTGAATATCACCACTGCATGTTGCCCACAAAATTCACTCTGCAATGTGTAATGCAACTTAATGCCTGCGTATGTCATGAACAGGATGGCAGACTCTGTCAGCAGAGAAAGGGCCATCTATGCAGGGGATTGATCAAAGCTCAGAGGAGAACAAGGGAAAAGGGGGGTGGCCTTGGAAAGTTAAGCTAGAACCACCGGCTGCAAAACTACCCTGGCAAACCCAGCACAAGGTGATGCGTCAACCACGTGCACTGGAGAACGTATGCATACATATGGTGCCCACTGTATTCTGCCCAATGTCTGATGAGTGATGGAAAGAGGAGAAAGAACAGGCAGAGGAAGCTCATGAAGTGGAGGAATGAAGAAATGACAACCTGCTGGGGGCTAATGCAAGGGGAAAGAACTAGTGGGAGGGGATCAGGATCCAGTTTTTTAACAGTTAAGTAGAGTCGCGTGGTCCATTGCCTCACCTGGATAGCAGCAGGCGCTAACTCATCCATAGATGGCTCCTCCGCTGCCAGAGTATCACAGAGCTGGAAGGGATCCCAGGGGCCATCTAGTCCAGCCCCTTGCCAGTGCTAAAACACCCCTGCAGGGTGTTCACCTAACCTCTGGTTAAAAACTTCCAAAGAAGGAGAGTTCATTGCCTTCCACGGTAGGTTATTACATGCAACATCCCACAATATACAAACACCATCCCTTCTGGGTAGTTCCATGAACCGATAGCTTACTCATTGTGAAATTGTAATTTATTTTTTTACATTTACCAGTTTTATAAAAACACACACACACATAACAAGAACAACAAATAAAGATTCAAGTCAGAAAGACTTTACAAGACGGGGGAATGGATAGCGGAGGAGCAGGACCACCTAGAAATGAGCCGTGACACGGTCGATCTCCAGCAAATCTTCCAGGATCTGTGAGGGAGAGGAAGGCAAAACAGGGACCTTAGGAACATGAGCAGGGGAGGAGGCTGAGCATGTGAGGCTTGTTGGAGGAAAGGCATCAAGACAATATTCCCCCCCAACTGGTTTCTGGAGACCCAGGCTGAGCTCCTACGTCAAGGAGGTGGAGTGTAACTTTACACTCATGGAGTTATGTGCTGGTTGCACAACACCTCCTTGTTAGAAAATTGTAACACTGCACGACATGGATGTGCATGCACAGTAGCACCATGTGTGCAACTCTGCTTCTACCACACTGAACTTAATGCAGCCATTCTGTATCAAATTAGGGCCAAATCCACACTACACAAATAAATCAGTTTGAAACTGGATTATTTGCCATGGCTCCTTCCCATGGAGTCCTGGGATTTGTAGTTTTATAAGGCCTTTAGCCTTCTCTGCCAAGGAGTGCTGGTGCCTCATCAAACTACAAATACCAGGATTCCATAGGAAAGAGCCATGGCAAATAATCCAGTTTGAAACTGGATTATTAAGTTTGTGTAGCGTGGATTTGGCCTAAAATGTCCAACTGCTTCCATAGGGGAGTTTAAGCATGAGTCACGAACACCAAGAGGATACCAGCCTATGGAACTGACAGGCCGGGCTTTCCCCCTTGGAAGCAAGTCTTGTGCTCGAGACTCACAGGCTGAGATCCTACCTTGAGCAGGTGGAGCGTTATGCTCTGCCTGCACGATTCCATGTGCTCCCTCCATTACAGCAGCTCTCAAACCCCTGGAGGCTCCCCTGCTGTTGCTACTGCTTACTGGCAGGAAAGGGGAGGATAGTAATTCAGACAATGAAGTAGCAGCGAGCAGGTCTTGGCTCCGAGGGGGAAAGAAATGAAAGCACAGGTGGAGTGCACCCTCCTTTTCCCTCCCCAGGAAGCCCAGGGCAGCTGCATCATCGGTATCTGCATTGCCTCCACACGCTCTCCTGTCCCTACCAGTAAGCCCCAGTGGCTCCACCTAGGGCTTGATACCTGCTGGGGCAGCAGGGCTGAGGTTTCAGATGAAGTGCCCAAAAAGACATAAGCATGCGTGTGTGTGTGTGCGTACACATGTATGGAGGTATGTCAGGATACCACCCATAATGAGCTTTGGTTCCGATCTCTAAACCAGCAGCACCTGGACTTTGCAGCCAGCCAAACGCAAGAGGCTGTAAGAAGTGACACAGGAGGGGAATGTCAGGAGAAAATGTTACTGATATAAAGTTGTCTTTCCTTTAAGATGCCTTTCTAGCTCTACCACCTTCCCCGTGCTCCACTCACAATGTCAGGGGTGGTGCCAATCTTCTTTGCCAGCTCGCTGCGCTCCATGGTGCTCAGGTACAGGTAACGGTTAAGCAGCTCCCCATCCAGGATGTTCCGCACAGCATTTTGCAAGATGCGCCGGTCCATGTGCAGCATCCTGGGAGGGATGGAGGAAGAGGAAGAGGAAGCAAAAGCAGGGGTTCCACCTTCTCAGTGTCCCTGTCATCTAAAGTACCCCAAAGAGCTCCTGCCTCCACTACAAACCACATTTAGTGGGCCCAAAAGAGGAGAAAATTTGGCATAGCCAAGGCAGAGCAGCCAGGGCACCTGTCCTGCCTCCCCTCAAAAATGCACACCAGGAGATTGTATAGTTGCCGACACTGCTTAAGATAAGGGCCACACAGCATGCAGGTAACACCAGGAAAAGGCTAAGAGAACACGTCTCCTCTGCTTCTCACACAATGCACCTGCTGTTATTATTTGCTATCAAGTTGGCTTTGGCTTATGGCAACCCCAGGAACAAGAACTCTCTGCAATAAAAGGGTGGAATAAAAATATCTAAATAAAGAAATACAGGCATACCTTGCTAATATGGTGGGTCAAGTTGCAGACCACTACCATAAAGCAAATATAATAAATAATAATAATAATAAAATTTATTTATACCCCGCCCCTCTGTTAAAACAATCGGGGCGGCTTACAAAATTTAAAATACAATACAAATAAAATCCCTAAACACCCCAACTCCCACCCTCCCCCATAAAAAAACATTAAACAAATATAAATTAAAACAACTAATCTAAAATCACTTTTAAAACTATAAATACAATAAATATAATAAATGGCCAGCAGCCTAGAAGAGGCCACGATCCCCTGAGGCCGGGATCTAATTAGGAAAGGCCTGCCGAAAGAGATCCGTCTTTAGTGCTTTTTTAAAGCCACTCAGGCTTGTTATCTGACGGATCTCATTCGGCAGGTCATTCCACAATTTGGGGGCGATTACCGAAAAGGCCCTCTGGGAGGTTGCAGACAGCCTAGATTTTTGTGGCTGAAGCAAATTCCTCCCAGAGGACCGGAGTGCGCGGGGAGGATTGTCTTAAATACTGTCTTAAAGCAAATCATAGCCTTTTTACCTACTTGCCAGTAGGTATACAGTTGGTCTTCAACTTTCACAGGGGTTAGGGACACATGATCCTTTGCAAAACTGGGGAAACCGCAAATATAGGCCCATGTATTACATGAGTGATCTCTCCCGGGACCCTTTGCATATTGCAATTTTCACATATAATCCCAAACGCTACTTCTTTTCCCTAAGAAAACACTTCTCTAGGCATTTCTAGGTCCTCTAGCATGACTCTATGGGGTTGTCGAAATGGCGAAAATACTCCTCACGGAATGCGAGGAGAATACAACCTGTCTTAATGGCATCATACATCGTATCACCGTTGGAAGGGGACTAAATACGCCATTAGTCTGCAGGAAAAGCATTCATGGCTTTTTCCAGAGTTTTTAAAAAACAGCAGGGGCCGTGTGCATTCTTGCTCAGTGGGACAAGTAACATAAATTGATTCTCTTTCCCAAAAGACCAGAAGCTGAATGCTGATTGGCTGGACAAACATGGGGGTGGGGCTTGCTAACAAGGCAAGAGCCCAGAACCAACATGCTTTTCGCCTTAGTGAGTGAGCACTAATGCAATAAAACAGGGATTTGGAGGTTTTCGCTTTTTCATTAAGGTGAAATATCACACTTTCGCACCTTAAATATACTCTTTTTTTTTAAATGGAGTCGGCAACTGGTGAGAATAAAAATGTGAGTAATTCACTCGCAGCCGCCATCTTGACTGGGGATAGACAACCCCTATGTTCTCTCTAGGCAACTTGAAGTTGACCATGGAATCATACTGGAGGACCTAGAAGTGCCTGGAGAGAACATATTTTTTCAGACATATAGGGCAGCGGCGGAGGCAGCAGCAAATACAGTAAACTGCAAATAATCAAACCCGCGAATGCTTTACCCACAAAGTGGAGGGACAGATGACTGTAAAAGCTGAAAAACATATATACACTATCATTTATTCAGTGCATAATAGCATTAGGCAAAAGTAAAAAATAATAAATATTTTTTTGCCAGAATACAACACTCAGACACAAAGTGCACAAATCCTGTAAACAGACTTGAGGTGCGGGTCACAAGATGGTGCTGTACTGAATAAGTGACCAGCGTCGTGCTAGCGAAGTACTCTAAAGTGAAGTATCGTAAAGTGAGCTAGGCCCATAAATAAGTAAATCAATAAGAGAAGTCCTCGGGTCTTGCAACCTCAGGGTAGGTATGGCTTCCATTATTGAATCACAAGGCATATTGCTATTAATTTAAGGTAGGAGTGTTGGTCTGTTTTAGCTGACAAAAATAAAAAAGGAACCCTGCAGCACCGCTGAGACTGAGAAAAAGACATTTTTAGCCTAAGTTGACGTGGACCCCATTCCACTTCGTCCGATGCATTCCACTTGCAGGGATTAAGGCAGGAGTGGGAACTGTGCGGCCCTCCTGATGCTGCTGAACTGCAGCTCCCATCAGCCCTAGACAGGGTAGCCAGTGGTGAGAAGTGCCAGCAGCTGCAGCCTGTCAACATCTGAAAGGCCACATGGCCCCTGAATTAAGGAAAGGTTTACTTCAGAGTAAGTCGGGACCCTTTCCCACCATGGCAATTGTCTCAAAGGATGCTCCCGGCCACCAAGCGTCTCCTTGTGAGGATGAATGAGTCTTTCCTCCCACCCAGCAACCCCCCTCCTCAAGGCCATCTTCCACAGGACTAATGCAAGGAAGTCAAGATGGTGGGTGGGAGGGTGTGGGGCAGCACTGGCCTGGAAGAGGAGCTCCAGACCCCCACATACCTGAAGGCACGAGGGTTGAGTCCAGCATGGTGGGGCAGCATAGTGGTCAGAGCGTTCTGGAGCATCAGCAGCCGCCGATACGTCTTCTCTTGCATGGGCAGCAGCAGCCCAATCCCACCGTCCAGAGTGGCTGGGAGAGAAGCACAGACCCTTTAGACCTCATTTCTCTGCTCCTATCAGAAAGGAAGCCCAAGAAGGGAAAGCGAAGAGCTTCCTGGAACTCTGGCATGTGCCCCATCCCCATTTAATGCAACAGTTAACAAGTCCCTGATCTGGGCCCTTTCACACTACACAATTATAGCAGTATGACTCCACTTTAACTAGCATGGCTGTATCCTATGGATTCCTGGGGTCTGCTGTTTAGATGCAGCAGCCATGGAGGAAGTGCAAAAGAAGACGCCGACTGACCTCAGACAGAAAAACCGTCCCCCTAAATAAACTTGATGCCAGGCTCCTGAGTCACTGGCTAAATCCAATTACAGGCAAAGCCACTGGCAATCAATCCAATCACAGCCCTCTTCACCTGTAATGGGAGTGATTCAATAACTCAGAGGCTTCACGGATCTGTTGGGACTTTCTGATTACCATTTGGCCAATTCTACAGTTCACTGGACCACCTGCCTCTCCCCTGTTCTCTTATTTCTATAGCTGGATCGTACATGTATTTTTACTTCTTTTCTTTTTTTATTCATTCTTTCATTAATAACAAATGATACATAATTTTCATCTTAATTGTTGACATAAACTTGTGATTAATCTCCACACCACTACAAAGTGCTCCCCAGCCCCAGGACCATCTACACCATTTAATTATTCCATTTTCCAAAATTGCAATGATTCTCTTGGAGGTATGTGCCCCTTTTTTCTTAAGAAAACATATTCTACAAATGGCTTCCATATTTCATCAGAATTATTACTTTTCCATAATCCTTTTTAAACTTTAAGTCTACATGTTCATTTATCATTAATAACAATACCCCAAACTTTTGTATACCATTCCTCTATTTGGTAAACACCTTGAATCTTCCAGTTTCTGGATATCATTAATCTTGCTGCTGTTAGTAAATTTGTAATCAAATCCTTAATAACTTGAGTGCAATTAACTTTGTCATAAATTGATAATAATGCAATGCCTGGACACATTTCTAGATCTTGTCCCGTTATCTCTCTGACCTCTTTAAATACAATTTGCCAAAATTTTTGTACATATTTACAACTCCACCACATATGAATATAGGTGCCAGTTTTCCTGGCATCCCCTCCAACATAACTTTGAATATTTTTTATCTATTTGACTAAATCTTACTGGTGTCAGGTATCATCTCCATACCAATCTATAATAATTTTCTTTTATTCTTACAGAAATATTTTTCAAAATACCCAAGTCCCAAATTTCCCCCCAATTTTGTTTACTTATTGGTAGCACTAAATCATAATCTGCGGAGGAGTCTCATCCTGACAAAACTTTCCTTTGCATGTGTCCCATCCCCAGCCAAACCCAGTGATAGGTTTGCCTTAAGGGTCACTGTAAGTCAGAAACAGCTTGAAGACACACAAGAACAACAAACATAACATACACACTGAAATGAATGTAAAGAAGTAAAAATACAGAACAAAATGATTATCATAAAGCAATGTTGGGTGGCCAATGACTGCACAACCCTCCAGATTCGGGAGATTGGAATATGCTTTTAATATACTGTTTGTCAGTTAAGTTTCATTCGAAGCAACCAGCTTGTAGGGATCGCTTTCTGGATTCCTATACCAATAAAGTTTTCTGTTTTGAACTCTGAAACTGCTGGTTACTGAGTCTGGAAATGCCAGTTCATGACAAATGGCGAGTCAATACACAGGTAAACCCAGTGGCTTCAATGGTACTACTTTAGTCAAGACTAACAATAGCATTTAGGTGAACAGCAGGTTCCAAATTCACGTCATGTCTTAACAAAAATGGCTTTCCTGACTCTCCTCTGTTAAGCGCCCTGTCCCCACACAGCTCCACCCTATTCCCTCTCTGGCGCCATTTACCAAACCAGGTGATGTGCTTGTTCTCCCAAGCGCTGGATTTCTTGGCAGGCCCTTCCATAGCTCCACGGCACGGTGTCCTCCAGAAGGCGTTGACATGGGCACCCACGTGGAAATCAGCTCTGCGGAGGAGCCTCATCCCGCCAAAACTTTCCTTTGCTAGAGAGGAAAGGAAATGGATGGTTTGGGGAAAGGAGGAGGGATGAGACTGTGAGGCCAACTGGAGCAAGAGAGAGAAAGCGGGACTTTGGAGCTGAGGTTCTGGGAAGTGGGATCTTGCCCAAATCTCTCTTTATAAAAAGCCCAGTAAGAAGCCTGGGACAGTCCCTATCAGGCAATGTCCGAGACAAGGCAGGACTGGTGTGCAAATCACACGAGAACATTACAAGAAAAGAGATTCTGCCTAAAAATTAGGAAGAACTTCTTTGACTATCAGAGCTGTTCAGCAATGGAACAGACTGCCTGGGAGGGCGGTGGACTCTCCTTCTTTGGAGGTCTTTTAACAGAGGTTGGATGGGCCTCTCTCAGAAGTGCTTTAGTTGCGCATGCCTGCATGGCAAGGGGTTGAGCTAGATGGCCCATGCAGCCCCCTTCTAACGCTACAATTCTAACAGGGAAGGGGAATAAGGAGGAGGAACTGACTGACATCTCCCCAGAATAAAGACAGAACCCAACTTTCAAATTACTTAGATGCCCCGTTCTCAGAGGTTCTTTAGCAGGAGATTTCTGCCCTGTTTGGACTGAATGGCCCTTGAGATCCCTTGCAATGTGATGATACTATGATTGTAGCTTTGGTCTCACCTCCTGGCAGGTACATGTAGACAAGGAGGTTCCGGTCCCTGTCAGACACTGCAAAAGAGAGCAACACAGTTCATCTGGATGACTCTCATCTCATGGCATGGTCTGACCATCCCAGAACTACAGGACTCATGCGGAAAATGAGCTGACATACAAATACCCAAACTGATCCCAAGGCCCACTGCAGAATCTGAGTGAGCTTAACACAAATCCTGATACATTGTTTGTGTGTAATATACTGTTCTGTAGTGCCTTCTTTTATTAGTTCTCCACAAAATTGTTACAAGGTGAATTAAAAACAGAAGAAACTAATAAATAAATAAACATGGGTACTAAATAGCATATATAGTCAGACTCCCATATCTACAGAACCAATATTTGTGGTTTCAGCTATCCACAGGACACAAGATAGGGAACACGTACAATAAGTGTCATGCTGGAAAATGGCTAGAGAAGCATCCTCTCCAGGCATCTTCTAGGTCCTCCAACACAACTCTATGATATGTTTTTACCAAAAGTCCTTTGTTTTAAATAGGATTCGCTGTTGTCTGAGGTTTCTTGTATCCAGGGTAAGTCTGGGAACCAAAACCCCACGGAAACAGGGGTCCGATTATAATATAAAAGAGATGGGAAAGTACTATTTGTTGTTGGCTAACAAGTGCTATTATGGAATACAGGGTTTACTTAACATTCCCCTACTATCAGATAAACCATAGTAGTGACTGGCATTAGGGACCACTTTGGATCCCACAAAGAACCTCAAAAGTTGTCTCTTTGTCTTTGAAAAATTAAATGCCATAACTGGCAGGCAGCAGGTTGTTGCTGGTTAGAACCATCCACATCCAAGCCAAGTCAGCCAGCAGAGAGGCGCCATGGTCCAATCAGAATGAGGCCACTTGTACCACAAGCTGGAGAGGGCCTTCTCTCCTGTCCCACAAGTGGAGGGGGGAGCAATAGACTGTGGGAGGATATGGTAGCAGGGCATTGTCTGCTATCGCACCCTGGCCGAGGTATGTCCTCCCCACTTGGAGGCCCAATTGGCTGCAACACTGCGGTCATTCCACCACCAGGTCAAAACACGGCTTTTTGCGAGTGTCTTTGGAGCCTAGTTGAGTTCATCCAAATCTGCACATCGTGCATCGTTTTGAATGGTCTTAAAACAGTTTTAATCGGTTTTACAATGTTTTCACTTGCCAGATCATTTAATGTTTTTAGTCTATTTGAATTATTTCTTACTGTATTAAACGGTTTTAAACAATGCAAACAGATTTTATTGTAAGCTAACCTGAGATCTTAAGATATAGGGAAGGATGTAAGCAGTTTAATAAATAACAAGGTTTTATTGTTCCCAGAACAGAGGTGCCTGCTGTGCCAAGTGTGAATGGAAGTTTCCTGCCCAACACAGCGGTGCAGAGGAGAGGCTGCTGCTGCTGCTGCTAGCTTTATTAGTATCCTGTCTTTTCCCAAGATTGGGAATTAAGGCAGCTCACACATTAAAACGATTGCAACTAACAACATATAAAAAGTCAACATTAAAACTGAATGAAACTACAGGTTGCACACCCCTTCCCAAATATCTGCAGGGGATACATTCCAGGACTTACTGCAGATAAGCAAACCATGTATAAGAGCGAACCAGCATAGAATACCACAGAATCGTGCTGGAGGACCTAGAAATTGCCTAGAGAGGATGCTTCTCTAGGGATCTGGCACGACTCTATGATCAAGCTTCTGGTGGAAGTTGACTATAGAGTCATGCTGGAGGACCTCCCGATGCCTAGAGAGACCACCTCCAGTGCAACTCTATGGTCCTCCAGATGCCTAGAAAGATGGTGGGTAAGTGAAACACAGGTACTGATCCCATGTTAAAACGGGGGGGGGGGGAACCTATATTAACCATATTAAAACATACACTCTGAAGAAGATACTTGAAAGCACAATTGACAAACAACACGGCATATGCAGCCCTTTTGCTGAATGCCTTCAGTTCTAAAAGCCTGACTGAATAAAAAAAGACTTCTCCTACAAATGGAAGGAGAGCAAGGCAGGGGGCAGGGAGGCATTCTAGCCTCTCTAAGAACAGTGTTCCAATGTCCAGGGGCAGCCACTGAGAAAGCCCTGCCTCATGTTCTCACCAGCTGGTGGGACTGGAAGACAGGCCTCTCTTGTGGATCTCAGGGTCCTGGAAAGCTCATAGGGGGAGATACAGTCTGTCAGAGAGGCTGGAGCTAAGCTGGCTAGGGCTTAGAGGTTGCTGGATTGGACCCCAGGGCAATAGCCTGCCCCCCTTGGCTCCACCCTTGCCTGCTGGCCATCCCCTCACACCACCTACCCAGGAATCCCAGCTGGGCACTGTCCACCATGAAGTCCACGCTGTACACTTCTAGAGGCTTGGCATCCTGAGAGCAAGAGAGAGAGAGGAAGAGCAGTCAACGTGCCTGGCCAGGCTCAAAGGGCCACCCTCCACCACCCCCTCCCCAGAGGGGGGCCAGCAGCTTCGCACCCGGCTGACAAGCGACAACGTCTTGCTCTCCTCCTGGTAGCGCAGCAGTGAGATGCTCTTCATGACATCGGCTGCCAGGATGAAGTTCTTGACGCTGATCATCTGGTGGATGTAGAGCTGTGTGTCGATGAAGGCCATGCCGGTCAGGTCGTTATCCTTCAGGCTCCACAAGAAGATCTGTGATGGGAGCAGAGATGGAGAGGGCTGAGGTGGACACAGGCAAAGGGGCTTCCACCTCTTATCTCCCACTTCCAGGCCGTTCAGTACCGGTCTCTGGAGTGACCCGTTCCTGCCATTTTCAGTGTTTTTCATGTAAACTTGCTGTTAATTGTGTTTTCATTTCTCTGTGCTACTAATGAGGGTTTCCTGCCAAATGTGGAGGAGAGCTGCGAAAGGGAATGGAGAGATAAGCCCGCAGCTGCGATTCAGGTATGAGATAAGTCGGATGGATGCTGGTATTAGAAGCAGAGGTCAGGGGATGATGGTTGACAAACAGTATTGTAGCCCACCAGATTTTATACTTGGGTCCATCTTATCTCCGGGACCGCCTCATCCCATACGATCTCCCCCGCACACTTCGGTCCTCTGGGAGGAACCTGCTGCAGCCTATGAAAACTAGGTTGTCGCAGACCTCCCAGAGGGCCTTCTCTTCTACGGCTCCCAGACTTTGGAATGGCCTGCCGGACGAGATCCGTCTTATCACTACTCTTGATAGCTTCAAGAAAGCGCTAAAGACGGATCTCTTCCGGCAGGCCTTCCTGGAATAACTTCCTGGTTCGAGTTGATTGCTTACCCACCCCCCTGCCACTATTGCCATTATTTATTTATTTATTTATTTGTATATTGTATTGTATTTTATCTTTGTTTTAATTTTCTACTAGTTTAATTTAGTTTTAAGGGGTGGGAGGGTTAGGATTGGGAAGGATTGTTTTAACTTGCTGTGTTTTAATCTTGTTGTACGAGCAGAGGGGCGGGTTAAAAATAAAAAATTATTATTATTATTATTATTATTATTATTGATTGTAAAAAGTAGCTTCACACAGAGTGCATTACAGTAATCCAAATGGGATGTAACCAAGGCATGTACCACCGTGGCCAGATAAGAATTCTCCAGGAATGGGTGGTTGCACTTTTAACTGTGCAAAAGCACTCCTTGTCACCACTGAGATCTGAGCCTCCAAGATCAGGACTGAATCCTGGTGTACCCCCAAACTGAGAGCTTGTGTTTCCAGGGGGAGTGTAACCCCATCTAACACAGACTAAATCCCTATTCCCAGGTCTGTCTTTCGACTGACCAGGAGCACCTCTGTCTTGTCTGCATTAAACTTCAGTTTATTCACCCTCATCCAATCCATTACAGTTGCCAGGCACTGATTTAGTACAGGAACAGCTTCCTTAGAATTAGATGGCAAAGAATAACAGAGATGGGTATCATCAGCATACTGGTAACACCTGACCCCAAAACTCCAGACAACCTCTTCCAGCGGTTTCATGTAGATGTTAAAACAGCACAGGCGACATGACTGACTCCTGAGGCACTCCACAGGCCAATGGCCAAGGGGTCAAGCAGGAATCCCCCAACACCACCCTCTGAGAGCGACTCTCCAGGTAAGAACAGAGCCACTGTAGAACAGTACCGCCAAGCCCCATCCCACAGAGGCGATTCAGAAGGATTCTATGGTGGATGGTATCCAGCAGAGCCAACAGGGACACACTCCTCCTGTCCAGTTCCAGGCATAGGCAACCCACCAAGGCAACCAAAGCTGTCTCCATCCCATAACCAGGCCTGAAACCAGACTGGAATGGGTCTTTGAGGTCACTGTGAGCTATTAATCACCTTTTGGCCAATTGCTGACACCAGGTAGCCGTTGCAGTGGCACAGGGCAGTCACGGGGCCCTTCTGCTCCTTCTCGTACAACACCTTGAATTTGTTCTTGGTGAGGGGCTGCCCGGGCTCTGGAACCACTTCAATGATGTCCATGATCAAGATCTGCAAGGGCAAAGCAGGGCAGGGCAGGGAGAACAGGGCGGAGAGCATCAAACTGGAGCATCACCACCAAGGTGGCACCATTTTGGACACTGCAGGATGAGGAATTCCAGCCTTTCCTCTGTTCCCCACCCCCACTCCTCCTATTTCCATTGCAGGCTGGATGGCCTCTAGATGGGGCATGGCCACCTCTATGGTCTTGGACTGGGGGAAAGCAAACATTAAAGCAGAACTATGAAATAATACTGTACAGCAGAACTAAATGCCACAACGCAATGATCACAGCAGAGGGAGTCCGGAATGTTTCTGGAGTTGTATTGGCACTGAGTGATTGAAGCCCTCTAGGTGCTTTGGGACTATAATTCCCAGCAGCCCTAGTCAATGTAGCCAATGAAGATGAATGCTGGAAGCTGCAGTCCAACAATATCCGGAGGGCCACATAATTCCCACCTCTGATGTACAGGTATGTGCAGCTACGAAGGGCCATGGGGGGAAAGAAAGATGGCCAAAAGCCCAAGCACCACACAGCTAAAAGCCTCTGGCTGAGAAGCCAAACCAACCAGATGCTCTGCCTACACAGCTCCGCGTCCCCTCCCTGCAACCCAGCAGCTTCCAAGCCCCTGGAGAGGCTGTGGTTGCTGCTGCTTACCAATGGAGAGGGGAGAGAAAGGAAAGACAATTGCAGCTATGAAAATGCAGCTGCTCTGGGGGAGGATAAGGAGGGTGCGCTCACAAATATAGCGCATTCCCTTCATCCTTCCCCCAGAGATCTAACCAGCGGCATCTTCATCACTGGAACTGATTCCTCTCTCCATCCCCACTCCACTCGTATGCAGCAGCATCAAACACCACCTCTTCCGGGGCTTGAAAGTGAGTAGGGAGAGGTTTGGGGCAGGCTGCAGTGCAAAGGACTACAAAACAGCTTCCTGCACCCTGTCCAAAAACAGATATACGTGGCTGTATATCACTAACAGGCCTCTTGGCCTCTGTCTCCTTCTTGGAATGCCTAGAACTGGAATGCTGGAGGAAGGTAGATGTTCCCACCTCCTTCCTGAGTGCGTAAATTTTTGTGGACCTGCCTCCTGTGGCCAAGCAGGGGATCCACTTTCTGCTTCACGAAAGAGGGGAATGAGCACTGCCTTGATTTATAATTTAATTTATATCTCACTCATTTCTCCCATATGGGACCCAAAGCGGTTTACGCTGAGCGTTAAAACAAAACACAGTTGGCCCTCTGTATGCACAAATTTGGCATCCACAGATTCTATCATCCATGGCTTGAAAAATATTCCCAAAAAAAAAAAAAATTCCATGAAGCAAACCTTGATTTTGCCATTTTATATAAGGGGCACCATTCTACTACGTCATTGTATATAATGGGACTTGTGTATCCACAGATTTTGGTATCCATGGGGAGCAGGGGGGGGGGGCTGAAGCCAAACCCCAGTGGATAACAAGGGCCCAGTGTAGCTAAAACATTCTGAATACAAAATTTTTAAAAAGCATTAAACAACAATCCACTTTAAAAAATAATTTAGAGCATTTAAAAACACATTAAAACCTATTACATATTAAAACTAGCAGACTTGTTACACTACCCCAACTAGTTAAAACCAGAAGGCCTGTTTCAATAAGAACATCTTTGCCTGCTGGCTAAAAGAGAGCAGAGAGGGGCTAACTGCCCATCACCAAAGACTTCAAAACTGAGGCAGGCTCATCATATAGGGGGAGTGGGTCTTTCAGACAGCCAGGACCTGAGCCTTATAGGGCTGTATAGGTCATCACCAGAGCAGAAGAACTGAAACTGAAGGACAGAGATTTTGCAAAATTGAGACAGGTGCTTTGTAGGGCAACATCTTTGAGGGATGTTGACCCCCGACAGCAGGGGGGACCATGCAGACCTGCCTCTTGCTCATGCCTCCCTTGTGTTGCACTCACTCACCCGGCCCCGGCAGGTCACCTCTTCGCCCTGCATGAGGCAAGTCCCCACGGCAATGTAGCCCTTCAGGCCTGAGACCGTCTCTTCACTCTTGAGAGACACCGTCTTCATGCAGGTCACGTGCTCCCACTCCTCCAGGTCAATCCTGCAGAGCCAAAAGGTCAGGAGGAGGGACTGAGTGGGAGGTCTCACATGCACCCCTCCCTTCGCATTAGGGTGGCCAGGTTTTCAAACCAGCAATAAGGACAGACGAAACTCATGACACGATGGGTTGACAGTCAGGAAGTAGCTATTAACAAGATGTTCTACCTAAATAAAAGTACACTCAGCCCCCTGCATCCACGGATTCTGCATCCACAGATTTAACCATCCACGGCTTGAAAATATTCAACAAAAAATAAAAATCCAAAGAGCAAACCTTGATTGTGCCATTTTACAGAAGGTATACCATTTTACTATGCCATTGTATATAACAGGACTTGAGTATCCATGGTTTTTGTATCCACAGGGGGTGCTGGAACCAAACCCCAGTGGATACCAAGGGTCCATTGCACTGATTTCAGTTAACATAGCCATACATTTCTCAGCAAAGTTAACATACTGTCCATATTCTCCAAACATATTCAATTAGGGACATCCACACACGCTAAGTTTCCCTTATGCATGTGGCCTTTTTTGGTTGCTATGAGGGCTAGTTCTGCCTTCCTCCCTCCACCGCAGCCAACCCCACCCCCAACTTACCCCCCGAAGCTGCCCCACATGGCCACTCCATTTTTCAGAGTGAGCAGGCAATCTTAGAGAAGCAATTGGCTACATCCCATTGTTATTGTTGTATGCCTTCAAGTGGTTTTTGACTTATGGCGACCTTTAGGCAAACCAATCATAGGGTTCTCTTGACAAGATTTGTTCGCGGGGGGGGGGGGTTGCCTTTGCCTTCCTCTGAGGCTGTGACTCATCCAAGGTCACCCGGGGCTTCCCATGGATGAGCACAAATTCAAACCCTGGTAGTACTCAAAACTACTGCACCACAACCACACTGGCTCTCTATTGGTCTCCATAGCCAGATGCAAAGTGACCACAGCAGTGCTGAGGACCCCGGAGATCTCAGTGCTGATGTCATCGTTTCACATCTGGCTTATGGAGACATAGCCACCAGATGCTTCTCTGAGCCTGCCTGCTCCCTGCAAAGCACAGAATGGTTGTGTGGGGCGGCTCAGGGGCTTATCAGTAAGTCAGGAAAAGGTTATATGGTTCAGCACAGAATAGGTCTGCATGCAGATATTTATGCTATGCTGCAGGAATGTAGGATTGAGGCCTTTAGTTAATTTATGATACACTTTAGGAAAATCCCTACTTGATCTCTTCTTTGGCATGCATCAAGAACTTTGAATTTGTTTTAATCATATCAAAAAATGACTGACAACTATAATTAAAATTGAAAAGTAACTTGAACCTCAAATGTGGTTAGCTTTCCAGATCATCTGTTCCTCTCATCATTTCCAGACCCCCAATTATGGGATTTTGGGCTCCTCATTCAGTCTGCATAAGGGACAGCTGGTAACCCTATTTCCAACACACACACCCCTCCTGGTTTAGCTTTCCTCCTGCTGCTCAGCAGGTCTGAGCCACCCCCAAGACTCCTCTTGTGTTTCATACCAGGACCCTCCTCCCTTGGCCTTCCTGGGAAGACAGACATTACACCCAGGAAGGAGTTTCCGTTGGATTCTGCCCTGGCTGCAAGGGCTTGATGACCTCCTCTCACCTGGTATTTGGGATCGTCTCCCAACTGACTGGAGAGATCAGCTGGATGGAAAAGGCCTCTTGCAATGGGTGGATATAGCGATCGTCTGGATAGGATGGAGAAAAAAGAGGGAAGGTTGACATGCAATTAGTTGTTATTATTGTGTGCCTTCAAGTTGTTTTCCAGTGTATGGCAACCCTAAGGTGACCCTATCATTGGGTTTTCTTGGCACGATTTGTTCAGAGGGTGGCTAGCCTGTGCCTTCCTCTGAGGCTGAGAGAGTGTGAGTTGCCCAAGATCACCCAGTAGATGTCCACGGCCGAGGGGGGATTCTGGTCTCCAGAATCAGAGCCCAAATGCTCAAACCACTACACCATGATGGCTCTTGTTGTAAGTACAGGTTGACACCCATATTCATGGGACCAGTATCCACAGTTTCACTTCTCCATACACAAAAAAAATATGTCCTCTTCAGGCATTTTCTAGGTTCTCCAGAGCAATTCTATAGCATGCTTCCACTAGACATTGGGCCGGGAGTCTTGCGTTTCAATAGGGTTCACTATTATCCATAGTTCTGCATATCTGCCCACAGATATCCCCAGAGGATGGTGGCGGGGGGCGGGGCAACCTGTAGTTATATTCCCTGCTTTTTCTCAAAGGGGTTAATAAAAATTAAAACAGATAGTATTAAAAGTTCACATCATACAAAGTTAAAAACGTATTTAAACCATCAATGGAATTATAAGCAGTTAAAAGCATGGCCACTGAAAGGAAAAACAGCATATCTAGGCAATACAGAACATTCTGAAAGCTCTGCTCCTCATGAGCAATCAGTCCTCAAAAGTCTATTGCTGAAACAAAAAGGTCTTTGTCTGCCTAGGGAAGGATAGTAAGAACGGCACCAGTCTAACCTCTCTAGGAAAGGAGTTCTCAGAGCCTGGGGGACGCCACCAAGAAGGCCATGTTGGTATAGCTCAGAAGGCAGTGGGACAGAAAGAAGGGCCTCTCCAGAAGATCTCAAAACCCAGGCAAGCTTATATGGGAGAATGCAGTCCTTCAGAGAACAGATGCAGGAGAAGCTATCACTCAGTGACAGAGCTCCTGGTTTCCAGGCAAAAGGTCTTAGGTTCAATTCCTAGTATCTCCATTCTTTTAACTAAGAGGTGGGATTCATGCAGATGTTATTGGACTGCAAGTCCCAGCAGTGCTATCCCACGGTGAGGAATGCTGGGAGTTGAAGTTTAGCAACACTGAAGCATAGAATCACAGAGGTGGAAGAGACAGCAAGGGCCATCAAGCCCAGCGCCCTGCCCTGCAGTAATCCCTCTGGAGAGCCTAGTGCTTCCCACCCCTGACTTAAAAGGATCTCAGGCAGAAAGTAATGGGAAGGCCCATCTCTGCTGGAAGGCTGTTGAGAGAACAGCTGCCACTCAGAGGAGACAATACAAAGGTCTGAACTGGTTTCAGGAAGATCTCTCTGTTCTTATTAGCAAAGAGGCAGACAGCTCCTTTTCTGGGGGGAAAGGGAGCCCCAAACCTACCTCCCCACCTCCTTTTTTTTTAAAGCCAAGTGTCAAGAGCCACTCCACACAGAGAAGATACACCAGAGATTTTGTTTGCTGGAAAAAGCCAGGTCAGAGGGGGCAAAACCTACACCAGGAAAACATCTTGGTGGCGAGCTGGGTCTTCCAGCCCCTGTTTGCTGCAAACCCACCCACCCACCTCGCTCGATGGTCTCAAACTCTTTCTCCTCTCCTGTCATACGAGGGATCCGAGTGCAAGCGTTGTTGATGCTGGTCGCCACGGCGTAGACCTGCCAAGGAAACCGAATTCATCCAAGCATGGGAGGGAGGGGATGGAAGGACACTGACATGCTCTCTGAAGGACATTTCAGATGTCAGCCCCACAAACCCCAACCCCTGTGTGTGTGTCAAACCACAACACACACACACACACCACATACAGACTAACCTTGGACTCAACATGGTATGCCACATAGTGCACCGTGCAGCGCAGTGGGATCTTCCGGACAGGCCACGGGGCATCGTACGAAAGATAGGCAGGCAAGACGCTGATGCGCAGCTCTCCCTGCAGTAGCAGCACACAGAACACAGGCAGGGCCTCCATCTCACTGAGTCATAGAGATGGTAGTACACCAAGGGCCATCTAGCCCAGCCCCTTGCCATGCAGCCCGCTGAAAGACCTACCCTCCTCGGTGAGTAGGCACCCCAAATGTAGCAAACAGGCAATAGAGGGAGGGAGGGAAGGAAGGAAGATATGCCTGTCCAGGTAGCAAGAGGCAACGTTTACCTCGGACCTGTCATCAACCCCTATGTACCTGCCGGTTGAAGTATAGGAAGCCTTTGGGGCAGTTGACGTTGTGGAAGGGGGCAAAGGACTCAATGGGGCCATCAATGGTCATGGGGTGCAGGCGCAGGGCTCCCCGAGATGTCACCAGCAGCCAGTGGGGAGAGGGGCCACAGATGAAAACCTGGGAAGAAAAAGCACACACCACAGCTATGACCAAGGCCATACACAAACAGGCAGAACTGCCTTACATCCCGGTCAGATTGTTTGATCCCTCGAGCCCAGTTTGGTCTATTCTGACTGGCAGTTGCTCTCCCAGCCTTGGACAGGGAAGGGTCTTTCTGGATTCCTGCTACAGGGGATGCTGCAACTGACGCAGCAACCTTCTGCAAGCAAGACAGAAATTCCTCTTTCACTGAACTGCAGCCCCTCACACTGGAGCCGAGCAACACCTCTGACCTCACTAGACCAGGGGTGGCCAGTGGCTTCTGTATCAGTAGATCAGTGAATTTGCTCTGGGGTCTTCGTTCAAGCATTAAAAGGAGCTGTCCAAAGTGCTGAGTTCTATCCCCCAAAATTGGTTCAACACCCTGGAAAGTGCTTTTGAAATCCACACTAAAACTTGGAGCAGATTCAACACCTCACTGACATGGAAACTACCAGCTACCCCTAAAGAAAATGTGATTCTCGTGGACAGTCTCACATCTACCAGAGGAACCATCTTGTTGCTCTGCCCCCACCAAGACTCACCCCTGAGTAACCATAGATGTCTTCAAAGTAGCGGAAACGGGCCACCCGTCCCCGTGGGGCACCTGATTCCTCTCCACCTGCATTCTCTGGCTTCTTCTTGGACGGACGGGGCTTCTTCTCTCGGAAATTAATGTTGTGAGGAACCTGATTTGGAGGAAAAGGGAGACGAATAGCAGCAGGTCTGGTGGAGATAGTTTTCCAGGGAGGCTGCTGCACTTAAGTGTCCAAAGAAGGCAACAAGGTGACTCTTACCTTCTTAAAGCGCACTTTGAGGTTGGTCTGGCCTAGCTGAGAGTCATGGTTGAAGGCCTCATAGATTAGCAGCTCTTGATCTACGTGGACCTGTCCACAAGAAGCAAATAAAATTAAGCATCACCTTGGGAGCTTTCACACTCCACAATGATAGTATTATGATTCCCCTTTAACTGCCAGGGCTCAGTCCAACTTTCTCAGAAAGAGGGCTCTAGTGCCTCCCCAAACTAAAAAATCCCAGGATTTCACAGGCTGATGGGAGCCCTGATAAGGTTGGATCACAGTGCTATCATTACGTAGTGCAAAAAGGCCCCTGGTCTTCCTTGGGCTCCTTGGTTCAGACTGGTGTTGACACACCAGCACTACATGGCTGGTATGTGGGAGCAAAAAGACCAAGAACGCAAGATCTCTCTCACACGAATGATTCATTGAAGGAGAAGGACTCAATGAGGCAGGGGGTGTGAAATCTCAGGCAACAGGGTCAAATCAGCCCTCAGGGCTTCCCCATAATACCATCCTTTGGTGGTTTCCCAGCTTTTTAATGGGCCCCTCCACCCATTCCAAACGGCTGAAATGCCTCTCCCAAGACGCCAATGAGTGGAATGACGCTTTCGCTGGCACATTTCTATAGACACGAGAAGGGGATGGCCTCTTTTTCTTTATTTATGTACAGTCGGACCCCTGTATCTGCGGAACCAATATCCCCGGTTTCAGTTATCCATGGGACACAAGAAGAGGAACACATACCATAGTCTTCCTAGAAAATGCCTAGAGAGATGTCCCCTCTAGACATTTTCTAGATCTTCCAAGGCAACTCTATGGTATTTTAAACTAGACATCCTATTATTTTCAATGGCATTTGCTGTTATCCATGGTTTCCGGTATCTGTGACTGTACTTAATTTACATCTCCCCCTTTCTCCTGGCACAGGATCCCATGTGTTCATCTTAGATTACAAGTACAGCTAAAAATCTAACAATAATTCTTTTAAAAATCCCTACCACATTAAGTAAATCTAATAAAACACTAATTTAAAACAGTTTTAAAAACATTTAAAACAACCTAACAAAGATTAAAAGCACAGCACCCTTCATTAAAAGGCCCTTCCACCACCACTAGTTCATAGCTGAGAGCCTGTCTAAATAAAATGGTCTTTACCTGCCAGCAGAAAAAGGAGCACAGAGGCAACTGACCAAGCCTCCCGGGGTGGGAATTTCAGTCTTGGTACAGCCACCAGAAAGGCTCTCTCCTGTGTCCCCACCCAATGTCACTGTGACAGCAATGAGACCAAAAGAAAACCTTCTATGTGTGATAAGATCTCAAAACTCATTGCAGCCTGACACAGGGTGTTAAGAGCCTTCAGAGAGTCTTGGCCCAAGCCAGGCAGGTCTTGTAAGAGAGTGGCTCTTAACCTTTTCTTTTTTACCAGGGACACCCTATAAATATCTTTTGTTCCTGGGGACCCCCAAGATTTAAATCAAGATCAATAGTAGTAGCAGCAGCAGCAGTAGTAACAACAACAACAACACAATTACACTATCCATTAAACCTTTCCTCAGAGTCCCTGGAGGGGAGAGACTTTTCTCCTGCAAGTGTGTGGCTGGAGTGGACTGAATGGCAATGCGCAGGCCAAGCCAGCCAGCCTTTGCCTTGGCTCCTGTCACATGGCCCCTCCACTGCCTTCTTGGACCACCTGTGGGGACATCGCAACCCCCTGTGGGGACATTGCGGACCACAGGTTAAGAACCACTGTTATAGCTCCTAACCAGCACTCGGAGCCAGTGGCCAGCGAGGCTTCTGCCATTCTCAGTGCAAAAGCCACCCGCTCAAGAGCTCACCAGCAGGTAGGGACGGCTCTGTCGGTTACCCAGGGCTACCAGGAGCACCTCCTTGACCAGCGGCATTTCAGTCTGACGCATCACCTCCTCCTTCTTGGCTTCACTCTGGCTGGCAGGCTGCCCGAAGGAGCTGTCCACCAGCACCCGCTGCCCCATGGGGAAATTCTTCACCAGGAAAACCAGGCGCCACTCAGGCAGCTGATAGATCTAAAGAGGAAAAGAGTGGCACCAACTAGCCAGTAGAGCAGCCATGGGCCCAGTTGTGGACCTGCCTCCTGCCCTGGGGAAAGGAATGAGACTCACCTCCATGGTCCCATTTTCCCGCACCAGCACACACCAGTGGGTGGGTTCTGCTTTGTACTGGTGGGGGTCCTTGTCGACTGAAGGCAGGCTGGACCGGCGGGGCTCCTCCTTGCTGGGGCTGAAGAGAGAGCTGGAGTCGCCGTAGAGCATTTCTTCCTCATCATCCACCGTGTTGCTTTACGAGATGGAAGAAAGGAAGAAGGCTGAAGAAACAGTTATGCCTGGGAGGCTGTAGCCAACTGAGCCTCTGCCACTGGGCAGATGGGATGCGGAAGCCTTGCTGGCATCATGCCCAAACATTAGCATGTACCCAGTGGCTTGAAAGGGTTGGTTTGTGTTAAGTGACCTTGCCTTATACCTTTTGCACTAGCTTGGCAGTTTTAAGGCTGGGAAAATATACGATAGCTAGGAATGGACTGGGGGAATGAATTTTCATCTGTTATTAACCTGCTTGCACAGTTCACATAGAAATGGGTGGGGGAGGGGGGAGAAGATAGGTCATGGTTGCACATTGTCGTTTTCTTTGTTTGCTTCTTCACTATACAGTAGGCTTACATATTACACGAGCTCATTATCACGCATAGAATCATAGAGATGAAGAGACCACAAGGGCCATCTAGTCCAACCCCATTCTGCCATGCAGGAATACACAATCAAAGCATTCCTGACAGATGGCCATCCAGCCTCCGTTTCAAAACCTCCAAAGAAGGAGACTCCACCACACTCCCAGGCAGCAGCGGATTCTACCGTCAAACAGCTCTTACCATCAGGAAACTCTTCCTAATGTTTAGATGAATCTCTTTTCCTGTAGTTTGAACCCATTGCTTCGTGTCCTAGTCTCTGGAGCAGCAGAAAACAACCTTGCTCCATCCTCAGTATGATATTCCTTCAAATATTTAAACATGGATATCATGTCCCCTCTCAACCTTCTCTTCTCCAGGCTAAACATATCCAGCTCCTTAAGCCGCTCCTCATAGGGCATGGCTTCTAGACCTCTCACCATTTTGGTTGCCTTCTTCTGGACACATTCCAGCATGTTAAGTTATACACAACCCATTTTTTTTCCTCTCTAGACATTTTTTCTATATCCTCTAATGCAATTCTATGGTATGATTCTGCTGGCAATTGACCAGTCACGCCAGAGGACCTAGAAATGCCTAGAGATTTCATTGTTTATCTCGGGTAAGAAAAATAGGGTTCCAGATTATATGCGAAAATCATTCTATGCTATGGGTTCCAGAACAGATCACTCACATTATACGCAGGCTCAGTGTATAACCCTTTGGAGTCTACCTTCCGTCTCACTCCATGGGGAGGGTGCTTTCAAGCCCAGGGGCACCCCACAGCCAGCCATGCAGAATTGCATTGCCAGCCAGGGATATTTTGGGTAGAATTAGTTGTTTAGTGGCCAAATTCTGCCATTGCCTGTGGGGGATGTAGGACCCCATCAGGAAAAGGGCCAGGATGCTTCTTTCCTGTAAACCATTTGCTATATCATTTATCACCCATAAAGCTTACCTTATTGCTATAAAGCAGCCTAAACACCTTAAAAGCATCAGATCCTGTCTGATATCAGTAGCTAAGCAGGGTCAACCCTGGTTAGTCCTTGGATAGGAGTCCACCAACAAATATCAGGTGCTGTAGGCTATATTTCAGAGAGAGAAACTGGCAAAACTACCTCTGAGTATTCCTTGCCTAAGAAAACCCTATGAAAATCAGGGTTGTCATAAGTCAAGAGGCAACTTAAAGGCACATACACACACACCTATAACAATATATAGGCTATATATGGGCATGCTTATATAGGAAGATAAAATCCTTCAGAATATTTGCTTAAACCTCACTTTTTCCCAAAATGGGGACTCAAGGTGACTTACTAAAATTGAAACCAATATAGATAAAAGCACATACAAAGCCATATGAAAGTTTTTTTTAAAAAAAAAAAAACACCTTAGGGATATTCACGATGCCCACCTGATATCTTGAATAGGAGCCTCTGATTCTGACTGGCTTCTCAACGAAAGCTCGTCTCGGGAGCTGGACGAATGGCTCTCGGTAGTGAACATCCCGCTGACATCCCGGTATACACACAACGCAATCACCTTCGATTGCTGGAAGAGGGAGAACCAGCGGCTTCAGCAAACAAGATGCAACAAGCCAGGATGGCTATGAAGCTGGGGCAGCAGTAAGCTCCATGCATATCTCATACGTTGCACAGAAACCAACACCTTGCTTTAAACCAAGGGTGGAAAGTGCAACCCCCAGGCTGTCTTAGCAGCCCCAGGGCACCAACAATTATTTTTGCCCCCCCCAAATATCCTCAAGTCTAGGGGGCATGGGGGGACAATTCTGCCATGGTTTGGGACCCTCTTCAGTTACTTCCTTTTGTAAAAGAGGCCTCTCTGAGGTCTAAAGTAATCCAGGGAGGCCCCAAAACATGTGAAAATGGTCAGATCACTGGTGGCGCAGTGGTTAAATGCCCGTACTGCAAGCCACCACGTCGCAAGTTCGTTTCCAGCGGGCTCCAAGGTTCACTCAGCCTTCCATCCTTTCGTAGGTCGGTAAAATGAGTACCCAGCTTGTGGGGGGCAATTAGCTAACACACATTGGAAACTGTTTAATGCAGTGTAGATGTGTAAATAGCTATTGCTTAAAATAATTTGTAAGCCGCTCTGATAGCCTTGTGGCTGAAGAGCGGGGTATAAATAAATAAATAAATAAAAATAAAAATAAAAAGGCATTCAAAGCCCCCCCCCCTCTAGTTCCTCTAGAGGGACTTGCAATAGTGGCTGGTGGCCTTCCCTGTCAGTGAGGCGGTGCATTTGTTCCAGGATTTAGTCTGAATTTGAAAGGAGATATCCAAAGCATAGAGCCTATTTTGGGGGCTAGAGTTTGGAGTCCCGGACAGCTCTTTGAAAATTGGGAATAAAACCTAAAATAGACTCATCATCCCATTGGCATGGAAACCACCAGCCCTTCTCATCTCCTAACAGGTGCTGGGGAGGCCCTTCTCTCTATCCCATCACCCTCCCAGGTACATCTGGGGGGAACTCAGGAGAGAGAGGGTCTTCCCAGTGGCTGCCCCCAGGATCTCTGGAACTCCCTGCCCAGAGAAGTCAGATTGGTACCCTCCCTACCTTCCTTCCGGAGCCAAGTAAAAGCTTTCTTTGCTGATCTCTGCTAACGGTTCTGCTGGCGTGTGTGTGTATGTGTGTTTAAAATTTTAGCTGTTTTAACTTTTTGGTATTTAATTGTGTTTTAAGTTTTGTATTTTCCTGATTTTAATAATGTATTTTTATTGTACAGTAGGACCCCTGTATCTGCTGGGGATTGGTTTGGGGGGGGGGCATGGCTACTGAAAACCATGGATAATAGTGAACACCGTTGAAACTAATGGAACGTCTGGTTTAAAATACCATAGAAATGCCTGGGTGGACCTAGAAAATGGCTGGAGAGGACACATTTTCTAGGAAGATTTCTATGGTAGGTGCGCTGTTTTGTGTCCCATGGATAATTGGATCAGTGGATAATGAATCAGTGGGTACGGGGGCCCTACTTTACGCTGCTTTGAGTCCCAAATTTGTGGGGGCGGGGGAGCAGGACGGAAATAAAGATAATGGCAATAATAACACCCCCAATAAATTCAGCACCTTTAAAGTTCTGACTTAAACCAGAGCAGATTCACCACCCACTGACACTGAACTATTTGGACACCAGATGCTGAATCCTAAGTCCTTGCAATGCAACAAAGCCATGGTTATAACAAGCATGTGCTTCCACCCCACCGGGATGAGCTCTATGACAAGCAACCTCCTTCCTCAGAGACTTTTTCAATCCCTGCCTCTACTCACATGGTGCAGCTGGGGCTTCTGCAAGGTGAGGCGGTGCGTCCGGCCCCCGTAAGTGTCGCTCTTCAGCACGAACATTGTGACCTGCCCCTCAGAGCTCATGATCACCACGTAAGGGTCAGCCACAGCACACTGGACGATGGGCGAGCCGAGGTCCACGGGGATGAAGTGCAGCTGGTTCACTATGAAGGCAGAGGCACGGGTCGGTGAGATGTGGACCAAGCCCTGACCGTGGGTTCCTTCCACCCACCCATAACTGGCTATGACACCAAGGCCCTCAGAACAAGTGGCTTGGCCAAACACAGCTTGCAAAGGTTCGTTTTAGACTATAATTCCCAGAATCCCACAGCATGACTAGCCAGTGGCCATGTTGGCTGAGGAATTCTGGGAGCTGTAATTCAAAAAAAGAAACTGTCCTCTGCTGTGATGCAAACCCCTCTTTTTGTTTCTTAACCTGCAGGTAGGAAAGCATTAGATTTGGGCTTCTTGCTCCCTCTAAATTCACACCTTATGAAAATATTCAAATAAAAATTGCCTCAAATCTTTTAAAACTAGTGGCCACCACCAGTTGAGGCCTGAGGACTCCATTTTTGAAGCCATCAGATACAATGACTGACCCCTCCTCTCATGTTCAGAGCTTGGAAAAAATTCTTTTCTGGATGCGAAATTGCAGAATCCCCCACGTTGACTGTGGGATTCTGTCCCCACAAAAAGGAACTTTTCCAAGCTGCAAAAATCTCTGTCCCTCCACAGGTAGGTTTAATGGGGATATCTCAAAGAGCCTTTTCAGTGGCTGCTCCCAGGAGGCTGGGCTCATCCCCTCTCTGCCCGCTTTCTACCAGCAGTCACTCTTAAGCACATTTAGACAGGGCTCTTATGTAGTAAATGGTTGCTGAGGAAAGCAGAATTTCAGAGGGTTTTCTTAGGCAAGGAATCCTCAGAAGTGGTTTTGCCAGATCCTTGCTCTGAAATTGAGCCTACAGCAACTGATACTCATTGGTGGTCTCCCATCCAAGGACTAACCAGGGCTGGCCCTGCTTAGCTTCCAAGATCTGGTGCCTTTAGGGTGTTTAGGCAGGCAACAGACAGTGGGATATTAAGTAAAAGTACAGCAATAAAAGGGGGTTGCTGTACCAAGTTTGAAAACTTCAATTGGTTCAAAATACAGCAGCCAGATTAGTCATTGGTACATCCTTGGATCACTTTTGGGAGAAAGGTAGCATATAAATTATGAATAAATAAATAAATAAAACCCAGAGTGAACGTATCCCACAAATATTTAAAATCACTAAAATCATTAAAATCAATTACTACTACTACTATTACTACTACTACTACTACAGTAGGTCTCCCGTATCCACTGGTGATTGGTTCTGGTGACCCCCATGGATACCAAAAATGGTGGATAATAGTGAATGCCATTGAAAATGATGGGACTTCCAGTTTAAAATGCTGCAGAGTTGCTTTGGAGGACCTAGAAAATGGCTAGAGAGGACACATTTTCTAGGGACTCTATGGCAGGTGTGTTGTTTTGTGTCCCGTGGATAACTGAATCAGTGGATAATGAATCAGTGGATGCAGGATCCTACTGAACTACTATTTTGTGTTAAACATGGTTTGGGGGGGGGCTAGAGATGTTCACAGTTTTTCCACTTCTGTGGGGGTCCTGTGCCTGTAATACCCACAAATGTGGACGGCTGAGTGTATTTTGTTCTCCTCTCCTGTTGTGACCTGCCTTCGGTCTTGTATTTGGAGAATTAAATAAATACTAAATCAACCCACAGGGAAAGGACCCCCCCCCCAGCCTGTCAAGGCTTCTGCTTCCATGTCCACATCAGGGGCTTTTTCCAGGGAAGGCTGTCACTTGAGGCTAAGCCCTCCCCAGAGACCAGTTGCACCCACCTCCTTCCAGCAGTCGGATACCCAGGGGAGACACCTGGACGATGTAACGGTTCTCCCCAATATTGCCGGCGTACACTGTGGGCCCCTGGGTGGCAAAGCCACTTGTGTCCAGCTCCATGATCTCCTGGCCCGTCTGCAGGATCTGTGGGGAGGTAAAAACCACAGCAGGAGGGAGGGAAGGAGACAGACAGACAGAGATGCTTAGCACAGAACTGTTATCTCTGGCAGGGTCGGCCAGTAGGAAACATTTGCACCTGTGTTCCTCTACTACAGAGGTGGGCAAAGTGTAGCCCAGTAGTTGCATGAGGCTCCCAGGACCCTATGGGTCAAAATTATTTTATAAATTTTTATTTAAAAATTGTTACAAACTCCATCCCCAAATTCACCATATTGCTGGCTTCTGCCAAGCCATTTTGGGCTGAGAAGAGGCTTCCTTCCTAAAACAAAAAGCAAACAGGAAGAGAATTCCCATCACTTCTTTTGCTTTAAAAAAGGCCTAAAATGGCGGGGGGGGGGGCAAAATATGGTGAAAATTCCCCTACAGGGGATTTGGGAGCTATTTAAAAAAACAATTTTTTGCAGGGGTGCATTGTGGGTTGTGGCCCTCAATGTTTCCTTGGGGGGCTTATGCCCCCCCCCCACAGTCTCTCACAGTTGCCCACCTGTTTTATTGGAAATATTCCTACAAGCAAGGTCAAATGGGGATTTTCCTCAGAAAAAAAATAATGAGGGGGCAGTCTTTTCCCTGAGAAGTAGACAGTTTACTAGATTGCTTGTTGGCATGCTCTGTTGAGTTCTTGCTGGCTGGAGTGGAAGGAATCAACTCCTTCCCCTCCTTCCTCCCATCATCTTCTTTTAGCAAAGTGGCTTGCCCCTCAACTCCCTCTCAGTCTCATCCGTTCAGATTCTCTGACTGCCAATAACATGCCCATCGACAGGTAGATACTCAGCCCAGCTCCAACCCTCTACCCTATAGGAAGACACAATCACATCATTCCTGACAGATGGCCATCCAGCCTCTGTTTAAAAACATCCAAAGAAGGAGACTCCACCACACTCCCAGGCAGCAGCATATTCCATTGTTGAACAGCTCTTACTGTCAATGTTTAGGTGGAATCTCTTTTCCTGTTGTTTGAGTCCACTGCTTCATGTCCTAGTCTCTGGAGCAGCAGAAAACAAGCTGGCTCCATCCTCAATATGACGTTCCTTCAAATATTTAAACACTGAAGAGGGAGCAAGCTTGTTTTCTGCTGCTTCAGAGACTAGGACATGGAGCAATGGACTCAAATGAAAAGAGATTCCACCTAAACATTAGGAAGAACTTCCTGAGCATAAGAGCTGTTCAGATGAAATCTGCTGCTGCCTGGGAGTGTGGTGGAGTCTCCTTCTTTGGAGGTTTTTAAACAGAGGCTGGATGGCCATCTATCAGGAGTGCTTTGACTGTGTATTCCTGCATAGGAGGGGGTTGGACTAGATGGCCCAGGGGTCTCTTCCAGCTCTATGATTCTAAGAACAGCAAACCTGGAAACCAGTTTTTAACTTTACATCCCTTCTTGCTTAGATCCATTTTACAAAGGACTGGGGCTTAAAGTGTTTTCTTTAGCCAACACCTGTGCAGCCATATTGTTCTTTGTACTGCCATTCCTTGCCCCCACTCTGCCCACCCCCACACTGCCTGACTTACTGAAGCGACAATGAGAATTAGTTCTGTTGACCTCAGCTTGGAAATGAATCCCATGTTTCAACATTGCTGATATTCCTGTATAATTGGCTAACTTCCCAAGGTCTCAATTTCAAGTATTTCTTTGTTCTAACTCGCAGCATTTTAAATCTGTCCAGCACCTAGCTGTGGTGGCTGAAACAGTGTTTGTAACTTGTTTGCTTGCCAGTCATGAGAAGGTAGAAACATTACTTTGCACATGGGTTGTTAACTTATTTTATTTGTGCAATTTCTATGCCACAACATAAAAACAACATAAAAAACACACCCTGATAAAAGCTGCAATTATGGATCAAAGGCCTGCTTAAATAAGAACATGAGATAAGAGCTCATGAGGTCATGCTAAAAGGAATTTATAAAAGTTCTGCTTCAACCAATAAAGTTACGACAAGTGCTGGCATGGCCATTCTGTTCTTGACGAGCGGAAGGACCCCTTTTAAAAAAGGTAACTTGAGTTTTAGGTGCCTTCTTTGGCTGGTTCAGGGCCTCTCCGCAATGCCATGTTCCAAAAGTGGGAACCCAACGGGGGTACAGTATTGCAACACTCACCCAACAAACCCAACTAAATCTCATCCGAGTTCAGAAACTAAGCAGGGGCAGGCGTGGTTAACACTCAGATGGGAGATCCACCTGATTGGAAGATCAAAGATCTCCAGCTAGAGCTAGGAAAGAGTTCTGCCTCAAACCCCAGAGAGCGAAGGCTGCCAGTCACAGATGACAACAGGGGTATAAGTATGTGGGGGGGGGGGGAAGGAATGAAACCATTGCCCCCAATAAGACTTCTATCCCACCCATGACCTGTTCTTTCAGTCCCCAAATTCCTAGCATTGCAGTAACTTAAGACTTCAGTTGAGCGTTTAGAAACAGAAAAGGTGAAGGCAAAGTGACCAAGGGAATGCAAACGGAAAAGTTGTAGGGGCACCTGATTTTCAATATATCACTCTCTGTGACACTAGAGATGTGTGGACTGGAGGAAAATTCCATGGGGTGGGGGAATTTTTATTTGTGTGGGGCAATGCTCTCATTTTGCCCCCACTCCTAGTAGCTTCACCCCAGTTGGCCATACAAGGCGAGTTTCCTGTGTTCCCATGCAAATGGTCCAGAGCTCAGTTCGTGGCCTCTCTAACGCTAGGACAACACAACTTGCAACAGCCAACAAGCTAAAAGCCATGGGATCACCCAGACACTCACCATGGTGGAGTCCTCACGGCTCAGGATGAGGAACCCATGCCTCTTCCCATCGTCCGGAGGCTCTGGCGGGGTGGACTCCTTTTCTGCGCTTTCTCCCTGAGCATCTTCCTCCTGCTGAGAGGGACCAAGGTCAGATCTTGTGTGTTTATTTGCCTTCAAGTCACCTGTTGACTTATGGCGACGCATGAATTACATAGAGTTTTCACAGAAAAATAGTCCTCACAGGTGGTTTTGCCAGTTCCTTCCCCTGAAACAGAGCCTACAGCACTTGGTATTCCTTGGCAGTCCTTCTGAGCTTGGAGAATGTTCTTCTTTTGGGACTGCCACTCCCAGAATCCATAGCTGGGCTGTGAGATTCTGGGAGTGACAGTCCAAAAAGACACCTTTTCCCATGATCTGGAAGTTCAAAAAAGGATCTGGTGCCTTTAGGATATTTAGGCCCTGTGTCTGTGTGCCATCAAGTCACCTGTCACCTTATGTGACTCGTGAATTTCATTGGGTTTTCTTAGGCAAGGAATCCTCACATGTGGCTTTGCCAGTTCCTACAGCTGTCAGTATCCATTACTTGAAACTCCACCAATGCGGTGCCCCTCCCACCAGGTTGACCTGCAACTCCCAGACCTGCTGGAGGTTGCAACCCAGAGCATCTGGAAGAGCACTAGGTTGGAGAACACTGCCTTCATGGATGCAGACATCGCACTAGGCAATGCATCCCTGCAACAAACAGACTTTCCAGAGACAAGGGGTAGGGAAGGGAGTGAGAAGTAAAACAATTTGTCCCACTTAGTTAAGAGGCAGGTTTGTTTGTTTGTTTGTTTGTTGTATTTCTACCCCACTCTTCAGCCACAAAGGCTCTCAGAGCAGCTTACAAATTGTTAAGCAACAGAACTTTACACCTCTACACCACTTTCTAGCGTGCTAGGCATTAAGTGTTTTCCAATGGGTGTTAAGTGTCATGACTCTGGCTATTAGCTATATAGTTACGTATTTTCTGCTGTTGTATTAGTTAGATATTGTTAGACCTGCTTGTTAGCCAGAGTCTGGACATGAGTGGAGTGCATCGTGGGAACGGTTGGTTGGGGCTGGAATCTGATGGGTGCTATCTGCAGACAGCTCAAGGACGTTTACAGCCTGGGAAAGGGATTAGGAAGTTAAAGCCTGGAACATACAGACTCCAATTAGCCAGGTAGATGGGGGAGAACGAAACCTAAAATAAATACTAGTGCTGTGCTTTTGGTGCGCCTGCCTCAGATCAGTCAATCACCAGATGCAGTTCACTTTAATTCCTTGCAATACAGCATTTGAACTAATGCCTGTCGTTCAAGTGACTGACGTTTGACTGGGTTCATCACAGTTAGCTAATTGCCCCCACAAGCTGGGTACTCATTTTACCGACCTATGAAAGGATGGAAGGCTGAGTGAACCTTGGAGCCGGCTGGAATCGAACTTGCGACGTGGTGGCTTGCAGTACTGGCATTTAACCACTGTGCCACCAGGACACCAGCTTTCCCCATCGCAAGAGCTGCCCATGGTCCCTTTCTAACCCTCTGGGAAGGGGAGCCATACGTACAGTTGTGGCTTCATTCTTCTGGGGTGCAATCACCGTCCACATGTCATAGCAGCCCGGGAGTTCAAAGGTGGTCACGACCTGAGGCCGGATGCTTTTCTGTTGCGAAGAGAGAGGAACCAGGATTCTAGCATGCAAGCAGGTACACCACCTGTATAGCTCTTATGTGTACACCTAGCTCATCATTCCCAAATGTTGGTCCTCCAGGTGTTTTTTGGACTTCATCTCCCAGAAGCTCTAGCCACCTTGGCCAACAGTCAAGAATTGTGGGAGATGAAGTCCAAAACATGTGGAGGACCAAAGTTTGGGAAACATTGACCTAGCTCATTCTGTGAGGTAGACAAACTCCACTTCCATGAAAGAGGGAACCATGGAGCAAAAGTGTCTTGTGTGAAATGGCACATCTTCCATTAGGGTACGCCTTGTAGAGATCAATAATATTATCAATTATTATTGATAATGATGACAATAATTGATCTGTACCAGGGAAATCCAAACTCCACATTAAGAAATGTAGAATTCTGGGATACGCACAAATCACACAGTTGCATCAACCTGCACATACTTTTCTTATTATGATGAATTTATTCTTTTATATTTTCTGTCAGCCAAAATTAATTCTGCCTTCAGTAGTCACATGGATTAGGAAGAAGCCATTAACGGGCACAGAAATGCTATCCTCTGGTAGCAGCCCCCATCCCAGTCTTCTGGAGAGCCAGACTTTCAGTCACAACAGACAGAAAGGTAGATTGGTGTATAAAAAACAAAGAAACAGGAGAGTTGGAATTGTCAGAAAGCTGGATTTGATGGCAAATGCAATATTCAGGGGTGGGACATCCTAAACTCTGATGGAATCTGGACAGATACACAACCCTAGATATACAGACCTTGCCTCTCACGGCCTCCAGTTACCTTCAACCTCTTTCCAAGACCTGCCACTTACTCACCTTTTTTTATCCTATCACCACCAAACCATTCCATGCAACACCCTCCTCCTCCTCCAAAATTCTCCAAACACACACACACACACACACACACACACATCCTTCCAACTCCCTGCCCCCAAAGCTGAGGGTAGGCCACTGAGCTAAGAACAAAACAAAACAAGAGCATGCATGAGAAAGTTAACAGAACTTATTCTGTAGACCAGAGTTACTTAATCTTTGGTTCTCCAGATGTTTTGGACTTCACTTCCCAGAATGCCTGACCCCAGAATGCACTGCCTGGGAGTGTGGTGGAGTCTCCTTCTTTGGAGATTTTTGAACAGAGGCTGGATGGCCAGCTGTCGGGAGTGCTTTGATTGGGTATTCCTGCATGGCAGAATAGGATTGGACTGGATGGTCCTTGTGGTCTCTTCCAACTCTATGATACCATGATTCTATGACCATTGGCTTCTGGGAGTTGAAGTCAAAAACACCCTGAGTTTAAAAAAACCACCTATGGCTACAGGCAGAAGTGTTGAGCTTTCTTCAAGTGGAATTTAGAAACATTTGTTCATTGTTGAGGGAACTACTCTGTAGTTATAGAACAGAACAAACCTCCTCAAAAGAAACAATCTGGGGAACTCCCCCAGAGCCAAGCTGCCCCAGAGGATCTAGGCATTCTGCATAACCTTGCAGAGTGCTGCCTTCACCCTGTATTTGTCCCTAGAGGTTTACAGGCTGCTCCAGAGACCTCTGGGGCAGCAGCCCTGGTAACCCTAGGCTTCACTACTGCTATGGCACTGGTACCTGACTTGTGCCAGACAATCCTCACCAACACAGGCCTCTGTGTAGTGTGTTTCTGCATATCCCTTCCCAGCAATGCCTTCACTCACCTGCAAGACTGAGAGGGCACCATTCTTGCCGTAGCCTGAGCATACCACGATTTCCAGGTCAGGCTCTGGGCTATTCTGGAACTGAAAAGAACAAGAGACAAGATGCTTGCTGTTAGTAAGGATATTAGATGTTCCCTGGGAACGTGTGCAGGGTGCGTGTTCTTCCTGGTGGATGCCTCCTTTCCATTGTATAGAATCAGAGGATTGGAAGGGACCACAGGGTCCATCAGGTCCAACCCCCTGCCATGCAGGAAGACACAATCACAGCACTTCTAAAAGATTTCCATCCAACTTCTGCTTAAAGACCTCCAAAGATAGAGAGTCTGCCACCCTCCAAGGCAGTCCATTCCATTGTCAAACAGCTCTTGAAGTAAATAAGTCCTTCCTAATGTTAGGGGGAATCTCTTTTCTTGTCCTTTGAAGCTCACTTCTACATTCCTCTGAATTTTACATATCTAACCATGACATACAAATGCACACACACACACGCACACACACAGAGTCCCAGAGGCCGCAAAGGTTGAAAACACGCCCGCCCACCCCATTCCTCAGGAGTTTCCAAGCAGAATACGCACCTCCTCAGAGAGGAAGGCAGGCTCACCCATGGCAGCATTGGCACAGGGACCAATGTTCAGGATGCTGTCACACACCTGTTAAGAGTCAGAAGACAAAAAACATCAGCAAACCTGTACAGAAATTAGGGGCAGGGGGACAGGTGTGGTGAGATTCCCGGCTTTTCTAACTCACCAGGTACGAGCCTTGAGTCATGCCCAGTTTAGAGGAACAGTCTAGCAGGGGAAAGGATTCAGGAATCCAACCCATGGTACCCACTGGCCCATCTCCCCAGCCCTTCCCTTCTCAAAAGGAGACCCAAGCCTGCCATAAGCAGGCACCTCTCCCTCGGGCACAAATCCACCCAATGGTACCTCAAAAGAGTAAGTGGCAAGTTGGGTCCCAGACTGGGCTTCACTGCCGTACACCTCGATCTCATCCACCTCATCCTGTGGGGCCGACTTTCCTCCTGCACAGAATGAATCCAGCATGTCATCTTTTTCAGAGCTGAAATTTCTGAATTGGATTGTGGATTTTTAAAACATCTAGGGATTTTTAAAATGTCTACTGCTGTTTTGCCTCCTGCCTGCTGCCACCTCCTCCTCATCACGGTCTCTCCAGCTCCATCAGGAGAAGGGATGGAAGCAAGGCAGCAGAGAGAGAGAGAGAGAGGAGAGAGACCCATGCATGAGGAGCAAAGGGAATCATAGAGTTGGAAGAGACCCCAAGAGGCATCCAGTCCAACCCCCTTCTGCCCTGCAGGAACAAGCAATCAAAGCACTCCTGACAGATGGCCATCCAGCCTCTGTTTCAAAACCTCCAAAGAAAGAGACTCCACCACATTCCAAGACAGCAGTGTATTCCACTGCCGCACAGCTCTTACTGTCAGGACAAACCCAGAAGGAGAAGGCAAGTTAACTAAGCAAGGCGGCTGAGGGATCCTCCAGCTGTGGGAGGGCAATGAACAGGGCAACTCGGTGGATTGGGTGAAGCAGTTCTCAGAAGAGGGAGTGAAGAGAAGGCAAAACTGTTATTTAAATGCAATAAAGGTTATGAACATTTCTAGTAGCAATTATCATAGCTTATAGTGAGGGTATTTAAAGTGAGACTCATCATAGTGATTGGTGAAATACAGTTGGACCCCTGTACCCTCAGAACCAGTGCCCACAGTTTCAGTTATCCATGGGACACAAAATAGGGACACATAACATAGTTATGCTGGAAAATGCCTAGAGAGGTATCCTCTCCAGAAATCTTCTAGGTCCTCCAATGCAACTCTATGGTATGTTTTTACTGGGAGTCCTTTCTTTTAATAGGGTTTGGTGTCCTTTGCAGTTTCCTGTATCCGTAGTAAGTCCGGGAACTGAACCCCCACATATATAGGGCCTGACTGTAATTAGTACATAAACGTGTCCTTTTTCCCCCTTTTCAAAATATGGTAACCCTCTCTAGGGGAAACTTGGGAAGTACCTTTCTTTCTCACTCCTAGGGCTTCTGCTCCTCCATTCCCCACAATTCAATTCCTCACCAATGCACAGGCATTCCCTTCTGTAACTTCTTGTCTGCCCCTCTCCCCCAAATTTAGAAACCTGCAGTAACGGTGCTGGAAAGGACCCAATCCCAAGGATAGTGAGATGCTTAAGAGAGGATTCTGGAGTGCCCACAAGATGTGCAATGGTTCTTCCTTCAAGAGTGCCATAGGCAGAACAGAGTGCAGCATTCTTATTAGCCTTCCAGCTGAATCTTCTGCAAAACTGGCCGATGGAGCCATCAGAGAGAACAGGAGGGATTCAAAGATTACCACCCCCACCCTGTCACATCTAAAGCCAAAGGTACCTCTCCACAGGAGATACTGGAAACCACTGACCAGCCACTATGGCTGCATTGTTTCCCATGGCCTTGTTTTTAAAACCAGAGGTGACTACTCAGGCTGTTTTTACTTGGCTGTGGTTTTTAAATTATTTTTAAGTAACTGTTTTAGTCTGTTTCCAAATGTTTTTATTTATGTTGCTGTGTGCCTTCAAGTCATTTCCATCTTATGCCAACCCTAAGATGATCCTATCACAGGGTTTTCTTGGCAAGATTTGTTCAGAGGGGGTTTGCCTTTGCCTTCCTCTGAGGCTGAGAGAGTGTGGCTTGCCCAAGGTCACCCAGTGAGATTCCATGGTTGAGCAGGGAATTGAACCCTGATCACCAGAATTTTTGTCCAACTTCCAAACCACTATGCTGCACCGGTTCTCTTTCATTTGTGTACTTAATGTTTTAAATGTTCTTATTTGTTGTACCTTGCCTGAGGGGTCCTGGTGGGATGAGAGGTGATAGATTAATGGTTTAAATCAATATGGTGATAAAAAGCGAGGAAACCAAGCCCTAGAAGAATAGCTTAGGAAGCTGGGTATATTCAGCTTGGAGAAAATAAGATAAAGAGATGACATGATTTGTTTGTTATTGTTATATGCAGTCAATTTGACTTTGATTTATAGTGTCCCCATGGATGAGAGACCTCCAAGGTCATCAATTGCCCTGCTCACATCTTGTAAACTCAAGGCTGTGGCTTCATGATAGATGTCCTGAAATATCTAAAGAGATGCCATGTAGAAGATGGTTGCTCCAGACACAAAACAAAGGATTCAAATTACAAGAAAAGCGATTCCACTTAAACGTTGGAAAGAACTTCCCTTTGCAAGTTATTTGACAGTGGAACAGTGTGGACTCCTGTTGGTGGACTCTCCTTCACCAGAGATCTTCATACCAAAGTTAGATGGCCACCTTTCAGGACTAGTGTAGTTGTGCATTCCCAAATGGCACAGGCTTGGACTAGATGGCCCTTGTGATGCCTTCCAGTCCTATGATTCTATGAAATGGAAAGGAGGCACTCGCTAGGAAGAACACCTGTCCAGGGAACAAGATGTCCTGTTTCTGAGGGCAGAGCCACCTACCTGCCCAGTTTGCCTGCTGCTCCACACGTTTCTTCTTGACGGGAGGCTCTTCCTGCAAGTAGAAGGAAATCACATACCAACAAACCCTTCAAGGAACCAATGAGTAATTTTAGCATTATCAAACCCACTCGACTCCTGCTGCCTTTGGATAACAGCAGTCCAGTCCTGCTCCTGCCCTCCCCAGCAGAAGACCTCCCCAACCAAACCTCTATTCATTTCTTCAGTTCAGCAGGCCTTTCCCTCTAACAGTTCACCTCTGCTTCCCTCTCATCTCCCTACACTCTTTGTCGTAGCACCCAATTCAGGTGAGGCTTCGCATGAATTCAAACTGGAGTTGCGAAGAGAACATTTAACACAACATCCCGCCTTGGGTGAAGGGGAGGGCAGGATTCCAGCTGATCCCCCTCACATGGAAGGCTAGGATGGTCCCTCTTCTGCTCTCTATGAATGCTAACTGACCCTTGCAAAAGGTCTTTTGATTAGGGTGGGCTACATATTTATCATCACAGGTACACCTCAGTGAACAGTTCATGTGTTCTTGGGCCCTCGTATCCGTGAAGCCAATATCTGTGGTTTCAGTTATCCACAGCAGAAAAAAAATAGGGATATATACCATAGAGCTGCACTGGAAAATGCCTAGAGAAGTTTTCTCACTAGTAACTGCTAGGTCCTCTGGCACAACTCTATGGTATGTTCGTACCAGAAGGCCTTTACTTTAATAGGGTTCACTATTACCTGTGGTTTCATTTATAAAAGGTAAGTCTGGAAATGTATCCCCCACAGATACAGCCCGTCACTGCCTTGGGAAGGGGGGTTGGAAAGCTGCACGCATGCACGCTTTCCACCCCAATCGCTTCACAAGGCAGTGATGGGCTTCTCCCGAAGTCTGTCGCTGCCTTGGGAAGGGGGGATGGAAGGCCTCCCGCCTGCATGCTCTCCACCCCAGTCCCTTCTCAAGGCAGCAATGGGCTTCTCACAAAGCCCATCGCTGCCTTGGGAAGGGGGGGGTGGAAAACCGCACGCACGAACGCTCTCCACCCCAGTCGCTTCACAAGGCAGTGATGGGCTTCTCCCGAAGCCCGTCGCTGCCTTGGGAAGGGGGGGTGGAAAGCCTCCTGCCTGCACGTCCATAGCAAAGCAGGGATTCGAACCCTGGCCTCCAGAGTCCTAGTCCAATGCTCAAATTACTACACCATGCCTCCTCTCAAATTAAACCAATACATCTGAATAAAACTCACCACTTTCTCTGCAGAGTCCTTGGCCACATTTGGAGGGGCCTCCTGGAGCTTTTCGGTGTACTTGAGAAGAAGGGAGTTGCCCAGCCGAGAGCCCAAGAAGAGGTAACCAGGCTCCATGGTGATCATCTGAGATCCAAGAGGGAGAAGATGAAGAGGGGAAGGGAGGGAGGCAAAGCAGGGCAGGGGGGCCACAAAACTGGCAAGAGGCACCCAAAGACAAAGTGGGGGTGAGGGAAGCATCCGCTGAGCTCCGTAATCTTCTAAGGCAACTTGGAACTCCCTGGGCTAGAGAGGCCAGGTACTCCCATTGACCCCATCCTATCTGCCACCTGCATGAGGAATGCATCTGCCAAGGAGGTCCTAAATCTCCTACTTCTGCCACAGTTTGTTGCTCTACCTGGCCCTGCCAAACCACACCAGCACCCGCAGCTTACACAAGTGGTGAGGACGCTGGCGGCCGCCTTGTCAAAGTGGAAGGACCGGACGCTCCGCATACCGTCGGTGATGAGGGTCAGCACATAGCTAAGGAAAGGAAAGGATGTCACTGATGGGAAGGGACAAAGCAAGCCACATCCAAACAAGAACAGCTTCTCGTCTGTTGAGTGGTAGCTCAGCTTAAGAGACAGGAGCCGGTCCCAATCCCTGAGTCTGCACCACTCTTGCTAAAAACGAAGGAGAGGTAGACACAGCAAATGGTGAAAAACCAGAAATGCATCTTGGAATCCTTTCCAATCTGCGTACCTTCCACTGTGCAGTTGACCCTCTGCATCCATGGGTTCTGCATTCACGGATTCGACCAACCACAGCTTGAAAATACAGTTTGGACCTCCATATCCACGGTTTCAGTTATCCACAAGACACAAAACAGGAATACATACCATAAAGTCTTCCTAGAAAATGCCAGGAAAGGCATCCACTCTAGACATCTTCTAGATCCTTCAACACAACTCTATGGTATTTGTAACCAGAAGTGCCATTATTTTAATAAGGTTCACTGTTATCCGCTGCTTCCAGTATCCACGGTAAGTCCAGGAACCAAACCCCCATGGATACAGAGGTCTGATTGTATTCAGAAAAAAAAAATTCCGAAAAGCAAACCTACCTGTTTATCATTTTATATAAGAGATGCCATTTTACTAAACCATTGTACACAATGGGAACTGAGCAGCCACAGATTTTGGTATCCACAGAGGGGTTCTGGAACCAAACCCCAGTAGTACCAAGGGCCCACTGCATTCTCACCAAGTGGGTTTATTCACACCATTATTTCCCCACTACTACATGAGCTGATACTTGCAGTTGCCACATACAGGCTGAGATCCTATGCATGTATCATAATATCATAGAATGTGCAGCTCCACATGTGCAGATCTGCATCCTTCGACCAGCTGGAAGCTGGGACGCCCCAGGAGGGAGCTCTGCTACTGTTGTTTACAGGGGTGGAGGGAAAGGAGGGGAGAGGCAATTCAGACCACAGAGTTGCAGTTGGTCTTGACTCCGTCCTGGGGAAGATGGGCCACTTTGGGTCCCATACTGGGAGAAAAGTAGGACAGAAATCAAATCAAACCAATCCAGAAAGATGCACTCTCAAATGGAGTCATATCAAAAGTGGTCCCCAACATCATCTCGAGATCTGGATGGGGGCCAAGAGGTTTCCTTCTCACCTTGCTGTGTCCAAAGGCTCTTAGAAGCAACTACTAACCTCCACATGTCTGGTTAGGACAAGGGAAGAGTTGAGCAAAGTAGTGAGCCTCATTTCTCAAAAAAGAGAAACATCCCATGCCTGAAATCTAACAACTCCCCCCACACCCTGAATGCTGCCAGAAACAACCACATCTGGTTACATGAGAACCAACAGAAGCCTTACATCTCCCCTCCTTTCAGTGATATCACCATCTTGTCGTAGGAGATGAAGGTTGCCTGGGCACAGTCCAGTGAGATTTTCACTCCTTCTTGGATCCCTGCAAAGAGGAGAGTGTGGAAGAAAAGCGGTCAACCAAGCCCGAAGAAGAAGACAATAGAGCCGCTTCCTCCCTGTGGCAACCTTAACCTGGTCAGAGCACATTCCTCCATCATGCAATGTCACCCGAGATTATGGGCAACCCATTTGCTTTCAGGTGAGCCATTTGCTAATGGGGGCAGAACGTGATATTCTGAAAGCTTTGGTTATATGAATGCACACAAGCATCTGAAGGAGCAACACTTCTTATGTGTGCCTACCCAAGGAATAGGGTTGGCTGGAGGGGGCCCTCCTCTGTGTCCTACAAGTGAAGAAAATACACTGGGGGAGAAGGGCCTTCTCTGATGCAGCATCCCAGTGGTGAATACCCACCCCTTAGGAGTCCGATCGCTGCCAACACTGCTGTTATTCCAGTGCCAAGTAAAAGCATGGCATTTTATTAGAGCTTTTCGAACCTAGTGGATTTTATCGGAATCTGTATACTTGCCTTAAATTATTTTAACTGGTTTTAAACTGTCTTTAACCAAGCAAAGACTAGTAATTATCTTCAGGACTAGTAATTATCACCCATAATTCCCAAATCTCTCTCTCTAGCCAGCCTTTCTACCTTAACTCTTCTAGCCTGGTGTGGTTCGTGTGAGTGTGTGCTACATGTGCATGTCCTTTTTCTATTATTTTCCAATAAGAACCATTTTAATTCGGGGTCTCTGCAGTTAGTACCAGTATACACAGGTACAAAGGTCCCGCAAGTTACCTGACCTCTTGCAGCCATCCATTTGAGCTATAATTAATTCTCCCAATTAATAACATAATTTTAGTGCCACAAATGGGTCCTCCACAAACCCCCACCAACTCGCGTAACACAGCATCATTAGCAGCACTTCTGATTTGAAAATGGAATTTGGAAATGGACACCGTTCTTTCCGCTGCTCACCTGTATGGGAAAGTGAAACAGGAGGTGTGGGAAGAGGGCCTACATATAGCTAACTAGTTGGTCCAGGGCCCATAAAAAACAGAGACTCCTATCATGCAAGTTCTGCCTCCAGAACTATTGGGAGCTCACCACCGTTCAATGTACTAAGGGAGAGCAGGCAAAGCTGAGGGGCATACTTAGCGGGAAGACTGTGGTGCCATTGGTGAGGCTGTTGAGGGACACGCCATATGGCGGCACACTCTGGTTCAGGTACAGCAGCGAGTTCACGGCAAAGATCACAACACCACCTGGAAGGAGGAGAGAAGAGAGGAGAGTTAAGGAGACCTGTCACTTTGAATCACAGGAATAAAACTGATGAAAGGTATAGAATTCAAAGACACAGCCATGTTTTGTCTGGAATATCTGTATGCAAAAGGGTCTTGTAGCACCTTTGAGACTAACTCCTGAGAAAAAGAAGCTGCAGCCTGAGGTTCCATAGACTTGGATGGCCGTGCATCTGAAGGAGGAGACTAAGGGCTTCTCTATACGAGGGGAGGGGAATGTGGATTGATGGACACTAACGTCAATTTGCAGCAGCTTTCCTTTGTCTCAACAGGTTTTTTGGCAAGATCACAGCCATGTGAAGCCATACGTGTTTGTTGTTCAAATGGGCATGCCTGAGAATCAAGATGGCGAGTGAATTACTCATGTTTTTGTTGTCACCAGTTACCACCATCAAAGAGGTTTGTTTTAAAAAAAGAAAAGCATATCCAAGGTGCAAAAGTGTGATATTCCGCTTAAATAAATAGAGGGGGAAAGGCTGTTTTGTCGCCTCAGCACATGATCACTATGGCGAAAATCTAACATGGCAGTTCCAGGCACTTGCCTTGTTAGCAGCCTCATTCCCTGCACGTGTTCAACCAATCAGCTTCCCACTTCCGCTCTTATCAGGAATGTGCATCAAAGGGAATCATGTCTCAAAGAGCAGGAAAGTAAGTTTCTCCATCCCAGCTTCTGAGTCCAAGAGGTTGGCAGGGGAGGGGGCATGGACACACACACAAACATACACACGTGCTACTCTCTGCCTTGACTGTCAGAAATTGTCTAAGGCCTCAGGCATATACCTTTTCCAGCTCTGCCACCTAAATATCCCTTTTTAAAATGGAGATCTCAGGGGCTGATGGTGGAACCTTCAGAGCTCAAAGCTATGGGCCTCCCCACATTGCCCAACCAAAACTACTACAACCTGCGATTTTCATTCAAACTGAGGTCCCACTCCAAATTTGCTCACAAATTCAAGTCATGTAGTTCTACACCAGGGTGGGCAAAGTGTGTGCCCCCCCGATGCTTTTGTGGCCCTCAACACCTCCAGAGCCCATGACCAACCTTTTTCTTGCCAAAAAAAGAGTGAATTGCTGCCCTAGTGCAAAATTTCAGCTTCTAAATAGGCTACAAGGCCTCTGTCTACTGAGAAGCAGAAGTAGACTTCCAGACACTTGTGGGTGGGAGTTATTTTATCAGAGTCCACATGGTCCCCAAAAGGTCCTGGGGGATAAAAGTGCCCCCCTGTACCTGCCACAGTTGCCCACCCATTTGCCACCAAAAGGTGGACATGGTGTGGTCCCTGGGCTTCTTGAGGCCCTGAGACTGTTTTGGAGGCTGTTGATCCACATTTCACAGCCCTGTTTCTAGTAAAAAAAGGGTACACTGTCTCTCTGGGAAGCCTGCAGGAGCCAGCTTCTAAATTCACCTTTTAAATAAATTGAAGGGTGCATCTAAAATACACCCATTTTTCAAGACCAAAAGCAAACTAACTGCTTCTAGATTTGACAGGTTTTGGTTTGCTTGTCCTGGAACGTTCCCTACAGCCACTAGATGATCCCAGGAGCATAAAACTGGCCTCTGGACCTGTCAATGTTTTCCACTCTGATTCAGCACCCGCATACCCTCAGGCCACAAAACAGCCCTCCCTCTCCACCCCACAACCTGAAAAAGGCCATTCCTCTCACCAATGGGCTTGGGCACTGCCAGAGCCTGCGTGCAGTCAAAGGGCAAGTTGCTCAGGGACCAGATGACTGGATGGACCTTCTGCATGATGTTCAAGGAGATAGCCACAATGCTGCAGGTGTCCTGGCGCACGGCAACACGCCTGCAAGGAACGGGGACAAGAAAGACCCACAGCTTAACACCCCAGAACTGGATGTGGGTAAGCAATGCTCTTTGGCAGAACTGAGGGAAATTCCTTTGCTGGAATGTAACTCCCATGGTGGCTGGCTGGGGAATTCTGGAAGCATTAGGCCAAAAGAACTACCCCCCCCTCTTTGCTCCCTCTTAGCATCTGAGACATGATGGAAATGCCTGAAGGTGTTTGAAGACCTGCTCCAGGTCTGACTCCATCACCTTGGAATGGAAAGGAAGTCTGAAGAATTTCTGTTGTTGCTGCCGTGCAGCTTCAAGTCATTTCTGACTTACGGCAACCCTAAGGTGAACCTATCATGGAGTTTTCTTAACAAGATTTGTTCAGAGGGAGATGGCTCTTGCCTTCCTTGGAGGCTGAGAGAGTGTGACTTGCCCAAGGTCACCCAGTGGGTTTTCATGGATGAGCAGGAGTCCCAACCCTGATCTCCAGAGTCATGTCCAAAGCTCAACCCACTACACCATGCTGGCTCTTGTAACATTTCTGAGGCTGGTTTATTTATTACTTTATTTGTTTAATTTATATTCAACACAGTTGATTCAACACAGCCCCTGCTCAAAAATCTCTGATATGCTGCAGCATACACTGAAAAATACTCAGCCATTTCTTTATATAGGTCTCTCCCTCCCCCTGCATATACACAAAGCCATGTATAATAGTGAACCGCCATAGAATATCATAGAATTGAACTGGAGGACTTCCTGATGTCTAGAGAGATCACTTTCAGTGCAACTCTATGGTCCTCTAGATGCCTAGAGAAACCTTCCCCCCAACTGTGGCTACAGGATGACATAATTCACTGGAAAAGACAACAATGTCTCATCAAGCAAAATACAGTAAGGAAAGAGGAAGAGTGCATTACAGTTACAGGTGGATTGACTTCATCAAGGAAGTCACAGCTTTGCTGAGTTTGTAAGACATGAGCAGGACAGTTGATGGCCAGGGCTCCTGGAAGTCTCTCATTCAGAGGGTCACCATAAGCCAGAGTTGACTTAATAGCAAATAACAAAAAACAATATAATCTGGGCTCTGCAATCCATACTGAATTTGAGGGCTCAGGCCCAGCCCAAATTCCCATTGACTGTTCTACAGAATCTTGACACATCATGATGATGGCAAAACTATCAGTAATTCTAAGACAGCAAACAAAAGTTATGAGGGTGTGAAGACTTTAGACAGGATACACTGCGGTTTTGAACCGTGAATATGTAAACTATAAATATTCTAAAGATAATGTTCTTCCAGAATCGTTGTCAAATGTTAACGTGTTCAAATCCTGAAAGGTTTGGATTTATAGAAAATAGAGAGAGTTCAATGACACTTCCGTCTCTCTTCCAGCCCAAAAAGTGCAACCAGGGGCTGGCAAGGCTATTTCTGAGGTCCCCTCAAGGATTCCTCATACAGTATGAACCCAGTATCCACGGGACCGATAACGATGGATTCACTTATCCATGTCCCAAAAAAGTCTCTCTAGCCATCTCCTAGGTCTTCCAGCAAGACTCTATGGTATGCTTCCACCAGAGGCTAACCATAGAGTCACACTGGAGAACCCAGAAGATGCCTAGAGAGGCGTTCTCTCTAAATATCATCTAGGTCCTCCAACGTGACTCTGGTATGATTGAGCCGGAAGTCTTTAACTTTAATAGGGTTATCTGTGGTTTCTGGAATACACAGTAAGTCTGGAAGTGTATCCCCTGTAGACGTGGGGGTTGGGCTGTGCCTATTTTTTAACTGTCTTAAGAAGTCAACACATTCACGCTTGCTCTCTAGGGGGTGTGAGGGCAATTCTGCCTTGGGTCATGCCCCCCCCCAAGCCTCTTTTAGGACCAAGACAGAGGTCTCGTTTCAAAACAGTAAGTAACTTCCACTTCACTTCCTACTTTCTCTTTTGGCCCTTGAAGAGCTGCGGAGGGGCGGGGGGCAAAACACAGTTTCCTCCCCATGCAGAGGGCATTTTGATTTTTTTTAAGTAAAGAAAAATTAAAATGGGTTGGGCATAGGATGTGTACGGCCTTCTAAGGCCCAATTTGGGGGGGATCAGACCTGAGGAAGTTGCCCATGCCTGGTGTGATGGAAGAGTAGAACTCAGCTAGACTTGTATCTTTTAGCTGGCTCTCTGAAGTCTGAGCTCATCCTTCCCTGTGTCTTCCTGTCTCCCTCAATGCAAATCAGGTGGGAGGAAAGGGCTGCAGTTTCACAACCCTATTGGATTGGGGCCAGCTAGTCAGCTTTTGGTTGAAAGTCCAGTGTGCTGGGACTGCAGAAGAGAAGGAGGAGAGGGCGTACCCAGGCCAGGTCTGGTTGGGTTCGAAGAGGATGAGGAGGGTGGGCTCATAGTAGCCGTAGAGGAACTGCATGTCGATAATGTTGAGCAGCTTCTCGTCCAGCTCCCGCACGTCAATGATGTAGCTGGGCAGAAAACTGGACTTCTGGCTGCAAGGAGAGAACATGAGAATTGATAGGGGGCCAGGCGGGGCCTGAAGGGAAACGGATATGGGGACCCCGCCCCCTGGAGAAGCCAGGTGTGTGGTCCACATGGAGAATCCCACTTTTCAGTGGCTCCTGAGATTAAACTTATCTGTGGAGGGTCCCCAAACCCAAGAGCATTCCCCAGTCAATCAAGATCAGCAGCCCAACCCCAGCATGTTCACCAGAGGAATCAAAGGCAAGGCCTGATGCCAAGACTCCTTGAGCACTTGTAGGTTAGTGGTGTACAGTTCATGAACATTGAGATGTGTTTTCCACGGCTCCCATTAATGTCCCAAATCCTTCTTAATAAAGCCCACTGTTCTCATTACTAAAACTGCATCCTATGACACTGAGTTCCACCTGCGTGCTCCATGTGATGAGGCATCACTCTTAGACTTGAAGCATCATTCACAATTTCAAAAATGCCCGCTCTGCCCCCAGCTCTCTCCAAACATCACCCTGTTGACTATTCCAGATGTCCTTACAATTACGCTGCACAAAGCAGAACCCGCAGCAAGCCTTACCCTTCACCTACAACGCCTTCATGCTCATCGGTCAGCGTGTCTCTGCGGAAGGGCAGCACGACCAGTCGCGTGCCATAGATGAGCATGACTGCACAGCGCCCATCGGGGTCCACCCGCACTTTGGGGATGTGGACGTTCTGCACAAAGCCATCCTGAAGGAAAGACAGAGGAAGTGGAGAGGATTGAACAGGGCAGCCCTGAGACCAACCGACCTTCCTTCCTTCCTTCTTCCTCCTTTGTGCCTGGCATACGCACTGCCTTTCCCACCATGGAGATTACCAAACGGCCACCAAAAAGAACTCTGACTATAGCCTAGAGTTGTGGCAGTTTCAGGAAGGGAGAACTGGTGCCCACTGGGAAAGGCACAGGCACCATCCCATATCTTTGCAGATGGTGCCCTGAGTCCTATATTATTTCAAGCAATTGAGGCACAGTGCCTCTGCTTTTGTAGGGTGAAACTGCTCACCTTCTAAAGCAGAGGTGAGGAAAGCACAGCCCATGGGCCTTAGGCCTGAATGGAGGGATTTTGTTGAAAATCTAAAATGAGTTCCAGTTCACTTTGGGAAAAGGCCTCTCTGATGTACGACTGAGACCCAAAAACATGGTACACCTGCCTCCTCCCCTCAAGCACATGCCTGATGGTTGGCATAAAATGAATTTTGGACTCATGGCTGGGCTACCTGGTGCATGGGGAAAACCCGAGTTTGAGTGGATTGTTCCTCCTGCCTATCCAGAGAAGAGAGTTTGGCCCTTCAAGGTGTGGGGAGGGATATGCACTATAGCTTTGAATGCCATCAAATGACAAAACAGAGCAAGGTAGAACTGGTGTGGGCATAAGGGAATGCTTGCAACTCTCCAAGCCTCAAGGGATACAAGAAATCTGCCTGCATCCCTTGATTTTGGAGAAGATCTACCCACAGTGGTTTCTGAAATGCCGCCACAAGCCTTCAGATACATACCCTCAGCTCTGGCTCCTCAAAGTAATGAAGGGAAAGTGTTTTCAGGTCGTGGGTGCCAGGGTCATACTCCACCACTGAGAGCTGAGGTTCAGAAAGAAAGGGAATGAAATGCAGAGGCCATCTGCTTAAAGAGTATCATCTGCCTTGTTCTTTAATGGAAAACTAGCTGGATCCAGCATACCATACACCATTAAAATACTCCCCATAAAACACCCGGTAGACCTCACACCCGGTTGCCTGGGTCCCACCACTGCCGCCAGTTGACTGCCTGGGTCCCATCACAGCGGGAATAGAAATGATATTACTGGGTAGACTTACATCGTCAGTGGGAATTGTGCAGCCCTGAGACGTTGAGCCAACACTGTAGCACTTTGTTTGATCACTCCTAGTATGCAGACTGGCCATGAGTAGCAGGAGTGGATTGTGAGGTGGAGCGGGAATTTGCATGCAGGTAGTGATTGGTATGTGGGTGGTGATTAGCTGAAAGAGTGCAGCCAATCAGCACACTGAAAGAAGCAACATACCTAAACCCACTGTACATACCCAGGAGGCAACATACCTACATACCTAAGGCCATTGTGCATACCCAAGAGGTTTATATATAGAGATTATAAACATGGAAAATGATAAACATGAACATGGCTCACAGTGAACAACAACCTTTGGGAGGAACAGAGTATAAATCTGAACCTCCTTCCACACTTTTTAGTCTGCTGTGGGATGGCTGCCAGAAGAAGAATGGAATGAAACAAAAGGGCTGGTTTTTTGCTTCTCATCACCTTGCTGGGTACTTTTTTTTAAACAAAGACATGGCCAAGCCGTGCTCCATTTGGCACCACTACTCTTCCATTGCTCTCCTTTTGCCAAATGCAAACATTGACAAAACTTTTTTGAAATCAGAGTTCCTCAGTAATCTAGAAATCCCACAGTAATCTAGAAAGCCAGTTCAAAGGGGGCTTAATTTTCATTCCCCTTAAGAACACAAGAGCCTGAGCAAACCAGCCATCAAGAGCCAAGCGCAGGTAGAGGCACCTAAGGGCACCTGTGAATCACCCACCAGAACTAAACAGGATTTGCTGCTCCCCGTGACCTCCGGGAGGATGATTTTGGACTCAGTTCTGCTGTCCAATGATGTCCTCTCCCCCCAACTCCACATCTTGCAAACACCCCATCTGTCGGGGATGCTTTGCTCATGATTTCCTGCATGGCAGGGGGTTGGACTGGATGGCTCTCGTGGTCTCTTCCAACTCTGCAATTCTATGACCCCAACCCACCACAGCCCTCCCAGAAAGCTGCCAACCTCATGGCCTCTTCCCCAGCTGGCATGAACCAACCTTGGCATCCTTGAAGCTGAGCAGGAGGGCATCTCTCTTGGCTCCTGCAAGCTGCACGCTGGCCATGGACATGACATTGCCAAAGAAAGAGAAGGCGGCCACTAGCTCCAGTTTCTCCTTGTGACCTTTGCCCTCTGCACAAGAAAAAATGCAAATGACAATCAGAGCCAGAGACTGTGGAGATGTTCACGCTTTTTCTCCTTCCCTGTCTTCAAAGAAGCACACTCACAGATTGGTGATCTGGCCTCTTCACCCCACGTCCCTCCTTTCCATGAGTTGTTATTTGCCTGAAAACAACCTCCTCAAATACACAGTTTGCATTTCCCTGTCTGATTCAGTCCATGGGCATTACCAACAGCACCCCAAAATGACAAATGTACCACTCCAGGCCCCACATTTCTCCCTGCAGAAATTCATTTTGTTAGTTTTGGCCCAGCTTTCTAATTTGTTAAGGGGGGTCATTTTGGATTATGATCCTGTCCTCTGGGGTATAACTGCCCCTCCTAATTTGGTGTCATCTGCAAATTTGATGAGAATGCCCTCTATTCACTCATCCAAGTCATTGACAAAGATGTTGAATAGCACTGGGTCCATGAAAAGCCTACCCTCTTGGCCCTGAGCAGTGGCTGACATTTGCTGAGGAGCAGAACCAGTGGCAAAGTTCTTGAGAGGTCTCCTGGCTGCTTAGACAGGTAGATTTCCCAGAAACAGCCTCTCAGCTTCCACTGGGACAGATTGTGGGCCCAGAAAGCTGGCAATGTTATTCCCAGGGTTCTGCAGTCCCTAGACAACACTTGAGAATACTGGCCAAGAAAGGAAATCATTTCTATGGGATGCACTACAGACAGAGCCTGAACACTTGAGAGCTTTCTGTCAATGTACTTTCAGCTGCAGCAACTGCCCCCTTTTCAGTGCAGCCTCCTACCTGCCCAGTAACTTCTGCAGGAGCCCCACCTGCACCACTACCTGTAGGTCCAGCCCCCACTCACCTGTGTTCCTGTCATTTTTGATAGAAGCCTGAAAGAGAAAGGAGAAGAACACCATCAGTCCTACAGTCACACCATGCAGGGACACTGCTCCAGCTGAGATAGCCACTGCTCCCTTTTCCCCCAGGGCAATGTACCAAAGCGAGCACCAGCACCAGCCTCAAAGAAACACCATTAATATTCACACCAGACTGAAAGCAAAGGGCAACATATCTCGGTACAATACACCACCGTATCCATAGGACCAATACCCGTGGTTTCATCTATCTGAGCCTGACAAAATATGCCATCTCGAAGCATGACATATTTTAGGTCTTCCAGCACAATTCTATGGCATGCTTCTGCTGGAAGTATAGAGTTTGCAATTTTTACTAACTGAGGTAATTCCAAGAACGTATCCTCTGCAGATGCAGGGGTCGTACTGTAGTACAAAACCAAACTGCTTGCCTATGCCTTCCTCTCCTTCTCACCCTCAGACCTGCATATCTTAGCACCCAGCCCTACCCCAAAGCATCCTCAACCCCATCTTTCAACCTGCACCACTGTACCACCATACTTTTCTGCCTCTCTGTACAGCCCCCTCTTGATAAGTCTCAATTCAGATACTCAGCTGCCCCTTCTGCCTTTAAATGGTTGGATGAATCCCTCTTCTAGGGCACAAAGTCAGCATTTCAGATCCCAGCATTTCACAAGAGCTACACACACACACACACACACACACACGAGTGTCACACTCCTTCCCTTCTCCTTTTCTCCAAAAAAAAGTGTCAGCAAATGCATCCTGTTCTTTTCTGGAGCTCCTGAAAAAGTGATCCAAGGACACTCAGAAGAACTCAAGGGAAATTTCTTGAACTCTTCAGGGAAATAGAAAAGATATGTACACCAAGAGAATAAAAGGGTACTGTGCCTCTCTCCTTGGGAGAGAACTGGGGGGCAGGGTTGGGGTTATCAAATTATACAGACCAGAAGATAATAGTCATTTTATTTTTGTTTAGTTTTTCCCCATCTCTCTCTGGCTTTTCTTCGCAAACGAAGATTCAGGAAGGACTCATCCCGCGCTTTCTGTTTGAAAAAATAACCTTCTTCCTAATTAAAGCCCATATTGCCAGGTACACACACAAAAAAACCCATTTCCTACTGCACATCTTATTTTTCTACTGCACATCAGAATAATGCATTCAGGGAAACCTTTGGCCTGATCCTGCTTCAGGGATCTTATAACAACACACATACAAACGCTCACTCCACAGCCAGTACTCCCCACAGACATACCTCAGAGTCATGGTTGAGCCTGTAAACGTATAGCTGGGAGGTTCCTGCCACCACCAAGTTGCGCTCAGCATTGGAGAAGAAATTGCAGTACATGGAGAACTCCAGCCCCGTGGGAGGGTGTGCCTGCTTGTACACGGCATACATTGCAGCAGGCTCCCTGCAGAGAAGCAGAACTCACTGTGAGGGGAAGGTGGAAGGAAGAAGGGTAAGGACTTGAATCCGCAGCAAGACCTGAACGTGGGACTTAACAGATGTCAATCTATCAAGCAGATGAAGCTGGCAAAAGGAAGGTAATTCTGCGGGGACTCTACTACTGCATTCCTTGCAAGAGATGATAGCTCAGGGCCAAGCTATTTGAAAGACAACATGGTTAAGTTTATTCTTAACTTAAGCCCTGGTTTAAGTTTATTCTTAACTGAGCCCTGGTGGCACAGTGGTTAAATGCCAGTACTGCAAGTCACCGCATTGCAAATTCGATTCCAGCGGGCTCCAAGGTTCACTCAGCCTCCCATCCTTTCGTAGGTCGGTAAAATGAGGACCCGGCTTGTGGGGGCAATTAGCTAGCACACATTGGAAACTGTTTAATGCAGTGTCGATGTGCAAGTTGCTGTTGCTTAAAATCAAATTGTAAGCCGCTCTGATAGCCTTTGTGGTTGAAGAGCGGGGTATAAATACCTAAATAATAATAATAAAATAAATTCAGCATACAAGTGCAAACATAGACGCAACAAGACCACTAAATCAAGTCACCCATCTTTGGCAAGATATTTTAAAAATAGATAATACAGTTGTCCCTTCATATTCACTGGGGTTTGGTTCCAGGACCCCCCATGGATACCAAAATCCGTGAATACTCAAGTCCCGTTATATGCAATGGCATAGCAAAATGGTGTCCCTTGTACAAGATGGCAAAATCAAGCTTTGTTTTTTGGATTATTATTTTTTAAAGAATATTTTCAAGCCGTGAATACTTAAATCCGTGGATACCAAACCGTGGATACAGAGGGACAACTGTAGTTGTAATGAAAATGAAATCTTGAAAAGAATTAAGATTTGGGACTTTATCAGAACACCCTCCCTGTAAGAGGTCTTTTGCCAGCATATTTTGAAGCATTTTTATGCTGGCAAAAGAACCCTCCCCCCGCACCAGACCTACCTTTAGCAGCGTGAAAAGGCATCCCAGAAGTAATGGAGCATGAACGGAGCTACATTTACTTTGGGGTTCCAAGTCTCACCAATTTTCACAAGAAGACATGAGCGTGGCAAATTCAAAAGTTAAAGCAAAATAAATACACAAAGTACACACAAGCACAGAAACACACTTTAAAAGTCCCAAGTACATGGGGGGGGGGGTGTGTCATAAAAAAGAGCATCCCCTACCTGGCTGTTGCAATATCACCCAGAAGTGTTCTGTCATTGACACTGAGCACAATGGTACGAGGTTTTAAATGCCAACAACAAAGAGCCAGGGGATATCTATTGATGGCTTGGGCCATCAATAAAATAGAACGGCTTTTTGACTTGACATGATCATGAGACAACAGCGTTGTATAGTATGTGCGCCCTTTCGCTAACATTAGGCATCATTATGACGCCATATTTGCTGCATCTGATAAAGTCCTTGGGAAAGCAAGGAATGGTCAACTATAATGAATGATCGATTCATTACAATAGTAGTTTGCACATCGGACTATGACTCTGAAGACCAGGGTTCGAATCCCTGCTCAGCCATGGAAACCCACTGAGTGCCCTTGGGATAGTCACAAACTCTCAGCCTCAGAGGAAGGCAAAGGCACACTCCCTCCGAAGAAATCTTGCCAAGAAAGCCCCATGATAGGTTTGCCTTAGTTAGGGTCACCATAAATCAATAACGACTTGGAGACACACAACAACAACACTTGATATAGATATAGAGAAACAACCCCACAATGTTTTAGCTTGGTTGCACTTTTTATTATTATTATTATTATTTGGTCTTTGTTATTGCATTTGTTTAGTCTGAAATGTGATGTTTTTGTTTATTGTTTGTGAGATTAGTGTAAAATTAAATAAGAATTAATTTTTTAAAAGATTGTAAAGAGTTACCTAAAGATTTTTCTGGGAGCTGCAATTCCGTGGAAAAATGGCAAAACAAGACTGAAGTTAAGGAAGTATAAATACATTGATGGAGCCTAACCTGATGCTGGCTGACCAAAGCAGCGATCTTGCAATTTTGGTGAACAGTTAAATACAAATGCTGACCCAGTGCCAGTTGCTGTGAAAACCCCAAATTCCATGTTGGGAATTATTAGGAAATAAATTTAAAATAAAGCTGCCAACACCATAGTGCCCCTATTGAAATCTTTGTTGCAACCACACAGTGTCCTGTGCACATAGTTCTGGCCACTGTACCTCAGAAAGGAGATTGGAGAACCAGAAAAAATTCAGAAAGGAATAACCAGAATGAGGGGCTGAAGCAACTCCCCTATGAGGAAGCATTTCTGTATTTCGGCTTCCTAGTTTAGAAAAGCAAAGGACACAAGAGAAGAGTATAAAAATATGCATGGCATGAAGAAAGCAGTGAGGGAGATTATTATTTTTTTAATTGGTCCAGAGACTAGGACACGGAGCAATGGATTCAAACTAAAGGAAAAGAGATTCCTTTAGGAAGAACTGCCCAACAGTAAGAGCTCAGAGTGTGATGGGGTCTCCGTCTTTGGAGGTTTTTAAACAGAGGCTGGACGGCCATCTGTTGGGAGGGCGTGGATTGTGTCTTCCTGCAGGGCAGAAGGGGATTGGACTAGATGGCCTTTGGGGTCTCTTCCATCTCCATGCTTCTATGATTCTATGAAAAGAGATTCCCCCTAAACATTAGGAAGAACTTCCTGATGGTAAGAGCTGTTCGGCAGTGGAATACGCTGCTGCCTAGGAGTGTGGTGGGGTTAGGGTTTTTATGTTTTGGAAGTTTGAATATGTGAATTGTAGTCTGGGCTGGGGGAGTCTTGGGAGCGTTAATCCAAAGAGGAGAGTTGTAGTCTGGGCTGGGGGAGTCTGAGAATGTTAATCCAAAGAGGAGAGCTGTAGTCTGAGCTGGGGGATTCTGGGGATGTCACTCCAAAGAAGAAAACTGGGAGTTTTAACCCAAAGAGAAGAGAAGTAACCTGGGCTGGGGGATACTGGAGTTACTCCAAATATGTGGCTTGCAATCTAGTCTGGGGGAGTCTGGGAATGTTCATCCAAAGAGGAGAGTTGTAGTCTGAGCTGGGGGATTCTGGGACTTTTAATCCAAATAGGTGGGTTACAATGTGGTCTGGGGGATTCTGGGAATATTAATCCACACAGGAGAGTTGTAGCCTGATCTGGGAGAGTCTGGGAATTTTAATCCAAATAGGAGAATTACAATCTGGTCTGGGAGATTCTGGGAATGCTAATCTGAACAGAAGAGTTGTAATCTGGGCTAGGGGATTCTGGGAATTTTAATACAAAGAGGAGAGGTGTAGCCTGAGCTGATGGATTCTGGGAATTTTAATTCAAACAGGTGAGTTACAATCTGGTCTGGGGGATTCTGGGAATGTTAATTCGAACAGGAGAGTTGTAATCTGGGTTTGAGGGATTCTGGAGGCGTCAATCGAAAAATAACTGGGAGTTTTAACCCAGAGAGGAGAGCGTCAGCCTGGGCTGGGGGATACTGGGAGCTGCAATCCCAAAGCGGAGTTAGAGGTCCGGGGCTGGGCTCCCAACCCTCCTCCAGACTCCTGGACGGGGCGGGCTGGGAATCCAAGCGGCCTCTCAATGGGGAGGGAGCGGAACGAAAGGGACGCTCGCCTGTTCCACGGGGCTCCTTTATTCCGTGACACCCTCCAGTCCCCCCCCCCATTTCTTCCCCAGGCCCCCCTCTCGACGGCGTCGCCACCACCCCTCCTATCTCCAGCCCACCGCCGGGGAAACCGGCCTTACCTCCCCCGCCTCACTCCTCAAATACCCCTTCGGCCGGCTCGGGGTGCACCTCGGAGACCGGTCCGGCCGGAAACAGCTCCCGCCGGAACCATCGATGAGGGGCCACAGAGACTACGAGGCTAGAGCGACCTTTCGAGGGGAAGGGCGGACCTAGAGGAGTGAGTCCTCCGGAGAAGGTGGGCACTAGGAGAGGGCGGGGCGTTCATTTTTCATAGCATCTGATTGGCTCAGGGGAACAGCGGGGGTGTTTCCTAGGGACTGATTGGTCATTGGTTATTTTTAATCTTTTAACTTTTATATATTTATGTAATTTTGCATTTTCTATATTGTGATGTTTTTAATGGATATCAAACTGTATTTTATATGATATTTTGTGATACCGCCTTGGGTCCTTGCTGGGAGAAAGGCAGTAGGACCCGCATATCCACTGTTTCATTATCCACTGATTCAGTTATCCACGGTTTCAGTTTCAGCACAGCTACCATAGAGTCTTCCTAGAAAATGCATCCTCTCTAGCCATTTTCTAGTTCTTCCAAGGCAACTCTATGGTATTTTTAGCCGGAAGTCCCATTATTTTCAATGGCATTTGCTATTGTCCATGGATTTTGTTATCCGCAATGGGGTCCGGAACCAATTCCCAGCGAATATAGGGGTCCTACTGAAAATGAATAATGTCCATAAATGGGTGTAAGAGTACCCTTGAGCACGTGCAGAGCGTGTTTCCCTCACCACAAAAACTACACCGTTATAGCGCTATTATTCCACTTTAACTGCTCTGGGAGGGGCATTTAGCATTCTCAGCTGGAGAGCTCTTAGGCTTCACTAAACTACAAGTCCCAGAATTCCAGAGGAGGCAGCCGGAGAAGTTAAAGTGGAATAATAGCACTATGATACCGTAGGACCCCTGTATCCGCGGGGATTTGGTTCCTGGACTTACCACAAATACCAGAAACTGCGGATAACAGTGAACACCATTGAAAATAATGGGACTTCCGGTTTAAAATACCATAGAGTCGCCTTGGAGGAACTAGAAAATGTCAAGCTAACACACATTGGAAACTGCTTAATGTGGTGTAGATGTGTAAACTGCTATTCCTTAAATTTAGCCTTCTTGCATACTTTCTCGAGTCACCAATGGCTCCTCTTCATCCTGGAGAGAAGTGACCACTAGTGGGGTGCCACAGGGTTCGGTCCTGGGACCAGTGCTTTTAACATCTTTACCAATGACTTGGATGAGGGAACAGAGGGCATGCTTATCAAATTTGCAGATGACACCAAATTAGGAGGAGTAGCTAATACCCTAGAGGACAGGATCGGAATCCAAAATGACCCCCTAAACAGATTAGAAAGCTGGGCCAAAACTAACAAAATGAATTTCAACAGGGAGAAATGTAGGATACTATACGTGGCCAGTAAAAATTAAGTGCACAGATATAGGATGGGTGGCACCTGGCTTGATGGCAGTACATGCAAAAGGGATCTAGGAATCTTAGTGGATCGCAAGCTGAACATGAGTCAGCAGTGTGATGCAGCAGCTAAAAAAGCCAATGCAATTCTAAGCTTCATCAATAGTAGTGTAGTGTCCAGACCGAGGGAAGTAATCGTGTCACTCTATTCTGCTTTGGTCAGACCTCACCTGGAATCCTGTGTCCAGTTCTGGGCACCACAATTCAAGAAGGGTATGGGCAAACTGAAGCATGTCCAGAGGAGATGTTATGTAAATGCTGGGAGGTCTGGAAGCCATTTATGCCCTATGAGGAGTGGCTTAGGGAGCTGGATATGTTTAGTCTGGAGAAGAGAAGGTTGAGAGGGGACATGATAGCCATCTTTAAATATTTGAAGAGATATCATACTGAGCATGGAGCGAGCTTGTTTTCTGCTGCTCCGGAGACTAGGACACAGAGCAATGGGTTCAAACTACTGGAAAAGAGATTCCACCTAAATATTAGGAAGAATTTCCTGACAGTAAGAGATGTTCGGCAGTGGAATCTGCTGCTGCCTGGGAGTGTGTTGGAGTCTCCTTTGGAGGTTTTTAAACCGAGGCTGGATGGCCATCTGTCAGGACTGCTTTGATTGTGTATTCCCGCATGGCAGAATGGGGTTGGACTAGATGGCCTTTGGGGTCTCTTCCAACTCTAGGATTCTATGAAATCCACTGTTTGGTGTGATTTGCTGGCAACTGAGACTTAAGAAGTAAGAAAGCCTGCCATGCTGCTATCATGTGTTACACATATATATTTGTGTGTTTGTGAGAAAGAGAGAGAGACATGGATGCCACTGTAAGTAAGTAAGAAGTCCACCCACTTCCTAGAGAGGCTGCCCAAAACTCTCTTCATCTGCCTGTGGTTGGCTGTGGACAAGCCATGATGATGCCACAATTGTGGTGACATCATCCTGCAAAGTCTTGCTCCCAGAGAAATCTTGGCACAAGCAAGAACTGGCTGAAAGGATCTCCACAAAGAGGGAAGAGGTGGTGTACGGATTCTCCACGATCTCTGCGCAGGTATGGTAGGACAGGCCAGAAGTACAGAAGTCACTGGGGGGAGCACCATTGTGCCAGCATGAGCAGCCACCATCTTGTTTCCCTTGTGTCAGGTCGGACAGAGCAACACAGGACCGCCGTCCGGCCTTTTCGAGATCTTCCCCAGGTAATGCTAACCAACAAACCCTCACCAATAGCTGCTCATTAAGACAGATGGAGTTCCCCACAAATTCCATGAGGATTTTTTTCACCATCTAGATGGTCCCCATGATTCAATACTGCACCTTGGCGTTCAAAAACAAATATGGTGGCAGGATTTGCTCCTGTGTGTTTAAAATGGGCCACGGTCATCCAAGTATCATCCCAAGCAAATCCTGTTAAAATGAATGGGAGTAAGCAAGATTTTTGGCCTCAGAGTCCAACAGAGACCCTGCCCAGGTTGGATCCCTAGTTAAGAAAGGATCCGGCCTGAGATCCTGCATCGTCACAGCTGCCAGTCAGAACTGGCAATACTGCCTAAGATGGACCCATGTCCTTCTGTCTTACATTGAGTCATGTGTTGAGGAAGGGAAGCGGAGGGGAGATGAGATCCATGGAAGACTAGAGTGGGTTATAAAAGGGTTTTTGTTCAAGAAGTGACATTTGAGCACTCACGGAGCAGTTTAGCAAACGGGACTGGTGAGGAGGGACTTTGTAATTCTGTACATTAGCACACATGGCAGAAGACATAGGGCTTGTCTATGCAAGGCAATAAAATGTGGATTGATGCACACTAACGCATCATGTTTATGGTGTGGTAAAGCTAACCTGAACCTGCACTTTTGTTCAGAAAACACATTTTTCTGCACACAAAACTATAGGGTTTTTTTGTACTCCTACCTCACCTTTCATGCACTGAAAGCATGTTCTCAATGGAAAAAGTATGGCTGTTGTACATCTGTATTGATGTACCTTGTGTATTTCTGTACAATGTCCTACAACATTACGCAAAGTGTGATTACTGGGAGAAAGTTGTGCATAAATTTTGCTACCGCATTCTTTCTACCAACAGTATTCAGAGACCCTTTCTAATGCAGGGAAACAAATAAAAACAATCATTCTTAGGACTTTTTCAAACGGGGGGGGGGGGACCCAAGGAGGTTGAGAGAAGAACGGTGCTGCCCTGCTTACAGCGCTCCATTTCGGATAACGCCGTCCACCTCCTGACCTTCCCCCTGCTTCCTCCGTGCTGCATGCATGAGAAATGCGCTGCTTTTATTGATGGAAAAACCCCGTCAATAAAAAGCGGCGTCTGCAGCACGGATGAAGCACAGGGAAAGGTCAGGAGGAGGATGGCGCCGTCTTAAATGGAGCGCTGTAAGCGGAACAGCACTGTTCTTCTCCCAACCTCCTGGGGGTTTTTTCCCCGTTTGGAAAAGTCCTTAGCCAGAATTGAGTTTTCAAACCATTTATGTTGGATAAATAATTGCCTGTATCCAACCAGAGAACTCCTGGCAATGTAAAGACATGAATGTGGGTTGATGAGGCAGTAGACTACACCCAGAATATTGCTAGTGACATTTTTGAAAGCGTAGGAACCCTTGATTGTCTTTTTGCAGAAAAAAGAAAATAATATAACTGTGGGTTTTGATAATTATTAGATTTGGTATAGTAAAAGAAGTACTGTATAAAGTAAATTATTAGTTGGAGAAGTAAGTTTTGTTTTGTTTTTACATTAAGACTTAGAACCACTGTAAATAAAGCTGGAAGTCATTGTAACTTTTTTCTTTTTGTTTATGGCTGTATCTTCTTTTTTCTTATTTTCTTTCTTTCTTTTTCTCTCTTTCATGTTTATATTTTATATAACGTAACAATGCTTTTGTATATCCATATAGTGTCCCCCTTTTTCTATATGTATAGTATCTGTATAGGCAGATATATAGGAGATGATCAGATGCGGCAAAAAACGTATCAAAAGGTCACGACGAGAATAGGAAGAGGTGACCTTACCACACGTCCAGCGTTCCGGGGGCGTAGCACAGGCATCAGTAAGGTGTCCCTTTTAATTTGCGGCTTCTCCCCATCAATGGAAAAGGGAAGCCTTAATGACGGCTGTGCTACACCCCCGGAACAGCTGAAAGACACAGCATCTGGTAAGGTTCCCCTTTATGTTCTTGTGATCTTCAGACGCGGTTGAGGACGTGATTTTTTTGTGGGTTCCCCCGCATCTGATATAAATAAATAAATAAATAAATAAATAAAATCCATATTCAATCTTTTTATCATCAGTGTTTCTAACAGTTTTTAATTGATTGATTGTGTTCTGCTTCTCTTATGTTGGTCTTTGGCTGTAATAAAAGCACTTTACTTACTTTTCTCTTTCCTTTTTATGTACTGTATATGTGTACATTTTTTAAAAAATGTATTTGGAAAATAATAATAATAATAATAATAATGAAGAGTTGGCCAAGGCTGTAACATAGTGGAAGAAAAATGCAACAATTAATACCCTATGTTTACACTAATTTGCATTCTAATTATGTAATGTGCACAATTAGGGTAATTTGCAATATATGGCAATTATATGCCCAGATCTGAGAATGTTTATACAGCACTCCTACCAGTAAATGGCCGTGTGTGTGTGTGTGTGAGCTGCAGCAGCTGAAAGGTTGGTTTTCAGGGGTGATTGTTGGCCATGGTTGGTCAAGGGTTCCAAGCGCAGCGGCCACCAAAGAACTGGGTGATGCAGACACCAGTTGTTTGTGTGCCTGTGCAACCCACACACAACATGCCCACCTTAGTCAATGGTGGGGAGACGAGTTGCCCCAAAGTGCTGGCGTCTGCGGAGATTGTCTCACTGCATTGGGGACTTCTGAGGGTATCTCTCTGAACCTCCAAATGGGTCAGGGGTGTTGGCCTACACACTAACGCCTGCCGTTTGCCCCTTGTAGGATGGAAACCTTTGAAGACCATGCTTGGTGCTCCCACAGTTATCAGAGTGGGGAGGAGGAGGATTACAACGGGGGAGACGAACCCCACCATGACCCCCAGTTGGCCAAGGTGAGGTCCCGGAGCAATCGCCGCTCCTGCCGCCGCTCCTGCCGCCGCTCCTTCCTGGTGGATGAGCTGGACATATTGATGGATGAGGCGGCCACCACCATCCAGGCTGCCTATCGGGGCCACCTGACACGGAAGCGCCTCATGTACGAGCATGCTGCCGCCTCCATTATTCAGAACGCCTGGAGGCGCTTCATCACTCGGGAGTACATGGCCCTCCAGCGGGACCAGGTGCCCTCGTGGCAGGTTCATGGGCATCGAAGGCAAACCCCCTCCTTGGCCTCCTTGGAGGACACGAGAAGACCCCGGGGGCAGTTCCCGAAGGATAGGGAGCATGCCGCTCTGGTCATTCAGGCCCACTACCGTGGGTACGTGACCCGGCGGGCCTTCTCAGAATGCAAACGGGCAGCCGTCACCATCCAAGCCCACTGGAGGGGCTACCGCACCAGGCAGGACTTGGCCCACAGAGCACAACACACGTACCCCCGTGGCAACCAAGAGGGAACCTATTACACCCACCCCACCTATGTGCCTGGCAGCTCTGGGTGGGTGGGCCCCTATCCTCGGAAGCATTGGCGCAAAGTCATGGTGGGAGACCCCGAGGAGTGGGTGAGCAAGGGGGCCCGGGCCCAGCCACCAAAGCGGGAAAGGGAGCATGTGGACCCTGCCCAGCTAAAGACGTGCCCTCAGTGCGGGAGGTGCACCAGTGTCCGTGTGCTGGTAGGGGTGGGCAAGGGCCCGCCCTCTGAGTCGGAAATGGATGACAGTGAGTGTGAGGGCCACGCCACTCGCCCACTTTCTGCCAGGCAGAAGAGGTCGCCCTCCAAGGCCATGCAGAGCCAGGGACTGGCCCCTAGGTCTCATGCTTACGGGGCCCACGTGACCTACCAGGCGAGTTCCAGATCGTACTACTCTAACACCCAGCATGTGGTGACTGAAGACCAGCCCCGGAGACAAGGCCGAGACCCCCGAGGGTTACCCCAGCAGTACTCCACAGGGTACATGTCCACTCGGGTCACCCGGGACCGGAACACGACCCGGAGTTTCTCCTCCACCAGCCTCCAGCAGCAAGGAGCCCCGAGCCCGGGCACCTCTGACTGGATTTATGAGAATTACTGCGCCCGCCGGATGGGAGAAGGCCAGAGACGGGTGTTCAAGACGAGGAAACAGCTGTGGCAAGTGGCCCGGGCCGCCACTCTCATCCAGTCCTTTTGGCGGGGCTGGAAGGTCCGTCAGGCATTAGCTGTCCAGCATGCCGCCGCTACCAGGATCCAGTCAGCTTACCGTGGGTACAAAACCAGAATCTACCTCATACAGGCGGGAGTGCTGAGTGAAGGCGATACAGAGTGAAGATGCTTTAGATGGACAGTGTCCTGTTGCGGCCAGCGGGAGGAATCGAGGGATGGGTTGTCGTGTCACTGGATGTCTCTTCTAACCACCTTTCCTGACCCCTCCCAGGACAGAACAAGCTTACATCCCAATACAGTAAATTACTCCTGATTGAAAGTGCCTCAGAGTTGTCAAGCTTACATGGTAGAAACCCATCACTGCTTCAGGTTTGCATGAGAAGTTAAGCTTGGCAAGATCCAGCACTGGGTTGCCAAAGTGGCCATCCACAGGCCAACAGCATACCCTCCAACATTTCACAGATGGAAACAGGGACACCTGTGGCCAAGCAACTTCAGAGTGTAGTCAAGGTGGTAAAAGTTATGAGTGATCAAGAACACACAAGCTAGGAAATGATGATGTATGTTGTGAAATGTTCTAGACCAGTGGCTCTCACATTTTGCTCCTTCAGGATGTTTTGGACTTCAGCTCTGACCATAAATGGATGTTGGCCAAGCATGCTGGGATTTCTGGGAGGTGAAATCCAAAAAACCACTATTGTTCTAGACCCTAACAGCAGTACCCCCTTCTCCTTCAGCTTCACACCACAGGTTTGCACAACCAGGCACATGTCCTGCACTGCTTTAGGTTTTGCTTTGCCTTGTGAAGTCTGGGCACCCCAGACACCCCTAACATTATGGTGGAATGGCTAAAGCCCCAGCTGGAATACCAGTGGTCCAGTCAGAACAGATACAGTTGGCCCCCCGTATCCACAGATTTGGCACCCATGGATTCCACCATCCATGGATTTTAAATATTTCAAAAAAAGATAATTCCAAAAAGCAGAGTTTGATTTTGCCATTTTACTTAAGGGACACCATTTTACTATGCCACTGCATAAAATGGGACTTCAGCATCCATGGATTTTGGTATCCATGGGGGTTCCTGGAACCAAACGCCAGCAGATACCAAGGGCCCACTGTACTCCTAAACCTTCAGTGGCTACTATCTTATGCTAGTGTTGTGTTTGCTCAACACATATGCGCGCGCGCGCGCACACACACACACACACACACAGAGTTTCCAGATCTTAGGACCCCCTCTTCTCTGGTCCTCAGGGCAAGTAGGAGGAATCTCAGAGCAAGAGCACTGCTTTTAAAAGTCTTTGCCCTCTCTCTTATATACTGTATATTTTTTGTTTTTTGTTTTGTTTATTTATTTATACCCCGCTCTTCAGCCACAAAGGGTATCAGAGCGGCTTACAAATGGTCAATTTAACAATATCTATTTTCCTAATTGATTTTTTTTAATTGAATGGCATACTCAGTACAGCTGGGATTAATACTTAATGTATCCGGTTGAATGACCCTGCGCAGGGGTTGTCCCATGTGACATCATCAGGGCCTGCTTCCTGTGACATCACAAGGGGGACCCACATCCTCTAGGTTCCAGGTTTTGGCCCTGAACACTTGGGGGATAGGGTTGCCCTAACCTGGCATACAAACACAAACATACACACTTCTTGTACTGTGGTGCTGTCATGACAGACGTGCTCCTGGGAAGAGAGGGCCTGTGACGCAGGGACCTCTGTTATTCCCAAATTTGTAATGCAGGGCCCTTTCTATCCCACCACTGCTACCAAATTTGTGATGCGGGGGCCTTTGTTATTCACAAATTTGTGACGCAGGGGCCTTTCTATCCCACCGCACACTGCGTTTAGTGGTCCCTATGTAAACACGAATCAAGGAATACAAGAGACACTGCAGACTGGGCCAGCCAGAAAAATCAGCAGTAGTAGAACATGTTATAAACCAATCTGGACAAAAAATGTTATTTTAAAAGACAGAAATTCTGGACCAGGCCAGCAAATATCATGTCAGAATGCACAGAGAAGCTATTGAAATCCAGAAACACCTGGACAACTTCAACAGGAAAGAAGAAACCCTCAAAGTAAACAAAATCTTGCCCCCAGTTTTAAAAAACAATAGAATCAAAACTCAACACTTACAAAGGAATTCCACCCAGGGACAAGAGGATTTCCAGCAGATAATGGGCCATCAACCAACCATTAGCCAAACAGACACTAATGAGCTTTGCATTTCTATTTCCAGAAACTAACTATTCAAGTACATAAATTTACATATCCTCTCCAACAGGGTTCACAGTATATAAACTCCACACACACACACGTACCCAACAATTCTCTGAAGATGCCAGCCACAGAGGCAGGCGAAACATCAGAAGTAAACTCTTCCAGAACGTGGCCTCACAGCCCAGAAGAAAAACAGGGAAAATCTATGGATGCTGGCCGTTAAAGCCTTCAACTTCACATTGATCTTGTAGCACGTTAAAGACTAAGGCTGCGTCTGCACTGCAGAAATAACCCAGTTTGACACCACTTTAACTGCCATGGCTCAGTGCTATGGAATCCTGGAATTTGTAGTTTGCTGTGGCACCAGAGCACTCTGACAGAGAAGGCTTAACATATCACAAAACTACAAATCCCAGAATTCTATCGCATTGAGCCATGGCACTTAAAGTGGTGTCAAACTGGGTTATTTCTGCAGTGTAGCAGCAACCTAACTGAGGGTTTGTCTATAAGACGCTATGAAATGTGGATTGATGCACACTAACGCCAATTTGCAGCAGCTTTTGTTTGTCTCAATGATTTTTTGTGAAGATCACAGGCATGTGAAGCCATACACGTTCATTGTTTAAATGAGCATGCCTGCGAATCAAGATGGTGGGCACGAGTGAATTACACGCATTCTTATTCCCACCAGTTGCCACTGCTGCACAATAGTTTGTTTTTTAAAGCATATCCAAGGTGTGGAAGTGTGATATTCTGCTTAAATAAATAGGGAAAAAAAGAGGGGAGAGAGGTTTTGTCACCTCAGCACACCATCGCTATGGTGAAAATCCAACATGGTGGTTCGGGGCACTTGCCTTGCCAGCAAGCTCCTCCCCTGCGTATGTCCAGCCAATCAGCTTCCATTCCTACTGGGAATGCGCAGCAAACAAATCAGTTGTCCCAATGAGCGGGAATACGTATTCCCCACAGAGCTTTTTAAGAACTTCAGGAAATGCTGTGAAGGCTTTTCCTGCATAGTTTTTGGCATTTCTGTCCTCCCTCCTTCCGAATATGGCAGACTGATGTGGGATCTCATCAAGACAAATAGTATTCTCCTCAAATTCTATGAGGAGTATTTTTGCCGTACAGACAACCCCTGAGAAAGAAGGTGCAGCCTAAGCTTTCGTAAACTTGGTCTACTTCCTCAGATGCAGGGAGTCCACGTCTATGAAAGCTTCTGCTACAACTTATTTCTCTCAGTTACTCTAAGATGCTCCAAGATCCCCTTGCTTACTGATACTCCAGACGGACACGGTGGTGTCTTTGGACTCAAGCACACGTGGAAACCCCTGTGATGTAGTGGTTTGAGTGTTGGACTAGGGAGATTTTCAGACGTGATTTTCGGGTCTATATATTCCAAAACAGCTCCGTTGCCACCGCGCGGCACGGGAGCAGTTTTGGACGACGTCGTTCCTCTGCCGAACCCCTCTGTGTCACTTCCGTGACAGAATGGAGGAAGCCGAGTCATATTTCACTCACAGGCAACAATTGTGAGTGAAATATGACGTGGCTTCCTCCATTCTGTCACGGAAGTGACACGGAGGGGTTTGCCAGAGAAATGGATTCGTCCAAAACTGCTCCCGTACCGCGCGGCAGCAACGGAGCTGTTTTGGAATATATAGACCTGAAAATCACGTCTGAAAATCTCCTAGGACTCTGAAAGATTGAACTTGTGCTCAGCTGTGGAAACCCACTGGGCGATCTTGCACTGGTCACACTCTCTCAGCTTGAGAGGAAGGCCACGGCAAACCCCCTGAACAAATATTGCCAAAGAAACTCTCTCTTTTTTAGAGTCAGTGTGATTGAGTGTTTTAGAATAAGAATCTGGGAGACCAGAGTTCAAATCCCCACTTGACCATGGAAACCCACATGGGGACTTTGGGCAAGTCACACTCTCTCAGCCTCTGAAGAAGACAATGGCAACCCCTCCCCCGAACAAATATTGCAGAAAAATCACCGAGGTTTGCTTTAGGGTCACAAGTCAGAAATGACTTGAAGGTACAGAGCAACCACCACCCAGCCCACCTCCCATCTCCAGTGTGAATGAAGGCTCTGTTGGTGTCCTGGTGCTGTTGCCTCTGGGACTGGCCGTGGCCATGCCAACTGGGAGAAAGGCAAAGAGAATGCCCGGTGTGCCAGTCCTGCCAGAGACCCCCAGGGAGAGCAGCTCTTGGCCCAGCATCAAGCTCATCTATCACAGCGCAAAGCCAGACTCCCAACAGGAGAGCAATCTAAGTACAAAGGGGGGGGGCATTTTTGCAACCACTGCAGGGTCCCAATCCCATGATTCCAGCCTTGGTTGTAGCAGCTGGGGGGTTGATCTCCCCTGCCATTGCTGTGGCATGGAGTCCTTCAAAGCCTGGAGAGAAGGCACCACCAAACGTCAAGAGGAGTCTAGATCAAGGGAAGTCATAGTGCCACTCTATTCTGCTTTGGTTGGCCCTCACCTGGAAGACTGTGTCCAGTTCAGGGCACCACAATTCAAAGAAGGATGTTGACAAATTGGAGCGTGTCCAGAGGAGGGCGGCCAAAATGGTGGGAGGTCTGGAAGCCATTATGCCCTATGAGGAGCAGCTTGGGAGCTGGGCATGTTTAGTCTGGGGAAGAGAAGTGACATGATAGCCATGTTTAAATATTTGAAGGGATGTCATACTGAAGATGGAGCAAGCTTGTTTTCTGCTGCTCCGGAGATGAGGACACGGAGCAATGGGTTCAAACTCCAGGAAAGAGATTCCACCTAAACGTTAGGAAGAACTTCCTGACAGTAAGAGCTGTTTGGAAGTGGAATACACTGCCTTGTAGTGTGGAGGAGTCTCCATCTTTGAAGGATTTTAAACCTTTGGAGGCTGGATGGCCATCTGTTGGGTATGCTTTGATTGGGTTGGACTAGATGGCCCTTGTGGTCCTTCCAACTCTAAAATTCTATGAAATGGGAACACTTGCATGAAGCGAGGGAATCATCTGAGATAAGACCATGGAGGAAGAGCAAGGGAGATTTGTTCAGCCAAGGCAACATTTGGCCAATGGGCTTTCTTCCCCTAGAAAAGTGACCCTCGGATGGCATGCACCCCAGAAGGCTATTTTTAAGCAACTTAAATTTGTAAGCCTCTCTGGGAGCCTCTGTGGCTGAAGAACAGGGTATAAATACCTAAATAAATAAAGTAAATAAGAGAGGATGCCTCTCTATGCATTTTCTAGAAAGACTCTATGGCATGTGTTCTGTTTTGTGTCCCTCGGATAACTGAAACCGTGGGTATTGGTTCCGTGGATACAAGGGTCCTACTGTAGTGTAGCACCATAAAGGTGCAGAAACTTCATATTCAGGCCTTCCACAGCCCTCCGAGACCATGGCTGGCTGGTGTGCATGCAGAACTTAACAAATTTGCCACTAATTTGGCTCTACGGGCTTCCAGAATTTCTTGTAATCATGGCCGTTGGCTATATTGTTTGGAGGATTCTGGGAGCGGTAGTCCAAAATAAGTGTTTCCACACTTGGGTGCCAAATAAAGTAAGCCCCTGTATCCACTGATTCATTATCCACTGATTCCGTTATCCATGGTTTCACTTTCAGCACAGCTCCCATAGAGTCTTCCTAGAAAATGCATCCTCTCTAGCCATTTTCTAGGTCCTCCAAAGCAACTCTATGGTATTTTAAACCAGGAGTCCCATTATTTTCAATGGCATTCATTATTATCCATGGTTTTCGGTATCCACGGAGGCCTCCAGGACCAATCCCTAGCGTATACGGGGGTCCTACTGTATAGAGCTAAAGATACCCTAAGCCAGGAGTGTCCTTGACACATGCCATCCATGTATTCAACTTTTGAACATCTCTGTTTTTATTGCAATTTCCGCTCCATTCGCATCTTTGATGGACAATAGAGATGATTTCTTTGGATGTATGAATGATCATAATCATGTTGAATGAGCCTTCTGAATATTTTAAAAAGATTTCCCCTGCTCCATTTGCTCTCCACCCCTGCAAAGCTCTAATCAGGTAATTATATACCTAAATAAGCAATTGTGTTTTGAATAACAAATGTAAAAATATGAAAAATGATATAACAATAAAAATGCTTAAAATAACTAGACTTGGTCCTCCCCTCTGGAAACATTATATGGAATCCTGGGATTTGTATTTTATGGAGGGGTATTGGCAGGAGATTGTTTCGGGGGGGGGGGTGAATACTGAAAATTGTGGATAATCACTAACACCATTGAAAATAATGGGACTTCTGGTTTAACCTACCATAGAGTTGCCTTGGAGGACCTAGAAAATGGCTAGAGAGGACACATTTTCTAGGAAAACTCTATCGTAATGTGCTGTTTTGTGTCCCCTGGATAACTGAATCAGTGGATATTGAGTCAGTGGATACGGGGTCCTACTGTATTAGAATTTTTGGCCAGTGAAGCCTAGTGCCTCGCCAAACTACAAATCCCGGGATTCCCTAGAGTGTAGCCTAGAGTCTTATCACACTGCACTGTTATAGCACTATTGTTCTAACTTAACTGCTCTGGTTGCCTCCTGTGTAATCCTGGGATTTGCAGTTTAGGGAGGGGCATTTCTCAGCCAGAGACCTCTCAAGCTTCACTAAACTACAAAGCCCAGAATTCCACAGGAGCCAGCCAGAGCAGTGAAAGTAGAAGAATGGTGCTGTAACAGTGTTGTGTGATAATAGTTAAAAGTGGAATAATATTTGTGTAGTGCGAATGCAACCAAGGTACTGGCTGCCCCAGATAAACCATCCCATCCTTTTGCATCTTGCTCCCTTCGATCAGCAAGCAAAATTTTGTTTATTCTGACAAGCTTTTGGTAAGTGAATATTTACCAAATATTTGTAAAGAAAGAGCTTTTAAGAAGGTGTTACATCTGTATTATTTTTAAAACTTGTAAGTATTTTTAATTATAAGCTTTGTTTTTCACATTATTAGCAGGCTAAGTATGTTTTAATGTTTCCCACCCAGATGCTTTATCTATACAGGTGTGAGTCTTCCTTATCTGAAATTCCAAAATCCAAAATATTCCAAAATCCAAAATTGTTCACCTGGGTGGCTGAGATAGTCACACCTTTGCTTTCTGATGGTTCAGTACACACAAACTTTGTTTCATGCACAAAATTATTTAAATTATTGTGTATAAAATAACCTTTAGACTATGTGCATAAAGTGTCTCTCTCTGGTTTTTCTTTGCAAACGAGGATTCAGGAAGGACTCATCCCGCGCTTTCTGCAAGCGCGCTGATGACTAAAAAAGCCAATCCGAGATAGACAAGTCCGGTTGTAGAAAGCACAGCAGAAGGTCTCCTTGGGTGATGTTTCTGGGTTGTGATTCTTTCTGCGTTGTCATTTCTCTTCAAGACTTGTTCGGCGTGAGTTCTCAAATAAGGCTGCAGCATTGTGGATCGTGCGTCTCCATGCCTCCCGATGTGAGGCCAGGGTGGACCACTGTTGGTGATCAATTTGGCCGAGCCTGAGATGTTGTTTCAGGGAGTCTTTATATCGCTTTTTTGGAGCACCCCTCTTACGCTGACCGTGGCGAGTTCACCGTAGAGTAGTATTTTTGGGAGGCGATGGTCCTCCATCCTAGAAACGTGCCTGCCCAGCGCAGCTGTGTTCTCAATATCTTGGCCTCAATGCTGGTGATCCCTGCTTGCTCAAGGACAGCAACATTCATCACATAGTCAGTCCAGTGTATATTTAGGATTGTGCGTAGACAGCGCTGATGAAAGCGCTCGAGGAGTCGTAGGTGGTGGCAATAGGTGACCCATGTTTCAGATCCATAAAGGAGGATAGACAGTACGATGGCTCTATACACACTGATTTTTGTGCTTTGCCTCAGGTGTTTATTGCTCCAGACTCTTTTGTGAAGTCTTCCAAATGCACTATATGCCTTTGCTAATCTGTGATCGATCTCTTTGTCAATCTTGGCATCTGAGGAGATGATGCTTCCCAGGTAGGTGAACTGCTGAACGGACTTGAGCACTGATTTGCCGACGGCAATGTGGGGATGGTGGTGTTCGTCCTGTGGTGCAGGCTGGTAAAGAACTTCTGTTTTCTTCAGGCTGACTTCTAGCCCAAACAGTTCTGCAGCTGTTGCAAAGCAGGATGTTAGGCGCTGCAGAGCTGCTTCTGTGTGGGCAACAAGGGCAGCATCATCGGCGAAGAGCAGCTCACGGACTAGATAGTTTAGAGTCTTAGTGTGAGCCCTCAGGCGGCTTAAGTTAAACAAGCTACCACCAGTACGGTAACGTATATAGATGTCATCATCTTCTTCAAGCTCTGCCGTAGCCCTCTGGAGCATCATGCTGATGAAGATTGTACATAAAGTTGGAGCAAGAACACAACCTTGCTTCACTCCATTAGTTATTAGAAAGGGCTCTGAAAGAGCATCGCCATATCTGACTTGACCACGCTGGCCCTCATGTAGCAAGATAATCATTTTGAGGAATCTGGGGGACATCCTAGTCTTGAAACATAAATGAATTTCATGTTTAGACTTGGGTCCCACCCCCAAGATATCCCACCCTAAAGATTCCCTTATGTATATGCAAGTATTCCAAAAATACGAAATATTCCAAAAACTAAAACAGCTCTGCCCCCAAGCATTTTGGATAAGGGAGACTCAAACTGTACTATATTTGTTTTAATTTGTAGCCCTCCTTGAGTCCTGCTTTTGAGGGAAAACACAGGATGTAAATGAAATTCATCACCACCACCCCGCCACCACCATCATCCCCCCAATTCTGAAGTGTATCCTCCCTTGGGCTTCTCCTGAAATCCCTCCCTGATCCATAAGTACAGGAAAAACCAAGAATTAAATGTTTCAAATCCATATATTTTATTAACTATGAGAAGAGACATGATGCAACAGCATCTCCACAAAGGAGAAGCAGGCATTACTTTTCAGATTGTGAAGTTGATCTATTCCCAACACTCTTCGAACTCTGAAGCCTGTGTTTGCGTGAATGCTGCTGATATTAATGTGAAGTCGAAGGCTTTCACAGCCGGCATCCATAGGTTTTTCGAGGGTTTTTTTCTCTCTCAGGCTGTGAGGCTGCATTCTGGAAGAGTTTATCCCTGACATTTTGCCTGCATCTGTGGCTGGCATCTTCAGGAATAAACTCTTCCAGAACGCGGCCTCACAGCCCGGAAAAAAACCACGAAACACTTTTCAGATTAATCAGTCTGCCCAGATTGCATGACCGTTACGTTGCCTGATGCAGGGCAGTTCAGTAGAAGAGATCTCCGGGATCCCCAGATTTGGAGAGAGGCGGAGGCTGCTACATAAACTCTTCAACCCAGTTTTGAGGAGGGGGAACTTCAGTGACATTTCACTATGTTGGAACCTCCCAAACCTGTTTTTATGTACCAGTGAAGTAGAGGGGCTCCATCTCTCCCATTCCTGCTTGAATGAGATCTTCCAGGTTAGCACGCTGCCTTCTGAGGCCAAGGTCTGAGCTTCCTTAATGGCCGTTACATGGGACAATCAAAGGGATTGTCTATAAGGTGAAAATACCCCTCACGCAATTCGCCTGGAATATGAGCTGTCTTAATCAGATCCCACATTGCCTCTCCGTATTGTGAAGGAGGGGGGCCAAAAATAGGGGGAAAGTACACGAGAAAAAAGCATTTGTGGTTTTTCCTGGATTTTTAAAAAAGCTCCAGTGTTATGCGCATTTTTGCTCAGTAAGACAAGCAATTCAGCATAAATCGCTTCCCCATACAAGACAAAGTGCAAAGCTGATTAGCTGGAGAAATGCAGGGGCGGGGTTACAGGGCAAGCGCCCACGGCCACCATGTTGGATTTTTACCTTAGCGAGTGATTGCTAAGGTGATAAAACGGGGATTTGTGCTATCTTTTTTCCTCTCTTTTTTTGGGGAAAGGTGGAATATCGCTTGTGCGCACCATAGAAATAGTTAAAAAAAAAATGGTTATGGCAGATTTTAAAATGCAAGTAATTCACTCACAGCTGCCCTCTCGAGGGCAGTAAAACCATTAAGACAGGTCGCAGCTTCTACAACTTGCTATTATAGTAGGACCCCCGTATCCACTGGGGATTGATTGCGGGGCATGGATACTGAAAACCATGGATAATAGCAAATGGCATTGAAAATAATGGGACTTCTGGTTTAAAATACCATAGAGTTGTGTTGGAGGACCTAGAAAATGGCTAGAGGAGACACATTTTCTAGGAAGACTCTATGGTAGGTGTGCTGTTTTGTGTCCTGTGGATAACTGAATCAGTGAATAATGAATCAGTGGATACAGGGGTCCTACTGTACTGCAGAGCAGTCTGTTTTTCTTCCCTTTGTATAGACAAGCCCAAAGTCTCTTGCGGACTACACCAGTGGTGTCACTAGGGGTGGTGTGGGGGACACAGACAGCACCAGGTGACACTATCAGAGAGGTTGACACCAAAATGGCTGTTTATACAATTTTCAGCAAAAATGTATTATTTTTGATAAAGATATCCCTGGTGCTGTGTCCAGCCAGTGAGCCTTACTTCTTGTTCCTCTCCTGTATGTAGGTTTTTGGTGACCCTCAAAGCTTCGGATTGCATAGATTTCTGGGATTACTAAGGATTCTGTACGATCTGGTATGGGAGGAGGTCCATGGGGAGGTAACACTATACAGTAGGACCCCATATCCACTGATTCAATTATCAACAGGACACAAAACAGCATACCTACCATAGAGTCTTCCTAGAAAATGTGTCCTCTCTAGCCATTTTCTAAGTCCTCCAAGGCAACTCTATGGTATCTTAAACCAGAGCTCCCATTATTTTCAATGGGGTTCACTATTAGCCACAGTTTTTTGTATCCATGGGCCCCCCAGAACCAATCCCCAGCAGATAAGGGGGTCCAACTGGAGTCTAAACAATGAAAATAATCCTCATAATTCAAGAACATGTGTTGTATTAATGGCAACCCATAGCAATTCACTGTATCCAGAAGGAGGGGAGCAAAAACGGCCATCTCCTGTGCACTAGGAGACTTCGCCGTTTTCCGTGAAGTTTTTAAACTACTGCATGGGAAATGCACCTTCCAGTTCGTTGGGACAAGCGATTCGCTATGAATCGCTTTCCCACAGGAGGGGAAGCACAAAGCTGATTGGCCAGATGAGATGAGCTTGCTAACAGGGCAAGCACCCGCTGCCGCCATGTTGGATTTTCGCCTTAGCAAATGAGTGCTAGGGAAAGAAAACGGTGTGTTCTTTCCCCCCTTTTTTTCAACAGGCAAAATATCACTGAAACGCATAATAGAAAATAGTTTTTTTAAAAAGAAAAGTTTTATGGTGGCAAACACGAGTAAATCATTTGTCGCCAGCGGGCACGCAAAGGTTTTGGGGACCAAAACACTGTTAAGACAAATCACAGCTGTTGCAATTTGCGGTTACTGCAGAACCATCTGTTTTCCCCCACCTCATATAGACAAGCCTGAGTTACCGCACTGGGTGACTCCAACCCTAGTGATGGCACCGCACTACACAGTTTTATAGTAGTTTGATCCCACTTTAAGTGCCATGGCTGTATCCTGTGGAATCCTGGGGTTGGTAGTTTGAGGAGGCACTAGAGCTCTCTGGCACTTGTTGGTGTCCTGCACTTTCAGGTTGACTCTGCTTATGGTGATCTTGGGTTTCCTTGGTAAAACTCATATAGAGGAGGTTTGTCATTGCCTTCCTCTGAGGCTGAGAAAGGAGGACTTGTCTGGGATCATCCAGTGGGTTTACATAGGTGAGCAGGCATTCAAACTCTGGACTCCTAGTCGAACACTCAAACCACTACACCACAGGGAAACTATACATCCCAGGGTGCCAGTGGATAGAGCCATGGCATATACACCAACATTTCACAGATGAAAACCAAGACATGTGTGTCCAAATACCATCACTGTGTGGCCGTGATGGCAAAAGTTACTGATGAGGAAGAAGAGAAAAGTCAGCAGAGGCTGCAGCGGTTTGCTTTTGCCTGGGCTGACTGGGAAGACACGATTCCACACACCCCTTTCTCTCTCCTCCGCTGTGTTAATTGAGTGCAAACTACTTTTGCACTTTGAACTCAATGGAATGGAAGTAAGTTGAGGACAAAAGCAGGAAGAGGAGAGAGAAATTGGGGCATTTTAAAAGCAGCTGAAAAAAGTGGGATGACAGAGGATTAATCAGGACTCTCCCTGCCAAATCAGGACAGTTGAAGGATAGGCCACAGCAGTTAAAGTGATATCAAACCACTATAATTTTGTAGTGTGAAAGAGACACGTCTAACAGGTATAAATAGGTGGGGGTCTTTTGAGAGCCAATAGGGCTGCAAAGGGTAGTCCTTGGGGCTGGGAAAGAGGTTTCCCCCTCCCATGACTCTCTAACAAAAGCAGGAAACGGGGAAGGTAAGAGGCTACAGACATCTAGGAAGCACCAGCTGGGTTCAAGAGCCTGTACTAGAGACCTGGAAGAAAACCTGCGAGCAAAGGTGGATCTGTGAAGTGCGTTTGATCACAAATCCTCGTATGTCGAGGTTCCTGGAGAAGGAGCGCACATGTGCGGAAAGAGCCATAATAAATAAAATAAATAAATGCCGTGGGGAAGAGAGAGCATGGATGTAGGGTTCCCAGGCTCAGGGCTTAGACCCTCTTCTCCTGTCCTTAGAGGAGGGTGAAGAAGCTCAGAGTGCTGCCTTGAAAAGTGCATATGTGTGTGGGCTTTTTTTTCGTATTCATTCACTTGGTGTGGGTTGGGTTTTTTTAAAATGCAAATGGCACAGTCTGTGCAAATGGGAACGATGCTCAATGGGGCTTCCCGTTGTGACAATCACAAAGGGATGGTTCCTTGGCCTCAGTCTTTGAAGCTAAAGTCTCAGGGCCCAAGAGAATCTGGACCTGGAAACCTTACACGGACATTGTCTAAGATATCTGTTGTGTGTGCATTTGGGGGGCGTGCATCCCACATCTAGTACCAAAGTTTTGCAATACAGTCTTAATCTGCCTCTCCCAATCTCGACGCCTCCCTTTTCTCCAGCCTCCAGTGAAGCGCAGCCCTGACCTCGCAATGCCTGCGGGTGGGTTACAGGAGGTCCTGCTTCCCAGGCCAGGAAAGAAAAGTGGCAGCCGTGATGCCTGGCAAGCCAGGATCTTTGGGAAGAGGTATGTTCAGATGGTGATATTCTCCTCAAAGAGCGAAAGCAGCAGAAGGATGGCCCAGCCTGCCAAGAGGCCGATGTTTTGCAGACCAAAAAGCAGCCAAGGTCGCTTGTCCTTCACGTTCATCAAGGCCGGGAGCTGCAGCAGAAGAGAGATGGACAAAAATGATTATCCCACCAATCTAGCCTTAGAGAGAATCGCCAGGATCTCATAAAAAGAAGAAAAAAGGAGAGTTGCAAAAGGAATCTAGCAACAAGTTTAAGACTAGTTTATATTTTATTGTGAGTTTTTGGTGGGCATCAACCCACTCCTTCAGATATGCTGAGGAATTAGGATTTCAGTGTCCTCGTTTCCAATTTAGGGTGCTTCGCCACTGAATAAATAATGCAATTTGACACTGCTTTAACTGTCATGGCTCCATCCTACAGAATCCTGGGATTTGTCGTTTTGTGAGGCACCAACACTCTTTGGCAGAGAAGGCTACAGACCTTGTAAGAATACAAATCCCAGGATTCTACAGGATGGAGCTACAGCACTTAAAGTGGCATCAAACTGCATTATTACCACAGTGTAGATGCACCTCTAACGTTCAAGGTGTCTTTCCCCTGGAAGTTCCTCCTGCTTTTGCTGGTTTTTTGAACTTGCCTGCAGCTTTGCTTTCCTGGGGGGTCTGTCTTTGAAGATTATTTGTAACAGGGATGGGGAAAAGTGTGGTTCTCCCAAAACTGTGGTTCACACCCTCCAACTTTCCCAGTTTAGCAAGCCTGGACTCAGTTAACCCTCTGTCATCTCACTTTTCCAGCTGCATTTAAAAATGTCCCTGAGGATTAATTGAGAGTGTCCCTTCCAAGTCAAGAAAGTTGGATGGTATGTTTGTTTGTGGGAAGGGGATGGATATAAACAAGAGGAGGAGGAGAAAGGGGTGACAATAGTAGTAGTAAAAATAGTCCCAGTAGGTTTATGTCAGGGGGGGCTACTGTAGAAGGATGGGGGCTGCATTGGCGCCATATTCCCACAGGCACATCACCCACACCAAAAAAATTTAAAATTGCCCCCAAATACTTGCAAATGCTCACTGGGGGGCATTTTTGCCATTATTATTATTATTGTCGTTGTTGTTGTTAACCCACTTTTTCCCAAGGCTGGGACCCAAAGCGGCTCACACTTTAAAAAAAAAACATACAATTAAAACACTAAAAAAGGGTACGTTAAAACAGAATTAAACTCTCTCTCTCTCTGGCTTTTCTTCGCAAACGAAGATTCAGGAAGGACTCATCCCGCGCTTTCTGCAAGCGCGCTGATGACTAAAAAGGCCAATCCGAGATAAACAAGTCCGGTTGCAAAAAGCACAGCAGAAGGTCTCCTTGGGTGATGTTTTTGGGTTGTGATTCTTTCTGCGTTGTCGTTTCTCTTCAAGACTTGTTCGTCGTGAGTTCTCAAATAAGGCTGCAGCATTGTGGATAGTGCGTCTCCATGCCTCCCGATGTGAGGCCAGGGCGGACCACTGTTGGTGATCAATTTGGCCAAGCCTGAGATGTTGTTTCAGGGAGTCTTTGTATCGCTTTTTTGGAGCGCCCCTCTTACGCTGACCCGTGGCGAGTTCACCGTAGAGTAGTATTTTTGGGAGGCGATGGTCCTCCATCCTAGAAACGTGCCCTGCCCAGCGCAGCTGTGTTCTCAATATCATGGCCTCAATGCTGGTGATCCCTGCTTGCTCAAGGACAGCAACATTCGTCACATAGTCAGTCCAGTGTATATTTAGGATTGTGCGTAGACAGCGCTGATGAAAGCGCTCGAGGAGTCGTAGGTGGTGGCGATAGGTGACCCATGTTTCAGATCCATAAAGGAGGATAGACAGTACGATGGCTCTATACACACTGATTTTTGTGCTTTGCCTCAGGTGTTTATTGCTCCAGACTCTTTTGTGAAGTCTTCCAAATGCACTATATGCCTTTGCTAATCTGTGATCGATCTCTTTGTCAATCTTGGCATCTGAGGAGATGATGCTTCCCAGGTAGGTGAACTGCTGAACGGACTTGAGCACTGATTTGCCGACGGCAATGTGGGGATGGTGGTGTTCGTCCTGTGGTGCAGGCTGGTAAAGAACTTCTGTTTTCTTCAGGTTGACTTCTAGCCCAAACAGCTCTGCAGCTGTTGCAAAGCAGGATGTTAGGCGCTGCAGAGCTCCTTCTGTGTGGGCAACAAGGGCAGCATCATCGGCGAAGAGCAGCTCACGGACTAGATAGTTTAGAGTCTTAGTGTGAGCCCTCAGACGGCTTAAGTTAAACAAGCTACCATCAGTACGGTAGCGTATATAGATGCCGTCGTCTTCTTCAAGCTCTGCCATAGCCCTTTGGAGCATCATGCTAAAGAAGATTGTAAATAAAGTTGGTGCAAGAACACAACCTTGCTTCACTCCATTAGTTATTAGAAAGGGCTCTGAAAGAGCATCGCCATATCTGACTTGACCACGCTGTCCCTCGTGTAGCAAGATAATCATTTTAAGGAATTTGGGGGGGCATCCTAGTCTTTCCAGGATCTGCCACAGACCTTTTCTACTTACAGTGTCAAAGGCTTTGGTGAGGTCGACAAATGTTACATAGAGACCCTTGTTCTGCTCCCTACATTTTTCTTGCAGTTGCCTAAGGGCAAATACCATGTCTGTAGTACTCCTATTGGCTCTGAAGCCACATTGGCTTTCAGGGAGAAGTTCTTCTGCAATAGCAGGAACTAACCTGTTCAGGAGTATCCTTGCAAGGATTTTTCCAGCAATAGAGAGCAGTGTTATGCCTCGATAGTTTGAGCAGTCGGATTTTGCTCCTTTTTTCTTGTACAGGGTGATGATGACTGCATCTCGGAGGTCTGATGGCAGTTCCCCTTTTTCCCAGCAATTCACAAGGAATTCGTGGAATTTTTCGTGGAGTGCATGACCTCCGTGTTTCCAAACTTCAGGTGGGATTCCATCAATCCCAGCTGCCTTGCCGTTTTTCATCTGCTGTATGGCCTTAAAGGTCTCTTCCAAAGTGGGAGCTATGTCCAATTCATTTTTCATTGGTTTTTGTATCATATCTTGGATAGCTGAGGCTTGGACTACTCGGTTGGCGCTAAAGAGACTTTGAAAATGTTCAGCCCAACGATTTAGGATGGAGGCTTTATCAGTAATTAATGTTTGACCATCTGTACTGTATAAGGAGCTTTGGACCTGATAAGTAGGTCCAAACACTGCTTTAAGAGCTTCATAAAATCCTCTATGATCACCCAGATCTGCACAGCGTTGTGTCTTTTCTGCTATACTGATCCACCACTTGTTCTGCATGTCTCGGAGTTTTTGTTGTAGTTTGCTACATGTGAGGCGGAAAGCTGCTTTTCTTACATGACAGGTTGGCTGGGCGAGGTATGCCTGGTGAGCAGCTCTCTTCCTTGCCAACAGTTCCTGGATCTCTTGGTTGTTTTCATCAAACCAGTCTTGATTTTTCTTGTGGGAGAAGCCAAGGGATTCTTCTGCAGACTGGAGGATACTGTTTTTGATATGTTGCCAAAGCACTGTAGGAGAAGGATCTGTAGGGTGGTCTTCAAGTTTCGTTTGTAGATTTGCCTGGAAGTTGTCTCTCATGGTAGCTTGTTGAAGATTGTTGACTTGGAGTCTCTTCTTTAAGATGCCACCCCTCTTAGGTTTGAACTTAAGATGAAGATTTAGTTTACATCTGACAAGGCGATGATCTGTTTGGCATTCTGCACTGGGCATCACTCGGGTATGACGGACATCACGAATGTCTCTCTGACGGACTAGAACGTAGTCAATGAGGTGCCAATGTTTGGATCGGGGATGCATCCAGGTTGTCTTCAAGCTATCTTTCTGCTGAAAGATTGTGTTTGTAATAGTCAGCTGTTGTTCTGCACAGAACTCTAGCAGGAGGCGTCCGTTATCATTGCAATTTCCAACACCATGCTTGCCTAAGACACCTTTCCAGGCTTCGGAGTTCTTTCCTACTCTGGCGTTGAAGTCACCAAGGATAATAATTTTATCTTCTACAGGGACTTTTTGTATGAGTTGGCGTAGGTCTGTGTAGAATTTGTCTTTCTCTACAGGGTCAGCTTGCATAGTTGGGGCATATACACTAAAGAGAACAACATGTGGGAGGCGTAAGGAAATAATGCGATCAGAGTGTCCTGTTGGCAAGGTTTCGAGTTTGGAGGCAATGGAGTTTTTAATCATAAAGCCTACTCCTGACAGATGTTTTTCGGTTTTGGGTTTGCCAGACCAGTAAAGTGTGTAGCCGGCGCCATGTTCTTTAAGGCTGCCTTCCTCATGGAAGCGAACTTCACTAAGAGCAGCGATGTCAATATTAAGCCGTGATAGTTCAAGGGCTATTAGGGCAGAACGACGCTCAGGCCGTCCACTATCTTCAGAGTCTTGCATGGTTCTGATGTTCCAGCATGCAAGTGTCAGTTTATTTACACCTTTGGAGGCCGGTGTGTGCCTTTGTTTCTTTGCCTTGGTTTGACCGCATCAGAAGATTCCCGTTGGCCGCGGCTAGCCAACCAGGTAGTTGGGGATGAGCTTTCTTTAGGCCACCTTTTCTAGGCCCCTCTCCATGTGGAGCAAGCAGTGCTCTCCTTAAAAAAGGCTGCTTGGTCGTTCAGGATGCTGCCGAACAAGACTGTCATCTCCCGGGTCAGGCTTGAGCGACCAATGTCCTGAACCGCCTGCATGCAGGGTTGGGGCTGCGGCTTCCAGTGCATCTTTACACCTGCCGGTTTCGTCCCTCGCCAGTCGCTACAGGGCTTTTTTGGAAATGGATTTGTCCTTCGAGCCTGTGCAATGGATTTTTCTGGTGGAGCGCAGCGTGCACAGAACTGGCCTCACCCTTTAAACCAGAGATTCATCTGCCGTGGCCTTGCAAGCATGGACGTGGCAGTGAGGTCCTCGGGCCGTAGGTTTGATTAGAGTTTCCTTCTCTTAGATGGTTGACCTTACAGGGTTGGACGAGCACCATCTGCCCGGGTTTGGGATTGGAGTTTTCCTTCTCCTAGGACGGTTGCCACAAGGCTGGAGAGCCCATCCTGCCCTTTGACGCTCTTTGTCAGACCCTTCGGTTTTGACCTGTCTGGCATGGGAGACCCTACCAGTGGCTATTATGCCACCGCCAGCATAGCTCAAAACATCATTAGGGTACGCAAGCCTCTCTCCCACGACAAGGGGGCGTCAATGGAGAGGAGAATTAAACTAATTACATTATTAAAACAATATCAAAATATTTAAAAGAATAAAATATACTTAAAAGTATTTAAAACTTTTTTTAAAAAAAAAGATAAAAACTCTTTTTAAAAACAATTCAATAAAACCATACAGCACCCCGTAGCCTGTTCTTTAAAAACTATCTGTTTTAAAAGCTTGCCTGAATTAAAAAAAAGGGTTTGGCCTGCCGCGGAAAGGACAACAGGGAAGGGGCCAATCTGCCCTTCCTGGGGAGGGAGTTCCAGAGTCTAGGGGCAACCGCCGAAAAGGCCCTCTTTCGCGTCCCCACCAAACCATATTTGAGATGGTGGTGGGACAGAGAAGGGCCTCTCCTGATGATCTCATGGCCCGGGCCGGTTCATAGAGGGAGATATGGTCTGCCAGATAGCCTGGACCTCATATAGGGCTTTATGGGTCATAACCAGCACTTTGAATTGTGCCATGTTTTGGCAACCTGTTTTGGGGTAATGGGAAGTCACTTCCTGTTTACTTCCTGTTTCAGAAAATGGCCTCTTCTGGGCTTAATATGGCGTTGAGGTGGTGGTGGCCAAAAATGTGATGAAAATGCTCCCACAACCCCTGAATGGCATTTTATACTCCAGGGGCCATAAAAATGGTGTCGCATGCCACCAACAGGCTGTATTTTGCACAGTGAAATTTAAGTGGTTGGAGCTACAGCCGGGCACTGTCCTCCTCCACAGGATGTGAGCAGAAGGACGAATTACTCCATGACTCACCATATCACACAGGGCCACGTAGAGGAACAGGCCAGTGGCCACGGTGAAAATCCACGCCTCAAATTCCTCCCCGGTGCTGACAGAGAGGGCGATGTAGAGGCCGATGAAGGCTGTCAGGGCGCTCACGAAGTTGAGAAGCAGTGCCCGCTTGACGCTCAGGCCGGCATGGAGCAAAGCGGCAAAGTCCCCTGTGAGAAGATGAGAACAGCACACTAAGGGCTTCTGTATACGTGGCTATAAAATGTGGGCTGATATGCGCTAACACCAAATCACAGCAGCTTTCCAGGTTTATTGTCAATATCGCAGGCACGAGAAGCCATGCGCATTTGTTGTTCAAACAGGAATGCCTGTGAATCAAGATGGCAGGTGTGAGTGAATTACTCACATATTTATTGTTACCAGTTCCACTATGGAACAGTATTTTTTTTAAGTATATCAGAGATACAGAAGTGTGATATTCCGCTTAAATAAACAGAAAAAAAAAGAGTGGGAAAAGGCTGCTTCTTCGCCTCAGTGCACAATCACTACAGTGAAAATCCAACATGGCAGTTCGGGGCACTTGCCTGGTCAGCAAGCTCTGCCCCCTGCGCACATCCAACCAATCAGCTGTCCCCTTCTGCTCCTATCGGAAATGCACACAAAATGAAATGGTTGTCCCAACGAGCGGGAATGCACATTTCCTTCAGAGTTTTTTTTTTAAAAAAAAAAAACAGGGAAAGCTGTGCAGGCTTTTCTCACAGAGTATTTGGCATTTTTGTCCCCTTCCTTCTGAATATGACAGATTGATGTGGGATCCCATTTAGACAAAATGTATTCTCCTCGAATTCTATGAGGAGTATTTTCGCCTTATAGAAAGCCCTAAAGGAAGTGGGGTTCAATGGTCAGAGCTTACCCCTCCCCAACACAACCCACAAAGACCGCAGGAGAGGATGGAAGAAGAGCTGGATTGGAACAAAGGCCTAACTCAGGGGTGGGAATCAAACAGCTCTCCAGATACTGTCAGACTTCAACTCCCAGCATCCCCATAAGCCAGCCTTGTCCATGCTGAGGAGTGCTCAGATTTGCAGTGCAAAGAGATGTGGAGGAGTAGTTTAGCATCTTTCTCCTCCACAATGGCTGACAAGATGCCTTGTGAAAACCTACAAGGAAGATATGGTCTCAGCAGAGCCTTCCCCAGAAACTAGTAATTGGAGGTCTCCTCTTTTCTTTCTTTCTCTTTTTCTGTATATCTTCAATCAAGTCATTTCTGACTTATGGCGACCCTGAGGCGACCCTATCCTGGGGTTTTCTTGGCAAGATTTGTTCAGACCAGGTCTCCCTTGGCCTTTCTCTGAGGCTGAGAGAACGTGCCTCACTTAAGGTCACCTAGTGGGTTTTCATGGCTGAGCAGGGATTCGAACTAGGGATTTGAACTGTGGTCTCCAAAGTCCTAGCCCAAAGCTCAACCCACTACACCATGCTGGCTCTGATACTGAAGGTAATATAGGGCCGTAACAACTAGTAGCCATTAACATCCATATCCTCCAATGGTGGTCAAAACCCTGACCTGAAAGGGACACGCCATCCCTCTAAGAGTGACTTGCCCAGGGTCACCCAGTGGGTGTCCAGGGCTGAGCAGAAATTCAAACTCTGGTCTCCCACAGTCCTAGTCCAAGACTCAAACAACTATACCATACTGTCTCTTTTCAACCTTCAAGTTGACTGCAACTTAAGGCAACCCACTCCTAGGGCTTTCTTGGCCCAATTTCTTCGGCAGAGGTTTGTCCCTCTTGCTTTCCTCTGAGGCTGAGAGAGTGTGACTTGCGCAAGATCACCCAATGGGTTTCCATGGCTGAGTGGGGATTCAAACCCTTGCCTTCAAGAGGCCTAGTCCAGCTCTCAAACCACTACACCACCCCTAAGGGTTAGTCTTAATAAAATTGGTTACTTTAAGGAGCCACAAAATTCCAGATTACAGGAAAAGAGATTCAACCTAGACATTAGGAAGAACTTCCTGACAGTGAGAGCTGTTGGACAGTGGAATCTGCTGCTGCCTGGGAGCGTGGTGGAGTCTCCTTCTTTGGAGGCTTTTAAACAGAGGCTGGACGTCCATCTGTCGGGAGGGCTCTGATTGTGTATTCCTGCATGGCAGAATGGGTTGGACTAGATGGCCCTGGTGGTCTCTTCCAACTCTATGAGATTCTTTCTAAGCACAAGTTGGTGTTTTAAAACAAAGGCCAGCATGCCTAAACCTCCCCTGGCCTCAGTCTCTTGCTGATACTGATCCTTAGCTGGGGGACAGTAGAAAGGTCATCACTCACAGCTGAGTTCAAGTTCCTGAGAAGTTCCACAGTGGTCCCCACCACCTAGTCACCATACACTCAATGCCACCGGCATTAAATACCCACAAGCCTCACCTAGCTCATGGGGCAACTCATGGCACAAGACCGCCAGCGAGGTGGCCAGCCCCGTCTTCCAGGAGGAGGAGAAGGCGGCCCCGATGGCCAGGCCATCGGCAAAGTTGTGGATGGCGTCTCCAATGGTGATCATGTAGGGCAGCATGCGGAGCTCTGCAGAGGGACAGTGGAAAGAGGTCACTTTGTGTGAGAGTTTAAAAACCAAAGTCAGAATCATCCATGCCACGGTATTTCTGATTTCTCTGTACAGCTGTGAAAGCTGGACAGTGAAGAAAGCGGACAAGGGAAAATAAATTCAGCTCACTGGTGCTGGAGGAGAGTTCTGTGGACACCCTGGACCACCCAAATGACAAGTTCATGGGTCCAAGAGCAAATCAAGCTTGAACATTCGCTAGAAGCCAAAATGATTCAACAGAGGCTGTCGTCCTTTGGACCCATCATGACTCATTGGAAAATGAAAGGCAGTTGGAAAAGAGAAAGACAGCATTACAGGTGGATTGGCTCAGGAGGCTGCTGACACACAGCAGAAATAACCCAGTTTGAGACCACATTAACTATCATGGCACCGTCCTGTGGAATCCTGGGATTTGTAGTTTGCTGTGGAACTGAAGCTGTCTGACAGAGAAGGCAAGATATCTCACAAAGCTACAAATCTCAGAATTCTACAGTATTGAGCTATGGCCGTTAAAGTGGTATCAAACTGGATTATTTCTGCAGTGTGTCAGCTGCCCTGAGTTTGTAAGATCCGAGCTGGGCTGCTAAGAACAGCATGAGGTCTCTCATTCAGTGGACTGCCATAAATCAAAGCTGACTTGATGGCAGTGGACAACAGCACCTTAAGGAACTGAAAATAAAGCTATAATTATATAGACCTGAGAATAAATCAAGCCTGAGTTTTCTCTAGAAGCCAAAATAATGCATACCGAGGCTATCACTGTTGCTGTGTGCCTTCAAGTTATTTCCAATTTATTGGGACCCTAACGTGGACCTGTCACAGGTGTTTCTCAGCAAAATTTGTTCGGTGGGGGGGGGGTTGCCTTTGCCTTCCTCTGAGGCTGAGAGAGTGGGACTTGCCCAGGGGTTTCTATGGCTGAGTGTGTAGTCTGACTATGTGACGAATGTTGCTGTCCTTGAGCAAGCAGGGATCACCAGCATTGAGGCCATGATACTGAGAACACAGCTGCACTGGGCAGGGCACGTTTCTAGGATGGAGGACCATCGCCTCCCAAAAATAGTACTCTACGGTGAACTCGCCATGGGTCAGCGTAAGAGGGGCGCTCCAAAAAAGCGATACAAGGACTCCCTGAAATAACATCTCAGGCTCGGCCAAATTGATCACCAACAATGGTCCGCCCTGGCCTCACATTGGGGGCATGGAGACGCACTATCCACAATGCTGCAGCCTTATTTGAGAACTCACGCCGAACAAGTCTTGAAGAGAAACGACAATGCAGAAAAAATCACAACCCAGAAACATCACCCAAGGAGAACTTCTGCTGTGCTTTCTGCAACCGGACTTGTCTATCTCGGATTGGCCTTTTCAGTCATCAGCGCGCTTGCAGAAAGCGCGGGATGAGTCCTTCCTGAATCTTTGTTTGCAAAGAAAAGCCAGAGAGAGTCCAATGCTGAAACCACTACACCACTCTGGCTCTCTCGTACTTTGGACATCTCATGAGACAACATGATGCATTGGAAAGGATGCCCAGGCTCGCTTAAGCAGAAGGCAAAAAGAAAAGGGGAAGGCCACATTACAGGTGGAGCAACTCCATCAAGAAAGCACCGTCTGCTGTGCCTTGCATTTGCGGGAGTTGAGGCTCTCAGATGTCTCTTATTCACAGCGCTGCCGCAAGTCAAAGCTTACATAAGGGCAGAAAACACCCACTAATTATTTCATTTCCTCCATCCTTGCAGGCAGCCGTAGCATGGAGGAAATGCCCGGAAAGCAGAGGCTGAGAGACTGAATAATTCCTGAGCAGTCAGTGAGCTTCCCCCAAGGCCTCAGTGCTGGGAATTTGTTCAGTAATACAATACACCTTTTGTTCTGTACACTAGAGGGGACTGCCAGGAATGGCCCAGTGGCCTAATGGATAAGGCATCAGCCTCCGGAGCTGGGGATTGTGGGTTCAAGTCCCACCTGGGTCGATCTGCTTCTTTTTCTCTATTTAAAAAAAAAATCAGTACTAGTTCCAAAGAAGTGTTTTATACCCACAAAAGTGCATGCAAAAATAAAAACCAGTTAGTCTAAAAGGTTCTGCCAAATATTTTTTTCCCTCTTCCTTCCTCCTTTTTTTCCCCTAACAGGCAGCAAATGTACAACTAGGGAAAAGGAAGAGAGGCTCAGATTTGGGAAATGGAAGGATCAGAAATTGTTGAAAAGAAAATGAGGGGCATAGAAATATAGGGGCTAATGAGAATTCTCAAGTGTAATGACAGCAAGCAAGCTGGTCCCAGGGAAGGAAATCTCAGGTGTGGATTACTGGAGATGCCTGAATCTAGGACAGAGCATGCAAAAATTACTTTTTGGACTACAACTCTCAGAATCCTCAACCAGCACAGATGGGGATTTGGGGAACTACCGTTCCCCAAATCCCCAAGCAAGCTTTCCATGCTCTGATGGAGGACACTGGAAATTTCATTGAACAGGAAGAGGAAAAATACTCTGATTTTCAGGACTGGGCTCATTAAAAAATCAGAACACAAAGCAACTGCTCCCAGAGAAGAAGGGGGAATGGAGAATGCAATCAGGGAAGGAGGTTTAATTGACAGAAAGGTCATGTTTTGCTTCCCCAGGGGCCATTTCATCAAAGCAGTTTCTTGATGCTCAAATCCTCAAGAAGGGATATGGTTGGAGTGAGGCAGTTGGATTTCAATGGCTCTCCTCACCTCGACTGCGCTCCGTCTTCTGGAGGTGCCTGAAATCGGCCTCATCATCAGCTACCTGTGGGGAAAAACAGGTAAGAAGGGAAGGTGAGTGGGATGCAACAGGAGGTGAAGAGGCCAACGTGCTTTTTGAAGCTCAGCCTCCTTTCAGGTGGGTGCAAAAGCACCAGGCAAAAAGAAAGCTGGAGGCTATAGAATCATAGAGTTGGAAGGGATCCCAAAGGCCATCCAGTCCAACCCCATTCTACCCTGCAGGAACACACAATCAAAGCATGCCCAACAGATAGCCATCCAGCCTCTGCTTAAAAACCTCCAAAGAAGGGGACTCCACCAAACTCCCAGGCAGCAGCTGATTCCACTGTCAAACGGCTCTCACAGCTCTCACAGTAAGTTCTTCCTAACGTTTAGGTGGACTGTCTTTTCCTGGAGTTTGAACCCATTGCTCCGTGTCCTAGGAGATTTTCACACGGGCTATATATCCCGTGGCAGGAACAGAACAGGGTCGGGAAAGGTTTTCCCTTTCGGACGACGTTGACCCCATTCTGTCCTGCATCCATCCTACTCCCGTGACTGTTCCAGGAACAATGTAATCACGATTTTTCATTGTGAATAGACCTCCCATTCCGTCACTATCACGCAATCACGGGTGTGCAAACAGGAGCCCCGTTCCTGTTCCGAAATGACAGCCGAGGAGGGGAGGTCTGTTCCGAGCACTTCCTGGTACGATCTGGACATCCAGGTAAGTGGCACCCTTTATTTTACCATCCCTGTTTTTATTATGTGATTTAAAGAGTGTTTTTGTGCTTGGTGAACTGATTTTATGTTTGGGGGAGTTTTATTTTTTAAATTTATTGTCCGGCGTTATCACATGATAACGTGATAACATTTCAGACTGCCGGTCATAAAAGTAGCCTTACGACAGCTGCATTTATGGCCAGCCAGCAAGGGGAGGGGGAGCACGTTCCTGCTGCAGAATTAAGGTGAGTGTGTGAAAGATTTATGTTATTCCGTGGCAGGAACGGGAGAGGAGGTGTCAGGGCAGTAACGGGGCATTTTGGCCCCGTGTGAAAATCTCCCTAGTCTCTGGAGCAGCAGAAAACAAGCTTGCTCCATCCTCAGTATGACATCCCTTCATGGAGGGGGGGGGCAGAAAAATGAGGGCATTGTCCCCCAAATGAGTATTCCGGGCCCTCCAACGAAATCTTCCTTCAGTCCCCGAATTTCTAGCATTGCAGAGAGTGAGACTTTGAAAATTGTTCACACCTAGAACTCTTATATTTTCTCTGTTTTCATTCCCTTGGGCACTTTGCTTGCCCCCTTCTCTTGGGATGTCCAAACTATATTTCTAGATGGTCAGCTGACCTTTGAGTGACTGCAATGCTAGAAATGTGGGGGTTGAAAGGAAATTTCATTGAGGGGAGCAGAATTCTTATTTCATAGAATCTTAGATCTGAAAGGGACCACAAGGGCCATCTAGTCCAACCCCTTGCCATGCAGGAATACATAACTACATCACTCCTGAAAGATGCCCATCCAACTTCTCTTTAAAGAAGGAGAGTCTACCCCCACTTCATTGCAATCTATACCACTGTCAAGAAGCTCTTACAGTCAAGAAATTCTTCTTAATTTTTGGGTGGAATCTCTTTTCTTGCAGTTTGAATCCACTGGATTGTGTTCTACACTCTGGAGCAGCACAAAATAAGCTCGCTCCAAAATGAGGTATGCCCACATTTTGTCCTGCCACCAGCTACACCCCTGTGTCTCTGGCACACCCCACGCCCTAGAATTCTCCTCTTCAGACCACCCAAGATTAAGGATTTTTTTCCCCCTTCACCACCAGGTTTTTGCCTGACCAAAGCAGTTTGTAATTAACTTATGGCACCTGTGAGTCTACAACTTTTTAGCCACATCTACCAGTAGAGCAAACATATCTGTCTTAAAGCAAAGTCACACTCAAACAATCCCACCGGTATGTACATAAGCGGCTTAGCATTTTACTTCTGGAGAGTGGAAGTTTCATTTTCCCAGACTTGAAAGTGTTTTATACCTGGGAAAATGCAGGTTTTCCCCAGAGAAAGAGAGAGAGAGAGCGTGTGCACCTATTGCTAGGAGAACTATGGTTTCCCCAAAGTAGCAAGCACGTATCATCTATTGTTTGTGACAAAGCTTGGAAAAATTACTTGTGGAGACTATAATTCCAAGAATCTCCTAACCAGCATGGCAACTGTCATGCTGGCTGGAGGAATTCTGGGAATTATAATCCCCAAAAGTTATTTTCCCATACTCTGGGGACTACAATGTCTTAATGCTGTGTGACATAAATCTACTTCACCTCTGGAATGATCATACCATTTGCTAATATACTTTGTTGTTGTTGTTAATTCTTTGCTGGTTGACTACCCTTCTGATTTGGTGACCCTGTTAGAGGTACCTTTCAGCAAAATTAATTTTTAAATGAAGGATGAAAAGCCACAGAATGTCCCTCCCTCCCTCTCTCTCTCTATATATATAATGTTAATTCTTTGAAAAACATGTACAGTAGGACCCCACATATCCATTGATTCATTATCCACTGATTCAATTATCCACAGGACAGAAAGCAGCACACTTACCATAGAGTCTTCCTAGAAAATGTGTCCTCTCTAGCCAGTTTCTAGGTCCTCCAAGTCAACTCTATGGTCTTTGAAACTAGACATCCCATTATTTTCAATGTTGTTCACTATTGTGAAGTTGAAGGCTTTCACGGCCGGCATCCATAGATTTTCCTTGGTTTTTTTCCAGGCTGTGAGGCCGTGTTCTGGAAGAACACGGCCTCACAGCCTGGAAAAAAAACCAAGGAAAATCTGTTGTTCATTATTATCCACGGTTTTCAGTATCCACACACACCACGAACCAATCCCCAGTGGATACTGGGGTCCTACTGTTTAATATCCAGTGGTTCCAAACTACATATTTATCCTGCTTCAGTTGTTTTTATTTTGTTTTAATCGTTAAAAGAGGAGTTGAAGAACACCATAAGTGGAATACGGTGACTCGGTGGGATAGCACCTGCTTTGTAAGTGGAAGGTTGCGAGTTCAATTCCTACCGTCTTCAGTTGAAAGTTCCTGAAGGACTAAGGCAGGGGGGTGATGTTCTCTGCTAGGTGGAGATAACCAGGGGAGAAGATACTAGACTACAAGAACCATGTTATGACTCAAGAGAAGACAGATTCTTTTGTCTAGATATTTCCTCTGAAACACAATGGCGTTTCTTTTCTCCACCATTAGATGGGGCTCAATACTCATGTCTTGGTTTCTAGATCAGGGTTTGCTGGAGCTTTGAGCAAAGGAAAGTGGATGGAACATTGTGCTTTCTTCCACACTGAACCACTATTGCATTTTGATCTGACTTTAACTGCGATGGGTGCTAGGGTTTTCATGCACAAGAAATCCTCAGAGGTGGCTTTGCCAGTTCCTTCCTCTGAAATAGAGCCTACAGCACCTGGGATTCTTTGGCAGGCCTTCTGGGCTTGGGGAAGGTTCTTCATTTTGGACTGCCACTACCAGAATCCATAGGTGTCTGGGGGATTCTGGGAGTTACAGTCCAAAAAGGCACCTTTTCCCATGCTCTGGAAGCTCAGAGAAGGATCTGGTGTCTTTGGGGTATTTAGACCTTGTGTGTATGTATGTGCCTTCAAGTTGCTTATCAACCTATGGCGATCCCCAAGAATTTCGTAGGGTTTTCTTAGGCATGGAATCCTCAAAGGTGGTTTTGCCAGTTCCTTGCTCTGAAATAGAGCCTGCAGCACCTGGGATTCCCTAGTGGACTCTCATTCAAGGAGTAACCAGGGCTGACCCTGCTTAGCTTCCTGGATCAGACAGAATTTGGTGCCTTGAGGGTAGTATTTAGACCCTAGATCTCTGCCATTAGGACAGGCAAATTACCAAGTCAGCATTAGAAGCTCCTTTCTCCAGCTTCCTCCTCTTCATCTCATCCTGATACAACTGCAGAGACAGCGCATGGTCACACTGGTGCCCCTTGCTGGACTCCGAAGACTCCTAGGGAAAGATAATAGAAGCATAGCACACTGCCTGCCCATCTCTTTTTAGGAATTCATCTCCAGAGGAGAAACAGAAGAATTAAACTCTGTTGGAAGGAGGCAGAGGGCTTAACATTTAAGCCTTAAATGAAATACAAGGTTTGGTCCTATAGGTGGTTTCCAATGCTGGGACTAAGGGATCGTCAGGACGTTCTTCCTAATGTTTAGGTGGAATCACTTTTCCTATACTTTGAGTTCATTGCTCTGTATCTTAGGTCTTGTCTATACAAAGGGGGAAAATATTAACACGTCCAAAAAAGCAGGCATTTGCAACAATGCAACCTGTCTTCATGATCAAAAGAGCCTCCCTAAACACCGCACGATATTTCGTATTTACAAAAAAGAAAGGAAAAAAAAAGAGTATAAGATCACCGTTTGATCAACTTACTGGGCCCTTCCTTAGCCGAAAATGAACATGGCAGCCGTAGGCAGTTTCCCTGATTTCTAGCCCCGCTCCCAGGCTCATCCAGCCAATCAGATTATGCTGCCTGTTCGTATCTGTGCAAATGTGAGTGTTTGAACAACTGCACATTCACATGTCATATGGAAGTTTTTAAAAAATCCATACGAAGCCCCAGACACGACGCACACAGACTTTGCAGTGGATTTGGCTGCCCCCTTCCTAATGATGTCCATATGAACAGATCGCCTTCCATTCATATGCCGTTCGTATTATTTTGACTGTATAGACAAGACCTTAGTCTCTGGAGCAGCAGAAAACAAACTTGCTCCATCCACAGTATGACATCCCTTCAAATATTTAAACATGGCCATCATGTCCTCTTCTTAACCTTCTCTTCTCCAGGCTAACCATGCCCAGCTCCCTAAGCCGCTCCTCAGAGGGCATCATGGCTTCCAGACCTCCCACCGTTTTGGTCGCCCTCCTCTGAACCAGGCAACTCACCTCAGAGTGGGAGTGTCCCAAGAGGATGAAGAACTTCTCCAGGAGGAAAAAGAGGTAGAGACCCCCCAGTACAGCCAGGAGCTTCCACAGCGTGTCGTGGCCCTCGGCTTCGTGGTGGTCGTGGGCGTGACCGTCGCCGTGGGAGTGGGAATGGAGGCCCAAGAACTGCAATGAGAACAGCAGAGACATGGCTTGATTTGAGTCCCAAGGCGAAAAAGGCCAGGGGCCGGCTGGTGAAGGCCACGGATAGGAACATGGGAGCCTGCCTTAAGGCTTGTCTAGATACAACGTTTACTGGGAGTGGGTGCACATTTTCGCTCACTCGTTGTGAAGTTGATTTATCTTCACATTTCTGCACATATTTGCACCCATTCACATTAATGTGGATTGAGTGGGCACACATGTCCGTAAATGCAATTGGGTGAAAATGCGCAATGATGCAATTCAGACAGCCATACACCCAAAAATATGCATCTACATGCATTTTCCAGGAAACTCTGGGGGAAACTGCAGATCCTTTTACAGTGCAGCTTGTGGAGTTTTTACCCCCCCTCCACTTCCTCCAAATACTACAAATCGCATTCAGACACGTCCCATCCAAGTACCAAACAGGCCCAACCCTGCTTAGTTTCCAAAATCAGATGGGATGAGGTTTGTTCAGGGTGGTGATGGCGAACTACCCCTGTGATATGACTCACTCCTTTCCCTAAACAACCTGTCCACTCTTCCTGTGTTATCACCTGTTTTAGATCCAAAGCACTTCCTGAACCTGCCCCCCTGTAAATCCCAACCCTAAAAGTCCAAGATGTATGGGAGACATGATGGAGTAATTGCAGTGTTTTTTTAGTATGCAATGTATATTTTAACTGTTTTAGTTATCTTAATTTTAATGTTTTAAAAAGTACAGGTTGATCCCCATATCCACGGAAGATATGTTCCAAGAAACCCCATGGATACCTGAAACTGTGGATAATAGAGAACCCTATAATTTTCAATTAAACAAACACCAGAAGTTGACCATAAAATCACACTGGAAGACCTGTAAATGCCTAGAGAGAACACATTTTTTGGACGTGGATAAGTGAAACCATGGGTACCGAATCTGTGGATATGGAGGTTGACCTGTAGTGTTTTAATTGAATGTGCAGTTTAATGCTTTTTTAAAAGAAACTCATATTACACATTGTTTTAGATGCTCTGTTTTAATCGATAAGCCTCTTTAAGTCCTACTCAGGAGGAAAATGTGACAGAAATAAAATAAATAAGAAAGAAAGAAAGAAAGAAAGAAAGAAAGAAAGAAGCCCAAAATGCTAAAGCAGATGTTTTAATATTTGGATTAAGGTAATAACCCTAACCCTCACCCTATGACTTTTGCTTGTTACTCCAAGGCTGCTGCCACACTGCAGAAATAATGCAGTTTGACATCACATTAACTGCCATGGCTCAATGCTATGGAATCCTGGGATTTGTAGTTTTGTGAGCTATTTAGCCTTCTCAGTCAGAGAGCTCTGGTGCCACAACAAGCTACAAATCCCAGGATTCCATAGGATGGAGCCATGATAGTTAAAGAGGGATCAAACTGCATTATTTCTGCAGTGTGGCAGCAGCCCAAGTCAGTTTTCCAAGCGCTGTGTGCACAGAACACAAATACACATAGTTCAGAAACCGCTGGACCAGATCAGCCCAGCACACAACGACACTTCCAAACCGGACCCCCCGCTCCCCGAACACCCCTATTCCAACTGGCACTGACCGTGGGGATGAGGTGCAACATGGCGTCCCCAGTCAGCGACCCGACAGCCAGGCTGACGAAGAGCTGAATCACATACTGGTAGGCACTGATGCAGGCGGTGCAGAGAAGGACCACGATGCCGAAGAGGGCACACAGGCAGATCACCAGGGTGGCCAATGAGCCATAGATGTACTCTGCGAGGGGCCGGGGCAGGGTGGAGTGACACAAGCAAAAAGGAGTCAACGTGCGGCTAGATAAGAGACAGAGGAGATTATCAGACGCATTAAAAGTGGTGTTACATGAATGCCGGGAGATTGCAAAAGGGCTCCCTTTTCAGACATCATTCCCCCCTCGTTATGTACCCATTCTGCCGCCATTCTGCCAGCGCTGCTTTTTATTGATGGGAGAAGCCGTCAATAGCTCCCCCGTCCCATTCCTGTCAAGGATGTTCCTGCATGAGACAAGCTGCCCTGTTATGCTGGCGAGATCCCAGCGTCAATGGTTGGTCCCATCCAGAACACTTCGGGGTGAGATTGGGACATCCAGGTAAGTGACACACTTTTTAAAAACTTCCCTGGTTTACTTGGAAGTTTTAAAGTGTCTGTATGTGCTTTTAGTAACTTTGTGTGTGTATATTTTGGTTTTTATTTTTGAATTTCCCATGCTTATGTCTTCTCGCAAGAATCCACAGAATTTCACTCTAGGCAGTGAAGGGAGCTCTTTTAGAGCTCCATTCACTCCTGGGCTGGCCTGTCGTCAGAAGAGAAGGTAAATGCAGTGGGGAGGGTGATTGTGGTGGGACAAGGACAGGACAGGGGCGGGAATGGAGATTGTGGGACAGGAACGCTTTTTTCATTCCTGTCTAATAATCTCCAGAATACCCACTGCAAATGCTTCCTCTCAGGACACCATGGGTGAGGATACAGGCCCTGCTGAGGTCTAGGGGAGATGACAGTCTCTTCCTAGGGTGGGCAAGGGGTGGCAAGTGCAGCCCCCAGGGCAAACCCTTTAACACTTCATGGCTGTCATCCAGAGGACTTTTCCTGCAGCTGCCCCTAGACTCTGCAACAACCTGCCGGAAGAGATTAGACAGCTGAATACACTGTCCAAATTCAAAACCACAGTGGTTAAATGTCAGTCTTGCAAGTCACAAGGTTATGAGTTCAATCCCAGAGGGCTCCAAGGCTGACTCAGCCTTCCATCCTTCTGTAGGTCAGTAAAATGAATACCCAGCTTGTTGGGGGCAATTAGCTAACACACATTGGAAACTGCTTAGGGAGTGCTTTGGCACTGATAAGCAGCATAGAAATAGAAGTGCTATTGCTATTGTTATACAGTTGTCCCTTCACATTCGCTGGGGCCTGGTTCCAGGACCCCCACCCCGTGAATACTCAAGTCCCATTCTATGCAGTGGCATAGCAAAATGGTGTCCCTTATATAAGATGGCAAAATCAAGGTTTGCTTTTTGGATTATTATTTTTTAAAGAATATTTTCAAGCCGTGAATACTTAAATCCGTGAATGCCAAATCCGTGAATGTGGAGGGACAACTGTATTTGCTTTTTAAGTTGATGTTATGTTGCTGGGGAGGGTGTGTTTCTAGGATGGAGGACCATCACCTCCCAAAAATACTACTCTACGGTGAACTCGTCACGGATCAGCAAAAGAGGGGCGCTCCAAAAAAGTGATACAAGGACTCCTTGAAACAACATCTCAGGCTTGGCCAAATTGATCACCAACAATGGTCCGCCCTGGCCTCACATCGGGAGGCATGGAGACACACTATCCACAATGCTGCAGCCTTATTTGAGAACTCACGCCGAACAAGTCTTGAAATGAAACGACGACGTAGAAAGAATCACAACCCGGAAACATCACCCAAGGAAACCTTCTGCTGTGCTTTCTGCAACTGGACTTGTTTATCTCGGATTGTCCTTTTTAGTCATCAGCGCGCTTGCAGAAAGCGCAGGTGAGTCCTTCCTGAATCTTCATTTGTGAAGAAAAGCCAGAGAGAGAGAGATGTTGCTATAGGTGCTTTTTAAATTGATGTTATGTGTTTGTGTTTCTATTGGGTGTTATACGTTAATCTGTGTATTCCCTGCCTTGATGTATAGGGAGAAGTGGGAAAGAATGATGATGATGATGATGATGATGGATGAAAACTGGGACACATATGGCCAAGCAGCATCACAGTGTGGTCAAGATGGCAAACGTTATTAATGAGAAAGAACGGACAATCTAGGAGAGATGCCAGTGGGTTGCTTTTGCCTGAACCCACTGGGAGGAAGACTCGGCCCCATCCTCTCCTCTCTCCTCCTGTTGAGTTAAGGGACTGCAAAATACTTTTGCATTTTGCAGCCATTGAAATAACCTGGGGATGAAGGGAGAAGGTGGTGGGGAGGAGAGAAAAACCGGGACATTTTAAATGCAGCTGAAAAAGTGAGACAAGAGAGGGTGCCAATAAACTCAGGCAAAAGCAAACTTCTGTAGCCTCTCCTACCTTATCCGTTCTTCTTCATTAACTACATTGGCCATCTTGACCTCTCTCTGATGTTGCTGGGCCACAAATGTCCCGGTTTTCACCTGTGAAATGTTGAAGGGTATGGACATGCCACGATTTGAGTGCCACCGTTAAGTTTTGATCAAGTTAAGTTTTGATCAAGTTAGAGGACTTGGTGGCCCTTTTTCCAATCAGCTGGGAGGTGCACAAAGGTGTCTTTGTGAGGATGGCCTTACTCTCTGCTGTGGTGAGGCGACCATCGAGAGGAGCGCTCCGGGAGACGGAGCAGGCCTGGCTGAGCCTCATCTGCACCAAAGCGGGACTCAGGCGGGCGAAATCGGGACGGGAGATTCCTGCTCCAGCATCAATCCCGTAAATCTCGAAAAGATCATCAGGGCCGAGGCAGACCTGGAATGGAACACACCCGCAAGACAAATGAGAAATGCTTTCAAGCCCGTCTAGATTTTCCTTGGGTTTTTTTCCGGACTGTGAGGCCGTGTTCTGGAATATAGTTTCCTTCTGACGTTTCACCTGCATCTGTGGCTGGCATCCTTTGTGCCTTTAATGCTGCTTTGAGCCATAGCCACTACCAGGGGAGTGCCTTGATCTCCGTGCCATCAAGTGGTTCAATGGCAGAGTCATCAGCAGCGAAGTATGCTCAGGAGCCGCCTTTCCCCTGTGCCTCGCTCTGAAGGAAGAGCCTCAGAGGATGAGACATAGGGCAAGGCACCATCCAGACCAACACCAGGTGCTTTCTTTTCCTGTCAAATGCTTTATTTGTGCTTTTGCTGCTACAAAACTTGTCTCTTGGTTGCTTGTTTGCAATGGCTACCTGCCATTTTTGTGGCAGAGGGAAGGATAAGGTGTGCACACACACACACACACACACACACACACTGACCACTTGGTAGACAGCTGGCAGCCAATGGCAGTAGCTGCAGCTATGGCAGGGAATGGATGCAAAGGCAACAGGCCCTCCTAAAATGCTACCTGAGGCACATGGCTCCCTTTGACTATGGTAGTGCCAGTTCTGGACACAAGAAACAAACAGGAGCAGAATCCTGTTGGTGCCTTATGCATTTTTCTAGAGTTGCCAGAGTGAAAACTGAGAGGTCTCCTGTACTTGTAATGGTAGTGTAGAATTTCAGCAGGTGTGGCTTTTTACATAGCTGCATAGCAAGTAACATCTGCTGAAATGCCCTGCTGCTGTGTGTCTTCAAGTAATTTCTTACTTATTTTTTGAAGTATTTTTATTAACATAAAACAGAGCTTTTATAATATAAAACAACATACATAGAAAAAACTCTACACACTATAAGACACTACCAAAAACCAAGCAACCACAAACTAACTACAAATATAACATAATACATAGGGTATATGTGACTTCTGTCTTGTCAGCTAAAAGTATAGTTAACTTGTATCTCATCTTTCTAAATTAATATTCAAAATTTACCTATACATTTGCAACTAATACACTAATTTCCTACTTATGGAGACCCTAATGTGATCCTATCACAGAGCTTTCTCATCAGGCTTTGCTCACAGTGGTTTGTGTGACTTCCCTGAGGTCATCCACTGGGTTTCCACGGCTGAGTGGGGATTTGAACTATGGAGTCCTAGCCCAATGCTCAAACCACTAGACCGCTCTGTCTTCCTTCTTCTACACAACCATGAAAGGTACAGGAGCCCTCTCCAGTTTTAACTCTGGCAACCCTCATGTATAAGTTCCCCTATGGAAGCCGCTCAAGCAGTTCAGAGTTGCAGAAGTGGAGTCTCGTGTGCAGTGCCATGGTGCATACAGCTGCCCATGTGCATTTGGTTGCACCATATTGCCATTTAACAACAGGGTTGTGTAGCACCATCAAGGCATCACTCCACATACCAAGACGTATGCTATTTCCTGATCACAGAATCATAGAACTATAGAGTTGGATGTAGGCCATTATTTTCTATGTGAAATGCAAATCTTTTTTGGTGGTGGATAAAATGACACATATAAGAGGACTGGGCCATTTTTTTATTTGACTGATATCATGTTCTCAGTACTTTCTAACAGGAACTGAAAATGCTTCATGGGGTCAGGAAGTTCCAGCCAGTTATTCCTCTCTTTTGCAGAACATGGAAGAGAAGGAGGCCCTTCTGCAGTGATGGAAAACCTACAGGAATCTCTACTATGATTGGTATCTCGTGATTCCATCCCTTGGCACCACGATTCTCTTCTATGTTTATTACAACGTAATAGATGATGGCTGAAATTCTAGATCAGATACTTATTCAAATATACATAACTAAGCCTCTCCAGGCCCGCCCACCCCCACCTCCCCACCCTGATTTGCTGGGTAGCAGCCGCTGCAAGCAATGGAGGTCTGTTTTTCTGCCCATCACGATACAGAAAACTGGCATCCCACTCCCCTCCCTCCTGTGATCTCTGGTGTGAGGAGGAATCGTGACAAGGATCCTGCTTCTAATGGTGACACTAGAGATTGTTGGTGAAAGTGGGATGGAAACATCCATCTGCTGCATCCCAGTCAACAGGAGAACAGGTCTACGTCGCTCACGATGGCTGCTGCCTGGTAAGGCCGGGTGAGGGGATTTTTACAGTCCATATGTATTCCCTACAGCAGTGGCTCTTAACCTTTTCTTTTCCAGGGATCCTTTTTAAATACCTTTTGTTGCTGTTGACTCCTAAGACTTAAGATTTAAAACCTCAACAACAACAATCCCTGATTATCATCATAATAATACAATTGCACCATCCATCAAAACTTCCCTCAGAAGCACTGGAGCGGAGGGAAGACTTTTCTCCATCTTCTTTCTGCAGCTGTGTGGCTAGAGTGGATTGAATGGCAATGTACAGGCCAAGCTAGCCAGCCTTTGCCTTGGTTCCTGTCACGTGGCCACTCCACTGCAGGGAGGAGATGGGCTGAGCAGCCTTTGAGCCTTCGTGGACCCCTTGTAAGGACATTGGGGGCCCCTGGGGGCCCCCGGACCACAGGCTAAGAACCATTGCCCTACAGTATTATCATGCTCATGGATATGTAGGGATCATGAATACGAATCAGTTCTGAATGCGTTACTCTAGGTTATACCTTCATAACTGCAATTGTGAATTCCAGCCAGTGTTCCTTACCCTGTCCCAGACTTGATGGTGGACATCCTGTTCTCCAAGGATAGATGGACTTCTCCTTCGGCGGACAAGAGCACTTTCTGTTTTGTTTCTATGGTGGTCTGTTTCCTCATCATGGTGGTGGTCATTTTCATGAAGGTGGTGAGGATCCGTCTCATTGCTGCTGTGGTGGCCCATGTCATCCCCATGATGATGGTGAGTTTCATTGCTGTGGTGGTGGTCCATGTCATCTCCATGGTGGTGGTGTGTTTCATTCCCATGGAAGTGGTCCATTACATCCCCATGATGGTGGTCAGTTTCATTGCCATGACCGTGATCATGATGGTCCCCATGATCGCCATGACTGTGTTCTTCTGAATGATCATGTGCAGCGCCTTCATGTGCGTGGTCATGATGGTCATCATGTCCATGGCCTTCGTGATCATGGGACCCATGGTCATGGCCATCGTGATCATGGTGTCCACGTGCGGCTACTGAGCCAACCTCCAGTTTCTCCATGAGTTCTGTCAAACCTGTTGTAAACCAAAACAGGACACTGATCTTACTCTTTGTTCTCTGGGTCTCTGCCAACCCTGGCTATCGTCCCTCTCAATCATTGCCTCTCCAAACCCATCACTTTACCTGCCAGTGTGAGGTTGTGAGTCTCGTTGCTGTAGCGCTGGAAGATGTATTCCACAAAGTAACTCTCAGGAGGGAGGGCATGGAAGCAGCCCCCCTTCAGCGCATGGTAGGCAATGGCTACTAGCACCTGTCCAGATGGATCCGAGGTTATGTGGCTGGAGATATGGTTGCTGTTCTCCAGGATCTGGGTCACTCCTGCACAGGGCTGGAAATGCAGAGAAAAAGAGACTGAACAAAAGGCTGGCCCATTGCAATTTCTCAGTCTGACTACTGGATTTCCCTGTCCCACCATTTTATTGAAGCTACAGGTTGACCCCTATATCCATAAATTCAGTATCCATGGTTTCACTTATCCACAACCAAGAAAATATGTTCCCTCTAGGCATTTCTAGGTCCTCCAATGTAATTCTGTGGTCAACTTCCAGTGTTTGTCTCATTAAAAATAATAGGGTTCCCTATTATACATGGTTTCAGGTATCCACAGGTGGTGGTGGGATCTTGGAACATATCCCCCAGGGATATAGGGGTCAACTTGTACTCAAAGCCAGGTTAAGAAAGTCACTAATGAATGCTATCAATATGGGAAGGCATCGCAAAGAAGGAACAGAAGCACAGGACGTTGGGTGCCTTTCACACTGCACAATTATAGTCCTTTTGTACCACTGTATCTGCTGTGGCTGCATCTTATGGAATCCTGGGATTTCTAGTCTGGGGAGACACAGGAAGAAAACCGTAAAGACCTCACAAACCCACAAACCCCAGGAACCTGTAAGATGGAGCTTGCGGTGGTTAAAATGAGCTCAAACTGATAACATTGCACAGTGTGGGAGAGACCCAAAGATCCCTGCTCTAAGCTCTCTTCCCGATTGCTTTTGCACTGCACAGTTATAGCAATGTGATCCCACTTTAACTGCATCCTATGGAATCCCGTGGGATATGTAGTTTTGTGAGGTTTTTAGAATTCTCTTGCACAGAGTCCTAGTGCCTCCCCAAACTACAAATTCCAGAATTCAGGCGGATGGTGCCATGGCAGCTGAAGGGGCATAAAAGTGCTGTAATTGTGTAAGTGCGAAAAAACGTTATAAACCAAGGACAGTAACAGCAAACAAGCTAGCGTGCTTTCCTTAACAATAAAAATCAGAAAGTCCCTCCTGTTATATTGAACCTACTATCCTGGTATATTGAAGCTGCTATTCACATATTTAAAGAGAGAAAGAAATCATTAGATAGCTTCCTAGAAAGAGTTATGCCACGTGTAAAGGTCTTGTTCATTTCTACTAGGCAGTTGTGACGTTTGGGAAAGTATGTATGTGTAAGAATTATGTGGAAATTGATACCACAGTGCTGCAACCGTAGAACCAATGGTGCTTGCTGGCATTTTCTCCCTTTTGTGTAACTCTTTGGGCAGGCATGAGCAAGCTCATTTTTGCTCATAGCTACTGAAAACAGCACATGGTTTGGGTGGTGAAAACTCATTTATAGCCACCTCCTCCTCTTTCTCCCTTCCCTCCTCCTGGCCCCTAAAGGCCAGAATATTTAGCAGCCAAAAAAAAAAAGAAAGAAAGAAAGAAAGAAAGAAAGAAAGAAAGAAAGAAAGAGAATTTTAGTGTCCTCCTTAACAGTTGTGTCTTAAAGAAAACCATTTGTTTCTTTGCAAGAGTTGCATAAGATGCAGAAACTCCACAGATAACATTTTCCCCATCTGAGCATCACTATGCCAGGGGATTCTTTACCTATTGAGTGTCTGTGGGTGGAAGCGGCCACACCAGCAGCAAGTGGGGCGGGGAGCTGATTCAACCTCCTCTGTAGAGGCCCTGACCCATGCCCCACCATCCCGTGAAGCTAGGTTGCTGTGCACACAAGACAGGACATTCTTTGTAGCAGCACCATGACTGTGTAACTCCTTGCAAATGGAGGCCAGGCTCTCTTTGTCCCTTCTTGAGTTTCTGGTGGGCAGCAAATACTGTGCTATTTCACTTGGCCTTTGGCTCTTCGAATTAGGGGTGCCTGCTCTGGCTGTTTTTTAAATCACAGAATCATAGGGTTGGAAGAGACCCCCGGGCCATCCAGTCCAACCCCATTCTGCCCTGCAGAATACACAATCAAAGCACTCCTGACAGATGGCCATCCAGCCTCTGCTTAAAAACCTCCAAAAAAGGAGACTCCACCACAATACAAGGCAGTGTATTCCACTTCCAAACAGCTCTTACTGTCAGGAAGTTCTTCCTAATGTTTAGGTGGAATCTCTTTTCCTGTAGTTTGAACCCATTGCTCCGTGTCCTATTAGTCTCTGGAACAGCAGAAAACAAGCTTGCTCCATCCTCAATATGACATCCTTTCAAGTCTTTAAAACATGGCTATCATGTCCCCTCTCAACCTTCTCTTCCCCAGGCTAAACACACCCAGCTCCCTCAGCCACTCCTCATAGGGCATAATGGCTTCCGGACCTCCCACCATCCTGGTCGCCCTCCTCTGGACATGTTTCAGCTTCTCCATATCCTTCCTGAATTGTGGTGCCCAGAACTGGACACAGTATTCCAGGTGAGGTCTGACCAAAGCAGAATAGAGTGGCACTACTATTTCCCTCAATATAGACACTGTACTCTTATTGATGCAGCCTAGCTTCTGCATACCCTTCTTGAATTGCAGTGCCCAGAAATGGAAACAGGATTCCAGGTGAGATCCAATAAAATGAACAGAGTGGCACTATTACTCCCCTCTGACACTGTACTCCTATTGATGCAGCCTAGAATCACATTGGCTTTTTTAGCTGATGCATCACACTGTTCATTCATTCATGTTCAGTTTGTAGTCCACTAATAAGACTCCTAGATGGTTTCTTTGGTTTTAGTACTATTTTTAAAGAGAAATGTGGACTGTTTTATTTTTATTTTTTGTTATTTATTTATTGTATTTAAAGTGTTTTTATCCATTGTTCAGCACCTCTGGGGGCCTGGTGGGTCAGAGAGGTGATAATTAAATGCCTTAAATAAATAGATAAAAACACAGGAGTGTTTTCTGGGGTGGAGGGGTGGAGAAATGTTCCTTGCACTCAAGCCCCCATTTCTCCATCTGCTGCTTCTATTAAATACATAGAAAATTCATATTTCATGGCCACGACTATCCAAAACAAGTGGTTTTGGTGCAGGTGGGGGTGGGGAGGAAGAAACCTTGTATGGACAGATTTTGAATCCCAAACGTGTTTCTCGATCTGGACCACTATTAAAAAGTCTACATTAAACTATGGAATCAAATATAAGCTGAAAAAATATATTTGAATGGTATTGTCTGGCATTATCTATACAAATCAAGCCAGAGCTTGGAAAAGTAACAGGTAAAGTGAAAGTAACAGGTAAAGTCATAACCAGCCCAGTGGCCATACCAGATAGGGGATTTTGGGAGCTGTAATCCAAAGAAAGTAAACTCCCCAAGGTCTGAATCAGGAACATGCTTGGGGATGCCACAAACTAGTATCCCTTCCCTCTCATACCATCTGCCATCTTCCTTACCTCCTTTTCTCTTTCACTGCCTTTGATATTTTCTTGGATGGCCCCCATCAGCTCAGAGACTTTCTCCTGCGTGGGTTGCCTCGCAGGATTCCCCTCGGAGAGTCTGGTCTGAAAAGCTTGGACCTGATCAACCCAGTGACCACCAGTCACTGCATTGCAGGCCGCTGCCGGATCGGAGAGGTAAAACGCAAGAGCAGCAGAAAACGGCACCATCTCTGAGGATGTGAGGTTGGCATTATGAAATGTTTTCTTCCCCGTGAGCGCAAAGATATCCGGAGCAGAGATGCACTGGAAAAGAGAAAAGAGAAAAGAATCATGCTAGCTGATGAAGAGTTCTGTCTAACCCAGAAACCTGCACATTTTTAATATGAACATTTTTAAAATGTCCTTATTTTGTGTATTCTATCCTTGGGAGATGAAATTGGAACAACCCGTTGATTCCCTGATGTTAGTGCTCAGCACAACAAAACACGTTTGTTGAGTAAATGCTTGAGACACGTCCAAACCGAGTGACCCTAGATCACGCTTCCTCTTTCATTCCTGGGCATGGACACGTCTGTGTATGCTAGAGATTGCATTATTAGGTCACATCACATTAGGAAGTGACAATTTTATTTTTAGAGCAACTCTTGTTGTGGTAAGAGCATGTCACCAGGAGGGAAATGACTTGTACCAAGAGAGATGCATGACTGAACCCTGCTTCACAAGAAAAAAAAGAAAAGAATCATTGAATCATAGACTTGGAAGAGACCCCAAGGGTCATCCAGTCCAACCCCATTCTGCCATGCAGGAACACACAATCAAAGTGTGTCATCCAGGCTCTGTTTAAAAACCTCCAAAGAAGGAGACTCCACCACACTTCCAGGCTGCAGCAGATTCCACTATACCTTTTAACAGAGCTTGGAAAGTAACTTGTACCAAGCATTTTGTTCCTGTCGTTTATTACAGTGTTTGAGAAGTGCCCAATTGCTGTTACAATATCAGAGAAGTAACTCATTGTGCCCTTTGTTAATCAGCTCCTTACTTTTCTATATAATTCTCATTACTTTAAAAAAACAATAATTTAATTCTCTGAAGATGCCAGCCACAGATGCAGACAAAACGTCAGGAATAACCTCTTCCAGAATGCAGCCTCACAGCCTGGGAAAAAAATACAGAAAACCTATGGAAGGCGATCCGTTCATATGGACATTCGCATAAATATGTGTCGTTAGGAAGGGGGGCAGCGAATCCACCGCAAAGTCTGTGTGCGTAGTATCTGGGGCTTCATCTGGATTTTTTAAAAAGTTCCATACGACATGTGAATGTGCAATCATTTGGATGCTCGCATTCACACAGATGTGAACAGGCAGCACAATCTGATTGGCTGGACAAGAATGGGGCAGGGCTAGCAAACAGGAAAAGTGCCTGCTGCCGCCATGTTGGATTTTCGGTTAAGCGAATGTCTGATCAGTTGATCAAACAGTGATCTTATACTCTGTTTTTCTTTTAAATACAAACTATTGCATGTGCACACCATAGGAAACTTTTTTTAAAATAGCAGCAGCAGATTTAACATTGCAAGTAAATCACTCATGGCTGCCACCTTGGCTAGGGAGTCATGAGGAGTTTAGGGGGGCTCTTTTGACCGTGAAGACAGGTTGCATCATTTTTAATGCCTGCTTTTTCGAACCTGTTCGTATTCCCCCCCCCATCGTATAGAAGCATCTAAGGAAGCATCTAAGACCTTTAAGGAAATTGTTATGATTGCTCTCCATTTTATCAGCAAGATAACTAGTCTTTATTTATTTATTTATTTTATATAGGTATTTATACCCCGCTCTTCAGCCACAAAGGCTATCAGAGCGGCTTACAAATTGTTAAGCAACAGCAATTTACACATCTGCACTGCATTAAACAGTTTCCAATGTGCATTAGCTAATTGCTCCCACAAACCGGGTCCTCATTTTACCGACCTACAAAAAGATGGAAGGCTGAGTCAACCTTAGAGCCTGCTGGAATCGAACTTGCAAGATGGTGACTTTGCAGTACTGGCATTAAACTACTGTGCCACCAGGGCTCTGAAAAAGTAACTTTCTCAAGCTCTGATTAAGTGGGACTTTGTTGTTGTTGTTGTGTGCCTTCAAATCATTCAAATCATTTCTGATTTATGTTGAACCTAAGGGGGAGCTATCACTGGATTTTCTTGGCAAGATTTGTTCAGAGGTGTTTTGCCATTGCCTTCCTCTGAGGCTGAGAGTGTGTGGCTTGCCCAAAGTCACCCAGTGGATTTCCATGGCTGAGCAGGGATTCGAACCCTGGTCTCCCAGTGCCCTAGTCCAACACTCAAACTGCTGCATCACACTGGCTCACGAGTGGGACTTACTTCTGAAGAAATACAGTAGGACCCCCGTATCCACTGGGAATTGGTTCTGGGGGTGTGTGGATATTGAAAACCATGGATAATAGTGAATGCCATTGAAAATAACGGGACTTCCAGTTTAAAATACCATAGAGTTGCCTTGGAGAACCTAGAAAATGGCTAGAGGACATATTTTCTAGGAAGACTCTATGGTAGATGTACTGTTTTGTGTGCCGTGGATAACTGAATCAGTGGATAATGAATCAGTGGATATGGGGTTCCTACTGTATGAACAGAATTGGGCTGTGATCCCTTTAAGACACAGGTGGGAGATCTCAGCCTTCCTCCCCAATGGCTGTGCTGGCTCAGGATGCTGGGAGTTGTTGTCTAACAACATCTGGACAGCTGCATAATTTCCACACCATCTTTTTACAAAATGATTTTATAGCTCATATTGATCAAATGAAGGGAAGGAACTGGATGAGAGGGCCAGCATTTAAAAATGCCCCCCCCACACACACACCTGGATGGACTGTTGCTAAGCCTTCCCATCAAAGGTCCCTTTCATCCATCTTTTTGAAACAAAGAGATCAAACAGGGAAAGAAAAGGCAGAAAATCTGAATGCCTTTGATGCTCAAGAGTTGGGGAAGTCCTGCAAAAAATTACAAGAAGAAGAAGGAGAAAAGCCAGCCCATGGAGCCCTCCTTCTCCAAATTGTGAAGATCACACAATTGTGAAGATTCACACAAAAGTGAAGATCGCACAATTTCTTGGCTACTTGGAGGCAGGAAAACTCAGAGGTGGTTTTGCCCATTCCTTCCTCTGAAACAGAGCCTCCAGCACACCTGAGATTCCTTGGCAGTCCTTCTGGGCTTGGAGAAGGTTCTTTTTGGACTGCCACTCCCAGAATCTCGCAGCTGGGGATTTTAGGAGTGACAGTCCAAAAAGGTACCTTTTCCTATTCACTGGAAGTTCTACCCTGCAGCATTTGGAGAAAAGGGACCCAGGTTAAATCTTGTGTGTGTGTGTGTGTGTGTTCAAGTCACCTGTGGACTTCTGGCGACCCCATCAATTTCAAGGGTTTCCTTAGGGAAGGAATCCTCAGAGGTGTTTTTTGCCAGATCCTTCCTCTAAAGTAGAGCTTATGGCACCTGGGTTTCATTGGTGGTCTTCCATCCAACTACAAGCCAGGCCTGACCCTGCTTAGTTTACTAGTCCTGAATTCATCTTTCCCAGGAAACACACTTCCGATTGTGCTGCTTGACTCCTCTAAGATCATGTGAGGGCACAGCTCTTGGTTTAGGACTGTGGCAGAATAGCCAGTCTGGTAGGTGGGGGGATAAATACACCAAAGGCACCAGATTCCATCTGATCTGGGAAGCTAAGCAGGATTGGCCCTGGTTAGTACTTGGATGGGAGACCACCAATGAACACCAGGTGCCATAGGGTGCAATGGCAAACCACCTCTGAGTATTCCTTGCCTAAGAAAACCCTAGGAAATTCATGGGGTTGCCATAAGTTGACAGGCAACTTGAAGACACACACACACACACACACACAGGGCCTAAATACCCAAAAGGCACCAGATCCCACCTGAACTTCCAGAGCACGGGAAATGGTGCCTTTTTGGACTGCCACTCCCAGAATCCTCCAGCCAGCATAGCTGGCTGGAGGATTCTGAGAGTGGCAGTCCAAAAAGAAAAACCTTTCCCAAGCTCAGAAGGACTGCCAAGGAATCCCAGGTGCTGTAGGCTCTATTTCAGATGAAGGAACTGGCAAAACCACCTCTGAGTATCCCTTGCCTAAGAAAAGCCAATGAAATTCATGGGGTTGCTGTAAGTCAACAGACAACTTGAAAGTACAAACACACACAGGGACACAAACATACAACTTTGGCAAACAGGTGGGGTGGTTGTGGTGGTGAGATTAGATCTGAAAGATATAAAGTATCTGCCTACACAATTCATGCCATCCTGTAAACATCCTGGAACATGTCCAGAGGAGGGCGACCAGGATGGTGGGAGGTCTGGAAGCCATGATGCCCTATGAGGAGTGGCTTAGAGAGCTGGGTGTGTTTAGCCTGGGGAAGAGAAGGTTGAGAGGGGACATGATAGCCATGTTTAAATATTGGAAGGGATGTCATACTGAGGATGGAGCAAGCTTGTTTTCTGCTGCCCCAGAGACTAGGACATGGAGCAATGGGTTCAAACTCCAGGAAAAGAGATTCTACCTAACCATTAGGAGGAACTTCCTGACAGTAAGAGCTGTTCGGCAGTGGAATCCACTGCTGCCTCATAGTGTGGTGGAGTCTCCTTCTTTAGGGGTTTTTAAGCAGAGGCTGGATGGCCATCTGTTGGCAATGATTTGATTATGTCTTCCTGCATGGCAGGGGGTTGGACTGGATGGCCCTTGTGGTCTCTTCCATCTCTATCTAGATTTTCAGACAACACTGTTATAGTGTTACTATTCCACTTTATTTGCTATGGCTGCCTCCTGTGAAATCCTGGGATTTGCAGTTTAGGGAGGGGCCTTTACAACTCTCAGCCAGAGAGCTCTTAGGCCTCACTAAACTACAAACCCCACAATTCCACAGGAGGAAGCCAGAGCAGTTAAAGTGGAATAGTAACACTATAACAGTGTAGTCTGAAAATTTCCCATGATTCTATGATTCTATCACTGTCTAGAGTACAGATCCCAGAATCCCCTATCAGCATGGCTGTGGAGGATTCCGGGAGTTGCAATCGAAAAAAAGTGAACTTCCCCAAACTCTGGTCCAAAAAACTACCGTAAAAGCAATCCCCATTCTCTGAGAAAAACAAGAGCCAGGCCTATAGTCAAAGGAAAGTTTGAAAGACAAACACTTGAGAAGAGGAGGAAGGAAGCAGGAAGGGGGGCAGTGGGCAAAGATGTTCATAATTCCCTCCTTAGGGACATTTGGAGAGGTTTCCTGTACAGACAGGCTCAGCCTGCCCGGAGGCAGCAGGAGGCAGGATTTCTCCTGTCCCAGCATGGTACGAAGTATGTCTAACAAGTTTTGCCACTTGTCCCATTGTTTAATCGGTGTAAGAAAGTCAATCCACAAACACACACAAGGTGTGAAGGTAGCCATCTCCACTCAGGAAAAGCTGTGTGTGGTGGTAACATGGCAAACATCACCCAGGAAAAGAAATTATTTCAGCAGGAGGAGGGGAAAGGCAGCTGTTACCCCACAGCACCATCTGCAATGTGGGGTAAAAGGGTCAATAGACTTGAGGCCACGTCATGTTGGTTTTAAGCATCTTCCTGTTTACTGGTTGCATGCCACACCCCCCGCAATATTTCACAGATGAAAAAGGGGACTCGTGAGGCTAAGCAACAGACCAGAGGGTGATCAGGATTTATTTTATTTTATTTTATTTTATTTTATTATTTATACCCCGCTCTTCAGCCACAAGGCTATCAGAGCGGCTTACAAATTGTTTTAAGCAATAGCTATTTACACATCTACACTGCATTAAACATGATGAAGACACACATGCTAGGAGAGGCTGCAGCAGTTTGTTTTAGCCTGAGCCTACAGGGAAGGATGAAATTCTGCCCTCTCCTCTCCCCCTTCTGAGTTAATTGAGTGGAAAGGACTTTTGCATAGGCTTTCCCCGCCGCAGTTTGGAAATATTTTATTTTGTCTCTATAAGAACATACTGATGCAGGAGGAAACTGATTGATTGTATTGTCATTATTGTTGTTAAGAGAACTGTTCATTACTCTATGCAAATGCATCCTCCAATTAGGTTTGTCTTGCATAGCATTCCCTTAATACTTAAATTTTTTTCAAGCTTCCCATCCTCTTTCATAGAATCCTAGAGTTGGAAGAGACCTCAAGGGCCATCTAGTCCAACCCCATTCTGCCATGCAGGAATACCCAATCGAAGCACACCCAACCAATGGCCATCCAGCCTGTGTTTAAAAACCTCCCAAGAAGGAGACTCCACCACACTCCAGGCAGCAGCGTATTCCACTGCTAAACAGCTCTTAAAGACACGAAGTTCTTCCTAAAGTTTAGGTGGAATCTCTTTTCCTGTCGTTTGACTCCATTGCTCCATGTCCTGGTCTCTGGAGCAGCAGAAAACAAGCTGGCTCCATCCTCAGTATGACATCCCTTCAAATTTTTCAACATGGCTTTCATTTAATGTTTATGCCAGTCAGTCCCAATACAAATTTCACCTCCACAAAAAGGCATTTAGGAATAATTGTATGCATTTACACATGTGCAAATAATATGTCATAATGCATCACACATTTGCTGGAAGATGTTTGAACCAGATCTGTCCAGGAATCCAGCTTAATTCTTTGGAAAAACTCTGTAAATGCCCATTTCCAATGAAATTTCATTAAATGCCTATAGCCAAGGAAATTGTTTCAAGAAATATCATGCAGCCCCAAAATAATGTGCCAAGGACTTTTGCGTTTTGAACTCAGTTTGCAGCAGTGGAAGTAAGCTGAGAACAAGGGGGGAAAGTGACAAGAGGAGAGAGAAACTGGGACATTTTAAAAATAGTTGAAAAAAATGGGAAGAGAGAGGATTAATTGGGGCTTGTTGTTGTTGTGTGACTTCAAGTCATTTCTGATTTATGGTGACCCTAAGGCAAACCTGCCCCAGGGTTTTTCTTGGCAGAATTTGTTCAGAGGGGGTTCAGCCTCAGAGGTAGCCAAAGGCAAAAAAGACCTTGAACAAATACTGCCAAGAAAATCCTGGGATAGGTTCACCATCTTAGGGTCACCTTAAGTTGGAAAGGACTTAAAGACACACAACAACAAGGGTGCTTGGGGGTAAATTCTTCAGCTTCAGTCAGAAGTTACCTTAGTCACCTTCAAGTGACTTCATGCCTCCCATGAGACTTCCATGCCCCAGGGCACATTTTTTCCTTTGCTTTTGGTGTTTATCCCAGACATATTGCAATATTTGTACCCACAATTATAATAATAATAATTATTATTATTTTTAAATCACTTTTCCATGGACCAAATGCCTTCAGGTAACATACATTCAGGTGGGAATGTGGGGAGGGAGGGAGGGTGGGAAAGCAGATTCTTACCAGGGATAAAGAATGGGGTCTGTTTAAAGTCAGGAAGAGGTGTTAATAATTGACCTGAGTTCTGGCTGAGACGGAAATACCTTGGAGAGTTTTTACAAACAATGCCTAATGAGCAGAGAGAATTCTCCCCTAAACCTGTGGGCACACACACTTCAGGTGACTACTTGCAAAAGGTGATAGGCAGCTTTTATGTTGCAAGGGCAAGGAAAGGCACGTTTCCTAGCATACCTTCTCCTGCACCACCACGGAGGATGTAAATGCCCTCCTCCCTTCTTTCCTGCACTTTCAATCTTATGCCTAAATTTCCAAGGGGTTGCCTCCTTAGGGCATATCTACACTGGCCAAATACCCCGGCTTGCCCCCATTCCAGAGCCCTGTAGTCCAAACGACACAAGGCGTTTGCCATGATCTGCCCCCGGGCACTCCAAATGACCCCCAGGGCAGATACAGGGGTAGAATGGGGGCAAGCCGGGATACGACCCTTTACCGCAATAAAAGATAACTAGGTGTGCCCAGCGTGACATACGCCCAATCGCTCTTCTCTTTCTATAAGGTTCTCTGTTTGTCTTTTCCGTCATAATGTTTCATTTTGATGTCTAGTCTATTTGATCCGTCCTCTAATGATCCTCACTAATGAGAGAGTGAGAGGAAGGAGGGGCCTTTGTGAGGCTGGGGGTGTAGATGCAAATTGAGTATTAGGAGTGGATTGTGAGGTGGAGAGGGAATTTGCATGTGGGTAGTGAGTGGCTGAGGGAGAGAGAGGAGGGAGGGGCTCTTGTGAGGCTGGGGGTGTAGATGCAGATTGAGTGACAGGAATGGATTCTGAGGTGGAGAGGGAATGTGCATGTGGGTGATGATTGGCTGAGAGAGTGAGAGGAGGGAGGGGCTCTTTTGAGGCTGGGAGTGTAGATGGAGATAGAGCGACAGGAGTGGATTGTTAGTTGGAGAGGGAATTTGCATGTGTGTAGTGAGTGGCTGGGGGAGAGAGAGGAGGGAGGCGCTTTTGTGAGGCTGGGGGTGTAGATGCTGATTGAGTGACAGGAATGGATTGTGAGGTGGAGAGGGAATTTGCATGTGGGTGGTGATTGGCTGCAGGAGTGAGAGAAGGGAGGGGCCCTTGTGAGGCTGGGGGTGTAGATGCAGATTGAGTGGCAGGAATGAATTGTGAGGTGGAGAGGGAATTTGCATGTGGGTGGTGATTGGCTGAGAGAGTGAGAGGAGGGAGGGGCTCTTGTGAGGCTGGGAGTGTAGATGGAGATTGAGTGACAGGAGTGGATTGTGAGGTGGACAGGGAATTTGCATGTGGGTAGTGAGTGGCTGGGGGAGTGAGAGGAGGGAGGGGATCTTGTGAGGCTGGGGATGTAGATGCAGATTGAGTGACAGGAATGTATTGTGAGGCGGAGAGGGAATTTGCATGTGGGTGGTGATTGGCTGAGGGAGTGAGAGGAGGGAGGGGCCCTTGTGAGGCTGGGGGTGTAGATGCAGATTGAGTGGCAGGAGTGGATTCTGGGTGGAGAGGGAATTTGCATGTGGGTGGTGACTGGCTGAGGGAGTGAGAGGAGTGAGTGGATTGGTTGGGTATGTTTCCTAAGTGACCAATCAGCACATTGGGAAAGGATACATATCCAAGCATTTTTTTATATAGAGAGATACCCAGTTTACTCTGCTTCTGCTGGATCAGGTCCCTGTTCCTGGCACGGCACGCCTCGCAGCCACTGCCAGCTCCCTGGCTCTTCTGGAACCCTGGCAGGGGCCCTGCAGTATGTGACCAAGGCTGGCCACATGCAGGGAGCCTGGAGTCACAGGTTGCGGAACCCATGCCTGGTTTCTGTGTTGCAAGAAAATGGCGGTGGTGGAGGCTTCAGCAATAGGCCAGTGTCCTGTTTGGACTCTGTCCCTTCTTCTGCAGGTAATGGGGGGGGTAGTGGGAAATGGGCCACCTCCGCAGCCAGGAGGTATCCTGCTCCCCGCCGGCGTATCCTGACTAGTGTAGAAAAGACCTTAGGCTGCTGCCACACTGGAGAAATAATGTGGTTTGACTCTGCTTTAACTATCATGGCTTCATCCTATGGAATCCTGGGATTTGTAGTTTGTTGTGGCACCAGAGCTCTCTGACAGAGAAGGCTAAATAGCTCACAAAACCCAGAATTTCTACAGCATTGAGCCATGGCCGTTAAAGAGGTGTCAAACTGGATTATTTCTGCACTGTGTCAGCAGCCATTAGTCCCTCCATCAGCAGTGAGGGCTTCTATGGGGATATTGGAACCAATCCCAGACCCTCTCCACATTTCACAGATGAAAATCACTGACACACGTGCCAAGGGGCAACTCAAGAGTATGTGGTGAAAAGAACAAAAGTTATCCGTGAGGAAGAAACATGCAAGCCAGGAGAGGTTGCAGAGTTTGCTTTTGCCCGAGCTTCCTGGGAGATGGACAAGCAAGATCCTCTCCTCTCCCTCCTGCTGAGTTAATGGAGTGAAAACTGCTTTTGCCTTTTGAACTTAGTTTGCAGCAATGGAAGTAAGCTGAGGACAAAAGGGGGAAAATTGGAGGAGAGGGGAGAGAAAATGGGACATTTTAAAACCACCTGGAAAAGTGGGATGGAGGAGGATTAATTCGGACTGTCCCTGCCAAATTGGGATAATTGCAGGTTATGCATTCCATGTTTTAGTATGAACTTTGAAGAAGCTATCCAAGGCGCTTTATCTTTTTTAAAAAATAAATAAATACAGGAATAGAGTTCAGCCCCTTTGCTGGCTCCTTTAAAGTTCAGACTAAGTCCCATAACAAAGTCACTACCCAATGGCATAGAGGTAATCCAGTTTCCCTTGCATTACAGTAAATCAAGAAAATCTGACAATAAATTGTTATCATTTATAGCATATAAATGGTTCTTTTTTATCATTTTACTGCCTTAACCTTTGGGCAGGGTGTTTGTCTTCCTTCCATCCATTCTGTTCCTGCTTGTTGTTAAGAATATAATAATACACCCGGATTTGCTCTCTTCCCACCCTTAGCCCTGTCCACTGAGCATATGTACCTGAACTTCACAAGACTACATGAGTTGTGACCATGAAAACCCCTGCAAAAGTAAACATTTTAGTCTTAAAGATGCTGCATGATGGTTAGTTCTCTGCAACTGTTTCTCCAGACTATGAGAACTCACTGTCTCTCATTTTTGGTGTAATGCCAAAGGTCCATTTTTGGAGGGGTCTGCTCTCAGTCTACATCCAAATTTTAAGGGAGATCGCTAAGGTTCTGTACCTTAGCTGTGAAAGGTACCCAAGGTTTTCCCCAACAGTCCCTCCTTTCTGGAGATGAACCCGGAGCTGGAGCCAGACTTGTCTTCAGTGGGGCTGCTCCAAACATGACAAAACCTGTATCAAAACCTGAGTCACTGTTTTTCCAGACTGCAACAATGGGTGCCTCATCTGACTTTCCCAAATTGGAAAGTTTAAAAACACCATGTGCATTTTTTCATACTTCCTGTCCTGTGCAGAGGGGACCCCCAGTAGGGCAGACATTTTAGAGCTGTGTTTCCCAAACTCTGGTCTTAAAGGTGTTTTGGATTTCAGCTCCCAGAATCCTGTACTATTGACCAAGGTAGCTGAGGCTTCTGGAAGTTGAAGTCCAAAACACCTGGAGGAATAGTTTGGGTATCACTGCTTTAGAGGAAGGAGGGCCCCATCAGCCTGGCCTCTTTTCCTCCAAGGAGCTCCCATCCTGCAGATGAAGGGAGAAGCGGGGAGCTCAGGGCACCTGGTACATCCCTTGCTGGTCCGATCTGTACCGACCACCACTTCCATCATCCTTAGCAGGTCTTGTCTACAGGATGAAAATACTGTTCATAGAATTAGCAGAGAATATGTTCGGTCTGAACGCTAAGGGAAGGGGGCTAAAAAGTCCACAAATTGCTCAGTAAAAGATTCTCCAGTTTTCCCTGAAGCTTCCTTGAAAATGCATGTAAATTGCACATTTTTGGACATGTGGCTGTCCGCATCACTGCACATTTTCACACAATTACCCTTTATGAGCGTGTGTGCCCACTCAATCTGAACAAATGTGAATGGGTGTGAATAGGGGCAGAAATGTGAAGACAAATCAACTTTGGTGTGAATGGGCAAAAAGGCACACCCATTTGCAGTAAACTGTTGCGTCTAGACAAGCTCTGACACATGTGGAGGGAACCAGGTTAAGGAAAGCTGGTCCTTCTAATGCAGTGTGTAGTACAGTAACTTCAGGGCTAGACCTAGTGGTTTCTGGTAGCTTCCAAGTTAGTGGGGTGGGGAATCCACACCATATTTTAGTCTGAAGTTTAAAAGAAGTCTCCAAGGTGCAGGGCCTATTGGGGGGGGGAAGGGTTCAGCACATTGGACAGCGCCTTTAAAGTCTGGACTAAAACCCAGAAACAATTCATTGCCCAGTGACATGGAAGTTACCAGGTGCTGTGAAGCTATGCTGATATTAAACCAAATTCTTTCCTGGTACTTTTAGCCAGTTTTATCAGACTGAGGTCAGTTTTGCATGGGCAAGGGGTTGGACTAAATGACCCTTGAAGTCCCTTCTGACTTGACAATTCTGTGATTCTACAGTGCCGCTGGGGAACTTCCTTCTAGGTTCAAAAGCGGGGTTTCCCCCACCACCACCAAGGAAGGGAAAGAGAGAGCCAAATCCCCCCTCCAGGCCTCTGTTAATCCTATTAATTGTCAGTCACCTCTCTTGCTGGCTCTATTTACATTTATTTTTTTAAAAAAAAGATCACACCTCTTTAATGCAAAAACACATTTCATTGGCCTTAGTTGCTTTGTTGAAACCACTTCTTCCTCCAGTTCTTGCTTATTAATCTGGGATAACTGCTTTCCCTGCCTGGTTCTGTCCCAGCTGTATTTGTTGTTAACTGCCGTCAAGCTGACTTCGACTTATGGAAACCCCATGAAGGAGGGACCTACAACAGCCCTGCTCAGGTCTTGCAGACTCAGGGCAGCCATTGTGGCTTCCTTGACAGAGGGCTTGTCTATATGAGGCTAGAAAATGTGGATTGATGCGCACTAACGCCAATTTGCAGCAGCTTTGATTTGTCTCCATGGTTTTTTGGCAAGATTGGAGATGTGCAAAGCTATCTGCATTTGTTGTTCAAACAGGCATGCTTGCAACTCAAGATGGCGGGCGTGAGTGAATTACTCGCATTTTTGTCACCAGTTGCCACTGCCAAACAGTATTTTTTTAAAAAGTAAATCCAAGGTGCAGAAGTACAATCTTCTGCTTAAACAGACAGGAAAAAAGTGGGGGAAAGGCTGTTTTGTTGCCTCAGTACAGGATCGCTATGACGAAAATCCAACATGGTGGTTCAGGGCACGTGACTTGCTATCAGGCTCTGCCCTCTGCACACATCCAACCAATGAGCTTTCCACTTCTCCTCTTACTGGAAATGCACGTCAATGCAATTTTGGTTGTCCCAACTAGTGGGAATGTGTATTTCCTTTGGAGTTTTTTTAAAAATACATGTTTGGCGTTTTTTGGGCCCCTCCTTCTGAATACAGCCGATTGATGCTGGACCCCATTTAGACAAATCATACTTTCCTCGCATTCTATGAGGAGTATTGTCGCCCTATAGACAAGCCCAGCATCTCTCCTTCTACAATGCGGTCTTCCTCGTTTCCTCCTGCCTTCTACTTTCTCAAGAACAGTTGTCTTTTCTAGTGCGTCACATATTCTCGTGATATCTCCAAGTAGCTACTATCCCACTAGCATGGCTTTCATATCCCCATTTTACTCACAAGCTTGCAGTGAGAATGGGTGGGTGGGAGTCTATGTTTGTACCCCTTTGTGTTGAGCAAGGTACTTGCGTGGCTCATGTAGCCACAAAGAAGCAAAGAGCCCTTTGCTCCTTCCTCTGGGAGGAATAATTGAACATCCTTCAGCATGCCACAGGTGACAACAGGTAACACACCTAGGGCCCATTCACACTACCTGAATATAGCATTACCATTCCACACTTTAACTGCCATGGCAACATCTTACAGAATCCCGTGGCTCTTCGTTTGGTAAGGCACTAGAGCTCCCTGGCTGAGAATTCTAAGTACCTCTCCCTAAACTCCAAATCCCAGGATTCCATAGGACAGAACCATGGCAATTAAAATGGAGCCATAGCACTATAATTGTCTTGTGCGAATGGGCCCCTATCTACAGTACACAATAACAGCCGTTTGATGCCACTGGAACGGACACTTTATCCTCTGAATCCTAGGATTTGTAGTTTGGGGAGGCACTTTGACTTCTCTGCTACAGAGCTCTAGTCCTTTCCTCTGAAATACCACACTAGAGTTCTCTAAACAGAGAATTCTAAGCACCTTGTGAAACTACAGATCCCAAGATTCCAAAGGATCGAGCCATGACAGTTGAAGCAGTGTGAAACAGGTGTAACTCTGGGGTGTCGATACACTCCTAGCCTCATGCTGAGGAATCGTGGCCACTGTATCTCAACATTATTACAGCCCACATCCCGGCTCCTTCTTCTGGCGGTAACATTCTCCTATTCTGTATTAGTCTGTTCCCTACTGTTTGAAGAACTCCGTGGCTTAAGCTTTCGGTGAAAGCTTTCATTGCAAAACATCATTGTCTTCCAACCTGTTATTAACCGCTTGGAAGGAGCCCCACCCAGAGGTGGAAAAGCAGGCTGAGCTCTGTGATTGTAAGCTTAAAAGTTGTGTGCAGGGCTGGTTTAAGGGCCCCGCAGCACCTGCCGCTGCAGGGGGCCCCGTCATTGTGGGATGGCGGCAGCATCTTCACCCTCCTCCTGCAAAAACATTATTAGTTAAAATCTGACTATCCTGTACTGTGAATAGGTTAGGTCCGGTTAGGTTAGGTTACATTGACCTGAGATAAATATATCCCCCCAAACAAAAGCATTGCAGGGGGGCCCAAAATTCCTTAAACCAGTCCTGGTTGTGTGCTTGCCTGTCTGAAGCAAAGTTCATGCATACACACTCTTTAGATGTTTCCCTTCCAAAGGGCTAGGAAAGGAGTTGGGCAATGCTAGCCAACTTAGAATCAGAATCCTAGAGTTGGAAGAGATCCCCAAGGGCCATCCAGTCCAACCCCTGCCCTACAGGAATACACAATCAAAGCATTCCCAACAAATGGCCATCCAGCCTCTGTTGAAAAACCTCCAAGGAAGGACTCATAGAACCATAGAATCATGCAGTTGGAAAAGACCACAAGGACCATCTAGTCCAACCCCTTGCCATGCAGGAATACACAATCAAAGCATTCCTGACAGATGACCATCCAGTCTCTGTTTAAAAACCTCCAAAGAAGGAGACTCCACCACACTAAGAGGTAATGTGTTGTACTTGCCCTGGCTTGTACTGACAGCTGTTTTAAAACCAAGCACCTGCCTACAAAGTAGCCTTCCTTAACCAGGTATCTTCTAGGTGTGTGCAACTACAGCTCCTTATCATGGCAATGGTGGCAGGGGATGATGGCAGTTGTAGTCCAGCCAAAGCCAGATTAAGATGGTTGTGGCCTTGGAGTCCTTCCTTTGTGGACATATGCAAGTTATTCTGAGAGAAGGCATAGAAACTACTGTAAATACAGTAGTCCAATAGAGAGCAGAAATAAATCTTCATGAATAGGTCATTTTTTTCCCCCAGCAGCTTTGGTAAAATGAATATCTTCATTATACCTACACACCCTAAAGGAGAGCCTACACACCCTAAAGGAGAGCTGTGCAAGAAACTTGGGGGGGTGCTCCAGTGGTTGGAGCATTGGATTACAACTCTGGAGAACAGAGTTCGAATCCACACTCAGTCAAAGAAAGCCACTGGGCAACCGTGGGCAAGTCACACACTCTCAGCCTCAAAGGAAGGCAATGGCAAATCCCGTTTGAACATATCTTGCCATGAAAACCCTGCAATTGGTTTGCTTTAAGATTGCCATAAGTTGGAACCAACTTGAAAGCACACAATAACGACAACAACAAACTCTGAAGGCACCATATCCTGACTGATCTGGGAAGCTAAGCAGGGCTAGCCCTGGCTAGTACTCGGAAGGGAGACTGCCAGGGAAGACCAGAAGGTGGAGGCTGTATTTCAGAGGAAGGAAATGGCAAACCACCTCTGAGTAGTCCTTGTCTAAGAAAACCCTATGAAATCCATGGGGTCTCAATGGGAAAGGTGCCTTTTTGGACTGTCACTCCCAGAATCCCCCAGCCAGCTGGCTGGGGGATTCTGGGAGTGGCAATCCAAAAAGAAGAACTTTCCCCCAGCTCAGAAGGACTGCTAATGAATCTCAGGTTCTGTATGCTATATTTCAGAGGAAAGCAATGGCAAAACCACCTCTGAATTTTCCTTGTATAAGAAAACCCTATGAAATTCAAGGGGTCACCATAAGTCAGCAGGCCACTTGAATGCAGATCCTGGTGGAAAAGCTTGATCCCATGCAGTCTTACTCAACCAACACTACAGAAATGTTGATGATGCCCAGAATATTAAGTGATTCCATAAGGGACTGGGGAAGAAGAAGAAAAAGCAATCCCCACCTTTCCCCTTACGCACGGGTCCCGAAGGTCCTACTGGAGCAACTGCACCCATTGAACCATCAATAACCTGGCCCTGAGTTGGACGCATCCTGAAGGTGCCAACTGGGCAGGAAGGTATGGGTAAAAAGAGGATTTAACCAGCAATTAGGAAGCAGAAGAATGTGTTCCTCTGGGCAAGAAATTTAGGGGGGGGGGTTCTAAATTTTTTTAACCCAGCTGTCTCCCTCCTGTTGGTTTGAGGGTCTGGTGTATGCTTGACCCTCTCCCCCAAGCCCTACCATATCTCCCTGACCCCCAAAGTGACTAAGGTTGGTGTCACCCTCCTCTTGGCGGTGACTCAACACCCTCCGCCGCTGCCGTTAGCCCTTTGCACCCATGCTGGAGTTTGACCCACCCGAAGCGCCTCGCTCTCTTTCCCAATCTTTCTCCCGGGACTCAATTGCAGCCTTTTTACCTTTCCACACGGCACTGCTGGGCACTGCACACGAGCCGTGGCAATATTTAACAGGGCCTCCACGGTGCCCTGGCTCAGAGCGCCTTCTTCGCTTGATGTCAGGAGAGCCTGTAGCTCCAGCACCACCGGATCCAGAGTGGGTGACCTGGGGCCGGGCTGCCTGGGCGACACCGCAGCCGCAGTAGTCCCTGCCAGGCAGAAGAAGAGGAGACAGAGAAGGGGGTTGAAGGGGGCCACGCTGAAGAAGGCCATGGTTATGGGGAGGCCCAGGATGAGGCTGTCTCGGAGAGAGCAACAAGGGCTCCTTCTGGGGTTATTTGGAGAGGCCCAGCTGGTGTGGGCAGCCGGGATGGAAGCTTCTCCCAGAAAGGCAGTGGTCGGTCGCCTTGGCACTCTAGTCTCTTGGCGATTCGGCTCCGGTGATTGGCTCCAGGTGAGATTGCCCCAGGTTAACCATTCCACAGAACCTGTCCAGCTCGGCAGATCCCTCGCCTTGATAGAGAGAGGACGCTCTTGGCAAGAAGAGGAGGAGGAGGAAGAGGAGGAGGTGGAGGCAGGAGTAGCTTCAGTGGGAGAGAGAAAGACTGCCTAGGAAGAGACAAAACTCAGGGGAAAAGGCAGGCAGGCAGGCGGGCAGTCCCCAGGCAGGGAGGAAACAAGGGGAAGCCACACCGCAGCAGCCTCTCTCTTCTTGCTCAACCAGCCTTCTGAGCTCATGAGCATGTGTCTCTGTCTGGAGTGGAAGGGATGCTCCACTCTTGCATCACCCCCAAGCTGGGAGGAGGAAGAGGAGGAGGTGGGTGGAAATGGTAATACCTGAATATGTGTGGCGAAGCAATGTCAGAGTGTGGTCAAGATTGCAAAAGGAATGATTGAGGAAGAGCAGAGAGGCAAGGAGGGGCTGCAACAGTTTGCTTTGGCCTGAGCCTACTGGGAAGGATCAGGTTCATCCCCCACTCCTCTCCTCTCCTCTCCCCTTTCCTGAGTTAATGGAGTGCCAACTACTTTGGCACTTTGAATTCAGTTTTCAGCCACTGGAAGTTAAGTTGAGGACAAAGGGGAAAGGTGGGAGAAAGAGAGGGAAAACAGGACATTTAAAAAACAACTGGAAAAGTGAGATGAGAGAGGATTAATTGGGTCTGTCCCTGCCAAATGGGGTGGTTGTTGGGCATGAAATGGAGCGCACAGGGGCAGTGTAAGATCCAGAGCTTGGGTAAGGGGCTCCAAGGAACTACAAATCCCATAATCCCCTAGCCAGTGTTCTGGGGGATTCTGGGATTAGTAGTCTACCCTGGGCTCTACTAAAAACAAACAAACAAACAAAACATTTTCATCCTGGGATTAATTCTTTGCCTGACTGATTTAAAAGCAGAGATTTGACAAGTCATTTTGAAAATAAAAATAATGAGCTCCATTGTGCATTGGAGTGTTTAGAAAGTAACCCGAGTGTATGTATGTGCCTTCAAGTAATCCTGTTGATTTAAGGTGACCCCATGAATTTCATAGGGTTTTCTTGGGCAAGGAACGCTCAGAGGTGGTTTTGCCAGTTCCTTCCTCTGAAATGGAGCCAACAGCACCTGGGATTCCTTGGCAGTCCTTCTGGGCTTGGGGAAAATTCTTCTTTTTGGACTGCCATTCCCAGAATCTCCCAGTCAGCATAGCAGTCCAAATATTGCCTGAAATATAGCCTACAACACCTTGTATTTATCGGTGGTCTCCCATCCAAGTCCAAACCAGGGCTGACTCTGCTTAGCTTCCAAGATCAGATGGGATCTGGTTCCTGCAGAAATACCTTTAGGGTATTTAGGCCTCACTAAAGTTACTTGTAGCCATTACTAATTACAAGGATGAAAACACTTGTTTATATGACTGGATCCACTAGCCAGGACTTTTCCTCTACTTTCTGTTACTTTTTAAATATATATCCAAAAACTTTAGGTATCGTAAGATAAATGGAACAAAACTTGAAAAGTTCCTGTGAAAATACCAAGAAATGCTCTTTAAAAGTGACTTCTGAAATTAGAAACTGTTACACATTGCATCAATAAAGTAACTTTTAATGGAAATACCGTTTCCAAGTCAAGGCAAGCAACAGTCCCGGAGCATCCTGAGCTGGTCAGACCTCATCTGGAGTCCAGCGTTCAGTTCTGGGCTCCTCATTTTAGGAAGGATAGAGACAAATAGGAACAAGTCTACAAGTTAGTGGACCACAAAGTGAACATGAGTCAGCAGTGTATCACGGCAGCTAAAAAAGTGAATGCAATTCTAGGCTGCATTAATAGGAGGATAGTGTCTAGATCAAGGGAAGTAATGGTGCCATTCTATTCTGCTTTGGTCAGACCTCACCTGGAAGACTGTGTCCAGTTCTGGGCACCACAATTCAAGAAAGATATTGAGAAGCTGTAACATGTTCAGAGGAGGGCTACCAAAATGATGGGAGGTCTGGAAGCCATGTATGCCCCATGAGGAGTGGCTGAGGGAGCTGGGTATGTTTAGCCTGGAGAAGAGAAGGTTAAGAGGATACTTAATGCTGAATGGATATTTCTAGATGTAGAGATGAGAAGCTGAGGCAAATAGTGATGACAAGAGATGACATTCTAGCTCGCATTGACAAATTGTAAGCAGAAAAATCACCAGGTCCAAATGGTATCCATCTGAGTTTTGAAAAGAACTCAACATACAAAGCTGCTGATTACCTAGCTAAAATATTCAACATGCCCTAGGGATCAGCATCTGTGTAAGAGTGCTTTGATTGTGTCTTCCTGCATGGCAGGGGGTTGGACTGGATGGCCCTTGTGGTCTCTTCCAGCTCTATGGTTCTATGATTCTAAGAGGTGACATGATAGCTGTGTTTAAATATTTGAAGAGATGTCATACTGAGCATGGAACAAGCTTGCTTTCTGTGGCTCCGGAAACTAGGACGCGGAGCAATGGGTTCAAACCGCAGGAAAAGAGATTCCACCTAAACATTAGGAAGAACTTCCTAATGGTAAGAGCTGTTCAACAGGGGAATGTGCTGCCTCATAATGTGGTGGAGTCTCTTCCTTCTTTGGAGATTTTTAAGCAAAGGCTGGGTGGCCATCTGTCAGGCATGATTTGATTGTGTCTTCCTGCATGGCAGAATGGGGTTGGACTGGATGGCCTTTGTGGTCTCTTCCAACTCTATGATTCTCTGATTCTAAGTCCAGAGAAGGGCAATGAGGATGATAAGAGGCATGGAGAACAAAACTCAAGAGGAAAGGTTGAAGGAGCTGGGTTTTTTCAGCTTGGTGAAGAGAAGACGGAGGGGTGACATTATTGTCCTCTTTAAATACCTCCAGGGCTGTTGCAAAGAGGAGGGGCAGGCCTGTTCTCTGCTGCCCCAGAGGGGAGGACCAGGTCTAATAGTCTGAAGTTACAGGAAGGGAGATCTGGATTGAAGATTAGAAGGAACTGCTTGATTGTAAAACCAGTTTGGCAAATGGAAACAATTGCCTAGAGAGGTGGTGGGATCTCCGTCTCTGGCGTCTTCAAAAAGAGGCTGGATGGCTCCCTGCAACTGAGGATGCTCTAGCTGGAGACCCTGCACTGAGCAGGGGGCTGGACTTGATGGCTCATGGGGCCCCTTCCAAGGGGCTTACCACACTCCAAAGAAAGGTGGCAGGGGAGCAGGAATGTTCTGTCTTCCGCACTGACTTACCACACGGCATCGTCCTTCTGCCAGCATTTTTTCTTTCCAGTACAGTACTGATGTAAAACTGCGTCTTTTTTGCGAACAGGTTTTTCTGGTTAGCAAAAAGACGCAGTTTTACCTCAGACCCCCATGGGACTACAACAATAACATTATGCGGTAAGGCAGCACAGAAAACAAAGCATTCCTGCTGCCTTGCCGCTTTTCTTTAGAGTGCAGTAAGGTCCCAACTCTATGATCCTATGGGCTTATCTACACGGGCAATTTACCCTGATCTGCCCCCAGGCAGTACAAACAACTCCCAGGGCAGATACAGGGCTGGAATGGCAATAGGGCCTGATAAACCATTTTTTAAAAAATACCCAGTTTACCCAGAAAAACCAGATGGGACCCCACACGTCCACGGGAGCCCATCCAGCAGGCAAACCAGGGAGGGGCCCCTCTGCACATGATCGAGGCTTGCCACATGCAGGGGGTCTGCAGCCACACATTGAGGGACCCCTGCCTGGCTTCTGTGTTAGTGGGGAAATGGTGGCAGTGGCTTCAGCAACAGCCCGGTGTCCTGTTTGGACTCTGGCCTGTTTTCTCCAGGAAATGCAGGGGACGGAATGAACCAGTTCCACAGCCAGGATGTACTTGCTGGTGGGAGTCCGGTGTATCCTGGCTAGTATAGCTGAGCCCTATGAGTCTATGAATTTTGCTATTGTTGTGTATGCTGCTTTGGAGACATGGCTTTGTTACACCCTCATTTCCCTCAAAATAACTAGTTACAAGTAGCTGAATTACTTGCAATTTGATATTTACATCTGTGGCAGATCCTGGAAAAACTAGGATGTCCCCCCAAATTCCTTAAAATGATTATCTTGCTACACGAGGGCCAGCGTGGTCAAGTCAGATATGGCGATGCTCTTTCAGAGCCCTTTCTAATAACGAATGGAGTGAAGCAAGGTTGTGTTCTTGCACCAACTTTATTTACAATCTGTCTATCCTCCTTTATGGATCTGAAACATGGGTCACCTATCGCCACCACCTACGACTCCTCGAGCGCTTTCATCAGCGCTGTCTACGCACAATCCTAAATATACACTGGACTGACTATGTGACGAATGTTGCTGTCCTTGAGCAAGCAGGGATCACCAGCATTGAGGCCATGATATTGAGAACACAGCTGCGCTGGGCAGGGCACGTTTCTAGGATGGAGGACCATCGCCTCCCAAAAATACTACTCTACGGTGAACTCGCCATGGGTCAGCATAAGAGGGGCGCTCCAAAAAAGCGATACAAAGACTCCCTGAAACAACATCTCAGGCTTGGCCAAATTGATCACCAACAGTGGTCCGCCCTGGCCTCACATCGGGAGGCATGGAGACGCACTATCCACAATGCTGCAGCCTTATTTGAGAACTCACGACGAACAAGTCTTGAAGAGAAACGACAACGCAGAAAGAATCACAACCCAAAAACATCACCCAAGGAGACCTTCTGCTGTGCTTTTTGCAACCGGACTTGTTTATCTCGGATTGGCCTTTTTAGTCATCAGCGCGCTTGCAGAAAGCGCGGGATGAGTCCTTCCTGAATCTTCGTTTGCGAAGAAAAGCCAGAGAGAGAGAGATATTTACAACGCCAGGAAGAAACTATTACCACAGAATGTGTTACATACAGTAGGACCCCCATATCTGCTGGGGATTGTTTCTGAGGGGCCCCATTGATACTGAAAACTGTGGATAATAGTGAATGCCATTGAAGATAATGGGACCTCTGGTTTAAAATACCATAGAGTTGCCTTGGAGGACCTAGAGGGGATACATTTTCTAGGAAGACTCTATGGTAGCTGCGCTGTTTTGTGTCCCATGGATAATTGAATCAGTGGATAATGAATCAGTGGATGCAGCAGTTCTATTGTACATTACATTAGGAAAGAGAAAAACAAGATCAATACGATGATATTTTGCCCATGCTCAGAGACACTTTCCCCATCAGTTGCTTTTTACAAATGAATCTGCACATGTTCAAAAGAAAGCAACTTAAGGTGGCAGAAGTTTTGGATAAAGAACTGTGCAACCTCACATAGAGAGGGGGAAAAGCCATTCAAAATTTTTAAAAAATACATTTTAGGCAGGATAGGATGTGTGTTTTTAACAAAAAAAACTTGAAGACTGTATCTCCCTGAATGACCCTGCCTCGCCACAATTTTTTAATTATTTTTTTATTTGCAAAAGCACCTGACATTATACAGAACAACTCTAATACAAATGTGTAACATAATGTTTTTGTAAATACCATTGTTGTAGAGCAGATCACTCAGTGATTGTTTTTCTACCAGCCAAAGATCTTGTCTGAAATTTGTCCATAAGAAGCTGAGGGCTTGTTTTCTAGCATCTTCATTTCGATTCAAATGGGTTAAATGAAAATAAACCAAGTTTCCATAAAATTGTCTGGGTCTGTTTCATTTCTTAAGTGTTGAACTCTTTGTGTTAATCTATCAGATAGAGCCTGCCCAACTTTTCAGACCTTTGTGGGAGAACTTTTCCTCAGTCCCATCCCTCCCATGTTTGATGAGTATATGAGAGACTGGGCCTTCCCGGTGGCTGCTCCTAAGCTGTGGAATTCCCCACCGACAGGACATTTGGGGGCCTGTCTGCACTGCAGAAATACAGCAGTTTAATACCACTTCATCCACCATAGTTCTATCCTATGGAATCCTGGTACTGTATTTGTAGTTTGGTGAGTTCTCTCTGCTCTCTTTTTGCTGGGAGGCAAAGAGCTTCTTATTTCTGCAGGCCTTTCACTCTTCATTTACATAGCCTTTTAATGAGCTGTGCTTTCCTTTTTTTTCAATTAAACTTTAAACATGCTTGAAACTGTTTTAACTTTCTGCTTTGAAGAGAATTGTTTATTTAATTTTTTGTTACAAGAACTTTTGTATAGTAAAACTTTACCTGTATAGTTAGACCCCCATATTTGCAGGAGTTCGGTTCCCGGACTTACCATAGATACCGGAAACTGTGGATAACAGAGAACCCTAGTAAAATAAAGGACTTCCAGTAAAAACATACCATAGAGTTGCATTGGAGGACCTAGAAGATGCCTAGAGAGGGTGCCCCTCTATGCTTTTTCCAGTGTGACTCTATGGTATATGTCCCTATTTTGTGTCCCACGGATAACTGAAACCGCAGATATTGGTTCCATTGATACAGGGGTCTGAATGTACTTAGTTGTAAGCCACCTTGGGCACCATGTCAGGAGGATTTTTTTTTCTTTAATTAATTAATTAAGTAATTAATTTATACCCCAGCACATGATTAAAGGTGGCTTATTACCATTTAAAAACACAGTACAACTAAAATGTTATTGATATAAAACTGAAAACAAATTAAATCACAGTTCTATTTTTTAAAAACACAAGTTGAAAGCAGTTGAAAAAACACATTTCAAACATAATAATATAGGAGCCCAATAGCTCCCCATCCGCCATTAAAAGCTCCATCTGGAATAATAAGTTAAAAGCCAAATGCCTGCCTAAATAAAAAAGGTCCAGCAGAAAGATAGCAGGCAGGGGGCCAAGCGGACCCCATGTGGAAGGGAGTTCCACAGCTTGGAAGTTGCTACCAAGAAGGCTCTCCACCAAAAGTGATAGCAGTGGGACCAAGTGGGAGGCAGGATATTAAATAAATACAGTAGGACCCCTGTATGCATGGAGGATTGGTTCCGGGTCCCTCCGCAGATGGTGAAATCCGCAGATAATAGCAAACACCATCTACCATTCTGCCGCCGTGCAGGAGTCCTCCCGGGGGAAGAGGGCAGGCGAGCTCCCCACATCCCTCCCCCTTGATTGTCAACCGTGGATAATTGAATCCACAGTTGGCGAATCAGCGGATACAGGGGTGCAACTGTAAATGTTCTCAATTGGACGCTGTGGCTGCAAAAATGGATTAAGATGCTACTTGCAAAAACAGCCTTGACACGCTTATATGGGGAAAAGCCCTGTGCTGGAAGCAAGAGAAGATGAAGCAGACAACAAAAGTCCAAGTACAAAAGAAGATTTTGGGCTGGTCTAGACGAGGGAATAAAATGTGAATTGGTGCGCAGAAATGCCAATTCACAGCAGCTGTCTTCTATCTCAACAACTTTTTTGCGAGATTGCTGATGTGAGAAGGTCTCAGTGTTTCCTGTTCACATGGAGGCATGCCAGCGAATCAAGATGGCAGCCACAAGTGAATTACTTGTGGTTTTGTACTCCCTAAATTGCCCCTGCCAAACAATTTTTTTTTAAAAAAAATCTAAATCCAAGGTGCAGAAAAGCGATCTTCTGCTTAACTAATGAAAAACAAAGGAAAGAAAGCCTGTTTCATCACCTCAGTGCAAGATCACTACAGCCACAATCCAACATGGCAGATCCGCGATCTGCCGTCTTAGGAAGTTCCACCCCCTGTGCACATCTGACCAATCATCCATCCTGTTCAGCAATGTGCTGTGATGCAATTCGGGAGTGTGCATTTCCTCCACAGCTGTCAAAAAAATTCATGGAAAGTCCTGGAGGCTTTTGCCGTGGATTTTCCCCAATGATTGCTCCCCCTCCTTCAGAAAAGGATGGAACGCTACAGGATCCAATTTGGATACATGAGATTCCATGAGGATTTATTTCACTGGCTGGACTACCCCTTTGAAGAGCGGTGTACAAGGGGATTGGGACCAATGCTACTTTACTTTCTCTCCTGTACTGGGAATATGCTATAAAACAGGGCAATTCTGGTGCTTTATAATTTTGGGATGATGAATGGTTACGCCTAGCTATGCGTGATTATGCCCCTGCTGTAATGCCTTCAGCTTTTCCTAGCTGGTTATTAAAAAGATGAGAGTTCTTTTCTCCCCCCATCAGTTCTCCTAAAGATCAAGAGCAGAAAGCATCTGACTCACCAGCCTTCTTTTGCTCTAGCCACTGGAGCGCATAACCCTCTTTCGGCTGCTGGGAACGAAACCTGAGCATCCTGAATCATTCAGTCCCTGCCTTTCCACCACGCCCTTGTCTCAGTTGGCAACAGAATCCAGGGGCTTGTCTATATGACGAAAATACTCCTCGTAGAATTCGAGGAGGATAAATTAAGACAAATAATTAATTTTTAAAAAAAAGAATTCAAGGAGAATACAATTTGTGTAAATTGGATCCCACATCAACCCACCATATTTGGAAGGAGGGGGTTCAAAAACATCAAATACTATGCAGAAAAAGCCTTTGCGGCCTTTCCCATATTTCTTTGAAAACTCCAAAGGAAATGCGCATTCCTGCTCATTGGGACAACTGATTCACTTTGATATGCATTCCCCATAAGAGCAGAAGTGGAAAGAAAGCTGATTGGTCGACATGCGCAGGGGGCAAAGCTTGCTAGCAAGGCAAGTGCCCCGAACCTAACCGCCATGTTGGATTTTTGCTGTAGTGATCATGTGCTGAGGTGACAAAACAGTCTTTTCTCTCTTTTTTTCCTGTTTATTTAAGCAGGAGATCACACTTCCATACCTTGAATATGCTTTTTAAAAAAAATACTGTTTGGCAGCAGCAATTGGTGACAATAAAAACATGAGTAACTCACCTGCACCTGCCATCTTGATGCACAGGCATGCCTGTTTGAACAACAAACATGGATAGCTTTGGATGCCTGCAATCTTGAATAAAAAACTAGAGACAAATTAAAGGTGCTTGGCGTTAGTGCACATCAATCCACATTTTATAGCTTTGTATAGACAAGCCCCAGGAGTCCTGCCGTCCAGCTTCCACAAATGGAGGAATCACATTAATGCACCTGTTGTCTCTTGGCAACTGTGAGGGGGGGGGTGTCTGACACTTTGGCTGAAGTGTGGGAACAAACCACACAACGCAAACACAATTAATACCTGTATTACTTTTATGGGGTGTGTGGAGGTGCTTTATGTATTCTTTTAAAGGTATGCCACCCTCATTTCTTAATGCATGACTCTAGAACTGGGTAAACAACTGCAGCAAATCTGAGGCCACACACTGCCAAAATGGCGTGGGGGACCCACTGAAAAGTCCACAGGTGTTTTTAAATCCAAAAGTTAGGTGATGCAGGGGACCCTATGACTCAGGCTGCGGCCACAGTACAGAAACAATCCAGTTTGACACCGCTCTAACTGCCATGGCTCAATGCTGTGGGATTGTGGGGTTTGTAGTTTTGTGAGACATTTAGCCTCCTCTGTCAGAGAGCCCTAGTGCCACAACAAACTACAAACCCCAGGATTCTATAGGAGGGAGTCATGATAGTTAAAGCTGTGTCAAACTGCATTATTTCTGCAGTGGGGCAGCAAATTCAGTGTTTTGAAATCAAAGGCTTTTATGGCCGGCATTCATAGATTTTCCTTGGGTTTTTTCCAGGCTGTGGGGCCGTGTTCTGGAATAGTTTCTTTCTGACGTTTCGCCTGCATCTGTGGCTGGCATCTTCAGAGAAGATGCAGGCGAAACGTCAGAAAGAAACTATTCCTGAACACGGCCTCACCCAACATGGAAAAAACCCAAGGAAAAACTTCAGTGTTGCTTAAAATAGTGGTCCGTGGATTGGTGCCATTCCATGAGGCATCAGCTGCCAGCATGTGGCAAGTTTCCGGGAAAGAAAGCAAATACAGTTGTCCCTTCATATTCACTGGGGTTTGGTTCCAGGACCCCCCATGGATACCAAAATCCATTAATACTCAAGTCCCATTATATGCAATGGCATAGCAAAATGGTGTCCCTTATATAAGATGACAAAATCAAGCTTTGCTTTTTGGATTATTATTTTTTAAAGAATATTTTCAAGCCGTGAATACTTAAATCCATGGATACCAAATCTGTAGATATGGAGGGACAACTGTACAATAATAATGCAGCAATAATATCTCATGGGTCCCTGGCATGTTGGCAGGGGCGGGGGGAACGCCAGCCTGCTAAATGTGGTCGCGTGAGAAGCACTACAGTGAGTTGTTTGAAAGGTGACTTTCCACTCCCTTAAATTTTCAGGAGCCTTTTCGCATTATACAATTACATACCAGACCCCCAAAATTTCACAGATGAAAATCAGGACACCTTGGGCCAAGCAACATCAAAGTGTGGTCAAGATGGCAAGGGTTATGAATGCAGAAGAAGACACAACCAGGAGGGGCTGCCACAGTTTGCTTTTACCTGAGGCTACAGAGGGAGGCAGGAGACAGAGTGGTTTAAGTGTTGGACTATGATTCTGAAGACCAGGGTTCGAATTCCTGCTCGGCCATGAAAACAAAATGGGTGACCTTAGGCAAGTCACACACTCTCAGCTTCAGAAAACCCCATGTTAGGTCCACCTTAGGTCACCATGAGTCAGAAATGAATTGAAGGCACACATCAACAATGAAAAATAAATATTATTTCCCTCTCTACCCTCAGCTTTGCTTGAAGCAACTCCCACCAACCACCACTTTCTCCAGGAGTGACTGCAGCTACCAGGGACCCCCTTTAAATATCTTTTGTTGCCGTGGCCCCCCAAGACTTAACTCAAGATTAAAAACCCTAATAATAATAATAATAATAATAATAACAATAAAACTTGATAATGATAATAATAATACAACATCTATTAAACCTCCCTCAGAGGCACTGAAGGGGTGGGAAGACTCCTGCTTCTTCCTGCAAGCTTAAGCTGTCAATAAAATATGACGGGTTTTGGACAAGACATAAATGTGAAAGGGCGACGTCGTCTGGTATGCATGCCCTTTTGCATTTATGTGGTGTCATTATGACACTGTATTTGATGTGTCTGATAATGTCCTATAACTCTTAACTTCACTATATGGTTATAACATCAGCCTACCTTACAGAGTTGTTGTAAGGAGAGAATGGGTTGGAAATTATTTGATTGCTCTGGAACCACAGTATAAGTAAACAGAAGTCCAGTTTGCAAAAGCAAGTGTCATGCTGCTCCTTACAGTGAACAAAGGCTGCTGCCACACTGCAGAAATAATGCAGTTCGATACCGCTTTAACTGCCATGGCTCAATCCTATGGAATTCTGGGATTTGTCATTTTGTGAGATATTTAGCCTCTCTGTAAGAGATCCCTGTTGCCACAACAAACTACAAATCCTAGGATTCCATAGGATGGAGCCATGATAGTTAAACTGGTGTTAAACTGCATTATTTCTGCATTGTGGCAGCAGCCAAATTTAGGTTTTGGCATAAGTTTTGTGTGTGTGTTCTGTTTTAGAAAATCCACTCCATCAGAGGCAAACCAAACTCCAGCCTTTTGCAGTCTGGCACCCAGCAAATATAGCAGACCTCCACCAGCTATATTAGCCACGAAAGTAGCAGCATAACAGCTGTGCTGTCTGGGGATGATGGGTCATGGAGTCCTCTGAACAGGGCCAGGTTGGAGAAGACTGCAATGAGATGAGCCCATGGAAGCTGCTCTTGTTGTTTTCTCTGCATCATAGACTTGACGCAGGTACCACTCCTGTGCTGGAGGTTTTTTTTAATTTACAAAAGAACTGTCAAAGAGTGTGTGTGTGTGTTTTAATCATGGAAGCTTGGCACCATGCACTGATCACGTAAATGCTCTCTGACGATACTCATATGTATGTCCATCCTTAAGGTTTGGATGACATCAGAAGGATTTCAAGCATGACTTCAAACATGCCGCTCTCTAGCCAGGCTGTTTGCCAATTTGTGGTGAAGTCCCAGCACTGTACTGAAGCTGTGCACAAATAATCCAGTTTGAACCTGGATCATTTGCCATGGCTCCTTCCTACGGAATCCTAGGATTTGTAGTTTAGTAAGGCACCAGAACTCTGGCAGGGAAGTTTAAAGGCCTTGTAAAACTACAAATCACAGGATGCAAGAGGAAGGAGCCATGGCAAATAATCCAGTTTGAAACTGGATTATTTTTGTAATGTAGATTTGGCCAGTGTTGGTGCTGAGGCTTCTTGATCAGCAGGGACACAAGTGTCACGTGGCACTCCCCAAAGACTCTTCATCCTGTTCCAACTGAGCTTCACTGTAATCCACCCAGTATCTGGGAGGAAAACAGGTTTTCCCAGAACTAATATGTTATCATCTGTGTTGCAACACATAAGTCTTTTCATGTGGGTTTGCTTTGAATAAGACTGACATTAGCAGAGGCCACCCCATGCCATCACAAGAGATTGTCTCTATGTCTTAAGGCTTGACTACACAAATTGGGGGGAAATCCATACCTACCTTGAATCTGGTGCTATAGGAACACAGGATGTAAGGCACTTTTCATACCAAAAGTGCTTCTTTTAGCTTTTAATGCAATTTTTAACAGCTCACCTCTTGCTCTGCAGCATCCAGGGGGAAAAAATGGTGTTTACAAGGGTTTTTGTACATGTGGCCATCTGGATCAGGGTGGCACCAGGTTTTTGGATGGCAAGCATCACCATTTTTTGTTAGATCATAGAATCATAGAATCATAGAATTGCAGAGTTGGAAGAGACCACGAGGGCCATCCAGTCCAACCCCCTGCCACGCAGGAAATCACGATCAAAGCATCCCCGACAGATGGCAATCCAGCCTCTGTTTAAAGACCTCCAAGGAAGGAGACCCCACCACGCTCCGAGGGAGTGTGTTCCACTGCCGAACAGCTCTTACTGTCAAAAAGTTCCTCCTAATGGTGAGGTGGAATCTCTGTTCCTGGAGCTTGCATCCATTGCTCCATGTTCCAGTCTCTCGAGCAGCAGAAAACAAGCCTGCTCCATCCTCAGCATGACATCCCCTCAAATACTTAAACAGGGCTATCATATTGCCTCTTAACCGTCTTTTTTCCAGGCTAAACATACCTAGCTCCCTAAGTCTCTCCTCATAAGGCATGGTTTCCAGACCTTTCACCATTTTAGTCGCCCTCCTCTGGACACGCTCCAATTTGTCAATATCCTTTTTGAATTGTGGTGCCCAGAACCGGACACAGTATTCTAGGTGAGGTCTGACCAAGGCAGAATAGAGCGGCACTATTACTTCCCTTGATCTGGACACTATACTTCTATTGATGCAGCCCAAAATCGCATTGGCCTTTTTAGCTGCCGCATCACACTGTTGACTCATGTTCAACTTGTGGTCTACTAGGACTCCTAGATCCCTTTCGCACGTAGTCTCATTCAGCCAGGTCTCCCCCATCCTATATCTATGCATTTCATTTTTTCGCCCTAAGTGCAGTACCTTACATTTCTCCGTATTGAATTTCATTTTGTTAGCTTTGGCCCAGCTCTCCAGTTTATCCAGGTCATCTTGAATTTTGATCCTGTCCTCCAGGGTATTAGCTACTCCTCCTAATTGAAGTTCAGTGAAAGTTGCTGGGGTCATTTAGCAGTAATGATCCAGGGTGGTCACCTGCTACCCAGGTGAACTTAGCCACGAAAAAATAAATGTCCCCTTCTCCCTAGGGATGTCACCACCGCCTTTCCGGCCAAGCACCTCTGCAGCAGAGCCATGCTTGACCCCCTCACCATTGATCTCATGGCTGAGTGCCTCGTCCTGACCACAGAGCACACAACTGCGGGCCAGCAGGGCTTTGCCATGGAGGTGCTTGGCCAGGAAGACATCAGCGGTGGACCCAAGAAGGGGACCAGCAACAACGAGGGGGTGCAGATTCGGGCTTTGGCCAGGAGACATGTGTGGACATCAATAAGATGTCACTTCAGCATAAACCAAGTAGGTGTGGCATTAACAAGGTGAATGTAGGGTGGCTCTGGGCCACAGTAGTCCGAATTCCATCTGGATTTTTGCCCCCAGTGTGGACAGGACCTTAGGTTTTGGTCCTGAAATTCCAAGGCCTGAGATGGTTCTGACCTGCTCACTCTAGCTATGGAGACTCTTGTGATGAGTCCCTGAGCCTTGGGACATTATCAGACGAGTGTCTAAAAATGTTGTAATTCCACGAATGAGGAAAGCGGAAACACAGTGGCATTATAACACTTACTTTCGCATGTCGCAGTAACTGCATGATAAAACTGCCACAAAATTATTGCATGCCCACCACTGGCACGTTAAGAACGGGAGTTTACTTCTGCGATTTAGCATGGGCGAGATTGACGCAAGTGTACTTAAAACTCCAAAAACACCTTAATTAACAAAGGAAACATGCACACAAGCACTGAACCAAACATAAAAACTTGCCAGCAAAATGGGAAAGTTCACAAAAAGAGCGTCCTGTTGATCACCTTCGCATTGTCACCCGGCTGTTTTCTTGGTGGCAATGGGGATGGGGGAAAGAAGGCAGCCCATGCATGGTGTAATCTCGCAATTACAGCGGGACGTGGTTTCGCACTCCTTCAATACTATGAAAAAAGTGGCATTGAATCTATTGATGGGTTAACTCATCAATTACAACTGATGCCTTATTCGCGATTGGAGCATGGACTGGCCATGGGTGCAGGACAATGTTGTGAAATAGCAGGACCCGTTCGTGCTACCACGGTGTTGTAATTGTGCGATTTTTGCCACATCTGATAATGTCTTCAGAATGTAGTACTATGCAACTGTTAAGTTCACGATGCTTCACAGGCCACAGGACACATCCAAAGCAAATAGCAAGTAGAAAAGGACCATTCACGCTGTTTGGGGGGTTGTAATCTTGTCCCACCCTTAAGATAATAACTAGGGACCTGCTTGGAGCCTCACCCAGGATTAGCCTAATCCTCTGGCTCAGTAATGCCCAAGGTGTGTGGAAAACTCAAGCAACCCTCTGAGCATGCCTTTACCTTACCACTGAGTAATACCAATGATCTCCTCTCGCACACATGCACACCTTCAGATTTTGAGAGATGAACATAATCAGAAAAACAAACATAGCCACATTGGTCTGTGAGTAGAAGAACAACAACACAATTTGTAACTGGGCAATACTTTTTTAAAGGCCAAACTAAATGCCACACAACTGCAAGCTTTCAGGTTCTCCAGGGAGATTTTCAGACTACACTGTTATAGTGTTACTATTCCACTTTAACTGCTCTGGCTTCCTCCTGTGGAATTCTGGGGTTTGTAGTTTAGTGAGGCTTAAGTGCTCTCTGGCTGAGCGTTGTAAATGCCCTTCCCTAAACTGCAAATCCCAGGATTCCACAGGAGGCAGCCATAGCAAATAAAGTGGAATAGTAACATCATAACAGTGTAGTGTGAACTCATCATTGGGGTAGATGGAATTAAAAAATTAGGAACTGGGAGAGGGAAAAAATAAGGCCAGATCTTGCTACTCTCTTAGCCTGATCTACCTCACAAGGTTCTTGTAAGGATAAAATGCAAGGGGGGGGGGAGAGCCACATATGCTGCCTTGAACTCATTATATAAGTATAATTCTTAAGTACGTTTATAGATAAACACCCAGAGATACAGACTGTGTGTGATGTTTCTGTACAAAGTTCAAATGTTTACAAGATAAGAAGAGCTCAAGTCCACAGAAACAATAATAAGCAATAACTCTTGTCTTCCTAGCTAGTAAATAACTTGGTCACTTCATCTGGGAATGCAGATACATGATGCTTACATAAAATGACAAAATCAAGGTTGGCTTTTTGGAATTTTGTGTGTGTGAATACTTTCAAGCCATGGATGGTTGAATCCATGGATGCAGAATCCATGGAGACGGAGGGCTGACTGTACCAGCAATCTATTCTACCCATTGCATGCCATGGCTGTGTGGTTCTAGTCTTTACAATCTTTCCACCCACCAAACTCCATCTGCCTCAGCATCCATCCATACAAATCAGGGTGGGAATCAAATAGCTCTCCAGATATTGTGGATTGCAGCTCCAAGTAGCCTTAGGCAATGGTAAAGAATGCTGGGAGTTGCATTCCATAAACATCAGGAAGCCTGCATTAATCTTACCCCCTGGTACATGGGGTATATGTGTGTGTATGAATATGCCCTCTGCAACCAGGCAGATGGGTTTTGGAATCCTTGTTAGCATCACAGCCAAATCACATTCTCCCCAAATTCTATGAGGAGTATTTTTGCTGTTTAGAAAACCTCCCTGTCTTAGCCCTGAGGGTCATGAGGACTGTCTCAGGGGGGAAACAGGGCAAGAGCCCTATGTCATCCAGACTAGAGGGCTCTAAGATGGGAGGAAGATGGGATAAATTGCCTGTCTAGACAAGCCCTTAGTTTGCTTCTGCCCTATATAACCCTTGGGACTCCATCTTCCATCAGCTTCAGCTTGGGGGATGGGATGCACTTCAACGCAGGTGCCCCATATTATATAACCAGCCATGGGGAATTGTTGCCATGTAGGGTTGCCAGATCTCAGGGTCTGGCCCTGCTTCTCCAGTTCTCAGGGCAAGGGGAGGAATCTCAGGGCAAGAGCATTGCCTTGAAAGGTATGTGTGAGTGTAATCCTCATTTCTTAGACCTGGGGCTTCTTATTGTAATAGCATACTTTGTGCAACTGGGGTTGATGCTTGCTATACCATGCGTAACGGCTGTCTCTTGTAACATCAGCCTTGCGACATCACCAGGGCCTGCTGACATCATAGAGGGGCTATCCCTAGGCCTCAGCTTTTGTCCATTGAAATCTCAGGGCCCCGACATTCATGACCTGGCAACCCTAATTGCTGGCCAGTGATAGCCCAGGTAGAATGAGTTTAGAGTCCCAATTCTCTCTTTGGCTGTGAGGGGATGCTGGGCCCCATCAGAGAAAGGGCTGGCATGCATCTCTGCTGGGTACCATCTGCTGCACCGATAAAGCTGGCGTGATAGCAGTGATGTGTGTCAGTGCTCAGTACCAAAGGATGCCTTGGGGAAGTAGTCTGGAACTATGGTCAGTTCCAGAACAGGACACCAGCTCTTTCATGCATTGGAGAAGGTGAGCCCTCCTATTCAAACAAGCCAAAGGTACAATAAATATTTGGAAGACAAGCCGTAACTGAGTGCCAGAAACAACCTCCATTCTTTCCCTGTCGCTTGTTTATTTACTGGGTTTACACAATGACTGCTTCATATAATAAAAATCTCTAAAGTATCTGTACATGACATGAGTTAGTGCTTCCCACCCCCACCAACACACACTTCAGTTCACAGATTCTCCACCCAAAAGGATCAGGTAGCTAATGAAAGGAAAGACCTTTTTCTGCCTGAGACCCTGGAGGGGTACTGCAGAGACCTGCATGCTATGCTATGCTGGCCGGGGGATTTGGGGAGTGACAGTCCAAAAAGGTACCTTTTGCCATGCTCTGGAAGTTCAGACTGGATCTGGTGCCTTTAGGGTATTTAAGCCCTCTGTGTGTGTGTGTGTGTGTGTGTGTGTGTTCACACGCCTTCAAGTCGCCTGTCAACTTATAGCAACCCCATGGATTTCATAGGGTTTTCCTAAGCAAGGAATCCACAGAAGTGGTTTTAACTTCCTCTAAAATATAGCCTACAGCACCTGGTATTTGTTGGTGGTCTCCCATCCAAGTAATAACCAGTCCTGGCCCTGCTTAGCTTCCAAGATCATACAGGGTCTGGTGCCTTTAGGGTATTTATGCCCTCTCATTCATACGGTTGCCATAAGCTGAAGTTGACTTGACTGCAATTAATAACAAAAAAATAATATAAATCTCCATGTTCAAAGTTACAAATTAATTGATCTGGAGACCAGGGTTCAAATTCTCACTTGGTCATGAAACCTACTGGGTGACTTTGGGCAAGTCACACTCTCTCAGCCTCAGAGGAAGGCCAAGCCAAACACCCTCTGAATAAATCTTGCCAAGAAAAGCCCGTGACAGGTTCACCATAGGGTTGCCCCTCCTTTTGTGCACCTTTTCCATGTGCTATGCTGAGCTCCTCTATGCTTACGTGCTTTCTAAGGCACAACTAAGACCTCCCTGGCCTGCTTTTCTTTGTGTTGTCCATTCACGAGAAATTAACTGTAGTTTTTTTCCTCTTTCGACACAAAGGGGCCTTGGGATTGCGTTACCTTGGGACTTCCCCGCAGGTCTCACTCCTATCCTCTTCCTCATACCTGGGACGTCTCTGGCTACACACACCCATCTCTCCGATACCATGAGGAGGACAGGGTGTGGATGTCTGCAGAGAAGGTGCCCACAGGGAGTTGGGAGTGAAGGGGGCAAGCGAACCATCTACCCAAAGGCTCTCTTTCCTGCTCTCTTCTGAGCTTCTGAAGCTTTGAATCCGGTTAAATATACGGTAATTAATCGGGTTAATTGATTTTATGCTACGTATAACATCTTCCAAAATGAACCCCACCAGAGACACAGCAGTTCATAAAAGTAATATGTAATGTTAAAATAGTCATAACATGCAAATATAAAATATTGAAAGTGTTTCCTCACAAAGTCAGCCAAAAGGACACCTTTGGGTGTCTAATGTTGGGTGCATCTCACTGTAGAGATAATGCAGTTTGATACTGCTTTGACTGCCATGGCTCAATCCTATGGAATTCTGGGATTTGTAGTTTTGTGAGAGGCCAGCACTATTTGGCAAAGGAGGCTAAAGACCTTATAAAACTACAAATCCCAGGGTTCCAAAGGACAGAGCTACAGCACTTAAAGTGGTGTTAAATTGCATTATTTCTTCAGTATAGATGCTCTATTGTCTTCTTTCCCCTCATATACATTCAAGAAAGCAATTCCAAATCATTACAAAATTTCATTTTTCTTCCCACCTTTGGACAGTTGGAGCTTATGAGTTAATTTTGTGTTAATTTAGCAGAGACTGTCCTGATTAATCCTCTGCTGCCTCTGTTTTCAGTTGCCTTTAAAATGTTCCCGTTTCTCTCTCCCACTCCCACTTTCCCCCCTTTGTGTTCAGCTTATTTCCATTGCTGCAAACTGAGAGTTCAAAGTGCAAAAGTAGTTTGGACTCAGCTAAGGGGAGATGAGAGGGATCAGAATCTTGCCTTTCCCAGTAGACTCAGGCAAAAGCCAACTGCTGCAGCCTCTTCCAGCTTGTCTGTTCATCCTCATTAATAAATATTACCACCTTGACCACGCGCTGATGCTGCTTGGCCACATGCATCCCGGCTTCCATCTGCAAAACGTTGGAAATTTTTAAAAAAATTTTTTATTGGAATAAGACCATTCTACTGAAAAATACACCCGACCGCAAAAGGCCGTAACAATAACACAAAAATAACACAAAACGTTGGAGGGTATGTTATCTCAACAAGCCTGTAGGAACAGCTTTATCAGTAGAATGGGACTGTGTTCTCTTTATCTCACTGCTGGGGAAGATGGGCAGAGTCCATGCCTAAGGCCACCTTCCAACAAGATGACCTCAACGTCTGAGCAAGAAAATGTTTCGTAGTCTTATGTAAGGTTCCCAGGTTTGAGAGCCTGGCCCCGAACCTCAGCACTTTGCCCCACTTCTCTAGGCCACAGGAAGAGCGAAAGAATCTCAGAGCAAGAGCACTGCCCTGAAAAGAGAAATACTTATACACACACATACACAAATATAGATATAGATATATTCTCCTGTGTAAACCCCCCCCCCCATCATGCCTCTGAAATCTGCTTTGGAAAAAGTGCTATAGAATTTATTGGAGATTTTCAGACAGGCTAAATATGGTGTGATACCAACGGCAGGAGATCGCTAAAGGGCTTCCCTCTCAGATGACGTCGTTCCTGTGTCGTCATGCTCCCGTTCGGTTGTCTTAACACTGGCACTTCTTTTTTATTCACGGGCTAAGTTGTGAATTGATCCCCCATTCCGTTTCTGTAACAGAATGACGTGCTTCTGAAAAGGTACCCCGTTACTCTGGAGCAATGCCAGCTTCAACGGGAGGGCCGTACCAGAACACTTCTGGGTGAGATCAGGACATCAAGGTGACACACTTACTTTTATGACCCTCCCTGGGTTACTTGTTATGTTTTCAGTGTGTTTTTGTGCTTGCTATCGTTTTTAAAACTTTATTTTCCTTTTTATTTTTGAATTTTCTGCACACTCGTCCTCTCGTGAGAATGGCTGGGATTTTAAACTAGGAAATGAATGGAGCTCTGTTTGAGCTCCGTTCACTCCTGGGCTGCCAGGTGAGTACAGTAAAGGTAGGTTTGAAACTTTTTGTTACTGTACCAGGACAGGAGGGGGCCGGAGAGGAGATTGCAAGAGGGGAATGCTTTTTTTGTTCCTGTCCAAAAATCTCTGTTGTCTCATTTGTTACACCATCTTAAAAATTGGAATGACACACTCTTATCAACTGTGGTTGAGGATTAAGCAATGTGCTTAATTGCATTTTATCTCTTTTAGTTTAGGTTTAAATCATTTTAAATATTGTTAATGGTTTAATTCCATTTTAATGTTCACTTTTGGGGTATGTTTTTAGCTGTATTGCTCTTTTTTAAACTGTATGTTGCCTTGAATCCCAATAAAGTTGGCATTGCCAGGTTGTGTCCAGGTTGGTTTATAACGTGTTCTGCTATTGCGGATTTTTCTGGCTGGCCCAGAAAAATGAGAGACACTGCAGACTGGGCCAGCCAGAAAAATCAGCAGTAGCAGAACATGTTATAAACCAACCTGGACACAAAATGCTATTTGAAAGCACAGAAATTCTGGACCAGGCCAACAACTATCAGGTCAGAATGCATAGGGAAACTTGAAATCCACAAACACCTGGACAACTTCAACAAGAAAGAAGAAACCCTTAAGGTAAACACAGTTTGGCTACCAAGTCCTGAAAAACACTAAAATCAAAACTCAACACATGCAAATGAACTCCTCGGGGACAGGGGGTTTCCAGCAGACAATGGACCATTAGCCAAACAGACACTAATCCTCCATGCAGATCTCCCCCAGGAACTAGCCATTCAAATACACAAATCTACATATACTCCGCAACAGGGGTTCACAGTATATAAACTCCACACACACTCCTACCCAACCATTTTCTGAAGATGCCAGCCACAGAGGCAGGTGAAACATCAGAAAGAAACTATTCCAGAACACAGCCTCACAACCTGGAAAAAAATCATGGAAAACTTATGGATGCCGGCTGTGAAAGCCTTTGACTTCACTATATGAGTTCTTATCTTGTTTTTCTGGGCACAAATGAAAGGAAGCATTGGTGCGCAATCTGATGGGATTTGAACTCACACTTTCCAACCTCAGAGGCAGCTGCCTTAGCCACAAGGCTCGGGATCAAATCTGAAACCAAGGGTTGTCTCCTTTAAATGTCACACAGGGTGTGCCATGGCAATGTCTTTATCCAGAATACAGCTACAATTAATCAAGGCCGGTAACTCAAATAATTTCACACTACACAAATATTTCAGTTTGAAACTGGATTATTTCGCATGGTTCCTTCCTAGCAAATCTGGGGGTTTATAGATTTACAAGGTCATTAGTACTGGTGCCTCACCAAACTACAAATCCCAGGATTCTATAGGAAGGAGCCATGGCAATTACTGTACAGTAATCCTGTTTCAAACTGGATTATTTATGTAGTGTGGATTTGGGTCTAACAAAAGAGAACAGCATCTCTCTGTATGAAAATTAAGCTTTCCAAGCTGGCGGGGGGGGGGGATATACATGCCTTCCCCCAGCTTTGTTTTGAACACCTTGGCAAAGACTGCTTTTAAGAACATTTGGGAGTTGTAGTCCAACCAAAGCAAGCTCCCCAGACTCATTGAACAGAAAACAGCCTACAGTAACTGCTCCAAAGCAGCTTTGACCAGTGGAGGCCCCAAAACACGCAGGTAATTTTCAAGACACTGCTCTCACCTTGGGGTTGTCTATACAATGAAAATACCCCTCACAGAATTCGCCTGGAATACGAGCTGTCTTAACTGGATCCCGCATTATCTCACCATATTGTGAAGGAGGGGCCCCCAAAAGAGCAAAAACTACGTGAGAAAAGCATTTTCGGCTTTCCCCGTCTTTTTTAAAAAGCTCCAGTGATATGCGCATTTTTGCTCGCTAAGACAAGTGATTCGGCATGACTCACTTCCCCATACAAGAGGAAGCACAAACCTGATTGGCTGAAGGAGTGCAAGGGGTGGGGCTGGGTTACTGCGCAAGTGCCCACTGCCACCATGTTGGATTTTCTCCATAGGGAGTGATTGCTAAGGTGATAAAATGGGGATTTGTGTTATCTTTTCCTCTCTGTTTTTTTTTTTCCCAGAAAGGTGAAATATCGCTTGTGCACACAATAGAAATAGTTTTTTTTTAATAGTTCATTGGTGGCAGATTTAAAAACATGAGTATTCACTCACAGCTGCCATCTCAGCTACAGGCATGCAAAGTTTATGGGGGCTGTAAAACCATTAAGATAGGCCTGCCTTTTTATTACTGTGAAGCAATCTGGTGTTTGTTTTTGCTTTGTATAGACAAGCCCCTAGACTAGCAAAAAAACAACCCAAAGTAGGAAATTTGCTTAGGAGAAGTGCCAAATAAAGACTGCAATTCTATTCAGAAGTATTTGGTAATAAAGCCCATGCCTTTAAGTCTTCTCTTGATTTATGGGGACCCCATGGATTACACAGGGTTTTCTTAGGCAAGGAATGTTCAGAACTGGTTGGCCATTGCCTCCCTCTGAAACAGAGCCTACAGCACCTGGGATTCGTTGGTGGTCTCCCATCCAAGTACCAACCAGGCCTGACCCTGCTTAGCTTCCAAGATCGGAGAGGATCTATAGATTCCACTAAATGCCGTGGGACTTCTTTGTAAGTCAGAGATAGGAAACGTATAGCCCTGGGAATGCTGGAAGCTGTAGTCCAATGACAGCTGTCATTGGACTACAATTCTCAGTATCCCCCATTGTTTGGGATGGCAGTTGAGTTGTTCTTCAATGCAGGCAATGCCACGGTGTCCTCTCCCACACTCAAAAAGAACAGGATAGCTTTCAGAATGCAGGCAAGGCTGCAAAACACAGCCTTTCCTTGCTGCTGCCCCCCCAACATACACTGTTTTATTTTTATTTTTGTATTAGTAAGAAAAGAGGAAAACAATTATTATTATTATTATAACAATTACTGTATTATTATTTTTGCGTTATTGTTACGGCCTTTTGCGGTCAGGTGTATTTTTCAGTAGAATGGTCTTCTTCCGATAAAAAATTCCTAACAAATTCCTAAAAATTCCCAACATACACAGCCTGAGGCGAATGCCTCCTTTGCCTCATGATAGGGCTGGCCTTGATGCTGGTGTACTGGAAAACAGCAGAGGAGTGACCGGGAGGGGCAGAAAGCCCTTTGGAGCCAGGCAGGGCATGAGTTGGCTGACTTTGATCCCTGTGCATGTTTATCATCCAAATGCATTTGCCTACTCATTATATGTCTTAAGAGTCAAGAGGCACCTCTAAGCTGGGGCGGCTTTCTAGGTGTTTTGGACTTGAGCTCCCATGATCCCTTGCTGCCAGCCATCTTTGGTGAATCTGACAGGAGCTGAAGTCCAAAATGTACATAGCATTAAACATTCCCCACCCTTGATCTAATATCCATGTTAATTAGACCAGAGTATTGGACTTTAGCTCCCATGAGTGTCGGTGTTTATCTGTGGCACACTTTGCAGGGGTCTAAGTTGGGATATTTATATCCTATTTCATATTCTAAAAGGGTACTCAGGTTATGACAAAGCCTGAATGACTCTCCCATGGGATGGACAAAGGGAACGAAACTCAACTGATTGTTTAGGCAAAGGAAGATTGCTTTGATGGCTGGAAGACAGGAATCAATGGGTTTATGATAACCTTGCAAGGTTGGACAGGAGGGGATATAGGAGGGAGTATAGGAGAGATTTCTGTAGGACTAGATTTGGGAATGGTCACTTAATTGTTTGATTGGATGACTCATTGCTGAGGTGTCCAAGAAAGGATTAGCATATAACTCTTTAACAACTCTGTGTACTCCAGGGCTTTCACACAATCCTAATATTGGCTTGTGGGCCAAAATATTTCTAAGACACATTCCAGGTCATTGTGACCCCCACCTGACCTTTTTGGTTCGCTCCAGTCACCCTGACCCCCCAAAGTGTCCAAGATTTCCAATTATGAGATAGCATAGGGAGGGGACAGTAGAGCATGAGAACAGCAAGGCAGCTTCTTATGTGCACAGGCGCCAAAGAGATATTCTGTGGTGATGTGGTGTGCTTTATGGTTCATGCAAACACGCCACTCCTTTTCATGTTCCAAATGCTCGGTCAGCTGCACATGCCTGGGGCATAACATCTACGAGATGGTGCTGAAAAGCTCCCAGCCAGATCCACTTCCCAAAATCTGAGTGCAATTTTGTCATTGTAGCTTGAAATAATTTTTTTTTGTATTGTAAATCGCCAATTTGCAGGACTGTAGCTCTAATTTCTGAATTTGCTCAGATCGTTTATAGAACCATATCAATGAAAAGTGTGGAATTTTCAAGCGCTGAACTCCGGGCTGTCATGAAGTTCCCATTCCTGCAGAAGAAAGCCTGAAAGGAAACCAATGAATGTATGATGCAAACATTGAGTGACAAATGCCCATTGTACTCAACTGTGAAGAAGTGGTGTGCCAACTTTCAGCATGGAGATTTTGAGACCAAGATGCAGCAAAATCTGGGAGGCCTTCAACAGTGTCAACTCCTGAAATTATTGAGCATGTTCATGACCTGATTTTGGCAGGTTGGTAATTCTCAACGAAAACAATTGTTGAGACATTAGAGATATTCTGGGAATACATTGGGTTTATAATTCATGAGCAGTTGGCTATGCAGAAGCTGTCAGCCAAGCGGGTGCCAAATGCTGTTTGAATGCTGACCAGAAACAAAATTGAGTGGATACTTACAATTTGATTTTGGAGCATTTTGAGTGGTCTAAGGATGTTTTTTTTTAATGACTCATCACTGTTGATGAAACATGGTTACGTTACTATGATCCAGAGATCAAAACAATACTCCTTGCAGTGCTGGCACCCGGGTTCTACATGGCCAAAGACATTCAAGACTAAAAAAATCAGCAGGAAAGGTCACGGCCACAATTCTGGGGGATAAGAAAGGTATTTTGACTACTGTCTTCAAAAGGGCCAAATAGTGAATGCAGAATACTACTCTACCTTGATGTGCCAATTAAAGAAGGCATTGAAGGGGGGGGGGAACGGCGAGGGAAGGTGTGGAAAGGTGTTCTCTTTTTGTAGGACAATGCACCAGCTCACAGGGCTGGCAAGATGATGGATGTTTTGAAGAATTGGGGGTTTGAGTGCATAGACCATCCACCCTACTCACTAGATCTTGCTCCATTTGACCATTTCCTGTTTCCAAAAGAGTTTGAAAGGAAGGAAATTTCAGAATGATTCAGAGGTGATAGCAGCAGTGGAGCGGTATTTCAGTGACCAGTCACCAGCATTTAAAAAAAAAAAAATGTGTGTGGAAGGGTTAAAGAAACTTGAGAAATGGTGTGTCAAGTGCCTCAAACTTGAGGGTGAATATGTGGAATAGCATGTAAGTTTAAGGACTCATTTCCTTCTTCAGCACCCCCTTATATGTTATCCTCCCTTTTCCATCATTTTTGGGAACCTTGATGTCATTAAGGGAAATGACCTTAGTCATTTGAACAAAACAATAGAGTTGGATGTGAGGGCGATCTGGCTGCGACATCTGTCACCCCATTGATCGCCAGGGTTGATTCGGCTGATCTGGCTGGCTAGGCGGGTGTCCCCTTCCTCCCTCACAGCTCCATGTGTGTCCCTCCCGAAGCTGCACGCTCGGTGGAAGAGGACGACCATCCCAGATAGAAGGAGTGTACCGTTCTTCGGTCAAGGGTATACAAAACAATAGAGTCTTGTAACATTTTGAAGACTCACGACTGTAGCTGCCACAGGACTCATCCTGAGGTTGGCATGTTGAAAAGCAAAACAAAACATAACCGAAAACTAAACAAGGAAAAAAAAGTAATTTATTATTAACAGCAATACATTGCCCCAAAATTTAGCTGTTAGTTCTGTTGTTTGTTGGTGTTAATCTTTACTTTTTGGTTGCTTTCTTTAAGGGGGACAATGTACAGGATCAATAAAAGAATGGTATTAAACATCTAAAATTCTGCTGCTAAAATGCTTTGGAAAAGGAACAAAAGGACTACTTGGAAAATATTACCAGTTACACCTCTCTCTCTCTCTCTCTCTCTGGCTTTTCTTCAAAAATGAAGATTCAGGGAGGACTCATCCCACGCTTTCTGCAAGCGCACTTATGACTAAAAAAAGCCAATGTGAGATAAACAAGTCCGGTTGCAGAAAGCACAGCAGAAGGTCTCCTTGGGTGATGTTTCCGGGTTGTGATTCTTCCTGCCAAAACAGAAATAAAAACAATAAAACAGCATGGTTCCCACTCATCACATTACTTTTACAAGGTCATTTCATTTCATTTTCCTTGTCAAAAAGAGGGGTATCAATTTATAGATGACTATGGCTGCTGACACGCTGCAGAAATAAGGCAGTTTGATGCTGCTTTAACTGCCATGGCTCAATGCTATGGAATTCTGGGATTTGTAGTTTTGTGAGATATTTACCCTTCTCTGTCAGAGAGCTCTAGTGCTACAACCAACTACAAATCCCAGGATTCCATAGGATGGATCCATTATCGTTAAAGTGCTGTCAAACTGCATTATTTCTGCAATGTGTCAGCAGCCTATGGACTTTATCAGACACAAAACACACTACTAATGTTCCTGTCCCACTATTAGCAAAGCTATTCCTGTCCTGGCACAATAACCCAAAATATCAGACTTATTTCCGGGAGTGTTAAAAAGCAGCCCAGGCATGAACAGAGCACTAACGGAGCTGGTTAGAGATCTTGCTGATTCTTGCAAGAAGACACGAGTATGGCAAATTCAAAAAAGAAAGAAAAATAAAAACAGAAAAAATTTACACAAGCAGAGAAACACACCTTAAAAAGTACAAGTAACTTGGGGGGGGGGTTTAATAAAAAGAGCGTCGCCCACCTGGTTTTCCCAATTTCATCCAGAAGTGTTCTGGCTGGACCAGCCATTCACGTGAATACAATGGCGCCAGGTTTCACACATCGGCAATGCTGGCACTAAAGTGCCATAGGGGATCAATTGATGGCTTGAGCTGTCAATAAAAAAGTATGGGTTTTGGCCAGTACATAAACGCGAAAGGGCAATCTCATCTGGTATGCCCACCCTTTTGTGTTTATGTGGCATTGTTATGATGTCATATTTGTTGTGTCTGGTAATGTCCTATGTTCCCTGCAAAATTGCTGGCTCCAAATTTTAGAATTTTCCCTGTTTTTGCTTGCTATTTGCTGTCACGTCAGCGTTAACGAGGTAACCCTCTTGTTACCAAACCTTACACCCCCTCCCTCCAATAATTCATAATTTGGCAATATTGGACATTCTCACGAGGTCTAGGCAGACCAGGGAAAACGGAAATTGGGCTCAAGTGAAGGTCACCCAGAACCTAATGAAGATGTCTCAGAAATTCCCAACAAACACACCCAAGATGGAATTAAGCAGAGCCCCTTAGGAGCAGCGTCATCAAGGTGGAATGGGCTAATCCACTCTTGGATGTTCATGGCAGTGAGTCATACTCGCAAACGAACAGTGACTGGAACCACCATTATCCACAAAATGTCTTAACTCACATCTTTTCCTCTCCCACAATAAGGAGGCTGCCATAAACCCATCAACCTTGATATTACAGCCATTAGCAGCAATTAACCAAGTCGGAGTATCCTTTGTTTAATTGTGGGAAACCCATCCAAGTAGTGTTGTACTTTCAAAACACCCCTTCAGGATACGAAATTGGGTATAAATATTACCCCTCCAAACAATAGCCAAGTATGCACAGTTTTTCATACGCTGTCACTCTGCCAGACCACTTCTTGCCTGGGTCTTCTTTGCCGCACAAATCTCTACTCTTCAGGACTGGTAGTTATAAAACTGTAATAGGTTGGATGACCATAGCATCTAGACTGAGGGAAGTCATAGTGCCATTCTATTCTGCTTTGGTCAGACCTCACCTGAAATACTGTGTCCAGTTCTGGGCAGCACAATTCAGGAAGGATATTGAGAAGCTGGAATGTGTCCAGAGGACGTGTCCAAAATGGTGGGAGGTCTGGAAGCCATGATGCCCTATGAGGAGCGGCTTAGGGAGGTGGGCATGTTTAGCCTGGAGAAGAGAAGGTTAAGAGGTGGCATGACAGCCATGTTTAAATATTTGAAGGGATGTCACACTGAGGATGGAGCAAGCTTGTTTTCCACTGCTCCGGAGACTAGGACACGGAGCAATGGGTTCAAACTCCAGGAAAAGAGATTCCACCTAAACATTACGAAGAATTTCCTGACAGTAAGAGATGTTAGGCAGTGGAATTTGCAGCTGCCTGGGAGTGTGGTGGACGCTCCTTCTTTGGAGGCTTTTAAACAGAGTTTGGATGGTCATCTGTCAGGAATGCTTTGATTGTGTCTTCTTGCATGGCAGGGGGTTGGACTGGATGGCCTTTGTGGTCTCTTCCAACTCTATGATTCTATTATTATAAACCCAACTTCCCTGAATCTATTCCTCTATCCAAATCTTTCTGCCTTAACTCTTCCTTACCCTTGTGTGGTCTCTTGTGAGCATGCCGGCGAATGCTTCTGTGTTTCTTTTCCAATAAAAAACATTTTTATTTACTTTAAACTTGGAGTCTTGTCAGTGAGGACTGGCATACGTGGGTGCACAGGTCCTGGAAGTTAGCTGGCTTCTCGCAGCCATACCTTTGACCCTAATTAAAATCCCCCAATGTAAAATCATAATTAGTGTCACAAGTGGGTCTCCAACCCTCTGAATGAAAGCCTCCCAGACATCCTGTTTGCAAGAGCCCTACACAGGTCTTGCAAGCTCTGAGCTGTGGTTTCTGTGGCTTTTTGCTAGAAACAAACAAACATGTCAGCTTTTGGAAAGCCTACAAAATAAGGGGAAGAAATATAGGTCTTGTCTATATGGGGGGGGGGACACGAACATGTCTGAAAAAGCAGGCATTTGTAGCAATGCAACTTGTCTTAATGGCCAAAAGAGCCCCCCCTAAACTCTGCACGACCTCTCGCCAGGATGGTGGCCATGAGCGATTCACTCATGATTTTAAATCTGCCACTGCCAATTAAAAAAAAACAAAACAGTTTCCCATGGTGCGCACAAGCAATAGTTTGTATTTACAAAAGAAGGAGGAGGAGGAGAGGAAAGAAAAAGATCGCCATTTGATCGACTTACCAGATCCTCTTTTACCTGAAAATGTAACATGGCAGCCGCAGGCGCTTTTCCTGTTTGCTAGCCTCACCCCCATACTTGTCCAGCCAATCAGATTATGCTGCCTGTTCGTTTCTGTGCGAAAGTGAGTGTTCAAATGGTTGCACATTCACGTATCATACAGTGCTTTAAAAAAAATCCGGATGAAGCCCTGGATGTGAGTGAAGCACATGGCATTTGCGGTGGATTTGGCTTCCCCCTTCCGAATGACATGTATTTATGTCCATGTCCATATGAACGTATTGCTGTATGTTCACATCCTGTTCGTATTATTTTGTCCATATAGACAAAACCATAGACGCCTGCAGTCTCTCTGGAATTCTCCATTACCCACTTGCGCAGCTATAAGGAAACAGGCTTTACTTATTTTGGTCTTGTTTCAGTTTTGGACGTTTTCGTTTCATTCTCACTTCATTTCTGTTATTCATGGGGAATCCACAGTGCTGGTAAGGGGAGGGGGTTATCATTCTAACTAAAGGCCAATTATCGTAGCCATATTAGGGCTTGTCTGTATGAGGATATAAAATGTGGATTGATGTGCACTTACGGCAATTTGCAGCAGCTTTCATTTGTCTGAATGACTTTTTGGCAAGATCACAGGCACGTGAAACTATCCATGTTTGTTGTTCAAATAGGCATGCTTGCAAATCAATACGGTGGGTGCAAGTGAATTACTCGTATTTTTATTGTTGCCAGTTGCCGCCACCAAACAGATTTTTAAAAAAAGCATATCCAAGGTGTGGAAGTGTGATATTCTGCATAAATAAATAGAAAAAAAGTGGGGGGAGACTGCTTTGTCACCTGAGTGGACAATTGCTACAATGAAAATACAACATGGTGGTTTGGGGAGCTTGCCTTGTTAGCACATCCAGCCAATCAGCTTTCCACTTCTGCTCTTATATGGAATGTGCACCAAAGCAAACTGGTTGTTCCAAAGAGTGGAAATGCACACTTTCTTTAGAGTTTTGTTTTTTTTAAATTACAGGAAAAACCACACAGGTTTTTCCCATGGAGTATTTGGCATGGTGGATTGATATGGGATCTCATTAAGACAAATTGTATTCTCCTCAAATCCTATGAGGAGTATTTTAGCCATATAGGCAACCCCTTCGTCTCTTGCAACATAAAAATGAGAAAGGGAGGAGGAGGGGAAGGAGTGTGGCAGCACCGTTAACTGGTTTTGATTTTAGCATGAGCTTAAATCCATGGGAAGTGCATGTTAAAATTAAAAAGTCTTTAAGGTGCTGCTGTCTCAATCCTTTTATTCCCTCCCCTTCCTCCTTTTTAAAGGGCAATTGGTGCACTCAAGTTGGCTTCTGTCATGGTTGTTGTTTTGTCTAGGTGGTGGCACCACATCTGCACAGCAGGGCCCAGTGGCCTAATGGATAAGGTATCAGCCTCCGGAGCTGGGGATTGTGGGTTCAAGTCCCACCTGGGTCGCTGGTTGGATTTTTATTAGTAAAAGTGAAAGAAGAGAGAGCAGGCAGAGGTCACATTGCTGCTGCCCCTTTCTGCCCTACCAAGATCAGGATGGCTTGGATATTCTATATAACTGATTAGGAAAAGAAAAAAGCCAAATACCAAAGCCATGGATATGAAGGGACAACTGTATAGCTGATGCAAACAGTTAATCAACGGTTTGTTTCCTTCACCAAAGCTGGCTAACTCGTGTTGCCAAAATGTTGCAGAAAGGGCTACATTTTATGCTGGGAATGGCAGTTCCAATAGTTGTCCCTCCATATCCACGGATTTAAGTGTTCACGGCTTGAAAATATTCTTTAAAAAATAATAATCCAAAAAGCAAACCTTGATTTGGCCATCTTATATAAGGGACACCATTTTGCTATGCCATTGCATGTAATGGGACTTGAGTATTCACGGATTTTGGTATCCATGCGGGGTGGTGGTGGTGGTCCTGGAACCAAACCCCAGCGAATAGGAAGGGACAAGTGTGGTTTCATAGCTGCTTCAGTACCTCTGATTGTACATATTGCGCTCTCTCAGGGTAGTTTCAAATTATTCTTGCTTTGGCATGTATCAGCAATCATGGCTGCTCTCTGGTTGTGCTTAACTTTGACAGTCATATAGAGGGAAATACAAAGGAGAAGACCATCAGAGACCCTGATCTACCCACTGTCAAGCTGGACTTATTGGCATAGAAAGGGGGCTGTCATTTCTGTTTTCAGGATCAGCTGCAGTGAATGCACCATCACTTCAAAGATGACCGAAAACTGTGGCATTTTGTTTGCTGCTGGGCACGATTTAATGGGCTTGCTTGTGGCTGTTTAAATTTAAGACCTACATTGTTGGGGGCTGAAGAATCGGGAGGATCATCTTCATCAACCGTTGCAAGTAATCACTCGGAAGACAAGCATTTGTTTTATATACACACCTGAGAGCCCCAGTTCAATCTCTGGCACCTGCTGAGACAAGGAGGACATTGTGGGTGATAGGGAAGACCTCCTCCCCTTACCTGAGACCCTAGAGAAAACACAGCAATAGATAGGCAAATACTTTCACCCAGTACGAAAGAGCTTTTCAGACCACCCCCCATAATTCTTCTTTTGCTGGCATATTTTAAAACGTTTTTATGCTGGCAAAAAGAATCTCCCCAACCAGACCTTACCTTAAGTCCCAGTAACAGGAAGCCCGGGCACTAATGGAGAGTGAATGGAATTTCGTTCACTTCTGCACCTATGATCTCTGTGAATCTCGCGAGAAGATGCAAGCACGGGAAATTTAAAAAATAAAGAAAAAGAAATAAACAAATGTTCACACAAGCACAAAAACACCCTAAAAATATTACAAGTAAATCGGGGGCATAAAAAAAAAGCAACCAAAAACCATCCTCTACCTAGCTGTCCTGATCTCACCTGGAAGTGCTCTGTCATTCAAGCTGCATTTACATGAGCACAATGACGTGAAGTTTCAAATGCCGGCAACCACCGGAGATCTATTGATGGCTTGGCCTGTCAATAAAATAGAATGGGTTTTTAACAAGATATGATTGTGAAAGGACTACGTTGTCTGGTATGTGCACCCTTTCACAATCATTAGGTGTCTTTAATATGCCATATTTGCTGCATCTGATAAAGTCCAGGGCCTTTTCTGTGACAGCGCTTCTTACAATCCGGGCACTGAGTGAATGGGGTTGTCCTGATGATGAAAATACTCCTCATAGAATTCAACAAGAATACGTTCTGTCCCAACATGCTGTGAACAAGATCCATGGTATTTGGAAGGAGGGAGACCAAAAACTCCAACTACTGCTGGCGGGGGGAGCCTTTGCTAATTTGCGCAAAGTTTTTAAAATAATGCATGGACCTACACATTATTGCACGTTTGGACAGCTAGTTCAGGACACTGCGCATTCTCGTCAAGGGTGGAAGTGGACAGTGGATTGATTGGACATGCAGGTGGGGGACATGCTTGCCAGCAAGGAAGTGGCCGGAAGCACCATTTTCACATTTTGTGTTATCGGGTGTGCAATTTTGTGATAACACACACCAATCTGCATTATATCTTCTCGTCTATAATAAATAATAATAATAAAAAATAAAATTTATTTATACCTCGCCCCTCTGTTAAAACAATCGGGGCGGCTTATCTAGCCAATCCCAATGTTGTTTTCTTTGCTTGACCTTCTGACAACTAATATCTGTTTGCTAGAAGTCACAGTGCTTTCTGGGGAGCGCTCATTTCTGCTGCCAATTTCAGTGCATTGTAAATTCTTATGCATTGCATTCTACCATCATTTTCAACCCATAATAAGTCTCACCTTGGAGGCCATTTTGTTGAAAAGTGTAGAACTCAGGAAAAGTTCTGCTCAACTTTCTGCTCCAAAGACTAGACCACGGAGCAATGGATGCAACTCCAGGAACAGAGATTCCACCTCAACATGAGGAGGAACTGTTGACAGTCAGAGCTGTTCGGCAGTGGAACGCACTCCCTCGGAGCGTGGTGGGGTCTCCTTCCTTGGAGGTCTTTAAACAGAGGCTGGATGGCCATCTGTCAGGGATGCTTTGATCTTGATTTCCTGCATGGCAGAATGGGGTTGGACTGGATGGCCCTCATGGTCTCTTCCAGCTCTACAATTCTATGATTCTATGAAAATCTCCCAGCCTGCATAGTCAATGCTGCCAATGTTCTCCCAGACTTCATTGGCTCAATAGTTCCTTAAATAAAGAGTTATTCAAAAGTCATTGAAATAACTCTGGGTATGCAGTGAAAGAGCCCATTAAGATACAGTATTCTGAAATAATATAATATTCAGGGAGCCAGCTTTGGCCTTAGCGATTTGAAAGGACAAAAGAAAATGCTTTTTTAAAAAAGAGATCAGCTACATTAATGCATTTCAATATAAAAGTAGAATGGGAGGGAGAAAAGGAATCTTGCAACACCTTTAAGATTAATTTTAATATGTGTTTTAATGTATTAACATCCACATCCACTACAGTTTGTGCTAAAATAAATTTGTGAAAAGTGCCACATGAAATGCAACCATAAGGAGTAACTCCGCCATCTAATGGCCACTTTCAGCTCTTGCAAGTTCAGGGCCATTTTGACCAGGCTCCATTCATTCCGCTGCTTTTAAAACGTCCCAGTTTCTCTCTCTTCCTCCCGCTTTGTCCTCCGACTACTTCACTTCCTGCAAACTGAGTTCAAAGTGCAAAAGTAGTTTTCCCTCAATTAATTGAGGATAAGAGAGGAGGGGGTGAAATCTTGCCCTTCTCGGGAAACTTGGGCAAAAGCAAACTGCTGCTAATGCATATCCTCTAATTGTCCTGATTTGTTAGTGACGTCCGGATTAATCCTCTGTCACCCTGCTTTTTCTCCTATTTTAAAAATGTCCCAGCTTTACTCTTTCCTCCTCGCACTATCTCTCTTTGTCCTCAGCTTACTTCCATTGCAGGTGAAAAGTTATTTGCTCTCAATTAACTCAGCAGAACAGAGAGGAGAGTAGCGCTGAAGAATCCTGCCCTTCCCAGTCAGCCCAGGCAAAAGCAAACTGTAGCAGCCTCTGCTGACTTTTCTATTTTTCCTCATTAATAATTTTGGCCATCTTGACCACACTCTGAGGTTGCTTGGCCACATGTCCTGCTTTTCGTCTGTGAAGTGTTTGAGGGTATGTGTTCAGACCTGATGACCTTTGGGGTCACCCTCCAACTCTATACTCCTGCCAGAGATGTTGTATTAGGGGATTTTATTCATGGGTGGTGTCTTTTCCAATGCTATTCTTTAGGGAGACAGGGCCAAATCTGCACTACACAAATAATCCAGTTTGAAACTGGATTATTTGCCATGGCTCTTTCCTATGGAATCCTTAGATCTGTAGTTTTATAAGTCTTCTCTGCCAAAGAGTGCTGATGCCTCACCAAACTGCAAATCCCAGGATTCCATAGGAAGGAGCCATGGCAAATAATTCAGTTTCAAACTGGATTATTTGTGTAGTGTGGCCAACTCCTTGGACTTTCTGCCCCCTAGGCAACAGATTCTACAAGGGCTGCTTTTTAAACCACACAGACACAATATTTGTGCGAACATGTGTCATTTTGAGAATTGAGAGTTAACAATTACATAATTATCTCCAGTCTTCAAGAAAAATAAAATAATGACTTTCAGGCCAGATTAATCATTTTGAAATAAATCTGGTTTTACAAGTTCCCCGGGGATCTTGTATGTAAATATCATTGTCTCCCCCTGTATTCTTAAGGGTCAAGTGTCTTAAGAGCAGCACTTACTTTAGACAGTGCCTCCTTTATGCTATAAAATGCAACAAGAACAGAAGAGCAAATAAATATGCCCCTTGCCCCCTAATTTTCATAGAGGTGTTTGAGTCTAATGTTTGAGATTTCCCAAGGGCTTGTCTAAAAAGTGAAAGTACTCCTCATAGAATTCAAGATAATACCTTTTGCCTCAATGGGACCCCACATCATTTCACCATATTCAGAAGGAGGGGGACCCAAATCACCATATACTTTGTGGGAATAGCCTTCACATCACAGCCATTTCCATTGCAGTTTTTAGAAAAAATTGGCAAAAGCTGTGGGTTTTTTTCTAGGCTGTGAGGCCATGTTCTGGAAGAGTTTATTTCTGATGTTTCACCTGCATCTGTGGCTGGCATCTTCAGAGAATGGTTGGGTAGGAGTGTGTGTGTGGGGGTTTATATACTGTGAACCCGTTGGGGAGGATATGTAAATTTGTGTATTTGAATGGTTAGCTTCTAGGTGTAGAAATGCAAGGAGGATTAGTGTCTATGAAGTTGAAGGCTTTCATGGCTGGCATCCATAGATTTTCCTTGGATTTTTTTCCAGGCTGTGAGGCCGTGTTCTCCAACAGTTTCTTTCTGACGTCTTGCCTGCATCTGTGGCTGGCATTCTCTGAAGTGTCTGTTTGGCTAATGGCCCATTATTTGCTGGAAATCCCCCTGTCCCTGGGTGAAGCTCATTTGCATGTGTTGAATTTTGATTTTAATGTTTTTTTAGGACTGGTAGCCAGATTTTGTTTACTTTCTTCTTTCTTGTTGAAGTTGTCCAGGTGTTTGTGGATTTCAACAGCTTCGCTGTGCATTCTGACATGATAGTTGTTGGCCTGGTCCAGAATTTCGGTGGTTTTAAATAGCATTTTGTATCCAGGTTAGTTTATAACATGTTCTACTACTGCTGATTTTTCTGGCTGGCTCAGTCTGCAGTGTCTCTTGTGTTCCTTGATTTATGTTTGCACCCTGTGTTTAGTGGTCCCTATGTAAACTTGTCCACAACTGCATGGTATGTGGTAAACTCCTGCGGCTTCAGAAAAATCAGCAGTAGCAGAACACATTATAAACCAACCTGGACACAAAATGTTATTTAAAAACACCGAAATTCTGGACCAGGCCAACAACTGTCACGTCCACTTCAATCCCTGTTGCAGAAACCTGTTGAGCCAGATACTGTCTCAGTTCCCTTCAACAAGAAATAAATCTCTTTCACACCACACAATTGAACCACTTTGATACCACTTCAATTGCCATGACTCCATCTTTTAGAATTCTGGGATTTGTAGTTTGGTGAGGTATACTCTGAATGGAAGAGCCAAGATGGTGTAGTGGTTTGAGAGCTGGGTTAGGACTTTGGGAGAGCAGAGGTTGAATTAGCCATGGAAACCCACTGGGTGGTCACTCTCTCTCAGCCTGAGGAAGGCAATGTCATTCCTCTGAAGAAATCTATCCAAGAACAGTGGAGCAGAGGGGCTGCCATAATGTGGAGTGGATCTGAAGGCACAGAATGATAACTCTCAATGGGGGAGGGATTTTGAGACATTTGGGTGAGCTACTACTCCTCTGCCCTTCATGCTTTGGCCCTCCAGATGTTTCGGACCTCAACGCCCAGCAAGCCCAACCAGCATGACCGGTGGGCAGCATTTCTAGGAGTTGGAACCCCAAAATACCTGGCTGCCGGTAGGTTGGAAACCACTGATGTACGTAACCCATGATACTGTTATGTGGGTCCATGCATATCACATGGATTATGGGCCTACCTAACACATTACTATCTGGCAGCAACACTTCAGGGCTTCACTTGTTGTTGTTAACTGCCCTCAAATCAATGTCGACTCATGCCAACCCCCTGAATGAAACAACTGCAAGACCTTCTGTCCTCAACCGCTCTGCTCAGGTCCTGCAGACTCAGCAGCAGCTGTGGCTTCCATGATTGAATCTATTCCTCTAGATAGAAGGTGGTCTTCCTCTTTTCCTCCGGCCTTCTCTCCTTCCACGCATTATCCTCTTTTCTAGTGAGTCCTGCCTTCTCATGATGTGGCTGAAGTACAACAGCCTCAATGTAGTCATCTTGGCTTCTAGGAGGGTTCAGGTTTGATTTCTCCTAGGACCTATTTCATAGAGTTGGAAGAGACTCGGGGGGCCATCCAGTCCAACCCCATTCTGCCTTGCAGGAATCCACAATCAATGCACTCCTTTGATGCCGAAGCATTCTGTGTTGGCTGTAAACCTGCATACTTGCAAATGCTCCAGCTAAGCACGCACAGAAGGTCTTTTTGCTTATCCTTCCCTTCTTAGGAAGAAGCAGTGCCAATTACTGTTTTTGAAAGAAGGAAAGAAAAGGAAGGAAAAAAAGAAAAGAAAAGAAAGGAAGGAAAGAAAAGAAAGAAAAAAAGAAAGGAAAGGAAAAGAAAGAAAAGGAAGGAAGGAAAGGAAGGAAGGAAGGAAGAAAGGAAAGGAAGGAAGAAAGGAAAGGAAAGGTAAGGTAAGGTAAGAAAGAAAGAAAAAGAAAGGAAGGGAAAAAAAGAAAAGGAAGGAAGAAAATAAAAGAAAGGAAGAAAGGAAAGGAAAGGGAAGAAAGAAAGAAAAAAACGAAAGGAAAGAAAAAGAAAGGAAGGGAAATAATAAAAGAAAGGAAGACAATAAAAGAAAGGAAGAAAGGAAAGGGAAGGGAAGGGAAGGAAAGGAAGGAATTAAAGGAAAGAAAGAAAAAAGAAAAGGGAGAAGAAAAGGGAGGAATTAAAGGAAAGGAAGAGGTGCACTGAAATTTGACTCTACCTAGCCTGCAGATGCTCCAAGTGGACAAGGGCGAGGCAGAGAAGGAGGAGGAGGAGAGAGAAAACTACGGCGCCCACAATGCACCGCGCGTGCTCCTCCCCCTCCCCACCGAGCCTTTATAAGCCGGCGGAAGGCGGCAAGATGGCGGCGCCTTCCGTGAGGCGGCTGAGGTGGGTCTTTAGGCAGGACCGCCCGCGGCGTGGCTGAGGAAATTGGGGGGCTCCGGTGGGGCGCCAAGGCGGTTTGGGATAATAGGAGGGGGATCCGGAAGGAAGGAGGAGCGCAGATTCAGGGGAGGGGGGAAGGCTCCCCCCTTTCCACGGAATCTCCGTAAATCTTTTTTATTGGAAATAAAATAAAGCCCCGCGCGCTCCCCCACCGCCTCAGCGCCCGTCCCTCTTCGGAGGAAAAAATATGCCTTTTAGGAGAGTCCTCAGGTAGGATTTGTTTTATATGGTTTCAACTCTATACGCACTTTAACTGTTTATTTTGTTTTTAAAAAGCAGTAAGTTTGAAAGTATGCTTTGACTTAATTTTAGGATTTGTAGGTGCTTTTTTCCACTGTGTTTTAAAGTCTGTAATTTTTGGAAGATGCCTTGAGGGATTTTTTTTGGAGGGGGAAGGTGGACTATAAATGAAATAATAATAATAATAATAATAATAATAATAATAATAATATAGGCAGGGGATGGATGAAGCCCCAATTGAGGCTTTTTTTGGACCAGGACCCGTTTTTCTCCCTCTCCCCCAACCTGTTCAGACCCACAAAAAAGTGGGGTGTGTGGAGGGGGCAACAATATTGTCCCCCAGCAGTTGGGTTTTGGTGTGAAAGAAATTATTATTATTATTATTATTATTTATTAATTTCATTTGTATGCTGCCTTTCTCCCAAGATGGGACACAAGACACCTTCCATAAAACAACAGATTAAAAATACAATATATACTGTACAATTTAAATATTTTAAAAAATCTCCCAGCAGTTGTGTTTTGGTGTGAAAGAAACATAAATAGTGGGGTGGATTTGTTTTTACAGTACATGGTTTCAACTCTGCACACACTTTAATTGTTTTGGTTTTTTTAAAACAATAAATTTGGAAAGTATGCTTTTAGTTAATGGCTTTGTAGGTGCTTTCCCCTCAATGTGTTTGTTTTAAAATCTGTAATTTTTGGAAGATGCCTTGAGGTTTTTTTGGGGGGGGGGTAGGTGGGATATAAATGAATTATTATTATCATTATTATTATTAATAGTAATAATAGGCAGAGGATGGATGAAGCCCCAATTGAGGGGGTGTTTGGATACGGACCGCATTTTCTTCCTTCCTGCCCAACCTACTCCAGACCCACAAAAAATGGGGTGTAGGGAGGGGCAACAATATTGTCTCGTTGGGTTATGGTGTGGGGGGAAAAAGTGGTGGTGGTGGTGATGATGATGATGATTTTCATTTGTATGCTGCCTTTCTCCCAAGATGGGACCCAAGACAGCTTCCATAAAACAGATTAAAAATACAATATACACAATTAAAATATTACAAAATCAGCTTAAGTAGTGGGGTGGAGGTTGGGGATGGGGGGGCTTTTTTTTTCTAGGTGGCAACAAGGATTGGCATAAATTCAGTGTAGACAATGAGGAAATTGAAATAGTTACTGGTAAGTTAAAGATTTCCCATACCTTGGATCAATCATTGATCAGAATGGAGGCTGCAGTCATGAAATTGGAAGAAGATTAAGACTGGGGAAAGGCAGCTATGAAAGAATTAGATAAGAGCCTAAAGTGCAAAGATATAAAACTGAACACTAAAGTTAGGGTTGTCCATGCAGTCATATTTCCCATTTCTATGTATGGTTGTGAACACTGGACAGTGAAAAAAGCTGAGAGGAAGAAACTCAACTCCTTTGAAATATGGTGCTGGAGGAAAGTTCAACGGGTACCATGTACTGTACTGCTAAAAAGACAAACAGCCTGAAATCTTCCTGGAAGACAATAAATATGTGGATTGGAGTACAGTACAGTAATGCCAATTTGCAGCAACTTTCCTTTGTCTCCATGGTTTTTTCCCCCCAAGGTCACAGGCATGCGAAGCAATACACATTTGTTATTCAAATGACCATGCCTGCAAATCAAGATGGCAGATGCAAGTGAATTACAGTACTTGCATCTTTATTGTCACCAGTTGCTGCCACCAAATTCTATTTAAAAAAAAGCATATCTAAGGTGCGGAAGTGTGATATTCTGCTTAAATAAAAAGGAAAAAAGGCTGTTTCATTGCCTCAGTGCACGATCGCTACTGCGAAAATCTAACATGGTGGTTTCGGGCGCTTACCTTGTTAGGAAGCTCTGCCCCTGCGCACATCTGACCAATCAGCTTTCCACTTCTGCTCTGAGTGGGAATGCGCAGCAAAGCGAGTCAGTTGTTGCAATGAATGGCAATGCACATTTCCTTCAGAGTTTTTTTAAAAAAGAAAAGCTTCAAGGTTTTTCTCATGTAGTGTTTGGCATTTTTGACCCCCCGCCTTCCAATGTGGCATCCCATTTAGACAAAATGAATTCTTCTCAAATTCTGTGAGGAGTGTTTTTGCCTTTTAGACAAGCTGCAAGATGACTAAATGGAGATTGTATCCCATTTAAACAAAATGAATTCTTCTCAACTTCTGTGAGGAGTATTTTTGCCTTTAAGACAAACCCCAAGATGACTAAATGGAAATTGTCATACTTTGGCCACGTCATGAGGTTTTTAAATAGAGATTGGATTGCCATCTGTCCAAAAAGCTTTGATTGGGTATTCTTCCTGCAGGGCAGATTGGGGTTGGACTAGATGGCCCTTGTGGTCTCTTCCAACTCTATGATTCTATTAGAAGGTATGACTCACCAGAAAATCCAATACAGGTTGACTCTTGCATGAATGGATTCGCTATCCACAGTTTCACTTATCCATTTCCAAAAATAAATGTTCTCTCTAGGCATTTCTAGGTCCTCCAATGAGATTCTATGGTCAACTTCTGGCATTCACCTCATTGAAAATAATATGGTTCCCTGTTCTCCACAGTTTCAGGTATCCACAGGGTGGTGGTGGTTTTGGAACGTATCTCCTACAGATACGGGGGCCGATCTGTAATACTCGGAAAGGTAAAATGCAGTAAGAAGAGGGGAAGACAGCATACCAGATGAATAGACTCCATCAAAGAGGACACAGTCCTAAGTCTGCAGGAACTGAGCTGGGCAGTTGCGGAAAGGGTGTGGGGCAGTTAACAACCACCACCACTGTAGTGGTTCTGGGGCCACTTTCTGCCCCCACCTGGGAGCCACATGAGCTGCGAAAAGTTAAAAAGCAAAAGTGGCAGGAAAGATACTTCTGGTTTTGGAGGGGGGAAATGGATTTTTAAATATGTTGAACAGTTCTGGGAGCCCCTGGATGCTATTTAAAAGCAGAATTGTTGATCCTGGAGTCTTCTTGGGAGATAGATCATACTTTTTTTTTTGGCCAGAAAAAGGACAGTTGGAGGGGTCAAGGGCTGCATATGGCCCTCCTCTGCTCCAGATGGGGTGTGTGTACCATCTTCCATTTGTCCCCGCTTTCCTATCTGGGGCAATACTAACACTACAGGGACTTGGGGCCTTAACAACCCCTTCAGTTGTCTCCCTGAGCATTTGCAGACTGCTCCTTTCCTGGTTGTTTTAAAACCTTAGTTAAAAACGTCCTTGTTTTCCAATGCTTTTGGACTTTTAGTTTCACAATCTTGTATGTTTTAATTATAAGTGTGTTTTTTATTGCATTGTGTTGTTTTTCATGTTTGTATTTGGATAGCTTGATTTTACAGTTGCATTCTTTGGTTGTACAGTATATCTGAATTACTCCTTCCTTCCCATGTTCTTTTTTTTACAAATTAGATTGGATGCCTTTGGCAGGGGCTTTACCCACACTTTCTGTCTCTTTTATTGTTTTGTTCTGTACACTGATGGTGCTCCTATACAAACAGAAAATAATGAAAACAATCCTTCTCTCTCCACCCCACTCCAAAAGGATCTGGGAGATTCCATGATTCTATGATCTATACTGTTGTCCCTCCAAAAAAATTATTCTGAGTTTGCAGCATTGCCAGAAGTTTTGTTTGCATGATTTAGAAAAAGCTACAACCCTTAATTGAAAATGCCTTTGTCAATCTGCTTCCCTCCAAATCTTTTGTGGCTACAACTCTCATTATTCCTCACCATGTTGGCCAGGGCTGATGAGAACTGTAATCCAATCCATTTAGAGTGTGTATGTGTCCTGGTGGAGGTGAGGATACAGGCATGGAAATGTGGAGATTAAAACTCCTCAAGTTAAATTTGGGACACCTCCACAGCCTGTCAGTCTTTAGTTTTTCTTCACAATATTCTGAGGCTGAATCCACACTACACAAATAATCCAGTTTGAGACTTGATTATTTGCTATGACTCCTTTCTGTTGAATCCTGAGATTTGCAGTTTTACAAGGTCTTTAGCCTACTCAGCCAAAGAGGGCTAATGCCTCACAAAACCACAAATCCTACAATTCTATAAGGAGGAGCCATGGCAAATAATCCAGTTTCAAACTGGATTATTTGTGTAGTGTGGACTCAGCCTTAGTAGCTGCTAAAGAGGGGGCACTTCCCTCCTTCAGCCACCTCCTGTACCCCCATTCCTCTGGTTTCTCTCTCTCTTTCTTTTACAATGGCACCCCCTGAGTTACCTCACCCCAGAAAAAGTGGTATGCTGGGTTTCCTTAGCTGTGTTTGTGCCATCTAATATCCCACCCCCAACAGAGTGACCCCAGGTTTCGCTGGTCTTGCTAGGCCTACTTCAAAGGAGTGTTGTTCAGGCTATGGAACTCTCCTTTGCCTGACCAAGTACCCCTGGTAGGAGCAACACAGGCACCTCTCTCCCTAGCCATCTAGCACATTATCTCATGTCATGCTCTTGCTTGAGACATGTCAGTTGCGCCAAGAGCAGTGTTTGTCCTGACTGAATTAGGATTCCAGTGCATAATATTTATGTTAAGTGCTGTCAGGCTGACTTCAACTTATGGCAACTCTGTGAAGGAGGGACCTTCAGGACACCTTGTTCTTCAAGACCTTACTCAGGTCTTGCAAACTCAGGGAGACCTTGGTGGAGTCAGTCCATCTGTAATACAATCTTCCACTTTTCCTATTGCCCTCATAGTTTGACAATATTGTTATCTTTTCTAATGTCATTTTCAGTTTAGTTATTTTGTCTGCTAGTGGGAGTTCAGCCTTGCTTTGTTCTTAGACCTGTTTATTTGTCTTTTTGGCAGTGCACCCTGTCTGTAAGACTTTCCTCCACTAGTGCCCATTTTGAATGAGATGATTTTTCCCTGCATGGCATTTTTCTTTTTCTCTCCCCTGCCCACCTGGAGCACTGATGCAACTTCAGGCCGGTGCTGTTGCTGGTTGGAAAAGCCTGCCAGAAGTGTGGGAAGAAAATGAAAAGAAAATGCAAGGAAGCCTGCATCTGCATTTTCCCCTGCATTAAAATAGTTCATGTAATAATGCTTTCTCTCTAAACTGTTTTCAGCTAGTAATTCCAAGGTCATAGCTGTTCACCTGGGTACTTACCACAATTCAAGGCTGCAAAAGTCTCCAGTGTCTGTTGCCTGGCTCCCTGGAAATGGGATGCTGATACCTTAGAACTGCAGTATTTAGCCCTAAATAGAGGTGTCTCTTTAGAACTGAAAATAGTTTTCTGCCCCAGTGCTGATTTTTTCTACCCTCTAACCGGTGAACATCTACATTGAAAGGCACTCTGAGGCCGACAGGATAATCTCAGCAAAAGCAAGTAACTGGAGGTGGGAAGGATGCTGTCTCCGAGTTTGTGTCCTTGGCTGCTTAACTGAGGAGCGTTTTAATTAAGAAGCTGTTTGTCCTGTCAAGGTGGGTCTGTAACAGTGATACTGCATTGAGGTACAGAGACTGCCTGACTGAGGCTTTCAGCTTTCCCACAGGGTGCTTGCTAGGATGATGATACACCTTTGGTAGACAGTACAGATCCCGCACTCCCTGTAGACCATTGAGTGTGGATTGTGTGAGATAAAATGTCCTTACAGAATAACAACTTTTCTGATAGTATGGGAGAAAGCGCATAGCAGAATATGTTTTCACCCTCAGAAAGAAGTGTGTGGGGGACAGGAAGGATTCATCATTCTGCCTTTGAATAGTTCTGGAAATAAATAATGGTAGACTGCCAGCTGAGCACTTCAGAACTTGTTCCAGCAAGAAAAGAATTTGTTCTCACTGAATAGACAATAAATCACCACAACTTTTTTTGGGAGGATATTTGAGATCTCTGTAGCAAAAAGTACACTGTGATCACAAACCATTTTCTTGCCTTATGATGAAACAGCTATAAAATTGTTTCTTTCCCCAAATAAATTAGTATTTTTTTACAAGTTGTCACTGTAACAGCTGTCATAAAGATCATTTTAATTTTGTTTGTTCTTTACTTCCTTTTATCCCGCCCACATGAATCTTAGAATATAAAATGTATTCTGGAGCCTTTTCTTTCCTTGAGAAGAGCAATAGTGCACTGTTTCATCAGACAGCCCCAGTTACAAATAACTAAATCCAGGAAAAGGTAATGTTAAGACTGATTATGCTTGTAAGTAGAGTAGAAACTTCTTACAACATTGCTGATACAAAGTGGATAGTCAGATAGTTTGCTTTTTATAGTACATAAGAAGTTACAAATATGACACGGCATTTCTTGAAGCAGAATGCATGAGTCCTGCTGAGTTACAGCAGAAGCTTCTCTAGTCCACCATTGGTTCCTCCCAGTGGTTTACCAGTGGTTTACGGTGGGATGCCAACAAACAGGACATGACAGTAAGCGTTTTTCACCGGTGACTGGTAGAATATGGCCTCTGATCCTGAAGGTAAATGGATGCTGGCTGGCCATCTGTTTGGGGTGCTTTGATTGTGGATTTCCGCAAGGCAGACTGGAGTTGGACTGGATGGCCCTTGTGGTGTCTTCCAACTCTAGGATTCTATGATTGTAGCCTACAGCTGTTATGAGTTGCAGCCTTTGATAGCCTTATCCTTCAGGAATTTGCCTACTTGCCTTTTAAAGCTAAGCTTGTGGTCAATGTAGTGATTAGGTTTAGGTGTAAACCATGCTATTTAATAATTTGGCCTTGTAGCAGGTGTCATTTTCTACTTACAAGGGCAATTGCACTTCTGCCATAGTGTAGAATGTGTAGAGGTCTCTAAGGCAGTTTTAAAACCACCTTTTTACTTGTTCTTTTATTTACGCCTCCTCCAGTTCACTGTAGGACAGTATGGTAAGAATCTCTCTTGTTGAGGTCACAGTAATATGGGGATTTGAAGTAGGAAGTCCCTACTTCCAACTATTATTGGCCTTTCACAAGGCAGTGAAAAATGAAAACTGCTAGTTGGCCTTCGTGAGAAGCATATGATGAATCAGCCTGTGAAGCGATAGGCAATATTTACTTGACTTCTGTTTCATGATCTCTAGTCTCATTCTGCAGTCAAAACAAACCAACATGCTAATCATCAGAACAGCAGGACCACAATAATTGTTGTATATCCCTGTCTTCTAATTCCAAAGCTTTGCCTAATGTTTGGGACCAACGTGATTTGTAATTTAGATAAGTTTCTAATGCACTTTGGGAATAGCTCTTTCAGGGAGCAACGAGTTTGCCACCTTCAGTCCAGGTGTTGGGGAACCTGAGCTGTTACTACAAGTTGTATTTCTGTGGATCACTCTAATTGAGTTTCAGAACGTCTCCACTCAGAAAGAAATGCTTAAAATGTATTGAATAAAATATGGTCTAGAATGATGCTACTGAAGCCACATCATCCCTGGCCTACCCATCTCCTTCCATCCACCTAAATGTCAGTACTTGGCATCTTGACCAGAGGCATCCAGAAATTAACAGCTCAAGGGATTATCTGTGGTGTTGCATGGATATTGAAATCTGCTGCTTGCTATATATTTTTATTTTTGCCGCACAAAATGTGTCTTGGGATATCCGTGGCTTTGATGAAACCTCACACTAGATGCTCCCATCAACCCTTGGCTTGTCCCTTTCCATCTTGCTGACTTCACAGAGATGTTGTGATGACAAATTGACATTACCCTGTGCATGCTGCCCCAAACTTCTCTTCCTCTGAGATGCAAAAAGGGTAACTTCTGTTTTGCTACTAGTAGTACAAGTACTCCCTGAAACAACATCTCAGGCTCGGCCAAATTGATCACCAACAGTGGTCTGCCCTGGCCTCACATCGGGAGGCATGGAGACGCACTATCCACAATGCTGCAGCCTTCTTTGAGAACTCACGACGAACAAGTCTTGAAGAGAAACGACAACGCAGAAAGAATCACAACCCAAAAACATCACCCAAGGAGACCTTCTTCTGTGCTTTTTGCAACCGGACTTGTTTATCTCGGATTGGCCTTTGTAGTCATCAGCGCACTTGCAGAAAGCGCGGGATGAGTCCTTCCTGAATCTTCGTTTGCAAAGAAAAGGCAGAGAGAGAGAGAGAGAGAGAGAGAGAGAGAGAGAGAGAGAGGAACTAGTATCAACTTAGTGCTGTTTGTTGTCCCTTGTATCGGCTCTGTTTCTGTAGTGCTCCATCCCGCTACACACTAGATACAATGTAGCTTAGTAGATAACAACCTATGTTATTCAGATGGAATAGCATCCACAAGTGTGTAAACAGCTTTATTTTTAATTTCCATCATAGTAGCAATATTAAAAAAAAATGTTTTAACCCTGCATATACATTTGGGACAGCTAACAATGTCTGACTTCATGGACATCCAGGAGCTGTTGTGTTGGCCATGCAACAAAATATAGCAAAATGCAAAACACACACGCACACTGCAACGATACCTTTATTAGGCCAATCAAAAGGCAAAAAATACATTAAGCTAGTTTTCAAAGCTCACAGGCTTCTCCATCAGGCATGGATGAGTATCTTACTAGTTTCCCTTTACAACGTGCATGTCCCCCACGCCCTTCAGACTCACTTGGATTGCTCAGTCATGAAACTGAAATCATTAATTAAAATCATGTTTAAAAGTTGTTCAGGCACAGACAACAGAAGTATACCCACAGAAGACTAGAAATGCAAAAGAGTTTTTGCATAATGTTGGCTGCTAGTGACAGCCCAGGATTGAAGCAGGAAGTTGAATCCCTTCACCTCAGTGCACATGGTCTCTTTTCTTAACTGTGCGAAAAGTATGCTCTCCTGTTGATTTTTCAGTGTTGGTGTGTGGGTTTTTTTTTCATTCTTGATCACTGTACAAGGAAGTGTCTTTTTTAAAAAAGAATGTTGAGTGGAACAATAGTTGAACGGTCAGAGATGCTGAAAATTTATTTCCTGCTGCATGTCCTGTATACAAAAAAAAAAAAAAAGCAACAACCCACCTAAGCCTTTCTGCACAGATTCCACTGTAATAAATGGGAGCTAGAGAAGAATGGGGCAAGAAATTCCAGAATTGCAAGCTGGATTCAGAAAAGGAAGAGGCACTAGAGATATAAAGAGAGGAAGACCGCATACCAGATGGATGGACTCAATCAAGGAGGCCATGGCCCTGGGCCTGCAGGGCCTGAGTAGAGTGATTGAAGGCAAGGGGTCTTGGAGGTGTCTCATTCGCAGGGTCACCATGAGTTAAAAGTGACTTGAAAGCAGTTAGCAACAGAGAAGAACTATTGTTCTGCTCCTGAGCAGCTCCAGTTCTTTTCAGTGGCTTTGGTGCTGTAAAAGTTCCAGTTGGATTGTTCCTTCTAGTTTGAAGCCTAGTATAAGGAAAATTTGGGTAGGGTTGTATTATTGAAGCCTTGTATAAAATGGAGACAAGACATTAGCATTTATTAATGACTGAATGTAATAATGAGACTCAAGCAAGCAAGTCACAGCCCTGACTTTGCTAGATGAGAGCAGGGCTATATTGATAACAGGCCAACTTGGAGGTCTCTCAGAGGGTTGCCATAAGTCGAAGTCAACTTGAGAGCAATCAACAACAAAAAAATAATGATTACTTAGTTATTTTTCATTGAGATTAAAATTGGTAACTTAGTGAATTCTGATTTCAAGGAGGTAAAAAGTGATACCTTTAAATATGTGCAGTTTCTGTGTTCATAAAGCACAGCCCTCCCTGGTGCTGTTTTGGGCTCCCATCAATCCCAGCCAGCATGGGCAGTGGGCAGGGATAATGAGCATTGTAGTTCTATTTACGTGGAAGGCACCAAGTTGCAGAAGGCTATTTTAGAATGAGATTTGGTTCAGATTCATGTACCTTGTCCTGTGCTGCATATTTACTTGGGAAATAACACATATTGCCTCCATTTGTCCCAGCAGTTACACAAGTGTGTATAGGAGTGCTGCTTTTGGAATGATGCGGCTGCATGTAGTACAGCTTTGCTGCAGAAATGAAAGAGATTAGGTCTTGTAAACTCCCTGAATGGGATGCCTATTTGGGAACTTGAAATGAGTTCAAAGGGGAAGAGTGGGGTGATGCATGTAGATGTGTGGCACAGGATGTCCTGCCTGTCAGTAGGACAAAGACCTTCACCTGAGGAGGTCCTTTATCTTCCAAGCTGTTGTGATTATTTTACTGGGGGAGGGAACATCTTTTATAGCAATGCCCTGGTTTTGGAATACTGTCCTGTCTTGAAAGGTACTGAGCTGGTGTGATTTTTTTCTCTCTCTAAGCAAAGACCCTTCTATTTCTCCAGGGTTTTTAATACTTGCTGATTTCTTGTTTCATCCCATGTTTTCTGTCCTCCTGCTGTCTTGATAGATTTGCTGTTTCATCTCATTTGGATGTTTGACTTGATTGTGTTTTTATAATTTGTTTTATTGTAAGCTGATCATAGAGCCAGTGTGGTGTAGTGGTTTGAGTGTTGGACTAGGACACTGGGGGGAGACTAGGGTTGAAATCTCCGCTCAGGCGTGGGAACTCACTGGGTGGTCCTTGAGCAAGTCGCACTCTCTCAGCCTCAGAGGAAGGCAAAGGCAAAACCTTTCTGAACAAATCTTGCCAAGAAAACCCCGTGATACAAGTCCATGATAGAATTGCCTTAGGGTTGCCATAAGTCAGAAACAACTTGAAGGCACACAACAACAGGGAAGGGCAAGATGAATGTAAGAAGATGTGGAAGATTATGATAGACTATTTGAAGAAAACTAATGGTAACATAGAAATTGTAATATGTGGTAACTTTTGAATTCATTAGTAAGCAGGTGATGGAAAAGATTATATCCAATCATTTTATCTGAAGTATATATAATGTATACATTTTTAAAATCTGAAAAAATAAAGAATTGTTACACTATATAATTGGTAACTTAGTATTTTTAATTTGATAAGGTTTGCATTTTTAAGGGGTTTATACAACATTTTATAGCTGCTGCCTTTTAGCTGATAAGTTGCAACCTACATAACTGCTTTTTTGTTAGTGTAGTTTGGTTTTTTGTTGTGTGGTTTTGGGGTAGAATATAAATGGGGGGATAGAAGAGGCAGGGGGAGGTTGTATTTTGTTTATTTTTGTTTTAAGTTTGTAGTGTGTGTTGTCTTTTGATGTTTGTTTCTTTTCCCTTGTATGTTATTTACATTGTAAAAAGGTGTGTGTTTAATAAAAATATTATTTAAACAACAACTTTGATCAATCAGAGTATGGATGGAACATGCATGTTTCACTAAAAAAAGTGAAAAGAAATATAAGCATACTTACCCAGAGATAAATCTCACTAAATTCAGTTGGATTTACTCCCCAGATAAGTCAGCTGGCAGTGGGGGAGAAAAGGGGGCTGTGCTGAGCCCCAGGGTCTACCCGGCTCAAACCCTTTCTAGTTGGTGAGATTTTTGTCAAAAACTCCCTTCATGTTTTCAGACTTATTTCTGTGGTTATAGGAAGACCCCCAAAACTGGGATCAAAGAGATGTTGATGCAAGTGCCAGTTCCACTCTGGACTCGTACAGCCATGGACACTTTGTTCTTGGCTTCAATTTGTGAATTAAAAATTATGACCATTTTAATGGCTACATCATCTGTAGTAATTTCAAGCAAATTTGGCAAGACACTCAGTCAGTGCAGTGGCAAATTGTAGTGTAGTAGCGAGAGGAACAGAATGCTGGAGGCATTGAGAAAGGTAGCTAATTGCTTTCTGTGGGCTTCCATACATATTTAGAAGCAAGGGTAGCTCATTGAGTCAATCCTAGTGTCTGCAGGCAACTGGTGAGGTGCCTCTTGAAGATCCCCATCCAACCAGAGTGGCTGCATAATTCTGGACATGATTTAAAATTGTAGAATCAATCTTAGAGTTAGAAGGGATCTCAAGGGCCATCTAGTCCAACCAACCCCCTGCCATGCAGGAATACCCAGCTACAGCACTCCTGAAGGATGCCCATCTATTTAAATACTTTCAAAGATGAAGAGTCTACCATGCTCTGAGACAGTCTGTTCTACTGTTTAATAGCCCTTACAGTAAAAAAAAAAGTTCTTTCTAATGTTTAGGTGGAATCTCTTTTCTTGTAATTTGAATCCACTGGTTCTTGTTCTGATCTCTGGAGCAGCAGCAAACAATCTTGCTTCATCTTCTATGTGGCATGTCTTCAGATATTTAGATAATAATCTGATCAGTGAAATCACTTTTACATGACATTTTTCTTTCTTTCTTTCTTGCAGTTTATCACATGGTGGAAAATAGAAGTGAAACTGCACGCTGACAATGCCTGGTAGTAAGTATGGCAACCTGTTGTGGTGTGTGTGTATGTATGTGTATGGTTGGGAAACAAAGCATTTGCATTGAGGAGTTCCAGTCTTTGGAAAGAAATCTCTTCTGAAAAAAAATTGATCAACTAAAAAATTGGATAGAAATCAAGAAAATAAAATTCAGTAAAGACAAATGCAAAATTCTACATTTAGGCCACTAAAACCAAACACACAGGTAGAGGAGGGAGGATACAGCAGTACTGCATGTGAAAATGACCTTAGGATTATTGTTGATTGTAAGTTGAATGTGAGCCAATAGTATGATGTTACAGCGAAGAAGGCAAATGCTATTTTAGCCTGTATTAATAGAAGCATAGTTGCCAAGTGGAGGGAAGTAATACTCCCACTATTTTCTGTACTGGTCAGTCCTCACCTGGAATACTGGATTCAGTTGTGGGAGCCTCATGTTAAGAAGGATATAGTCAACTTGGAATGAGTTCAGAGAAGGGCAACAAGGGTGATAAGAGGTGTGGAGAACAAAACATATTAGGAGAGGTTGAAGGAGCCGGGCATGTTCAGCCTGGTGAAGAGAAGACTGAGGGGGTGACAGGATTTCACTCTTTCAATACCCCAAGGGCTGTCCCAGAGTGGAGGGTGGAGGAGGCAGGCCTGTTCTCTGCTGTCCCAAAGGGGAGGACCAGGTCTAATGGTTTGAAGTTACAGGAGAGTAGAGTTTGATTTAACAGTAGAAGGAACTTCTTGACAGTAAGGGCTGTTGGGCAATGGAACCAATTGCCTAGAATGGTAGTGGAGTCTCTGGATGTCTTCAAAAAGAGGCTGGACAGCTCCCTGCTCTAGCTGGAGATCCTGCCCTGAGCAGAGCGTTGGACTTGATGGTCCAGGAGGCCCCTTCCAACTCTATGATTCTATGAAAACAAGAGCCAGATGTGTGGCAGTGTGGAATATCTAAAAGATGGAAGCTTGATGTTACGTCTTCAGACACTGTAACAGCCAGGCTCATTTTTATTCAGAAATGCATTAGAAATTGGACGTTTGACATTACTGCCAAAGACTTCTAGCAGTTACAGAATTATTACGGTAGTTAGGACTGGTGTCTTTGGCTGCTTAGTAAATATGAGATAGTCAGTGCAGCTCTGGTGAAGGCTTAAACTGTGACTGGTGGAAAATAAAATTCAAATTGACATTTTAAACTAAAATAGCTGGAAAAAATATTTATTTATTTATTTAGAATCAAAGGCATTTGTAGCCATAAGACAACTCGTAGATAAATACAGTATCTTCCTCATTTAAACAAAAACCTGATGAAGGAAATAAACTGCCTCTTATTTCCTGGCTTTGGAACTCCCTCCACAGAGAGACAAGGATGGCCCCATCCTTGCTCTCCTTCTAGTGGCAGGTTAAAATATTTTTGTGCTGCCAGGTTTTTACGAATTGACAGTGGCTATGCAGTGTGGTTTTTAAGGTTGTGATGGGTCTTTTATAGAGTTTTTAATGCATTTTAATATTTTTACTCTTTCATGTTTTTAACTTACATATTGTTTAATTCTTTTTCAAATTTTATATTTATAATGTAATTTTTACTTTAGTGTTGTTTTTAATTTGTATTGTTTTAAAGATGTTGCTAGCCACCTTGGGCCCCGCTGGTGGGAGAAAGGTGGTATATAAACAAATAAAATAACAACAGTAATTAGTGCTAGTCTTCAGATTTATGCATTCTCCTTTTATGTAGCCATTATAATTAAACTTGCCAAGAAATTGGAAATCCACTGTGATAAGTACTGGTTTAGATACTTGCCTCTCTTTGAAAGAGAGACTGTTGTTTGAAGTGAGAGGCACTCCTTTTTGTGAATCTCATCTCTCGTTGTGCAAGAAATGTGGACTTTAGAAATGTGAATGCTTTTCTGTTCCAGTGTTTTTAAAGTGCTTTGTATTTGTAAACCCTTGATTCACTGTGATACCTCACAAGAACAATGTGTCTGTAAGATTCCTATATCCCTTCCTTTTCTGCAGCATTGACCCCATCTGGCCTTGTCCTTGGAGGCATTCCAAACATCTCTTTTTATAAGTATGCTTTTCAAGTATGAAGGATACTCTTCTTTTGTTGAGGACACATTTTAATCAGTACCACTCTTGTTTGGGAATGAATGAGGTATTTCAGTGAAACACACAGCAGCATGGAATGGAATACAGATAGCAATGAAACATAAAGTACTGCATATGGCTGTGTGCAAGGTTGGTGAATGTGAGATTATAGTTGAATGACATTTGATGGTTGCTTGTGTAAATGTTGTGACCTCTTTTGCGTCATCTAAAATTAAACCTAAAAATATTGACAGTTAAAACTACCTAAAAAATAAATAAACAGTAAATGATCTGTGTCATTTGCACATTCATTCTGGGTCTCTCAGTACAGGAGCAGCAGTATTTCCCCCAGCCTGCTTAAATGCTTATCTCCACACTACAGATCTGAGTGCGCTAGCTTGTGTGCCATGATTCATGAATTTAGAATACATTTTGAAAGATACCCTTCACAGGTGGTAAAATCCAAAATAGACATTGCTGAGACCTTTATTAGGCCAACCAGAAGGCTCAAAAAGCATTACACTAGATTTTGACTGACTTCTTCTTCAAGCAAAGATGGTAAAAAAAATTATGCAAGAGAAACAAGTGACAGTGTTGTAGTTACAGACCTGCAGGTCTGCATCTTGTAGTTTGCATACCTGCCAGCTATCCTGATTTGACAGGGACAGACCTAATTAATTCTCTGTCATCCCACTTTTCCTTCAGCTTTTAAAATGTCCCGGTTTCTTCTCTCTCTTCCTTCCATTTCCCCCCTTTGTCCTCAGCTTACTTCAGTTGCTACAAACTGAGTTCAAAGGACAAAAGTAGTTTGCGTTCTATTAACGCCCCAAGAGGGAGAGGAAAGCGTGGAATCTTTCCCTTCCCAGGAGGCTCAGGCAAAAGCAAACAGCTGCAGCCATTCCTAGCATTTATGTTCTTCCTTATTTAATAACTCTTGCAATCTTGACCACACTCTGATGTTGTTTGGCCACACGTGTCCAGGTTTCTTTCTGTGAAATGTTGGAGAGGTATGGGTGTGGGATGTCACAGTGTTTCACTGCAATAATTGCCGTTCACGTGATATCTAAAAAATATAAAAAATGTCAGTATTTTAATGTTGGTTTCAGCTGACAGCTGCTGATATTGCACTTACAGCTGCCTGGTGTTACTCATTTTGCTGACAAATATAATGCAGCTTATTCTGCTGGTCTGGTGAGCAGAGCAGCATGAGGTCTTCTGCAGTGCTTTCAGTGGCTTGACAGCATCTCCTTTGGATGGCATAAAGAGGGTGGGTGGAAAGAGGTTGTTTGTATTGTGCCTAAGTTTATACATATTTCAAAATTTTGACTAAAATTGTTTTTTTTTAATGCATAAATTGCCATGCACTGTTTACTGTATTAGATTCATTTTTTGTTTTCTCCAGGGAAACTATGCTACTTAGGCTTCTTTAACCATAAACATTGATAGCCCTCTGATTCCACTTTAACTACCATGGCTGCATACTGTGGAATCCTTTACATTTTAGAGAGGGGGCTTCAGATTTCTCAGCTAGGCAGCTGTGGGGCCTCACCAAAGTACAAACCCTTGTATTCCGTAAGGCATTCCTATGATAGTTTAAGTGAAATGGTAGCACAGTGGTTCTTAACCTGTGGTCTGCGGACCCCCAGGGGGCCACAGTGTCCTCACAGGGGGTCCGCGCAGGGTTGAAGGTTGCTCAGCCCATGTGACAAAAGCTAAAGTGAAGCTTGGCCTGCATGTTGCTCTTCAGTCCTCTCCAGCCACAAATTTTCAGGAAGAAGCAGGAGAAAAGTCTTCCCTCCCCCTACCGTGCCTCTGAGGGAAGGGTTAATGGATGGTGTAATTGTATTATTATTATTATCATCATTGGTTGTTGTTGTTAGGGTTTTAAATCTTAAGATAAGTCTTGGGGGACCGTGGCATCAATAGATATTTAAATGGGGTCCTTGGTAAAGAAATGGTTGAGAGCCACTGCCGTAGAGCTATAATTGTGTGGTGTGAAAGGCCCCTTAGTTAGAGATGATGATGATGATTTTTTTCATTTATATCCCACCTTTCCCCCAGTAATGGGACTCAAGGTGGCTAATAACATGTTTTAAAACAAAGTAGATTAAAAACTTTAGAAAAATTTCAGTAAGAGTATAAACATAAAAGTTATTTAGAAAGCAGTTACCCAGTTTATAAAGTTAAAACACTAAACATTAAAAACAGTAAAATTCATTAAAGAAGCCAACATGAAAGGAGATACCTTCAGAGCTTGGAAGCAATAACTGGCATCATGTTTGTGAATTATGATGGCACAGGTTGGACTTACGCCATTGCAACTCACTTCTGTAGTTGTTGCATATAGAAATTCTGTTCTAACCAAAGTCGTCCCCCCCTCCCGAAACTCACTACATAAGTAGTGCACTCTCCTCCTACCAACATGGCCATTTTCATGTTGTTAGAGATAGACGGTACCATTCTTGTTGCTGTCACTTCAATAGTAAATAGATGGTACAGTGGGCCCTTGGTATCTGCTGGGGTTTGGTTCTAGGATCCCCGTGGAAACCAAAATCTGTGGATACTCAATTCCCATTATATACAGTGGCATAGTAAAATGGTGTCTCTTATATAAAATCCTCTCCATTGACGCCCCCTTATTGTGGGAGAGAGGCTAATGTTGCTGTCCTTGAGCAAGCAGGGATCACCAGCATTGAGGCCATAATACTGAGAACACAGTTGCGCTCAGCAGGGCACGTTTCTAGAATGGAGGACCATCGCCTCCCAAAAATAGTACTCTGTGGTGAACTCGTCACGGGTCAGCGTAAGAGGGACGCTCCAAAAAAGTGATACAAGGATTCCCTGAAACAACATCTCAGGCTCGGCCAAATTGATCACCAACAATGGTCCACCCTGGCCTCACATTGGGAGGCATGGAGACATGCTATCTATAATGCCACAGCCTTATTTAATAATAATAATAATAATAATAATAATAATAGTCCCATTTCTCAACTCATTATTTGAGAACTCATGCTGAACAAGTCTTGAAGAGAAACGACAATGCAGAAAGAATCACAACCCGGAAACATCACCCAAGGAGATCTTCTGCTGTGCTTTTTGCAACCGGACTTTTTTATCTTGGATTGGCTTTTTTAGTAATCAGCGCGCTTGCAGAAAGCATGGGATGAGTCCTTCCTGAATCTTTGTTTGCGAGGAAAAGCCAGAGAGATATAAAATGGCAACATCAAGGTTTGCTTCCTGGGATTTATTTATGCTTTTAAATATTTTCAAGCCATGGATGGTGGAATCGGTGGATGCCAAATCCGTGGACACAGAAGGCAGACTGTAATCTCATTTCTCAACTCAAATATTCCTTTCTGAAAAACAAACATTCTTTGAGAGTGGAATTTAAATTGTTACCTAAGGAACAAACCATAAGCTTCCTTGGCCTTGTATCTTCCCTATATATTAGACTAGAGCTGTAGTTTGAAAAACAAACAAACCCTGTCTCTTTCCCTGCTCTGATGGAGGTGCGGGGGGGGGACGGGCTTTCCAAGTTCAGGCGTCATATTTGATTGCATATTCCTGCATGGCAGGAGGATGGACCGGATGGCCCTTGTGGTCTCTTCCAACTCTATGAGATTCTATGACCTCTGGAGGACAGCATTTCAAAGAAGGCTGCCAGTCAAGTTTAACATCACAACTCAGAACATTATTCAGGTCCAGTGCAAGATATTTGGAACTGGAGTGGAAAAAACAATACCGTGCCAACTAACTAAGGGGTGTGTGTGTTACAGTCTCTCAGGATATTTTCTTGCACAAGCTTCATTAAAATGATCTGTCCTTCTCAGCTGCGCATTACAGCATACCTCAGTTAACCAAGCTTCTGGCAGTGAAGTTCCTTTTTTTTTTTTTAAACAAAGCCTTTTCATGCTCCTCAGGCTCTCTTTTCCTCCTCCTCTTCTGCCCAGTAGAAGGCTTTTAGCAGCATCAATGTTGGGAGGATAGTGAAGGGTTCTGGAGAAATGCAGACTTTTGATAACAGTTTGTAAAAGCACACCTGCAGTAACCAACGCAGTAAGCAAAGCCTGAGCTGGGAAAGAGTGTTATCCTAGCCAGTCTTACTGTAGCTGTGTTTCCCTATGTTCAGCAAGCAAGTTAAACAGCAGCTGCCTCTGGAATCGTACTGAGCATGCATGAACAGCAAAGCAGAGAGAAAAAGGGTTGAAAAAGTATATATCTATAAGTGTATGGAAATGGTAAGAAAAGTGGAGACTGGTGAAAGGAAAGGTAATTCCTGGATGTGTTTTGCCTTCAAGTGGTCACTAGAAGGTTCAACATTTTTGTTAAGTTTATTTATACAAGTTTACCTGACCTGGCTGTTTCGTTTTATTTATGCATACTATTAGTTTTGAATATAATGTTTGCTTAAAAAGGTTGACCTGTTGTTCTTTTTACTGTGGTATAGGAACCTATCCTTGTTCTTTCCATGTTATTTCTGTGTCTGGTATCAAATTTTCTGTTATTTATTTATTAATTAGATTTATACCCTGCCTTTCTCCCAAGATGGGACTCAAGGTGGCTTAAAGAAGTAATGCTTAGGATGCTTCATTAACTGTGTGTGTGTACCTGTATGCACAGAGAGTGTTCATTGTTAGAGCTAAAAATGCTAAAATCCAGTGCTGGAGGCACCTTTCCTGTCAACACAGGTCCAGGAAGAATTTTGTCCTTTCCTGTCATTTGGGGGACAGCTGTCAACTTGTAGGCAAGGTTGTTCTTCTTCTTAACCTACTCTTAAGTGAACATTGGTGTCTGTTTTTCTTTAGAGCCATATTGTTTCTCTAGTTGTGCATTCCATTACCCAATGGGCAGGCCAAGTTACATGTCTGTCAGATGTAATGACCCAGGCCGCATGGGGCCAGGCGGACGCTTTTCTTTCCAGTGACTTGGCATTGTTTAGGGAACTGGATACGTGGTGCTCACGTGTGTTGAGCACCTTGGTGCTGATATCACACGCTGGGCTTCGCAGATACGTGTTTTTGTTGCCTGGCTGGGATTAGGCTTTGCTAAGGTTGGGCTGGAAGGTGGCAGGAAGGTGGCCAGGTGCAGCTGCAGAAAGGTAGAATTGTTTGAGCTGGGAAGGAGCAAGATGAAGACGTACATAGCTGTTCCAGTAGCCGAGCAAGAAAAATCTTACGACTACAATCCTGCATGGGAGCCTGGTCCATGTGTGTGTTTGGGTAGGTGGATTCTTCAGCCATCACACCTCCTGTTCTCTCCTGTTCTCTTACGCTGATGAGAGAGAGAATGAAGCTTTCTCCAGAGAGTCTGGAAAATAACTGTGCGCAGCACATAAAACTCTTCTTTTTACTTTCTGTTACCTGCAGTTGAGGGTTTGCTTGTTTTTTTACCCTGGCCCATACTTTATTTGAAAGAATTAAAGAAAATACTGTGCCTTGTAAAACAGTGTTAACATGAATCGCCTTTTCAAAACATTCACATGGAAAAATTGTGCTGTTAATTTTACAGCAGATGTAATTTCAAGCATCATCTTGTTTGTTTCCTTATGCATGTTTCCCCAGACACCTACTCACCAGGTACTGTATATTTGCATTGTTATTGTTGCTGGCATGTTACTGTTTCTATGTACCTCCTTAACCTTTATGCTTATTTGTTTGGTAGGATAGATATTTTCTGGGTTTGATAAGCTATCTGAAGACACTTGCTAGATGTTTTGTATTGACACCTTGGAAATTTCACCACTCTGAAGCTAGTTTTGCTTAACCCGTAGCCTAAAGTTAGCAACGTACGGAGGAGTTAGAGAAGGACAAATGTACAGCTTAAGGTTAAACTCTATAGAATTCTTTAGTGGGCTGTTTTAGACCCCATGAAAGCAGCTTGTTGGAGTCATGAATCTGTTAATATTTGTTAAGAAGCTTTATTTCCCACCTTCTAAAGAAGGTGTGCTTGGGATGGTCTACGTACTTATTTCACTGTATTTATATGACCATTATGTGCTTCACAAATTCTGAGACTGCAATTTTTAGTGCTTTATAATTTGACTAAATACATTTTTAATAATCAGGGGAAGAATTTTTCCAGCCTTTGATTCATCTTCCAGATCTCTTCTGTTCTACCCCTAGTATTATCAATATTTTATGAAAATTAAGGAACATTTAATAGTGTTCACTATAAGGGATTTTTCAATTTTTTCAAATTTCTTTTTTTTTTAAACCAAGCAATGGATGAAGCATGCATCTTTCACTGTACAGTACTCATTAAATCTATCCAGTCACATTAGAGGCATCCACAGTTAGTTCTATAGAGACTGTAACAGAAATTGGTTCAACTATTCACATGTATTTCCAGGCACTGACTGTGTTCTTTATGGAAAGATGCCTTTAGTTTGTTCATGCCACATTTCTCTCTTAGTGAATAAGATCATCTTTGTATTTCTGCCATCTTTCTCAGGGACTTAATTGGGAATATAAACCAGGATCCAGCAAGGTAGTTTTGCTGATGGAACTGCTTTGGCCAATGGAACAAAGAGGGAGACAATTTTCTCCCCTACCTCTTTGCATTTCTGCCCCCATGTTCCTTCAGAATCTGCCTCGGAAGTCTGGGAAAACTAGCTTGATGTTAGGTTAATTTCATTGGGGGACAGGTGGAAACCATACCCTCCCAACATTGCATAGATGAAAACTGGGAGACATGTGGCCAAGCAACATCAGAGTGTGGTCTAGGTGGCAAATAGAGTTTTGAATGAGCTAGGAGAGGCTGCAGCAGTTGGCTTTTGCCTGAGCCTTCTGTGGAAGACAAGATTCTGCCTCTCTGCTTCTCTCCCTCCTGCTGAGTAGATTGAGTGCAAACTGTTTTTGCTCTTTGAGTTCAGTTTGCAGCAATTAAAGTAAGTGGAGGACAATGGGAGAAAGAGGCAGGAGGAGGGAGAAACTGGAACAAGTTAAAGGCAGTTGAAAAAGTAGGATGACAAAAGATTAAAATCTTGCTGCCAGACTGGGACATTCACAGGGTATGGTGAAACTGGCCCCTGGATCCTGAAACTTATTTCCAACTTTCTGCATGCTAAATTCATGAACCTGCAGAGATATCCTTGCAGTGGTTTGATTTTCTGTGCTGTTTCAAATAATCTCTCTCTCCCTCTGTGTTATGTCTGAAGCTGAAAGTAGATACTCAAAGCATGTGCTTAATTATGCATGGGTGTAAAGTTTCATCATGTTACTCATTAGGAAGTGCATCCCTAAGCATTTTGAAGTGATTTCAAATGAGTTTTTGAAGCTACACAGTATCTCCCTGATACTCTCGTTGTGATCTGGAATCAGGAGGATCTGGTCTCCAGTTCTTCACTTTGGCACATCAGCTTCCTTCTTTGTTTTTACCATCAAAATTATGGTTGCTGATATACGTTTTACGTATCTGAGACACTTTCCCACAAATTTGCAAAAGTTGCAGATACTCAATACTGGTGGCATTTCAAGTGTGAGATGCCTTTTTGAAGCAAAGTCTTCATCTCCCAAGAGTTTGGTTCTCATAGCAGTTGTTTTTGCAGGAGTTTGCTGCTGCTGTGCTGCCTTGCGCCCTCGTTACAAGCGCCTGGTGGATAACATATTCCCTGAAGACCCCAAAGTAAGTGAGGATTTGCCACATTTTAAATGCATCTTCATAAGTCTGCCTGTCTTAATTTTTTATTGTAATAATTCTGGCTTAGCAGTCCCACATTGGTGCTACTGGAAAGCATGAATATATACATATATACATCATAAGACTTTCACACATCAGGGACTTATTAGTTTCGTTTTGTTTACATTTCACTCATCTAAAAATGTACGCTCTGATTAAGCAAAGCCTTTCATATTCAGTGTAACTTGAAAATCACATCCCAAATCCTAAAACCAATAACCCATGCAGCAGAAAATTGATATGAACTAGAACTGATTTTCCTGATAGGCTTTTCTGCTTGTAAATATCATCACAAGCTTCTGAAAGTCAGAAAAGAGTCAACTAGGTGAGCCTCCCTTGAGAGGGAATTCCAGAGCAGAGCACCTCTGTAGAGAAGGCCCTTTATTTTACTTCCCTCTCTTCATGTCTCCTGCAACGGACACACAGAGAGTATGGGCGTCATTGCAGGGAGTTCAGCAAGCTTTCTGTTGAAGGGTGTTATTATTTTCCCCAAAAGCAATGGATAGCAATGTCCGTGGATGCTCAAGTCCCATTATATAGAATGGCTTAATAAAATGGTGTTCCTCATATAAAAAAGCAAAATCAAGGTTTGCTTTTTGGGATTTCTTTTTTTGGGGGGGAATATTTTCAATCCTTGGATGGTTGAATCCATGGCTGCAAAATCTGTGGATACAAAGAGCCAACTATACTTCATTTGCAATTCTTAACAGTGTCATTCATATGCCTGTGGCATCACTAAAGACTCCATATGATTAAAGTTCATTAAATTGTTACCATTTCATCTCATTTAATTATCATTGAATGGTATTATTTATCATTATCCTGAAATCATTGTCATTTCATTATCATGACAGGTATTTAATTCAATTTTAATTAAATTTAAATTTACAATTTTAAATTTACAAGTTCATTAAAATAATTTCATTATCATTAAATGTATTTTCCTGGGACTTTCATCCGCTTAGGATGGCCTTGTCAAAGCTGACATGGAGAAGCTGACCTTCTATGCTGTCTCTGCCCCCGAGAAGCTTGACCGAATTGGTGCCTATTTAGCAGAGAGGCTGAGCCGGGATGTTGTCAGGCACCGCTATGGGTAAGATCCAAATCTTCTCTTACCCATTTCAAATAATTTTGCCTATTTTTACCCGGGCAGTGTTTGTATTTCCAGTATTGACCTGTGTTGGAAAGCTACTGGCCTTTTTTTCTGGAAGCAAATACAACTCTTCCACAGCAAGAAGACAGGGTTGTACTTGTACATGGGAAGTGTGTGGGTTCTCTTTCCCTCAGGCTGTCAGCACACCACACATCATTAGTGCATATGTGTGGGTGCAGGCCACTGAGATAGAATGTTTTAAGGACTTGGTAGTGCTTGTGGATTGTTGTGCAAAGCTGCTTTTGTAAAGGACCTACGTTTAGCTATCTGTTTTCAATTCGCTCTCAGATATGTCTTCATTGCCATGGAAGCCCTGGACCAGCTCCTAATGGCTTGCCATTCTCAAAGCATCAAGCCATTTGTGGAGAGCTTCCTCCACATGGTGGCCAAGCTGCTAGAGTCTGGAGAGCCCAAGCTGCAAGTTTTGGGGACCAACTCGGTGAGTGGTATTGCTTTGCAGGAACTAGTTTTGTGGCTTGACAGCTTTGGGAAGAATGCTGCATGTGAAAGGCAGATAGGAGCAACATTATTCACAAGAACCTCTGTGTAGAAGCCTTCACTGGCTTCCTGTATAGAAGCCTCTAGCTGTGTAGAAGCCTCCACAGCTGCATTAGTCATTATCCTGTATACATGTGGTGAATTATGCATTCACTCCCTAGCAGTGTAGTCCAGCTGCAGTTCAGGAAAGATATTGGCAATCTGGGATATACCCAAAGGAGGAGGACAAGATGGTCATAGGTCTGGAAACCAAACGCCTTACAAAGAATGGCTTAGGGCAGTGGTTCTTAACCTGTGGTCCACAGACCCCCAGTTGGGCCACAGTGTCCTCACAAGGGGTCTGCGAAAGCTTGAAGGCTTCCTGCAGTGGAGTGGTCATGTGACAGGAGTCAAGGCAAAGAGTGGCTGGCTGGCTTGACCTGGGCATTTCCATTCAATCCTCTCCAGCCACAAACTTGTAGGAAGAAGCAGGAAAAAAGTCTCTCCCCCCTCCAGTGCCTCTGAGGGAAGGTTCAATGGATGGTGTAATTGTATTACTATTACTATCAGGTGTTGTTGTTGTTGTTGTTGTTGTTATGTTTTTAAATCTTACGTTTAGTCTTGGGGGCTTGCGGCAACAACAAATATTTAAAGAGGGTCCCTGGTAAGATAAAGGTTAAGAGCCACTGGCTTAGGGAGTTGGATATACAGTCATCCCTCCGCATTTGTGGCTTTGACCTTCACAGTTTTGAGTATTCACTGTTTCTCCTCCTCCTCCTCCCCAGGAGGGAACTTCATCCACCTCAGGGGCTTTGCTCCATTTGGAGTGGGGAGCCAAGGCGTCCCTCTTCCTGCTCTCCTGAGGCTTGCCTCCGTTTGAAATGGAGAGCAAAGCCCCGAGAGAGCAAGGAGGGGGCGCTTTAGACCCAATCTCCCCAATCTCCCTGGGCTTGGATCTGTTTGGAGTGGGGAGCAGCTTTGGGAGGGCGGGGCTGGCAGCTGAGAAGTGGCTACTAGGCTTCAAAAGCCACTTTGGAAAGGTGAGGGGGTCGTGGGCGGGGGAAGGTGTATTTTATTCACGTTTTTTCCCCATATTTGCGGGGTTCTTGCGCCCCTAACCCCCGTGAATGTGGAGGGAGGACTGTAGAATCATACAGTTGGAAGAGACCACAAAGGCCATCTAGTCCAACCCCCTGACATGCAGGAATAAACAATCAAGGCATTCCTGACAGATGGCCATCCAGATTCTGTTTAAAAACCTCCAAAGAAGGAGACTCCATCACACTCCTAGGCAGTAGCACATTCCACTTCTGAACAGCTCTTACTGTCAGGAAGTTTTTCCTAATGTGTGGGTGGAATCTCTTTTCCTGTAGTTTGAGTCCATTGCTCTGTGTCCTAGTCTCTGGAGCAGCAGGAAACAAACTTGCTCCATCCTCAATATGACTCCCCTTCAAATATTTAAACATGGCTATCAATTCCCCTCTTAACCTTCTCTTCCCCAAGCTAAACATACCCAGCTCCCTCAGCCACTCCTCATCATGCATGGCTTCCAGACTTCCCGCCATATAAAAAGGAGGAATGAAGGAAGCGGGGGTGTGGGACAAAACAGCACCTTTAAGACAAACTGGTTTTTATTTTTGCTTGAGCTTTTGTGGTTATAAACGCACTTCTTTACCTTAGGAAAGAGAAGACTGAGTGGTGTTATAGCCATCTTTAAATACCTGAAGGGATATCATGTAGAACAGTGACTTAAAGTGGTGGTCGGTGGACTGGTGCCCGTGCGCAAGCCATTGACTGAAGCTCCACAGCAAGTTTTCAAGAAAGCAAGCAACACTTGTAGCCAGTTGGCACAAATATGGTACCTGCTCTTTCCCCCGCCCCCCCCCCCCCGCTGATGCAGAGACTCAGGCATAATTCAGTGGATTCAAATAACAAGGAAGGAGATTCACCCTAAACATTAGGCAGAGCATCCTGATGGCAAGAGCTGTTTGACAGCAGAGTAGACTGCTACAGAAAGTGTTGGAGACTTCTTCTTTGGAGGTCTTTAAACAGATGCCGGAGGGCCATCTCTCAGAGGTACTCATGCTGTGGATTCCTGCATTACTTAGGGGTTGTGCTGGATGACCCTTGAGGTCCCTTCCCACTCTGTGATTCTGTATAAGAGACTTGAATTTGGAGATGTGGTGAACCCATGCTTAATCAAGACGCAGCCTTTAGCCTGTTGAAACTTACTACAGTAGTCTGTTGGGATCTTTTCAAGAATCTGTTGGTGCTGGAAAAGATTGAAGCATTCTCTTTTCCCCACACTCTATTACTATAGAGCAGCCCCTGTTGGACTGCTTGTGTTTAAGTTAAGTAACGTTTTTTTTTCTTTCTTTTTTTTTTAAATTATTTTTTATTCATGATATTTATCAACATTAAAAACACATTATACCAAACAGACAGATAATATCAGTATCAACATATTCATCCATCACGTATCTACCTATGTACATGTCAGATATTTGTTTCATATCTCTTTGAATATCATGTACAACACACATACATATGTATATATCACATCCTTTAGTCAGCTTACTATACATCTCTTATATTTATTCATTTTGTATGTTTTCATTTCAATCATATTTCCAGTCTTCCCTTCTCTTTCATAGTTTTTTTTCCCCTTCCATCCTCACTTTCTTCTGTCTCTCTATCCCTATATCACACTATTCATGCAAATATGACCATTCTTATCCATTCTCTCTTTTTCTCTCATTCCTTTCCCCATCTCTCTCATTCATGACTTCCTATCTAGTTTCCCCATGTTTCTCAGTATTTATCTATGTGCATCATTCAATGTTTAAATAGATATACATGTATAAGATGTTTATAAATTTCTACTTCCTTTTGCTTTCCCTTTAGTGTTGGTTTCATATATTTATGTGGTTTCTTGAATCACTTTCTTTCTTTTTTTTTATTTTACTTTCCATTTCACCTTATTTGAAGATTAGAGTTTATTTGACATTTGTATTTAATGTTTAGTATTTAGTTCACTGTCTTCCAGTTTCTCTCTCTCTCTCCATCTCTCTCTCTCTTTTTTTTTCCTCTCTCCTCTTTATGATTATTGTTCTTGTTGCTGTTACAGTAAGGATCTATATGTGTGCAGACCCATATATATCTGCTTATATCTATGTAATACGTAAAATGTGGGTATCTATCTTATTCCACATTAGTTTTTGACTTTTGTTTGCTTTCTAATGTATTGTGGAGTTTTTTATTCTTGTTTCCATATATTTTGATACCATGATCCAATCTTCTTCGAATGTCCCTAAATCTTTTCCTTTAATTAACGTTGTTAATTTGTCCATCTCTATCATTTCGTATAGTTTCTCAAGCCATTGATCTCTAGACGGCGTTTCTTTTTGTTTCCATTTATTAGCGAATATTATTCTGGCAGCTGCCAGCATATAAAAGATCATCTTTCCACTTTGTTTTTCTAATTCTTGGTCTATCATTCCTAACAAATATATTTCTGGTTTTAATGGAAGCATGATTTTCAAAATGTCTTGGATTGATTTTTGAATCTGTACCCAATATTTTTTAGCTTCCTCACACGTACACCACATGTGAAAAAATGTTCCGTTTTTACTATCACATTTCCAACAATTCGGTTTTGTCTTCTTATACATTTTTGCTAATTTGGACGGTGAAAGATGCCATCTGAAATACATTTTATAAACATTTTCTCTGATATTTTGCGATAGTGTATACTTTATCCTTGTATTCCACATTTTTTCCCAATTATGTATCTCAATTGAATGACCGACATTTTGTGCCCATTTTATCATATTTTCCTTTATTGGTTTAAGTTAAGTAACGTTTTTGAGTTATTTTAACCTAAAGCTGCATGCCTCCTTTTTGGGTCATACATAGTTAAGGACAAAGCAATACATTTGAGTCACGTTTCTAAACTGCACTTTGCTGGAGGGAAGTTTAAAGAAAGGAGTTCAACTTTTAGAGTTCCCAACACAGGGAAACTAATTCCCCCACAGTTGGTAATCGTACCAAAAAAAAAAAAAAAAAAAGCACAGGTGACTTAAAAAAACAATACACAAGCAAAATGCTGCCCTCACCATGATTCAGAAAAGCCAAATGTTGCCTTGGAGTATTGCCCCATTCACTGATTAGTGGGTACTAGGCAGATCACCTTGCTCCTCTTAGAAATGATGTTCTTGGTGGTTGAAACAGCTTCTAACCATTGAGGGAAGAAGTCTAGGTCTCCTGCCCAAAAAGAAAATCTTCTTGAAGCAAATGAAGAAATTCTCTACATAAGAGCAACCTAGGTTGGGGAGATAAAGCTGCCCCTTTCCCCAGCTATGGTTTTAATGAAGCATAGAAGTTGGTTACTGACAGTGCATCATGTATAAAATGCTTTCAGAAGACACTGTTTCCCCTGGCTAGCTTGGTGTCTAGAAGTCCATCTGGAGTTATGGATAAATATCTGGAAGACAGAAAAGATCTTCCTTCTGCCCATTGATTCTTCTATTCTTTTGCTTCTTGCCTGTATTTCAGGCATCTCTGTCCCAACAGGTGCAAAGCCAAGAAATTTCTTGACATTTCTTCAGCAGATCTGGGCAAGTCTTTAAATAGAAGCTCAGTGTGCCATTATCTGCTGAATAGAAGGGGTTCTGTTACGCTTATCACTAATGCAGCAGTAATGATAAGGTATCATGGGCTTCCGCAGCCTGGTTGTCAGGCTACCAGCTGTGATACAGTTTCACAGTAACAGAACCTGGCCACTGTGACTCCAAAAGGCTGCATTTTGCAGGAGTGTGTGGAAACAAGCCCTACAAACAGCCAAAATGTAGCTGAGAGCTTGGGACTCAGGTGGATGGGAGCGATCTGAAACCAAAACGCTTATGTCCAGCCTTTTAATTTGAGAGAGAGACAGCATGGTGTAGTGGTTTGAGTGTTGGACTAGCACTCCACAGTCTGAATCCATGCTTGGCCAGAGAAACCCGCTTGAGAAAGTCACGCTCTTTCAGCCTCAGAGGAAGACAATGGTAGCAAACCACCTCTGAGCAAAACTTGCCGAGAAAACCCTGTGATAGGTTCACATTAATGTCTTTATAAGTCAGAAACAACTAGAAAGGGGGTGAGGGGAGGGCAACTGTCTGTATGTTTTCAGTGCGTCTAGATAATATAAATAGGTTTGAGATCGTTGGGGAACTCTTCATCCAAAAGAAAAGATTACACTTTCTGTTCATCTGTTCATCACTCATACTCAAGAATCAATCTTTTTTCTTTTTCCATCTCTAAATCGCTTCTTCGGCCGGTATAGGATGTGGTCCTAGAGCTCATCTTTTCTTCAGACCATTCACCCTTAATTCTAGGTTGGACTTTAAATACAGCTGCCCAACCTGTCAAGATCTGAAGGGTTGGAATCCCCACTCAGCCATGGAAACCGACTGGGTGACCTTGGGCAAGTCACACTCTCTCAGCCTCAGAGGAGGGCAAAGACAAGTCTCCTCTGAATAAATCTTGTGATAGGTTTGCCTTAGGGTCGCCATAAGCTGGAAACATCTTGAAGGCGCATCACCACCATCATCAATGAATCCTCCTGTGTTCCTTCCTACCCATGCTACATAAAGTGTAGGTGGCACTACATTCTGGAGACTTTTCCATACTCTTTAGCTGATGCAAAGAGCTGCAGCCAAACTGTTGACTGAGGGCATTTATAAAGAACATGCAAATCCCTTCTTAGAACCATTGGCTAGTGCTTTGTTCCCAGGGACAATTTAAAGTGCTGGTTATGACAGATAAAGCCCTATTTAGTTCAATTCCAGGCTGTTTGAAGGACCATGTTTTCCTATATGAGCCTGCCCAGGCACTGAATTTTTTTTGGGGGGGGGGCTTCTCTTGATTACCTCCACCCTCACTGGCATGTCTGGTGGGAACACATGATAGGGCCTTCTCAGTGGCTGCACCCAGGCCCAGGATCTCTTCTCTTAGAGAAGCTAGGCTGATGCCTTCCTTGTTGGTCTCTCATTGGCAAGTGAAAGCTTGTTGCTCGTTTAATGTGAAGTTGAAGAGTTTCATGGCTGGCATCCATAGGTTTTCCTTGGGTTTTTCCCAGGCTGTGAGGCAGTGTTCTGGAATAGTTTCTTTCTGATGTTTCGCCTGCATCTGTGGCTGACATCTTCAGACTCTGCATTTTGGGAGCTTCTCTGAAGATGCCTGCCACAGATGCAGGTGAAATGTCAGAAAGAAATTATTCCAGAACGCGACCTCACAGCCCAGGAAAAACCCAAGGAAAATCTTTTTGCTCGTTTGTTTGAACAGCCTTTTGGACAGTGACTGTTGATAAAGGAAAGCTTTTTGAAAGCTTTATAAATGGCCCCCATCAACATTGTTAATATACCAGTTTATAAAATTATGTTACATTGACTCTGCAACTTTATAAAAGTGATTTATATAATATCATTGTATCTGAATATATATTGTGTCCACCAGTCAATATTATGGTATACCACCTAACAAATTGTGTCTCTTCGTAAATACTTGCATAATATCATTACCAATTAATTTTCATTATTTACTGTTAAATAATATATGTTGGATATTTGTGAACTCTATATATGGTATTATAATTTTAAAAGCATATTGATAAGCTATATTGTTTAGGATTCTGTCTCCCTTATACTACAGTACTGAACAGACTTTTGGACAGTGACTGTTGAAAAGGGAAAGCTTTTTGATAGCGTGTTCTGCTGGCTTTATTTCATGCTTTTTAGTGGGTGTGTTTTAAATTGCTCATAATTCTGTTAACTGTTTACATTTTATTTTAACTTTTAGTATGTTTTTACTGATATATCTTTTGATCTGTATCTTTTAATTTTTGGAAGCCACCTCGAGTCTTGGTTCTGGGAGAAATGTGGAATGTGAATAAATACAGTACATAATTTTAACCATAATTGGGGAATGCTGCATTTTGGGGGCTGTGGGATGCTAAGTGTCAGCTCATTCATGTTCGCTAAATCTCTTTCTTCCCTCCTCTCCTCTGCAAAGTTTGTCAAATTTGCAAACATTGAGGAGGACACGCCTTCTTACCATCGCCGCTATGACTTCTTTGTATCTCGCTTCAGTGCCATGTGCCATTCTTGCCATAATGACCCAGAAATAAGGAATGAGTAAGTAACAGTGTGTGGGGTAGTCTGGGTGGTATGGATGGGTGGGAACACTTTTTGGGATTATTTATCTATTTAATTCATTTGTATCCCATCCTTTTCCTTGGATCCTTCATGGAGAAAACTGGAATATATATCAAATTAATAAAAACAACAATAACAGCAACGGGATTTCAGAATAGCTTGTTGTTGTTGTTTTGTGCCTTCAAGTTGTTCCTGAATTATAGTGACCCTAAGGCAAACCTATCATGAGGTTTTCTTGGCAAGAGTCGATCAAAGGGATTTTTGCCTTTGCCTTCCTCTGAAGCTGAAAGAGCTTGCCCAAGACTACCTAGTGGGTTTCCATGAGGATTCGAACCATGGTCTCCAGAGTCCTAGTCCAACACCCTGACCACTGACTCTCCTCAAGGCAGCTTACAGAATATTAAAATCAGAATACTCTGAAAACATACAGAAATGTCTGTAAAAATTTATAATTATTTTAAATAATTTTAAAAAGCAATTAAACAATAGAATTGCAACCATTTAAAAATAATGTATCATGTATACTATGTTTAGTTTATCATATGTATTGTCTTTTTCTTTTTGGACTGTAATTTGAGATAAAAATATTTATTTAAAAAATTCATTGAAAGGATATAAAAAAACAGCACACCATTAAAAGCCTATTGTAGTTAATTCCTAAAAGGCTAAGGAGGGACTTCCGCAGCCTAGGAGGAGCCACCAAGAAGACACTGTTTCCCTTGTATTCACCAGATGTGCCCTTGGAAAGCAGTGGGACTGAGAGAAGAGCCTTCCCTAAAGGTCCTAAGAGCTTGGGAAGGATCATATAGGGAGATACAGCCCTTTCAGATGTCCTGGACCTAAACTATGTAGGGCTTTATGGATCATAACTAGCTCTATGAATTGTGCTTGGAAGTAGACCGACAGCCAGTGGAACTGTTGCAGCAAGGGGACTGTACACTCCCTGTAGCCAGCCCCAGTTAACAATCTGGCTGCAGTTCTTTGGGCCAAGTGAAGTTTCTGAGCACTTTTCATATCCGTTCCCTAAAATATCTGGCTGTTGAAGCCATATCTGGTGACGGGACCTGGGGTCTCCCTCGAGGGATGCTTTGTCAAGCATGCTCAGTGAAGTTTCATTTATATGTTTTTTTCAGAGGACACCAGCTCTTCTACTGATATTTGTGGATAAAGTGAAGTCAAAGGGAAGCTGAGCTCACTCCACAGGGCCAAAACAAAACAGAAAATTAAAAAAAACCCTCAGAAATATGCTGGCCCCAGTTTTTGTATGCTTATCATTCCCTTGTAATCCCATCAAAAACAATCGTGTACATCTGTCTAGAAATGTTTGTTCCTGGCTCTCAGTCATTGGATTTGCTAGCCCAGCTGCCAGTTGGCTGAGTAAACCTACGGACCTTCTGTTCCCACACTTCTTCCTTCCTTCTTCCTCCCTTCCTTTTATGAAAATGCTATTGCTTTTCCTGCCAGGATCCGGATCGCTGGAATCAGAGGAATCCAGGGGGTGGTTCGCAAAGCTGTGAATGATGAGCTCCGGGCCACCATATGGGAGCCTCAGCATATGGACAAGATTGTTCCCTCGTTGCTTTTTAACATGCAGAAGATAGAAGATGTTGACAGGTAGGTGTGTCTTTCAGATGTCTGGGTTCCCTTTGCTTCTGGGAACAAAATGAGTAGCTGAGAAGAAACTAGTGGGCCATGTTACTATCTAGACCAGTGGCTCTTAACCTTTTCTTTACCAAGGACCCCCTTTAAATATCATTCGTTGCCGCATATCCCCAAGATTTAACTCAAGATTTAAAACAACAACAACAACAACAACAATAATATAATTACACCATCCATTAAACCTTTCCTCAGAGGCACTGGAGGGGGAAGGAAGACCTTTCTCCTGCTTCTTCCTGCTAGCTTGTGCCTGGAGTGGATTGAACGGCAATGTGCAGGCCCAGCCAGCCAGCTCACCTTTGCCTTGGCTCCTGGTACATGGCCACTCCACTGCAGGGAGGAGGTGGGCCAAGCAGCCTTGAAGCCATCACAGATCCCCTGTGAAGACATTGTGGACCCCTGGGGGTTTCCAGACCACAGGTTAAGAACCACTAGTCTAGACCAAGGGGTGGGCAGAGTGTGGCCTATTGGCTGCATACAACCCCCAGGGCTGTTTTCCTGGCCCCTAGTAGTCAAAATTTTTTTGGCAAAAAAATATTTTCACACTTTTTTCTGTTTCAGAAATGCTTCAAAATGCCTCAAGATTTTATTTATTTGATTTATTTGATTTTTGTTCTGCCTTTCTCCCAGATTGGAACCCAAAGCGGCTTAAAACACATAGGAGGTATAGAGGGCATTTCCACCATGTGTGATCGTCCCCTGGGCCTCCCCAGAGGAAAAGAAGAGTGACATTTTAAAAAAATGCCCCAAATGCCTTCTAGGTGATGGGAGCGGGGGCTTTCCCACCATGTTTCAGGATTTCCCTGACCCAATTTAGGCCAGTATAGGGTTTTTTTGAAACAGGAAATGAACAGGAAGTGATTTCCACTCACTTCCCATTGTTAAATAGGCCTGCCTTGGACCTGAAATGGCCCAGAAAGGCCCGAAACATGGTGAGAATACCCCTCATGTCTACTTAGGGGTGTTTGGGGGCATTTGGGGCCAATTTATTTATTTATCTTGGTGGGAGTGGGTACTGTGGGTGGGTGGATCGTCAAGGTTTCCTGGGAGGGCTGATATGGCCCCCTCATGCTCCACAGTTGCCCACTCCTGGCATTTGAAGCCATGGCCAAATGAGCTCCTGGTTAAAACTTAACTATCAAGTCTGTGTTTTCTTCCAGTCGAATTGGGCCACCCTCCTCTCCAACAGGGAGCGATAAAGAGGAGAATCCAGCTGTGCTGGCTGAGAACTGCTTCAGAGAACTGCTGGGCCGCGCTGCCTACGGGAACATGAATAATGCTGTCAGGCCAGTCTTTGCGTAAGTAGGAGACTTTCAATATTTTCTGGAGTTGGTCAGGGGCAAAATTTCTTATTGGTGCATAACCATCTGTCTCTGCAAGCCTGAAACCAGTCTGGAACATTTATTTCTCTGAAAGAACAGGAGGCAGAGTAGTGTAGTGGATGGAGTGTGGACTTGGACAGCAGAGACCTGCATCCCATTCCCACTCTGCTCTGAGTCTGGCCAGATGGCTCTGAACACGTTGCTTAACTTTGCCTATGGAGTTAATAGCAGGAAAAAAGTGGGATGGATAATCATGTCTGCTGCCCTGATTTCCTCAGAGCAGGGGTGGGCAAACATGGTGGTTCTCGGTGTCAGTTTTCTCCCCTTAGACACGCCGGAGGGCTAAACGAACTGACAGAAATGCTCCCAATCCCCCAAACTGAAGTAGGTGGAAGTTGCCCCCCCCCCCGATTTTGAAAAACGTGGGTTTTTTAAAAAGTGGCCCCTGAAAAGTGGCACAGGTGAATTGCCTTGCTGGGGTTTGTTTCTTTTCCCATCTGTGTGCAGTCCTGCTCATGTTGCTTCTTTGTGCCTGCATCACTTTTTCCAAATTGTCCCCTGAGGGCCCCATTCCCAGCTGACCAATCAGGTTGCTCTTATAGTACCCTCTGTATCTATGCAGTGGAATAGGGAGGATGTTTTGGCACAACCACAGGCTGTTTGGCTTTCTGTGCTTTCCTTGTCCAATAGGAAAAGCTGTGTAGCCACTGACCATTTTTCTGGAGCGAGCAGAGCAGACTGAGCTGGGTGTGTGTGTGTGGAAAAGTTATGAAGCAGATCTTGTAAATCCTTGACAGGCCTGTAGATATCTGGAGGGTTGTTTTTTTTAAAAAAGTTTGGTTTAACAACAGATGATCATTATCTTTACCTCCATGGGATACAACGTTCTTGCAGAATTCTTTCCCCCATTCCTTTTGTGGGAGATAGGCAAGGTACCAGCTCCTGTCTGATCTTGGAAGCTAAAGGTCAGCCCTGGTTGGTACTTCGATGGGAGACTGTCAGTGAATACCAGGTGCTGTAGGACATATTTCAGAGGAGTGAACTGGCAAATCACTTGTCTAAGAAAACCCTGTGAAATTCATGGCGTCACCAGAAGTTGACAGTCTGCTTGAAGGCACACACACACACACACAAAATCTGACCTTGGTCCCTTTCCCCCAAATGATGGTAAGAGCTGTTTGACAGTGGAATACGCTGCTCCATGGGAGTGTGGTGGTAGCTCCTTCTTTGGAGGTTTTTAAACAGAGGCTGGATGGCCATCTGTCCGGAATGCTTTGATTGTTTGTTCCTGCATTGCAGAATGGGGTTGGACTGGATGGCCCTTGAGGGTCTCCTCCAACTCTATGATTCTATGAAATGCTGAAGGCTAGAACTTCCGGACATGGGTAAAGGGGCCTTTTGTACAGTCGCTCCCATGATCCTCCAGCCATAGGTTGGCAAGGGAGTGATGGGCTGGTGGTGTTGGAAGGAGAGGAGGACTGAGAGGAAGAAGAGAGGGCGGGGAGGTCGAGCTAGTTAAGCAGCAGCTGTAAACTCATGGATAATCAAATCCACAAAAGTGAAACCTGCAAATGTGGAGGACCAACTGTACTTTGGAGATGTGTTGTGTTGAAATGCCTTTTTCTGGGGAAATATGAGTCTCAAAAAGAGTTGTTCATCAGGCAAAGATGTTAAAGATCATACAGGAGAAACATGGTGAAGATGTTAGAGTCCCAGGCTTACATCCTGTCTAAGATGTTGTCAGTTAAGATGGTACTGAGGGATTTCAGTGCAGGCAGAGGCCACTCCCCTTCTTGTCCATGTGAAGACTAGAGACAAAGAGCAATAAAAGACAGGTAATAAAATTTCAACACCATTAGCAACAGAAAAGTAACTTCTCTTGAGATCCAGATCTCCTGTGCAAAGCTAACTGCTCCTTTCATTGGCAGAGAACATTGGATTTCTCAAGGAGTCTCTGTACTGTTACCTCTGGAAGAACTTTTAAGTGCTGTACATATAGGTAAAGCTTGCCAAATTGTAGTCCAATGGAAGGATTTTTGTCTTTGTTGGAGGTAGAACAAAGGCTGGGGGACTCATTGGGTGGGCTTCAGGGGCCACAGAAGTTAAGCTGAGGGTGAGGCCCCTGTCCTATATCAGGAGGAAGATCATGGAGGCCTCCAAAGGTTGTTCTGTTGCAACTCCCATCAGCCCTAGCCAGTGGAAGCAGTGGTGAGGGTTGTTGGACGTTGAGTTTGGGCCACACATTCTCCTTCCATGATTTAGTAGACTACCACACATATGTAGTGTTTGTCCTCCATAACTAATGTGATCTATGTATATTTACTACCTGGGCATCTGTGTATGGTCTAAATAGTTGTGTGGGGCCTCAGTACTTTCTTGCTCACTATGTAGGAGTAATTTGAAGGGTGAAACTGCACATTGCCTAATCATGAGCTTTTCATGATATGCCCAGGATTTGTATCTGAGCATCTGTACAAAAGTCTATTCTGAGAAATGTCTCTGAGAGACTCATCTCTTCTTCTAGGACATCAGATCCCTTTCAATGCAGCAAGTCGTCTTCCTGCTTCAGAACATTTGAAAGCCTGAGCACCACAGTGTGGGAGTTTTTGTTTGAAAAGGAGTGGCTAAAATAGAAAAGTCAGGGCTGGGATTTTTAAAGTTCCAGTCCTCATTGTTATGCCAGCGACCGTTAGCACTCTGAGGCAGTAGAAGCATTGGTTTCCCATACATACTGTGGGGAGGCAAGTGGTCTTCAACACATGCACCATCCTTAGAATTGTGGCTTGAATGCTAACACTTACCAGTATGTTGTTGTTGCTGTTGAAATAAAAACGATGCCAACAAAGGCATTTCCGATCACCTTCGTTTGTTTGTTTTAAATAATTATGTGTCATAACTGTAGCATAACTTAGTATTTTTGTTATTACATGCCATCAAGTCAGCTTTGACTTATGGTAGCTCTCTGAACAAGAGACCGCTGAAAGATTCAGTTATGAACAGCCTTGCTCAGGTCTGGCAAACTCAGGTCAGCCATGGCTTCCTTGATTGGATCGATATATTTGTAACAGTCTGCCTCTTTTCCTGGTCACTTCCAGTTGACAAAGCATTACCATCTTTTCCAGGGAAATTGGGTGTTTTATAAACAACCATGATTTTTGCTTGTTTTAACAGACATTTAGGCCATCACAAGCTTTGGGATCCCAATGAATTTGCTGTCCATTGCTTTAAAATCATAATGTACTCCATACAGGTACGTTTATTTTGTTCCTACATCATAATTAAACAAAACTGCTTTAGTCCATTAAGATCTTTTTAAAAGATTGGGATTTGTTTATTGCTTTTTTTGGCAACCAAGTAAGTGATGTGCATCTGTTGGGGATTGCTTCGGGGAGGGGGGCGTGGATACTGAAAACCGTGGATAATAGCGAATGCCATTGAAAATAATGGGCCTTCTGGTTTTAAATACCACAGAGTTGTTTTGGAGGACCTAGAAAATGGCTAGAGAGGACACATTTTCTAGGAAGACTCTATGGTAGGTGTGCTGTTTGGTGTCCTGTAGATAATTGAATCAGTGGATAATGAATCAGTGGATATGGGGTCCTACTGTATTTATTTTATTTATTTAGGTATTTATACCCTGTTCTTCAGCCACAAAGGCTCTTAGAGTGGCTTACAAATTATTTAAGCAATAGCAATTTACACATCTATACCGCATTAAGAGGTTTCCAGTGTGTGTTAGCTAAGAGTGTAAGTGTGGATTTGGCCCAGGAACTGAACCTCTGCAGATATGGGAGCCCGGCTGTACTTACATCCAGCAATCTTAGCACCAGGCATGTCATCAAGCAATTTTTTCATTGTGAAATCAGTCAGTGTGTCTAGGTTCCTTCTTCTTTCTTTGACTCCTCACTAATAACAAAGCCTGTGATTTACCATATAATGCCTTAATATGTTTGTTTTAAAATGGCATCTTCTTTTCTTTAAGTTCTTCCTCTTAAACCCACAGTGCCTTTTCTGGATCACCATGGGTCTGAACTTGAAGGGGCCCTTTCCGTTTTGTGTTATTCTTTCTGCCAACTCTGTATTCTTTCCTCCTTTTAGTCATGTGACTTTTTTAGGACCACCTTGCAGGGCAGAGACTCATGTGCTGTATTCTGTGAAGCATCTGTGACTGTCTCTTGGGTATTATAATTCGACGTTATCCACTGTAAGCCAAGGAATGGCAATTCTGAAAATATAACTCGGCTTGGACATGTCCTTCTACTTCCAGGCACAGTATTCCCACCATGTGATACAGGAAATCTTGGGGCATCTCGATAGCTGTAAGCGAGCTTCTCCCCGAGTCCGAGCAGGCATCATCCAGGTCCTTTTGGAGGCTGTGGCCATTGCTGCTAAAGGATCCATTGGTGAGTTTGATTAAATGAGCATTATTTAAAGCCTGGGAGAGTCAGCATGGTGTGGTGGCTTGAGCGTTGGACTAGATCTCTGGGAGACCAGGTTCAAATCTCCCTCAGCTGTGGAAAGGTACTGGGTGACCTTGGGGAAGTCACATTGTCTCAGTTGGGCAATGGCAATCTCCCTCTGAGCAGCTTTTGCCAAGAAAAGCCCATGATAGCATTGCCTTCGGATCACCGTGTAAGTCAGAAACAACAATCCACTTAAAGCCTGGGAAACTGAGGCAGGGACTGGTTGGTTATTGGAATGTAGATTCGGCAGGGGAAACCTGGGGGTTATCTGGATGGTGCAAATACTCATAGAATTCAAGGAGAAAACCTTTTGTCCCAGTGAGATCCCACATCATTTCTCCATATTCGGAAGAAGCGGGTGGCAAAACCACCATATACTTTTTAAAAACTGCAATGGAAATGTGCATTCCTGCTTGTTGGGACAACTGATCTGCTTTGCTGCACTTTCCCAATAAGAGCGGAAGTGGAAAGCTGATTGGTCAGATGTGTGCAGGGGGCGGAGATTGCTGGCAAGGCAACGCCTGGAACCACCATGTTGGATTTTCACCATAATGATCGTGTGCTGAGGTGATGAAACAGGCTTCTTTTTTTGGGGGGGGGTCTGTTTATTTAAGCAGAAGGTTGCACTTCTGCACCTTGGATTTGTTTTTGTTTTTTTAAAAAAATACTGTTCGGGGGCAGCAACTTGTGAGAATAAAAATGTGAGTAATTCACTCGCATCTTGATTCGCAGGCATGCCCATTTGAACATCAAATGCAAATGGCTTCACATGCCTGCAATCTTGAAAAAAACCCGTGGAGATCAATGAAAGCTGCTCCGAATTGGCATTACTGCACATCAGTCCACATTTTATTGCCTCGTGTAGACAAGCCCCTGGATTGTGTTTGGCTCTCATGTTTGTGTTGCCTCCCCCTGCTAAGGCTGCTGCCACACTGCAAAAACAGTCCCATTTGACACCACTTTAACTGTCATGGCTCAGTGCTATGGAATTCTGGGATTTGTAGTTTTGTGAGATTTTTATCCTTCTCTGTCAGAGAGCTCTTGTGCCACAACAATTACAAATCCCAGGATTCCATTGGATGGAGCCGTGATAGTTAAAGCAGTGGCAAACTGCATTTCTGCAGTGTGGCAGCAGCATAAATCATATCGACAGCATTTCCTTTTGACAGCTTTGGGGTTTTGCCTGCTGCAGTTAATTTATCCTTGTCAATAGGTTGTGACAGGAAGTGGTTCTAGTAAACAGAGGTGTGACTCAGTAGCTGCATGAGAGGCCATCTGTCCTCTGAGGGAAGGAATTCTCGAGGAAATAATCATAGTGTGGAAGGACTAATTGCTGAGATGAAATAGAGGCTCTGTAGGCTCAGGTCTTGAGAGGAGCCCAGGGCAGAGCTGGCAGGAAGAGCTGGATTCTCAAAGCAAAGCAAGGCTGGCAGCAGGGAGTGCAGCGGGATCCGGAAGAAAGAGGAACACACGGTGCCTAGAGAAGGTGGACAGTGAAAGCAAATGATTGGATGAATTTTTGCTCAATAAATGGAGCCTTGCGAAGCACTTCTCTGTGATGGTGCTTTGTATCAGCCTGTCACGAAGAATGATACAGGAACTGGTTACCCAGATGGTAAGGATATCCGTGTTCCTCAGTGCAGATATAGTTCATTGATGAACAGTACTAATCTCAGGGCAAGTGATTCTTCCTGTTGATAACTGTGGCTATTTTTATAGTTTATATACCATGTTTTGTTTTGTTTTAAAATGTGACTAGTCCTAAAAGAGGGATTCTCCTAGCTGGCCTACTGATTAAACTAGTGTGATAGAATTGCTGGTCTATTGATTCGTTGTTAGTCTGATTTTGATTTAGGTTATTTTCTTGAAATAAGTGGGTTTTTCGATCTAGAGTTTTAAGGTCAGCATTCAGAGAGAAAACAGGAAGCAGCTGGGGTCCTTCAACAGAATTCTTTTCTTACCTTTGAAAAAAGTTTTAGCTGCTGTTGTCTGTGATTTTCATTCATTGCTTGTATTAGTTTGTACTTTTACCTCTCAGCAGCAATGCACTTGGAGTCATTAATATTGAAAAAAACAAGATGCTGGTCACACTTGGATTTTGTGTAACGATGGAAGTCTTCTTCCACCCTTCATCTTCAAATGAAGCCCTGTTTAGGTCTTGCAGACTCAAGGCAGCTGTGGCTTTTTTGATGGAGTCTCTCCATCTGGAATGCGATCTTCCTCTTTCCCCACTGCCTTCTCCCTTACCAAGCATTATTGTCTTTTCTAGTGAGTCATGTCTTCCCATGCTATGAGCAAAGTACGACAGTCTCAGTTTAGTCATCTTGGCTTCTAGGGAGAGTTCAGGCTTGATTTGCTCATGGACCCATTCGTTTGTCTTTTTAGCAATACACGGTATCCGTAGAACTCTTCTCCGGCACCACATGTCAAAGGAGTTGAGTTTACTCTTATCAGCTTTCTTTACTGTCCAGCTTTCACAACCATACATAGAAATTGGAAATACGATGGCACTGCAATTGGAAATCATGATTTGTTATTAGCTGTGATTTTATGTAATGTGAAATGGTAATTGTGACATTTATTCTACCTCCAGAAATAATTGTTCATAAAGAGCTGGGAGTTCAGAGCAGAAAGACAATGAAAGCAGGCAAGCAGCTCTAAATTTAGAGAAAGAAACAGTAATTGGAGTTCAGAATTGTTTAGTACAAACCACAGTTTGACATTAAATGTGTACTGAGCCCAAAATTTGGTTGAGAAACAAGAAACAGACCTTATTAAATAAAAGTATGTCAGGCCACAAGCAAGATGGAACACAGAAATAATAAATCAGAAATGTTTATGCATTGATTAATCTTGATGCAGAGTACTTGAAGTGTTCTTAGTGTTAATTTACAGTTCCTAAGTTAACAATGTAAGGCTAAGTTAATTAATAATGTTTGAGCTGGTAAACTTATTCTGAGAACTATACTTGTTTCTGCAAAAAATCAGATCTTTGAAAAAAGATTGCTTGAGCTTTCCTTGACAGAAAGTTAAACAGCTATAAAATAAAATATACAAGAGATCAAAATAAAGTGATTCCAATACAAAAATTCTGGATTTCCTGGCCAAGGGGTGTGTGTGTTGGCTCAGTTGTTCTTCTGACATGAGGCAAAAACATTTTTATGTATTTCATGTGTTACTGTAGAAGGTACTAATCTGGCGGGTGCTGCTTTCTCCCCTTCTCATTGATGTGTTCTTATTTGATGAGTCCTTGTGTTTGAATTCTAATTTTATTTTTTTATTTGCCTTGATTGCTAATTGTAGTAGAAATATTGGTATAAATTAAATTTACTGGCAGACTACAGAGCAAAGAACAAATAAGTGGTGTGGCATCATTATATGTAGTAAGAGACAAAAGGCAGTTGAACCTATCCTTTATAAAAGATTGTTTGCAATACTTTGTTCCAAATGAGAGTGCTCCATCTTTATAGCAGAATTTTTGTCTATTTTAAAATATGCATTTACAATCCTGAACAAATATGGTGGAGATTCTTCTGGCACTTGAATTATCTCACTTTCCATGACCCATCATTCAAAGTTGTTGTTCTTTGCCTTCAAGTCATTTTTGACTTGTGGAGACCCTAAGGAAAACACCATGGGGTTTTCTTGGTAGAATTTGCTCAGAGGGGATTTAGAGAGTGTGACTTGGCCAAGGTCACCAAGGGGGTTTCCACGGCTGAGTGAGGATTCAAACCCTCATCTCCAGAAACATAGAGTTGGAAGTGACCCCAAGAGTCATCCAGTCCAGCCCCATTCTGCCATGCAAGAATACACAATCAAAGCACCCCCAACAGATGACCATCCAGCCTCTCTTTAAAAACCTCCAAAGAAGGATAATCTACCACAGTCCCAGGCAGCAGCATATTCCACTGTTATAGCTCTGCGTGTTCCCTGTGTTTCTGTGTTTATGAATGGAAGTGCTCTCTAAATGCTAAGATGGGGTAGAGGGGAGACTCAGGTTTCCCAGAAACCATGAAAACCCTGGTAAAAATGTAGAGAAAATTGGCAGAGAAAGAAAAACAACCAGCTTCAGAGACAAGGAAGTTAGCAAGTTTACTTGCTCAGACTTCTTGTAGATGAAGTGCCCAGCAGGAAGATGGGTGGGTTAGAAGTTGGGGAAACCATTTATTTCATATATTAATACAACTTGTAGTGCAAGCAGGCCTCCATCCTCACAGAGAGGTTTGTGGAAGGATGTGCTTAGTGGGTGATACACAGAAACTTACCTGTATAAAGAAGAAAGGCATGAATCCAAGAACTGAAGGTCACCAAATGAACTGAGGACACATTTTGTGATGAATTAGTAGAGGAGCTTCTGACTTCATACTAATATTGTATATCAGATATCTTAAATTGTCCCATTTTAGTCTTTTTATTTATAACCTTTTCCTGTTTAGTCTGGCTAGAACATTGTTATTTTTAATATTGATGAATTATATCAGGTTCTAAAAATAAAATTAAAAAGAGACTGATAAGATCACGACATTTCCCTGAGGTTTCTTGGGAGAAAAGATTCCTAAAATTTCCATCTTTGTGTTCTGGATTTAACGATTATAGCAAGGACCTTGCTGAGGCCTCTGTTTCCTTGATTTTCCATCTGGTCTTTGAATGGGATGCTGAGGTTGCTTGACCTTGTGACTTTCTCCTCTGAGTATTGATCAGGGAGGAGGGGGAAGGATTGCACAGAAGTCCAAGTAGAGTCTATTCCTAGCCAGACTGGTTCTTCCCAGGAGCCATGCCAAGGGTCTCTTGAATGAATGTTTGCCAAGTGAAACAGAGGAACCAGCAGGATGTAGTGGGTTTAGGCAAAGGAAACTGTCATAACTCGCCCCCTGGATGACTCAGACAAAGAGGAGGAGGGGAAGGCAGAGTGCCAGGAAGCTGAGCTCCTGACAGTGGAGCTCTCTGTGAGTCCAAAGAGATAGGGGCTAGGGACCCTGCTCCCCAGCAGGAGTTGGCAGAGGCTGCAGACACTGAAGACGACATGCTCCCCTCCTTTGTTGAGTGACAGAGGGAGGAATGCCAAACCTGATGCCAGACACGGACTAATTAGACACCTGTGGCCTTGAAGGAGCTGCCCATAAATATCCTGGCAGTTCTCTCTCAGCCTTAGTGCTGATAACTCTCTTATCTGGTTTACTGGCAGTACCCTCTTGCCTTCCTGCTTTTTCATGACCTTGGACTGGCAGCATTTTGGGCTACTCTGTTAGTGCCTTCCTGGCATGTGTACATGGACTTATGACCTGCTGATATGAGCTCTGGACCAGCTATCGACTACCCTTGTGCTTCTCCCTTCGTATTGCTTAGATAAACCCTGACTGACCCAGACTGGACTGACTACTCGACAGCTCCTACACACAGCTCCTGTGGGCCTTCTAGCTGACTCTGACGGAAGGCTACCCTGTTGCAGGGTTTTCTTGGCCAGATTTCTTCAGAGGAGGTTTGCTATGGCCTTCCTTTCAGGCTGAGAGAGTGTGACTTGCCCAAGGTCACCCAGGGGGTATCTATGGCTGAGCAGGGATTCAAACCATCGTCTCTTAGAGTCCTAGTCCAGCATTCAAACCAGAACATCATGTTCTTAAGATTTATTACGTGGAGGTTTTCCATGGTCTTCCTCTGAGGCTGAAAGTGTGTGACTTGCCCAAGGTCAGCCAGTGGGTTTCCATGGCTGAGCAGGGATTCAAACCCTGGACTCCTGGATTTCTAGTCCAACACTCAAAAGCGCTACACCATATTGGTAGTCCTGTTACAACACAGTGGAGGGGTTTTAAGACAGTTGCAGGCAAGATTTTTGGCTGGAATACAATGTGCAGGTGCTTTTGACTTCTGGTGCAGTAAAGGTGCCGTGTCCTAGAAAACCTAGATTCAGATTGTGACATTTGTCACCCACTGTGCAGGCCCAACTGTCCTGGAGGTGTTCAACACCCTCCTGAAGCACCTGAGCCTGAGCGTGGATTTTGAATTGGGCAACAGGCGTGATTCTGAAGGCAGTGCTGGCCTCACCACCCGCCCAAAGGAGAACGATGAAAAGATTGTGCAGAACGCCATCATACAAACTATTGGTGAGTCAGCTGGTGGAATTTCAGCCACACCATGTAGCCTCACTTTAATTGCATGTATATACCATTTTGCTTATTACATTTTCATCCTGCTTTTGCAAAAAGCTCAGGATTGCATGTCTCCCACTTCCCGGGAGAACAGTTTGTTTTGTTCTTATAACAGCTCTGTGAGTGGGGATGGCGGTGGGAGGCTTGGCTTATTATTACTGGCTCAGGGTTATCCAGCGAGTTTCATGGGTCAGATAAGCTTTGAACCCAGGCCTCCCCTCTCTAACTAGAAGCCACTGTGTTACTACCAGCTTTCCCATTTCACACCAGGTATAAGGCACCAAACTGGTATGTGAAGCCAGGAATGAGGATTAGGAATGAGTCAAATACTTCCCCTTGGCAGCTGTGTATATTGCTTCACACTGTTTTGGCGTGAAGCACTCCATGCCTGTGATATCTGAACTGAGGAACACTTGCTTAATGTCAGTTAACAAACAAGCCTAATAACCCAGGATCTCCTGGCTTGCTTGTTACAATCCTAGTTTTACTGACTAACAATAAGGACACATTTTCCCAGTTCAGATGTAACAGGGCAATAGCAGCCATCAATGAAGTGTCAGACCCATTGTGGGATAACAGAGGATGGGATATTGGATCCAGTTCTTGTTTCCAGCTTCATAAACAATAATTAATGGAGCTGGAAAAGAGGGTCCTAGCTGGGTGAGTGGGAGACTAAATAATTAAACATTTAAAACATACTTAATAAATACTAAAAATACTAAAAACAACACAATAAAAAGATGGATAGGTTCGGACTAATAAGATTTTTTCTCTCTGATGGCCGGGTATCTATTCAGGAAAGGCCTGCTGGAAGAGATCCTTCTTAAGAGCTTTTTAAAAGCTATTTAAGGTGGCAGTGTGACAGATCTCATCCAGCAGGCCGTTCCATAATCTGGGAGCAATAGCCAAAAAGGTCCTCTGGGAGGCCGACAAGAGCCTAGTTTTTAAAGGTTGCAGCAGATTCCTCCCAGAGGACCTGAGCGCATGGAGAGGATTATATGGAAGGAGGCGGTCCCGAATATTTCAGACAAAGGGAGAGGAAAAGCTAACTGCGGTGGGCTTAGAGGCCTCCTTGAATTCCCAGAATTCTGTCTCCAGGTGGGCCGATGTTACTTCTTTCCTTTCCATTCCATTCTTTAGGTTTCTTTGGAAGCAACCTCCCAGATTACCAGCGCTCAGAGATTATGATGTTCATTATGGGGAAAGTGCCTGTGTTTGGGATGGTATCACAGACATTGGACACCAGTCAGCTTGGGTTTGTATCTCCTATTCCTTCTCTTTGCTTTTTGTTTTCATTGTTAAACCTCACTTGTAATGCTGATGCTCTTAAAAGTTTTTGTTGATATTACTAGTATTATAAGTAGAAGTGATGACACTATATCTATAGAGCTGGTGAGACTGGGTGGAATTGTTCAGTTGAGGAAGAGGCCTGAAGGTAGGATCTTAGAATCATAGAGTCATAGAATCACAAGGGCCATCCAGTCAAACCCCTTTCTGTGCAGGACACACAACTGAAGCACTCCTGAGCGATGCCCATCCATGCTCTTTTTAAAGACCTCCAAAGATGGAGAGTTCACCACCTACTGAGACAGTCGGTTCCAATTCTTGAACAGCTCCTGTACTCAAGTTCTTCCTAATGTTTAGGTGGAATGTCTTTTCTTGTCATTTAAATCCATTGGTTTGCACTCCAGTCTCTTGAACAGCAGAAAACAAGCTGACATCCCATCAGATATTTAAATATAGCTTTCATCTCAGTTTTCAGTCTTGTCTTCTCCATGCTAAACATCCCCAGCTCCCTAAGCCATTTCCTCACAGGGCTTGGTTTCTGGGCCTTTACCCATCTTGGTAGCCCTTCCCTGAATTAGAGAAGAGCTGGAGGAAGTGAACAGAAGGGGCGGAGGGGCACAAGTTTAATTCCAGGTGCTTGCTCTGCTTTAGTGCCCCAGGAACCATTTCCAGTCTGGCCTGTTGCTACTCATGACCTGAAAACCTGTTGAGGCAGTCATCCAGAAATGTCATGTAGGAAGAGCCAAGAAGGTCTCAGGAGCTCTGCATGCCTGCACCACTCTAGCTTTTCCCCATGTATTGCCAGCCAGCACTGCTTTTGGCCATTTCTGATTGCTTTGCAAGGCAGGTAGAAAAATGCAATGCCCACAGCACCTTCTGTGATGCATATGCAACACAGTGACAGCCCTTGTGCCAGCTGGGCATATCTTTCCCTGAGGCCAGTATGGCAGGAATGGCTCTCCAGTGCTTTCTGCCATTCCAGGGAGCTAACAGGTATTCATAAACAAAGTAGGAGTCATCGCCAGGGATGTGATGTTACATCTCCAGTTATGATTCTAAGCTGAAATGTAAGCAGGTGGCCCCTGAACTTGAGCCTCTTCGGTTCTCTTTTGTTTCCTCAATGGCTTCTTGCAGGCAGGTACAGGAAAAAGAACCAGTGTTCTTTGCCAGTTGGGCCTGTGTGTTGCCAGGTGGTTTGAGGGATAGGGTTGGTGGTCGGTCAGCTTGCCTGTAATGAAGGGTGAGTGACTAGGAGCCACGCTGCTGTCATTTCCAGAGGAAGTGCTGCTCGCCCTCAGAAAACATGGCTGGGTCTTGAATCATTTTCTCTGGTTCTGAACTATATATTTTCCCTTGCCTTTCTCTTCCTGCAGGGAGCTGGGAACCAGGAGGATTCAGATCATGTTGCTGCGGTCTTTGTTGATGGTAGGCCTGATCTTGGTTCCACTGATGGATTTAGTGGGATGGTGCATCAGTTTTCAGTGGTACAGTGGTACAGACAGTATCAGGCAGCCTTCCCCAATCCCTGGACCGAGAATGATGTGAGTTGTAGGCCAGCACATCTAGTAAGACTCACATTAGGAAAGAATGGTATAAACTTTCCCTGCTGAACAGGAAACATGGGTAATTCCTATGTTTAAATTCTTGGGCTTTATTTCAGCTGGGAGTAATAACTGTGTAACAGGGAAGCCACAGAGGACTGTGTCGTTTCTCCCATCTCTCTGCTGGTGGGCATCACAGGCCCACACTCCCTATATTATGGGTAGAAATGCTCATGAGGAGATAGGCATGCCTGGTCCATCTACTACGAAAAAGGGTAGACAGGCCATAGAGGACGAAGCTCCTAGCCAGATGTGGAGTTGTCAGGCATGTAGGTACAGGGGGGAAAGAGAGGGGTCAAAATGAGGGCACTGCCCCTCAGAATGACTCCCAGACAAGGTCTCAACAAGCTTCTGGGAGCACCGGCTCACAACAGATTCGCACATCACTGCCCCTTCTCTAACCCAGCACCGCTCAGGTAGCAGTCCTGTGGATATCCTGGGACTTCCTATTTGGGAAAGTGATCTAAATCCCATACCTTGGTGTGACTCCTCCCACCCCTGAACGAAGCCCAGGGAGGTAGCTCAAAAGGGGGGGGGGGCAAAACGATGGAGCTCACCTCCCTCAAATGAGAAGTCTGTCCCCCCCCATGAAACTTTTCTTCAGTCCCCAAATTTCTAGCAATGCAGATTGTGAGACACTGAACACTCTTCAGACCTCGAACTCTTCTTTTTGCTGTGTGTGCATTCCCTTGGTGGCTTGGTCTGCCCCTTTGCTTCGGATGCATAAGCTGTATTTCTAAACTGGTCAGTGCAAGTTTTATGTTTCTGCAACACTAGAAATTTGGGAAGAAAAATGTCACCGGGATGTCAGAATTCTTATTCTGTTGCTGCAAGTACTGGCTGACAACGGGAGGGGGAATTTTTTCCTCTTCCATTCTCTAATCAGGAACTCCTCTCGCTCCACAAGGAGGCAGAATTTCAGAGAGAGGTGGTCCCTCTGGGGAGCTGCAGGAGGTCCAAATTAGGCCTGCAGGTCCCTTTTCCTGTTCAGGAGCCTCCTTTGGCCTCCCCCCATTTACTTATTATCCTGCCTCTTCCCCAGAAATAGGCCCCGAAGTGGCTTACAGAGTTAAAACAAGTATGTCATAGATAGAAGCACACACAATACTGTCATTAAATTATTTAAACTGCCTCTAACATTAAAAACAACCTAAAACAACCATTAAAATTTTTAAAAGACAGAGAACAGTTAAAAAGTGCCATAGCACACAATGAAAAGCTCTTTCTTTAAACCAGATGTGTTAGGCTATGACACATCTGGAAGACAGCTGGTTGGGAAGGCCTGCTTTCCTGTGTGCAGAGCCCAGTTGAGCTGGAAAGCATTCCAGTTCTCAAATTCTTTGGTCTCAGTATTCCTTGTGCAAATTCGCTTCCATCTGAAGTAGCCCCTTTGTTTCTTCAAATTGCTGTCCATCTGCATACTGCAAATGAAGTTTGCCTCAGCACCACTCATTTTAACTTAACTGATCTGGCAGGTCACCTCGGGGTACAACGCCAAAAGCATTGCAACGGTCCTCTCAGCCCCGTTTCTGGATCCTCTGCTGTCATCTTCTCTCATGGAGGACTGTGAGCTCCGGCAACTAGTCCTGGAAATACTACACAATCTTATTGATCGCCATGACAACAGAGCAAAACTTAGAGGAATCAGGTAGGATGCTCTGGGGATAAAATCAGTCATAAATAATGCTTTGTATTAGACAGCCTTAGTCAATGTTAAACTGAGATCATAAAATGAAATAACTCTTTGTTCTTAAAGATACGTTATTTCAAATCTAAGCTGTTGAAATGATTGTATGCTACATAGGCCATATTTTGTGTGCTTTACATGAACAGTAAAACTTGCAGCCTGTAAAGCTGCAGTATTTCATCACTCTTCCATCTATGCACAGATTAAAAATCTGTACTACAATTTGTATCTATACTCGTTAAAAAATAGTCCCTGATTGATGGCCTTAAGTACAGTCAGAGCCTATGTCTGCAGGGGTTTGGTTCCTGGACATACGTGATACTAAAACCACAGATAACAGCAAACCCTGTTAAAAATGGGACTTCTAGTTAAAAAATACCATAGAGTTGCATTGGAGGACCTAGAATATGTCTAGAGAGAATGTCTCTCTAGGCATTTTGAGGAGGATTCTATGGTACGTGTTCCTGTTTTGTGTCCCGTGGGCCCAGAAGCAGGTGAAAGGCCCTCCCTCCAGCCCAACTTCCACCACCCTGCCCTTGGAGGGAGAGAAGGACCAGCAGTATCTGCTGGATTTAATCCCTACCCGCACTGCCATTCCCTTTTCCTTATGTGTCATGTGTTATTTAGATTGTAAGCCTGAGGGCAGGGAACTGTTAAGTTGACCATTTGTAAACCACTCTGATAGCCTTTGTGGCTGAAGAGCGGGGTATAAATACAATAAATAAATAATAAATAATGAAACTGCACGGTTCCACGTGCAGATATTGGTTCCACGGATACGGGCCCCCGACTGTATTATCAATGCCTAGATGGAACACAACTCTATCTCTATCTGGAGTCTTAGGATGAATGAGGGAAACGAAGCTGAGACAATCCAGATAAGAGGGAGATAATCTGTAAAGAGTTGTGAGATGGGCAGAGGATGGGGTTCTACCCCATTAAGGGTCATGTGCACGGCTTGGGGTTTTTCTTGGGCTTGTTGACAAGAGGAAAAGCTCAGGGGATAGTGGTAGCCAACCGTGCTTTTCTCCAGCTGAGGCTGGTATTCCCTGCCCTGTCAAGAGAGGGCAGACCCTGCTTCCTTTATCCATACACTGGGGACATCCTGGCTGGACTACTGTAATTCACTCAACATGGGGTTGCCTTTGAAAACTATTCAGAAGCTTTACTTGGTGCAGAATGTAGCCACGAGGGTACTGGTGGAAGCAGGTGATCCACCAATATATGCAGCACCTCTGTTGTCCTGGTTACACTGGTTGCCACTGTTTCCAGACCCAATTTAAAGTTCTGGAGCCCTTTAAAGTGTATTTTTGGAGCCCTTAGTGGTTACTCAAACCACTTCAGCCTCTCTGCACAAGAGAGATCTGCTTCTAAGGCTCAATTTGTGTGCACTGCTGCACTGTTGGCACACATGTGCATCTGAAGAGGTGGATTGATATCCTTGATAGCTCACACTCTAAACAAATCTGTTCGTGTCCAAGGTGCAGCTTTGATTCCTTCATTCCCTCGCCCCTTCCATTCTATTACCGACAAATCCTTAATTGCAAATTTAGAAGAATTTGAAATATATTTATATAATTTATGAACAGCTTCCATGTTTCACTCAGCACCACCTGTTGAGATTATTTTATTAAGCAATCTTTGTATATTGCATTTCTAGGATAATACCCGATGTTTCTGATCTGAAGATCAAGCGAGACAAAATTTCACGGCAAGACGTGAGCTTTATGAAGAAGGTAATTCCAAGAACCGGCTCATTTTCACTGAAAAGCACACACAGCAACCTTTCTTTTCTGGGTTGTTTCTGCATCCCTTAAAACTTAACTGAATTTATAGTCTCAATTCTCCCTTGTCTGACATGTGAACATAAGAAATCATCAGTATTTGTTATGCCTAGTCAGATCATTGGTCCACCTAACTGAGTATGTAACTCCGTAGTGCTTCAGGTAGAGGGAGCAGCCTATCTCACTGAGATAGTTTCAGCTGTGGACTGAGTTTGCAAAATTGAACTGTTTTAAAAAGAGTTTTAAAAGATGTGCTCAGTGGGACAATGTGATGCTGTTGGATAATGTCAGTCAGTCAGTAATGCTGCTAATGAGAGGTTAAGGGTGAAAGGAGGAGCTGAAGTTTTACCAGGGAGAGGGACCTTCTATGAATAAATTAGGAAAAACATCTAGATAGTAGGAGCTGTTTGAAAGTGGGATGGGCTCTCCCAGAGGGTGGTGGACTCACCTTTTTTGGAGGTCTGTTTAGGGGTTGGATGGCCCTCGCTGGGGAGTGCTTTAGTTGTGTATTCTTGCATACCAGGAGGTTGGACTAGATGGCTCTTGTGGTCCCTTCCTGCTCTGTGATTCCAATCCATCCAGTGGCCTCACATAGAGTCAGTCCTCTGGTTTGCCTAGCTGAATATTGTTTACTCCTTTAGTCTTTTCGTCAGTAGTTGAAGACATTTTTATTTAGGCAGGCATTTAAAACATGAATTTTAATTGGTGTGCTGCTTTCAATGTTGTATTTGTATTGATCTTTTGTTTTTAATTGGTGTGTTTTTAACTATATTTTAATACTGGTAATTTAATTTAATTCTTTTTTAACTTTTGTAACTTGTGATGTTTTAGTTGTATTTTTTTTAATTATTGTAAGCCACTTTCAATCCCATCTTGGGAGAATGGCAGGATATAAATCCAGTAAATAAATAAATACTCTGATTGGCGGTTGTTTTCCAAGGCAGAGACCTTGCTGCTACCTGAAGTGCTGTTTTAGCTGGATGAAGGCCCTGCAGGGCTGGTGCCACATTGATGGTCATAGCTTTCTGGGCAGGAAAGAGATTATTTAAGTGGTAGGCATCATGGCCAGCAGTCTAGAGAGAGTGTGTTAGTAGCAATTGGTGACCAGAGCATAAATGACTGTTAACCAAGGAGGCACAAAGAGGCAAGGTGTGATTTTTTTTTAGCACTGAGCAGTCATCTCCACTCCCAGCACTGCATGATTCTTTCCTGTCTTGTGCAGCATGGCCAACAACTGTACAGGCATGTTTACTTGGGCTGCAAAGAAGAGGACAACGTGCATAAGAATTTTGAGCTCCTCTATACCTCTCTCGCTCTGATAACGATTGAACTAGCAAACGAAGAAGTGGTCACTGACCTCATCCGCCTAGCCATTGCCTTGCAGGTACGTAGGGAGCAACAGTGTGAAAAGAAAGAAAAAAGAACAGTTCAGGACAGTGGTTCTTAACCTGTGGTCCATGGACCCCCAGGGGCCCTCAGTGTCCTCACAGGGGGTCCTTGAAGGCTTGAAGGCTGCTTGGCCCGCCTCCTCCCCGCAGTGGAGCGGCCACATGACAGGAGCCAAGGCAAAGGCTGGCTGGCTGGCTTGGCCTGCATGTTGCCATTCAATCCACTCTAGCCACAAACTTGCAGGATGAAGCTGGAGAAAAGTCTTCCCTTCTTCTCTAGTGTGTCTGAGGGAAGGTTTAATGGATGGTGTAACTGTATTATTGTTGTTGTTAGGGTTTTTAATCTTGAGTTAAGTCTTGGGAGTCCATGGCAACAAAATATATTTAAAGTGGGTCCCTGGTAAAGAAAAGGTTAAGAGCCACTAGTTTAGAATGTATGTTTTCGCTGTAAAACACATGTGGTGCATTTTAATGCCTGTGTTGGTGTGAAGTGTCTCCAGAAAAGTACGTTAATGCCATTTCTATCATTTTCACTCTTCTCCTGTTTGCCTTTTGTCCCTCTAAGGACACTGCCATTCTTAATGAGGACAACTTGCCAATGTTTAACCGCTGCAGCATCATGGCGCTGGTCGCCGCATACCTCAACTTCTTGAGTCAGATGATTGCAGTACCTGCCTTCTGCCAGCATGTCAGCAAGGTGGGTAGCCCTGTCTTCCCAATCCCTCTCCCAGGATGACTCTTATGGGCCGTTCTCAGCCAGTCCTGGCGTGGAATGTGTAGCTTTACTGGTCTCTGTTTATGTTAATTATTTATACTGCCCTGGGACTAAGCAGGTGAAGGGCTGTATATCAAGAATTTGAAATAAATAAATAAATAAAAATAAATATTTTTGCACACCACAAACACCCTTCATAGGTTGTCAACGTCTGTTGTGTAGTTAGCACTAGTGATAAAAATTTCCCAGTGGTGCAGTGGTTAGAGCAGTGCTGGTCGACTGACCAGTGCCAGTCTGCTAGCCATTGGCTGCTGGTCCATGGGGAGTTTCTTAAGAATACGGCAGAAATACTAGAGAATAAACGTGCTGACCCTTCACATCAAATAGCTTGAGAAGGGCTCAGAATGCTGAATGAGGACTGGGAAGACCCAGGTTCAAATCTCCATTCAGCCATGAAGTTCACTGGCTCACTTTAGACAATCACTGTCTCTTGGCTTAACCTACCTCACAGGGTTGTTGTGAGGATAAATAGTTGTGGAGAACTATAAAATGCTGCCTTGAGCTTCTCAAAGGAAAGACTGGATAAAACCTGGGTGCCAGTTACACGACAGAAATTGTCGCGTTGCCTACCGTGACAAAATGATCACAAATCCGTTCCTCGCTGTTTATACGATTTATGTCTCTGATCTGGATATCCCGTGTGGTCCCGTGACTGATATTTACACGTCCATAGTTCCGGTTTTGTTTAGGTTTTAAATTTTTTTTTTTTGGCTGTCAATCAAAGATGCGATTACTCGTGTTTTCACAACCTCGGTGACGCACTTCCTTTAGAGTTCCGCGCCACGAGCGATGCTGTTGGCTGGCTGGGGGGGGGGGGTTGGAGAGAGGGGGGCAGAGGTTTGTTATTCCCCCTTGCTTCGTGAACATTTTAACCCTTTCAGAAGAAGCAGAAAGCATTTTGAAAGATCCTGATAGATCTTTCGCTCATACACAGGGCTTTCCTTTTGAAATCAAGCAGAGTGCTTTTAAAGCCAGCTGAGTGCTTTCCTTTTGAAATCAAGCGCTTGGTTTTCCTCTTGCCTTTTTAAAATATTAACCCCTACAGCTGACTTCAGAGATGGCTATAGGCAGGCGGTTTGAAAGACACAAACACAGAGAGGGGGAATTAAAGGGTGCTAATTCGCTCAGAGGCTTGAATATTTTAATGTGCCAGGGCCAGGGAGGTGACCAAGCTACTATGATCTCTCTGTAACATGCAGTTGAGGAAAAGGTAAAGCTGAAGGGTTTGCAGTGTAGAAATCCATTTAAAAAGGTAATTGAGTACACGCGCGCGCGCATGCACACACACATCAACCTTCGTGCAGCTGGAAGGGATGCCTTTGTTTTCGGCTGGTGAGGCTGGATCTGTTGAATGGGTGACCGACCCCTCCTTTTCTGGTCCCTGAGCTCAAAGCCCGCCCCCAGTCACCATTTCCGGTCATCCCAGTACCGAGACTTTTTGTCCCACGCTGTTTACATTTCCGATTTTCCGAATCCTCCAGTGACTTTTTTAAAAACCGGCACAACCTGCGGGACTGGAAGTCCTGCAGGTTGAGGGATAAAAGGTGGCCCGAAAATCACGTACCCGACCCGATGTACGTGTAAACTGCCAGGGATCGACACGAATTCTTCCCAGGACATTTTCATCGTGTAAACGGCCCCCTGTAATAATAATTAAGAGTGGGAGGTCAAAGCATTGCCTGCATAGCCCAAGGGAGATGCATCATTCAAGTGTGTACGCCTGAGCACTTTCTCTCTCCCACATACCCACACATACCACACTGGAAAACACACTCTGTCCAACTGAGACTTTATCAGCAAACATTTTAGTATGCTTTGATAAACATTTGATAAAGGTTCCAGGAGCTGGATACAACCATTTGGGGGCTGAGCTGTTTGGCAGTGGAATCTGCTGCTGCCTGGGAATGTGGTGGAGTCTCCTTCTTTGGAGGTTTTTAAATGGGAGCTGGATGGCCATCTGGTGGGGGGTGCTTTGATTGCGTCTTCCTGTAAAGCAGAATGGGGTTGGACTAGATGGCCTCTTGTGGTCTCTACCAACTCTAGGATTCTGTGAGCTACCAGGTTGGTCTTACTTGTTCTTATCTATCATGCTGGGAGGCATCCATAACTTGCTTTTTTTCCCAGGAACATTTATTTTAGCACTTTTATTGTAAGCAAAAATGAGGGCACAGCCTTGCATATGAGACAGCAGTCACTTCAGGACTGGTACTGTACTGTCTATTCTACCTGAGGGGAGGTCTTACCAATTAAACTTTAAAAGAAATCTCAATTGGGTAAAGGAGGCAATTTTGAGTTTGGGTGCTGGCCCCCTCCTTCTTGATTATGTCAAGAACCATAAAGTCTACTAGAGTATTCTTTTTCTGTTCAGCAAATCTGGGAGGGTGGGGGTTGGCAGAGAATGAAATGAATGTCAGTACAAATCTGCAAGTCAGTCATTTTGTTCAATTAATATTTTCCTTTTTTTCTTCTTTTTCAGGTCATTGAAACTAGAACTGTGGAAGCTCCATACTTTTTGCCAGAAACCATATTCCGAGACAAGTGCAGGTAAATGTTATTTTTATGTTTGTTGTTAGTAAATGGACGTTAAAATCCTGCAGCTAGTGATCAATTCTAATGGAGCAATGTTGGAAACTTAACAGAGATTCAGTATTGTTTTTTTTAATATTATTTTGACAGAAACAGTTTTTCTTTGCTACATTCAAAGTTTTGTGTCGTCAACTCTCAACTTATTGCAGCCCTACTATGGGGGTTTCTTGGTGAAATTTGTTCAGAGGGGAGTTGCCGTTGCCTTCCTCTTAGGCCGAGACAGTGTGATTTGCCCCAAAGTCACCCAGGGGGTTTCCATGGCTGAGCAGGGATTTGAACCCTGAGCTCGTGGAGTTCTGCTCCTACACTCACAATACTACACCATGTTATCTCTTAAAAAAAAAGTTAGGGTTTTCTTGGCAAAATTTATTCTGAAGAGGTTTGCTGTTGTGTTCCTCAGAGGCTAAGAGAGCATAGCTTGCCCAAGGTCACCCAGGGGGTTTTCATGGCAGAGTGGGGATTCAAATCCTGGTCTCCCATATTCTTAGTCCAGCCCTCAAAACACTGCATCACACTGGCTTCCACATTCAAAGGTAACCTTTTTTAAAGAGCAGAACTACCCCTAAATGCTACAGGCTCCCCCCTTGCCCTCCATGAAAGAGAACTTTGAAAACTTACTTTGGAAGTGTTAGAGAAGAGCATCTTCTTAGTGTCCTTGCACCTTCCACTTGCTGAATACATTTGCACAAGGCCACATCTTGAGTAAATTTCATGTAGATTCCTAGAGCTGGAAGGGGCCTCATGGGCCTTCGGGTCCAACCACCAACTCAGTGCGGGATCTCCAGCTAAAGCATCAGGTAGTGGCACTCTTACTTCCCTTGATCTGGACACTATACCCCTATTGGTGTAGAAGGGAGGGGCAGACTGGCTGCCTGGAACCCTGAGCAGCCGCCACTCCATACTGCCATGTTTTGTTGCTGATCCCAATTGCAATGTCTCAGTGTCTTGTTTACATTCCCTCCCCGCCCCCCCTGTGTTTTAAACAGTCTTCCCAAAACCTTGGACAAGGATGACAAGACCTTGTTTTTCCTCACTCACAAGATTGCTGAGTCCTTGGGTGGCAGTGGATACAGTGTGGAGAGGCTGTCCGTGCCTTATGTGCCCCAGGTAACAGGTGAGCAATTGCATACTTATGTTGACGACACCTACAGGTGGAAATTTGCCTACTGCCACGAGCACCCAGCAGCCTTCCAGGGTGCAGAGGCATAAACCATGATTGTTCCTGGAGGTTTTCTCCTCACATTTGTACCTCCTGCTCTCCTCTCCTCTCTTCTTTTTTCAACCTGGTCATTAATAAATCATTAATAAATAAATGACTTAATGTGAAGTCTAAGGCTTTCCCTGCCGGCATCTATAGATTTTCCTTGTGATTCTTCCAGGCTGTGAAGCTGTGTTCTGGAAGAGTTTACTTCTGATGTTTCACCTACATCTGTGGCTGGCATCTTCAGAGAATGGTTGGGTAGGATTGTGTGTGGAGTTTATATACTGTGAACCCCTTTTTGGGGAGTATATGTAAATTTGTGTATTTGAATGGTTAGTTTCTGGGTATAGAAATGCAAGGAGGATTAGTGTCTGTTTGGCTAATGGTTGGTTGATGGGCCATTATCTGCTGGAAATACCCTTGTCCCTAGGTGGAATTCCTTTGTAAGTGCTGAGTTTTGATTCTATTGTTTTACAAAACTGGATTTTTTTACTTTGAGGATTTCTTCTTTCCTGTTGAAGTTGTCCAGGTGTTTCTGGATTTCAATGGTTTCTCTGTGCATTCTGACATGATAGTTGTTGGCCTGGTCCAGAATTCCTGTGTTTTTAAATAACATTTTGTGTCCAGGTTGGTTTATCACATGTTCTGCTACTGCTGCTTTTTCTGGCTGGCCCTGTCTGCAGTGTCTCTCATGTTCCTTGATTTGTGTTTGCACACTGCGTTTAGTGGTCCCTATGTAAACTTCTCCATGGCTGCATGGTGATAGCCTTTGTGGCTGAAGAGCAGGGTATAAATACAATAATAAATAAATAAATAAGTAAGTAAATATGTGGTAAACTCCTGCAGCTGTGAGAGGGTCTCTTTTGTCCTTCACTGAGTGTGGTAATACTAGTTAGTGGGAGAGGGATAGCATAGGTTTCAAGTCCTGGCTCATGGGTCATCTGCTCTGTTGTGAATTTTGAGGCAACACAGTCAGAAGAAGAATGTTTTGAACGCACAGGGTTCAAAACCTTGTAACATTCAGAATTAAAACAAAAATATCTTAGTTACTTTAAAGAAGTAGAAATGGAGTTCTCTTAATGGAGTTCCATTTCTCTGAAGATGCCAGCCACAGATGCAGGGGAAAAGTCAGGAATAAACTCTTCCAGAACACGGCCTCATAGCCCGGAAAACCCCCACAGAAAACCTATGGATGCCGGCCGTGAAAGCCTTCGACTTCTCAGAAATGGAGTTACTCTTTAAAACTGTATTTTTTACAGTAACCAGCTACTGGCAGCAGGGTGTTGGAACTCTAGCTGCAATTAATTACAGTTGTCCCTCCGTATTCACAGATTTGGTATTCATGGATTTAAATATTCACGGCTTGAAAATATTCTTAAAAAAATAGTAATCCAAAAAGCAAACCTTGATTTTGCCATCTTATATAACGGACACTATTTTGCTATGCCATTGCTTATAATGGGACTTGAGCATTCACGGATTTTGGTATCCATGGGGGGGGGGGTCCCTGGAACCAAACCCCAGCAAATATGAAGGAACAACTGTACATTTTAAAATTAAGTTCCCAAGCTTAAGCCCCAACAATGACAGAAGTACTACCAGACTCCACTGCCCATCATCCTTTTTTTGTCTAGCAGCTTTTTCTTTCCTCCATTCTGTGCATTTTGTTGCTCTAGGATTCTTTTTCTCATATTGAAATGAGAGCTCCAGTGGCTAATCTGTAATTTAGTCCACCCGGCCATGACCTGGTGATGGTGAGAGGAAGATGGCTGCTACCTGTATCACTAGGTGTACTTCCCCCAAACCTTTTATTGAGGAAATGTTGGGAAGTAGAGAGGCACATACAAGTGAGAGCCAACATGGTGTAGGAACCCCGGGACCACTTGCTGGCAGAATGAAGGCTTTATTTGTTCTTTAGCAAGTAAAACACCATCTTGTTAGGATCCTGAAATGTCTATCCTTATCCTACATGGATATTGCTTAATTCAAAATTCTCTCTAAACCTGATTTCTGCAAATACCATCATTGTTGCAGAATCACAGCAACAATAATATAAATAGGTGCATTCTTGTTGGAACTTGTAAAGGCAACGTTCTGCATTACAACTGCCAAAATCCCCTTGCTGGCTGGGGGATTCTGGGAGTTGTGCTCCCCCAAAAGAAACTTTCTTGAGTTCTGATTTAGTCAATATGTGCACTGTGGTTTCCTTCCTGAGAGTGCTGATTTTCCTAGGATTACCCCAGAAAGGTAATCACTCCCCTGAAGTGAGAAAAATACTCTTTTCAAACATTCTGTCCATCTGCAGATGAAGACAGGCTGTCCCGGAGGAAGAGTGTTGTGGACACTGTGTCGATTCAGGTGGACCTTCTTCCTGGTAATGGCACAGAAGATAAGGTAGGTACATTTTGTCAGATCACGTGATGAATTGTAGGAGAAGTATTTCCCTTCATTTCCTTGTGGAAGCTGGCATCATAATTTTGTGCTTCATGGGAATTAGAGTCTTGCTGCTGAGCGCAGAGTTTATGCAGTATTAATATGAAGTATAATCAAGTTGCTCATCACATTTTGGCATGCTATCCAGTATTATTTGCCATGGAGGATGCTATTAAACCACCACAGTTTCCCCATAAATCTCTGATTTCAACAGACATGTCCACACACACTTTCAAATTTATATTTGCACCCTTAAGGACTTGAAACTTGCTTTAAACAATGAAAGCTGTGTTCAGCAACTACTACAGAATTCCTGGATTTGGTCATTTGGATTAGAATACTTTGAGAGCTTTAAGCTTTCTCTCAATCTACTATATGATCCCACATGTCCCTTTCATCACAGGCTTTTTCAGTGCCTTTCTTTAGAAGAAATGACAGAAAGTAAGTTCAACCCATTTATTTTGCTTTTTGGATTGCTAGATGCATCAGCTGCACCTTCTCTGAACAAACAGCCTGGCCACAGTAATCCTTACTCTAGTGGTGTCCAGTTTAGGCCACTCGAGTGCATGTTATGAGGGTCTGCCTTTGAAGACAGGCTGGAAGATACAGCCGATGTTGAGAACAGATATGTTTATCTGATCTCAAGCTGCCTTTAATCCTTAGACATCCTGACCCTCGTGGTCTCTTCCAACTCTACAATTCTATGATTCTATGATCCTTGAATCCCACTCTTGGGAGGAAGGTGGGAGATGAACAGATAATCCCTTGCAGATACCAGTGTGGTTTATAATCAATATGACGACAAATAGTCATATAAATGCAGAGTATTGTATTATGTCTCACCTTGGCACTATCTTTCCGTGGTGGTGGGATTGTATGCTCCAGTGAGGCAAGAGGCAATGCTGATGGTAGCAGTGACACGGTAGCACACTGATACCTCTGAGCATATCAAGAGGACCAGGCAGCAAAAGTTGTTGTAGCAGAGTTGCATTCACCAGGCAAAGAAATGAGCACATAGACACAGGCTTGTGTCTAAACTATTTCTCTTTACTAAAGCCTATTATAGTGACATTTACAATGAGTCTGAGACTCCAAACATACAGACTACATATCACAGCACAATGTCCAGTGCAGTCCTGTCACTGTGCAGCCCAGACTGAATTACATAGTCTCAGAACAAAATCCAAGTCATAGCTCAGACAGTGGTTCTCACACATTCTCTCACAAAGATAAGCATTCGGTCTTCTTACTCCCCACGCTAGCTTCCCAGGCCTAATCAAGATATGCTAGCCAGCTGCGTTCAGCCTTCTCATTACTGGCCCTTGCAGGCTATCACATACTATACTAGCTCTTTACAGTATAAATTTCCAGGTTGTATATCCCAGCACCTTGACAAGCAGGGCTGCTGGTAGGGTCTCCCATGTCAGACAGGCTTTTGCTGAGGAGGAGCTAGACTCAATGTGCCAAACAGCTCCTGGGCAGCAGCAGTAGTTGAGAGTGACACTGGCAGAGGATCTCTCAGAGACAACCGCAGTGGCACCAGAGCTAATGCTTGTTAGTACTGAGCAGAGGGAGGCACAGTAAACCCTTTTGAATGTCTTTTACTGTGAAAACCCTATGATGAGACAATCCAAACTGAAACAAGAGATAGTGCCAGAATGTGAGATCCAGAATAAAGCTAAAGAAGAACACTAAACCAACCATCATGTCAGAATACAACCCAAATAACATTCCTAGTAGACAATGTGACTAAACTGAGATTGTTGTCCTTTATCCATATCATAAGAAGACATGACTCACTAGAAAAGGCGATGATAACACTTGGGAAAGCAGAAGGCAGTAGGAAAAGAGGAAGACCCCATTACAGAAGGATAGACTCAATCGAGGAAGCCATGGCTAACCTGAGTCTGCAAGACCTGAGTAGGGCTGTTGAGGATTGGGTGACTTGGAGGTCCCTCATTCATAGAGGCCTCTCATTCATGGAGTATGTTGATAGGCGTGCTCTGTGAAATTTCAGTTGTCCTGCCTATAAAAGACAATTCAACCTGCCTGGGCAGTTCTCAGTGCTGTGCCCACCTGAAGCAAAATGGTTTAGCTCCAGCTCTAATTGCAGCTGCTCTTCTGATTCACTTAGTTAAAGTCTGTTTGTGTGTTTCAAAGTTATTCTTGGTTGCTATTTCACTTTTTGGGTCTTTACTGTTTAGCAGGCTCTCTTGATAAAGTAAGGGTGAGCAACTGTCAAGGGTTAGGTGGCTGCATTGCCCCCCCAAGGAGACCTTGGAAGGCTGCACCCCCTTGCAAAAAATAAAATAAAACAATTGACCCCAAATGCTCTCCTACACCCTCTAGGCACTTTTTTTTGGGGGGGGGTAATTTCAGGTACAGGAGAGGCCTTTTTTTATAACAGGAAGTTACCTAGAAGTCACTTCTTGTGTTTAACAAAAGGCCTCCCTTGGGTCTAAAATGGCCCAGCCACTCCCACCCCCAAAGAACTGCCCCCACAATCCCTAGAGGGAGGGAGGGTGAGGAGGAACACTTGGAGGGAAAGTGTTTTTGACCCCTGAGCAGCCACAAAAAACAGCCCTTGTGGTTGCATGCAGGCCATAGTTGCCCACCTCTGGACTAAAATCATAGAATCATAGAATTGGAAGAGACCACAAGGGCCATCCAGTCCAGCCCCATTCTGCCACGCAGGAATACACAATCAAATCACTCCCAACAGAAGGCCATCCAGCCTCTGTTTAAAACCTCCAAAGAAGTAGGTGAACTAGCTGAACAGTTAGGGCTACGCTAGAGGTGGTGTTGACAGCATGAAAGGAAATAAGTGGTCAGATATATTTTTTTCTTATGTAAACAGTGGCCAGAGGTGTCTCAAACAAGTTTAGGACTGTGAGAACAGCATGGAGGGAGAGTTAGTTCTTTGTACCTTCTGATCTAAATCAAAATAACAGAGCAAGAGAGCGAGTTTATGTTGAGATGGCCCCTGAGCCATGCAGCGTCTTCTCACTTGGGGAGGTCAGGAATTACCTTAGACATTTTAACTCACAAAGCATACACTCGCAGTCAGCATTTCTCTATCTGATCTTCCTGATGTTTTGGGCTTTAGACATCCTGGACAGCATGGCCAATAGTCAGAAGTACTGGGCGTTGATACTCTCTGGAGGACCAGAGTTTGAGAACCGCTGCTGTGTGTCTCATCCTCTCACTCATGTAACTGGGTTTACTTGGCATTATTTTTATCTCCTCCCTCAGCTCCCTCTTACTTTGTAAAATGCAACACACGATTGTGGTGCTGAATAAATAGCAATGAATGATTGGTATTTCTTTTTCTAAAGCTCTGCTGTGCTTGTGGCATAAACAAATAAAAGGCACAATATTTCTTCCAGGTCAACAATACAGAAGAGATTACCTTTGAAGCTCTGAAGAAGGCAATAGGTAAATTGACCAGAGTTCCTTGTGAAATTGATGTTTCCCTTATATTCCATTTCCAACAGGTACTGGCTCTTGACAGGCAATTTGGAGGCAAGAAAACTTGCTCACATGCTACTTGATATAATGTTCAGGACAGTGTGAATTCATCATCAAGAGATCAGTACATGGACCTCTTTCATCCATTGTAGGGGAGAAAATCCATGTTAACAACCATAGAAACATAGTTTCTCTATTAAGTACATCTGTGCTCAAATGTCTGTGCTTTATTCAAATGACCTTAAGTGTGTGGGATGACATTCTAAATGGCCTTGACTTTTAAGTGAAGGGTCACCTCCCAGAATTGAATTGGGTGGCACAACCCTCTTGGTGGCTGCTGATAATTTTGTCCTTAACACAGTTGGCAGCCCAGCAAGCCCAGCAAAATCCACAGCCTACCTGGTTGTCTTGTCTTTGCCATTCAAGGCAAACAGAAGACCAGCGTTACAGGCTGAGGTTGCAGTGTCCACGGAAGATGCTTATCTTCCCTGGATGCCTTTGTGTTTCCTCCACAGATGGTGTATGGGTGAGGACACCCCAATAATCTGTAAGATGTATGATGCCTTACCTGAAGTTTAATGTAGTGTACCTAGACATTAATATTATCCCTGAGGGGAGTGTATCTTTGTGTATAATAGTCTAAGAGACTAGCAGAGAGCTGGCTTATACTTACATACCTACTAAATATCCTAAGATTAAATGGAGTCTTGATGTTCACTCTGCCTGTTTGGATTATACCGTTGACTGAAAGGAGCCCAGGTGACCAGAGCATGACAACAGGGATTTCCAAACAGATGTAGATTTAGTTGACAGAAAGCAAAGAACTCTCAATGGCTCAGTATAAAGAGATGGGGTGAGGAACCATGCCTGTTTTAACAGGTGGTTTACAGAGGCCTGATGGGTTGTGTTCTGCTTTGGTGGGTCAGGTGTTCTTGTTGTTGTTATATTTAAACCTCACCTTTCTCCCAAAATTGGGACTCAAGGCAGCCTACAATTAAAAAAAACACACACAGCTAAAAACATACAAAAAGTGACTTTTTTTCTAATCTATTTATTGACTTTTTCAATCACATATTCAAATTTGAATTTGAATTAAACAAAACAGTTATTACATTACAATAAATGAGTGAGTGATTCCTATTTACATGTCATTATTTATTCTTAGAAAATATAATAGATAAAAGAAACTTCAATCTAAGTTTGACTCCCTTTGAGATTAACCAGTCATACAGAGTTTTGCAATAATCTCAATGTCTTTGCAAATAATTACCTAACAAATCAGTCAGAGAAACTCCATATATATAGCCATCTAGTCTCTTGTATTCTTCCTTCTTATTTCTAAATTTTTCCACAATAAGTTCTTTCATGGAATGAAACTATTGAAAATACTAAAATGATTTAAACCTAAACAGTAGAATCATAGAATCATAGAATTGCAGAGTTGGAAGAGACCACGAGGGCCATCCAGTCCAACCCCATTCTGCCACGCAGGAAATCTTGATCAAAGCATCCCCGACAGATGGCCATCCAGCCTCTGTTTAAAGACCTCCAAGGAAGGAGACCCACCACGCTCTGAGGGAGTGCGTTCCACTGCTGAACAGCTCTTACTGTCAAAAAGTTCCTCCTAATGTTGAGGTGGAATCTCTGTTCCTGGAGCTTGCACCCATTGCTCCGTGTTCCAGTCTCTGGAGCAGCAGAAAACAAGCCTGCTCCATCCTCAGCGTGACATCCCTTCAAATACTTAAACAGGGCTATCATATCGCCTCTTAACCGTCTTTTTTCCAGGCTAAACATAATAGGCTCCCTAAGTCTCTCCTCATAAGGCATCATTTCCAGACCTTCCACCATTTTAGTTGCCCTTCTCTGGACACGCTCCAATTTGTCAATATCCTTTTTTAATTGTGGTGCCCAGAACTGGACACAGTACTCCAGGTGAGGTCTGACCAAGGCAGAATAGAGCAGCACCACTACTTCCCTTGATCTAGACACTATACTTCTATTGATACAGCCCAAAATCGCATTGGCTGTTTTAGCTGCCGCATTGCACTGTTGGCTCATGTTCAACTTGTGATCTACTAGGACCCCTAGATCCCTTTCGCACGTAGTCTCATTCAGCCAGGTCTCTCCCATCCTATATTTATGCATTTCATTTTTCCGCCCTAAATGCAGTACTCTACATTTCTCCGTATTGAATTTCATTTTGTTAGCTTTGGCCCAGCTCTCCAGTCTATCCAGGTCATTCTGAATTTTGATCCTGTCCTCTAGGGTATTAGCTACTCCTCCTAATTTGGTGTCATCTGCAAATTTGATAAGTATGCCCCTAATTCCCTCATCCAAGTCATTGATAAAGATGTTGAATAGCACTGGGCCCAGGACAGAACCCTGTGGCACCCCACTGGTCACATCTTTCCAAGACGAAGAGGAGCCACTGCTGAGCACCCTTTGGGTTCGGCCGGTCAACCAATTACAAATCCATTGAACAGTTAACTTGTCCAGCCCACATTTTACAAGCTTGTTTGCAAGAATGTCATGGGGAACCTTGTCAAAGGCCTTACTGAAATCAAGGTATGCGATGTCCACAGCATTCCCTTCATCTACCAAGCTGGTAACTTTATCAAAAAAAGAGATCAGATTAGGCTGGCATGACTTGTTTCTCTGAAACCCATGTTGACTTTTTGTGATTATGGCATTGCCTTCTAAATGTTCACAGACTCTCTGTTTAATGATCTGCTCTAGAATTTTCCCTGGTATTGATGTCAGACTAACTGGACGATAATTGTTGGGATCCTCTTTTTCCCCCTTTTTGATGATGGGGACAATGTTTGCCCTCCTCCAGTCTGCTGGGACTTCTCCTGTTCTCCAGGAGTTCTCAAAGATTATTGCCAATGGCTCTGAGATTATATTTGCCAGCTCTTTTAATACTCTTGGATGTAGTTCATCTGGTCCTGGAGATTTAAATTCATTTAGATTAAGAAGGTATTCCTGTACTACCTCTTTACTTATTTTGAGCTGGATTTCCCCTATTGTGTCCTCTGTTCCATTATCCTCAAGTTGGTCCTCCTTTTCCTTTTCTGAAAACACTGAGGCAAAGAAGGTGTTGAGTAATTCTGCCTTTTCTCTGTCCCCTGTTAGCATTTTGCCATCTTCTCCACGTAGTGGCCCTATCATTTCCTTCTTCCTCCTTTTGCTGCGGACATACCCAAAAAAACCCTTTTTATTGTTCTTAACCTCCCTAGCAAGCCTGAGCTCATTCTGCGCTTTAGCTTTTCTGACTTTACTCCTACACGTGTTCGCTATCTGTTTGAATTCTTCTTTGGTGATTTCCCCCCTTTTCCATTTCCTATACATGTTCCGTTTAAAACTTAGCTCCATTGAAAGTTCTTTAGTCATCCATCCTGGTTTCTTGAGACACCTTCCATTTTTCTTCCTCAATGGTACTGTTTGAAATTGTGCCTTCAGTATCTCCCTTTTGAGAAAATCCCATCCGTCTTGAGGTCTCTTCTCTTTTAGTATTCCTGACCATGGGATCATCCCCAGTATTTCCCTGAGTTTATTGAAATCAGCTCTCCTAAAGTCGAGAACGCGTGTCTGACTATGCCTGGCTTCTCCTTTCCATTGTATAACAAACTCCAGGAGAACATGATCACTCTCACCTAAGGATCCCACCACTTGCACCCCATTAACCAGGTCATCTCTGTTGGTTAGGATCAGATCTAAAATAGCTGACCCCCTTGTTGCCTCTTCCACCTTATACACAAAGATACACTCTCCTCAGGGATAATATTAATGTCTAGGTACATTACATTAAACTTCAGGTAAGGCATCATACATCTTACAGATTATTGGGGTGTCCTCACCCATATACCATCTGTGGAGGAAACACAAAGGCATCCAGGGAAGATAAGCATCTTCCGTGGACACTGCAACCTCAGCCTGTAACACTGGTCTTCTCTTTGCCTGGAATGGCAAAGATAAAAGATAAAAAGCTCAGTTTTAAAAACAGCTTAGTTTAATCTCAGTTTAAAAAACAGTGCAGTACCCTCAGCCCATTCTTTAAGTTTTTGTTTGTTTGTTTTAAAAGCCTGCGGGAATCAAAAGGGTTTTGCCTTCTGATAGAAGGACCGCCTCCCTGGGAAAGGAGTTCCAGAGTCAAGGGGCAGCCACCAAGAAGACCCTGTCTTGTGGCCCTCACCTGGCTAGTGACAGTGGTGGGACTGAGGGACGGGCTCCTTTGTATCCCACCCTTTCCCCAGTACTGGGAGTCAAGACTGTTAAAACAAATACAGATTAAAACATATACAAAGACATCTGAAAAATATATAGAACTTACTTTAAAAGGCAATTAAACACAATCTATAGAATCAGTACAGTTTAAAAATCTACTAAAAGGCAAAAGATAAAAATGAACAAGAAAGCACACCATTAAAAACCGACTGCAGACAGTTCCTAAAAGCCTGCTAGAATAGAAAAGTTCTCACTTGCTGGGGGAGGGAGGGAGCCATCCTAGCTTCCTCACCCAGGCCTTCTTTTAAAGACAGTCCTAAAGTTACTTTATTTATGTCATATTCCTTTCCCCCCCCCCTCACCTGCTGCCTTTAATTTTATTTTCCTCCCAAAGATAACACTGGCCTTGAAGAGCAGGAGAAGGAGAAGAGGCGCCAGGTGATTGAGAAATTCCAGAAAGCTCCCTTTGAAGAGATTGCAGCGCAATGTGAAACCAAGGTGAGCTCTCTGTGTGTGTACCTTGGAAGCCATGGTGCTCAGGGCGATGTGGGCAAGAGGGGCAGAGGAGTGATCCCTGCGCACCTACACGCTTAAAGAGGCAGAGATTTGAAGCCCTTGGTCAGGATGCCAGGGCCTTCTCACCTCAAACCTTGCAGGGCGATGAGCTTGGCCACCTCTCCCTTCTGGCATCTCTTCCCTCCACCCTCCCAGTTGCATCACTCTGTTCTGCACTGCACAGTGGCCTGGCCCCAACTCCACTCCATACCATCTACTTGTTGCTATACGGTACATCTCCTGTATTTGTAGGGGATAAGTTGCCAGGCTTACCGTGGATACCGGAAACTGCAGATATAGTAGCACCCCTGTATCCGGGGGGGGGATTGGTTCTGGGGGCCCCCACGAATACTGAAATCCATGGATAACAGTGAACATCAGACTTCCTCCCCTGTCCATCACCTGCCGGAACAGTTCTCCTCCTCCCTCCCTTCCTCATCCAGGCACCTCTGCCACTGAAACCCCCATGGGGAAAATCTCTTCCCTCCCCCGTCCACCACTACCCTGCTGTTACCAGCTGTTAATAACTGAATCAGTGGATGGTGAATCAGCGGATACTGGGGTGCTACTGTAATAGTGAACCCTATTGAACTGAGCAACCTCTGGCCCAAGCAGATCATAAAATCTTATTGGAGGACCTAGAGAGTCCTAGAGACCCCACCTCTATAGGCATTGGTAGGTCCTGCAGTGTGACTCTATAGTCAACTTCTGGTGGAAGCATGCCATAGAATCATGCTGCAGGACCTAGAAAATGCCTAGAGAGGACATATTTTTTCGGACAAGGGAAGTGAATCCGTGGGTACCGTTCCGTGGATACGGGGGTCATACTGTAGTAGCATATGCAGCTGAGGAAGTGTGTTTTTGCAGACTATGATATGTGGAAATACAGTGTGAGGAAAAAAAACTTAGCTGTCCATTAGCACTTGTTACTTCCTTGTAGGATCATAGAGTTGGATGGGGCCCTATAAACCATCAAGTCCAACCCTCCACTCTCTGAGGGCTTTCCAGGTAGAGCATCCCCAACAGGTAGCCCTCTAGCCTCCTTTTGAAGACATCCAGAGAAAGAAACCCCACCACTTCTCCAGGTCATTGGTTCCATTGTCCAGTAGTTACTGCCAAGAATTTCCTCCTTGTGTTCAGTTGCAGTCTACCCTCCTGTAACTCCTCACCGCAGTAACAGAAGCCTCCTTTAAGGTTGACTGGAAGGATTATAGAGAACAGCAGTCCTTAAATGTAGGTTCTTCAAGTGTTTTGGACCTCCCACTCCCAGAAGCCCCTGCCAGCTTGGCCAGTGGCCAAGGATCCTGGGGACAGAAATCCCAAAGCAGCCGTAAGACTAAAGATTAAGGACCACCGATCTAGAGTGAGTCCGTGTGATTTAAGACTGGCGTGGAAAAATGGGAGGAGAGCACAATGAGAACTCGTAAGTGTGTTGCCATTGTGATAGAGCCTGGTCCCTGCTTATAGGAAAAGGCATTTGCTTGTGCATTAGTCCAGTCCTTTTGTGTGTTATAAGTAAGCCAGAGAAGCACAATGTTTCCCTAGGTTTACTCCCTTGGAAATTACTCAGAAGAGCCTTCCATAACTACTGTCCTTGGTTTCCTTTAGTTGCTGACAGCAAAGGGCCTGTTGCTTTCAGGGAAGAGTAAGAGAGAGAACCTCACTTCTGGATGGAGGTGCGCCTTGAATACTTTCGAGGTCTCAGTAATTCTCTGTTTCCTCCCTGCAGGCAAACCTCCTTCATGACCGGCTCACTCAGATATTGGAGCTCACCATTCGGTAAGGACCAGAGACTGGAGGAGTGGCTTTGTGCTGTTATGGAGGCTATTCTGGGATCTGGGGATTGTGTTTCTGTGGCTAGACCCTAAGGCCGAGCCAGTGGTACATAATCCTAGAACTTGTGGTCAACCAAAGATAGAAAGAAAGGAAGCAGGTTTTAACAAAATTAAAATTCCACTAAGTGTAAGGAGGGCCATCAGTCAGACAAGCTGTAAAAGAGAGAAACACATGGAGGAGAAGACTGTCAGTGGCTATTAATCATGATGGCTGTACATTCCCTCTGGCATCAAAGGCCATATGGCTCTTAGTACCAATTGCTGGCTCACATGAGGGAAAGGTGCTGTTATGCCTTTACGATAGATCATAGCATCCTCTTGGATCGCTTGAGGGGGTTAGGAATCGGAGGCACTGCGCTCCAGTGGTTCCGGTCCTTCCTCTCGGGCAGGTCCCAGAGGGTGTTGCTCGGGGACAGCTGCTCCAGCAGAAAGGAGCTTACTTGTGGTGTTCCACAGGGCGCCATCCTGTCCCCGATGCTGTTTAACATTTATATGAAGCCGCTGGGTGAGATTATTCGCAGTTATGGGGCTGGGTGTTATCAGTACGCTGATGACACCCAGATCTATTTCTCCTTGCCCCGATCATCGGCCTCGAATTCCGATGGCATCTCTCCTCTTAATGATTGTCTTAAAGCAGTAATGGGCTGGATGAGGAAAAACAGATTGAGATTAAATCCAGATAAAACGGAGGTGCTCATGGTAGCGGCCCCCAAACCAGGAGTTGGGTTGCAACCTCCAGTCCTGGACGGGGTCACGCTCTCCGTTAAGGACTGTGTTCGCAGTCTGGGGGTGCTCCTTGATTCATCGCTTCAGATGACGAGTCAGGTGAATGCGACAGTCAGGAGCGCCTGTTATCAGCTTCGGCTGATACGCCAGCTGCGCCATTTCCTGGAAGTAAGGGACCTTGAGACTGTGGTGCACGCGCTGGTAACCTCCCGTCTAGATTTCTGCAATGCGCTCTACATGGGGCTGCCCTCATGCTTGGTCCGGAAACTTCAGTTGGTACAAAATATGGCAGCCAGAGTGGTCTCGGGAACATCTCGGAGAGACCATATAACTCCAGTATTAAAATCTCTCCACTGGCTGCCAATCAGTTTCCGGGCCCAGTATAAGGTGTTGGTTATTACCTTTAAAGCCCTAAATGGCTTGGGTCCAACTTATCTCCGGAACCGCCTCCTCCCATACAATCCTCCCCGCGCACTCCGGTCCTCTGGGAGGAATTTGCTTCAGCCACAAAAATCTAGGCTGTCTGCAACCTCCCAGAGGGCCTTTTCGGTAATCGCCCCCAAATTGTGGAATGACCTGCCGAATGAGATCCATCAGATAACAAGCCTGAGTGGCTTTAAAAAAGCACTAAAGACGGATCTCTTTCGGCAGGCCTTTCCTGATTAGATCCCGGCCTCAGGGGATCGTGGCCTCTTCTAGGCTGCTGGCCATTTATTATATTTATTGTATTTATAGTTTTAAAAGTGATTTTAGATTAGTTGTTTTAATTTATATTTGTTTAATGTTTTTTTATGGGGGAGGGTGGGAGTTGGGGTGTTTAGGGATTTTATTTGTATTGTATTTTAAATTTTGTAAGCCGCCCCGATTGTTTTAACAGAGGGGCGGGGTATAAATAAATTTTATTATTATTATTATTATTTCCTGTGGGCTTCCCAGAGGCACCTGGTTGGCCGTTCTTATGGAAGAAATGGGATGCTGGACTTGATAGACCTCAGGTCTCCTTCGGCAGGTTACCTTTATACATTTTTGTAGACCTGTTGCTGAATTGGTAAAGAAATAGCACCAGCAGCAGACCTGGAACACTATGTCCAGTTCTGGGCACCACAATTCAAGGACATTGGCAAGTTGGAAAGTGTCCAGAGGAGGACGACCAAAATGGTGGGAGATCTGGAAGCCATGCCCTATGAGGATCGGCTTAGGGAGCTGGGTATGTTTAGCCTGGGAAAGAGAAGGTGAAGAGGGGAAATGATACTGAAGAGAGAGCACGCTTTCTTTCTGCTGCTCCAGAGACTCGGACACGGAGCAATGGGTTCAAACTCCAGGAAAAGAGATTCCACCCAAGCATTCCTGATGGTAAGAGGTGTTTGGCAGTGGAATGCGCTGCCTGGGAGTGTGGTGGAATCTTCTTCTTTGGAGGTTTTTAAGCAGAGGCTGGATGGCCATCTGTCGGCCATCTGGCAGGCACACGGCCAATGAGACTCTTCCACCACGGGGTGGGTCCTCTTGTTTACTCTAGTGCAAGAGTGGGCAAAGTGCAGCCCTGCATTTCACGCTTATGGCCCTTGAAGTCCCGGCAGAGCCCACAGCTTTAAAAAAAAGAAATTGGTGTAAATTTATTCCAGGATCTTTTGCCCTCAAACCACACAGAAAGCCCCGCAAGTGCCTGGAAACACACAAAGGTACCCACCCGTGGAACACCACACTACACCCAGGTACCTCCCTTTTCATGTTTGGTGACAATGTTTTGAGAGGGACTGCCTAAGAAAAGGCCGGTGTTTGGGCTGGGTGTGGGGATGTGCAGCCCATGGGGGGCCAGAGAGAAATTGGCCTCCAGCCCCATGCAGATGCCCACCCATGCTCGGGTACATTCTTGCTTTGACGATGCTGTGCCCTCCTTCTCCTCCAGACACATACGAAGCCTACGGGTGGAGAGGAGAGGACCAGATGTTGACCTCTTTCTCTCTCTCTCTCTGGCTTCTCTTCACAAACGAAGATTCAGGAAGGACTCATCCCGCGCTTTCTGCAAGTGAGCTGATGACTAAAAAGGCCAATCTGAGATAGACAAGTCCGGTTGCAGAAAGCACAGCAGAAGGTCTCCTTGGGTGATGTTTCCGGGTTGTAATTTTTTCTTCGTTGTCATTTCTCTTCAAGACTTGTTCAACATTTCTCAAATAAGGCTGCCGCATTGTGGATAGTGCGTCTCCATGCCTCCTGATGTGAGGCCAGGGCGGACCCTTGTTGGTGATCAATTTGGCTGAGCCTGAGATGTTGTTTCAGGGAGTCCTTGTATCGCTTTTTTGGAGTGCCCCTCTTACACTGACCCGTAGCGAGTTCACCGTAGAGTACTATTTTTGGGAGGCGATGGTCCTCCATCCTAGAAACATGCCCTGCCCAGCACAGCTGTGTTCTCAATATCATGGCCTCAATGCTGGTGATCCCTGCTTGCTCAAGGACAGCAACATTCATCACATAGTCAGTCTATAGAAGCATTAACCCCACCCCTCCCAAAGTGGTAAAGCTGAGGGGGAAGGAGAGGCAACATAGGCCGCATCAAAGCTCGGAAAAGTTTCTTTGGTGGACTGTGGTTTTCCAAATTCCCCAACCTGCATGGTCTGTGTCCAGAGGGTTTTGTTTTTTAAGTTTAATACAAAAGAATAGTGCTCTGGACCTCACCTGTATGAAAGGGGGGTTCTTCTGTTACAGGGTGGCATGGGAAAGACTGGCTCCCTCTGTCCTTGGGAGTAACTTACGGCTGGGGCCTAGGGGGGTTCTGCTTCTGGCAACAGAACTGTGATCCACAAAGGAGGAAGAAGAGTCAGAATCCTAGAGTTGGAAGAGACCCCAAGGGCCATCCAGTCCAACTCCCTTCTGCCATGCAGGAAAAAACAAGGCATTTCCGACAGATGGCCATCCAGCCTCTGTTTTAAAACCTCCAAAGAGGCCTCACTACCCATGGTATTTGGCCCTGTAAATTTCTGTTGCTTGTCTACTTTTATCACTTTAGGGAAGTAGACTGAAACATCGGAGTTCCTGTTAGCTCAAATTACTTTTCAGTCACATTGGTGAACTGTTTTACTGCCTCAACCATCAATTGGACAGGGGGTCAGAATAGGAAATTTAGAATAATAGAACGATAGAGTTGAAAGAGACCCAAAGGGCCATCCAGTCCAACCCCATTCTGCCCTGCAGGAATACACCATCAAAGCAGGTGGCCATCCAGCCTCAGCTTAAAACTCCACAGAAGGAGACTCCACCACACTCTCAGGCAACAGCGGATTCCACTGCTGAACAGCTCTTATCATTAGGAAGTTCTTCCTAATATTTAGGTGGAATCTCTTTTCCTGTCAATCGAGTCCATTGCTTCATGTCCTAATCTCTGAAGCAGCAGAAAACAAGCTTGCTCCCTCTTCAATATACTAGTTTATTTAGAAATAAACTAATATGAGTCAATAATTTTTGATCTGGCTTGGTGAGGAACACCAGTCTGGGGTGTCCCAGAAAGGCGGGCATTCTTCACTAAACCAGCTCTAGTCACAGTGACTAGTAGGCAGGATGGGTGTTGCAATCTTAACTGGTCTCTTGTGTGTCTCTTGCAGGCCGCCGCCCAGCCCCTCTGGCACACTGACTATCACTGCTGGACACCCACACTATCAATCCGTTCCAGTCTATGAGATGAAGTTTCCAGACCTCTGTGTGTATTGAGAGTCTTCTGGTCTCTGCTGGGCCTGGTTTAACACATTAGAGCACATGGTGTCAAGCCCACTATGAGTTCTTAGCTCAGCCCCCACTCTTTTCTTGGCCACCTTTTAACAGAGCTTTGAGGAACAGTCTTGGCCGGAGGGTGGCTGGGCTGAGTTGGTGTTTGAATTGCAGGCTTCTAGTTCCATCGCTCAGCTCTTGAAGTTGTGGTCAGCTTATTTCACTACTAATTTTTCTTCACTGGAAGGAAAAATTATCAGTACAATACTGTGTTTTGCCAAATATTTCAGATAATAGGGCATTTGTAAACCAGATGCCAGACCCTCTGTGGTTTCCGTTCCTTCTAGGGGCTGTAGGATTAATTAACAAATTATTGTGTAGTTTGCTTACTCTCTGCTTTCTTTGAACCCCAAGAGCCTCAGCGCCTTAACAAATTCTGGGTGGCGTAGGCATATTGCTACTTTTCATTCCATGATACTTAAAATCCTCAAGACAAAGGGGTGAAGTGGTGTTTTTGCCTCTTCTTCAGTCACGGCAGTAAATCTGAATGTCAGATTCTTAGTACTTCTTAGTAATTCCAAACATCAGCAGCTTCCTAAGGCATGTGCTCTGCTTTGGCAGGGAAATGCTCTTTTTTGATCGCCAAACCCTGCAACGTTTTTGACATCCCAAATGTCTAGTTCAGGCCTCATAGTTGGTAGGGAAAGAGGGAGGGGAAGAGTATTTTTGCTGTGCCGCTTTAGACTACCTAAATTATATATCTATATCTCTATTTAGTATAGGACAAGAGATTAAGTAGATTTTAAAATGGTAAATAGGGTCTTTTAAAACTAACAGAGAAGCTATGGGATAGTGCCCTCTATAGCATAGTGGTAAAGGCTTTTTTACTAATATTTTGTCAACTGAAAGAAAAACCTATGGATGGATCTCAGAGGATAGAATTTTTAGTGTGTGTGCCTTCCTTCCCTTTTCTTCCTTCTTCCACTTTGCTCTTTATTTTAGAAGTGCATCAGTTTGTTTCCGCTTTAGCTTAATTGCCACATTTCTCTCTGAGAATTAAATATGGATCGGTCTCACTCCCCGGGTTTGTATATCCCAGCCAATATGCTACTTGTGTGTAGAGAGAGGAGCCTTACAGTTAATCTGCACTCAACACCCACAACACAAGAAGCGAAGCAGGGGCCATGTTTGTTGCTGTCCAGCCCACAATTACAGTGTGGCTGGTGAAACCTGAAAAGAACCTCTGTCAGTGGAGTCACAGATGGCAGGTTTTGTTGGGACCAGCAATATCATGATGATGATGATGATGATGATGTATGAAAACCTTAGCTTTCTCGATGCCTGTGTGCATTCCAGAAAATATATTTTGACCACTTATACCAGGTCAGAGTTTGCTTGTAAAATTGGCTGAGGGTGAAGAAGGAAAAGGTCACTTGACAATATACAGAATATTAAAATTCTGGGTGTTTTTTTTTTAAAGAATGAAGTGGGAGTGGCCTAACCCCCCCCCCCCACTTGCCAGGCAGTATCTTTTCATTTGTCAGCCTGTGAAGGTGAGGCACTGATGCTCTCAGCAAGTGTTGACAGTTAACAAAGCCCTTCTTTTCAGTTTAACAGTGCAATCACAGCTCTTAATGGATGACGAAATTGCCTCTTTCGCCCTGCGCTCCCCTGTGATTGCAGCTGCTCCTCCACACTTCCACCCTGCTCAGACCAGAGGCAGTACCCCTCATAGAGCACACAGCTCTAATCCTTGGCCCCACTTTAGCTTCTTCCACTTTTTGCTTTTGGAAGGTAAGATGTCTTGGTGTCTGATGTCAGTCAAGTGGTGTTTTATTTCAAAGCTGGAAGTTGACCCAAGCAGATTACTGAGGAGGCCTTCTGTGCTGCTGTGTTTTTCTCATATGTTGACTGCCTTTGTACAAAACAGTCACACACACAAAAGGAAAAACAGCAACCATGCTCTTTGATTTGCACTCATGCAGTCTGTGGATGGTGCTGCCGAAAAGCCTTCTTGTTTCTCCACTCCGCTCTGCATGCAACAGATGCCTTGCATTTCACATCCCGTTTGCTTTCAAGTCTCAGCTGCATTGTTTTCATATTCTCGGTTGTGGTCTTAACACAGTGAACTTCTACATTTCCAAAACTCTTTTGTTAATGGGGGAGGGGGGGAGGGAAGAAACCTAGCAAGCAAGAGCTGGAGGCTGGGTGAACTGGAGATGCCGAAAGGCTGCCATGCTGGGTTGCAGAATATCCATCCCATTATGGATCATACAGGTATGCAAGAGCACAGGATCCAGGGAATTGTCCTGACTGTGGTGCAGGAACTGGTAATTTACACAGTAGTGTTTTAACTTTGAAATAATTCCTTTGGAACAATAAACATGGTTGAGTCTAAGACACAAAGTGCTTGACCAGCTGTGTTTGTAACAGATTGTTGGCCCTGCCAGAATGTTTGTCATGTGGAGTCCTGCCAGTCTTTGTACACATTCCAGCTTGTACCTTGGTGTTTTGGTTGATAATGTATAGAAGAATAAAAATAGTTTTTCATGGTAGTTTTAACATAGGGTATGAATGAAAGCCATCCTAACACAGAGGACAGAGAACAACTGAGTTGTCGTGTTTTACTGATGCTTAGCTATCTATTCTACACTGTCTGTAATGAGCCATTTGACAAATTGTAAGAACACTGTGCAATCCACGTGTGAGCAATAAAATAAAGTAAATGAGAAGCAACACACTCCGTGGGCATGTTTCTTCCCTTCCCAGACTCTTAGTTGGTTTCTCAATAAATGGGACCACTCTGAGTCATCAGTGTGAGCTTCTCTGTACATGTCACCCATTGCAATGGTCTTTGTATAAACTAATAAGGGGAGACACCTGTCTTGTGGCATATGAGAAAAGGAGATCTCCAGAAGCTTTAAAAGGGTGGTAAGTCAGAGGGCAGAGTGTATAGGTTGCATGTTAGAAATTTCTGTTTTTGTCCCCATCATAGCCAAGTTAGATTAAGAAAAGATCCCTGTGTTGCCAGTCAGTGGGCCTACTCAGGAGCTGAGCTTTCTAGGCTGCTCTCAGGGATCCTTCTCGTCAGCTGGTACGTGCTTCTTTCATCTTAAGATCCCAGAGACTGAAGCAAGGATCTTCCATACACAATGCTATCTACTCAGTGTGTGGAACTCCTGGGATAAACAACACGGCAACATAACACAGTACTGTATTCCTTGTTATTGCTGCTGTGAATGTTCACTGTGCTTATCTTCAGTTTTGCACAGAATGGTTACAGATTCTATTTGCTGCATTTCTTTATCACTTGGTCCTGTTTTACAATTTCTCCTTTGTGTGTGTGAGAGAGAGAGAGAGAGAGAGGTTTTGTTTTCCCTTGTGCCACAATAAACTTTGTTACATCTTGAAGGCGCTGCAAGATTCTTGGCCAGTTTTCTCAGCAACACAGTAATATGGAAGCCATTCTGAAAGATACCTAATATTATTTATTAGAATACAGGTTGATTCTTCCTTAGACAAAATGCTTCTGACCAGAGGTATTTCAGAATATTTTGGAATCCTTCCATATATATAATGAGATATCTTGGAGATGGGACCCAAGTCTAAACACAAAATTCATTCATCATATGTTTCATATACACCTTATACACATAACCTGAAAGTAATTTTATACACAATATTTTTAATAATTTTGTGCAGCCACCCATGTGGACAGTTTTGGATTTTGGAGTATTTCCAAATTCCAGATAAGGAAGACTCAACCTGTATGTATATCACGTTTTATTTTGAAAGTTCTTGGGTGGGACACAAGCAACTGACAAATTTAAATGATTTAAAATTACCTAACAGTTAAAAGGTTATAGTTAATTCCATATTCATTGAAAGAGAACTTCACAACCTAATCATCTTCTTTTTCTCCCTGAAAGGCTTACATAAGCATTACAATTGCTCCCTGAAAGTTCTCAGATGGTGTGAGAGTCTTCATTGTACCATTTGATTTAGTGGGATTGTGGTATAGCCATTGGGTATCACAACAGAGTAATAAACAAGCACATTCACAGATACACATCAGTTGCACAATGTTGAAACTTGGCAGAAGGGTGGTATAGCGCTAATTGCCACTTGACTCCATCACTGTAGATACACACTACAAAAGCGCAATGGAAGATCTTGACTTTTGTTGTACGAGTAACCCGTATGAGTTCTATAGATACCTTGGACTGTTAAAAAGACAAGTGAATGGGTCTGAGAGCAAATCATACCTGAACTCTCCCCAGAAGCCAAGATGACTAAAGTGAGGTTCTACTTTGGACACATCATGACATGATGTGATTCACTGGAAGTCAATAATGATCAGTATGCATGAAGGTAATAGGTGGATTGAAGGCTACAGGTGGATTGTTTCAATCAGGGAAGTCATGGGTGCCCTGTGCAGGGCAGATGATGACCAGGGATCGTAGAGATCCCTCGTTTATGGAGTCACCATACATCAAAGCTGACTTGACCACAAATAACAGTGTAACCTTACTGGTGGTATGCCCTATCTAGATGCTTGATAAATGGTTGCAGAATTATTGTAGCTGATTTCTTGCAGACACAACTGCAATTCTTTCTTGTCTGGAATATCCATCCATTCCTTTATATACATCCCACCTTCCTCCCAGGTTGGGGCTCAAGGCAGCTTACAAAAAGGCAGAATACAATAAAACACATAGTTAAAGCATACAAAATCAAGATTAAAACAGCTCAGGTCTCGCAGGTTCAGGCCCATGGCCTCTCTGGTTGACTGTATCCATCTGGTGCACATTCTTCCTTCTTTTCCCCTCCATCTTTCCTAGCATTCTTGATTTTCCAGTGAGCTGTTCCTTCTTGTGATGTGACCGAAGTATGACAGCCTCAATTTAGTCAATTTCTAGTGAAAGCTCTGGCTTGATCTGTTGTTCTAAGGCCCATTTGTCTTTTGGGGGCATCCACAGGATCATCAGCACTCTTCGTGAATGAGTTGATTCTCTATGAGCTTTCTTCTCTGTCCAGCTCTAACATCCATACATGGTGATGGGAAAGACAAATGGCTTGAGCAATCCTGACTTCAGTACATCACCATAAAAGCCATTTTTGTTAAAACCAGTTTTCAAAAGCTTGCTGGAAAAGAAAGGTCTAAACCTGTCACTGAAAGGAAAACAAAGAGGGAACTCCAAAATGTGGGATCAGCCACAGAGAAGGCCTTCTCCTGTGTTCCCACCAACTATGCCTATGAAGGTGGTGAGATAAACAAATCAGATCTTAATGCTCAGGCAGCTCATATGGGAAGATACAATCCTATGGACATAAATGTCCACCCCCTCCTGCTTCTCACTGTATGGCCCTTCAGGTTTGCCATTGACTTATGGTGACACCATGAATTTCATAGATAGGGAAAACTCACGAGATGGTTTCAGCCAGTTCCTCTGAAACAGAGCCTACAACACCGGGGATTCCTTGACAGACCTTCTGGGCTTGGGGAAGGTTCTTTTTGGACTGCCACTCCCAGAATCTGTAGCTGGCTGGGGGATTTTGGGAGTGACAGTCCAACAAGGCACCTTTTCCCATGCCCTGGAAATTCTAGGCCACAGTGTTTGAGGAAAAGAGACCAAGGTCAGGTCTTGTGTGTCTGTGCCTTCAAGTTGCCTGTCAACTTATGACAACACCATGGGTTTCAGAGAGTTTTCTTAGGCAAGGAAAGACTCAGGGGTGGTTTTGCCAGTTCCTTCCACTGAAATAGAGCCTCCAGCACCTGGGATTCCTTGGCAGACCTTCTGGGCTCGGGGAATTTTTTTTACAGCTATGGAATCAGTGAGGAGCAAACTTGTTAGTGTAACTAGCTATTTTTGACGGTTGCTTTTAAATAAGCATTTTGACCGGTATTCTGAGTTTTATTAAATTTTCTTCTAAATCCTGACACCTCCCTACCCACCAGTGTGTTAGCAGTGGGGAGAGATGAGATATCAGCCCCATTCACCAGACCCGGAGTCTGTTGGCGCAACACCAGTCCTTGGACCCTGAATCCCTGTAGAAAGGCATCCGCTTATCTTTGGCGAAAGATGGTTCTTACCCTCAAACAAAGACCCACGCAATCAGTGTCCGGTGCAGGCAACGAAGAACAACTTTATTACTGGAAGCTAAGATTTTATAGACCCCGCTCCTGGGTCTGTATACATGTTAGAGAGAAAGGTTCTCCTGAGCTCATCCAGTTTAAGTAGCAAACTTCAGCTAACATATTAGTAAGACAATTGACCATTCATGTGCTTACGCAGGCTTCGTTAATGTTACAGAAAAAGAGACATTCCTCTGCTGGGAACTGCATCTCCTAGCAGTTTCAAAGTTGTTACTATCTCTCACGTACAGTCAAGGTCTATCACAGTTTTAGCATTCTCAGCAAAGATGGCTCTACTTTATTTGGTTCATTTCATTACCAACTAGTACTTGTTACTGATTCTATAGATATCCCACTCCAGCTATGGCTTACCATGCATGGTTGTAATAAAGCAGTGCAGCATTATCGAATTATGAATACAGATTTGTGTTTCAGCCTTCAACAGAAAGCAACGAAAAAAGCAACTAGCATTGCGGAAAGGAATCCAAGTCGTTGCTCCCACCCCCCAAAAACACTACCAGTAACGAGGAGGAACGGGAACGAATTACTTTCCCCAAGCTCTCTGTTTAAGTATTTGAAGGGGTGTCACGTTGAGGATGGAGCAAGCTTGTTTTCTGCTTCTCCAGAGACTAGAACACGGAGCAATGGGTGCAAGCTCCAGGAACAGAGATTCCACCTCAACATGAGGAGGAACTTTTTGACAGTAAGAGCTGTTCGGCAGTGGAACACACTCCCTCGGAGCGTGGTGGGGTCTCCTTCCTTGGAGGTCTTTAAACAGAGGCTGGATGGCCATCTGTCGGGGATGCTTTGATTGTGATTTCCTGCGTGGCAGAATGGGGTTGGACTGGATGGCCCTCGTGGTCTCTTCCAACTCTGCAATTCTATGATTCTATGATTCTTGTTTTGCATTCAGAACGATTTGAGAATCTCTGGCCTAATCCACACTACACAAATAATTAAGTTTGAAACTGGATTATTTGCCACGGCTCCTTCCTATTAAATCCTGGGATTTGTAGTTTTACAAGTTGTTATAGCCTTCTCTACCAAAGAGTGCTGCCGCCTCACAAAACTACAACTCCCAGGATTCCATAGGAAGGAGCCCTGGCCAATAATCCAGTTTCAACCTGAATTATTTGTGTAGTGCGGATGCACCTGTGACTTGAAATATGATTTGAAATCGGCTGCTGTGTCCTGTCTTTCTTTTGCTTTGGAGAGGAAAGCTCTCAAAAATAAAAATAAAAATAATCAATTTTTCTCTCATTACTTTCTGGAAAGGGCAAATACAAAAGGAAAGTTCAAAGAAATGGCCACGTTAGTCTGTTTCAGTATGAAAGTAAAAGGAGAGGAGAAAGAATATGTCATCATCCTGAAGATTTTTGCGACCTTTAAAATGAATCCGTGTGAAAAAAGAATAAAGAAAATTTTGTCCAGAGCCGACCCGGAATCACTATTCTACTTGTGGATCTATTTGTTATAGATCTATGTTTCGGCGCGCTCTTCTGACGCAAAAGCCACTCGCCGCTCTTTCTGTCCGAGCGCCGAGCCGCGAGATTGGCAGGGGGCGTGGCCAAGGGGTTTAGGCATTAAGAGGAGACCTGCTGAGCTATCGATGAGTGTTGGGCGCCATTTTCCCGGAAGCCGGAAGGAACAAAGGAGGCGGCGAAGCGGGGTGAGGCTCTTCGGGCTTTGTTTTGGGGGGCGGTTTCCCTCACTGGGACGGGGGTGGGGGCGACGAGGGTCCTCAGTGCCCCACTTTCCCTCTTGGCGGTCGGGCGTCGGCTGGTCTCGCGGATTCTTAAGAACTGGAAGGGATTCCCCAAGGGTCATCTAGTCTGACCCCCGCCACCCGGCAATACGCAACCAAAGCAGCCCCAAAAAGGCAGCCGTCCAAACACGGATTAACGACTTCCTTCCAACCAGCAGGAAAAGGAGCCTGGTTCTCCAGGTACTCCTCGATGGTCGGAATTTATTCCTTAACCTTCCATTCCATTCCATTCCATTCTTTTCTTTTCTCTCCTTTTAATTATTGTGTGTTTTTAATCCTTTCTAATTTAATATTGTTTTAAGGGGTGGGTGCGGTAGGGTATTTATGTAATTATGGAGTTTTTATATTGTAAGCCGCCCGATTGCGTTGCAGAGGGGCGGGATAGAAATCTGTTATTATTATTATTATTATTATTATTAACCTCCCCCCCCCGCGTTTCTTCCTGGGCATATATAAACTGATTGGCCTTCTAATCTCCCCCCCCCGCCCCAGATGCCCAGTTGGAGTCTCCTTTCTTATCATTTGAATCCATTGGATCACATTCTAAAGTACTCTGTAGAATCCTAGAGAATTGGAAGGGACCCCCAAAGGCCATCTAGTCCAACCCCCTGCCATGCGGGACTAGACAGCTAAAGCACTCCTGAAAGGTTAAGAGGTGATATGATGCCTGTGTTTAAATATTTGAGGGGATGTCACACTGAGGATGGAGCAAGCTTGTTTTCTGCTGCCCCAGAGACTAGGACAATGCTTAGAGAGTATCTCTTTTCCTGTACAGTAAGATCCCTATGGATGCCTGAAACCACAGATAGTACAGCATCCTATACTAGTAATATTTCTGGAACTTGGTTTACCATGAGTAACTGAAACCACAGAAAGCAAGACCAGAGGTAAGGTGGGACTACGTAACATTTTTGGGCTGCGGTCGACTGTGGGTAACTGAAACCGTGGAAAATGAACCCACGGATAAGGGAGTCTGATTCCATTAGCTTGTGTTCTTGTCTCTGGAGCAAAAGAAAACAAGCTTACTCCATCTTCTTCTTTGGAGGTTCTTAAACAGCGGCTGGATGGCCATCTGTCGGGAATGCTTTGATTGGGTCTTCCTGCAGGGCAGGGGGTTGGACTGGATGGCTCTTGAGGTCTTCCAGCTCTATCATTCTACATGACATCCCTTCAGACATTTAAAGATGTCTATCATGTCATCTCTCCCTCTGCTTAAAAGTCTCCAAAAGCTATGCAACCTCTTCTCTCTCTCTCTCTCTGGCTTTTCTTCGCAAATGAAGATTCAGGAAGGACTCGTCCCGCGCTTTCTGCAAGCGTGCTGATGACTAAAAAGGCCAATCTGAGATAAACAAGTCCGGTTGCAGAAAGCACAGCAGAAGGTCTCCTTGGGTGATGTTTCCGGGTTGTGATTCTTTCTGCGTTGTCATTTCTCTTCCAGACTTGTTTGGCGTGAGTTCTCAAATAAGGCTGCAGCATTGTGGATAGTGCATCTCCATGCCTCCCGATGTGAGGCCAAAGCGGACCATTGTTGGTGATCAATTTGGCCGAGCCTGAGATGTTGTTTCAGGGAGTCCTTGTATCGCTTTTTTGGAGCGCCCCTCTTACGCTGACCCGTGGCGAAGGAAACCTCTTCTAATGAAGGAAGAATTCACCACCCTCTGAAGGTGTCAGTTCCACTAATATGGAAAGAGCAGAGCTTGCCTTCCCTGCATGAACTGAGGGGAAATCCCTTCTCCTGGTGTGAAGATTGGGAAAGCTTGCAAAGGGGTGCACAGGGAAATTCTTGGAAACAGGGCCAGAAGTCCAGATCAGCCTGTGTCCAGTACAGCAAGCTCACATTTGGGTTTGCTGTGCAGCCCATGCTGAAGTGGATTCAACCTACCCACCTGCCTCCATGACATGACCATGTAGTGCAGAGAGGGCCCTCTTCAGGTCCAGCTGGACTGCAACTCCCAGAATCCGTCACCATTGCTTACACTGCCTAGAGCCAACCCCATCTGGCAAGGAACACACTTTGCCAGTTGCGTGCTTCTGTTTGGGGCAGAATGCTGGTGCTTACTAACAAGGCTCAACTTGTCAAGCAGACATGGGCAATTTTAGCAGGTCCCAGGGGAGAATTGTGGGGGTTGCCCAGGCTGTTAAAAAGGTTAAAAAACATAAAGTTGCAAGATAGGGGCTGTTGATTTTGGAAACTTAAAAAAAAATCTGCAGTGTGCAGCAGTTGGAGGGGGGGCTTTCAGCCATTTTGAAAATGCTCCCAGGGGCTTCCAAGAAAGGCAGTTCACTCCCTCCGTTTTTCTAGCCAGATAAAGGACAGTGCAGTGACTCTGTTTGGGCTGGGTGCTACTAAAACAGCCCTGGAGGGCAGCCGGTGGTCACAGGGCTACAATTTACTTGTTCTTGTTATTTGCCATCAAGTTAGCTTCGACTTGTGGCAACTTTGTGAGTGAGTGAGTGGGAGACCTTGTTCTTTAATAGCCCGGCTCAGGGCTTGCAGAGTCAGGGCAGCCATGGTGTCCTTGATGGAGTCAATTCATCTGTAATGTAGCCTTCCCACCCTTCACTTCCTTCTGCTTTACCATGCACTATCATCTTCCAGCTAGTCATAGAATCATTGAGTTGGAAGAGACCACGAGGGCCATCCAGTCTAACCCCCTGCCTTGCAGGAATACGGAATCAAAGCACTCCCAACTGATGTCATGTCACAATGTGTCCATAGTATAATGTGTTGATAGCCTCAGTCCTGGCATTCTATCTTGCTCTTGGCTCCCTTGATATTTTTTTGATGGCCCATGAGACCTGTAGAACTCTTCCTCAGCACCATGCTTCAGATGAGTTGTTTTCCTTCCTGTCCTCCATGTTCCTTGCCTGGTGTTTAAAGGACACCCCCCTCCCCATTGCTTCCCTAAGAGCTGCCTGGCAAGGAAGATCTTGCATGAGATACCGCTGATTCAAGGCTGGTGGAGGAGGTTTTCCCTGTGACCTTCCTCTCCCTGTCACAGGCTCCCTGTATGGTGTGTGTCCAGATCCGTGTTACAGAGAGAAGGAAGCATGTTCCATGGAATCCCAGCAAACCCAGCGATGGGAGGTGAGTCCTGAAGTGTCTCCTGATACTGCCTTCTAGCTTATCCTGGGATGGTGGATCCAATGACGGGCTTGGACGGTAGACAAGGGCTGCCATCTTGCTAGTGACTTATGTGTGAATAAGCGCAGCTTACGCTTGCATAAATCCTGGCTTGGGTGAGGTGTAGAGGGCTTTTCTCTTGCCCTTGTTCTCCAGCCAAAAAACCCTCCCACATCCAGCAGCTTTCAAGCCCTGGGAGGGACCCTTGCTGCTTCTCCTTAAGGAGAGGGGAGGCGATTCGGATCATGAAGATCTGGCTGCTCTGGGCTCCTGAGGGAAGGAAGATGGAGAGGGGCACTCCATTGAATAACACACCTCCACTTCTCCCCCTGACGGAGCTGAGACCAACTGTTTCTCCTTGGCCTCTGAATCACCTTCCGCCCCACCTCACTAGCACAGGCCCCTCCTGGGACTTGACATTTGCTGCATGGTGGAAGGACACGGAAGTGTGTGTCCAGGGCTTTTTACACACGTAGGATCTCAGCCAGGATTGGACAAGTGTGTGGGATTCTTAGGGCAGAATCCTGTTAGTGGCTTATATGCGTGCAAGCATGCCTTTGTGTGCATGGGTCTCTTTTTTGGGATGAAATGCAGGGGCTTATTCTGTAGTCCTTCTCACCCTTCCAAAACCTTCCTCTCCACAACTGTCCACAACTGTTAGCGATGGGGAGAGGAGGAAGGCAGTTCATTCCATCTGGGAATGCACCTGCATTTCCTTCCCCCATGAGCCCAGACCGGCTGCATCTTCCTCCTCTGAATTGCTTCCCTCCCCTCCTCATCATTAAGAAGCAACTTCTCAGGCCTTGGCAGCTGACAGGGCAGGAGAGAAGGGCACAGAACTACATATGAGTGGGGCATTACCCTTCACCTGTGTGATGTAGGGTCTCAACCTTGCATTCTTGTCTGCAGTATTTTAAGACACCTGGATATTTTTGCATTGTTTCGGTGCTACTTGCTGATGGTGGGGTGGAGCTTTAAACCCTTTCTGATCTTGACTCTCCTCAGTTTGTCCTTTGCATTCATTTGTTCTGAAGAATTCGGCACAATGCTATCAATGGGAGTGGGGGAGAGAATTGGGTGGGTTTTTCTCATGATTGTGTGGTTTGGGGTTACTTGGGCTGTGTCAGATCACACCCTTTCTGTTCTCTTGTCTTTTCAGCCCCAGCAAATAAGCCAGAATTGTACGAGGCAAGTAGCGCTCTGATTGCGGGTGCTTTGGTGGCAGTCAGTAATTCCCTCCTAATGGAATTGGGAGACTTGGGGTGGGGTGTTAACCTCCTCCCAGTCACAAAGGATGTTTCCAATAGCGGAGGGGGGGGTATCTTTCAGGGACTTTCCAGTTGGCAAGGCAAGCAACATAATCCACTGGACTCCCCTTGGAAACTGTCCTTGCTGAACTTAAAAGGGCATCTGGGGTCTCCCTCAACCATTGCTCCCCAGATAACCTTCTGCCTGGTGGCTGCAACTTTACCCTCTTCCCTTGCAGGAAGTGAAGCTGTACAAGAATGCCCGGGAGCGAGAGAAGTGAGTACTGTTCCTAGGAACACTCAACTCTGTTGTTTGCGCATACGGTCGGCCCTCCACATTTGCAGGTTTCACTTTTGCAATTTGATTATTCGTGGACTGTTTGCTGCTGCCTCTGCTGCTGCCCTGTGCCATTTTTAATAGGGCTGCAAGCTTTGCAAGACTGGGACTGTGAGCATGCGGTGAGGCTTTGTATGTTCCTAATAAAAATGATGCACAGCAGTTGTGGAGGTGGCGGCAAGACCTCCCAGCTGCCTGCTTCTGCTTTGTGAAGGAATCCCGCCGCCTTGAAGCTGTGGCATCACTAAGGCTGGTGTCAGCTGTCCCCCCAAGTGTCACCTGGTGTGCTTCGGCCTCTCCACACACCCAGAGGCATCTGTGGTGGGATGAAGCTGCGGATCGTCCTTTTTGTGTATGTGAAAGATGGTTTAGCGGGCCTAGAGATATTTGCGCTTTTCCCACTTTTGTAGGGTCCTGCAATCCTAACCCCAGCAAGTGCGGAGGGCCAACGTATTTGCAAATGGCACCTATGGGGAGGTAGGGAGGGTGCTCTCTAAGAACACAATAACAAGGAGCCTGAATGGTCCTCCAGATATTTTGGACTTCAGCTCGCAGAAGCCCTAACTAGCATAGCCAGTGGGCAGGAGATGGCCATCCAAAATACCTGGGTGGCCACAATGTTGTCACCCCTGCTTTGTAGAAAGAAATGTTTGGGGGACATGCCCCTCAAGTACTTGCCATAAGTAGTGGCAGCAAGGGAAATCACTACGTAGAAGGCAGTGGGTTTGCTGTTGAGCTGTATTCCACAAGATTCTGCCCTAAACAAGCGGGTCTGGTTTAGTGTCTTATTCACAAATCAAAGACATTGCCGTGTTAGCCTGAATATCAGTAAGCAAGGGGATGTTGTAGCACCTTTGAGACTGAGGGAAAGAGGTTGTGGCAGAAACTGTTGAAGACTTGGTCTCCTTCCTCAGACGCTTACTGTTATTCACCAGTGTTTAAGAGGCATCTGGCAGGTGAGCACTTAAGCGTGCAGGTGGGTTGTCTCTCCCAGCAGGGCCCCTTTTTCTCAGGTAGAAACATGCTAGAGTACAGGTGGCCTTTCCTGATGGCTTTGCTCTCTTTGGTTTCAGATACGACAACATGGCTGAACTGTTTGCTGTGGTGAAGACAATGCAAGCTCTGGAGAAAGCCTACATCAAGGACTGCGTCACCCCTAATGAGTGAGTGGCAGGGCAGGGGGAGAAAAGCGGCCTCCTCCCAGCTACGGGTGCAGCCCCTTCGAGGATTTGGGGAGGAGGGGGAAAGCACAGGGGTGTGGCTCTGCTGGGGTGAGTGTAGAGCTGAGATGTTCTGTCGTTGCCTGCTGCTTGAGTGTGCACAAAACCCCCACAGAAGCAAAAGGGCCCGTGGACATCCAGTAGCTAATAACCTCAGTAGCTGTCATCTCTCGAGGTAAGTGTACCTCTGAATACCAGCTGATGGGATACAGGCATGAAGTAGGTGGGTTTTGCAACCATTCTTCTCCTGTGGGTCAGCCATCCCCTTTCTAGCAGTGACTGGCCTCTGCAGCATGACAGCTGTGGAGAAAGGCAAGGAGACGCCAGTGGTTTGGTCCGTGCTTCAACTCTTGCCAGCTCTTCCTCACCTGGTCCTTCGCCTTTCCAGGTACACTGCAGCCTGTTCCCGTCTCCTTGTCCAGTATAAAGCGGCGTTCAAGCAAGTCCAAGGCTTGGAAATCAATTCTATTGATGACTTTTGCCGCAAGTTTAGGGTAAGCTTTGGCTGTGGGTGGGGGAGGTGTCAGGGAGGGGAGGGGACCCCTCCTGAAGTTGGGCGAATCTCTTAATTTCTGCTGTTGGAAAAGCTGAATTCTCTTCCCTGGATGCAAACAGAGGAGGAGATGCAGTTCTATATCTCCGGCTGGAATGCAGGCGGGCCTTATTCCTAGCTCTTTGCCGTCCACGTCGGATAGCAGATCCTGGATTTAATAGCTGGGGGGAATCCCTGTGGAGTGTTGCCATTTATCTTCACTCCCTTCCACTGTCCACCTTCTTGTAGCTCGATTGTCCGCTGGCCATGGAGAGGATCAAGGAAGATCGGCCAATCACCATCAAGGATGACAAGGGGAACCTCAACCGCTGCATTGCAGATATTGTATCGGTAGGTTGAGGGCAGAGCCAGCCTGACATCGTGGTTTAACTACGACTACAACTCTGGAGACCAGGGTTCGAATCCCTACTTAGCCATAGGAACCCACCAGGTGACCTTGGCCAAGTCCCACTCTCTCAGCCTCAGGGGAAGGCAAAGCCCCCCCCCTCGGTGAACAATTCTTGCTAAGAAAGCCCCATGATAGGGTTGTCTTATGGTTGCCTTAAGTCAGAAACGACTTGAAAGCACCAGAACAACAGAGGTTGTTGGGAGTGACCAGTGTAGTGGTTTGGGTGCTAGACTAGGACGCTGGGAGACCAGGTCTGCATCTCTGCTCAAGCCCTGGAAATCACCAGATGACCCTGGGAAAGTCACACGCTCTTAGCCTAAGAGGAGGTCGCTGGCAAACCTCCTCAGAATAAATCTTTATTGGGCCCAGTGTGGTGTAGTGGTTTGAGTGTTGGACTACGATGCTGGGAGACCCAGGTCTGAATTCCCACTTGGCCATCGAAACCCCCTGGGTGACCCTGAGCAGGTCACATTCTCTCCGCCTCAGAGCAAGGTAATGGCAAACTTCCCCTTGACTAAATCCAGCCAAGAAAACCCTAGAAGGGGGTCCCCATAAGTCAGGGTCTCGTTGAAGGCACATAGCAAACCACCAAAGTTGTGGGGAGCAAAGCTAGCCGTTCCCTCCACCCAAGGATCTTGCTGTGCCTCTGCTTTCTGTTCTGTCTGAACTAAGGAACCTTTTTCCCGCACTTCCAGCTCTTTATTACTGTGATGGACAAGTTGCGCTTGGAAATCCGGGCCATGGATGAGGTGAGTAACTGAGGAAAGGGCGTGTGTACAGTCAGGCTCTTGGTAAAACATGCAAGAGTGGCAGCTTTAAAAACGAATGTGCTTGTTGGAGCTTCAGCCACTGAACAGTGGAGCCTTGTTTGGCAGGGGTCCTTCTTCCAGTGTATGGGTGTACAGCAAGTTCTGAAAATGCAACAAGGCTGTAATCCTGCATTAGGAGATGGATGAGTGGCACCTAGCTCCATCTCCTGGTGTTAGCTTCCTAAAACTACCTTTTCAGCAATGCAGCCCCCCCAACATGGCCGTCCCCATGTGTTGGAGAATCACAGAGGTGCATCCAGCTATTTTCCGGTAACTGGGCACATTGCAACAGGCATCCACAGAGACAGCCGGGGTCCTTGGGAAGTCCCTTCAGGTGATGTCCTTGCAGCCCATGCAGGAGAGGAAGACAGCCGGATGCATCTCCACTGATCCTCTTGCTCTCCAACAACATAGACATGGCCATGTTAGAGGGGGGGCTGAGGAGCAGTGGAGGGGGGGAGCTGGTCATTGTGTGGTTGTTGGGGGGAAAAATTGTAACCTCTGCAATGGCCAAAATGGTGGGTTGCAATAGCACAGTGGAACGCATTGCCTCAGAATGTGGTGGAGTCTCCTTTGGAGGTTTTTAAACAGAGGCTGGATGGCCATCGGTTGGGAATGCTTTGTGTAATCCTGCATGGCAGAATGGGGTTGGACTGGATAGCCCTTGGGGTCTCTTCCAACTCTATGATTCTGAGCTAGACTTGTGCTACTATTGACTCCTAACAGGATGTTAGCTGGAGGGCAAACGGGCATCTCTGTGTGATGTGTACACTTTCTAGATAAGATTCTCAGCATTTCACGTTCAGTACAAGAACATGAAGGAGCCTTTGCTGTCTTCTCCAGCAATGCCGTCAGGATTGCACTTGGGCCCTTGTACCTGGGCTCTCCCACGAAGCTATGGCCCACAAGGAAATCAGCTTGGCTTTTAGAAATCAGCTGTTGGCACCTGTCGCCTGACGAGCCACCTCTATGGATGCTTTGGATGAAGGGCGAACAGTCAGCAGACTTTATCTTTTCTTCTCTTCCTCAGATCCAGCCTGACCTCCGGGAACTGATGGAGACCATGAACCGCATGAGTCACTTGCCACCAGACTTCGAAGGACGACAGAAGGTTAACCAGTGGTGAGTGTGTTCCTCGTGGAAATAAATGGTCCCTGATACCCACAAGAAGCCTTTACACACTCTGCTTCTTCCTGGATGCTCAAACATTCTGCATTCATCCGTGTGGCATCCTGTCAATGACATAGGTGTGAGACTAATTTACACCTGCCCGTGTCTTCTTGGTCATTGTGGAGGCCAGAATTCTCCCTTGTGCAATGGCCACCCACCTGACAACCCATCTCGTCATGTAGTCCCCAATGGAGAATGAGGGATATCTGAGAAGCGTCTGGCTACATGACCCTAGCCAGACACACAACAATGAGGGCATCTTCCAGGACCTCCTAGGGAATTCTTGGAAGCTGTCATGGTGCATCTGGCTATAATCAGAGGTAGATGCTTCTTGGTTGTCCCCCACTCTCCACTGGCCACTGCGTGGCTGGCTGGGAAGGGAGGGAAGGAGGGTGTTGTGGAACTTTTATGTGTCCTGATGTCAGATCTTGGCTAACGCCTTAGGCTTCTCAAATTAAACGGACGTCAAAATGTGTGGGCTGCAGCAAATGCAGGGCAGGACTGCACCATCCAGAGTGGCTTTAAAAAGGGAATCTCACTTATGTCTTATAAGTGAGTTTACACGACCTTGACTTAGCAAGACTGGCCCCACCCATAGCTGAGTGATGGATCGGGCCAGGTTGCCTTGTCTGGTGTGAATGGTCTTGAAAGTTTTGTTTGGGCCCATTGGGCATTTCTTGAAAGGCTGTTCTGCTTCCCCACCAGCGCTAGGATTGCTGAGACCTCGAGGAAGGGGAAGAGCCAGTAAGATGGTGGCTCTCTTCCGCTCTGTGGGCTGCAATTCAGTGGTCTCATCCTTTTTCCAGGCTGCAGACGCTGAGCGGGATGTCAGCTTCTGATGAACTGGATGATTCTCAAGTCCGGCAGATGCTCTTTGATTTGGAGTCAGCCTACAATGCCTTCAATCGCTTTCTGCACTCCTGAGCCTGGTGCTGGGACCAGAAGTGACCCCTGGTTTCTTTAGCAGGGCCCCGGACGGCCCCCTCTTTGGAATAAACAGTGCAGCAGGCATGCCGGTGGCTACACTCCTCCACGCCATTGTGAAGGCCGTTGAATGTACATCTACCCTCCCCTTTGTTTTGAAAAAGAGGGAGCCTTTGGCTAACCTGTAGGTTTTATGACTCTCTCACTAATTCTTTCATTGTGTAGTATTTGTGTCCACAGCTGTATAATGGGGCTGGGTGGGAATTAGGTACCCCGGAGGGCCAACACTGTGCCAGCTGCTTCCCCTTGGAGGGGACTGGGGTGGGTGTCAGTGAAGGCTGTGTGGTGCTTGTATTTATTTGAGTCTTGCTTTTGCCTCAGAGAGGCAACCTCTACAGGGCTGAAGCAAATAAATCCTCTTTCTACAGCAGGAAACACTGGCCTGGGCCATATTTTATTCCCTCCCATACGTGGAGGTTCAGAGACAGAGTTTCACACGAGGCAGAATGCCAAAAGGCCCTGGTGGACCTCTCCTCCCTGTGCTTCCAGAACGCCAAGAACGAACAAGCGTTACGTGTTCCTGATCATGAAGCCTGGGAACATTCAAGCAGGCAAATCAGCAGAGTTCCATTATTCTCTCTTTCCCCGTAAGCAGTATGCAGGGTTATACCCATCAACAGCACCCTCACAGACCAGGATGTGCTAGAAAGACACAACAGCTCAGGTGGCAAGGAAGAATTCGATTCAATAAATATGGAAGAGTTCAGCAGTCTGAGGTGATGGGAAGCACAAAGGCCAAATAAGTTAAGAGTACAGAAGAGCAGCTGTGTCCATGAGGGAGGAAGGGTTTCCCACACATCCTGACTGCCCCAGTTCAGAGTGTCAGAGCTGCATGGCTCACAGGTAGAGGAGCAAGCAGGCCTTACTGGGCTTGGAAGTCGCAAGCTCAGGCTGAGCCACTGTCCCCCTCCCAGGAGCAGCTTCATGCTGTTTTCCTTGAGGACGCCTCCCTTGAAGGAGCCCATCTGGCTCACTATCGCTTCCATCTGGCTTGCTCTCACCCCTTTGTGCAGAATCCTGGGGACTCCTGGTAGCCCAGGAACTGCCTCTGGTGGACTGGGTAGAGCAATTTACGGTTTCCTCCTCTCTTTCTCTCTCTCTCTCTCACGCACACACTAGTCAGCTTGGCACTAGCAGTTCCGGGAACAGGATTTTTTGAGTGTCCAACTGGGTGCTAGCTGTGGTGAGGTCTCCCATCTATCATGTGAAGAGTGGTGCTACTACAGGCACTGGCAGAAGAGCTTGTGATGCCGTGTGACGGAGAGGAAAGAGGTGCCCTCTGTCCTACGCCACAACTCGGCAAGGTCCTGCTGATCACTTCTGCTCAAGTGGCGACTGCAGAGCTGCAGCCGGCGGACATTGGTCGAGAGCTTTGTCCAGGCAATGCAATCCAGGGGTCCCCTCACAGAACAGCCTAGGAAGGAAGGAAGGAAACAGTGTCAGCTCATTCTCAGTAGCACTTGAAGACCTTGCACCTCACGCAACACCAGGCCAACTTATACTACAAGTGCTGCTCTGTCAAGTATTAGCATTCCCAAACTCATAGAGCACAAGCTTCACGGTTCATCAGAAAACTTTATTGCCAGAAATCCAGGAAGCGTACTATACAAAGTTGTTGCTGTGACTGAGAACCTAATGGATACATTCTAAGTTAAACGCAATTTACAATCAACAAAATCTGGTGGGCTGCATACTCATTGGTTGTCCACCATCCTCTGACACAAGCATCCCTTAAACCGAAAGTTACCATCTTCCCAGCATCTCTAGCCTTGAAACAAAAACCTTTAGTTGCAGCCGCTGTTATCTCCTTTCCCAAGCAAAGTCCCAGAGACATCATTTCACCCCTACAGAAACTGCTATGCACACTCTACACCAAGGCCACAGGGAAATAAATAACTATGTAAGGAGCAAAAGGGACCAGTCCTGACATACTCATTCTACGTTTTGTTACCAAGCGCTGCCTAAGCGCGGATGTGTGTGTGTATTCAGATAATTTTTGTACTACCTTTTTTTAAAAAACCCAAACACCCAGGCTCAGAACCTGTAGCTGGCTTACACAGCACCAATATCTGTGTGTGTTGGTTCTGCTTCATGACCCTTGTGTTGAATGGCAGTGTTGCTCAACCAAAGGAGTCCTACTGTTAATTTCAGCAGACAGACACACAGTGACTGAGGATGTACGTCTCCACATGCAACTCCACTTCTGCAACCTGGATCTCAATGGGGATGTTCTGCTTCAGACAAAAATGGCCAATTGTTTCTGCAAGGGACCTTACGCATGCAGAAGGCACCAATGGGATGTTGGACCCCAAGGTCCACAAAATAATGAGGCCCTTCTGGGGAAAGGGTTTGGATCTGCATTTGTAATGCAAGAGTCCATGGAAGAGAGAAAGATTATACTACTTGGTTTTTTCAGCTCAGAATTTGGGTAGAATGGTGCGGGGAAAAAGTCCAACAAGAAAGGTTTATATATATATATATATATATATACACACACACACACACACCTTTCTTGTTGGACTTTTTTCCCGCCCCATTCTACCCAAATTCTGAGCTGAAAAACTCAGCTTATATATATAATGATAGAAGAAAGGAAAAAATACACAGGGGAAAAGGTTGGAAGTTAAGGAAGATATACTAACACAAGAAAGGAGAAAAAACGGAGGAGAGAATCCTAGTTCTACCCTGGGTGAAGCAGGAAGTTGAAACTGGGCCTCGTGGGATCCTCAGGAGGAGAAAACAAAGATTTAAAATTTACATAACGGCATGATGCAACTTCCTGCTTCTCCCTGGGCAGTGACAGGACATCCCATCTGTACTTGGATTCATCCTCTCACCAACCCCAGAGAAGGACACTTAATATTATCTAGAGGTAAATACAGGTAGAAAGCAAAACTCCACAAATGTCCAGGAAAGATACAACACCTACAATCAAGAGGCAGGATCCAGCTGTGCTGTTCAAAGACGCCTGCCTACGTGAGGAGGAAAGGACCCCCATCTGGCCTGGAGGAGGAGGAGGGCAAAATTACTCTAGCACTCACCAGCCAAGCTGAGAAAATGGAGGCCCCGCTTCCTTTCTTCAAGGGCCAGGAGCAGCGTCCGGAGGCCTACAGTGGTGATTTCAGGGTTTGCAGACAAATCCAGTGAGACTAAAGAGGTGCAAACGGGGAAGCCCCTGAAGGAAGGACAAGAGACGAGTTGGCTGGGTGTGTTTGCGTCAGGCAAAGAGCCTGAGCCACGGTCAAGGAGTTCATGGGGCCCCTTCCACTGAACTAAGGGAAGAAGCCCGTGGACTCCTTAGCTCATTTGTATGGAAGCATGCATGCTTGGGGTTAAGAATACAGTCGGACCCCCTTCTCCACGGGGGTTTGGTTCCTGGACTTACGACAGATGCTGGAAGCCACAGATAACAGTGAACGCCATTGAAAATAATGGGACTTCTGATTACAAATACCGTAGAGTTGCCTTAGAGGACCTAGAAAATGTCTAGAGGATGCCTCACTAGGCATTTTCTAGGAAGACTATGGTAGGTGTGCTGTTTTGTGCCCTGTGGATAACTGAAACTGTAGATATTGGTTCTGTGGATGTGGGGGTTCAACGGTACTATAATAGAACAGTGCTCTGCCAAGCACTCAAAACTCCACAATCCTGAACGCTCCCTTGGACAACAGGCCAGAATTATTCATGGTCCAGCCTGGCTTTATTCAAAGAATACAGAGAGAGACAATTCACTCAGTGGGGCTTCAAACCAAGCGGTCCCCTGAGACCCAGCATTCTGTTCCCTGGCCTACTGTCCTGACATTTTTGGCAGCTCCCAGCTGGGATGGGGAGGGAAGGACAAGAGCCATCCGCCACCAGCAAAGACGCCGAGAACCCTGGCTGAGATTTAGCTCTGCAGCATGCTGTGACGTGAAAGCAAAGAAGGCTGCAGAGCTACAAAGGGCCCACATAATACAATTTTAGAGGGAAAAAATCAGAAGCTAAATTGACTAGGAAGATTCATACTATGCAGCTAGAGTAAGACACCCTGCAACAGGCAGCTCTTCCTATTCACTTTGCAAAGGCAGGCCAAGAAGAGATCTTGAGGTGGCTGGAATTCTCCTGGATCCAGTCGCCTTTCAGTTGTTGATATACCACGAAAGCTGTGTGGAGAGCACCTAACTGTTAAGCACACTGAATGACAGTGAGGGTCTGGGGCATGGAAAGAAGATGGAGCACACTGAATGACAGTGAGGGTCTGGAGTAGACAGATGGGAAAGACGGTTGGGATATCAGCACATGGCTCAGAAAGTGTACTGGCCTTCTCAGGCCTTCGCTTGGGTTTTCTTCTGCAAGCAGCAAGCTCTGACTGTGGCTAAAAGATTTGTACAGGCTGCCCCCTGTTTACATGGGACCAGTACCCACAGTTTCACTTACAGTTTCACAGTTTCAGTTTCACAGTTTCATAGGGAGGGGGAGGTCTCTAGCATCTGAAGGACCATAGAGTCACACTGGAGGTGGTCTCTCTAGGCCTTGGGAGGCCCTCCAGCGTGACTCATGCCAGCTGCCTAGAAGCATCCTCTCTAGGTATTTTCTAGGTCCTCTGACATGATTTTATTTATTTATTTATTTATTTATACCCGCTCTTCAGCCACAAGGCTATCAGAGCGGCTTACAAATTGTTTTAAGCAATAGCTATTTACACATCTAACTGCATTAAACAGTTTCCAATGTGTGTTAGCTAATTGCCCCCCACAAGCTGGGTACTCATTTTACCGACCTATGAAAGGATGGAAGGCTGAGTGAACCTTGGAGCCCGCTGGAATCGAACTTGCAACATGGTGACTTGTAGTACTGGCATTATATGGCGGTCCATCATTATGCGTGGCTTCACATATCTGTGGTAAGTGCGGGAGCGTATCCTCCATATAGAGGGAGGTGACCTGTACTTCAGGGTTGGAAGGAATCATTCACCGTCCATCATTCAATGATCAGAAAATCATGACTGCTTTCACCCCATGCGACATCAGCTTTAAGAAAATATTTTTATGGGCATCTGCTGTTGGTATGTGCCTTCATGTTGATTCTGACTTATGGAAACCCTCCCACAGGGCTTTTTTTTTTTGGCCAGATTTCTTCATTGAGGGTTTGCCACCATTGCCTTCCTCTGAGGCTTAGAGAGTGTGACATGCCCAAGGTCACCCAATGGGTTTCTAATTAGAATGGGAAAATCTAATTAAAACTTTAAGGGAATGCAAGAACACCTTGCCAAGTTCTACCTCAACAGAGTGTATGGGGGCAACGTCTCCACCTACCCTGGGAGGATCGCCCCTTTCGAAAGACAGAACTGGGTACCTTTTGCCCAAAGCCAACGGTATGAAGAAGGTGTGTGCATAGTGACTGTTCCCAAAAATACTCAGAGACAAGCAACAGAGACTGTCGTCGTTCTCTGCTGAAGGTGGCAGTTGACTCCTGGCCAATGGTTTCGAAGTACAAGGTACCAATTTTCCATTTCAAGAGAACCCACCCACCCAAATCTCCATACCTTGCCAGCTCTGCAACAGCAGCATCATTCAGCCGATTCCCAGAGAAAGTCAGGTGGGTGAGAGCACAACACTCCTGTCCAAAAATAAATTAAATAAAATGAAATATTGCGATTCAGAAATGAGAAAAGCAAACATGTATGGGATTGGGAGAGATGAGGTTTAAATTTCATGTTTCCCAATACAGGTTGAGTCTCCGTTACCCAAAATGCTTGGGACCAGAGGTATTTTGGATTTTGGAATCCTTCCATATACAGTACATAATGAGATATCTTGGAGATGGGACCCAAATCTAAGCACAAAATTCATTTATGTCTCATATATACCTTATACACATAGCCTGAAGGTAAGTTTATACACAATGTTTTTAATAATTTTGTGCATGAGACAAAGTTTGTGGTACACTGAACCATCAGAAAGCAAAGGTGTCACTATCTCAGCCATCCATGTGAGCATTCTGGATTTTGGAATATTTCAGATTTTGTTATTCTGGATAAGGGAGACTCCACCTGTACTTGCTTAACTTAGAAGGGTGGCAAAGGTCCAAGCACATCTTTAATGTATTCTCCTCCATCCACACCAATATATATGTGCTCCATTACGGAGAGGCTAACCTATAGCTGAAGCTTTTCATCTGCTCACAGTGGCCCGAAGTAGGAGACTGGGCAGAAGGGGCAGGTTCCTCATAGCACTCCCTCCTGCCTCCCCACCTCATACCTGGGCCAGGTACCTGGCCACCACACTCCAGAGAGGCAGCTGCTGGTCCCCTGGTCTGGTGTCCACTGAGCCGATCTCCAGATGGGTGAGAGTCTCGCAGGGCAGGCTCTTCAGGAGCAGTTCTAGCCCTTTGGAGCCCAGTGGGTTGTGGGACACCATAAGGCTCTTGAGATGCAGAGCTCCTGAGAGAAAAAACAGCCATTCAAGGCCAAGCAAAGGAACGTGAACACAGAAGAGACAGAAACGGAGGGTTAGAAGTGAAGGATGCCAAATGCTGGAGTATCTGAGGGGCATGGAAAGAGGATGGAGCAAGCTTGTTTTCTGCTGCTCCAGAGACACACAGCAATGGACTCAAACTCCAGGAAAAGAGATTCCACCTAAACATTAGGAAGAACTTTCTGACGGTAATTGCTGTTTGGCAGTGGAAGCCGTTGCTGCCTGAGAGTGTGATGGAGTTTCCTTCTTTGGAAGTTTTTAAACAGAGTCTGGGTGGCCCTCTGTCAAGAGTGATTTGATTGTATATTCCTGCATGGCAGGGGATTGGACTGGGTGGCCCTTGGGGTCTCTTCCAACTCTAGGGTTCTACAATTCACATTCCCCAGTTACTTCACTTTCACACTCCTCCACCCAGGCTGTGCCAGTCAGACTTTAGCACTCCACTGACCAAAACAAGACCCATAAAGATACACGTCAGAAGTAACATTACAGATACATGGCAAAAATAAAAATGCAAACATTCACAATAAAAATACAGTCAGGCAAGCCCCAACCATGCCTTTTAATTCCTGTTTTGGCCTCAGAGAGCGTGAAACTCCATAAGCAAACCAAATCTGCAAAAAGAACACACCTTGAGGTTGTGTTTGTCATAATGACTTGTGGACAAGGAAAGGAGTGGGAAACAGACTCCACGTGGCTGCCTTGCCCAGTTCACGGTTCAGCCAGCCTTTCCCATCCAGGCAGTGCAAAGCTTTTGACAGGAGGTGTACCTGAAGTACCTAGGAAATGCCTACAGACCGTATTTTTTGGACATCAGATCATTGAAACCACAGGTACTGGTACCATGCATACGGGGCAACCTGTAATCTGGAGATGTGAGGAAGATGCGCAGGCAGACTTACACATACAAATACACACACAGCCCTGATTTTTCTTCTAAGGTCAAGACCTTGCCCAGGTCGCTGCATCCATTCTGTCCTCCTTACCTTTCAGCGCATTGGCCAGCAGGAGGTGGCAATGTTGCAGGAAGGCAGTGGTGAGGCTGCAGGCCTGGAGCTTGAGTGTGTTCAAGACAGGGCAAGCCTGGACCAGGGAGGCGAGGGGCTGGCAGTTGCTGTCTCCCAAGGGGTTCAGGCTGAGGTCCAGCTCTTCCAAGTTCTGGAAAAACAAGAGGGTGGAGTCGGGGTCAGGGGAGGAGCAAGCTCTCTGCCCCCCAAGCTGACTGCAAGAAAAGAAGGTAAAAGTCCAGATGAGGTGACACCAGGTAGTACAGTAGGACCCCCATATCTGCTGGGGATTGGTTCTGGGGAGGCCCATGGATACCAAAAACTGTGGATAAAAGCAAACACCATTGAAAATAATGGGGACTTCCGGTTTAAAATACCATAGAGTTGCCTTGGAGGACCTAGAAAATGCCACATTGGTTTACTTACCATGAATGTGCATTCTGGAGAGGCAAGAGCGAACAGGAATCAGGAACAGAATGGGTTAAGCCTACTACTGCCCAGGAGAAGCAGGAAGTTGCATCATGGTCTTTAGAATTTCAAATTTCTTTGTTCTCCTCCGTTGTAGAGCCACAAGGCTGGCCAGTTCACTGTCTAGCAAAGCTTGCAACCTAGGATGCAAACAACAGAGTACGTGAATCTCTGGTGTCCCTGTGGCGCAGTCATCAGGTGGGATGATTCCTGTTTGCTCTTGCCTCTCCAGAATGCACATTCACGGTAAGTAAACCAATGTGGCCTTCTCCGAGAGGCAGAGCAAACAGGAATCAGGAACAGAATGGGACGTGCCCAAGCTCTGCATTATCCCGAGGGTGAGAATGACTGTGAAATTGAGGAACTCTACGCCCTGAGAACCTCCTGGAGCACGCAAAAGCGGCTTCTGCAGACCAGAATTTGTCCACCTTGTAGTGTCTGATGAAGGTGGATGGGGAGCTCCAGGTGGCTGCCCGACATATTTCTGAGATGGGGGCATTGGTAGAGAAGCAGCCGATGTGGCCGCTGATCTTGTTGAATGAGCAAGGACCCCTGTCGGATGGGGTGACCCGGCAAAGTCGTATGCCATCAGGACACAAGCCTTCAACCAGGCGGTAATAGTTCTTCTGGAAACTTTCTTCCCCATCGAGGCTGAGTTGAAGGAGACAAACAGGGAGTCGCATCGTCTGAAGTCCTTCGTCTGTTTTACGTATATCTTCAGGGCCCTTCTAACATCCAGTTTATGCCATAGAACCTCCCTTGGGTGGGAGGGCGCTGGACAGAAGGAGGGTAGGATCAACTCTTGAGAAACGTGGAAATCTGAAAGGACCTTGGGACGGAACGAGGGGTCCGTTCGTAGGGTGACGAAATCTTCGTTAAATGTACAGCGATGATCCCTGACTGAGAGGGCTTCCAGTTCGGATACCCTTCTGGTGAATATGATGGCCACTAGGAAGGCCACTTTTAGGGTAAGGACCCTTAACGGAAACGTCCTCAGGGGTTCGAACAGAGGACGCATCCGCTGGTTTAGCACTGGGGGGAGGTTCCATGTGGGGAACCTAGTTGTACTGGCGGAGAAATCAGGGTTGCTCCTTTGAGGAACCTGCGCACGTGCAGGTGCGAGGAGAGAGGACCTTTTTGTTCGAAAGTGAGTACTGAGGAGAGAGCTGCTGCTTGTCTCTTGAGTGCGTTTGGACGTAAGCCCAGCTCTAGCCCCTTCTGGAGGAAAGCGAGGACGTGTTTCACCGCTGTTTGATCTTGCGGGATGGACTCTGATGCGCACCATTGTTTGAAGGCTTTCCACGTCGTGTTGTATATCTTCGTGGTGGAAGATCTTCTAGATGACAATAGAGTGCTGATAACTGCGTCATCATAGCCGCAATCTTTCAGTACCCTCCGTTCAATCTCCAGGCAGTTAGTTGAAGCCATGACACGTCCGGGTGATTGATGGGGCTCTGATGTAGAAGGCTGTCCCAGGTTGGTAGTTTCCATGGTTCCTCTATCGACATGTCCATGAGCTCTAAGAACCATGGATGTCTGGGCCAGTGTGGGGTGATGAGGACTACTTGAGCCTTCTCTTCCTGTATCTTCCGGCAAACCTTCCCTATCAGAGGCAGGGTGGGGGGAAGAGGTAGAGAAGTCCCGCCGGCCATGGTAGACGTAGAGCGTCCGTGCCCTCCAAGTGGGGACTCGGGTACCTGGAGAAGAACCGACTCAGCTTGGCGTTGGTCGGAGATGCAAATAGGTCTATTGTAAATTTCCCGAATCGCACCTGGATCCTTTGGAAGACGACTTGATTCAACTCCCACTCGCCTGGCATTATTGAATGCCTGCTTAGGAAGTCTGCCTGGCAGTTGTCTGAGCCCTGCAGATACTGGGCTGTTATTGACTGGACTGTGACCTCCGCCCACTGGAAGAGCATTTCTGCTTTCTTCTGCAGGGATCTGGAGCAGGAGCCCCCTTGTTTGGAGATGTAAGATTTGGCAGTGGTGTTGTCCGTTAGGACCAACACGTGGGCGCCCTGAGTTTTTGGGCGAAGTGTTGTAGGGCCAGGCAAGCCGCTCGGAGCTCCAGCCAGTTGATGCTGTGTGACAGCTCCTCCTGGTCCCAGATTCCCTGGACCACTTGCCCCTGGCAGTGTGCTCCCCAGCCTCTGAGACTCGCATCCAAGGTCACCACTGTCTGCTGAGTCACAGTGAGGGGGGAGCCCTTCGCCAGGTTCTGCTCGATTACCCGCCAGTTGAGGGAACGAAGTACTTGTGGTGGGAGATGAACAAGAAGGCACTTCCTCTGTGCTATCTGCTGTTGGTATCCCATGAGGAACGCTTGCAGAGGTCTGGAGTGGAAGCAGGCCCATGGAACCACCTGTATGGCCAAGATCATGAGCCCTAGCAGTCTGGCTAGGGAAGTCAGTGGGACTGGCTTGAGTGACTTTACACCTTGGGATTCCTTCTGGAGCGTCTGTCGTTCCTGTGTGAGAGAGAGTTCCCCTTGTGCTGTGTCTATTCGTGTCCTCAGATGCGTGATTGACTGTGAAGGTGTGAGGCAGCTCTTTTTGAAGTTCACCAAAAAGCCGTGATGCTGAAGACAATGTATTGTTGTACGAAGGTCCCTTGGTGAAAACCCTTGGTGTCGTCAAGAGGCTGAACAGTAGAGCTCTGAACTGGAAGTGTTGTTGACCAAAGCAAAGCGGAGGAATTGTCTGCTCTCCTCCCTGATCTTGATGTGGAGGTATGCTTCTGAAAGGTCCAGAGAGACCAGGAAATAGCCTTGCTGAAGGCCTTCCCTGATCGAGGATAGAGTTTCCATCCTGAAGTGCTTGTATGTGACGCATGAGTTGGTGTATTTGAGATCCAGTATGGATCGGGAGTCCCCTTCTTTCTTGGGAACTGTAAGGAAGAAGTAGTATACCCCTGAGAATCGCTGATGTGAAGGTACCTCTTCTATCACCTGAATTTCCAGGAGATGGCTGATAGCTTTGGCAAGTTCCCTTGCCTTTTGAGGGTTTGGGGGGACAGGAGCAGGAAGGAACCTGTTCCTCGGCCTGGAGTCGAACTCTATGCGGTATCCTGCAGCTATTGTCTGCAGGATCCACTTGTCCATCGTAGAGTTCGACCAGGCTTCCTGGAACAGGGTAAGCCTGCTGCCCACCGGGTTCGCTGTGTAGTCAGAATTGCTGAGGAGAGGGCCCTTTGTGTTGCTGTTGCCCTCCCCCGCGGAAACCTGCAGCCTGAGCCGTAGTTGGGTTTCTGATGATGGTGTTGTGTCTGGCCCACGCTTGGCAGGAGGAGCGGTAGTCCCTCTGTCTGCCAAAGCCTCTTGAGGTTCGAAAGGAATAGGAAGACTAAAAGGGCCATTTGGTCCCTTTCTTGTCCCTCTGGCAAAAGAGTTGAGGCATTGCTTTCTTCTTGTCCTTTGTCTCCAACAGGATGTCCATGAATGCTTCCTCTCCAAAGAGTTTGGACCCTTTGAAGGGCATGGCACATAGTGCAGCCCTGGTACACGCATCCAACTCCCAATGTTTGATCCAGATGGAGCGTCTTGCTAGAGCTGCTGCACTAATGGATCTTGCCACGAATGAAAGTGAGTCTCAGGACGCGTCCACTATGAACTGTAGTATTAGTTATACATGCGCAACAATCTTGTGAAGGGTTCTGGTGTCTAGTTGTTGAACTTGTAGGATCTTGTTGGTCCAGACGAGCCCGGTCCTAGCGAAGAGGGAAGTGGCTGCAGAAGCTCTGACCCCCAAGGCTGAGGCCTCATGAACGTTCTTCAGGGCCCCATCTGCCCACTTCTCATCTGGATCCTTAGGGAGGGCTTCTTCTTTTGAAGCCAGAACATTTGAGACCAGGGAGGCCATGGTCTGTCGACCACTGGAGACTTCAGTGCGTCCAGTACCTGTTTTCCTGGTGCATAAAACTTTTGAGTGACTAAGGTACCTCTCTTTCCCAGGGATGGTTTGTCCCACTCTACAGCAACGAGTTGGGAAAAAGCATCTGGGAAGGGGAGGACCTTCTTCTGTACATTCGGGGTACACAGCACAGTGGACGCCTTTTCACTTCTCTTCTGGGTAGCCTTTCCTGAAGAGTCTGGTTGCTCTTCCTGTAAAGGTAACTCCAGGGCGGACGCTACCCTTGCTAGGAGGCTCATATAAGCCTCCCCATTAAATAAGTGATCTGAAGGAGCTGGCGCAGAAGACTCAGTGTCTGAGCACTCCCCTTCCTCCTTTTCGCTTTGAGGATCCAGGACAACCTCTCCTGATGCGTTTGCTCCCTCAATAATTTGCAGGAGCTGATCCTCCCTATTGGAATCATTTTCGGACTCCTCTGAAGAATGGAGTGTTGAGGTAGCAATCCGCTTCCTCTTGCGAGCAGTCTGGGATGTTAGAGAGCCTGAGAGGCTAGTATTGGTGCCACCATCCATGGTAGATGGGCCTGCCTGTGTTCCCTGGCTCACCATGTGGTGCCCTGAGGACTTCTGCATAGCCTGGGACCCCCTATGCACTTGAGTCCCCGAGTTCAAATGAGAAGGGGCATTGGCAGTGCTTGCCGCTTGCTGCTTCCCTTTGGCATGCCTGTGTGTCCTGGTGGCAGCATGAGGTGCAAGCAGCAGAACCGCCGCTAGGTGGTGCCGGAGCCCCATAGTGTTGGCCTTGGCACTGCTGGCTGCAAGAGTGGGGCCGCGGCTTGGTTCCCTCCCCCGGAAAACAGGACCGAGGAGAGGAGCTGGGGTGCCATTCTAAGGGTGCCTTCTCCAGAGAGAGGGGTTGGCTGGGACATCTGTTCTGCACCCCTCTGATTGCCTGCTCCCCCCGCCGCAGTCGCACTGCCATCCCCGGTTCCCCCGTCGCAGACGCACTGTCATCCCCGTGGCTACTGAGGGTGTTGGAGTGGGAGGGGAAAGATGATACCGGTCGGCACTGGGGGTCCGGAGCGTGTCCAAGCCCCCTTACCTTCCCCTTGGTTTCCGTTGTCGCAAGTGGTAGTGCCCCTGTGCCCTGGGTCGTCTGCTGCGGTTGGTGGATCAGGGCCCGATGAGGCTCCGTGTGTGTGTGGAAGGCGGCCTGCTGCCCTTGCTGTCCGGTTGCCCCAGAGCCCTCAGCTTGCTTGAGGAGCAGCCGCTGGCTGGATTCTCAGTGGTCTCTTTGTTTTGCCGGCTCTGCATGCTCGAAGAGCTGCGAGCGGCTCGGGAAGAGTTGCCACTGCTGCTGGAGGTCCATGGCTTGCTCGATGAGCTGCCTTGGACGTTCCGCTCCATCTTCTTCTTGTCCTTAGCCCTGGATGGGGCCTTGCTTGCCAGTTCCTTCTCTTTGCTCCCGTTGGCCATCCAGAGATATGGGGGGTGGGGGAAGTGAAGGAAAGATCGAAGAAGTGAGAAAAATGGCATGGTAGAAAGGGAGGTGGATTTTTTTGGGGGGGGGAGATGAGAAATAGTAAAAGGTAGTAAAAATAGTAAAAGACAAGGTATTAGGCAGGGGTGATAGAAAGTTAGGAGATAGGAAGAAAATGGAGTCAGGACTGGAGGAGAAAATCCTACGTGTAGCCTGGGCGAAAGCAGGAAATTGAACTGGCCAGCCTGGTGGCTCTACAATGGAGGAGAACAAAGACATTTGAAATTCTAAAGATCATGATGCAACTTCCTGCTTCCCCTGGGCAGTAGTAAGCTTAACCTATTCTGTTCCTGATTCCTGTTCACTCTGCCTCTCGGAGAATGGCTAGAGAGGACACATTTTCTAAGAAGACTCTATGGTAGGTGTGCTGTTTTGTGTCCCGTGGATAACTGAATCCGTGGATATGGGGGTCCTATGTTATAGCCCAAACTCTGGAGATTGAGGTTCTAGTACCTGCAAAGCTACTAAACCCATTAAAATGACACTGGGCCACTCTTAACTTGACCTACTTCATATCATTGTTGTGAGGGTGGAAGGGGAAGGTGGAGAGCCACTTCAAGATCATTGGAGTAAAGACAGGATAGAACTAATACATTATACACAGCATACCTCATGTGGCATTTGGAAAAACCTGACTGATAAAAAGAGCAAGTTCCCAGGCCTCATGGTGGTGTAAAATGCGGTTTATGGACACAGAGTTTCTGGCTGCAACCCTGCCGATGCCTTGATGTTAAGGGCTGCTCATTTCCCCAGAGACTCACAGTGGTTACAAGGGAAGGGAGGCCAATCCAACTGGTTAGTTCCAACTAAAGAAGGCCCACCAAGTCACCTGTGAGGTGGAGGCTCCCCATAGAGTTTAATCCCATGGATGCAATAGATCTACTCAAATTACAAGATATGCGAGGCCTCCTAAATGTTAGGAACAACTTTGTGACAGTAAGAGCTGTTCAGCAGTGGAATGACCTGCCCTTGAGGGTGGCCGACTCTTCTTCTCTGGAGGTCTTTAAACAGAGGTCGGATGCTCATCTCAGGAATGCTAGAACTGTGGATTCCTGCATGGCGTGGGACTAGATGGCCCTTGGGGTCCCATCCAACTCTGAGATTCTATGATTCTGCTCTGGCTTGGATTTACAGTTAAGATTCAGACCCAACCTCCCAGCTTTAAGAAGTGCTTTTTTCAGTGCCTCATACTTCTTTCAGGGCTGCTGAGCCCACAGACTAAAATGTTCCCTCCAGCTGCTTTACTGCTTCCTCTTCCTTATCGCCCAGCCTCTTCCTCTTCCTCATGAAGTCACAGCTCCATTTCTGTTCACCCTTCCAACCCATCTTGCCATTGCAAAGAAACCACCGCTCCCTCCCTATTCTAGAGAATTCCAGTGTCCCCTTGGTATCTGCTGGGGTTTGGTTCCAGAAACACCCCCCCCCCATGGATACCAAAACCTGTGAATGTTCAAGTCCCATTATATTACAATTGTATAGTAAAATGGTGACCCTTACATGAAAAGACAAAATCAAGGTTGCTTTTCGGAATATTTTTTTTTGGGGGGGGGGGGATATTTTCAGGCTGTTGATGGCTGAATCCTGATATAAAATGGTAAAATCAGGGTTTACTTTTGGAGGCGGGGGGAGGGAGGGAACCTATGGGAAAGGAGGGCCAACTATATTTATTAAAAAAATGTTTATATCCAACCTTACCTACTTCAGGTTCTGGACTGGGAGAAAGGCAGGAGATTCAATAAAAACAGGTGTCATCAATCAATCAGTATCACACCATGTAATCATAGAATCATAGAATTGCAGAGTTGGAAGAGACCACGAGGGCCATCCAGTCCAACCCCCTGCCATGCAGGAAATCACGATCAAAGCATCCCCGACAGATGGCCATCCAGCCTCTGTTTAAAGACCTCCAAGGAAGGAGACCCCGCCATGCTCCGAGGGAGTGTGTTCCACTGCCGAACAGCTCTTACTGTCAAAAAGTTAAAAAGTTAAAAATCTCAGGGCAGAGTGCAATAAAATCTTAAGGTAAAGGATATAATACAGTTAAGTAATCATTTAAAGAGACATAAGCTGGCATACTACAACAGGACAGTTAAATAATTCTATGCCCTCCTGCACCCACTGCCCCATAGCTATCCCCCCCTTTGCTTTCATTAGCCAAAAGCAGCCCCCTCCACACCCACCTGGAAGACGACTGGGCCAGCGGTCCCTGCGGTCAGCTTGCGCAGCCCCTCGGGGCCCAGCCGGTTGGCCGAGAGGTCCAGCAGCTTCAAGGCAGGCATGGTGCTGATGCTGGCCAGCAGTTCTTCAGCCGAGTCGTCCCCAAGGCCCGTCCCGGAGAGAGACAGCTGCTGGATGGAGGTCTGCAACTTGAGGGCCCGGAGGAGCGGGGTCAGGTGGGGCCCCCGCAGAGCCACTCTGGAGAGGCTGAAGGAGGGCCCTGATTCCTGGCGCTCCAACATCTTCAGAAGCAACCGGTGTTCCCCTGCTAGCCGGGGGGGGGGGGAGGTGGGGGGGAGGAAAGCAGGTGGGAGAAGGAAGACAAACCTGTCACGCTTCATCCCAGGCAGAAGCCTTGCAAGCTGCCCCAGTATCAGCTTCCAGGAGAGGAGAAGCACATGTGACACAGGAGGAAGCTGCCCCAAGCTGTTGTAGGGCTCCAACGATACCTTCCCCAGACTCCCAGGGCTGTTTGCCCAGGGACCTGACTGGCCACAGGGAAGCTCCACCCTGTGACAGAAGAGCAGCTCACCCACAGCCAGGCTCCGGCAGGCCTTGCGGTACCTCTCCACGAGGGGTGGCAGGTTCCACGACTGTACCTCAGCCAACACCTACCATGGAGAGAAACCAGAGCTAAAAACACCACCAGATTCACATGGTTTTTTGGTAGCTGCATTCCATGAAGCTTTCTGCTTATGGTAAAACTTTCTGCTTTAGTCTGGAGAAAAGAAGATTAAGAGGTGACATGATAGCCATGTTTAAATATCTGAAGGGATCCCATACTGAGGATGGAGCAAGCTTGTTTTCTGCGGCTCCAGAGGCTAGGATGTGGAGCAATGGGTTCAAACTCCAGGAAAAGAGATTCCACCTAAACATTAGGAAGAATTTCCTGACAGTAAGAGCTGTTCGGAAGTGGAATACACTGCCTTGTAGTGTGGTGGAGTCTCCTTTGGAGGTCTTTAAACAGAGGCTGGATGGCCGTCTGTCAGATGATCTGATTGTGTATTCCTGCATGGCAGGGGGTTGGACTGGATGACCCTTGTGGGCTCTTTGAATGCTATCATTCTATGGTACCCCTGTGGTCAAAGCACTGATGGTTCCCTAAATTTTTCATGCCACCCCCCCCTTACTGGTAATAAGATGAAGCCTAGAGGAACCAAGAAAGCAAATTTAAAGTGGGACTATGGGAAGGCGCAGATGGTGCTGCACCTATATGAGCCTTCCTGAATACTGAACTCCTCAGAAGAGGGCTTTCTCTCAGTCCCACCACCATCCCAAGCCCATCTGCTGAGGACACATGAGACAGGGCCTTTTCAATGCCCACTCCAAGGCTGTTGAACTCCCTCCTAAAGGAAATTAGGATACCCCCACTCTCTTGCTGCCAGCAGGCAAAACTGTTTTCTATTTAGGCAGGCTTTTTGCCTTTAACTGGTTGTGCAGAAGGGTCTTTTAATGTGTATGCATGCTGTTATTGTGTGCATTCAAGCTGCTTCCAACTCATGGCAACTCTAAGGTGAACTTATCACGGGGTTTTCTTGGCAAGATTTGTTCAGAGGGGGGTTACCTTTGTCTTCCTCTGAGGCTGAGAGAATGTGACTTGCCCAAGGTCACCCAGTGTTTCCAAAGCTGAGCAGGGACTCGAACCCTGGTCGTCCATAATCCTAGTCCAACACTCAGACCACTACCTCATGACATGCTGCCTTTTATAGGCCAGATTTCTTCAGAGGTGGTTTGCATTGTCCTCCTCTGAGGCTGAGGGAATGTGACTTGCCCTCCTCCAAAGTCACCAACTGCATTTCCATGGCTGAGTAGGGGTTCGAACCCTGGCTTGTGTGCATGTGTGTGCTACGCATGCTTTTATTCCTACTGTTATGTTTTTAAATGCTTTTAGACTGTTTTAAATTAGTGGTGTTTTAATAGAGCAGCTTGCTTAATCATTTAAAAACTTTTTTAGCTCATTGATTGAGGTTTTGGGTTTTTTTGCTATATTTCTTTTCTTGTTAATCTATGCTGTGAGCTGCTATGGGGTCCCATGTAAACAGAAAGGCAGGATATTCATAAAAGAGAGAGAAAGAGAGAGACAGAATGAGAGAATGCAGTCTGTTATAGCTATTTGGGGCCCTAATCCTAAAGGTACCATCAGATCCCATCTGATCTTGGAAGTTAAGCATGATCAGCCCTGGTTAGTACTTGGATGGGAGACTGCCAATGAAGATGAGGTGCTGTAGGCTCTATTTCAGAGGAAGGAACTGGCAAAAACCACCTCTGAGGATTCCTTGCCTTTAAAAACCCTGTGAAATTCATGGGGTCACTATAAGTCAACAGGCAACTCTAAGGCACACACATGCACACACATTATAGTACAGGTTGACCGCCTTATCCATGGGGAATACCCTCCAAGACCCCACATGGATACCTGAAACCGTGGATAATAGGGAACCCTGTTATTTTAAATTAGACAAACACTGGAAGTTGATCACAGAATCACATTGGAGGACCTAAAAATGCCTAGAGAACATTTTTCTGTATGTGGATAAGTGAAACTGGATACCAAATCCGTAGATGCAGGGTTCAACCTGTATTTAACGCAGAGCTATTCCATTAAGGAGCAGCCTCATTTCTGCACCTCTGCTCCCTCTACCCCCACCATCATGGACCACTCTCTCTCTTTGGGATCTTTCTCAAAATGGCTGCCCTCCCCACCTGGGAAATGGAAGGTACCTTCAGAAGAAGAGCTACCAAGATTCTCCCCACTGACAGTGACCACTCACCTCCTCATTACTTTGCAAGACATCCACAATTCGGTCTTGGGGAGCCAAGAGGGCCCCCTCTTTCTTTAGGATCAGGTGCGGGAGGAGCCCACAGGCCTGGTAGTAGCGCTGGGAGGCCTGTTCCGCCAACCAGGACACAGGACGGCTCTCACTGCCACTGCGAGGAAGGGTAGGGGGGTTAGCAGAAGACCTCTTCCTTATCCTACCTACCCGTCCCATCCCAAAGCCTGAGGAAGCAACAAAAGAAATGTCTCCCCTCTGCAGAGACTCTAAAATCCACACAGCTGTTCTGCACTCCACCTCCAGAGACTACAAATTTCCCCTCACCCAGGTAACACAGAACAATGCAGAAGGGAAGATCAGAGGGTGATCTTTAGCCTTCTCCAGTGGAAGTCTTGTAATCATAAGAGTTGCAAGGGACCATCTAGTCCAACCCCCTGCCATGCAGGAATACACAAGTAAAGCACTAGTCACTTCTCTCCAGGATGAAGAACAGCCATTGGCGAGTACTCTCTGGGTTCGGTCAGGCAGCCAATGATGGATTTACCTAACAAATAGCATTGTTTGACCTTGCACAGCTTGCCTGCAAGAATATTGTGGGGGTCCTTGTCAAAAGCCTTACTGCAATGAAGATATACTACATCCACAGCACCTCCCATCGATCTACCAAGCTTGTAAATTTATCCAAAGGGAGAGAGAGAGAGAGAGTTTGGCATCTTGTTTTTGAGAAACCCATGCTGGCCCTTACTAATCATAGCATTCCTTATCTAAGTTTCACAGACTCACGATTTAATTATCTGTTAGAACATTTCCTGGTAATGACATCAAGCTGATTGATCAGTAGTTGCCTAAGGCAACTTCTCATGGGGCTTTCTTGGCAAGATATGTTCAGAGGAGATTTGTCGTTGCTTTCTTCTGAGGCTGAGAGAGTGCAACTGGCCCAAGGTCACCCAGTGGGTTTCCATGGCCAAGAGGGGATTCGAACCCTGGTCTCCAAAGTTGTAGTCCAAATACATCACACTGCTCCTGTTCTTTCCATAAGTTCATATTCACTAACCCCATTAGCTCTGCTTAATATACAGTTGTCCTTTGGAAGTTGTGGTTTTGTGTATTTACGGAACGCCGCTGAGGCTTTGCTCAGTCTTCGTTCCCGGGCCAGGGGAGCGGGGGGTGGAGCCGAAAACCAAGCAAACCCTCAGCGGCTTTGCAGGGAAAGCATGGCTTTCCTCCAGCTTTGTTCCATTTGACAGAGGGGAGCCTGGGCCAAGGAAAGCCAAAAGGTTTTCATTGGCTCTAGCTCCCCCCACTGCAAAATAGAACAAAGTGAGAGGAAAGCAGGGGCGGGCGGGCGGGCGGGCAGCAGGGAGACTTATGAACCCTCCCTGCGCAAGCCACCCCGCTGCATTTGAAGGGGCAGCAGGGGGGATGGGCAGCAGCGGGGAGGCTTTGCAAGCCTCCTCCCCGCTTTGGAAGGAGCGGTGGGGGGGAATGTGGACTGTAGCGGGGATCGCATGGGTGCTCCGCCCGGAACCCCCATGAATTTGAAGGGAGGACCGTAGATACCAAATATTCCTAAAGGCTGCATGTACCTTCAGACTGATCTGGCAAGGTTCTGACCAAACATTAGGAAGACCTTCCTGACAGTAGGAGCTGCTCAATAGTGCAATGATTTTCTTGGAAGGTGGTGGTTTCTCCTTTGTTGGAGGCTTTTACATTGAGGTGGGATGGCTTTCCTTCAAAGTTTCTTCAGCTACACTGGCAGCGGGTTAGACTAGATGACACCTAGGACCCCTTTCAGCTTTCTGAGCATGACTCTGAAGTGATTGATTATCATGACTCAAGGAAAGTTTATTTCCAAGGACCCGGGTGCCCTGCTCACTTACCTGTGTGGAACAGGAATCAGGAAGATGTTGTCTTGCACTTGAACTCGCACCCGAATTGGGGGCGGGGGAGCAGGGACCTGCAGAGAGAGGAAGCAAGATGAGGGGCCAGGAAGTCTCCTCTCTGGCTGCAGAAGGCATCACCCCCGTGGGACAGTTTGCCCAGGCCTTGTGCTTGGCCTGCTGCTCTTGACGGCACCCTTCCCTGTCATCTCTCCCAGCTGGAGGCCAAGAGTGCCATTAAAACCTGTGCTTTAGGCCAGCTGAGACCCTCATCATCAGCCCAGGCAAGCAGGAGAGCAGGCCTGATCCAAGAGGTCTAGAGCAGTGGTTCTTAACCTATGGTCTGGGGCCCACCTCCTCCCTGCAGTGGAGTGGTCATGTGACAGGAGCCAAGACGAAGGTTGGCTGGCTGGCTTGGCCTACACGTTGCCAATCAATCCACTCCAGCCACAAACGTGCAGGAAGAAGCAGGAGAAAAGTCTTCCCTCTCCCTCCATTGTCTGACAGAAGGGTTAATGGATGGTGAATTGTATCCTTGTTGTTACTCTCCTGGGCTTAGAACAGACCTGAGGGGACCAAAAATGTGGTGAATCCCCCCCCAAAAGGGACACACACCCTGCAGGGAGCGAGGGGTCCTGTACTTTCTGCACCCCTGGTCTTCTACCTATTAGGATCCTTGCAGCACAGCTGCTGTGTCCATCCCAGAGGCACTGAAAACTCACCTGTGTAAATCCAGACGGTGGGTTTTCTCCCCCTCCAGGCACCTTGTCCACTCGGCTGCTGCTGCCTGACCCATGCGAGTCGCTGGGATCAGACGTGGGCTCCAGCCCACCTATTACACTGGCCCCTCGGATCCTCCCCAGTGGCGTCCTGTCCACAATCTGGGTGAGGCGGCCTTGCCTGGTCTTCCCCCGCTGTCTCTTCCTGGTCACCTCAGGGGCCTGGCGGGGAAGTCCACTGTCGCTCTCGGCCTCCTCCGAGCTTTCCTCGCACTCAGACCCCAGCTGCTTGGGTGGGCTCTGGCGGCTTCTTTTGCGGGAGCTCGGATTCAGGCCCATGTCGTCTTCCAGCCAGTCATCACCCACATACTCCTCTGGGGGGATCAGGGCTGGGACAGCAGAGGGCCTGTTGGAGCGCTCGGGGCCCGGCGGAGCCCGGGAAAGGGCACTCCCCACTCCCCGGATGGCCGCCCGGTATTCAGAAGGGGTGACAGGCCCAGCTTCCCTGTGCTCAGCCTGCGTCCGCTCCTCTGTCAGCAGGTTCTGGCTGAGCAATCGCTGCCTCTTCTTGACAGGCCTCAGGGGAATCATACAGTCCTCGTCTGGCTCTGGCGAGCTCCTTTTGGGGCTGAGGGACTTCCCGGCAGAGCCCTGAGGGCTACAGCCTTGAGACTCTGAGAGCTCTGCGTCAAACAGCTGGCTGGCCGCCTGCTCTCGGGGGGCCTGAGGCTTGGGGCCTGGAGGGGAGAGAGCAGAAGAACCCAAGCTCCAGGTCTCCTTCCCAAGAGCATAAAAAGACAACAGGAAGAGGAAACCAAGGAGTCTTATGGTGGAATGAGACATTTGAGTGTAGCCAGTTCAGTGTATGTAGACGCTTCAATATGGAACAGTTCTGCTTGCATATCCATTAATAACTGAAAAGGTAAGGGTAAGGGTTATTATCAATAATTGATAATAACCCTAACCTTTACCCAAACCCTAATCCTTACCAAAATTAATCAAAGAATCATAGAATTAGAAGAGATCACAAGGGCCATCCAGTCCAACCTCATTCAGCCATGCAGGAACACATAATCAAAGCATCCCCGACATATGGCCATCCATCCTCTGTTTAAAAACCTCCAAAGATGGAGACTCCACCACATTCCCAGGCAGTACATTCCACTGCCAAAGAGCTCTTACTGTCAGGACATTCTTCTTAATGTTTAGGTGGAATCTCTGTCCTGTAGTTTGAACCCATTGCTCCGTGTCCTAGCCTCTGAAGCAGAAAACAGGCTTGCTCCACCCTCAGCATGACATCCCTTCAAATGTTTAAACATGGCTATCCTGTCCCCTCTCAGCCTTCTCTTCCCCAGGCTAAACATACTCAGCTCCCTAAGCCTCTCCTCATAGGGCATCATGGCTTCCAGACCTCCCACCATTTTGGTTGCCCTCCTCTGGACACATTTCAGCTTCTCAATATCCTTCTTGAATTGTGGTGCCCAGAACAGGACCTAGTTTTTCAGGTAAGGTCTGGAATGATTTTGCAAGACAGTCCCACCCAAACAGAAACTACTTTGATTGCATTTTCTTGACAAAATTATGAATTATCAATGGATACGCAAGCAGAACTGGGCCACACTGAAATGGCTGCCCTGAACTGGCTGCCCTGAAATGTTCTAGACCCTCTTGTGGCATGCTGAATATGAACCAATTTATTTCAGTCTAAGCTTTCGTGGGTTTATTAGCACTGAAATACATGCATACCACAGTGAACAAAGCCCCCGACAAAGAAACTCCTTTTAACAAAGTATTTTCATGTCTGCCCCAGCCCCTCTTTTCCTCCTTGTCCTCTGTCTAGCTGAAAGCTTTTTAGCAGCAGCAGCAGTATTGAGATGATGATGAAAGAGGGCTGGAGAAAGACTTTCAGTGTCAGGCTGTAAGCTGTGTGTCTGCAGTCACCAATGCAATAAACAGAGCTTGCGCTGGGAAAGAGTGGGACTTGGCTCTAGCCAATCCTCCTGTAGCCATGGGTGCCTGTTTATAAGAGGCAAGGAGAGCCTCCTGAGCTAAACATTAGGAAGAACTTCCTGACAGTAAGAGCTGTTTGGAAGTGTAATACACTGCCCCATAGTGTGGTGGAGTCTCTTTCTTTGGAGGTCTTTAAACAGAGGCTGGATGGCCACCTGTTGGGAATGATTTGATTCTTTGTTCCTGCAGGGCAGGGGGTTAGACTGGATGGCCCTTGAGGTCTCTTCCAACTCTATGATTCCATGTGTGAACAGCAAAACACAGAGCAAAGGGAAGAGCATATGAGCCTTCCTCATCAACTACACCCAGCATGATAAAAAAGAGCAGATTTACTACATGTTTGGCCACCAAAATGGAAATCGTAAGAAAAGTGGAGGCAGTTGAAAGAAAGAAAAAAAACATCCTGGGATGCATTTTGGAATAAGGTTTCAAGGGGTCTCTACAAGATTCAAAATGCTTTTGTTGACGTATGCAAGGCTTCCCTGACTTGGTTGTTTCATTTCACACGTGCATAGTGTCAGGACTTTATCACACTATACTGTGATAGCTTTATTATTCCACTTTAACTGCTATGGCTGCCTCCTGTGGAAATCTGGGGTTTGTAGTTTAGTGAGGCCTAAGAGCTCTCTGGCTGAGAGTTGGAAATGCCCCTCCCTAAACTGCAAATCCCAGGATTCAACAGGAGGCAGCCAGAGCACTTAAAGTGGAATAATACTGCTATAACAGTATAGTGTGATAATCTGTTGGACTGCTCTTTTGTGTGTGTGTGGTGTAGGAAATGATCCCAATTCTTTCCATGTTCTTTCCGCCTCCAGTATCAAATCTTTAATTAAAGACATAATGTGCAGGAACACATCTACTTGGCCAACTGAGGTATATCTGTAAACCAGTTAGTCCAGAAGATGCCACAAAAACTCCTCCTTTCCTTCCTCCGTCTTTTTATATTGAAATAGCCTAGCATTCCGACCTCTTTGAAAATTGTTCCCAAGAGCAGCAGCGTGAGGCAGGTCAGAACAAAAGGAGGCAGGAAAAGCCTCCAACATTTCTGACTCAAACGAAGGACTCAAACTTTGGTCCTTCTGTATAAGGTGGCTCCCTCTGTGTGCTTGACCTCAGAAACCGAATCTACTTGCCACAAGGGATATTCAAGGCAGAGCCCACGGCCAGGGGTACCACTGCCAGGGTTGGCTGGTTTAAACCAAACCACTTTAAAAACAAACAAACTACTCCTGGTTTTTAAAATCGATTATTCATTTTTTAAAAAAATTCTAGCTATTATTAGTATTTTCCAACCCTCTTACTGGAAGAACAATGACTGCTTAATTTAAACCTTTTAACTTTAACAGTTTATTGGTAGTTCCTCATTGTTAGGCCAGTATCCAGGATCCGTTGCTTATTTTTAATCACTTTTTATAGGGCAAGAAATGCCATTCAGAAACAAATCCTTCCATTAACTTGAGTTCAACCAAAACAACTTGCTTAAATTATTATTTCAGCTATCAGCCATAACATCTGAACTGCATTTTGCTACTTAATTTTCTGATTTGGTCCTATACAGGTTTTAAAGCCAAAAAACTTGTTTAACCCCCACCCCCAAAAAAACTGGTCAACCCCCCGCCCCCAAATCAAGGTTTGGGTGTTTTTTAAAACCTGCTTCCCCCCGCAACCCTGCCCACATCACTGTGTGCTGTGCCATTTTGGCCAGAGTGTGAGACAGAAAATATCTAAACATGCTGCGAAGACACACAAAAGCTGGCACCCTGTTAGTGGCCTACACAGGAATAAGTTAACCTTACACCCATTTTCGGTATTCCCTCCTCTTTCCACAGTGACTAACCCCCCTCACCAGTCAATGACCTTCTCCAAGGGGGCGGGGTCCGGTGACACAGTGGAGCTGGTGGGGGGAGAGCAGATGAGGGAGGGAGGTGAAGTTGCCTCCCCTCTCCCTTCCCCAGGAGGGTTCCGGTGGCAGCAGTGTTCAGTATTATCCGTGGATTTCATTATCTGCGGTGAGGCCTGGAACCAATCCCCCACGGATACGGGGGCCCTACTGTACTTCGGTTGCTGAGGCCTCTAGAGGACCGTGGCAGACCTCAGCAAATGATAAAACTGCTTTGCGCCTGGTTACAGGGACACAGCCAGAAGCTTCTGCAATCCCCCTGCTCTCCACCAGGCATGGAATATATGTGGAAGGAGAGCTTCAGCAGCTCTAAAGGAGTTCCAAAGGGGTGGTAAATGGCTTAGCATAGCATAGTTCCAAATGCAGAACTATACGCTATGCTAAGCTATGCAAGACTGTAGTCAGAGCCAACGGGGTGTTTCTATTTTTTTTTCATGAGCTTGACAGATTTAATATTTTAGGATTATTTTTAAAGCCAAGCAAAAGAGCCATGATTGTCAGGTTCCCTCTGCTTTGTCTCAAACACTTGCCATTGCTCTAGGCCAAGGAGGAGGAAATATCGGAGTGGACTAGACTCAGTTCACTTCTTCCCTTCTGGGACTAACTGTAAAACGTTTCCTGCAACAGCCCCATCCTGTCCAGGAATGACCCAGCTTCTCACCTTGGCCTGCCATGGTTCTCTTGAGAAGTCCCTCCATGGCCTTGCAGCACTCCCGGGTTTCTTGGTCAAGATCCCTGCCGTAGAGATGCACCCATTCCTGCAGCGTGTCCAGGGGGGTCTGGCCCTAATGGAGGGAAAACACAAGGGGAGTGTGTATGTCACCAGGCAGAAGCACATCTCCTGAGAAGTCCCCCAGAGCTTATCTAGCCCTCTCTGGTTGCACACACACACACACACACACACACACAGAGCACTGGCCAAGCGGACCAGCATTTCCCCTTCTTAGAGATCCCAAAAGGCTGGGGAGGCCAACATGCAAGACAAAGGCAACTTCCTTCCCATGGGAAGCCTGCTGGTCCCCTTCTCTGCTCTCTTTCCAACAACAGGCCAAGGCCTCTTTGTTTATGGAGGCCTTTGAATGTTAACAGACCATTGCAGAAGATGTGAAGTCGAAGGTTTTCACGGCGATTGCAGAAGACCTTTTAACAGACATACGCTGTATTTTTGTCGTTATTAATTCACTGTAACTACCTGCTCAACTGATTTAAATTAAAGTTTTTAAGATGATGGTTTGTTTGTTTTTCAACTTTTGCACTACCCATTTTTCCATCTTCTATTGGAGGCTTCCTTGGGTCCCATACTGGGAGAAAGGAGGGATAGAAATTGAATATATATAACATACAGAATAAAATAAATCCTGCTCCCATGTCTGGTGCCAGTATCAGTAAACTGAGCATAAAGGGAAGATCATAACAGTGGAAGATAAGTTGCCTTTGTATTGAATCAAAACTCCTTGTCCATTGAAGCTAGTAGTGTCAGTTCTGACTGGCAGTAGCGGCTCTGCAGGGTTTCAGGGAGGATTCTCTCCTATCCCTGCCTTGGAGAGAGAAGGCTGCCCTTCTACCAAGTCAGAGCCTTGGGAGTCCATCGAGACCAGTATTACCAGTGCTGAGAGGCAGCCAAGCTTCTCCAGGGTTTCATGAAGGTCTCTTTCCAAACCTTACCTGAAGTTGCTCTGATATGGCCTCAGGCCTTTGGAGGGTCCACCTGGTTCAATATTGCCAACTCTGGCTGGTAGCAGTGTCTCTCTCTAGTTTCAGGCCGGATTCTACCTGGAGACGCCAGTGACTATATCTGCGGATCTTCTCCACAGCAACATAAGGAGCTGGGTCAGATCTTTAGGGCTCCATCTAGCCTAATGCTGTCAAGCGTTGACTGGCAGCAATGCCTGTCCAGGCAGGTTTCAGACAGGATTCTTTCCTAGCCCAACTGACAAAACAAGACTGGCACCACGGGTGGGTGGATGGGTAAGTTCTCCAAAATTGAGGGGAGTCCCCCAAAACTGTCACTTGGCAAATGAAATTTTAAAAAGCCAAGGTATAGAGCCAGCATGGTGTCGTGGTTTGAGCACTGGACCATGACTCTGGAAACCAGGTTTTGAATCCCCACTCAGACAGGGAAACCCATGGGGTGACCTTGAGCAAGTCACACTCTCTCTTCCCTCAGAGGAAGGCAAAGGCAAAACCCCTCTGAAGAAATCTTGCTAAGAAAACCCCATGACAGGGTTGCCTTAGGGTCACCATAAGTCAGAATCAACTTGAAGGCACACAACAACACCTTGCATGTGGATTTGGCTCAGTAGTCCTTTATCTCAAAATGGTGACTATTATCTAAAAATCCAGGGATTATCAACCACTTCAGGCCCTGGGCATTAGTAGGCCAGTAGGTTAGGGCCAAACCCACCACACCCTATTGCCTAGGTCTTGTCAAGAAACCGCTGGTGCCCTCTGCCTTGCTTCCTTGCCAACTGGTGTACTACCTTGGCATTGCGCAGTAATGCCGACGCTCCTCTTTGGATCAGCAGCTCGGCCACATCAAAATGGCCACAGTTGAGCGCGTCGTGAAGGGGGGTGATGCCGTCACAGCCAGGCCCTCCAGGGTCATCGATGGCTGCCCCATGGTCCAAAAGCAAACTCACAATCTCTGGAGAAAAAGGTAACAGGTTCACATCAGAGGCAGCCTTGAGAAAGAATCCTCAATTTCTGGGTCACAGCCCCCCCTAAAATTATTTAAAATATATACAGGTTGCCCTGCATATCTGCAGAACCAATATCCATGGTTTCAGCTATTTGTGGCTGAAAAAATAGGGATGCATACAATAGAGTCATGCTGGAAAATGCTTAGATACGTGTCCTTTCTAGGAATTGCTAGGTCCTCCAATACAACTCTATGGTATGTGAAGTCAAAGGCACATCAGGAATAAACTCTTCCAGAATATTGCCTCACAGACTGGAAAAAAACACACACAAAAGACCTACTCTATGGTATGTTTGTACCGGAAGTCCTTTATTTTAATAGGGTTTGCTATTATTTGTGGTTTCATTTATAGGTAGGCCAAGGAACGTACACCCCCGTGGATACAGGTGGCAACCTGTATATATGGTATCCAGGCCACCAAGACCTCCAAGGTGATGCACAACAGATAAAACCATTTTAAACAAGAGGCAAAAGCAAATTAAAACACTCTTTTAAGAACTTTTAAAAGCAATCTAAAAACACTCCTCAAAAATCATTTTAAAACAATTAAAACAGAAAGAGCAATTTCAAACACCAAAACCCAAGTAGAACAACACTGTTTTAGCTGCCTGCGAGAAGCTCAAAACAGATGGAGCCAGCCTAGCTTCCCTTGGCAGGGAGTTCCACAGGTGATGTCCTGATGCAGAGAAAGCCCTGCCGTGTGTATCCATCAGCTTGACTGTGGCAGAGATTGCCCAGTTGTGACTGCCCAAAGTGGACAGTTCCTTGGGAAATCTCATCGCTGCTAGCATCCACAAAAGCATTGGTCTTGGAACTATTCCTTCTCTGAATGGAACTCAGCTGGGCTGGCTGCCAACAGAATAAAACAGTAAGATATACGGTCCTCCTCATTAAAAATAAGGAGGAAGGAGAACTGGGCAGAAATCTGCACCTGGCAAGCAAAATCCTGACCAAGCAAACCCATCTGTAAAGTGCAGTGAGAGGACAAAAGGAGTGTAGGGAAGCCATCCAAGGGACACTGAGCAATTAGGCTGGCCAGATGTAATCACATATTGATCATGGCAGCACACATTTAAGACCTGACTAAGAGGAACAGGAGCATACCTCATACGCTTCCTATTATTATTAGGTATTGAAAAGTGAGCTTTGGGGACTGTTAAAGCCTGGGGATACATGGCTTTGAAGTTTGTATGTGTATGGTAGCAATGCTATAGAAAGGCTCAGCTGGAACGCAGGGGACAATTTTTCTGAGCTGGAAATTCTGTACTTAGGCTGAGATTCAGATCTGGTTGGTATCCTGCCTACAAAATCTAATTTTGCTCCACTTATATTCTTGGTATAGAGGTACAGTGGGCCCTCTGTATCCACAGGTTCAATATCCACAGAGTTGAGCATTGAATGTCACTACAGACCTAAAATGATGGCACCCATACCTAAAATGAAACCACCACATGCCTAAAATGGCGGCACTCCATAGCTAAAAATAGCATTGCCCATTGAATAACATGGGACTCAACCATCCATGGTTTTTGCTATCTGAAGGGGTTCTGGAACCTAACCCCCACAGATATGGAGGGACCACTGTATAACTTTTCTCTACTTCTTATATGGGCATAAGAGATGCGTACTTGCAGAGTAACCATGTTTTTGATGTACTGGTATGACTACCTATGTTTATTGATGCTACATATAGTTCTGTATTTCCCGTTTTTCAGTTGGTTTTATATATCAAAACTTTGGTAAGTAAAGCAACGCTATACCTTGGTTGAGAGATGTCTCTGTTATTTATAATTGTATTTCTCTACTCTGGGTCAAACCAGCATTGTCCACGAATGGTACTTGGTCTGGGCAGAAACTGGTTTGACTTGGTAGTGAATAGCCAGTGTATAACTTAACTACATACAACAGTGAGCTTTCAGCGAACTCTGCACTGTGGCAGAATGTGCCCCCAGGACACGCGATAGGGTCTATGCTGAAAATCTTAGTTTTGGGGCAGGCTCCAATGGAAGGAGGCATTCATTGGTCTTCCAGCTATCCTGGCCCAAGTCATTTAGTGCTTTCTAGGCCATCATCAGCACCTTGAATTTAGCTCAGAAGCAAACTGGAAGCCACTGCAGTCCTTACAAGGCTGGTGCTACAGCGTCCCTAAAATGCACACCCAACACAAGAAGAAGCCACCCCACCTGCATATTTCCCTGCCTTCCCAACACTTACCCAGATGCCCATGATTGCAAGCCTCGTGCAGTGGGGTCCAGCCACAATAATCCCGGGGGTTCAGAGGGTGACCCTGAGGCAGAGATGAGAAATAGCATCCGGCGTCAGGGAGTCCAAGGTGCTTTTGAAGAGGAGCGGAATCTTCCTTCTTCCCTCCCCAAACCCTTCCCTTTCCTTCCCCTTCCCCAAACTGGGGTGGGGCAGAGAGTCTGGAACACACCCTGCGCAGAGGACGAGAGCCATTCCTAGCACTCGGCTGGTCAATTTAACTCATGCAAGCCTCCCCACACAGTAGGTTTTCACAGGATCCAATAACTGAACAGTTGGAAAGGATCTCACGTCACCTAGTCCAACCCCCTGCTAATGCAGGTCTGCTGCTAAAGGATCCCTGTGAGGCGGCCATCCAGCCTCTGGTTCAAAACCTCCTAGGGGAGAAAGTCCATCACCAAGGTCGTCATGAGTTTAGTCACAATCTTTTTCCTTGCAATGTGAATCCACTGGTTCTGGTGAAGCAGAAAACAAGCCCACTCCATCTGACAGCAAAACTGAGCGTCATAAAAACTTCTTTTAAAAGTATGCTTATTCTACAGGAATCTGTGGTGTTCTAAATGCAAAAACTAACTCAGATTTGCTTCCATCATGTACAGTTTTTTCACAACTTGCTTTGACATTTTCATGTTGCAATATATGACTGCATGAAATTAGCATTGAAAATTAGTAATGACATTTGTGAAAGAGCTGTGTGTGGTATGACTTTTTTAAATTGTTTTTTTCAAATTCAGCACCCAAAAATACATTAAAAACAGCTATAGGTCACCACCACCACCCCCATATCTGCTGCGGATATGTTCCCGGACTTAGTGTTTATACGTGAAACCGCAGATAACAGTAAACCCTATTAAAATAAAGGACTCCACTACAACCATACCATACAGTTGCATTGGATGACCTACTGATTCCTAGAGAGGGCACATCTCTAGCCATTTTCTAGTGTGATTCTATGGTATGTGTCCCTATTTTTTTTTCCAGCTGTGGATAATTGAAACCGTGGATATTGTTTCTGCAGATACAGGGGGCAACCTGTACAATATTGAAAAGTTTTTTCATTTCAGGACTGTGAGATGGTGCTCATATTTCTTCTCATCTTGAGGCCATATGTATCTGTCTCCCGCAACACAGGGCTTCATGATTTGAAGGGATGTCATACTGAGGATGGAGCAAGCTTGTTTTCTGCTGTTCCAGAGACTAGGACATGGAGCAATGGGTTCAAACTACAAGAAAAGAGATTCCACTTAAACATCAGGAAGGAAGTCCTGCAAGTAATAGCTGTTTGATAGTGGAACACACAGCCTCGGAGTGTGGTGGAATCTCCTTCTTTGGGGTTTTTTAAACAGAGGCTGGTTGGCCATTGGTCAGGAATGATTTGATTGTGTATTCCTGCATGGCAGGGGGTTGGACAGGATGACCCTTGTGGTCTCTTGCAACTCTATGATTCTATGGTTCTGTATTATTCACTTCCATACCTCTTCACATCCTGGTCACACACACACCCCGGCTCATCCTCCAACCCCATAGGCTTTAGGCAAATTGTTTAACCTGATTGGCATTAATGGGAAGCAAGTCAAACTCTAAGGAAAAGACAGGCCAGAACCACAAGTTCCACCTATTCTACAAACGTAAGAGAGGTGTCTCAGGTATCAAGTGCTGCTACAGCAACTTGGTTAGAATGAGCTTTAGACAACAGCCATGGTCAAGGTATGATGGCAATAGCAATTTTTTTTACATATTTTTTTCCCAGCAGTGTCTGAGTCCAAGAGGAACCTCCAGGCTGCCAGATTCCAGCCTTTTTTAAAAAAAGAAAAAAGGTTTGAGTTGGGAAGAGGCAGAAAGAGGAATGGCGGAGGGAAAGGCTTCAACCTGGGGTTCACCCACACCTCCTTTTAAATCATGTTTTACAGAAATAGGAAAATGTTCTTCAAATCAAGGAGTTCAGAGAAAACCCTGCTCTGCTCTCTTATGGGAGGATGGACTGTACACCTAGGATACCCCTCTCAGGATTTCTGGGTGGTACGCCCCACCGCACCCTGGGAGCTAGAACTCCCCCCTCCACATAAACACACACCCCAAAGCCAAGAATGTCTGACAAAGAAATGAGAAGAGACAATCCTATAGACCCGGGGGGGGGGGATTGTGGAGGGGGCAGGGGGCTAATTCCCCCTCCCACTGTGGGTCCCCCTCTACCAAAGCAGGGCCAAATACCTGGGCAGTCGCTCTCAAAAAAGTGACCATTTTGAAAGGGTCTATAGGGAAAAGAGAGATATTGGGGAGTAGGTCAGAGTTCTAGGGTGCTGATAGGTATTGTCATGAGTTTGGGAGACTTCCTGTGTGGTTATGAAGCAAAAAAGGACACCCCATTTTTAAAAATTGGGGAGTTAGGAGGCTTTGGGGGGGCTGGCAGAGGGCTCCAGGGACAACAAAATTGGATTCCAAGGGCCGCACTATGCCCACCTCTGGGCATGGACCAGAACAAATAGGAAGCACAAGTTTTGGGAAGCCTGGCCTGGGGAGAGCACACCTGCTCCTTCTGGCATTCCACACAGGCACCCCAGTCAGCCTGGCACCCACTGTTTCTCACATGGGGGGTTTATGTCCTGCAAACACAGGCCAGCAACTCACCTGCTCAACAAAGAACTGCACTCGGCGCAGGTTCCCATCGATGCAGGCGCGATGGAGTAAACTCTCGCCCTTGTCGTTCCGCTGGTTCCACTGAGGGAAAGGAAACACGGTACAGGAGGGGGGAAACACCCCACAGTCACTCTCTTGTAAAGCCCACTGCCCCAAGACCAGCCTCCCTAGCTAGGGGAGTCCAAAGGCTGGGAGACCAAGTCCTGCCTTGCAGGAAGAGCCCACCTTTTCCTCCAGCACAGGCTTCTTGGCTGGCACTGGGGAAGGCAGAGAGAGAGGTTCAAGCACCCCACAAAGAAGAGAGACCCCCCCATTCTCATCAGACCAGGGGCCCATTCACATGACACTAGGGTTGTCTGGTTTAAACTACATTGGTTTAAACCCAACGGTAGGAGCTGTTGGACAGTGGAATCTGCTGCTGCCTGGGAGCGTGGTGGAGTCTCCTCCTTTGGAGGTTTTTAAACAGAGGCTGGATGGACATCTGTCGGAAGGGCTTGAGTTGTGTGTTCCTGCAGGGCAAAATGGGGTTGGACTGGATGTTCAACTCTATGATTCTATGAAATGACTTCTGGAAAAAAAAACACTCCTCGTTTTTTAAATTGATTATTCATCTTTTTTTTTTAAAAGTTCAGCTATTATGACTATTTTCTAGCCCTCTTACTGGAATCATGCCTGTTTAAATTTAAACATTTTCACTTTTAACAATGTATTAGCAGTTGTTCATTGTTAGACCAGTATCCAGTATCACTTGCTCCTTTTTAATCACTATTTTATAGGGAAAGACATGCCATTCAGTAAGAAATCCTTCTATTAACGTAAGTTCAACCAAAACAGCTTGCTTTTTAAAAAGCACTTAAAAATAAAACACAATTATTATTTCAGAACTGCATTTTGCTACTTAATTTTTTGATTTAGTCCTACATTGGTTTTAATTCAAAAAAACTTGGTTCAAACAAAAAGCAAAACAAAACAAAACAAAAAACGGTTTAAACCAAAAAACAGGAATTTCAGGTTTTAAAAAGTTTTTTCCCTAACCCTGCACAATTACAGTGCTATTGTTCCACTTTAGTTCCCATGGTTCCATCCTATGGAATCCTGGGATTTGTAGTACGGGGAGGCACTAGATCACTCTGGCTGAGAATTCCAACTGCCCCTCCCTAAACTGCCAATCCCAGCATTCCTCAGGGCAAAACCATGGTAGTTAAAGTGGAATAACAGTGCTATATATAATTCTGGATTGTGAATAGTCCCAGATCAAAGCAGGTCACGTTGGTCCATCCAGACCTTGAGATCTGACTTGTTTTTACAAGAAAATGGCTTTTCTTAAGGTACGGTACTATTTTTTAACTTTTGCTTTTAAATGGCAATTTAAGTGTCATTTTAAACATAACTTTTTCTATGATTTTTATCTACATCTGTTTCTCCTTTTAAAAATAAATATTGTTTTCCAGCTTCCCAACTTTGAACTCCATTTGCCGATCATTACTATTTCCCTTTTCCTTTTCCTTTATATATATTTTTGATTATGTATATATTCCTGTATATATTCCTGTAATCAGTCAGTCCTAAAGAGCTTTTCCAACTCGCCACACACACCCCTCTTCGTTACAAAGGTTTCCACGATATATTCCAGGACAGAGGTCTTAATCCAGTTGTTAAATAAAATTTAAGCTTAAAAAGTCCGGGGGTCAAGAGGGTTTGATCCGAAGATCTTCACCGTGCCTTAATGGCTGCCACTCCTCTCCTGCCGTTCTACCTCTCACCCCACCAAAACCTCCGTGGTATAGTGGTTTGAGTGTTGGACTATGACTCTGGAGACCAGGGTTCAAATCCCTGCTCGATTATGAAAGCCCAGTGGATGACCTTGGGCAACTCACACACTCTCAGCCTCAGAAAACCCTGTGATAGGTTTGCCCTAGGGTCACCGTAAGTCAGAAATAACATAAAGGCCCACAGCAGCAAAAACAAGCAGCTACCTTGAGTGCCAGCCTTGGGGTGAGGAAAAAGCAAAGCAATAGAGTACAGGATTCCTGGAAGTCCACAGTGTACCCAGCAGGCCATTTCCCCCATGCCACAACCTACGATGAGCTGCCCTGGGAACAGGGTTCTAGTGGGAGGGGGGGACACTTTAACACCCCCCAGGCTTTTTCCCAACAGGCCAGATCCTTCTCCCCCCCCCACATGAAAATGAATGCAGAAATATTTCAATTCAGTTCTATGGCCAGGGGGAACGGTATGACTATACCTCTTATTCCATTTCTGCCAAACGGGATTGGGGCCGGTTACGGGGAATGTATGTAGTAAGACCCCCTTATCTGCACAGGACACATGCCAAGGCTCCCTGTGAATGCCAAAACCCACGGATAGTACCATACCCTATACCAGTAATATTTTTGGAACTCTGTTGACTGGGTAACTCAAACCACGGAAAGTAAACCACTGATAAGCAGCGGGTGGGGGACTATGTAATATTTCTGGACTGCAGTTGACTGCAGTTAACTGAAACTGTGGAAAACAAACCCGCAGATAAGGGGGCCTTACTGTAACTCCCTTGTTGAAACAACTTCACTGGCTTCCTTGTTTGTTTCTGAGCACAATTCAATCACTCCACATGCTTAGCGCAATGTATGCCTGCATATGTTGCTAGCAGGATATTGGCCATAGTGTGTGTGTGTGTGTGTGTGTGAGTGCGCGCGCACATGCACATGGGAGGTGGCTTGCAGCACTTAAAATACCAAAAGGACCCCAAAAGGCTGGGAAGCCCATGCCAATTCTGCCCAAGAGAAGCTCTCTGGAGCCTTGGGGAAAATTCATCCCTATCACCAGCTTCTTTCAACTGAAAGGTTCTTCCATCTGAATCCAAGACCTTCTGCACGTGAGGCAGGTGCTCTCTCCTTGAACTTGGGCCATGCTCAGATATTTCACTGCTTCGCTGCTTCCATTTACAGTTGGCCCTCCACATTTGCTGGGGTTAGGGGCACAGGACCCCAGAGAAAATGGGAAAAAATACCAATATCTCTAGCCCCCCCTAACCATATTTAACACACACAAAAAGTACGATCTGCGAATTCAACCCACAGCAAATGTCTCTGAGATGCCAGGCTTCCTTGGCAAGGCGGAAGCAGGCGGCTGGGCAGGGCAGGGCTCTGCTGCTGCCCTATGCCATTTTTAATAGGGACTTAACAAGCCTTGCCGCACATTCACAGTCTCTCTCAGTCTCCCAAGGCTTTCGGTCCCTAATAAAAATGGGACAGACTATCAGCAAAGGCTGCAGCAAATAGTCTGCACATAATCAGATCTGCAAAAGTTGAACTCACAAATGTGAGGGTTGGCTGTAGTTACTTCTGACGATGGTGGTTGGTGGGTAGGACCTTAAGCCCAACCAGTTTTCCCAAGTCACACTTTTTCAGCTCCTGTTTCTCTTTGTTAAAAGATGGGCCCACCTTGTAGGACTGTTGATGCCCCCTCCCACGAATCTGGCCACAGAACAATTACACATGCGAGTACCAGAGCTTCAACTCAAACCCTACAAGGCTTGTGGCTCAGTTGGCAGCTGCACCTCTCCACCTTCCCCATAAGTCTGCCAACCCAAATGCATACCTTTCAGGCCCCTGGACTGACTAGCCCAGATCAGCTTGACAGACTGGAGGCCTGGCTTACCCTGTTGTTCCTGCGCTGGCCAGGGACGGTTTTGGTATAGCCCTCCAAGTCATCCTCTCCATCTGGAAGGGAGACAAGAGCAGAAGAACAACCATGTTGGCTCAGAGCCACGGTTGAGGCAGCAAGGTATTCACACACTGGAGGAGAAATAATTTGCTTCTGTCAGGATCAGAAGCGACTGGGGAAACTAAGAGAGCTGGGTATATTTAGCCTGGGGAAGGCTGAGGGCTCGTCTACACCAGGGGCAAAAATCCACATGAAATCCAGACTATTTTGGCCCAAAGCCGCACCAGATTCACCACGTGGGAGTCACATGTACCACCCAAAAGCCAAGCGAAGCCATATTGCAGTCCAGACTGGGCTGACAGCACATTGGCACTGGTGCCCTGTCTTCCTCCTCGCTGGCCAAGCAGCTCCCTTTGCTTTTGCTATGGTCAGAATAGGGCACACAGACATGTGATCAGGGATGGGGTCACTCTCCCCCCTCATTGTTGATCACACAGGTGCCTCTTCTGACCTCAGCAGAAGCAACACTGTCAGCCAGGCTCTTTCAGGGAGCTGATTGGCCAGCAAGGCAGTTCCAGCTCTGAAGAGGATTCATTCCCTACCCTGCGCTGTTGAGCATAGAATAAGGCAGTGATGGGCAACCTTTTGAGCTTGGTGTGTCAAACGTAGCCAAAAAACTGAGCATAACTTGGGTGGTGTGTCACTTAGAAGAAAAAAACATTATTTTGCAATATTTACTGTTTAAATAACATAAATGTATACAGTTGCCCCTCCTCTAAATGTATAACTGTATAAACGTATACAGCTGCCAACTCCTCTAACCTGCATGTTTTCCCCCCTCCCTTCCCAAGGCACCGACGGGCTTCTTATGAAGGCCATCGCTGCCTTGGGAAAGGGGGTGGAAAGCCTCCCACCCCCACGCTCTCCACCCATCCCTTCCCAAGGTACCAACGGGCTTCTCAAGGGGAGGGTGGAAAACTTCCCGAACACACGCTTCCCCCCTCCCTTCCCAAGGCACCGATGGGCTTCTCATGAAGCCTGTCGATGTCTTGGCAAGGGGAGGGTAGAAAACCTCCCACCCACACGCCTCCCCCCTCCCTTCCCAACGCACCAACAGTCTTCCAAGGCTCCCACCCGCTGCCTTCTCCAGCATTTCCCAGGCGACTCCGGGGCTTCAAAGCCCCGGAGCCCTCTTGGGAAGGCCAGGGAGAGGCTGGGCAGAGTCCCTCCTGGCCGGCAGCCCGCCCACCACCTTCCCCGGCCTTTTCGAGGTGGCTCCAGGGCTTCGGAGCCCCAGAGCCCCCTCGGGAAGGCCGGGGAGAGGCCGGGCAGACTCCCGCCCACCCTCCTGCCGCCTTCCCAAGCCTTTCCAAGGCGGCTCCGGGCTTCAAAGCCCCAGAGCCCCTCGGAAAGGCCAGAGAGAGGCAGGGCAGAGTCCCGCCGGCCGCCTTACCCAGCCTTTCCAAGGGGGCTCCAGGGAAGCAGGCAGGCCTCAGGTGTGGTGGCTGCAATCGGGGCTTCGTAGCTACTTTCCTCCCCCCTCCCACCCTTCCTAAAGTGGTGATCAGGACTTCGAAGCCCCACCTGCTACTTTAAGGAGGGTGGTGGGGTTGCGGGGGGGAAGGGTGGAGGAGGCCTAGCCGTGTGTCACCACAGATGGCTACGCGTGTCAGTGGTGACACGCGTGTCATAGGTTCGCCATCACCGGAATAAGGGAACCGGTGCTGCGTTTGTGTGTGGGCAACTGGATCAGACTGAATCAAACCTGATCCAACTGTCCAGACAGCAAAAGAACCGGTTTCTCTTAGGCCAGATTAACGGCTTAATAAAGCGGATTCACTGAGTGTGTCATCTCGACACATCGCACCAGGTCTGGGGTAAATTTGGTTTTTTTCCTTAGTGTAGACACGCCCCAAGAAGGGATAGGATAGCCCCTGATCTGAACTGTCAGTTGGAAGATGAAGAGCACTTGTTTTTTGCCACTTCAGGGACCAAAACTCCAATGGATTCAAATTCCAAGAAGGGTGATTCCGACTAAACATTAGGAAGAACGTCTTGACTGGAAGAGCTGTATGACAGTTGACAGGACTGCCTCAGAGGGCAGGCATGGTCCTTCTTTGAGGGTCTTTAAATAGAGGTTGGATGGGCATCATTTGGAAATAGTTTAGTTCTGTATTCCTCCATGGCAGGGGTGGACTAGATAGCCCTTACGAACCCCTTCAACTTTATAATTCATTGATTCAGGAGAGAAGAAAATAAAAACATCTTTGATTCAAAGGGAACCAAATTAAATTTGGAGATTCCACCTAAACATTAGTAAGAACTTCCTGATGGTAGCAGCTGTTGGACAGTGGAATAGCCTGCCTCAGAGTGGAGGTGGTCTCTCCTTCATTGGAGGTCTTTATACAGATCTTGGACGGCCATCCTTCAGGCATGCTTTAGGTGTAAATTCCTGCATGCCAGAGGGTGGGACTAGATAACCCCTGAGGCCCATTCCAACTATGAAATGGCTCCCAGACAATTCTAGAATCTACTCTGTCTTCGCTGCCACCTCCTCAGCTATTCTCAGCATGGGCATCGCTATGATAGAGGTAGCCTTGTGCTAATTTATCCACCAACTGAAAGGTGCAAGTACAGTCGGACCCGTGTATCAGTGGAACCAATATCCGCCGTTTCTGTTATCCACGGAACACAAACAAGGACACATCCCACAGTCATCCTAGAAAATGCCTAGAGAGGTGTCCTTTCTAGACATCTTCTAGGTCCTCCAAAACAACTCTATGGTATGTTTTTACCAAAGGTCCATTATTTTAATTGTGTTCATTGTTGTCTGTGGTTTCTGGTATCCACAGTAAGTCCAGGGATCGAACCCTCGATGCCCCGAAGATACAGGGGTCCGACTGTACACTTAGAAGATGGCCCTTGAGGTCTCTTCCAACTCTATCTTTCTGTGGAATAAGCATGCCAATCTCTGCTTTCTTTGCTGCACCATGGGCAACCCCACATTGCTGATGCTCCCTTGGATGGTACCTACCACTATCCTCCAGTCCTGCAGTCCCGCTACGCTTACCACTGTCAGAAAGCTCCAGGTCACTCGCTTCCAAGGGCTCACTGCTTTGCAGTTCCTCTTCCTCCTCGCTGATCTCCCCATCTGAACGCCAGCCCTGTGTGTGCCGGAGGTCCTGAAGCCTGGCTAGTGTGCCTGTCGCCTCAGGGCACCCACATCTCTGCTGGCAGGCATAGAAGTGCTTCAGGACCTGGTGCTGAGAAACAGGGACCCAGGGGTTTAAAAACAACTGGATCTCACATCTGGCTCATGCCTGATTGTGACGGTAAGCAACTGAAAGGTTATTAAGATCTACTGACTGTGAGGGCTTTTAAGGGTGTGCTGTTCTATGGTGTGTTGTTCTGCTGCTTTTCAGATTTTGTCCTTTAAGAGATCTCTTTTAAAGGGTTTATTCCAATGTGACATTTAAATGCATCTTAATAACCTTTACGTTTTTACTTGTTTTTGGCCGAAGGGCAAGATACAGTAGGACCCCCGTATCCACTGATTCATTATCCACTGATTCAATTATCCATGGGACACAAAACAGCACACCTACCATAGTCTTCCTAGAAAAAGTACCCTCTCTAGCCTTTTCTAGGTCCTCCAAGGCAACTCTATGGTAGTTTAAACTAGAAGTCCCATTATTTTCAATGACATTCGCTATTATCCAGTTTTTGGTATCCACCCACCCACCAGAACCAATCTCCAGCAGATACAGGGGCCCTACCGTATAAATGCTCTAAGTAAATAAAATAAATACATTTTATAATGGTTTTAATTACATCGTTTTCACTTTTGTAAGCCCATGCCCCCAAGCTCACCTGCAGTCTGGGGTCACAGGCCTTCTCTGCATAGTGCAGAGCCTTTTGAAAACATGGCTCCAGCTCCTCGTAGCTTTCTTTGGCCTCCTCCTTTGCCAAGGCAATACTCAGCCACGTCTTGCCTTCCTGGCCATGGAAGAAACAGGCAAGGATCAAGGGGTTATAACTAGGCCACCTCTCCTGCCTCTGATATAACAGACAAATAGCTTGGTTTGCTGGGAGTAGAAGTTAGGGGTTTTTTTTAATCAGATCATTAGTTTAGTAGATGGTGGGAATGCTGTGGATATCATTTATCTGGATTTCAGCAAAGCATTTGATAAGGTCCCCTATAATATTTTGATTAGCAAACTGATTAAATATGGAAGAGACGGAAACACCATCAGTTTGATCCATAATAGATGGGAAAACTGTGCCCAAAGAGTTATCATTAGTGGCTGTGCTTCAAACTAGAAGGCGGTCTCAATTGGAATGTCTTAGGGTTCTCTCTTAGGGCCATTACTCTTCAATATTTTTTTCAGTGACTTAGATGATGGGGTGTAGAGAACCCTGATCAAGTTTACAAATGATACAAAATAGGGAGGGTGGCTAACACATTGGAAGATAGGAACCAAATTCAAAAGGTCCTTAATAAACTAGAAAATTGGGTATAAATTAACAAAATGAAATTTAATAGAGATAAATGCAAACTTCTACATTTAGACTTATTATTATTATTATTATTATTATTATTATTATTTCTTACCTGCCTATCCCTATGGATCAAGATGGGGAACAACAAATTAACATATAAGCATAATGGTGGAAACACATCAGTTAAAAACACATATCAGTTTAAAAAACCAAAACCAAGATATTTTAAAACTATACACAATTTAAAATCATCTGGATAGGACTACTGGAAAAGACTGGTCTTTAATGCTACTTTGAATTCAGACAGCATATTCAGCAGGCGTATCTCTTCCAACAGGCCGTTCCAGAGTCTAGCGGTGGCTGAATAAAAAGTCCTCTGTGTGACAGTTGCCAACCTAGTCTTGGTTGACTGCAGCAAAAGTCCTGCAGAGGATCTGAGTGTACAGGGCGGATTATACAGTATTATTAGAAAAACCAAATGTACAGGTATAGGATGGGGGATAGTACTACTACATGTGAAAAGGAGGTTGGAATTATTGTTGATTGTAAGTTGAACATGAAATAGCAGTGTGATGCTGCAGCAAAAAAAAAAAAAAAAAAAAAAAGTGAATTCTGTTTTAGCCAGCATTAATAGAACCACTGTTTCCAAATCAAGGGAAATAAAAGTCCCACTATATTCAGAGCTGGTCAGGCCTCATTTGGATTACTGTATTCACTTCTGGGCGCCTCATTTTAAGAAAGATACTGTATAGAGAAGGTTCACAGAAGGCCAACAAGGATGACAAGAGGTAAGGGGAACAAAACTTATAAGGAGAGATTGAAGGAGCTTGGCTTGTTCAGCTTGGCGAAGAGAAACTGAGGGGTGACATGATTGCATTCTTTAAATACCCCAAAGGCTGTCACAGAAAGGAGGGGGAAGGGCTGTTCTTTGCTGCCCCAGAGGGGAAGACCAGGTCTAATGGCTGTAAGTTACAGGAGGGTAGACTTCGACTCAACATTAGAAGGAACGTCTTGACAGTAAGAGTGGTTCAGCAATGGAACCAATTGCCTAGAGAGGTGGTGGGTCTCCTTCTCTGAAGACCTTCAAAAATGAGGCTGGGCAACTACCTGCTGAGGATGTTTTAGCTAGAGATCTCACACTGAGCATGGGGTTAGACACAATGGCCCATGGGGCCCCTTCCAACTCTATGATTCTATGACTGGATGGGGCACATCAGCAGTAGAGAGTTTCAAGCACAGGGCTTGAACCCTGGGCCCCAACCCTGGGCCCATCTTACCTCCAAGGGGTTCCCCTTTCGTAGCACCAGTTCCTCCTGATAGTGATGCAACGCCTGGGCATGGTCCTTCAAGTCCCCAAACGTGGCAGCCAAAGAAACGTGAATCACGGCCAGCTCATGGGATGGCCGCTTCAGGGCCTGGGCATGGCGCAGCTAAAATGAGACCATCCCACACTGTTTAGTTGATTTCACTGTATTTCCATCCCACCTTTCACCCAAAATGGGACCCAAGGCAGCTTAAACATGGATTCAAGCAAAAATACAGCTAAAGAATAGTCATTATAATTCAAAACAATTAAGCAATGAAATAATCTCTCCTCTTAAAGATGACACTAATTTAAAATAGTATAAAAACATTTAAAATGTAACAATGAGGAGGAAAGGGCAAGATCCCCCCATTAAATACCCTCCAACAGCAACCATTTAAGCCTGCTTACGTAAAAAGGTCTTTGCCCACCAACAGGAGAGCAGAGAGGTGAGCCTAGCCTCTTGTGGCAGGGAGTTCCACAGCCTGGGAGCATCCACTAAGAAGGACCTCTGCTGTGTTAAAAATGCTCAGTCCATGCCTGGCACCCAGACGTATGCTGATTCCCTGTTCAGCACAGCTGCCCTCCCCTTTCATTTTGTCTACCTGGGGACACCTTTGCCCCTGATAAATTCAAGCACCCCACCTCACTCCCACTTCCTTGCTTCAATTGAAATTCCATTTTCTAGGCCTTGGAACAGCCTCCCCTGGCCTAAATACCACTGCTATTCCCTGCTACAACAGACCCATAAAATCAATGGGATTTACATAGGTATTCCCTTAGCATTTAGCAACTGATTCAATGGGCCTACTCTAACTGGGATTTGGTGGTGGTGTGCTTTCAAGTGGTTTCTGACTTATGGAGACCCTATGGTGAGCCAATGTCGGGTTTTCTTCAAAATATTTATTCAGAGGGGTTTTGCTCGTGCCTTCCTCTAAGGCTGAGGGATTTGCTGTGTCATATGAACCACCAGTCTGGCTCAGGTTAAGCTCTGTAGATTCCCTGATTAAATTCACATTTCCTTCGTTTCATCCCTGCTACATGACTGGAAGTCCAAGGCAGGGTTGGCAGTTTGGGTTTTAAAAAAATCACTATTTTTTAAAATTGACTCTTCTTCTTCTCTGTTTTTTTTCTTTTTTTTAAAAGGTCTGGCTATTATGACTATTTTTCAACCCTCTTACTAGAGCAATAATGACTGTTTGAATTTAAACATTTTAACTTCAGCAGTTTATTGGCAATTGTTCATTGTTAGACCAGTATCCACTGTCAGTTGCTTCTTTTTGATCACTTTATTTTATAGTGTAAGAGATGCCATTTAGAAACAAATCCTTCCATTAACTTAAGTTCAATCAAAACAACTTGCTTTAAAAGAGCACTTTTAAAAGAACAATTACGATTTAAGCTAGTGTTCATAACATCTGAACTGCATTTTGCTACTTAATGTTTCTGATTTAGTCCTATATTGGTTTTAATGCATCCCCCCCCCAACAAACTGGCTTAAACAAAAAAAGTTTAAACAAAAAAACCCAAATATTTTTTTGTCTGTTTTTTAAAAAAAATCTGCTTTCCCCCCAAACCCTGGTCCCAGACCAAGTGGGTGTATGCTCCAGAGCCAGGCTCTCATGGCACGTCATTTTAAAACGAAGACCTCCTGCACCCTGGAGTCTCAAAGCTGTCTGAGTTCACCTAGCCAGCAACCATCTTACCTAGCCCCCATCCCCACTTCTATGCCTTCCCCTCCACCACCACCAAACTCCAGACCATCCTCCACAGCCACCTGGCCTCACCTGCTTCTCGTAGGCCTCCACGGACCGCCGGTAATCCCCTGCTCTGGAGAAAAGGTCTCCCAGCTGCTCACACAGGCCCAGGGCTGCTCCCAGGTTGCTGGCTGTCTCCGCCTCTTCCAGGGCCTGCTGCAGGCGACACACCTTTGAGACTGCCAGAAAGAAAGAACCTCAGTGAGCACCCCTTCCACCTCATCATATCATCAGAGCTGGAAGTAGCTCCAAGGGCCATCTAGTCCAACCCTCTGCTGTGCAGGAACAGACAACAACCACACTCCTGAGAGATGTCCACCCAAGCCCTGTTTAAAGACCTCCAAAAATGGAGAGTCCATACGTACACACACCTGAGGCAGTGTATTTTTTTGTCTAACATTTCTCACAGTAAAAAAGGTATAAGTTGTAATGTGTAGACTGTAATTTGAATCCACTGGCTTGTGTTTTAGTCTCTGGAGCCACAGAAAACAACCTCATTCCATCTTCTGCATAACATCCCTTCAGATATTTAAAGGCAGCTATCATGTCCTCTTGCCTAGATGTAGTACCTTACATTTATCCCTGTTGGAATTCACTCTGTTAGCTTTGGCCTAGCTCTCCGATCTATTAATGTCATGGCTTTGATCTCGCCCTCAGAGGTATCAGCTTGGTGTCATCTGCAAATTTGATAAACATACTTTCTATTCTATCATCTAAGTCATTTATATAAAGATGCTGAAAAAAGAAAAAAAGAAGAAGAAAGAAAAACAGAAGTAAACTCTTCCAGAACATGGCCTCACAGCCTGGAAAAAAAACAAGGAAAATCTATGGATGCCAGCCGTGAAAGCCTTCGACTTCACATGCTGAAAAAAACTGGGCCCAAGACAGACCCCTGAGGTTCCTCCCTAGTCACTTCTCTTCAGGATGAAGGGCAACCATAGAGTTGGAGGGGACCACAAGGGTCATCTAGTCCCCACTCCCACCATGCAGGAATACACAACTAAAGCATCCTTTAATAAAGATGTCCATCCAACCTTTGTTTAAAGACCCCCAAAGAAGACAAGTCCACCACCCTCACTTACTGGGGAACACTCTCGGGTTCAGTCCCTCAACCAATTACGTACCTGTGACATTGGCCTTGCCAGACTGGTCCCACAGTTCTCAGCTCTGGCTGCCTGTCACTCCCACCCTACTCTAGGTCCTCTTGGGGTACACCCCTTTTTTGATTGGGGCCTGAGTTTCCAGGTGCTCCTCTCAGTGGACAGATTTATCTAATAGTGTGATTTCTTTTGGTGAGAGTGACCTCCCCTTTATTATAAGGGAAATAATTCAAGATGAGTCAGTGAAACAGTTAACAAAAGAACTTACTGTACTACGCTCAGACATCTAGTTTCTCCCCATAGTCTCACTCAACACACTTTCCTCTCATCACAGTTGACTCCCAACTCTCTCACACACCAGACTCATCCAACTGCTTTCTCTCAACTGTCATTCGCTCACTCACAGAAGCACCTCCTATCACGGCTTCCTGTGCCGGGACTGGCTGCTTCTTGTTCATGCCTTCAAACATAGCTCTTCACAAAATTCCTCTAACAGTAGCCCACAGTTCATCAGCCTGCCTTCAAAGAGTATCATGCGGGACTTGTCAAAAACCTTACAGGAGCCACTGGGTGGGCCAAAAATGCTCCCCACCTCCACACGCACACTCGCTCACTCACCGTAACGCAGGTTGTGGCAGATGCTCTCCCGCTGCTGAGGTTGCTGGGAGCCCAACCGGTAGGCCTTCTTCACAGACCGCTTGGCTGCCACAAAGTCTCCCAGGCTCAGCAGCACCTGTGGGAGGGGGGGGGCGCAGTGTGTCAAGACAGGCCAGGATCCCAGGCAGATATAAGGGGCTCAACGCCTTTCCTCAAGAAGTGGCCAGGAAGGAGCTGGAGACAACAGGGCGCCCTGATCACAGAGGCCTTAACTGCAAAATGGCCGCAGGAGCAGCCATGGCTAGGAAGTCATGCCAAGAAGCTGCCAAGCACACTGGATATGGCCTCTGCCCCCAGAGCCTAGGGCCCACGTTAGAAGGGTGGGGACACAGGGTGGCCAAGATGACAGTAAAGTACCCCCAGACCTTTTCTTAAAAGAAGGCTTTGCTGACAATTACAGAAGGATGGAAACGTTTCTTAACTAATACTGTGGTCAGAAATTACGTTCATCAGCATGGCATGGGGACGGGGAGCAGGGAGATAATCCCTACCCCACTCCCAAGGGGCCTGTGAGCAAGCCCAGGTCAGTCACAGGGCCATAGCCTTGGAAAGGATCCCATGGCTCACGTAGCCCACCCCACTGCAAGTACAGGAATCTACCACTGAAGCACCACTGAGAGGTGACCATCCAACCTCTGCTTAAAAACATAAAGCTATGCATGTGTTTACATACAATTTAAACCAAACGTGCTAAATCTGTTAACATTATTTAGAGCACTACTTCTTCCAGCAAAACCACATCACTGCTTATACTCAACCTGTACAACCCTGGCAAAGATTTCTGATTGACCGAAACGAACTGGGCTCTGCCTCCCACTTACTTGGGCAATGCCTGCACAGCATTCACTCTCCAGGTACTTCTCCTTCATCTTGCAGGCACACTCGCGTGCCCGCTCCAGGCAACGCATGGCCTTCGAATGTTGGCCTTCCCGCAAGTGAATGCTGCCCAAGTTGTAGTAGGCCCGGTACAGGTCTTCAAACAGCTGGGTATGCCTGGAGTAGGGGAGAGAGAGAGATTCCCCTACTACTACAAAGCAGGGTTGGAAAAAACACCAGATTTTTTTAAAAAAATAAACCCAGTGGGGTTTTTTCTCTGTTTAAACTGAGTTTTTTGTTTTGTTTTCGTTTTGGTTTAAACTAGTGGTTCTTAAACTTTTCTTTATCAGAGACCCCCTTTAAATATTTTTTATTGCCACAGGCCCCCAAGACTTAATTCAAGATTTAAAACCCCAATAAAATAATAATAATAATAATAATAATAATAATAATAATAATAATAATAATAATACAATTATACCACCCATGAAATCTTCCCGCTGAGGTACTGGAGAGGGAGGGAAGAGTTTTCTCCTGCTTCTTCCTGCAAGTTTGTGGCTGGAGCAAATTGAATGCCAATGTGCAGGCCAAGCCAGCCAGCCTTTGCCCCTGTCATGTGACCATTCTACTGCAGGGAGGTGGGCTGAGCAGCCTTCAAGCCCGTGAGGACATTGCAGACCCCTAGGGGTCCCTGGGCCACGGGTTAAGAATCACTAGTTTAAACCAGTTTTTCCCCATTAAAACTGATATATTGCTAAAATAACTTCCAGTACAAACATACCATAGTTGTGTTGGAGGACCTATAAGATGCCTAGAGAGGATGCCTCTCTGGGCATTTTCCAGTGCAACTCTATGGTATGGGGTCTCTTTTTTTTTTTTCCAGCCATGGATAACTGAAAACGTGGGTATTGGTTCTTCTGGAGGATCTAAATTTATTTATAAATATTCCAAGAAACATAAATATTCCAAACATGTATAAATTTCCCAATCTATCTTTGTTTAGGATACCGTAACTACCATACAGAAGGAACACAGGGGTCTGCTTTAAACTGAATCAGGCCCTGAGTCTATCTAGCCCAATACTGTCAACTCTAACTGGCAGCAGCTGCTCTCCCTGTGTCAGGCAGGGTTCTTCCCCAGCCTGGCCTGAGAACCCCAGAATACCCATCTCCCACCCAAATGCTAATTAGAAATAAAAAATAAATAATTAGACCCAACTTTTGCTTAGCTTCAGGTGATGTTCGGTTTGTTCTTCTGGGGAAAAGTGGGATATAAATTTAACAATAACAGTCCCCCCCAGACTTCCCCTCTGCCCTTACTCTGAGATGTAGATGCTCTTCTTGATGTAATAGGTGTGCTTGGCTGGGTTCTTCAGGCCATCGTAGACCAAGCCGAGGTTGAGATAGAGCCGCGCCCTCATCTCGCTCACCTCCCGCTGGGGCACCTCCCCTGTGAAAAGCTTGCTTTTAGCCAGCAGGTTGCAATTCACCTCACACTCACACTCCCCAGTATCTGGAATGAGACCCCTCTACTTACTTTGGGAAGAGGGGAGTGGGCTTCAGTGGGTGGCATCCTATTTGTGGCATATTCTGTCCAAAACCACCCCTCCCCTGCACCTGCCCAGCTTCCAAAGGGGCTGCCAATGGTGCTGCTTCCCAGGGAAGAAGCCAGAGGCAGGGGGAAGCAATTCAGAAGATGATTTGCTGCACTAGGCTCTGGGGGAAGAAAAAATGGAGGGGGGTGTTCCGTCTGTGAACCCAGCCTCATCTCTACCCTCCCCAAGCTGAGACCAGCAGCTTCTTCTCCATCTGAATTGCCTCCTTCTCCCTTCCTTACTCCCCATCCCACCTTTAAGCAGCCGCAACAGCTGAAGGCGTCCTCCGGATGGATTTGACAGCTGGCAAGGAAAGGGAGGGCATGGGACATTACGTACTGTGTCCTCACTGTAGGACCAGGAGATCAACAAATATTGTTATCATTTTTACTCTTGTGAGATATCATTGGATAATGTAGCCTGTTTCAAGGAGCCTCACATTTTGTGCCTGTGTGGCTGTGATCCTATCACAATTTCATTCAGATATTTTATTAATCTATTTGGAATTGCTCCCAGAGCAATTGCTTCCTTGTGGCAGGAACAGCTCCTATCACCACTGGAATCACTGTTGTTTTCTTTTCTTTAATGAATGATATTATAATTGCTATTATTCTTTTCTATTACAGGTTGGGCAACCCTTATGTGAAACAATCAGGACCAGAAGTGTTTTGTATTTCAGATTTTTTCAGATTTTTGAATACTTGGCGTATACATAATGAGATATCTTGGAGACGGGACCCAAGTCTATACACAAAATTTTTTTATGTTTCATGTACACCTTATTTATATACATAGCCCAAAAGTAATTTCATACACAGTATTTTTAACATTTTTTTGCATGAAACAAAGTATGTGTACACTGAACCATCAGAAAGGAAAGGTGTCACTATCTCAGCCATATAATATGAACAAATTTTGGATTTTGGAGTACAGTTGCCCCTCCACATTCGCGGTTTTGATTATTCGCGGTTTTGATTATTTGCGGAAAGCCGCCTGCCCCCCCCTCTCCACTCCGTCCCTTCCCAAGGCAGCGAAGGGGTTCTCAGGAATCCCTTCGCTGCCTTGGGAAAGGGGGGGGGGTGGAAAGCCTCCCTCATTCCACCCCATTCCCTTCCCAAGGCAGCGAGGGACCTCCTACGCCACTTTGGGAAAGGCGGGGGGGGTGAGGGAGAGTGGCGGCAGGGGCTTCTGAAGCCCCCATCGCCACTCTGGGAAGGGCGGGGGGGGTGAGGGAGAGTGGTGGCAGGGGCTTCTGAAGCCGCCATCGCCACTCTGGGAAGGGCGGCGGGGGCTTCAGAAGCCCCCGCAGCCACTTTGGGAAGGGCGGGGGGTGAGAACGGTCGGAGAGAAGCAGCACAGCCTCCTCCCCGCCACCCACTCGCCCGCTGCTGTCCCCAGCCTTCCGAAGCGGGCGCCGGGAAGCCCCGGCGCCCGCTTCGGAAGGCCAGAGAGAGGCAGCGCAGCCTCCTCCCCACCCACATGCTGCCTTCCCCGGCCTTTCTCAGCAGGCTCCGGGGCTTCTAAGGCCTGGAGTCCCCTCAGAAAGGCTGCGGAGGCCAGCCAGGCTGGCCAGACACCCTCCCGCTGCCTCCCTCCCTCTGGGGGGGGGCCGCAGGAGCAGCATCTGTTATTCGCGGTTTTTCCACATTCGCGGGGGTCTCAAGAACCTAACCCCCGCGAATGTGGAGGGACAACTGTACTTCAGAATTCTGGATAAGAGATATTCAACCTGGTTTATTATTATCTTATAATCACTATTAAAGAATTGCTCTTCTGCTCGTCAGGGGTTATAAAGCAATGCACAATAAAAAAACTAATTTTTAAAGAACAGATTAAAAACAGTTTTAAAAGTCACTTGTGAAAAACCCAAACCACATAAAATATCAAATTTTCCCTGGAGGATGTGGTCCCTCTGATATTTGGCCCCAAGCTGCCGAGGGCCTTGTGGGCCCCTGATTTGGGCTCAGAAGCAAATTGGAAGGTAATGCAAGCGGACCTCCATCCACACAGAGGAATTTGCAAAAGGGCATCTTCACTGGATGACATGCAGAAACTCAACTGTGACAATAATGACGAAATAAATGAACTTGGCAACCAAGATCCACTGAATAAACTGAATATAGTCGGCCCTCCACATTTTCAGGTTTAACCATTATGTATTCGATTATTCGTGGATTATAACCACCTTCTTTGTAAGGCAAAAGCAGGCAGCTGGTGGGGCTTGCCGCTGCCTCCGCTGTTGTCCTACGCCATTTTTCATAGGTACTTACAAGCCTTGCCTCATGTTCACAGTCTCTCTGTCTCGTGAGGCTTGCAGAGAGACTGAGAATGCAACACGAGACTTATAAGTTCCTATTAAAATTGGTGTGGGGCAGCAGCAGAGGCAGTACTGTACTTCCGGGACCCTTTGCGTATAACAAATTTCACATATAATAGTCAACAATTTTTTTTTTATCTGAGAGAACACTTCTCCAGGCCTTTCTAGGTCTTCCAGTGTGACTGTATGGTCAATTTCCCATGCTGGAGGACCTAGAAATGCCTAAAGAACATAATCTTTTCCGTATAACGGTCAGTCACGTATAATTGAAACTGCGTATAACTGAAACTGCATTCAACGAACCCATGTCAAACAGAGTCCTGCATAGTATTGGGGGCAGGGGGAGCTTAAAGGTATTTGTGGTTTTTCTTGTGCCTCTAACCTCCATGAAAGTTGAGGGCCAACCATATATCTTTTGCGATGAATTTCTGCAGGAATCTCTGGTTTCATCCCAATATTGTGTAAGGGGTATTTTAAAATTTTCCTTTGTGTCTTTTTATTTATATCCTTCTCCTATTTAGTCTGACTGGAATATTGTTGTTGTTTTTAACATTGATGTATTATATCAGTTTTGAAATAAACAATAAATAGAAATGAGGCAAATTGGAAAGCAGCCTCCCTCTTGCAAGATCAGAGATATGCAGCTTCTAAAGCACACCCCTGACCACAGTTTGTCTGGTGTATTTTGCACAGGCTGTAGCTTCTGAATACTCTTCAAGGGGAGCGCCACCATAAGAAGAACGGCTACCTTGATTTCAGAGAGCCAAGGGACCAGGTTTGACGCTTTAACCCACCGGAGACCTTTCTTGGCCAGAAGGCGGGTCACTTCATCTTGTGGCACAGCCCGATCTCTGCATGCCTAGAGCATGGCATAGCACGCCCATGGCACTGTGTGCAAACCCCTCCTCCTATCACCTCCCGTCCCACCTTGGTCTGTGGTACCTTCCAGCTTTTCCTCCACAATAGCCAGGCTCTTCATGAAGGCTTTCTCCGCCTCTTGCAGGGCCTCGCTTGAATGGTCACTCTCAGCCATGAACATGTAAGTCCTCCCAATGGTGGCCCAGGCTCTTTGCTGTTCAATGTCACTGGAGACGGAGCGAGCCAGCTCAAGGTGCCGGCGCTGGTGCTAACAAAATACAGACAAAAGCAGGGTTGGGGGGGGAGGGTTTTTTAAAAACATTTTTTAATTTAAACCATTTTTGGGGGTGTTAAATTAGGTTGCTTTTTTACATTAAAACCAATATAGGACTAAATCAGCGTGGCATAGTGTCTGAGTGCTGGATTACAACTCGGGAGACTACGGTTCGAATCCCTGTTCAGCCATGAAAACCCACTGGGTGACCTTGGGCAAGTCACACACTCTCAGCCTCAGAAAACCCTATGAAAGTTTCGCCTTAGGGTCGCCATAAGTTGGAACCGACTTGAAGGCACAGAACAACAGCAAAAGAAAATTCAGTAGCAAATGCAGTTCAGATGTTACAGCCACTCACTTAAATACTAATTACTCTTTTTAAAAAGTGCTCTTTTAAAACAAGTTGTTTTGGTTGGACTTATGTTAATGGAAAGATTTGTTTCTGGATGGCATTTCTTGGACTATAAAAATAAAGTGATTAAAAAGAAGCCATTGACACTGGATACTGGTCTAACAATGAACAACTGTCAATAAACTTTTAAAAGTTAAAAGGTTTAAATTCACTGTCACTGTTGTTCCAGTAAGCGGTTTGGAATAGTAATAATAGCCAGAATGGGAATGTTTTTTTAAGTGGTCATTTGGTTTAAACCAACCAACCATGAACAAAAGCATCAAAGGGATGGTCTCCCTGGCCCCACAGAGATCCAGAAGGGGCCAGGAATTAATTCTGCAGGGAAGCACAGAGGCCCATCTTCCCAGATCCAAAGGAGACACATTCTGCCAAGAGAAGACCGCAGCTCCACAAAAGAGGCTGTATATCATCTTTTGGAAGGGAGGCAAGCAACCAAATGGGCTGGGTGACCAAGTCAGCAACACAGAATCATAGAACCATAGAGCTGGAAGAGACCACAAGGGCCATCCAGTCCAACCCCCTGCCATGCAGGAAGACACAATCAAAGCACTCTTACACAGATGCTGATCCCTAGGGCATGTTGAATATTTTAGCTAGGTAATCAGCAGCTTTGTATGTTGAGTTCTTTTCAAAACTCAGATGGATACTATTTGGACCTGGTGATTTTTCTGCTTACAATTTGTCAATGCGAGCTAGAATGTCATCTCTTGTCATCACTATTTGCCTCAGCTTCTCATCTCTACATCTAGAAATATCCGTTCAGCATTAAGTATCAGTCTTTGGAAGTGAAGACAGATGAAAAGGATTCATTCAATTTCTCTACAATCTCCTTATCCTCATTTAACTTCCTTTAACCCAACCGCCATAGTGGTTCAACTGCTTCCTTGGTGGTTTCCTGCTCTTAATGCATTTAAATAATTCTTTTTTGTTGGTCTTGCTTTATTAGCATCATCTTTATTTATGTCCAGCCTCCTCCCCAAAACTGGGAGTCAAGTCACGCTCTCAACTTTAATCCACCGCACAGAGAATTTTTAAAAGACGCCGCAAAGCATTCTGTATGTCAAGAAATAAAAAAAGAAATCATAAAGCTGGCAGGGACCACAAGGACCCTCTAGTATAACCCCCTACTGTGCAGGAATCCACTGCCAAAAGCATGACTGTGGCAACCGTCTAATTTCTGTTTAAAACCTCCAATGAAGGAGAGCCTACTGCCTTTCTAAAGATGGCTGTTTCACTGTCAAACAACTGACTGTCAGGAAGTTCTTCCTAAAAGTTCAGTCAGAATTCCCCTTCTTGTTACAGTGGGCCCTCCCGATCCGCAGGGGTTCAGTTCTGGGACCCACTGCAGATGACAAAATCTGCAGATGACTGCATCCCATGTTATTGAACATTGGCAGCATGCACACAGAAGTATAGGACGTGACAATCACAGCCGCTCGAAATCGCAGATCTCGAGCCTACGGATCAGGAGGTCCCACATATTTGAATCCAATCGTTTGGTTCAGACCCTACAAAGCAGCAGAAAGCAAGCTTGCACCATCTCCCACCTGACAGCCCTCCAGATATTTTAAGATGGCAAAAGAATTCTTAGATGTGGATGTAAAGCTTTTGTTACACATGTAACAAAAGAACTTTCAGAAAACTCTCCTGTTTCAAAGGAATAGACTTTTGAGTATACTGATTTTTATTGCTTTCACATCTCCCAACTAACAGACCAGCTGTTTAACAAACCTGTATCATCTCCTATAACTCTTAAAAGATCTATGACCTGGGACACAATTTACATAAGCAATCTATATAACCTCTCAATCAGAATATACAACCGGATCCCCATATCCACAGAACCAATATCCATAGTTTCAGTTATCTGTGGGACACAAAATAGGGACACATACTATAGAGTCACCGTGGAAAATGCCTAGAGAGGCATCCTCATTAGGCATCTTCTAGTTCCCCCAACACAACTTTATGGTATATTTTTACCAGAAGTCCTTTATTTTAATAGGGTTTGCTGTTATCCATGGTTTCCGGTATCCACAGTAAGTCCAGGAACTGAACCCCTGTGGATACAAGGGTCCAAATGTATTCACCAATACATTAGCCGAGTTATGAACAGAGGTAATGGTTTCTTAGCCTGCTACATGTATTAATGCATGAGTCCTCATAACTATGTAGTCAGACCGCTGTATCTGCAGAACCAATATACGTGGCTTCAGTTATCCGTGGGACACAAAATAGGGACAAACACCATAGAGTCACACTGGGAAAAGCCTAGAGAGGCATCCTTTCTAGGCATCTTCTAGGTCCCCCAATGCAACTCTATGGTATGTTTTGACCTTTATTTTAATAGAGTTCACTATTATTTGCTGTTTCCAGTATCCATGGTAAGTCTGGGAACCCAACCCCATGGCTACGGAGGTCCGACTATATATGATAGAAGAATTCTCCTCAGAAAAGCTTTAGACTTCAAGGAAACTCATTTTTGGTAATATGATTTAGTATCCTTCACTACTAAGAGACCAGCTGCATGAAAGACCTATATCATCTTACACATCTCTTTACAGATTTATGAGTACAATCACAATTTAGTCGGCCTGCCGTATCCATGGGTTCTGCATCTGTGGATTCAACCAACCGCAACTCAAAAATATTTGCGATAAAAAAATCCAAAAAAGCAAACTTTGCTGTTCATCATTTTATATAAGGGAGGCCATTTTACTATGCCAATGTATACATAATGGGACTTGAGCATCCATGGATTTTGGTATCCACAGAGGTGCTTGAAACCAAACCCCAGCAGATGCTGAGGGCCTACTGTACATCTTTTTGGATCCTGTTACTCCCTATCTTACCCCACATCTATATAATTGTGCTTAAATACCTGGACAAATGTTAAAATACTCCATCAATGCAGCAGAAGAGATTGACTGACACCCATAAAAGGACTTACTGAAATAAATCTGTTTTAAATGTGTTACTTTATTCTTTCTCATGCTTCCTTTTCTTTTTACTCTGTAAGGTGGGGATTTATTAGCTCCCTTTTGTTAAGCTGCCTAAACCATCCTGCTGGCTGAGAGTGCCAACCTCCCCTCTCCACTAGCGTTCCTACCTTCAGGGCGGCTTCATAGCTCTCCAGCTCAGCAAAGCACTCCCCAATTTTCCGGTGGGCAACTGCGCAGCCAATGACATCGCCCACGCCCTCCAGCAAACGCAGCTCCAGGCGGTGCTCCTCCAGTGCTTCCGGGAACCGCCCTGTTGGGGGACAGAAGAGTTAGCTGTGGGCCCCAGAGGGCAGGGAAAGGAGAGACTGGCCCCCTGCCAGGGCTATGTTGGGCCTCCTAAACCATAGTGACAGCAGGGAGGGGAAACCACCTCATACTGACTATAGGAAGCTGCAGTTAGACAGGGTTAGACGCTTCATCCAACCAGCCCAGCATTGCCAACTCTGACTGTCAGGTTTACAGGTAGGAGCCTTCCCTAGCCTTATCTGGTGATCCCAGGCACGCCCTTTGGAAGGTCTCCAGTCCAAATAATAGGAAGCTGCCTTATACTGAGGTAGATCATTGGTGCCCAACTAGTCTAGTTCCGTCAGCTCTGACTGGTAGCCCTGACTCCCCAGGGTTTCTGGCAAGACTCTTTCCTAGACCAAACTGGAAATCCTGGTTATTCCCTCTGGAGGTCTCCAATCTTCTGAATGGGAATAGCTTCTGAACTCAGATGAGATCAGATGTGTTTGGGGCAGGGTTGAGGAGAAAAAAAAACAAGTTTTCACAACAACAAACCCCCTTTTTTTGTTTAAACTGGGTTTTTTTTCTTGGTTTAAACCAACTTTTTTGCATTAAAACGAATATAGGACTAAATCATAGAATCAGAGTCAGAAGAGACCACAAGGGCCATCTTGTCCAACCTCCTGCCCTGCAGGAATACCCAAACAAAGCATTCCCGATAGATGGCCATCCAGCCTGTTTAAAAACCTCCAAAGGAAGAGACTCCACCACACTCCAAGGCAGTGCATTCCACTGTCAAACAGCTCTTACTGTCAGGAAGTTCTTTCTAGTGTTTAGGTGGAATCTCTTTTCCTGTACTTTGAGTCCATTGTGCCGTGTCCTAGCAGCAGACAATTACATAGCAAAATGCAGTTCAGGTGTTATGACCACTAGCTTAAACAGTTGTTCTTTAAAAAGTGCTCTTTTAAAACAAGTTGTTTTGGTTGGACTTGTGTTAATTGAACGATTTGTTTCTGAATGGCATTTCTTGCTCTATAAAATAAAGTGATAAAAAAGAAGCAAATGACACTGCATACTGGTCTAACAATGAACTGCCAATAAACTGTTAAAGTGAAAACGTTTAAATTCAAACAGTCATTGTTGTTCCAGTAAGAGGATTGGAAAATAGTAGTAATAGCCAGATTTTTTTGGCGGGGGGAGAATAATTTGTTTTAAAAACCAGGTGTGGATGTATGTGTTTTTTAAGTAATTTGGTTTTGGTTTAAACCAGCCAACCCTGATTTGGGGTGATACTTAAGGTACCACATTCTTCATAATCCTGCCACAAACACACACATGCATGTACAAACACTTGAGATCTCCCTTACTATTGTGTGAAATAAACTTCACTATAGGCAAAACAAAGTATCCGGGACTGGAGAAACCCCCAAAGCCAGAGCTCAGTGATAGAGCATAGACTTTGAATACAGAAAATCCCGTATCTTCATTATGAGAGCAGGAACAACACAGTTAGATTGGCAGGCCTCACTACAAAGCAGTTTCTGATATCATGTTCCTTCAATAACCCATCTTTCTGTCCTCTCCACCCAACAACCACTGCCTGTTCTTGTTTCATGTGGAAGTTTTCAGCAGCTCAGTCAGGTTCTAATGGACTGAAAAACTTGGAAAACTAAAGATCAGAACAGCAGGAAGAAAAACAAAAAAGAAAGGGCGGCCATGCCAGTCCTCAGTCTTCAGGACCAACTAGGAATCGACCTTGACAGATGGTTTCTCACCCAGAGCACCCAACAGCCCTACCAGAAGGCCAGCATGTGAAATGCCTTTGAGAAGGACTGGATGGGGTGTTCCATGGGCATCAGGCAAAGACGGAGTGTTGCCTGGAGATGGAGGACCTGACGGAGTGCATAACAGGCACAAATGATATAGCGTCTGATGACCATAACAGAAGCTGATAAAGGAAGGGAAATACACTCCACCTGATTACCACAGTGACAAACCAGAGACCAGGCCTTGAAAACCTACTGTTGATCTCTGGGGTGGCAGAATTAGTAAACACTGCCCGGTCTCTTTGGGACTTGTCTTTTAAAAAGTCTGTCTTATGTTGTGTTATCAAGTTATGGCTGGGGTAGAAGCTGCTGGCTTTTGACCATTTTCCTGTAGATTTCCTGTAGGTTGCTTGTGAGTCGAGCACAGCTCTTGCCTGTTGGCTTGAATAAATATCCTACTTTGAGTCTCTAATCTTTTTTTTTTTAAGGGATCCAGCATGATTTAATGGCTTGAAGACTAGACTAGTAGACTAGGGTCTGAATCCCCACTCAGCCATTAAAACCCTCGGGTGACCTTGAGTAAGTCAGGCTCACCAATGGCAAGCCTCCTATGAATCAATCTTGCCAAGAAGCCCCATGAAAGGCCTGCCATAAGTTGGAGTCGACTTGAAGGTGCATAACAACAGGGTGTCAGAAGCTCCACTTAGAAACAGAGGAAGGCAGGGAAAAGTTGTGTGGGCAAGGAGGGACATTTTGAGCAGGGAATGGCCCCAAGAAACCAGTTAATTAGCCACTCATGTCTTCTGTTAACTAAAATAGTAAAAAATAAAAAAATAAATAGGCATTTGGCAGGGAACATCTTGCTTGGTTCTTAGACTGTCGGAGTGAGAGTCATAGGCTGAAGACTGCTGCCGTATTTTGCCTTGTAGGGTACTATTTAAAGTAGCCACCCTGGAGCACCTTCAGCTTCATGGCACCCTCGCCACAGGTTGCAGCTACAAGCCTTCTAGATGCCACCTTGGAGAGAACACTTACCATGACGTGCCAAGATGCTTCCCAGCTGGTTACAGAGGGCAGCCTCCTCCTTCAAGTCTCCCTTCCGCTGGGCTTTCTCCTTGTCCTTCTGGAGCTCTGAAGGGCAGGGGGACAGAAAGAAAAACAGCACAAGAGTGTCCTTCATGGAACAAGTTGTCTTCTGCCACCTCCTCACAACGCACAGTTACATCGCCCTGTGCAAACAGCCCATGCTCTGCCAGAGTGAAACAGCTGACAGAGAGCAAGGGTACGGAGTTTACAAGAAAGTAAGGAGTTGCAGCCACAGGATGTGGCAATGACTGCTAGGTATACACAGAGAGTAAATGTGAAACACCTTTATCAATGGCTGTTAGCTAGTCAGGATGGCTAAATGGGACCCCCATGTTAAGGCTGGAGGGTTCTGAATTGAAGATGCTGATGGGCTTCCCACGAACATTTGCTTGGCCACAGTTGTAAACAGTTGTAAACAGGACAATCTGTCAAGTGGGTCCTTCTTCTGGGCTCTTCTTATGTCCATTTCCAAAGGAAGGGAAGAAAGTGCCCATTTCAAAGAAATTTGTCAAGATTTTCCTTGGGTTATTTCTGGGCTGTGAGGCCATGTTCTGGAATAGTTTCTTTCTGACGTTTCACCTGCATCTGTGGCTGGCATCTTCAGAGAATGGTTGTGTAGGTGTGTGTGTGTGTGTGTGTGTGGAGTTTATATGCTGTGAAAATCTGTGCTCAAGTCTGTTCAGCAGTTCACCTACCTGGGAAGCATCATCTCCTCAGATGCCAAGATTGACAAAGAGATTGATCACAGATTAGCAGAGGCACATAGTGCATTTGGAAGACTTTACAAAAGAGTCTGCAGTAATAAACACCTGAGGCGAAGCACAAAAATCAGTGTGTATAGAGCCATTGTACTGTCTATTCTCCTTTCTGGATCTGAAACATGGGTCACCTATCGCCACCACCTATGACTCCTTGAATGCTTTCATCAGCGCTGTATACGCACAAACCCAGTTTGCCTTATTCCTCTTGACAAATCTCTCACCAGCTCTTTTCCTAGCACACATGTACGGTACAGCCTTCTATAACAACAACCCTGAAGGCCAGTCCTCTGTTGCCAAAATGGGGGGTGGAGGACTGAGGTAGGAGGTTTACTGATTCTGCAGTCCTTTCATCCTGATTTTCGTGAGAGGTGCTGCGATAGCCTGAATGGTCACACAGCTAAGGAAACCTGTGCCCCATGTAATAAATAGCCAAGGGAAGATCATCCTCCCATGAACTTTTTAGAAAGTGAATGTCTGGTCTAAAACTTCAGTTGTGAACTGTTGTAAAAATAGTACAATCTTGTACATTTTAAAGATATCTATTTGTCAATTTGCTTTATATTATATTGTATTTTTTGTACAGTAAGAACTATGATATAGTGGTTTGAGTGCCGGACTATGTGTTTGACCACAGCTCTAGAGTTGTAGTCCCCCCCAACATCACTAGTCTATCACCTCTGATAGTCCTGATGCCCCTGAAAGTTACTTTTTGGACTACAGCTCCCAGCATCCTCCTCAGCCAGTTGTCTTAATGCCCATGCTAGAGCTTAGGAAGGGGAAAGTTACTTTTTTGGACTAAAACTCCCAGCATCCTCCTCAAGCAGTTGTCTTAACATCCACACTAGAGCTTAGGAAGGGAAAAGTTACTTTTTTTGGACTATTGCTCCCAGCATCCTCTCCAGCCAGTTGTCTTAATGCCCACACTAGAGCTTAGGAAGGGGAAGTTACTTTTTTGGACTACAGCTCCCAGCATCCTCCTCAGGCAGTTGCCATAACACCCACACTACAGCTTAGGAAAGGGGAATGTTGCTTCTTTTGGACTACAGCTCCCAGCATCCTCCTCAGGCGGTTGCCAAAACACCCACACTATAGCTTAGGAAGGGAAAAGTTACTTTTCTGGATTACTCCTCTCAGCATCCTCCACAACCTGTTCGCCCACACTAGAACTTAGGAAAGGGGAGATACTTTTCTGGACTACAGCTCCCAGCGTCCTCCTTAGCCAGTTGTCTTAACTCCCACAATAAATCTTAAGGAAGGAAAATGCTGCTTTTTTGGACTACAGCTCCCAGCATCCTCCTCAGGCAGATGCCACAACACCCATAGAGAGCCCTACACTAGACCTTAGGAAAGGAGAAAAGTTGCTTTTGTGGACTACAGCTCCCAGAATCGCATGGCTGACAGGATTCTGGGAGTTGTAGTCCAGAAAAGTAACTTTTCCTCTCCGAAAAAAAATTTTCAACCCACCGCCCCCCGAGACAGAAAGGCCCCCTTCCTAACCCACTAAAGCCACCCACCCACCCCCACGGGGCCCCAATCCCCCCCCCACTCACGGCGTATCTCTCGCTCCCGCGCGCCCACCATCTTGCCTCGCCTCGCCCGCCTCCTTTTCGCCTCAGCGCCAGGATCTCCCGCTCGCCCAGCTCGCTCGCTCATTGGCCGCCGGGAAACTCGGCGCTCAGCTTCCCATTGGTCCCCTGAGTCTGGCCGGGACCTCATTGGCGGACACTCCACCCAATCGCGAGAGAGACCCCGCCACCGCCGCCGTGGCTCCTCCCACTGCTATCTATGGCTGACGCTATTGCTCCGCCTCCTCCGCCTCGGCCACGCCCCTCTGTCCGGGGAAGGAGCGTGGCTTCAGAGGGAGTTCAGCTGGAGGCTGTACAGAGCTCGTTTCGCGTTAACTGTTCGCACGGTCGCAGATCCTGAGTTACTGCGGGAGAGGAGGAACGGGTGTGTGTGTGTGTGTACTTTTGCAATTTCCTTTCCACCTGAATCTATATCTGTCTTTTTCTTGGCGTGCAATTAATCTTGCTTGCTCACTTGCTCCCAGGAAGTCCCATAAGGCTGCTTACTCCCAAGAAGTCCTATGGGATTGCAGACATCTCCAGAGAGTTTTGAGTAGCTGCCTTAGCCATTTGATGCAAAAGCTATTTACAGGAGGATCCCCATATCCACTGATTCATTATCCACTGATTCAATTATCCACAGGACACAAAACAGCACACCTAGCATAGAGTCTTCCTAGAAAATGTGTCCTCTCTAGCCATTTTCTGGGTCCTCCAAGGCAACTCTGGTATATTAAACAGGAAGTCCCATTATTTTTAATGGTGTTTGCTATTATCCACGGTTTTCGGCATCCACTCCCCCCGAACCAATCCCCAGTGGATAAGGGGGTCCTACTGTATTTATTTATTTTATTTATATGCCACCTTTCTCCCAGAATGGGACTCAGGGTGGCTCACCAACACATAAAAGGATACAATTATAATGTAAAAATTAAAAGTTAAAAACAATTACACTTGTCCCTTCATATTTGCTGGGGTTTGGTTCCAGGACCCCTGTGAATACCCAAATCCGTGAATACTCAAGTCCCATTCTATGCAATAGCATAGCAAAATGGTGTCCCTTATATGAGATGGCAAAATCAAGGTTTGCTATTAGGATTATTATTTTTTAAAGAATATTTTCAAGCCGTGAATACTCAAATCCGTGAATGTCAAATCCGTGAATGTGGGGGACAACTGTATTTTATTTATCCACTCTTCAGCCACAAAGGCTCTCAGAGCAGCTTACAAATTGTTTAAGCAATAGCAATTTACACATCTACACCGCATTAAGCAGTTTCCAATGTGTGTTAGCTAATTGCCCCCAACAAGCTGGGTATTCATTTTACTGACCTACGAAAAGATGGAAGGCTGAGTGAACCTTGGAGCCCGCTGGAATTGAACGTGCGATGTTGTGGCTGCAGTAATGGCATTAAACCACCAAGCCACCAGGGCTCCCCGAATTAAAAGCATGACAGTTTAAAATTATATTAAAAAGTATAAGTTTAAAAAATAAAAAAGCCATAAAGAATCCCTGGGGCGAAGGCTGGATTAAAGAGAGAGGGGCCCTAGGGCAGTTACAAAAAAAATCAGGGACACACACACCCGTTGGAGGACTGACTGGCTTTGCCCCGTGGCAGATTAGTTGCCAAGCTAGAGGGAGAATCTGCAGGTGCCTCGCAGGCCCAAATGAGGCTGAATTGGGTTCCTTAGTCCTTCCTCCTTCTTTGTGGGAAACTTCAAAACCTAGTCAAATGATCCAGATGTGTAAGTGCGTGCACACCAAATCCAGCTGTGGAATGCCCCCTGTTGCATATTGCTACAATTAGGAACCCCATCCCTTCCAAGATGAAAGCGCGGGATGAGTCCTTCCTGAATCTTCATTTGTGAAGAAAAGCCAGAGAGAGTATATATAGCCATTCAATCAAGCCTCATTTAAAATGCGTGTTCTCATTTTACACCAATAAGGAACCAATTTCAACCTCTTCTGGCCTTGGGGGTGGGCAACTCTAGCCATTGGCAGGGCTGGTTTAAGGGCCCTGCAGCACCTGCAGCTGCAGGGGGGGCACATCATGGGGCGGGCATCATAACCCTCCTCCTGCAAAAACATTATTAGTAATAATCTGAATATCCTGTACTATGAATAACTCAAGTTGAGTTAGGTTACATTGACCTGAGATAAACATATGGGGCCCCAAAATAAAGCATTGCAGGGGTCCCCAAAATTCCTTAAACAGTCCTGGTCATTGGCCCATGGCCACTGTCTCTGGCCCTAGAACGTCAGGGGCAGCAACCTCAAGATCAGCCTCTCTCAACCTTTTTACCCTAGTGGAAGCCTTTAAGCAATTTTCAGGCCTGAGGAAACCCCTGGCTAAAAAAAATTCTATCTACAGCTCAAAATAAATGTTTATTTTTTAAAATCTCAATATCTTCTGGAACCCCTAGCAAACCCTGGTTGAAAAACCCTACTCTAGGTGCTACCTGCCTCTCTACTCTCTCCACAGCTGGGAAATGGGGTCTGAGTGGCTGGGAAAGGCTATAAATCTCCAGGGAGGGCAAGTGCGTATCCGCCAACCAACCTAATTTGTCAGGGACAGTCCCCAATCAATCGTCTGTCATTGCACTTTTTAATCAGATGCAATTTATTTATTTGTTTGTTTGTTTGTTTATGACTCGCTATTTCCCCAAAGCTGGCAGCCAAAGTGGCTCACACCTTTAAAAAACACACAATCAAAACATACAAAAAGTGCACAGTAAAACAAAATTAAACTACAGTTGTCCCTCTGTATTCACGGATTTGGTATTCACGGATTTAAGTATTCATGGCTTGAAAATATTCTTTAAAAAATAATAATCCAAAAAGCAAATTGATTTTGCCATCTTATATAAGGGATACCATTTTGCTATGGCATTGCATATAATGGGACTTGAGTATTCACAGACTGACTATGTGACGAATGTTGCTGTCCTTGAGCAAGCAGGGATCACCAGCATTGAGGCCATGATATTGAGAACACAGCTGCGCTGGGCAGGGCACGTCTCTAGGATGGAGGACCATCGCCTCCCCAAAATAGTACTCTTCAGTGAACTCACCACGGGTCAGTGTAAGAGGGGCACTCCAAAAAAGCGATATAAGGACTCCCTGAAACAACATCTCAGGCTTGGCCAAATTGATCACCAACAATGGTCCACCCTGGCCTCACATCAGAAGACATGGAGACACACTATCCACAATGCTGCAGCCTTATTTGAGAACTCACACTGAACAAGTCTTGAAGAGAAATGACAATGCAGAAAGAATCACAACCTGGAAACATCACCCAAGGAGACCCTATGCTGTGCTTTCTGCAACTGGACTTGTTTGTCTCGGATTGGCCTTTTAGTCATCAGCACGCTTGCAGAAAGCGCGGGATGAGTCCTTCCTGAATCTTCGTTGTGAAGAAAAGCCAGAGATTCACAGATTTTGGTATCCACAGGGCGGGGGCAGGTCCTGGAACCAAACCCCAGCATATATGAAGGGACAACTGTAATTACATTATTAAAAACAATATCAAAATATTTAAAAGAATAAAATATACTAAGAAGTATTCAAATCTTTTTTAAAAAAAGATAAAACACTTTTAACAGTTCAGTAAAACCATACAACACCCCCTAACCTGTTCTTTAAAAAATGTCTGTTTTAAAAGCCTGCCGCCAGAACGACAACAGAGATTCTACCTCAACATTAGGAGGAACTTTTTGACAGTCAGAGCTGTTCGGCAGTGGAACGCACTCCCTCGGAGCGTGGTGCGGTCTCCTTCCTTGGAGGTCTTTAAACAGAGGCTGGATGGCCATCTATCAGGGATGCTTTGATCGTGATTTCCTGCATGGCAGGGGGTTGGACTGGATGGCCCTCGTGGTCTCTTCCAACTCTACAATTCTATGATTCTATGAGGGAGGGGGCCAATCTGGCCTCCCTGGGGAGGGAGATGCATATACTAACTATCCCAATTTGTCAGGATTAATCCTCTGTCATCCCACTTTTTCCGCTGGTTTTAAAATATCCCAGTTTCTCTCCCGCTCTCCTCCTATCACTTTCCCCCTCTGTCCTCAGCATACTTCAGGTGCTGCAAACTGAGTTCAAACTGCAAAAAGAGTTTGCACTCCATTAACTCAGCAGGAGCGAGAGAAGATGGGAGAATCTTGCCCTTCCCAGAAGTTAAATCCAAAAATGTGGAGGGACAAATGTATTTCCATCATGGAATGCCTGGGAAACTGTTTCTTTTCTTAGTTAGGAGGGGGAAATCCCACCTGCTGCCTGTTCTAGAACAAGAGAGGAAGAGGATTTAAAGATCAAAAGAAACCAGATAAATTGGTCTTGTTCTAAGGGGGTGCAATTTGGCCATAGTCCAAGCCAGAAATCAGTCCGTTGGGGCAGCATCTAATTCATCTTAGTAGACAGTGGCTGTGCCAAAGGACTGCTTTGATTTTGCCTGGGGTTTTATTGCTGCATCCTGTTGGATATCTGTATGTTATCAGTAAAGCATTGTTTTGCTGCACCTGTGACTGTGTTCATTTTGCCAGGCCCTCAGAGCCTCAGTTGGCCTGGGCACTGAGTGGATAAGGGCCCTGGAATCGTTATACCCATGTTGGAAGGAAGGTGAGATATAAATTAGAAGGGCTATTAAGAGAGCTGCAAAGGAGCACCAAGAAGCTTGCTTTGCAGAGATAGGTCCTTCTTAAAGCTATTTGGGGAGCTACAAGTCCACAGCCCACAGCCAGCATTGGTCATTCTGGTTGAGAGATTTCTCTGAGCAATAGCCCCTAAAATGGCTAAAGCCACAGGGCATGTCCATGTAAGTTACGACCTATATCCAGCTGGACTCTGGGCTATCTGACATGTCTCCCTCATGAGCCTGCCCAGACCCTGAGATTCTCAACAGAGGCCTTCTCTCACTGGGGCAGCCACTCACAAAGCCCTGTCTCACATCTCCAGCCAGACATATGACAGGGCCTTATGTGTGGCTGCCCCATGCTCTGAAACTCCGGCAGGCAAAGACTTTTATTCTGACAGGCTTTCAAGAACTGCCTATTTTGAAAGAAAGGGTTCAATAGGCTACTATACTGATTTTAACTGTACTGTTCCTACATCCTACTTCTAATGGTATGTTTTAAAGTTATTGATAATTTACTTAAATTTGCATGTTAACTTTTTATACTTAGCTATATTGTATGTTTAATTTGTAAGCTGCCCTTGAGTTCTGGTTTTGGGGAAAGGGTCAGATATAAAAAGTTAATAATCATGATAATTTTAATCTCCTTGAAAGTCTGCTTTTGGAACACAGAAGGCACAGTTTTAGCACTCCTGTTAATAGTTGATGTGGGTGGTGAGTGCCAACAGGATAATATGGGACCACCAAAACAAACAGGGAAGTTAAAATGTGTTCACATGAACACTAAATATACAGTATCAAACAATCAAACATTTTTAATGTTTTCTGGCTGGTCCCCCCCCCCCAATTTAGCTGAAAAAACTGGGGCTACAAAATTTAGAAGTTCAAATTGGCTGAGTTTTCAAAGAGAACTCAAGGGGCATCTAAACCCCATCAGTGCAGGAATCCAAAACTAAAGCATCTCAACCAAGTGGCGATTTGATCTTTGTTTGAAGTTGTTCAGGAAAGGACATTCTACTACCTTCCATGATAGCTTAGTCTAATGGGAAACATCTCTTACCATCAGGAAGTTCTTGCTGAAGTTTAATGAGAATCCCCTGATTTGGGATGGGGCGGCAACCCACTGGAAAGCAAGCTTGCTCCATCTTCCACCTGACACCCCTTCAGACATGTAAAGATGGCTGTTATATCACCTCTCTGTCTCCTTTACTCCAGCCTAACAAACCGATTTCCTCACCTGTTTTCCATAGCGCTTGGTTTCCAAACTTTTTATTATCTTGCTTGCACTTCACTGGACATGTTCCCATGTGTTAACAACCTTCTTAAACTATACTGCCCAGAACTGAATATGGTATTCCAGGCAGGGTCTGACCAAAGCAAAACAGTGGTACTATAACTTCCCTTGATCTGGACAATGTACTCCTGTTGACGCAGCCTAGAATTAAGTCACACTGTTGACTTAAGTTTAACATGTGGTCTTGTCAGAACTCTCAATGCTTTTCACACAAACTGCTGTCTATCATATATTAATACAGTACATTTTATCTTTGTGTTAGCTTTGGCTCATTTCTTCAACCTGCTACGGTCATTCTGACTCTTGTCTTCTGATGGAAGTTGGGTGTCACCTTCAAATTTGATGACCATGTCATTACTTTCAGGAATTTATATTCCACCCATTGACAAGTGCCTAGTAGATAGGATTAAGCCGTACTTTCAACTCTGCACTGCAACAGCCCCTCAAAATGCTCTTATGTGAATTTCCCCATGGTCCAAAAGCCACAAACTGGGTAAAAAGTACCCATTCTTATAGAGAAGGCTAAGTGCAGGCCTTCAGTGGTTGTTGGCCCATGCTTCCCATCAGCCCTAGGTAGCACAGCCAGTGGTGAGGGATGATGGGTTTATAGTCCAGAAACAACAAGAAAGCCACACGCTCCACATCCCTTGTGTGTGCTAAGAATAAAAGGAAGCCCGCTTTTAATTTCCTTGGCAAGAAGCCAGAAAGGACTGTGGAGCATGAGAAATTCCTTTTATAGGTGTCTTGGCGCGGCAGCTGGTGGGACAGGTTACCAGCAGCACTGCAAAACCGATGCTCTGACTCCCTATTGCCCTTAGGATACCGCTTAGGTGAGGTAAAAGATCAGCACACAGTGCCTTCCTCCACTATATAAAAACTATTATTACCGTGTTTTATAGCTCAGGCGGTTTTCTAAGAGTGGCGGTGTGGGGACGGTTTCTAATGGGCTATTGGGTTCTACATAGGACTTAGAACAGAAGGCCTTAACTAAAGCCAAAGGCTTAAAGCCATAGCAAGGATCAAGATTTACAGTCTGAAGTTAAAGAAAGACACAAGCGGGGTTGGATAGCACTCCTTGCTTCTCTGAGAAAAGGGACCAGCTCCTCTGAGTGATACAAATGGCCCAACCAGCCACAGACCTGAAGCAGGGTTAGCTGAATCCTCCAGTGGGATGGAGAACACTGTAAGTTACACCACATACAATTGCAGCAGCTCGTCTGGATGATTTAAGGGGCTGTTACTCATGGGTTTGTAACACATCTTGAAGACTGCCCTTTAGAAAGGGTAAAAGAGCAGGGTTTTCTCCACAGCAGCCCAGTCTTGTATCTGTTTTAATACTACAAACAAAAGGTAAGGTACCATTAAAAATAAAAATACTAACTACATACTTTAGGTTTTAAACTGCACCCTTCAACAAAAATATTGGGGGCATTAACGAAAAAGAAACAGAGTAGTGATCATTGCCACAGGCTGATTCAGTGCCCGATGGGTTTCGGCACCTTCTTACACTGTCAAATCTTCACTGTGTGCGAGAGGTTCAAAAATCCTCTCTTCCTCAAGAGGATGGAGAGTTCTTCCAGAAGACAGTTTTCATCATAGTTCAGACACATACATGCCCAACTTGTGCAATATGCACAAATCTTGAACACACACACACATCCTTTGCAAGTCTGTGTCCACCACAGCTCCTTGGTGTTTGGCTAAGTTCTGGAAAGAATCCACACTTTGGTCAATCACCCCACAGACACACAGAGACACAGTGTGGTTTGGCAATTTTTTTTAAACTACATTACATACAGAAACTTCAAACAAACGCAGACCACAAAGGAACAAAATAAATCATTCCCAACAACATTAAAACCGTTTCTCGTTTTTAAAAAGCCGTTTACGTAAATGTTTTAGTGCTCACAAAAAAAATTAACTTAAAATAAAAATGGGGAAGACACATGGGTGGAAGGGTAGTAGCAGCAGAAAGCTATGAACAGGCGGCCCAGTTGACATGCTGGACCAGGCCCCAGCCCCCTCGCCGCTCTTCTCGCCCCACACGTCTCCCTTGGCAGCCTGTGGGGTGGCAGCCTGTGGGGTGGTGATGACGCCGGCAGCAGACCTGCAATGTAAAAGTGCCTGCAGACTGAAACCCCCTCCCTCCCTCCCTCCCACCCCCCATTTTCTCTTCTATGTCAGCAGGAGCTTCCAGATGGATTCTGAAGGTCCAACAGAGAGCCCCTCTCTCTACAACGACGACAACAAAAGAGGGGAAAAGAAATTGACAGGAACACAAATAATGAAAATCAGGCCAAGTATAAAGGACATACAATCTTGCAAACAAACCATTAGTTTTTTTCTCCTTTTTAAATTATTTTAAACTCTACATTCGCTAGTTTAAATAAATTACCCACAGTGAATACTGTAAGGAGGTTTGTGGTCTGCCAGTTGTCAGGTTCCTGGCATGGAGAAGCATGCTACAATCTTTAGGCGTCTAGCATGGAACTAGACAGGTAAGGCTCAGCTACCAAGTAGAAATCAGACAGAGTCTTGTTAGGTTAAGGGCAGGGCAACCTAAGGAGGAGGAGGTGGCGAAAAGGAAGAATGAGAATTGGAAGCAGAAAAGCAAACACACTGGCAGTGCTGAGCCTGGATGGCATCAGTCCCCCAAAGAGAGGCCTATAATGTTCTCTCTCCCTCACTCCCTGCTCTCTCTCTCTCTCTCTCACACACACACACACACACACATTCTCTCTCACACACAGGTTTCCAATAGGAGGCAGCAAGCAGTAACAACACTCTCTCAAAACTACACCTGCTCAGCTCCCCACCCCTCAACCTTTCAAAGTATTATGTCCTTCACTATATACAGATTTCTCAGTCAAAGCTGTTCTCTTTACTTCTGGGAGAGTTCTGTGGACAATCACACTTAGGGCTGTTTCCAGAAAGAACCAGACTGCCAACATTATCAGATGACACCTGAAGAGCACCTGAGAGGGAACAACCCAGTTTTGACCACGGTTAGGACACCACTGCTGCCTCAGAAACGCTAGAGTTGAGAACTTGGCCATGGATGGCAGTCCTCCCCCCACCCACGCATGGCAGGTTCAAGTTCCTCCTTCCATTTACACAGGAGAAAGGGAAAGACAGCCAGCCTATCAATTGCTGCCAACTGGGGACTGCTAAGCTAGCTCTCCCCAAGCTAAAGGGACCAGCTGCACCAAGGAAGTCCGGGTAGGAAATGTGTGACCCTTCGGATGATGCAGAACTACAACCCTTATCAACCCCAGCCAGGACAGCAAGTGGTGAGGAATGGTGGGAGCTGCAGTGCCAATGTCTGGAGGGTGACATGGTTCCCACCCCTGCACGAAAATATCTTTCGCAGAGGCATCTGCTGGGGAGGGAAAGGATGTGGCAACAGACTTGGGGGTTTTTTGAAGTCACAATCATGACATCCTACAGCCATGTTTGTAACAGAAGAAAGTCTATTTCAAGGTCCCTCCCCCCTCCCCCCACAAAGAAACCCAGGAAAGATGCTGACAGTGTTGAGGCATTAATGGCCAGGTGAGACTGCCCTTCGCACAAGCCTTCCACACAAGACCATCCTCTAGCTCTCGGCTCCAACCACCAGCAGCCAACCGTGCCCTGCTGGCCAGTCAGAGAGAAAGGTCCAGCTCAAACAACTCCTCTACTCTTAAGCAAAGTGTTCATAAGAAAGAGGGAGGACATCAGCGTAAATCAGCATGTGGTTACTTTAAAGAACCTGCTGTCTTCCTATCAACACAAAGGACATCCTGAAGCCAAAGAGCAGCTGGCCTCTGATTCTGCCACATTCTGGCTACTGGGAGAAAGCGTAGCATTTCATTCAATTCCCCAGACTTCAGTTCATTTGCACAGATTATCACTATTGATTAAAAGACAGCATATTGCTACAAAACCTGCCTGTGCAGAGCAACCTAGGCCCATCCAGATGTGTTGGACTACAACTCCCAGAATGCTCCAGCCAGGTACCGAGGTTCAGAACTATGCTGCACTGCAGGCTTACACATCTGGAGGGCCTGAGGTTGGGGGAAGGCTGTACTTGAGCAATGGGGCTTTAGAGGGAAAGTATCTGGCACACAGAGGGCCCATCAAGTAAAAGGTCCACAAGACTCCCCGGGATGACTGCCTGGCTGTTCAGTCTGACTGATGTTGTCCAACAGAATCCTAAGGCAGAAAGGAGGGAACGCTCCACTCCAATTGCCATTTTCTGGACACCAAAACCTGACTCCAAATTTGCTCTGCACACCAAAAATAGATGCCAAGCGAGCCCATTCTTGTTCCTTTCCATTCCTGTTCTTCCTAACACTCCAGTTCCTTGAGAAATGCACGGTGCCTATTAGACAAGATCACCTGTCATCTCTTCTTCCTCCTTTCCCCTAGTCCCCAGGTTACTCTCACTCTCTTAAGAGGAGTCCCAGGGACACTGTTGGCAACACAGATGCCAACATGAAAACCATCTGCCTCATCACAAACTGTGTGTGTTACAAGCACTTGCCAGACAAAGCACCCGCCTTCTGTTAATTTTATTAGCAGTGCCTCAACTCCTAGGCAACATCAGACCTGTAATACCTACTCCCTAAAGGTGCCCCCCACAAACAGGTGAAACCGCAAGCAGCTCCCACAATGCAGACATCACAAAAAAGGCACCACTTGCTTCCATGGGATGAATTAATGCCTTTCCCATCTACACAGCAAGATTAGCCTTTTCCAATGGCCTTCCCAAGACTGGCTGCAGCAGTTCTTTTCTACTCAATTGCTTTTACTCAAAGGTAAAACTAAGGCTGCTGACACACTGCAGAAATAATGCAGTTCAACTCTGCTTTAACTGTCATGGCTCCGTCCTATGGAATCCTGGGATTTGTAGTTTGTTCTGGCACCAAAGCTCTGACAGAGAAGGTTAAATATCTCATAAAACTACAAATCCCAGAATTCCATCACATTAAGCCATGGCAGCTAAAGCAGTGTCAAACTGCATTACTTCTGCAGTGTGTCAGCAGCCTAGCTGTGAAGCATGCCAATCAGCCTCTGGAACTCTGGCAGATTTTTAAACTCTGCGCCAACCGCTGGTAAGGAAACGGACTCCTTCAACAAGAGGAATTTATCTGTAATTCTTTCTCCACCTCCTCTAGTATATGAGTGGGGTAGGGAAGGACCATCTGCTCCAGTTTAAGTAGGAAGAGTGATACTAATCCTGGCTACTAGTTAGGGGAAGTAGCCTTGACCACACTCACCAAAACCTTGGCCCTCAGGGGAAAAAAAGATGCTTTCTGTGCTACAACTCCCTGTGACCTACATCAGGTTGGTACAGGTTGTTTGGTTTCTGCCCAAGGATCATGTCTTAGTTTCAAAGACACCTGAAAATGTGCTCAGAGGATTGGCAAGGGCTGGCTTGCATTCCTAATTGTAAGAAAGGTGGCTTCAAGTGCCCATTCTTTTGGCCCAGGGTTATTCTTGCTCTAAACAATTTCAAGCGACTAGTCTGCCTTTCATGGGTGAATTTAAGGGCCAAACTCTTAGGAGCTGCCCATTACAAAAAGTCAAGAAAAAGTATCAGGTAGCCTACTTTTTGGAGACTTGAGAGCTAGCTCTTGATTTCGTGTAATTGAGATTAAAAATACCAGAGGAAAAATAATTCGAGACAAATATATTGTGCTTTTGACATCCCTGGGCCATTAATATACCCTTATCTGTCAACTACCACCAATATGAACTGAAACTGCAACATGCAGGTTCTTCACCTTGTTGCCCCAGCCAGGATAACCCACATATTCCACTCACACGCAGACCAGAAGTTCTATCCTTAAGTTCTGAGACCAAGCACTGCCATCTGAAATGGCTGAAGGAGAGTCACTCAAGCCCAAGCCTCCTACAAAGCCATGAACACACATCCTGGGAACTCGGACATCACCCTCTCCCATGGTTGAATCCCTTGCCAGTCCTCTGCCACAGTAACTCTGGGCACACTTTGCTTCCCGCCCTCCGCTTCTCAATATATGTCATGACATTCTCTCATGCCACATGGCTTGCAAACTTTGCGACTTTCCAGTCGGTCATATGTGATATATAGCCCACCAAAAGATTTTTGCCGCCATGCCTGGGACAGGCAACCCATGAGGGGTGTCAGGCACCACCTGACATGATGTACTATATTGCAAGAGGGTCACAGCTTGTTGGAACTGTCAAGTCTAAGGGCTACGCAGAGTTACTTCTCACCTCTCTAAATATATTTTTAAATGCTAATTGTCTGCCTCTACTATGATCAGGAGGTTCAAAGCTGAAGAGGGGGCACATGAAAGCTAGGGGATGGAACTGTTTTGTTACCTCTTAACAGACACAGGTTCCAGGAAAGAAAGCACCTGCTACAGATTTTTCATGTTTTACAAAAAGACATACCTGATCCAATTAGTCCATATAAAGTGTAAATTGCCACCTCTAACATAGCCTCATTTAAACAAACAAACAGAAAATAACAGGGGTGGGGAAGCTGCAGGAGAAGGAAAAATAATCTTGAATGCACAGTATTAACATATGAGTTCCTCATGATACATAAGTCTTCATTCCCCACTGACTCCCCCCGCCACCTCTTTAAAATACATTTAAGAGCGTCAAGCAAAATATCCCTGTAGATCTTGTTGAAATTTTGGTGAACGGCCCCCCACTATCCTCATCCATAAACTTGCTCTATTCATTTTTACATACATAAAATCACATTGTAAAATTGCATAATTACTTAGAAGAGCCTGTTAACTCACTTGCACAAGGAAACAAAAAATAAAGTATTGGGAAAATTCCCCAAAACAGACAGAATAAGTCACCCTGCATTCCGAGAAGCCTTCACTGATTTTGGGTCAGTCCTACTAGTTCTTATCTAGTCGTCAGGTCAAGTCTGCTGGCGAGGTGGGGGGAAGCTGGGGGGCAGCGTGTGGGAAGAGAGAACAGGACAAGCAGAGCAGCACTGGGGAGGACAGAGAGAGACCTCTGGGTTGTTTCTCTTTGTGAAGTGCAATTCTGACCACACTGAGGATCCCACTTCCCGTGAGCAAGGCCAGCAACTTTTAAATGATCCAGTTTGTTGTCCAAAACCTTCTTTTCAGGCCTGGCTTCACTTCAAATGCTCTATTTCAGTCTCCCGCTCACCCAACTCTGAAGAGCTGGGAAGGGGAACAATTTGGACTACTTATCAGACAAACTGAAGAAGACCAAGGTACTCTGCTACTCATTTGTGTTATAGAGCACTTTCCTTGACAAGACTTGCTCCCCCTCTCTGCCCACTTGGAATGTGGCACTTTCGCCCAGCTAGAAGCAGCCTGGTCGTAAAGAAAAGAAAAGCAGAAAAAGTCCCCTTGACTGGTTCCCTGAAGGTGTCTTCTTGAGAACCCCTCCCACTCCTACCCCTATGCCTCACATATATTTTATTCCAGTAAAATAAGGATAGACCCCAGCATTTCCAGATTCTGCATAATGCTTGTTAGTATCAAGACCTGTCACCCACCAGGTCAGAAGGGCACCCAGGACCCTGACCCGCAACCACTTTTATCTTGTGATCACATACAACCATGACACAAAGGCAGCCTTTTCACAATGTATTGACTGGTGGCAGTTGCCAGCTCGTCCTCCTGATTCTCTCAGGCCTGGTCAGTCGCCTACATCAATCCAACTCCCCAGCCACCTGTTCCTAGCAGAGATGGAGAGATGAGGAAGGCAACGACCACACTCAAAAGCTTGTTGTATACCACACATGCAAAATGTTCTTTTAAAATAACTAAATAATTGTGGAATCATAAAGGGGCCGAGGCAGCCATACGAGGTAACTCTGGTTCAGTGGTGCATTCTCTCTCTCTTTCTCTCTCTCACTCTCGCTCTGTCACACCTGGGAAAGCCCAAGCTTTGCTTACACTTTACTTCTGTATCTGGAATATAAAGAGACGCAGGTTGATGTTCTTGGCTGCCAGCAATTTGTTACATTCCACAGAGTCTATGATGGGGAGGGGCACATAGTCCGTTTCATTGTTCTCGTTGGTAAAGACAAAATGATAGATCACAGGGTTGATTTTCACGTCATCGTAAGGTCCCTTGAGCAGCAGGAACGAGCACTCCATGGGGGAGTTGATCTTGCTCTTGAGAATGAGCTGGAAGGAGAGGGTCCGTTTACACGACAGGTTGGGGTTCCGCTCCGAGTCGTTAACCCGGGCCTTCAAGACCCAGGTCTGGTTCAGCACCGTGAACCTCGGAGTTTCGTAGTAGAGGCGGGTGATGAAGTCATCTGTTCGGTACGGACGGAACTGGACCTCTGCAAGAGAGCATGAAGAAGGGGGTGGGGGAGGTGGAAGAAAGGGGAGGAGAGACATACAACAATTAGACTCTAGAGAAGCCGGCAGCAGGAAGAAACAAAGCTCAAGTTACCTGTAGCTACTGTGTGGGGCCTCCTCTGCCAGGACGTAAAGAGACAAGGGTGAGAGTAGCCATTCAGAGCTAGTTAGGGGCAGAAGCAACTTGGCTTCTTGGAGGGAGGGGGAGCAGGGAGGAGAAAAGGAGATAAAAACATCAACACATTTCATCAGTTAAAAACCACTTCATAGTTTCATCTTT